>OY977951.1:15190000-19990000 GCA_963854355.1 Epinotia brunnichana
ATTCAGCTTACATTACTGGTTCTACAAGTGACTCAGTGATCTCCAGTGCTCGCAGATCAAGACATACTTAGGGGCCTAGTCGTTGCCTGTGGTCCTACTATTACAGTGGAGTGCCCCTGGTTGTGCTCCCCTCACCTGTAGAAGGCGACTAATAAGGTCATCAGGTTCACCTGTGCTCTCGGCAGCGGAGACCACACATTTGACTTACATCTGAGAATACGGTGATGATGTCCACGAATGAGTCAGGACGTCTGTGAGCTAGGCGTGTACAGGGCTCTTATCTAGAGCGGTCAACCTGAGATTTAATCGGCGCTGACACAGCGCAGGTGGTCGCTGATGTGTTTTAGTAAAACAAATATCACGTAACCCATATTTCGTCTCAGACCTGCTCGCGGGCTTTTTCCACTAAAAACAGTCCTTCCTCTTTAACCCATTGCTTATGTCATGGTGTCAGTTTTTCCTATGATGTGACGTCACTGGCTTCTCTTATGTGTCGCCTTTGATGACTTATGTTTAAAAATGCGGTCCGTTTCTTTACGAAAATCAATTATGATTTTTTTTAAAGAGGAAAACGATCGTCTAAAAGTCTATAAGGTGGGTAGGTACTACATGGTCCTACGTGATTACTACCCCGTCAAGTTAAATCAGCATCTGGCGCTCATTGAAATGTACGAGCGCTGTACAGAGTTAACTCGACCAGGCTAAATGTATGACAGGCTAATGGATGATCCAATGACACTATGGTACCTATGATTCGAACATAGAAATCTGTCGCAAAATACATAAATAGGCTTTCTACTGTAGCAATGTTATTTGATATTATAACTGAAAATATATATATCTTTTTTGATATTATATCTGAAATTATATAATCAAATTATATATACAATATAATAATTTTAGTATCGGAGTCTTGGGAAAATGATACCTCGCCGAGTTTTTTACGCCAGTTCTTCTCGAGGCAGAGGTTTTCTTTCCGAACCGGTGGTAGTTTATCAGCATTCATAGGTGCTTGTAATATGCCTAAATTGAAGAATAAATCACGTTGACTTTGATTTTGATTATTCTATCTGTAAACCGTGTAGGCTCGGACAAGAATAGGTCTACGGTCTCCCCCGCCTGTCGTAGAAGGCGACTAAAGGGGGTCATCGGGGTCGCAGTGTTTCTGGCGGGGGCCGGGGCACTCACCTAAAAACCCCAGGGAAGGCGACCATCATCATCCTAGGACGAGCCAAATGTGGCGAGGCGCGAGGAGGGCTCCAGTACGTTCAGTATGATATCCTGGATTCCTCCGCATGAGAGCGCAGATGCCGGCCGCCGTGGAGTTTTTAGTGGATAGAAATACCACATAACGCAGTCATCCCTCGATGATTGGGTGCCTGGTACGCAGGTTTCCTCCACAAAAAAAAAGGTATTCTATCTATCTTTCTAAATTATGCCTGCGAAAAGAATGTTCTATTTAGCAAGTTTCAAAATCCACTGTTTCCCCTATCTCTTACAGGAACACCAAACAAAACACAAGGCGACCGCACTAATGGGTTATTGTGCTCATAAATACCTATTACGTGCTTAGTGCTACTCGTAATACTGTCTCTCATACGTATGTATTGTTTAAGGTTAGGGGTGCGATCAGTTTTGACACAATAGTCTTAGATTTTAACACTTTAAGAGGCTTAATTATATTCAATATACTGGGTGTGTACCTTAGTAAACAACGACGACGGTTCAAGTATTGCGTCGTGAGAATTTGAATTGAAGGTTCTAATCCAATATGGTTCTAATCCAATATGGAGCAGTCTTCAAAACAGTCAGGATTTGTATTTGTGTGTGTTTGTGTATGGTTTAAAATATATGTACAGTCGGGGTACAAAAACCTTCGTCAGTTATTAAATTCATTCCTTTATAAAGTCATAGACTCTTAGTACCTTTTGGAAGCAAAGTACTTAGTAGACAAGTGCATATGAAATTATACTTACTTGATATGATAACAAGGATCAAAATAGTTTACACTTCTGACCTATATCTAGTTTCGTATCAACATCAAACCTTTTCAATTACCTAGTCAAATAAACAACTTCGTAAGAGTTCCAATCAAATATATTCTACTTAATTGTCAGTTGTTTGTCAGTGTCAACATTTTCTCTTGTAATTTTTGCGATCAATAATAACATTAATAAATCTGCGTCGTATTTAATTTGATAATGCCGAGGAATTTTTAATATCCATGAAAGATCTGCAATTATTGCAGATCATGAAGCTGGCTATAACATTAGCGAAATATCTTTAAATCTGAATATTACGAGAGGCACTATTTGACGTCTTCGCTGGAGTACTTTGAGATTAGCCTGTTATTTGCAAATGCAAACGTCAATGCGATATTTCTGTTTCGTTTGAAATGAAACGTTAATGAGTAGGTTGGTGCAAGCAAATGTCGACTTTAAGGCGACGAACCTTTTCTCACCCCGACTTGTACATCAGAAGCGCCATTTGACATTCAAAATTTGACTTGAAGGATATCGGAACTTTCTTTTGTTAATTAAATTTCGAATGCTGCTCCAGCTCCCTTTGAATTGTTGTCAGTCATGCATTTTTCGGGATAAACGAAACTGAATTGATGCTATTTTGGGAACATAAACAACCAAAAGTTAAAAACTAAACATACATTTTAACACGTAATAAATAACATCTTACTGAATCAACACTTTTAAAAGCTACATTCCGAACTCATAGCGCAGTTGAATTCATGAACTGGTTAAGACACTTCCATACTCTTTGTATCTGTGCAATATGGTTATCTTATCTACAGCACTCGCACTGTCCAACGCAGTGCGCTCTTAGCAACAACAATTTTATGAATGTAACTTAACTTTAGTCTACCCGTTTTATAAGAATTTATTTTTACTTTGTATTAGTTGTGTACCGCGCGGCGCAAATAGATGATACTTTTGTACTCACTCACTAGTTAAGCAAATTATTATGTTATCTCCACTTATAATAAATCTCTAAATTAAAAAAAGAATCAGCCAGTTTGAAACTAAGCTTTCTGTGGTACGAATGTTCTCAGCATCCCATGGACGGAAAAATATGAAACATTTTATATAGGTACATTATTATTCCAGCTGCAACTAAGGATAGTTTTTATCCGACTGCGACAATTAATTTATTTTCCGTAATATACGACTTCATTTAATTTTTCATTAATTATTCTTAAAGTATATCGCCGCCACATCTGTCAGCTAAAAGAAACGTCAAAATCACAGACTAATAAGAAATACTACGGACAAAATGGCGGAATTGCTTTGCCTTTCTTTCGCCTATTAATAATTTTAATCCCGTCTACGATATACATTGACGAGACACATAGGTACCAAAAGCAAATATAAAATTAATCGATTTTGATATGCGAACTTATATGCGCAAATGTCGAATTAAGGCGTAATTTGTACAAATGTAACAACGAATTCGAACAATATAAACTTGGTTTTTTTGAATGGCACGCGCGCGCGCTCTTTGCGTATTCAGCCAAACCACGAAAATCGAAACTCGAAGTTCTTAGTATATCTGCATTACTGTCATTTGTTAGTGCGATAGAGATAGAGATACCCGAATATTTTCGAATTCCGAAGTTCGTGGTTTAAAAGAAAATACGGATGTCGGATAGATCTAAATTAATATTTTATGTGTGAATATGGTTAAAATTATTTGGAAATACTATTGTTGTTATTGTTTTAGTATATTTGAGGCTTTAAGTTAAATATTGTACGTCCGAAATGGGCAAGCTGTTGGACTTTATTTTACCCAAAACAACTAAATGTACACAGTTCTGACAATAAAGAAATCTTATTTTATCTTATCTTATCGAAAATAGGGATGTAGACACTAAACAAAATAATCATAATGTTGTATTATCTCGAAAAAAAACAACGCAAGAGGCTATATAGGTAATCACTAAGTTATCTATATATATAAAAGAAGACTTCCTGACAGATCATCAACGCACAGCCGAAACTACTGGAACTAGAAACTTGTAATTTACACCCATACTACCTTCTATAACGTAGGCGACGGATAAGAAGGGATTTTTGGAAATTCCACCCCTAAAGGGGTTAAATAGGGGTGCAAACTTTGTATGGAGGAAACTTTATTTTTTTAACTGGAGTCTTCAAACTTTGTGGAAAGATTACTTTATAGAATACAAATAAAGTACTTTCAGCGTTTTGGAAAATTCTACCCCTAAGGGGGCAAAAAAGGGTTGCAAAATTTGTATGGGGAAACTCTTTTTTGAGATAGAAGCTTAAAATTTTGAAGAAAGATTACTTATTGAAATACAAAAAAACCACTTTCAGCGTTTTAGAAAATTCCACCCCTAAGGGGGTTAAAAGGGGGTGCAACATTTGTATGGAGGAAACATTTTTTTTTTAGCTAGAGAATTCAAACATTGTAGAAAGCTTACTTATTGGAATAAAAATAAAGTACTTTCAGCGTTTTGGAAAATTCTACCCCTAAGGGGGCTAAAAAGGGTTGCAAAATTTGTATGGGGAAACTCTTTTTTGAGATAGAAGCGTAAAATTTTGTAGAAAGATTACTTATTGAAATACAAAAAAACCACTTTCAGCGTTTTAAAAAATTCCACCCCTAAGGGGGTTAAAAGGGGGTGCAACATTTGTATGGAGGAAACATTTTTTTTAGCTAGAGAATTCAAACATTGTAGAAAGCTTACTTATTGGAATAAAAATAAAGTACTTTCGGCATTTTGGAAAATTCCACCCCTTAGGGGGCTAAAAAGGGTTGCAAGGTTTGTATGAGGGAAACTCTTTTTTGAGATAGAAGCTTAAAAGTTTGTAGAAATATTACTTATTATAATACAAAAAAATAACTTTCAGCGTTATAGAAAATTCCACCCCTAAGGGGGTTATAAGGGGGTGCAACATTTGTATGGAGGAAACATGTTTTTTTAGCTAGAGACTTAAACCTTTGTAGAAAGCTTACTTATTAGAATAAAAATAAAGTACTTCCAGCGTTTTGGAAAATTCCACCCCTAAGGGGGTTAAAAATCATTGCAAAGTTTGTATGAAAGATATTCTTTTTTGATATACAAGGTTAAACGTTTGTAGAAAGTTTACTTATTGAAATACAAAAAAAGCACTTTCAGTGTTTTAGAAAATTCCACCCCTAAGGGGGTTAAAAGGGAGTGCAACATTTGTATGGAGGTAACGTTTTTTTTTTAACAAGAGACTTAAAACTTTGTAAATAGCTTACTTATTAGAATATTATTAAATTACTTTCAGCGTTTTGAAAAATTCAATTGAAGAAAACTCCACCCCTTAGGGGTTTAAAAGGGGGTGCAACATTCGTATGGAGGAAACATGTTTTTTTAGCTAGGGACTTAAATCTTTGTGGAAAGCTTACTAACTAGAATAAAAATAAAGTACTTTCAGCGTTTTGGAAAATTCCACCCCTAAGGGGTTAAAAATGGATGCAAAATTTGTATGAGGGAAACTCTTTTTTGAGATAGAAGCTTAAAAGTTGTAGAAATATTACTTATCGAAAGGAAAAAAGACTTTTCAGCGTTTTGAAAAAAATCCACTCCTAAGGGGGTTAAAAATAGTTTCTAAGTATGTACCAGGGAAACTTTTTTTTTTGAGATAGAAGCTTAAAAGTTTGTAGAAAGATGACTTATTGAAATAAAAAAAATACTTTCAGCGGTTTAGAAAACTCCGCCCCTAAGGGGGTTAAAAGGGGGTGCAACATTTGTATGGAGGTAACATGTTTTTTTAGCGAGAGAGCTTACTTATAAGAATAAAAATAAAGCACTTTCAGTGTTTTGGAAAATTCCACCCCTAAGGGTTGTTAAAATCGTTGCAATGTTTGTATGAGGGAAATTATTTTTTGAGATACAAAGTTAAACGTTTCTAAAAAGATTACCTACTTATTGAAATACAAAAAAGAACTGTCAGCGCTTTAGAAAATTCCAACCCTAAGGGGGTTAAAAGGGAGTGCAACATTTGTATGGAGGCAACGTTCTTTTTTTAGCTAGAGACTTAAAACTTTGTAGAAAGCTTACTTATTAGAATAAAAATAAAGCACTTTCAGCGTTTTGGAAAATTCCACCCCTAAGGGAAATTATTTTTTGAGATACAAGGTTAAACGTTTGTAGAAAGATTACCTACTTATTGAAATACAAATAAAGTACTTTCAGCGTTTTGGAAAATTCCACCCCTTAAGGGGTTAAAAAGGGCAAGATTCGTGTGTTTTGGCTATAAACTGTAAACTTGTGTGTGATTAATAAATAAATAAATAATAAAAAAAAATGGAAAACACTTTTATTGAGCTTAGATACTTGATAGTTTGTAGAAAAAATGCTTATTACAACAAAAAACTCTTCTTCTTAATTTTTCCTTGAAAAGCGTTAATAGGGGGTTCAAAGATGGTATGGAGTGTCAGAAAATTTTAAAGTATGAGATTTGTAACTTCGATCCTAGCCTGTTAGTTAAAAGACTACAAAACTTATTTCAGCGTTTTTTTTAAATGTAACCTCTAAAGGGGATTGTAAGGGTGTTCCAAGTTTGTATGGAGAGCAAGTAATTTTTTATGTAAGGGATTTGTAACTTCGGTTGTAGACTATTTGCTGAAAGACTACAACACTTATTTCAGCGTTTTTTTTAATTTATCGCCTAAGAAGGTTAAAAGGGGGTTCGAAGTTTATATAGAGAGCAAGACATTTTTAAAGTAAGAAATTTGTAACTACGGTTTCAGACTTATACTACTATGAGGGTTCAAAGAGGGTTCTAAGTTTGTATAGAGAGCAAGACATTTTGAAGGTAAGAGATTTGTAACTTCGGTTTTAGACTGTTTAAGTAAGTTGTAAGACTACAAAACTAATTTCAATGTTTTTTTTTTAAATTCAATCCTTAAACAAACATTTATTATGTTCTACGCGGACGAAGTCGCGGGCAACAGCTAGTAAGTGTATAAAGTTTTAAGAGGGGGTTTGTTGCGTCTCTTTTCCGCAAAACGCACCTTTATAATGAAACGATTGTTTTTTACTATGACGCTCGAGGATTGTGACGTCACGGTCCCTGATCGTTTTCTCCCTCTAACAAGCGACATTAAAACGGTTGTAGCTTCGTAATTTTTTGAGATATTTGAATGAGTTTTTCGTTTCTTCTTTCTTTTGAAGTGACTCTGAAGACAAGCGGAAATAATCCATACTATCCATACTAATAATCCATACTTCCATACTAATATTATAAATGCGAAAGTGTGTCTGTCTGTCTGTCTGTTACCTCTTCACGCCTAAACCGCTGAACCGATTTAGATGAAATTGGGTAAACAGATAGTTTGAGCCCCGCGGAAGGACAAAGGGTAGTTTTTATATCTAAGGGGCTGAAATTGGGGGTGGAAATTTGTATGGAGCTACTTAAACCGCTGCACCGATTTAGATGAAATTTGGTATATAAATAGTTTGAGTCCCGGGGAAGGACGTATAATTTTTATCCCGGAAATCATCATCAGGGGTGAAAAAAGGGGGGGGGGGGGGGGTGAAAACTTGGATGTAATCTATTTTGATGAAATTTGGTGTAGATATAGGTTAAGTCTTGGGAAAGGACATGGGATAGTTTTTACCCCAGAAATCATCCCCTAAGGGGGTGAAATTAGGGGTGAAAATTCGGATGGAACCCATTTTAATACAATTTGGTATAGAGATAGCTTGAGTCCTGGGAAAGGACATAGGATAGTTTTAATTCCGGAAATCACTCCCTAAGGGGGTGAAATGGGGGGGGGGGGGAATTTGGATGAATCCCGTTTAGATGAAATTTGGTATAAAGGTCGTTTGAGTCCCGAAGAATGACATTAGATAGTTTTTATCCCGAAAATCATTCCCTAAGGGTATGGAATAATAAAATAAAATAAAATAAAAATTAAATATCTTCATTTCAGAACATTCCATTCCATACAATACAATACAATATAATATAGGTACATTCAGATTATTTATCTAAAACAGTGCTACTTTAATTCATATTAAATAATTATAAAAATGTCAACAGAAGTGCAGATGTGAAAATGTCAAGGTTTCTTAATTAACTACTGATTTCAAGAAAAACGTCAACAGAGCAATAGGTACATAATATGTGAAAATGTCAAGAGAATGTCTAGGTAGGTATCTTAATTAATAATTTTAACCCAGGTACTCAGGATGGAACCGTCTGATCTATCAGCGATGACCTTCAGTATCCTGTTGTCGCTGCGTCGGATGCGGCTTAGGATAGATGCAACCCGCTTTGGCCTTATCGCATAAAAGTCGTCGGTACGCGCCTCGGCAAACATCCCCGACGCGCTACAGAACCGTGGCAACCTCAACAGGACTCTGAAGGCATCATTATACTGGATCCGAAGAGCATTATAGGCCTTCAGCGTGTAGCTGACCCATAGGCTACCCGTGTAGAATACTTGACAGAAGGCCTTAAAACGGGTGATTTTAACTTGTTTTGAACAACGGGCAAACCTACGGGCCAACATATTGCTTCTGACCGCTAACGCTCTCCGTTCCCTCTCCAAATCGAGGTCGTCTTTAAGGTCCTCTGTCAAATAGTGCCCAAGGTATTTAAACTGTGAAACCCTCTGTAGGTAAATACCGTTCAAAACTATAGAGGGCACATGCTTAGGGTTCATTTTGTTTGACTTGAAGACTAGGACTTCGCTCTTTTTGGAGTTGTATACTAGACCGTGAGTTTCTGCGTAGGCCTCACAGACACTCAGCATTTTCCTGAGTGCACTGACAGAGGGGGACATAGGGGGTGAAAGTTTGGATAAAATCCATGTACCTAGATGAAATTTGGTATAGAGATAATTTGAGACCCTTCGAAGGATATAGAATAGTTTTTGCCTCGGAAATCATCCCTTAAGATGGTAGAAGTTTGTTTGCATTATATTTTCTAAGTATAAGTTCTACGCGGACGAAGTCGCGGGCAACAGCTAGTATTATAATATACCTAAGCATTTTTTTCTCATGTAAGTGAGTTATAGTTTTTCTTTTGAGAAATAAAGATCTTTAAACCGAAAAAGTTCGAGAAAAATTTAAGATCACAGAAAAGATGCTTTCCGAGACGTAAATTTTTGGCTAATGCCGTCATTGAAACAGAATTTCAGAACATTTGTGATTTTACTCTATGAATGGTCTGATATTCATAATCATTACAAACTTTCCTTGTTAAACCAAGCACCAATCAAACAACTGGAACTCGCCTAATAACTGAAGATTGATTAAACAGTTGTTCAAATAAATGGGATAAAACAAATTTAAACAGCCTATTTACTCGATTAATCGAAACTCGCTGTAACGGAACAAGTAAACTGACTTTAACATAAATTCCTAGGGTTTTTTACTTCTGTTATTTATGTGACACTGTTTTAGGTTGAGTGCCAGTCGAAATATTCTGTCCTTAGTTTGATAAACTAGTTTCCTCGTTTCATTTACATGGCTTTAAGACGCGCGCCGCGAGAAAAGTGAGATATAAGTATAAGGTCGCGTTTACGCACATAGGTTTGATTTCGCGCGGCATATCGCGCGCGTTTCGTAAACTTCTGATTACACATGTGCGTATTTAATAGGCAAAAATCTGTCTTTAGTCATGTGCCAGCCATGTTGGTGTTCACCAAAAAAAGAATTAGGGAAGTAGCTGTCTTAAGGCGCTGTCAACACCAAAAACGCGCACACTGTCTATTTGTATCGGAGTAAATGAGAGCGAGTGTTACTTGGGCGGCCAGGTTTTAGACGAAAATAATGAATGAAAATAGTTTATTGGGTTATTTACATATGTATGAATATGTTGACTTCATGTTTTTAATTGCAGACCCCATACGTCAAAAAAATAAGGACATAGAACCGTTTAAGATAATTTTAAGACCGATCTTTGCAATTATTTTCTATCGAGCCGATTTCATCCAATTATGTCTTGAAAATATGATGAATGTTAACTTATATATTTTTTTAATGTGCTAGAACCAATAGTTTTTCTTAAAGAAACTGCTTAAATAATATAAATTTCAACAAATTTGGTCTTGTCAGCCTCTTAATGATGCCATATCTAACATGCCTACAAAAGCTTCTTTGTGCCAAAGAATCAGAAAATGAGACCCTTAATCTTTTAATTACGCGAAAGGCAAAAAAAGGGTTGTTTAATGTTTTTGAATTTTAATTTCAGAACAATTTCATTAAATCGTCAGTGAATAATTACATCAATTTGATTACTTAGAGCTAGAGCTATTTAAATAACATTAAAGATAAAAATCAGTCTGGCTATTATATAATTTTTACTTTTACATTGCTATATTCCTTATTATGGTGTAATTTGTACTAACCTCTAGTTTGTAAGTCTGTGTATTGTAGTAATTTAGCACTAACATGTATATGGACCCTGTGTCAGAAAAAATTGCTTGTGGCCCGCGAGCCTCTCTGGCTGTTCTGTATGTAAAGGTCGTTGAATTCAGAATTTTGGAATTGCCTGATAAAGTCACAAATGATTAAGAAGTGCGGCCCGCGTTATTTTTGTTAGCTGCTATGTGGCCATTGGTTGCTAAAAGTTTGCCGACCCATTCTTTAGAGTTGAGTTGTAAATGTGTGACATGTTTCTTTCTATACCTACATGCAAAAGTCAAAATAATTATAGGTACGTATAATTATGCCGTTAATTCACGTAGATATTAATTTACCCTACGGGTGACATGTTTCTGTTACAACTATTAGTATTTATGATCTTAAAAACTACTCAATTAAAATTTAATTAAAATTAAATTGAATTCGTTTCTTACAAATTACTAATTGAATGTAAGGTACTTAAAATTAAAAGCAATATCATCTCGTCATTAAGCCTTGGTGTAACCTATTAGAAGATATACCGAAATAATGAATCAGCAGTTGCCAATATTTTTTCAAAGATCTTTGAATATCGACGGAAACCTTGCAGATCCCTAACGAAGTCTCAGGGTTCCTCGGAACACAATTTGAAAACCGCAAACCATATCGAACGAGCTACCCAGGAATAACCAACGTCTCTCAACCTATCTTACAGGAGAACCGAAGCGTTTAGTTTTAAATTAACGATGGAATTTAAAGAATTACGGTTGAAACGGAAGCTATTTACAAATCCCTGGGATGGAACCTTAACGGACCCCCCTTACGGCACCCTCTAACGGAACCCTCTTTCTGTAATTGCTCGGATATCGGCTATAATCCGATAAGAGCCTGAATTAACTTTTTTAGAAGGCGATTTGTTTTTCTGGTGAATTCTGCCGGTAAGTGATTAGGTAATTTGAGGATCTGGGCGTATTAAATGGTTCTTAGAGACAACGCATTTAATGGATTCTACTTAGTATTGTACTTAGTACTAGGAACTTATTTCTTTATCGTGCTTAAAACACAGAACACAAACAATTGCAACAAGAGTGAAATCAAAATATTTTTCAAAAAACCCAACTGCGAAAATTGTTGCAAAGCCAACATTAAATCGTTATAATTAAAGCCTAAGCGGTTATTAACTAGAAAATAATAAAAAAACAAAACATTCTATATCCAAAGAAGACTAGCATCAGGGTACTTAGTATGACATTAAAAAGCTGCGTGGAATCTTTATTTAGTAACGCTTTATTACATTGTTACTTCTTAAAAATACATATTCTTAGTTCCTAGTTTAGTCTTGCAAGTAGCGTCTTGAATAAATATTATTTGCTATCTATTATCTTTCTTTCTTTCCATAAAATAATTATTTAAATTGAAACCGGAGCTAGATTTAAATATAGTTTTGCATCTGATACCAATTTGCATATGATGCTACTGGTTAAACGTGGAACTAACAATATCACGTACTAAATTCCAGAAAATGCATGGTGGTGGCGCTGCCACGTCAGGGGTTCAATTTGGGACAAATATTTCACATTCTGATTGGATTTAAATGTATCGCACGCTCTCTTTGACACATTTACTCCGCGGACGTAGAAACGAGCGCGCGAAACACATTGAAACAGACTTCAATTATATTATTGGAATGCGAAATATAAGTGTCAAATTGACCCCACCGTTGGAACCAGTTAGTCATGCGTACGTGTGCAATTTAACAAAGCCAGGCGACAAAATCGGACGATGACTAAAACGTCGAAAACTGATCGAATATTCCGAAAGACTCAAACCCGGAACGCGTTTTTATCATATAGAAATTATATGTGAATCGTCTTCATTCACGCGCCCCTATCGCTTTAGTGAATAGCCTTATGTGTAAGTGAAACGCAGTGATATAAGGATAGAACATCAAGGCGGGTATTAAATCAAATAAACACATCATTGGCTCAGTCAGTCCTAGCTTATTGCATCCCAGTCTGGGGTGGAGCCACGAAGGTTAAATTCCTTGAACTGGAGAGAGCTCAGAGGGCACTACTTAAGGTTATGTACTCCAAGCCACACAGATTCCCTACTACTGAGCTCTACGAAACATGCGAGTTGTTAACAGTCAGGAAGCTGTATGTTCTGTATATGACTTTGAGGAGGCATAAAATGACTCCATTTACACCGGTGTTGCAGATTCGTAGAAGGGAAGCCTAAGATCATTCCCACACCAGCTTCTAAGACAGTGTTTGCGAAAAGGCAGTATGACTGTCGCTCTGCAAAGCTGTATAATACTATTAACGATCAACTCAACATCTCTCCAACAACCATTAGGAAGTGTAAAGCAATGTTAACTGATTGGCTGAAAAGTAAAACCTATACTGAAATTGAAGACCTATGGAGATAATAAAATTAATAACACACACACAGACACACACACACACACACACAGACACACACACAGACACACACACACACACACACACACACACACACACACACACACACACACACACACACACACACACACACACACACACACACACACACACACACACACACACACACACACACACACACACACACACACACACACACACACACACACACACACACACACACACACACACACACACACACACACACACACACACACACACACACACACACACACACACACACACACACACACACACACACACACACAACACACACACACACACACACACACACACACACACACACACACACACACACACACACACACACCACACACACACACACACACACACACACACACACACACACACACACACACACACACACACACACACACACACACACACACACACACACACACACACACACACACACACACACACACACACACACACACACACACACACACACACACACACACACACACACACACACACACACACACACACACACACACACACACACACACACACACACACACACACACACACACACACACACACACACACACACACACACACACACACACACACACACACACACACACACACACACACACACACACACACACACACACACACACACACACACACACACACACACACACACACACACACACACACACACACACACACACACACACACACACACACACACACACACACACACACACACACACACACACACACACACACACACACACACACACACACACACACACACACACACACACACACACACACACACACACACACACACACACACACACACACACACACACACACACACACACACACACACACACACACACACACACACACACACACACACACACACACACACACACACACACACACACACACCCACACACACACACACACACACACACACACACACACACACACACACACACACACACACACACACACACACACACACACACACACACACACACACACACACACACACACACACACACACACACACACACACACACACACACACACCACACACACACACACACACACACACACACACACACACACACACACACACACACACACACACACACACACACACACACACACACACACACACACACACACACACACACACACACACACACACACACACACACACACACACACACACACACACACACACACACACACACACACACACACACACACACACACACACACACACACACACACACACACACACACACACACACACACACACACACACACACACACACACACACACACACACACACACACACACACACACACACACACACACACACACACACACACACACACACACACACACACACACACACACACACACACACACACACACACACACACACACACACACACACACACACACACACACACACACACACACACACACACACACACACACACACACACACACACACACACACACACACACACACACACACACACACACACACACACACACACACACACACACACACACACACACACACACACACACACACACACACACACACACACACACACACACACACACACACACACACACACACACACACACACACACACACACACACACACACACACACACACACACACACACACACACACACACACACACACACACACACACACACACACACACACACACACACACACACACACACACACACACACACACACACACACACACACACACACACACACACACACACACACACACACACACACACACACACACACACACACACACACACACACACACACACACACACACACACACACACACACACACACACACACACACACACACACACACACACACACACACACACACACACACACACACACACACACACACACACACACACACACACACACACACACACACACACACACACACACACACACACACACACACACACACACACACACACACACACACACACACACACACACACACACACACACACACACACACACACACACACACACACACACACACACACACACACACACACACACACACACACACACACACACACACACACACACACACACACACACACACACACACACACACACACACACACACACACACACACACACACACACACACACACACACACACACACACACACACACACACACACACACACACACACACACACACACACACACACACACACACACACACACACACACACACACACACACACACACACACACACACACACACACACACACACACACACACACACACACACACACACACACACACACACACACACACACACACACACACACACACACACACACACACACACACACACACACACACACACACACACACACACACACACACACACACACACACACACACACACACACACACACACACACACACACACACACACACACACACACACACACACACACACACACACACACACACACACACACACACACACACACACACACACACACACACACACACACACACACACACACACACACACACACACACACACACACACACACACACACACACACACACACACACACACACACACACACACACACACACACACACACATTATTATCATCATTAGTATTATCATTTTTCTAAATCTTATTCTTACACCTTGTGCATATTATGTTACACCTCCTCGAAGAGCGGTGTCTCTTATCACAAGTGTCTTGGTATGCTTAAAAAGAGAAACCTACCTGCATTTTTATAAATCATTTACGTTACTGAATAAGTGTTTGGTGGTTGAATCTCTAGCCGTGGTTTGGTTGAGTTTAGTCTTTCAATTCCAAAATTAATTGCTACTGCACAGGTATTGCTTGTAAGAATCGAAATGATTTAATTAAACCCATTCACCGCTAATCACGAGTATCACGACACACATGCGTTAGAGCGCTACGGGCGATTTTCGCTGCATATGGAGATTAACCTGCATGGACCACGGCGTAGTGCTATGAGCGTAGCTTAGCAGCAGTAAGGAATAACTCTTGACTCTGATTTATGTATAAAAATATGTCAAAACCAAGAACATAATTAGATACAATCATCATCATCATCATCATCACGCCTGTTTCCCAGAGTAGTTGGCACTTTATAGAGCCGAAGCAAAGTGCTTTTGAAACACATGAACTACGAGTAAGTCGCACCCTAGCGAAGAACTTATACACGACACCATCACGCCAGTTTCCCAGAGTGGTTGGCACTTTATAGAGCGGCTCTTTAAAGTGCCAACCACTCTGGGGCCTAAGCTAAGTGCTTTTGAAATCTATGAACTAAGTCGCATCCTAGCAAAAAACATAATTACATACCATCATGCCTGTTTCCCAGAAGGGTTGGCACTTTATAGACCCTAAGCAAAGTGCTTTTGAAATTAATAAATTTTAACCTCATGGTTGGACATTCATAATGAATATTCATTACTAGTCCAACAAAACGCGAGCAGAGCCGCGGACAACACTAGTCTGTTATTAAATTTGTGCAGTATATAGTACAGAGACTAACAACTACAGACTCAGACAAAAAATAGCTAAGTAATGAATTTTACACCAAAAAAAGAAAAAACGCGTTTAACCAGACGAAACGTATTAAAAACTGACTGTAGCAAAATAATATTCATAAATTTAAGAACAGAGCTAGTCTGGACAAGAACTCTATTACGAGTTGATCCCATTTTATTTAATCCCTAGGGAGAAATAATTTTACTGTAACTGAATTTTAATCCAAAAAATACTTTGACGTGTTTTTTGTTGTATTGGAATAAAGGTAAATAGGATTACATTGTAACTGAATTCAGTACCCTCGGGGTGGCTTTGAAAATATATAGTTCGTAACTCAATTTTCACGTATACAAATAATATGTGGTAACGCACGCGTGTCGTGATTGGCACCGTATGGGCTAAACAATGTGCGTATTTAGTTTTTATTAGAATTTTCGTTCAAATGCCTTTTACTTTTCGAGTAAAATCCCAATAACAGTCAGATGAAATTACAAATATATATTTTGCTCCTTCGGTTTAACAGTGCACATTTTTGACAGAAATCTTTTCATACATTCTCTGAACACAAGTGCCACGTCATCATTCTTTCAGGTAATAAAGACAGAACCAATAAATAAATCCATGATTTTAATTGAGCTAGTTTCACGTACGGTGCAATAACGGAACCACATCCATAACTGTTTTATTCTTGTGTTTACGGATCCTTAAATCATGGGCGATATTGGACATTATTATTGCCCGGGCCGCCAAGCGATACATTCAGGTACAAGAGAAAAAATATCAGCGCAGCTGTCTGTGGACATTGCATAACAATTTATAACTTATATTATACTAGCTGTTGCCCGCGACTTCGTCCGCGTAGAACTTTTTATCGTCTTAGAAAATGATTTCTCTCAATACAAAATTTGAACCCTCTTTTAGGGGATAATTAAAAAAAAAGTTGATGTTCATTTTCTAGTTTGTGAACAAACAGTCTAAAACCAAAGTTAAAAATCTCATACTTTAAAAATGCCTTGAAATACTCAAGCTTTGAACCAATTTTAACACTCTTAGGGGATGAATTTGGAAAAACTCTGAAATCAGTTTTGTAGTCTTTTAACGTACAGAATAAGACCGAAGTTAAAAATCTCTTACTCACACTTAAAAATTGTATTGCTCGCCATTTAAAATTTGAACCCCCTTTTAAACCCCCTTAGAGGTTGAATTTTTCTAATCGCTGAAAGAACTTTTTTCGTAAACTTTTAAGTCTCTAGTTCAAAAAAACTGTTGCCCATACAAAGCTTTCTTAACCCCCTTAGGGGTGGAATTTTCTAAAACTCTGAAAGTACTTTATTATTAATTTTAATAAGTAACATTTTGAATAGTTTTAAGTCTAGTAAAAAAAAAGTTTTTCCCACACAACACTGGCTACCCTTCTTAAGGATCTTAAGGATCCCCTTAGGGATGGAGTTTTCTAAAACGCTGAAAGTTCTTTTTTAGTATTCTAATAAGTAATCTTTTTGCAAAGTTTTAAGTCTAACTCAAAAAAAAGTGTTGCCCATGCAAAGCTTGCTCCCCTTTTTAACCCTATTAGGGGTGGAATTTTCTAAAACGATTTGTGTTCTTTTTTTGTATTTTAATAAGTAATCTTACTACAAAGTTTCAAGTCTCTAACTCAAAAACATAAACTTTCCCTGATAAAAACTTTGCACCCCTTTTTATCCCCCTTAGGGATAGATTTTTTCAAAACGCTGAGTCTTTTTTTTTGTATTTTTATAAGTAATCTTTCTACAAAGTTTTAAGTGTCTAGCTCAGAAAAAGTGTTCTCCATACAAACCTTGCACCCTTTTTTAACCCCCTTAGGGAATGATTTTTGTAAAACGCCAAATGTAGTATTTTTCATTTTCTAATAAGTAATTTTTCGTCAAAATTTTAAGTCTCTATTAAAAAAAAATATGTTTTTCCCATACAAACTTTGCACCCTATTTTACCCCCTTAGGGGTGAAATTTTCCAAAACGCTGAAAGTACTTTCTTTGTATTTAAATAATCTTTCTACAAAGTTTTAGGACTCTAGCTAAAAAAAATAGTTTCCCACATACAAACTTTGCACCCCTATTTTAGCCCCCTATTTTTAGGGGTAGAATTTTCTAAAACGCTGAAAGTACTTAATTTGTATTCTGATGACTAATCTTTCTACAAAGTTTTAAGTCTCTATTTAAAAAAAATATTGTTTCCCCCATACAAAATTTGCACCCCTATTTTACCCCCTTAGGGGTGGAATTTTCCAAAACGCTGAAAGTGTTTTATTTGTATTCTAATAACTAATTTTTCTACAAAGTTTAAGTCTATAGCTCAAAAAAAAAAGGTTCTCCCATACAAACTTTGCACCCCCATTTTACCCCCTTAGGGGTAGAATTTTCAAAAATCCCTTTTTATCCCTAGCCCACGTTATAAAAGATTAGTAGTTTCGGCTGTGCGTTGATGAGTGAGTGAGTGAGTGATTGAGTGAATAAGTCAGTCAGGACATAGGCATTTATTATGTATAAATAGATAGAAGATAATGAAACTCCCATTCAAATATCTCAAAAAATTATGAAGCTACATCCGTTTTAATGTCGCTTGTTAGAGTGAGAAAACGATGAGGGACTGTGACGTCAATATACTCGAGCGTCATAGTAAAAAACAATCGTTTCATATGAAGGTGCGTTTTGCGGAAAAGGGACAGAACATACCCCCTCTTAAAACTTTGGACTCTTATAACTTAATCATTACCTATATAACCTCTTGCTTTGTTTTTTTCTCCATTTGACTATATTTATTTTAAATTCTTTTTCGAGAAAATACATTATGATTATTTACCATATTTTCGATTCCTGAGCTATAACCACGAACTTCGGAATTCGAAAATATTCGGGTATCTCTATCTCTATCGCACTAACCATACTCGAGTGACAGGGATGCAAATATATGAACATTGAGTATCGGTTTTCGTGGTAGCGCCGCAGGTACTTTGGCTGAATGCGCCGAGCGCGTGCCATTGTCATTCAAAAAAAACAAATTCGTGTTAATTATATTGTTCAAATTTGTTGATTTCATTTATTAAAATTACGACATAAAACGACATTTGCGCATATAAGTTCTCATATCAGAATCGAATATTTTTTTATGGTTTATATTTTAGCATTTGTCTCGTAAAGGTCTATCGTAGACGGGATTTAAATTATTAATAAGTGAAAGGCAAAGCAATTCCGCCATTTTGACGGTTCTTATAGCTGACAGTTGGAGCAGGGAGCAGCGTTTGATTTCAATAAAAATAAATGAAAAATTAAATGAAGTCGTATATTTCGGAAAATTAATTAACTGTCGCAGTCGGATAAAAACTATCCTAAGTTGCAGCTAGAATAATAATGTACCTATATAAAATGTTTCATATTTTTCCGTTCATGGGATGCTGAGAACATTCGAACCGCGCAAAGCTTAGTTTCAAACTGGCTGATTCTTTTTTTAATTTAGAGATTTATTATAAGTGGAGATTACAAGTGGATGTCTCTCTCTAATGCAATGAAAGGATCTGAAAAGAGGTTTGTTGTACTACAAGTTATAAAGTTACAATGTAGGTGGCGTTTTAGGCTTATTGCAAGAAAAGTTATAATTTCAATGTGTTTAATGAATAATTTGATATTATTATGATAGAGATTTCCCTTTAGTGGGTACCTTATCAATAAAAAAAGCGGCCAAGTGCGAGTCAGACTCGCACATGAAGGGTTCCGTTAAATAAATTGCTTTTTACAATTTATGACGTATTAAAAAAAACTACTTACTATATTTATCTCGTTCAAACTAATTTTCGTTGGAAGTTTGCATGGTATGTACATCATATATTTTTTTTAGTTTTATCATTATCTTATTTAAGAAGTAACAGGGGGGGGGGGGACACATCTTACCACTTTGGAAGTGTCTCTCGCGCAAACTATTCAGTTTAGAAAAAAAAAATATTAAAAACCTCAATATCATTGTTGAAGACGTATCCATAGATACCCCACACGTATGGGTTTGATGAAATTTTTTTTTTTGAGTTTTAGTTCCGAGTATGGGGAACCGTGGCTGTGACACACGGACGGACAGACAGGCATGACGAATCCATAAGGGTTCCGTTTTTTGCCATTTGGCTACGGAACCCTAAAAACATTATTTTCTTACCACTTACTTAGGTAGGTTACTTAGGCGACCAGTTTGGTGACACGGTATGCATGCTGCCAGCTGACTATGGAAATGGGCGTTTAAAAAAAGGCTTAAGTAGGTATTTGTAAGCCGTTGATGATGGAATAACACACGTTGGAATCTACTTTGTACACAACATAATACAGGTACCTATAAGAAAAGACACAGAATAAATACAAGAGCTAATAACACGAAAAAACGTTAACGTCCGAGCGCTCGACGCTGTACTAGAATATGGCATGGGCACTTTATATCAAAGTGACATGGCTTAAATTCGAATAAAGAAAAATCCTCTTAGTTAGAAATTAACCCTTATTGCTTTGACATAGACTGCCCATGCCATATACTAGTACAGCGTCGAGCACTCGGGCGTTTACTTCGTGTGCATCTTCATAATCGGATGCAAATTGACAAACAAAACAAAACGAAGAAATATCAATAATATAAACAGAAGACACGCGCTGACAGCGGTAGCCGCGCCGCGCTTGCGTCGTTTACAGTACCTACGAATAAAAATATGTACCAGTGTGTAACCGCCATACGATAAATAAATAAACAGTTTTCATGCTTCCGAATGCACACTGGAGTATTCTTAAATTAGCGCGGGTTGTTACGAGCGGTCGGTAATCATAAGTTACGTTCGTAAAACTTTGACAGTTCTCTATGGGACTTGTAAGGGTGTAGTAGATGCAACCCGCTCTCATAGGTGCGTCTGACTCAAACAAGTCGTGTTTCTGACTAAGTACCTAATACTCACTTCTGACCCACTGGACGATATTCTCTCCTATGATTTAGTGTTGTATTTAGACATTATGTAGGAATAAATATAAATTCCCTGCGGTATTATTTTCTTTTGTAATTTGTGGGCAGCTCGTTATTTTCACCGTTTATAATATCGTAATACCGCTTTTGTCCGCTATATAGTACACATGCAAATTCTGAGGATGTGTGGAAAATAAGCTGGGTGTTGTTGAAAAGCATAATATCATTATTTAGGGTAAGTTATACCTTACGATATAAATGAATATCGTGACTAGGAACTAATAAACAAGCTATTTTTGTATTTTTAATGTACATACGACGAAAACAACGCTAGCGTATCAGCTACAGCGTAACGCGAAGCGATTCGTAGCAGTGAATGTGTTAAACGTACTCTATATATTTATATCTTTATACTAATATTCTAATCTACTAATGATATTACAAAGAGGAAAAGTATTTGAGGGAAAGAGGAAGAGTCTTTTATAAGTTTGTGAGTTTCTATGTAATCTCCGATTCTGAAAATATATTTTTTCTTCACAATATATAAAATGGACCTTCGGAATGAACAAAAGCTATATTTATCCCGTGGCTCCTCCTGGATTTTTTGTAATATGCGTATACAAATTCAATCTGTTTGTGTGTTCGTCTCTCTCTCTGTAATCGAATGCTTATACGTAGGTACAGTCGCCATCACATACATAGGTACACTATAGGTGTTCATAAATATCGGCACATGCACCCTAATGCCTTGAAAATAGAGGTGTGTTCCGATGTTTGTGACGTGCTTGTTTGCTCCGATGTATGTGATGGCGACTGTACGTCGGCAATAGCTCTAGCGGACGAAAAAGGCTCAGCGCTCCAAAAATATTTGTAATATATCGGTATATATATCCAGGAATAAGAATTTACAGCAGTTATGTAAAAGAAAGGCCATGAAACCAAAAATTCCGAGAAGATAATTTATCACAAAGAATGCTCAACAAAGTATCGAAATAATCCCGAAAACAGGAAAGGAATTTATAATCCAAAGGTACAATAAGAGCACTGACGTTGCATTCACAAAGTTTGCAGCACTTCATCGTTGTTCGGACAATTATATTGACGGCTGGCTTACAACAATAGGTACTTAGATACATCTATTTGCAACGCGCGCAAAATAACATGTCTCGGTATCATTAAATTCATTAACAAGCATCTCTCTTTTATACGTTTAGGTAGTCTAAGGTTGGGGCCACACGGTAGCGCGACAGCGATCTTCGTACCTTTTTTTTTTTTTTTTTTTTTTTTTTTTGTCGGTGTGAAAATGCTTTACGCATACCCCCGGCCTGGGGAAGGCTATTTGGGGGTAATGTGGGACTCTCTCCTCCCGCCACCATCCGAGTGATGGTGACTGGGGGAGCATACCCACTAAAAACACACCGGCGTCACCCGCATTGCCGTTAAGGGGGCGCCATGGGATCGCGAACATTCAAACCACGGCTCCCCCCGGCGGTCCCGGCTTCTACTCGTGCCAGGACACCCGCGCCAAAGGAGGGGAGGGTCAGGACGCTTGACCCTCCCCCCAGACGTGTAGGGCCATGTGCAATCTTCAGCGCCGCACTCATGGCAGGCGGGGCTTCCCTCCCTTTTGATTTTATGCAGGTAATGACCGAAACATCCGTGTCCGGTCATCACCTGCGTTAATCGGAAGTCCACCTTACCATGGACCCTATCCAGCCATTCATCCAGTGACCCAAGGAGTGCCCCTACAGTACGGATTCCGTAGGGGGAGTCCTCTAGGTCGCTTTTCCAGCGTTCGCGCAGCCTACGCTCGGTCTGCCGCCGCGCCGCCCTCACCTCCTCAGGAGCGGGATAATCCCCGGTGGCTCTCCACCGCACCCGCTCCCTGTGTGCCTCAGCTAGCACCTCCGCGTCGAGCTCCCACGGAGGAGTGCCAGCCAAGGCGCACGCTGCCGCCCACGCCACCGTTACGAAGGCCCTGCATATGCGTATGGCCACCACCCTTTGTGGCCTACGCAGCAGGGTCTTATTTGCCCTGCTTAGCCTGTCTGCCCAAATCGGGGCCCCGTAAAGGGCCATACTTCGGGTGACACCGGCATATAGGCGACGGCACGCGACGGACGGCCCCCCCACGTTGGGCAGCAGCCGCCCCAACGCAGAGGCCGCGGCCACTATCCGAGGAGCAAGTAGGCGGAAATGCTCCCCAAAGTTCCACCGCTTGTCAAGGATGAGGCCCAGATATTTAATGTGGGGCCTCACCTGAACCATCTCTCCGCTCACTCGCAGCGCAGCACCCGCAGGCGGCCGCCACCCCCTCCCCTTGAAGATTATTGCGTCTGTCTTGGGGAGGGAGACCTCCAACCCCAGCAGCCGTATGCGGGTGATAGTTAGCTCCGCGGCCACTTCCGCCTGCCGCAGAGTCTCCCTCATCTCCGCTCCCCGAACAGCCACCATCGTATCATCTGCGTAGCAGATTACTGCCATTCGGGGAAGGAGGTCACCCCTGATGGCCCAGTCATACCCCAGGTTCCATAGAAGGGGTCCAAGAACAGACCCCTGGGGCACGCCGCAGGCCATAGGCCACGCCCTCCTTACTCCTCCTCTTTCCTCGTAGAGCACTACCCGCTGCGTGAGGTAGTGCTCTACTATACGCCTCAAGTAGGGAGGCACCCCGTGATACCGGAGTGCCTCCCCTATTACTGTGTACGGGAGGGAGCCAAACGCGTTGGCGATGTCGAGCGATACCGCCACTACTCCCTGCCCCCTCCCCTCCGCCTCCTCGTTGAATGCCCTGAGGGTACTCAGCGCGTCAATACAGGACCGCCCCGCTCGGAATCCGAATTGGCGGTCCGATATGTTGGGACCCGTATTGCCCAGATGCTTGACGATCCGGGACGCAAGGATTCTTTCCAGCATCTTCCCGGTCTCGTCAAGCAGGACGATCGGCCTCCACCCGGATGGGGAGTCTGCCGGCCGACTCTCCTTTCGGAGGAGGCAGAGTTTGCCCTCCTTCCAGCATTGTGGGAACCGCCCCGTCTCCAGACAATCGTCGTAAAGTTCTTTGAGGCGGCTCCCTAGGTGCTCCATCACCAGTGGTAGGACCCTACCGTGCACTCCGTCCGGCCCCGGGGCCTTTTTGCAGGCCCTCAAGCGGTGCACTGCCCATGCCAACTCACCCTCAGAGATGGGTACCACCTCCATTGGCACCTCCTCCACCTGCGGCGGCGCCATTGCCGGCGGGGCGAAGTCGAGGGCGGGTGGGAATTAGCCCACCACCACCCGTGTGAGGAGCTCCGGCTCTAGGGAATCCATGGAGGGGCCATTTCGCATTTTATTGCGCACGACCTTGTAAGGCCGCCCCCACGGATCTCTGTCCAGCGTGGCCAAGAACACATGGTGTGCCGTGTCCTTGGCTTTGGCAATAGCCAGGCACAGGGCCTCTTTCGCTTCCTTTAAGGCCCTGTGCAGGAGCTCCTCCTCTTCCGGGGTGTGTCTTCGTCGCCGGCAGTGGGTGTAGTCTCGTCGTGCCCTATTGCACGCGAATCGGAGGGCCGCGACCGCCTCCGACCACCAGTAGACCTGCTTTCGCGCCGGCAGCCGCCCCGCCCTTTTCATGCTACTGTCACATACCGCCGCCAGCGACTCACGGAATTGGAGCGCCCTCTCTTCCACTCCTGCTGCTCGGTCCAGTGCTCGGCCCCACCTCGCCTCTATCAACGCGGCCTCCTTCGCCGCATCCCTGTCGAGGCTGCCTAGGGACCATTTCGGGAAGGCACCCCTCCTCCCCTGCCCCACAGCATTGGGCAACTGGACCCGCCTTGCTTCGGAGACCCTCAATTCGAACCTGATGTAGAGATGGTCGGAGAGGGTCTCTACGTCTCCCAGGACACGCCAGCCCGATGCGCGGGCAGCAACGGCAGGAGTCGCAAACGTTACGTCCACGATGGACCCCCCCTGCCGGCGCACGCACGTATTGGCCGTGCCCTGGTTGAGCAACTCCAATCCAAGGCCCGCCGCCCAGTCCTCCAGCACCTCCCCTCTTGAGTCCGTTCTGGGGGAACCCCATGCTGTGCTCTTCGCATTGAGGTCCCCCAGAAGTAGGACCGGTGCCGGAGCAGCGCCGCCCACAACCCTCCCAAGCTCCTCTAAGAATTGCTCGAAGGCAAACAGCGGTCGGTTAGGGGAGAAGTAGACGCCGACCAGCACGATTCCCCCCCACTCCACCGCTGCGTACCCCGGCCCGCTCCTGATTTTCGTGATGGAAGGGTGGCTGCCCAATGGAGGGACCACCACCGCTACCAGGCCGTTAGTGTCCCCAACCCAGTTGGGCTGAGGTGACACGAAGTACGGCTCCGCCACCACTGCAACACTGATGCCCCACTCCGCCATATTTTGGATTAGTAGATCCTGGGCACGGGCGGAGTGATTAGCATTACATTGCAGGACTTCCATATGTTGAGGTAGTGGTTGTCCTGGCATCACTGTTCCATGTGTTGGCCCCCCGCGATGTTTCTGGAGGTCTCCGTTGCCCGGGCGGAGACCTCCTTCCCTCTGACATTAGGGGGGACACACGATGGTCCCCGCATAATATGGCCCGCTGGCAGCTTGGCCTGGTGACATACCGCACACCACGGGATGGGAGCGCTGCAATCCTTGGCCATGTGCCCCGGCGTGCTGCACCTAAAGCAGCAGGTACTGCGATCAACCGGTGACGGGCACATGGCCCTGGTGTGGCCCGCCCCCATACAACGATAGCAGCGCATGGGCAGAGGTTGCATCGCCTCCACCCGCGCCGCTGACCACCCCAGCATCAGTCGACCCGCCTCAGCTAGGGTCTTGGCCGCCGTGATTGGGCACCTGACGATCACGGCGCCAGACCCATTCCCCAGCCATCTGACTCTCCCAACCTCAATTTGGGCCTCTGGGCACCTGCTTTTGGAGGCCACCTCTCCCTTAATGTGGTCGGAGGTCACGGATTCGTCAAATCCGCTGACCCGGACCTCCGCTTTTTTGACAGGTCTGGTGACCTCCGCCACGTCTCCAATGAGGCCCCGGAGTCTCTCAGCCAGGTTATCTGCAAGCGGGCCACTATGAGTCCCGGGAACCTCTATTTTACGGGCCCCTGTGGCCGTCTTCCGCACTCTCACGTGGTCGATGCCCAGCTCATCCAGTTTGAGGGTGGTCGCCCTCCCCATTATCGTTAGGTAGTCGGTCTCCGCCTCCGGCCTCAGAGACACGACTACGGCCGCCGACGTGGGCGCCACCAACTTGCGCCTTTTTTCATGGACCGGGGCAACCGCTGCTTGGGGTTGGGAGGGCTTTGTGGCCTTTTTGGCTTTTTTGGCCTTCCCCCCCTTGACCACATCCGTCCAGGGTTCCGCAGCGGATTCCGGAGCCAGAATGGGCACCGAAGACGTCGTCGAAGCTGTTGGCGCAATCCTTTCACCCGCCATCGGCGGGGCCGGTGCCACGGGAGGAGGAGAAGCCTGCCTCTTCTGCTTCTTTTGCTTCGGCTTGCCCTTCTTGCCAACGCTGGCAGCAGGTGCGGGAGCCTGACTGGCCTCCTGCTCTGCCACAGGTCCGGCCGCTTCCTGTCTTCTCCGGTCCGCCGCTAGCGGAGGGCGGAGGATCGGCTCCGCTGGGAGGCGCCTTTTGATGTCGTCGAGGCGGACGTTTAACATTTCGCCCACCGTTTTGATAAGGTCTCTCTTGAGCTCCTCTTTGAGCTCAACGAGAGACTCCCGCAGCAACGGCTCAGCCGGGATTGCCGTCTCAGTAGTCTGGTTCCTTTCAGAGAAGGCCTTCCTCAGGGCCTTCGTTTCTGATTGAAGGTGCGCAAGTTGCTCACGCATCCTCTTATTTTCAGCCCTTAAGCAGCGGACTGCCTCCTCCGGCTCGTTCACGGAGTCTGCAAAGCCCAGCAGCTCCCTGCAGTTCGCGTTCATGCGACCTCGCACGTCTCCCTTGATATTGCGGCACTTAGCAATCTCCGCCAGGATTGCATTTGCGCACCGCTTCACTGCCTCTGCAGATTTCTGGGGTTCAGCCCCTTCCTCACCATCGGAGAGCACTATAGGCCGCTCCATCCGACATGACCTAGTTGGGGCCGGTCTGCAGAAGGCATCTGCGCCTGCCCCTTTCTCGAACTCCGACAACTGGGATTGTCGGAGTTGAGCTTTGACATCTCTCAAGTCAATGTGTTCCTGTTCCTCCACGGGATGCCGTCTTCGGGAGGAGTTCCTTTTCCGTTCGGGGGCCGTTTCTTCGTCACTGCCCCTGTCTGCTCTACCCCTTTTAATGGAGACCTCTTCCACCGCCATGGGAGTCATACTCTCCGTGGAGTTTAGGGCCCTTGCTCCCCCTCCAATATAGCCACTTTGCTCCTCCTCCCCATCGTCTACATCTTCAGTATGTGCCCTCGTCGAAATGTCGGCACACGCCAACAGGGCGTCTACCTCCACCATCTGTCCGTTTTCAATGTCCATGTCATCGCCATTGTCGTTGCTTGTATCCAGTCCGTTTGTTGGTTTTTTCATTAAGTTTGCCATTTTAATCCCACGAGTAGGGCCGAACTAAAACTACACCCCCGGGTGACGCCCATTCCGCGGGTGTGGCTACATACTGTAGAGGTCGCCCGGTATCTACAGGTTTTAACGACTTTGCTGTCGGGTGTTAAAGGATTTTCCTTCCCGCGGGCCGGCCAGTTAAGGCAAGCCCTCCGGTCTGCACGCTAAAAGCTGGCACCTCCCGTACCCCATACCGCCACTGATGGGGGTCGTTGGGAGAATGCTGCGGGTTCCGGGATTCAAGGAGAGCTGGCGTAGGCTCCCCTCTTGGTAGTTCGGTCAGAACTACCCTCCTTAATTATATTCCCCTCTCCTTAGTCACCTCTGGAGTACCCTCTGCTGTATCAGAGGAACTAGAGCGACTCCTTCTCCGCGCCACTGGGCGCTCTCTCCTCGTGTGCTGCTCTTCGTCTGGTTCCTCCCCCCTCGCCTTCCCGGTATGGGTGGCCCTATCCGGTATAGCCTCGGGGATCCTGGGAACACGCAAGCCCCCCCACCACAACAAGGTGACAGCACGTCGGGGGGGAGCGATCTTCGTACCTACATCAAGTCGTCGAACTTGTACAATCGCCCCACACACTGTCGCCGCATGCCGCGGTGCAGTGTGAAGTAGCGTGCGAAATTTATATAGGTACAAACTGAGTTACTGGCATACAACGCTGCGAACCGTCGCTCCGCTCGCGGCAGCGGGATGCGGCGGCAGTGTAATGACCGTTAAGACATATTTTTTTTTATTTTTTTTTATTTAGGTAAACAAACAGCCACTACAAGGGAGTCTTAAATTATTAGCCTTATAAATAAATACAATATGTGTGGCCAACACCGTTCACCACTTATTACTTATTTTATATTACATCATCATGCGGAGTAAGTCAGGGGTGCAGCCCCTGAAGTGTTGTGAATCCGGGGGGTTAAATACTAACAAAATATAAAAAGAGAAAGAAAAATAATAAAATAAAAACACATGCCCGGTGACATTAAGAGCGATAATTGAGTATGTAAGTTAATATGGTTAAACGAAGTGCTTAAACAACATCAAAGTGTTTCAGTTAGTTTGTATTGTTTTTGAGTACATCTGTTATTTGTTTTTTGTATGAACTAATACTAAATATTGCAATCCAATTTGATTTAAAATCAAATACGATCGATTTAATTTTTTGGCTGTCAAAAAATTTGACATGTAAACGTGGACATTTCAACGTGTCTTGTCTGCGCGAGTGTCGTGACAACATGTCAAATTGAGCGCGAAATGCTGGGTATTTAAATCTCAGGGCTGGGCCACGACTTTGTCTCCGATCTCTCACACTCACTTAAGGCGCAATGATGCCAATGCCGCCACCGCTCGTAGTCGTAACTGAACATGGTCCCGCCCCGCGATTCTGTGACTTATTTTAATCTTTCTTGCGTTACGAATAACATCTCCGTAATTTGTAGAAAGGGTATGGAGCGCGGCTGCAAGTAAAATAACATCATGATACTATATGGCTTTGCGTTACAGTCAAATAGTTTCCAGATAGTTGGCAGCATCTCTTCACTAATGAACTGCGAAGCTGGGCTTAATACTAGTTGTTAGATTGTGAAACGTTTTTCAGTACGATACAAAGTTGTGAGCTTTTCAGTTTGTATTTGTTTTTTTATTCGTTCGGCTTGACTGCAAATGTGAAGTTTAAAGGACGGACATTTGACTAATCATTCAGAGTATTTACTACTTACTAGAGGAGACTTTCAGGGTTCAGGCTTTTCGCACAAATTCTCTCTCTCTCTACTTAATGCCGAATTCTATTTCTGAAATACTTATACATTAAAGGTATTCTCAATAATTCCGAGGAAAGTAAAGAAGATCCTGTTGCCCTAATTCATAAACGTCCATCGAACCCATTTCGAATAAAATGCCGCCAAAATTCGTTTGGCTTTAAAGCATTTGCCACACTGGTTGCGTTCTGCGGTCTGCGCGTGCGGTCAGAGGGGTAGTCATGTAACGTTCTGAACGCGCGTCGGTACAATTTAACTGTCAATTTTCCATATAAAAAGTGACATTTAGACCTGCCTGACGCGCGTACAATGCGTTACGTGATCGACCTACAGGACACCTTTGTTGTTGTTCAAAGTTGAACTGACCGCAGACCACAGAACGCATACAGTGTGGCAAATCCCTAACTCTCACTTTTGACATTTATGCCAGTTATAAAAGTTTCGATGATAGATATATATTTGAAACTTAAATAACTAGGGCAATATAGGCAACAATTACTGCTTACGTGTTTTACGTTGCCAATAAGATTTAACTACTTAATACAGAGTTCAATCTTAAATTAGTTATTAATTCTGATGAGACTGTGAAACTGGGCATTGTGCAAGAATCATACGAAGTTATTCCTTAAGTTCCAATTTCGTATCACACATTTTTTAGGATACTGCACGGTTAAACTACCTAACCAATATCTATCGGGTTTGGCGGTGAGAACGCACACCTACCGCTGCCAATCTAAATTCATTCACGAAGTTGGTGTTTCACCAGGACTCGGCGCGGCGTGATCTTGAGCATCGACGAAGTTTATCTGAATGAAATCAGGTTTACCGTCTCAGTATTCGATCTTTAGTGGTAGTCGTTGTGTGTTGTGAGTTGTTGAAATGTCCTTTTGATCCGTTCGTAAGCCACTTGGATCCACCATGGAACCTTTAAATGGTCACGCATGGTACGGTTTCAGGGGAACATCATCCCGCGAACACTCCGGCGATGGAATACTTACCAATTTCACTGCCCAGAACTTGCGGACCTCCTCCGTCGCTTTTCGCTACATACGGGGAAAACCACGGGTTCGGCTACGAGCGTAACGTAAATAAATTAGCGTAAATTTTGGGCAGTGAATGTGTTATCGTACTTACAGAAGTACGACTACGCCTTACAGAAGAAAGCAACAATAATAAGACCACTACTTACTCTGCAAGTATTAGTAGTTTATGTGACTGTACATAATGAAGGGCATTAAACACGAGTGTGGGTTTATGAAACGAGCCGAAGGCGAGTTTTATAATAACATCACACGAGTGTTTTAATGCCTAATTATGTACAGTTACATACACTACTTTATCTATCCACATATCATAAGCCTCCATGATGCATTCAGGAGCCGCTGATTATGACCGGCATCGTGGCGTTGTTTTCTGGCAACTGTCATAGTTTATATTTTTAATTCAGAGACAAACTAGAGTCGGATCCAACTAATCCAACTCTCATATCGTTCGATATCTTACTTACGTGCGACATTTGTCAAATTTGTATGCAAATTGACAATTCATTTCGAACTAAACGTCATCTCGACAGATATTAGAATAGAGGTTAAATAAAATTCTTTGTTTTTCAGAGACGTTCGAAATTTGAATGAAATAATATTATCAAAATCGATGTTATTATTTAGCAATAATAACATTTTCACAGATTAGAAATGTGTTCTAACAAAACTGTCTATTTTTATGGTGGTCATAATGTGCAGTTCTTGATTATGGAGGGTTTATGATATTTAGATAGATAAAAGTAATTAAATATGCTTTAATTGTAGTGATACTGAGTAAGCTAGTGCTCCTGAGGGCTATGTTGAGTGTGAGGGACTTGCAAATTGTATAATTGTATGATTGTTTGCCGCTGTCATGGTGTTAAAATAATATAAATACAAAAACAGGCCAAGTGCGAGGCGGACTTGCGCAGGAAGGGTTCCGTACCATTATCAATAAAAATATTTATTTTATTTTGTTTTTAGTATTTGCTGTTACAGCGGCAACAGAAATACATCATCTGTGAAAATTTCAACTGGAACTATCACGGTATCAGTGAGAGCCTGGTGACAGACAGACGGACGGACGGACGGACGTTCGGACGGACGGACGGACGGACGGACAGCGAAGTCTTAGTAATAGGGTCCCGTTTTACTGGAGTACGGAACCCAAAAAAGCTTGTAAAAAAACATGTTTTTAAATCTGCTACGTATGCAAGTTTTCTTTACACGAAAGCGCACTTCTCTGCCTTTTTCACTATCATACCTGCTCTGCCGAAATGAAACTCGTTTCCGAGCAGGAAAATTTAAATCAAACATACGTACGAAAAAATTCAAATGCAGCTGAAATCCGGAATAGGTGCTGGTGAAAATTTCATTTGCCACAATCGTGCACAGGAGCGCTTACCTCGCATTCCAATGGAGTCTGTCGTTTAGCTAGAAGTAAAAATTTGCACCCTATGTTGACTAAATTGAGAATTATACCGTATATGTACAATGTATTTGATTTGGAGGGCATTGTGAAGTTTCACACTCAGAAATCAGAGAGCAATGGACATGTTATACGTAATACTAAATACATTTATTTAGTTTTAAAACTTAGACATTGATTACGTAACTTTACAAACGTACGTTAGGACCGATCAACTGTCATTTTCTCATACAAAAAAATACATTGAGATCTACCTGACGTACGTACAAAGCGTAAAAGCGTTATGCAATCGATCAGCTGAGGAGCATACATTAAGGACGGGTTGCACTAGTTAACGATTACAGACCGATCAACGTTAAATATGGCGGCGATAAAGTTGTCAAGTTGTCCATTATTTTCCTTTTATTTCCAAATAGAAATTATATCAGAAAAAAAGAGAAAATAAGTTTACTATGAAAAACTTCTACTGTCTCTATTTTAGTTTTCGTCCTAGATGGCGGGTCTCATTGTGTATATGTCACCGTTAGATTGTGAAAACCGTCAGTTTATAATCTTACCCGTTATATTGTAAACTGACGGAATATTGTGAACTGCCAAAATAATTCATAATTTTACGCATTCATTTTCGTTAGTTACTTTACTACTAATGTCATATCGTCAAATTGTGAACTGAATCAAATTTGTCTGATTCGGAACGCAACCTTTGCGCTGTTTGGTTGAACGAATTATTCCACTTGCATCAGTTTCCATTTATGTCAGAACATGATTGTTTTTTTTTTGTTATTCAGACATTTTCTTCCATTTATTTTGGCATCCAGCAGTGTCGACGGAGCCCCGCTGAGCGGGGCTCCTATTTCTTTGCGCTTTGCCCTTCGGGCAACTGAAGATACCTAACTAACCTAACCTACCTAGTCCTTGTGTACGTTCCGTAGCAAGCCGATTTGATTTCAGTTCACAATTTGACGATTCGACATTGAAAGTTTATAAACTAACGAAAAATATTGCGTTAAATTGTGAACGGTTTTGACAGTTTACAATTTTTCGACAGTTTATAATATCGCGAGTAAGATTATAAACTGACGGTGTTCACAATCTAACGGTGACATATACAAAGTTTTAGGTTATTCCAGCACTCCGTTTTATAATGAAAGCCCAACTTCGCTTGTATGGAGAGACAAGAATTCTGGGAAATATTTACAAAACAAAAAACATCTTTTTCCAACTTGAGTCCTTTATAAAAATACACGCAATCGAACAAAATACACAGAAACAAATCAAATTGCATATTGGCAACTCAAAACACTCATTTAAAATTTAACAGTCCTATGAAAGTCAAGAAACAATCCCAAGTAATAAAAACGATATTAAGTATTTCACAAGGGGGACGGAACTTCCTAGCTGTACAGTACATCAAATAAAGAGTTAATAAATTTGTCCCGAAGTTATTTAATGAGGGTTACTCATTAAGTATTAAAACTCAAACGTTTCAGAAACTCAATTCCAAGTCGAGGAAATTGTGAAGCGTTCAAACTTTATCTGTTCAAGTCAGTTATTTAAAATAGAACGCCAAACATTCGGCCTACTTAAGTTACTTTCGTTTAATATCTGTGGTTTCGTGTATTATACTAGTACTACTGAACGTTACTGGTAGGCCGTTTAATTGGATCAGAGAAGATTTTGGTCGCTATTGTTATTACTTCGGCGTTTAAAGGATGACTCACGATAGACCTTTACGAGACAAATGCTAAAATATAAACCATAAAAAAATATTCGATTCTGATATGAGAACTTATATGCGCAAATGTCGTTTTATGTCGTAATTTCAATAAATGAAATCAACAAATTTGAACAATATAATTAACACGAATTTGTTTTTTTTGAATGACAATGGCACGCGCTCGGCGCATTCAGCCAAAGTACCTGCGGCGCTACCACGAAAACCGATACTCAATGTTCATATATTTGCATCCCTGTCACTCGAGTATGGTTAGTGCGATAGAGATAGAGATACCCGAATATTTTCGAATTCCGAAGTTCGTGGTTATATATAGCTCAGGAATCGAAAATATGGTAAATAATCATAATGTATTTTCTCGAAAAAGAATTTAAAATAAATATAGTCAAATGGAGAAAAAAACAAAGCAAGAGGTTATATAGGTAATGATTAAGTTATAAGAGTCCAAAGTTTTAAGAGGGGATATTTTCTGTCCCTTTTCCGCAAAACGCACCTTCATATGAAACGATTGTTTTTTACTATGACGCTCGAGTATATTGACGTCACAGTCCCTCATCGTTTTCTCACTCTAACAAGCGACATTAAAACGGATGTAGCTTCATAATTTTTTGAGATATTTGAATGGGAGTTTCAATATCTTCTATCTATTTATACATAATAAATGCCTATGTCCTGACTGACTTATTCACTCATCAACGCACAGCCGAAACTACTAATCTTAGAGAGTTGATTTTTGCACAGTATGTTGCTTTTATAACGTGGGCTAGGGATAAAAAGGGATTTTTGAAAATTCTACCCCTAAGGGGGTTAAATGGGGGTGCAAAGTTTGTATGGGAGAACCTTTTTTTTTTGAGCTATAGACTTAAACTTTGTAGAAAAATTAGTTATTAGAATACAAATGAAACACGTTCAGCGTTTTGGAAAATTCCACCCCTACGGGGGTAAAATAGGGGTGCAAGGTTTGTATGGGGGAAACATTTTTTTTTAAATAGAGACTTAAAACTTTGTAGAAAGATCAGTCATTAGAATACAAATAAAGAACTTTCAGGGTTTTAGAAAATTCTACCCCTAAAGGGGTAAAATAGAGTGCAAAGTTTGTATGGGAAAAACTACTTTTTTTAAAATAGAGACTTAAAACTTTGTAGAGAAATTATTCATTAGAATACAAATAAAGTACCTAGATTCAGTGTTTTAAAAAAATCTACCCCTAAGGGGGTAAAATAGGGGTGCAAATTTTGTATGGGGGAAACAATATTTTTTTTAAATAGAGACTTAAAACTTTGTAGAAAGATTAGTCATCAGAATACAAATTAAGTACTTTCAGCGTTTTAGAAAATTCTACCCCTAAAAATAGGGGGCTAAAATAGGGGTGCAAAGTTTGTATGTGGGAAACTATTTTTTTTAGCTAGAGTCCTAAAACTTTGTAGAAAGATTATTTAAATACAAAGAAAGTACTTTCAGCGTTTTGGAAAATTTCACCCCTAAGGGGGTAAAATAGGGTGCAAAGTTTGTATGGAAAAAACATATTTTTTTTTAATAGAGACTTAAAATTTTGACGAAAAATTACTTATTAGAACATGAAAAATACTACATTCGGCGTTTTACAAAAATCATTCCCTAAGGGGGTTAAAAAAAGGTGCAAGGTTTGTATGGGGAACACTTTTTCTGAGCTAGACACTTAAAACTTTGTAGAAAGATAACTTATAAAAATACAAAAAAAAAAGACTTTCAGCGTTTTGAAAAAACCTATCCCTAAGGGGGATAAAAAGGGGTGCAAAGTTTTTATCAGGGAAAGTTTATGTCTTTGAGTTAGAGACTTGAAACTTTGTAGAAAGATTACTTATTAAAATACAAAAAAAGAACACAAATCGTTTTAGAAAATTCCACCCCTAATAGGGTTAAAAAGGAGAGCAAGCTTTGCATGGGCAACACTTTTTTTTGAGTTAGACTTAAAACTTTGCAAAAAGATTACTTATTAGAATACTAAAAAAGAACTTTCAGCGTTTTAGAAAACTCCACCCCTAAGGGGATCCTTAAGATCCTTAAGAAGGGTAGCCAGTGTTGTGTGGGAAAAACTTTTTTTTTTACTAGACTTAAAACTATTCAAAATGTTACTTATTAAAATTAATAATAAAGTACTTTCAGAGTTTTAGAAAATTCCACCTCTAAGGGGGTTAAGAAAGCTTTGTATGGGCAACACTTTTTTTGAGCTAGAGACTTAAAAGTTTACGAAAAAAGTTCTTTCAGCGATTAGAAAAATTCAACCTCTAAGGGGGTTTAAAAGGGGGTTCAAATTTTAAATGGCGAGCAATAAAATTTTAAAGTGTGAGTAAGAGATTTTTAACTTCGGTCTTATTCTGTACGTTAAAAGACTACAAAACTGATTTCAGAGTTTTTCCAAATTCATCCCCTAAGAGTGTTAAAATTGGTTCAAAGTTTGAGTATTTCAAGGTATTTTTAAAGTATGAGATTTTTAACTTTGGTTATAGACCGTTTGTTCACAAACTAGAAAATGAACATCAACTTTTTTTTTAATTATCCCCTAAAAGAGGGTTCAAATTTTGTATTGAGAGAAATCATTTTCTAAGACGATAAAAAGTTCTACGCAGACGAAGTCGCGGGCAACAGCTAGTACAAATATAAATATAATTATTACAGAGATGTAAAGAGTCTCTAATGTTAGACTAATTAAATAAAAATAATAGGTACCCTTAATTAGTATAAACTTGGGCACCTACGCACCCGGGAGATGTATAGTCTCCAATGTTCGATTAATACAAGTATAAATATAATTATTACAGAGATGTAAAGAGTCTCTAATGTTAGACTAATTAAATAAAAATAATAGGTACCCTTAATTAGTATAAACTTGGGCACCTACGCACCCGGGAGATGTATAGTCTCCAATGTTCGATTAATACAAATATAAATATAATTATTACAGAGATGTAAAGAGTCTCTAATGTTAGACTAATTAAATAAAAATAATAGGTACCCTTAATTAGTATAAACTTGGGCACCTACGCACCCGGGAGATATATAGTTTCCAATGTCAGATTAATGCAAATTATTAATAATAAATATAACTAATATATAAAGAGATGTAAAGAGTCCCTAATATCAGACTAATAAAAGAAAAATAAGTAGGTATCGAGATGTGTAGTCTCGAATGTCAGAAATAAAATAAAATTAGAAAGTAAAATAATTACGTACAGATATGTATAAAGTCTCTATCAGAATTAAATTAAAATTAAGTACGAAAAATAATAATGTACAGAGATTTATAGTCTCTTTTGTCAGAATTAAAATTATAAAGAAAAATAATTAAGTACAGAGATGTATAGAGTATCTAATGTCAAATTATAAATAAAATAAAACCAATAGCCTGTAAGCGAAGACAATCGAGACTAAACGGTTGGCCATGTTTCGTTATCTTCCAAGTAGTCGTTGATCTAATAAAATCCTTTTTTCAGAAGAGCATTCTTAATGTATCGCTTGAATGAACCATAAGACTGCTCCCACGCGTCTAAGGGTAATTTATTATAAAAGCTTATACAGTTACCCATGAACGATTTTTTTACTTTCTGCAGTCGAAATCTCGGCTCGGAAGCGGCTCCGTGTCGGCACGGCCCGGCCGTGGCTCAGCCGGGCTTTGGTATGGCTCGGCCGCTCAAAAACGCCGTCATTTCTCTTAGAAAACGCCCCGGGCCGGACACGGCCCGTTCTAGCGTGAGTCATCCTTAATGAAGTTTTTAGTTGATTTTGCCTTTAAATAATATGGGAACAATGCAAAGAATTAATAAAATTATAGGTATATAAGAAAATAATGAAATCAGAATTTGTTTTTTGCTTTCAACAAAACGAATCCTCAAATTAATAGTATAAGATTTGGCAACGTTTTTTACTATAGGTAACATAAAGTACCCACAAATAAAAAATATAACATACCTACGAATGATAAGACATTGTAAATAACTATACCTGTTAAATCCAATGTAAGTGCAAGAATGTTCCTTTTTGTTGACCTTCAGACTTTAAATGATGCAACTTACGATTACTGACGGCTTGAAACAACCAAGCCTAAGGGTGGGTTGCATCAAACCCTCAGCTATCGCAAGCGATGTTCGTTAAAATCTAAATGTATGGGAAGTTTGACAAGTTTCTACAGAATGACAGTTGCCGGCGCCATATTTAACGTTGATTGGTCTAAATAATCGTTGTTTGTAACCCGCTTTAACTCTGTCACATCCAAGGATCGGAAAACCCATTTTCAGGCTTAAGCCTATCGATTTGGTAACCCTATCAATTTGGTTACCTTATGATTAAGGTAACTTTACTGAAAGGGTAACCCTATTCTTATGGTAAGCATATCGGATGTGGTAACCATAAGTTAACCCTATTGAGAGTATTGAGATAGGGTTTTGTTTAGGGTTGGCAGCTACACTGTTCCTTCTGAACCTCGCAGCGCACACTGGAACTCTATCAGCGACATCGATACGAATACAAATATGTACCAGTGTGTAAGCGCCAAACGATAAATAAATAAATTAGGGATTACAAGTAAACCCTATTGTTATGGTAAGCATATCGGATGTGGTAACTATAAGTTTATAGTTACCACATCCGATATGCGTACCATAACAATAGAGTTACCCTATCAGTAAGGTTACCTTATCATAAATAAAAACTCTCCGTTTGTCAGAGCTCTACACTGCCTCAATGAGCTTCTTGCATCAGCACTGGATGTCGACGTATTTGGAAGTAGTTGGGGAATGGTGTATCGTTAATGCTTAACGTACCTACTGTGAGGTGATGAATAGATGTAATTCTTCTGTCATATAATAAAATCTGTATATCTAATTTGTAATTCACAGTGACTTAGTTTTTAACTGTTATGCTTTGTAATTATTTTAAATAAATAAATAAGGTTTCCAACATGGGTAGGGTTTTAAAAACAAAATCAAAATCAAAAATCAAAATCAATTATTTATTCTGCAAATAGGCCACAAGGGCACTTTTACATGTCAAATGGTGTTCTACAATATAATATTAATAATCTTACACAATAATCATTTTAAAATTGCAGATTTTAACTAATTAGTACCTAAATGGTTACAAACTAAATGTCACTGAATGAAAACTAGAACAATCCAAAATTGTAAAATATTATCAAATACATTTGATATAAGGTCTGTATCAGAATTAACAATAAGTTTATGATATAATTTAGTACCCCAGAGATGTATAATGTCTCTGAGCATCCAAATACAATTAATAATTATTCTAATGTTCTTGTAGAGATGTATACTGTCCCTAAGCGTTAAAACAGAAAAAAAAGGATCATTAATGTAATATTGTCAGAGATGTACAGGGTCAATAACAATAAAACGTGTCAAGAACAGAATGATGTCTCTCGTCAAAATAATGATAATAACACTAGTATTTATTCAGCCAAAGTACCTGCGGCGCTACCACGAAAACCGATACTCAATGTTCATATATTTGCATCCCTGTCACTCGAGTATGGTTAGTGCGATAGAGATAGAGATACCCGAATATTTTCGAATTCCGAAGTTCGTGGTTATATATAGCTCAGGAATCGAAAATATGGTAAATAATCATAATGTATTTTCTCGAAAAAGAATTTAAAATAAATATAGTCAAATGGAGAAAAAAACAAAGCAAGAGGTTATATAGGTAATGATTAAGTTATAAGAGTCCAAAGTTTTAAGAGGGGATATTTTCTGTCCCTTTTCCGCAAAACGCACCTTCATATGAAACGATTGTTTTTTACTATGACGCTCGAGTATATTGACGTCACAGTCCCTCATCGTTTTCTCACTCTAACAAGCGACATTAAAACGGATGTAGCTTCATAATTTTTTGAGATATTTGAATGGGAGTTTCAATATCTTCTATCTATTTATACATAATAAATGCCTATGTCCTGACTGACTTATTCACTCATCAACGCACAGCCGAAACTACTAATCTTAGAGAGTTGATTTTTGCACAGTATGTTGCTTTTATAACGTGGGCTAGGGATAAAAAGGGATTTTTGAAAATTCTACCCCTAAGGGGGTTAAATGGGGGTGCAAAGTTTGTATGGGAGAACCTTTTTTTTTTGAGCTATAGACTTAAACTTTGTAGAAAAATTAGTTATTAGAATACAAATGAAACACGTTCAGCGTTTTGGAAAATTCCACCCCTACGGGGGTAAAATAGGGGTGCAAGGTTTGTATGGGGGAAACATTTTTTTTTAAATAGAGACTTAAAACTTTGTAGAAAGATCAGTCATTAGAATACAAATAAAGAACTTTCAGGGTTTTAGAAAATTCTACCCCTAAAGGGGTAAAATAGAGTGCAAAGTTTGTATGGGAAAAACTACTTTTTTTAAAATAGAGACTTAAAACTTTGTAGAGAAATTATTCATTAGAATACAAATAAAGTACCTAGATTCAGTGTTTTAAAAAAATCTACCCCTAAGGGGGTAAAATAGGGGTGCAAATTTTGTATGGGGGAAACAATATTTTTTTTAAATAGAGACTTAAAACTTTGTAGAAAGATTAGTCATCAGAATACAAATTAAGTACTTTCAGCGTTTTAGAAAATTCTACCCCTAAAAATAGGGGGCTAAAATAGGGGTGCAAAGTTTGTATGTGGGAAACTATTTTTTTTAGCTAGAGTCCTAAAACTTTGTAGAAAGATTATTTAAATACAAAGAAAGTACTTTCAGCGTTTTGGAAAATTTCACCCCTAAGGGGGTAAAATAGGGTGCAAAGTTTGTATGGAAAAAACATATTTTTTTTTAATAGAGACTTAAAATTTTGACGAAAAATTACTTATTAGAACATGAAAAATACTACATTCGGCGTTTTACAAAAATCATTCCCTAAGGGGGTTAAAAAAGGGTGCAAGGTTTGTATGGGGAACACTTTTTCTGAGCTAGACACTTAAAACTTTGTAGAAAGATAACTTATAAAAATACAAAAAAAAAAGACTTTCAGCGTTTTGAAAAAACCTATCCCTAAGGGGGATAAAAAGGGGTGCAAAGTTTTTATCAGGGAAAGTTTATGTCTTTGAGTTAGAGACTTGAAACTTTGTAGAAAGATTACTTATTAAAATACAAAAAAAGAACACAAATCGTTTTAGAAAATTCCACCCCTAATAGGGTTAAAAAGGAGAGCAAGCTTTGCATGGGCAACACTTTTTTTTGAGTTAGACTTAAAACTTTGCAAAAAGATTACTTATTAGAATACTAAAAAAGAACTTTCAGCGTTTTAGAAAACTCCACCCCTAAGGGGATCCTTAAGATCCTTAAGAAGGGTAGCCAGTGTTGTGTGGGAAAAACTTTTTTTTTTACTAGACTTAAAACTATTCAAAATGTTACTTATTAAAATTAATAATAAAGTACTTTCAGAGTTTTAGAAAATTCCACCTCTAAGGGGGTTAAGAAAGCTTTGTATGGGCAACACTTTTTTTGAGCTAGAGACTTAAAAGTTTACGAAAAAAGTTCTTTCAGCGATTAGAAAAATTCAACCTCTAAGGGGGTTTAAAAGGGGGTTCAAATTTTAAATGGCGAGCAATAAAATTTTAAAGTGTGAGTAAGAGATTTTTAACTTCGGTCTTATTCTGTACGTTAAAAGACTACAAAACTGATTTCAGAGTTTTTCCAAATTCATCCCCTAAGAGTGTTAAAATTGGTTCAAAGTTTGAGTATTTCAAGGTATTTTTAAAGTATGAGATTTTTAACTTTGGTTATAGACCGTTTGTTCACAAACTAGAAAATGAACATCAACTTTTTTTTTAATTATCCCCTAAAAGAGGGTTCAAATTTTGTATTGAGAGAAATCATTTTCTAAGACGATAAAAAGTTCTACGCAGACGAAGTCGCGGGCAACAGCTAGTACAAATATAAATATAATTATTACAGAGATGTAAAGAGTCTCTAATGTTAGACTAATTAAATAAAAATAATAGGTACCCTTAATTAGTATAAACTTGGGCACCTACGCACCCGGGAGATGTATAGTCTCCAATGTTCGATTAATACAAGTATAAATATAATTATTACAGAGATGTAAAGAGTCTCTAATGTTAGACTAATTAAATAAAAATAATAGGTACCCTTAATTAGTATAAACTTGGGCACCTACGCACCCGGGAGATGTATAGTCTCCAATGTTCGATTAATACAAATATAAATATAATTATTACAGAGATGTAAAGAGTCTCTAATGTTAGACTAATTAAATAAAAATAATAGGTACCCTTAATTAGTATAAACTTGGGCACCTACGCACCCGGGAGATATATAGTTTCCAATGTCAGATTAATGCAAATTATTAATAATAAATATAACTAATATATAAAGAGATGTAAAGAGTCCCTAATATCAGACTAATAAAAGAAAAATAAGTAGGTATCGAGATGTGTAGTCTCGAATGTCAGAAATAAAATAAAATTAGAAAGTAAAATAATTACGTACAGATATGTATAAAGTCTCTATCAGAATTAAATTAAAATTAAGTACGAAAAATAATAATGTACAGAGATTTATAGTCTCTTTTGTCAGAATTAAAATTATAAAGAAAAATAATTAAGTACAGAGATGTATAGAGTATCTAATGTCAAATTATAAATAAAATAAAACCAATAGCCTGTAAGCGAAGACAATCGAGACTAAACGGTTGGCCATGTTTCGTTATCTTCCAAGTAGTCGTTGATCTAATAAAATCCTTTTTTCAGAAGAGCATTCTTAATGTATCGCTTGAATGAACCATAAGACTGCTCCCACGCGTCTAAGGGTAATTTATTATAAAAGCTTATACAGTTACCCATGAACGATTTTTTTACTTTCTGCAGTCGAAATCTCGGCTCGGAAGCGGCTCCGTGTCGGCACGGCCCGGCCGTGGCTCAGCCGGGCTTTGGTATGGCTCGGCCGCTCAAAAACGCCGTCATTTCTCTTAGAAAACGCCCCGGGCCGGACACGGCCCGTTCTAGCGTGAGTCATCCTTAATGAAGTTTTTAGTTGATTTTGCCTTTAAATAATATGGGAACAATGCAAAGAATTAATAAAATTATAGGTATATAAGAAAATAATGAAATCAGAATTTGTTTTTTGCTTTCAACAAAACGAATCCTCAAATTAATAGTATAAGATTTGGCAACGTTTTTTACTATAGGTAACATAAAGTACCCACAAATAAAAAATATAACATACCTACGAATGATAAGACATTGTAAATAACTATACCTGTTAAATCCAATGTAAGTGCAAGAATGTTCCTTTTTGTTGACCTTCAGACTTTAAATGATGCAACTTACGATTACTGACGGCTTGAAACAACCAAGCCTAAGGGTGGGTTGCATCAAACCCTCAGCTATCGCAAGCGATGTTCGTTAAAATCTAAATGTATGGGAAGTTTGACAAGTTTCTACAGAATGACAGTTGCCGGCGCCATATTTAACGTTGATTGGTCTAAATAATCGTTGTTTGTAACCCGCTTTAACTCTGTCACATCCAAGGATCGGAAAACCCATTTTCAGGCTTAAGCCTATCGATTTGGTAACCCTATCAATTTGGTTACCTTATGATTAAGGTAACTTTACTGAAAGGGTAACCCTATTCTTATGGTAAGCATATCGGATGTGGTAACCATAAGTTAACCCTATTGAGAGTATTGAGATAGGGTTTTGTTTAGGGTTGGCAGCTACACTGTTCCTTCTGAACCTCGCAGCGCACACTGGAACTCTATCAGCGACATCGATACGAATACAAATATGTACCAGTGTGTAAGCGCCAAACGATAAATAAATAAATTAGGGATTACAAGTAAACCCTATTGTTATGGTAAGCATATCGGATGTGGTAACTATAAGTTTATAGTTACCACATCCGATATGCGTACCATAACAATAGAGTTACCCTATCAGTAAGGTTACCTTATCATAAATAAAAACTCTCCGTTTGTCAGAGCTCTACACTGCCTCAATGAGCTTCTTGCATCAGCACTGGATGTCGACGTATTTGGAAGTAGTTGGGGAATGGTGTATCGTTAATGCTTAACGTACCTACTGTGAGGTGATGAATAGATGTAATTCTTCTGTCATATAATAAAATCTGTATATCTAATTTGTAATTCACAGTGACTTAGTTTTTAACTGTTATGCTTTGTAATTATTTTAAATAAATAAATAAGGTTTCCAACATGGGTAGGGTTTTAAAAACAAAATCAAAATCAAAAATCAAAATCAATTATTTATTCTGCAAATAGGCCACAAGGGCACTTTTACATGTCAAATGGTGTTCTACAATATAATATTAATAATCTTACACAATAATCATTTTAAAATTGCAGATTTTAACTAATTAGTACCTAAATGGTTACAAACTAAATGTCACTGAATGAAAACTAGAACAATCCAAAATTGTAAAATATTATCAAATACATTTGATATAAGGTCTGTATCAGAATTAACAATAAGTTTATGATATAATTTAGTACCCCAGAGATGTATAATGTCTCTGAGCATCCAAATACAATTAATAATTATTCTAATGTTCTTGTAGAGATGTATACTGTCCCTAAGCGTTAAAACAGAAAAAAAAGGATCATTAATGTAATATTGTCAGAGATGTACAGGGTCAATAACAATAAAACGTGTCAAGAACAGAATGATGTCTCTCGTCAAAATAATGATAATAACACTAGTATTTAGGTAGTTACTATGCCCTTGCAAGCATGAACAGACCGGACTCCACAAACAGCACCCGATCACGAGTATGACGCATATCTCAGCCATCGCCTCCCTCAACCATATGTTAGGGAAGGTGGCGACCCGATCAACGACGCCACCGTAAGCAAAGCCCTTTAAGCGAGCATGACATATTCAAGCCACACAAAACAACTTCTAAATTAATCCCAATTATGGAAACCGGTTCTGGTCCCTGGTCACATCCAGCCCTACGTAGCTCTTGTAGGTCGGGACTGTAAGGCGCAATCAGAGTATTAGTAAACATCCCACGTGCAGCTTGATATGGAATATTGAGCATTGACTCGCGCGGAATAAGCAATATAAACGCCTGCAATAACGGTGCGTGCGTCAACCAACTTATGACAAAATCACGTTATGTTTTTTATACTTTTTATGTTGTCAAGATCCGGGCTCTTTTGAAACTACTATGCGAACCAAATAATACTAGTGGCTCTTTGAGCTGTATAACTCACGAGTCTGTTTAAAAAAAAAACATTTTATTGAAATAAACCAAAATTTGTAACTGTAAAAGTCTATATAATTCTATAGTTCTATAGTTCTATAACCTGCTTACAAAATTTCACGAGAATCAGTTGAGAAATGCGACCTGTAGAGGAATACAGCTGGACAGCCGGACATACGAAATAATTTCGGTTGCTTCGCTCGCTCTTTCAATGAGGATTGAATTTGCTCACTCGCTACCCGTCAATTTTAGAATAGTTACTACTAGTTACTTACTACGGATTCATTAATCTTTATTTATTGCCAGTTTTTTTTTAAGTATATGGTATATATTTCGCTTAGCTTAACCCATTCAGGGCCCATGACAACACATATGCGTCAGAGCGCTACGAGCGTTTTTCGCTACATACGAGGTTTGAGCTGCTACGGACTACGGCGTAGCGCTACGAGATTAGCGTGGCCGTGAATGGACCCATGCACCGCTGCGCTACACTCGTAGCGCTACGTAGCAGCTTCATATCCATTTTAAGCTAAAAGCGCTCCGTGGCGCTCTGACGCGCTCTTGATTGGATACGCGCTACGCTCGTACTCGATTCCGTGGTTTTCCCGCTAAGTAGCAAAAAGTGCCTATGGCGTACGCTTTCCCTAGGCGGGTTCCTGGCAGTGAATGTGTTAACATTTAACACATTCACTGCCACGCTAACCTTGTAGCGCCACGCCGTAGTCCGTACCGTTAAACCTCGTATGTAGCGAAAAGCGCTCGTAGCGATAGCGCTCTGACGCATATGTGTCGTCATGGGCTCTGAATGGGCTAAATATTACGAAAAATAGCGAAACGGTATATTGGTATATTTTCTTTATGTTTGTTTATGATTCGTAAAAATGATCCGATACGTAAAATAGTCGAAAGTTGCAACACTAATAATTCATATAAAGTTGGCGAGGAATGCGAAACAAGATGGCGTTTTCCTACATGTTAATTGGCTCGCATAGTAAGAATTAAATTAGCATAGGTTTAAAGGTTCACAGAAAGCGCAGAAGGTGCAAAGATCGATACAAGGCGCTTAAGGACAATTTCAACGACATCATGAGCGTAGCGGTGGCGAAAAAATGAACGTTGTGGTAAACCAAAGGCACCAGAGGGGTAATTACATAACTTTTCGAACGAGCGTTACGACAACTCAACTGTCATGATCCCATACAAAAAAAAAAAAATCTTGCTAACGTAGTTACAAAACGTTACGTTACTGACCATCAGGTTTGATTACCGGTCTCCTCCGCTAGTGTGTATTTTAAATATATAGATAAATATTTATTTACAGTTTCTGTACAGCATTAACCTATTCACGGCCACGCTAATCTCGTAGCGCTACGCCATAGTCCGTAGCAGCTTAAACCTCGTATGCAGCGAAAAGCGCTCGTAGCGCTCTGACGCATATGTGTCGTCATGGGCCCTGAATGGGTTAATATTTCATTTGTACTACCTTGTAGTATATAAATTAAGATAATTTTCTGTAGCATAAAGGTGAATACGTCTCTGTCTGTACACGTGTTAGTTTGTCTCTCTTTTATTTCCTGATCTCTTACAGGGATAAGTTGGCCTTTGTATTGACTTAACCTATTTGGTCTGTATTTTTACCTGTGTCGTGTGTACTTAAAAGTATTTACATAGGTACACTTTGAGGTCGTTTTTGTTCTACGTCCGTAGGAATAACCCTAGAAACCCTACACGTGACCTCCGGGTGGTGCTAAAAGGACAAAAAACTCTTCAGCTGCACTGTTCCTTCTGAACCTCGCAGCGCACACTGGAACTCTATCAGCGACAGCGACAGTGTGTAACCGCCATACGATAAATAAAATAAGCAAATAAATAGGTACATATTGAGGCTTATGTTCGAACCTAAAAGGAAACACAATTATTTGTAAATAATCAATATTCAACCAGACATTATTGTAAGTCAAAGATCCTATTGAACCCCAAAAAGTCACTAGAGCGTACTGTAAATCGTCAAGTGAACAATAAGCGTCGCGTCGGATTAAATATTTCGCGGGTCCATTTCCCGGGGGAAATCACGTCAGCTGATGACGGCCGCTATATTGGTTTTAAAAATACTAATGTTGTAATTAGAAAGTGACGTTTTGTATATGCAGAATGAAAATCGGGAGCAAAAACTAATGTTGAGAATGTTGTAGGTGACGAGAGAAGATAAAATATATATAGATCGAAAATTAAAAAAATATTACATTTTAAACCCTCGCGCTTTGTACACCCATTAAAATTATTGTTTTTCATTGTCATCTGAGATGGACTGGTGCAACGTGTGTTGAAATGTCAGAAATAAAGATACCTATTTAAATAAATATCGCCTTCAACACCTGTAAAACAAAATTTTTAATAAAAACTTATAAATTACTATCTTACGTTGGTTAATTAATGATGAGTCGAGGCTTTGAGACGCATGAAAAGATTAAACAGTAATATAAACTTCCTAAAAGTTGGAAAAGTTCTCGGAAATTTCTAGAAAGTTTCACAAGGAATTAATGAAATTTACGTACTGAGAAGCATAAAAATGTTACTCTCTGTAGTACGTTTTCCATGTAGGAAATGGAAAGTTTCATTTCCCATAAAAAATAAGGAAAATTTCCAAAATATTCCTATGTTAAATTGCAGAAACATTTCGCAATATATTAGGAAGCTTTCCATCGGCACATCAGTAGTTGTGCCGGTTATAAACTGGCTATGTCAATATGAGAGCGCCATCACAACAAGGAATTTTATTCGGGTTTAATTTGTCTAAAAAACATATCGATGCTAATAAATCCAAACAAAAAGCTTAAACTTTAATATCGTCTCTTTTTCCATAAAAATGTCTTGATATTTTGCAACTGTGGTCACTGATACATTATTTTATTTCCTCAATAAATGGCGGGCGGCGAGCGTTAGAATACATTCAGCCGTTTAAAATAGGAACTGCATACTAATGAGAGGATATCGCCAGTCCTTTTTAAAAATGCAAATTTAAATGCGATTAGTGCGATAGAGAGAGCTGCTGCGTTTCGCCCACCGGAGTGAGCGAAATGAGCATATGATGTTCAACTCCAAAATAGTTAACCTAGATGCATATTTTAATTACTCTTTACTCCATCAGGGATTTCATTTTACGTTAGGTGAATTCATTAATGGAAATTGAACGAACCTGATGTTATTTTGATAGCGCATAGGGATCTTATAAAGCAATAACTTAGTATTACATTTAATATCTTTGGTTGGTATAATTGTTATAATTGTTATAACTTCCACTAATAATAACGTCGCTGTCACATTGACTGGTTAATAAATATTTGATGTGTACAATCGATATGACAGACAGACATGACAGGGTTATACATAATTACTACTGTGTAAATCTCGCAAAGTATCCAAAACCCACGACGATCAACTAAAATCTAGTAGTAGGTACCAAATTGTTGTCTCCTTATTTCATCGACAAACGTTTCGCAGAATTTTCATTTAACACAAATGTTTTTTTGAGAAATAAGTACGGCTAAAAGGTCATTGTAGAACCCATTTGGTTAGGGAAGGTTTATTTTATAACGATCCTCAAAAGTTTAATCTTTTCGATAAAATAAATATTTCTCATACCACCTCGTATTTCGATTATAACCATTTCTGTAATTTGTTAAACTGTGTTGATATAAATAATCCCGAAAAATATCTGAAAATAAAATCTAATAAATACACAAATAGACCTGCATGTTCTTCAGAGGAATAGCGAAAGTGCATATTGTTCTAGAAACTTAACCGAATCTACCTTTTTCATTATTATAGCAACTTTAATTAAATCGTACAGTCATCGCTGAACTCGGTGAGTTTTTTTTTATAGTTTCTCATTCCATGTAACAAGTTCCATTAGCTATCATCATGACATTGCACAATGCATACGCCCGTCAAAATACAAATAATGTTTACACAACATACACGTGGCGCCAAACTAATTCCAAGTTTCCCCAAGACGTATTAAGCTGGACATTCACCTAAACACTTCGACGGGCCGTATGTTTGCGGCAAAATTAGATGCATTCAAGTGGATGTAATATTTTGACCACATTACTGGGCGCACTACATAGCTGTTAATTGGGAATGGATGAGAATTTTAGAAGTGCCTCGTTATTTTGTTGGTGATAGGAATAACCTTCCTTAGCACCAGAAAAAAGTGGCAGACTTTTCAGCTGCGTCAATTATTTTTGAAAAATATAAACAGTTTCCTCACTTACGTTTTGGATTTAGGACGGCGAATAAGACGCTTTCCTTGGTACGTCTCATATTACAAGAAATTATCTTAAATATCCGTGGTAAACTGACATTGGCAATGATATTGACAGCTGCAGCAGCTATATTTGTCATTGCAAGGGTCATATATATTTAAAAATAAAATTGTAATATAAGACGGATCAATGAAAGCGTCTCATGCGCCGTCCTAAACCCAAAACGTAAGCGTGGAAAATGTTTATATTTTTCAAAAATAATTGACGCAGCTGAAAAGTCTGCAACTTTTTTCTGGTGCTAAGGAAGGTTATTCCTATCACCAATAAAATAATCAGGCACTTCTAAAATTTTCATCCATTTTGCATTGGTCGTGGCGCGCCATTTTGTCTCCGCGACATATGGATGCATCCCAATGGACGCAATATTTTGACCACAATTCCGGTCGCACTAGCACTTGGTTGTATTTAGTCGTGTGTGTTGTTTCGACGTTCACTGGCGCGCCTTTTGTCTCTGCGACAAATGGATGCATCCAAATGGATGTAAAAAGAAATATATGAAATGATAAATTTATTAACATTTACAGACACTCAGAAACATAGCTATGGTCCAAACAAATACAGATTAACAATAACCAAGACAAATACAGATTAACAATCCACGTGGCTTAGAATGAAAACAAGATGAATGAAGGAAAAAAAAAGAGAATTAAAAACTATCAATTAATTATTTTTTCTAGGGTGCTCGCAGTACAAGAGTGAGTATATGTACATGAAAGAATATTTTGACCAGATTGCCGGGTGCGCTACCTGTCACTCGGTCGTGGTCGTGTGTGTTGTTTCGACGTTCACTGGCTCACCATTTTTGTCTCTTCGACAAATGGATGCATCCAAGTGGACGTAATATATGGCCACGTTGCAAATGGATTGCGTTGCAATTACATTGTTCAAACGTTGAATTTTGACAATCACGACTGACGTTCCCCATTCGGATGCGCATTGGCGCGTCACGATAGCGTTCCATCTGCTTTGATATCCAAGAAGCCGCACCACGGTGATTCTCAAAAAACGTAACGGGCATTTCAAACGCTATCCTTACCACCCTCCATATTAACTGTGGTGTTCAGTAGCTAACTGAGTTTTATCTTACATAATCAGAATCCATACTCAATATCAAGCAACATATTTATAATGTTTAGTGATTTTAAAGTAATCACAATATTACCAAGAATGGTAAATACAACAGCTGAGCATTTAAAAAACACTGTGTTTTCAATCTCCCGCCAACTATTTTTAAACGTTACAGTTTTAACTACTTCATTCGGCTTGTTGGAGCGGCCGTGAATGGCCAGCTTTAGAGCGTAACCAGGCGCTTCCCACTCACGTGCCGTGGTTACCGCTGCACTCTGCAGTTACCTGATTCGTTACATGTGCACACACATGGAACGGCAATGACGCATGTTACTATACACGCCATGGACTTACAACGTTTCACCATGGAGTCGTGGAGCGATTCCACGCTGCAAAAGCGAGTTTATGTGCCGTTTGTGACTTTTGACGCGTTTCAAAATAGTTTTATTTTTATGAGTTTCATGACTTACACTGGTAGTATTACACACCAGTCAGAATCGCGGAAAATGCGTCTCGATTCGTTACCGCTTTGGCAACATAAATAAGTGATATTTTCAAACGAATATAAGTCAACATTCAATTTTAATTTAAACGAAAAAAAATATGTTTATAAATAACCTTTGATGGTCTAGACAGGTAAATACAGCTTTAAAAATAGCTGCACTACATACTAAGTATTGTGGGGTTTTGTCCAATTTAGTTGAAACACTTTGGTCTAGCTAGAGGTATTTTGCTTTTATCAGCTATACTAAATATATACTATGCAATTGTTATAAAACTGATTGACACGTTTTCCGGAAAAATGCACCGTATGGAATTTTAGATATTATGTGATTTATTGTGAAAGTCCAAATACACTCACTGTGATCCTAAATTTAATTCCTCTCTTACCAGCCGACTTTGAAATATGAGAAAAATTTTACTACAAACAGGGGAGCGATCGAGTATCGCCTCCCAAACTAGCATACTAACTACAGTAGCTAATAGTTCGACTTCGGAAACCCTTGGAGCGCATATGCATAATAAAACTTCGTTTGAATTGAACAAGTGCGTCTCACAAAATACCGTTTTAATAGTGCACAGTCAGCCAACCTGCCGTTCTGCCGTTATTGCTGAGAGCTGTCCTGCGCGGGCTAGGCGAGGGCCGGCTGATTGAAATCGCTGTCGTGGTCTCGGTCGAGTGCGATCACATCGAGTTACTATTAAATCAGACCAGGCTGCTATTGCAGTTATAGTTGTTTTTTTCACGTCTCTGTCTTCCTGATTTTGAGAGATGGACATTCTTATGGCATGTTGGGGGACGTCACACTTTGAATCTCAAATCGGATCCCTAAACATGAACTATTAGGGAAGCCTGGGGTTTTTTAAAATGAAACTGGGATAACGCCACAGACCACGGCCGCATTTGGCAGTGCGGAGGAGCAGTGTCAATAAGCTGTCAGTGTCAACTTTTAGTCAAGTCAGTATAAAAGTGGATAATGAAATTAAAGATAAATAATGTAAACAAAGAACTGTCAACGTCAAAGTGACGTCTCAGGGGCAATCAACCAGGTTTTGGTTTTAACTAATGACTATATCGTCACTACTTTTAAAACAATCTTATATTTTCCTTTGATCACTTTAATGTCGTAGGTTGGTATGAATAGGTACTTAGTAGGTGACGATAGTCCGGGTACGATATACAGCAAAAGCCTATTGCCTGCAGCCACTAGAATCACACCAAGCGATCGAAGCAAGACGTGCCATTATTATGTCTTATTATTAGGAAGCGGAAAGGAAAACATTCGATCACGACAAACGTCAGAAAACGAATGCGATTCAGATTTCAGAAAATGGCCGTCTCAGCTCGGGGCAAAGATATTAACCCTTTCCGACCGGAGAAACAAGACCCTGCTAACGTAAAATTAAGTATATTGACATATGTTTTTGATTTGACGATTAAATGTAATCAACCCGCACAATTGTATTGGCCGGGTCTGAAAGGGCTATAGCGGTTTACGCACGATTAGACAAGTCGATTCAGTATAAATGGAACTTGAATAAATTTTTCGGTTTTACTAAAAAAATAAGAATAAGGAATAGGAACATCCAGGTATATTAATTAAATTACGAACCAAAGGTTTACAATTCCTAACCATTGCCAGTGGCGTAAATATAAACTGCACATATTTATGAATATAAAATAATTACGTTTTCATTTTGCTTATTTAAATATTTACGAATATTTTCCAGGCATTGTTTTATGTATAAATTAGTCGCATTATTTTTTATCTCGCGTATTTAACGAATTTTTAGTTTCCACTTCTTGGAATTGATTTTATTGCAGTGGCAACACATTTGTTTACATTTTTTATCTTTAATTTCATTATCCACTTTAGTGGATAAACAACAAAACAGGAGATACATAATAATAATAAATATTACGGGACAATCTTACACAAATCAACCTAGGCCCACGGTAAGCTCAATAAGGCTTGTGTTGTGGGTACTAGGCGACGATATATATAATAGATAAATACATATAGATATTTATATACATATATAACATCCTTAACTCAGGAACAAATAATGCCCTGACCAGGATTCGAACCCGGGACCTCCAGCTTCGTAGGCAGAGTCACTACCAACTGAGCTACGGAGGCCGTTAAAATTTATTTATTATATTCCAAATTTCATTGAAATCGTCAGAGCCGTGAGAGGGGTGAGGGGGGGGGGGGGGTTGCTGTAACGATAACACTAATACATCAAAAATTACACAATACACCGAAAAAACTTGCACATCTTCATACGTTTTTGTGTACGAAGCATGCCCACTTAATGGGGAAATGGTGCGAATGCCCTTCCGTGTTGCTCGAAGGATGCAACAGACAGAGATGGCACATCTTAAACTTATAACAACCAGCACACAAGGTGGACTGATGACCTGGTAAAGGTCGTGGGAGTCCACTGGATGCGGGTGGCGCAGGACCGGTCACTGTGGCGCCCTTTGGGGGAGGCCTATGTCCAGCAGTGGACCTCTTTCGGCTGATATGACGAAATCTTAACACCCCTCTTTTTTGTCGGGGGTCAAAAATATTATATTTTGTCTCTTTTTTCGTAGCTCACGTATGCTAGCAGCACCTCGACAAGTGACGTTTATTCGGCCCATCATTTACACTCAGCCGGCCGAAAACGTCATTCCACGCGATGACAGCGCTGCCTTACGTCTGTTGGTCGGGTGCACTCGTAGTTAGGACTCAAGTGATGATTCGAATGCAATTTATTGCGTTAGGCGACGCCCTGACTTGGTAAGGCGGGGTCGCTATGAGATATTTTCAAGTATTTTGTACTTATTCATATTCATTTATTTCATGCGTAATCAGATACATTAATTTATGTTGGTTGCAAAGTAAGAGGCACCCGGTACTCCTGGTAGGGCATTGCAAATATCTTACAAACTAAATTCACATTTCATTTAATTTTTAATTTAGATGCAATAATTTCATAAAATATAAAACCGGCATGCTTATTCTTGTTATGTACATTATTACAAATATTGATGAATTGTTATTATAAATAAAAATGTTAAAGGTTAGTTAGACTTGGATTGAGTAGTTTGCTTTTCTGATAACCAGGATTTTTTTTTGTTTCTTATAGAATAGGTACAGGATATTTGAGTTCCGCTATTATGTCTTCAGGTATTTTATTATAAATTATAACAGATCTATATTAGAATGGACCTTGCTTGTGCATGGTTAATTTAGGCTCGGGAACAGCTAGCTTCTTCTGAAGTCGTGTGCTTTTCACAAACACTAACATATACATATGCTTTTTTACAAACATTTCTAACTCTAATATGTATATAGATGGCTATGTTAACATATTCTGTTGAACAAAATGGTTTCTACAGCTTTCTGGCAGGCGAATATTTACAATAATCCGCAGGAGTTTTTTCTGTATAATGAAAAGTTCAGAGGCATTTACGCTGTGGCCCCACATAATCACGCCATACCGAAACCAAGAATGCGCATAAACGTGATACGTGTACTGCGCACTTAAGCAAAGCAAAGCATTCGTGTTCCTTTTTAATATACAAAGTGCGAAAACGAAGCGTGAAAGTTTCTCAAAAGAAGGTTCTCAAGTCGACGCGTATATATATTTTTTTATGTATGGCCACGCATAACTTTATACATAGTAGTTTGTAGTTAGTATTTTAATAATTATTTTTTTATTGGAAAGGGTATACCCCGAAATTGGTCCCATATATTTTTTTGTTTTTAAAGTAACTTATTAGGTTTTCAACATGTGCCTTCCAATTTAAGTTTGTGTCAAGCTTTAACGTGACTTACTTTACTTAGAGGTGAGCTTACTGATGTCGCACAGATTTCCTCACTTGTTGGTATCCTGTCATTACATTTGTGCGCTAGTGATATCATGCGTGGAATCGGGGCGCTTGCGGTACTTCATTCGTACCGTCCCCTCTTCCGCACATCCCGAGCCAGCCAGTAAGCATTCAAATAACGTGTAGGCGGCGCAGTAAACAATCGGTACTGATTTGACTGACAGTTGACACTGACAGCTAACAAATATCGTACCGCCGCCGCACTGACAAATCAGGAAGTAATACGGAATGGGCCCTGTAACAGGAGCAAATATTCAAAAGGAAGCTTCCTTAGAGCATCTGCAGTGTCCAATTTTTTAATATTTTTTTTAATTAGGAGAAATTTTGATCTGAAGTTATGACCTCCAAATAATGTATCTTGGCACCATGAGACCATAGCCAGCAGGCAATGCAGATTTTGAGGTAACATAATTAAAGTTTTTGCATTTACGTTTTGAGAGCGAGGAGCAAATATTCAAAGGGACGCTTCCTTAGAGCATTTGTAGTAACCCCTTGTGTGTCCCACTCATTTTATTTTTTTTTGGATTCGGAGATATTTTGATCTAAAGTTAGTAAGGGCACGATGGTCTTAGCATTGAACATCTGCAGTATGCTGGCACACATTTACCCAGGGTCCTGGCGATGTTTTATTCTTTATGCATTAAACACTCATACTTGCCTGACGAGCTCATGCGCACTATTGTTGTACCGGTCGTAAAAAACAAGATTGGTGACTCAACAGATCCGTCAAACTACAGGCCAATATCCTTGGCGACTATTGTAGCCAAGGTATTGGACAGTGTGTTGAATGGTCACTTGGATAAGCACTTCCGTCTTAATGATGGGCAGTTTGGTTTCAGACAGGGGCTGTCCACGGAAAGTGCTATCATGTGCCTTAAACACACTGTCCAATACTATACAACAGGGAGAACGCCAGTCTTTGCCTGTTACCTCGATCTGTCGAAAGCTTTCGACTTGGTATCGTATGACGTGCTTTGGGGTAAGATTAGTGAAGAAACAACTTTGCCAGGTGAAGTTACTTCTCTTATGAGATATTGGTATAACCAGCAAAGAAACAATGTGAGATGGGCAGGGTATTTGTCGGAGGAGTACCGTTTGGAGAGCGGGGTGAGGCAGGGGGGGCTAACCTCGCCTCGGCTCTTTAACCTATACATGAATGGGTTGATTGAGGAACTCAGCAGTACCAAAGTCGGATGTCATGTGGATCGAGTTTGTGTAAACAACATCAGTTACGCTGATGACATGGTGCTGCTGGCTCCTTCAATTAGAGCCCTTAAACACCTCCTGGCCATTTGTGAAAGGTATGCGGTGGCCCATGGACTCAAATATAATGCGAACAAGAGTGAGATGATGGTTTTCAAGGCAGGCACCAAAACCTACAATGTGCCGCCTGTAACCCTGTTAGGTGTTCCCTTGAAGCAGGTCAGCTCGTTCAAATATTTGGGTCACTGGGTCACCGATAACCTGAGCGACAGCATGGACATCGAGCGGGAGCGAAGGTCGTTGGCCGTTCGGTGCAATATGTTGGCCCGCAGGTTTGCAAGATGCACTAAAGATGTCAAAATTACCTTGTTCAAAGCCTTTTGTGTATCTTTTTATTCATGCAGCCTGTGGGTCAATTACACGCAGAGGGCGTACAACGAACTTCGTGTCCAATACAATAACGCGTTCCGGGTGCTGATGGGGCTGCCGCGATGGTGTAGTGCTTCCGGCATGTTTGCCGAAGCGCGGACGGATGGCTTCGCGGCTGTGATGAGGAAGAGATGCGCTTGGCTTTTGTCTCAGCCCCAACAGCATCCTGAGCGTGTTCGCTTACCGCTGGGACAGTCTTATGCTAGCCCGCTGGACGTCCATGCATGTGCAGGTAAAGACGCGCACACGAGAATTTTAGACCCTAAGTATTATTAATAACTAACACTCATTTAGTCATAAGTTAATTATTTTTTTACTAACAAATGTGTATGGACCTTGTCTGAAATAAAAATGAATTGAATTGAATATGACCTCCAAGTAATGTATCTTGCCACCACGACATCATGGCACAGCAGTCAATGTGGATTTTGAGGTAAGATCATGAAACGAGTCATAACAGTTTTTGCATTTTTGTTTTCAAAAGATATTTTTGTGATTTTTTGATTTTTATTAAATTTATTTTAGTGTCTTTAAAATAAAAAGTTACTTATAGCACTCCAGAAGAGTAAAAATACACGTAAACTTATTTTGAAGATATTTATTTCAAAAATAACATATATATTTCAATTAGTTTTAAATTAAAATTATTGTTCACAAGCTTATTAATTTACAGTTAAATTTTTTGCTCATGTTACAGGGCCCACCCTGTATTAGAATCGGAAAACGAAAAATATATTCTATACAAAAATACTTAAAGGATGCTTAAAGGTATGTGTATAAGTCGCTTTTATATCGAATGATATCACATATTCATAGACAATATCCAACAAGGCGCTCAATTTCAATCTTAATAGGTAAGTATCGAACGTCGGAAGCGAGTTGTATGTAAGTAATTTTCCGGATAGCTGGGCGAAACTAAGTGCCAATTAGATGTGTTAACTCCGTTATTCGAGAGATTGACGTAGAAACGGAAAGGAATTATTAACCCTATGTAACAAATAAAATAAATGTTTATTTAAAAACAAAGGATCGTCAGTTTTAATTTAATCTATTCGTCAAATGCATAAATAAATACCTAAGTACACCCTCGTCAAATCGTTCCATACACTTGCCTTGATTTCAATAATTATTGACTGCAGCGACTCCCAAATTGCCGTCAATTTAACTCAAAAATAGAATCACAAGGGATCAGGTAACGAGTCATTCCATCAGTCATTCCCGGTGATGCGTTGATAAATAAATAAATACGGATTCAGTTGTTTTATTGCCTCGAACGGTTAATGATTGGTAATGGAAAAAATAATTTGGGACTGTTTTCGGCCGGTGCGCATACGGCGACCGCGAGTCGTGAATCTTAATGAAGGTTAATTAGGTAGATATTTAAATTGAAATGAACTTAATGAAATTAAACAGGTTTTGTACTTGCCTGTGATTCATCATTACTTACTATGATGCTGATACGAGTCCTATAAAATCAATATTCGTGCGACTTGACTAAGCCATAAGGGCTCATTTAAGGGTAGGGGTCGGGTTGCATACAGTCTAAAACTCATATTGTTGATATGCATACGTGGATTCGTCATACTCATCATTACACATAATTGTAGATAGTCATACATTTATGCGCATAACGTTTTGATCCATAATGTTTGAGAACATAATGTGTATGGGCGCATACATTTGTTGCGCATAAAATTATTTAAGCATACTTTATAATGGACATAAATTGGTTGCTCATAAAACCATTTTATCTATCCAAATATCATAAACCCTCTATGATGCGTTCAAGAACCGCACATTATGACCACCATAAAAATAGACTGTTTTGTTTTAACAAATTTATTATCTGTGAAAATGTTATTATTGTTAAATAATAACATCGATTTCGGTAATATTATTTCATTCAAATTTCGAACATCTCTGAAAAACAAAGAAAGATTTGAACTCTATTCTAATATCAGTCGAGATGACGTTTAGTTCGAAATGAATTGTCAATTTGCATACAAATTTGACAAATGTCGCACGTAAGTAAGATATCGAAAGATACTAATAGTTGGATCCAACTCTAGTTTGTCTCTGAATTAAAAAAAAAACTATGACAGCTGCAAGAAAACAACGCCGCGATGCCGGTCACAATATGCGGCTCCTGAATGCATCAGGAGGCTTATGATATGTGGATAAATAAACTAGTGTATGTAACTGTACATAATTAGGCATTAACACACTCGTGTGATGTTATTATGACCCACACATGTGTTTAATGCCCTTCATTACTTATTGGTAAGCTGGTGCACTTCACATTATACCTACTATCATATCTTCACGTCTTTACATCACGAGCACAACTGTAATTTAATTGTAAGTATTATTTATATTAAATTTCCTGTAATGACTACCCCGTTGCGTTTTGTTAACATGTTATATTATGAGTATAACTTACACCTATATATTTGTTTTTCTTTGCAGTTTATTTTATCTTTTTTGTTGTTTCCGCTTGTTAACTGTTTAGGTTTATTTATTTAGTATTTATTTATTTCATATTTTGTTGTTTCCCCTTGTTAACTGTTTAGGTTTATTTCATAGTTGATACCGGTTGTCGGCGTTGGTGTCGGCACTTATGTTAGTTTTAAGTAAGGTCCCCACTGAAAATCAGCGCCTCAGCTTGCTGTGCCTTGCTGTGGCTTCATGCTGAGTAAGGGATCCTATTTAACGTCCTAGTATTTAAGTCTTTTATTTTGCTTGTTCTTTTTATTGTGTAATTTTGTGACGTTAAATAAATGTATTTTCTTTCTTTCTTTCTTTCTTCTTTCTTTCATTATGTACACTCACATAAACTACTATAACCATACTGTAGAAACACATAAACTGCAATACGCATAAGCCTATGTTTTTCGACGAGTTATTATTTGTTATTGTGCACGGTTATTCACAACAAATATCACTGGTTGTGTGAGTTTTTCCGCTCTTTTATAAAAAAAAAAATAACCTCGATGACGATCGTCTTCTAACCTATCCACGATCCGAGTCGGTTTTACCACTAAATCTCTGTTCCCTACTGCCTATGTGAAAACTTGAACTTTATACACCACTATCTTGGCATTGTTATGATTAAAAATAATTATAATCATCAATATTATTGCTTGATAAATGTATGACATTAACAATTATTACTAAAATAATTATAATAATCAATATTATGACTAAATAATGTTAAACTAATTATGACTCCGTATAATTATGACAGGGAACAATTATGCCATAGGACAATGTAGGCCAAAAAATATATATGAGCATCAACTTTATGCGTTAAGTGTTATGACAATCGATATTATGACAATAGATGTTATGCAACTAGATGGCCACCCCTCATTTAAATGCTTAGGTCGTTACAGCCCGCGTCCCTCATGCGTGGACCTCGCATTATCATGTTTTTAACTGGCTTCAAAAAAAAAGTCTTAATAAAGAAAATTTATAATTATCTCGGCATTTACTTAGTTTTTGAAGTCGGTGCCAAACAAAGATCGCTGCACTTACTTCAGATTCAGATTCAGAACTTTATTGATAAAATGTCATATTTTACAGGTAAATTTCATGCATGTCAAATACATTTTAAAATTTCTTATTGTCTTAGATGTTATATACTTATCATTATTGAATAATTTTGAAAGTGTTGTTGATTTATGAGTGGGTCAATGATATATTGGTCATAAAGTCGTCTATGCTGTAGCAAGCCATTTTTATGAGGAGCTGTTTGAGCTTGTTTTTAAATGCTGCATCAGTTACGGCGTTTTTAACGTCAGGCGGTAGAACGTTGTAGATTTTAGGGCCTAGCACGCTGAGTGATTTCCGAGCCTTGGCTAGCCTTTGGTGCATTAGCAGCACCATATTACTGCATTAGCAGTTAGGTTTAGCCTCTATCTTACGATCTGTAACTAGGCTCTGCGTCGCACTTATAACCCACTTCTTATGCTGAGTGACTACTCGCTATCGCGCCGTGCTTGCATAGCCGGGCTCTGTTTATTTTATCAGGACGACTTTTTATTTTTCAAAATTTAGAAAGGCTTCATGTTCGCCAGCGTAGTTATTTTTTCGGCTAATTCGTTTATGACCATCATTTCATATCATCCTTCACGTCATGCGACCATTCCACGCGCTTATCATTACTTACCCCTATCATATTATCTAAAAAGCATCCGTGTCTTGGTACCCCGTAGCTGGGCGCACTGATAACGAACGACAAGCGGAGCGGCTCGTTACCAGTTGGGAAGTGGGGATAATATTATTGTTTACCTTTGCGTGCTGAGCGTCGAAAGGGTTATAAACTATTAGTTGGGGACATCCTATGTACCTTTTTTTGGGGTCATTATAAAGTGATAAATTTGCTCTAACGTTGTACCTTTTCAGGCTGTTGATTGTTTTGTTAATTCTCTCTGATTTTGATATTAACAACTCAACCGTGACAACAAACTTTAATAATGTTGAATGTATTTACATTGTTTTTCTAGCATACTTAGATAGAGTTTTGATGATATTGTGAAATAAATTACGTTCGTGTTATATTTGCAAGTGTGTTTATTTTACACTAGTTTCGCTGCAAATTATACCAGCCGAAAGACGTCCACTGCTGGACATAGGCCTCCCCCAAAGAGTAGAGTGCTCGGAAAGATAATTAAACCAAAGGTATCATCTAGTGGATTGCAAATAGCCTAATTGAGGCATTTCTGGTGTGCAGTGAAACTTACGGACATAAATGGGCTTCTCTTGGGATCTCATACTGAAGATCGAAAAGTAGTCTAAACTCAAAAAATATAATCATGCTATAACAACACGGAAACCAATAGAGAAACTCAATTCTGCTGAGAACATAATTTTGTGTTTAGTCGACCTCAAAAGCAGATTAAAGGAACTGGCAGAGAGACATAACATTGGGCATAGCATATGGTCATCCCTTTCATATTGAGCTTTCCAATTGGGAACTTTATGAAAACCAGAGCCAAAATAACACTACTGTGAGACTTCAGAGTGAGGGAGGTGAATTTGTCTTTAGCTCTCAAATCAATAAAGGGTCTGCATCGGAATGGTGACTTAAAATATATATAAACAAACAGTCGTACATAACTAATAAATGCACACATACTACATTTAGCATAAAAATAGACGATATAGTTTCCTTGAATATAAACATCTAGAATGTTGCCGATAATAGAAGAGACAAGTAAAGACAATTAGAAAACTCATGCAGCTGAGTAGGTACGCAATGTTGCGCTTCAACTCTGACTTACTTCTTTGAACTGTAGGCTACGTGAGAACTGATCATACATGATTGATGCCTTAAAGAAAGCACCTCCGACACATCCAACATAACTAATGAATATCTTGAATCTTGAACAAAGCCTTGGATAAAAAAAAACCCTCTCGAATCAGTTCATCCTTTTGCGAACGCGATTAAACCGAACTACTTTTCTGTTTTCACTACGTGTGTGACGTGTATTACAGGTTTATTTGCGCTCATGAATTCGGTACATGTGTGCTCCCCAAAGGCTACATTTGTATTGTAACATGCATCAATACACTGAGTGGGTACACACGTGTGGACATGTGTGCTCACTGCTCACGTCCTGTGAGACCGGCTATTTGTGCGCTAAGGAATGAGTATTTAATTGAGAACTGCTTCAAGTATTAGTATAATTTATATGTATGTTTTAAGCGTCACCATTCCATCCTCTCTTTAGACACATCCAACGTTAAGGCCTTATTTTGTAGGTGGTTTAATTTTTATAATGATGAGATGTAGGTTTGTATGATCGTAATTGTATTTATGTGTACCTAAACTGTTATCTATTCTATTTTAAAGAGAACAATTCACGGTCTTGGTTTACGCAACTCAACCTCATAGCGCTTGTGCTTATTTTAGGGTGATAGGTTGTTGTTATAATGTTGATAGTAGGTACCTACTAATTACATCTCAATTCTAAGGCCCGCCTCATGGTCTCTCCTGGTAGCCTTGATGTTGCGGACGGCTTTATCTAGTCTCCTGGATGAAAGATGTCATAAAGGCCGAGAGTCCTTTATAAAGTACTTTGGCTTTGAGTCCTGAACCTTCTGCCACTGGATTTAAGGTCTAAAATGATTGTTAACGTTTTTGCCACTATGGCCACATTTTTTAGCGGTAAATGTTATACATACATATTATGTACTTTATAAAGTACACTGGGTTTTTTCGGATTAGTTTATTTGCGTAGTGTCAGGACTGTGAAGTGAACGTCCATTTCGTCCTTTGTAAAGGATGCGGGGATCCAGGAGGCCCTCGGCGATGTTTTCCCAGTATTTTGCCACCCCAAATCAAGATTTTATAAAAGTTTTGTCCACGTCTTATACTTCTTTTAAGTGTTTATGAGTACCTTACTTACTGTATGACTTGAGGTTCAAGTACGAGTAAACAACTCTTTTGGTGCCTGACATTCACTAGGGTTTAAAATGCGGCGAGACATATATTACTATTGCCGGCTCTCAAACTACTACTAATATTATAAATGTACATAAAAACTATTCTACGGATTTAGATTAACTTAAGGCTCATAGGATAGTTTAAGGGTACACTACATAATTCCGATGAGTAATTTGTCCGAAAACATGTACTATTATTTCCGAATTTCATAAATCTGAAAACCATATTCTACTAAAGGTTTTTTTTGTTTTTGGGATATAATAGGTACCTACTAACCTAACTTAACCTATTTATATAGATATTCTTTGAAACCATCTGCGTCCAAATCATCATTTCAGAATTATAAAATTTCGGAATATTAATAATGTGTTCGGACAAATAACTCTTTGGATTTTCTGTGTGTTCCAATCATTTCATTAACTTTTTTTTTATACAACGACGGCGGCAAACAAGCTTACGGCCTGGCCTGCCTGATGGTAAGCAGATACCGTAGCCCATGAACACTTGTGACTCCAGAAAAATCACAAGCGCGTTGCCGACCCTTTATTCACTTGAGGATTCGCTGTGTTGGTTGTCGTCTCCATAGGTGAGGGAAGTTATGGTAGACGGGAAGAAAACCGGGGCAAAAGTAACTGGAATAAATTCCAGTAGCGTTGGCAATGTAGGTGTACGGCTAGCAAGGTACTAATTACCTCCCACCCATTTAATGCGACGCCGCATTGCGGGATGAATCCAACGAGAGCACAAGATGATCCGGATATACAATCTACCTACTTTATTTTACATCAATTAAAATACCTACATCCATGGCGATATTATAAACGCAACAGTAACAGTCTCCTGAGTAGCAGTCGCACAACATGTTTATTTGTTATGAGTCTATTTGACGACCGGTTAGCCTAGTGGGTAGTGACGCTGCCTATGAAGCCGCAGGTCCTGGGTTCAAATTCCTGTAATGGCAAATATTTGTGTGATGAGTATGAATATTTGTTTCTGAGTCTTGGATGTTTTCTAAGTACGAGTATTTAAGCATTTAAGTATATCTATTACATATATCGTCGTCTAGTATCAATAACACAAACTTTATTTAGCTTACTTTGGAGCTAGTTCAATTTGTGTTTTGCCCCCTGATACTTATTATTATTATTTATTTATTACAATTGCACGTAGAATCGATTGCCGTTGGGATGGAAAGGTTCTCAAGTGGCGTCAACGTACCGGAAGGCGCAGCGTGGGTAGAGGTGAACTTGTTAGATTATTATGTAATATAGCACATAAGCTTACCAGTAATTTAAGATGCGAATAACCTTCTTTATTGATTAGTTTGTCACTTTTCTGTGTCACCAGACTATTAGATACTGATTTGACACTTCAATGAAAATATGTCGGGTAAGTGTATAATCGTTGACTTACTAATAATATTGCCAATGCTAAAATTAAAATTAATATCAGTATGTAATTTTCATGGTGCCTATTTATAATGATTTTAATATGTTTGTGTATATTTTAAATGAATACTTGTAAGAATTTATTGATCAAGTGATTAAAATGACTGACTAAACTATCCATGACGTCACGTGTTTATCGAACAGAGGTGGCGTGGTCGAACACCTGGAATCAGGTATAAAAGGGTTTGACCGGCCGATTCTGATTTCATTATTGTCACTGCTGTTCCATGGTGAACATCTCCTGGGAAGTCCAGTCAGTTAAGTAACCCTTGGTATTAATTATGTACTTTGTGATATTGCTGTGTATTTCAACTGCATTATATGCTTGAATTATTATTGATGCTTTGATTATTAGTCACGTTATAAGTGCATTAATTAACTTATGGATAATTTAATGATAAATAAATGAATACTTATGGTTTGAAGGTTTTTACTGGTATTTTGGCCAATAAAAGAGTTGTTACAATAATTCTATGATTTTTATTATAACAAATACTTTATATTTCCCTTGCCTAATCAACATAGTAGTAACGAATTGTCTAAATCGGGTACAGGGTACACGAATAAAGGGGTAAGTAAGTAAATACTACAATGTTTCAGCTTTTTATTCTCAATCCATACACGTAGTATTAAATATTACAAATAATATGTTGATATCATAATTACTATAATTCGCTTTTATTTACATTTCTGTCATCAGAAGTGGGATACGGCCTACTTTTTTTGTTGTTGTATTTTTTTTACATACCTGATACCTGCCTGTGAATTTTAGGATGGCCGATACAGCAGTTCAAGATTCACTGAAAGCGATTCGTGACGCTCTCACCACTACCTACACAACGCAGTCAAAAGGATGATGACATCGCGCTGCCATTATTGAACCCCGAGCGGAACGACTGTGGAGCTGCCAGCTGGTGCAACATCATTGAAGTTCTGGCCAAGGAGTTCGACTGGAGCAGCATGAAGACTGCAGCGAAGGCCAGTAAGGCTCTTAAAGGTTATAAATTTATGATTGCAACGAAATATATTTTGTCAACTTAACGCCATTATATAGGTATGGTAAATATACCGTCTTCATTAATATTATGGCTTAATATGCATCTCACCATAATAAAACATTTGCGTCGTTAAATTGATAAAATAGGTATCGATTAAATTACTTGAGTGATGAAATAATTCTACCGAGCCTCACTTGATGTTAGAAGTGAAACAGTAGAATAAATAAAATAAATAAATAAATAAATAAATATTATGGGACAATCTTACACAAATCAACCTAGGCCCACGGTAAGCTCAGTAAGGCTTGTGTTGTGGGTACTAGGCGATGATTATATAATAGATACATACATATAGATACTTATATACATATATAACATCCATAACTCAGGAACACATATTCGTGATAAACACACAAATAAATGCCCTGACCGGGATTCGAACCCGGGACCTCCAGCTTCATAGGCAGAGTCACTACCCACTGGGCTACGGAGGCCGTTAAAATAACAATATAATAGAAGTAAATTTATTTGCTACCGAGCCTCACTTGATGTAAGAAGTGAAACAGTAGCAATAGATTTAAGTTGCTACCGAGCCTCACTTGATGTTAGAAGTGAAACAGTAGCAATAGATTTTAGTTGCTACCGAGCCTCACTTGATGTTAAAAGTGAAACAGTAGCAATAGATTTAAGTTGCTACCGAGCCTCACTTGATGTTAGAAGTAAACCAATAGCAATAGATTTAAGTTGCTACCGAGCCTCACTTGATGTTAGAAGTGAAACAGTAGCAATAGATTTAAGTTGCTACCGAGCCTCACTTGATGTTAGAAGTGAAACAGTAGCAATAGATTTTAGTTGCTACCGAGCCTCACTTGATGTTAGAAGTGAAACAGTAGCAATAGATTTTAGTTGCTACCGAGCCTCACTTGATGTTAGAAGTGAAACAGTAGCAATAGATTTAAGAATACAGCGACCAATACAGATATAACAATGATGATGAATTGAGGTTACTGTGACAGTGATGGTAACCAGTAGCAATAGTAATTAGCAATATTGATAAGCCAATAGGAATTTGAAAAAAAAATTAAATTATGCTACTTCGGGAGCGAAGTACAAGTCAGTATGGCCGTGTTAGATTATTATGTAATATAGCACATAAGCTTACCAGTAATTTAAGATGCGAATAACCTTCTTTATTGATTAGTTTGTCACTTTTCTGTGTCACCAGACTATTAGATACTGATTTGACACTTCAATGAAAATATGTCGGGTAAGTGTATAATCGTTGACTTACTAATAATATTGCCAATGCTAAAATTAAAATTAATATCAGTATGTAATTTTCATGGTGCCTATTTATAATGATTTTAATATGTTTGTGTATATTTTAAATGAATACTAGTAAGAATTTATTGATCAAGTGATTAAAATGACTGACTAAACTATCCATGACGTCACGTGTTTATCGAACAGAGGTGGCGTGGTCGAACACCTGGCATCAGGTATAAAAGGGTTTGACCGGCCGATTCTGATTTCATTATTGTCACTGCTGTTCCATGGTGAACATCTCCTGGGAAGTCCAGTCAGTTAAGTAACCCTTGGTATTAATTATGTACTTTGTGATATTGCTGTGTATTTCAACTGCATTATATGCTTGAATTATTATTGATGCTTTGATTATTAGTCACGTTATAAGTGCATTAATTAACTTATGGATAATTTAATGATAAATAAATGAATACTTATGGTTTGAAGGTTTTTACTGGTATTTTGGCCAATAAAAGAGTTGTTACAATAATTCTATGATTTTTATTATAACAAATACTTTATATTTCCCTTGCCTAATCAACATAGTAGTAACGAATTGTCTAAATCGGGTACAGGGTACACGAATAAAGGGGTAAGTAAGTAAATACTACAATGTTTCAGCTTTTTATTCTCAATCCATACACGTGGTATAAAATATTACAAATAATATGTTGATATCATAATTACTATAATTCGCTTTTATTTACATTTCTGTCAAACTCATGATCTGTTAAAGGTAGCGGGAGTTAGCTGGATGCGGGTGGCGCAGGACCGGTCATTGTGGCACTCTTTAGGGGAGGCGTATGTCCAGCAGTGGACGTCTTTCGGTTCATATGATCATGATGAGGTCTATTTTTATGGTTTAACTTTTCCTGAAATCGAGTACTTTTGTACCTACATAATATTATGTATTATAAAAAGAAAGAAAGAAAGAAATTACGTTTATTTAGCACTTTATAGGATTTGTACTATACTTTGTATGTGTATGTGTGTCTATCGTCTATCGTTTGTATGTGTGTAAAAATTTAATCAAGTCTTGTTTTAGACATTACTTGTTTTAGACGTGACTGTAGGTACCATATGTTTGTACTGATGCGTCGCCTGCGCGGCAGCCCCAACAGCATTCTTACGGAGCGCGAAAATGGCCCCATGCTCACCAGGCCCCTATTTCACCAAATTGTCAATTTTCACCTGACACTGACAATTCGCAATACATTGCTTGTTCTAGAAGTTAAGGTGGTCGCTAGGTTACTTATGGAACCAGCAATGTACGGGGAATTGTCGTTGTCTGGTGACAATTGTCAAGTTGGGGAAATAGGGGCCAGCTGACCGAGACTGCATGCAGTCATTGTATAGTTATGTCTCTCTGGTTATGTCATACTTACACTAGTAATAAGATTTCATTGTTTACTAACCATTTATGGACTTAAGTCTGAATTAAATTATTATATACTAGCTTTTGCCCGCGACTTCGTCCGTGCGGAACTTGTTTATATCATAACTTTCTCCCCCCTTTTCACCCCCTTAGGTGATGAATTTCCAGATAAAAACTATCTTTAGTAAGGATTCTTTGGGAAGGCCCCGGAATTCAAAGTATCTCTACACCAAATTTCATCTCAATTTGTTTAGTGGTTTAAGCATGAAAAGGTCTGTTAAGACAGACAGAGTTACTTTCGCATTTGTAATATTAGTATGGATTGTATGAAGGAAAGGTCATTATGGCTGAGTTGCATGATTTTATAGATTAGCTTACTCCGAACGGCTTTTTTTACAAAATAGACTCCGCCGCAAACTTGGTTTCTATGACCCGCCTCACCATAATAGATGCATGTAGGCTTTTTTCAGTATTATTTTGCATATTTTCATATCGCACGGCCGTAAGGACCTTTTCAACTAAACCGTAGGACTAAATTAACTGACTTGTAATTTTGATATTTTATATTAAAAATAAAGATACGTCAACAAAATGTTACATCTAATAGTTTTCAAAATAGCCATAATAAAACGTCTTTTTTACCCCGTTTTAGAAAACATCTTCGAAACTACCGCCATAAGGTACCTTTACCCTTGGAAAGTCACATACATATATTTACCTATGTAATGTTCCTATTCCCCAGGACTACCAACTACCGCTATACCGTAAATGGGTTCCATCCAATTTTTCACCCCCTATTTCACCTCCTTGGAGAACGCTCCAGGACTCAAACTATCTCTATACCAAATTTCATCTAAATGGGCTACATCCAAATTTTCACCCCCATTTCACCCCCTTAGGGGATGATTTCAAGAATAGAAACTGTCACCAAATTTTATCAAAATGTGTCACATACAAATTTCCACCCCCAATTACACCCCCTTAGGGGATGATTTTCGGGATAAAACTATCCTGTGTCCTTCCTTAACTATCGCTATACCGTAAATGGAAATTGAACCAATCCAAATTTTCATCCAAAATTTCTCACCCCCTTATGTGTTCCCCTTATTTCCTCCTTTCATGTGTTCCGGAATAAAAATTATTCTATGTTCTTTCCTTGGACTGAGACCTCTCTCTATACCAAATTTCATCTAAATGGGCTGTATCTAAATCTTCAACCCTCATTTCACCACCTCAGGAAATGATTTTTCGGGATTAAAACTATGCATTGTCATTCCCTAGGACTTTACCAAATTTCATTAATTTCATAAATGGGTTTAATCCAAATTTTCACCTCCTATTTCATCCCTGAGGGGTTGATTTTCGGGATTAAAACTATCCGTTATCATACTCCGGGACTCAAACTATCGTTCAACCAAATTTCATCAAAATGGGTAATACAAACAAATTTTCACCCCCAATTACACCCCCTTAGGGAATGATTTTCGGGAGTAAACTATCCTATGTCCTTCCCCAAGACTTCAACTCGCTATACCGTAAATGGGTTCCATCCAAATTTTCATACCCCATTTCATCCCCTTAGGAGATAATTTCTGGACTAAAAATTATGTTAAGTCCTTCCCCAGGACTCTTAACTATCTCCATACCAAATTTCATCTAAATCGGTTCTATCCAAATTTTCACCCCTCATTTCCCCCCTCAGGAGATGATTTTTCAGGATGGAAACTATGCATTGTCCTTCCTTGGGACTCCTTCTATCTCTATACCAAATTTTAACTAAATGGGATTTATACACATTTTCATCCCTATTTCATCTCCTTGGGGGGTGATTTTTGGGATTCAAACTATCCATTGTCATTCTCCGGGACTCAAACTATCTCTATACCAAATTTGGTCTAAACGGAGTCCATCCAAAATTTCACCCCCCATTTCACCCCCTTAGGAGAAGATTGCCAGAATAAAAACTATCCACTGTCCTTTCCCAGAACTTAAACTACCTCTAAACCAAATTTTATCAAAATGGATTACATCCAAATTTTTACCCCTCCATTTTACCCCCTAAAGGGAAGATTTTCGGGATAAAAACTATCCTTTGACCTTCCCCGGAACTCAAACTAATTATATACCAATTTCCATCCAAATCGGTGCAGCGGTTTAAATAGCTCCATACAAATTTCCACCCCCCATTTCATCCCTTTAGGGGTTGATTTCCAGGATAAAAACTACCCTTAGTCCTTTCCTAGGACTCAAACTGTCTCTATACCAAATTTCATTTTAATCGGTTCAGCCGTTTTCACGTGATGCGCGGTCACATAAACAGACAAACAGATAAACAGACAAACAGATAAACAGATAAACAGATAAACAGATAAACAGATAAACAGATAAACAGACAAACAGACAAAAATTCTAAAAACTGTTGGAACGTGTTCTGTTATCGATTTTAAGTATCCCTAGCCAATTTTTTTTCGAATATCTTCCATGTACCTACAGACTTTCGACCCTCTTCAGATTTATCCACATTTTCATCCCTATTTCATCCCCTTGGGTTATGATTTTCGGGATTCAAACTATCCATTGTCATTCTCCGGGACTCAAACTATATCTATACCAAATTTGGTCTAAACGGAGTCCATCCAAAATTTCACCCCCCATTTCACCCCCTTAGGAGAAGATTTCCAGAATAAAAAGTATCCAATGTCCTTTCCCCGAACTTAAACTACCTCTAAACCAAATTTTATCAAAATGGATTACATCCAAATTTTCACCCCCCCATTTTACCCCCTAAAAGGAAGATTTTCGGGATAAAAACTATCCTCTGACCTTCCTCAGGACTCAAACTAATTATATACCAAATTTCATCCAAATCGGTGCAGCGGTTTAAGTAGCTCCATACAAATTTCCATCCCCCATTTCATCCCTTTAGGGGTTGATTTCCAGGATAAAAGCGACTCTAAGTCCTTCCCCAGGACTCAAACTATCTCTATACCAAATTTCATCTTAATCGGTGCAGCCGTTTTCACGTGATGCGCGGTCACATAAACAGACAAACAGATAAACAGATAAACAGATAAACAGACAAACAGACAAAAATTCTAAAAACTGTTGGAACGTGTTCTGTTATCGATTTTAAGTATCCCTAGCCAATTTTTTTTCGAATATCTTCCATGTACAGACTTTCGACCCTCTTCAGCTTTATTATACATATGTATAGATATATTTTTTTATTTATAAAATATTATTCATTCATTCGGCATTCGCCGATGAACCAACCAAAATTAAATATTTGTAACTAATGGGCCTTAGAAGCCTGAATTAAATGGTTTATTATTATTATACATAGGTACCTCCATTTTATTTAAAACGAGTGTAAAATTTAATAAAGTGCGGTCAACAAATTCTACACGGACCTGCTCGAACTTATAGACGTATTTTCCATGGACTAGAAAAAATATTATTAGTCAATTTCGTGACATAAACTGCAGGCAAAACAGAACAAAGACCCAAAAAAAAAATCCTGTCGAGCCATTTGCTATCCATACCTATGTCATTCAAAATGTCATTTAACGCTAATATCCCTGTTCAAAGACTCGCGCTGTCTATTTTGTCTCCCATCCTCAACTAAGGAAACCATCAGTTCAAAGGGTGTTGATATCGGGTTATTGACAAAAAGCTTGATTGATACACCCTCTGTCGTGGAAGGGTGATCGATCACAATCACGCCGATATGCCGTGACTGGATTGATAAGGAGCGGTGTAAAGTGTGTAATGTTAAAGAGAGAGCGCAAGACCTCGTCTCTTTTACGTCTTAAGCCTGAAATACACTGGCGCGGCCTGCGGTGGCGGTCAATATTAAACTTAACAGTAACTGTCAAAATGACTATAATTGAGATCACATGCGGCGGGCAAAAATAAATCCGCTAGCGCTCAAACGAAACTAGACTTAATACGACTATAAAACCAAATGTTATGACCTAGGGAATCAGTTTGGTTTGAAAAAAGGCGATAGATTCAAATCTGCTAAACAGGAGATTAATTAATGTGCACGCATAAAACGTATTACAATTTAATAAGTAACACATTAGCGAGTTCGCGTTTGCTGGCACTCACGCCAAATCAAAATCTGTGGGAGAGGAAAGCGCTGATGACCAGAGGGGTGAAAACGTAACTTTTCAAACGCACGTAAGGACAACTCAACTGTAATTTTCCTATACAAAAAGTGACATTTAGATCTACCTGCCATACGTACAATGCATTACGTGATCGACCTGCAGATTGAGTGAGATTGTTAGCTGTCTGAGTTTGTATTTGACCGTGTTTTTGCGAAATATTTACGTGTCCGGCCCGGGCCGTTTTCTTAGAAAAACGACGGCGTTTTTTCGCGGCCGAGACTTACCCAAGCCCGGCCGAACTACGGCCGAGACTCGGGAGCGGCCCAGTGTCGATACGACCCGACCGTGGCTCGGCCGGGCTTTGTTATGTCTCGGCCGCGCAAAAACGCCGTCGTTTTTCTTAGAAAACGGCCCGGGCCGAACACGACCCGTTCTAGCGTGAGTCATCTTTAATCCGATTTAAAAATAAACTTTCACCTGCGTGTAGAATGGACGTTCTGGATGGTCATGACCTATGTTTCATCCCGCGGGTTTGCCCATGTTCTTTGCAACACGCGGGCGAAGCCGCGCGAGCAGCTAGTATTGTATTTATTTATTTATTTAATGTAGTAACACAGCATAACAGTAATAACTAAACAACTGTGAAACTATAGGACAAGATACAGGGTGGGCCCTGTAACACGAGCAAATATTCAAAAGGACGCTTCCTTAGAGCATTTGCAGTAACCCCTTGTGTATCGTTCACTTTCAAAATTTTTGGTTACGGAGAAATTTTGATCTAAAGTTATGACCTCCAAGTAATGTATCTTGGCACCACAAGATCATATCAAGGCAGTCAATGCAGATTTTGAGGTAACATCATGTAATGAGTCATAATAGTTTTTGCATTTTTGTGTTCAACAGATAGTTTTGTGATTTTTTCATTTTTTTTTCTTTTTTTTTTGTGTTTTTAAAATAAAAAGTTACTCATAGCACTCCAGAAGAGTAAAAAAATACAAGTAAACTTATTTTAAAGAATTTTTTTTTTCAAAATAAAAATTTTTTTTTCGCATAAAACCACTTCTAAATAATTGTTCACAAGCTTAATAATCTACCGTTTAATTTTTTGCTCTAGTTACAGGGCCCACCCTGTATACTCGTACAACATAATTTAAATTAGCAGTATTACAGCAATAACAATATTAACAATAACAATAATGAACAGAGGAGCGGCGCACATCAATCTTCTCGCAGAACTTCAGACATTCATCACGCAGTACATTCCATCTACTCCCAAACAAGTCGCACTCGGGAGCTGATGCAAGGAGCCCATTCAGAAGCTGCAAAGGGCAAACCAGCGGGGAACTACTACACGCCACAGTTCGTGATGTTGGCACTGCCAGTAGACAGCGTTTACGAGGGCGGAAACAAATTTTGGTCCGCATAGGAGTACGAGTATATTATACAAAAAGCTACCCCAGCAAAACCAAAACTGTATACTCAATCTAATTACATTAGCGATCCTATTATCAGTGGCGGTTATTGTCGCATGTTACCCGATCGATCTACGAAATGGTTTGACCCTTTACTGACATATAAATTGACTGTCAACTCACAAATTCTTGTAATTTATTATTCAAATAAATTTACTTAATTTATACTATAATTTACTTGCATTGTGTTTTTTTGATGCCTTAATTTTCCCTTCACTGAATAGAAATATATAACATAGATATTCTTGTGGGGACATGCATGTTGGAAGAGTGTTACTGTGATACTGATAACAAATCCATATTAAAAAAATACAAGAATGTACAGAGTATATATATTTTTCAATCAAATAGTCCAGAGACATACAGTATGATTTAGCCACTGAAATAAGCGTAAATAGTTATTAGTACTTTTTTCATCATACAAAAGGTAGCCTATCAAAATGTCACCCAGAACATAATTTCAAAACGATTGACACCTTTTTTTTATCAAAATTGGATCTGTATCTTAAACACTACGGTGGAACACACATAAATACAAACATAGGCTGCTAAAACATACCTATCCCTTCCTGTTGGTTCTGCCGTAAAAGTACACAGAACACAACCGTCTGTATATGTATATTATTAAGCGTGTAATGTGTCTGAGGGATTTGAACAAACATTGTCACCACCTGTCAATCCCTCTTGATCAGAAACCTACTTAAAACAATATCCTCCCCATGATTAAAGCCTCAACACATTCCCAATGGAAATCCAGCCTAAATGCGCAGCGAAGGCGAGTAAATCTAGCAATCACGCGGCAAATATCAGCTTTGCTATTCACTACGGGTTTCAACTCATCTTACCCCGCCCCTAGTATATCTTGACGAAATGAGTCGTAATTATCACGCGTAATCGGAGGTCTGATTTACACTGGTTCAACTGAGGTAAGGTGAGGGGACGCTTTGTGAAGAACAGCCTAGCTAAGCCGCCGTTTGGAGTGTTGGTTCACTTTGGATCGCTCCACTCGCGGTATTGTCACATGCACATGAAATGGTGTATGAACATTGAAGCGACGAATATACAAAGGCTTTTTCTACCTATTAAGTCAACAAGCGAGCTGTGTTTGTTGAATCGTGTGCAAATCTTGTGTACATAGATGGAATTGTTATTGCAAGGAGCATGAAGACAAATCACAAGGAAACAGTCAATGTGAATCACACCAAAACAAACATGTAAAAAAACTAGTTCAGAGGGGTATCACGTCGTTTCAAACGCGCGTTAAGACAATTTAACTGTCATTTTTCCATATATTTAAAAAGTGACATTTAGATCTACCTGACGCGCGTACAATGCGTTTCGTGATCGATCTGCTGGTGAGCTACCAAAGGAAGTCGTAGACATGCGAAGTTGTTGGAACTGCGTTAATAAATATTTATGTATAAGGTAAATGTCCAAGTGCTCGACACTGTACAGTATATGGCATGGGCATTATATGTCAAAGCAATATGGGTTAGATTTGAACTAATTGGATTTTTGCACTTTGAGTGCCCATGCCATATCCCATGCCACTCGTAGTAATGTCAGTACAGTTTCAACATTGACATTAAACAAAACGTATTTCCAAACTCTTCTTCTTTTCCTATATAGCCATCATGTGTTTTAATTTTATAATACAAAGACATCATCATCATCATAACATATATCCGAAAGACGTCCACTGCTGGAAAGAAAGACATCAAATGTACTAATCCAATAACAAGGTCACAGGTCCGAATTTTATTGTACTTTACGATTACTGTGATATCCAGCACGGCTAAAATTCTCCCGAGCTCCAAATTCGGAGAATCTTCCCTGGAAGGACATTGAGGGAAAATCTCACATGTGGATGCATTTTTCTTCACGAAGACACGTTTTCACGTCAAGGTTGGGTACTACAGGCTTGTGCAGAATTTATTCAGCTTTAATGTTGCTGCAGACCACGTTTTCATAGAGTACTTAGTTTTCGAACAAAACCTGAATTTGTTACGAATGGAGTACATTTCCCAAGATAGCGGCCGTTCTACAAGGTCCTGACCTGGGGACTTTTGTGAGACGAAAACCGGGCTTCCAACGAACATTCGTACCAAATTTCATCAAACTCCCCAAAATTTCGAGGTTGAACAATATCGACTGTATAGGATGGTGCGCGGGATGTGTCGCGGCGTCATAAACTGTCCGTCGCTTTCTAAGAGTAATTTGAAAGAGACAGATAGTCTATCGCGCCGCAACACAGCTCGCGGGCCGTCCTGTGCTAGACGTGCTGTAGGCGTAGCATGGTTCACACTGTCGGTTATCTGTCTGTCGGTTATCGCTGTCGATAAGACATCTGTCACGTTCTGACTGGTATGCGATTGCGAGAGTGACGGATGTCTTAACCACAACGATAAGTGATACAATGGCAACCATCTCAGGCGACATATGCCATAAACAGTGCCGCATAACCCTTCGCAGTGGGAGCGGCATTTTACCATACGAATACTCTTTACATTAATTCAATGACTTTGAATCTCTACGTTGAATTAAACTTGATGCCAAGCGTGATGAGATAATATAGCCCCAACCACCATACCAATACCGTATACAGCAGCTCAATTTAACTTACAACTAATGTAATGGAATGCTCGCAGCATGCCTGCAATGTTCGCGCACTTTGTCAATTAGATCGGCTACCTTAGCCACATGCGAGCACACCAGCCACAACGGAGTGGAGAGCAGTTGTCGTGGTCAATGCCAGCCGAGTTTATTTTTTTGTATTACGACGGTGGCAAAAAAGCATACGGTCTGCCTAATGGTAAGCAGATACCGTAGCCTATGATAGCGAGTAAACTCTGTATGTACGATCCTCCACAAGCTCAGTAAAATGAGTAAGACAGTCCATGTTCGTTCCTGACAAGTACCTCCGTGGCCGCAGCCACCGCCTCCTGGCGGAAGAGGCGGCTCGCACGACGGCGCACGAGCACTCACCAGTTGTCAGCGCGCAGGCGCTACTTAACAAAGTAGTTCTGTATGCACCGGATTGCGATTTGTTTGCCTACAAGTGGAGTAAACTACTCCCTATTTTTAAAAGATTCTGTGAGATTCATTTTTAAATATTGTTTGTTAGGTAGGTACTATTCAATGTTTCTTATTGTGTAATTAATTATGTATGCTAAATAGTTTAAGTTTACCAGCGCCTTGGCATATGCTGTAATGCTGTTAAATTTTATATTTAAATAAAAAAAAATAAAAAAAAAAAAATGTTGCGGGTCCGGCAGTTTACATTAAGTTACCAAAATCCGTAACTACAACAGCTGTGAGCCTTCCAGCATATAAAATTAAATTAGAAAAGTGGCTTACCAGCAGTGTTTTTACAGCTTTAAAGAATTTATAGAATGCAAACATACGGTAAAATAAAAATATGGTAGTTAAATGAATATATATGTATTATGCCAAATTGTACATCAACCCAATGATGTTATTGTAAATACTTATATAATAATCTAATTATGCAATTTTTTATAGTGATTCATGTATGAAATATTTTGACCTGTAATGTGTTATTACCAATAAATTATGTCTATGTCTATGTCTATGGACGCTTGTGATTCAACTTGTTATGGACAATTGTGAGAAGCGCGTTGCCGAGAACACATCGTCACAATACCACATTATACTACCCAGGCGGTAAGTATTACAAAATAATACCCATAACATAACATTTACATCCCTTCAAATCTTGTCACCATCATGTTATTAAATTATATCCCTTTGAAACGAGCCACTGACCCTTTTTAATACCAAAATTTCATAAGGACCAGAAACAAAATACCAATAACATTTATTAAGCGTGGAAGTCGCTGGAGCAAAAATTATGGCCGCAAACAGAATCCTTCACCCGTGTTATTAAATTTCATCAGTGCTGGCCACCCCGAATCTTTGTTAAACAGAGCGTGAGTAAAGCCGTGGCAGCGTTGAGTTTTTTTAGGAAATTTATGAGAAATATAATTATAAGTTTTGCTCTTTGTGCTGTCAATGTTGAGCTCAGTAGGTACGCGGCGAAGTACAAGGAAAACACCATTTATTATGTTAGTTTGATCTTTATAATACCTTATAGTGCTTTATTTACTATACCGCATTTTTTTGTAAATGTACCTTTTATAAAACGTAATTATAAATAACATGCATCACATGCCTATATTTATTTATGTCAACATGACCATAAACTGAGGTTGACTGGTAGAGAATGCCTTAAGGCATTATGTCCACCTTCTGTATGTTTTGTTTGTGCAATAAAGTTTTAATAAATAAAAGAAACATTATTACATCACAGTTTGCGAATAAAAGTACATTGACGGAAAATTCAATCAAGTAAAGAAATTTGCTTCGGACTTAAATTCAATTTAGGTACGTAAAGTGATCCATTATTCAATGCTTTTCACGTAGCTAATGTACACTAATTTAACCAGACTAAGTAGCATACCAAAGACATTTACACAGCTGTCCAGTCAGTACAGTCGTGTATGATTTAAGCTGGAAACGCACTGAAAGCGGTAGCGGCGCGGAGGCGGTACCGGTTGTAATGTTCGAACTTCGAGCTAGTATAAAAAGGTCCGCACAGAATACCGCGCCGCGCCGCGGTACTCTGTGTGGACCCTTTCGCATTAGTTCGAACATTACAACCGGTACCGCCTCCGCACCGCGCCGCGCCGCACCGCGACCGCTTTCAGTGCGTTTCAGCCTTTACCAGATTTTTTTTATGTACCTACCACATCATACGGACTTCCTAATGCAATGATATAAACCGATGTTGACATTCAACTCCACGGGACTAAAATGCGCGTGGCGGGTCCTTTGAAAACCTTTATATCCCCTTGAAGAACATAATACTATAGTCCGTCAGAAAAAACCGTGGCAGAGTTTATTCCATAGCCAGAGCGTTTGCGGGAGGAATTCTACCGTGCGCGATCATTTAGGTTTCAAGTTGCGATAAATTATTGACAATATAACCCTATACCTACTTTAATACAACATACATACATAATATTTAACATAAAATGAGAACTCTATAAAATGAAACAAAGCGCAAGTCAAAAATGCAGACGCACATATTTTATTTAGGTACTTATAGTGAAACCCTCAAAATCAACCAATTACGGATTTTAAATGATAAAGTAGGTGAGCGAGTGAATTGAGCACGAGTGCATTCAGCTTTGCGGCTTTACGGGAAATCGATGCCTTTTCAATTATGAATGAATGCATGACAAAGTATAAATGTTGTGTACATCGATCGGCTATGGATAATATAACCAGGAAATAACAATTTTTCTATGTGACTCGTGTGTAGTTGACAAACGATCAAGCTAAAATATTAAGGGCAACGCAATTGAGTAGTTTCCTCATGCAAAACGCAAGCCAACGAACAACTAACTCATTTTGAAATTATTTGAAAATAAATAAAGTGGCCAAGTGCGAGTCGGACTCGCCCATGAAGGGTTCCGTAAAATAAATTGCGGTTTACGATTTATGAAATATTAAAAAAAACCGGCCAAGTGCGAATCGGACTCGCGCACGAACGGGTTCGTACCATTATCTATAAAAAAAACGATTTTATTCTGTGTTTTTAGTATTTCAAAATTTCAGCTGGAACTATAACGGTATCAGTGAGATACAGCCTGGTGACAGACAGACGGACGGACGGACGGACGGACGGACGGACGGACGGATGGACGGACAGCGGAGTCTTAGTAATAGGGTCCCGTTTTACTCTTTGAGTACGGAACCCTAAAAACTACTTACCAATTTTTGGAAGTTTGCATGGTATACCCCACACGTATGAAAATGAAAAATGTATATTAGGTAAAACTGTACAAGTTTTGTATCAAATAAGGTTAGGACCTCCTAGTAAGTAAAGTATACCTGTATCAGGAGGACCCGCTCTTCCAACAATATGCTTAGGTAATATAGATTTTAACCTAATAGTAATAAACTAACCTAACACCAAGTCTTATTATACTAACAATTATAAATTTTGTAATATAAACAAAACAAAAGAATATATAATGTATGTGTTGTGTGTTATGTGTGAGTGTGCTCTGTGTGAAAAAATATACTAAAAGGATGGCTTATCTATGTATAATTTATATAAAAATGCAATATATTACAACTAACGCTAATTTGTCATATAGTCCTAGAAAAAAATATATTAAAATGCTCATTCTCTTCGGCATTTCTTTATACTGCGTGCATGGTGATAAGCAGAAACGGTAGTTTAAGGACAATTGCAACTCCACGGCAGTCACTAGCGCGTTCCCCACTTTTTATTGATTTAAAGATTAATTGTGGCGACGGCTACAAAATAGCGGTTTCAACTCAACACGCGCCGCATCAATTGTTACTTCCACCAGAAAGACATACGAGTCGATTTTTTTTCTAGAGTTAGGTCTGCAAGTCAAACCGGCTGTGGTGATGGTGAGTTGAGTCGAGTTCCTTTCTTGATTAAGACATCATTATTCGAATCAGACAGGTGTCAGAAACTAGATTTTCAAAAATGTATTTCTTAAAAACTTCACATATTAGAAACGCGGGAGTTTTAGTCTCGCATTTGTAATTATCTAAGCTTTAGTAATTTGTAATAAAACGGGGATGTCACTTTTTCGGCTTCTATAAAACACTGTGCGCTCGTAACCGATAACATGCGAAAAACCATCCGTAGATAAAAAAAAACAGTTTATTTATTTATTTTAACTCTTTCACTGCCAGAAACCCGTCTAGCGGGCGCCTACGCCGCATTCGCTTTCCGTTACATACGGAGAAAACCACGGGATCGGCTTCGAGTGTAGCGATTCTTGGCAGTAAATGTGTTCGATAACCGATTTTGTAACTGATTTGGAGCCACTTATAAAACGCTCAAAATACACTAAAGGATGACTCTTCCAAGAAAAACGACGGCGCTTTTGCGCGGCCGAGCCATACCCAAGCCCGGCCAAGCCACGGCTGGGACGGGCCGACACCGAGCCGCTTCCGAGCCTCGGCCGTGGCTTGGATACGGCTCGGCCGCGCAACAACGCCGTCGCATTTTCTTAGAAAACGGCCTGGGCCGGAAACGGCCCGTTCTAACGTGAGTCATGCTTAACTTTACCATGCCGTCAAGATGCCAAATGTAAAAAAAATATTAAAACCGAAACATAGCAGCATTGTTTAAATCATTAAAATCTATTTTTGAAATAATATTAACGGCCTCCGTAGCCCAGTGGGTAGTGACTCTGCCTACGAAGCTGGAGGTCCAGGGTTCGAATCTCGGTCAGGGCATTTATTCGTGTGTTTAACACGAATATTTGTTGCTGAGTTATGGATGTTATATATGTATATGTAAGTATCTATATGTATATATCTATTATATATATCATCGCCTAGTACCCACAACACAAGCCTAACTGAGCTTACCGTGGGCCTAGGTTGATTTGTGTAAGATTGTCCCGTAATTATTTATTTATTTATTTATATTTACATAATTATGTCTTAAAAACAAGGAGAAAATAGAGATATACGCCGGCTCTAAGTGCAAGTTTTTGTATGGGCCGGGCCGGTTTTCACTCTATAAGCGACGAAGGCTCGTGGTCTTCTCTCCCTCTCACTGAGCATAAGAGTGAGCGAGATGGAAGAGCGTGTTCGGAAGCGCGTATATATAATGATTTTTTTATTTTAATTTTATGTGCGTTTTAATAAATAAAAAGTAATAGCTAAGTTCCCTCAAACATAATATTGCCGACTTTTAGAAGCAATTTTAATATGTTTAGCTGTTGTGCATAATTTGTTACGAATTTGATTTTTTTCTATCAAGCGAAAGTCAAAAACTTAGGATTCGAATAGCTGTTGTCCCTCGAGAAATGCCTCAAGATTAGTTATTAAATTTAGGAAAGCCGTATTATAGTCCAATCCTCACGTCGCCTTAAAGCGTTCTCGTTTATCTGCACGCTACGCTCGTAGCAGTGCTACGACATGCCAGCCACGAATTGCTACGCGCTACGCTCGTAGTAGCTGACCCCCTGGCTTTCCTCGTATGTAACGGAAACCGACTACGGCGTAGGCCCTGGCAGTGAAAATATTAAATTCTATATGTAGAGAAAAGCGCCCGAAGCTCTCTGACGCATGAAGTGTCGTGAATGACCTGCTTGATTCAAAAACTGAAAGGGCTGACAATTTTTTGGTGCACCATGACCGTTTTACGCGTCACTAGCTTTTCAGGACACAGCTGTGGCTGCCCACCGAGGACTGACGTATGACAGACCAAACTGATTTATTGTGCTCAAACGAATAGCTTTAAATGCCGCCACAACGCTCGATTCTTCATACAAAGGTAGTTTGATTCTCATGTTCAAAACGACATGCTAGAATAACTTAAAACTTTTTATACACACTGGAAACCACCCTTTCTAGGTGGGACACTAGTTTCTGTTGCTAGAAATTTGAATAGAAAGAAATAGAGCGAGTAGAATGTTTTTCATACCTGAGGGGTAATCATATAACGTTTCGAACACGTGTTAGGACAGTTTGACTGTCATTTTTCCATATAAAATTTGATAAGTATTTAGATCTCCCTAACGTACGTACAATGCGTGATTGACCTGTATGTCTCTAGTTGCTCAATTTTTTTCTATTTTGTGTCTATTATGATTTAGCAGTAACTAGTTTTCGACCTAGATATGGGCGGATCTAACTGTGTATAATGTGCTGATTGCCTAATTGAATGATGATAACTGAATGTTGCTGTTGGAGCTATTATTGTTGGTTGTTATTGTTTCATCTCATTTTACGAATATCACTTGAGCCGCCGAAAACAGCCGGACAGCGGGACCTTCGGACATACGAATGAATTTTGGTCCAAGCTGAAGCATATAACATAATTAAAAAAATAAAAATAAATCACTTCGCTCGCTCTTTCAACTCTGCTTACATTTACTTGCTAGTATTTTCAACTAAAGGACCCCAAATATGTTAACGTACTTACTCTCAAGGAACGCGTTCACCATCTATCTATACAGACAAGACATTCGGGATTCTCAAAACTATAACATTGTTTAAAGACCTTTGCACTGTTGTGTTTGTGTTCGCGACAAACGGCAAGCGCCCCTATTTATTTTAGAGTTCGTCGACGTTCGGATCCGCTCGTGGGATTGGCAGATTAGGGTTGGCTGTCTTGTGGACTTTGATTTTCACACACAATTTACTTTGACGCTCTCGCATCAAAACGAATCGCATCGATATTTTGAAGCTGCTCGTCTTGTCGACCTGAATGAGAATGCGTCGTACGAGAATCTCATCCAAAGCCCAACTACAATTATATGTAGGTACAGTCACCGGCATCAATATATGATGGAACAAAGGCCGCAGAAATATCTGATGACAACTCAATTCTTAGAGCTGTTAGAGCGTGTCGGATATTTTTGCGGCCTTTGTTCCATCATATATTGATGCTGGTGACTGTACAACAGCTGGTCAACTTTACTGTGCTTCATGCGACCGAGTGTTTAAGAGTAAGTTCGGCTTCGCAAGCCATATTAGAGCTCACGCCCGCAACTAGCTAGAGTCGTCATCCCCAGCCACGGCGTAGACATTATACACTTGTTTGTGCAGTTCTAACTTTCTATGATGTATACAGGGTGAAATAATAATAACCGTTCAAATTTTTCTTAGACATCAGGTATCAATAAAACATGCCATTTCTAAAAAAAAATCCTTGGTAAAATTTTTATAATAAAATGAGCTGTCCGAATAAATAATTAGTAACGTGTGCATAATCGGGAGCTGAGTGACGCTCGGGGTTAGCGGTGCGGGGGGAGGGGCGCGCTTGTCGCCTCCCGCACAGCGCGCTACTGCGGTATCCACGAACGTATGGTATTTTTGGATATCTTTCAGCTGTTGTGTCTCAATATTGTATAAGTAGTACTGAAAGGTACTGAAAGAAAAACACGTATTTTGAATTTTTTGCTTAGGAATCCACTATGAGAATTTGAACGGTCATTATTATTTTACCCTATACACCGTGGCCGTGAATAACCCGAAAGATTTAAGCTAACGATACTAGAGCCTAATTAGAGTATATAAAGTTATGTAACATATAGTCCAAAAACTCATAATTAAGGAGATATTAATTATTAGAAACAAATCAAAAGTTAAAAAATCTCCAGTCTAACACACCCTAAAGGCTTGAGCATAACTTGACACTTGTTGTCATGGAACACAAGTCACGGCATTCGCCGTTCGTCGTATGATTTCGGAGCGATTCGTGAAGTGTTATGCTCGCTCTCTGTTCTTCAACTTGAGTTTCTCAACTAAAGAGTTGTTCACAAAGAAGCGGGCAATTAATAAGATTTAATTTGTACTGAAATAGTAATTTAATTAAGACACATAATTAGACCCATGTTGATACAACATTATTTACTCGTACTGTCGTCAAAAATACGTGGTTTAAATCTTTCGGGTTATTCACGGCCACGGTGTATAGTTTTAAGTGAGGTTTTCAGTGCTCCCGATGATGCGCTGCGTTGAGTTGAGAAAGAAGGACCTGAGAGATGGGAAAACAGGATTAATTAAAACCTGTATTTAATGTTTAATTGTCATGTTACTCTGTATTCAAAGATTACCTATCTGAATCACTAAAAAATGTTGACCAACTGTATGGCTTGTCCGAATTTTCATTTTACCTAAAAACCGTTTTTCTCTGAAGCCATAACATTTTCAGGATGATTATAAAACAAACCTAACCTAAACTAAATGGTTCTACGCCATAAGTATTCAAATAATTGAAAAACTTTGGGTTTTCGAGATCATTGGCGTTTTGCCAAAATGAAAATTCGGACAAACATAACAGTTGGGAAATTAAATTAAGTGATTGCGATAGGTTACCGTATTCAAACGATTCATTTTTGTACAGAGTAACATGCATTTAAGTTAACATTTTCGCTACGGCATGTCAGGGAAGCTGTGCGTCTTATATGTCCAAGGTACAGCACAACTGCATTTCGTAGTAGTTTCAGATACTCTGCCACGTAGTGTTGTAACAATATACCTCTGCATATCAGGAATTCAACATCGGTTGTTTCATTTAAAGTTAAACACAAAAAATATGTTCTATTTTTACAAAAATCTGTTTAGTCGTATTATGTACCGAATTTCCCATTCAAACGATTTTATTTAAGGTGGTTCGATTGGCATACAAAACGTTATTTGACATTCGTAGGCTAACGGCGTGATATTTTAAGAAACTTATGTAACAAACTTTCACCAATTGGCTTCCCATTTGCGCCAAATTCCCCCTTTCCTAGAATAAACTTGTATAAACTAGATTAATTTGAGAAATTGGTTTGGGACGTGATATTTTGGGAAAACGATTTTTCTCAAATTAATCTAGTTTATACAATTTTATTCTACGAAAGGAGGAATTTGGCGCAAATGGGAAGCCAATTTATGAAAGTTTGTTACATAAGTGTCTTAAAATATCACGCCGTTAGCCTGCGATTGTCAAATAACGCTCTAAATGTCACTTTTTATATAAAAAAATGACAGTTAAATTGTCCTTACGCGCGGTTGGAACGTTAAGTGATTACACCTCTGATCAACGTTAAATTTGGCACCAGCAGCTGTCATTCCATAGAACCCTGGAAGTTTTTCCATACATTCAAATTTTAACAGGCAACACTTACGATTACAGTAGGTCAATCACGTAACGCATTGTACGCGCGTCTGACAGTAAAATCACAATCTAACTGTCATTTCTCCATATAAAATTGACATTTAGACCTTACAGACGCGCGTAAGAAAAGTTACGTAATCGACCCACAGGTGATTGGGTGGAACCACCCTAAGATTATCAAACGCCAACCCTGTCGGCACCGATTGCCTGACGGGTGACAACCCTAAGCAGATTGTTTCATCGCCTTAGACACTGCAGCATAAGCCTGAAGCAATGAATGTAAATACCGCTACACGTACCGCTATCTGCAATGAGAAGTTTGCGGTGTTTACAGAAGAGATGAAATTACTAATTTTACTAAAAGGCATAAAAAAGCTACGGTAGCCTTTTAGGCATGTGGCTGTCAAACGGCGGTCATGGGTTCGAATCCCGGCTTGTACCAATGAGTTTTTTCGGAAATTATGTAGTTACATAAGTTATGGATCCTGACATCATTTCGACACGACCAAAACTCATTTCAAAATGGAGCCTTTGACCTTACTTCTTCTTAGTGTATTGAGTCCAAATCCTTAATTTCCCACATATCCTTCAAAATTATCGTCGTGACAGGGTGATGACCAGTTATGGAATATTATCAACACCTTATTTATTAATAGGACGGACAGACCACGTGGGCAGTTATCATACTTCACATCAGAGGTTAGCTGGAAGAAATCCCTCATAGGGATAAACTCGCCTTTGTGATACGAGTTCTTGTTATCATTATTTTTCTATTGTTGTGTTCTGTTCTATGTTGTACAATAAAGAATTAATTAATATACATGCATTTACATACATACTTCGATTACGTATCCCTATAAAATTAGTGGTGACAACCTACAACCAGCAACAAATCTTAATTCAATAGAATATGAAAATGATTATATCAGTATTATAGTTCACGCTAGCACAAGCAAGTAAGCAGTACGATACAGGTAGTACGATTCGCATCGAATTTCAAATTGTCAGCGATCCTAAGCACAAATAGCATTCGTCATAAAGGAAATAACCATTTAGGTTAAGCATGCCCTTACAAAATAATATATATCAACATTTATGCTCCACATCAATTCAATAAGCCCCAAAAAAGTACCCTTAAATATTTAAGAGGATTGGAACATCGAGTGATTGAAATAAAGGAGCATATACAGTGGCTAAACATAGTACTCCCAAGGGAAATCAAAAGGGCACGACAAATCTTCGCTCTGATCGCATAAAAATACCTGGGACCCATAATAAATTCCATTTATTGCGACCTATCACCATGATTCAGGTATTGCAAAAACTACAAATTGTAGTCCAGTCTCGAATGGTAAATGGACTAAATTTCAATTTGTCTTTTTATAAAACCGCCATTGGACGGCAGCCTAAAAATGTGATTGGGCTAAACTTTCCTTTATGGACCGTCGCTTTGGATGTTCATATTTTTTGTGTGGATAGTACTCATACACAGAAGGCTTATTTACGTAATTTCAGTTGCAGGAAACTTACGGTTTATGAGATATAATTTTTCAAAGTTTCTATACAAATTTAGAAAATAACACGCAATTTGACATGTTAGATGTCAAAGTTGTCATTTCACGTTCCGTTATCCGTCGAGGCGTATTTGTATTCTATTTTTTGGCATAATTTTTACGTAAATGTATTTTTATTTTCACATATGAATTTTGGTGTACAATAAATTAGCATAATTACGTTTAATGCTCAATAATTGTTGCTGTACGATCAATTTACATTGACTTATTTACACAAAAATAAGGAATTTGTGTTTTCATTGTTTGGAACGGAACGCCGGACGCCATTTTGTTTTGTAGCGTCTGTTTATTTGTCAGCGTCAGTCATCGTTTGTTGCCCTTGCAGTTGAGATCGTTTTACGTACTCCTGTAAGCCTTCTAACGTTCTGACTACCATGGCGTCTCAGAAGCCCTATGTTTCTGTGTCCGAAGAAGAAGAGTTGAGTGATGTGCAAGTTTTGGACTCTGGTGAGCCGCTTGTTACGGCCTCCTCTTCTTCTGTGCCGTTTTCAAGTAGTGCGCGAGTGATGGACTCAATAGAGCCGCTTGTGCCTACTACGCGAGTGCAAGTGTTGGACTCGAATGAGCCCCTTGTGCTCCCGTGCGTGCGATCGTCGGTTTATGACGAGCCAGTTGCTGGTCCCAGTGGGATGGCTGGTCCCAGTGGAGCTGGCTCTAGTGGTAGCCCACCAGCTATCGCTAGTGATTCGGAGGACGACGACGAGCACGATGCCATTGCTGCGATGCCTCGACCATGTGGGTCATCTGGCAGAAGGGTCAACGCTTTCTCGGATGAGTTAAAGTAAGTTGTCATTTAATTTTTATAAAGTAATGTTCACTCAGTTAGGTTTTCAAATTTATAGCTTGGAAAGCTGAAAACAGATAAAAACTTGGGACGCTTTCTTAAAAACTTTTTGTATTTGTTGTTTTAAAATCAGATTTATGGTCCAAAATCAGTGAAAATTTGGTCATGCTGCCATTTTATACTGCAAACATTTTGAGATCCCCCCCCCCCCCCGCGGTTGAAGCTATGACTAATTTTAGCACTTTTTCTTTTTAGGTCCATGTGGAACTGGAGGAAGATTTTTTCTTCTTTCAGCTCCACGGAGCAGTGTATACAGTTTGCGGAGGAGAGAGGGCTCATTTTAACACAAAAAATGTGCACGACTCACCGCAAGTTGATGACGCTGACCAAGGAGGCAGGCCAACTTGGCAAATTTAGATGCCGGAAGAGCAACTGCCGGACAAAGGGTGTCTCTCGTGCCAACGGTACATGGTTTGACAAAGCAAGATTGTCCCTCACTTTAATCTTCCAAATCATGTACGCATTCAGTGAGGGACTGACGTATCACCAAACTAGGAAGGAGTTGGCGAATGATGCTGCTGTCCTTTCAACCAGGACAGTGGGTGACTGGTACAGTTATTGCCGGGAGACCATTGCTCTTTACGAGCTTGAAAGCGAAAGGGCCCAAGGGAAGATAGGGGGCCCTGGTATAATAGTTCAAATTGATGAATCAAAGTTTGGGAGGAGAAAATACAACCGTGGGCGACAAATAGAGGGTCATTGGGTGATCGGAATGATTGCAGATGGGAGTGACGATTTGAGGCTAGAGGTGTGTCCTGATAATGAGCGATCTGCAGACATTTTGGTGCCACTAATCAAAAAACATGTTCGGGAAGGCTCTATAATTCACACTGATTATTGGAGAGCTTATTTGAGCCTTCCTCAGCATGGATATACTCATAATAGAGTTAACCACAGCGACCCAACAAACAAATTTGTGGCACCTGACGGGACACACACTCAAAGGATAGAGAGCCAGTGGAGAGGCCTGAAGAAACAATTTAGACAAATGCAACATAAACATAATTTTAGTGATTGGCTATGCGAATATGCTTGGAGGAGAAGAATAATGGTCAATCATTTAGACCCATATGAAGAGCTTATAAATGCTATAAAATTTGTATATAAAGTAGAATAAATGGTTAATATTAAAGTAATTTGTTTTTTATTTTCACTATATTAATATCTGAGAAATACCCAAAACCACTAGGTAAAATACCCAGAATAGAATCAGGGCATTCCCTGCTGGCAAAACCGACTTGGATTGCGGATAGGTTAGAGCCTTCGGGCGAAGCGCGCCCCCCCCCCCCCCCTCCCACCCCAAACCTTGCCACGCCCCCTACCCCTTCCCCTGGTTCCTCCCCCACCACGCCCCCCCATGCTAAGCTCCTCCCCCACCACGCTCCCCATGTTAAGCTCCTCCTCCTTTGCCCAATTTACCTCTTTACCATGGGGTTCCTGGAGGTGGGGATGGTATAGAGGGGGTAGCCCTCCCCCCGACCCTCAAAATCGACCATATATCAGTCTAATAACGAAATAGCGGTATTTTAACCTCAAAACTTTAACCATGGATATCTCCATAACCATGGGGTTCCTGGAGGTGGGGATGGTATGGGGAGGTAGCCCTCTCCCCCCCCTCCCCCCCCCACCCCTCCCCCACCCCAAAATCGACGGTCCATAAAGTAACTTTTTACCCCCAGATGTCCTTATCTGCCGTACCTTATAGGTACTGCCGTTGTTCCTCGAACAAAGCGCACTGGTTTTCTTTTGAGTTTTCAACTTTCACGGACTCTGATCCGTCTCGTTGATGGTCTTGTGGAAATATAATAAATAAATGATCGCCCTAAACTTATCCCCTTTGGCCTTTGGTCGTGGTCTTCTGTTCGTTTTCCTTTTATATTAAATATATTAACGCCCGCACGCGATCCTTTTCCGATGACAAATCCGAAGTGACATCTCTTCTTTTTTCCGTACTCTCATCCATAGTGCACAGAGACCGCAAAGAGACCGTATATGCCAATCCCACCCCAAGGCGAAATATATATAATAATAATGAATGAAATAAAATAAACATTCCCCCGCCCGAGAAAGGCCTAGCCTTTATCAATAAATAAACCGCAATATTAAAACACTGATTCTGCAAATTTACAACTAAAGTAAGAAACTGTTTGTTACCAACTTAATCATCCAGGGGGAGTCTACATATTTTAACAACAGGCCGCATGAGTGTACCCGACGTGGTTGTAAGTTGCACAACCCGAACAATACCGTCTTTGCCAGGTAACAACCCCTCTATTCTGCCTAATCTCCACTTCAAGGGCGGTAAATTTTCCTCTTTTATTAGGACAAGATCACCCAACTTTGGTGGGTCCGTTGGAGATGTCCATTTCCTACGCATTTGGAGAAAGTGGAGATACTGGTCACTCCATTTTCTCCAAAAATGTTGAGATATAGCCTGAACTAAGTTAAACCGCTTTAACCGTGAACTTGGAACGTCCTCATAATTATATTCCGGAACGGAAAGTAAAGGTCTACCTATGAGCAGATGAGCAGGTGTAAGTACCTCTATTTCTTGAGGGTCCTGCGTCAAGGGACATAATGGACGACAGTTAAGCACCTCTTCTACTTTGGTAAAAACCGTTACCAATTCATCGAATGTCAAAACCTGATCACCTATTACCCGCCGCAATAAGGTCTTAGCAGATTTTACTGTTGCCTCAAACAGACCACCAAAATGTGGAGCTGCCGGGGAATTAAACCGCCATGTAATAGACTGTTTGGCTGCGCCATCACTAAGTCTCTGCTGGGCTTCCTGAGAAGCTAAGTATTTATATACCTCATCCAAATATCTATTTGCGCCCACATAATTAGTTCCGCAATCTGAACGTATCACACTCGGAATGCCGCGTCGAGATGTGAAGCGCGTCAGTGCCGCAAGAAAACCTTCAGTCGAAAGGTCTGTGACGCACTCTAAGTGAACCCCTTTAGAGGCAGAGCAAATGAAAACACAAAGGTATGCCTTCAATATCTTTGCATTCCGCAAACGAGAATGTTTTATCATAAAAGGACCCGCAAAATCAGTTTGCACGGTGTGGAACACACCAGTCGCGTTAACCCGATCCCAGGGCAACGCTGCCATCAATGGCGCTGTAGGCCTAGCCTTCGTCCTAAAACATTTCATACACTTAAAGATACGGGTACGAATCACTTGCGCAGCAGAAAGAATCCAAAATTGCCGCTGTAATACTGCCATCAAAACTGTAGCGCCCGCATGGCAATGCATTACATGAAAGTGATCCACGATCATCACCGTGAGCGCATGTGACTTCGGCAATATCACTGGATGTTTCCGCTCAAAAGCGAAGCTGGAATGTTCCAAACGGCCTCCAACGCGCAGTAGGCCATCATCCCCAATAAAAGGCCTAAGCCGACGTAACCGTATGGAACACTGCTTATTTTGCATTAGACAATGAATGTCATCAGCGAACTCCGCTTCCTGCACCAATTTAATCAACCGCTGCAAAGCAAACTGTCGCTCTGCTACTGTTAACGCCCCTACAAGTTTCTGAGAAGAAGATTTTGCATTGTTGACAAACCGAAAAGAATATGCTACGACCGCCAGTAACATATTCAAATTGCTAAACCGAGTAAATATATTATCCTTGTCAACAATCCCCACCAGAGCATTTACCTTCCCTTTCCGCAACCCAGGCAATGGATCTTCCGCTTTATCCATTATATTATTGGGCCAGGTGTCCGCATCACCTGTTTTATTTGCGCAGTCGTGGAAGCAGGGCGGTACGCTCACTGCATCCGTAACGCCTGCTCCCCGCGCAATGCGTGCTAGTAAGGAAGCTCTCATTGAAATGTAGGCGTGCAGTAAAGAATCTGTACTGAATTAATTTACTATTTGACTAATTACAATGAAACAGGTGGATATCTTTACAACATATCTTTGACGTCAACCGAACAAAATACTCAAGCCACATGTGTCCGACGAACCTTAAGCAAAACTCCTCAAAGCGGACATCGGTTTGAAACCAAGCATATTAGAACGTTGTCAAGCAGAAACTGAAAGTAAATATGGCAGCGCAGTATTAACGGGTAATAAGTTTCGCCGTTTAATATTTCGGTTTCGGCATTGCCTTGGGTTCTTGTAACGCCAGTATGTTCCACTTTCAACCAATAAAGTCAAGCTTTTTCTTAGTAATTAATATTAGACAATTCTTATAAATATATAGAGCTCTTTGAAGTAGGTTAGTTTACTCACTTGGCCACAACGCCACTAAGGCTCTTCTCGAAACAAAAGAAGAATTCTTGAATAGATTTTAAAACACGGAAACTGATAAATGTCTGTGATATTAATATTTCATAAAGTTTACGTACTTATATTATGTTGCAATACCTAGCATATAAAATACCTAGTCACGATTAGGGTATCCTATCGCAATCACTAAATTTCATTTCCCAATTGTACCAACTGTATTGTTTGTCTGAATTTTAATTTCGGCAAAAAGTTAGTTTTCTCGATGACCTTCAACTTTATAATTATTTTTAAATACTTGTCGTGTAGAACTTAGGTTGGGTTATTTCATAGTTTCAGGGAAAAAACTTCTTTTTGCCGATATGAAAATTCATTACTTACGATACGGTTTTGAACGTTTCAATAGAGATTTAAATACCACATGGTACAAGACGATAAAAAATCTTCTGAGTGCCACATTACCTAAATTAGGTAATAATGAAGATCACAGCAAATCTATGCAATGGAATTGATACGTTTAGTAAGGAGGTAGACACTTCACGGATAACAACGAGATGTTGACATACAATTTGTAACGTGTCTTCTTCTTCTTCTTTGTCCTCGCCTTTTCCCGTTACACGGGGTCGGCTTTCTTTATCATGCGGCGCCATGTAGTCCGCTGGATGGTATCCTCTTCTTTAAGCCCGAGGCTATTCATGTCTCTGTGGACATTCGTCAACCAGGTCATTTGAGGTCTTCCCCTTCCCCTTTTTTTGGTAGCCATAGAAAGGCATTTCTTCACAACATAATTGTCGGGTCTTCTCATCACGTGACCGTACCATCTGAGCCTTGCTTCACATATTGTAACGTGTGCTCATCAAAATTCACTATTGAATATAGATGGATTTAAAGTTAAGGAGAATCGATTCAGCTGGCTATGTTACCTTCTAGACTCGCGGACAAAGAATATGGGTCGGTAAAATACCGTCATATTTCCTAAAATAATGCAAGGTCGTACAGTTTTTTTAATTCTTGTCGTAATCTTTATTTATTCTACATCAATACAACCAAAATATCAGTTAAAAAAATAACATTACCAGATTTAAAACGGACTCGTAACGACCCATGAAAAAAACAACGTTAACGGAGCGAGATATCGCAGAAATCGTCATTTTTGGACATTGATATTTTTATGAGCGGATCCCGGAAATTGATAATGCAGTTGGGTATTATAAAGAATATTATGTAAATAAAACTAGTGTTAAATATAAAAAAAAAAACTTATTGCGGTTTTTTAATTTAGGGTGTCCCGAATTTTTTGATCGCGAGTGTATTTTAGTTCCATGTAAAATAAATTCTAAGAAGTAACTTAGTGAATTATCGCCCATATCCTTTCCCTTATGAAATCAATTAGGTAATAGATCAGTCGAGTTGGCTGTAAACCAAATAGAACGTAATATTTACTAAGCTTCGATAATATTTGCTTCTTGACGAAATTTCAGAATTTTTGCGCCCAACAACTTAATAGAATTCCTCATAAATAACTTTTCCTACAAGTTCATAAAAGCGGCAAAATTTATTTATTAGCGAAGTTTAATTTGCTTAAAGTAAAAGTTTGCTTAAGTATAATTAATTTATTTTCACTTTAACTATTTCAAGTTTGGACCTAATACTGCTGATCATAACTTTTATTATATTACTTGCTTAAACATACAAAATCTTAGAATATTGATGTAGCAAGTTTTCATGGAAATCAATCTATTCTATATCTATACTAATATTATAAAGAGAAAAAGTCTGTGATATTGTAGCTTTGTAAGTTTATAATATAAGTTTGTAAGTAAGTATATGATGTGAAAGAAAAAGGTGGCGCTAGTGAGCTAGTGAACACCTGATAAAACTAACTCCGTATTGATATCCATTATCAATTATTTCAACGTCATAAAGTAACAATAAAAACGATGAAACGCTTGGAAATAGTTACTACTTAGCTATAATAGACAGTGAATGCAAAGTGGGAAAAATACATAAAGTGACTTAATTTTTAAAAACAAAATGTGATCGGTTGAAAGTGACAGTTCGAAACATAAACATTACTAATAACTTCCTGTTTTATGGAAGTTAGAGGACGGCAGATGTGTAAACTTGGTAAAAATAATTAGCTCGTTCCATATAAAAGTGAATTTACTCAATCAAAACAAATATATCTGTATGTATGAACAATGAAAACAACGGACTTAACGACCTTATTTGCAAGAGTCAATGTGGTTATACGCGAGTGAACGCTGCCATTTTAGAAAATAGTGATAGCTGGTGTGTGAAAAAAACTATTTGGCAGAATATAAACTGTACAATATATTGAGCAAAAAGCCTTTATAACCTCCAAATTGTATTATTTATTGTTATCAGCGCCATCTAGAGGCGAGTAGATAAACCAGCACATTTTTTATCGCTAAAGAAGGAGTTCAATATCAGGCAACACTGTTGCCGCTACCTGTCACACAAATTGGTCCCCCTTTAACTATTCAAAGGGGAGTGAGACAAGGGGATCCACTGTCTCCTAAATTGTTTATCGCAATATTGGAATCGACTTTAAGCAAACTGGACTGGAAAAATCTTGGTTTGAACATAAATGGTAACTATCTAAGCCATCTACGTTTTGCAGATGATTTAGTTATCCTATCAGAGTCTAGCCAGCAACTTCAAATCATGATCGCATCATTGAATGCAGTAAGCAAGCAGGTAGGCTTAGAGATGAATCTCACAAAGACCATGATAATGACAAATAGCGAAAAAAGAAGAATATTGGTTGACAACGAAGTTATAGTATATACAGAGTTTTATACGTATCTTGGCAAACAAATAGGTTTTAACAGGCAAGCAAACTACTTAGAAATATAACGACGAACACAACACACTTGGAACAAGTACTGGAGCCAAAGAGAAATATTTGAGAGCACTTTACCAATAAACATTAAAACAAGAGTGATGTCATCATGCCTTTTACCTTGCCGAACATATGCCTGTCAAACATGGAAGTTCACTGCCATAAAAAACAAAATAACATCATGTCAAAGGGGAATAGAGCGCAGCATGCTCAATCTGAAAAAGATACAAAATATAAGACATACAAAGATACGTAGCGTCACAAAAGCTACCGATGCTCTAAGTTTCGCCCGAAAACAAAAATGGAAATGGGCAGGACACGTAGCGCGTCTTCAAGACGAGCGATGGACCAAAAAAATAACATCGTGGAAGGGACCAAAAGGAAAACGTCGCAAAGGAAGACCCTTCACAAGATGGGAAGACGACATCGTTGGAACTGCTGGTTCCTCCTGGACACGAATAGCCCAGGATAGAGAGAGGTGGAATCTTTTGGAGGAGGCCTATACCCGCTTAGGGGTTCATTCAGAATTTAGTTCTTAGATTTAAAATAATAATAATAATAAGACAAGATTCTAGACTAACAAGTAATATAATAAAATATAAAAACATATACTAACTTTACAGATTTCTTTTTATATACAAGATACTAACCGTATAGATTTTAATCATAGATATTAACTGTAACTGGAAATGAAATAAAGGCTTTTTTTTATTTTATTTATTTTTATTTATATGATGTTATGGGTGATCTCCGGAACCACTTATCTGATTTGAAAATGTTTTTCACCTTTCTAGTCAGGATACTCGTATTTCTATTATAATATGCATCTATTCAGGATATTCAATTGCATCAACCTTGAGGTCAACTTTTGTGAGTTGCTTCCGATCCAAATCACATTGAAATGCATGCGCTAGCTTCCACGATTGCTAGGCTTGACGTGCCAGAGAGTGCGCTAGAAAAAACTTTAAATTTGAATGTGACACGCAAGTCACTGATCGACCCCATATCCGGTTCATCTCATTCCGGTCTTACGTCCGGCCAATACCTCAAACAAGCGACAGGTGGGTTCAATGGCCTTTTGTGCAAATTGGATTGCCGGGACAGCCTTCTAACCGTTTCCCAGTCTTGCTGCAATTGCACTTAAGCCCGCTCGAGGCCGATTGTAATTGGACTTAAAATTGAGACGTTCACTCACTAAAGTATACTGTTAAGGCTGATAATTAAGGGTCTCGAGGAAGCTCGACTCTCCATACAACTGTAGTTGAAAACGACATGCTAGAATAACATGACATTTTGAATACACAATGGGATATGCCATGTCTAGTTCGGAAACTAGTGTTTGTTGCTAGAAATTCAAATAGAAAATAAAAATATCGAGTAGAACGTTTTTGATACAAAGTCTCGAATCACTTAATATTTTCTTTTATTTATTTCTTTTATCATTTATGGTAACCGTTACTAGTTTCCGACCTAGATATGGTGAATCCCAATATGTATAAAAAGTTTCATGTTATTCCAGTATGTCGGGGTGAAATCATGCTACACAGAAAAAAACACTTTCGCCAATATCTTGAATGAAACACATAATTATCTCGAATTAGGATGATTGTCTTGAAAGAAGATAAAAAAATCTAGACTCAAGATAAATTTGCTTCATTCCAGATAATTTTACATTTTCCTAATTCATTTCCATTCATCATAAGTTCATTTTCATGTCTGTTACGTTCAAAATGAGAATGACGGAGACATTTACCTAAATGCGATATCCTAGGTAAGTAGCCATCTGTCAATTAACAAAACTATGAATTGCGGCCTACGACCGCCACAGGTGATGGTATCAAAATTTATTTAAAATATGATCAAGAACTGACGGTTTGTTATTACTGCCAAAATATTACTATGATTATATCTAACCAATATACTGTTTATCATAACATAAGTTAGTTAGCAATAAAATAATATAAGTTTTGCTACCACTATTTTTCTAAAACCACTCCTTAGGTTAGGTTCCCTGATTTACATACATGTAATTATAGTTCCAAGCTTTCTCTGTCCTCGGGTACTAAGTCCGTACGAAGCCAGCTGTAACTAGGATTACTACCGTCAGGACTAAGCTATTAAGCATAAACCGAAACCATTTAGATTACTTAACAGATAGTTCGCCATATCCATTAGAGCCTCAAAAATGCTACCTACGTAATCTAGCTTTTGCTCGAGATTCGACCGCCGACCTACAGAGATTATAGGTACCAACTTCCACTTTTTGGGCAACATGTCCTGATAACACATCTCCAAAAGCTTTATCTCGGAAACTATTGGGTCATTTCGGTCTACAGGTACAAAGACAATTCTAGACTGCAATAAACATTTCTGAGACTCGTATTGTAGCAAATATAGTTTAAAAACGTCCTGAGAAGGTGCTATCAGAAACTAGTTCTTTAGGGTTTTCGCGGTGTTTTCGATTTTTGACAAAGTTGTGTTTTGCGCTGGAGGTCACAAGTTTGGATTATTCATTGGGCCAATATCATAAACAAGTCTGCGAAAAATCAGAACTACCGGATTTGACACAAAATACCCTGTACTTTCAGGCGACAAGGTTACAGGACTATATTCCCGGTTGTGCTTTGGTACAGGCACTAGTTTTACGAAAGCGACTGCCATCTGACCTTTCAAACCAGAGGAAAAACTAGCCCACATTTTGATAAGGCCGGTTTCCAAAGCCACTGTTAAATATAAAATGATATATCAAAACGCATGCATTCGTTTCTGTTTCCGAGTCCCACCCCGCTCCCATATCACTTCCTACTTGAACGCCGCTGGTCTGCTGAACATGCCTGCACGCAGACGGCTTCACCTTGCCACTCTTCTATTTGGCATAGTGCGATCTGGGGTTCCAGCATATTTGCTGAGTAGACTTGTATGGCCGAAGAGTGCGCGTAGGTGTAAGGCGATGATTCTGGTGCCAATGCATCGGACCACGGCGTTTCGAGGTAGTTTTAGGTTTGCGGCGTCCAAGTGTTGGAATGATCTCCCTCCACCTATTTAAGGAGCGTCTAGCAAGTATACTTTTAAGCGTCAGCTTAAACGCTTTTTGTTGACGCTCCAGAAATCCCAATCCTAACCCATCCAGCACTTTCCTATCCCAACCGTGTCGCGTTTTTTGCTTTGTGTTTTTCTTCCTATCCCATTTGGCTACACTGGTACATATTTTACAAATTTATTTCATTAATTATTTATTATGTGTATATAATAGTTATGTGTTTATTAATGGTCTTATGTTGTGTTGCGTTCCGTGGGTCACGTACGGTGCTGTCTGAAAATCAGCGCTGTAGGTGTCTGTCTGACACCTCGGCATAAATGCTGAGACAGCGACTGATTCACTGCCGCGAAGACACACACAATATGTGTTAAATTGTAATGTATGTCTACTCCCTTTGTCTCTGTGTGTCTTTTGTGTAGTGAATAAATGTATACTTTCTTTCTTTTCTTTCTTTCTTTCTATATTTCATACATATAAGTTTTTGAAAAACCCCAGTGGTACGCCCCGGGGTTTGAACCCACGACCTACAGATTAAAAGTCGCGTGCCATACATTAAGGTACACTCAGGGGTATACGTACATTAAAAAACCGGCCGAGTGCGAGTCGGACTCGCGCACGAAGGGTTCCGTGCCATTATCTATAAAAACGGCAAAAAAAATCACGTTTGTTGTATGGGAGCCCCCTTAAGTATTTATTGTATTCTGTTTTTTAGTATTTGTTGTTATAGCGGCAACAGAAATACATCATCTGTGTAAATTCCGTGTGTGGAGTCTTAGTAATAGGGTCCCGTTTTACCCTTTGGGTACGGAACCCTAAAAAGGACATAAATATCTGCACACGCCTTTATGACATTGACAATAGAGTCTTGTACAGATATGTATGTACGTATTTTAATTAATACCCCTGACTGTACAGTCGCCATCACATACATAGGTACACTATAGGTGTTCAAAAATATCGGCACATGCACCCTAATGCCTTGCAAATAGAGGTGTGTTCCGATGTTTGTGACGTGCTTGTTTGCTCCGATGTATGTGATGGCGACTGTACCTATTATAACCTTATACAGTTTTCTTTTGCACTGCTCACTTTTTGTCAGGTTTCAGGCAGGTGTGATGGCTTCTTAGTGCTGACATAAAACGATTAAAATCTATCCGATATTTTTTATTTGTTGAAACATTTACTTCGTATTTTCTTTCCTCCAAAGCCCATTATCTTATTGTTATTTCATTTTGTTGGAAGACATGCTCAAGTGCTAAATTAGTGCTTTAGCCTAGTTGGTAGTGACGCTGCCTACGAAGCAAGAGGTCCTGGGTTCGAATCCCGGTAAGGGCATTTATTTGTGTGATGAGCACGAATATTTGTTCCTGAGTCATGGATGTTTTCTATGTATTTAAGTATTTATTTATCTATATAAGTATGTTTATCTTCGTCTAGTACCCATAGTACAAGCTTTGCTTAGTTTGGGACTAGGTCGATTTGTGTAAGATTGTCCGCAAATATTTATATTTATTTATTTAGTATTTATCCTACTATTTTACACTCATACCCTGTAAACATGCAAACACAAAAGCTCAGAATCTTGGCTTTCAAAGCAGTTTCTTAGAATTCTAAATGCAAATAAAATTAACTTTAAATTCTCTCGCAGCGCTAAGCCAATTAAATTTCATTGCACCAAGTGTTTGTTTACCCTACTAAAGTAAAATATTAGGTAGGTATTCCCTGTGTAAACTAGTATCATACTAATCCGACCATAAGATATGCTTACCTGACGCCTGTAATACGGTTCCGCAAATAATGAACCATTAATTTGGTCGGGAAGCATCTAGCGTATAAAATGGTATAAAATAGGGGAAGTGGGGGTCGTTAATGCGTTTTACACCAGTCCAGTAGTTCTTGCTACTTTACTGTTAGTTTTGCTCAGCTGACCTACTTAAACTCGAGTTTTCTTAGTAGTAGTTTAGATATAAAATATCAAATAGGTGCTTCAAAATATATCTACCAGCTTTATTAAGATGATGTATTTATTGTATGGCATTTAAAAAGGATAACATTACATCATCTGTTAACGCTGCTCATAAATTGGGAAAAAGAAGGAAGGAAATCTTTATTTTTTGACAAACTGATATTGCTTAGTATGCTAATGTGTCAATTGCAGTCTGTGTGGCTGTTTGTTACCTTTTTATTGAATTTGGAGATAGTTCGAAAAGAGGACATAAGATTTTTGCCCTTTACGGGTGAAATAGAGGCTGGAAGTTTAAAAGACAATGCGATTAAAGAGTGCTACGCGTTCAAAGTCACGAGCAAGAAATCACTACATAGTATAAAACAAAGTCGCTTCCCGCTGTCTCTCTGTCCATATGTATAATTAGATCTTTAAAACTACGCAATGGATTTGAATGCGGTTTTTTTTAATAGATAGAGTGTTTCAATAGGAAGGTTTATTATGTACTAGCTGTTGCCCGCGACTTCGTCCGCGTAGAACTTTTTATCATCTTAGAAAATGATTTCTCTCAATACAAAATTTGAACCCTCTTTTAGGGGATAATTAAAAAAAAAGTTGATGTTCATTTTCTAGTTTCTGAACAAACAGTCTAAAACCAAAGTTAAAAATCTCATACTTTAAAAATGCCTTGAAATACTCAAACTTTGAACCAATTTTAACACTCTTAGGGGATGAATTTGGAAAAACTCTGAAATCAGTTTTGTAGTCTTTTAACGTACAGAATAAGACCGAAGTTAAAAATCTCTTACTCACACTTTAAAATTTTATTGCTCGCCATTTAAAATTTGAACCCCCTTTTAAACCCCCTTAGAGGTTGAATTTTTCTAATCGCTGAAAGAACTTTTTTCGTAAACTTTTAAGTCTCTAGCTCAAAAAAAGTGTTGCCCATACAAAGCTTTCTTAACCCCCTTAGGGGTGGAATTTTCTAAAACTCTGAAAGTACTTTAATATTAATTTTAATAAGTAACATTTTGAATAATTTTAAGTCTAGTAAAAAAAAAAGTTTTTCCCACACAACACTGGCTACCCTTCTTAAGGATCTTAAGGATCCCCTTAGGGATGGAGTTTTCTAAAACGCTGAAAGTTCTTTTTTAGTATTCTAATAAGTAATCTTTTTGCAAAGTTTTAAGTCTAACTCAAAAACTTAAATGCAAAGCTTGCTCTCCTTTTTAACCCTATTAGATGTGGAATTTTCTAAAACGATTTGTGTTCTTTTTTTGTATTTTAATAAGTAATCTTTCTACAAAGTTTCAAGTCTCTAACTCAAAAACATAAACTTTCCCTGATAAAAACTTTGCACCCCTTTTTATCCCCCTTAGGGATAGATTTTTTCAAAACGCTGAAAGTCTTTTTTTTGTATTTTTATAAGTAATCTTTCTACAAAGTTTTAAGTGTCTAGCTCAGAAAAAGTGTTCCCCATACAAACCTTGCACCCTTTTTTAACCCCCTTAGGGAATGATTTTTGTAAAACGCCGAATGTAGTATTTTTCATGTTCTAATAAGTAATTTTTCGTCAAAATTTTAAGTCTCTATTAAAAAAAAAATGTTTTTCCCATACAAACTTTGCACCCTAATTTACCCCCTTAGGGGTGAAATTTTCCAAAACGCTGAAAGTACTTTCTTTGTATTTAAATAATCTTTCTACAAAGTTTTAGGACTCTAGCTAAAAAAAATAGTTTCCCACATACAAACTTTGCACCCCTATTTTAGCCCCCTATTTTTAGGGGTAGAATTTTCTAAAACGCTGAAAGTACTTAATTTGTATTCTGATGACTAATCTTTCTACAAAGTTTTAAGTCTCTATTTAAAAAAAATATTGTTTCCCCCATATAACATTTGCACCCCTATTTTACCCCCTTAGGGGTAGATTTTTTTAAAACACTGAATCTAGGTATTTTATTTGTATTCTAATGAATAATTTCTCTACAAAGTTTTAAGTCTCCATTTTTAAAAAAAGTAGTTTTTCCCATACAAACTTTGCACTCTATTTTACCCCTTTAGGGGTAGAATTTTCTAAAACCCTGAAAGTTCTTTATTTGTATTCTAATGACTGATCTTTCTACAAAGTTTTAAGTCTCTATTTAAAAAAAAATGTTTCCCCCATACAAACCTTGCACCCACCCCTATTTTACCCCCGTAGGGGTGGAATTTTCCAAAACGCTGAAAGTGTTAGATAGAAGATAATGAAACTCCCATTCAAATATCTCAAAAAATTATGAAGCTACATCCGTTTTAATGTCGCTTGTTAGAGTGAGAAAACGATGAGGGACTGTGAAGTTAATATACTCGAGCGTCATAGTAAAAAACAATCGTTTCATATGAAGGTGCGTTTTGCGGAAAAGAGACAGAACATACCCCCTCTTAAAACTTTGGAGTCTTATAACTTAATCATTACCTATATAACCTCTTGCTTTGTTTTTTTCTCCATTTGACTATATTTATTTTAAATTCTTTTTCGAGAAAATACATTATGATTATTTACCATATTTTCGATTCCTGAGCTATAACCACGAACTTCGGAATTCGAAAATATTCGGGTATCTCTATCTCTATCGCACTAACCATACTCGAGTGACAGGGATGCAAATATATGAACATTGAGTATCGGTTTTCGAGGTAGCGCCGCAGGTACTTTGGCTGAATGCGCCGAGCGCGTGCCATTGTCATTCAAAAAAAACAAATTCGTGTTAATTATATTGTTCAAATTTGTTGATTTCATTTATTTAAATTACGACATAAAACGACATTTGCGCATATAAGTTCTCATATCAGAATCGAATATTTTTTTATGGTTTATATTTTAGCATTTGTCTCGTAAAGGTCTATCGTAGACGGGATTTAAATTATTAATAAGTGAAAGGCAAAGCAATTCCGCCATTTTGACGAAAATTTGACGGTTCTTATAGCTGACAGTTGGAGCAGCGTTTGATTTCAATAAAAATAAATGAAAAATTAAATGAAGTCGTATATTTCGGAAAATTAATTAACTGTCGCAGTCGGATAAAAACTATCCTAAGTTGCAGCTAGAATAATAATGTACCTATATAAAATGTTTCATATTTTTCCGTTCATGGGATGCTGAGAACATTCGAACCGCGCAAAGCTTAGTTTCAAACTGGCTGATTCTTTTTTTAATTTAGAGATTTATTATAAGTGGAGATAATACATGTACCCGTGCGAAGCGGGGGCGGATCGACAGTAACATATACGGTAAACCATTTTCTTTCTTTCTTTCTTTCTTTCTATAAGTGGTCATAGCTACAATATTTAGTGATGTTACGAGTATTGTGTTGACGACCGCTTTAGCCTAGTTGGTAGTGACCCTGCCTACGAAGCAAGAGGTCCTGAGTTCGAATCCCGGTAAGGGCATTTATTTGTGTGATTAGCTCGAATATTTGTTCCTGAGTCATGGATGTTTTCTATCTATTTAAGTATGCGTGTAAAGGAACGTTACACACTTACTTTCTGGCTACTCTTATGGCTAATAAAATAACATTATTAACTATTCAAATTCACCTGCGGGCTTCTGGCTGACCGTTACAGAAACCACCTGCAAACAACCCGACTCGGTCATTCTGTCTCTTTCAGTATTGGAAATATATAAAAAGAACGAAATGGATTATCCCATCCAATCTGGGTACTTTATTAGAGCTGTCATTTTTTCTATTGATGACGTCATATAATTATTCGTATAAACAAAAGACCGTTTCTCCCTCTCACGGAATGAATAGCCCAATCAAGGAGATTTACTATTGCAAGCGCAAGCATAGCACTATGTGAGTCTTTGTTAGACTAATCAACGAGGTAATTCGACAATAATTACTGTCAGAGGGTAGGTATAAAGACGGCCATTGTAAACAGTTTCACTCGAAGGTGCACATGCGTCGTAAATGTAAAAAGTGCCTTTTTGTTTTTTAACTTTACGAATAAACGATTTGCTTGATTGATTACTTTACTAGTGGCTCTGTAAGCTGTAGAACTCGCGAGCATGTTTTTATTTATACTTATTTATTTAAGTATTTCGAAACACTAATCGACGAAAAAACTATATTATCATTGAACCTGTTCAAAAAACTGTTCTTAGAACCAGTTGACAAATGTGACCTGTAGAACAGCTGGACATCCGGACATACGAAATAATGTTTGCTCAAGCCGTAGATAGAGGATATAGATGACATCCTAGCGTATACCCAAAAGGGACGATGGTAAATTAACCATACTAAATTAAGAAGTATCAGAAGCTAATACATTCTTGACGTCTAACATCATTTATAATTTAGTCGTATTATATCGGTGACGGCATTGGTGGTGTCAGCGGCGCTACCACGAACTTCAAACCTCGAACTTCGTATATCTCCGTCTCTGTCACTTGAGTACCATAAACCATAAGTGCGATAGAGACGGAGATATACGAAGTTCGGGATTCGAAGTTCGTGGTTATAGCTCAGTTTCAGTATAGTACAAATTTTGACAGGTGTGGTGGCAAACAAGCTGGTGACAAACAAAAAATCCGTATACGCGATGAGGGACAGAAAATATGACACTGTATCTCGTTCCCACCTGCGGTATTGCCTATGCATACATCTTTGTCACTCATGTGTGTATGTGTGGGTGAGTCCCTCTATCTATTCTAACTCTATGTCTCAAGCTGAAAGAACTTCGTTCGCTTCGCTCGCACACGCTACGCTAGACAAACTTTATTTAACATCACATTTTATACAAAGAGGGTACAAATAAGATTAAACAACACAGGCCTGTGTCCTTATATTTCAGTAGATTTTAATTACAATTAAGATCGGTCATTAACGATTTGGCCAAGAATGGGACATTTCAGTTTAAACTTTGAAAAAGGTAGTTACTAAAAGTATTTATTTTCAATTTCTATTATCAATAGAGAATGCGTTCAAAGGTATAGTTGTTATTTTCTAAGCCGTCCGTTCTGCAGTGCGGCGTTCTTTAGTGCGGAACGGACGGCTTAGAAAATAACAACTATAACGGATACAAGGCTAAGAATATTACGCAGCTAAATTGGGAGAAACATACTCTCCGTTGATTAGGCTATGTTGTCAGGTTTGGGGGATGTGAGATTGGTTGGGGGAAAGAAAATGATTTTATTTATATTTATTAGGCTTCCTTACCTTCAGATACATGACCCTTATACATACAATCAATTTGGGCATAGGCAGTATTTTTTCAAAGTGTTCGCACCTGACTGTACTTCCGTTCACCACGACAACACTTCACTAAAACGTTACTCACTATTACACTTCACTGTACTTTACTTTACCCGGTTGTATTACTTCTTGTTGGCTACCAAAGACTACAATATACATACTGAGATAAACAGGCAACTCGACCAAATTGAGAAGGCATTTAATGCTTGCGTATACAGGCGCCATCTCTTCCGCGATACTTACAACTTTTCTTTGAATGTACAAAACATACAAAAAGTGCGTCGGTCGTAGGGTTTGAACCCCTGATCATCGACTCCAAATACCACCGTCTGTACCCCTAGGCTACTGATGCCTTGTGACACTACGGCGAATTTTGAAATACCTTGACAGCCTAGCCTAGCAATCGCAAGAGCTTCAGAGAGTTCGCCACCTATCAAGAAGGTGGCACTGTTTTCAATAAGAAACTGGATTTGCATTAAGTTTTAAGTTCGCATAGCATGTTGGCTACCAGGGCGGCCAATCTTAGTACTAGTTGCGCGGTAATGACAGCATAATAAGTCAACTAGAGGCTGTCAAGGTATTTCAAAATTCGCCGTGTTGTCATAAGACATCAGTAGCCTAGGGGTACAGACGGAGGTATTTGGAGTCGATAAGCCGGGGTTCAAACCCTGCGACCGACGCACTTTTTGTATGTTTTAATTTTGAAGTGGAGTATTTCAACTAACGATTCTAGATGGCGCATCAATTACAGGGTTACCGTTTTTAGGCCCAGAGATTGTTCTCTATTTCAGTATATAACAAAGTACTTTGTGGTTGGCTACTACTTTGAGCTTGAAGGCGACTTGATCCCATGTTTTCAGGAAAAATCTCGTTAGCTAGTTTCTACTAAGGATATCGGCATCTAGCGGCAAATTCATGGACTAATTTTGATATGTACATAGTTTCTTTATATTCCGTAGGCGACATGTGACGTATGGCCGTTATGTGTTAATAGGGAACATTACTGCCATGTTCTGCCGCCAGAGGCAGCACTACTACTAATAGTAAATCAGTATAGAAATATAGGGATTCACACACACATACACAATTGATTGTCAAATGAGTGACAAGGATGCTTGCATAGACAATACCGCAAGTGGGGACGAGATACAATGTCAACGCTGCTAGTGTCGCCACCTACGAAGAGTTTTGCGTAATGTTCCCTATTAAGTGCTACTAGTAACGCCATATATTAGGTTTTCTAGCTTCTACAAATCTCAACACAAAGGTAAACTTTTCCTTTTGTATCCACAATTGACAAACGAAAACTTCTGCATCTCCACTTTGTAGTTTTTTAGAAGATACTCAATAAATGTAAAATTCTCATCATTTTCAAAGCACGAGGTTTTTTCCGGCAACAGTCGCTGAGTTTTGAAGTATTTATTTACCATCCTAAAAAAATGGTTAGTATTGCTTAACTGTTTACCCCGCGGCTTGGGTCATTCCCATCTTCCAACCTATCCAAGGTTTCATACGATAACCTGGGTTGGATAGGTTGGAAGATGGGAATGACCCCGCCGCTTTGCCTTATATACCGTTACCGTGTCGCCTGAAAGTACGGGGTAGTTAACGCAACTTTGACAAAAATCGAAAATAATGCGACAGTTTTTATATAACCGTAATGGAAAAGTTTTCGATTTTTGACAAAGTTGCAATCGGCGCTCGAGGTCACAAACTAGGATTATTCATCGGGCCAAAAGATCATAAACAATTAGTTTAAAAAAAAAAAAATTAACAAGGCGCGGTAACAAGTGTCTAGTCTACAAAAAATCAGAGCTAGGTACTGGGTAGCGTTGTGGCGGCACTTAAAGCTATTCGTTTGAGCACAATAAATCAGTTTGGTCTGTCATACGTCAGTCCTCGGTGGGCAGCCACAGCTGTGTCCTGAAAAGCTAGTGACGCGTAAAACGGTCATGGTGCACCAAAAAATTGTCAGCCCTTTCAGTTTTTGAATCAAGCAGGTCATTCACGACACTCCATGCGTCAGAGAGCTTCGGGCGCTTTTCTCGACATATAGAATTTAATATTTTCACTGCCAGGGCCTACGCCGTAGTCGGTTTCCGTTACATATGAGGAAAGCCAAGGGGTCAGCTACTACGAGCGTAGCGCGTAGCGATTCGTGGCTGGCATGTCGTAGCACTACTACGAGCGTAGCGCGCAGATAAACGAGAACGCTTTAAGGCGACGTGAGGATTGGATTATAATACGGCTTTCCTAAATTTAATTACTAATCTTGAGGCCTTTCTCGAGGGACAACAGCTATTCGAATCCTGAGTTTTTGACTTTCGCTTGATAGAAAAAAATCACGAACATATAAGTCTAAAATATACTTAAAAAATTCGTAACAAATTATACACAACAGCTAAACATATTAAAACTACTTCTAAAAGTCAACAATATTATGTTTGAGGGAACTTAGCTATTACTTTTTATTTATTAAAACGCACATAAAATTTAAATAAAAAAACGTTATATATACGCGCTTCCGAACACGCTCTTCCATCTCGCTCACTCTTATGCTCAGTGAAAGATCACGAGCCTTCGTCGCCTAAAGAGTGAAAACCGGCCCGGCCCATACAAAAACTTGCACTTAGAGCCGCCGTATTTCCCTATTTTCTCCTTGTTTTTAAGACATAATTATGTAAATATTATTTTAAACATAGATTTTAATGAGTTAAACAATGCTGCTATGTTTCGGTTTTAATTTTTTTTTTACATTTGGCATTTAGACGGCATGGTAAAGTTAAGCATGACTCACGTTAGAACGGGCCGTGTCCGGCCCAGGCCGTTTTCTAAGAAAATGCGACGGCGTTGTTGCGCGGCCGAGCCGTATCCAAGCCACGGCCGAGGCTCGGAAGCGGCTCGGTGTCGGCACGTCCCAGCCGTGGCTTGGCTGGGCTTGGGTATGGCTCGGCCGCGCAAAAGCGCCGTCGTTTTTCTTGGAAGAGTCATCCTTTTGTGTATTTTAAACGTTTTATAAGTGGCTCCAAATCAGTTACAAAATCGGTTATCGAACACATTCACTGCCAAGAATCGCTACACTCGAAGCCGATCCCGTGGTTTTCCCCGTATGTAACGCTAATATCTAACCGCTAGACGGGTTTCTGGCAGTGAAAGAGTTAAAATAAATAAATAAACAGTTTTTTTTATCTACGGATGGTTTTTCGCATGTTATCGGTTACGAGCGTAGCGCTACGAAATCGTTGACAGTGTATGTTAAAACGCAGGAGCTCTACTTGTGACAGCTCGTTATATTACCCAATTTGTCACGACCATTTATTAGCAAACGTTGCAAACTTTGACACATTATAACTGAGTCCCTGGGCTACCGAGCTCTGCTCGGATGAAAATGGAAAAAATACGGAGAAAACTAATTTTCCTGGACATGTGACCTATCTAGAAAGATTTCTCGCCCCCGTAACCACCTACACTCCACATTTCATCAAAATCGTTAGGGCCGTTTCCGAGAACGGGATTGCAAATATATATACAAATATTGCTCGTTTAATAGTATAAATATCACCACATTGAACATCTTAGGCGATAAAATTGAATCGCAATTTAATTTTGATTAAAATTTTCCTATTTGAGCCTCTGGTTCTCACGTGTGAAAAACATTCCATGAATTTTACTTTCGATATCGTAGTCACACATTAAAAATAATAAGTCTATTTATTTAATTACTCATAAATATTATACATTTTTTGATTAACTTTAAAATATGTCTGACCTCAATTTAGTAGGTACATAACGAATATTAAAAAAAGCACTGACGTATAAAACTGTAAAAATGGCGATAATGGGGAATGGATGAAAATTCAAGAAGTGCCTGATAACTGTTTTGGTGATAGGAATAACCTTCCTTAGCACCAGAAAGAAGTTGCAGACTTTTCAGCTGCGTCATTTATTTTTGAAAAATATAAACGGTTTCCTCACTTAAATACGTTTTGGGTTTAGGATGGCGAATGAGACACTTTCCTTGATCCGTCTCATATTAGAAAAAATATTTATGATATCTAACAAATATAGCTGATGCAGCTATCAATATCATTGCCAGTGTCAGTTTACCACGGATTTTAAAGATATTTTTTGTAATATGAGACGGATCAAGCAAAGTGTCTAATATTCGCCGTCCTAAACCCAAAACGTATTTAAGTGAGGAAACTGTTTGTATTTTTCAAAAATAAATGACGCAGCTGAAAAGTCTGCAACTTCTTTCTGGTGTAAAGGAAGGTTATTCCTATCACCAAAACAGTTATCAGGCACTTCTTAAAGTCTTCTTGAGTGAGAAAACTGTTTATATTTTTCAAAAATAATTGACGCAGCAGAAAAGTCTGCATGTTTTCTCTGGTCCTAAGGAAAAACCTAAGGTCCACTGAAAGTTATATTCGTACGCCATGTTTAATAAAGCACTAGCTATAGTTGGCATTAGAATAAACTATGATTAGGCTCGAATTATAAATTATATCTCGTGCAAGCATAATGAAACGTCAAAACGTAGTCAATTGAAGGACGAATAGTCATCATATATACGTGCATTATGATTAAACCTCATGAATACTCCAGATTATATTCCAAGCATTTACGCTAACGACGATAACAGATTTGTTGCTTTCAAAATGAAAGCTTAGTCAGGTAACAAAAGACAGATATCCTTCTAGTTTTAGGCTCACTTAAGTCTCTTCGTTCGTGGATATCACACCAGGAAACAGCTGCACATCGCGCTCCGCGGACCGTCAATTCACAGCGAGCTGATTTATTGTACCCGACCATTACCAGCGCCGGAGCTGCGTGATATGTGGCTACGCTGGCTTGCGTTTTCAGCTGTAAAGTACATGAGACTAGTCCATTATGCCATCTATAAAGCAGGCACTTTTAGGTATAGGTGGGTATATGAACGACCCATAAAACATTTTATCTACGCACATATCATTAGTGCTCTAAAATGCGTTCAGAAACCGTAGGAAATTACCAGCATTACAATAACAACCAATTTCATTTACTATGACAACTTTCTTGTCTGTGGTAGTAGGTGAAATCTGTACTTTAATATTATTACAGTACAGATTTTTGTATAGTTATGAGTTTAAATTTGGAACAGCTTCCAAAACTCAAGTAGGGCTCTATTCCTAGTATCTATATCAAAACAGTTATCGATACTACAACTCAATTTCATATTTTTTTATTTTAATTTAATATAAACCTCACGGTCACGACATTTGATCTCGAGTGACATGATAATAGGGACTTCATTCGTTTAATCTATTATTTAAAAAAAAACATAAGTCTTGACGGAGGGTCGAATTGCCGCCATTAGGTACTGTTGTAATTTGTTTGTACGTTATTTGCTGTTACGCAAGTAGAATTGTGAAAAGTTGTTTGTAATTTACATTTTAGTTGAAAATATGAGTAGTAGTGACTCCGAGAACGATATGAACACTCCGCCGGGTATCGTAAATGCAGCCAAGATTGCAACTAAGATATTTTACAGGTAGCACTAGTAGTAATGCAGGTCATTTCCCTACGGCTTCTGAACCCAACTTAGAGTACTTATGATATGTGTTTAGATAAAGTAGTATATGCAACTGTACTAATAAGAATCATTTCCATTCCACTTTACAGAAGACCGCAGTCATAATGAAACTAGCGATGGACGAGTCGAGTTGTCTGATTCGAATAACTCTAACATAAGAGTCAAAACGAGTTGATTCGAATCAAGAAAGGAACTCGAATCAACTCACCATCACCACAGCCGGTTTGACTCGCACACCTAACTCTAGAAAAAAAATCGACTCGTAATTATCGCTAAATGAAACCAGCACTACTAGTTCTGTATATACATATCCCATAAAAAACATTACATGTAAAAAATAGGCCAAGTCTCGAAACTCTTTCACATTAAAAAGTGGTGAGATATTTCGTAGAGCCAAGTCAGGCATTCTTAGTAATATTTATTTGCTTGTTAAATAAAATTCTGCAACTTGGGAATCACACTATTCTACTATATTTTCAAATTTTTGCATAGGTACCTAAAACCATGTAAGTGTGATTGCCAAGTCACAAAATTTTATTAAGCAAGCAAATAAAGATTAATAAGAATGCCTGACTTGGCTCTACGAAATATCTCACCACTTTCTACTGTGAAAGAGTTTCGAGACTTGGCATATTTTTTACATGGAATGTTATTTTTATGGGATCTCGATTGTTTTTGTAGACTTTGTATGGGAATGTTATATTACCAACAGCAAATAACGTTTGTATAGTTTTGCAGGAAGGAACTGCAAAAGTAACTTTGTAATCGCATGTATTTGTATAGGATTACAAACTTACTTATGTAGTTTATATATCTCTGAAACGTGAATGAAATTTCAATTTTTTTAGGGCTTTTAAAAATAACTAGGCTGAAAACTTATTACGTTTGAAATTTGAAGCTTGTGGCTCTGCTAGAAGTACCTTAGAGTTAGCGTGATCATTATCAGTGAGTATGTCAGTGACAAAACTAATGAACTTTGACGGACAATAGGTCTTAAACTGAAAGTTCAAATTGAATGTTATTAATATTAAATGTTAGCCTTATTAAGCCCTACATGTTCCTGAAAATTCAGGGTTCTAGCTTTAGCCAGCACAAAATTACAGGATGTCGAAAATGGCCTGAATGGCTCCGAGAAAAGAATGGTACGGCCGTGCCTCTTTGTTTTGCTCGACGCGGCAACGCAGTCATATTGCGGTTGCTTAGGAGTGTTTATGTATATTATATTTATTTATTTATTTAATATGAAACTTATAGAAAATCATAAAGAGGAAGTGTCTGTGAGATTGTAGCTTTGTAAGTTTGTTTGTTTGTGTGTAATGGGTAATCTCCGGAACCACTTATCCGATTTCAAAAACTCTTTCACCTGCGTGTAGAATGGACTTTCCGGATGGTTTAGAGCTTTATTTTATTCCGCACGTTTTTGTGTGTTCTCTACAATACGCGGGCGAAGCCGCGCGGGCAGCTAAGTATATTCTTATAAAATGGTACTACGCGTCAAACACATTGCGTTGTCGCTGCGTTTATCGCGTAAAATAATCGCACATTCAAGACATAACTGAGCGCCGGTTTTAATTCGTAATCAGACTAAACTTAGTCACACAACCCGTAATTACTTAACTCTTTCAGTAAACGAGTGGTCGCATGAATGAGCAGTATACGAACGCTGTAATAGAAGCTTTGCCGGATAATGGTTAACACCATTTTAAATTTAATTAAGTTCTTTTTATTATGCGGATTTCTAAAGTAAATTTCTGGAACGCGTTTGTACATATTGAATTGATTATAATAATCTTCATAGGCCACGTTTAAATGGACTGGCGGCGCGTGCGGCAACGCGGAGCACAAAATTGAGGTAACGCAGTTGTTCGGGCCGCATGCATGCCCGACCCCTTATTCTGTAAGTAAACGCCGCCCGTGTGTACGGCCGTTGAGTCTGTGGTTTTGAAGGTGACATTTGAGCTGTCACATTTTTACTTGATAACGTATTATTTATGTCGGAGGCTTTTTGGTTGGATAATTGGTGATATCGCTCGCTTTGAAGACACACACGGGTGTCCGAGTGTTGGTTTGGATATTTGGTGAAGTGTTTTGAGACTCGCTTGGTGGTCTAAAGGCCCGAGTCATTTTGGTGAAAGAACAGAACATTTGGTGATAAAAGTGCCGGGAGATTTGGCGCCTGGGATACGGACCCCGCATTGTTGCAAAGCCCGCGGAGCCCCGGCAGCGACCACAAGAGACTTGTAACTTGACATTGACTGATCTTTGACGGCTAACCGACAGACTTAACAAAATATCGTGTCGCCGGGATTCCAGTAAGTACACAATCTTTACATTTTTGATTGCCATTATTGGCCCCATAGGACCCACGAGACCGCGAGGCACGTTCGGCTCCTCGCACCGGGCGAGAAATCGAACAGCAATCATATTTGACCACCTCTTTGGCCTAGTTGGTAGTGTAGTGCCTCTGCCTACGAAGCCGGAGGTCCCGGGTTCGAATACCGGTAAGGGCATTCATTTGTGTGATAAGCAGAAATATTCGTTCCTTTTATTTATTTATTATTTTGTTTGTGGGCCTTAATGTGCCGCTTCGACCAGCAAGTGATCTATTGTGGCAGCCCTTGCTTTAGAGTTCACCGTTAAGTCCCGTTGCCTCCAGGAAATTCCAGATTCTTAGGGCGGTGGTATGTTGTACTTCTTGTGGGTGCACTATGTGCCGCCCTAGGTAGGTACTTCTTTTATGCATGAGCGGTCCGCAGGAGCAGAGAATGTGCATTGCAGTCTCCTCTGTCTCCTGGCAGAACCTGCAGGTTGTGTCCTGCTTCATACCCATTTGAAACAGGTGTTTGTTCAATTTGCAATGTCCTGTCAGGATTCTTGTCACTGCGCAGGTTTTGTGCCTTTTTAATTGTAATAACTCTTTAGACAGCTTACTATTGAACCCTTCGATCAGGGCTTTAGCTTGTTTTTGTCCTTTGGTGAACTTCCACAGCTTGATTGCCTCTGATTTTTCCGCGTTGTTTAGCAGAGAATATGCTTTCCGTTTTGTGATGCCACAGAACGGTTCCGGGCCGACCAGGGTTCCTTAGTCATGGATGTTATTTAAGTATTTATTTATCTATATAATAGTATGTATATTATCGTCTAGTACCCGTAGTACAAGCTTTGCTTAGTTTGGGACTAGGTCGATTTGTGTAAGACTGTCCCCAATTTTTTTTTTTTATTGCGGTTGCTTAGGAGTGTTTATTGTACAGGCGTTAGCGTTTCGATAGTCGCCTCACAACCCGCCTAACCATATCCGTGGCTTTAGTTTATGTGATCTGCGTGGGCGTATATAACAATAAGTACTAGCTTCTACCCGCGACTTCGTCCGCGTGGAACTCGTTTATATCGTAGCTCCATACAAACTTTCAGTCCCCCTTTCACTCCCCCGGGGATGATTTCAGGGATAAAAACTATCCTATGTCCTTCCCCGGGACTCAAACTATCTCTATACCCAATTTCATCTAAATCGTTGCAGCGGTTTAAGCATGAAGACGCACCTAACAGATAGACACACTTTCGTACCTATAATATTAGTATGGATATGGATTAATATGGATGTGGCAACAGCTAGTTATGTACATCATCCTCATCATCATCATACCAGCCAATAAGAGTGCAATAAATGATTTGAATTTGAATTTGAATTTGAGCCGAAAGTCGTCCACTACTAGACATAGACCTCCCCCAAAGAGTGCCAAAATGACCGGTCCTGCGCCACCCGCATCCAGCGGACTCCCGCGACATTTACCAGGTCATCAGTCCACCTTGTGGTGGGCCTACCCACGCCTCGCCTTCCGGCACGTGGTAGCCACTCGAGAACCTTTCCGCCCCAATGGCCATCGGTTCTACGTGCAATGAGCCCTGCCCACTGCCACTTAAGTTTAGCGATTCGGAGGGCTGTATCGGTTATGTACACATGGGTTCAATTTATCATTATTGCATGTCGCTATAGCTAGCGCATAGCCAAATGGCGAAAAAAGTGACACAATCCAACACCCTACACTATTGTAACCTATTCTCAATACGGAAGCGTGTCTCAGAATTAAGCCCCAGGTGTGGGCTCCAAAGTAAACAACAACAAACCAAATTCTCCTTGAAACGTACGGAAAGCATCAATCCGACGATCAACTGGCGCCGTACATCGTATTCATTTGTTTCCGGGTACGTTGTGGGGAACGCATGCAAATTTTAATACGATTTACCTGAGTCTTAGGATGGGGTGCTACATAAACAAGAACAGTGCGCAAAATATTATTTTTAGAGTTCCATAAGTGTGTTGTATATCATTTTGGGGCATTCCTATACCTAATTCCATAATATACCTAACATTCGATTTTTATCGGACATTAGGTGCTCTTTAGGGTTCCGTAACCAAAGGGTAAACCGGGACCCTATTACTAAGACTCCGCTGTCCATCGGTCTGTCTGTCTGTCCGCCTGTCACCAGGCTGTATCTGATGAACCGTGATAGTAAGACAGTTGAAATTTTCACAGATGATGTATTTCTGTTGCCGCTAAATTAACAAATACTAAAAAACAGAATAAAATAAATATTTGAGTGGGCTCCCATACAACAAACGTGGATTTTTTGCCGTTTTTATTGACAATGGTACGGAACTCTTCGTGCGCGAGTACATAATATATAATAACACTAATTTTTTTACGTTTCAAAATGGTTTTCCTTGAAATCGCATGACTTTTAAGGACCCGCGTTTCTCAGCATTAAAAGCGGGTTTCTGCAGCGCCGCGCTGCATAATTTTGCGCCGCACCGTTGACATGTAGCCAGGCCCTAACGCACGATTCTTCTAATGTTATATCATTAGGTATATGGAATGGAAATAAAATTATTTCCTATCGCTGATAACGTAGAGGCATTGAATAATCAAAATTTTAATATACATATATACAGGCCATAACTACATCGGGGACGCTATATTAAATTTAAGGAACAGGAGAGTCGTGTTTGGGTGGATTTCCATAAAAACCTAGTACTAAGCTACGTAACGGACTTAATTCGTCAACATTTTTTTTGTAAATAACGACCATCCCCAGAAACTGTATAACTAGGTAATTGTTTAACAGACACCTTATTTGTAGCATTTTTGACTTCTGTTAAACAGCTCAGTGCTTGGTGTTTACGGGAATAAGTAGGAAAATATAAATCAAAATGCTTAATTATGGTTAATATTGACGGTATTAACGTTAATTAATCATTACGATTAAAATTGTTTCTACCGATAAACTACTCTGCAACGCTACAATATTAACTATCATTATGTTTGCTAATTAATAATCATCGCAATTTATTAATTCAGTAATGACCGAGTTAAATACATAAATACGTCTGTTTTAATCCATCTTTTTTGTTTTCCAGCCAGTGGATAAGCCTTCTATATTAAAGCACGGATGTCCACAGTTTTAGTGGACCCTCAATAGTTCAATCTCACCCAACCTCACTCAATCCGAGGCGAGCACTTGATCAGCACTTTGTTGACCCACCGGACCCGGATATTCCGGTTATTCCGTTATTTACGCCAATTTGTGTTTATTTACAAATAACATTGCGACAGGCTTTTTGGGTTCCGTACCTCAAAAGGACGGAAGGAACCCGTAGCCGTCTCTTAAGATCCTTTTTCTCAGGAACGCCTGGAGGTGACCAAAATGAAATTGACATTAATTACTCATGTCTGCAATCCTTTTTAGTTGTTCAAGTTAGTGCAATCGATAAATATAGTCATTTTAAGTAGTTGCATATTTATGTACATTTTGACACTCCCATCCTATAGGAAACTTTAAATTCATGAAATGCCTTAAAATCATGAAATTTGGCGAGAAGCAAGGTTACATTACAAGCCAAGGTAAAAGTAAAAAATGGGTGTCTTATTTTGTCTGTGTACCAGTGTGTAACCGCCATACGATAAATAAATAATATGACGTGATAAATGCGGCATAAAACGCGTTTTGGACTTCTACACCAAATGTTCGTAGGTACTGAACAGATAAGTATTCTTTGCCACGCAGATACAGTAGACTCGCGGACCCTCACCAGGGTATCGGTTCACCTTTTAACAGGACTGCCACCAGTATTTTTACCCGAATGCGGCAGAAGGAAGGTCATATGTTTTTCGGTCCTCTATCGTTTCCCCGAATTTAATTTTTCATAATTTTATTTGCCCGAACTTCATATTCCATATCGTTTCATTTTCCATAATATTCATTTGACATATTATTATTTTTCATAATGTTGTATGCCCCGAATCATTCTTATGCCATAAACTTCATTTTCCATAATCTTGTATGCAATAATTTTACTTGACAGAATATTCATTTGCCATAAAAAACTACCTTTCTGCGAGCCGTTTGAAAGTTGCGAATGCTCGGTTCTGGCGCTTCGCCGGCCGCTACCGTGGCACGCTCGCTTCGCTCCATACTATAATATACCATAGTATAATGCCGTCTTTATACTATGCCTACACCGACCTGCCTTAGAGTTGAGTTGGACCTAAGGATTATGATAAATCAAATAATAATCACCTACTTACATGCAGGATCCAAATTTTAAAGTTTCTGGCAAATTATATTATGGAATATAACAATTCTGTCTTATAAATTTTATGGTAAATAACAGTTAATGCACATGAAATTACGGTTAACAAAATTATGGCCTGTGGATATGATGGCAAATGAAATTCGGGCAAACGATGGAATACCATGTTTTTCGACTTGCGCATGTAGGTCTATTTCTTTGGCATGCGCTGCAGCTTAAACGGCTTGATCGTTTTTAACATGTGAGGTGTCGTTAGATTCCGCTTAGCGACAGACAGTTTTTTTTTTTAAATGGCCGCCGGTTTAATATAAACTATGAATTTAACTTGTGTGTTTACCTATTTGTTTTGTTACGCCAAAATAATCATGCAACTTGAATCGTTTCAAAATCTTGAACTTGATTTATAAATCAACGTCTACAAGACACAAAGTACTGCACGTCTACAATATTGCAATGAGACCCGTATAAGAATTATTGAGATAAGAGTTATATCTGTTTTTTTTTACAGAATTTATTTTGTTTTGTTTGTCTTTGTTCATCATTTTCATCAATCGCGAAATGTAGACGGAATTATGATCTCACCCTTTAAGGCTCCGCACGTTCATGGTCTTTTCTCCCTCTCACTGAGCATAAGCGTGAGCAAGAAGGAAGTGTGTGTTCGAAAGCGCAGATATCATGTTTTTTCGGAATATTTCAGAAAACGAGGTACATTTTTAAGAAATTTAAGTAAGTAAGAAAATAAAGTTATTGTTCATTACTTTATGTAACTTTTGTTCAACATGTTCGGCGAAATAGGTGCTCCTATAAAAATATCACATAGATATTCGCCTATTCTAGAGATCGCCATACGATTAAATAAATACTTATTTTTAGAAGAACATTATAAAATTTCATCTTTTTCTGATAAAAAATGGAGCAGTAAAATGGTTACAAATGAAATAATAGGGTTCACTTTAGATTTTTTTTTCTCTAATGTCTTTTGTTAAAATGGATTTCTAAGATAACTATTATTACTAGTGCTCATATCTTGCAGATTATGATATATTTTTTCCAACCTGAAAATTGTTACGTTATAATGTATAAAATGATTACTAAACAACTCATTTTCACGAAAATTTCAAAGGTGGAGCCTTAAAGTAAAACATTTAAATTATTATAAAATATGGTCTGCACGAAGAATAATAAAAGGTAAAACGTACTGACCACTTTCCTTACCCCGCATCCGTACCCCGGATGTAAACCACCCTCTATTGTCCGGGAGGGTAAACAACCGGGTAATGTATTAGGTTACTGTATACCCGGGCAATCTGTTTTTAAATGGTTTTCTGCCCCGTTATGCTTTAGGTACTTACATATGTGTTGTTTTTTGAATTTGGGAAATAATGTCCCTTTTGTTCTGTCTAAAATTATTATAAGGAATGTTTTATTAAGGTATATCGTGTTCTAGCTTTATCCACATTATTATAATTTACACATTTTATGAAACGTAGAGACACAAAGTTCAATAAAGTATTCAATATGTTAATTTCGGGTCTGCAGCATAAATTTAATATAGTCTTAAATCAAAATTCCTTTGTACGAAATTCCTTTAGACAACACTTCGAAAATCAAGTTTACTAATCTAAAGTGTTTCTAATGTCATTTTGCTAAGTTAAGACGAACTTTATAGTTACTAAAGTACTAACAGCTATGCATTAATTTACGCGAGAGAATTAGAAAAAGAAAGATTAGAATATCTAATAAAAGCCTACCGGTAATTTTACGATGTCCCAAGCCTGCATTTTTCTGAAATCTCCAAAAAAGTTAAGTCTTCGGATACGGATAATTATTAGCAGGAGTAGTATACACATATAGTTATTATAATAACCGTAAAAAAAATTGGTACCTACCTTTATTTTCAAACGTTATTATTTTTAATGTACGAGTATTTTTAAATCTCACTCGGATCCCTAAACCGCGTTGCAAAAAATGGACTTTGGATCACAAACACCGAGGAAAGTGGGCATGTCGCTTTTTAGAAGAAACTTAGTAATTTATCTTAGCTGCTTAAGCTTGCCCTTTTTGTTTTTGTGTTTGCCTTTTTAATTAGTTTCGTTGTGCCGTCGCCGAGTTGTAAGATTTAAAAAAGCTTCTTTTGTTGGATAACTGGCTTGATGTTTTGAATTGTAATTTATGTATATTAGGTTGTACCATACCTACAATATAAACCTTTATTTAATGATAAATAATTAATTACACAGTCGTGTTCATGTCGTATGTCGTCGTTGGATAAATATAAAACCAGCATGCACAAAAATATCATAAACCAAAATATGTTCATACGAACTTTATTCATTCTAAGGTAGCGGTAGAATTCTGAACAACATGTTCAGAATAGGCATGATGCCTCATGTTAAAATTCATGATATTATAGTGTTGCTAAATGTATAGTTAACCATAAAATTATTGTAATAAAGTACATAAATAAATATAAAGAAATAAAATTCTAAAAAGATGGACCTTGAAAGCTTTGAAAAAATATGCATTATTTATTGTCCAAGCGTAAATTGAAAGCTTCCAATAGAATCCTTACGCTTTTCTAGAAATCAAATTGTATGACAACGATGTACCTACCTAAACGCAGTATTTCGCGACCTAAACATCAATTTACTTGATTTTCCATACAACGATAAAATACCAGTTGTGGCGTTATGCCTATGTGTCAATTAGTATTAAGCGTATGGGCTGCCGCCAGACCAGAGAGATCAATCTTTGTCTCAAATTTTTGGGTACTTATGTTCTTTAATTGTAGTTGCTCCTATACAAACATAATGTTCTTCTCGAAACACTGGATCGAATGGCATCGTAAAAAATCTTAGTCATCATCCCTGTTCTACCGCTTGTAGTATGAAATGTTTATATCTAGTTAATCGCTAAAATCTACTTCAGACTTAAAAAAAACAAGAATTTGCATAAAGTTTAAAGACCCCGGGGCACAGATAGATGTAGTTTAGACTGCATCAAAATGGGGTTTTTTTTTAACTCACTTATATTTTATTAGAAAAGTAAAATTATAATCTTCATTTGTTTATAACCTAGATAGTGACAACGGGCAAAACCCCGAGCGTATTTCAAAAGAATATAATATCCCGTTTTCCTAATGTGTAGCGTAGCGTTCCTGAAGTAATTGCATTAACAAAAAAACATTAATAAAATTCACACTTTCGTGGCAACAAATTTAATTTGCACTATTAAAGAGATAACGGTAAGCCTCACAAACGCGTTACCGCTTTTAAAGTGGTAATAAATTAAAAATCCGAGCGGTTTTTCGCGAACATTTTAAGTCCTCTAACTGGTGAAAAGTTCTTTGCGCGTTTAATGAGGGCGCACTGTAAACAGCGTCACCACTGACTGTGCGGATCCTGTGTGACTTACCCTTTGCGGTGGAGAGTTGGAGACCGTTGTTGGAAAATTTGCGGGAACTTCGTGCAGCTCGCATCAATCTTCACAGGGTCGAATACATTGTCAGCCAGGATTGTAGGTTTTATATCCGTGACTGACTGATGAGGCATTTTGTTGCGCAGGCGTTTGATGTGTGGCATGTGTCAACCAATAGCCAGCCTGCTTCGTGATGCAGAAACCAGCAGGTCGATCACGTAACGCATTGTACGCGCGTCAGGTAGTTGACAATCACGAATCACGATCACGAAACTTTACGAACGCACGTTAACGTGCGTTCGTAAAGTTTCGTGATCGCCCCTCTGGACTTATTTTTAAACATAGGTTAAACTTATCAGAACTAGGTTCAAATTTCAATACATTTATTGACTTTGACGTTGGCGTTTTCTAAGCTTGATAGTGCATCATTTGTTTTCGATCTACCTACTTCATTCATATTTAGGTACTTTTACTTACAAGTCCCTGGGCGACCGAACTCCGCTCGGATGAAAATGAAGAAAATACGGAGTAAACTAATTTTCCCGGACATGACACATCTAGATCGATTTCTCGCTCCCGTAACCACCTATATTCCAAATTTCATCGAAATCGTTAGAGCCGTTTCCGACTGATATATATATTACATATAGATACTTATATACATATATAACATCCATAACTCAGGAACAAATATTCGTGATAAATACACAAATAAATGCCCTGACCGGGATTCGAACCCGGGACCTCCAGCTTCGTAGGCAGAGTCACTACCCACTGGGCTACGGAGGCCGTTTTTTAAGATTTGATAAGAGTTAGGGTAAACGACCCAGTACTTGATATTTTCAATCTTAATCCATAACGATAGAGGTGAAGAATAGCTGAATTAGGAATTTAATGTCAGTTATTAGTCTTTGAAATAGCTATCCACGCAGTGCCCGGCGAAGGCGACCCTAGCTAGGTGACGGGCGTGAGCCCTGATATGGATTGCGAAGCCGAACTTACTCTTAAACACTCGGTCGCATGAAGCTGACCAGCGAGCGTAACACGGTTGACATTTTATCACTTATCGCTGTTGATAAGACATCCGTCACGTTCTGACAAGTAGTAGGTATGTGAGTGTGGGAGTGACGGATGTCTTATCCACAACGATAATGATGTGTTGGCAAAAAAAATGTTTTATATTTATATTTGTTGTAGCATTGTATATATTATGAATAAATTACTAATATACCTCGAAAAAAAAAAAAATCTAATGGCAAAAAATGCCAAACATCTTAGCAGCTGTTGTACCTACGTATAATTGTAGTTAGGCTTTGGGCGAGATTTTCGTGCCTGACGATAATGTTTAATCTTTTTCATATTGTTTGCTAATATTGAGCCAAACGTCAATATTGCGGAGGTTCACAGTATGTGTGGTGCGGCCACTTTGTCCAGTGGTTGCGGCCGCCGCTACGACGTAGGATTAATTAAAACCTTAGATTTTTCAAAGTATAAAAGAGCCATTATTAAACTATAAGTAAAATGTTTACAGATAAAGCGAGAACACTTTTTCTCCTAGTCTTTACGATATTGACATAAGATTTTATTTCAACTGGCTCACGTACGGTTTTGTTCACTATACATGTAGCGTTATATACAGTTTTACCAAGCAGCAGAGTATCTACACTTTCTATATATTACCACCCTTTTTTTTTTTTTTTTTACTTGGGGAAATGCCTTTACGCATCCCACCTAGCCGAGGAACTAGGATGGGTATGACGGGCTCCCGGGAACCCCCCGGACTTCCGTCTAAAACCAGCAAGGTATGCCCTCTCTGCCGTGTAGTAGTGGCGTCATGGGATCGCGAACATTTCACCACGACGCCCCTCGGCAACAGCCGCAGCTGCCCTCACTACTAAGGCAAAAGCCCCCCTACCGTCGTAAGCGTGCAGGGCGACACCACACGCTTCCCGACCCGACCAAAGAACCTCTGCGCCGGGAGAGGGTGATAGACCTCGGATTCACCCTCTCAGGTCCCCTTGTAACTTTTTATAGAGGTTTTCTCCCTCGCAGCCACAACTCGGCCCTGGCCTGACGGTCGCAGCCCCCGCGCCTAACATGAATCCTCTGATAGCAGAGGATTTGTCAGGGTTCCGGGTCCGTTATTTATTATAGAGGCAAACGGCAATGGCCTCTCCCTCAAGCCGCACCTGGGGAATCTTGCGATTCCCCTGGGTGGAACCCCCCGACCCCCCCGTGTCTGGTTATTGGTAACACCAGCAAGCGATATCTTAGGGTTCACTAAATTATCACTTGCCGTTGACTCCAGGGCGCACTGGCCAAGACACTTCCCATTCCTGCGGATCAACCGAATTTACCCGACCTAGCACCCATTCTATTACCACCCTAGCTGACTTGGCATTTCCCTCATACATTGCCAATATGATTAAATAACTAATATTTTATGAAAACTGTGATTTTCATACATTGAATTTTGCGGATTATTCAGCAATGTCAAATTCAAAGCAAACTAAATTTTGGTAGGAATATAGAAAACTTTTAAGCTACTTTACACATATCTTCATTCCTTAAAAATAGTTCGCATCATAAAACTATACGTAATTGAAACACTTTAACCGGCAGCACATGAAAAGGGCGGTTTTCAAGCTTTAATTTAAAACACTAAATAAAAAATTCAAACCTATTTTTTGTATTTAAAACCTTTGTTACATAGTCTAATAATGAAATTAAAAAATAATTTGGAAGTTGCAATAGAAATGAATAAATTACGTACAAAATAATATCTATGAAAAAACCGCCAATTTCATAGGTAAGGACCTAATATTATGTTATCCTTGATGTATCTTTAGTACATAATCAGCAGGATGATCATTGATCACGCAATGCATTGTAGTAGGTACGTGTAGTAGATCTAAATGTCACTTTTTATATTATGTAAAATTTTCCTTTTTTTAACCCCCGAAACGAAAAAGGAGACGGACGGAAAAGGAGGGGTGTTATAAGTTTGACGTGTCTTTGTGGTGTCTGTCTGTCTGTCTGTGTCTGTGTGTGTCTGTCTTTGGCATCGTAGCTCTTAAACGAATGGACCGATTTGAATGCAGTTTTTTTTATCCGAAAGTTGACTTGATCGAAATGGTTCTTAGCTATGTTGTAACAAAATCGGTTTAGCCGTTTTCGAGATATAGAACTTTGAAATGAAAATGTCGGGGGATTTTTAACTTTTCTAAGTTATAGTGTGGCGTCACTTCTGTTAAATCTGACGAGTTCTGCATCGCACTATCGTAGTTTCTTAAAATCAGTTGCATAAATATACCATCCAAACAACTCACATTGGACTTCGGTCCCTGAGAGATCTCTCTATTGCCGTATCTTCTACATAGTTATTAATATCAGTAGTAGTTCCTAGAATTTTATTTCAGGCACCATAGGAGACCCAGACTCCTTTATGGTACAGCCTGGAAACCAGTAGGAGGATGATGATGAGTTCCTAGAATTTTGTTAATATTTGTAAGTATGTATGTATATTATGTAAAAAAAATGGTTCCGGTATGAACATTCATTCTCTTTTTATTTAGAACGAAACTCACGGGAAATCAGTCTCGATCGCAGCGTTGGCAAATCTTGGATATTGTGAGCCATTTTTTAAATCTGAAAATAAATGAATCTGCCTTCGGAGATACAGTTCGGTGGGCATATTAGGTGTACCTGGTACCTTAAGACTGGCAATACGATGTTTATCTGCTAAGGTGAAACGTTTCGAATCAATTTCATAAAGTCTATTTAGGTAAAAATTGTTTGAGTTTTGTTTTATTTAGGAGATTAAATATAGTAGACCTTAATAACTTAAGCAGCTAAAAACCAATGTATTAGACTTCGATTTTCTCACTGTCAAATTATTTTGGATCGTATTCCAATGCCGTTGAAATATTAGTGCATCACGCTCATACAACACAACTACAGTATATTAATATGTACCAACCTAATAATTAACTATGGTCCCAATAAAAAAAATGCTGTAGCTTACTCTGCTGTTATTATCTTGATCGGTTTTAAATACTTGCTACAAAATAAAAACCCTATTGAAAGATTACTGTAATTACTGACACAGACTTCACTCCCCAATATTTTCATCCTTGCCAAACCACATATCACTCATAATAACACAGTTATTATAACCTTCCAATAAAAATAAAATACTACCGCCTGTCAAATAAAATTTCTATCAGAGCGTCATCAAACTGGCCCAATACCGTATTTAATACTGATTGCTTTCCCAGAATACGGATTACGCCACGTAATTTGCCCATTACCGGATTAAGCCGGTATCCCGGATAACCGGTATTTGCGGAAATAGAATACGGTTCGGTACAAGTCAAGGCTTTGATAAGACGCGAATTTGGAAGGAATTAGCACTCATCAAGTGAACAGCGATTTGGAATAAAGTAAAAGTAATGATCTCTTCCTATTTATAAAGATTTTTATAAATAGATAGAGATCATCGGGGAAATTGATCGTATAAACTTTGATTCCAATTTACGTTATTTAAGAGCATCGCGTTCAGCTCATGCCATTTAGCTAAAAAACCCTAAGAACTATCAATCTATTCATCATCATCATCATCATATCAGCCGAAAGACGTCCACTGCTGGACATAGGCCTCCTCCAAAGAGAGCCACAATGGCCGGTCCTGCGCCACCCGCATCCAGCGGACTCCCGCGACCTTTACCAGGTCATCAGTCCACCTTGTCGGGGCAAACCCACGCCGCGCCTTCCGGTACGCGGATCAATTTATTGCTATATTATTATCTACTCGTAACATTATAATTTTTCATCTCTCCTGTTCTGAAATGACTTTTTCATCTCTCCTGCTCTGAAAGTTGATTTTTCATGGGCATATAGCCGGGTGGAAAATAGCTTTTTCTCCCCTAGGGTGGAAAGTATTTTTTTTTATTGTTACGGTCAGCCACGGAGTCGAAGATAATAGAGTTACGTCAAATCATTAAAATAAAGTTTTTCACAAATCGACACTCAGCTATAGGTACCTGCATTAACGAGTTGTTTATTACGATTATAGGTTGATATTAAATTATTTTTCCTCACAGTCGAAATGAAAAGTAGAGTGTTTAACTCGGGTGAAATTACCCATTTAACCCTCGAACAATTGGCGCTCTCACTTCGTTCGAGCGCCAGAAATATCTCGGGTTTAATGGGTCACTTTCAACCCTTGGTTAACAATCTACTATTCATGGGCATATAGCCGGGTGGAAAATAGCGTTTTCTCCCCTAGGGTGGAAAGTTTTTTTTTATTGGTACGTTCAGCCTCGGAGTCGAAGATAATTGAGTTACTTCATATGCGGCGCGACGCGCGCGCGCCGGCGGCAGCGCCCTGCTGGCGGTCGTCGCCGACCGTATTGACTGTCCATTTATGAGACACTGTTAGTCATTGCATGCACCAGTGTCTCATATCTTGGCTTAATTAATAAATAAGTCAATTAATGTTAGAGTAGTATTTAGTAATTTATTTTGTCCACTAAAACTTAATTTAATTTAATTTATTGTAACTAACACTTTATGGGTCCAATAACCTGAAATAAATATATTGAATTGAATTGCATTGAAATTTACATACATCTAAACCCATTAAGCGACGGGTTCATTACGACGAAGTTGATAAAATCCTTTTACGTTGGGATTCTTTTTCCTAATTACAGAAAATCAACATTCAAAATCGTTTCTGTAAATTTCGGCTGCCATCCATAATGCCATGACACTTTTTTTTCACGTTTCGGCATGGCCCTCTAGATTAGTTGCGTCGCGGCCTACTCGATTACAATCTAGTAGGCCGTGGCAAGTGGCCAGTGCAAAGAGGTTGGAGGTTGGATATAGTTTAATTATTTTATTTAGGTAGGTATATCTAAAATCGAATAATTAATTAATTTCATACTAAGCAAATAATTATTTAGATTTATTTATAGAATTATATAAATACAAAAAAATAAGATTAAAACTATTAGATCAGATACGTTTTTAATTTTTTCTAAAGTTGGCAGCATATGTAGGTATTTTAACTGATCACTTAATATACCTGTTTTATAAAATGTACGTGCAGTATTTTACTTTCTTCACAGTCGAAATGAAAGGTAGAGTGTTTAACTCGGATGAAATTACCCATTTCACCCTCGAATTATTGGCGCTCTCACTTCGTTCGAGCGCCAGAAATATGTCGGATGTAATGGGTCACTTTCAACCCTTGGTTAACAATCTACTATTCTAGAACGAAGGTATGCTATGCCGCTAAAGAAATAATCAAGTAACAGATAAGGGTATATTATACTTACATATTTCTTATACCGGCAAATGTGTTTCGCGCGCACACTTGACATATTCGTAGTACCCATAGTAGATACCTACAAGCTTTGCTTTATTTTGAGACTAGGTCGATTTCATAAAGATTGTCCCCTGTCCCCCAAAATGTATTGAATAATATTTACATTTTAATGATTGATAATGACAGACTCAGCTGAGAGATAATGTTTAAATTTCAAGCACGATGTTTTGTCAGCAGTTGGATAAAGTTCCCGTGTTTGTATTGCCGCTGTTGTCTGTGTCTTTAAAAGAATACTTAATTTATTTCCCCTGAAACAAAGCAGTGGTTTATCATTTTAAAGCGAAATATACTATCATTTTAATAAAGCAAACGAACAGTGTTGCCAAGTTAATAAGCTGTACGATTTATGTTTTCATAATAGTCTTGCGGTGAACTACATTCAGCTTTTGGATGCGTTATTTTTTTTAAGCCGCTGTAATATTTTACTTTAATTGTGTCTATTTAAAGAGACGGAATAGGTACATAACTTTATTTAATAGGGAACATTACTGCAATGTTCTGCCGCCAGAGGCAGCACTAACACTAATAGTAAACCAGTATAGAAATATAGGGACACACACATGCAAGATTTATTGCCAATGAGTGACAAGGATGCTTGCATAGACAATACCGCAAGTGCGAACGAGATACAATGTCAACGCTGCTAGTGTCGCCACCTACGAAGAGTTTTGCGTAATGTTCCCTATTTAGTTTCATTAAGGGGCTCACAGCTCCAGATGACCTTCGATCTGTTACAGTCCGTTTTTTCGTGTTTTTTTATGGCTTACCGTATTAACAACAACGAGGTTAACCAAAATAGTATCCCATATTTACTTCAAAACTCACAATTTTCGAGATATATGGCACCAAAATTTAGCAGTCTTAGGCCAAAATATCACTTTTTTGGACGTAACTTTATGAAAACAAATTAAAAATAAAAATCTCTCGTGGGTTGTTAGAGACGTCAATAAGAAATAGTTGGGTCATTGTCAGATTTAGGTTCGCGTCTTTTCGGTGGACATTGCCAAAGTTAAAGCCTAATTTTTGGTTGAACTCTGAATCCGCATAAATGGCGTTGCCCCTTCTATAATTCTATGTGATAAAAACATATTATATGTGAGCGTAAGCCCTTAACTATTGACCACCGGATTTTTGTTTTTGTGACTGACAATGACCCAGTTACATGTAAATGTCATATATAAAAGTGCATAAACAACATACTAATATCGAAAACAGAGCTTTTTTGGACCATGTTTGAATAAATCATAGAAAAATAAATATACATTTTTTTCCAAAAAACTCTCGTGCAAAAGTGGATCAAGGATTGAAGAACCGATTAACGTTTGTGCCATAAATATAGCTATTGTTAGGACGAAGGAATATCAACTCAAAATTCATCAAAACTAGTCAAAAAGCGCGTTGAGACGATCCGAGAGCTTCGCTCTCAGACTCAGTAGTATCTAAGGGCGGAATTACTCTTTTAAATTGATAGATGTTAGCGTTGTGGGTTTCAGGTCCAAATATGAAGGGATTGAAGCTTTCATTCGTTATCATCCTGTTAATTATGTATGTAAATAAGTTAGATATAAATTGCGTTAGATGCTATTCTAGGCTAAAATCAAGACTACAATTAAATGTGTAGAAAACTCGCATTTCGTCCAAAATAATTGGTTTAAAACATACTTCAGCATACTAATTCAGTATTGTTGGATTAGTGTATCATTTAATGTGTGCTAGATCTAGATTTATAGATTCATAAATAAGAATAGTTAGGTTAGATTCTTTAGAATGGATCGCTGGCCAGCAAGAAAACGCGTGGACGGACGCGCGGCCTGCAGAAACATTCTACCCGCGAAGTCGAGAAAAGTGGACATCGATCGGCACGGTGGGGCGAGGAACGCTCCCTGGAAAATGGGCCTTATACCCTTTTGTTAAGTTATATTTTCAGATGAGGAGTCGGATTAGTGGCGTGATCGTGTTAGTGTTGGCTATAAATATTCCGGCGGGCCAAGGTGCGCTTCACTTTTCTATGGGACGTCAAGGGGAGATCACGCTGCAGAAGGCAAAGGCGGCCAGGCTAGGCTGACCTCTGGGCGCGTACTACTTCGAGGCGGAGCAAGGCTGGTCACCGCTGGGCTGCACTACGGCTGTTGCTGAGAGGAATTAGAGTTTGGTAAGGTCGCAAATGCCTTTGCGATCGTCTGTTGAGATTGAATATTTTATTTTAAAGTGTGACTAATCATAGTGAATTCTAGAATTTCTTAAGGAATAATTATCTTGTGCGCACATTGTCTTGAATTGAGTGATTAATATTTAGGCAATATCTTTCTGCTCGTGAACTAATATGATCTTATATTATCACGTGTGTATTTTTAATATGTGACGGTATAATAGGTTTATCACCTAATAAATGCGCTTAAGACATCACCATATTAGGATTCCGTATACTCCCATGAAATGAAGTGAACACTTATTATAGTCTAGTCATTGTAATCGACGCGGTCTGTAGTATGCTGTTATAGTACATGAATGTTTGCTAAGAAGCGGTCCAATGGTAAATAATTCCTAATTGTATACCAGTATCTAGTGGTTAATTGTAGGTACAAATGAGGGAAATCTTTATTAAAATATGTGCTAATATTATATTGTAATTTATTTATGGCGGCGGAACTGGCTTTGTTACGAGCGTCGAGGGAGATCAGAAGGGGCGGGAGCCCTGGGAACCAGAGAGGCGCTGGGTACGTGTCCCACTATTAAGAAATTAAAATCTGGTGAGTGAACTTTATAATCACTGTATTGAATGATTCTGGAATTTATTAACTTGTTTTTGGGGACTATTATCTAACCATTTCAACGTTATCATACTTATATTTGTGTGTCGAAATCTAGTTCTACTGTATATAGATTGGGGAATATGCCAGATTAAGTACGAGCGTTTACGTATACGTATAGGTTATGAACGGATCTAGGTCATTGGTTAAATAACTGACGATATTACAGGAATGTTGTTTTGTTCTACATATATATTACTAGTTATTTTGTCACTGCGATATGATTGGGTTCCGTGCACCCTCACGAGATAAAATGATCAATTATTATACGACAACCTAGCTATAGCAATTGACTCGGTCCGTGGTACGCGTTACACTATGAGGATAAATTGTTAAGGTGCGGATAAGCGACTAATGTTACAACAAGTACATATTAGACCCGGTGGTTAATTATAGATATGGTTGAGGGATTCCTTAATAGGTGAACGTAGCTGAGTAATTTAATAATGTACACCTATGATTGAGTGCTCGGTGTCGCTGACTCTTGTCACCCAGAGCGCATTGTGGACCTTGATTACGTCAAGAAGAGGTGTGCTCGCACCGGTGTTGATGGACTATCGTCCCTTGGACATACTTAAGACCTCGACTGTGTCGAGAGAAGTATGACTGCACTTTATGCGCTCTTCATGGATGTGTAGGCGGAGCGAGTGGCTGAGGGTCCTCAATCTTGCAAATTGGGGATCTTCCCCGGTCAAGCTTCCGTCTTAGTCTTAACAAACCTCTTAATAAGGGGTGCGGTTGCGTTAATCTATGGAGGAATCAAATATACCTATAGGTATACCGTATGGGATTCCTTAGCCGAATGAATGTAGCAAGGTAATTTAGTTCATGTACGCCGGTGATCGCGTCGCTTGGTGTCAGGACTCTTGTTCTCAGGGCACATTGACGACCTTGGCCAACGAGGATTCGCTCGTAAGAGGTTCCTTAGTCAAGTGAGATGTGACCGCACCTTAAGCACCGTCATGGATGTGTCATCGATTAGGCAAAGGTATTTAGAGTTCCCAATCTTGCAAATTGGGAGTTCTCAGTAGCTGAGCTATCGATTTGGTTTAGTCAAAGGCCTCTTATCTAGAGGCCTTTGTTATATTGATTTTGCGAGGGAATCCAACACTTTCACTCTTAATATCAGTAATATTTAAGTAGGTCTCTTCTTAGGGTCGTTATTATCGGGATCTCAACAAAAGTGTCGCGGTGGGTTGGTAATTAATTATCATTCGTCAGCTCAATTGTGCATTGTCGTATATTTAACATTGTTCCGACTATAAAGTGCCTTTGAGTTGATTGGGTGAGATTGGTTGCTAAGACATTGTGTTACATCCATTGAGATATTTTGGGGGTGAATTGTATTATAAATAGCTTAGGAAAAGTCAGTACTAATTGGTATTAGATTAGATAGAAATAACGATAGGGTAGACGGAATCAACAGATGAGGTAGGATTACTAGTGAGTACGAGCAGCCGCGAGCGAGCGAGAGGCGAGCGCTACAGTTCGCTAACAACTCTAAGATTCATCGTTAGGGAGAATCGATATTACACTAGACATTGCGTCATTCATGTACCTGTAAGTAAAACATGTACTAATATTCTATTTCAATAGACTATCATCGCATCATCATCAATATCTTGACTTACGATTATTTTCGTTATTATATCATCGCATCATCATCAATATCTTGACTTACGATTATTTTCGTTATTATATCATCGCATCATCATCAATATCTTGACTTCTTCATGATTATTTTCATTATTTTATCATCGCATCATCATCAATATCTTGACTTCTTCACGATTATTTTCATTATTATATCATCGCATCATCATCAATAGAGATCCCATCATGGCCAACACAAGTTGACCACTATTGTATTGCGAGTCTGTTTAAAGGGCGTCACCTACCACATAGCGTAATTTATCACTTCCCACAACTTAGTATAACAAGGAATTTATGCCCACTTTAGCCTCCATAGTTGTGCATCACTTAATGAAACTACAGAATTGTAAATTAATCCTAAGGAACCTGGTATAATTGTCTTACTTAAGTTATAGGTTCTACTAAAATGGGGTTAATGTACAACTTCAATTAACGTGTAACTTTTTCCCTTTATAGAAATACAAACTTCATACTTCTCGAAAAGGGCCTGGGTCTACTCACACAACGCAGGGCCTCATCCACTAGACGAAATCACACGCCAAGCCACTTCACCAGCGCGAATCACGTATAGCTTAGGTCTAAATAGGTCTTCGAGGTTAGGTTCCAGAGATAATAAATTCTAGGTTAGATTACGGCATTGTAGGCCTGGAGTCGGACGGTTTTTTATTTGACCGAATCTCTTTCCGTCCGGCAATATCCTAGGAGATGATTTGGTCTGTTAAAGTACTCAAGCTCGAATACTTTAACATAAATAACGAGAGATTCTGTAGCTGTAGGATAGATTTACCTAGACTAGAATAAAACTCAACCTTTCTAATAGGATCGGCCGGAACTAACTCGGTTTTTCTATTCGCTTTGGTACGAGTTAGTATTTATAGGAACAAAGTGGATATCTAGTACAATCGAGTCTTGATTTTGCTGGATTAATTAATCAAAGGTTCTTTAGCTTCAAAACAAACAAAATTAATTTGATATTTCTATGGTAAATAAATGATTTATTTTCTCGCTTACTATCTGTTTAATTTTATTCAATAGCTTTTCCTTCAGGTAGGATTCCATTTTTAGACGACTAGAAGCTTCTCAGGAGCTTCAGCTTTCAGCTAGGGGTTAATTTAAGTTCAGAATAGGAAAACATAAAAAGACAGCCATTTTATGAGGTTGAATCGTTACAGCGTGGAGCACACAACATTTATAACGGACATAATTATGTATTATCCTACCGTGATTACAATGGGATTGGAGGCGAGGATAATAATATTATCCTCAGTTTATTTTATTGTTTGTCAGATACAAGATTGCTTGAAAATGTCTAAATATTTTTTTTTATAATTATTTCCTTTTATACGTAAGCTCACTCATGCAATTATTAGACGACATAATCAAGTTAAAATAATAGAATTTCACCTCGTCTTAAATCTCATAGAAGCAAATACGGCTATGAAAAAGAAATCACAAGATATTTATCACTAATTAAAAAAAATCCCTTCCTGAACAATGTTGCATTTCGTTTTCTCATATGCACAGAGATGTGTATTTTACACGGAGACATGATTTACAAAAAATCGACGCATCCCCTTAACGTGCCAGAACGAGTAGGTACACAAAACACGACGTGTTTTATACGTTGAAGTTGATATCAAATAAGTATATTCAACGTAAATCTCTGATCCTCTGATTTTAGACTTGAACAACCTAATTCATAGCTTTAAACCTCCCGTGTAAAGCACCTATGCAGATTCCGTCACGATATCATAAAATTATTGTTTCATAGCAAAAATAAAATAAATGTTTTGCCATATCCAACCATTTACACCAGTTCTCTGTTGAATAGTTAAGTCTAGAATACTAGAACTTGGCTGTGTTAACTGTGTTAAGTCACAGGTGAGAATATGATGAAACCGTTCCAGTATTAAAACAATACACCTTAAACAAAGCTATTACGCTCTCAAATTAAACTTTTACGTTGTTTGCTAAATATAAAGAGAGGAAGTATTTCCAGTATATTTACTTGCCGTGTTTCTTTAATGCAGGGAGTCATCACTTGATTCTTTAATTTCAAAGTTAAGAAAAAATAATGCTCTGAACTGGATACGCCTCCCTAGGGTTGTCAAAGAGGGAACTGACTGAAAGATTTGGTGACCGAGACGGATTATTTCGATAGCTCAGTTGGTAAGTAAAGAGGGGACATGTATGCCTGTGGTCGCCCGTTCGAATCAGGCTCGGAGTATTAAATTATTCTTTTAATTTGAAATTATTAAGAAACGTTAACAGACTTAGTTACATTTAAAAACAAGATGATAATAAATTAAGTTTATTAACAAATTGGAAATAAAAAATTAAACTAAATTAAAACTACTCAAACAACCCACCCCGCGTCACTCCCGGTGCAAAGGTGCCCATCACGCTCGCCGCATTGCCGCGTTGGATTGCGATGGACAACCTTTGCAATTAAATAAGAATGACCCGGAGCGGGGGTCGAGGCCTCTTTCCCGCAGGCGGCGCCCCACCTCCCTAAGGAAAGACTTTCCCTCCGAGCACCAGCATCCCGTGGTCTCTGCGGCAAGAGGGACAAATAAGTAGTGTGAGAGCACTGCGTATTTGTCCCTCTTACGTGCAGCCGCCCACTCAGCAGCAGCTCCTGCCACTCGTATCGTGCGGCCCAGGTGGGATGCTGCACATGTTGCGTCCCACAATAGGCATTTACCTTTTTGCCAGGGTACTAAAGTGAGGCCGTCAGGTATCTTTCCGTCGGACCGAATGAGGCCTGGTGGTTCCAGGACGCAAGGGATATTGGCAGATACCAGCGCCCTCCGGATGATGTCATTCAGTTACTACTTAATAGAAAACAAACAGCCTCTTACCCCAAACGCATAATTATAGCTTCTCCGTTCTGTCATGGGTAATGGGGAATGAATGCAAATTTTAGAAGTGCCTGATTCTTTTTTTGGTGATACGAATAACCTTCCTTAGCACCAGAAAAAAGTTGCAGACTTTTCTACTTCGTCAATTATTTTTGCTTAAAATATAAACAGGTTCCTCACTTACGTTTTGGGTTTAGAACAGATTCAGATATATTGTCAGAATTTACTTCTACAGATTCGTACCTACTATTCTAATCACATAGTTACAATACTAGCTGCCTGCGGCATCGCCTGCGTATTGCAAAAACCGCAAGCAAAACCACGGGATAAAAATAGCATACAAATATTCAGAAAATCTATTCTACATGCAGCTGAAAGAAATTTGCAAATCGGATAAGCGGTTCCGGAGATTACCAATACAAACTAGACATAGAAACTTACAAAGCTACATCTCACAGACTTTTCCTCCATTTCTTTATAGTATTACTAGCTTCCACCCGTGACTTCGTCTGCGTGGACCGGGATAAAAACTATCTTATATTTTAGTCCAGGCTATAAACTGTCTTCGTGCAAAGTTTCATCTAAATCGGTTAAGCCATTTAACATGATTGAGTAACAAACATCCAACCATCTAAACATTCAAACATCCAGACTTTCATATCACTACATAGTTTAAAACAAAGTTGCTTCCCGCTGTCTGTCTGTCTGTCCCTATGTATGCTTAGATCTTTAAAACTACGCAACGGATTTTGATGCTGTTTCTTTTGATAGATAAGAGTGATTGAAGAAAAAGGTTCATATGTATCATACATGCATGCATGTTTTATACATATAAACCCGTGCGAAGTCGGGGTGGGTCACTAGTTTATAATATAATATTTTGTAAAAAGCATACAGGGTGCGAGGAAATGGTAATTTTTGACAAACATTTTTTTTGATGCCAGTCGATCCCATTCCTGTCCAGGATCAAAAGCTTCAACATATCAGCCGAAAGACGTCCACTGCTGGACATAGGCCTCCCCCAAAGAGTGCCACAATTGCCAGTCCTGCGCCACCCGCATCCAGCGGACTCCCGCGACCTTTACCGCCGTTGGGGCGGAAAGGTTCTCGAGTGGCGACCACGGCGCGGCGTGGGCAGGCCCCCCACAATGTGGACTGATGACCTGGTAAAGGTCGCGGGAGTCCGCTGGATGCGAAATTTTGTTAATGCGAATCAGTCACAAGATGTTATAAAATACCGTAAAAATGTGATTTTTTAGAGTAAACTTTAAGTTAAAACTTCACCCATTTATTCCTACTATCTTTATAATGCTATTCAAACTCGACCAAATCCCTTGTTATCTATCTATATACCTATATAAACGTAAAAGGCCTGACTGACTGACTCACTCACTCACTTATTATCATTATCATCATATTGCATCCATGGTACAGTCGACGCCAAAAATATGTTTACACTTTTGCACAATAAGGCGACTGTACATACTTAGGTTTTACATATCTTAAATCAACGCCCAGCCCACCTAGAGAGACTGTTGAACCTAGAGAGCCGATGTTTTCCTTATATTACGATACAAAAAAAGTTATTTAAGGGTTTAGGAAAAATCCACCTCTAAGTGAGTTAAATTGGGGTGCAAAGTTTTATGGGGGAAACTCTTTTTTTTGAGCTAAGAAATAATTTTTTTATGAAAATATTGATTGATAGTTTGAGCCCCGGGGAAGGACATAGGATAGTTTTTATCCCGGAAATCATCCCCTAAAAGGGTGAAATGGGGTGTGAAAGTTTGTATGGAGCGATATAAAAGTTCCACGCGAACGGAGTCGCGGGCAGAAGCTATTTTTTAATATTTGCGTTGCCTAAATAAAGTATAGTAAGATATCACTCGTTTTTCATTCCCGTTTTAAAATGTAGGTATTTAGTATCAGCACCGCTATCAGAGGACGGCCCACGAGCTGTGTCGCCTACCGTCCCTTTCTAATTAGAACGCTTAGAAAGAGATGGATAGTCTATGTCGCCGCGACACAGGCAGCAGTGGTGGATCTAGGATTTTGGTTCGGGGCACTCCACTTGTGTCCTCCCCCCACTTGTTTCTTGGAGAAACACTATTACACAACACAGATTTTGAGTGTTTCCAACATATCCAACCAACAATCTCCTATAATGCGACGTAATTTTTTTATGAAAATTTACAACTCAATTCCCCGCTGCCACGGTGCAGTGAATTTGTCTTTTTATGTTTATGGTAATTTTATTAAAAGGTTTGAGATGAATATCAAAAAAAGGAAAAAATCGAGATGAGGCTAAATTGAGAGCTTCTTGGTATCGAATTACGATTACTTGCCAAGTTCGGCGCTGACACTCGATCGTTTATTTAAGGAATAATATATGGTTTTGTTGACGAGTCTTAGCAATTTCTTTTTCCGAATTTCAATAGTTCTTTACTAATATTATAAAGAGGAAAATTCTGTAAAAAATGTAACTTTTTATCTAGGGGCTAATCTCTGGAGCCACTCATGATGATGATAAATATAGTCTTTGCTTTCGGTGTAGTAGGTAAAAATATTTATATTTAATAAGAATGATAAGAGACTGAACTCCACGGATCTCACGTCATACTGAAGATTGATAATAACGTTGATAAGCCTTATCGTCGCACAACGCTTAAACCCCTTCCTTTTACACCATCGTTTGAAAATTATTTTAAACAATCCCCCTTTAAGGAACGGACGTCTATCCCAAAGGGACATCCTGAGGCTCTGCAGAAACCAACATTACTAGACCTCCAAATGCAACCACAACCCCCTTCGAATATAACAATCTCTTTCTCAACAGCAGGGGATGGTAGTTCCAGCAAAACTGGTCTAAGTATACATTACAATTGGCCCGTCCCCTTATCTAAAAGGATAATTTTTCACGTCACTACAACCACGGGGCGGTGTTAGTCACAACTCCTTCAAGGCTTTTTATGGGCCGAAACGAGGGAGATCGTAGTATCCGAGGTAAAACAGTACGAAGTGAATTATTTAAGAGTCCACAGGAAGCTCGACACAAGTTGGCTCCCCATACTGCAATAACGTGAAACTTTGTATACCTATAATACACAACGAGACGTTTCATGTTATTCCAACACGCCATTTTAAAATGAGAGCCAAACAACGTCTGTAAGGAGAGTTTAGTTTCCTGGGGACTCCTAACATACCAAAACCAAATATAAAAAGTAAACACTATTTTATAATTTCGTTTCTCACTGTGTTGATCTTGTAAACAAATTAAATTTCAAGATATGATAACATTATTTAATCATCATTAATTTAATCCTTATAATAAAATATGACTAACGATGCAGTAATTTATATAAAACAGTTCATAATAGTACATTACTTACCTAGGGCGGTTAAACAAAGAATGTCTCAGATCGCAGGTATTTGACGCCCGAGCCGAAGGCAAGGGCGATAAATATGCGCTCTGAGGCTTTCTTTATTACCGCCCGTGGTGAGTACAACATTTTACGTCTCTATCTGGCCATGAAGTGGGGTTTTCCGCACGCATAGCGTGCGGTAATTCCTACTTTATGGCCAGGTATGACGTAAACAATTTTATGTACCGATGTGTTTTGTTGTGGAATTACCTACCTGAGACGTTTCCACCGGAAGACCAGCGCTGTTCATTACGCCAGCACCTTGCAAAGATGGAGTCGTTTCGTGCCACTTATAAACGGATTTTTACATGCTGATATCTATCTAACTATTATTTAGTTATTGTCACGATTAAATGCCTATCTGGGGGCACGGCAATGCCCCCGCCAAGTCGAGCAAAACAAAGGCACGGCCGTATAGATGAATTATCGAGAATATGGAATTGCATTTCTAGTGGTAGTATTTATGAGAAAATAGAAAATTCAAATATAGAATGCCTGTAAACATAATGTGCAATTGGCAGGAGTAACAACTCAACAAGATCTGGGAGTCCTTATGTCCAATGACCTCAAATGGGAACCTCACATATCAAAAATGGTTAAAAAAGCTAACTCCATTATCTACATCATTAGAAAAGCATTTCATATACTCACACCTGAGACCATGCTAAAAATCTACAAAACATATGTGAGACCCATTCTGGAATATGGTTTTCAGATATGGAACCCATACTTCAAGAAAGACATTATGATGATAGAAAAAGTTCAGAGAAGATTCATCAAAATTCCCACACAGCTCAAATCATTGCCTTACGAGGAAAGGCTACAGAAGTTAGGCTTGACAACACTCGAAAAGAGACGTGAACGGGGGCAATTGATTGAGACTTTTAAAATCTTAAATGACTATTATGCTGACTGTCCAGAACTGAGCGACCTGTTCACTCGACATACAAACACACGCACGAGAGGACACAACTTTAAATTGACAGCAAATAAATGTAAAACAAACATCGGCAAAAACTTAATCACAAATCGAATAGTTAATGCATGGAACAAATTACCCTCAGAAGTAGTGAACTCGAAAAGTGTTAATCAGTTTAAAAACAGACTTGACAAACTATCTATAGCAGTGAGAACCTGTGCTAAGTGAACTATGATTTAGACGTATCAGCGTCAGCTGCCTGTCTAAAAAAAATAATAATAATGCTCTTATTAATTTATCTATACCATCCTTTCTCGAAGCCATTCAGGCCATTTTTAACATCCTATAAGTGTGTGCTGGCTAAAGCTAGAACCCTGAATTTTCAGCAACATGTAGGGCATATTATGGCTAACATAATTATAATGTCAATAACATTCATTTTGAAGTTTTAGTTTAAGAACTATTGTCCGTCAAAGTTCGTTAGTTTTGTCATTGACATACTCACTTATATACTGAAGATCAACATAATTCTAAGGTACTTCTAGCAGTCCCACCAGCTTCAAATTTCAAACGAAATTAGTTTTTAGCCTAATAATTCATAAAAAACCTAAAAATATTGCAATTTCAGTCACGTTTCAGGGATATACAAACTGCATAAGTAAGTTTGGAATCCTATACAAATACATGCGGTTACAAAGTTACTTTTGCAGTTCCTTCCTGCAAAACTATACAAACGTTATTTGCGGTTGGTAAAATAACATTCGCATACAAAGTCTACAAAAATAAATGAGATCCCATAAAAAGTGGTGAGATATTTCGTGGAGCCAAGTAAGGCATTCTTATTCTTATTTATCTTTATTTGCTTGCTAAATAAAATTTTGTGATTTTTGGGAGACGAAAACAGGGCTTCCAACGAACATTCGTACCAAATTTCATCAAACTCCCCGAAATTTCGAGGCTGAACAACCAGTTAATGTGTCCAATCGATATGACCACCCCTGCCTGAATGAATGACCCCAATATTAACTCGTAAAACATCCTAAACCCACAACCGATTATAAAACATAGTTCTTAATCATCCAATCTTAACGTTCAACTAACTGATTGGAAACCCGTAGTTGACATGACATCATTTTAATGATTTACAAAACTGAATACTTTTGATAAGACTATATTTCTTAGTAGGTACTCGTATTTTACTAGCAGTTTCGATAACATATGAATAACAGTGACTTTTGCTGCCATTTGACAGGTTTCTACAATTTTAGCAATAGGTACTACTGTTGTAATAGTCGTTTACTGTGTCACTACCTCTCGCTGTCCAGGCCGAGGATTTATTCTGTGCGTGTGGCAGGAGCCAGTAAAATCCAGTTTTGCTACCGATTAGTCGAGTTACGGCCATTTTGGGGCCTTGTGCATTTATTATATATTGTAGCGAAATATTTTGCCGTTATTGTTTATAAGCCCATGCCCCTTTGGGTATAGAGCAACCTCATTCTTTGATATATATTTTCTGAAAAAGCAATAACAAAAATAATAAGGTAGATATGGCACGAGAGCTAAGGCTAATTTAGAGTAGGAGTAGGAGTAAGCTTCGTCACCTTAAAGTCGTCATCTGCTTGCACCAAGGCAATTAATTATCAGTCCTGCCAATTAACGTTTCATTTCAAACGAAACAGAAATATCGCATTGACGTTTGCATTTGCAATTAGAGTACCTAGTCCAAAGTAGACGGCAAATAGTACACACACACACACACACACACACACACACGCACGCGCACGCACGCACGCACGCACGCACGCACGCACGCACGCACGCACGCACGCACGCACGCACGCACGCACGCACGCACGCACGCACGCACGCACGCACGCACGCACGCACGCACGCACGCACGCACGCACTCACGCACGCACGCACGCACGCACGCACGCACGCACGCACCAAAACAAAAATAAAAATTGTTTGAGTTAATACAGACCTAACGCCATTATATGTATTCTTTAAATATAATGTAAGTAACAGTAACCTAACCTAACAATAGCCTAACTTAACAGTTATCCAAATATTATGACTTTTTTACTTTTTAATATATTTTATAAGTACTTAAGTATGTTGTTCTTAACAACTTTCTGTTCATGTTTACGGGCAACCACTGGGGGCTGCAACACGGTGTAAACTAACGCAGTCTCCAAGGCTCCAGTTGTAACAAACTAATGTTTTTGAACAATAAAGATTTATTACTATTACTTATTAAATAAAATATATATATATAAAACAAAGTCGTGTTAGTTACACCATTTATAACTCAAGAACGGCCCAACCGATTTTTGTGAATTTTGATTTGTTGTATTTGTCTTCACTCCGAATAGCGGAATAACTAATAATGAATTTTATATTATGTGTAACTGTTGTTATTTAATCGAAAAAATATTTTTTTCTTCGTCATTTTAACGTGAGATACAACTAATACAATTTCTGAGACACTGAAAATTTATCTAATATTAATTTTCCGACCTAATTCAGACACTAAAGCCATTCCAAATTGGCAGAGTATAATATTCCAAGAGGCTGCGCTTTCCTGTTTCACCGGAATATGCCTCTAATCTTTGAGTTTGGAAAGAAGTTGGTCGAGCCTCCACTTTGACACGTCATTTACGTCAAGGACGAATCAAGCTATAATTCTAAGCAGAGTATTTTTCACCCTATTTTCACCGAAATACATCCCAAAGCGCCTTCATAGACGTCCAAAGCTAAGGCAAAAACCTTAGCATCCACTGCAGGCCGCGTCGGCGCACCGGGCCGGCCGCGGCACTGCCTGCATGACAGCTGCTTTGACAGACTTTTCACTTTTAAGTATTGTGTTTTTTGTGTTTGTGTTTACGTTTTTTAATATTTATTTTATGTACATATTAGAAACTAAGTTGTATTTCCCCCGAGTCGCATGCCACCTCCCCACGCGGATGTATCGCTGGACGATTTTGTGCGGTGTCCTTATTGCCCGAACTCCAAATTGTTTAAAGGTAAAAGAGGTTTGAACATTCACATCAGTAAATTACATAACCATAGTCGTAGTCAACCTCTCCCCCAATAAATTCCTGAGCTTCCCACAACAGCCAGCTCCCTGTTAACGCCTTTATCCGATCAATTAAGTGCTCTCAAAGATTCCATTCCCATCCTAAAAAGAATCCCCAGAGGAGCGAGAGTCACCGTTGCCAGGAGCCTTATAAAAGTTCTCGATGATTGTACTAATTCCAATACATTAGCGTCATGGGAAAAACTACTCACATTCGCTTATCACATTCTGCACGTCGATTATTCCACATCTTCCAAATCATTAACCAGTAAAGTCAAACAAAACTGTTCTCAGCCCTTTTCGCCGTCTCTATCAATTCAATCATCGCCCAGTTCGCCCACCCACCACAATCTTTTCAAAAAGGTAGAGACAAAAGTGAATGATGGTGATCTTCACGGCGCCGCAAGCATCCTTTTTTCCAGCGATACATCAGCCCCAAGGTCTCCAGATACTCTCCCAGCCCTCGAGAGCAAACACCCGCCGGCCCCCGTGATACTTAACCTACCCGACCCACCAGACACCGCTTTGTCAGGTCTCATTACATCTGAAGATGCTGTACTGGCTGAAGCCATGTCATTCAACAACGGCTCGGCTGGCGGTTTGGATGGCATCACTCCCCAACATCTAAAGGACTCGTTGGCAGCCACACATGGTGATTTACTTTCCAGCATTACTCGCCTTATTAACTTAATGCTTAGTGGGAAAGTAAATAAGGACGTTACTCAGACTCTGTACGGCGCCAACCTTTGCGCCCTATCCAAAAAAGACGGCAGTGTGCGGCCCATTGCTATAGGTTCGACTTTTAGACGATTGGCTTCCAAAATTTGTTGTAAGCATATCCTTCCAGTTTTAGAATCCAAATTCCAACCGTTACAACTTGGTTTTGGCAGCAAAGGCGGCTGCGAAGCAGCGGTACACGCCTGCCGTACCTTTCTTAATAACACCCATAATACAGTGCTTTTAAAATTAGACGTAAAAAACGCATTCAACTCGATTAATAGAGATATTCTTCTGAGTGAAGTTCAAAAAAATATTCCTGACATTTATCCCTACATTTGGTAATGCTACAGTTCCGCTTCCCACCTCAAATACAATAGCCACACTATATTATCTTCTGTCGGCTGCCAGCAAGGTGACCCCCTAGGCCCGGCCATTTTCAGTCTTGCCATACACCCATGCATCACCGAACTTAGATCAAAATTTAATACGTGGTACCTAGACGATGGCACCCTGGGAGGTGAAGCGAGTACCGTACAAGACGATTTTGTCACCATTACATCTAAATTTGAACACATTGGCCTACAACTAAATTCTAGTAAGTGTGAACTTTATATCGACCGAAACAACGACAATAGCATTGAAACCATTAGAACGTTTGAAAATCTTTGTCCAGGTATAAAATTTCTCACCAATGACTCTCTGCACCTCCTTGGGGCGCCGATTTTTGATGAGGCGATCCCTGGTTTTATCAATAAAAACATAGACCATTTTAATTCATTTTCGGACCGCCTTCTCCAGATTAACTCACACATGGCCATATTTATCCTCCGATACTGTCATTTCGTCCCAAAATTTACATACGCTATGCGCTGCAGTCCCTTTTGGAAACTTCAAAATTTCTGTGAAAAACTTGACAATATTATATGGACACAGATTGAAAAAATAATAAACATCAAAATGAACAACAGAATGTTTTTACTGGCATCACTCCCTGTTAAGTTCGGTGGTCTCGGGCTTAGACAAATTTCTAGCGTCGCCCTACCGGCGTTCTTGTCCTCGGTACACAGCACGCTGCTTCTCACTGGTAAAATTCTCAACCCATCACGCCGTGATTGTGAGATAGCGTGCTTGTCCGAGGCCAGGGACGCATGGAGAATGGCCTGTCCATGCAAGGATCTACCTGCCCGTCCTGAACTCCAAAAACATTGGGACCTACCTATCTGCCGACGGGTGCACGATCATCTCATGGAAACGACATCATTCATCGCCATCAGAAAGGGCCCGTATGTTGGCTATTTCGGAGAGGGAGTCATGTCACTGGCTCCACGCCTACCCCTCTGCCAACTACGGGAACCTCTTGGACCCGAACAGTTTTCAGCTGGCGGTTGGTTTGCGTCTTGGGGCCAACATGTAACGTTATATTTTTCTAGGTCCTAGTAACGTTATTTTATTTTGTCGCACCTAACACTTTTATAATAACGGTAACGTTACTAATATGTAACGGTGTCAAGTTAACAAAAAGTAAATAACGTTATTTTTAAGAACGTTATTTTATTTTTCTTAGTAACGTTATTTTATTTTATTTTTATTAATCCCGTACTAGCTCAGATGGTGGTATTACATTGCATGGGTTCCCTAGCCTGTGGAGTGATTTATCCGTTCTAGTTTAGTGGGCAGAAACCCCTCGTATTTCAGTAAAGAAGGTTATACTAATAATTTAGAAAACTAGAAGTAAGTGGGCGCCTTTAGTAAAGGGTCGGAAATCACTCTCAAACGGTTCGCTTTCAAGTAGGTGGTGAACAATAAAACCAATAAATGACAGACAGTTATGTAATTCTGGTTACTCTATTCTTTTACATGCTTTTATCTTAAATTTTATCTACTCGAGTACACAAGTTCTAACTTATGAATTAAATTAACAAAGTACAAAAGTCTCAACATCGCGTAGGCGTCCCCATCGACGAGTTGTTCTTAGGTACTATATCGATCCGGATATTATCTACTCGACTCCTACCACGAACAGAGGGTCAGTGTGTGTGTGTGTACGAGAATGGTATTTAGAATTACTCACCCGGAGGGCCTTTTTACAAGAAACCATTTTTTATCTCAAGCTGAACCGGCGACCTGCATTTCAGCACCCGTGCCGGCTTGCAATTACGTTCTTCTCAGCGTGTTGCCACGTTGAAATACTCTGCCAAACAGCTAGGTCCTCAGGAACTCCTCGGTTTTCAACTCCTTGCCGGGAGAAAGTTCATCCCGCTTACACCGGAGTCATGCAGAAATGACCCGGGGTCATATAAAAACCCTGAAATGAAGATTATCTCAGTTATATTAGATTTCCTATTTGCGGTTCGCTTATTTACGTCTAACATTTCCGGTATTCTCAACTACATACCTTGCAAGGGTTTTAATAAGTAATTTCTTCAATCAACCATTTCTACCGACTAGACAACGCTCGTTATGCACAGCCGCGTCGCCTTAGCCCACTGTAAAAGAATAAGGTATCGTAGTAAACATGAATTCAGTACCACTTAACTATAACATTCCGTAACGTGTTGGTGTGAAATAAGGTTAGCTTACCAGTTAGGGTTTAGGCTGTAGTTTAGATCGCTTTAACGTCAGGCATGATAAGCGGACGATTAACTTTCGTAGTTTACGCTAAAACAAAAGAACAATAATAAGAATCTAGCGTACAAAATACCTGCCGAGGACCGGCTATTTCATTCGAAAGTACGTACCGTAGTTCATGGTTAAAAGAAACGGCCTACGCCGTCGCCGCTCCCGGCGCACTCGCTAATTTATAGTAATTCACTGTAAATGTACGTAATAATCACGGATGCAACTTGATTATGATAAAATTATATCGCCCCACGAAAGATTCCTCGTCATCTTCCTTGTCAAAATCTTTGACAGCTCCAACTTTTTCTAATCTACCCTGTCTTGCCAGGATGAAGAAAAAAAACTCTCGATCATTCAGCCAAGTATAAATATCATCCACTACTGATTTGAATAATTTGGAATGAATCTATATCTGTTTATGTATGCTACGGTATTATTTATGAGACAAATATAGTACTACGATATTTAATATGACCGAGATTAAACCTTGATATTGATCAGAAAAATACTCCTATGGAAGTTACCTGTTGTGAAAAAAAAACGATGTTACAAACATAGTGGAACCACATCGCTGCCACTGCGGCACCATGGTTGATAGGACGGGTCATCACGGCCTCGCTTGCTCAAAAAGCGCCGGCCGCATATCCCGTCACTCCTGCCTCAACGATATTATCCGTCGGGCTCTGGTCAGTGTCAACGTGCCGGCCACATTAGAACCAAATGGCCTAGCACGTGATGACGGCAAGAGACCCGACGGGATGACTCTCGTGCCTTGGCAACAGGGGCGGCCCTTAGTCTGGGATGCCACATGTGTGGATACACTAGCGCCGTCCCACCTGGGCACGACGTCGTTGAGGGCTGGTGGAGCGGCCACCGAGGCTGAGGCAGCAAAGCGCCGCAAATATGCAACTCTTAACGAGAATTACATATTTGCGGCGTTTGCCGTGGAGACCCTGGGTCCTTGGGGACCGGATGCAATTAACCTTTTTAAAAAGCTAAGTTACATGCTCATCCGGTCCTCTGGTGACAACAGGGCTGGCTCGTTCCTCGCACAGCGAATTGGCATTGCCATTCAACGGGGCAACGCAGCCAGCCTTATGGGTACTCTGCCTAGTGGCAGCGATTTGGGGGAAATATGTGTATATAGTAGTTTAGGTTCACATAGTTTAGGTTAGGTTTAGTTAGTTTTTAACTTTCTCTTTCTGTTCCATGTTTTTTTAATTGTTGTAAATAAATGATTTCAACTAATAATAAATTTAAAATGTAATTTTTTTTTCATACAGTTTGTATGGCGGTACGAAGTACGCGGGGTCAGCTAGTAAAATAAATTTGATTGGAAATCTTACGAAGTTGTTTATTTAACTAGGTCATTAAAATAAAAAGGTTTGATGTTGATACGAAACTAGATAAAGGTTAGAGGTGTTATATTTTGATCCTTGTTATCATATCAAGTAAGTATTAGTTTATATGCACTTGTCTAGTTAGTACTTTGCTTTCAAAAGATACTAAGAGTCTATGACTTAATAAAGGAATTAATGTAATAACTGACGAAGGTTTTCGTACCTCGTCTATACATTTCACATTCCGATTTCATTTCTATGTGTTTGACGTGCTCGCTTTGGCACGCTGTGCATCAGTTTCTCGGCGTGCCTAACCGAGGTTCAGATTTCAAGATGAACTCCCACGTTCATCGGGAAGTCTATTAAATGATGAGCCCCATAGATACTCAGCACGGCCGGCAAACGGTGACGGTGACACCCGTCAAAATGACGGAGGTAACAGAACATCATCATAAAGAACAATTTATCAAGTCGGGTTATATATTCTGGCAACGGCCTGCCACAGGCACTGAATGGTGCACGGTGTACTATAAATTATCATTAAGATGCCCTTCTAGCTGTCTTTCACTCGGACGACAATTCAGCCGGACGAACCGTAAACAACCCGTGATACCTTTTGTAACATTACTAGGATACTGCACTTTTAGCCGGAGTCAAGTATAGGTTAGATCTCTGTCAGACAATAGTAGTAAATAATAATACTTAGGTGATGTAATAGTGCTTAGGTATATGAGGTCATCTGTCTTACAGAACTTTTGTTTGACATCTAAAAAAACTCAAATCATGAAATCTCGTTGAACAGCACGCGCTCTTTCGTCTAGAGAGTCGTGATATTTGCATTAAAATCAAAATATTTATTCTGCAAATAGGCCACAAGGGCACTTTTACAAGTCAATAGATATACTACTTATCATCGTCGTTATCGTTTTTGAATAATGCCTGTATCACACTGGTGCAGCCTGAGACATTAACAATCAATAAGTTTACTATGTAATGTCAATTAACCGCCACTACTAAAGCCACACCAGTGTGTTTCAGGCTTTACGCTAGCCGCAGTATATGATGAGTGCAAGAACCGGAAAACCCCTTTTCAGGCTAAAGCCTATCGATTTGGTAACCTTATCAATTTCGTTACCTTATGATGAAGTTACGATTGTAACCTTATGGTAACTTACTGATAGGGTAACCCTATTGTAATGGTAAGCATATCGGATGTGATAACCATAAGTTAACTAGTGAGATAGGGTTTTGTTCGGGTTAATTTATGGTAGCTAAAGCCTTGGTCAGACACACGGCGCGACGCAGCGCCGCGGTCGCGCGGCGCGACATCTCCGTACAAACCGTTAGCGTAGTCAAACAGGCCATGTATGGAAATATCGCGCCGCAGTCGCGCCGCACGACCGCGGCCCTGCGTCGCGCCGTGTGTCTGACCAAGGATTTATGGTTACTACATCCGATATGCTCACCATAACAATAGGGTTACCCTATCAGTAAGGTTACCATTATGGATAGGGTTTTAAAAACAACTTCTAAAATAACCATATGGAAAGTCCCAATAAGGGTAACCGGCTCCGGTTTTAACAGCCTGAGAGCTGCGCGAAAGCCTGAGAGGTTAGTTTAGCAGAAGCAGCAAAAGTGTCATATTGCTATTTTTTTTTCTACTGGCGACGAAGGCAAGCTAGCAACGGTTTGATTGATGGTAAGCAGACACCGTAGCCTATGGACGCTCGTGATTTTCGGCAATTTGCCGACACATCCTCGGGATCTCTGGCGACCTTACTCATACCACCAGGCTTGCTCTAATTGGCTCCATGACACGCAAAATGTCTCAAGTTTTGCGGAAAAGAGCTCATACTCATAACTTTAAGCAGCATTATTAAAATTTCATAAACATTAACGAAAACCAATACAGTAAATCCCGAATTCACAGATACCCCGATCTGTTGACTCAGCCTTCGTAACTGATTAAATTGTAGCGTATCTTAATTTGACAGGCGAGACGCTTAACGAAGTTAGACCCGCTTAGAGCTTAATACAAAGTCGATATGAGAATTGAAGATTGCTTAACTCTAACTTAGATGGAGTTTGGCACGGTTTTTTTTATAAACCGTAGCTTTAATTTAACTTGCAATATTGATTTAGTATGTAAGTAAGATGTCTGTTTCGAGTTTTGCAAACTAAATATGACCAAGTTCTTTGGAACAGTGAACTTGAAATTAAACTGGCTGGATGTAGGTACACAATGACACCATCATATTTACGGCACATTAAAATCATTTCTATGAGTAGTTGATGACTGACCAGAAAAAGATCAGATGACAATCAAAACTTGTTTTCAAAATTAATGTTTTTTTTTCCTTTCAAGGAGTAAAACGGGACCCTATTACTAAGACTCCGCTGTCCGTCTGTCTGTCTGTCACCAGGCTGTATCTCAACAACAGTAATAGTTTGACAGCTCAAATTTTCACAGATCATGTATTTATGTTGCCGCTATAACAACAAATACAAAAAACCAGAATAAATAAATATTTTCCTGTATTTTTTTTTCTTTTTTTTTCTTTTACAATCTTACACAAATTGGCTTAGTCCAAAACTAAGCAAAGCTTGTACTATGGGTACTAGACGACGATAAACATACTTTTATAGATAAATAAATACTAAAATACTAAAATACATAGAAAACATCCATGACCCAGCAACAAATATTTGTGCTCATCACACGAATAAATGCCGTTACCAGGATTCAAACACATAGGCAGGGTCACTACCAACTAGGCTACAGGAGGCTCCCATACAACAAACGTGATTTTTTTGCCGTTTTTATGGTACGGAACCCTTCGTGCGCGAGTCCGACTCGCACTTGGCCGGTTATGTAAACAAGTTTTGGTATGTTTTAAAAATGAATGTTTTGGTGGAAAGTGGTTTACATAAAAAAAAACACCAAATTTTGTCGCTTTTGGTTCAAATTAGGACTGCGAAGAATAACAAATATATTTGCTCTATAATATTCAAGATAAATAAAGTGCATGTTTAGTACTTATCAAATAACATTAAAATAGGTTATAACTATAAACAAAAAAAATAAAAAGGGGAAGTTATAAATGAATACCGCCTAGGTCAGACTGCGGCATGGACCCCATTACGCTGGCAGCATTACCTCTCTGAATCGCAATGGAAATACGTTGCGAGAGGTAAGCGCCAGCTCTGGGGTCTAACAAATATATGATGAAATTGATGTGTTAATTACTGTGAAGACTTCTCCCGACGCGTCCCTTTGAGACGCGCCGGCATCCATGCATATATAGTGGAGTTCATCTCCCAAAATCCAAGAAAATGAAAAAAAAAATGTTGTGAAGACTTTTGCGCACAATTGCGAATAGTTAGAGACGCTTTGGTGTAATGCCTCATCATAATTCCAGGGATGTGTAACATTTCAATCTAGAATTGAACACTGGCCAAAGTGGCAATTTGGAGTTGCAATCACCCATCAGGGGTCCAGTAACCGCTTACCACCACGCGGGTCGTAAGCCATCATGGTATAAAAAAAACCGGCTATAATACATGACTTTAAAATATGGCGTCTTCGGAAGTGGCAAACACCTCCCAGCGATACACCTGATCATCTCCTTTATATCACAAAAGTACCTATATCTTTTCGAAAAATATTAATGCACAATGCAATACAATAGGTGTATTAGTTATGTGTTTAAGAAATTGTTTAAACAAACCTCTACTGAAAATAAAGGAAGATGATTGGAAACTAATTTTGTTTCTTTGTTATTAGATATTTGTAAAAATGTTATCTCAATGCTATCTGTTGTTAGATATTTGTATAAATGTTATCTCAGTTTCTAACTTTAAAATTCTCTCATTTTGACTTTGGGCCGTAGAAAACATAAACGGAATGTGTCATACAGCACTGCCAAGCGTCAATGGATTAAAATAAAATTTCAGTAAAATTTTAGTGCTTTAATAAAAGGATAAAGTGAAAAATACGCACCGAAAAATTTATTTATTTACTATATTGGACAGAACGTAAAACTCAATTAATCTTGTTATTGATATTGGATCTATTAAATGTAATGTAGGTACATGTCAGTTTTTTATTGACCGACCATAACATAATAAAAATATCGTTTTTCTGCTGTTTATTTTTGGGACTGTAAAACATGCTCCAGTAAATGTATTGTACGTACAATAAAGTCATAATAATATATTATATTTTAGAATAGAGATTTTATGGAGAATTGCACCGCATCAGCATTGCAATTCAGCGAGGAAATGCCACCAGCATCCTCGGTACAATGCTTAGAGGGCATTTTATAGATTTAACTTAGTTTTAATTTAATTTAGTAAAAAAAGACGGTGGTATTAGACCTATCGCCGTGGGTACAACCTATCGCCGTCTTGTGGCCAAAATTGGCTGCGCCGCTGCATCCGACCCCCTAAGTCAGTGCTTTCAGCCGACCCAATTGGGTTTTGGGTGTAAAGGGGGTTGCGAGGCAGCAGTTCACGCACTTAGAACCCACATTTCAAAAACTGCCGGGAAGGTCATTCTAAAGGTCGACGTCAAAAATGCTTTTAACAGCGTCAATAGAACTGCCCTTTTGGCGCAGACACGTGAAAAACTACTTGATCTACAACTTTATTTGGCAATGTTATAGTGAGCCTTCTAAATTACTTTTTAGGGAAAACCATCTATCTTCGGCTGTAGGCTGCCAACAAGGTGACCCGCTTGGGCCAGCGCTCTTCAGCCTAGCGATCCATCCTATCATAACAAAGTTAAATAGCAAATTCAATGTATGGTATTTGGATGATGGCACCTTGGGAGGTGATGAGAGCGAAGTTCTGGACGACCTGCGCTTTATGATTGAAGAATTCCGCAGTATTGGTTTAGAATTTATTTTTTCTAAATGTGAACTTTTCTTTACTGATACATATAAAGACAAAGAACTCGCTCTATCCAAATTCCGTTTCCTTGCCCCCAATATTAAAACTACAGAGAAAAGCTCACTTCACCTCCTTGGAGCACCCGTTTTAGCAGAATCATTTTCTGATTTTGTAGACAGTAAAATTCAAAATTTAAACGAAATCTCAGACCGCTTGTCCAACATAAATGCTCACGTAGCGTATACAATTATTAGATATATTGTCTTTTCGTACCCAAATTTACGTACGTACTAAGGTGCAGCCATTTTTGGAAATTTCATACCCTTTTAGACAAAATTGACCAAATAATTCAAAACCTCACACAATGACAATAATAAATATCCATTTGGATGACCGCTCATGGACCCAGGCTTCCCTTCCAATAAGGCATGGTGGCCTGGGTATCCGAACAATTTCCAGTGTTTCACTCCCCGCATATCTGTCCTCCGTACACAGCTCACTAGAACTTTCCTCCAAAATTTTAAAAACTCCGCCCCAACAACTCATAATACCCTTTATGTCTGAGGCCATAGAGGCCTGGACCACCGCTTGTCCGAGCACTGACCTGCCTAGACACCCAAGTTCTCAGCGACTGTGGGACGAGCCGCTCTGTAGACTGTCAAAGTCAAAGTCAAAATTATTTATTTCATAGAATATGGTAATTACAATTTTGATGTTAAAGGATATTACATGTGCAACATATTCTGCCCACACAGGCGTAGAAATAGAAATAGAGCTGGTAAATAAAGTTACATGTCAAATAATTAATATAAATCATAATTTAGCAAATACAGTCAAAATAAAATAAAAGAAATAAAAGATGCAGGTAAATTCAGATTCATAAAATTGTAAAAAGATAAAGTCAATACATAATGCAAGTTTGAGTGAGGATGTCAAATTCCATTACTATTTAAATATTCGTCAACTGTGTAAAAGCATTTATCCAACAGCCATTTTGTGATCCTCCTTTTAAATATTGATGGTAGCATTTCCTTAAATGTAGATGGTAACTTATTATAAATGAGGATGCACATGCAGAACAAATTCCTCTTACAATAGTTGAATCGATACAACGGTGAGTAAAGTTTGTGTTTATACCTTGTAGGGCGATTCGAGACATCTGTCTGCTGGTACGGGATAACTTGCATCAAACGGCAACCAGTCTCCCAGAGCGCGCTCGGCTCCTTGCCGTTGTTGAATGGGAATCCGGACAGTGGCTCCAAGCTCTGCCTTCCCCACAAATTGGTACACTGATGGACAACTCCACATTCCGTTTTTCCGTCGCTTTTCGCCTGGGAGTGACCTGCGTTGCCCCACATCGCTGTCGCTGTGGTGACCGAGTCGACCAGCTCGGCCACCATGGTCTATCCTGCTGCAGAAGTGCAGGTCGTGCACCTCGACATGCTAGCCTGAACGATATCATCCGTCGGGCCCTAGCCAGTGCAGGAGCACCTACCATATTGGAGCCATCCGGTCTTGCCCGAGATGATGGCAAAAGGCCCGATGGTATGACCCTCGTGCCATAGAATATGGGACGGCCTTTAGTATGGGACGCGACATGTGCCGACACCCTAGCGCTCTCCCATCTCCGTGGCACCTCCGTGAAGGCTGGCGCTGCAGCCAACTCGGCCAAGCTCCTCAAACGGCGCAAGTATGCAAACATTAACAGTGGTTGCATATTTGAGCCGTTTGGGGTTGAGACCTTAGGACCCTGGGGGGAAAGTGCCCACAGGGTCTTTAAAGAGTGCTCGAAGCGACTCGCCGAAATAACGTGTGGCCGGAGGGCTGGCTCATACCTCGCACAGAGGATAAGCATTGCCATCCAACGTGGTAATGCTGCCAGCCTTCTGGGCACGTTGCCCAGCGACGGCGAACTGGGGCAAATATTTTATTTGTAAGTTATTTTATTTTATAAGTAGTTTAGTTTTAGATAGGTATAATAAATAAAGATTAAATTTAGTCTGTTAGTTTTAATTTAAACTGTCGAAAAAGCTCGTCGACACAACTGGTGACCATAGAGCTTGCCAGCATCGTTGGCACGATGCCGCGGGGGCCTTATTTAGATGTTATTTAGTTTCTAAGTTTAGTTTTGAGATTTTGTAAATATTTATTTAAGTAGTTTCTTAATTTATGTGTTATTAGTTATGTTCAATTTGTTAAATGAAATTAAAATTCAATCCATTCTAGTCTCATTTATTTAATGTATGTTTAGTTAGTATAATTATGTAATTACCTCATTAGTGGGACTGCAGAGGAAGAGGAATCAGTATTACTGTGCGCCGCTTTCCCTATCCTCTACGGCCGAGACGTAGTCGGTGTTGGAACCACAGATCTGATTCACCACCGGGTGCTGGATTTTCCGCACCCATGATACCCTCGTAGTGGACTAAGAGGGTCCACTACTAAACAGGTGGAGATCAAGGAGGCAGGTGCGTCAATACATCTGGTGTGCCTCACGTGGAGGGCCCCTGGACATCCGCGAAGGAGCCGCTTGTGGGTGGCTGGCGCCGGCGGGGTCGCCGATGTGTGCGCAAGCGTTCCCGTAATCGAGGCGAAAAGTGGGGGATTAGTGGGTACACATAACCACTCGGGTCACCCCCTACACCCGGGTGGTACACATATTCCCCGCTAAACAAAAAAATAAAGTATATATAATTATCTAAATATCTGTATACAAGTATTTTCTAAAGTAAAATAAATGTGTAGGTACAGGGTTTTACGAAGTTGTGCTAAAGACAGTGTTAGATATTATATACCTTATCACGTCTGTGTCATGCGAGATACGGACTATGCGCATTATTTTTCTGTCCATGATATTGAAGTTATATTTAGTGAGCGGAAAATAATCAATAATACTTACAATTTGTCATAGGCCCTTTAACAAACCATGATTTATTTTATCAGCTTGTCTAATGAAATGTTTTACTGAAAAGGGGTAGTGTCACAGTGAAATTTCGTCTCCCTCATTTGGGGCAGCCCATCCGAGGAAGAACTTCTTAGGTTGCAGAAGTCCGCAGCCATAACACCACCACTTGTTATGTAGGTAGGGTAAATCGCCAGTAACTGGCCACCGTTTAATAACTGGCCACCTCATACTAAAAACGAGCTCTATTAGTATTCACTTATAATAGAATACAATTAGGTAAGTATATTTTAATTACTGGCCACCCTTCAACAACTGGCCACGTCAAAATTGAATTCTATTATAGGTGAATAGGCGGTGTGGGTAGGGCCCCACAAGGTGGACTGATGGCCTGGTAAAGGTCGCGGGAGTCTGGATGCGGGTGGCACAGCACCGGTCATTTTGACACTCTTTGGGGGATACCTATGTCCAGCAGTGGACGTCTTTCGGCTAATATAATGATGAGGTAGCCAGTTATTGAACGGTGAAAAGTTACTGACGATTTACGGATTCGTTCACGGTGAACAGTAAGGTCCCAAAGACGCGCTGTGGTGGGAGTGCATTTAAGGAGTGCTCTTGTAACACCTCTGGTGTCGGAAGTCCGTCATGGTACATAAAAATATGCAGAGTTTAAGTGACAGCATGTCGAAAACTGAAACGGAACTGAAAACATTGAATACTCTCCGCACATTTCTTCTTTAGAAATTCCGAGAATTTGAATACCATTCGATTTTATTCCGAAAACATAGTTTTAGTTTTTATAACTTACTCAAATATTTCGCTTGAATTGTACGAACCTCACTAGAATACAGACGAAGAATAACAATCCCGATTGAACAAGTGAGTAAAATACCTCTTAAAATCAGTAGTAATTTTTCAGCGCTCAATTTAGCGATATTGCTCGCTTGAGCCACTGGTAATTAAGCGCTTGAACCAACAAGCGAGGAAGTGGTCTGTCTGCGAAGATAGCGAAGGGGGCTATTCTTACACCGGTCGATAAGTACTGGCCATTCAAATTATTGTTGATTCATAATCTTGTTTGAAGAGTTAACCTTCTTCGTATACTCAACATATCTCTATTAGTTCCAGTACAGGCAAAGCGTGCGTGAATTGGGAATGGATGAAAATTTTAGAAGTGCCTGATAATTTTTTTGGCGATAGGAATGACCTTCCTGAGCACCAGAAAAAAAATTACAGACCTTTCAGCTGCGTCAATTATTTTTGAAAAATGTAAACGTTTCCTCACTTACGTTTTGGGTTTAGGACGGCGAATAAGACACTTTGCTTGATCCATCTCATATTTAAAAAAAACTTAAAAACCCGTGGTAAACTGACACTGGCAATGATATTGACAGCTGCAGCAGCTATATTTGTCATTGCCAGGTACAGATATTTAAAATATTTTTTTGTAATATGAGACGGATCAAGGAAATTGTCTCATTCGCCGTCCTAAACCCTAAACGTAAGTGAGGAAACTATTTATATTTTTCAAAAATAATTGACGCAGCTGAAAAGTCTACAACTTTTTCCTGGTGCTGAGAAAGGTATATCCTATCACCAAAAAATAATCAGGCATTTTCATCCATTCCCATTATGTCATGAAAAATACGTCTAATTCCGTCAATCGAAATTTTCCTCGTCAAAAATCACTTGCAATATAAACGGGGTGATGTGTTGTGCCTTGCTTTCATCGACAAACATTACAATTTCATCGAAGGTAGATAATGCTAGGCAGAATTTTAATTTTATACATTTTATTCAAAACCCTCGCTTTTTTAGGCACTGCTAAAAGGTCATTGTGTTAAACTTATTAGGGTAGGTAAGGTTTGTATTACAACAATCGTTAAAAGTTTACTGTTTCTAAATAAAAAATGACAAAGCGAAACATACATTCGATGAACCATTTGTCAGTAAAACAAGGTGCAGAGGTTGAAATAAGCGTTATTTATTGTAGCTACAACGTAGGCACATAGTTTCAGGTTTAAGAATTATTACAACAATAAATCCATTCAACAATTTATTAAGTCAAGGATTCATTTAATACTTTCTTACATACAAAAACAGATATATCACTAACCTGAGCAAATTTTACTATTTTAAATAGCTTCGCTTTTATATAAATCAGTTTTGTTTAAGTAGTTAGTTAAAATGACGACCTAAAACAATTAGAAATTTTGCAGTACAAACATACTCTGATCTTGCAGTGACAGGTAAATCCGTCGCTAACAACACACACTTCAAGAGAACGAGTGCGCACAACAAATGTCAATTTGATATCTAACCAATATGTTGAGTCAGGCAAACCTTCTTGTTTGCTGCAATGCGATGGCTGCAGAGCCTCAATTCAAATCATATCCATCATATTCCAATTGCATTGCGCGTTTGTCGTGATACGTTATCCTGATGCGCGTGAAAGACAAGTCAAGCGCGAACCACATTGAAATGTTATTGAGATCGAAAGAGACGAACATAAATGGACCTCCGATAACGAACTTGAAAGATGTTAGAATTACACATCCCATCGACATATTGTCGCGTGGTCGAGAATACACGTCGACGTATAAGCGTCGGCAAGTCTTCAAGCTAGCAGGGCTTTTCGACGGCCGCACGGAACCTCTTTCGAACCCAGAGGCGACCAGTTTGTTAAAATCGGATTTAGGAAAGCAAATGCCCAATACCTAGTTTTAGTACGGCTATTTTTCAAAGGTTTTCATTCCATTTTACTTGATGGGATTCTATTTAGAAACTATCAATTAGATTTGATTGAAATGTTATCTTAGGATAAGAGCACGTTTGTCAAATTTCGAGTTCTCTAAAATGCAAGCTAGGTTATATTGCCAGGGTTGTCCTAAGTCCTAAAACACGCTTTATCAAAAAAATATTAACAATGCTATCATCAAAAGTAAAATCAAGTAAGTAAGTAGTATAAGTGTTTCAGAAAACAAACAAAGACAAATAAACTTTTAACTAAAATACGTTCGGCGAAATTAAAATTGGGCATTTATCTATAGCATACCGTGTCATTCGATTGTGTAATTTATGCCAATGGCATAAGGGACAGTGTCATACTAAGCCTATTGATGTTAATACAATGTAGAGTTAAATATTACCAATTAGGTACTTACTACTTAGGTAAAAAAAAAAAAAAAAAAAAAAAAAAAAAGATACAAAAAATAAGACATACAAAGATACGTAGCGTCACAAAAGCTACCGGTGCTCTAAGTTTCGCCCGAAAACAAAAATGGAAATGGGCAGGACACGTAGCGCGTCTTCAAGACGAGCGATGGACCAAAAGAATAACATCGTGGAAGGGACCAAAAGGAAAACGTCGCAATGGGAGACCCTTCACAAGATGGGAAGACGACATCGTTGGAACTGCTGGTTCCTCCTGGACACGAATAGCCCAGGATAGAGAGAGGTGGAACCTTTTGGAGGAGGCCTATACCCGCTTAGGGGTTCATTCAGAATTTAGTTCTTAGATTTTAATCATAAATATTAATGTTACTAAAAATGAAATAAAGGCTTTTTTATTTTTATAGAAATTAATAGGGTTAGCAACGTGCTAGTGACTATTCTCGAATCGCAGGTGTCTAAGGTGTCTGCTTACCACCAGGCAGGCCATATGCTTGTTTGTCACTTTGGCCATTCTCATTTTAGGCATGTCCATGCCTACTTATACTCATTTATTGATAATACAAAAAAATAATACATGTCGAAATATTACAATTATTCAGTTACATAACACATAGACAACAGGAAATATACTATTTTCTACTCCTGTACCGTTATCTGTCATTTATATAGGCTGTAGCTCAAATATAATGACACCACTAATAAGTCGTCGAAAAATTCTATGCTCTATGGCCCAAAAACGCACTGTTTAGCGTACTTTTTTGGTTCATACATTTTTCATAAAAGCACTGTTTGACTTTTTTTTAAATCGACCGCTATTTTGCAGTGGTGCCAACTTCATAAACAAATATTTCGAAATAAAAGTATTTATTTACGAATTATTTACTACAGTAATAATAAATCATCATCTATTGTGTGTAAAATTACATGTTTTATAAATTCTTGGTATTATTTATAAAAATAAACGGTTCGAATTCGGTCTGGGTCCGGATTCGGTTTCGTTCGGATGGCAAGTCCAAACAAATTAAAAACAAAACAAACCATAAGCAAGAGCTGTCACATTTCCGATTTCCCACCAAAATACAGTTCAAAATGAAAAGACGAATGTTGATAAACTATTAGTCCTAAACTATTAAGATTTTATTCGTGTTTGTGAAGACAAAAGTGTACGTTCCTTTTAAAATGGTCGAAGAAATTAATAACTGCACTCCTGATGAAATTGCGTGAGTAGCAAAAGTACGAATAGAAAACTTGCTGCCTGAAAAGTTTAACTATTCTGTAGTCTGCTATTTATTTAAAATTTGTCGTAGAAAAAGAATTGTATGCAACGGTGTATAACTGGTCTAAAAACGCTCGTGGCGTCTTTAATTGCGATGCTCGCCAAGGCTCGCATCGCAACCCACGCCACTCGCCTTTTAAGACCCTTCTTATACAACAGTTGCATAAAATACTATATTATTTATTTACTTATTTTGTTACAGTCATGTACCTATATTCCGTAATTACTTACCTATGTCTAAAGTGTTCTCTTAACCGTATGTACCTAATCTACATAAAATTGATTTACACAATGTTATTGATACACGATAAAGCATTTAAAACGTTTATTTTAAAAATCCAAAAAAAAAAATAAAGCTTCATCGCAGACAGTAAATAAGCTCAGCGAATTGCGTTCGACATCAAACGCCAATTTTACACTTGTAGTCGTAATTCATCCGTTATTTTGTTTATCGAATATTGGATGTAACAGGGACACAGGAGACTGGGAGATAGTATTACATTAAAAATTCAGTTAAATTGTTCCGGACATTGAGAAAAATTAATAGCTTAGTTGGTTAAAAATGGATAGCAAAGTTTGCGTTAATCCGAAATTAGAGACTTCCGAAAAAGAATTGCTAGAATCTCGATAGCAGCAAGTTAATATTATTTTATTTCAATATGAAGTTTTATTAAATAGAGGTATTTTTTGTTGGATAACCCTCTGTAGGTACTCTGTTCATGAGTTCATAGATTTTTTTAAAGGAATTATCTGTACTTGTTTTTGAGCATTAGCGATGCCTGTTCAAAAGTGAACACAATTAGTAACTCTTTTCACTTTTTCAGCGGAAATAAATTATCAGGATTTAAGACGATAGTGAGTTTCAAGCAGTGTACTTATACCATATATGTACCTACGTAACTTATCGAAGGAGCGTCAGGACAATCAGCTGTAATTTTCACCTTAAAAATCTGATAGTTCGTATACCGTCCTAGCACTCGTTACCCTGTTAGTGCCATATAGTTCCAATTAAATAGTAAGTTTATCTCTGAGAAACAGAGACCATAAAATTATTTCATATTTTAGCCCTTTCTTAGCTATTGTTGCTTTTTACTCGGTAATAATTTACATGAGTAACACAAAACATGAGAACATCGTCTACCTCTCCAGCCGTGTGTATCCATCGAAACCTAATCATCATTAAACAGACATCAAACAGGATCAATAAAGCATCAGGCAGCGACGTCAAACCAGGTGTCAAGCGTGTGCTCGCGATAATTTCCCTCGGGGCTCCGTGGTCCGGCAGATTAGCTTTGTTTTTTTTTCTTTTTAAGACGCTGTTTATTCATTGTGTAATATTTCACGGGTTAACCTTTCCTCTAGTTCTTTTTTTCAATGTAACAGATGAATATATAAATAAATATTTGGGGACAATCTTATACACAAATCAACCTAGTCCCAACCATGTAGAAATTTTAATATATAGAAAATATCCATAACTCAGGAATAAATATTCGTCCTCATCACACAAATAAATGCCCTTACCGGGATTCGAAGGGACCTCCGGGTCCTTAGGCAGGGTCACTATCAAATAAACTACAGAGGTCGTCAACTTATAATAACAAACTTAATACCTAATAAATATGGTTTGCCGTGGATTTAAAAGACCATATACTTTTATTGAATTTTTGTTTTTGTATTTTGGAGGGGGAACAGCGGGAGAACTGTGGTATAAACTGTTAACGTCCATTTTTATTTTAAAATAGGTTTTTTTTTCAAAAAAATAAAGGAAAATTATATTATGTTTCATGAGTTGACCTACAGTCGCCATCACATACATCGGAGCAAACAAGCACGTCACAAAAACATCGGAACACACCTCTATTTTCAAGGCACCTCTATATTAGGGTGCATGTGCCGATATTTTTGAACACCTATAATAGTGTACCTACCTTAATTTAATCGGTCCAGAAGTTTCGCAGTAAATTGGCTGAAACAGACAGACCAACGTTACGATTAGTCGTGTTTCCAAAATAGGAGTTGTTGAATTCTATTTTGGAAACACGACTAATGAACTATCTATTGAATATATTAAAACCAATAATCGATAAAGCAAATCAGTCGAAATCATAGCGTAGCACACACACTACTCAAACGGAGGTGTGTTTTTTGCATCGCAGAAAATTAAGCCAAAATCAATCGTCACATTGTCACACCGTGTAGTGAATGTGTTATAATTAGGCATCGGAGTATTTTTAGCCCGGTAAGACTAAAATACTCGTAGAATCGTTGTACTTAAGCATTAAATTAGTTCGAAAAAAAATTATACTCATACTCATCCTCATTAATTTAATTCATAACCTCCCCCCTTCCGGTGATCACGTAATTGTTGAATGATCCCGAACGAACATGTCTAGTCACTTTTTTTTCAAAATGAGATTTTGATCTCAAAATGTTGCGCTCGTTATGAGCTATTGCGTGACATTAAAATCTCATTATGAAAAAAAAAGTGACTAGACATGTTCTTTCCGTGGACCCTCATATCATTTTTTATTCGTCAATGAAGATAGTGGTGTATTTTTTTATAGTTATTATTTATTAAATGAATTAACTTACCTAATGAGGATGAGTATGAGTATACATTTAATTTTAATGCTTACAACGACTCCATAGCTTACTTTAGTCTTACCGTGCTAAAAATACTCCGATGCTTTGTTATAATTTTCATGAAAATAAAGCCATACAACATTATTATTATTATTACCTTGTAGTGTCACGTAACGAACCTTGGGATAGTGGACAACAAAGTAAATAGTGCTCCTGAGTTTTCTTAGTTTTTTTCCTATTTGTCTCATCTGTAGGTAGATAGCCTGTCTAATTGAAGGAAGCCAAAGCCAGTTCTTTTTACGAAGGCACCTACGGAAGCATCTACAAAGGTACGTTGGGTAGGTACCTTTGTAGATGCTTCCGTAGGTGCCTTCGTAAAAAGAACTGGCTTTGGCTTCCTACCCAGCAAGCAAAAGCACCTACCCAGGAATCTACCTCTGCACCTGACGGAATGGATACCGATCCCTGACCTGATGAGAATACGAATGAATCGACAAATACTTAACCCTTTTAACGCCATGATTCACGTACTAAAATGTCACTGACACACCAACCTTCTTTCCATAAGAGAGTGACTATGAACCTTATATGAAAGTAAGGAGTAAAGGAACATATATAGCCTTTATCTATCCTGATTATTACATTGATTTGTATTCTAGTTATCAAGTTTATTGCATTCATGTTGTTACCTAGATATTACATTTTAGATAGTAGACGTCTCAAACATGAGCCCTGTAAAGGGCATCGCAACTAACCTGGATAAATGGATTAAAGAAACATGAAGTAGGTATGTAAGTGGTTAAACTATACATATATATATATTGCTTAAATTATACATGGTTCGAGTACAGTGTGCTACCATCACTATACAATTGACTATAATTGTTATGTTGGGCTAGAAGTATTATTTTAATTTTATTTATTTTTATATATTTGAAGTTCAATAATATATTTAAAAATCAATGGTACCTTCGTGTTACATGCACACGTACATTACCATATTAATGTAGTCGTAAAGTCAAGTTTTACCAGTAACCATTTAGCTGCTTGTAAAAGTTGGCTTTGACGTCGACTGTACCAATACTCACAAACCTAACATACAAAATACTTTTTTAAATTTCGGAGAAAAATCCTTAATAAACTGAAAGTTACCAAGTGAAGAAAACATACTCAATAAGTGAAGCACAAAATGGAATTAACATTCCTCTGGACTGAATCCGAATACTTTTCTATTCCAAGAAGCATTTTCGCTACAAATTCCGCAGGGGTGCCGCGCCATTATCTTATCTAACGGGCCCATCCCTTACTTCGGGGCCGGGACAGTCAGACGTTTGTCACCCCTGCTTCCTAACTAAGGGTAGGTATGTGAAAAATTTGGTCACCGCCACTATGTTAAGAAAGGTTTAGTTCGGGATGTTCAGTGGCGATTGAGTGACGGTTGCAGTGAATCAGGAACTTATTTAAGGCGAATGTAACCCTTAAATTCTTGTTTCGCTCGTTTGCTAATGTTGGATCTATGCATGCTCTTCACCCACGCGCGGGAATTTAATTATTTCCTTCGTCCTGGATGATGGTGAATTAATATAATATGTAAATGCATATTTGTTTTAGTTGCCGCAGTTTAGGCGTTTACCCTCTTTTCTGCTGAGATTATGTTCGGCCACTTTGCATGTTTACCCTCTCTTACCTCCCAACTAGCACATTAACGTTAAAATAAACCTTATATCATTCTTATATCGGTTCCAGGTAAGTGTTAAAGAAAGAAAGAAAAGAAAGAAACATTTATTCGAGACAAAAAACACACAGCGTTTGTCACGAAACGGTTCTATCTCAGCATAATGCTGGCATTGCTGCCAGCGCTGGTCAAGGTAAGGTGTTACAATGCCTGTAAAAAAGGTGTTAGAGCATGCTCTAACACCCTTATAAGCACGAATCAGGCCTACGATCTTACAGGTGTTAGAAAGCCTTTAGAGCAGTGTTATCTGACACCCAAAGTGTTGACCTCTACAAATTCCGTAGTAACGGTTAAGGTGTTATAACACCAAGAGTGTCACCGAGTTCCAAGTGAGCATTTTACTTCTTTCTTACTATAAAATTATGTGACAAATATGTCTACCGACAAAATGGCGAAGGTGGGCATTAGTTTATTAAACAGGAGTTACTAATTGAAAGTGATTTGTGTTTGTGTTATGAAGTGTAAACAATCTGTCCTTGTGATTTTACGGTAAGTGTATAATAAGTACCATGTTTTCCATCTCAATTTTAACGCGCCCACGATTTATTAAAGATGTCTAATAAAACTTATGAAGAATATAAAATAGACACTTAAAGTATTTTTCATTTTTTATTCTTGTTTCTTGGCCAGTGGCATGTTAAATTAAGTGGCATCCATAGAATGGCAAGAGTAACATAAATATTGAAGTATTTTGATGTCAAATATTGAATAACCTAATCAATTTGTAGGTTAGAGTTCACCAAAACAATGGCGAACTTACACTAAAGCTTTAGGCGTCAGTTAAGTCTTCTATGAGTGAAGAAATGTTATGAAAGTGAGTGAAGCGAAAATGGAGATCCGTGATCTCTGCCTACCCCTCCGGGAAAGAGGCGTGATTATATGTATGTATGTATGTAAGTCTTCTATAACGCTTATTGAGTTAGTCAAGAATATTGTGCAGGCTTTGCCTTCACAAAGGTGTTATAACTAACACCATAAGCGTTAGAAAAAGTTCCAATACTAACAAATGAGTTGTTCAACATTTCTAGTATCTTGTATTACTATACTCTTGACCAACTCTCTTATAAAGCGTCTGCCTGCACCTTATAGTAGATATAACACCTTAAGCTTTATAGGACACTCCACGACAACAACGAAAAGAAATAAGAGTTAACGAGCACTCTTGTAAAAGTTAAGGTGTTAAAGCTATAACATATTAAATATTGTTGAGTAACACTCTTATAACTCTAAAACCTGCTTAAGAGCGTTCAATAACGCTCTAGTAACACTTTTGGAGTTAATATTTTTTCTTAACTCCTCTATAACACTATTAGTTCCAACTGAGATAATTATAACTCACTTATAAAGGTTAAGGTAATAAAACCCTTAGTTGACACCAAAATGTTAGTTGGGCTAAATTTATGTCAATAATGTTTTCTCGGTAAGTGGTTTTGTAAAATCTTTTGAGATATAAATATCTAAAACCATAAACCTTTTGAAGAAGTTAACGTTTTAATGTGAGCGTGTAAAATCAGATTAAACGCAGAAAAAAACATGATTCTTGGCAAAAAAATCTTGACCAAAATAAAAAAAAAATCTTGATAAAACAAAAATGTCTTGTTTCAAGTAAATATTTTTTTCTGTGCACAATGCTATGCCAGTAACATGATCATGTTCATTAGATAACCATAGGTATAAGTGTACCCAAGTATTTTCTGTAAAATAGGTGTTCGAAATCATGTTACCTCTTTAGTGAGCAATCTAAACCTAAAATTAAAAAAAATCGCATCGCCACAACAATCTCAAGTGGGCTTATCATTTCACTAGGGTCGTTGTGTATTCATGTTTCTGAGTCACGCGCGCCACTAGAGTTTGAGCATGCGCTCAAGCTTTCGTACCAACTTCACCCGATCGCCGTGTTGTTGTAAGCGACGTGGAGGAGACGAGGTGGTGACACCGGTGACCGGTCCCAACGGAAATAGCGCTGGATACCCCTTATATGTATTTGCTTAGTTCACATGTGATTTGTAAGCATGGCAGATGTACGAGTACCTAACCAAACAAAGGCAACATAGGTTGCGATATTAATATTTGGTTGTGACGAACGTGTTTTTTCTAATTAACATAAATTTATTTTCTATAGTAAATACAAGATGATAATTAACATAAACTAAATTAAATTCAAACTACGTTAAATTTAAAAAAGGCCCTCGAGGCATTGTACCGAGGATGCTGGCGGCATTTCCTCGTTGAATTGCAATGCTGATGCGTTGCGCAAGAAAGCCGCCAGCTCTTCGGTCACCAGTTACATCAACCAGACGTTTCGCGATTTCCGCAAATAACTTATGTGCACTGGGACCCCACGGACCGAGGGTCTCGACGCCAAAGGGTACAAAGTTGTACTCTCTGCCGAGGCCGCTATAATTATTACATTTTAGAAGTTCGGCGTTTTTCGCCGCTGCACCCGCTTTAGAAGTAGTCCGTTGGATATATTTTATTTAAGAACAAGTGGCCCAAATAACAATCGTAAATTTCTTTTCATTGATGTTAATTATTGTTTTTACTTAAATGCTAAATATTGTTCAATACTAAAAAGACTTACTACATAATGGTGTTAACTTCGCCAATACTTTTCCAAATATTTCACAATACATTTCTATAATACAAGCATATTATTAAATCAGTGATGGAACGAATCAAACAATATAGTACTTGGGTCACCAATTCCAATATTATCATTCTACGCAGCTCATTTTTTGCTCAAAATAGAGCCTAAAGTGTTTGGTTGTTAAGTCCTATTTTCCGTGAATCGAAACCACTTGATAAGCCGATATCTATTGAATAGATTAAAACCACTATACGATAACGCAAATCAGTCGATATCAGAGCGCATACACCACTCAAACGGAGAAGTGTTTTTGAATCGCGGAGAAATATAAGTCAAAATGAATTGTCGATACTACACGGAACGAACCTTGGGGTGGATGTTGAACAACAAATTAATAGTGTTCCTAAGTCTCCTTTGTTTCTGCCTATTTGTCTCGACTTTAACCCTTTCTGGCCAGAAAGGCAGATTGATTAACCAATTGGAGGAAGCCAAAGCCGCGTTGGATCCAATGCCAGCACCTGATACGGAGGAACCTACGGAGGAACCTACAGAGGCACCTACGGAAGCGTCTACAGATGCACCTACAGAACCCACCGTAGAACCTACCCAGGAGACTACTCCTGAACCCGAGGGAACGGATACTGATTCTTCACCTGATGAGAATACAAATTCTGAATCGCAAAATGTCGTCGCTAAAACTGAAATAGTAGAATCGACAAATGAAGATAATGTGCCGAAAAATCTTTCAAGTGAACTAACGAAAATCGTGGAATCCAGTAAATTACTATCTCTAATATCAACGCAATAGTGAATAATATTTAGTGTTAATGAAATTATGTGAACTGTAATGTTTTAATAAACAAAATGTAAGTTATTATTTGTTGAATTTAAATCACGACCTACTCAGACTACTTAAAAATACTTAAGCAAATTTTAAAATCTGGAACAATGTTGTTATTTTTTTCATAAAATTGTTAGGATATATGCATATGATAAACAAAGCATTTAATTGTTTTAATAATTTTAAAATTAGGTGATTTGCATGGTTTCTTTGTAATACCACAGACTAAAATACCTGGTCTCTGATACCAGGCCCCGTAGCATGGATCGCCTTATCACGCGATAAGTGATAGGATAGAGCTGCCGTCCCTGGCTGACACCGTTCGATAGAATGAGACGACGCGCTTATCCTATCACTTATCGCGTGATAACGCCATCCATGCTACGGGGCCAGCATAGACTAGCAACGCCATCTGCATATAGCCAGTATTTTAGGTTAAGGGATGAGCCATTGTATTGTGTGTTATAATATTTTGTAACATTAAATAAATTAATATTATAATATGTCGGTACGCATTTATTTTGCTCAGCAATGGGTACATACTTTTTGTGATTGATATCCACTATGGCATGAAGATTATCAATAGGTACTAATATTGTAAAGAGGTAAATATTGCGATTTTGTCAGTTGGTACTCAGTAGATTATGTCAACTACTCAGCCGATTAAAAAAATATTTCACTAGCAAAATACAAAGGTTCTTCTGAATGGCCCCTCCTGTTGCTCTGGGGGATATCTTGAAACTATATTAAAACGTGTTATACAAATACAAATGTAGGTAACCCAACTATACAAAATTATAAATAAAATACATCATTAGAAAACTCAGGTTTTTGTTCTCATATACAGCACTGGATCTAAAACATGTTACTAAAAATAGAATAATGTATACATTGAAACGCAGCGGCAAAGTGGTGCAAAGTTACCTCCGCCACTTATTTATTCTATAAACCAGCCAAGTGCGAGTCGGACTCGCGCACGAAAGGTTCCGTACCATTATCTATAAAAAACTATTTTATTTTGTGTTTTTAAACAGAAATACATCATCTGTGAAAATTTCAGCTGGAACTATCACGGTATCAGTGAGATACAGCCTGGTGACAGACAGACGGACAGCGGAGTCTTATTAATAGGGTCCCGTTTTACTCTTTGAGTACGGAACCCTAAAAAAACTAGCCAAGTGCGAGTCGGACTCACGCACGAAGGGTTGCGTACTATAAAAACGGCACAAAAATCACGTTTGTTGTATGGGAGCCTCCTGTAGCCTAGTTGGTTGTGGCCCTGCCTCCAAAGCCGGAGGTCCCGGGTTTGAATCCTGGTAAGGGCATTTATTTGTGTGATGAGCACAAATATTTGTTCCTGAGTCATGGATGTTTTCTATGTATTTAAGTATTAATTTATCTATGTATGTTAATCGTGGTCTAGTACCCATAGAACAAGCTTTACTTAGTTTGGGACTAAGCCAATTTGTGTAAGATTGTAAAAGAAAAAAAAAAGAAAAAAAATATTAATATATTCTTGTTTTTAGTATTTGTTGTTATAGCAGCAACAGAAATACGTCATCTGTTAAAATTTCAGCTGTCAAACTATCACTGTTGTTGAGATACAGCCTGGTGATAGACAGACAGACGGACAGCGGAGTCTTAGTAATAGGGTCCCGTTTTACTCTTTGAGTACGGAACCCTAAAAATGAAAGCTTAAACGAGAATATATCTCCTTACTGCCTTCACATCATAACGTAAGTGTTAAGGCAACAGTCTTGTCATGAAGGCTTTAATAAATTAACGTATCAAATCGACTTGTTATGCACCTAATCGAGTAACAAAACTAATAGACGCTGGTAAATCTAGGTGCCATTTGATCATTTCGAGCCGTACGTCCGTCTACTAGATGCGATGCGATTTTGCGTTAATTTTAAAATAAAGGGAACAATTCAAGCTTTGAACCGCCGCCCGGCACCGGATCCTGACTGTAGCCTAGTTGGTAGTGACCTCGCCTTCGAAGCCGGATAGCCCGGGTTCAAATCCCGGTAAGGGCATTTATTTGTGTAATTAATACTAATATTTGTTTCGGTGCCATGGATGTTTTCTATTTATTTATCTTTATACGTATCTATATGTAGTACCCATACTAAAAGCTTTGCTTAGTTGTATGTTGTTAGATTGTCCCCAAATAATTTATTCATTCATGCAATCCTTTTGGCCTAGTCTAGTGAAAGATCACTGGTTTGATTCCAGCTTGAAGCAATGTTTTTTTTTTCTTTCGTGAGTAGGTAGATTGTTCTAATGAATAAAACATTTGTTTTGTGTTAATTTGTTAACTGGTATTCGATCCCCAATGCAGTATACCTAACAGGAAAACGTATTTTTGTGGCAGATACGCAAAATACATTGAAAAGCGTATAAAAACATTGACCCATTGATTTATTAATAAAGTAATAAGTATTTTTTATAGCCAATCATAATATCTTTAACGAAAACGGGAAAAAACTCGGTAACAGGGAAACTGCCGATTCCGAAATATAAGGGACATTCTTATTTCATCAATTTTCTGGCAACAAATTGATGCGTGGCGAGGGGCGGAATGTGGAATTTGGGAGGAAGCGATCTCATTTATATAGCCTCTTTGATGAGATGACTTCCTACGTAGTGGTACAACTTAAAACAGCCTAAAGCATTTTTCGTAACCTATTTTAGCTAAAATGCCGTTAAAATTTGTTTATTATTTATTCGTTAATAGATTTTATTCATCACAGGTATTCTAAGTCTAATGAGTAAGAAGTTCTTTAGGATAAAATCGTGACCGTTTTTAGCCAAAGTTACGAGAGATGTTATAAGAAATGTAACATTTCAGCTAATACCAGAGCGTTACAAAGATTCGATACAATAGGTAATTACTTAATATCTAAATTAGAACTAGAGGATCCGTCTACAAGATACCTGTGATGTTGACACACTACGTCATGTTTGACGCGACAAGGGTATTTTAAATTTATGTATCTTGTGTGTCTCTACTGTGCTTTTTAAATTGCTCATGTAGTGAGTCACCGTCTCAGTACAATATTAATCTCAGGCAATCATTTTATTGTTGATGTTGAAAACTAGGCGTCATAATAGAGAGAGAGATATCTTCACTTATGATTTAATGACATTTTAAATTCGGAGACAAGAACCCCCGGGCCATGTCAAATTTTAAATGTCGAATCTTGCCCGGCGCTTTGGTTTTTATTTCTTAGCTGAGAGCGGATGTAAATTAAAGTGACGGAACTGTTCTACGTCGCTATGATTCCAGTGTGTCAGGTTTCTGATATGACTTTGTTAAAAATACCATAATATTTTGTATTAGGCGGTAATATCGAAAAAAAATACATTTTTATGAAAGAAGTGTTACAAAAAGTCTTCAAAGCGTAACTTTTCTTAAGGAAGCCGCCTTAGAAATAACTCCCTAAGATATAAAGGATCGAAGGTGTCAATACGAAAGCGTACACTCTTCCTTCCTTTAGTTATTTACAGCACTCATCAATTGGGCCGGTCACTGTTTTAACTTTCACCCTCGCCATGCCAAATTATGAATAAGTTCCGAGGTACTGATAGCCACTTATATGTGGATTATTTTACTAGACCGGATCTTATCTTAAGACCCGTCGGTCCAACAAAGCCACAATAGCCACGTGACACACAATATCTTACTTGAATAACGACTCTATTGTTTAAATTTAAATACATAAGAAAAAAACCCCGACATTTTAGTTTCAAAGTTGAATGTTTCAAAAACGGCTGAACCGATTTTGATGAAACGTAGCTAAGAACCATTTCGATTACGTCAGTTTTCGGATAAAAAAAAACGCATTCACATCGATCCATTCGTTTAGGAGCTACGATGCCACAGGCATACACACACACAGAAAGACGGACACACAGACACAGAGACACACAGACACGTCAAACGTATAACACCCCTCTTTTTCCGTCGGGGGTTAAAAATGGTCAACTGCAACATAGTATTTTTAATGTCCTTCCTTTCCTTAGACATAAAGTCGCTTTTTGGGTGAAAAAAGTAAGTGTTACTTACAGTATTAATTAGCGGTTACAGTTATATAACTTTCTGTCAAAAATTTCATTTTCGGTACAAGCTTTTATTGCCGACTGTACTCTTCTGCATACCATCATCAACTACTCATTGAGACGATTCTAACGAGCCCAAACTCGATGGGGTTGTGTCGTTTTATTGCGGAGTTCCTATGGCCACCTTTCAGCTCCAGCATCAGATCAGCTCCAAGTCATCATAATATTGTATTGTCATGCGATATACATATGCTTGCATAATTTCAGCTCAATTGGATAATGGGAAGTGACTGAAAAATGGATTGCAAATTTTGACGGACAACTTACTTACATATATACATACAAACAGTGCAAGTTAATATAAAGCTTGTAAAAAGATATCTTTGTTTTCCACAATGAAAGACACGTAGAACTGATGGCCGTTAGGGTGGGAAGGCTCTCGAATGGCGACCACGTACCTGAAGGCGCGGCGTGGGTAACTGGACAAAGGTGGACTGATGGCCTGGTAAAGGTCGCGGGAGTCCGCTGGATGCGGGTGGCGCAGGACCGGTCACTTTGGCACTCCTTGGGGGAGGCCTATGTCCAGCAGTGGACGTCTTTCGGCTGATATGATGATGATGATGATGAATGAAAGACCATCGCAATTTTTACTAGGCACAAAGAGAAGTGAATTCGGTCTAAAAAAAGAATCCGCACCGTATTATTATCGAATTTGTTTTTGACGTACGTAAGTATATGAACAATTAAGGTATTGAAATTAACAAAGAATAAAAAGTCTATCCCACGTGTCACAAATTAAGGCACAAAACTCTTTTTTTAACGTAGGTACTTACTATTAAATAGGACGCTGAAGAAAATAAAATAATATCGGATATATTGAATTGTGTAAGTAACAGACTCTCATAATATATTTCAATTATTGTTTTTTGATTTCTTACTTACGTTCCAGAAACAATGCAGTAAGTATGCAATTTTCAACCAGCCGTCACTTACTTATACCTACACATTTTACAACACACTGATAATATTATGAATATTTTGCGATAATAACCATAATAAAACAAAACTAATTTCACCCAGTAAAATGATTAAAAGTAACGAAATAGAATTCATGAATTCGTAAAGTAGCCGGTAACAGACAAAACGAGAACAATCCATCAGAAACTGCATAGAGATTTGCCTTCACCCCCGAAGGAAATATAAATACAGTATTGAAATATCGTATAATGTGTATCGGAATAACGTCCCAAGCATGTATAACCGGCCAATTAACCCTGAGCTCCTTCCTCCCTCGTAATATGAGATTGCAGGAGGTTTTAAGAGAGGTTGGGTAGGTGCGGAGGGGTCTGATTAATCTGGACGCAGTAAACGTTCGATAGGTTGGAAGCTACTTATGACCATGAATATTTATAACGTATTAGCAGAACGTCGCTGTTGCCACCGTGAATGTTAAGGCACTTCAGATTTTTGAAAAAATAGGTTGGGTTTTGTTGTTGCCACATAATGTCATTTTTTAGGGTTCCGTACTCAAAGAGTAAAACGGGACCCTATTTCTTCACTGTCCGTCCGTCCGTCCGTCTATCTGTCAACAGGCTGTATCTCAAGAACCGTGATAGCTAGAGAGTTGAAATTTTCACAGACTATGTATTTCTGTTGCTACTATAACAACAAATACTAAAAACAATTTTTTTTTTAAGTAGGGCTCCCATACAACAAACGTGATATTTTTGCCTTTTTTATAGATAGTGGTACGGAACCCTTCGTGCGCGAGTCCTACTCGCACTTGGCTGTTTTTTTACCAAATTAAGTAGTCAAACGATTATAAAAGCCATCTGATGTAACTAGACATTTTGAAAAAAAAATCATGGAGCATTCACAGATTCTATGATTCAGATCCATCTTAATCATAGAATCTGTGAATGCTCATAAACACATATGCTTACCACATTATAATATATAGGCACTCCAGTGCCTATATATTATTATGTTGTAAGTTACTATGTTACCTCAAATTTTGTTGTGGAGAACAGAGTGATCGCCATCTGCAACTAAAATCGTTTTTTACGTGCTAAAGTCCAGTTGTGAGATATTAAGCTTCGCTGAGGACATGCGTTTAGTATGAAATCAATTCTTCAGATTCCATCTATATCAAATTTGACTGAAAACAACGCTTGAAATTGAGTTGGTGTGCCAAAATCATTCTACACCAAATAGTCACAAAAAAAACATACCAAAAATATTTTACACCTATTGATACTTAATATTAGCGTCAATCTTATATTGATTTTAACTTTCACGATTTTCACACATTATTTTAGCAAAAACTAGATCTAATGAATTTAAAATATTATGCTCGAGTTTAAACAAAAATACAATATTTACAATATATTTCTCGATAAAAGCAATTTTTCTCCACTTCCTATTTACATTATCTGACACACAGTTTATTTAAGGATACTAAATTTCAACCGCCAAGCGAACTTTCAACACCGATATTTCAGCAGCTCGCCGCCCCTTAAATGCAAATTATAAATGTTTATAAAGAGTTCAATTTATATTCTAATTCGATGGGCTCCCGCTAGAGGGCGTTGTGACGGCTTCTTCGGCTAAATAAAGTCGTTAAATCTAACCCAGGATTTTCCTATGTGTGGAAACCATGGTAATTTAATTACTGTCACGGAATATGAATTTCCTCATTATTTTTCTGGACTGTAATTTTAAAGTTGCGCTTACATTTCGGCTAGTCGAAGAATAAAGCTAAATTGTTTAATTTAATCTTGGCCGATCTAAGCTGTTTCTTTTAAATTCAGTGCGATACTTTCAATCGAGGTTTTTTTTTTTTTTTAGCTCACTTACTGATAAAAGTGCCCTTGTGGCCTATTTGCAGAATAAATAATTGATTTTGATTTTGATTTTTGAATAATTTGTGTTGTGAACTCTCGGCACTTACCTAAAAATATCAATCTACTTTCGAGGAGATGACAGGTTTTGGGTTTTGGCAAATTATAAACGAGATATTGTTATTTTGAAAGTGGCTGGTGAATAAAAATCTTTTACTTATGTCGAAGTAAATATTTTAGCAAGTTTATTATTGTATTTAAATTTATAATGGATTCTAAATTCAAATAAGGTAAATATAAACTTAATATTTAATTATCTCTAGGTTCTGAGGCCATTTCACTAATGATCCATAACACTAAATTGAACCCACGCAAAATAACATAAATCTAGACTATTCCAGCCAAGCCCGTCTCCTAAACCCAAAGTAATATTACTTGTTATGTCACCCACATTCCTTCCATATTATGACTCATAAAACAAATTCAGAATTCATAACTAAGGCTAATGTACAGCTTCACAAAGCCAAGAAGTCGGTTAACCGTCGCGGTACTGACATTAAAACGACGTTTTTCGTTTGTGTAGGGTAATGGTCTTAAAAATGAGGCACGTAGTACAATGCAGTAAACAGGCAGTCGCATGCCTCCGGGAAGAGTAACAAGCCCTTCTACGTTTAAGAGACAAGTGAAAAGAGGACTACGTTTTCCATTGTACTAATAATTAAAAACTTTACCAGGTCATCAGTTCACCTAGTGGGGTCTATGCCTGCCGGTACATGGTGTAGACGCAGGTTCAATTAATGATGTAGGCGACACAATATTTGATTTTAACAACGTATAATGCACTGAGCGATTAAATTACAGATTGCTTGATATAAGTAAATAAAGGGTCGCGCGCGTTCCCGGCCAGGGTCGTTGGAGTGAATGATGATGGCCCGCGGCGCGGCGATCTCCCGCGGGGCGCGGGGCGCGGGGCGCGGGGTGCGGGGCGCGGGGCGCGGCGATCTCCCGCGGGGCGCGGGGCGCGGGGCGCGGGGCGCGGGGCGCGGGGCGCGGGGCGCGGGCGCTGGTGGCGGGGGCCGCCGATCCTAGCGCGTGTGTGGGGGGCGCGAACACATGGTTTCCACTCGAGAACCTTTCTGGCCATCGGTTCTACGTGCAATGTGCCCCACCCACTACAACTTTCGCATTTAGCTATTTGGAGGGCTATATCTGTTGCGGATAACCTCATTTCTGATGCGATCATGCGGAGAAACTCCCAGCATCTAGCCCTCTCCCTTTGGGTGAATTTGAGCCTTCTAATGAAGCCCATAGTAAGCGGCCACGTTTCAATGCTAGAGTCCACAGAATGCGGGTGGCACAGGGCCGGTCATTGTGGCACTCTTTGGGGGAGCGCTTTGTCCAGCGGTGGACATATTTCAGCTGATATGATGATGGTGATGATGATGATGATGAATAATTAAACATAAACTCACGTTATGGTAGTCACTATGGATGATATGTTTCGCACCCATATCGGAAGATTTTCACGAATCAGCCTGAATAGAACCAGAGACATGTCTGTACCTATTTCTCCATAATTATATACTTATATTACACACAGATAACATTTGCGAATTTGTGGCTGTTAGTTTTTACATTGGGATGAATCTTTAGAAATAATTATCCTATTTCAAACATTCTCTCACCAATTTACAGAATGGACCTTCCAGTCATAGTCTCAGTTTCATTACATGACGCCTTATGTACCAGACCGAACACAACAATTACCAAACGGGTAATATTGAAAGAAAGAAAGAAAATTGTTTATTAGTGCAAAAATTACACAACAAAACTGCATATGTTTAGCTAATTATATAGCTATATCACGACAAGCTATCATTCAGATACATGCTAGCGCAAGCAAAATTGCTCAATACATCATACGGACAAGGACGTTTAAGTTGGTTTTATGATAAAATTTTAGTACTTAAAAGTAATTGATCAAAGCTTCTCAATGTTGCCAGTTTAGGCTAGTAAAATAGTAACAAGTGGTTTTATAGAATAGGCATCTGGAATGCGCAATACAAAAGATTATGTAACAAGTAATAAAACTCAATCCACAACCGCCCTAAGTCTTTATTTACGGCATACCCCACGGTCCCACCTGCCCGTTTGTGGCCGTAACGGGCCCCACACTTAGAGAGCCCTATGCTAATGACTAAAGTTTACAGTGTTGCCAACTTAATACATGCGGTATTACCCTGACAGGGCTTGTATTGAACGAGCTAGTCATATGGCTATATAGCCGTAATATATTAATATATTTATTTTTATACATGTACTAGCTTCTGTCCGCGTAGAACTCGTTTATGTCGTAGCTCGATACAAACTTTCACCCCATTTCCCCTTTAGGGATTGATTTCCGGGATAAAAACTATCCCTATATAAAATGCTCACCCCCCATTTCACCCCCTTAGGAGATAATTTCCGGGATAAAAACTATCCCATGTCCTTTCACGAAACTCAAACTTTTAACCAGATTTCATCTAAATGGGTTTCATCCAAATATTCACTCCCCATTTCACCCCCTTATACATAGGTGTTTGTGGTGATGTGATGACGTAGTAATTTGAAATAAGTATTTGACAGTTATGGTACAGTTCTACAGAGTGACTATAAATATTAATCCCAGGTACTCTGTTTTTTGGGTTCCGTAGCCAAATGGCAAAAAACGGAACCCTTATGGATTCGTCACAACTGTCTGTTTGTCTATCTGTCTGTCCGTCCGTATGTCACAGCCACTTTTTTCCGAAACTATACTGTTGAAACTTGGTAGGTAGATGTATTCTGTAAACCGCATTAAAAGTTTCACACAAAAATAGAAAAAAAACAATAAATTTTCGGGGCTCCCCAGGCATACTCAGTAATGAAATTAAAAAAAAAATTTTCATCATAACCATTTGTAGGGTATCTATGGGATATAGGTCTTCAAAAATAATATCGAGGTATATACTATTTTTTTTTCTAAACTGAATAGTTTGCGCGAGACACACTTCCAAAGTGGTAAAATGTTTGTCCCCTCCCCCCCTGTAACTTCTAAAATAAGAGAATGATAAAACTAAAAAAAATATATGCAAACTTCCACCGACAATTGGTTTGAACGAGATCTAGGAAGTAGTTTTTTTTAATACGTCATAAATCGTAAACCGCATATTATTTGACGAAACCCTTCATGGGCGAGTCCGACTCGCACTTGGCCGCTTTTTTATTAACAGTTCTGAGAATTAAACTATTGGCTATATTAAATTTACAGGTTTTAACCGATTTTTTAAATACCAATACGAAGTAAAACCCTCTTAGTCTTTTAGTAATTGTTTTACAAAATTTCTGGAAGCCTGGATAGTTTTAATTAAAAACAATATATGAGAAACAAAGTGCTCAGTCATGAGCGAGGCAGAATAAAAACGCTTACAAAAGAAATACACCATATTTCAGTTAAATAATTATGATTGACGTTACTAGAACGGCAAAACCATTCCTCTCGTTTGACTTCCGAGACTTTGAGAGCTACTTAGAAAGTATACAAAAGAAAAAGTTACACTGTTAGGTGAAAAACACAAAATGAAGAAGAAGGGTGCATAGTGACGCGTTGTCAAATATATTTACCCATAGGCAAGCCATAGCGAATGGCTCACTGTTCTTTAAGATTATAGTAAAATAAATGCTGATTTTATAATTAAGTAGGCAAGCCAGTGTGAATCGAGTTCAATGCACACCTCGCCACTGGTGCAGTACGGACAAACGCCAATTAGACAATAATTGACTTTCAAAACAAAGTTTTAACCGACTTCAAATCAGTAGCCAAATAGTTTCAAGTTTGCCTATAAAATTCCCTCGAGTTCCCTTAATTTCTCCAGGATCCCATCATCAGAACTAGATTTTGGTGACAACGGGACCAATCTGGAAGTATATGCTTTCAAACGAAGAAAGATTTTTTCAAATCGGTTCATAAATTACGGAGTTATGACGTAAAATACACACATAAAAAAAAAAACATACAGACGAATTGAGAACCTCCTCCTTTTTTGAAGTCGGTTAAAAAACGAGGCACGACATTTGGGGATTTCACGTTGTGAACTTTTAGTTCTGTTACTAATACTCTAACATAGGCTAATTTTGTTTCATAACTCTGTATCACATTTTGCGTTTCAATGTATAATATTGCGCGCTTGCTTCCTCACTCGCCGAGCCAACGTGTCAGAAAGAGACCGCTATATTTAAGCTGCATTTAAGTACAGCACAAGGACTGTCAGGCGTATATAGAATAGATCCGGCTTGTTCATAAACATTCCTAGGCAACGCCATATGTTTGTCCCGACGTAGAAGCCGCGCCGCCGATCGCTCCTCTTGTTCAGAAGCCCGACTTTAACACAATCACTGCCAAGAATCGCTACGCGCTACGCTCGTAACCGATGCCGTGGTTTTCCTCGTATGTAGAGGAAAGTGACTACGGCGTAGGCGCCTACTAGTCGGGTTACTGGCAGTGAAAGTGTTAAGGGAAGAATGCATTTTTGATAAGCCTATGGGCTGTTAGATGTTAGGGTGAATATACACCCATCTACCTATAGCTTTCAAGCATAAGTACGTGGTGTCAAATACATGAAAACACATCGCACAGCTTTGGTGGATCAACCTTACGGAATTTGTCCTAAAGTTACTTAATCAATAGCGCCACTAAGACCGGAAAATCCTACCCATTTGTCCAGGCGCCCTGGGAAATTAGCTAAGCATTACGTTTAATACACAGGTAATTCCGGCGATTTTCGTTATTATTACCTGACCTGAATTCTACTATCCCTAGGAGATGGTCTTTAGGGACAGCAGTGCATTTCTGACCTGAACAACGAAACAAATGTAATACCTAAGGTAATGAGATTTCATTGTGCGATTTAAAAGTTATTCCGATTTTGAAATTCATTTTTACTCTAGTGTAAGTGTTAATGTTATATTTAAACTGCGTAATAACTGTGTGGCGACCACGTCCTGGAAGGCGCGGCGTGGGTAGGCCCCCCACAAGGTGGACTGATGACCTGGCAAAGGTCGCGGGAGTCCGATGGATGCGGGTGGCGCAGGACCGGACATGTTGGCACTCTTTGGGGGAGGCCTATGTCCAGCAGTGGACGGCTGATATGATGATGATGATGATGATGAATAAATGCCCTCGTGTAGAGTTACAATATCTCTGCATCACCTACTATGAACCGTACTGGTTAGATTTGATTTCTGCTACCCTAAGGTTGTATGGAAGCGATCGCTCTCTTGCGATAAGACCGCCTGTTGTTTGCCTCTACTTGTGTTGATTATATACTTTACGGTTTTCTTTTATTGAGGTGTGCAATAACAACAAATATATATGTATTGTATCACCACCTCCTTTCTTCCAGTGGATGTCGTAAAATTGTGTGAATTTTTGGCACTGCCGTTCGTCACCTGAGTCATGACCTGGTACAGAAAGCAGTCGTTTTATGTATGTACAGTTGAGCTTGTGACGTTCAATATTTAATTTTGCACCAAACTGTATTCGTTCTTAGTTTTCTTCCTGTATCACCAATGTACTTTTAACTTAGTATTCAGTTTCTTTATTTACGTATAACTTTAAACTCACTATCTGAAATAAATGTTGCGTTCGGTCTGTCAAGTTGACAGTGACACTGACACACAGTTTGGCGACGCGTTCACACGATGCAATCTGCCGTGCCACTCAGGCACGAATATGGCTCGGGATTTGGAATAGTTTTAAGATATATATATTATGTTTAGCGTAGGTATTTGTTTTGTGTTGCCTTCCAAGAGGTAACTCATGTAAAGGTTCCGACGGAAGACCAGCGCTGGCCTTCTAGGTTAGCACCATGCTGAGTCGGGGCCTTTTCGTGGACCCTGCTATTTTTACGTTCTGTGTTTTGTTTTTTACACCCATTGTTTTGTCCACGAATAAATGTTTTCTTTCTTTTTTTCTTTCTAAAATTCGAGGATGGGATCTAGTTGAGGTGTGTTGTGGTAGCAATCTGTCACTAACTCCATTTCCTCCGTCTCATTCGAGACCACTGAATGATACGTGTGCTATGCCGTAGCGCGAAGCAGCATTTTTCCGCTACAAAGAAAATCCCACTTATAAATATAGAGGCATGACTCATATGTATGTGGTGTACACATGGCACTGAAAATAAAGTTTAATGGACTACCCGTTCCTGGAAACACGGACCTAAAAGAAATGTGTAATTGGACGAGCGAGCGAAGCGAACGAAGTTTTTCGTTTAAGTTTGGGCCAAAATTCTTTCGTATTTCCGGATTTCTCGCTGTCCCGCTGGTCTTCTCTACAGGTCGCATTTCTTCACCGATTCTCGTGAAAGAGTACTAAGGACCGTATCGGAAAGAAAGTAGACAACTTTAGGCATCTCTAAAAACTGGTACGTACATAAAATCGGCATAAACTTTTTTTTAAATAAGGAACTTTATCCTTTTCTTTTAATTGCAACAACAAATTTGTCAAACTGTCAACATGCTTACGCGTTCGTAAAAATATTTTAGACGATTGGTGCAAAATAAAAGGTATGACGATTAGAAAACTGGTTAAAAAGTACGAGTTGAGGCCCGCGGGCGTGCACAAGATAATATAGTTATTTGTGTCACAAGGGAGCAAAATAGTATATTTATGGCGAGGGCGGTGTATTGAATCCTGAACGTAGCGAGGGATCCTACAATAGAATCCTGAGCGTAGCGAGGGATTCTAACGTAGGATCCTGAGCGTAGTGAGGGATTCAAGTGTTAACGCCCAAGACGAAAATAATTTTGCTCCTGAGTGACACATGTAACTTTTCACACCGACTATGAGGAAAACATTTGCAAAAAAAACAACAAAAACAAAAAAAACAACAAAAAAAGAAAAACAACAAAAACAAAAAATAACAAAACTAAAAAACGAAACAAAAAACAAACGAAACTAAAAAAATAAAAAAAAATAACAAAAGAAACAAAAAAAACAAAAAACAACAAAAAAAAACAAAAAAAACGAACAGAAAACAAAAAAACTAACTGAAAAAAAAAACAAAAAAGCAAATAAAAACAATAACAAACAAGAAAAAAAAACAAAAAAAACAAACAAACAAAACAACAAAAACAAAAAAAACTAAAAAAATATCCTCATATATATATACGTACATTGCACGTAGAATCGATGGCCGTTGGGGCGGAAAGGTTCTCGAGTAGCGACCACGTACCGGAAGGCGCGGCGTGGGTAGGGCCCCCCACAAGGTGGACAGATGACCTGGTAAAGGTCGCGGGAGTCCGCTGGAAGCGGGTGGCGCAGGACCGGTCATTTTGGCACTCTTTGGGGGAGGCCTATGTCCAGCAGTGGACGTCTTTCGGCTGATATGATGATGATGATGATGATGATATATATATTTATATATCATCATCATCATCATGTATGATGATGATGATGATGATATATATATATATATATATATATTTATATATCATCATCATCATCATCATGTAATTTCATCGTAATCGACAAACGTATATCGTATCGTAATCGATATCGATATAATCGTAATCGATATACGTTTGTCGATTACGATGAAATTACAATCGATTATTTTATCAAGATTCTATTGGCACATTGCGTAAATGCTACAAGCCAATGAATAAATTAAAAAAGTAGCTTGAACAGAAAAGTAGCATTTTGCTCCCTCTCGTCGGGGACCAAAACTTACTTTTCTGAATGAGAGGTGTGAAAAATTAATTTGGTGACTTCTGTATTCTAGAAAATTTGCCTAAATCTGGAATAAAACCGCTGACAACTGACTTGTCCTTAGAAAAGAGAGTCGTAAGAATGTTTAAACAAAATCCGTCCATTTCAATTCGAGATGCGGCAAATAGAGCCAGAAGTTCGCCCAATTGAGCGATATTTATTTATTTATTTATTTATGTATTCCGTATTTATTTATTATTATTTTATTTATTTATCGTATGGCGGTTACACACTGGTACATAGTTACGAGTATATGTATTCGTATTGATGTCGCTGATAGAGTTCCAGTGTGCGCTGCGAGGTTCAGAAGGAACAGTGCAGCTGCCGAGTTTGTTGTTCTTTTAGCACCACCAAATACATAATGCTAATTAGTATTGGGCTATCATGAAACGACAACTCTAAAAAAACGTCAAAGCTGCCACCTCAGTTGACGACTTTAAAAAAAGTGGAACAGGGTATCATCAAATGTGTCAAAAGTGATCGTCCAGAATTTAATGAGACACATTAAAAAAAATTTAGGTTGCAGGCAAAATATATATATAATACGACGAATTCATTCAAAATAGTTTTTTATAAAGACCTTATTTTTCAGTTTTCTTTTTGTTTCATTATCAGTTTTCACACAGAATAAAAATAACACCATTTTGAAGTTTTCTACTTTCTTTCCGATACGGTCCTTAACTATGTAGTAAATAAACTATTCGAGTTTTTAGTACCTACGGCCCAAATCATGTGACCAAAATAAGTTGTATAGTCAGCAGCAAAAGTAGGTGATAATTTTAGCACCTTGTCACTTTTACCACTTTGACGTTAAGTGTATTGTTACGTTAAGTGCGACAAAGTACTAAAATGTTCATCTGCTTTTGCTGTTGACTGTTGTAACTCGAACTATGACTAAGTAGATCTCGTTTATCTATAGTTTTTAGTGAATGCTAAATGAGGTAATAATTCAATACAACAGGGATTAAAATATAATAAAACATAGTTAAACCAACGTTTACGCATAGCAAAAAAACTTAATATTTATCGATTTTAACTATCGACGCATTCTAGAGAATAATATTTCACACATGTTTTGAGTGGCTAAAATTTATTACCATACAAACTTAATTTGTTACTGTAATCGTGGAAAGCAAATGTATTTTATTCAAAAATGAATCTTATTACAAAGTAGTAACGGGCTTTTCTACATTCACATATTGTTCTAACATACGCATTCTTAATGGGAGAGCTATAGTAGATGACTGTATTAGTTTCGAGTACCGAGGTAATAAATTAATGGCGCCAATTTACCTTTACAGTTGAATCTGAGGAGATCAAATAATAATGTAAGCCAATTTCAACACTATCCTTATGGGAATATGGAAATGGCCGAATAGGTTCGCTTGGACTAAGACGGCAAAAACGGCTGGACGAAAAAACCTCAAGTGGTCATTCGTAGGGATTGTAGGTAAAGCGTGAGATTGTTTTTGTACAAATTTAACTATGGTTTTGTATTGGGTCGTATTTAATAAAGGGAATAGAGTTTAAAATAGACGTGATTATATTTAATTGGTAATTTGTCAACTAGTTTCAGACGCCGATTGTGCGGGGGTTGGGGGGAGTGTTTTCAGAGCTGATGTTTAGACGGGGAAGCGTGGGGCTGGACATTCAAATCTCGGAGCTTGAAGGTGGTGGTCGAGTTCTCCTGGTTGGGCTAGGTTACGATCTAGGTTACCTAAGGTTGTGCCTGGACATTGATTGAGCTAGTATACTTTTGTACTGGTTTAGTCTTTGATCGGACACAATAAAGGCAACTTAAATGGGGATTTCAATGTGTAAATTTGTAGTGTATCTACGTACATAATTTGGTGATTTAAACTCAATTAAATAATGTAGATTTTGAAGTTTTGAGAAGTTGATTCATTCGTGAATCTCTTGCAGTTAATATTTGTGTTCAAATAACAGTGTTTAAAAGTGATTAATTTTGACTAGAGTTACTTGGTTTAAAGTATAATAGTTTGATGGAGCTTCCTTTAATTTAAATTAGTGTTTTAATGGGGTTAGTCAGCTAGGAGAACCTTGACTGATACTTTCAATCCATTCGTTCTTTAGCTATATTTTGGATTGACATTGAAACTGGATCGAGCCTAAATTCGTAACGTAAACATTCATAGATACTTTATTGTGAAGGCGAGAAGGTTCAATATTGTGTGATTATTTTACATAGTATTGAACTATTTCGAGTCTTATTAGATTTTGAGTTTATTTTGGAAAGTTTAATTAATATTTCGACCAGATCAATGCCTAAATTGGATGTCAATTTAACAAAGCGCACGCCACCTAACGGTGACAAGGGCAGACGCTTTGGGATCCTGTTAGAAGTAGGCCAGGCTCAGAGATACCTGGGCACCGTCTCCTTTATTTGCATAGATGGTGTAGCCTATCATAAATGGGCCTCTTCCTTGGCTTAAGGTTTGCCGCAGGACTGAAGCGAGAGGTCGCAATTTAAAATAAGTCGACCGCTTGAATTTATTCACTCGTTAAGGTTTTGTGTGTGCTTAAGGCTTGGGTCTTTTATTGAATATATATTTATATGTTATACACACGCGATAGGGAGTGCATTTTACAGAACCTTGTCCACGGACCGTTGTGAAATGTACATTACACTGGCTATAGGTTGCCTTCTCGGATTAGCCTGCCGAACGATTTACAGCGTAGATCCCTAGCTTAGGTTTTACACATCACATAACACTAATAAAAGTAATGATGGGAGTTTTGCATACAATAGTTTAGGGACTAGTGGAAGGTAGGATTAGGAATAAATTCATACGTGGTAATAGGGACTTAGGAAACAAGGATTATTCATCCAATAACATTTATTTGTAGGATTAATTTGATAATTATGAGTAGAGAAATTAATGGTTGGTCTTAATTGAGGAGAAATGTAGAGTTTATGTAGTTGAATGTGGCATTCAGGTATGGTAATATAATTTCATATTTTATTTGGTTAGGGAAACAGTTTGGTTTCGGAGAAAGAAGCAAAACTGTTATAGGGACCAGTGACAGGCAGAGCAGATCGCTGATGAATGTAGTTACGGGCGAAATAATACCCTTATAACTACTAGCTATTTCGTACATAACTATTTGTGGAATACACATTCGATTAGAATAAATTCGATATTTCAAATGCCTACACATCACATAACACTAATAAAAGTAATGATGGGAGTTTTGCATAAGCCTAAGGTCTAGTGGAAGGTAGGATTAGGTATAAATTCATACGTGGTATTAGGGACTTAGGAAACAAGGTTTATTCATCCAATAATATTAATTTGTAGGATTCATTTGATTATTATGAGTAGAGAAATTAATGGTTGGTCTTAAATGAGGAGAAATGTAGAGTTTGTGTAGTTGAATGTGGCATTCAGGTATGGTAATATAATTTTATATTTTATTTGGTTAGGGAAACAGTTTGGTTTCGGAGAAAGAAGCAAAACTGTTATAGGGACCAGTGACAGGCAGAGCAGATCGCTGATGATTGTAGTTACGGGCGAAATAATACCCTTATAACTACTAGCTATTTCGTACATAACTATTTGTGGAATACACATTCGATTACAATAAATTCTATATTTCAAATGCCTACGATATAAAGGCAAATATATAGAGAAATAGGCGTTATATACCATAAATTGCCTGTATTATTAAGTTTATAACACGGCAATATTAAAATAAAGAGGTTTGTCTGAGTTTGTTTCGGTATTTCTTCTTATTCAAACCGTCAGGTACGAAATACTGGTAGATTCGCTCGTAGAGTCTTAAACTCATGAGGTAACTAGGCAGGTAAATAAGGTAGGATCATTCATACTCCATCCTAAGCAAGAAAGTAGCTTTGTGTGAGTAAAAGATTACCACACAACCCGTCGCTAAGACTTTGTTCAAAATATGAATACATAGGCTGAATATTAGTGTGTTTAAGGTGTCAAAATAATCAAGATAATAGAAAATCTAAGAGCTACGATCTTGCTTATCCGAATGATTAATAGGAGGTTGGTGTAAAATAACAAAAACATATAAAATATTTATATTAATTGATTTGACAGGTACCTTATTTTGAATTAGGATGCAGTAGGTGAACGAAGGAGTAGGTAGATAGATAGAGAGGAGTCAAGGTCCAATTTGCTACACATAAAAGAATTTGGGTTGTTCGGAACAACGTAGTAGTAGATGATCAGGTGGCCAATATTATTATTATTTATATTAATAGGTAATTTATTTAAGGGGGGGAAGTTACATTTTGGTGCCGTGACCAGGATCTTCATATATTTATAATAAATGAAACTATTTAGTTACATTTTGGGTAGGTCGGTTTCGGGATATTTCAGTAGCCTATTTTAGGCTACATTTTGTTGGCGTGGAATAGAAATGTGTGCATATTAGGGCTTTGACTCTTCCTTCTAGTAAGTTTAATGCAACAAGTAGTATAATCTATTGTTATAACTTCAAAATTACATTGAATAGGTAGTACAATTAGTAAATATGTGAGGGTTGTCTGGAGTTGCGCGCGTTCATGGGTTGCGATGATCACTTGATATCGAACGGACCTTGCGCTCGTTTGCCATCGACGTAGCGTTCAGCAAATTCTCGTTGTTCTGTCGTAGGTATGTTTGTATGTTTTATCTGCACCTGAAGTAAAATATACAATAAAGTATGTTAGTGTTTGAAGTTCACGACGTCATTTTCATATTTGTACAAAAGGGTTTAGAGTCTAAAACTATAGGGGGCGTGGGGGCGTAAATTGTGTTTAGTATGTATGTATGTATGTGTAAGGTAGTGAAACAAGGTGAAAATAAAGTTCGCAAAAGAAACAAATTTTAATTTTCTCATGTAACATTTTAGAGTCAGCAACGCACATGTGTTACCCTAGCATCAGTGGGGGCGTACTCGCGTTTCCCGCCGAACGCGTGTAAATATGGTGTTGTTTTTGTGGACACTTATAACAGTTGATAAGGGATCGTGCATTGAGAACAAAAAAATTTTGGGTTACTGGTACACGCAGGTAGTCTCTGAGTTAAGACAAAAGAAATCAAGTTGTCTTTGCCGTCGACTTTCATCTGTTTACTTTTATAACTTACGAGTATTTAGAAATTGCAGGCAGGAATTATAACGACATTGATAAGTCTTGATGTGAAATTACATCAGGAATATTCTAGAATTGAAACTATGATAAAAGGGGCTAATATTTTAGTAACGAACTGGAGCGATCCTAGCGCGTATAACGGCTGTTGCCCGAACCACTGAGTGCATTTGTAGTATTGATAGATTTCGGGCTTGGTGGTTCTTGAATGCATGCTAGATGTCGCAAGTGATTCTCATATGACATAAATTTAAAATTTATCAAGGGTTTCAATTCAAAAAGATAAATAAATACATTTAAATAGAATATTTATCATATAGACTCATTAGACTCGCTGCTGTTCTGCTGTCAAATCAAATTTGGATTTTACATTTATCTTGAAATAAATTCTTTGGTTTTATTTCAATAGTAGATAATAATATCTAAGCTTAAAACATTTAAGTAATAAAATATGGTAATTACCTTTATAACAGAAGAATTCACACATTCATATACAGCATACCGGGGTGAATATTGTAAATCCATAATCTCGCATGCTTTGAATAACCTAGGGTATCATCATCATCATCATCATCATAGGTTTCCTGTAATCATAGCAAAAAGAAATATGAAACAGACATACAAAAAAAACATGTATAGAAGATTGGTTATTTTGAAGTTCTTGAGAATACTAGCAAGGGATACAATCGAGCTAAACTACAAAAAGATCATGAATAAATATAAATATAAAAGGAACTTACTTGCGTGATTGTGTTTTGGACGCTTTCTCAAGTGCCTTATAGTTGTCCATTGTGAAGTAAAGTTTTTTTCGTGCATTCCATGTAGTGTTTGGTTCACTTGTGCTGAGAACTTTCTGTTACTAAAGCTTAAGATCATTGTTGTCTCATGGACTGAGGGATTCACTTACACTAAATTCAGGCAAAAGTACTTTAATTATTCTAGAATAACACTTGATAAGATCGTCGATCAAAATTATCGGTTCTTCATGTAAACAAAACCACAGACAAGGCAATCTGTACTTAGCAGATAAGCCGCGTCCGGACGCTTGAACGAGTCGGTTTGCATGCAATATGAGTCGTGATTTAGGTCCGTCTAGACAGCTGAGCAAGGTCCAGCTAAATCTTAGTCATCGTATTAGATTATTTTTCTCAAACGAAGATCGGAATAAAATAAAAAAAACTTGGTACGTCTATTTTTAATTTATCACAAAGAATAATCATCGGTAAATGATGATTCATCGTTACTATAAGTTAAGGGACGTTTAATCGATTATCTATGGTTCGATCAAGAGTAGTACTCGTGAATACTCTCTACAAGATGGCGCGATATGTAGAAAACTTATTTTTATTTTCATGTATGGCAATACTAGGCGTCAACTAAGGGATTTTTTTTTGGTGAACAGTTAAAAATATACATTCATATTTACAAGACTACCTATAGATATTTCTTGAGACATATTTAATTACTGAAGTTTTAATATAAAAAAATTCGGCATCACTAAAAATTGTAGTGAATACAAAAAAAGGGGAATACTTTCCGAACGTTGCGTCCCAAAGTCGAGTGCAGGTACTGCGAATGTCAAAACAACCAGATGTCGTATTTACTTTTAAAAAGGTGTAGAAAACTTAGTTTTGTATTATAAATTCCAGTTTTGGAGCATAAATAGTAGTGTAGTGAGACGGTTTCAACTAAATAACAATAAGTGTTTGAAGACTTGATTCGGTATCAATACATTATGTGGGTTTCACAGTACTTCCAAAGGAAATTAGTTTGTGAATAGTGTGACAGTTTTGTTTGTATCGTTTAATACAGATAGGTGGTTGATATTTTAATTGGTATCGATCGATACAAGTTATGAGGAAAAAAAAATTAAACGGTGAATTATAATTAGCAATTAGACACTATAGGAACAACTTGTATAAATTATTAATGAATAGATACAAACAAATACGATTAGAAGTCAAAAACATAGCTCATTACATCAGATAGATCAAGCCAAGACAGATTGAACATAAATATTTATTTTAAATCTATAAGTAATTAATTAATTAAAATGAAGTCTGAATCTTAATTAGTAATAAGAAATTGGTGTCATAAAGTATTGCAGTTATCATTCACCTAAAGAAGAAACATATTTTATTGCTTTCAATTTTATTTTTTAAATTATTGAAATTGAATGTTGTAATTGGACATTTTATACTGAAATAAATTACAAGGCATTTTATGTGCATTTTATATGTTGTTGCATTGTTTGGCATTCATTAAGGGAAAAGGGTTTAAATTTAATAATTATTATAAACAACTAAATAATTTGTAGAATCATCGGTGATAGTATGCATTGTTGCATTGATTACATATCTGGAATTTTGGCTACCTGTAACAATCTAGTGAACAAGCGAATGAGGAATTGATGTGTGCTTGAGTGTGTGACATATCTACTCAGAGATGATGAAAATTAGGTGAAGTTAGAAAAGAGTGTGCAGATTTGGAGGAACTTTTTGTGAAAATGGGTTGTTGCAAATAGACAAATGTTGGATAGTAATCGACCTGGATTTGTTGGTATTTGGGGGAATCGAAATAACATGTTAGTTAGTAAAAAAAAAATATCCGTAGGTTCAAATCGTATTACGATTAGCTCATTTCATGAGAGTTTTTACTGACTACACACTATACATACGCTGAGATTAAATTGGTATACACACCACATTTTGGAGAAGGATATTTGACATCGAATTATTTCAAAAATGAGTAGTCAATGTACATTCAGTTTTTGAAAAAGGTGATAACGTATCGAAACTTGATTCGAATTTTAATTAATGAGAAATGAACATCTCAATACTTATATAAAGGTTTTTTCTGGTTTGCGTGGAGAGTCTTTGTGGAATCACTCATTTCCGAACAATGTGGATAGAATTGGAGGATGCCCAGCCAGATCCAAAGATTCAGTTTGATGCTGCAAATTCGGGGCGTTAGGTCCTATTAGTCTCACAAACTAGTACTTCGTGCAAATGGAAAAGATTTGGGGAAAGGATTTTCATGTATCATTATTGAAGTTCAAAGAACTAAGTTTTATACCGAGTCATTAACAATCAATGAGTATTGTTTAAACACACCTCACACAAACACACGTTTAAGATGGGGGGGGGGTTGCTACGCTAACAAATCTAGGAGATATTTTCTTTATAAATAGTAGTTCGAGGACTATCCGTGAATTACATGTAATTACACGTCTATTCCTCGAGGGGGCGATTATGTAACTCGAACTATGACTAAGTAGATCTCGTTTATCTATAGTTTTTAGTGAATGCTAAATGAGGTAATAATTCAATACAACAGGGATTAAAATATAATAAAACATAGTTAAACCAACGTTTACGCATAGCAAAAAAACTTAATATTTATCGATTTTAACTATCGACGCATTCTAGAGAATAATATTTCACACATGTTTTGAGTGGCTAAAATTTATTACCATACAAACTTAATTTGTTACTGTAATCGTGGAAAGCAAATGTATTTTATTCAAAAATGAATCTTATTACAAAGTAGTAACGGGCTTTTCTACATTCACATATTGTTCTAACATACGCATTCTTAATGGGAGAGCTATAGTAGATGACTGTATTAGTTTCGAGTACCGAGGTAATAAATTAATGGCGCCAATTTACCTTTACAGTTGAATCTGAGGAGATCAAATAATAATGTAAGCCAATTTCAACACTATCCTTATGGGAATATGGAAATGGCCGAATAGGTTCGCTTGGACTAAGACGGCAAAAACGGCTGGACGAAAAAACCTCAAGTGGTCATTCGTAGGGATTGTAGGTAAAGCGTGAGATTGTTTTTGTACAAATTTAACTATGGTTTTGTATTGGGTCGTATTTAATAAAGGGAATAGAGTTTAAAATAGACGTGATTATATTTAATTGGTAATTTGTCAACTAGTTTCAGACGCCGATTGTGCGGGGGTTGGGGGGAGTGTTTTCAGAGCTGATGTTTAGACGGGGAAGCGTGGGGCTGGACATTCAAATCTCGGAGCTTGAAGGTGGTGGTCGAGTTCTCCTGGTTGGGCTAGGTTACGATCTAGGTTACCTAAGGTTGTGCCTGGACATTGATTGAGCTAGTATACTTTTGTACTGGTTTAGTCTTTGATCGGACACAATAAAGGCAACTTAAATGGGGATTTCAATGTGTAAATTTGTAGTGTATCTACGTACATAATTTGGTGATTTAAACTCAATTAAATAATGTAGATTTTGAAGTTTTGAGAAGTTGATTCATTCGTGAATCTCTTGCAGTTAATATTTGTGTTCAAATAACAGTGTTTAAAAGTGATTAATTTTGACTAGAGTTACTTGGTTTAAAGTATAATAGTTTGATGGAGCTTCCTTTAATTTAAATTAGTGTTTTAATGGGGTTAGTCAGCTAGGAGAACCTTGACTGATACTTTCAATCCATTCGTTCTTTAGCTATATTTTGGATTGACATTGAAACTGGATCGAGCCTAAATTCGTAACGTAAACATTCATAGATACTTTATTGTGAAGGCGAGAAGGTTCAATATTGTGTGATTATTTTACATAGTATTGAACTATTTCGAGTCTTATTAGATTTTGAGTTTATTTTGGAAAGTTTAATTAATATTTCGACCAGATCAATGCCTAAATTGGATGTCAATTTAACAAAGCGCACGCCACCTAACGGTGACAAGGGCAGACGCTTTGGGATCCTGTTAGAAGTAGGCCAGGCTCAGAGATACCTGGGCACCGTCTCCTTTATTTGCATAGATGGTGTAGCCTATCATAAATGGGCCTCTTCCTTGGCTTAAGGTTTGCCGCAGGACTGAAGCGAGAGGTCGCAATTTAAAATAAGTCGACCGCTTGAATTTATTCACTCGTTAAGGTTTTGTGTGTGCTTAAGGCTTGGGTCTTTTATTGAATATATATTTATATGTTATACACACGCGATAGGGAGTGCATTTTACAGAACCTTGTCCACGGACCGTTGTGAAATGTACATTACACTGGCTATAGGTTGCCTTCTCGGATTAGCCTGCCGAACGATTTACAGCGTAGATCCCTAGCTTAGGTTTTACACATCACATAACACTAATAAAAGTAATGATGGGAGTTTTGCATACAATAGTTTAGGGACTAGTGGAAGGTAGGATTAGGAATAAATTCATACGTGGTAATAGGGACTTAGGAAACAAGGATTATTCATCCAATAACATTTATTTGTAGGATTAATTTGATAATTATGAGTAGAGAAATTAATGGTTGGTCTTAATTGAGGAGAAATGTAGAGTTTATGTAGTTGAATGTGGCATTCAGGTATGGTAATATAATTTCATATTTTATTTGGTTAGGGAAACAGTTTGGTTTCGGAGAAAGAAGCAAAACTGTTATAGGGACCAGTGACAGGCAGAGCAGATCGCTGATGAATGTAGTTACGGGCGAAATAATACCCTTATAACTACTAGCTATTTCGTACATAACTATTTGTGGAATACACATTCGATTAGAATAAATTCGATATTTCAAATGCCTACACATCACATAACACTAATAAAAGTAATGATGGGAGTTTTGCATAAGCCTAAGGTCTAGTGGAAGGTAGGATTAGGTATAAATTCATACGTGGTATTAGGGACTTAGGAAACAAGGTTTATTCATCCAATAATATTAATTTGTAGGATTCATTTGATTATTATGAGTAGAGAAATTAATGGTTGGTCTTAAATGAGGAGAAATGTAGAGTTTGTGTAGTTGAATGTGGCATTCAGGTATGGTAATATAATTTTATATTTTATTTGGTTAGGGAAACAGTTTGGTTTCGGAGAAAGAAGCAAAACTGTTATAGGGACCAGTGACAGGCAGAGCAGATCGCTGATGATTGTAGTTACGGGCGAAATAATACCCTTATAACTACTAGCTATTTCGTACATAACTATTTGTGGAATACACATTCGATTACAATAAATTCTATATTTCAAATGCCTACGATATAAAGGCAAATATATAGAGAAATAGGCGTTATATACCATAAATTGCCTGTATTATTAAGTTTATAACACGGCAATATTAAAATAAAGAGGTTTGTCTGAGTTTGTTTCGGTATTTCTTCTTATTCAAACCGTCAGGTACGAAATACTGGTAGATTCGCTCGTAGAGTCTTAAACTCATGAGGTAACTAGGCAGGTAAATAAGGTAGGATCATTCATACTCCATCCTAAGCAAGAAAGTAGCTTTGTGTGAGTAAAAGATTACCACACAACCCGTCGCTAAGACTTTGTTCAAAATATGAATACATAGGCTGAATATTAGTGTGTTTAAGGTGTCAAAATAATCAAGATAATAGAAAATCTAAGAGCTACGATCTTGCTTATCCGAATGATTAATAGGAGGTTGGTGTAAAATAACAAAAACATATAAAATATTTATATTAATTGATTTGACAGGTACCTTATTTTGAATTAGGATGCAGTAGGTGAACGAAGGAGTAGGTAGATAGATAGAGAGGAGTCAAGGTCCAATTTGCTACACATAAAAGAATTTGGGTTGTTCGGAACAACGTAGTAGTAGATGATCACATGGCCAATACAAATTTATTATCATTATTAGATTTATTATATTTAGTTAGTTAAAGTTTATAAAGGAGGGGGGGAAGTTACACTGTACCTCCTGGTCTAATTTAATAATAATAATTATGTTTATCAGTGAACGCGAGCGTGCCAATACCACTTTATTCATTTCTTAGACGTCAATTTGTAATGGAATTAAGGTGAAGTAGAATCAGTCTGAATTGGAATTATTGCCTTATTTTTCTTATGAGAGAACTTTAGCAATATACGAACGGTTTTCGGGATAAAATAGTATCGTAATATTCGTAATGCAGGTTCTATACTATCTCTGTTTTTGCGTGATTGACTAACAGGCATGCAAAAATTCTCATTTTTTCAAACATGCAATGAAATGTCGTCATTACGTGGGTTATATCAGGCTTCAAAGTATCACGTTTCAGGCGGATCAACTCGAGATAACTGTAAAGGAATTTCATACGAAATTGAAGGCCTAGGCCGGGAAGTATTTTTTATTTGTAATTTTAGTTCCACTATATTTGGCACAGCATCACGGCATTCAGCCATGAAAATTAGTTATATTTGAGGAGTTTTTATTTATTTATTTCTTTGCATGTTTGAATAAAACACTATATACTCGTATGCCTGGCCGTGAAAAGGGCTTGCCGGGTGAGTAGGTATAGATAGGATACGAAGCCGGCAAACCCTTTTCACGGCCAGGCATATATGTATAGTGTTTTTTATCAAACATGCAATGAAATAAATAAATAAAAACATCTTTCCCGGCGTCTGCAGTAATGTACTATATTATATGTATGTAATGTATTATATGTAATGTAATAATAAAAGCGGTCGATGATGTCCTGCTGAAGTCATTCAAAATGCAAGTAAGTGCCCTGTGCAATAAGTTTTCCAAAGACTTCGAAAATAATGTGCTAAAAATACTGAACTCATGTAGAGTACCGTTGCTTGACGAAAGCACCTATCAAAACACCCCGACACTTACTCTAAAAATAAATAAAATAACTAATAATTAGCAACCTAAATGAAAAAAAGAGTGCAGGTTATGACAGAATAAGAGCTAGAGATATAAAACTTATGAATAAAAATATATCACCTGTTCTTAATCACCTTATAAACCAGTGTATTGAGCATTCCATATATCCAGACAAACTAAAAATAGGACTAATCAGACCAAAACATAAAAAAGGTAGTCTAATTGACACGAACAACTATAGGCCAATTACAATACTTCCCGTGATAGATAAATTAATTGAAAAATTTCTAGGTAAATCAATCAATGACTTTCTGTCGGGAAACGGTATAATACATGAGAAGCAGTATGGATTCCAAAAAGGAAAAAATACCACCCAACTCCTAGCTCAATTCACAGATGAAGTAAACAAACACATAAATGACAGGAAACACGTATTGACGGTTATGATTGACTTCAGCAAGGCATTTGACACCCTAGATCATGAAAAAATGTATAATAAATTACAGCAAAATGGTATACAGGGGCCCACCCTGAATTTGATAAAAAGCTATCACAAAAATAGATACAGCTCGGTTAGCATCGCCGGAGAGCAAAGTGAGCGACACAAGTCTCTACATGGCACAGCACGAGCCTCTATAATCGGCCCAACCGAATACCTAATCTATGCCAATGATATGTGCAACATATTTAGTGAGGCATCTGTGTACCAGTTCGCTGATGATACATGTTTAATAACAGCTGATTCTAATATTAATGAGGCTGAATGTAGTATGCAGCGCGAGTTCGATGCATTATGCAGATGGTCGCACGATGCCGGGCTATCCATAAACTACCAAAAAACTAAGATAATTCATATCCACTCACCTTATCTCAAAACAAGTACAGTTCCCAAAATTATAGCACACGAACACTCATGCCTACATGACTTGAACTCGCGTTGCAACTGCAACTGTAAACCTCTGGACGTAGTAAATCACCATACCTACCTTGGTCTAGTAATTGAAAGCAAGTTTAACTGGGGCCCTCATATAGATAACGTATGCAAGAGACTAAGAGCCATTCTAAGCAACTTAAGCATACTTAAACATAAAATGCCTTATAATACACTTCGACTATTGTATATGGCCATGGCTGACTTGATAATAAATTATGGAATATCTTGTTATGGAAGAACCTATAAAACTTACCTACAGCGAATATACAATATACAAATAAGAATGTTGAAAACCATTGTACCGCTCAAAATTAAATACCAGTTTAAAAGTAATTATGATAAATTATTCCAGCACTGTAAAGTATTAAATGTATTTGATAAAGCCAAAATGGCCGTTATAATAGAATATAGCCATAACCTGGATAAACTAATTAGGTATAAAAGACCCGCTCCATTTCGTGTACTAGACAAAAGTAAGAACTTCACTGTACCAAAAAGTACTAACATATATGGACAAAGAGTATGGTCCAGTCACTTACCGCATATCCTAAATAGTTTACCCAGTGAGGTTATAGATATTATAGAGAATAAACCACAGAAGATCAAATGTACCCTGAAGAAGATCATGTGTGATAAGTAAAATAATAGAAAATAAATAAATAAATACTGTTATGCGAACACTTATATTATATAAATAAGTTAAGTTATATAGATTAAACTTAGAAATGTGATAGATATTAGCTAAGCTAATTTATAATATACAAACTAAAATGACTAAAACTAACTTAATCTATACACAAAAATAAGTAAATCAAAAAAAAAAAAACTAAAATAAAAGTAGATGCGGGTAGCAAATAATCTCAAAAAATTGAGATTGCGCTAAGCAATTAGTAGACATACTTGTAACAATTAAATTAATGCAATAAACGGTTTAATTTTTTTTTAAATATATAACGGCCTCCGTAGCCCAGTGGGTAGTGACTCTGCCTACGAAGCTGGAGGTCCTGGGTTCGAATCCCGGTCAGGGCATTTATTTGTGTGTTTATCACGAATATTTGTTCCTGAGTTATGGATGTTATATATGTATATAAGTATCTATATGTATTTATCTATTATATATATCATCGCCTAGTACCCACAACACAAAGCCTTATTGAGCTTACCGTGGGCCTAGGTTGATTTGTGTAAGATTGTCCCGTAATATTTATTTATTTATTATTTATTTATTTATATATACTAGTATTTAAAAAAAAAATTCTATGACATTGTAGCTTTGGGATTATATAAGTTTGTATGTTGTCGGTACTCTCCGGACCCGCTTATCTGATTTCAAAAATGCTTTCACCTGCGTGTATTATTTACTTTCTGGATGGTTATATAGGCTTTATTTTATCCCGCAAGTGGAGAGCTCTTTCTTCTGGAAGCGTTCTTTGCAGTACACGGGCGAAGCCGCGCGGGTCGCTAGTGTAAGTATAATAATATATATAGAATAGGATTACAGTTTCTTAAAAAGCTGTCATCACTACATATTATAAAACAAAGTCGCTTCCCGCTGTCTGTCTGTTCCTATATATGCTTAGATCTTTAAAACTACGCAACGGATTTTGATGCGCTTTTTTAATAGGTATAGTGATTCAAGATGAAGGTTTATATGTATAACACATGCATGTATTACACATATAAACCCGTGCGAAGCCAAGGCGGGTCGCTAGTAAAGGTGTAAAAGGTTTTATGACATCGCGAAAAATAATGACTTCTACTGTTGCGAATAATTTTCACACACCAATATTAAAATAACTGACCACGGCGGGTATTTTATCTGTGATATATTTCGTGATACATGTCCCCTAATTAATGTATCTGTCTTTTAATATAAGTATGATAAAGACATCAAAAGTTTTCGGTGAAGGAAATCATCATGAGAAGACCTTACCCCAATAAGGTCTAGTTTTCCCTCTAGGTTGGAAAGTCGACGGCAGTCGCGTTTCGTAAAACTAGTGCTTGAATCTTGGGATTAGGTGTCAAAGCGGGCCCCAGACTCATTTAGGGCACTAGGAAAAGACATTAGGTCAGAATATAATAAATTTATTTTTGAACAACAACAGGCATGGCATATACGTCATATAAGGCTTAGAACTAAAGGAATCTAGTGTTTCTTCAAAAAACGAGTCCAATTGCATGAGTCGAGACACACAGTGCAACGATGCTGATTTTCAGTGGATCCGATAAACTAAAACTAACTTATTTACCTATCTAAGAGTATATTAACCTAAGAACAACATACTATACGGTATACAGAGATAGTCCACGCTACCTATGTCCAGCGAAAACCAAACCATAACTTGATTTGCAAGTACTACAATAATATCCTACTTAAAATAAAATTCTTAGCACAGACACGTATTGAGACGCAGATCAGCTAGGCCAAAGAAATTTGTTGCTTTAGTAGGTGGAGTTTAAACTTTAAACATTAGAGTAGGGATATAATATATTATATAATAATATAATATATTTCCTGTCAAATACATCTAATGGAATACCGGCCCATGTAACGAAATGTCATTAGAACTGTGACATTACGCTAGCTCTAATTAATGACATGACGATTGGAGTTTATTAATTTCCAATAAATTACTTCAAAACAATCATTTTGACTAATTGAGCATTGATTTCGTGGCAATTAGTTGATTGGAAATCATTGTTAAATAGAAGGTATTATAATTGGAAAAGGTTATGTATCGATACTGAACGCCACCCGTATTTTAAAATCCGGCCAAGTGCGAGTCAGACTCGCGCACGAAGGGTTCCGTACCATTATCTGTAAAAACGACAAAAAAATCACATTTGTTGTATGGAAGCCCCCTTTAATAGGTATTAATTTTATTCTGTTTTCTAGTATTTTTTGTTAGTAGCGGCAACAGAAATACATCTACTTACTGTGAACGTTTCAACTGTCTAACTATCACGCTTCATGAGATACAGCCTGGTGACAGCCGGACAGACAGACAGGCAGACAGACAGACGGACAGATAGACAGATGGACAGCGGAGTCTTAGTAATAGGGTGCCGTTTTAACCTTTAGGTACGGTACCCTTTTGTTTTTTTTTTGACGGTGTGAAAGTGCATTACGCATACACCCTGCCCAGGGGAAGGCCTTACGGGTGTGTGGGACTCTCTCCTCCCGAAACCCCCTCTGCTAGGCTGAGGGAGGGGAGGAGTCTACCCACTAAAAACACACCGGCGTCACCCGCACTGCCGTTATCGGGGAACGTCATGGGATCGCAAGCATTCTACCACGACGTCCCCCCGGCTGCTGCCCCGGCCACACCGGGGGCACCCTCGCGCCAGAGGAGGGAAGGAACGGCGACGCTTCGACCCTTCCCCCAGACGTGTAGGGCCTTGTGTGGTGGGTCACTGTCCCACCGGCCTTACTGAGGGAGTTGGCGGTTGATGAATTGTAACCGCATCCTCCCCACCCGTCTGCGCCGGAACAGGGGCGCGTCGGCTCGTTCTTCACGCTCCCGCTCCACTTTCTCCTTTTGCGACATTACCTCCTCGCAGAATGTCGCTGCCGCCACCCACGATCTCTCGCTGCCCAACATACGCGAGACTACGTTGTGTAGCGATAGACCTTTCGTTTCTAACGCCAACCTTAAGTGTTGGCGTTCTACGGCCCAGCCTGTACACTCCGCCAGAGTATGCTGGGCCGTGTCATCGTCTTCACCACAGTGGTGGCAGACTGGCGATGCCTCTCTCCCTATGCGGTGCAGGTAATTATCAGCGCCAGCCTATATGTGAGATCGCCCTTACGGCGGTCCAGCCAACCCTCCAATGACGGGAGGAGCGCCCCTGAGGTTTGAGTGCCATAGGGGGACTCCTGCCAGAGCCTCCTTCCATCTGTCCCTCTCCCTTTCCACTGCCCTTCTCCGAGTCGCGGCCACCTCTTGTGGGGCCGGGAACTCTCCGCTTGTCCTGGTCACCTCTCTCTCCCCGTGTCGCTCGGCCAGCAGCCTAGCGTCCAATTCCCACGGCAAGCTGCCGGCAAGAGCGCAGGTAGCCGCAAACGCAACCGTTTGGTAGCAGCGGGCCATCCTCTGCGCTATCACCCTCTGGGGCCTTCGTAGGAGGGCCTTGGTTTTCACTTTCAATTTGTTGGCCCATATCGGCGCCCCGTACAGTGCCATACTTCGTACCACGTTTGCGAAGAGGCGCCGACATGGGGCCTTTGGCCCTCCGACGTTTGGGAGGAGCAGATGCAGCGCTGACGAGTCGGGGAGCTAATTCCCTAAAATGCTCCCCGAAATTCCACTAACGGTCCAGGATCAAGCCCAAATATTTTATGTGGGCCTGGACCGCCTCATACCGCCTCTACGGGAATGGTCTCGTCGGCACGCAGCCGCCAGCCTCTCCCTCCGATGACCACCGCGTCCGTCTTCGTCAGGGACACCCGAAGCCCCAGGAGGGTCAGGGTTTCCCCGTACTCACTCCCTCTTACGGCCACCATCGTGTCGTCCGCATACATATAGTGACCATTCGGGGGAGTTGGGGCCCGCAGATCGCCCAATCGAAGCCAATGTTCCACAGCAGGGGCCCAACACTGAACCCTGGGGAACACCACACTCCACCCGTCGCTTCTGGCGACCCGCTGCTCCTTCGTAGAGCACTACCCTCTCCGAGAGGTAGTGCCCCACGATTGCCCTCAAGTAGGGAGGCACTCGGTGGTAACGTTAACATTATTTATTTAAGCACTCGTTGTGTTGGTAGCGAAAGACAAATCACCTGCATTCCCTCCTGCAGGTCCCTCACTCTCAACACAACGCATCATCGTGCATAGGGAGCTCTCACGACCGTTCTTACAACCAGAGGGGTAATCACGTAACGTTCCGAACGCGCGTAAGGACAATTTAACTGTCATTTTTTCATATAAAAAGTGAGATTTAGACCTACCTGACGCGCGTACAATGCATTACGTGATCGGCCCGCAGTACCAGAGGGGTAATCACGTAACGTTCTGAACGCGCGTTAGTACAATTTAACGGTCAATTTTCCATATAATAATATACTTTTCAAAACAAAGTTTTAACCGAATTCAAATCAGTAGCCAAATTGCTGCAAGTTTGAATATAAAATTTGAAGAGTTCCCTCGATTTCTCCAGGATCCCATCATCAGAACTGGATTTTGGTGACAACGGGATCAATCTGTAAAATTATGCTTCCAAACAAAGATTTTTTTTCAATTCGATTCATAAATTACCGAGTTATTGCGTAACAAACACACACAAAAAAAAAAAAAAAAATCATACAGACGAATTGAGAACCTCCTCCTTTTTTTAAGTCGGTTAAATAGTGACATTTAGATCTACCTGACGTGATCAATCTGCTGAGGGGCAATCACGTAACGTTCCAAACGCGCGTTAGGACAATTTAACCGTCATTTTTTAATTTAAAAAGTGACATTTAGATCTACCTGGCACGCGTACAATGCGTTACGTGATCGACCTGCAGAGGGGTAATCACGTAACGATCCGAACGCGCGTTAGGAGTCCTAACGCGCGTTCGGATCGTTACGTTACTGAGGGGTTTCAAACTCACGTTAGGACAACTCAACTGCCATATTCCTATACAATAATTTACTTTTAAAACAAAGTTTGAACCGACTTCAAATCAGTAACCAAATTGCTACAAGTTTGCCTTTAAAATTTGGAGAGTTCCCTCAATTTCTCCAGGATCCCATCATCAGAACTTGATTTTGGTGGCAACGGGACCAATCTAGAAGTATATGCTTTCAAACAAAGAAATAATTTTTCAAATCGGTTCATAAATTACCGAGTTATCGCGTAACAAACACAGAAAAAAAAACATGCTGTCTAATTGAGAACCTCCCTCCTTTTTTGAAGTCGGTTAAAAAGTGGCATTTAGATCTACCTGACGCGCGTACAATGCGCTACGTAAACGACCAGCAGAACACCAAGTAAGCAAATAGTGGTCTTATTATGGGTGTGTAGTCGAATGGCGACGAATAAATTAGCAGTCATATTTATAGTTTATTGCTAGCTGTTCACACTGCCGGTGAGGACTTTCACTTTACTAGCGACAAGAGCTACCAAAGATAAAACTAGCTCAGCGGTACTCGCTCAACGATGCTCGCTTGGCGCCGGCAGGGCAGCTGCCCCGTTCCAGCGAGTTATCGCCCGACGCAACCGAACACTCACTTATAGCCCAGCGACAAAACTATCGGAACTACACACACGCTTCTCGCTGTTCGCTAGTTTCTATCTCTAATCGCTTCTCACTCATCGTCGGCGGTGGGACCAGTGCCATAACTCGCTACATAATGTTACCTACTAATGTTATTATGTCGCGTAATTTAATCGGGCACATTAAAAGGTAAAGTAATGCCTAAAACGTCAGCAGGAGGGTAATGGATATGAGTCAGAGTAAGCAGATATCTCTGTAAACATTGAGTATAAAGCATCCATCATGCCAACTCTTTTTCTTGGAAATGTTCCTCGAAATACATAAACATTGTACGTAAACTCACGCCTTTATACTCAAAACAGGTAGGCAGAGCACCTTTGGTTACTCGATAAAATTATGTTTTATCTATACTTATATTATAAAGAGGTATACTCTGTGAGATTGTAGCGTTGTAAACGGGTTTTGGGTAAAAGTATTGTAATTTTTTTGGTGCGCGGCTACCTACTAGTAAATTTGGTAGATAATGGTAGATCTAACCAAAATAAACTTATTTTTTTACAAAATGTAATGCTCTAAAATGCATCGTAGCCGAGATAATTGCAATATATACATACATATATTTGCATACTGAAAAGTTATAAACAAAACTTAAATATATCGGCTCCGATATTGTTTAACGCGTTTAATTTTACATATATATGCGTATTAAGAAGTCCTCTAAACGATTAATAAAAAAACATCCTTCAGCTTCAAAAAAACGTAAATTTTTGTCATACAAAGTTGCCCAATGCCCTTTGTTAGGGGAAATTTTTGTGGAACCACTGATCTTATTTCAGACATTATTTCACCTATGTATAGAATACTTGTCTTTCAGCTAGGATTTAACAAATACAAATCTTTGAACTCATAGACTCCAATCATCATATCAGCCGAAAGACGTCCACTGCTGTATATAGTCCTCCCCCAAGAGCCAAAATGTCCGGTCCTGCGCCACCCGCATCCAGCGGACTCCCGCAGTGTCCCGCAGTATTCCACAGTGTCTCAAGACGAGAGTCTTTGACCAGTGTGTGTTGCCAATATGTGGCACCTATATAAATATATGGCACTGAAACGTGGTCGCTTACAATGGGCCTCATAAGAAGGCTCAAAGTCACCCAAAGGGCAATGGACCTCTCCAATGGAGAGGGCTTTGTTGGGAGTTTCTCTGCGTGATCGTATCAGAAATGAGGCTATCCGCAGCAGAACCAAGGTTACCGATATAGCCCACTATTAAATGACATACTGGCCAGTGACTGCCAACTGGACATATTTTTAAGCCCGAAACCAACATTTTTGGTGGCTGCCTATTAGTATTTAGAAAAAGTTGTAACTCCTAGCTCCATAACGGCATAATCTATTAATATTATGTATAATAATTTTAGTTTTATAAGTTTTATTGACCTCCTGTATTTCTTTGTTAGAATCTCAATTTGATTCCACATGACCTAAATCCAATCTGACCGAAACACCATTGAACATCAGTTTATTTATTATTTTTGGCCTCAAACCATTAGTTTCTGCATTGTATAGTGACAATAAAACGGCCTCCGTAGCCCAGTGGGTAGTGACTCTGCCTACGAAGCTGGAGGTCCCGGGTTCGAATCCCGGTCAGGGCATTTATTTGTGTGTTTATCACGAATATTTGTTCCTGAGTTATGGATGTTATATATGTATATAAGTATCTATATGTATGTATCTATTATATATATCGTCGCCTAGCACCCACAACACAAGCCTTATTGAGCTTACCGTGGGCCTAGGTTGATTTGTGTAAGATTGTCCCGTAATATTTATTTATTTATTTAATAAAACTCGGTGCACTACTTACAGTTCGTATTCCCTCTTTTGAAATGTGAATGAAACTCCAACCTACGACAAGTAAAGTACTTTATTTCCTTGAAGCACTTATAAACGGTTGGGATATATTTCTAGAAAGTCACAATTATATTTCTTCATTTAACCAATAATCCAGCACATCACCGCATCGCTAACGCTCGTTTGAGAAGCCTCGCTTCTCCCCAGACATCGGCTTTCTGATAATTCATCCCCACCCAAAAGGGAGGGGTATCCAACTACAACGTCCGAGTTGGTTTCTGACTACCCTGATTTGCAATAAATAATATGAAACTACCCACCTATTTTACAAAATCATCACATAAGGTATAACTGGGAGCCAATAATGTACAGCCCGATAATACGCGTCCACTTTTAGTGGACGCGTATTATCAGGCCGTACATTATCAGTTCGGACAAAGGTGGCTTCCAATTATTGCCCCGTACCGAATTTGCTCAGGGTGGTAATGCACGGCCCAATAATGTACAGCCCAATAATACGAAGCCACAAAAAGTGGACGCGTATTATCGGGCCGTACATTATCAGCTTGAACAAAGGTGGCTTCCAATTATTGCCCCGGACCAAGTTTGCTGGTTGTCAAAAGCAAACTCTGCCTTAGGTCGGTTAGGTTAGGGTTCACTTGTGTCCCTCAGACCGGAAATAGCCACCCCGCGAAGCGGGGTGGCGTCGACCTGCTGGAGACTTTTTAATTGACGCCAATTATTGGGCTGTACATTATCAGGTCGTACAAGATTGGCTTCCAATTATTGCCCCGTACCGAATTTTCTCAGGGTGACAATGTACGGCCCAATAATACGCGTCCATAGGACGCGTATTATTGGGCTGTACATTATCATGAATGTACATTATCATGACCGTACATTAACCAGCACCGTTATAACTGTTAGTACAAAACTAATCGTCAAATCAATGAAGAGTTGGCAATGTCCTTATGATTCTTCTGAAGTCACAAGTATCCGTAGGCTACGGTGTCTGTTAGCCATCGGGCATGCCGTTACGTATGATTGACACCATTGCAGTATACCAAAAATCTAAGCACATTAACAAAAGAGGCTTTTTCTTCTTCTTTAGTATTTAAAAAAACCGGCCCAGTGCGAGTCGGACTCGCGCACGACGGGTTCCGTACCATTATCAATAAAAATATTAATTTTATTTTGTTTTTAGTATTTATTGTTATAGCGGCAACAGAAATACATCATCTGTGAAAATTGCAACTGGAACTATCACGGTATCAGTGAGATACAGCCTGGTGACAGACAGACGGACGGACGGACGGACGGACGGACGGACGGACGGACGGACGGACGGAAGGACGGACGGACGGACAGCGGAGTCTTAGTAATAGGGTCCCGTTTTACTCTTTGAGTACGGAACCCTAAAAAACAAATTGACAGCTGCTGTATCAAACAAAACAGTAACAAGAGCCTTTCACACACACAGTTCCAAGTTCCATAAACACCGTCGACATATCAACGGAAATCCAAACACGTTCTTTTGTTCCACAAAAATGGAACACCGGGGAAAGGAAACAAAAATACAGTCGTATCCGTATTCATGCAAAAGGCGAAGGTTCTAAACGTTTGAGTGGCAACCTTTCATGACGTAACGTGTCTACGCCGTAGATGTGTGCTACGGTCCCGTAGCGGATCAGTGTGCTCGTAGACCTGCTACGGAGCGGTCGTGCGACGCTGCGAGCTAACGACTTGTTGCCGATGTCGGGATTTTTTAAATTCAATTGTTTCTGTGAATTCCAATTTTAAAATTTCGTGAATGTGTCAGTGTTTTTTTTTTGTTTCAATATAGCGTGTATATGGATTTTTTGCGAAGTTGCATTAAATAACATAAAATAAATTGTTATGTTGAAGTTATCTCCTGTTAAGAATAGATTTTAGCCTAGGATAAATAACTGTTCTTCGTGGGATTTATATACGTGGGTTGGTTTTCTTACTATTCCTTTTTACAGCGAATCAGAACGAATTATGTTGCTTATTATAGTGATTATATTTCTTGCATCATAAAGTATATTAAGGAAATCGCCAATAAGTATACTTCCATAAGGCGACTTATTTAAAAATAATCTTATGTAACTTAGGCTTTGGTGGATGTCCAACTATTACATTTTTAAAAATGTCTAACAATTGAACTGAACTAAGCTAGCAGTGTTCATCAAATTTTGGTTCAACACTGACTTTATATTGAGATTGAATCAAATAAAATAAGTAAAATACTGTTCTTTAAGTTAATTGGAATTTCAAATGCCTCGTTAATAAGAGTTGGAATTTCAAGTAGAACTCAGAATTGATTCATAAAATCATTGGTCCAGAATTTCATTAACGATAACGACCATGGTCCAAAATAAAATTAAAGTTTCTTATAAAATTATTTTACTTAGGCATTACAGTAATTGAGTCCTTTTGCAACATTTCCTAGAAAATAAAAGACACTGGCACATTACAAATGTACACAAAATTAAAAGCGCGATGAAAAATAAGTGAAACGGAAAAACAAAAGAGCGTTGCTCGAGTTGCGAGCGAAAATGACTCTTCTCGAAGACTTTTAATGAGGGAAAATGCACTGTTATTGCTTGAAATAGTGAAAAGTTGCCGGGATGAGGATCGAGAGAACTTGCTTTTGGTCCATGCTGCAAGCGTTGGCATTGTTGCCGACCATGGCTTTGAAAGGTGAGTTTACAATGAAAACACACCTGCTTGAAGAGACGGTGAGCAATTATGAGCAAAGGCTGCTTGTAATAATGTACACGCTTAGGCTACGTTTTAGTCTGGTTATTTCAAGAAAATGTTAATGGTAACGGAGTTTATTTTTCAACATTTGAAAGGTGCCACAGATCGTTGTAAATCGCGGTCATGGAGGCTCTAAATAATAGATGGCATGAAATCCAATATAGAATGAATAGGAGGTACATAAGGTGAATATTGCATTGGCGATTGAAATACAATAGGTGATCTCAATAAAGGCTGTAGTGGGTCTTAACTGATGGTAGTAGATAGCGTCTAGGTGGAAGCAAACTTAATAATTATAACATTTATGTTGATAAATGGCTTGGTAAAGATTCCATCTGATTAGATAGCAGTTTCAGTAGATTCTGTCGTAGATTATATAGATATAAATTCCAAGTAAATATAATAAAATTCAACACAAAGTTATATCCTGGTGAATGGCTAAATGGTAGACTATTTTAGTTAGAATCCAACTAAAACAGTAATTGGTAGGTACATAACTTCACGAATAGCGCAAAGGAGCTTGATGGTAGTAAGCAAGTACCCTAGATATACCCTAGTAAGCACGAAGATGGTAGATAACTAGACTGTATTTTTACCAATGTCTTGTGTACAATAAAGTATTTACATATATAATACATACTAGTTTGTAACTTGTAACTGTGCCTTTTGAAATTTAAACAAATAACTTCTAGGTAGAATTTGATTTGTATAAAATAAAGTAGTAGCCATGAATGACTAGGCGAAAATTGTATAGGAATAGATAAGTCTGAGTTAGGGCTTTAGTAGGTCTCGGATAGTACATAACTTCTAGGTGGAATAAAATTCCACGTTACAATCATAGTTCATTCGTGCAGATTTTTTTGGATCCGAATTTCCTGGTAAACAAGTTTAATTTCAAATTTCCCGGAACCAATCATGCTGGTAGATGACCGAAGCTTCTCTTGCCTGAAAGTAGCCACCAATCATTTGATGTATTCACCTTCAGTCACCATTAGTTTTCCCTTGTTCTATTTAGATTTCTTTCATACCTCCGTATAACTCGGGACCTCCCCAATCACAGCCTCCACGTTTAAAGCGCCTCTCATACGGTCCACTCTATATTTCCTTAGCCTATCTTTTCTTTTACTACTCTCCACTTTCCTACTACCCATGATACCTAATGGTACCCGTCTTGTCACATGATGTGTATAATAAATAAATATATATTTGTGGACAATCTTACACAAATCAACCTAGTCCCAAACTAAGCAAAGCTTGTGCTATGGGTACTAGACGACGATATAGATACTTATATAGAGAAATACATACTTAAATACATAGAAAACATCCATGACTCAGGAACAAATATTCGTGCTCATCACACAAATAAATGCCCTTACCGGGATTCGAACCCAGGACCTCTTGTTTCGTAGGCAGGGTCACTACCAACTAGGCTAAAGCGGTCGTCAAATGTATCCCTCCGTATGACATGTCCATAGCATTGTAGGACATAAATAAAACCCTTTTTTCGGCAATCAAAAAAAACCTGCAAATAACATTTTATTAATCCCTACATTTGATGTTCAAAAAAGTAAATTATAATATTAATATTCTTCTTATTAAATAAATAGTAATAAAGTTCCTATAAACTCCTACATCCGTACTACGTCAACCTTCATTCTCCTAAATGCGATACCTAAAACCCAGGTCAGGGTATTCACCTAATAGCAATAGTTATAAATATCCGCAAAGTTAAACCGCGTCTCTGGAGGATAACCCTATGTTGGACAGGACAGGGTTAACGCAAACTTTAGGGCAAACTAGATTCCATCCAAGATTAAACAACAGCCGTTGAATGGTTAAACCCGGTTTCAACTCCTAGAGGGTCTAGATTTAGAAATAGTGATTCTAGTTAAAGTTCTACTTTTAAACTATTATCATTACCTCCTATTCCATGTTATAAAATCTCTTAATTATTGGTAATGTAGTTAACATTCTGCTTAAATTTTAGATAATAATATTGTGTTTATACTTAGCAGCTTTCTTAAAATCCATAACGGATTTTACACTGTTAGACAACATTCTTCTTCTCATAAAATCCATTACTTTTAATCGTTTTTATAGTCAGTAACGCACTTTCGGGTATTATATTATATACATCTGTTATGTAACTACGTACAGTCACCATCAGATATATCGGAGCGGCCAAAGTGCGAAACACAGTCACAAATATCTAAACACGTCTCTAATGCCTCGACAATATAGGGTTAAGGTTGTTTGGCATTTTGCCACTTTTTGAAATTAAACAAATAATTAAAATATTTGTCACCACTTTGGCGACTTAACATAAATATCTATGTGCAAATCTAACGGTCTTACTCGGAAAAGCAAAATGTTATGTGTGATATCGACTAATCTTTATTTCGAAGCTTGTAATATTTTTACATAATATTTAAGTTAACAGTGTAACGATACGAAAATTTCTCGGTAACTATAAAAAATGTTTTTGTGAGGGAAATTTATCTATATTGTTATAAACTAGAGCGTCAGACACAAATTTTGCAACAGCACCTTGCTGTATTTATATGATGTCGTCCTATATTGCGATAAAGTGTAGGCGTTGTCACTTGCACGGGTTCTAAAAGAAATGGTTTTGTGATGGATGTGAACGATTTAAGACGCTTGACGTTGCAGAAACCTGCAGTTTTGTAATACTACCCACTTACTTACACTGTATGTGTGCATGAATGAAGGTGTGTTCCCGGTAATGATTAGTGTTGCTTAAACTCCGAATGATGTGCTTAAATGAGGGCTGAGGACCAGAATTCATTCACCCTTAAGCTGTAGACGTAACAAAATAAAATGTTGAAGAAAACTAAGCTGTAAAAAACCTAAAATGAGACGTAAGTAATGTACTCAACTAACGTTTTTATACTATTTATCTCCCAAAAAACGCAATTGGCTCGAAAACGATTCCATGTAACGTAACTTATTATGTCTTAACTTTTTCGAGTCAAGTTAATACCGTCATTGTCGAAATCGTCAAATTAAGCAACATTCGTGACAAATCCCCAACCATCTAAAACTGCAATAAAACAGTTATAAAAATACTAAACCGGCATAGTATTGGCGAAGTCAGAAATATGGCATAAGGGTCGGTACCGTACCGTTCGCACCTGTCACCGAATGCTAATGCGTCTCACACAAAAATGGCGTTTCTTTCGCTTTTCGAACGGTTTTATGTGCCATGAGAAATAGTTTGAATCGCTTTAGTGGTAAAAGGTTCCGTGCTCTCAAAATAACATTACATAAAAATATTAATATATAATTAACAACCAAACCAATAATAGGCTCCTTATCCATTGGTATGAACAAGTAAATTAATTTGGTAATGTTTTTAAAATAAAGTCTTCAGAACTTCGGATGTTTCATATATAAATATAAGATAGGTATAGTCGGCATCATAAGTTGCTGAGCACCAAAGTACCTTGTCCTTTTCACTCGTTTGACAACTTCATATTTTATGGCAGTTTATCACGACGTTTGTGTGTGAGCATGGGTAGTTTGGCAACCGTCTTCCAAGCGGAGACATACGCCATAATTGCCTGTGTACAGGAGAATATAGACAGGCAGACCAAACAGCAGACTATCTATATATTATGCTCAGTGAAAATCAAGCGGCCCTTAAAGCGCTTACGGCGCCAAAAGTAGAATCTACACTAGTTTATAATGGCGTCCAAGCTCTGAACAAGCTTGGAAAGCACAAAAGGTGCCACTATTTTGGATACCAGGCCACGAGGGCTTTATCGGCAACGAAGGGGCAGATGCACTTGAAAGAAGGGGGTCTACAAATCACTTTGTAGATCCAGAACCATTTGTGGGACTCTCGCAGGGAACCATCATATCGGCCTTTAAAGCCTACGCCAAAACCAAACACCTACACCAACACGAGTGGAGGAATGAGGCTGGCTTAAGGCCCTCTAAGTTCTTTATAGGAGTGGACTCGGGGTAGACCAAAACTCTGGAAATCCAGCAGGAAGCAACTCAAAATTATATCTGGCGTGTTCACAGGTCACTTCGGGGTGAAGAATCTCTGGGCCAAGATGGGACGACTTTCGGATAGTTTAGACTGTAGAATGTGTGGCGTGGAGGATGAGACTATGGAACACTTATCTCACTTATCACTTATCTAGATAAGATAAGATAAATAAATAAATAAATAAATAAATAAATATTATGGGACAATCTTACACAAATCAACCTAGGCCCACGGTAAGCTCAGTAAGGCTTGTGTTGTGGGTACTAGGCGATGATATATATAATAGATAAATACATATAGATACTTATATACATATATAACATCCATAACTCAGGAACAAATATTCGTGATAAACACACAAATAAATGCCCTGACCGGGATTCGAACCCGGGACCTCCAGCTTCGTAGGCAGAGTCACTACCCACTGGGCTACGGAGGCCGTTAAAATAAGATAAGATAAGATAAACATGACGTTTAATGTGACACGGTACAAAGGTGTTAAGGCCCTTGTGAGGCTGACCGCGTACTCGTATTTTTCTCATTTTTACCACTCATTCTTATTCCTTATTCTATCTTGTCTCTTTTTTTAGTTATGATTCCTCTAAGATAAAAGGTCATATTAATATTTTGAAATCGGCCGTAAAATAATATTTGAATAAGGAATCAATTTGAAAAATTTGGTTTGTGGCGTCACTCCTGTCAAATCTGACGAGTTCTGCATCGCACTATCGAAGTTTCTTAAATCAGTTGCATAAATATAACATCCAAACAACTCTCATTGGACTTCGGTCCCTGAGAGATCTCTCTATTGTCGTGTCTTCTACATTGATGACCCCCGACAATGGACATAAGCGCAACTCTGAATATCCTGACTGACGCCCGACTCTTCTCAGCAAGCCAGACTCTCTCTCTCTCTCTCCGCTCGCCACCCTGGCTCTGAGCGCTCGCTCGCCACGCTGGCTCTGAGCACTGGTAAGCTGCACGCTCTCTTCATACATCACTGACCCCTCCGTCTCAAAGGGGGGCTGATGTGGCGTCACTCCTGTCAAATCTGACGAGTTCTGCATCGCACTATCGAAGTTTCTTAAATCAGTTGCATAAATATAACATCCAAACAACTCTCATTGGACTTCGGTCCCTGAGAGATCTCTCTATTGTCGTATTTTCTACATTGGTGACCCCCGACAATGGACATAAGCGCAACTCTGAATATCCTGACTGACGCCCGACTCTTCTCAGCAAGCCAGACTCTCTCTCTCTCTCTCTCCGCTCGCCACCCTGGCTCTGAGCGCTCGCTCGCCACGCTGGCTCTGAGCACTGGCAAGCTGCACTCTCTCTTCATACATCACTGACCCCTCCGTCTCAAAGGGGGGCTGATGTGGCGTCACTCCTGTCAAATCTGACGAGTTCTGCATCGCACTATCGAAGTTTCTTAAATCAGTTGCATAAATATAACATCCAAACAACTCTCATTGGACTTCGGTCCCTGAGAAATCTCTCTATTGTCGTATTTTCTACAGGTTTACGACTTAACTACTATTCAAACATTTCACCATTTGAGTAAGAGTGACGCGCACGCTACGTTAGTAGGCTTATTTTCGTGGCCTAAAGATTATTTGCTTTGCAGCATGCAGGAACTTATGAGTATACGAATAAATTACGAATGTGTTTTTTTAAAGTTGTCGGTTGTGTGATTGTTTGTGCAGCGAGCTTCAAACGTTTCAAAACATTGCAAGGCCATGATAGATTAAACACCACAGAACCCTAAAAACGTCATTCTAGCGGAGCCATTCCATCGGTATGAGCCATTTATTTGCCTCGCTGTTTGCACAATTCGGGAATCGCTGAGCCATCATTGTGAGTAACGCTTTAGTTTAGCTTTGAATGTTTTTTTAAAAACACATTCGGCACTGTCCAAATATGTTACCGGTTCTGGTAGCGGTTAAAGCGAAAATGGTTTACAATGTGTTTTATTTATTCACTATGTGTAATCACTACATTGTATGAAACAAAGTCGCTTCCCGCTGTCTGTATGTCCCTATGTATGCTTAGATCTTTACTACGCAACGGATTTTGATGCGGTTTTTTTTTATAAATATAGTGATTCAAGAGGAAGGTTTATATGTATTATACATGCGTGTAATATAATACATAAAACCCGTGCGGGTCGCTAGTGCTTAATATAACGTCAAATCAAATATTTTGTTTGTATAAGCGTAAAATAGTTCTTTATTTTATATGCTTAAGCTTTTAAAATAAGTAATAGCAATGGAAATATGACCTAGGATATACAATACAGGCTGGCCTAACATTAAGTTGAGAAATGATTGATAAGAAAAAATCTTTACTTACACGACTTTTACGAATTATATTAAAATAATATATTTATCTTCAGAATATCCTTCTCTGGTCTTCTTCAAATGTATGTTAAAAGTTGCAGCTTATTTTAACTTTTAAGTGATTCTTGCAAACTCTGAAAACTATACTTATTGTTACAGATCCCAATGCGGCTATATTTATGTGTTTAGTGGCATTATCCCTTTGCCTCTAAGATTTACCATAACCTTTCATTCATGGGATTCAAATCTGGTAACCCCACTCGGTCACTCTTTTAATATTATAAAACCAGAAAAAACTTACCACCACTAAAATCTATACACTTAAAAATAGCCACGGTAGAACTTGTACATGTAGAATTTCTCTCCAGTACATATCTTGATTAATGATGACAACTTTCTCTTTGAATGAAAAAAAAATTGACAATGTATGTTTGGGGGTACTACATAAGTTCAAAGAGTAATTTGTTCGAAAGCATATTTTTTCCGAATTTCATATTTCCAAAAAACCATGTTCTTCTGAAGAAATTTCAGATTTTTCAGGATATAATATCGAACCTAACTTATTTATATATTTCATTCAATTAGTTAGTAGAAGAGGCAGACTGAAAAGGTGATGGCGGGACGACTTTGACACATTGTGTACAGATTGGCGAACACTAGCACTGGACCGAGACAAGTGGCGGATAAAAGGGGAGGCAATTGCCCAGCAGTGGGACACACACAATATAGGCTAATAAAAAAAAACAATTATCAGTAGGCAGCGTTCAAATTTTAGTTGGGAAGAAAATGGCGTTTGGAATTTTGAAGTTTCGGAATAATGATGGTATCGGATTAACTAAGTTTTCCCATTTTTGAGCCATCCTGTGTATATCCACAAACAAAAGGACCCAATTGAATATTTTATTACAAAAACATTCGGCTATAAAATAATTAAATACCTAACTTTAAGCACATAAATAACTACACGGTTAAGGTGGTTCGATTGCCATACAAAGCGTTATTTGACATTCGCAGGCTAACGGCGTGATATTTTAAGAAACTTGTGTACCAAACTTTCATCAATTGGCTTCCCATTTGCGCCAAATTCCCCCTTTCCTAGAATAAACTTGTATAAACTAGATTAATTTGAGAAAAATAGTTTTCCCAAAATATCACGTGACAAACCAATTTCTCAAATTAATCTAGTTTATGTAAGTTTATTCTAGGAAAGGGGGAATTTGGCGCAAATGGGAAGCCAATTTATGAAAGTTCGTTACATAAGTTTCTTAAAATATCACGCCGTTAGCCTACGAATGTCAAATAACGTTTTGTATGGCAATCGAACCCCCTTAAACTCACGGATTAAATGTCACTACGGGCGACATGACTCGAATTCTACGGGAGATCTTCTTAAGGGGGGGGGGGGGGGCTTCATGCGACTGTAGCGCCTCACGCTCATGCCTCAGTCTGTGTCCCTAATGGTTCGAAACATGTCGCCCGTAATAAAATTTAATACTTGAGTTTAACCGTATAATTTTTAGTATAGCTTTAAACATGATGGATGAAAGTTTAATTTGTTTGTAATCACATTCTTGTTACAAATAAACAATAATGATGATGATGTTACGTAAAGAACTTTACATTCACCAAAATGTATCCCAACGTTAATTGCTCACATACTTCCAGTGCCTTTATTAATTGAATGAGTTTATTTCAAGTCCTCTCTCAAAGAAGCCAAATTAAAATAAATTAAAGTAATTAAAATATAGCCTAAGGAACCAGCGTGCCGGTATAGGTAATGAATGCCAAGTGAAAAGCGGTATTGAAACGGCGGAAAATACGCCTTAGTTTTAAGTGTTTAAAGTTCAAATTGTATTGCAGTTAGCGTGAAAATATTGTCGCCTGACGTGTGAGGTTGACAGCTTTCATATTTCCCGTGTTTGACCTTTTCTGAGGTTTCAGTCCATGGTAAAAAATATTAATTGCTTCATTTGAAACAGCTGCAAAATAAACCCAAGATATTTAGATATCAATTGTTTAACTACTTAAGGGTCGGCAGGACGGACGCTTTACTCTCCATACAAACGTAGTTTGGTTCTCATTTTAAGACGACATGCTAGAATAACATGAAACTTTGTATGCACAATGAGATCCACCATAAGTAGGTCGGAAAATAATTTCTGTTGCTAGAAATTATAAGTTTCTGTCAAAATTTTAATTTCTGGTACAAGCTTTTACTGCCGACTGTACTTTTCTGCATACCATCATCAAGTACTCATTGAGACAATTCTAACAAGCCCAAACTCGATGGGGTTGAGTCGTTTTATTGCGGAGTTCCTATGGCAACCTTCCAGCTCCAGCATCAGATCAGCTCCAAGTCATCATACTACTGCATTGTCATGCGATATACATATGCTTGCAAAATTTCAGCTCAATTGGATAACAAGAAGTGACTAAAAAATGGATTGCAAATTTTGACGGACAACTTACATACTTACATATTTACATACATACGAACAGTGCAAGTTAATATAAAGCTTGTAAAAATAGAAAAAAATAATGATAATATAAATATTTCGAAGGTGTGGGCGTATCTTGGGATCTCGGGCATTGATAAAAGACGATGGCAATAGGTTTACAAACTGTACTTCTGGCTTCATTACAAAATTGTAGTGGAGGAAGTTATGCATCGCTCCCATACATAACCCATTTTTTTTTTATTAAGCTATGTCCTTCATCATATATGTTCCTTGAGTAATTCTAAGCATTTCTAGTCCGGGAGGCAATAAGAAAAGTGCGGCTAGTGGGGAAGGGGTGGGTACAAAGATGGCCGCCATAAGTCGTCTTTAAAAAAAATCTATTCTCGTCCTGGTAGCTACTAGGGCAAGTTTGGTATCATTTTCATATAAACCAAAGACGTAGAATTCATTGCTGATATATTTTTTTGAGTTTCATAGTAAATTTACAAGAAAAACGTAAAAAGGTGAAAATGTTGGTAGGAGATTTTTGCTTTGGGAGCTAATAACTTTAGTATAGTGACAAACACTATCAAACAAAAAATACAAAAACAAAGCGCAATTTATGATAATTCAAAAAATATACACTGTTTATAATGTTCTATTGCAAAAGCATAGTGAAAAAATTATCTTACAAAATGGTCGAGTACGACTACGAGTATCTGCTTATATGCTTTTTTGTTAAATTGTATGATACCAAATGAAATATATTCTAAATAATTTTATAAAACAATTTAATGTCCGCAGTTTCCGGCACATAGACATACTTCTGTGCACTTCAATTTTCTTTTAATGCAAATGCTATGATTTTTGCAACCTTTCTTGCACTTGCAATGAGTGATTTCCAGGCACACACTTGCGACATCTGGTAAATCTGACCAAACAGGAGTCAATTCACTGTTTTCCATTCTCCAGCGCCAAGAAGAAAGAAACGGAAGCTTTTGGAGAGGCACCAAGGCTTGTCCCCAGACATGGACTCCTTGATATATTGCCCGAAGTGTGTGCTGGCGAAGAGCAGCTTCCGTTGGAGGGATGTTTTCTATAGCTGTCTGTGCCTCTTCGTAAATATATATTTTCTGCATTCGTTGACTGTCGTATTTAAATTGTGAAATTCGGCATTTTCCTGTGATTGTAGGATACAGGGTTCCTTTGCAACAAGTGTTTCATACATCCAAAACTATTTATTTACGCAAAAAAAACGAACTCAGATTTTTAGACAGATTCGACCGGGTTCGATTCCCGGCCGTGTGTGAGGCTTTTTTGAAAATCTTTGAATGCAGTTTTATTTCTTTGTAAAAATAAAGGAATGTCTTCTTTAAATAAAATGAGGCAGCTTAAGGATTTAAGGTAGTTTCCCTCCAGGGCCCGACTTATCTTTCCACCCTGTATAATACCAACAGAGCAATTTGGTTGAAAATTAGGCAGTTATATGTATGGTCTGGAAAAAATAAAGGAATATTTTCTAACACGCAGACGCAGTTATGAGCAGAAGCTACATACATACTAATACATAAGTAACCAACAAGTAGTAACAACATATAATTCTTCCCAACATATGAATCCTCAAGTGAATAAAGGGTCGGCAACGCGCTTGTGATTCTTCTGGAGGCACAAGTGTCCATAGGCTACGGTACCTGCTTGACATCAGGCAGGCGGTAAGCTTGTTTGCCACCGTCATTGTAAAAAAATGAATAAATATTGAAATATAAACTGTCTACAGTAATACATAAAATATCTATTACTAGATTAAATATCGAATCCTCTATCATCAACATGTCTTCATTGCCGAAGGTCGTGACATGTTTGAAACCTTTTGGTGATTTCACCAGCTGCTTCCAAACCCGTCCTCGGCTTTTTAAATCCTCCATGTATATTTAAAATTCCATTACGCGGTTAATAAAAATTACGATGCGAGTCCACGGCATAATTCCGCATGTATGATCAATCAAAATTCACAGACGGAACTATGCACTAACTGAACTTTACTACCCCACGCATATTTATAGCGGTATGTGACTTCACATTGCTATCAATGTAGGGAAGTTGTCTATGTAGTGGAGGCATTGTTTTATTTACTTTAGTTTTAAAATGGGCTAAGTATTATTTTCTTATTGTATGTGCCTTATTATTATATATTCATAGGAACAAATGTATATATTATTTGGATAGGAACAAATGTTTGTATGGGCGCAACTACAATTAAATAACATAAAATACCCAAAAATTTGATACAATGAGCTGGCGGCAGCCATAAACGCTTTATACTAATTGACACACGGGGATGACGTCACACCTGTTTTTTGTACTAATCATTGTATGTAAAATCAAGTAAATTGCTGTTTTGCTCGCGAAATACTGTACTGTACTATAGGTACTGTGTTTAGGTACATAGTTGTTGTACAATTTTGTTTCTATAAATATAAATATTACGGGACAATAAATATTACGGGACAATCTTACACAAATCAACCTAAATAAAAGCGTAAGGATTCTATTTGTAGCTATAAATTTACTTTTGGACAATAAAAAAAATATGCATATTTTTTCTAAACTTTCAAGGTCCATATCTTTTTATGATTTCAATTATATTTTATAATATATACTTTATTACAATATTTTGATGGTTTAATATCCATTTAGCAACATTACGTTATCAATTTTAACATGAGGCATCATGCCTATTATTTACGACACAAATGCGCCAGAACGCTACCGGTGCTTTTCGCTACTAATTGAATTTAAGCTGCTACGCAATACGGCGTAGCACTGTGAGCGTAGGTTGGCAGTGAATTAGTTAACTTGATAATATATATATATATAACCAGATATTGCTTTACTTACGAGCATAACCCTTTACAATAGGTATTAGGTATTGAATGTACGATATGTACAATGATATACTCGTACATCTAACACATCAAACAAAGTGTATTTTTGATTTCAGTCCAATATGTTTAGTCCAGTAAGTCGGTCTGATGCCCAGTACAAAAACCAGCACTAAGACATATATAGACAGGTTAGTCCCATCTGTCACTTTAGATATGGTCGGCTCTCGCACTGCGCCAAGTAGATTTTTCAGGCTACCGGAGTTGTCACTCATGCGCCACAGAACGACGTCACTTACATTAAGTACAGGTAAAGGGAAACGTGACAACCCTTGGCTAAACAAAATACCACGGGCTATGCAACTGCATGAAGCAAAGCAACGTGCTGCTGAGCGTGAAGGCACGATTTAATTTTTCTGTCAGACATTAGGTGCCTTGACAGTGGAGCTTCGGTACATGGATATTATTATTTATTCTGTGCTACGGGCTCCTGATAATTAATCTATTTCATGTAATCGCGGATCATCCAAACGAGGTAACCTTCCTGCATAATTAATAGTGTAATATTAGATTATTAATATTGTATTAACCGAGCTAGCTAATGCTTCAAAATATCAGGGTAACTGGATATTATCACGGAGCTCTGTTAACCTCGTCAATATGACGAGACAAAGCTATGTGGAGGCAACCAAGATTGCGGTGTATGGAGAATGTGCCAAAAATATTGTAGTTTTGTAACCTATTAACATATGAGAGGGACAGAGTTTTAAATTGTATTCACCCTTCGCAACCCTCCGGGAAGAGCTCCACCCCAAACATTGTCCCGAAACGTGTCTTTTTCTAAATAAAACAAAAATTGCACAAGAACGAAATAATGCTCAATACGTAAAACGTTCGTTTCCTGAAAACTTTCTCACTTTCCCGCCAATATTATGTATCTATTCAAAATTATGAAATAATGATTAAAAAATCTTAGATCGATAGTGATGTTGACCTGTAAAATATGACGTTTTATCATTAAAGTTCTGAATCTGAATTTATAAATAAAGTAAAGAACAGAACCACTTTATGTGTCTATGCTATTTTGAAAACTTTATGTAGGTAGTGGGCCATTACGCGAAATATAGGTACATATATATTTGTACTGGGCCCGTATTACTAGCCAAATGTGGTCCTCTTCATGTCCCCTGTATCATGTCTCTGTCATTCTCATTTTAAAAGACAGAAACATGAGGGAGGGAAGTAAGGACTTTGTCTCTCTATCCCAATGACTCTATGGTGACTCTAATTGTTCCTGGTGCTACGATACAAAATCTACTAGTAATGCGCATTCTCTCCTTTTTCATCAACTTTAAAATTGCAATTCGTTTAACATTTCGGGGCTTATTAAAAGTACTATTGAGTTAAAGGTGATCGCTTTTTGATCTGAACCTATACGACATAGTCATTGTCTGGTAACAATTGTCAAGTTGATGAAATAGCGGCGTTTCCCTAATTAACCTATAGTCCTGAGTAGACAATAAGCCTACTAACAAGACCCGCACAACCTACGCTGTATCAATCTGCACGCATTTACTAAAATAACCACATTTGCATTAGTTCCGGTGGTCAGTTATTGTTAGCAACTATGACGGATAGAGGGAAGCCATATTTGACTTGCTAATTACCTTTCGCTTAACAATACACGCTGATGGGGTATGACCTCAATATTACGCTAATCATGAAAGACTAATTTAGTAGGTATGGTATATATGAAACTATCTCAAAATATCTCCCAAATCTATATGTCTATTGTACTTCTTATCAACGTTTAAAATATCTGAATATAATTTTTTCAACATTTTCATTAGAAATACGGTAAGTTGGGACAACAAAAACGCATTTTCTTAAATGTATTGAACTCAAAGGTTCTTCTACTCTAATCGAATCGTTACCTATAAGTTTAACATTTTCTGTTTCTATGTTAAGCTGGGTGTGCGTTCATGCCAATCATGTTAAATAATCATGAAAATGTAGTATGTGATTATTGCATGTGTTAAATTAGCACCTGACAAAACTTTAAACAAAATTACCTTCGTCGTTACGCTATGTGGCTGTGAGAGGCAAGCTTTACCATCCGGTGCCTTGCACTTTCATGCAACATAAACAACATTATACCTGTACCTTGGTCAATTTTGTTTTAAGCAGTCTGTTAACGATAGTAATATGCTATGCTAGTATGGGCTGGTGCATATTTTTAACATAATTCGAGACAATGGTACCGTTTTATTTAGATGCCTTTTAGTCTGCTAAATCAGTTCGCAAGGTTGCAAGATTCGTTGGTTCCCAGTTGGTTAGAGCAACTGGCCGTTTGTGCTAAAATGGTGGTTCGAATTCATCACAGAGCAATACATTTTGTAAATTTTTCCCTTTATTTTGAAACCCACTTTGGCCCTTTGGCCAAATGGGTTTCAAAATATCATCGAGAGATTCAGCAACGATCTAACGTTGATATGCCGTCGCTATTACATAAATTGAAAATTCCTGTTAGTTTAACCAGTCGGTGTGACTGCCATGTCATGACTGCTTGTTAGATAAACATGTGCCCTCAGAAACGAGAGTTCACGAAACTTATAGTTTGGTTTTAAAATGATGCATCGTGTAATTAACATCCTTCCTAATCCTTAAATTAGTGTCCAAGTAAAACAACTTTTGGGTCTAAATACGTAACTTTACACAGCCAGAAAACGAGACTGCCATCCCAGCTTTAGTATGAGACAATTTAGAAAAGTTCATTTGTGCCAACAGGGAATACTCGTAGAGCTCGGAGCTTTTGCACAATAAAGCTCTAGCGAAATATTAGAGAGTACATACTCTGTAAAAGGCTTTATTCGCATATTTAATGATGCTAACATGAGACAGAATATAGTTAAATCACATTTTCTATCATCTTGGTGAACTTCTTTGTCTCTAGTAATCCAGTGCTAAAATGTATTGAAATGTAGAAATGTAGACTTTTTTAATATTCTGGAAGAAAGCAGGGAACATATTTACAACGTTTTAATGGAAGCCCTTGACATACAAGGCGGCCGCGGCCATGTTGTGTCATTTGATTAAGTTGACATGTAAAATGACATTTCTACCATAAATTATTGTATTTTATTCTATTGATTATATTACCACTAAATGAAGCGGGATAAATCAACACCAATAACAAAGTGTCTGGAAGTCTGTGAAATGTAAGTTTGTCGCTTTATAAGTTGTATGTATGGCGTTATTTTCCAAACTACTCATCCGATTTAACCTTTAACTGACGTGGTATACGTCTTACAGAAGTCACCACTTTTATTTCGAGAATATTTTTGCGTATGCGTGTCGTCTGACGCTATCCTTTCAACTATAAGCTTCCTTTTTTGCGGTCGCAAAAATAGGCTATTTTACATTCATTTAATATATTTTTTAAAGTTCGTATAGATTTGATAGTCAACTGGTATTTTCATTTCCTGAAAATAATATCGCTTTATACAAATACATAATAGTTGAAATTTGGACGTTAGATATTCGCGCCAAAAAGGCAGCCGCCATTATCGTGACGTCATAACTGCAACTCCAAACCATAGACTACTAAGAAGATACACTGTGCTGAAACCAAACGTCAAAATAACTTGTTTTTAGATTTGCTATTCTGACATCACTCACAGAAGACAAAATGGCGGTGGGCGTTTTCAGGCACGTAACATACAGATAATAAAACTACGATTTTAATTTTCAAATTGAAAATCAATCTTATGTGTTTAAATAACATGTTATAATCGTATTTGTTATGATAAAAACTATATAAGTAAAAAATACTTTGACCATTTAATTTTGATAGAAGAAAATACCCTATTCCCATGTGTGCGCTGGTTTGGCAATCAGGGTACTGCACTTGTCTCTATCTGTTGAAACAACGAAGCCTCAGCACGGTTATCACAATACTGATGTGTCGCGGCGAGATAGACTATCCGTTTCTTTCTAACTAGAACGCTTAAAAAGAGACAGATGTTCTATATCGTCGCGGCACGGCTCTTGAGCCTTCCTGTGATAGCCGTACTGAATAATTTGTAAAGGCTCGGCAGCGGGATTGCGACTACTCACAGGCGTACATAGGCTACGGTGTTTGCTTGCTATCAAGATGGCCGTATGATTGCCATCGTTGTGGTGTAAAAAAACCTTTAAGGTATCATCATCATCATCATATCAGCCAAAAGACGTCCACTGCTGGACAAAGGCCTCCCCCAAAGAGTGCCACAATGGTCAGTCCTGCGCCACCCGCATCCAGCGGACTCCCGCGACCTTTACCAGGTCATCAGTCTACCCACGCTAAAGTATACATAGTAAAGTATACAAGTTTAAGGTACTTATACATTTGAGCAACTTGTAATGAACATTCTAGGGAATGTTATATTACGGGTCAAGCTCACTAAATAAACAGGAGCATTTTAGCGAGCATTATTGTGAGCGTACTAGCGAGCATTATAGTGAGCGTACTAGCGAGCATTCTAGCGAAATAACAGTAAATTTGCTTCGAGATTTTTGCCGAGTCGAGCAATTTTGTTACGCAACCGTCAAATCTGACATCTTTGTGAAGAATACATTTTATCAGGAGCATTTCGTAGAGCGTTCACTGGAATGATCGTGAACATGTTCGAAGCGATGTTTGGCGCTATGCTTGGCTCTGTTCGTGGTTCAGTGCGCCAAATTTATAAAAACGGCGCATGTTAATGTGATGACTGTTACTTCTGAATGATCAAGTCAGTAATTTTAGGGTGAATATGGGGTCTAGTAATTACCCCTACTGTAGAACTATGGTATGTTATGGCTTCATACACGTAAACCATGTGTCGACTTCCGCGTCCCATCAGGTCAAGGTTGACGTGTTTTTCGTAGAATTTAATACTGTTGACACTGTTTTACCTTGCAGCAAACTACTTAAGAAGAAAGCATATTATTATATACATGAGTATTATTTTCGTCATGATGCATGAGGCTTAAGACAAAAAGAATATACCTACTAGTCAATTAATAAAGTAAAAAATACATAAATTATCAATCAAGATAGTTTTTAAGTTTGAATATTTGAAAATACATATTTCAATATTTGTTTTTTTTTTCAGATGCTCAAACGACCACGAAGAAATTCCCCGATGACCCGGAGTTTGAGAGACCAATCGGCAACCACACATTCTTCCTCGGTCGAGAAGCGGTGCTGGGTTGTGCTGTTACCAATCTGGGCAAGCATAAAGTAAGTTTTACATCAGAGTTTTTCAACATTCTTTATAGGTAGTTGAAGTATCTTGTTGACCTATCAGCTATAATTGTGGTTTCTTGGTAGCCAGGAGTGCTGAGTTGCACCGTTACTAATCGGCCATCACACATGCTTGATAGCGAGGTAAATAGGTAGTTTATTTTTATAAATGATTGATACTTGATGGTAAGCGACGATAGAACCTAAGATGAAGATCACTGGTTGAGTAATAGCCTATTCACTCATGGTTCCAGATTGTGACATTACCAGATGATAATGTCACAATCCTGCACCATCCACAACTAGTGGGGTACTCAGGCCGCACACTTTATGATAATTTTCTTTATGCTGTAATATCAATGAGTGCTCTGCGGCCCCTGTTAAGTCGAGCAGTTTTGGCTGGAGCATATAATTTTCTTATGACTAAATATTGACAAACATAATGAAATTTCTACGTGAAGGCTAGCGAGGATTGGTATACAAAGATATGCTTTACAAAGTATTCCGTAACATTCCTTACATACTAAAGGTGTTTTTGTGTCTTCAAATATCAGTTAGTTTTGAATTAAAAAGCATTATTGCACGTCAACAACTGCTATGTTATTTACACTTTGTTTCACACCACCTCACCGTTTACTAGTTTATCTTGACGCTGCGCTGGTATGCGAAAGAACAACACGTAATCGAAGGTCTGATTTATACTGGTTTGGCGGTGAGGCTGTTGTGAGTAACAGCCATGTAGTCTGTTTCACTACACGACATGACTGCAAGGCCGTGTGAGTCAGGGCTATCTCCAATCGGGGTATAAAGTGTGACGATTTCTTAACGTTAAGCGTCGATACAAGGTTGCCACCAATTGTTAAAGTTGCTTGAAATTCGAGGTTAAATATTATGCGGTTTAGTATCATTGTAACCAAACAATAATAGAGTTTGATCCAAGATTAGAACAAGCTATTTTGACGTTTAATGACAATTCTTATATACGCCGTGTTTCCGGTAGGTATTTCATAGCAATATCTGCATTATTACTTATCGTTATTTTACAATTCGTTTGACAGAGACATGAAATCAAAGTGACTAGCTAGAGATGTTCACTTTTGTCAAGTTAAACAGATGGAATCGCTATCTAGTTTGGCCGCATAACTTTTTTTATGAGTGTTTCATGATTGAATATGTAGATATGAAAATTGATAAGAATTTGATGGCAATAAAGTCAATGTTTTAAAAGCACACTTTGGTTTTGTTTTCCGTTCAGCAATTAAGTATCAAATTAGTCGTTATTAAATATGTATAAAAGTAATATTCTTTTTTTTGTAGGTGTCATTCATAGTGTCATTAAGAAAGGAGCATGAACCTTCGTGCCTTATGTTAAAGGCAATAACCATTAGCATTCAAAAATAACATTAAAACTCACATTTCTGCTTAATGACCAATATCGTAATAGTCGCCATTAAGGGGTATCAGAAAACTATTCCAGTTTTCAGAGCACGAGGCGCGTTTGAACTGTCTCATTTGCTCGACGATCTTGGTAAAGTGTGAATTGTTCAAAACCGACATTTTTTTCAAGTACTAGAGTTTTTTTAAATTGTATTGTTTTAAATGTGAACAATTTCTTTACAATTTGAGTCTGATCCTACTAAACTACTTCATAGTTTCACGTGTATACATTTTTATGCACCAACACGGGTTATCTTATCTTTTCCTATCTAGGTGAGGGCCCTTTCGGATGCACTTCGACCCAGTGGGATCTTTTGTGCATTTGCCCTCTCCTTTATACCTGCTCCCAGGCTTGCTCCATCATTTCCACAAAGCGGATGATGCAGTTCGCCGGGAGCACCTTGAATTCCTTTGGTTGCGGGTAACCGTTACCAAAGTATTATTACATTCTTTGTCTGGCAAGGGCATGACATTCACACAATAAGTGTTCCATAGTCTCATCCTCCTCGCCACACATTCTACAGTCTAAACTATCAGATAGTCCCATCTTGGCCAAGAGATCCTTGACCCCGAAGTGACCTGTGAACACCCCAGATATAATTCTGAGTTGCTTCCTGCTGGATTTCCAGAGTTTTCTGGTCCAGCCCGAGTCCACTCCTTCTATGAAGAACTTAGAGTGCCTTAAGCCAGCCTCATTCCTCCACTCGTGTTGGTGTTTGGTTTTGGCGTAGGCTTTAAAGGCCGATATTATGGTCCCCTGCGAGAGTCCCACAAATGGTTCTGGACCTACAAAGTGATTTGAACACGGGTTATATCTGAATCAAATAAATCTCGTATAGACAGTAGATTCAATTTATATTGTTCTCTGAACTCCATCACTTAATAAGTGATACACGTTTTTTCGTTTTCAATTTATTTGGGACGTAATACTGTTACCTATCACACATGATTACCAGTATAATTTAGTATACAATAAACAAACAATTCATGAGTGTGACCAACAATATTTTCCACAGATTAATAGATTAATTATTAATTAATTTACATTATTTAGCGCTAGGTAACCAAAGTAAAAACAAAGTAACACAATGTTATAAACATAGGAAGGCAGTAGCTATTGGAAAGGCGTTCTAGAGGGAATTAATTTAATATTATAAATAGTACCTGTCTTGTGTATATGACGTCGGATGCCGTAAAGATGTCGATGTCATTAAAATGTCAGTAAAAGATTTATGTCCAATGTAATCTTTTACGGTCATATTAACTATTTCTATTACTTGCGACCAATATTTTAAGTTCACATTTGTACAATGATTTACCAATCATCAAGCGCAAGTTGTATTTTAAGTACACATTTCCTCTTTTCATCAACGATATAAATCTTTATTTTTTTTTTTTGATAAGAATGGTAAAAACAGCTAATTTTTCGAGTTAGAAAGATCCACTATGCACGGCGAGTCAATATTTTATTTTATTAAAACAGTAATTTAGAGTAAGCTCCGTCATCTCTAATTACAGTCAAGTTCCAGTAACTCGTCCGCTAACCGAGCTACAGCGAGCCTCGAACTTTGCCACTTCGGGTAAAATACGAGCGGGTCTAATTCCCAAGATGACCTAAGTTGGTCCAAGTGCAAAATTTGCGCCAATTTATTCGCCAGGTGCCAACATTTTACTAAGATATTCGTTGTTAAGAACCTTTGAAATTAATTTCATAGAAATAATGAAAAAAAATGCGATAACTCTAAACTGAATTTCGATTCACAAAATGCCAAAACGGTAACCGAATATATATTCATCAGTAATTACAAAAAATATATTTTATTTTCACGATTAAATAATTAATAAATAATGTTGAGATTTAAATGAATACAATACAAGTGATGTGGTCCATTTAACATACAATACAATACAAACAAATACTCCTTATTGCACACCTCACACAAACAAAGCAGTTACAAAGAGAGACAACATAAAACATGGTAGAGGTAGACAACAGGCGGTCTTATCGCTGAAGAGCGATCTCTTCCAGACAACATTCAACATAATTCCCCTACCTCGTATTTGAAAACTATAGCACCTTATTCTAATGGAAAAAAAAAGTAATCCAAGTTAGCTGCTGTTATTCACATTTTTTTGCAACTCGTCTCACCACCCGCTGTAGGCATTTAAAATATGAATATCACCCTGCCACCTATTACCTGAATACACTAATTGAATTTCTATTGAATATGATTACTTCTTCTACGGCTAATGCATTTAGCTAAGCTCTAAGCTGTACCTGAAGGCAAAAGATTTCTTTAGAAAAAAACACCAGGTCCTCGAGAAGCTGAATTATTAAAACTCTGACAAGTTAAGTAATTTTTAAGTGGTGAACACTGTCCTCTCGTACATTTTGCATAATGTCCTAAGCAAACTGTAAAGGGCGTTTTCATTTAACACAGACTTTATTATATTCAGAAACGTTTCTGTTTTACGGGCGGGTGTATTTAGTTTATGAATAAATTGATTCATGAAGAACACAGTTGGATGTTTTGTTATTCAAATACACTAAAACATTCAACAAGGTTTAAACATAAAAATCTAAAGCATAGATGTTTTATAAAATTCTCATATTTTTTTTTAGAAAAGTTGTCTGAATGTGGTTGATTATAGTGCTTAGTAGTAACTTAAATATATGGCGTTCGATTTTCAAAACATCGTTATAATCTTTTTACAAGCTTTTATTTAATTTTGCGACTTAATACTTTTACTTAATGAGTTAGACTTAGACTTTTATTTAATTTACTCTATGTATTATTATTTCTATTATTTATTCACTTACTTAAGTGGTCCTTTGGTATTTGTACACCATTTTTCGGGCACTGTCTCATTAAGCTGAAAATTGGCATTATTTTTAATGTTACCTTAAATTGTAACCAGACTGTCACAAGTGACCCGCTTCTTCCATGTGTCAAAGGAGTGTACGCAATACATTGCTGCTCCAAAAAAAATCAAAAATTCGTTATACTTTGTTAGTTAAGACTAACTTAAAATTTTCTTGCAATATCGGTTCATATCGGTTCGGTGGCAGTGGGCGGGGCACATTGCACGTAGAACCGATGGCCGTTCGGGCGAAAAGGTTTTCGAGTGGCAACCACGTACCGGAAGGCGCGGCGTGGTGGGTAGGCCCCGCAAGGTGGACTGATGATCTGGTAAAGGTCGCGGGAATCCACTGGATGCGGGTGGCGCAGGACCGGCCATTGTGGCACTCTTTGGGGGAGGCCTATGTCCAGCAGTGGACGTCTTTCGGCTGATATGATGATGATGATTGGTTTATAGCCCTATTACCTACGTCTGGTTACAATTTTAGGTAATATTAAAAATACAGTCTGTATAAGGAAGTTTTGATATAACGAAATAATTTAGCACCACCGAGCTGATCTGATGATTGAGACGAAGAGTGGAAATAGCAACTCCAAAACAGAACTCTTGTTCCGTCGTAAAAACGCGTCGTTTTTTTAGGCTCATTGGAACTTGCTCAACGAGTAATTGATGGTTGTGCAAAAAAACAGTCCGCATCAAAAGCTTGTGCCAAAAATAAAACTTATCGTGAGATCCCTTTAAGTAGTCACCTTTCTGGTTTTCTACTGTGGCTTGATCACTTTCAATATCATCCCAAGCAAACCGCAAATTAATATTTTTTTTAATTCTTCCTTTACTATTTATGTATGCATGTTGTTTTTTACACAAATCACACGATAAAATGGTTTATTCCAAAACGAACATCACACGTTATCCCAGTTTGTCTGACACGACCGAATTAGATTTCATTATAAGCCAGGAGGAAAACAGCACAAAGCCGTATTATCGTGAAAGCGGTAAAGAAATCGGAAAAATGAAACAATGGAGAGTGTGGGAACTCGAAGTACCACAATACTTAGTATTTATACTAGGCAGTTACATGGGTAATATTCCTAATATTTTAAGTTTTATACGAGTACGTGACACTTTGATTCTTTCATTTACTGACATCAAAAAAATTGTGTAAGCGTGCAATTGACCAGATTAAAAAATAACTAAGAACCAAATAATGGATAAAAATCGTATCAACAATGGTTACCGGTTTCCATTGAAGATTATTTAAGAAATTATAGGTTTAAAGTTGTAAAAATTGTATAATCGCAGTGATAAGCTTCTGGCACAGCGTTTACAGCACACTCCAACCCAATTCCGCATACTTACCTACTTATTAAAATATCTGAAAAAAAATACCTAGTATTTTCCCAACACCTCTGCACATTAAAATTCATGCCACGCTTTTGCAAGGTGCAGGCTGATTTCTGTGCATTGTTGTAACCGTGTAGGCATGGAGCCAAAACAGCCCACAGAGTCAAAAGGTCATATGTCCCTCACAATTCAAGTGGGCTCGGGTTTTTGTAGCTCACAAAAGAACGTGTGCTTGTAGAGAATTCTAAAAACGAAACTGTAATTAACGGTAATCTCTGTGAATTTTTGTGGCTTTAATTCTAACTGAGACTGTCTTTTATTTTTCTATTGTGTGAAAAGGAAGTAAAGCAGCATTGCGCACAACAAATTGTTACCTTTTTCATGAAGTTTGTTAAGGCTATTTGAGTTTGCCGGGTATGCAATACAAATCTTACTTACTTATCTCTTATCAAATGATATAACGTACGTTCTGAAAAACTCATTGGCACCTACGAGCCAGAATTCATAAGTGTTCAAGTCCAATTCTATGAAAAGTAGCGATACTATACCGACGATTTGTTATGTTTTGCTTTGCATAGCATAATGCAAAGCAAAACATAGCACATAGATAAGGGCGGCTACCGGATAACTAAAAGTTAAAAAAAGTATATGTAGACGCCCGACTGAAATCATCTATGTAGAACTTACAAAATATGCCACGTTTCAAGATGAGAAACAAATAACCTGGATTGGTAACACTCTTAGAGTGATCCTGTACACTTCATTAGGCAAACCCTAGAAATGGACCTCTCAACGTAAGAGGTAACGTGGTCGTTCCATGAAATCCTGGCAGGATTCAACTGCCATCAAGTTGAAGGCAGGCGGGCTATCATGACCGGAGTTGAAGCACGCAGCCCGAGACAGTACCGTACGCGATGGCGACTCGCTGTGATCTCTGCCCATCTAGAGGATTTATAAACTTTAAGTAAAAATCTCAAAACATTCAATGAAACGATTCCAAATTATAAGACTAAATATGCTTATATATGTATACGATCAGAAATGTGGATTAAGTTTTTGGTTGTCGCTCGTGTAAAGCAAATTCGAATTTATTTCAATACTAAATAAACTATCAGACGATTTTCCACTTCGATTTATAAATAGTTGTGCCTAAAGTCAGGCAGTAATGGATCAGCGCCGGGCAGTGAACTAAATAAAGTTGCCGCTTTCATTTGAAGTCTGTCAACAAAATTTCGTATTTAATATAATCAAACCTATTTAGGTTTTAGTCCACAAGACAGTAGTTCGTCAGTGGCCCACAAAAAACCAACTTTTTGGTATAGGTAGATGATGCTGCAAACGTCCTTAAGGGGCTAAGCATATATACATTAGAAACATAGTATTAGAAAGTGACTGAAACAGTAATTACAACGAATGCCTGCCGAGATAACTCTCGCTACGACAAGCACGACATAATATATGAGTCATGCCTCTACAGCCGATTGCCGCTACAAGGCGAAATATTATAGTGCTGCCACGCGCTATGGTGTCGTAGCACACGTAGCACACGCAAAACATTCACTGCTACGCTCGCAGCCTATCCCGTGGTTTTATTGCCAAGTAGCGGAAAATACGGCGGAGGCTCCCGCTAGGCGGGTTCCTGGCAGTGAAAGTAAGTAGTGTATTTATTAAAACATTCAGTGTCGCGAATCGCTACGCTCGTAGCCGATCGTGTGGTTCTCGTATGTAGCGGAAAGGGCCTACGGCGTAGGGACTCGGTATCGGATTCCCGGCACTGGATGTGTAAAGTAACATGTGTTCAGTTGCTTGGCCACGAATGAAAAACGTGTTAATTTAACGTTGAAGTTACCACGGTCGTTGTCTGGATCATATCGTTTATATCTTTGCTTGTAAAATTAAAATTTTCAGTTGTAATAACACAGAATATAAATCATCATTATCATACTTCCAAAATGATACAGACCTACTCCATTTTCATATAAATATGTGCCATACATTGTGTCTCTGGAATTCAGATATTCTAATTAATTCTATCTCTAAATCAGCGTATTACCTTGTTAATGGGCTCTTTCTTGGAGCTATTGGCAGGAAAGCTTAGTCCAATACCCTTTTTTTCTCGACATTGGCTCCTTGCCAGAACATGAAAAACGTGATAGAAGCCACTCGCGTCAATAATGCGAAGTTTATGCCCGTAAAGTGATTTCTTATTTGTGTAATAAAATGCTATAACAATGTTGGCAACAAGTGGAAAAATGAATTATTTTTATTATTACAAGCTTTATATTAACTTGCACTGTTCGTATGTATGTTAATATGTAAGTATGTAAATATGTAAGTTGTCTGTCAAAATTTGCAATCAATTTTTCGGTCACTTCCTGTTATCCAATTGAGCTGAATTTTTGCAAGCATATGTATATCGCATGACAATGCAATATTATGATGACTTGGAGCTGATCTGATGCTGGAGCTGGAAGGTGGCCATACGAACTCCGCAATAAAAACACACAACCCCATCGAGTTTGGGCTCGTTAGAATCGTCTCAATAAGTACTTTATGATGGTATGCAGAAAAGTACAGTCGGCAGTATAAGCTTGTACCAAAAATTAAATTTTTGACAGAAACTTATTTGAATAAGTCAATGGATTGTAACTTTTGTAGGTACGGTCCCATAGATATTTACAGGAAAATTAAAAATTATGTTAGGCATATCGAATTGATTGAAGATACTTTTCAAGACGGGAGCAGGGTAGAAATAGCACATTACTTACTTACCGTGGGTGGTAAAACAAATAATATCTCAAACCAGGGCCATTAATAATTAGGTTTTTTAAATTTTATATGTGTTGTATGTATATTTGTTACTTTAGACGCCTGAAATTAATGGTGTATTATTATTATTATAAATTTTCTATCTGAGGCTTTTTTTAGTACCGCCCCTGCTAGGTACAATATTTCACGTCTCCCCCGGCCAGGAAACGGGACTTTCCGCACTCGTAGCGGTCGTTAATTGGCAATTTATAGCCAAGTGATACGCAAACACTTCCACGTTTAAACTGAACGGATGACTGTGCAAAAATAGTTATCAGCAATAAAAGAATACCAACAATACCAAAAATATTTTGTAAACACAAACTTCTTTGAACTAAAAATGGGATACATAGGTATAAAAATAACTGAAACTACAATATTATATACCTACCTACTGAAATGACTAGTGGCAGGATTGATATCTTATGTGCTACACTGTATTTAACCAGTTAGTGTCTAATATAATTATCATATTACATAAATATAACTATCAAATAACTCAAAGAAAACCAGCTGCTCATTTGCATAACACTTCGTACGTACGTTAGGTAGATCTAAATGCAATTTATATAAGGGGAAATGCCAAATGATTTTGTATAACGCTCGTTTGAAAGTTCCGTTAGTTAAGTTAAGTCCTATCCACGAAGCAACATCAACATTTAAGAGCTTGGCTCTTGTCGGTAGAGCAGGCGCCAGTTCTCTCGGTCCTCGGCTAATTTATTTAGGTCCCGGTTAGACCTCTACCCCTTTATCCTTCGATCTTACCTTCTATAATATTTCTAAAAATAATGTCGTGTCTTATTAAGTGACCTATCATTTTGCCTCATCTATTTTCAATTGTCTTCAGCAAGTTTCTTTTCCTCCCACTATTTTGTAACACTTCTTCATTTCCAGAGCCACATCCCAAAAGCTTTAATTTCTTGTCTCTCTTTGAATCATTGTCCACGTCTCACACCCGTATAATGCAAGACACGAAGCATCATAAATTATGAAAGTTATAATCTCACAACTTGTTCCCAGGTGGGCTGGCTCCGAGCTGAAGACCAGACAATCCTCACAATGCATGATAGGACAGTCCTGGGAGCTCGATACTCCGTCAGCCGGGACTCCCCACGGACTTGGCAGTTGCGGATCAGACCGCTTAGAGCGGAGGACCGTGGCTGCTACATGTGCCAGATCAACACCCAGCCTAGCATGAAGTGGCAGATCGGGTGCATTGATGTGTTTGGTAAGTTTTCGCTTGAAGGTTAGGCTGTGCTTACACACGAGCGTATGAAAATTCATTGCATTTGACAAGCGCGAGCGCCGCCGCATGCTGCGCAGAATTAGTAATAACACATTTGTGTAAACACGGCCTTAGGATTAAAAATAGATGTGCACCTCCCGTTACCACTCCATTACTACCGTAAAAATGTTATTTATTCACATTTAATTTATAATCTTATCTTAATTAAATGCTGTTACAAAATGCCAAATAAATACGTTTTTAACTCATTAACTTGGCCAAATAATACATACATAAATTATATATTAGAAACCAGTAATTAATATCTTTCATAATTCACTACTGAATCGGTCTAAAAATGGAAGGTGTTCTTGCTCATAGGCAACGAATTCTAGTAAGAAACTACGCAGAATACACAAAAAGCACACAGCTTTCATAGAATTTTATAAAACTAACTACTCACATAGATTTTGAATAGGTATTATAAGCGCAATCACCATGCGCCAAAATCCATAAGATGACCGAGTTCAAATAACGCTTTGTTACACCATAAACAGTGAGATACGTACATACTCTATGCACTCTAGTTTAAATTATTAGATTCCATTGTCACTTAAGTATGCTACGAAACTATCGATTCAAGCACTTATTGTGCTCTTAAATGTAAATTGGCTGCCACTGAATAATTCTCTTTACTACAATTACCTCAAGGAATCCTTGCACTCTTTGTCTTTCATTTTGAGTAGTAACGGCGGAACTTCTAATTGGATTAACCCGGGATCACCACTGTCTTTAGGTGAACTCAATTTAGTGCAAATTAAGGTTTCCTGCTTCACGACTATACCTGACTATAGTGTCACGTTTCGTAGGGTTAAGAGTCTCCAGGACGGTCGGCTCAAGGTAGGTAGGTAGGATAAACGTAGTTTGGTTATCATTTTAAAACGGAATTCTAGAATAACATGATTATTTTTATGCACAATGGGATCCGACATATCTAGGTCGGAAAGTCTAGTTTTTGTTGCTATAAATTATAAAAGAAAAATTATAGAAAAAAGCAAGTGATTAAATACTTTGTATGAAAAACGTTCTATTCACTCAATTATTATCTAATTTACATTTCTAGCAAATGAAACTAGTTTTCGACCTAGATATGGCAGATCCCATAGGTTATACAAAGTATCATGTTTTCATGTTATTCTAGCATGTCGTTCTGAAATGAGAACTAAACTACGTTTGCATGGAGAGTCGAGCGTAGGTACTGGCGACCCTTACGTGCAGTTACTTATGAAATAATAGGCGAAAGATAAGGATTAATCAAATCTAGTTCAGCTAAAATGGCGGTTAAATTTCGTTATCCTTTATTAGTCACTTTGATATTTATGTTAAGGAGAAGGAGATCAAACATAGTCATTTTAGTTAAGAGAGGTTGTTAAGTTTTATGAATAAGAGGGTTTTATGTAAGGTAATTGATACTCCAATTCTAATAATTGACATCATTTATTTAATCGATTAGTAGTTGATTCTAACAATTGCCATCTTGTCCTCACCGTCTCTATTGCTATAGCAACGGCAAATGAAGTCGATGACTCGCGTTTTTACCATTTCCGACTTTTAAGTTTCTCATTTAAAATTTATCTTTCTCATTTAAACCTCAATTAGACGCAGCCGGTGTCCAGCTGTAATTTATGTTAGGGGGTATCTATCCAGTTTAACTGTTTATAGTGTTCCATTTTGCTAATGTTGTATACTTATTCTCATTCTCTGTTAAGGATTTTCACAAATTGATCGAAATTATCGACACTGGACTTGTTCGAGTCTATGTCTCGATTGGATACTGTAATGATATTGTTAACAATTTATAATGAAAAAAAGAAGCACTTTACCTACCGTTTTGAAACGTTAACATTACGTACCTACTAACCGCAAGACAAATTAAAAATGAGTATTTAATTATTATCGCAGATGTATGGTAAATGTATCAGTGCCCAACACTGCCGCATTAGTTGGCACTATTAGGCAAACGGAGCTATTTAGGTGACAGGCAGGGTGTCAATAAGAATTAGGATTTTTAACATTGGGACGCTTACCTCATTCTTATAGCAAAAAAATCGTTGCATCATAATATGATATATTAATCTACTTGTGTTCCTAATAGTTAGTTATTTAGAACCGCGATACGTTTGGGTGAGAAACTGACAGTTTTCCAATTAGTCACGTCAAAGTATTTCAGAAATGGAAGCTATTCCATTCCTAAATGAATCGCGGTTAATAATATTCATGGTTATCAAAATAGAAGTTTACGAATATTTTAGTCGATGTCGATTTGTTTTCATTATATTCATGTTTCTGACATAATCAAGAACTGCAGCACGCAGTCAAAACACATGTAAGATACATGCTTAAATACAAACCTTTAACTTAAGGACACTTTCGCATATGGTGGAGTGGAATCGATTTGCGGTATCTCTGCGGTATATTTTACTTTACAAGCAGCTTAATGCCGCCCAGATTTCCTTACTTGTCGGTATACTGACAGTATTACATTAGCGGTTGTCATCATGCTCCTAGCGTTATTCCCGGTTGTGCCCCTAAAGGAGCCCGGGGTCCGCTTTGACACCGAATCCCAAGATTTGTCATAGGCGCTAGATTTTACGAAAGCGACTGCCATCTGACCTTTCAACCCAGAGGGAAAACTAGACCTTATTGGGATTAGACCGGTTTCCTCACGATGTTTTCCGTCACCGAAAAGCTAACGGTAAATATTCCGTACATAAGTTCCGAAAAACTCATTGGTACGAGCCGGGATTCGAACCCACGACCGCCGCTTGACAGCCGAATGCCTTAACCACTAGGCTACCGTAGCTTGCTTACATTAGCGGTTGTATTATAATATATTGTAGGTATATGACGATAATATATCCCGAAAGCGTAGGGGTATGCATGCAGTACTGCATTCGTACCGCCCTGCTTCCGTACGTATACTGCAATCGGGAAGCGCTTACTTAAATGTAGGCGCACAGTGAAGGATCTGTACTGACTTTAATGACAGTTACCTACTACTGTTAACTCCGCACCGGAAAATAAGGAATTGGTCTAAGGCGATTCCTCGATTCTCGAAAACAAAGACAATTGAGCACTTAAATCTCCGCGTAACCAATATATGGTATGGAACTATTTCATCTCCTGCGAATAATTTTTGGGGTAAAAATTTGAATCCTGCTGGTCGATTACGTAATGCAGTGTATGTACTCGTATGTCCTAGATGCCACTTTATTTATGAGAAAATGACAGTTTAGGTGTCGTAACATACGTTGGAAAATGCACGTGATTACCCCTCTGGTTATAAGCTTATAAGCTATTTGCGTGCCTCATCTGAATCCATTCAATCGTTTTTGTGTGATTGAGTAACAAACATTTCAATGTTCAAACTTTGGCGTTATTTATGAAACTAACGTTTTATGTAGCGATGGCCAACTAGGGGCCTAGCCCAGTAGCATGGATGGCCCTTATCACGCGATAAGTGACAAGATAGAGCATCCATCCCTGGCTGACACCGTTCGATAGAACGAGACGACGCTCTTATCTTGTCACTTATCGCGTGACAAGGTCATCCATGCTACGGTGCCAGTATTGTATACGTATTGTTAAGGTTTAAGAAACTTTAAAACTATAATTTGATCACAACTAAGTAGTTAGAAAAAAAAACTTTTCAATCGCTGGTTGCTTCTATACTTAGTTTATTTTTACATTTTTTGCCTTCTAAATCATTTGAGTTGATTTTTTACCTTAAACACCACCTACCTACTTACCTTGATTTTTAGGTAACATTGATTCATGGATGACTGCGATTAAATCTGTTGCTTTCCTAAATTATTGTTTTTATTTTCGCGTAGCCTGCATGGCAGTGCATATTATTATTATAGTACACAATGAAATAAATATAGTGGTGCTTTGTACTACGTTATAATTATATGTTTACGGTAATTTAAAAAGGTTTCCAATAATAAGAACGGCTATGATTAATTATTAGTATTTCCTTATACCGGATGGGTAAAATTCTAAACATTAGATACGTAGACAGTCGCAGTCGGTGCCAATGTCTCACCACACCCTTTTACACCCATGCTGGTTTCTGGGGCAAGGCACTGATCGATACCTTGACTACCCTACCTTGACGGTTCTTTATCAATTCTTTTAAATTGTCGACTTCTTTAATTCTTATTATGACTTCCATTGTAATTTAACTCTTATTTAATTCACATCTATTCCATATGTCTTTCTCTTACCTATATTTTGAATCAACAAGTGATGCCTGTCGGTCTGTTATCACCTTTATTTACATTTAATCATATAGGGTTAACTCGGCGATTACGATAATGACTAATGATAATGACAGGCAGTTCAGTGAGAACCATGTTTAGTGTCTAAATATTATCTAGGAAGGCTCACGTGAAAGATCACGTAGTTGTGAGAGTTTTTTTAAAGTCATTTCCAAAGCGAGTGGAATAATAAACCATTTATTTTAGGCACCTAAGGCCCATAGTTATTAATACCTTCAAGACAAACATACATACAATTTCATAATAAAATTAAATACTAGCTAATTATTTAGGCGACGAAACAGCGTGGTCCCGTTTGCGTTGTGAAGTCCGGTGTAGACATGAAGTCATAGGTTACACATGAAGTCGTTGCCAATTCCACTCAATTTCAATTCGTTTGGATACAAAATACCTACATGTGTCTATTATATACATCCCTCCAAGGTTAAACGATCAAAATATTTTCGGTACACGTATCAGAAACACCAATTCAGAATCAGTTTATCTCCTCATTAGGCTACGCATAATTCTGTTGTCATGTGTCCACTTTACGTATACTTATACCCCATTGCATATGAGATTAGAAAAATCGTGCGTCGTTCGTCATGCGATTTGAACGAAAACCATTTTTAAACGCAATAAAATTCGTATTCTAATGTTTGAGAAGCACTCAATGATGGAAATAAGAAAAACTAGTAAGTATAATATTTCCCTTTGATATCCGAGATAAAAGGAGAAACATAATAGGTGACTTTGTCTGTTAAACTTCTAATGTTATGTCATGTTACACATTTTGTATACATTTTGAGCTCAATTGTACTAATAAGGATCGTAAACCTCGTCTACCAACGCCAGATAGTTAATGCATAAAATAGTTTACCAATTTTGGCCACTCCTTGTGATTCTGCATTTCACAATGCTGTAGACTCAAATAAATGTTGACGGAATACAGTTTCGCAACTTCCACTTAATACACCAGAGGGTTAAACTCCAATGGAAAACCAGGACAATGTAAACTGGCTGTAACCGGCCTGATGAGTATTTGATTGCGCAGCGTCAGTGGTTTACTCTGCGGCACAATTCAGCGGTTTATTGTTGACAGTTTTTGTATTGTGTTAAATATTGCCTTATTTACACATTTATTGTTGGAAAACGCCGTCATATTTGTGGAGTTCGTGCTGTCTGGCACTGAACGTGGAGGTACCTACTGAACTGGGTTTAATTTGTGCTCAGTGGTAAAATTTGTAGCACATTCATCATCATCATCATCATATCGGCAAAAAGACGTCCACTGCTGGACATAGGCCTCCCCCAAAGAGTGCCACAATGGCCGGTCCTGCGCCACCCGCATCCAGCGGACTCCCGCGACCTTTACCAGGTCATCAGTCCACCTTGTGGGGGGCCTACCCACGCCGCGCCTTCCGGTACGTGGTCGCCACACCTTTCCGCCCCAACGGCCATCGGTTCTACGTGCAATGTGCCCCGCCCACTGCCACTTAAGTTTAGCAATTCGGAGGGCTATATCGGTTACCTTCGTTCTGCTGCGGATAGCCTCATTTCTGATGCGATCGCGCAGACAACACATTGGGAGTAGCAAAATGTAAAATCTTTTGGGAAGAGTATCGAGCTAAACTTAATTTAAAGAATTAAATAATTTAATTGAGTAGTTACCATCTCATGTCAGAATTATAAATATTATTGAATACAAATACGAAACAAAATAAATATTTGGATCAACGTCCACTCAACTTGATTGCTCTTTGATTGCTCTTAATCGTCAAGGTCTCAATTAACATGATCTAAATATGTATACGTGAATTTATACTGGAAAAACGGTCTCCCTCCACCATAGAAAGATTATTTCATTAAAAGCCATGGAATCAGTTTCATATTTTTCGCTCCAGCTCGTTTTGACACGATAGGTTTGTCCTTTCATGTGAGCGTTTATAAAAAACTCAGTTTATTATAATATTTTGAATCCGGCAAACTTTTTTCAATATTATATTATTATTAGTCATGGATAAGCAACTCAACATTGATATTTGTTATGATGAACAAGAAAATTATAAGAATAAGAATAATTTATTTATCATTCCTTATAACAAGGATAGGGATACGTGGAAGGAAAAGAGGGAGGATTTTTGCCCAGCGGTGGGAGACCTAAGGCTATTAAATAAAATAAATAAATAATAACTTATAACAACAATTTTCTTAGGTACAGCGACTTCCACACTAGGCACAGCCTGTATCGTGGGAGTCAAATCAAACACGAGAATTACAAATAACATGCGGCTTTTAATGCAAAATATTAAGTTTGTTCATAGTGTGAATATGTTTGAGTGAGTGAATGTAGGAGAGTGTGTGTAGTGTGAGTGAATAAATGGGAGTGTGTGTAGTGTGAGTGTAGGAGAGGGAAGGATGCGAGTAGCTCTTTACTTCAGGGCTTCTTCGGCCTATTCATAAGTCCACGAAAACAACAGGTCCCGAATTTGTTTCTTAGCCGCGGCAAGTCGACAGAGTTTTATGTCACAGAATTTAACCATGTGATATAACCATAGATACGGAGGAAATCAAATATTTTAAAGCGTTTTGCCGATGTAGTTTTTGCAGCATAATGTTAGAATTATATAAAAAAAATCGAACCAAGGAATATCCTTTTCCAACGATATTATTGGAGAAAACTAATAGGCATTCTTAAAGAACGAACCAATTATATTAGCAACATATTTCTGCCTTACTTCTTTGGAGTTATTGGGAAAAATACACGACGGCACGGAATAAAGTTAATAATATATCAGGTAAAACTAGTAAATAATAGGATAGTATTAAATGACATATTTTTCCGAGTCAAATCATATTTTTTTTGTTTTCAATTTACCTAATTGGTTTGTTTTGTAGTGATAATTGATAATGGATATGTTCCGAAATAGTAACAAAAAGTTTTGCATTGTGATCATAATGTGTGTGCGATTGGCTGATTGTTGTTTATTCGTAGGTAGGCATGTAGATACAGTATACAAATATGTACATGTAAAGTTAAATAGCCTTTTCCACAGTCAAGCACGGCTATCACATGACGGATCGCGACCTGTGTCGCGGCGACATGGACTACCGTCTCTTTCTAAGCGTTCTAATAAGAAAGAAACGGAGAGCCTATGTCAATGCCATAAAGACTTGGAAAGTGAAGAACTTATGGCACTTGTAGTATAGAACGATTACTTGGAGTTTGCTACTTAAGGCAGCGTAAGTTGACTTCTCTTCTCTCCCTCTCACTGAGCATTGTTCGAAAGTATCATGTTTTTTCGGAATATTTCAGAAAACGAGGTAAATTTTTAACTAATTTGAGTAAGTAAGAAAATTAAGTTTTTGTTCATTACTTTCAGAAGAAAATTATAAAATTTCATCTTTTTCTGATTAAAAATGGAGCAGTAAAATGGTTACAAGTGAAATAATAGGGTTCACTTTAGATTTTTTTTCTCTACTTTCTATTGTTAAAATGGGTTTCTACGATAACTATATTTTTTGTCATATCTTGCAGATTATGATACCTTTTTTTTTTCATATCTTGCAGATTATGATATTTAATTTTTTGCAACGCGAAATTTGTTACGTTATAATGTATTAAATGGTTACTAAACAACTCATTTTCACGAAAATTTCAAAGGTGGAGCCTTAAGAAAAGCAGCACAAATTTCAAACTTACAAGTACTGCAAGTACTACATTGGTCGAATAAAAATCTTAGACGTATTATCAACATGAAAACCGGCCAAGTAAGAGTCGGACTCGCGTACGAAGGGTTCCGTACCATTATATATAACGACAAAAAAGTAACGTTTGTGGTATGGGAGCCCCCTTAATTATTTATTTTATTCGTTTTTTTTGTATTCTCTTGTTATTGCGGCAACAGAAATACAACTGTCTAACTATTACGGTTCATGAGATATGACCTGGTGGCATACAGACAGACGCACGGACGGACAGCGGAGGCTTAGTAATAGGGTCCCGTTCTACCCTTTGGGTACGGAACTCTAAAAAGTAATACTCATAAAGGTCTTAGGAAGCCACACCGGAGATTACTTTGACAGCGGCCTACTTAAGAAATGTCTGTAAAGGAGGATTAGAAAACTCGGATTAAGGACAATTTTACGATAAGCATTAAATGCTTAGGTACCTGCTAATCGCCATGGCCTATAATGGATAATTTGTTAGGTTTTTTTAGGCAGTCTTTTCTGTCAGCCACGTATTCTTTCACTCTATTAAAATAATGTCCTAGGAGCCAAAAGGTAGGCAAAGATTACATTACTGCAAAGGCCGTGAAGTAAGGGATTGATGGACGAGTTTGGGCTAGACGGCCGAGTCGTAGACGAGGCCAGATACAACGAGTCCAGCAATCCCTGTTCCGGCCGAGGCTTGTATAGTGCTTTTCTCAAACGATGTGAGGAAATAATAAATAGTTATTTGTTATACAAGGATGCAGTTATAATTTAACCGCGAGTGTGGAATTGAAACACGAGCTAGCGAATGTGAGTGGTTTAAAAAAAGAATCCTTTTCACCTCACTAAAGTGAGAAAGATTCTAGATAAAAAAATCTAAAAAATAAAAAAAAAACATTAAAAAAGAATAATATTAAAAAAACATTACAAAAGAGTAAAACAAAAAGGAAAAAAATATTTAAAAAAAACAACTAAAAAAACAAAAAAAAACAACTAAAAAAACAAAAAAAACGCCCAAAAAAATGACAAAAAAATAGAAAAACAAACAAAAAACATTAAAAAAACAAAAAAAAGGAAAAAAACAAAAACAAACAAAAAAAAAGAAAAACATTAAAAAAAAACAAAAAAAAAGGAAAAAAAAACAAAAAAAAACAAAAAAACATTTAAAAAAACAAAAAAAAACAAAAAACGAAAAAAAAGAAAAACAAACAAAAAACATTAAAAAAAAAAAACAAAAAAAAAGAGGAAAAAAAAACATTTAAAAAAGTAAAACAAAAAGGAAAACTTGAAAAAATTAAAAAAACGACAAAAAAAACAAAAAACATTAAAAAAACGAAAAATAGATTTAAAAAAACTTAAAAATAACATAAAAGACCCTACAACAATTTTAACATTAAAAAATAGACAAACATCAAGAAAAGAAAAGTTTTTTTTTAATCATTAAAAACGATAAACAACACTAAAAAATAAACAAAAAATAACAAAAAAAATGTAAAAAACTTTTTTTTACTAAAAACTAAAACAATTAAAAAAAAGTATTGGTGGTTGGCAGTATGTATTTTTTCCTTTGTCTGTTTAATATCAGTAGGTAAGCAAATTTAAAAAGTTAGAGTAGCGGCTAATAATGTTTTTAGTTAGGGTTTTCATACATTACTTCTTGGCCTAGGCCAAGAAGTAATGTAGGCAGCCATAAACAAGGAACTTCATGTCTTCATTTCGTGACATTAACGCATACATTTCCGAGCATGTTTGAGAAAACATTGTTATAGGTAATGTGTGAGATAAAAGAAGGCATCACTAAGACTGATGTAACTGATGAGACGGGCGACAGAAAGATATGGAATAAAAGACGGCGACAACCTCGAGGTAATGGAATAAAGGCAAATACATTTTGAAAGTCAAGAAAATAAGCGGCAACCACTTACAATGGTGCGGACACCACTGTAAGTGGTTGCCGCTTATTTTCTGGGATGCTTGTAAAATACTAACTGTAGACTCAATGACACGGTGAACACTGTAGTAGTTACGCTGATAAATATAACTGTAGACGCAGGGCTAACACCGCGAATTTTGAATATCTCCTTTTTTTCCGTCTGCAAGGGCAAGAACATATTGCAAATATATTCAAGCTTCATCGCTTTGATGATCATTGCAATTCTTAAAAATCAAGATTAAGGCCGTCTATGTTAAGTTCAAATTCAAATAGATGAATATAATTAACAAAAATAAAACTACAATAAACTGATTTGGTAATGTTGAATAATAATAATACACTTGTGTACACCATATAAATACTTTAATTCTAAAAATACTAATCTAATATGTAATGTGATTGTAAACAGTACAAACTTATATGCGCGTTTTTTAATGTCTTACTACAATAACTAAGGCAATAATATCGAATAAATTAAATAAATACACAATAGTACATTACTGCAAAGGCCGTGAAGTAAGGGATTGATGGACGAGTTTGGGCTAGACGGCCGAGTCGTAGACGAGGCCGGATACAACGAGTCCAGCAATCCCTGTTCCGGCCGAGGCTTGTATAGTGCTTTTCTCAAACGATGTGAGGAAATAATAAATAGTTATTTGTTATACAAGGGTGCAGTTATGATTTAACCGCGAGTGTGAATTTGAAACACGAGCTAGCGAATGTGAGTGGTTTAAAAATAGAACCCTTTTCATCTCACTAAAGTGAAAAAGATTCTAGATAAAAAAAATCTAAAAAAGAAAAAAAAAACATTAAAAAAGAATAATATTAAAAAAAACATTACAAAAGAGTAAAACAAAAAGGAAAAAAATATTAAAAAAAAACAACTAAAAAAACAAAAAAAACAACTAAAAAAACAAAAAAAACGCCCAAAAAAAAGACAAAAAACAAAAAAAAGGAAAAAAACAAAAAAATGGACAAAAAAAAAGAAAAACAAACAAAACATTAAAAAAAAGGAAAAAACAAAAAAAAAGAATAACATTAAAATAAAAGGAAAAAACAAAAAAAAACAAACAAAAAACATTAAAAAAAAACAAAAAAAAACATAAAACGAAAAAAATAAAAACAAACAAAAAACATTTAAAAAAAACAAAAAAAAAATGGAAAAAAAAAACATTAAAAAAAGTAAAACAAAAAGGAAAACTTGAAAAAATTAATAAAAACGACAAAAAAAACAAAAAACATTAAAAAAAGTAAAACAAAAAGGAAAAATAGATAAAAATAACATAAAAGACCCTACAAAAATTTTAACATTAAAAAATAGACAAACATCAAGAAAAGAAAAGATTTTTTTTTAAATCATTAATAACGATAAACAACACTAAAAAATAAACGAAAAATAACAAAAAAAAATGTAAAAAACTAACAATTTTTTTTTTTTCAAAAAACTAAAACAATTAAAAAAAGTATTGGTGGTTGGCAGTATGTATTTTTTCCTTTGTCTGTTTAATATCAGTAAGCAAATTTAAAAAGTTAGAGTAGCGGCCAATAATGTTTTTAGTTAGGGTTTTCATACATTACTTCTTGGCCTAGGCCAAGAAGTAATGTAGGCAGCCATAAACAAGGAACTTCATGTCTTCATTTCGTGACATTAACGCATGCATTTCCGAGCATGTTTGAGAAAAATATAATAATGTACACGACATGGTTACTGAATAACAACAATTAAATCTTATAAAAACTTTCATTCAATAATTAAATTCATATATTCTGGCTGACTTTTAGGGCTGGTAACCCATGGAGTCTTATTACCGTTCCTCCCTCTTCACCGAAGGACCCCATTTAAAATTGATGAAAATTTATATATTTTTTTTGCTTGGCCTATGTTGTGTCCCACTGCTGGGCAAAGGCCTCACCCCTTGATTTCCAACTATCCCGAATTGAAGCCAATTCTGGCCAGTCGCTCAATAAATAAAAACATAATTTTATAAGTCAATCATTGCAAGTTTTAACATATTAAAAACTATGTTTTTATATAATAATATACAGTGCAGCACTTACGTACATAAATCAAGGCTGCTATGGGAGCGACAGCTGCAACCGCATATTTGACAATTAATTACTGTGTTCATTCTTGCCGGAGAAGATCCAAATCAAATTTATCATGCGCTGCACGCGCATTTCAAGTCATAGAAAGCAGATATTAGAACTTCCGTCATCGTATTTCGCGGCACCGCTCCAGGGCTGGTTATGCATGATAACATTCTTTGGAAGATGCTCGTATACTCGTACGTACTCAGACGATGTCCAAAGTGTGATAATTAATAGCGTAATTTGGACAACCGATAAGCAGCGCTAAGTAAATGTCCTAAACAAAGCTAGGTCTCTCAATTTAGCGAAACGTATCCATTAGAACTCATCTTAACTGTGGCAATAAATTGTTAGTGAGCGCAATGAGAATTGCGGCACGTAGCGATGCTGCAGAGCCGTTTTATAGCGCTGCACGTTTTTCTATTGCAGTGAAAATTGATGTTATTACAATTACGTAACTAGCATGTGCTGCAGGGTAATGTAATAAAAATTAAGCGTTTTCAAAAAACGTCAATGGTAAAAATATGTCTTTGTCTATTAATTCATCTCGTAAATATGTACCGAAACTTTAATCCACTGATATACATATTTATAAGTGAGTGGTATGCGTCCGTCCGTCCATCCGTCTGTCTGTCGCCAGACTGTATCTCACTGATACCGTGATAGTTCCAAATTTTCACAGATGATGATGTGTCTGTTGCCGCTTTAACAACAAATACTAAAAACAGAATAAAATAAATATTTTTATTAATCATGGTACGGAACCCCTCGTGCGCGAGTCCGACTCGCACTTGGCCGGTTTTTATTTTTTATTTTATGAAGATAATCGAGAGAAAGAGTATTTATGATTCTGAGCATCGAGAACCAAATCAATTTAATTTAAAAATAATGTACACTTCTTTTGAAAACGCCCAATTGCGTACCTTTTCTAACGAGCGTCAGTACAGACAGTATCAAAAGTCATTATCACCATAAAAACTGACTTGTTCTAACGTGCAACCGGAAAAATACGCGCTTACCCTTTTGTGAAAACAATTAACAGTAAAATATAAGTCATTGCAGCAAATATAAGTGTCAGGCCTGAGTGGATGCTCGAGTCGGGCGTGCGGAGGAGCGGGGCGTGCGACGTGCATGTTAAACAAATGAGTCGTATCAATACTCCACCAATTGGTGTCCTGAGTAGACGCTGCACAAAGCGAATGCACGCTCGCCCGCCCCGCTGCACGCCCCGCCGAACGCTCAGCTCCGTGCGTCCACTCAGGCCTTACACTAAGGGTCTCTTATCGATTCATCGCGCTTGGTCTTTTTCTAAGATTTGCGCGCGCTTTCTGACAGCGTACGTACGTTCTATTATATAAGCAGCGCGCATACACACGAAATATTATGTTAATGTGAAACAGATGCAAATTGAAGGAAAAATAGACCTCAGTTCTGGTGTTGCTGTTCTATGCTAGTTTCATATTACATAACTGCGTTTCATTATTAGAAATTCTTAGTTGCAGTCTGTATAATATAGGTACACCACTTCAGAGTAGTACTCTGCGTACCTATTTTGACATAGGTAGACATTATTTTCCCCGATTCATTCTAACAATTTTGCTTTAAACCGGGGCTTAATCGCGTATAATGAGGAATGGATGAAAGTTTTAGAAGTGCCTGATTCTTTTATTGATGATAGGAATAACCTTTCTTAGCACTAGAAAAAAGTTGCAGACTTTTCAGCTGCGTCAATTATTTTTGAAAAATATAAACAGTTTCCTCACTTACGTTATGGGTTTAGGACGGCGTATCGTATGAAACACTTTCCTTCCCCCCACAAAAAATATTTTAAATATCTGACCCTGGCAATGACAAATATAGCTGCTGCATCTGTCAATATCATTGCCAGTGTCAGTTTACCACTGATTTTTAAAATATTTTTTTGTAATATACACAAAGTGTCTTATTCGCCGTCCTAAACCGAAAACGTAAGTGAGGAAACTGTTTATATTTTTCAAAATATTGTAAATAATTGACTCAGCTGAAAAGTCTGGAACTTTCTTCTGGTGCTAAAAGAAGGTTATTCCTATCACCAAAAAAAAATATTTTCATCCATCATCACTTCTACAATTTTCATCCATTCCCAATTACCGTACCCGTATTATTAATTGAGTTGTCTGTGACTAAGGCTGTTGCGCTACATCCCAAACGTGGGGAGACCTGAAAGAGGTAAACTTACAGTATACATAATAAAATGCAAATTAAAGTCTAAAAAATAAAGCTTAAACCGCGCCTTTTCGCACCCCATTAACACTCAGGTTGAAACGATTTCAATCCACATTTCAACACTTAAGTGTCAATAGGGGGTAATTTGAAACTCGTCGTAAATCCCACATGATGGATTGACGTTTACTTTGATCCTCAACGCGGCGTGTTTTCAAATATACCTAAATAAAACGTTGATCTATGGATCAAGGATCAAAGGGTTGATGGAGCCATTTTTGATTGGCAGTTGGCACGCATGGGGGATAATGTTGGCATGAGGCATCAAAGCGATCAATGCCTCGTTGAAAAGATTTAAAAGAAAATTGGATCGTGCGGTAAGGTTTAAAACATTTTACCATCAAGCTGAGTTTTTATGACACATTCACTGCTATGAATCACTACGCGCTATGCTCGTGGTGGATCGCGTGGCTTTCCTCGTATGTAGCGGAAAGCAACTACAGAGTTAGCCGCTAGGTGGGTCTGGCAGTGAAAGTATTTATGAACAAGCAATTAAAATCGTTCAACATTGTACATGCAAATTTTTAGTGGCAATGGTAGTAGGCGTGGCACATTGCTCTTAGTACCGATGGCTGTTGGAGCGGAAAGCTTCTCGAGTGGCGGCCATGTACCGGAAGATGCAGCGTGAAGGATGACCTGGTAAAGGTCACGGGAGTCCGCTGGCACTCTTTGGTGGAGGCCTATGTCCAGCAGTGGACGTCTTTTGGCTAATAATTATGATGATGCATGCTAATTTTATGCCAATATATTTCTTTGCAATGTATACCTAATGCACAAAAAGTAATGGTAGCCTAGTGGTTGAGCCGTATGACGTTCAGACCGCAGGAGCGTGATCCAAGGAGTTTCTCGGAATTTATGTACGGAATACAATTTGATAGGTATTTATCAATAGCATTCCAATGAAGTGCTCACAGCTTAGCAGTAGCAACATGATTCACAGTGCTTTGCTTGTGTGAGGTAGGCAACGATGATCGCTTAAAGTACCTAACAATGTGCTTCCGTGTTTTTTGGAGGTATGTTAAGTAATTGATCTCGTATGTTGTCTAGCAGAAGTTATTAAACTAGTCAGAGGCTTTCTGGCGGCTTGAGAACTCTAACCACTTTCACTGCCAGGAAACCGCCTAGTGGGCAGCTACGCCGTCAGCGCTTTCCTCTACATTTGAGTTCGGCAACGACCGTGGCACGTAGCGATTCTTAGCACTGAATGTGTTAACTTCCACCCATTCAATAGGGAACTTGCTGATCTTTTTATTTTATTACGAAAATCAAACGTATAATCCAGCATTAAAACAACTGTAGCACTAAAACTTTCTTACGGTTTATTTTTCTGATGTTATATGCATTTGAAATCTGCACGCGCCGGCACCCCCCGAAAACGCTCTATATTAAACTGGCTTATGCTATGACGTCACAAAATATATTCTCGGCGCGTTTACTATGGAGTAAGTCATTAATTTGCAATTATCTCCACAACATTTGCGTTTAAGTTTGTCATACAAAATATCATTTCCAATTCAATATTCTGTGTAACTGTTATGTTATTTTATCGAAAAAATTAAATATTTTTTCGTTATTTTAACGTGAGATAAAAGTGATAAAACTAATACAATTGTTTTTTTTTTCTTCTGTATATTATTTCTACGTATATACGTATCAATTGAGTGCAATTTATTCTAAATTGAAGTCCCATGTAAGTTCGCCATTGATATGGAGAGACTAGGCCTATACATTCCCTTTTAGGTTTGAGGGTCAGATGGTATGGTGGTCCCTTAAAAAAACTAGTACCTACGCCAATACTTTAGACTAGGTGACGAGAAAACTTTAGGATGCGATGCACCCGGGATAACGTTAAGATAAGGACGAATTAAAATAGAAATATCGAGAAAAAACAGGCCAAGTGGGAGCAGGACTCGCGCACGAAGGGTTCCGTACCATTATCTATAAAAAAAAACTATTTTATTCTGTGTTTTTAGTATTTGTTGTTATAGCGGCAACAGAAATACATCATCTGTGAAAATTTCAGCTGGAACTATCACGGTATCAGTGAGATACAGCCTGTTGACAGACAGACGGACGGACGGGCGGACGGACGGACGGACAGCGGAGTCTTAGTAATAGGGTCCCGTTTTACTCTTTGAGTACGAACTCTAAAAAACCAATAAAATAAACGTACCTACAACTAGATAAAAAGCATGAATGTGTACCCTAGTTACAATTCTCCCCTACAACCAGAATAGTAAAAGTTTTCATGTCCAATGTAAAAGAGTACCTACTTGATATAATAAAACTTGTACTATCCTGTGGTGCCGGAAACTTTCTCGATTACTTTATTTTATTTCTCTTTTCGACCACAGCCTGTCTAAGCAGGGAAATAACAGAGTATTTTGAAGATTACTTTCAATCCACTAAAGCTATTTAATAGGTATTTTGTTTGTAGCTAATAGTGGATATATGTACATGTTTTATTTTTGTTAATAAAATCGACACGCGAGTTCTCGCTGGTAAAGTCGCAGGCAAGAACTAGTATATTATATATATAATTATTCAGTATATCCCTCCGTGCTTCGTTCTCCTCATTGCTGAGGCTCGTGGTCTCGCTCATGGATCACTTTGTCCTGGATGACCGATTTCCAGGCCTTTCGGTCTCTTGCAACTTCCAGAGCATCATATTTATATACAACATTTTGAAGCACATTGATCCACCATTTCGTTCCTCACGTCTCACTGTTTGTCGTAACTTTCAACCACTCGTTTAGAAAATAAAAAACAAAATACTATCGGTAAACGCCGTCCACAGCCTCACGCTATTGCAATAAAACGATTTCCGTTCGAAAACGTTGGAAACTCCTCTAACAGCCCGCTTGTCGCACCGAGTGACACCCTGCCTCAATAAAGAATCGAACAAGTTCGAAATTGAAAAAGAAATCGCGGCCCGTGCCATGCAAATATCGGCAGGACTACGAAATTACTAAACTCCGTGGAGTTAGTTTTCGAACGGACCGAGATTTTGCCATAAGTTGCTGGCAAGTCGCTGCGCAATAAAAAAGTTTCAGATTTAAAATTAGAATGCGCTTGGCTGTTAGGTTACGTTTCTTAGGTTATCTCAGAAAGAAAATCATGCCATAAAAAATGTCTCACATATTTGCTCTAGTTCTGCGTTTCAGTTTCGGCGAAAATGCTTTCGTTTCGTATTTCCTGCTGTCCGGCTGTTCTCCTGTACAGGTCGTCTTTATTAATCGATTCTCGTAAAACTCGATAATCGAGTTTTTGGGAGCAGGTTCAATGATTACATAGAATTGTGTGTTGATTCAGTATTTGGGATTTGTAAAAAAAATAATTAAAAAATACAGTCTCGTGGTGTCTACAGCCTCACAGAGCCACTAGTAAATTATATACATATACAATATATATATACAGTTCCTACAGCCCTGATACGAAAACAAAATGATCACGATATCAAACACTAAGGTACTTACGTGTATTATAAAAAATAAAAGTCTGTGATTTTCTAGCTTTGTATGTCGCGCACTATTCATCCGATTTAAAAATCTTTTTACCGATACATTGGATGTATCTTGAGGATAGGCATAATCTAAACTTTATCCCGCGTATCTATTTTAGGCAGAACCACACCGGCAGCTAGTAGATTATATTCCTATACTATTAAACGAGCAATATTTGTATAAATATATTTTATGTATATATGTTTGCGATCACGTTCTCGGAAACGGCTCTTACGATTTCGATGAAATTTGGAATGTAGGTGGTTACGGGGGCGAGAAATCGATCTAGATAGGTCACTTGTCCGGGAAAATTCGTTTTCTCCGTATTTTCTTCATTTCCATCCGAGCAGGGCTCGGTCGCCCAGGGACTAACTTATAAAACGTAATGACAGGGGCCAAGATTGAGTTTTATTAGTGGTTTAAAAACGACCGAAAGGGTTAAAGGAACTGGTGTTGATAATTATACAAACACGACGTGTCCGGTTACGTGGAATAAAGTATGAAAGTGTTCATAGGTAATTATCCTGTTATTCATATCCTACTAAAAGTGGGTCAAATTTGAAAAGGAGTTTAAATAATTACTTAACTACTTAATTATTTTAAATCAATTTAAAATACATTCAAATTAAAATTTAATAAAATAGACTTAGTTCAGATTTTATTGTGATTTTATTGTGTAATTATTGAAAATTTATTTTTATGGGTCGAATACCCGAATTAAATTGATGTTTTTTTTTTATCAATTTCTGAAACAGACAATAAAGATTATTTTTGGTCAAGAATAGAAAGCAGCGTAGAAAATACCTACTAAACAAAAAATGCCGGAACGCGAAATGTAGGTCCCCAATCTTGAATGCAAATGGCGCCCCAGCCAAACGTAAACGGTTAAAGTAAAAAAGTTTCCATGTTATCCGGCCTGGGGTACAATAAATCACAACAATATTGTGGAAATTTACTTTTTTCTCCAAATTTACTTTTCCCCGTGTGTTTCGTGTAAAAGTTCGTGCATTAAAAAATTGGCAGCCTCTTTGCGGGGGGTTAAACTGTTTTGTCCCGTACTTTTATGAGTTTTTCTTTCAATACGTTGGAGTTTGCCGCTTTGTGCATGATTAAAATCTACTGCATAATTTTTTGGTGGGGCAAAAGTTTGCGCTAGGGGAATGGGGTAATTTTTGAAATGGTAATGGTGTGGCTCTAGTCGCAAAGAAATATCCGAAAACCTCCTTGTCTTGGGGACTATAAGTAATTCTTCAAATGGTGATGCTTATGAAAATTGTACTTCTTGAACTTTCTTATATTGTGGTTGGTAAAGTGGTTACCTTTATTTGTAGTGTTGACTTGTTGTAGTATTAGATACTAGCGGTGGTGTATTAGGTCGGCACCGTGCTGAACTGACCACTTTGTGGCACCTTCTCCGTCCCATCTGAGTTACATTTATTATATATTATATTTATATATATATTTATATATATTATATATTTACATTTATTATATATGGAAGTCACTGTATATCTAAGAAAATTGTAACTTTAAGTTATGGTAAATCGATTATTCTATTCTTATTCTACAGGCTGAAAATGATGATCATCATGATACATATATATCATCACTTTCACACACATTTGGTAAGCGCTTGCAATAGAGTGACCATTATGAACTGCGACGCTTCTCATTATAATATAATATACGTACGTCAAAAACATGTTCCGGAATCAAGCCATTCTACGTTTCATTGCCGGTGTAATAACAAGCAGTGTATTATTGATAATAAGCGCCAGAAACTTAGGTTGACGATTAATATTAAATCAATACTCGTACCTAATCTATGAGCATAAAATAATTAAGCAAAATGTTTTATGACGACTATAATTGTAATGATTAGCATCACATTAAAACATCTGGAGCAACATTTTCGTTTAAGGACCAAGCTTCTTAAAATAAGATAAAAAAAATCTACAATCTTCACTTTGTTCGCAGTACCCCCCGACATTGTCAGCGACGACACATCAGGCGATGTCTCCGTCCAGGAGTTGGAGAACGCCACCCTCACATGCAAGGCCACGGGGCACCCGCCGCCCAAGATCACATGGAGACGGGAAGATCACGAGCCGATACTGCTGAAGAAGACGCTTTCCAGGGAGTTTGTTAAAGGTATGTTATTCTTAGGCAAGATTCGGTCTGCTCTCCAGCAGCTCTCCACATCTGCACTGTAGCACCATATACCATTGATTTTCAACACGATGCAATGTCACATATTTATTATACGTAATTTTATTTTATTAATTTCCTTTAACATTTTTTTCAATATATAGTGGCCAGGCAAAATAAGATAAGATAAGAAAAGATCATTTATTCCAATTTAATATACAATATAAATTAATAGGTATAATAATAACTACTAGACTACAATCGAGTATATCTATTAATAATAAAAAAGTACAATTTCTTCGGTAGCTTTCAATAATTAATAACGTCATTATATTGATTGAAGCGTGGATGGGCCTAAATAAATACCTAATAGAAGGTAATAACTCTGTAAAGAAAAATTGCTCCTATGGTAAAGAAAAATAGGTACGAGATATTTTTGTACATATTACTCGTTAGTGGGGCTCCATTTTGTAACTAAAAATTCAATTTCAATTCTATAGTAAAGTGCGTTACGTCGAAGATGCCATGTTACCAAAATTAAAGTAGAGTGGGGTAGGACAATTTGCCAAGCAATGACAAGCGATAACAAGTGGTGTCGGATTGATTGTCCCTTGTAGATAAAAGTAGCGTCGGTCATCTACCGACTCGTTGGGTTGACGTTTTTTGAAAAATCGCGGGTCACTCCTGACTTCGTATTCAGGAGGGACCCGTGATTTTTCACAAACGCCACTCATCCCAGACTTGAGCTGTTCGTCTAGCTCAGGGCTGGGGCGAGTGGCGTTCTCGAAGAGAAGCTAAATTATGTTTCTGCTCCTCAAATTGTAGTAAAAATATTTTTTTTAGTAATTTTATTTTTTACTTTTCTTTGAAGATTAGGTACTAATAGCCGCATGCTATTTGTCTCTAGTGTACTATCTGACTCCCACCATACAGGCTGTATTATAGTGTGGAAGTCACTGTATATCTAAGAAAATTGTAACTTTAAGTAATGGTAAATCGATTATTCCAACACCAAACCATTATGAACTGCGACGCTTCTCATTATAATATAATATACGTACGTCAAAAACATGTTCCGGAATCAAGCCATACCTAATTTAGTAGGCGGTGTGGTAACCTTTGGCTGAAGATTAACCTCTTAAAGAGCATTGGGTCGAAAATAATTCTTGTTTTTCATGGGTTTTTTTTAATTTAGTTTGTTGAATTTAATTGTTTTTTTTTTCTTAAAAGGTACCTATCAAAAGCTCATGACTTACCCTTTACTCATTTGAGGTACGGTCAACCAATTTGATTCCTAGGCCACCGTAGAACCCTGTAATTTTAACTGCTACATAGCGACGCAATAATCCTAGTAACCCGTATAAACATAGCATTTACAACGGCAAGGTTCTACGGTGGCCTAGGATTCAAATTGGTTGATTGTACTTCACTCTCAACCTTACGCACCACCATGTACACAACCTACACAATCACTCTAACTACACCTTCAGAATAAGTAAGTAGTTGTTTTATTAGGTCTGCGATCTTCTGAAAGCGGTCGTTATTATATTATTTGAGTAGGTATTTGAAAACACAAAGGGCGGGTTGCACCAAACCGTCTGTTATCGTAAGCGGTGTTCGTTAAAATCTGAATATATGGAAAGTTTAACAAGTTTCTATGGAATGACAGCTACCGGCGCCATATTTGACGTTGATCGGCTTGTAATCGTAAGTTGGTGCAACCCGCCCTAAATAGAGATTGATCCAAGTGCCAAGTTGGCTATTTTTATTCAGTTTTTTTTTACTCAATTCGCGCAACCGATTTTTTTGCTGCTTCAAAATACGAAATAATCCATGGCCAATTTGCATCACTACAGCTACCTAGCCTATTAAAAGTGTCAGCACGTGAAGGCAATTTATATTTTTGCATAGCTTTACGGGTGCTATAGGTTAATCGGTTAAGTTTCTAGAAAAAATATTTCGCATTTAACTAGGATACAATACAATACAAATACTCTTTATTGCACACCTAACACAAACAAAGCAGTTACAAAGAGATACTATATAAAAACATGTAGGTAGAGCAGAGCATGTGGGTAGGCATGTAGTTGATGATAAAGGTAGTATTAAACTGTAAAGGTCGATCACGTAACGATTTGTACGCGCGTCAGCAGGTCGATCACGTAACGCATTGTACGCGCGTCAGGTAGATCTAAACGACACTTTTTATATGGAAAAATGACAGTTGGATCTACCTAACTTACTCAAAGTAGGTACTGTTCGTACGAGAAGATCCATTTCCGTACATTACACTATAAAATTCGGCATTTTCCTGTGATTGTAGATACAGGGTTCCTTAGCAACAATTGTTCCATACATCCAGCACTATTAATTTACGCAAAACAATGAAATCTGATTTTAAGACAGTTTTGACCGGGTACGATTCCCGGCCGTAGGTATAAAAGGCTTTTTTGAAAATCTTTGAATGTAGTTTTAATTTTTTCTAAAATCGGTTTCGTGACCCCTAATACCAAACTTCCATACCTATCTCTTATTAGTTTCGGATTTTCCCGCACTGCCCCATTCGATTGAAATTTTCTCAATTCTATTTACAACATACGGTACGCTTTAAAAGAAAATGATCAATAAAAAATATAAACGGTCAGGTAATTACAGTCCCTTAAATAGAACGAACATTTATTGATCATGAATATTTTAAGGGAAAGCCTACAATAGCTTGAACTTTGTACTAATGTTTATCAGATAACATTGCTTAATCGCAAAACATTATCGTTAAATTATTGTGTGTGTGCATTGTAGTTGATGACGTTAGTAGGTTCTATATTTTCGCATTATTAGTTTTTTTATGTCAAAAATGCATAATAAAGTATAGGTTAAATTTTTTACCGAGCATAGTCTTACGTGTAGTTGTCGATTGTTCGAATAACAAAGCATTTGTTTTGTATGTGTTACAAATGTTTAATTTAAGTAGGTATGTAATGTCTATTCGAATAGGTCACAACTATACATAATTTACTTTCAAAACGAAGTTTTAACCGACTTCAATTCAGTACTCCGCCAAGCCAAATTAACATTTCCACATTTTTTTTCCAATTTACCACATGAACTGATTTTCGAGAACAAAAGCGTTGATTTTTAGACCAATAAACCAAATCGCTGTATGTGGGCCGATAATATTTGAGGACTTCCGTCGATTCCTCAAGGATCTCAGAATTACCTTTGGCACTTCATTGTTTGCTATTTCAACGGAATAATATCAGAATCTGTGACGTACTTATATAGTTTGAAGTACATCATTGAGAAATTCCACAAGCCATCCGTCTTCATCATCACTTCCACTTCACCAAATTTATGATTTCCGGGTGTAAATACACGAGTTATAATAGAAAATACCGAAATTACTACACGCGTGCCTAATATATTTGAGGAGTTCCCTCAATTCCTCATGGTTCTCATCATCCAACTGGGGTTTTGGAAACAATGGGACCAATCTGGAAGCATATACTTTCAGTTAAAAAATAAATTGTACGAATCGGTTCATAAATGACAGAGTTCTGAGGTAACAAACATTAAAAAAAAAAAAAAAATACATCTGAATTGAGAACCTCCTCCTTTTTTTGAAGTCGGTTAAAAAGAGGGCCTTTTTTACGTGGGGAAATGCATTTACGCATCCCTCTTGGCTGAGGAACCAGGACGGGTGTGACGGACTCCCGGGAACCGCCCGGGCTATCGTCTATACTTGCTGCTTTATGGCGGAGCCACACTGAAAAAAACGCAAGGGTTAAAAATAAATAAAATACGGTTAGGTTAGAAATAGCTAAGCGACGCTTAAGAATCAATACCGTCTAAGTAACCAAAAATACAATTTTACAGGAAGCATGGCATGCTATTCGTTATTTTTTTCGGCACCTAACTGCATTAAAAGGTAAAAAACGTCAAAAATGTTAGTTAGACAGTATTGATTCTTAAGCGTCGAAAGCATGTTTGCCAACATAGCACCTGCAAAGTTTGATGCTACCTGCATTTATAAAGAGGTAACAAGTGTTATTGTATAAATTACTGTAACTAGGCGGCAATCCGATTTTGTGATTGGTTAAATAAAATATTAATAATATAAAAATATTTTCTGATTGGGCATTACAAATATTGTAATACAAGTTCATGCCAACGGTTACCTTTAACTTTTTTATTTACGTCAATCATAATTGTACTATTTTCGTTTTAAAATTTGAACTCCGCTCAGGTAAAGGGCAAAGTATTTCTATTAAAAAAAAAACAAATACAGTTCAACCTACCTATGACTTTTTAAACCCGAAACAAATCGAACTAGCCCCTTCGCACCTAGCCAATACAGTCGTGTGGGTTGATTACAAGCAACTGAATGTCAAATCAAAAATATATGATGTCAATATTATATACTTCATTTTACATTAGCTCAGTCCCGTTTTCCGGTCTGAAATGGGTAGGCCGGCTAAACCGGTCGTCTATTAATTTAAAAGTATCACAAATGAAAACAAAAGTAGTCATATAGGTACCTATTTAGTAAGATCATTTACTTAGTCATTCAAATTGGTACCTTATTTCCTTTCCCATACAGTTGAAAGCTACGTGGGCAGTTCCCTGCCGCTCTGGCGAGTGGATCGCAAGCAGATGGGAGCGTTCCTCTGTATCGCCTCCAATGACGTGCCGCCAGCGGTCAGCAAGAGGATCATTTTACTTGTAAATTGTAAGTATTTTCGATAACAAGCTTCATATTAAGGCACCGTAGATGGTCTTCTCTACCTCTTACTGAGCATTATGAATGAGGAGGTTGACAAAAATGTGCGAGTCGTATGCTGCGGCCCATGGACTCAGGTACAACGTGAAGAAGAGCGAAGTGATGATTTTTAAAGCTGGCAGTAAAACTTATCCGACTGTACCGTATAGTGACACTCTACGACGTCCCTTTAAAATGTGTCACTGAGTTCAAGTACCTGGGTCACTGGGTGACGGATGACCTAAGTGATAACTTAGACATTCAGCGGGAGCGTAGGTCGTTGGCTGTCCGATTTTTAGAACCAATTTTAATAAGTTTAGCTTTTGTGCATAATTTGTTACGAATGTTTTAAGTGTATTTAAGTGTATGTTCGTGATTTTTTTTCTATCGAGCGAAAATTGCATAATCATGTCTTGAATCACTGATCTCCCTGCAGAAAAGCCTTAAGATTACTATTCGTAAAAAAAACCATATTGATATAAACAGACGCATTATATTGTTTCAAAAACTCTGTTTGCTTTACTTCGCTGAACCTACGGCGCCTTAACTTACCTTCTTCGTAGAGCGGTTACATACTACCACTTTTTGCTGCAATACCAACGTGTGTCGCGCGACACTAGTTATAGATAACCTGTCAAAGTCATCACCATTACAAAAAGTAGGGACCGACGGCAACAAAAGCTTCTAGCAATTTTTTTTTTTACAGAAACTTATTCTTATATACTAGCGTCAATAAGTACTGACGCGTAAATTCAAATTTATAACATTTAAACATTCTAAGAAAAATATAATGAGGAAAACAAACGCGTCCTTCCATCCATACCTACCTACAAAAAAGGAAAATTTATTTTTTTTAATTTTCCTCGTCGCAAATTTATCTTAAAATGATTTTTTGTAATACAGAACACTCAAAGTTTGTTTATTTTCCTGTTTTGAAATGATTTAATTCAATAATAAAAAACTAAAATATCAACATTTTAAACAAAACACAGAGACACAGAAAAACTCTTCATTATATTTATTCTCTTCTTTATTATTAGTATTAAATATTTTGTATGTCTTTCCCGCTCACGGGACAATGATGTTCCGGAGCTTTGGGAGGCGTGCGTGGGGCTAGGTACTTACAAAGTACCAACTGACCAACACGTAGAGGCCCTTTTGACAATTTAATGAATGCAAGGAGTACACCGAGCGGATGCTGTCCCTGCCCGTGTCATGGGACGCACACAGAAACAGCACCCGCTGGGGTGTATAGGGACTATTGCTTGTTGATGGAATCTAAAGAAAACGGGTTATTGTGTGAAAATTATGGATTAGAGTGGCTGGGCTACTGGGTGAATCATCGGACGCCTGCCTAATAAACCGTCTAATTTTTTATCTCTGGCAGATATTAAATATTATTATTATTATTCTCTGTATGAAGAATCGTGTGAATAGATTTTTCAATAAGCAAGACCTAACCGACAGTTAGTTGTGTAGTGAACTTTATACTAAAAACTCAACAACATCTGAAACCATTTCATTTGGTTGCAGACCCTAAACATACGGGATCAGTAATGGACCCCAGCTTCCATCAATCATATATTCCCTAGGTGAAATAAAATAAGGTTATCTTTTCCGGGTTTGACAGTTTGCCAATTTCTTTCAATATTGCGAGTGAAATGAAACTGCATGATTGCCTGACTATATGATATTTATATGTTACAGTAATATTAAATTTTAAAAATTGCGTATAAAAAGATGATTAAGCTTTGAAAAAATAAACGCAAAGACTGGTTTACAAAAAAAGAGTAATTTATGTTTTCGTATATTAATATAACAATAATTCCAAAAACCCTAAACCATCAAACATTGCTGGAAACCATCTCGACAGACATGACTTTCGAGTAAAAAGAAACCGCACTAAAATCGGTTCTTCTTTTTGGGAGCTACGACGCCATCCACAAGCACACAGATTAATTAGTTAAAGTGTTTAACAAATAAAATATTTTGTATTTGTTTGTACCGGGGGTTAAAATTAATTATGTATTAATATACACAGACAGAAATGTTTCCTTTAACATAAGGTTCTGCCATTCCCACTGACATAAGTTTTTCCACAGTTGCACCAACAGTGAAAGTGCCAAACCAACTCCTGGGAGCGCCGCTGGGCACCGATGTCAAACTGAAATGTTACGTGGAAGCGTACCCTAACACCATTAACTACTGGATAAAGAATAGGGGAGAGATGCTACTGGATGGGTAACTATTGTTAAAATTTGTCTCTGTCTGTCAGTTTGCCATTTGTGTTTGGTAGAAAGGGACAAAGCACGTTTTCGTTAAAATGGGTTTCTTTAAGACCAAAATTGGATTCCATTGAAAGCTGAACCGTCAATTGAAGTAAGGAGGCGACTCAAGATTCCAAACACATATCCTGAGTGTTTAATTTAGTAGGTAATGAGCAGGCTAGAACCGAGGTATATTTTTTAATTCGTATTTGTTTAAGTCGTATATTTAAAATGATAGTATAACTAGTGAGTCTAGTAACACAATGTATGGTGGGCCGTCGAGCCACGTCATGCACGGCGCAGTTACATCACTGTTTTTATCTGGCGAAGTATCCTAGATTAATTTACACTATACAATTGGACACTATAATAAAAGTATGAATCTGTGATTTAACGAAAATGTCATAACACAAACCCAAAACATTTATTTTTCTCAACCGCGTAAATAATATATGTTAATAAAATAGAACTATCCATTAAAGCTCAGGTTTCCTCGTACAAAAACTCTAAAGAAAGCTCTAATATAAACAAGAATAGTAGGAGTTTGCACACAATTCTGGGTCTTATATACGAGATGTAATGTCCCGGATAAACACGAGGAGTCATAATGATTCGTAATAAGGGGAAAGTTTGCCTTTTCTAATACAACTCTCCTACGATGAACAGATCTTAATGTCTGTTGCTACTTTGTTACGGTTACATATAAGTACCTACTGGTGTTACTTTACATGTGTGTTGAGATACACATATTTGCTTTTAATATTCGCAATAAAGTTTTGAGTTGGGTTATTGTTGATGATGATTAAGACTAACAAACTTACACACACACATTTTAGTCTCCGTTGAAATTGCCTAAAATACGTATAATATGTTGTATTTTTGTTGTATTAGAACTTTGGCTATTCTTAGTTTTAAAAAACCGGCCAAGTGCTAGTCGGACTCGCGCACGAAGGGTTCCGCACCATTATCTATAAAAAAAACTAGTTTATTCTGTGTTTTTAGTATTTGTTGTTATAGCGGCAACAGAAATACATCATCTGTGAAAATTTCAGCTGGAACTATCACGGTACCAGTGAGATACAGCCTGGTGACAGACAGATGGACGGACGGACAGACGGACGGACGGACGGATGGACGGACGGACGGACGGACAGCGAAGTCTTAGTAATAGGGTCCCGTTTTACTCTTTGAGTACGGAACCCTAATAAAAAAGTGTCCTGTGTCTCAGCATGTCTTAGACATAATAACATGAAATGGGTCACTGATGACCTCAGAGCATAGAATACTAGAGAGAGGACAAGCCGCCGGCGGCCGTGTCGTAGCTGTATGCTCAATGGGCATACACTGCCATACTGTGCACGCGTGCTGATCGCAGAGAATATTACGTTTTTTCCCAAAATGCCTGATATGATGCGCGTTTATTGTCAAATAAGCGTGTAGGTGTGTGTGTTTTAGATGTGTGCGTGCTTTGTCTTGTCAATTACTTGGGCGTTGTGTGGGTTAATGTACTTGCGACAGGCTCACTCTATACAAATCGGCCGCCATGTCCGATCTCCTTATATTCATACATCTGTGCTGATGACCGACATGTTTTGCTCAGGCCGCGATTTTATATCATTAGCGTTATGCCTTGATCACACGTACCGAGCAAACGGGCGAGACAGTGTTCTCGGCCGAGTACTACATAGCGAGTGACTGTTTAAGTTTATACGCACCGAGTACTCGGCCGAGAGCACTCTCTCGCCTGTTTGCTCTGTACGTGTGATCAAGGCGTCAGTGGTGTTGTACAGCGAACATAGGGCCCCAATGCTCTATCCTCTCGGCTGCTTAGTGCGCGCGGAGACAGCGGTATCAGTAGCGGCGGAGGCGAGAATCTACCTTCATTTTCTTCACCATTGTTTTATTCACTATAGTCAATTTGAGTTTATGAAATTCGGGATACTGTGTAACTTCTTTATTAATAGTATAACGGTTACACACTGGTACATATATGTATTCGTATCGATGTCGCTGATAGAGTTCCAGTGTAACTTAATTGGTGGAATGAATCGATTAACCGAACAGATAATTATAATATCAAAAAATTGTCTAAACATAAGTATATCGTGTGTATATTCAGACAAATCAGAAATCTTGCCAATTACTCAAAACAGATTGACATTTCCTGGTATTTTTCCGCTCGTGTTGAACGTGGAACATATTGCTAGAACCGTCGATAACTTTATAATTTATGTTTTTATTATCAAATAATTTTGAATCAGATATGACGACGACGAGGTGGGATTGGAATCCATTAGTTTCAGAACTTGAACGGAAATAATTTACTTTAATTATATTTCCCCTCAGTTTAATAATTAAATGTCTATATGATACGTATTGTCGTCATCGTTGACCTTATAATAACTAAGGTATTTGTAACCAGGTTTTATTTCAAATGTTATTTTGTGTCTATATTTGATGCGAATCAAATTAATCATGAGCGTTGCAACTGAAGACTCGATCTATTTCGCTAGATGCAGCGATAATACTAAATTATTGAACTTTTGTAACAGGCCTAAATACACGATAAGAGAAGAGAAGACTTCATACAAGGTGTCGATGTGGCTGACTATCCGGCAATTTGCTCGAAGCGACATCGGGACCTATAACTGCGTGAGCACCAATTCGCTGGGCAAGAGTGAAGGCACACTGAGGCTCTACGGTAAGTAGACAGAGATTCCTAGACTAAGGAATCACAGTAAACTGTGCTGAAACCGATTGTTCACCGAGTTCCTCGTATTTACTCGCTTGGCTCTACCGAGTTTGTGCGTTTGCGTAAGACAAACCCTTTATTTACTCGGGTTGGTAAAATAAATGTAAAAGCATCGGAACGGGCATGGCTTTTGCGATTTCTGTCGTACCATTCATGGCAGGTAAGTGCAACTGAGGTGTCCCGCGATCCCATATTCTATGACCCCATCCACGTTTGATAATAGTATATTGTAACTAACATTTGACGCGGTCTGGATGCCAGCGGGCAGTGGCGCGACGAGCGGCTGCCATACATTGATGTCGCTCGAATGTATGAACTAGCATGGTTGCCATTTTATCACTGATCCCCTTATCGTTGTGGATAAGACACTCTGTCGCTCTTGCACTCGCATACTTGTCAGAACGTGACGGATATCTTATCACTTAAGTATGTGTGGTATACTAGTGTCCAGTCCGCGTCTTAACTGTGAATTATACCTACCAACTACTTAAGTCGGGTTCACACTTATCTGATGTTGATGCTGCCTGATGCGCTCCTGACACAACAGGAAACGTCACGTCAGGCCCATTAGATGAGTGCGAATCTAACCATACCTATGTATGAAACCGATATCGTATTGTCGCATCACGACACGATACGTCTGATAAGAATTAATCCAGCTTTAGGTACAAATATTTTGATATTTGCTTAGATATAAACGTGTGTGGCTTCCTTTTAAAAATTATAATGTTTACTGTGTCACATTCTGAATGTTCATTTTATAATACTGGTTTCATAATAACGATAACATTAAAATGTTAATTGTAGAATCACATTTTGCAAATTGCTGTCCTGAAAAAGCAAAGCGTATGCAAAATCAATTTATTCGTATGAAACGGTGCAAATGTGATACTGACTGTATACCGACAAGAAAGAAAATCTGGGTGACTTCGTAAGCTCTTGGGAAAGTACAAAATACCGCATACTGATTCCATGCCGATAACTGCGGAAGTGACCTTAGATAGCGGGGTCGACCTATAGATAGTCACATTTTCTCTCTCAGCACGGTTAGCACAAGACGGCGCGGGCTGTGTCGCGGCGAGAGAGACTATCCGTCTTTTTCTAATTAGAACACTTAGAAAAAGACGGATAGACTATCTTTTTGCGGGAAAGCTCGCGTGCAGTCTTGTGTCAACCGTGCAGTTCTGCCTGATCATAGTCGAATGTCCATTGGATTGAATGGTACAGTCTTTAATTAAACTTTTTTTTTCACAGAAATCAAATTAAACTCTTACAACGAAGACTTCAGCAACCAAATCAGCGTCGCTGGAGGTATGTATTTCATCTGCTTCCAATTTATGATGATCAAATCTTTTTGAGCATGTAGGCTTATACATATACCGGGTGTATTCCTTCATTTCCGATAACTCAGTCGTGTACACTCACAGAATCGACGTAGCGTACTAATTGTAAGTTTTTCCATAAATAAAGTATATTTTTCTCTATGGTTTTTCCAAAGTTATTTTTTTTTTCATACCAAATTATTAAGTACATTCCCAACAGGGCCCTTAAGAGTGCAGTGGTTGTCGTCTTGCTTATTGAGTTAGCGATCCCAGGTTCAAACCTTTATACTTACACTAAGAGTGCTTAGAATAATAACGCCTAGAAACGCAGTTCACGCGCAACGGTGAGACCACCTAAACTCGGCCATAAATGGCCCAGTACGGCGATCGGTGGAACAAAATTGGCGCGTGTGAATACGAGTTGATCACAACTACATGAATCCATTTTATGCCTCACGCTTGGCGCGTCGGCCGTATGAAACTATCCTTCTATGCGTTATTATTCTAAGTAAGAGTGTTAATTAACGAAAATGATTTCTTGAATATCTTCGAAATAGTACAAATTAGGATACCAGGGTCTTAGAGAAGTTTACTTCGCTTTATCGCAGGAATGCGTCCTCGAAAGGATTGGAATCCAAAAAAAAAACACGGTTATTGCATACAGTCACCGGGTCCAAAGTCAATATGGCGTCATTCACGCAGGTTCAGACTGCACAGATAGTATCTATGTGCGGTGCCCCGGGGGAGGATCCAAATAATTAAAACAACGTGATTCGGAGGCCTAAGGGAGTTAAAATGTCATATAAAGTAAGCAGAATGCGGCTCACTTTATTAAATTTGCATACAGAAAAGTTAAGCAAAAAATTTAAATTTATGAAAAATAAAAATATTGCCAAAATCAACTATGGCATTTTTTATGGTTCCGTAGCCAAATGGCAAAAAACGGAACCCTTATAGATTCGTCATGAATGTCTGTCTGTCCGTCCGTATGTCACAGTCACTTTTTTCGGAAACTATAAGAACTATACTGTTGAAACTCGGTAATTAGATGTTTTCTGTGAACCGCATTAAGGTTCTCATACAAAAATAGAAAAACCTGCAATTTATTTTACGGAACCCTTCATATGCGAGTCCGACTCGCACTTGGCCGTTTTTTACTTCTTGGAACCGCTGGAACATACTGTTATTATTATTTATAATCCTCCCGGGGCACCGTGTCTACATAGTTTCTGTAAATCTATAAAATTTGGTAATTTTATTTACTCGTACTTATTTACCCCACCCCTACTTACATTATCCGACATTTTGTAAATTGACTATAGTACGAGTACTTCTGATCTGACGCCCAGTTATTATTTACCCCACTTAACAATACGATATTATTATGATAAAACACAATAACAAGCTGCAGCTATGACGGTTATTTATATAATTTAATCACGCTTCAGGGCTTTCATTAATTATGGGCACAGCTTATATATTTGCAGCGATTTCACTTAAAATGATTTGTGTGATCTCAATAGATCTATTGCTACGCCAACTTTTTTAAACTAATGTACATCTGTGGGTCGATCACGTAACTTTTCTTACGCGCGTCTGTAAGGTCTAAATGTCAATTTTATATGGAAAAGTGACAGTTAGATTGTGATTTTACTGTCAGACGCGCGTACAATGCGTTACGTGATTGACCTACTGAACGTGATAAATTACTAAACTGAAATGTATATTTATATTTAGATGGAGAGAAATGGATACATTTATGTTTATACATTAGAGTGTCCCTTTAAGTTTTAACGATATAAAATTTAGCAATTCAAATCGACACCGTGATACAATATACTTGTACATTGTGCACAAACAAATTAAATTATACCACAGGGATTATTCAAAAAAAATATAGTGACTCTGCCTTAAAAATGTTCGACGTTATGTAATGTTTTGCAACCAAAATATAAAGTTATGTAGGTATTGCACAAACATAAATAAAGACAAATGTTCTTTGTTGCTGTTTATTTACCACTCCGACGTTTATACATATTATTAAAATATGAGCAGAAGGGTAATTAAATACGAATAGGAAGTTGGAAGTTATCGCTGCGTTCTTGAGGTCGATGAGAAAATAAAAAGGCAGTCAATACATTAGCTGTACAACGTGATACGATCACACAGGCTACTGCGAGTGGTACCTTTGCAGTTCTAGTATTCTGTGAAGCCTTCGCGAAGACAGAAGCCCAAGTTTGTGCGTGCCTAGGCTAGACGAAGGTTTCATTACGAAGCAGGATTTATATTATATTTCCGCAAATAGTTGCTGTATTTAGTTAGTTACTATTTCTACTCCGTCTAACGTAAGAATCATAATAATATTCATAATCCTCAGCTATTAGAGGTATGTACTTGTGAAAAAAGGTAACGTTTATGTGTGATATTTGTTTGTTAACAGAACTCCCTAATTTAAATTTATAGTCTCTTTGTACTCTCAGTGAACAAAGGTATAAGATATAATGTTTATTGAAGCAACAAAAGAGTGACAAACCCATATCGAATGTCTCGACACAATTTTAACAGAATAGCAAAACTATAACGTTCCTATTTTGGATTTGTACGAGTATTCCAACGCTACTTATTTTGCTTTCGATAGTAACAGTATCATCATCATTTCCTTGCCCTTATCCCATTTACTTGGGGTCGGCGCAGCATGTCTTTTTCTTCCATACTTCTCTGTCAGCCGTCATCTCATCACTCACTTCTTTTCTCTTCATATCGTCTCTCACATAGTCCATCCACCTTTTCCTTGGCCTACCTCGTCGTTTACATCCATCCACATTCATACCTAATACTCTTTTGGTCACATGGCTGTCATCCCTCCGCATTACGTGCCCATACCATTTCGATAGTAACAGTATACAAAACATATAATAATTATTTTGATTAACACTTCGATGTACACTACCCAACTCAAGACGTAATTCTACTTATAAGGGTACTTAATGCAAATAATGTACCTACTTAGATAATTATTATGATTACTATATTTTAACAACATTTGTTTATTGTTGTTTTATTTGTTTGTGATTTTTATTGTTTTTCTGAAAGCGTTACAAAATACTCGACTCTATAAAATCTTTTACGCAATATTTGAAAGAAAATCACTTCGGCGAGTAACATGGAGTGTTACGTGAGACGTGAGTGCATGCAATATTGAACTTTTTCAAGCTATTCTTTGACAATATCGAGCACACTGAAATTAATTTCTCTAATCCGGTGACTGAATCTTAAATATTATTTAATATTTTTCAAGCAGTAATGAACTGAATAGTATTTGAACAGAAGTAAAGTTTTTATTTACAATCATTGTAAATATTTTGTATTATGAGACACTCCTTACACATTCTTTTTTTTCTTCCAAACATCTCCACTATGACCGATCCTGTGCCACCCGCATCCAGCGGACTCCCGTGGCACTCTTTGGGGGAGGCATATACCCAGCAGTGGACGTCTTTCGGATGGCATGATGATGATGATGATGATGAACTCGACTATCTTTCTTAGAAATGGCTATTAACGTGTATTTTCTCCCACAGGTCTCACAGAGGCAGCCAAAGGAAACTCCACTAATAAACTACTGTTCAAACGGACTTTGTTAACCATACTGTTTTGTTATTTCACAAATGTTTACATGTTCACGTAGTCGTTATATATGTAAATAGGTGTTAAGTGTCGTTTGCGCGGGCGATAACGAGCCACATTAAAGCATACATGTAGGTCTCAACCACGTGGGTGGTATGGAAAGGATTATGTACCTATATTTACCTAATTTATTAACACACAACATGACAAATAATTATTTAAGAAGTTTTGTTTCACTTAAACTATTTGGCAGTTACAAACACAATACCAAATTATGGGATCGTAGAAAAAGTTAAAAAAAGGAATTGGTGGCAAACGTGTTCCTGAATATTTTGCGCGTGCTCGTTGTAATTGGACGCGGCGTGAACTCCTTATTACTTCTTCTGCCCCAGGGCGTGTGATCGGCGATAGAATCGTGCTGATTGTCTTGGTATAGTTGGTATTGTCCACTACCGTTATTTTATTTCAAAAGGAACTATTTTGATAACGAAATTTCTTTAAGATTAGAACATTTTGTTTTTTGCATTGCAATTAAATAATTTAAAAAATATAAAATCCTAGCATGATCTTTTTACAGTCACAAAACAAAACAACTAAGTACTACACAGTACACACACATGTGTCCACATGTGCCTTTATAATTAAAGAGTTCCGTATTTTTTTCATCAGATCTCAGTTCTACTAATATTGGAACTAAATTTTCAACCAAATTTTTTTTTTTTTGAATAGGTTTATTGTTGACCAAAATTTTGTAAATATAGTAAATACTCAAACTGAACTAAATAACGTAGGGTACACGTAAAGGAGTACGGACGGGAGGAATGCGAATATGTCTTCTTCTTCTACCTAGCGTCATCCCGGCCTTTGCCAGGGTCCGTTTTCCTACTCACTTGGAGGAATGCGAATATAACAAGACTTAATGAAGAAGATAACTGGCTAGGAAGGAATGTCATATACTTTGTTCATTGACTTGGCTTGGTCGGTTAGTACTTGCATATTTCATACAGCGCCCGTACTCCTGCGGCGCTACCGCAAAAATCGATTCTCAAAGGTCGTGCGTTGGGGTCATTGTCAGATTTAGCTTCGCGTCTCTTCGGTGGACATTGCCAAAGTTAAGGGCTATAAAGCCTAATTTTTGGTTTATCTCTGAATACGCATAAACGGCGTTGCCCCTTCTATAATCCTATATGATAAAAAAATATTATATGTGAGCGTAAGCCCTTAACTATTGACCACCGGAAAGATGATTTTTGTTTTTGTGACTGACAATGACCCGTTTCCATTATCACTCGAGTAGAATAAGTGCGATAGATACAATGAAATATGTGGCACAATGTTCTCCCTGCATAAACGGCACGTAAGATAATGTATGCTTTAAAAAAAACGTAATTCAATTACATGGTTTAAATTTTTGTATATAGTAAATGTAAGATGTAATTATGATGACAACGATTCAAGTATCAATTGTAGCTCGTGTAACCGACTTTGCTTAGAACCGCCAAAATAAAGTATTATTATTTCTATTTTCATGGGTCTATTACACACACTATTGTATTCATGAATTTCAATTAGTTCTAGCTAATTCATCATCATCATCATCATTCCCCATCGGTCCCCGTTTGGTGTCGAGTTAGAATAGCACCACCCCCTGTCTTCCCGTGGGTGTCGTAAGAGTCGACTAAGGGAACAGGGTTGAAGTGAGTTGTGGGCGATGGGCTAGCAACCTATCACTGCAACATCACATTTTGTCGATCTTTTATACCCACATTTATGCTAAAAGTGGCACTGGAACACAAGTTTCATGTGCTCTGCCTACCCCTTTTAGGGATAAAGGCGTGATGGTATGTATGTATGTATCATCATCATCTAGCTAAGTATAATGCTATGCAACATGCATTATTAGGTGTTGTTATCACTATGTTATATATAGCCATAATCCACATAACAATACAATACAATTCTTTATTGATAACACCATAAAGTCAAAAACAAATACAACTGATGTAATATTAAGATTGTAAAATTTTCAATTGTTATATTCACACAATACTTACAGTAATTTAGTCTGAAGGACCGACCCCACCGAAGCAACGAAGCGTCATAATATGCGTCAAGATTTCGATAAACATTTCACAGCGAAAAACTGGTGCCGTATTTGAAGTTTCGGTATGGTCGATTCGTTATGCTTTGAGAAAACATACAAAGAGCTAACTTCAATGGTAACATTAAAAACAATTGTAATAAAAAAACTCCGTTCAAGTGTAATTCTGTGAGTACCTAGCATATAGGCACAGAAAAAGAGTGTAGATACTATACCCTGAGAACTTTACGGTTTCGCTCTATGAAAACACAACAATATATCGATATCAGCAATAATTTTACACCATAAAATAGGTTAGGTAATTTGACTAAATATTCATTAATAATCCACCTAAATTTAATACTGCGACGGTAAAAAATAAGGAAAAGTAATCTTTATAAATTCCGTAAAAATCAGGCGAAAGTGGTATAAACTTTCTTTATTTTATAATTGACTACGTCTATATACGTTCTTTGGGATACGCGCATAATCCACTTATTTTTGTTAATGAATAAACCTTTGTATAGGCCAGTTGAAATTCAATATTATCTCAAGGTCGTAAATATTTAATTAAAATGCTGTTATTTCCTGATGCATATATTTTTGGATTCAGGTAGTAAGTCTCCAAATTTGTGTACTCAAACATGTTTTCATTGTAAAAATACTGATAGCATTTTTGCTTGCGGGATATTTTTTATTCCTAACTTCCGGTCCATAGAATTATTGACTTCAATGGTAAAAGTTTTTTAAAATAACATACAAAAGCCGTATACAAATAATTAGCCTGATATTGAATTATTTCCAAAAAAACCGTAATCTTCTCAGGGTACTAACCAGGTGCTTAAATAAAATAATATACTGGCCTGCAAAAGAAATTATAACACTCATAAACGTAACGATAACTAAAACTGTTGTACAGTCGCCATCACATACATAGGTACACTATAGGTGTTCAAAAATATCGGCACATGCACCCTAATGCCTTGAAAATAGAGGTGTGTTCCGATGTTTGTGACGTGCTTGTTTGCTCCGATGTATGTGATGGCGACTATACCTTCTTTTGCAGGCCAGTGTAGGTTGAAGCATCATATTCCTTCATGCTCGAAATAACGATGTTACATTAAGAAACTAGACATAACGTGTGGAATTACTGTGAAATTTTACAATAGTGTATGTAAAACCCGAATCTGTAAATCATCGCTCGATAATAAGACTGTTTACAACAAATAAATAATGTCAAAATATCTATACGGAATTATATCTTTTATTCTTTTGTACTACATCCTGTAGATATTTTAATAAAGGTATATTGCTGGCGAGATGAAAAAAAACCGGCCAAGTGCGAGTCGGATTCGCGCACGAAGGGTTCCGTACCATTATCTCTAAAAAAACAATTTTATTCTGTGTTTGTTGTTATAGCGGCAACAGAAATACATCATCTGTGAAAATTTCAGCTGGAACTATCACGGTATCAGTGAGATACGGCCTGGTGACAGACAGACGGACGGACGGACGGACGGACAGCAGAGTCTTAGCAATAGGGTCCCGTTTTAGTCTTTGAGTACGGATACCTAAAAACGGTATGTAATACAAATAAATGCTAATATTCTAACCCGTTAAAGTATGGGTGGCACGTGACGTTAAATCATTTCTCACCCATGATTTACCGGGTAATAATCTCCTTTAGTTGTATTTCATACCTATAATAATTTTAACAACCATGCTGTCAGAGAGCTCTCTGCTCATAAACTATGATGATGGTTGCGGTTTGATGTTTTAACACCGCTTTACATATTACCTATTTGGCAAACTGCGACGTGACAAAATATTTCTCATTACTAAATTGTGTTCCACACGCGCCGAGTAATCGCGTCAGAAAAAGCGCGATACACACGCAAGTAAACTAAATTATTATTATTATTATCTATTCAGAAAACCAACAGCGATACAAAGTATGTAACTTATAATATAATACACAGTAGTATGGCCAATTACAGGTTTACGTAGATAACTTGATATGTAAAGTTGACAGTTGAACGGACTATCATAACATGTGTGAAAGAGAGATGTTTTTTTTTTTTATTAAGTTTAAGTCATTGTTTTTTTTTTCTTTTTTGAAGATGAAAGCATAACCAAGCATGTCAATCTATATAGGTTACCGCAAATGAGAATATATTGCTATATTTTATCCTAGTGACAATATTATTGTATTAATCCCATATTTACTCTAAACAAATAGATTTAGTAACTTATGTACAATACTACAACATTTTTAACATGATAAGAGGTGAGTTACCTATTTCTAAAACTATTTATGCTGCTTATTCTTAACACTATTAATTACTTGCATTTTAAAAGATGCCTTTGAATATCTAAATATATCTACGCTACTGAAATCCGCATTATAAGTTCGAGCAATTCGTGTGAGCACGTTATTCTTAGCGTAGTTGGTGCCATGCATTGGCACGTGTAACATTGGGTTATGACGAGTGCGACGAAGACGAGCATTAAACATTATTTGAGAGACCAATTCGGGACAGTCCAAGCGATAGTTCAGTATGTCATATAACAAACACATGTCCATGACTTTGCGCCTATCGACAAGCGGCAGCAGATTATGTTTGCAACAGTTATTCTCATAGGATGACGGAGGTAGGTGTAGACGAAAATTAAGGTGGTAAATATTTTTTTTTTGAATACGCTCAAGTTGATGAATGTATTTAGTACTAGCTGTTGCCCGCGACTTCGTCCGCGTAGAACTTTTTATCGTCTTAGAAAATGATTTCTCTCAATACAAAATTTGAACCCTCTTTTAGGGGATAATTTAAAAAAAAGTTGATGTTCATTTTCTAGTTTGTGAACAAACAGTCTAAAACCAAAGTTAAAAATCTCATACTTTAAAAATGCCTTGAAATACTCAAACTTTGAACCAATTTTAACACTCTTAGCGGATGAATTTGGAAAAACTCTGAAATCAGTTTTGTAGTCTTTTAACGTACAGAATAAGACCGAAGTTAAAAATCTCTTACTCACACTTTAAAATTTTATTGCTCGCCATTTAAAATTTGAACCCCCTTTTAAACCCCCTTAGAGATTGAATTTTTCTAATCGCTGAAAGAACTATTTTCGTAAACTTTTAAGTCTCTAGCTCAAAAAAAGTGTTGCCCATACAAAGCTTTCTTAACCCCCTTAGGGGTGGAATTTTCTAAAACTCTGAAAGTACTTTATTATTAATTTTAATAAGTAACATTTTGAATAGTTTTAAGTCTAGTAAAAAAAAAAGTTTTTCCCACACAACACTGGCTACCCTTCTTAAGGATCTTAAGGATCCCCTTAGGGATGGAGTTTTCTAAAACGCTGAAAGTTCTTTTTTAGTATTCTAATAAGTAATCTTTTTGCAAAGTTTTAAGTCTAACTCAAAAAAAAGTGTTGCCCATGCAAAGCTTGCTCTCCTTTTTAACCCTATTAGGGGTGGAATTTTCTAAAACGATTTGTGTTCTTTTTTTGTATTTTAATAAGTAATCTTTCTACAAAGTTTCAAGTCTCTAACTCAAAAACAAAAACTTTCCTTGATAAAAACTTTGCACCCCTTTTTATCCCCCTTAGGGATAGATTTTTCAAAACGCTGAAGGTCATTTTTTTGTATTTTTATAAGTAATCTTTCTACAAAGTTTTAAGTGTCTAGCTCAGAAAAAGTGTTCCCCATACAAACCTTGCACCCTTTTTTAACCCCCTTAGGGAATGATTTTTGTAAAACGCCGAATGTAGTATTTTTCATGTTCTAATAAGTAATTTTTCGTCAAAATTTTAAGTCTCTATTTAAAAAAATATGTTTTTCCCATACAAACTTTGCACCCTATTTTACCCCCTTAGGGGTGAAATTTTCCAAAACGCTGAAAGTACTTTCATTGTTTTTAAATAATCTTTCTACAAAGTTTTAGGACTCTAGCTAAAAAAAATAGTTTCCCACATACAAACTTTGCACCCCTATTTTAGCCCCCTATTTTTAGGGGTAGAATTTTCTAAAACGCTGAAAGTACTTAATTTGTATTCTGATGACTAATCTTTCTACAAAGTTTTAAGTCTCTATTTAAAAAAAATATTGTTTCCCCCATACAACATTTGCACCCCTATTTTACCCCCTTAGGGGTAGATTTTTTTAAAACACTGAATCTAGGTACTTTATTTGTATTCTAATGAATAATTTCTATACAAAGTTTTAAGTCTCTATTTAAAAAATGCACTCTATTTTACCCCTTTAGGGGTAGAATTTTCTAAAACCCTGAAAGTTCTTTATTTGTATTCTAATGACTGATCTTTCTACAAAGTTTTAAGTCTCTATTTAAAAAAAAAATGTTTCCCCCATACAAACCTTGCACCCCTATTTTACCCCCGTAGGAGTGGAATTTTCCAAAACGCTGAAAGTGTTTCATTTGTATTCTAATAACTAATTTTTCTACAAAGTTTAAGTCTATAGCTCAAAAAAAAAAGGTTCTCCCATACAAACTTTGCACCCCCATTTTACCCCCTTAGGGGTAGAATTTTCAAAAATCCCTTTTTATCCCTAGCCCACGTTATAAAAGCAACATACTGTGCAAAAATCAACTCTCTAAGATTAGTAGTTTCGGCTGTGCGTTGATGAGTTAGTGAGTGAGTGATTGAGTGAATAAGTCAGTCAGGACATAGGCATTTATTATGTATAAATAGATAGAAGATAATGAAACTCCCATTCAAATATCTCAAAAAATTATGAAGCTACATCCGTTTTAATGTCGCTTGTTAGAGTGAGAAAACGATGAGGGACTGTGACGTCAATATACTCGAGCGTCATAGTAAAAAACAATCGTTTCATATGAAGGTGCGTTTGCGGAAAAGGGACAGAACATACCCCCTCTTAAAACTTTGGACTCTTATAACTTAATCATTACCTATATAACCTCTTGCTTTGTTTTTTTCTCCATTTGACTATATTTATTTTAAATTCTTTTTCGAGAAAATACATTATGATTATTTACCATATTTTCGATTCCTGAGCTATAACCACGAACTTCGGAATTCGAAAATATTCGGGTATCTCTATCTCTATCGCACTAACCATACTCGAGTGACAGGGATGCAAATATATGAACATTGAGTATCGGTTTTCGTGGTAGCGCCGCAGGTACTTTGGCTGAATGCGCCGAGCGCGTGCCATTGTCATTCAAAAAAAACAAATTCGTGTTAATTATATTGTTCAAATTTGTTGATTTCATTTATTGAAATTACGACATAAAACGACATTTGCGCATATAAGTTCTCATATCAGAATCGAATATTTTTTTATGGTTTATATTTTAGCATTTGTCTCGTAAAGGTCTATCGTAGACGGGATTTAAATTATTAATAAGTGAAAGGCAAAGCAATTCCGCCATTTTGACGAAAATTTGACGGTTCTTATAGCTGACAGTTGGAGCAGCGTTTGATTTCAATAAAAATAAATGAAAAATTAAATGAAGTCGTATATTTCGGAAAATTAATTAACTGTCGCAGTCGGATAAAAACTATCCTAAGTTGCAGCTAGAATAATAATGTACCTATACAAAATGTTTCATATTTTTCCGTTCATGGGATGCTGAGAACATTCGAACCGCGCAAAGCTTAGTTTCAAACTGGCTGATTCTTTTTTTAATTTAGAGATTTATTATAAGTGGAGATAATTCGGAGACCAAATAGGGTCGAGAGTACTGCGTACATACGCAAAATATAGCAGTTTGATTACTTCTATGTTTTTGAAGACTTTACAAGACCGTAGGATAAAACCTAGATTTCTAAAACCCTTATTACTAATATAATCAACGTGTTCTGAAAACATTAATTTACTGTCGAACGTGACACCTAAATCGCGAACTACATCTACTTTACTAATTGTGGTACCTTCAAAATTGTATGAAAAACAGACAGGACGTTTTTTACGTGTAGGTATAACTTATACATTGACATTTTTTGACATTAACAGTAATTATATTTTTAGTATAGTAGTTTTTATGAAACCAAATAATTGTTATGAAACCCTTGTTCAATCACAGGAAAATGCCGTTAACATACAGGGTTCCTTAGTAACAATTGCTCCTTACATCCAGTAGGTTAATCACGTAACGCATTGTACGCGCGTCTGACAGTAAAATCACAATCTAACTGTCATTTTTCCGTATAAAATTTACATTTAGACCTTACAGACGCGCGTAAGAAAAGTTACGTGATCGACCCACAGCACTACGCGCAGCGTTGCGCAAAAAAACAAACTCCGATTTTTAGACAGAGCCTTTTTTGAAAATCTTTTAATGCGGTTTTTATTGTTTCCAAAATCAGTCTCGTGACTCCTAAGAGCAAGTTTCCTTATTTCTTCTAATTTTAGATTTTTCCTTACTGCCCCGTTTGATCAATACGCTATGTATAAAATAGGAATGCAAGTCGTAATTCTCCAATCGACCTGCAAAATGTGTCACAACATAAGTACCTATTCATTTCACGCCGCCCCGCCCTCGTATTACTCGACGTTCCACACAAAATTGCACATGCATTCAAATAATTCAGTGTTTTCCGACAACCGACGCAAAAGAAAGGAAGTGAAATTTATTTGATAAAAAATTCACTTGGAGCGTTTTTGTTTCGCCCCACCGGCACTGCAGGAGAGTGCACCTGCGACCGGACTCGACTTATTGTCCGGAGTATTGCTCCATTTTAGTTTTTATGCTTCACAATTGTATTAAACAGTTTCCGATTGGGAATTACTGTGCTCTAAGTTGGAAAATCAAGAGCAAGTGGGGCATGGTAAGGCATGGTACTTTCACTCTGTTATGGCAGATATTAATGCTAGTGACTCTACAAATCGAATGAGTTCATATTCTCCTTCGCAATCATAGGGGAAAACCACTGTTTTATGTGTTCCACTTTCAAATGTGTAGTTTTTTCGTACAATCATTCTTCAGACAGCAACTCCGTTTAGAAATGGTGACAAATAACATCACAATATCGGAAAACTTGAACTATGTCGCCGTCCCCGATCCATTGTACTCCTTCGGGCCATGAATGAAATATAAAGGCGTGTTATTGTGACGCTCGTTGGGCGTGAGACGACAGCACATTTCATATTTCAGGTATGAAATTTTCCCTACTACAATAGTTGATAGCAATGGGAAATTCCTTGCCACTGTCTAGGTATGTCCGATTACAATCCAAAAGAAAATCATTTTAAGATCTAAAGTTCTTCAATTGAAAAGTTGAACATTAACTATGGAAGGGGACAGCAATTAAATAAGTACATTATGGTAGGTAGGTAGTTTGTCTACGTTTGACTTGCCATCAGACATGATCGTAGTCAAAAGCAATCTCATTATATATAAAAAAATAGTTCAAAACTGCTAACGGGTTGTGCCGTGCCAGCACCTGCAGGCAAATCAGTAAAAAATGGCATCGAAAGGGGGACACTAAAATTCTGAAGAGCAACTTGTCCGGAATATCATTATTCCGAATTTAAATAAATCCAAAAGCCATTTACCGCTTTATCTAAATTTGGACGAAGATATTTTCATAAAATATATAAACAGAACTGGTTAGATTATTCGTATTGTGTTAAAAAAATCTAAATCTATTAGCGGAATCTGCATGGTTTTTAGATTAAGCATTATTCTGAAAACCATGCGGAAAAATATGCTTTCGGAGAAATGACCCTTCACATTTTTTGTAGTGTAAACCTTCCTTGAGTTATCCCAAAGGGGTAAATTAAGACGAACTAGCCTGTCTGATCGAGATAATATTTAGTTCAATAGCACAAAACGACGGTCGACGATATTAGGTATATCGGACGTTCGTGTGTCACTCCTAAAGACTAACTCAGCACCAGAGTGGCTACCGCAAAACATAAATTTTGTTCGTACAAGTATATACTTGCTAATTGCTCGCAGTATTTATTTTATTATTATTATTTTGTGGGCCTTAATATGCCGCTTCGACCAGCAAGTGATCTATTGTGGCAGCCCTTGTTTTAGAGTTCACCGTTAAGTCCCGTTGCCTCCAGGAAATTCCAGATTCTTTGGGCGGTGATATGTTGTACTTCTTGTGGGTGCATTATGTGCCGCCCTAGGTAGGTACTTCTTTTATGCATGAGTGGTCCGCAGGAGCAGAGAATGTGCATTGCAGTCTCCTCTGTCTCCTGGCAGAACCTGCAAGTTGTGTCCTGCTTCATACCCATTTGAAACAGGTGTTTGTTCAATTTGCAATGTCCTGTCAGGATTCTTGTCACTGCGCAGGTTTTGTGCCTTTTGAATTGTAATAACTCTTTAGACAGCTTACTATTGAACCCTTCGATCAGGGCTTTAGCTTGTTTTTGTCCTTTGGTGAACTTCCACAGCTTGATTGCCTCTGATTTTTCCGCGTTGTTTAGCAGAGAATATGCTTTCCGTTTTGTGATGCCACAGAACGGTTCCGGGCCGACTAGGGCCGTGTCTGCGCCCTGCCTTGCAAGTTCATCTGCTCTTTCGTTTCCTACAGTGTCGGAGTGCCCTGGTACCCATCTAAGTATGACTTTGTTGGAGTTCGCCAGGGTGTTTAGATTATTTTTACAATTCTGGACTAGTTTAGAGTAGGACTCTAGTGATTCTAGTGCCAGCAGAGCAGCTTGGCTGTCCGAGTTGATGTAGATATGTTGGTTCCTTAGGTTTCTTTCAAGATTTATCTCCACGCATTTATTTAATGCGAAGAGTTCAGCCTGAAAGATTGAGGCCTCCTTCCCCATGCTGACGCTAGCTTTGAACTTTGGCCTCTCACCGTAGATACCACATCCAACATCATCACCTTTTTTTGATCCATCTGTATACCAAATGTGGCTTCCCTCCTTGAAGTCCATTTGGTCATTTGTCCATTTGTCTCTCGGAGGTATTTCCACTGTATACAGTCTAGTGAATTTGCATTCCACGTATGTGTCGTCAGTGGGCATGCTTAGGTTTTTGTTATCAAAAACAAGGGCCTCAAGTTTGCTTAGCGCTTGAGAGCGCCATTTTGGCCTTGTTAGTGTGCATATCCTGTAGATGCACTGCTTCGCCTCCTTTTGCACTTGCAGGTGGAGTGGCGTTAGATCGAGCAGTGCATCCAAGGCTGCACCCGGTGTTGAGCATAAAGCTCCTGTTGCTGTTAAGCAAGCTGTACGCTGAAGACTGCTTAACTTTGTGATGGCTGTCTTTTGGTGGACTTTGTTACACCAGACTGCAGAGGCGTATGTGATTATCGGCCTCACTACGGCTGTGTAAAGCCACAAAGCAATTTTGGGTCTTATGCCCCATCTTGCTCCTGCCATTCGGCAGCAAGTCCACATGGCCATTTTTGCCTTTTGTATTGTGTTATTCAAATGAGCGTTCCAAGTTAGCCTTTGGTCAAAGGTAACTCCTAGGTACTTGACCTCATTTGAATAGGGTATTTCCTGTCCATTCAGTTTTAATTTGGCAAGCTTATCTAGTTTCCTTTTCCTAGTAAAAGGAACTAGTACTGTTTTGCTCGCATTGATGGACAGGTCATTTTCTTTGCACCATTTGTTTATGGTGTTGAGCGCTCCTTGCATTAGGTTCGAAATTGTGTGGAGGCAGGGACCTTTGATTATGACTACAAGGTCGTCGGCATATCCTTGCGTGTCATAGTCTAGGTCCTTCATAGTTGCTAGGAGTTGGTCCACTGCCAGGGTCCATAGTAGTGGGGATAGTACGCCTCCTTGAGGACATCCTCTTGTGGTGTAAAATGTAAACTCAATTGCATTGAGGGTCAGAGTGACTATTCTATTTGATAGCATGCTCTGGATCCATCTGATGGTGTTTTCGTCCACACCCTTTGATGCCAATCCCTTAAGGATAGTCTCTGTGGGTGTGTTGTCGAAAGCTCCCTCGACGTCAAGGAATGCACATAGAGCTGTTTGCTTATCCTCTAGGGTTTTTTGCACTTTGTCGACCAGATCTAGTAGTGCAGTTTCCGTAGATTTCCCCTTTTGGTAAGCATGTTGGTTCAGACTCAATGGTCTGACTACCAGGTATTTCGCTCTTATGTGCTGATCAATGACTCTTTCCATCGTTTTCAGTAGGAAGGATGATAGACTAATTGGTCTGAAGGATTTGGGCTGTGAGTAGTCCTTTTTCCCTGCTTTTGGTATGAAGCGTACCTTGACTTTGGTCCATCGTTCTGGTATAGTACCCCAAGCAAAGCTAGCTCGGAATATTCTTACCAGGTGCGGGAGGACTAGATTTTGTCCTTGTTGTAGTAATGCAGGAAAAATACCGTCTTCTCCCGCCGATTTAAATGGTTTGAATTTCTTAAGTGCCCATATAACTTGGTTTGGTCTGAAAATGTTTGCAGCCAAATTCCAGTCGTTGTTATGTGCCCTCCGGTCTTGTGTGCTCCTTTGGGTGCATAACTGGGTATTACTGGTGGGATACGAGCCTGGAAAGTGGATAGTTCTAAGCAAGTCCATTGTTTCCACCTCCGTGGTCGTAAAGCTTCCGTTAGGTCTCTTAAGTAGACCTAGGTAATTGGTTGGAGTCTTGGAGAGAATCTTGTGAATTCTCGCTCCTTTGTGTGTTTGGGCAATCTCTTCACAAAATTTCCGCCACGACTTCCTTTTGGCTTTCCTGATCTGTTTGTTATATTCAGTCAGTGCTCTACCGTACCTTTCCCACTCGTTTGGTCTGGTTGAGTGATTGAATATTCGACGGGTGGAGACACGGAGCTTTTCTAGCCTTCTGTTCCACCATGTCGTAGTGTAATTTGTGGTTGATTCTCGCAATGGGCAACTCTGTTCGTAGGCCTTGTAGATGCCGTTGGAGAGTTGATTTACTGCTATATTGAGGGAATCTGGATTTTTAACATATTTTGGGATATCCTTTAGAAAGTTCTCCAGGTGAGCTCTGTAAGCTTCCCAGGACGTTTCTCGTGGATTTCTCCGTGTTTGTGGTTCCATATCTAATGGGCCCTTAACACTAAATATTATATGTTTATGGTCCGACATTGAATTCTCGCAACTAACGTGCCAGTTATCTAGGCAGTTTGCCGCCTTTTCAGTTGCGAAGGTTATGTCTAGTACCTCTTGTCTTGCCCTGGTTACGAAGGTCGGCGTGTTGCCCCTATTTAACAGGTGTAGACAGTTAGTAAAAATAAAATCTGAGAGTAACTCACCCCTTTTGTTGACTCCGGTGCTCCCCCAGATGGTGTGATGAGCGTTTGCGTCGCAACCCACAATCAGTTCTGCCTTTTGTGCTTGAGCGTACTGTACAACTTTAGCCAGTTCTTCTGTGGGGTCTTGTTTTTCTCCGGGCAGGTAGGCGGAACAAATCAACACCTTTAGTGAGCCCCTTCCTTTGAGATCTACATACGCAGTTACAAGATCGTCGCTGCATAGTTCTGTAACAGGTAAGAAATCCATGTTTTTGTTAAACACGATGCAGGCCCTTGGTTTGGATCCTTTTTCGTGTATTAGTACTTTACCTGCTTTGTTGAGTCCTATTCCCATGGTTTTGGTGTTGATCCATGGTTCTTGTATGAGGGCGATGTTCAGGCCATTTTCGCCGAAAAGTTTTTCCACGACCGCTGTGGCCGCGATGGCGTGGTGTAGGTTGGCCTGCAGGAACGTCACCCCCCCGTGAGCTGCGTCTTTAATGTTCCCGGCGCTGGGCATTGGCATACCCTTGCCGGCCCCCTCTTCCTCTACCCCTGGGGTGGTTGGAGCCCCTATTGCCCCCCCTGTTGGCGGGAAACCGCCGTAATCCCGATGTACCCGCTACAGGATTGGATGGATTGGATGCGGGATTGGTAAGGACTGCCCTTTTAGGTCCCGGGAGGATCTTTCGGGCGGGTGTTGGGTTAAGGTCCTTAGATGTTGACGGGTTTTGCGGTGGTGGGGTTGGGGAGGTGTCAAGTTCAGGCTGTTGGGCCTTGGGGGTACCCTTTATCCGAAACTGAACCTTTCGGAAGCCTAGGCTTGCCTTTAGTCCCATTTTTTGGAGATTCTCCACTGATTGGTCGTCTATGGCTACAGTCAACATGACCCCACCTTTCTCGACCTTTGTGTGGAGAATCTTCCAATACTCTGTGTACAACCCGGAATTCTGTGCACAGAGTAGCGACAGGGACATTTTCACGTCCTTGTCGCTTAAATCTGGGATGAACACCATCCCTATGTTTGGCTTCGGAAGCTCATTTTCAGGTATGACCCTGAGGTTGGCTTCCGGCCATGGCTTGAGGGATGGTGTCATCTCTTCAAGCCAGGCTTTGGACCGCTGGTCTTCGCACGTGATGAGCAACCAGCCTGGCTTGTATGCGTAGCCTGTGAATTTAGGTCCTTCGGCCATCTTCAGAGTCGATATCTTCTGCAGGATGGTGTAGCAGAGTGACCCCAGTTGAGTGTCCGCCATCGGACTGGTGTCCTTGATTCCGACTCTAGTTTGGCTCAGGACCTCGCTAAAGGCTTGCGCTTGTTGGGATTGGGTTGTGGGTTGGGCCGGGGGGGTTTCACTCACCCTCGGGTTTTTGGGTAAATTACCCTGCGGCGATTCCTCCTCCGAACGGAGCCGTTTGACCGGCTTTTGCCCGGGTTTGGATTGTGAGCCCCCAAATTTGTAGCCCATCTTCTTGAGTTCCGCAAAGCTCTTTTCGGACAGTTGGAAAGCCTCTTCAGGCTTCACTCCCAGTCCCACTAGAGCTTTGTAGCGGCCTCGCGTGGAGCCTACCAATTTCTTGCGAGGCTTCCGTACGTCGGTGTGCGGATTCTCCGTTGGTGGGTTAGGTCGTTTAGCGTCCTTTTCCACCGTGTCGGAACTCTCCACCACCTCCATTGCTTGCTCTGACGTTTGGGCGGTTTCTTCCGCGCATACTGTCAGGGGCAATAGTTCCTGGCATAGGTCTTCCAGGGTACCTTCTGTTTTTTTATTAACTTCATCCATTTTTAATCCCACGAGAAGCTAGGGAAATTAGGTCCGTTCCAGCAGAGCCCCGCTTGCTGAAATAAGGCAAAGGTTCTCCTCGAGGTTGCCCGGTATCGAGGGTCCACCGTTAGTGACTGAGCTCCCCCTCAGTCACGCATCTCTGGGCACGGTAGGTTACACCTGTAGATTGGGGTTTTTGGGGTTGAGGTTGTCTCCTCCGGGAAGGGGCTTGGGTAAGGAACAAAGGATTTTGAAAGGATGGTGATAGTGGAAGGATTGGATGTTTGGAGTGACAGGATGGCGGGTAAAGGAGTATCTGAAGGGCGGGAGTGCCTATCCAGGTATCGCCTCTCATACTTAGCTGTCTCAGATCCGGGGTAGATGGTAAATAGTGCGACGCCCGTTCTCGATCTTCGACATTTACCAGGGTGCACGACCCACGCGACCGACTGGTGGGTTCGCCTCAGGTCTGTACGTCGGCAGTGCCTGAGGCGACGGGGACGTGTATGAGCAGACTTGGAAGGTAAATCGATAGCCCAGCGTCACATACCAAGGCGTATTCACCTTCCCGCACCCCTGCTCGCAGTAAACAGCAATTAGCAAGTACTCAGCCCACACATAATCTGGATGTCATATTAATTAATGAATCCGTTGAGCGTCATATGAGGCGCGTAACTTAGGGCTACTGGTAATTTGTGGGCTTCGTTATGAGAAGGATGCTTTCTTTGAATTTCTTCTAGAAACGTAAGGTCCTCTATAAAATCCTTCCATTTATAAATTAAAACTGGCGCATTAGGTTGGTGCATGGAGTCCTTAGTTTTACCTAAATTTAATGATGTTGGATTCATGTAGGACCACGTATTTTGGGCAAAACACGAAGACTCATTTAACGTGTACAAAATGCGTGTGCCTGCTTCAGTTTCAGCATACGTCAAATGATTCTTGAACAAACTTAACATTCTGAAAATGCAACATCGTCGAAAATTACACTTGTCCTGTTTGATCTTTAGAGTGCTTAAGTAAAAATCCACCACGTATATTTTTGAAAAGCTGTCTAGCAACAGGTCACGTGGTACCCGGCAGTGCGCGTTACAACCGATGACGAGGTGTCACGCATCGGCAGCTTTACGAAGAATCCGGAATTTCCGTTATGTAACACATGGTAGTGTTGGAATATTATCGCACTGCCAGTTTAACCCTGCAAGATGTCCATAGTTTTACAACCAAACTTAAAAGAGTATCTGCTTGACCACCAGAAAAACCAGGAAACTTGTCAGCTAGACACAAGTTTTGTATTTAATAAAATTGTATTGTTTTATTTGTTTATGCTCACAACTGTGATATATGCGACGACCTATGTAGCTTAGTTGGTAGTGACGCTGCCTACGAAGCCGGAGGTCCCGGGTTCGAATCCCGGTAAGGGCATTTATTTGTATTTATGTATCTGAGCACGAATATTTGTTCCTGAGTTTTGATGATATCCTGAATATTTGTTGTGATGTTTTCTATGTATTTAAGTATTTATTTCTCTATATAAGTATGTATATCGTCGTCTAGTACCCATAGTACAAGCTTTGCTAAGTTTGGGACTAGGTTGATTTGTGTAAGATTGTCCCCAATATATTAGTATTATATCTCTTCGGCATTGCTAAAATTTTGTTTACAATGTACTTGCTCTGAATGTGCCCCTTTAAATGGTTCAACATTTCCACGGGAAGTGGTCGATGCCAGCACGGCGTCGCCGGGCGTGACCTGCCCGTGCGGGAATGGATTTTAGGCCAAAATTCCCGCATACTGTGCGATAATGAGATTTCGTGACAATTAAAATTTCACATTTTATGCACAACATTTTACAATGCACCAAGCAAGGACATAAAAAAATCATTGTAAAATGTTGTATGATACACGTGCGGATAGGTAATTCTCAAACACTCCCTGACGGTCGAGTTTTTGGTCATCGCCACTCGTTGGGAATTAGGTACTTACCTAATTTCCGCACTTGTATCATAAATAACTATTTTATTAAGTTCTGTATCATTCGTTAAGCATGTTTTTGTTTTAAGTTTACTTCGTAATTGTTTCATGATCATCGATCATAGTTGCGTTATGACAATGATTATTTTGTAATTGTACTTAATCACTTTTCAACTTTATACAAGTTTGAGTCCCGGAGTCAAATACAAAAAACACCACTTTTTTGAGAAACTCGTGTTTTATGGTTATATCCCGATTAAGACACGTTGGCACCTTGCAGCAAGGTGTATATAATGGACTCGGTGGATTCTTAAATTGACCGAGTTATAATCATAATCATAATCATAAATTTATTTCCATTTAACCTTAGGTGGTAAATACATTGTGGTCGAGTCCTCCTATTAGGTATTATATAACCTGTGTCAGGAGACCTCGCTCTTCCAAATTATACATTATAGGTAGTTCTAACGTTAAAATGGTTTTTATAATGTTCCAAAGATACAAAAATAGGTACTTAAGCCTAGCTTAAACTATATGTATGTGTGTGTGTGTGTGTGTGTGTGTGTGTGTGTGTGTGTGTGTGTAAGTGTGTGTGTGTGTGTGTGTGTGTACGTGTGCGTATGTGTGTGTTTTGTATTAATTAATTATTATAAACCTCAAAGTATATTTTCAGTCTCATAATAGTTCAGTCCACTTAGCCATGTTGATACAGTTTTTTTACAGTCGTAGCAATTTAATATATAAATATTCAATTCCCTGTTTATCTTATTATATAACAGTGCGGATTGTACATCAAACTGTCTCTTTGCAAAAGCTGATTTGTACGCAGGCAAAGGTGCTTTTTTATGAGTTCTTCTCTGAGTTGACAGTTCAGGTTTGAAAACTAGCGATCTGTGAAGTTTTAAGATGGCAGACATTATGTACAATTTGCGAATGCTATGTACTTTACATAGCTCATAAAGTTCTGTAGTGGGGTATCTGTAGGGTTTAAAGTACATCGTTTTTAACAAACATCTCTGACCTCTTTCAACTTCCAGATACTTGGTTTTATCAGCGCCCCCCCATACTGGAATGCAGTAGGTCATTATAGATTGAGCTAACACAATGTATACTTGTTTTAGTAAATTGGCGTTACTGATATGTCGTAGAGTCTTAAATATCCACACTAGCTTTCTTATTCTACCGTTTAAATATTCTAGGTGTTGATGCCAAGATAGCCGTTGGTCGATTATTATGCCTAGATATTTAATCGAGATCACTTTTTCTAGTGGGGTGCATTTACATAATGTGTTGTTTTGCGGATTACAGTTGTGAATTTTGAGTTTTAGTTCCTGTCGAGGTTGTGTGCTGACCGTCTTTGTGAAGCAGATGTATTTAGATTTAGCTATGTTGAGTGTAAGTAGATTGGATTTCAACCACGCGTCGATCTTGCGGAGCCCCATCTCAGCAGCACCAAAGACCGCTTCCCAATTCTTGCCTGTGAATGCTACAACCGTGTCATCTGCGTATGAAATAACATGTCCATCGTGGATGGCCATGTTAGTAAGATCGTTAATGTAGACAAGAAACAGGGTCGGCCCCAGCACGCTGCCTTGTGGGACGCCACAGGTCACCTCAGCATCTGTACTTGTATGGATTCCAATTTTAACCCTCTGACAACGATCCCGAAGGTAGTCAACCAGCAGATCCAGAGGTTTGCCTCTGATGCCGTAGTGTTCTAGTTTTTTTACAAGAATGGGGAGAGATACAGTGTCGAAGGCCTTTTTTAAGTCAAGGAAAACAGCAAGGCACTGTTTCCCTTTGTCAACTTCTTTGCTCACCATCGATGTAAGTTTCAAAATTGCGTCTTCCGTCGATTTCCCTTGCATAAATCCAAATTGAAATTTTGATAATAGTTTATATTTGTTAAAGTAGCTTGATAGTCTAGTATTAATAAGTTTCTCTATTATTTTTGAGATTGATGTGAGCACTGAAATCGGCCTGTAATTATTCGGGTCGGTTCTCTCTCCACTCTTATAAACCGGCGTAATTAGCGACTGTTTTAGCAGTTTCGGAAATACACCTTGGGCAAAACATAGATTCGCTAGGTGGCTAATCACGGGCACTATAGTGGTTTTGCACAGCTTTAAATATTTTGTAGGTATACCGTCAATTCCCGGGGCACTATCGGATTTTAACGACATTAAAATGTTTTCAACCTCACGGGGATCTGTTTCTAGTAAAACGAAAGATGACAGCGTGGCGCTATTATTATGTATGGTACCGGTGTCGGTTCTAGGGATATTACCAACAGGTATGTCTGCAGCAAGATTTTTTCCAATGTTACAGAAAAACTCATTGACGCAATTGACAGCATCCTTGGGAACAGGTTTGTGTTTGAGTAGTTCAGTGTTGGAAGTTTTGGTGGCTTTATAATGGTCCGACTCGCTTTCTGATTCGTACAGGCTGGAGTGCGGGGTAAGACAGGGGGGTTTGTCATCGCCCAAACTCTTCAGTCTGTATGTGAATCGGTTGATTGATGAGCTCAACAACACTATGACTGGATGCTCAGTGGATGGCACATTTGTGAATAACATTAGTTATGCAGATGACATGGTGTTGTTGGGCCCATCGGTCAATGCCCTTAACAAGCTGCTCAGGGTCTGCGAAGAGTATGCGGTGTCCCATGGGCTCAGGTATAATACTTCCAAGAGTGTGTTGCTGGTATTTAAGGCGGGGTGCAAATGCTATCCACGCGTTCCACCGGCTTATCTATACGGCACACCTCTGCAAATGGTAAAGGAGTTCAAGTACCTGGGTCACTGGGTCACGGAGACCCAGAGTGACAACAAGGACGTGGAGAGGGAGCGTAGGGCACTCTCAGTCAGGAGCAACATGTTGATCCGTAGGTTTGCAAGGTGTACCACCGACGTAAAGATTACCCTTTTTAAGGCGTTCTGCCAATCATTTTACACCTGCAGCCTATGGATCAACTATACGCAAAAGGCTTACAGTGCCCTTCGCGTCCACTATAATAATGGGTTTAGGATGTTGTTGGGGCTGCCGCGCCATTGCAGTGCATCAGGGATGTTTTGCGAAGCGCACACGGATGGGTTTCACGCCATAATGCGTAAGCGGGTTGCGTCCCTGATGAGGCGCCTGCGCGGCAGCCCGAACAGCCTCCTGCAGACGGTGGCGGCGCGCTTGGATGGTCCCTTCCTGTTCCATTGGGATAGGTTGCATAGGCCATCCAACTGCTAATTGTAAGTGTGATAAAATACCTACTAACATAGTGTTAAGATCACTGTTACTAACAAATTATGGAAATAATATTTCTGATGTAAATTATTAAATAAAATAAAAATTAAATAATTGGTTATTGACTTTATTGATGTCCAGAGACTCTTAGGGTTCTTTGAGTTTTCCAGTAAATTTCGATCATAATGTCGTTTAAGTTTTTTTATTAAATTACATAAGTAATTCCGATATCTCCTAAATGTGACCTTTAGAACCTCATTATCTGGGTCCGTCTTTAGCTTCAACTGCATTTTATTCCTGTTTCTGATACATCGCAGAATACCCGGAGTTATCCATGGCTTAATAGTTCTTCGGTTTCTGGGTATTTTACAGACTTTTTTACTTTCATTTAATGATTTGTTAAGTTTATGAATAAGTTGCTGTATTATGAAGTTAGGGTTGTTACTTAAAAGGAGGGAATTCAGGTTTTTTTCTAATAGATTGTTGGCTGCATTTGCATAATTAGTTACTTCAATAGTTTTAGGAGTTGTTTTTTTACTGTAGTTAAAGGATAAGATCAAGAGTGTGGTGCTGTGATCTGTGATTGATGTGTTAAGGACGGCTGTGTAGGCGGTGGTTGAGGTTTTGTTTATTTTTAACATGATATGGTCTAAACAGTTACCTAATCGGGTTGGTTTGATTAGTCCAGGGAGGATGCCATGTACACTCAACATGTTCAGGTAATTATTTCTGTTATAGTATTCATAACTCGGCTCAACTGTACGTGGAATCAGGTTTATATTTATGTCCCCGGTGATAGCTATAGTTTTAGCCGATAACGAGTTTAAGCAATCATTTAGTGAGTTAACAAAGTTTGAGGCATTAGTGTTAGACGGGGACCTATATATACCGAGTATGATTATGTTATGTAAAGATATTTGTAGGCACGATGCGTGCTCAAGTTTTACTTCGTCAATAATTGCATTTAAGTGGGTTTTTACATACACGACAACTCCGTCGTTTTGGTTTAAATTTTGCGATGAAGCCATTGAATTATAGTTAGGTATAATAGGGATGGGCTTTATAGGGTTTAATCGACATTCTGTTAGGATCAAGATGTCAGGATCAAAATCCAGTTGAGATAGTGTAATTTGGAGATCGGGAAGATTTGTGTAGATACTCCGTATATTCTGCGATATGACAGAAAGGTTGTTGTTAGAAGGTGGTATATATTTGCGAATGTCTTGAACGTCACATTCAAACGATTGTGCTATTTCCATACTGTCAAGCTCATCTATTAGATTAAGCTGATTAGCCATTGGAGGAGAAAATAGTTCTAGAAGGGTTAACTATGGGGGGGTTTATTATAGACATTAGATGTTTACATCGATTAATGTGTGAATAATGAGATAATGAGCGCTGCGTGTAATGTTTTTTTAGTCTGAAGATGCGTATATTTTGTGTATTGATATTGCTATTTTTAAATAATAGGTAATTAGTTATTCTTTTAGGGATAAATGATGCCATAATGCAGTGGGTTTCCTTTTTTAGTGAGTGTGTGTGTATGTCATTATGTAGTGTATTTGAGTATAAATAGTTTTTATCATTGCATATGAGTGCAGAGAGTGTGTATATGCCTTTCATAAACGATTTATGTAAGCGGATCGTTTGTTGTGAAGGAGCAGACATTCTAAGGCAGGTTGACACATTATGCAGTGTGTGAGTGTGTTTTATTGGTTTTATGTGTAGGTATGTTAGTTTCCAAGTACCAGGGGCGCATAGTACAGTAATAATTATGCTATACTTAAAACTAGAAGTTATATTTAAACTAAGTGTATGATGCTCGATTTCAGTTGTACTAGGACAACATGAAATTGTAATATAGTGATGAGTAGTAATTTGAAATGATAGTCACGTTTCCTGGGTGGCGGGGACGGCTCGGGCATTCTTCGTTGCAGCAGAACTTTTGCTTCCAGGCTGCTCGTTCGTGGTGGCAGCCGTTGAGTTCGCTGGTGCAGCCTGGGGGTCCTCCTTGCCCAGCTGTGTTACTTGAGACTCCGTTGTAATATGGATTATCTGAGTGTGGTCGGTTTGTCGTAAATATACCTTTCCGATGCTAGTCCAGCAATGTTTAAATAGTTTTCTTCTTTTTAGCTCTCTTGACAGGAAGTATAATCTTGACGCTTTTGCAGTTATACAGGTTTTTTTTAATTTTCGGCAAATATATTCTTACTCGACTAAACAAATTGAATCCTTCTTGTGAATTAATTGATTATTTCTTCTTAGATATGATATTTATAGAAACGTTTAGCTGTATATACTATTCTCGATTGGCTTGTAGAGTGGTCCTCATATTATACGGAAATAAACAAGACTTTTGAATGCTATCTCGTAATAGTTGTTTATAGTTTATCATGAATATATTGTATCAACTTTTTTCATCATCAAATAATAATGTTTAAAACTGGAGCAGTTTTATTTATTTAAGGCTAAATGATAATGACAGGAGCTTTCATTATCATATTAGCCTTAAACAAATGAAAACTAGACGCATTTTTTTTTATAATGTGTACTTACTTTTCTAGCCAGTACACGTACGATAATTTAATCCGGCCGATTTCATAACATGATATTTTATAGCCAACAAAACAATCACGGTAAAAAAAATACAAAATAATTGGTTGTCTTTTTCTACCCACGAGCGCTATTGTTTAGTTCTGCATGTCACTGATACGCTCGTGGTTAATATTAATGGGAATTCCGCTAACAGGGGTCACAAGCCCCTGGCTTCACCCTTCACGTTCGTCAAACACTAACTATGCCCGGGGGCAAACTCCATAAATTGCCAGCTATTCGTATAAATCAAAATTACCGGTTGCAGTATTCAGCACGTGGCATTTGTTTTTTTCCTCAGAACGTTCCATTTGTGTGCTTCGGTTTTTTCATACAAAACCGAATAAGGAATATTGACACTCCACGTCGAATGCGTGACATCCGAGAAGCTTAAATTGGACAGAACAGGCATTAGGCAGGATATGTTGACAGGCAGGTGGACTAAAATCTGAACGGAATGGTGGCTAGTTCTACGAAAATTAAATTAAGCATCGAACCATCGGATCGATATGTCGACAATTTTAGAGGGATAGCCTATCACTATAGGACAACATTAGGACAGGGATGAGTGGTATACTCGAAGAGAACTTATGCTCAGCAGTGGCACCTGAATGATGAACTGTTACGGCTAATCGTAAACGTCGATCAAATTACTTATATACATTTCGATTAAACTGGTGTCTGATCCGTTTATTTGATTTGAAATGAGTTTTTGTATCACAAATAAATTAACTCTCATTTAAACAAATGTTTTTTTTTAGTTTCGTCATAATTAATTTGGTTAGAACACCTATCAGGTACCCGCATAATCAAGGTAAAGCTTGTCGGTACCGTTTTTATGTATTGTATTATTTAGCTACCCAGGGCGGTAATAGTACATTGTTTAACAAGGGGCGTATGAGGAATATTGCAAACGAGAGTCTATCAGGAGCCCGACGCCGTAAGGCGGAGGGCGTTTGATGACTCGAGTTTGCAATATTCTTACGCCCGTGTTATACACAATGTTTTTCATCACATATGCGAGGAAATAAATAACTACAAAAGACATAAAAATCTAAGTTTCATACTACCGCACCAATCAAAAATTAACGAAATTGACAACTTCACATACAGGTTTGCGAGTAAAGGGCGAGGGGGCGGGGCGTGGCGCCCCACGGCCTGCTAGATTTCTTTCAACCAATCACAGAGAAGAATTCTTGTGACGCGCGGCCAACTAGATTTGCCAACCAATTTGTTTGATTTGCTTTTAACCAATCAGATCACACTGAAGTGGCACCAGGCCCCTAAGGGTGCGCCTAGATAGCCTAGCCTAGATATAGCCTGTCTAGATAAGTTGAAGCCTAAGAATGTAAATGTAAATAGGTAGTCGAATAAAGGAAAGGTCTGCGTTACCAGGAAGGGTGTTATAAAGAAAACAAAGTATTAGTTTTTAAATTTAAGATCATTTATTGATTTATTGGTTTATTTGATTTGTTGTTTGATATTCGATTGGATTAATATTTGAATAATAATAATAATAATAAAGGTGTTGCCCCTGGCCGTCTTTACGACGGCATTTTTAGGGGCCCATCTAATGAGCGGCTAGTCACCGCCTGCCTCGATAACCTTGTGGATAACATTGTTATGGCAGGTGTCCGGACCACTTTGTAATAACCCAATTTTATTGTCCACCCAAATGTCATCACCATAGACCCAATTCTCTTTTCCATTTTCCTACAATAGCTCCAACGCCTGCTGGGACCAGTTCACGGGTATCTACCGATGTACCCGTGAATGGGTTCTAGCAGGTGTACTACATGACATTAAACTTCGTCTCCAAAGGGCCTCTACGTGTTGGATCTATATCCCCACGCACGCCTTCCAAATGACCGGGGTTCGCCCCGTGAATTTAAATCGGAGATACATAATAATAATAATAATAATAATCTTTATTGCTTACTTTCTTAACCTAGATACATGTAGGACTCTGTGTTGTAGTAGTGGTTATTATACAGTAGGTTGTTGTGAAAGATTAACAGTGGTACCAGAGTATGAGCCTCTGACTTTCAAAATAGGACTAGCCTGTGACTTGAAAGCCAGTGATTCGCTTCGGGTTTACATGTTTATATTTAAGACGCAGGTGGTCACGTGTAATTAAGTACTATGGAGTGCTAAACATATTAATGAAAACATAACTAGAATAAGAAAACTAAATGTAAATCTAAATCTATCTAAATCTTAAAACAGAGAGTAGGTATTATAAGTTTGTAACAAGGCAATGAGCATTATACTTAAGCATTAAAGAGTTGAAATGTGAGTGTTATGTGGTTTGGTGTATCATGTGATATTGTGTCTTGAGATGTGTGGTGTGTTATGTTATTATTGTAGATGACTATAAAGATTTTCCGTTTTTTATTATTGTAGATGACTATAATGATTTGCTATTTGTTTGTTTGTTTAAATATTTTAAACAAAGTATTTATTTAATAGTTAGTATTACTAGTATTTGATATTTATTTGTTGGTCTAGATATTAAACTGTAGTATTTATTTGATAAATAGTATCATTAGCATTTGGTTGGTATTTTAAATCAAATAATGAGTAATTGATAATCTTTCATATAAAAGCAAAATCGAAACTTTTATTATTATATCAAATAAGGCTAGTTAAACCCTTATTTGATGCTCGACTCACTTCCTGGGCATAATGTGGTTGGGAAAAGTCAGTCGAGCTTCCGGAAAAACCTCCACGCCTTTAGTGACACATCATTCTAACTAATTAAGGTACACAACTTAATTAGTTTCTTATAAAACTTCTTAAAACGATAGTATTTTACAAGGATGTACTTTGTACATATAGATGAATACAATTCACAAGACATTATTCCTTAGGAAAACAATTACACACACACACGATAAAAGTAAGTACTATCAATAATACACCAGTACTGAAGGTTGAATACTCCTTGACACCACAAAGGAATCGAACCCTTGTTGCATTACTTGATAAGGTTCTCTATTACTTTAGATACGAGGGTCGAACTCGTATCTCATTACTCTTATTCAGTATCATAACTTTATTACTTTTGAACAGAGTTCTTTATTTATTTCTTTTACTGATACAATAGACCACCTTAACTGGTCACAATAGGAGTGTTTACAACCACAATATTATCCTCGTATACACCCACAGTTATAAAACCCACAATACAATCTGGTCGTGTTTATTTGGCTTATTCCGTCAAGTACAGAGATTTCTATAATATTTGTCCTTTATTAACTGGGCAGTGCAATTACTGTGATCTTTAGTAATTAACTCCGAATAAACACGAATCCCAAAAACCACTGCTGTAGGTACTTAGCTTTCAATTATTGCGTAGACTGCCGACCACTGATGTTACAATCTAATTAATAGGTTTCACATAGTATAGACTTGTCGAACACTCTTCTTTGACAATCTTATACAATTATCATTGATATAATACTCGTATATGTAAACACCATCAACACAATCAGATGTACACGCTTCTCCCGTCAATTATCAAGTGAAGTCCTCCCCATCGGTTGACATCTTGAGACGGCCAACCGTTCCATCATTATTACAAACATTACTATAACTTATAAATATTAAGTTCCAACTCTAATTATAGTGACGTAAGGGTTCTCGAACTGCATGGTCATCCTTGGTGCATCTCTGCAGACGCCGGCGCCGCTCTCTCCTTCAGACGACGCTATTGTTCTAATAGTTACCAACATGTGCAACACAGATTGGCGTGCAGCATAGTCCTCTGTCTGGAATAAACATTTAACAACCGTAGACCATTGTATGGGATAATAGACATTAGCTCTGTGTCACAGAACTCCAAATAAAGTGTGTGTTTTGACCAACGACTCCATGCATACTCGTATTGTATCGATTTCCATTGAAATCTTTCACAGCTTTAAGGCAATAACTCGCCTTTTTCCTGACAAGTACGGCCATAAACTATAATATTTTGTTGTCTTAAAATGGTATTCATTCCAATGTTTTTGTTTCGTTAATACTGAGTATTTGACTACTAAACTAGGTAAACCATGTTACCATCTCACCCCCCTCTCTGGAGTAAGCTAAAACCGTAGATTTTCGCTTTCTTCACTAAAAAGTGATTACTAGGTTCCCGAAATACGCTCTCTGAAACTATATTTAGTTATAAAAGTTAACAAAATATTGCTAATCATAATATTAGCCAGGTCAGATATCAGTCTATTATCATCTTACAAAATTGTGTATTTCATTAGATGACAATACTTTTATAGTAAAATTTTAACGCTGGTGCTAAAGGTTTTTTTTTTTGATGGGTACCTGGGTTTTAAATGACAGTCGGACGGACATAAGTATAGGTTCCGTTTTTTTCCGTACCACGTACAATACTTAACTTATGCGAAACATTTCGTGCTTAGGAAGACAAGAGCTTAATACTATAAGCATAAGGTACTCTTGGAAAAGCAACTTTCTGGTACATTAATATTCTGTTGCAACAAGGAGTGATACTCTCTGTAATAAATATATTTGTTATTAAATAAAAAATGGTCTAGATAGAACTATAAATTGTGAACGCTGTGCCTTTTTTTCTATCATTTACATTTGTATGTATCGTTTGCTGAAGTCAACGATCTGGGCTCCTACGAAACCTCATATAAGTTTGTTTTGATAAACACAAGCACATTCAATACAAACTGTGTATTGTTTTAAGTATTAGTATGAAATTCTTTACATCTTCGCTCATATGGAATATGTTCATTGTTGTATCGTCATGGCTGAGGGATGTGACGGGTGTGGGCTTTTTTCACCATCACTTATCAAACTGCTCGGCGCTGGGCTCGATGTGTGCTGGCTTGTAGCTATATACTTACATAGTTATGAACATTTACCACGCAGTCTTACGACCGGGTTTATATGTTTGTTTCCACACAGTCCAGCGGACCGGGATTATATATAGTTCCACACAGTCCTAAGACCGGGATTATATATGTAGTTCCACTCAGTCCTAAGACCGGGATTATATGAATATATGTACCGCACAGTTTAATACCGGGTTTATATATATATTTCCACAAGATATACCGCTCAGTCTTAAACCGGGTTTATATGTAGTAAATACCGCTCAGTTTAATACCGGGTTTATATGAATATATGTACCGCACAGTCTAATACCGGGTTTATATATATTTTTCCACAAGATATACCGCTCAGTCTTAAACTGGGTTTATATGTAGTAAATACCGCTCAGTTTAATACCGGGTTTATATGAATATATGTACCGCACAGTCTAATACCGGGTTTATATATATTTTTCCACAAGATATACCGCTCAGTCTTAAACCGGGTTTATATGTAGTAAATACCGCTCAGTTTAATACCGGGTTTATATAAATATATGTACCGCACAGTCTAATACCGGGTTTATATATATATATATATATTTCCACTTATGGTAATATTATACACACTTAATCTGTAGTACTTCATCTCCGAAAATCATTTTCCATCTCGGAAAATCATGCTTCACCTCTGAAAATCGTCAAACACCTCTGAAATCCGTACATCACACACAAGGTTGAAATTCATTCTTCATCTTTGAAGTTCATACAGCACAAGTCTGGCCAGACTTTCAAACAAAATACCTTATATTCTTTCATCACATCAAAATCCATCCAAGGTATTCATAATTCAGTACAACTACCCAAATCACCTGTAACGTCGTTAAAAATCTCACTGCTGTACGTAGAATAATATACGAACCATTGACTATTGGTCAATATTTCAACTTCTCACCTGTATAATTAATTACCTTCAACTTAAATCTATACAAATTATATATTATATAAAAATAATACCATGAACGATGACATCTGCTTTCCTCAGCATGTTCATAAAGACCACAAAGCGTTCATTGTATTGTAAGTAAATAGTTAAGCAATTAAATCAAATTGCTTTAATTATAAATATGTAAGTATGTATAACTTTGATCATCGGGCGTGTCTATTTTACGCTTAATACCACTTATATAACAAAATTTATAACTACAATTTATCAAACACATAATTGGACTCGCTACCATATAGTCAAATTCAGCCCGTTATTGTCCAATACAATAAATCAAATCCAATAAGATATTGTACTGTTAGAAATACAAAATTCTTATTTAAGTACATCTTATTATCTCACCATATCCAACTTGAATATAAAGTTAAACCACTTGTCTCCCCAACCCAAACATTAACGGATATATAACGTTCCGTATATATTAATTCACTAATGGATTAAAATTCACTTGATTGCGAATTTCAAGCTTCTTCCCACTTGGAACCAACTCATTATTTTAGTAACCGCTCTGTTCACGCCACAGCCGTTTAGTCGACCTGGGTCTACGATTGGGTTTTCTTTTATCACCACGCGTATCGTGCGAACTCATACGTTGAAGTTGCTCTTGTGACTTGTAATTACCATTATTTACTCGATTAATAGTACTGTTATGACTGTTACACCTAACATTGAGGTCAATTTTAGCTAGAAATTCAAATGCTGTATTAAAATTTGCTTCGTTATTGCTGGTAAACCACAATTGCTGCACATGCTCTGAGTAATGCCTCATAAGCCAAATAACTAGTATTTTTTCTTCGATTGGAATCGTTAGTGAGCTAACGACTTCCATCTGAGTAGCAAAATGTTCGCTCATATCTAAATCACCATATGGATTATAAGACCCATTCATTAAATTGTACAATGCTGTTTGTTGTCGCTGTTCACTCCAGTATATACGTCTGAACTCGTTCTCAAACTCATCCAACGTTCGCCAATACCTACTTCGAAATTCCATCATTGTACGAGCCGATTTTGGTAAACACTCCATTGCAATATCAAAAATTCTATCATGTGCGTTCAAAAGGTTTATATATCTACGAAACCATGTAATAAACTTCATCGGATTAGGATCCTCCCTGCCTTTAAAATAAGGTTTAGCTATATCGGGCTGCATAACGTAAACATTTTGTCTAACACTACTCGGGTCCGTCTGTAACACCGGAACTCTAGGTATCTCTGTCATATCTACATACGTATCAATTCGCTTAGACAGCGTGTCAAACTTCTCTTGCACCATTTTGAAACCACGTTGCTGGTTCGCTTTAAACTCCGCACTAGTCTGCTCTACATTACTATCCGTCGTAACAATTAATTGACTATCTTCGCCTCGATAACGTCCACTTCGCAATTTACTCCGCCCTGACATTACTACTAAGTAAACACAAAAAACTATTCCACTATTTCAATGCGCTTTAGTAAACGAGTGCAAGAGTTCCTATAATAAACACAATATTCACGATCTAAAGATAATTGGTCAAAACACACACACAAGATTAGAATTATGTAATTAAAAAAAAACGGTACAATGTCTCGGAACCGTCATGCGATAAACTTGTTTCATATAATTTTATCGGTACCTATATATTATTTACAATACAAAGGATATCCAAAGCACCCCTCTCAGATCATACGAATAATCATCATTATCATCATATCAGCCGAAAGACGTTCACTGCTGGACAAAGGCATCCCCCAAAGAGTGCCACAATGGCCGGTCCTGCGCCACCCGCATCCAGCGGACTTGCGATACGAATAATGTTATGTATTAATTAAAATTGTAAGCAATTATTTAATTATAATTTAAACCTCCCCTCTCAGACCTTTCGATTATTTAGAACTTACCATACGTTTGCAATATAGCTTTAAATATAACTTTATAACACAATAAATAAGCAGTGATCGTCATAATGGCAAATAATTATTAGTTTCCTACGTTGTGTATTTTTTTTAATGTCCAAGTTCTTTTTACTAGTTGTGTATTATTTATTAAAACACAAAGTCTAGAATCCTACGTCACGAGCTCCACGTGAAGTGGCACCAGGCCCCTAAGGGTGCGCCTAGATAGCCTAGCCTAGATATAGCCTGTCTAGATAAGTTGAAGCCTAAGAATGTAAATGTAAATAGGTAGTCGAATAAAGGAAAGGTCTGCGTTACCAGGAAGGGTGTTATAAAGAAAACAAAGTATTAGTTTTAAAATTTAAGATCATTTATTGATTTATTGGTTTATTTGATTTGTTGTTTGATATTCGATTGGATTAATATTTGAATGATTTGCTATTTGTTTGTTTGTTTAAATATTTTAAACAAAGTATTTATTTAATAGTTAGTATTACTAGTATTTGATATTTATTTGTTGGTCTAGATATTAAACTGTAGTATTTATTTGATAAATAGTATCATTAGCATTTGGTTGGTATTTTAAATCAAATAATGAGTAATTGATAATCTTTCATATAAAAGCAAAATCGAAACTTTTATTATTATATCAAATAAGGCTAGTTAAACCCTTATTTGATGCTCGACTCACTTCCTGGGCATAATGTGGTTGGGAAAAGTCAGTCGAGCTTCCGGAAAAACCTCCACGCCTTTAGTGACACATCATTCTAACTAATTAAGGTACACAACTTAATTAGTTTCTTATAAAACTTCTTAAAACGATAGTATTTTACAAGGATGTACTTTGTACATATAGATGAATACAATTCACAAGACATTATTCCTTAGGAAAACAATTACACACACACACGATAAAAGTAAGTACTATCAATAATACACCAGTACTGAAGGTTGAATACTCCTTGACACCACAAAGGAATCGAACCCTTGTTGCATTACTTGATAAGGTTCTCTATTACTTTAGATACGAGGGTCGAACTCGTATCTCATTACTCTTATTCAGTATCATAACTTTATTACTTTTGAACAGAGTTCTTTATTTATTTCTTTTACTGATACAATAGACCACCTTAACTGGTCACAATAGGAGTGTTTACAACCACAATATTATCCTCGTATACACCCACAGTTATAAAACCCACAATACAATCTGGTCGTGTTTATTTGGCTTATTCCGTCAAGTACAGAGATTTCTATAATATTTGTCCTTTATTAACTGGGCAGTGCAATTACTGTGATCTTTAGTAATTAACTCCGAATAAACACGAATCCCAAAAACCACTGCTGTAGGTACTTAGCTTTCAATTATTGCGTAGACTGCCGACCACTGATGTTACAATCTAATTAATAGGTTTCACATAGTATAGACTTGTCGAACACTCTTCTTTGACAATCTTATACAATTATCATTGATATAATACTCGTATATGTAAACACCATCAACACAATCAGATGTACACGCTTCTCCCGTCAATTATCAAGTGAAGTCCTCCCCATCGGTTGACATCTTGAGACGGCCAACCGTTCCATCATTATTACAAACATTACTATAACTTATAAATATTAAGTTCCAACTCTAATTATAGTGACGTAAGGGTTCTCGAACTGCATGGTCATCCTTGGTGCATCTCTGCAGACGCCGGCGCCGCTCTCTCCTTCAGACGACGCTATTGTTCTAATAGTTACCAACATGTGCAACACAGATTGGCGTGCAGCATAGTCCTCTGTCTGGAATAAACATTTAACAACCGTAGACCATTGTATGGGATAATAGACATTAGCTCTGTGTCACAGAACTCCAAATAAAGTGTGTGTTTTGACCAACGACTCCATGCATACTCGTATTGTATCGATTTCCATTGAAATCTTTCACAGCTTTAAGGCAATAACTCGCCTTTTTCCTGACAAGTACGGCCATAAACTATAATATTTTGTTGTCTTAAAATGGTATTCATTCCAATGTTTTTGTTTCGTTAATACTGAGTATTTGACTACTAAACTAGGTAAACCATGTTACCATCTCAACACACAAGCTCATTACTTCCCATGGGCCATTATTTCCCGCGGGAACAATTTAGGCCATTGTCTTTCTGTATACAGGCAAGGAATAACACCATTTATGAGCAAGTGTGATGAAAAACAAATAATATACCCAAGCCGAAGGCAACGATGATAAAAGAGAAAGAAAAAGATAAAAAGAAAATACGTTTAATTAGCATATTGTAAGATATAAAAGACACAAAAAAATTACAGACATAATAATAACATGCTAAAATGGTCGCTACTCAGCTTTGTGCCACGAAATGGTGATATTTCGCAGCGCTGATTTTCAGTGGCGCCTGGCTACCGGGGTAATTTTCATTTTTTGGTTGATGTTGATTTTATCTAGAAATACAATTTTTTTTTATTATTTCATCAACTAAACATTCAGTAAAATAAGTCGTATTTCAAATTACACCCGGGGTAATTTTGCCGGGGTTTTTTTACATGTTGTGTCTCCCCCAGGCCAAGAAGTGCGATAATTGTCACTGTATCGTCAATACTCAGGAGTATAGAAAAACTCGTTTACATACGATTTTGTGTTATCTTTTATGCACTTTGACAGCTTGAGTACTTTATTAAAAACCCAAGGCTTATAATGGTAAGGCTCGTAAACGCCTCTCAACACTGATAAATAGGATTATCGAAGTTCATTAGTCGGCCAGCGCGGTAAATATTAAGTCACCGTCACCATTCAGTACCTATACAGAAAACAGGCCTTTAAATAGGTTTAGGTTTAAAGATCTTTATTTTCTCATAATATACTTATTTTAATCGGTAAGCGCACACTAAACTGATTTACTAAATACAATAATAAAGTTTATAATACAAAAAATACTTACACAATTTTTTTTGTCTCAGGTAGGGTATTTAAATACATAAAGTTAACAGTGTTAACACGGAGTCCGATTCCAAACGTTCTTGCTACGGCCCGGCTCATAGTAACAGAGATAAGATAAGATAAGCGTACACCGGATACAAAGAGCCTGGAGTTGATAAATCGGCAATGCATATCAGCAAGCTTCTAGGAGTAAAGATTAATCCCATTAAAAACATTCCATGTAAAAAATAGGCCAAGTCTCGAAAGTCTTCCACAGTAAAAAGTGGTGAGATATTTCGTAGAGCCAGGTTAGGCATTCTTATTAATCTTTATTTGCTTGCTAAATAAAATTCTGCAATTTGAGAATCACACAATTTTGCTGCATTTATTAATTTTTCCATACCTAAAACTATGTGAAATGAAATGAAATGAAATGAAAATGAAAATATTTATTATTACATATACAGACAGACATTCTGAAACATAAATGTGGTCCCACACTAGGCTAGGCCTGTCCCGTGGAGACCAAGACAAATACTGATTAACTGTCCACGCGGCGTAGCATGAAAACAAGACAAAGTAAAAAGAGAAAAAAAAAGACAATTATTAACTAACAATTAATTAATTATATTAGGGTGCTTGTCTGCGGTAATGTATGTGAGTGTATGTTATGATATTACATTAATGATTGTTTCCGATTGCTCGTAGTTCCAAGGTAACAATAGAGATTGGATTTTAATTTTTGCCTCTAGGACACTGCTTCTTCTTAGGTCAATACGTTTAGCAAATGTGTCATAGATGTGCGGAAGTAGAAATGTATGAAAACGCAAAGCAAATTTAGTTTTTAGTAAAGGAGTAGGCACTTTGAAGATTCTTTTCTTTATCATATAATTATATGACGGTAAATTTAAGGTAGACTTATGCACGTTTAAGGAGGCCCGTAGCAGGAATAACCTTCGTACACTGAGGACCTGTGCCACTCTGTACAAGTCCACCGTGGGGTAACGGCGAGGTTTACCCAAATAAACTTTTAAAACTGCTTTGAGCTCTTTCCAGCATTAAAAGAGTGGTCTTTGCAATACCTCCCCAGGCTAGAATGCAATAATTTAGTATTGACTGGCATAGTGCGAAATAAGCAGTCGTTAGAAGTTGTCCGTTAGTAGCTTCGCTCAGTAGCTTCATAGTATAAATTAGCTTACGAACCCTAGCTGCAGAACGACAAATGTGCTTTTTGAAATTTAAATTCTGGTCTAACACTACACCCAAATACTTGAGGGAGTCTGATTTTTGGATGCTTTTACATTTGCAGTTCTGGTCAATTGAAACACAGCTCTCAGAGTGAATTTTGAAGCTAGCAATAGAGGATGGGGGACTAGATAATGCGGTTTAATGGAAGCAGAGAAATTGTGTTTTTTCTGCATTGAATGTGAGAAGATTTTGGTTTAACCAGGCTGATATATGTCTAAGTCTTGATATTGCTGTATCTTGGACATTTTGCCATGAATGACCGCTGAAAACAATAGCAGTGTCGTCCGCATAGCACAAGAAATCACTATTCGGAATTTTCAGGGACATTATGTCATTTAAATATGCCAGAAAAAGAGTGGGGCCCAAAATGCTTCCCTGCGGGACCCCAAATGAGATATTTTTTTCGCTACTAAGCAAGCCACCAACTCTAACGCATTGGCACCTGTTGGTCAAGTAGCTACTAAACCAATTTAAAGCAGTACCCCGTATGCCAAATCCTTCTAACTTACGAAGTAAAATGTGAATCGAAACCGTATTAAAGGCCTTGGCGAGGTCTAAAAATATACCTATACAGTTTTGACCTTCATCTAAATGAGAGACAACAGTTTCCGTCAACCATGTTACCGCGTCCTCCGTTGATTTTCCTTTTCGGAAGCCAAATTGCAGATCAAAAAGTAGATTAATATTTTCAAAAAAGTTTGTAAGGCGCTTATTGATGTTTTTTTTTTTTTTTTTAATTTCCAACTCCGTGGAAACTTGCCTATGGATAGGCTAAAGTTAAATATTGCAGCTAAGGGTTCCGATATAGTGGCACCAATTCCCTTAAGAATTATGTTACTAATACCGTCTATCCCCGGAGCACTTTTAACGTCGAGTGACTTAATAAGGTTGAACACTTCGTGTTTATCAGTAGGTTCGACAAAAATGAAGGAAAATTTGTGTGGCAAATACTTATTTTAGATGCAAGAGCTTCCTGAGTTTCATTGGTTTTGGTTAAAATACATTTTGCTAGATTTGAACCCACTGAAGAAAAGTAAGCATTGCAATGATCAAGAGAGTCTTCAGTAGATGATTTAGATTTTAAAAGATCATCGGCCATGTAAAAGTGATTGCCAACTCACAAAATTTTATTTAGCAAGCAAATGCCTGACTTGGCTCTACGAAATATCTCAAAACTTTTTACTGTGGTTTTGAACGAGAGGGAGTTTCGAGACTTGGCCTATTTTGTACATGGAATGTTGTTTATAGCCTCATTTCTGATGCGATCGCGCAGAGAAACTCCCAGCATAGCCCTTTCCATTGCCCTTTGAGTGACTTTGAGCCTTCTTATGAGGCTCATAGTAAGCGACCACGTTTCCGTGCCATATGTCATCACTGGCAACACACACTGGTCAAAGACTCTCGTCTTGAGACACTGCGGAATATTGGACGAAAAGATGTGCCGTAGCTTCCCGAATGCTGCCCAGCCGAGTCGGATTCGACGATTGACCTCTTTCTCAAAGTTGGACCTACCTAACTGGACAGTCTGTCCTAGGTATACATAATCGTCTACAACTTCGAGCGTAAAGTGTCCGTAATGTTTTTTTTTTTACTGTTATTTTTATTTATTTTTGCTTAATATATGTGTCCTGTGTGTTAGTGAATAAATGTATCTTTCATTCTTTCTTTCTTTAATGTTATTTTACCAATCGCAAATTATGTTTGTATAGTTTTGCAGGAAGGAACTGCAAAAGTAACTTTGTAATCGCATGTATTTGTATATGATTACTTGTTTGTTTATTTTCTGATTTTTTATGGATAAATAGGCTAAAAAAATTAAATATATTTGAAATTTGCTACTTGTGGGTCTGCTAGAAGTACCTTAGAATTATGTTGATCATTAGAAGCGAGTATGTCAGTGACAAAACTAAAGAACTTTGACGGGCAATAGTTCTTAAGCTAATAGTTGAAATTGAATGCTATTTAGAATGTATCTAGGCCCTATTATGCCCTACATGTTACTAAAAATTCAGGGTTCTAGCTTTAGCCAGCACGAAATTACAGGAAGTTGAAAATGGCCTGAATGGCTTCAAGAAAAGGATGGTACGGCCTTGCCTCTTTGTTTTGCTCGACTTGGCAGGGGCACTGCTGTGCCCCCAGGTTTGACACAATATTTACCTTTTGTTCTTATTAACTGTTAGACAACTTTTATTGGCACTTGTTCTACATTGTAAGAGAGGTAGGGCAAAGTGAGTCATCTCGCTCAGTTTTGGAGCGGCTCAACTGAAAGTGAAATTCATTTATTTGCTGAACATTACGTACAATTTTGAAGAAAATACAGATTGCCGCAGCTATAATATCGCCACTACTTGCTCTGTAGGTATATGGTGTTCTGTTTCTGGTGGTAATTAAGGTTAAATGTCATCTCGCTCAGATTTGCAGCAGCTCAACTGAGCAAATACAGGTGGCCGCAGCTATAATATCGCCACTACTTGCTCTGTAGGTATGTGGTGTTGTGTTCCTGGTTAAAAGTTAGGTTAAATGTCATCTCGCTCAGATTTGCAGCAGCTTAACTGAGCAAATACAAATGGCCGCAGCTATAATATCGCCACTACTTGCTCTGTAGGTATGTGGTGTTGTGTTCCTGGTGGTGAGAAAGGTTGCCAGTGCTCCTAAAGATATGTTGTATTGAGGGTGAGGGCTCCTCGTTTGTCTCCACCTATCAACACAACGAATCCTCGAATTAATCATTCGGCAACGCGCATCTGATTATTTTGGAATCGCAAGCGTCCATAAATTGGTAAAATAAATCAGCCGGTGTGGAGCTATCATTCAATTCCCGCGTACATTTGTCCCTGGCGGGATTTTTGGGTAATCTTACGGAACGTTAATTGTGGACCCTGGATATGTTTTGACGCGGGACGTGTCGTCTCCATCAATCTTCGGAATCACCCGGTGAGTAAATTTGGATAGATGGGACATGGTTTATATGTAGTAAGTATGGTTTATGTGAAAGGTAATAACATTTTACTTGTGCTTGTGTTAACATTTTACCTAACCATTCAGAGACTGCCTCGTGGGAAGTCAGTCCTGTCAAGCTGGTCTTAATTGACATACAATCAGATGTACTCTATGAGTTACTATTCCAAGGATAATACATACATAACTCTAAGCATGTTACTTAAAAGTAAATAATGCCGCTAGTTTTACAATGCATGCAATGCTTGTTGTTGAATTCTAATAACTTTTAGTTCGAGTTACCTTACATTCAAATCCAGTCCCATGGTTGGAAATACGTTGTTTATGACCTTTTTCTAGATAGTACGTAAGTGTTTGGTTTTCTAGAGCATATTTTATGGGTTTTTTGTATCAATGATATGATTTAAATACTACCAGTCTTAAACGCATAACCTTCAAAATGTGGTCTCTCTCGCTTGCTAGTTTTATCTCGACATTCTGCGCTCTTTGCCTGCCCACGGACCAACATGCGACATTTGAATTAAAATTCATATTCACAAAATTAATGTTTTTTTGTTGATCGGAGCGGTTTAATTTCCGAAAGCTTGCAGCGACGTCACACAAGGCTGTCAAATAAATACCACATGGGTGGATTGCAAAAAAAATGAACATAATTAAGGGCATTGTGTAACAAAATTTACCCATATAAAATGTATGGGTAATTACCGTTACACAATGGAAAAAAGTTAAAGCGTAGATTAGATTAAGGCTCTTTACTATGTACATTTTTTTTGCAATTCACCCACATCATCGTTCGACTGAATTCGATAACTGTCACCATAGCGGTCACTTTGCGTGTCGTGTGGATTTTTAATAAACTTGTTTATTGTTGAAAACAAGAATTTACAATTCTAATGTCCCATCCTGGACAATGGTTGTTTCGGAATAAAACTACGTTCAGATTATGAATAAATGAATAACTACTTAATCTTTGTAGTTTTATAAACAGCATCTTTTGAAGAAATATCTTGACGTAGTATTTAGTTTCTTACAAAAACTATATTTTGATTGGTTCAAATGTTAATATTTATTATAATGTTGATATGTTTAGTTTCAGCTAAATAATTAAGAATTTAAGACTAAGCTAAATTGTTTACTGTATTTTTATCGACTCATTTAAGGGCCTAAACGCTACAAGAAAAAACATTTTCAAAAAACAAAATTTACTCGTATTCATTCTTTAATAAATGACAATGACATCACGTTCAGATGTTTTAAGCACTTTTTCGGCTACAATGTATGTTCAGTAGATTTATTTGCATACTAGCAATAATACAAAAAGAAACAGCATCCAATCCCTATAAAAAACTATCCCAAATATCCTACAAAAACTTCGCGATGATTAAAATAAATAACCTTAATAACATTTCTATCTGCAGCTGCCTAATCTATACCAGCCTCCATCAATCTCCAGCGCCATGACGAATGACGAAAGCACAAGTCTATTGCAAACGAGATGTTGTGATTATGAAGGTAACTAATGATTCAACGGATCGAGATAACATCCAAACACCATTCTTCCAGACATGACAAACACACGCCGAGTGCATTATCATTCTTAGTAGGCTACTTTGGCTTCAGTATAGCTACCTCTATTTCTGCGCTTAGTTAAACAAGAGATTGAACACTAATCAAAAGAGTTTTTGAATTGAAATTTTCATCGCACTTTACGCTCCAGATACGAGGCTTGCGTTACAAAGATACTAAGACTGAAAAAGATGTAAGATTTTGACCGTCAAATAAATTGTGATACACTTTTTAATCTACGCGGTGTAAGTAAATAATAATTTATTCGCAGAAAAAGGGTAAGTTTACATGCCTTAGAGTAAATATACAATTGTTCCATCTTTTTCAGCTGTTAATGCACATTTATACATCTTTACCATAAAATGTGTTCATTATGGTGGTCGTTCATTATGTTCAATAACATTTACAACTAATTTTAATATTTAAGTAACTAACACTTTACATTGTAACATTATAACATTATATTATGTAATTATTATCAGACTTTAAATTAAATTTGTTCAAGCTATAAACTAAACATGATATAACACTTAGTGATCCAAATATTCTCTAATATTGTAGAAACATTGATTAAGGAGCCAAGTTCTTAGAGTTTGTTTAAACTTTTTGCCCTCTAGTGATTTTATTTCGACCGGTCACTTCATTTCTTTTATAAATGTCAGTTACGCAGCGTGGTTGGAAAAAATAGATCTTTATATTGTTTCCTTGGATTAATAGAATAGGTACATTTCATAACGCTTTATAAAATATTTTAGAAAGGTCTTCGTAAAGCAGCAAATTTTTTGTATATACATGCACGCTAAAGGTAATATTATGTTAAGCTGTTTGAATATGGGTTTACAACTGCTACCCATTTTAGCATTTATTATTGCACGAACACATTTCTTTTGAAGATTGAACACTCTTTCAACATCTACTGAGTTACCCCATAGGGTTAGGCCGTAACTGAGAATCGATGCTACATGACCATGGTTATAAGCGCCGAGTCATGAGAAACGCATTGTCGCTGTTTTTTCAAAGCAAATATGAACCGGTCTAGTTAAGAACAAACCGAATTATTCTGTTCCTTCCAATTTAAATAAGAATCAATATGTAAACCTAAGAATTTAATTGTTTTTGCATCTTGTAGCGTACAGTTGTTAATGTTGATATTGAGTTTGTGAGGAACTGCTCTATACGATTAGAATTGCATATACTGCGTTTTATTGAGATAAATGAGTAGGCTGCTATTATTTATCCAATAATTCATATCTGTTAGGGCTTCATTAATGTCCGATTCATATGTGCACTGAATGTCTCTTTTAAGTATTATGATAGTATCATCAGCAAAGAGTATGGTTTTGGGTTTTGTAGCTTTGGGAAGATCATTTATAAAATCTAAAAATAACAACGGACCTAAGTTACTCCCCTGAGGCACACCGGAAACAACAGGACGAAGAGGTGACCTGTACACTATTTTATTTATCATTTTTTTTTCTACATATCTCGAGATTTCAGTACCTACATTGCATCCTATTGGACAAAAAATGACTGGTAGCTAAATTAAAATGAATTATACTTTGCTGAATAAAAACCATTTAGCTGGCTTTAATATGTAGTTTGGTGTCGATATAAATTGACATAGCCGAGCTATGATAGTTATCTTTAAATATGGAAATCGTACGGGATAGGTACATGCGAAGCTACTCCACTAATGTTATCATCACAGAAAGTTCATCTACATCTTTCTTTCTAGTCTACTCTGTTAGTCCATCGCAATAAAATCTAGACATAATAACACTGTTAGAAAACTGATGATTTAAGCAGAGGTGGGTGCATTTGTACAGAAACCTACGGTTAAACAATACATTTAGGGCTGTACGTAAGCACACCAATCAAAGTTATAGGAGTTTATCAAAATCAAAATAACTACGTAGAATATTCCAAATCTTTGGATCAGAACATAATTTCGGGTATTTTGTCATAGACTGTAGTAATTACTGTTAAAGATCAAGCAAATATTTAAAGAGATTAAAGCATTCAAAGTTAGGTAAACAAATTACTTAGATATGGCAAAAACACATAAATAAACGTCTTTTTTCAAAAAGTCAGGAGTCCGTACTGTCTTACATAGAAATGCATCTGCAGTGCAGCATATCCACACTTCCCTTAGTAATATTTTTGTGCAAACTTTACCATTTTGTGATTCAAACTACAAATAAGAGTGTACCGACTAACTGACAGATAGGCTGATAAAAACAAAGAAATAAAGCTAATATTAACGATATAGGTAGCTTGAACGTTTCTGGTTGGGGTTAATTCTGTTCCGATAGTAATGACAGTTGTGAGTAAGCGGCTGCATTATTTATGCCTCCATTACGACTGAGCTGGCCGAATCCGATCCGGCAATGCGGCAAACGGGTGAAAAAGGCGTTTATCTGACCGTTTATTTCGATGATTCACTATAAATTGTAACAGCTGGCAAGTTATTCAGATGTAGCAATGTCCAGACGCGTCCTATACATCGGAGCGAACGAGGTTCTCAAAAATATGTCAACACGACCCTATTTTTAAGGCCAAAGAATACATGTTGAGGTATTACTTGCCGTCATAAGGATAACGGATCTTTATGATACGGCCTGGGTCATCAGGCATTAAAACTGGAATAAAATCCGGCTTCCCAAGTATAATAAAGCTTTGGTTGGTGCTGTAGTTTGGCAGATTGAAGCAAGGAAATTGCATATTACCTTTACTTTTGTCCAGTTGACGTCAAAGGGATGTTTACAATTTTCTCCTTATTGCAACGGGAGTCGTCGTCGACTGTCCAGGTGGCGAATTGTTGCTCTACTGTCTTAGACGTCATTTACTTTACCGCTGTACTGTTATGTAATGAACTATATTATACACCTGAATTAAACAAAGAGACGGTCTTCACACACTAATAAAACATGAATATTAATTGTTACACGTGTCCGGAAGCTTTGCCTGGTTTTTGCAATTTCCGCTCACTGAATATTGTATACGATACAGCCGTGGATACTACGTTCGTTTGCAACATGTGGCCGTGATGAAAACAGTGTTTATAATTCGTTTTTATTTTGCTTTGTATATTGTATATTACGTATAATGTTCAACTTAATCATTTTAATTACATTAAAATATCAACATAAGGGAAGTTATGGCAATCACATATAATATAACTAAAACAAGAATAATAAGAAATAAAATCACAAAATGTCATGTAATTTATCACAAAAAAAGGAGGGTACATTTTTGGAGGACTGGAAACGTTTTGGGTAGTTTCGGAATTTAGAAAGAATAGTCAGTGAGGTTGTAGTTTTGTAAGTTTGTCGGTAGGGGTAATCTCCGGAACTAAACATACAAATTGAAAAAAAAAATCACCAGTGTACAGAATAGATCTGCGGAATGGACATTGGCTATTTTATTACGCAGCTTTGTTTGCGTTCTTTGTTATACACGAGAGATCCCACTCCCACAGCGACTTGTAAATAATAAACGAATGGAATTACATCTACACATTAACATACTTATAAATACGGGTAAAATAGAATTTCTAGACAGCAGCAAACTAACACGACTACAATTTTTGGTTTAAGTTAAGTATTTGTGCAATTCCATGCACGTACATTTTGGGACGGTTTTGCATCCGTAGTACGCTTGGCAACAGATTGTCGTCTAAATTTTGGGACGGTTTTGCATCCGTAGTACGCTTGGCAACAGATTGTCGTCTAAATTTTCTTTTGGCCCTTCGGAACTTCTCGGTTTTTTTATAAAATAAAAATATAATTCACTGAAAAAGTTTTTTATCCATACATGTATACACTACACAATAAGGGAACACGGAAAAATTCAGTACAATCATTTGTCTGAAACCATCATTATTCCAGTATTTCAAAATTCGCAACACCATTTCCCGCTGAAGATTATTTAATGGAATATTAAAAAAGTACCTTTTATATCCTGAAAAACCAAAAATTCCTTCAGCGGATCATAGTTTTTTTGGAATTATGAAATTCGGAAAAAATATGCTCTCTGACATATTACTCTTCGGCAATATACGAGGGGTGTTTAATAAGTAGTGAGAATCGGCATGATTACGTCTCATTATGATAATTTCTGATTGTTGGTCATACTGTGTCACTAATGTCAGTATTCATTATAAGTAAAAAAAGGATAGTATTCATTTGTTATTCTGTTATAGCAGCTAAACAAAGATGATGGTTTATAAAAAAATCAGAAGTCACATATGGATATTTTGTTAAGTGTTGGCGAAATTCTGGTGTGGAATCAAAAAAATGTACTTAATAATAAGAAGTTAATGCCATACAATTAAAAAAACCGGCCAAGTGCGAGTCGGACTTGCGCACGAAGGGTTCTACCGTGTAATCTAGGCCAAGACATGTACTATTACTTCTTATTCTTAGATATTAAAAACTCAGTTTATGCAATAGAGAAGTAATGCTTATTTCGCGACGAGGTTGACTGTATGCCGACACGTATTACTGCGTCCGAAGGGTTCATTTGCACAGTATTCAACATGACCTAATTATTCTTTTTTAGTCCGCATGCAGTCGGGATAACTTCCGGACTAGTATATCGTTCCTGAATTACTAACAGGAGTGACAACGGGACGTCGCAAATTTACATTGTAAATATTATGGAAGTGAAACGAGTAGGTATGTAATTACAAAACTACATTCATGGTAATTGGCACTTCGTTCAGTACAATTTAACTAGGTATGCAGATTTTCTGCTTGACTTTTACTTTTGACTCCAGCAGGGTATCGCTTAACTTTTAAAATGCGTGATCTAGGACAATATCGACTGTCATTTTCTTACGCGATAATGGCTATGTTCGCCCGCTCGTTCGAAAAATTACGGATTTTGTTAAGTCAGGGAAAAAAACAAACATAATGAATTGTTTGTACTCGACGATTAAAATATGTGTATTAAGATTTCATAGAGAATACTGCAACGTCACTCTTTTCATCGTTGAATAGTCTGTTACTTCCGAAACAATCGAAATAACTGTTTCGATACGCTCCAGACAACCGAAAAAATTTGAAAATAGAACTAAAATAAATTCGAACAATCACGTGGCTGCTTTACCGAACTGTAATGAATTGGACCAATAGAATCGCTTTGATTATTGAGTTTACTCGTTGATGTCGTACGCTCGTTGATGTCTTTTAAGATATCAACGAGCGTACGAGCGATAGGCTGCACTTCGTTTCAACAGTATCGAGTTTGTTTAATTAGTTCAGTTGACTCGTAGAAAATTAATTTGAATGAACTCGTACAAAAAGTAAGTTCACAATAGTGTTATAATCACAGATGTATGAATATAAGGAGATCGGACATGGCGGCCGATTTGTATAGAGTGAGCCTGTCGCAAGTACATTAACCCATACAACGCCCAAGTAATTGACAAGACAAAGCACGCACACATCTAAAACATACACTCTTGTATACCTACACGCTTATTTGACAATAAACGCGCATCATATCAGGCATTTTGGGAAAAAACCTAATATTCTCTGCGATCAGCACGCGTGCACAGTATGGCAGTGTATGCCCATTGAGCATACAGCTGCGACACGGCCGCCGGCGGCTTGTCCTCTTTCTAGTATTCTATGCTCTGAGGTTATAATCAAGCTTTTTAATCTCGTACCTTACTTAGGCCACTCAGCAAGCTTCATGGCCTAAACACGGTACTCGACTAAAAAGCTCTCTTTTATAACAAGATTTTGAAAAATACTATATATTACTTAGTTCAGCTAATTAAAAAACTACTTTTCATACGATACTGCGGATTCGCAATTTATACGAAGACGTCAAACGTTCTTATTCCGTTTTAATAAAGAATTTGACGTCTTCGTTTGCGTAGCTATTTTTGATGATGCCTGTTCTTTTATATAAATGTTAAGATATGCCTACGGTAATGATTTTTAATGTTGAGTGACATTTTTTTTATTACGGTAACTTGGTGTAGTGTGTCACAAGCACCGGAAAATATTTATTTAATTTTATTGAAATGTGTTTATTGCAAAACGACGTCCTTGATGTTTATAACTATAAATGTATCTATGCCTATCTTGTGTTATGAGTACCTACCAGGCTACGATAAATTTTATAGGTATTTATATATCTTATTACTTATATAGATTAAATAATCGAAAAAAATAAAAAAAAAACCCCAAAGACTCGGACACAAACATTCATGCTCATTTCACAAATATGTACATATAACTGTTAACGATGGTATTTTAATTTATTAACTATATTTTTGTATAAATAATTATCACAAAAAAAACCCGGGATTGAACGCAGGGACCGTCAGCTTCGTAGGCAGGAACCAGGGGACCGATTTTTGAGTTTCGAGCGCTCGACTCTTTCACTCGAAAACTGTCAAAAAAGATGAAATGCTATTTTGAATCAGCGATAGAAAATTGAAAAACGAGTGGTATTGACCACTCGTATTCAATTCTGTCGGTAGAAAGTTAGTGCCTGCAATTTTGACACTACAATCATATTTCGTTTTATTACATTTTCGAGCGCTCGAATGTCTAAAATAGGCCCCCAGGGTAACAAGTAGGCAGGGATGGGACCCAATAGGCTAGCCTGGTCGTTATTTTGAAAAAAAAAACCCTTGATTTTTCAGTCATGGTACACATCACCGGTAGGTACTGTATACCTACTATGTATAGGTACGTACATACAATGTCTACGTTAGAAGTGTATTTTCTTTCATGAGCTCTTCCATTAGTCAGTAATGAGTTAGCGCAGCCTCGGTTTGTTTCGTACTATCTGAGACGCATGCAGGGGCCGTGATTGCTAGTTAAATCACCTGGTAATAATTAATGGACCGTATAATTTATGTTCCTTTCTAGCTAGATTGCGCCTTGGGAAAATAAAACAGTTTTGCAATAATATTATGTGATAATAAGTTAGAAAAAATACAAAATATAAATAGCGAACACATCCGGCAACAAACAAAAATAAGTGACGCGCTAAAACATGCGCTCCAGTTAAAATGGAAGTGGGCTGGACACATCTCGCGTTATACTGAGAATAGGTGGACCTTAGAAACAACAAAATGGAAAGGTCCACAGGGAAAAAGGAAAACCGGTAGACCAAAAAAACGGTGGGCTGATGCCCACCTAGACAGGGAACAGAGGAAAAAGCTGGAGGAGGCCTTTACCCAAAAGGGATCCATATTTCAAGCATGAAATTAAAACTATTTACTAACCATACTAACATTATAATAAACAACCAAATATACGAGTACCTTAACTAATATTAGAATAAGTAGCTTAAAAACATTAGAATGTAAACATTCGAAATATGGAATAAACGGCTTAATAATTATTATATTATTATTATATGATAACTGATAAGGTAAACGACCTAGTCCTTGACGTTCACTAGTGTCATGACATGGGCACTCTCAAAGAAGTGACATGGCTTAAATTCGAATAAAGAAAAATCCCCTCTTTGATATAAACTTTTTATCATTCTCTTATTTTAGAAGTTACAGGGGGGGGGGGGGGGCACACATTTTACCACTTTGGAAGTGTCTCTCGCGCAAACTATTCAGTTTAAAAAAAAAAGATGTTAGAAACCTCAATATCATTTTTGAAGACCTATCCCACACGTATAGGTTTCATGAAAAAAAAATGTTTGAGTTTCAATTCTAAGTATGGGGATCCCCAAAATTTATTGTTTTTTTTCTATTTTTGTGTAAAAATCTTAATGCGGTTTACAGAATACATCTACTTACTAAGTTTCAACAGTATATTTAGCTCTTACAGTTTCGGAAAAAAGTGGCTGTGACATACGGACGGACAGACAGACAGACAGACATGACGAATCTATAAGGGTTCCGTTTTTTGTCATTTGGCTACGGAATCCTAAAAAGACAAGTTAGATGTTCTGTTCCGCAGGGAAGCGTGCTAGGTTGCATCCTATTTTTAATATACGTAAACGACTTACCAAAGATTATATATTCAGATCAAATTATAGTATTTTATGCAACTGTTGTATAAGAAGGGTCTTAAAACGCGAGTGGCGTGGGTAAAGCAAGTAAAGACGCCACGAGCGTTTTTAGACCAGTTATACACCGTTGCATACAATACTTTTTCTACGACAAATTTTAAATAAATAGCAGACTACACAATAGTTGAACTTTTCGAGCAGCAAGTTTTCTATTCGTACTTTTGCTACTCACGCAATTTCTTCAGGAGTGCAGTTATTAATTTCTTCGACCATTTTAAAAGGAACGTACATTTTGTCGTCACAAACACGAATATAATCTTAATAGTTTAGGACTAATAGTTTATCATCTTTCGTCTTTTTCATTTTGAACTGTATTTTGGTGGGAAATCGGAAATGTGACACTTCTTGCTTATGGTTTGTCTTTTTTTTAATTTGTTTGCACTTGCCATCCGAACCAAACCGAATCCGGACCCGGACCGAATTCGAACTGTTTATTTTTATAAATAATACCAAGAATTTATAAAACATGTAATTTAACACACAATAGATGATGATTTACTATTATTGTAGTAAATAATTTATAATATACAAATGTTAAATCGTAAATAAATACTTTTATTTCGAAATATTCGTTTATGAAGTTGGCACCACTGCAATATAGCGGCCGATTAAAAAAAAAGTTAAACAGTGCTTTTATGAAAAATTAATGAACCAAAAAAGTACACTAAAGAGTGCGTTTTTGGGCCATAGATCATAGAGTTTTTCGACGACTTATTAGTGGTGTCATTGTTTTAGAGCTACAGCCTATATAAATGACAGATAACGGTACAGGAGTAGAAAAAATGCTTTAAATATGCCGAAAACATCTCCATAGTCTACTCAAGTCAAAAAGAAACCGATTTAGTACTAAATATGAACTTAATACTTGATATCTTTTTAAAGTGGCTTGAGGACCATAACCTGCAGTTAAACTTAAAAAAGGCAAATTTTATTCAATTCAGACCCTATCAGGGACTCCCGTTAGATGTTGATTACATAATATATTCAGGCCATACATTTCAACTTATTAACAATTGCAGTCTACTTGGAATAAATGACAAGCTGAAGGGTATAATATGACTATAATATGACAACAAGCTGAAGGGTATAATATGACTATAATATGACAACAAGCTGAAGGGTATAATATGACTATTTAAATCTGGTGTCTTGTTGTTGTTATTATTATTTAACTTCTGTGCATTTAAAATATATCGACCTGTCTGTTCCAACAGGTTAGGAACTAAACACAGTAGTAAATAAGTTAAGTTATTTTCGCTATAAGTAGGTTTAAGCTAATCTGAGTGTTCTTCTTTTCTTTCTCTCTTTTTTTAACCGTTTTTTTTTTTGTAATATATTGTAATTACTTTGTGTTTTTCTTTATTTTTTGTTCTAACTCGACCCGCACTAGCAGTCAATGTGGATGTGGTACTCGTATGAGTGAAAAGGGGACGAACTGAAAACCAGCGCTGTACAGCCGCAATGACTGTCACAGCACATGCTGAGTTCGTTCCTTTTGTCACACAAATTATCTTGTATTTTTTTCTCATAATGTATTTTTCGTATGTAATCTGTTTGTGTGACAATAAACATTTTCTTTCTTTTTCTTTCTTTCCTTCAAATATCGACGAAAACATTAATTGGAAGTTGCATATTGAAAAATTCTGTACAAAACTGTCTCGTTTTACGTACCTATGCCTTACGAAATATAAAGAAAACCACAGATTTTAAAACTGCAGTTAGTGCTTATTATGCGTTTACCCAGACCTGGCTGCAATATGGGATAATTTTATGGGGCAATAGTACAGACCTACCGGATTTATTCGTATTACAGAAACGGTGCATAAGAACTCTCACAAATATTAAAAATAATGAAACATGCAAACCCCACTTTAAAAGATTAAGCATTTTAACTAATGTTAATGTTTCCAAAATATAGAGAGAGGGTAATCCCTCTCTCTATATTTTGGAAACTTGTAAATTTGTACGGAAGCATCAACATTTATACACTCAAGCCAAAGACCGTCACACTTGCACCTTAAATCTAAGACATAGAGATAAAATAGCCCTCCCAACAAGTAACTTACAAATTAGAAAAAAAAGCCCCCATAAGACAACAATATGCATTTACAACAGCCTACCTAAAGAAATAGCTGATGAGGTCAAATATTTATACTAGATTTGTTCAAAAGTTAAATTAATAGAAAACAGTTTTTATTCACTGAAAGACTTCTTCAATGTTAAAAGTTACCATAGATAATCTTAGCAAATGTTATCCTAGATATTGATGACTACCTAAATGTAAATCTTAGTTTAAGTATTATCATTTTTAATTTGTGTTGTGTACCTACGTTTTGAGACGAAGGATTTGCAATTACCCTAACAGGGTGTCATGTTGTACCTACTATAGACTGTAAGATATATAAGACCTGACATGAGTGCAATAAAGTATTCTTATTCTTATTCTTCAAATATTCTCGGAAATATAGTGATGAATATTATTTTCTGTGTCAAAAAGTAAAGAAACATCAGTGTAATTTTTTCTTAAGTACCTGTCTGGATATAATTGTTAAAATCGGTTGCTTATCGTACCTCTCTACCATAATATACGTGTTAAACATGCATCATTATATCTGGAGGTCCATTCGACTAAACTTTTACTTGGCATCGTTTTTGTACTCATTACACGTGCACATTCTGGCATATTTATTCGGTAGTTTTCAATCAAAGTGTACCCTAGTTAAAGTAAAATTAAGAAACTTTAACTTTGTCAGATGAGTCACAAAAATTAGCCACACATTAAATGTATACAGCGAATTTTAGTGACTCACCAGACAAAATTAACAATTCTTAATTTTACCTTTACTAGGGTACACATTACTAAGCTAAATTCAATACCTTTATTCAAATGGGCCCCTTGGAAACGGGGAGCAAAACAGTTTCCAGTTCCAGTTTGTTCTGCTCCGTGAAACGCTACGTAACTAATGAGCAACTTTGAGAAAACTAGACTCAGGTAAAATTAAGTTTCGTTTGGGTGAGATAAAAGTAATTTGTTGTTTTTTGCATGCGGTCTGCTGGCTTTAATGGTATTCTATGTAAAATTTGTATGAATAATTTTTGTTTTTCTGTATTTTTCAGCTCTCTCAGCTAATGTATTAAAAAATAAAACCACATAAGATATTACATTATGTCCGACCACATGCGCCGCAGACCTCCTAAAAGCTAACTAAAAAAATATATAAATATATGTATGATAGTCCGTCTCCAATGTGTGTAGTCTTGTAACGGAACGACATCAATGGTTTTATGCGGTCCGAGTCTATTGACAGTGGTGTAATGATTGAAATGAATAAAAACCATTACTAAACAAAACAATGACAGTATTATTCATGTCATTATTACATAGGTAGTGTCTGGACTGCATTATGCTTCTTTAATGCTTCAAACGACTATGAAAGAGATACCCGTTTACCGTCCAATATCAATTTCAACAGTGATTCCAAGTAGCCTCAAATGCCTGAAAAGTGCAATTATGAAGAAAATGTCCTTGTAACAGAGTGTCCTAGCCGGGACCGTCAGACAGCTTGCAATATCCGGAGCATGCGGTCACTGCAATTTGATGCTGGTGATATATTACTGTGTATCTGACTTTTCACGATCTTTATAAGCTTTTTCTCAAAAATGGCCCGCAATGTGGACATAACTCGCTACATATTGGAAGGTAAAGTGTATAGTTTAAGGCCAGATCAAAATTAAAAAATAAAAAACATTGCAGGCCGCCTGGAATGTTACATATGAATTCCTTTATTTGTCGAGAACCAAACTTTTTAAAAAGTAGAAACTGGCATAATAAAAGACGGCACAGGTCGTATTCAGCCAAATCAAGTCGTATTTTTCTGTTGCAAACGCGACATTTTTGCATGTGTCATAAAAAGATTGCGTTTTTCGGTGGAAAAATACACTAGCGATTCTGTTTAAAAAAAATATTATGACGTTTAATTTTATGAAATTTGTAGTATCCTCAATTTTTATTTAATAATAACGCTTGATTTCAATTTAGTCTTTTTTATTCCCCCATTTTTGAGAAAAGCACTATATTAGCCTCAGCCGGAATGGCAATTGCAGGCTTCGTATTATAATTAAACGGACTCGCAAGCTCGTCCGTTTAAACAAAATACTCAGCCTGCAATTGCCTCCTTCCCGGCCACGGCAATAATGTACTATTATGCATTCGATTCCAATTCGTCTCAAATTCCTGAAAAGTGCAATTATGAAGAAACTGTCCTGGTAACAACTATTGGCTAAAGTTCCGTATTCGATTACACGAGAAAAAATGCCGGAAAGTGCTCCAAACTTCCAAAGTACCAGCTGAGACTACAACCTAGATTAGGGCTCAAATTAGAGTGAAATACGTATTCGATTTCAATATTTAGTGTATTCTGAGTCTGACATGCATGCCACCTGACTTTATACGAAAGTTACAAGTAGGTACCTACGTATATCCGTGTATTATCTGTGCGTGGATAGCTCAGTGTCACTCTGAATATACACGTTTTTGAATAAATACCTCGCTAATGTTTTACAGCTTTGGGTGATTTTTTTTCGTAAGTAAGCCTTCAGCTATCAATGTTTATTATTCTCAGTCGAGTCGGCATCGATTCTCAACTGTTGGATGCACGGACGCGGGGCGGTACGAATGCAGTACTGCAAGCTCATGTACCCCGCTTTCACGCTAGATATTACTACTGCGCAAATGTGCATATAATACTGACAGTATACCGACAACTCCGACAAGTGACGAAATCTGTAAGCTTACTTTAAAGTACAAAATGCCGTATACCGATCCTGCACCGCCGGTCAGTCCATTAAGTCATAAGTGACCGGTCCTGCGCCACCCGCATCCAGCGGACTCCCGCGTCCTTTACCAGGTCATCAGTCCACCTTGTGGGAGGCCTTCGCCTAATCTAAAAAATAATAATAAGGCCTATCAACGCCGCGCCTTCCGGTGTCATAAGTCATATATTTATAAATATTATAAATATAACATGTCATCATTTATGTAAATTTAATTTATTTTATATACTAGGCTAACATATATTCTTATTGTGGTAACTTATATAATTTACTTTAAAAATAAAGTTTTAACCTACTTCAATTCAGTACTCCGCCAAGCTACATGAACATTTCCACATTTATTTTCCAATTTACCACATTAACTGATTTCTGAGAGCAAATACGTTGATTTAGAGAAAAAAACCAAATCGCTGTATGTGGGCCGATAATATTTGAGAACTTCCGTCAATTTCTCAAGGATCTCAGAATCACCTTTGGCACTTCTTTGTTTGCTATTTTAACTGAATGATATCAGAATCGGTGACGTACTTTTATAGTTTGAAGTACATCATTGACAAGTTCCACAAGCCATCTGTGGTGTTCATCATCACTTCCACTTCACCAAATTTATGATTTCCGGATGTAAATACACGATTTATAATAGAGAACACAGAAATTACTACACACGTGCCTTATATATTTGAGGAGTTCCCTCAATTCCTCATGGTTTCCATCATTCAACTGGAGTTTTGAAAACAATGGGACCAACCTCGAAGCATTTACTTTTAATTAAAAAAAGAATGGTACGAATCGGTTCATAAATGACGGAGTTCTGAGGTTAAACACATTAGAAAAAAAAAAAATACAACCGAATTGAGAACCTCCTTCTTTTTTTTGAATTCGGTTAAAAAATCAAATGTTAATGCTAACGTTTCCTGTATTTGAAGCCCTTTTTTATAACTAGCTCAATAGTAAGGTAAGGCATAATTATGTTATGTAGATACTTTGTTAAATATTTAAAAAAAAACCTAGTCTTCCCAAAATATAGATATTTTACGCGGTTTTCCTTTTCAATAGTAGGTTTACTCAAATACGGCTATAATAAAGTCCTCGGGGCGATCAGTAAATATTATGGTTCCTAGTACTTTAACTCGAAGTGTTGGACGGACGCCAATATTAATAAGGTTGTCACCGCGTATTTACTTGGTGAATATACTTTGTACATGCTAGGTATATGTATTGGAAGTATATGCAGGTCGATAAGAGGTTTCTGGGTCACAATGTATCCAAGACGGTTACCTGGTGCGTTTAATTATTACAAACTAACATAATTAAGTAAACATACTCGTAAGTTATGTGTTCTTGGTAAACAAGTTCCTCTGGATAAATACAAAGTATGAAATGAATAAAATACTTTTACGATAAATCATTCGATCAGAGAAAAGTACAAAAGCTTTTAGTAGTTATTTTTTATACCACTTTAGTGGCAACTTACTGCGGACTGCCTGAAGGTATATAAGCGGTTACCGAAGCATAAGGACGCCTGCAACTCCAGGGGACTCGCATGCGTGTTGCCAGTTCTAAGAAAGTGAGTTCGAAGTGAAATAATATAATATACTTTAAAAACAAAGTTTAAACCGACTTCAATTCAGTACTTCGCCTAGCCACATGGTACATGAAAATTCCCACATTTCCTTTCCATTTACCACATGAACTGCTTTCCGAGAGCAAATGCGTCAATTAATACAGAAAAAACCCAAGTCGCTTTATGTGGGCTGATATTATTTGAGGAGTTCCGTCGATTCTTCAAGGATCTCAGAATTAACACTTCATTAGTTGCTACTCCAACGGAATCATGTCAGAATCTTTGACGTACTTTACATCTTTGAGGAGTTCCATAAGTCATCTGTGGTCTTCATCATCAGTTCCACTTCCCCAAAATTACGATTTCCGAGAGTAAATACACGAGTTATAATAGAAAATACCGAAATAATTACACCCATGCTTATAAAATTTGAGGGTTGCCCGCAATTTCCTTGGGATCCCATCATTAGATCCTAAATTGGTGACAGTGGGACCACCTCGGGATTATACACTTTCGAATAAAAAAAGAATTTTGGAAATCTGTCCAAAATTGACGGAGAAATCGGCGAACATACATTAAAAAAAAAATTACATACAGTGGAACATATTACCTCCTCCTTTTTTGAAGTCGGTTAAAAATAGGTGCTGCTTCTAAAACTAAATACAGAGCGTTAGAAGTTAGAATTCTGAGCGGAGTGAGGGATTCAAACGCACGATATGCAAACATCTTAATAGATACATAAATAATTTGCTAGGAACTGATTAGGATTGCGAGGCCACTGCCTATAATATTAAGTTCATTTTCATAAACAATTACAAATATGAGATAACCTTTTACCAGCCACGTATTACTTGGATGTTTTCAAGACGAGAGTGAAAAGGCACAATCTACATAGGTATGCATGTAACACACTCGACCTCATCACCACTTCCTATCAGGTAAAATAGTGGTCAAATGCGTACCGTAATAAAAAAAAACCCCTAAAATCACTTAGTTAGTTGATGTACATTAGGCAGGCCGTAAGCTTGTTTACCACCGTCGTTGTATAAAAAAAAAGTTGCATCATTATCATGCTGGCCCACAGCTGAGCACAGGTATATCTTCGAGTAGGTACACCACTCGTCCAAGTCCTGATATAGTCATATTCAAGAGTGACTTGCAATATCCCAAAGATCGTTTACCCGAGTTGGTAAGATGACAGACGCTTCTCTTACCTCAAACATTTATCTCATTCTACGGTAAGTACTAAAAATGGCCACCAAATCGTTACTCTTTCTCTCAACTATAATATGCTACCCCAATTTGCGCCTTATTGTTATTTTAGCAAGATACAAACTGGTCCATGTGGTCATTGTTTTTGACTGTACGTAGCTAATAATGCCTATTTTAATAGTTATTCACTGATTGAAATAAATTCCGCACTCCACTTCCCTGCTTTATCACATAAGGCAGCTGTGACATATGACGTCATATCTCCCGTGTGTGCTTAGGGGTGTGGATTAAGTGTCGCCCTCCACCGGTTGATGTATGGAAGAATGTCCCAGTTGATTCATACGTTTGCGTTTTAGCGCTGCTCTAGGTTAGTACCATTGGTGAAACGAACAAAACTTATCATAAAATGTTGACCTCCGACTAAGGCTCAGTTTTTTTTGATATATTATTATGTTATTCTATTATTTGGGAAATTGTACTGTACGACACCACATCTCTCGGCGCCATATTTAAAGTTTACCGGGCAATAATATTTTCTCAATTCAACCAACCCTAAGAGCCTGTCCAGAAGGAGCGTTTTTGCGCGCGTAAGCCCTTGCGCGCTTCAATTTATGTTGCATCCAGATATTGCGTTTTACGCGCGTTACTACGCGCGGTGTCTGGCGGACGGATCTCTACGGACACGCGCGTACTACTGAACGCTCCAATGGCGCCAGAGTATCCCGATTCACGCCACGCGGCGCTCGCGCGTAAAACGAGCGAGTCGAGAGTCCGGCACATGGCACGCGTTTTACGCGCGAGTTTTGAAACGCGCGAGAGCATCTGGACGGATTTTATGTAGCTCTAGTATTTCGGGAACGCGCGAGTGTCTACGCGCGAGAGCTAACGCGCGCAAAACGCTCCGTCTGGACAGTCTCTAAGGGCTTGGATACGACTATTAGCGGCAGCGACGGCGCCAGTGGAAGTGCTACGCCAAACGTGAGAGCGAAAGGTCGCGTTCTGATCTCTCGGTTACTAGTATCAATGCACCGCGACCGCTGCCAGTGGTTAATGGTTGCTAAGACCTCATTTACTATATCAATGGTGCTTGCCACGGCTCACGCACACATAAACACACGTGATGTCGCATAGGAACACGCGGCACGCCGCCCAGTACGATGCGGAACCCATAAAGGCTCGGCCACGACTTGCCTTCGGTGGCAGTGGCAGCGATGCGCCATACGTGGGAGCGAGAGATCGGAGCGTCACCTCGCGCTTTTACGACGACCGGTTAGCCTAGTGGGTAGTGACCCTGCCTACGAAGATGCCTTTATCCTGGGTTCGAATCCTGGTAAGGGCAAATATTTAATTTGTGTGATGAAGACGAATATTTGTTTCTGAATCGTGGGTGTTTTCTATGTATTTAAGTATCTATATCCATTAAATATATCGTCGTCTAGTATCCATAACACAGCTATTGAGCTTTTTATGGAGCTAGTTCGATTTATGTAAAAATTGTCCCATAATATTTATTTATTTATTTACGTATGGCAAGCTGCTGCCGCTAAGCTACCGCCGCTGCTGGAAGTCGTCCCCGAGCCCTAAATTGGCAAAAGCTTTGGTGAAGAATGGAAGCAGCGTAACCGACCTATACACGATTGTTAGGATACCTAACCTCTTTACCATGTCCAAAATGTTCAGAAGGTGGTGAATATTACGTTTGCAAAGTTTAGAAGCGGCAACACTGTTCACGAACTTCAAACTTGCACTTCAAAAGGCGCCATTTCTTTACAAGTATTTGTAATCTTATTAATGGTGTCCACGTCGTGAATCAGATTCTAGAAGGTACCCCGATAATACTAGTATATTGAAGAGGGTCTGAAACTTTTTTTATAGTATTCAGTATTTGCTGTGGTTACATTCAAAATTTAAGGCCATTAAAGGCCTTATATAGTAACTGTACAGTCGCCATCACATACATCGGAGCAAACAAGCACGTCACAAACATCGGAACAAAGCTCTATTTTCAAGGCATTATGGTGCATGTGCCGATATTTTTGAACACTTATAGTGTAACTATGTATGTGATGGCGACTGTACCTAAACTGTTAATAATTTTACAAATACCTATTTACTCGTGAATTGTAATGTAGGAAGTAACTGTCATGAAGACAAGTACAATAACTTTTATATACATAAAAGTTGCAGCAAAATGAGTTTCCTTAGTACGTGCCTTCTCTACTTTATGAGGCGACATATCATCTTCGGTGAGGCTATTTTTCGAATGTTTCACATCGTTTAGCTGATATATTCGATTCCTTTGATGATATCTATTTCCACAGGGAAGTTCTTTTACTTCTATTTATGAACAAGGGAGTCAATATTCGGTTTATTTTGTTCAATATGTAAGGAACTTTTGTGGAATATCATTTGTGTTATTTTTAAATAACTATTCAGAATTTGTCGTGCTTTATTATGCTTTATTAAGTATTTACGAATCCGAAAGTTGTGTTGGCGTTAACATGGAAGAATTGTCTTTACCTACACATGTTTCTAATAGGTACCTACTTCAAAAATATAATGCCATTATGTGTTTTCCCAGCGATTTTTATACTTAACAGCTATTAGTATTAAAATGACGTCAATGTTGATTAGTACATGTATGTTATTTAAGATGTGTTATCAGTTATTTTTTTGTAGAACCGTGAAGGTACATTAAACTGATAATAACAACCTATTCTTCGTAACTAGAGAGTGCTGGATATAAATATTCTACTTACGACCTACGTAACGTCGGGTATTAATGTGATATTTTTGTACTAGGTAAAAGGTAAAACGGTATAGTATTAGGAGTTTGCCGCTATCTGTGACCTCGCGATTTTACTACTAACAGACAGTGATGTTCAATATAAATCGACCACATTGTCTCACTCCGGATGTTTGGACCTATTTCAATCCCGCTTATTGCATAACCTTCTAAGCTATTTTCTCATATTGCATCTAGAAGAATTTATTTACCTGACCTAACTAGGCTTCAACCAAGCATGTAAAATATTATCATCCACCCAACTGAAAATATTCATAATAAATGCCATTTGCTATAATTAAAACAGGAATACAATAATACCAACTTTGCGTTGCAAATCAGCCGGAAGCCCGTATAAATCGTGCGACATATAAAATTGATATTAACGTGCATCGCGTATTTATCACCATTTTGTACGACAGTTTATAATAATTTATTTACTGAAACCTGGGGTTTACATACAATTTGTGATAACAATACAATGACAATTTTAGCGTAGATTTGCTTTGTACAATTTTTCCACTTTTTTTATTTTTTTATAGGCGGGATGACGATCAGATTAATGGTTAGCTGCGAATATATATATATACTAGCTGTTGCCCGCGACTTCGTTCGCGTAGAACTTTTTATCGTCTTAGAAAATGATTTCTCTCAATACAAAATTTGAACCCTCTTTTAGGGGATAATTAAAAAAAAAGTTGATGTTCATTTTCTAGTTTGTGAACAAACAGTCTAAAACCAAAGTTAAAAATCTCATACTTTAAAAATGCCTTGAAATACTCAAACTTTGAACCAATTTTAACACTCTTAGGGGATGAATTTGGAAAAACTCTGAAATCAGTTTTGTAGTCTTTTAACGTACAGAATAAGACCGAAGTTAAAAATCTCTTACTCACACTTTAAAATTTTATTGCTCGCCATTTAAAATTTGAACCCCCTTTTAAACCCCCTTAGAGGTTGAATTTTTCTAATCGCTGAAAGAACTTTTTTCGTAAACTTTTAAGTCTCTAGCTCAAAAAAAGTGTTGCCCATACAAAGCTTTCTTAACCCCCTTAGGGGTGGAATTTTCTAAAACTCTGAAAGTACTTTATTATTAATTTTAATAAGTAACATTTTAAATAGTTTTAAGTCTAGTAAAAAAAAAAGTTTTACCCACACAACACTGGCTACCCTTCTTAAGGATCTTAAGGATCCCCTTAGGGATGGAGTTTTCTAAAACGCTGAAAGTGCTTTTTTAGTATTCTAATAAGTAATCTTTTTGCAAAGTTTTAAGTCTAACTCAAAAAAAAGTGTTGCCCATGCAAAGCTTGCTCTCCTTTTTAACCCTATTAGGGGTGGAATTTTCTAAAACGATTTGTGTTCTTTTTTTGTATTTTAATAAGTAATCTTTCTACAAAGTTTCAAGTCTCTAACTCAAAAACATAAACTTTCCCTGATAAAAACTTTGCACCCCTTTTTTTATCCCCCTTAGGGATAAATTTTTTTCAAAACGCTGAAAGTCTTTTTTTTTGTATTTTTATAAGTAATCTTTCTACAAAGTTTTAAGTGTAGCTCAGAAAAAGTGTTCCCCATACAAACCTTGCACCCTTTTTTAACCCCCTTAGGGAATGATTTTTGTAAAACGCCGAATGTAGTATTTTTCATGTTCTATTAAGTAATTTTTCGTCAAAATTTTAAGTCTCTATTAAAAAAAAATATGTTTTTCCCATACAAACTTTGCACCCTATTTTACCCCCTTAGGGGTGAAATTTTCCAAAACGCTGAAAGTACTTTCTTTGTATTTAAATAATCTTTCTACAAAGTTTTAGGACTCTAGCTAAAAAAAATAGCTTCCCACATACAAACTTTGCACCCCTATTTTAGCCCCCTATTTTTAGGGGTAGAATTTTCTAAAACGCTGAAAGTACTTAATTTGTATTCTGATGACTAATCTTTCTACAAAGTTTTAAGTCTCTATTTAAAAAAAATATTGTTTCCCCCATACAAAATTTGCACCCATATTTTACCCCCTTAGGGGTAGATTTTTTTAAAACACTGAATCTAGGTACTTTATTTGTATTCTAATGAACAATTTCTCTACAAAGTTTTAAGTCTCTATTTAAAAAAAAGTAGTTTTTCCCATACAAACTTTGCACTCTATTTTACCCCTTTAGTGGTAGAATTTTCTAAAACCCTGAAAGTTCTTTATTTGTATTCTAATGACTGATCTTTCTACAAAGTTTTAAGTCTCTATTTAAAAAAAAAATGTTTCCCCCATACAAACCTTGCACCCCTATTTTACCCCCGTAGGGGTAGAATTTTCCAAAACGCTGGAAGTGTTTCATTTGTATTCTAATAACTAATTTTTCTACAAAGTTTAAGTCTATAGCTCGAAAAAAAAAGGTTCTCCCATACAAACTTTGCACTCCCATTTTACCTCCTTAGGGGTAGAATTTTCAAAAATCCCTTTTTATCCCTAGCCCACGTTATAAAAGCAACATACTGTGCAAAAATCAACTCTCTAAGATTAGTAGTTTCGGCTGTGCGTTGATGAGTGAGTGAGTGAGTGATTGAGTGAATAAGTCAGTCAGGACATAGGCATTTATTATGTATAAATAGATAGAAGATAATGAAACTCCCATTCAAATATCTCAAAAAATTATGAAGCTACATCCGTTTTAATGTCGCTTGTTAGAGTGAGAAAACGATGAGGGACTGTGACCTCAATATACTCGAGCGTCATAGTAAAAAACAATCGTTTCATATGAAGGTGCGTTTTGCGGAAAAGGGACGGAACATACCCCCTCTTAAAACTTTGGACTCTTATAACTTAATCATTACCTATATAACCTCTTGCTTTGTTTTTTTCTCCATTTGACTATATTTATTTTAAATTCTTTTTCGAGAAAATACATTATGATTATTTACCATATTTTCGATTCCTGAGCTATAACCACGAACTTCGGAATTCGAAAATATTCGGGTATCTCTATCTCTATCGCACTAACCATACTCCAGTGACAGGGATGCAAATATATGAACATTGAGTATCGGTTTTCGTGGTAGCGCCGCAGGTACTTTGGCTGAATGCGCCGAGCGCGTGCCATTGTCATTCAAAAAAAACAAATTCGTGTTAATTATATTGTTCAAATTTGTTGATTTCATTTATTGAAATTACGACATAAAACGACATTTTCGCATATAAGTTCTCATATCAGAATCGAATATTTTTTTATGGTTTATATTTTAGCATTTGTCTCGTAAAGGTCTATCGTAGACGGGATTTAAATTATTAATAAGTGAAAGGCAAAGCAATTCCGCCATTTTGACGAAAATTTGACGGTTCTTATAGCTGACAGTTGGAGCAGCGTTTGATTTCAATAAAAATAAATGAAAAATTAAATGAAGTCGTATATTTCGGAAAATTAATTAACTGTCGCAGTCGGATAAAAACTATCCTAAGTTGCAGCTAGAACCCCCTTAGAGTACCTATATAAAATGTTTCATATTTTTCCGTTAATGGGATGCTGAGAACATTCGAACCGCGCAAAGCTTAGTTTCAAACTGGCTGATTCTTTTTTTAATTTAGAGATTTATTATAAGTGGAGATATATATATATATATATCGTCAAGTTTTGATTAACAGGGTCTGCAGGAACAGTGACACCAGCACCGCCGGGGTCACTATTCCCTCCGCCGGGATCGCCCATTACAAATAATGAAACCAAATTCCGAGCACGAGTTTTATTTCAACACACACTTAAATCAAATAACTTAAATAGAATAACAAATGGTACTCACAAGATTTCCAATAATTCACGAACCACAATACGGTCTTGCCTTTGGGAAGGCTCGATCCAAAGTGCCGTACTCCGTCACCTCGAGAATCAACGAACACAATACAAAATGGTGGTGGACGGTAGTACTGCGCAATCGATTCATTACTTTAATTGTAATAACTTTTAAACATTGCATTATGAATATTGACGATAGTAAAACAAATCGGTAAATTCAATAATTAGTTCTTAGATTACAATTTAAGTTTCATCTGAACTTTAGTTGAAACATTTGGACGTTATTAAAATACCGCCAAATGCTTCAACTAAGTAAGTAGTTACAAATCAGTTTATAATTTTATTTCATAACAAGCTTTAACTTTAGATTTATTATTCTTGACTGTTCAAAATTCAAAATGACAATTACGAATAAGTTTGGTCATTAAATTGACGTCTAAACAGACAAAGTAATAATTACATTAATCAAATCCAAATAGACAAGGTAAAATCGAACTTATCTACTAGGTCATATGGTCCTGCGTCGACACGGCCATACTGCGGGACGGTGCGCGCTCTGCACCAGTCGCGTTTCTGGAATTAAGAAATATTTTTTTTCTGAGCTAGGTATCCGTTGACAGGTACGCTAGCATACAACTTGGTCACAGTATAACTCGTTTACACTATCGTTTCTAAACAATACGAAGTGTTTCAGAACAAAATGTATTAGAGCACACCGATATTACTTCAGTGACCAAGTTTTCAACCATATTTCGTACGCTGCGGTACTTACATTAAAAACATGAACATGATACATTTAGGTAATCACCTAAATAGCTATTGCTATGCGTAGGGAAAACACATGGACCTCATAATAAAATGCATTTAGCTGTACAGGAATGTGAGCGATAATTGTTTTTATTACGCGAATGCTCCGCACATACTCGCTTAGTTATAATATTTAAATGTCTATGCAAATGCTACGCGCATACTTGCATGATTATGATACTCGTAGACAAGGTTGACGATGCTGTGGCGCTGAGCGGTCTTGTACGCCGTGGTCCACAGGGGCTCTAAAAGGATATGGAAAGGCCGATGCTGGGGCCTAGGCCTTATGTTTTATGACCGTGGTCCCCAGGGGTCCTAATAAAAATAAAAATACTTGTGCTGATAATAGCTCACGGGAAATTGTTGCTGTGGTGCTAAGCGGTCTTGTACGCCGTGGTCCACAGGGGCTCTATAGGACATGGACAGGGCGATGCTGGGGCCTAGGTCTTATGTTTTATGACCGTGGTCCCCAGGGGTCCTAATAAAAATAATTGTGCTGATAATAGCTCACGGGAATTTGTTGCTGTGGTGCTAAGCGGTCTTGTACGCCGTGGTCCACAGGGGCTCTATAGGACATGGACAGGGCGATGCTGGGGCCTAGGCCTTAGTTTTATGACCGTGGTCCCCAGAGGCTCTGTAAACAAATAGGAAAGGAAGCAAGGTATGGATTTGTACAGTCTTAAGATGAATGAATAATTTATCACTGATAGAAATGCCATGTCGCGCAGTCGAGACCAGCTTATTATTATTTTATTTAGATTTTCATTTGTAGCTTAATTATCAGTGATAAATAAACGGGAACTAACCTTTTGTTTAGACATCCAATATAATAGTAGCCTGAGAAGTGGACGGAATCGCCTCCTCAGTCTGCGCTGTCGTTTGTTGTTGGGTGTCATCATTGTTATTCAACTGGGCCACAACATTGTGTTGTTGAGTGTTGTCATCGACGTCAGAGTCCGTCGACATGGTTTCCTGATTACCAGGTTGTGGTGCTCGGCGTAGTTGATCATGCGCCACTTTGCGGGGGCGGCCTCTGCCAGTAACTCGTTTCACCATGTAGCGGTCGTTGTCCAATACTCTGTAGATCTCGTACGGCTCGCTGTATTTCAGGTCTAAGGATGTTTGGTTCCTGGGATTGTTCTTAATAAGAACGTAATCACCTCTTTGGAATAAACGCATCTTTGCTTTTGTCTTATCGAAGCGCCGTTTGTCATACTCGGCCGCAGCTACCATTTTCTGTTGCACGTGCTGGTCTAGAATATCAAAGTCGATGGATTCAGCTTCAATGTTTACCAACCTTAAGAGTTCTGGTGGTACACTGTGCTGGCGGCGAGTAAGAAGGGAGAGAGGTGCAACTCCAGTTACTCTGTGTGGAGTACAGTTGAATGAAAGTTGGAGAGCTTCTAATGCTGTGTACCAGTTTTCGGTGTCGTAGTTTTTGATCATTGTCAGGGCATTTTTCAGGGTACTCATCACTCGTTCGACTTGCCCATTTGCTCGGCTTATTCCTGGTGCTATTGAGTGCAGATTGATTCCAAAACGGTCGCAATAGGCTTTGAACTCACCGAGAAACTCACGTCCGCCGTCGACTATGACCTGCACAGGAGTCCCAAATAAATGCACAACTCGTTTCAGCGCTGCTAGGGTACTACTTGGGCTCTTGTTATTCGAGTAACTGAGCAGTGTATACTTAGTAAAGGCGTCTATCGCGACGATGACGTACTCTGCCTGACCTTCAGCGTTCGTCGTACCGAGCTTGCCCGTAACATCCATGTGAATAACCTGAAATGCTGCCGTGGGTTTTTGTATCGGGTGTAGCTGTGCTTGGATTGCACCCGAAGGCCCCTTCGAGGTTCTGCATACCACGCAATTGTCAACGAACCTTCTGACAATGGTATTCATGTTGACAAACCAGTAAGTCTCTCTCAGCTTTTGTAGGGTTTTCTCCCATCCAGGATGTTGCAGTGAGCTGTGAAAAGAGTTTATCAGACTCCACTGGAATGCCTTTGGTGCTACTGTTGGTGTGTACGTACCGAGTATAGAATCCGTGAGCATTTTCTTGAGCACACCTTCCTCTAAGACGTATCCTACAGCGGGGTTATCAGTGGACATGCTGTCTATCAGTGGACGAAGGACATCGTCACGTCGTTGCTCTATCTGTATCCACTCTGTGTCTCTGGTCATGATGTTGACTGCTAACTCAGTCTTAGGGTTTCTGCTGAAGAAGTCTGCGTGCTGTAATCGCTCACCTTTTCTATACTCGATCTCGAAGTCGTAATTTTGCAGAAACGCCCACCACCGATGGATTCGTGGAAGTAAATCCTTCTTGTATTTGGATGCTTTCAAGGCATTACAGTCTGTTATTACCTTGAATGTCCGGCCGTATAGGTAGTGGCGGAAATGTTTTATGGCCCTCACCACCGCCAAGGTTTCGAGCTCGTACGAGTGGTAGCGGCTCTCGGCGTCCGTGGTGCGCTGGCTCATATACGCGACTGGATGCTGGCGATTGTTGATCGTCTGGACCAGCACCGCTCCGTAGCCGAGGCTGCTAGCGTCCGTGAAGAGCTCGATCGGGGCGTCTTCCTGAAATAGCGCAAGAGTAGGCGCAGTAGACAAATATTGCACAATTTGATTTCGGGCCTCTTCGTGTCTCTCGTTCCATTCCCATTTTGCGTCTTTCTTTGTTAACTCATAGAGTGGTACCATGATACGCGAGAAATTGGGAATGAAGCGTCTGAAGTACCCAGCGAGGCCGTTAAATTGTCTAACTTGCTTTACTGTTTGTGGAATAGGTGCCTTCGTTAAAGCTTCCACTTTCTTTGGACTTGGGTTGACTTGCCCATCTGATACAATGTTTCCCAAGTACTCGACGGAGCGTTTAAAGAAGGCAGTTTTGTCAATATTGATCGAAAACCCAGCTTTTTGCAAAGCGATCAATATTCGCTCAATGTGTGAGATCCCCACAGCGAAGTCTTTGCATTTTGAGAGCACGTCATCAACGTACACCTGACACACTTGCTCGGGCGAGTTTAGGAGATCAGCCAGAGCCCTATTTATGCATCTCTGATACACAGAACACGCATTACTGAGTCCGAACGGCATGGACAGGTACTCGTACATGCCGTCAGGGGTCACAAATGCAGTCTTCTCGATTGAATCTTCAGAGATGGGTATCTGGTGAAAACCTGCCGCCATGTCAAATGTGGAGAAGTAAGCTCCCCCAGCCAGTTGATCGATTTGATCGGATATTATTGGCAGTGGGTAGTGATCTCTCAGAGTGTTCCTGTTTAGCTCACGGTAATCCACACATAAGCGATCTTGACCGTTTTTCTTCTTAACCAATATTATTGGACTTGAGAATGGTGACTTACTTTCACGGATGATATTGTGCTCAAGCAATTCGTTCACAATATCACGCACCTTTTCTCGTTCAACTGGACTCAATCTATACGGTCTACGCTCAACACACTTGTTTGGGTCTTTCAGTCGTATTTCAAGCTCGCCAGTATTGACACGCGTACTAGGATACCCATGGATGAACAAATGATCAAATTTGTTTAGCAAAATTTTGAGTTCATTGATTTGTTCTCCATTAGTGAGATCGCAGTCAATATTGTCGAACTTTTCGCTTCGAGATCGCATGTGATAGACCACCGGTTGATGATCCAGTTTCACACCCGTAGAATGAACCACCACACTCAAATTTGTATTTTCGATCAAATTCATTCCTATCAGAATATCTGAGCTCAATTCATAGTCGGGTACCACGTGAAACTGTAGCTCTATTCGTAAATTATCGATTTCACAAACCGTGGTCAATGTTGATAGTGATACCACCTTAAATTGCCCGATACCTGATAAATAATTTACAACATCAACTCGTTTCCCGGGTAATTTAGCTGCTACAGATTCACGCATTACCGAACATTCTGCCCCACTATCAAAAATTGCATGCAGCTTTAATGTCCCTATTACCACCGGCATGGCATTCAATTTAGGTACGCCCACACAGTTAACGTTTGAGACTACAGCGCGCTCACGTTTAAAACACGTTTCGTACGTGTGTCCTACTCTCGAACAAAACGTACACGTAGGTCTGTTACTCATGTCCTTCTGGGGTACGGTCTTATTATCCGGATGACGCGGTTGAGGGTTTTCATTTTTATCACGATAACGACAATCTCGTGTATCATGCCCGGGCTTTTTACAAACATGACAAAACAGCTTGTCCGGAAGCCGTGGCCGCTTATTGGGGGCCAGCTGTAAGTTAGATGTACTCGGGCATGAACGCTTAAAACGTCGTATTGAGGAAGCGATTGAAATCAATTCCGGAACCGAAGTGGCTCTAGAATTCATCAACTCGATTCTCAATCGTTCATCTCCAATGCAACCAATTACGGCCTCAACTGCGTCATCGTTACAAAGTTTATCTTTAGTAAGACGTCGCCATAATACCCAGGCTTCGGACAGAAACTGCGCGATGTCCTTCGAATTGTCATAACAATGTTCTCGGAAACGAACAATATCGCGAGAGTACCTGTTTTCAGGTTCAAAGGTTGTTTATAAGAACCTCACGCAATTCCTGCCACGTGGTGGTTGAAACAAGCCAATTGTCAACCCATAACCTTGCACGACCTTTAAGTAAACTACTAGCTTTCATTCTCACATCGTAATCGCTTAGGTTATAGGTTTCCATGGCAGTGGTTACGTGCTGACACCACTCCCGTACTCCAATATTCGCCTCCGGGTCGTACGAAGGAAAAAATATATCGGTAATTTTAACCCTCGCATCCGGTTGTGTTGAAATACGATCGGACACGTGTTTCATCATTTGCAACATCTGCGAGAAAAACTCGGCTGGGACCCCGTTGACGAAAGTGTTACTATTTTCATTGTTTGAATCAGAAGGGCGAGCCGAAGCGGGTGGTGTCCCAACTTCTGATATCGTCAAGTTTTGATTAACAGGGTCTGCAGGAACAGTGACACCAGCACCGCCGGGGTCACTATTCCCTCCGCCGGGATCGCCCATTACAAATAATGAAACCAAATTCCGAGCACGAGTTTTATTTCAACACACACTTAAATCAAATAACTTAAATAGAATAACAAATGGTACTCACAAGATTTCCAATAATTCACGAACCACAATACGGTCTTGCCTTTGGGAAGGCTCGATCCAAAGTGCCGTACTCCGTCACCTCGAGAATCAACGAACACAATACAAAATGGTGGTGGACGGTAGTACTGCGCAATCGATTCATTACTTTAATTGTAATAACTTTTAAACATTGCATTATGAATATTGACGATAGTAAAACAAATCGGTAAATTCAATAATTAGTTCTTAGATTACAATTTAAGTTTCATCTGAACTTTAGTTAAAACATTTGGACGTTATTAAAATACCGCCAAATGCTTCAACTAAGTAAGTAGTTACAAATCAGTTTATAATTTTATTTCATAACAAGCTTTAACTTTAGATTTATTATTCTTGACTGTTCAAAATTCAAAATGACAATTACGAATAAGTTTGGTCATTAAATTGACGTCTAAACAGACAAAGTAATAATTACATTAATCAAATCCAAATAGTCAAGGTAAAATCGAACTTATCTACTAGGTCATATGGTCCTGCGTCGACATATATATATATATATATATATATATATATATATATATATATTATTTAATAAGCAGTACCCGACCACAAAGCGGTAGGGTACAGGATATCAGGATACAGTAGGAAGTACTGTGGGAACTTCTCTATAAAAAACAGCAAATATCTAGTGACAATTTTGTGACATGGCGAGTAATTGCCACCATTAAATAAGCAAACCTGTGTTATATTCTACTTTGCTCATCTTATGTATGTTAATTGTGTTATCCCCTTAATAAATAATTTAAAAAAACCTCTGGTGCCAGGCAGCAGTTTACTGACAGGAGAATGAAGATAGAATACTGGTTGGGTTTTTGTTCATCATCATCATAATATAGGCCTCCCCAGAAAAGTGCCACAATGATCGGTCCTGCGCCACTCGCAACCAGTGGACTTCAGCCACCTTTATCAGGTCATCAGTCCACCTTGTGGGGGTCTACCCACACTGCGCCTGCCGGTACGTGGTTGCCACTCGAGAACCCTTCCACCCCGTCGCTGCCGCCACCGGGCTTATAATATCACTTACCTTTACACTGCAGTGTAGAAGGCAACGGGCAACAAAATATAAGTCTATGGTCCATTAATGTTAAATATAACAGGAATCCAATTTACTAGACTTATGGCATAAAGGCAAAATTAATGACAAGTCTTCAAAGATATTGTCGAAAAGTACGTTTGACACAAAAATATTTCGATGACGTACATTCTTAGTATTAAGAATTATAGCATGTGATACACATGACATTCTCAAATATTGGCATGTTCTAATTACAGTATTTTTATAAAAAAAAATTACTGATCTGCATCTCTGCGATATTAGTTTAACAAAATGGGACATATCCTCAGTTTCCTGTCTCCGTCAATTAGATTTTGAAAACCAGAGACATCCTTTTATAAAAAAAGCCAAGCTATAAGATCTAATTAAATACTGAATGAGCTAAGAATAACGTTATCAGGTATGCTAATTAATCAAAACGTACTTTGTATCTAAATTATAAACGACCTAAGCAGCATAAACACATTTGGAGAAACTTTGCAAAGACGTGTTGTGATATGAATCCACTATCTCTAATAGCTCTAATAAATGACTGCCGGAGTAATTAACGACTCCGACATTAATTATTTACTTTGATATGATCATTTGGTCAGCAAACAATCTTTGAACAAGATTGTGCACTCCATACATAAGAGATAATGAGAGAATATTTCAGTTACATGAATGAAAGATAGTTTTTTTTTTACCATTTTGCAATATTGAGCTTTACTTACACGTACAGTCGAGTTCATAAATATATGTACGTTTCCGAAGGTTCAATAATATCTTAGCAACCTTATGTCCTTGAAAATAAAGTCGTGTTCACATATTTTTGATCACTTGTCCGTGCACATATTTTAGAACTCGACTGTACATATTTAGTTGATTCTATTGAAACATTAAACTCAAAAAAAATTGGTTGTCTATAAAGTCGGTCTCTGGACGATAATTTTACGTGATAACGTCATAAAGCCGAACGTTCGGCTCAGGCGGAACGGAACAATGAGTCATACTTTTTCGTGTGTGCTGCCGGTGTTCATAGATTTATAAGACGTTTTCACGTCCAAAAAAAGAGGCCTAATAGCTGACATATGTGTACTTAATATGTGACCATAACCAAAAGAGGTGACTCTCTCACAGGGGCGACACTCTTTTGTTATGAATTAACACTGAAAGTGTTGATTTATTGGGTAAGTGTCAAGGACATCTACATATACATCTGACCTTACACATATTGTGTGCCGTTGCTAATATACCCATTCCCAGGAATACTGCCACCAGCATAATATACGGGAACTTAACACTTTTCCAGGAACCCGCTTAGCCGGCGCCTACGCCGTAGTCGCTTTCCGCTACGTTACGAGGAAAACCGTATCGTACCGTATACCTACGTGGTATTCCTAGTGATTAGATATTAGATAGCAAGCTTAGCGATTTTGTGGCAATGAATGTGACTATTCAGCGAAAAGTGGCTATCAGTTGCAGGTATATTGCCGGTGATGTGGACGGTAGTGGACAGAAATTTTCACGACGGTCCCGGTAACTGCACGTACGTCACAATTTAATTTATTTTTTTATTTGCAAACAAAATTAAATAAAAAGTTATCAACTTAAACTAAAGATTCGCCAAACTGCGAAGCAAATTGTTTGCGATGTGCTCACTTAATTAAAAAATATTATAATTAACGCGGTACATCAAAAACACTAAACTGCCACTACTGCTAATGGGGTCTTCCTTACAAACCGTGTTCTTTGTCTTATATACCTACTAATGTCTTATAATATTGCATTTGCTTTAATTCCAAAATTATAACATTGCCTGGTGAAATAAACGCATACATTTGTTTCATACTAGGTGTTTTCGTCAATGACCTCACGTCTACAAAACGAACGTTGACGTTGAACTGTTAACTGAGATACGTGTGATGACGTCACGTTTTCTCATATTCGTGAACGTGCGGGATGTAAATAATAAAGTCATTTTGACGCTCCCTCCTGGAGAACATAAACAATCAAACTGCCTGGTATGCCGGTTACTTTTTGATATGAAGCATGAATATAGTATTTCACTTCCATTTAGCAGCTAAACATCTACAACATAAAATATCTATCTCATAAAAAAACTAATGTTACAAATAAAAGAGTACAATGGGAAGATTGATATACTTACTCGTAATTACAATACTTGAATAAACAGGTGTGGTATTATTATACTTGCTTACTTATTATATTACAAATGTAACAAATCAGTTTTATGGTTCGAAACCAAAAATTGACAATCTGTCGGTCCATTTGTTCATCCACTTGTAATAAAAATCTCTTGAACCATTATAGGTACTTGAACACTTTACAGCTTGTGTATGTTATGCTATAACTGGTAAAGTAATAATGAATGTATAATAAAGTTAAAAATATTATGTGTCTAAATGTAAGAAAGAAAAGAACAGGAATCGTCTTTTTCTGGCTTTATTTAACGTAGCATGTCCACCACTCATTTAACCGATGTAGTAACTCTCCTGATACTTTATAATTCTAACATAACCATGGATGGACGTATAATAATACTCTGGACTGGCTATACGTGATGCCACAACAAGGGACGGAAAGGGTCATATGCAGCTAAATTAAGAACTGGTTTTAAAATGTCTGATGGCTTACCATCAACAACCTTCTTAATTTGGATGGATAATGGTTTGTTTGGGACAATTTCATACTAAATCAGTTGTGCCAATCAAAAGAAAGTGGAAATGATATTTCTCTTTCTGTCACACTTATCGAAATTTGTATGCTACCATCTCGTTCGCACGTGGTATTATTATTACCATAGCTTGTACTGAGTATTAGACGTCCATGAACATAACGCTTTCATAATTCCCGAGCGTTTTTCTGCAAGTGAACGTTCGGTTGCGAGTACATCTGTGTTTTGTAATGTATCACAACGTTTTGCATTAAAAGCGCTCACAGTTTAACAGATTTATGCTCAACGCGCTTTGAAATAGTGACAGAGGTAGTTTTGGATTTGTAGTTTATGTGGTCTGATATTTATGCTTCATGCGTTCACAGTCATTTGTTGATTTTGCTGACTTTAATGGCTTTTGTAAATTGCGTGCATTTAATCATTTATATGTGGTATACATCCCATTCATTCCAGGTAAAATTTGTGGTTTATTCGAAATGCTGGATATCGGCGAAAGGTTTTATTTCGTTAAGTACCTACTACATGTAGGTATTGAAGTTTTGCGTTATGTGACCAAGAAAAAAGATACACAGAGCATAACGAACAAACTAGTGAAGCCGGTTTTCAACCAAGCCAAATAAGTTAAGCACACGCTGCACACATAAACAAGTAGGTAAACAATGAATCACTCTATTTCTCGGTCTTGAATCCATTGAAACCTACAGTGCCCTACAGGGTTTCATAGCTGAACATAAGTATATGTATAATGTACCATCTTGTATTTACCTATGAAAGCAATAAAGATTGATTACTGAAATCGAAGTACATTCTGAAGCGCATTAGGCGACACGTAGCTAGCTAGAGTCGTAAGCGTTCACAGGCTACTTAGTTTAATTACTATCAAGAAGCTCGTTTGCTTTTTTGCCAGCGGCGTGGTATAAGAAATGCAAAACGGACAAACGTACACATTTGCAAGTGTAAAATGTCAGTGGTTTCCCTTCGTCTCAAGGCGTTTTATAGACCTTTAAAGGCACTGCTCGCCTCATTACGTAATTCCAACTCCAAGCAAGCTATGTGTGACGGCAAATAAAACCTGGTACTCTCGTATATCCGCCACTTCGAGAGAGAAAATTTTGGGCTGGCGCAAGTTATAGGACGACGCGGGCCAGTCCTAGAAAACCCTGATGAAGTTAAGAGGGGCACGAACTTTAAGATGCGACAGACTAGATTGTAGCCATGACCAGGTTTTTGTCCTCCACGTACTGATCTAAACAAAAAGGTACCTATCGAAGCGATAAGAAGAAGAGTGGGCCCTTAAAAGTCCTACACAGAATCAGTATTGATTTTACGCAGTAGTACGCGTTTTTTACGCGAAAGTGGCAGTATACGCATGCATTTGTACCACCTCGCTGCCACGCACCCCGCGCCAATCAGGTAGCATCAGGGAAGCACTCATTTAGACGTACAGTAAAGATCTGTATTGACTTGACTGACCGTTCTAGAGCCTAAAGGCCACTTACGCATAGGCAGCATGTGGTGTCGATGCGGAGAGAGCCGGATCTTACCAAATAAAAATAAGGTTTATTCCAAGATGTATCAAACCTATTATGACGATTATCATTTAAAATGCATACCATTAAATTAAATATAATAGATGTTCAACAATTTTTTTTATTTATCGGATTTAAATACACTGATATTACGGATCGGGGAGTAATGCTACGCTCCCTGGCTGAAATACGGCGTGCCTCTCTACCTCCTTTCCTTTGGGCCTCGCAATATACTCGGACTTGGCGTGAATTGTTACTTCTGAAATCGCAGCCAACTTGCAGGGCCATAAGTCTGCGAGTCGCCACCGTGACGGAATACTCCTCTAAGTCACGCCACTTGGCTCCCTAATGTATGGATTATTTTGGAGTATTTTATATTATTTACATGGGGAGTGCTAACAGTATCGTAAAAACAGGGAATGTCACCCGATATTGTGGGGAACACTTTGTTAAAGCTGTAATATTTTGTTTACACCTCTTTTTGTGACAATAACTCTTATACTATGCGAAAAACAACGTTTCACTGATTTTAGGAAAAATAAAATAAGTACAGACAGTGTGACAATTATTGCATGCATGTTATTATTGGTTGATGTTGGTAAGCCTCACACAGATTGGCGCGCCCTGTGGTGGTGAACACAATCACTACATTGTATAAAACAAAGTCGCTTCCAATGCCTGTCTGTCCCTATGTATGCTTAGATGTTTAAAACTACGCAACGGATTTTGATGCGGTTTTTTAAATAGATAGAGTGATTTAAGAGAAAGGTGTAGGTATATCGTCGGGTGACAAGCAAAAGTCACTACCAGAACTGTCACTGCTCTTCAAAACCTCGTATCTCGGTACGTAGTCACTTCGATATCGAGATTTAAGTAGGTATTTGTTACTTAGTAAGTTTTGCTTGTCACCCGACGATATGTATAATACATATATATTTAGTATCAGCATTGCACCCGTGTGAAGTCAGGGCGGGTCGCTAGTATACAATAATTGTCAAGTTTACTATGGCCCGCCATTGCCATTTTTAGGGTTCCGTAGCGAAATGGCAAAAAACGGAACCCTTATAGATTCGTCATGTCCGTCCCAATAAAATTATCGCAATACCGATATGACGACCTATGTAGCCTAGTTGGTAGTGACCCTGCCTACGAATCCGGAGGTCCCGGGTTCGAATCCCGGTTAGGGCATTTATTTGTGTGATGAGCACGAATATTTGTTCCTGAGTCATGGTTGTTTTCTATGTATTTAAGTATTTACTTATCTATACAAGTATGTATATCTTCGTCTAGTACCCATAGTACAAGCTTTGCTTAGTTTGGGTCTGTCTGTCTGTCCGTCCGTATGTCACAGCCACTTTTTTCCTAAACTATAAGAGCTATACTGTTGAAACTTGGTAAGTAGATGTATTCTGTGAACCGCATTAAGATTTTCACACAAAAATCGAAAAAAAAACATTAAGTTTTAAGGGTCCCCATACTCAGAACTGAAACTCAAAAAATTTTTTTGCATCAAACCCATACGTGTGGCGTGGCGTATTTATGGATAGGTCTTCAAAAATGATATTGAGGTTTCTAATATAATTTTTTTTCTAAACTGAATAGTTTGCGCGAGAGACACTTCCAAAGTGGTAAAATGTGTGTCCCCCCCCCTGTAACTTCTAAAATAAGAGAATCATAAAACTAAAAAAAATATATGATGTACATTACCATGCAAACTTCCACCAAAAATTGGTTTGAACGAGATTTAGTAAGTAGTTTTTTTTTAATACGTCATAAATCGTAAACCGCAATTTATTTCACGGAACCCTTCATGTGCGAGTCCGACTCGCACTTGGCCGCTTTTTTTGACTTGTATGCAAATTTTTAATATATTTTTTTAACATGAAATAAATAATCTAATCTAATCTAAGTAACGGCAGGCCGGGCCAGTGTGTTTCAGGCTTTAAGATACTACCTATATATTATACTCGTAAATATTTTTCCGTCTTCATTATAGAGTCTGAAACAGCATGCATCATACTAATAACACTAATGAATTGGGTATCAATAAACATTTACACATTAATATTAAATTAAAATAATAATCTATCAAGTTTTTTATCATTGGTTTATCTCCACTTATGATAAATCTCTAAATTAAAAAAAGAATCAGCCAGTTTGAAACTAAGCTTTGCGCGGTTCGAATGTTCTCAGCATCCCATGAACGGAAAAATATGAAACATTTTATATAGGTACATTATTATTCTAGCTGCAACTTAGGATAGTTTTTATCCGACTGCGACAGTTAATTAATTTTCCGAAATATACGACTTCATTTAATTTTTCATTTATTTTTATTGAAATCAAACGCTGCTCCAACTGTCAGCTATAAGAACCGTCAAATTTTCGTCAAAATGGCGGAATTGCTTTGCCTTTCACTTATTAATAATTTAAATCCCGTCTACGATAGAACTTTACGAGACAAATGCTAAAATATAAACCATAAAAAAATATTCGGTTCTAATATGAGAACTTATATGCGCAAATGTCGTTTTATGTCGTAATTTCAATAAATGAAATCAACAAATTTGAACAATATAAATTAACACGAATTTGTTTTTTTTGAATGACAATGGCACGCGCTCGGCGCATTCAGCCAAAGTACCTGCGGCGCTACCACGAAAACCGATACTCAATGTTCATATATTTGCACCCCTGTCACTCGAGTATGGTTAGTGCGATAGAGATAGAGATACCCGAATATTTTCGAATTCCGAAGTTCGTGGTTATAGCTCAGGAATCGAAAATATGGTAAATAATCATAATGTATTTTCTCGAAAAAGAATTTAAAATAAATATAGTCAAATGGAGAAAAAAACAAAGCAAGAGGTTATATAGGTAATGATTAAGTTATAAGAGTCCAAAGTTTTAAGAGGGGGTATGTTCTGTCCCTTTTCCGCAAAACGCACCTTCATATGAAACGATTGTTTTTTACTATGACGCTCGAGTATATTGACGTCACAGGCCCTCATCGTTTTCTCACTCTAACAAGCGACATTAAAACGGATGTAGCTTCATAATTTTTTGAGATATTTGAATGGGAGTTTCATTATCTTCTATCTATTTATACATAATAAATGCCTATGTCCTGACTGACTTATTCACTCAATCACTCACTCACTCACTCATCAACGCACAGCCGAAACTACTAATCTTAGAGAGTTGATTTTTGCACAGTATGTTGCTTTTATAACGTGGGCTAGGGATAAAAAGGGATTTTTGAAAATTCTACCCCTAAGGGGGTAAAATGGGGGTGCAAAGTTTGTATGGGAGAACCTTTTTTTTTTGAGCTATAGACTTAAACTTTGTAGAAAAATTAGTTATTAGAATACAAATGAAACATTTTCAGTGTTTTGGAAAATTCCACTCCTACGGGGGTAAAATAGGGGTGCAAGGTTTGTATGGGGGAAACATTTTTTTTTTAAATAGAGACTTAAAACTTTGTAGAAAGATCAGTCATTAGAATACAAATAAAGAACTTTCAGGGTTTTAGAAAATATTTAAATGTCTATGCAAATGCTACGCGCATACTTGCATGATTATGATACTCGTAGACAAGGTTGACGATGCTGTGGCGCTGAGCGGTCTTGTACGCCGTGGTCCACAGGGGCTCTAAAAGGATATGGAAAGGCCGATGCTGGGGCCTAGGCCTTATGTTTTATGACCGTGGTCCCCAGGGGTCCTAATAAAAATAAAAATACTTGTGCTGATAATAGCTCACGGGAAATTGTTGCTGTGGTGCTAAGCGGTCTTGTACGCCGTGGTCCACAGGGGCTCTATAGGACATGGACAGGGCGATGCTGGGGCCTAGGTCTTATGTTTTATGACCGTGGTCCCCAGGGGTCCTAATAAAAATAATTGTGCTGATAATAGCTCACGGGAATTTGTTGCTGTGGTGCTAAGCGGTCTTGTACGCCGTGGTCCACAGGGGCTCTATAGGACATGGACAGGGCGATGCTGGGGCCTAGGCCTTAGTTTTATGACCGTGGTCCCCAGAGGCTCTGTAAACAAATAGGAAAGGAAGCAAGGTATGGATTTGTACAGTCTTAAGATGAATGAATAATTTATCACTGATAGAAATGCCATGTCGCGCAGTCGAGACCAGCTTATTATTATTTTATTTAGATTTTCATTTGTAGCTTAATTATCAGTGATAAATAAACGGGAACTAACCTTTTGTTTAGACATCCAATATAATAGTAGCCTGAGAAGTGGACGGAATCGCCTCCTCAGTCTGCGCTGTCGTTTGTTGTTGGGTGTCATCATTGTTATTCAACTGGGCCACAACATTGTGTTGTTGAGTGTTGTCATCGACGTCAGAGTCCGTCGACATGGTTTCCTGATTACCAGGTTGTGGTGCTCGGCGTAGTTGATCATGCGCCACTTTGCGGGGGCGGCCTCTGCCAGTAACTCGTTTCACCATGTAGCGGTCGTTGTCCAATACTCTGTAGATCTCGTACGGCTCGCTGTATTTCAGGTCTAAGGATGTTTGGTTCCTGGGATTGTTCTTAATAAGAACGTAATCACCTCTTTGGAATAAACGCATCTTTGCTTTTGTCTTATCGAAGCGCCGTTTGTCATACTCGGCCGCAGCTACCATTTTCTGTTGCACGTGCTGGTCTAGAATATCAAAGTCGATGGATTCAGCTTCAATGTTTACCAACCTTAAGAGTTCTGGTGGTACACTGTGCTGGCGGCGAGTAAGAAGGGAGAGAGGTGCAACTCCAGTTACTCTGTGTGGAGTACAGTTGAATGAAAGTTGGAGAGCTTCTAATGCTGTGTACCAGTTTTCGGTGTCGTAGTTTTTGATCATTGTCAGGGCATTTTTCAGGGTACTCATCACTCGTTCGACTTGCCCATTTGCTCGGCTTATTCCTGGTGCTATTGAGTGCAGATTGATTCCAAAACGGTCGCAATAGGCTTTGAACTCACCGAGAAACTCACGTCCGCCGTCGACTATGACCTGCACAGGAGTCCCAAATAAATGCACAACTCGTTTCAGCGCTGCTAGGGTACTACTTGGGCTCTTGTTATTCGAGTAACTGAGCAGTGTATACTTAGTAAAGGCGTCTATCGCGACGATGACGTACTCTGCCTGACCTTCAGCGTTCGTCGTACCGAGCTTGCCCGTAACATCCATGTGAATAACCTGAAATGCTGCCGTGGGTTTTTGTATCGGGTGTAGCTGTGCTTGGATTGCACCCGAAGGCCCCTTCGAGGTTCTGCATACCACGCAATTGTCAACGAACCTTCTGACAATGGTATTCATGTTGACAAACCAGTAAGTCTCTCTCAGCTTTTGTAGGGTTTTCTCCCATCCAGGATGTTGCAGTGAGCTGTGAAAAGAGTTTATCAGACTCCACTGGAATGCCTTTGGTGCTACTGTTGGTGTGTACGTACCGAGTATAGAATCCGTGAGCATTTTCTTGAGCACACCTTCCTCTAAGACGTATCCTACAGCGGGGTTATCAGTGGACATGCTGTCTATCAGTGGACGAAGGACATCGTCACGTCGTTGCTCTATCTGTATCCACTCTGTGTCTCTGGTCATGATGTTGACTGCTAACTCAGTCTTAGGGTTTCTGCTGAAGAAGTCTGCGTGCTGTAATCGCTCACCTTTTCTATACTCGATCTCGAAGTCGTAATTTTGCAGAAACGCCCACCACCGATGGATTCGTGGAAGTAAATCCTTCTTGTATTTGGATGCTTTCAAGGCATTACAGTCTGTTATTACCTTGAATGTCCGGCCGTATAGGTAGTGGCGGAAATGTTTTATGGCCCTCACCACCGCCAAGGTTTCGAGCTCGTACGAGTGGTAGCGGCTCTCGGCGTCCGTGGTGCGCTGGCTCATATACGCGACTGGATGCTGGCGATTGTTGATCGTCTGGACCAGCACCGCTCCGTAGCCGAGGCTGCTAGCGTCCGTGAAGAGCTCGATCGGGGCGTCTTCCTGAAATAGCGCAAGAGTAGGCGCAGTAGACAAATATTGCACAATTTGATTTCGGGCCTCTTCGTGTCTCTCGTTCCATTCCCATTTTGCGTCTTTCTTTGTTAACTCATAGAGTGGTACCATGATACGCGAGAAATTGGGAATGAAGCGTCTGAAGTACCCAGCGAGGCCGTTAAATTGTCTAACTTGCTTTACTGTTTGTGGAATAGGTGCCTTCGTTAAAGCTTCCACTTTCTTTGGACTTGGGTTGACTTGCCCATCTGATACAATGTTTCCCAAGTACTCGACGGAGCGTTTAAAGAAGGCAGTTTTGTCAATATTGATCGAAAACCCAGCTTTTTGCAAAGCGATCAATATTCGCTCAATGTGTGAGATCCCCACAGCGAAGTCTTTGCATTTTGAGAGCACGTCATCAACGTACACCTGACACACTTGCTCGGGCGAGTTTAGGAGATCAGCCAGAGCCCTATTTATGCATCTCTGATACACAGAACACGCATTACTGAGTCCGAACGGCATGGACAGGTACTCGTACATGCCGTCAGGGGTCACAAATGCAGTCTTCTCGATTGAATCTTCAGAGATGGGTATCTGGTGAAAACCTGCCGCCATGTCAAATGTGGAGAAGTAAGCTCCCCCAGCCAGTTGATCGATTTGATCGGATATTATTGGCAGTGGGTAGTGATCTCTCAGAGTGTTCCTGTTTAGCTCACGGTAATCCACACATAAGCGATCTTGACCGTTTTTCTTCTTAACCAATATTATTGGACTTGAGAATGGTGACTTACTTTCACGGATGATATTGTGCTCAAGCAATTCGTTCACAATATCACGCACCTTTTCTCGTTCAACTGGACTCAATCTATACGGTCTACGCTCAACACACTTGTTTGGGTCTTTCAGTCGTATTTCAAGCTCGCCAGTATTGACACGCGTACTAGGATACCCATGGATGAACAAATGATCAAATTTGTTTAGCAAAATTTTGAGTTCATTGATTTGTTCTCCATTAGTGAGATCGCAGTCAATATTGTCGAACTTTTCGCTTCGAGATCGCATGTGATAGACCACCGGTTGATGATCCAGTTTCACACCCGTAGAATGAACCACCACACTCAAATTTGTATTTTCGATCAAATTCATTCCTATCAGAATATCTGAGCTCAATTCATAGTCGGGTACCACGTGAAACTGTAGCTCTATTCGTAAATTATCGATTTCACAAACCGTGGTCAATGTTGATAGTGATACCACCTTAAATTGCCCGATACCTGATAAATAATTTACAACATCAACTCGTTTCCCGGGTAATTTAGCTGCTACAGATTCACGCATTACCGAACATTCTGCCCCACTATCAAAAATTGCATGCAGCTTTAATGTCCCTATTACCACCGGCATGGCATTCAATTTAGGTACGCCCACACAGTTAACGTTTGAGACTACAGCGCGCTCACGTTTAAAACACGTTTCGTACGTGTGTCCTACTCTCGAACAAAACGTACACGTAGGTCTGTTACTCATGTCCTTCTGGGGTACGGTCTTATTATCCGGATGACGCGGTTGAGGGTTTTCATTTTTATCACGATAACGACAATCTCGTGTATCATGCCCGGGCTTTTTACAAACATGACAAAACAGCTTGTCCGGAAGCCGTGGCCGCTTATTGGGGGCCAGCTGTAAGTTAGATGTACTCGGGCATGAACGCTTAAAACGTCGTATTGAGGAAGCGATTGAAATCAATTCCGGAACCGAAGTGGCTCTAGAATTCATCAACTCGATTCTCAATCGTTCATCTCCAATGCAACCAATTACGGCCTCAACTGCGTCATCGTTACAAAGTTTATCTTTAGTAAGACGTCGCCATAATACCCAGGCTTCGGACAGAAACTGCGCGATGTCCTTCGAATTGTCATAACAATGTTCTCGGAAACGAACAATATCGCGAGAGTACCTGTTTTCAGGTTCAAAGGTTGTTTATAAGAACCTCACGCAATTCCTGCCACGTGGTGGTTGAAACAAGCCAATTGTCAACCCATAACCTTGCACGACCTTTAAGTAAACTACTAGCTTTCATTCTCACATCGTAATCGCTTAGGTTATAGGTTTCCATGGCAGTGGTTACGTGCTGACACCACTCCCGTACTCCAATATTCGCCTCCGGGTCGTACGAAGGAAAAAATATATCGGTAATTTTAACCCTCGCATCCGGTTGTGTTGAAATACGATCGGACACGTGTTTCATCATTTGCAACATCTGCGAGAAAAACTCGGCTGGGACCCCGTTGACGAAAGTGTTACTATTTTCATTGTTTGAATCAGAAGGGCGAGCCGAAGCGGGTGGTGTCCCAACTTCTGATATCGTCAAGTTTTGATTAACAGGGTCTGCAGGAACAGTGACACCAGCACCGCCGGGGTCACTATTCCCTCCGCCGGGATCGCCCATTACAAATAATGAAACCAAATTCCGAGCACGAGTTTTATTTCAACACACACTTAAATCAAATAACTTAAATAGAATAACAAATGGTACTCACAAGATTTCCAATAATTCACGAACCACAATACGGTCTTGCCTTTGGGAAGGCTCGATCCAAAGTGCCGTACTCCGTCACCTCGAGAATCAACGAACACAATACAAAATGGTGGTGGACGGTAGTACTGCGCAATCGATTCATTACTTTAATTGTAATAACTTTTAAACATTGCATTATGAATATTGACGATAGTAAAACAAATCGGTAAATTCAATAATTAGTTCTTAGATTACAATTTAAGTTTCATCTGAACTTTAGTTAAAACATTTGGACGTTATTAAAATACCGCCAAATGCTTCAACTAAGTAAGTAGTTACAAATCAGTTTATAATTTTATTTCATAACAAGCTTTAACTTTAGATTTATTATTCTTGACTGTTCAAAATTCAAAATGACAATTACGAATAAGTTTGGTCATTAAATTGACGTCTAAACAGACAAAGTAATAATTACATTAATCAAATCCAAATAGTCAAGGTAAAATCGAACTTATCTACTAAGTCATATGGTCCTGCGTCGACATATATATATATATATATATATATATATATATTATTTAATAAGCAGTACCCGACCACAAAGCGGTAGGGTACAGGATATCAGGATACAGTAGGAAGTACTGTGGGAACTTCTCTATAAAAAACAGCAAATATCTAGTGACAATTTTGTGACATGGCGAGTAATTGCCACCATTAAATAAGCAAACCTGTGTTATATTCTACTTTGCTCATCTTATGTATGTTAATTGTGTTATCCCCTTAATAAATAATTTAAAAAAACCTCTGGTGCCAGGCAGCAGTTTACTGACAGGAGAATGAAGATAGAATACTGGTTGGGTTTTTGTTCATCATCATCATAATATAGGCCTCCCCAGAAAAGTGCCACAATGATCGGTCCTGCGCCACTCGCAACCAGTGGACTTCAGCCACCTTTATCAGGTCATCAGTCCACCTTGTGGGGGTCTACCCACACTGCGCCTGCCGGTACGTGGTTGCCACTCGAGAACCCTTCCACCCCGTCGCTGCCGCCACCGGGCTTATAATATCACTTACCTTTACACTGCAGTGTAGAAGGCAACGGGCAACAAAATATAAGTCTATGGTCCATTAATGTTAAATATAACAGGAATCCAATTTACTAGACTTATGGCATAAAGGCAAAATTAATGACAAGTCTTCAAAGATATTGTCGAAAAGTACGTTTGACACAAAAATATTTCGATGACGTACATTCTTAGTATTAAGAATTATAGCATGTGATACACATGACATTCTCAAATATTGGCATGTTCTAATTACAGTATTTTTATAAAAAAAAATTACTGATCTGCATCTCTGCGATATTAGTTTAACAAAATGGGACATATCCTCAGTTTCCTGTCTCCGTCAATTAGATTTTGAAAACCAGAGACATCCTTTTATAAAAAAAGCCAAGCTATAAGATCTAATTAAATACTGAATGAGCTAAGAATAACGTTATCAGGTATGCTAATTAATCAAAACGTACTTTGTATCTAAATTATAAACGACCTAAGCAGCATAAACACATTTGGAGAAACTTTGCAAAGACGTGTTGTGATATGAATCCACTATCTCTAATAGCTCTAATAAATGACTGCCGGAGTAATTAACGACTCCGACATTAATTATTTACTTTGATATGATCATTTGGTCAGCAAACAATCTTTGAACAAGATTGTGCACTCCATACATAAGAGATAATGAGAGAATATTTCAGTTACATGAATGAAAGATAGTTTTTTTTTTACCATTTTGCAATATTGAGCTTTACTTACACGTACAGTCGAGTTCATAAATATATGTACGTTTCCGAAGGTTCAATAATATCTTAGCAACCTTATGTCCTTGAAAATAAAGTCGTGTTCACATATTTTTGATCACTTGTCCGTGCACATATTTTAGAACTCGACTGTACATATTTAGTTGATTCTATTGAAACATTAAACTCAAAAAAAATTGGTTGTCTATAAAGTCGGTCTCTGGACGATAATTTTACGTGATAACGTCATAAAGCCGAACGTTCGGCTCAGGCGGAACGGAACAATGAGTCATACTTTTTCGTGTGTGCTGCCGGTGTTCATAGATTTATAAGACGTTTTCACGTCCAAAAAAAGAGGCCTAATAGCTGACATATGTGTACTTAATATGTGACCATAACCAAAAGAGGTGACTCTCTCACAGGGGCGACACTCTTTTGTTATGAATTAACACTGAAAGTGTTGATTTATTGGGTAAGTGTCAAGGACATCTACATATACATCTGACCTTACACATATTGTGTGCCGTTGCTAATATACCCATTCCCAGGAATACTGCCACCAGCATAATATACGGGAACTTAACACTTTTCCAGGAACCCGCTTAGCCGGCGCCTACGCCGTAGTCGCTTTCCGCTACGTTACGAGGAAAACCGTATCGTACCGTATACCTACGTGGTATTCCTAGTGATTAGATATTAGATAGCAAGCTTAGCGATTTTGTGGCAATGAATGTGACTATTCAGCGAAAAGTGGCTATCAGTTGCAGGTATATTGCCGGTGATGTGGACGGTAGTGGACAGAAATTTTCACGACGGTCCCGGTAACTGCACGTACGTCACAATTTAATTTATTTTTTTATTTGCAAACAAAATTAAATAAAAAGTTATCAACTTAAACTAAAGATTCGCCAAACTGCGAAGCAAATTGTTTGCGATGTGCTCACTTAATTAAAAAATATTATAATTAACGCGGTACATCAAAAACACTAAACTGCCACTACTGCTAATGGGGTCTTCCTTACAAACCGTGTTCTTTGTCTTATATACCTACTAATGTCTTATAATATTGCATTTGCTTTAATTCCAAAATTATAACATTGCCTGGTGAAATAAACGCATACATTTGTTTCATACTAGGTGTTTTCGTCAATGACCTCACGTCTACAAAACGAACGTTGACGTTGAACTGTTAACTGAGATACGTGTGATGACGTCACGTTTTCTCATATTCGTGAACGTGCGGGATGTAAATAATAAAGTCATTTTGACGCTCCCTCCTGGAGAACATAAACAATCAAACTGCCTGGTATGCCGGTTACTTTTTGATATGAAGCATGAATATAGTATTTCACTTCCATTTAGCAGCTAAACATCTACAACATAAAATATCTATCTCATAAAAAAACTAATGTTACAAATAAAAGAGTACAATGGGAAGATTGATATACTTACTCGTAATTACAATACTTGAATAAACAGGTGTGGTATTATTATACTTGCTTACTTATTATATTACAAATGTAACAAATCAGTTTTATGGTTCGAAACCAAAAATTGACAATCTGTCGGTCCATTTGTTCATCCACTTGTAATAAAAATCTCTTGAACCATTATAGGTACTTGAACACTTTACAGCTTGTGTATGTTATGCTATAACTGGTAAAGTAATAATGAATGTATAATAAAGTTAAAAATATTATGTGTCTAAATGTAAGAAAGAAAAGAACAGGAATCGTCTTTTTCTGGCTTTATTTAACGTAGCATGTCCACCACTCATTTAACCGATGTAGTAACTCTCCTGATACTTTATAATTCTAACATAACCATGGATGGACGTATAATAATACTCTGGACTGGCTATACGTGATGCCACAACAAGGGACGGAAAGGGTCATATGCAGCTAAATTAAGAACTGGTTTTAAAATGTCTGATGGCTTACCATCAACAACCTTCTTAATTTGGATGGATAATGGTTTGTTTGGGACAATTTCATACTAAATCAGTTGTGCCAATCAAAAGAAAGTGGAAATGATATTTCTCTTTCTGTCACACTTATCGAAATTTGTATGCTACCATCTCGTTCGCACGTGGTATTATTATTACCATAGCTTGTACTGAGTATTAGACGTCCATGAACATAACGCTTTCATAATTCCCGAGCGTTTTTCTGCAAGTGAACGTTCGGTTGCGAGTACATCTGTGTTTTGTAATGTATCACAACGTTTTGCATTAAAAGCGCTCACAGTTTAACAGATTTATGCTCAACGCGCTTTGAAATAGTGACAGAGGTAGTTTTGGATTTGTAGTTTATGTGGTCTGATATTTATGCTTCATGCGTTCACAGTCATTTGTTGATTTTGCTGACTTTAATGGCTTTTGTAAATTGCGTGCATTTAATCATTTATATGTGGTATACATCCCATTCATTCCAGGTAAAATTTGTGGTTTATTCGAAATGCTGGATATCGGCGAAAGGTTTTATTTCGTTAAGTACCTACTACATGTAGGTATTGAAGTTTTGCGTTATGTGACCAAGAAAAAAGATACACAGAGCATAACGAACAAACTAGTGAAGCCGGTTTTCAACCAAGCCAAATAAGTTAAGCACACGCTGCACACATAAACAAGTAGGTAAACAATGAATCACTCTATTTCTCGGTCTTGAATCCATTGAAACCTACAGTGCCCTACAGGGTTTCATAGCTGAACATAAGTATATGTATAATGTACCATCTTGTATTTACCTATGAAAGCAATAAAGATTGATTACTGAAATCGAAGTACATTCTGAAGCGCATTAGGCGACACGTAGCTAGCTAGAGTCGTAAGCGTTCACAGGCTACTTAGTTTAATTACTATCAAGAAGCTCGTTTGCTTTTTTGCCAGCGGCGTGGTATAAGAAATGCAAAACGGACAAACGTACACATTTGCAAGTGTAAAATGTCAGTGGTTTCCCTTCGTCTCAAGGCGTTTTATAGACCTTTAAAGGCACTGCTCGCCTCATTACGTAATTCCAACTCCAAGCAAGCTATGTGTGACGGCAAATAAAACCTGGTACTCTCGTATATCCGCCACTTCGAGAGAGAAAATTTTGGGCTGGCGCAAGTTATAGGACGACGCGGGCCAGTCCTAGAAAACCCTGATGAAGTTAAGAGGGGCACGAACTTTAAGATGCGACAGACTAGATTGTAGCCATGACCAGGTTTTTGTCCTCCACGTACTGATCTAAACAAAAAGGTACCTATCGAAGCGATAAGAAGAAGAGTGGGCCCTTAAAAGTCCTACACAGAATCAGTATTGATTTTACGCAGTAGTACGCGTTTTTTACGCGAAAGTGGCAGTATACGCATGCATTTGTACCACCTCGCTGCCACGCACCCCGCGCCAATCAGGTAGCATCAGGGAAGCACTCATTTAGACGTACAGTAAAGATCTGTATTGACTTGACTGACCGTTCTAGAGCCTAAAGGCCACTTACGCATAGGCAGCATGTGGTGTCGATGCGGAGAGAGCCGGATCTTACCAAATAAAAATAAGGTTTATTCCAAGATGTATCAAACCTATTATGACGATTATCATTTAAAATGCATACCATTAAATTAAATATAATAGATGTTCAACAATTTTTTTTATTTATCGGATTTAAATACACTGATATTACGGATCGGGGAGTAATGCTACGCTCCCTGGCTGAAATACGGCGTGCCTCTCTACCTCCTTTCCTTTGGGCCTCGCAATATACTCGGACTTGGCGTGAATTGTTACTTCTGAAATCGCAGCCAACTTGCAGGGCCATAAGTCTGCGAGTCGCCACCGTGACGGAATACTCCTCTAAGTCACGCCACTTGGCTCCCTAATGTATGGATTATTTTGGAGTATTTTATATTATTTACATGGGGAGTGCTAACAGTATCGTAAAAACAGGGAATGTCACCCGATATTGTGGGGAACACTTTGTTAAAGCTGTAATATTTTGTTTACACCTCTTTTTGTGACAATAACTCTTATACTATGCGAAAAACAACGTTTCACTGATTTTAGGAAAAATAAAATAAGTACAGACAGTGTGACAATTATTGCATGCATGTTATTATTGGTTGATGTTGGTAAGCCTCACACAGATTGGCGCGCCCTGTGGTGGTGAACACAATCACTACATTGTATAAAACAAAGTCGCTTCCAATGCCTGTCTGTCCCTATGTATGCTTAGATGTTTAAAACTACGCAACGGATTTTGATGCGGTTTTTTAAATAGATAGAGTGATTTAAGAGAAAGGTGTAGGTATATCGTCGGGTGACAAGCAAAAGTCACTACCAGAACTGTCACTGCTCTTCAAAACCTCGTATCTCGGTACGTAGTCACTTCGATATCGAGATTTAAGTAGGTATTTGTTACTTAGTAAGTTTTGCTTGTCACCCGACGATATGTATAATACATATATATTTAGTATCAGCATTGCACCCGTGTGAAGTCAGGGCGGGTCGCTAGTATACAATAATTGTCAAGTTTACTATGGCCCGCCATTGCCATTTTTAGGGTTCCGTAGCGAAATGGCAAAAAACGGAACCCTTATAGATTCGTCATGTCCGTCCCAATAAAATTATCGCAATACCGATATGACGACCTATGTAGCCTAGTTGGTAGTGACCCTGCCTACGAATCCGGAGGTCCCGGGTTCGAATCCCGGTTAGGGCATTTATTTGTGTGATGAGCACGAATATTTGTTCCTGAGTCATGGTTGTTTTCTATGTATTTAAGTATTTACTTATCTATACAAGTATGTATATCTTCGTCTAGTACCCATAGTACAAGCTTTGCTTAGTTTGGGTCTGTCTGTCTGTCCGTCCGTATGTCACAGCCACTTTTTTCCTAAACTATAAGAGCTATACTGTTGAAACTTGGTAAGTAGATGTATTCTGTGAACCGCATTAAGATTTTCACACAAAAATCGAAAAAAAAACATTAAGTTTTAAGGGTCCCCATACTCAGAACTGAAACTCAAAAAATTTTTTTGCATCAAACCCATACGTGTGGCGTGGCGTATTTATGGATAGGTCTTCAAAAATGATATTGAGGTTTCTAATATAATTTTTTTTCTAAACTGAATAGTTTGCGCGAGAGACACTTCCAAAGTGGTAAAATGTGTGTCCCCCCCCCTGTAACTTCTAAAATAAGAGAATCATAAAACTAAAAAAAATATATGATGTACATTACCATGCAAACTTCCACCAAAAATTGGTTTGAACGAGATTTAGTAAGTAGTTTTTTTTTAATACGTCATAAATCGTAAACCGCAATTTATTTCACGGAACCCTTCATGTGCGAGTCCGACTCGCACTTGGCCGCTTTTTTTGACTTGTATGCAAATTTTTAATATATTTTTTTAACATGAAATAAATAATCTAATCTAATCTAAGTAACGGCAGGCCGGGCCAGTGTGTTTCAGGCTTTAAGATACTACCTATATATTATACTCGTAAATATTTTTCCGTCTTCATTATAGAGTCTGAAACAGCATGCATCATACTAATAACACTAATGAATTGGGTATCAATAAACATTTACACATTAATATTAAATTAAAATAATAATCTATCAAGTTTTTTATCATTGGTTTATCTCCACTTATGATAAATCTCTAAATTAAAAAAAGAATCAGCCAGTTTGAAACTAAGCTTTGCGCGGTTCGAATGTTCTCAGCATCCCATGAACGGAAAAATATGAAACATTTTATATAGGTACATTATTATTCTAGCTGCAACTTAGGATAGTTTTTATCCGACTGCGACAGTTAATTAATTTTCCGAAATATACGACTTCATTTAATTTTTCATTTATTTTTATTGAAATCAAACGCTGCTCCAACTGTCAGCTATAAGAACCGTCAAATTTTCGTCAAAATGGCGGAATTGCTTTGCCTTTCACTTATTAATAATTTAAATCCCGTCTACGATAGAACTTTACGAGACAAATGCTAAAATATAAACCATAAAAAAATATTCGGTTCTAATATGAGAACTTATATGCGCAAATGTCGTTTTATGTCGTAATTTCAATAAATGAAATCAACAAATTTGAACAATATAAATTAACACGAATTTGTTTTTTTTGAATGACAATGGCACGCGCTCGGCGCATTCAGCCAAAGTACCTGCGGCGCTACCACGAAAACCGATACTCAATGTTCATATATTTGCACCCCTGTCACTCGAGTATGGTTAGTGCGATAGAGATAGAGATACCCGAATATTTTCGAATTCCGAAGTTCGTGGTTATAGCTCAGGAATCGAAAATATGGTAAATAATCATAATGTATTTTCTCGAAAAAGAATTTAAAATAAATATAGTCAAATGGAGAAAAAAACAAAGCAAGAGGTTATATAGGTAATGATTAAGTTATAAGAGTCCAAAGTTTTAAGAGGGGGTATGTTCTGTCCCTTTTCCGCAAAACGCACCTTCATATGAAACGATTGTTTTTTACTATGACGCTCGAGTATATTGACGTCACAGGCCCTCATCGTTTTCTCACTCTAACAAGCGACATTAAAACGGATGTAGCTTCATAATTTTTTGAGATATTTGAATGGGAGTTTCATTATCTTCTATCTATTTATACATAATAAATGCCTATGTCCTGACTGACTTATTCACTCAATCACTCACTCACTCACTCATCAACGCACAGCCGAAACTACTAATCTTAGAGAGTTGATTTTTGCACAGTATGTTGCTTTTATAACGTGGGCTAGGGATAAAAAGGGACTTTTGAAAATTCTACCCCTAAGGGGGTAAAATGGGGGTGCAAAGTTTGTATGGGAGAACCTTTTTTTTTTGAGCTATAGACTTAAACTTTGTAGAAAAATTAGTTATTAGAATACAAATGAAACATTTTCAGTGTTTTGGAAAATTCCACTCCTACGGGGGTAAAATAGGGGTGCAAGGTTTGTATGGGGGAAACATTTTTTTTTTAAATAGAGACTTAAAACTTTGTAGAAAGATCAGTCATTAGAATACAAATAAAGAACTTTCAGGGTTTTAGAAAATTCTACCCCTAAAGGGGTAAAATAGAGTGCAAAGTTTGTATGGGAAAAACTACTTTTTTTTAAATAGAGACTTAAAACTTTGTAGAGAAATTATTCATTAGAATACAAATAAAGTACCTAGATTCAGTGTTTTAAAAAAATCTACCCCTAAGGGGGTAAAATAGGGGTGCAAATTTTGTATGGGGGAAACAATATTTTTTTTAAATAGAGACTTAAAACTTTGTAGAAAGATTAGTCATCAAAATACAAATTAAGTACTTTCAGCGTTTTAGAAAATTCTACCCCTAAAAATAGGGGGCTAAAATAGGGGTGCAAAGTTTGTATGTGGGAAACTATTTTTTTTAGCTAGAGTCCTAAAACTTTGTAGAAAGATTATTTAAATACAAAGAAAGTACTTTCAGCGTTTTGGAAAATTTCACCCCTAAATAGGGTGCAAAGTTTGTATGGGAAAAACATATTTTTTTTTAATAGAGACTTAAAATTTTGACGAAAAATTACTTATTAGAACATGAAAAATACTACATTCGGCGTTTTACAAAAATCATTCCCTAAGGGGGTTAAAAAAGGGTGCAAGGTTTGTATGGGGAACACTTTTTCTGAGCTAGACACTTAAAACTTTGTAGAAAGATTACTTATAAAAATACAAAAAAAAAGACTTTCAGCGTTTTGAAAAAATCTATCCCTAAGGGGGATAAAAAGGGGTGCAAAGTTTTTATCAGGGAAAGTTTATGTTTTTGAGTTAGAGACTTGAAACTTTGTAGAAAGATTACTTATTAAAATACAAAAAAGAACACAAATCATTTTAGAAAATTCCACCCCTAATAGGGTTAAAAAGGAGAGCAAGCTTTGCATGGGCAACACTTTTTTTTGAGTTAGACTTAAAACTTTGCAAAAAGATTACTTATTAGAATACTAAAAAAGAACTTTCAGCGTTTTAGTAAACTCCATCCCTAAGGGGATCCTTAAGATCCTTAAGAAGGGTAGCCAGTGTTGTGTGGGAAAAACTTTTTTTTTTTACTAGACTTAAAACTATTCAAAATGTTACTTATTAAAATTAATAATAAAGTACTTTCAGAGTTTTAGAAAATTCCACCCCTAAGGGGGTTAAGAAAGCTTTGTATGGGCAACACTTTTTTTGAGCTAGAGACTTAAAAGTTTACGAAAAAAGTTCTTTCAGCGATTAGAAAAATTCAACCTCTAAGGGGGTTTAAAGGGGGGTTCAAATTTTAAATGGCGAGCAATAAAATTTTAAAGTGTGAGTAAGAGATTTTTAACTTCGGTCTTATTCTGTACGTTAAAAGACTACAAAACTGATTTCAGAGTTTTTCCAAATTCATCCCCTAAGAGTGTTAAAATTGGTTCAAAGTTTGAGTATTTCAAGGCATTTTTAAAGTATGAGATTTTTAACTTTGGTTTTAGACTGTTTGTTCACAAACTAGAAAATGAACATCAACTTTTTTTTTAATTATCCCCTAAAAGAGGGTTCAAATTTTGTATTGAGAGAAATCATTTTCTAAGACGATAAAAAGTTCTACGCGGACGAAGTCGCGGGCAACAGCTAGTCTATAATAAGTTTGTGAGTTTTGGCTTTTGTAAGTTTTAATCTAGGCGGGTAATCTGTGAATCCGGTTTCAGTAATAATAACATTTACTTAAGTAATGACATAACTATATTGACAGAGTTGTTATAAAAAATACGGAACCCTAAAAACGGACGAAAGAATGTCATTCTCACTGATAGTATCTGGGCCACAAATCTAAACCACAAACTTCAACAATTATAAATCAATTCTAGCTAATTCAAAACTGGTAGATAGTACTTGCAAACAAGAAATGACGAATTTTATGTTTAAAAAAGTGCTTACCTGGAAAGTCATTCAAATATAGTTTTTATTCGTAAAGGCATAATATGGACTGTTTATAAAGCGGAATTATGTAATATGCCTGGTAGCAGACGGTAGGCGTCAGCTTGTAACCATGAGGTAAACATGGGCAGGGTTCCAAACTATCTTCATCTTGATCTTCGCTCTCGGAGCCCGTGGTTTGATTCTACCTTATTTCGGTAGTGAAATTTAATAAACCTGTTCAGAGGTACCTAGTTCAACTGTTGTTTACTTCCTACGTAGCTTAGGGCAACTTACGTTCATTAAAAAAAAAACCGACCATGTGCGAGTCGGACTCACGCACGAAGGGTTCCGTACCATTATCTATAAAAAAAATATTGTGTTTTTAGCATTTGTTGTTATAGCGGCTACAGAAATACATCATCTGTGAAAATTTCAGCTGGAACTGTCACGGTATCAGTGAGATACAGCCTGGTGACAGACAGACCGACGGACGGACGAACGGACGGACAGCGGAGCCTTAGTAATAGCATCCCGTTTTACTATTTGAGTACGGAACCCTAAAAATGTTTAATTTCATGAACTCATAATGTCTCATTACCTTTGTAGCATGCTTCATTTAACTACAATGTTTCTTTCTTTGTGAATATTATTCTATACCTAGCTTATTTTTACATTTACATAAACACATCCACAAACATTTGGTGTAAATTAACGTACAAGACTTCAGAGTCTGCAAAGTTTTAATATGAAAATATAGCTTAGAACATCTCTGGTGAGTAGGTACTGACCTTTTGACTAGTCACACAATCCAAGGCATACTTTATTCGATATCACTCACTTAAACCAAGTGACCCGAAACAAAATCTGAAAGTCCCCATTTCGAGACCTAGGCAAATATGCACCCGCATTTTGCATACGCAAATATTTGACCTAGTGTGGAATTAAACGCGACCTTTCGTTTGACAGGTAAGTACATACAACTGGTCCAGCACCGATTGAAATGAGGGAATAATTGGGAAAATTAAAGATTATTGTTTTAGGTAGATATAATATTCTTAGCTAAGAGAATACGTGATCGATCACCAACCCGATTCACTCATCAGACATCATCTAAACTGTCTCCAAGATTTCATTGGCAGAATGCTGTCACCAAGATGTACCTATTGACGGAGACCGTTGAAGTAGGATGGTGATGGTGGTATTAAGGGTATTAGGGTCCACGCCCACGGGCACTATCAAAATTAAGCGACCAAAAAGAAGAGTACCTAAGTATTTTTAAGCACATATAGAACCAGCTGCTGACAGGAAAGCAACAACAGCTGAGGTTGATAACCACTTTTGACTGTTACTAACTGAGCACTTCCGTACTTTTGAATTCACGTTCAGCCAGTGATCCCTGTTGTTCTATAACAACAGTTATTATAAGCCTCCCGGCAGCCTAAGCACTTCTTAGTTGTCCACGGACTTGACAAAGCTACAAACAAAGTCTAGTTTCTTCTCTGGGCTGGTAGATCAGACAGCACCAACATCCTCACAGCTAAAAAGTATCAATGTTAATTCTTAGCAAAACGAGCGGATCATGAGATCCTTAAAAATACTACCAGGATAACATTAAGATGAGGAGGTTTAACTAAAGACAAAGAAACTTCTTCGCACTATCACAACACATTTCGGTTCCATACAACCCACCCTTAATTTCCCCCTCAAAGCGCAATAACGCGAGAATAATGGCACATGAATCAACGGAATCACCCGAATATTGCTGTATTTTTCACGGCAAGTTCAGTTTGAAACATTCTGCGTATTACCGGCCTTAATAATGCGTAACAGGTTTGCTACATGCAAGATTTGAATATAAATTACAATGTTAATGATATCGTGTTTTTACACGTGTTTCAAGGAATTCAGGTACTCTAGGTTGGCATATAATGTACCTATCTTATGAACTTTTTTATTGTATTGTAATGTTTTGTCATTTCCCCATACAAAGAGTGACATTTAGATCTACCTGACGTACAATGAGTTACGTGATCGACCTGCTGGTAAAGGTCGCGGGAGTCCGCTGGCGGGTGGCGCAGCACCGGTAATTGTGGCACTCTTTGGTTCCGGGAGGCCTATGTCAAACAGTGGACGTCTTTCGGCTGATAAGATGATGAATAATGTTTACCTGGATACCTTGGCCTGACTTGTCTGTTATATCAACTTGTTAGCGGAATCCGCCCAATTGCAATCGGTGCGACATATAGAAGACTAACCTCCAAAGTGTGCTGCAGATACATAGTCCAGGATCTGGAATCTAAATTCAAGCCAACCTAGCTCGGCTTTGGCTCAAAATGGGGCTGCGAGGCCGCCGTCCACGCCTGCCGTACTTTCCTTTGTAACTCCAAAGAACAGGTTCTGCTTAAGATCGACGTCAAAAATGCGTTCAACTCTGTCAACAGAGAAGCCATGCTGACAGAAATCCAAAAAGATATTCCTAACTTATACCCGTATCTCTGGCAGTGCTACAGCTTGCCATCAAATTTAATGTATAACAACCATAACATACGTTCGGCAGTTGGCTGTCAGCAAGGCAACCCCCTGGGCCCAGCCATCTTTAGCCTTGCTATCCACCCAATAATTTCGGCCTTAAAGTCAAAATTTAACATCTGGTACCTGGAAGACGGCAGCCTCGGAGGTGAAGCGAGCTGCGTATTGGACGACCTATCTTTCATTATTACAAAATTCCATGAAATCGGAAAACCTAAACATGAGCAAATGCGAGCTATACGAGTATGTAAGCCAGGAAATATCAAACAAAACCAAAATTGTTGACGACTGCTAAAGCCCAGCCCCAATATTTGAAGAATGCCCAGCCCCAATATTTGAAGAATCAATCCCAGATTTCATCGACACTCAAATCATCCGTTTCTCCGAATACTCCGACCGCCTACTCAAAATTAACTCACACATGGCCCTTTCTATCCTCCGGTTTTGTCTATTTGCTCCCAAATTCACCTATGTGATGCGTTGCAGTCCATTATGGAAATTTCCCGTATCTTGTGAAAAAATTTATTCCATCGTACCTCCAAATTGAAAAAACCCTAAACATTCAACTGAACGACAGGCAATTCCTACATGCCACCCTTCCAATCCGATACGGCGGTCTGGGTTTCCAGCAAATTTCGAGCGTCGCTCTTCCAGCCTTTCTCTCCTCGGTCCACAGTACGATATCCCTCATTGGAAAAATCCTCGCTCCATCACTCCGTGATATTGAGGTATCGTGATTGACCGAGGCACAGAACGCATGGAAAACGGCTTGTCCCGGTAAAGAGCTGCCAATCAGCAAAGGTGTCCAAAGAGTCTGGGATGAACGACTCTGCCGCCAGGTCAACGACTGGTTACTGGACTCTACCTCGTCAGCCTCCGAAAAAGCCCGGCTCCTGGTTTGTTCAGAAAAAGAGTCGTCAGCCGTCCTAGAGCCACCTGGCCTCTCTCGCGACGATGGCAAGAGGCCCGACGGTATGACGCTCATTCCGTGGCAAGTGGGACGACCCCTAGTCAGGCAACCATGTGTTTGCGGCTTTCCCAGTAAAGACGCTTGGGCCGTGGAGTCCAGACGCCCAAGATCTATACCGGGACCTAAAAAAACGTCTCTTCGAGCACACTGCTGACCATAGGGCTGGCTTGTTCCTTGGTCAAAGAATTGGCATCGCCATTCAGCGATATGGGCACTCTACCGCAGAGCGCTGACCTGGGGGATTACTTTATAGGAAATTTGAAAATATGTACATATTTTTAGTTTTAGCTGTAAGTCTTTGTGTATATTTTAATTGTAAAATTTAATTGTAATGTATTATATGTCTAATCTTCTTATTAAATAAATAAAAAAAATTTATGAAATGTACTTGTTAGTTAACCAGTTAATGTGTCTATGCAAGATACCCATTTCATCTCATAAAACCACCGCACTGAATCCCGAGTGTTCCAGACCGTTTATGATGCAATGATTTGATAACACTCGATGGTGGAAGCTGAATAAAAGCTGGAGATGTTCGGTAAACAATATTTATTGTATCACTTTACAACATAAATTTGTCATGTCACTTTACAGCACAATGACTAATGTCTTAACGTCTAGGAACTATTAGCTACAAACGTGCTCTCACCGAATGGACCCTGCGTAAGACCAGCGCTGGCTGCAAAGCTAGCAACATGCTGAGCAGGGTCCATTTCGTGACAAAATGTGTTTTGTATTATTTCTTTTGTATCTGTTTTTATTGTTGTCACGAATAAATATTTTATGGTTAAAAGAACTTACCTTAAGTGAATTTCAACCAAAATTTTACGAAATATTGCATCCGAGAGATTTAATTACCATGTAGTCCGTTCTTCGACATACTGCATCGTCACACAGTTTTAGATATTTAAAAAAGAAGTCATTTTTACCATTCGGCCGTATCATTCAGTCACCGGTCCGGTCACTTGCCGTCAATCTTATTCATTTGTTTTAGAGCTATCATTAGTCAAGACCTTTATTCTGCAACATGGGGATGACCTACTGTAAGGGTTGGGCGGGATATTAAATCTCTCGGATGCAATATTTCGTAAAATTTTGGTTGAAATTCACTTAAGGTAAGTTCTTTTAACCATAAATTTTACTTCAATATTGCATCCTCCAGATTTAATTACCATGTAGATGTTTAGCGCTGGTTGCAGAATGAAAGGCAACATAATAATTAGTAGGTATCGGAGTTTATTATTATTATGCAATTGAATACGAAATCAATCGAAAATTATATAATCTCCTATAAGTGCATTATTTACCTGATTAATTATAATACTAGATTATTCCGATACTTATTATACTTTGTAATCGAATTTTAACACATCTTACCTATAGCTAAGAACATAGTTCAACTATTTAATACCGCCCGAGCAAAATAACAGTCTTCATCTGTATTGATTAAGGGTTGATTATAAAAGCGGGCAAAACAAAGAGAATTTCCCGACCAGCCCGCTGTTCTTTTTATTACATCTGTAGAAATGCCCGATCTACTAGCTGAGGAAGTCGAGGCATGCCGGGTGCTATGAGCTGTGAAAGTATTGACGTCCACTCCACTGCTGCTTAGAGTTTGCTTTATCCAGCGGCTAATTGTTTGTGGACTAGCATTGTGGATTGGCTTTTTGATAGTAAGGATTAATTTGTTCGAGTTTATGGCGGACCTAAGGTTACTAGTTCTTTCTACGTAACAGGACACAGCTAATGCTGGGCAAATAGCATCTTTTTCTTTGAAAAAGGGGATAATTAGTCTTGGATTATGTCTGTTAGGCGCGGAAGTTTTAATAATGTCATTGATGGTTATAATGATTTTTGACTCTTGTATCTGAATATCTGCAACATTTATTAGTGATAACGTCTGCACACGTTGTCCTGTAGACAACGCGAGAAGAGTTACCATTTTCTTTGTCAAATTTTCCATTGTTATCGAATCATTCGGGAAAATGCCAGATAGATAATCCAAGACTAAGTTGGGATCCCATATACAATTATATTTTGGAAAGCATGGTTTACTTTTAAAAACACCTTTTAGAAATCTCGAAACACAATCATTATTACAACGATCTTTACCCATAATCAACGACAAGCTGGATCGAAAAGAGTTTAATGTACCATAACTGGCGTTTGCATGGTACTTTTCTGTAAGAAATTTTAGGATGTCAGCGATAGAGCCATTATACATATCAATATTATTAATCTGACAAAAAGAAAACCATTGTTTTAACGCCACATTATACTGATTAAGAGTATTCTTTGATAAAGATCGTAACATTATGTCAATACACTCATCCGGTATGCCGCGTTTTACGTAGGCTTGTCGTATAACACTGCACACGCCAGGGTAAGGCTGCGCCAAAGAGGATGGCATTCTCTGGAAGGTGACAGTAAAAGGTTTTTATTAGATTTAAGATAGATAATCTCAGATTTTACTAAGGACAAGAATAACGGGAACCATGGTTGTCCCGGCCAATGTGGGACGACCAGAATGCCCGTTGCTTTATCATCGACTATTTTTCTGAGGCATTTGAGAATAAGCGCAAAAGGCGGAAAGGCGTAAAAGTAGTCATTACGCCATGAGAAGGTAAAAGCGTCAATTTCATAAGCACCTGGGTCCCGTTTCCAAGACACGTATCTTCGACATTTGTTATTGAGACGAGAGGCGAATAGATCTATATCAGGTTCACCCAAGTGATTAGTTATCATTTGAAAACTTTTATAATTAAGGTCCCATTCTGTATCAATATTGGTATGTCTAGATGCTTGGTCAGCATCGGTATTGTCACATGATTTAATGTAAGACGCGAAAATAAATATACGTCTCTGTTCACACCACTCCCATATATTTCTTGTGATTTTATTTAGATGGAGGTATTGTATACCACCCATTCTATTGATGTAAGATATGGCAGTGGTGTTATCGATTCTGAGTAACACATTTAAATCATGACTATATTTACAAAATGACTGTAACCCCAAGAACGCTGCCAGAAGTTCAAGGTAGTTAATATGATGTTGAACTTCTTCAGGCGACCAATGCCCCCTGGTAATTTCATCATTACATGCGGCTCCCCACCCGGTGAGAGACGAGTCAGTACATATTTCGAGTTGGTAAGTACCTTTCTGTATATTATTTTGAGCTTTAGACTCTATATTAGACCACCATTTAAAATCATCTAGTAAACATGATTTAAGGGTCATCTTTGAATCATAATTCTCGTTAGATTGTTGCAGGGCCAAAAACTTCTCTCGCTCAAATAGCTTTGTGTGGGCCCAACCATACGCCACAGCAGGGCAGGCGGCCGTGAGTGTACCTATGAACTTTGCAAATTCACGTATACTTGTATAAGTTTTAGTTTGCATCTTTTTGGTCATTTCTGAGACTTTGAGAATTTTTTCATAAGGCAATTGTAATTGCATGGCTTCTGTATTTATTTCTAATCCTAAAAATTTACAATTTTGAGACGGCACAAAATTACTTTTTTCAGTGTTGATTACAAAACCTAATTGCTCCAGATTTTTGATTAATACATGTACCGTGTGTTTGTAAGTTTCAAGGGTATTTCCTATACATAAGATATAGTCAAGGTAGGCTACTAATATGTGCCCTTGACTTCTTAATAATGACAGAATCGGTTTTAATAGTTTTGTGAAAACAAGTGGCGCCGAACTTAATCCATTTGGCAAACAATTGAATTCGTACAAATGGTCGTATCTAAATCTTAACAACTTTCTAAACGACGGGTGTATTGGAACCAGAAAGTAGGCCTCCTTCAGATCAATTGTAGCCATATAGGAGCCTTTCGATATCAACTTTATAGCTGTGCGAATATCTTCCATTTTGAAATGGTGCGAATAAACAGACTTGTTTAATGTTTTTAAGTTTAAAATAAACCTAAACCCACCGTTACTTTTAGGTGTTAAGAATACAGGCGAAATGAATTGACCAGGGATGTTTTCATCACAATGCTTAATAGCTCCTAATTCAAGTAGTTTAGCTATAGCTATATCCATTTCCCTTCTTGAAAAAGGAGGGTTATTGGGTTCAGTATTTTGTAAAATTGGCAAGGCAATTGGAATTTTATATCCTTGTACAATAGATAGTACCGTGGAGTCATTGGTTATTAATAACCAATTATTATAAAAGTATTGTATGCGACCAGCATGTGGTACCTTTAACGCCGACTCCGCTCGTTCGCTTTGTTGGTCGAGTAGGGACGCCCGCGACGCTGACTCGAATTCGTCCTCCTCCCCGAGGTCGAGGGCTGCGGCTCGTAGTATCTGCCCGTTGTCGGTGCTGATGTGGCTTTCGGCTTGTATTGGCGAGGAGGAGCTCTCGCGTTTCCCTGCTGTGCTGCTTGTTTGCGATACTGGAACGCCGGGTGAAATGTGAAAGATTTTTTAATCTGCTGACCCGATTTTTCGATGTCCTTGGAGTTCTTAATTTTATCACCAAGTTTTTCTCCGAAAAGGTGTTCGTCTCTCTTAACACCTTTGATTGTATTCCAGAACTTTTTATCCAGAAGCGGTACTAGGAGTTTATTCCTGTTGATTGACTCTTCATAATGAAGGTCTAATAGTATTTGGGTCACTTCCGAGATTTTTTTGATGATTACAAGCTTATTCAAGTCTGATGTTATAAGATCTTTTGTTAAATTGGCAAGCCCAGCAATGCCCCGGCCCAGTTGGTTTTGAGCTTTTTCTAAACGCATGTCACGATTTCTTGCCGAGTCATTAATAACTGCAGCTACCTCTGGGTTAAGCTTGGGTGCGCGAGCTAGTAAAAAATTACCTGGTATCGACATTTTATCAGCAAGAGACTGCTTGAGCTCCTTGGCCAGCCCGTCCATTAGGATTTTTCCCCAGCGTTCAGAAAGCTCATCAGGAATATGCTCACCGAGAGGTTCATCTAACTTTTTTGCTTCTCCCAGCATACTTAAGATCTCTTGGGGGAGTGCGGATGTAGATGGTTTATCCATATCTGTGAGTGCTGTTGACCGAGGGTTTGTTTGAACCGAGGCGACCTGTTCCGGTGCTGGAACGGCTGGTGCGGTAGGTGTCGCTAGCATTTGTGGCACCGCCGGCGCTGGTGGCGTCGCGATCAGTGGTGAGGGACTCGCAGCGGGGTTGTTAACAACTGACTGCAACTGAGGTGCCAAGCTGAGAGTACTGTCATAGATCTCATCAACCATCAAGGCTTCTTCACGAAGCATCCAGTCTTCACCAGACTCGCTATATTGACCTTCGACATCTGATAATTGTTTGTTATAATAAGGGCTTTGTGATGAGCTTGACGTCGAGGTATCAGATCTTCGGTCCAAATCTAAAATAATAATTATACATTGTTACTTTCAGGATGATATCACGGTATCATCACGTTAAGAAAGTACAATAATTGGTCCAGGGCAATATCTCGTATTACCACGTCAAGGACCAACGAATAGGTACAATAGTTGTTCCAAGGCAATATCTCGTATTACCATTTCAAGGAACAAATAGTTACAACTGTCAGGATAACATCTCGTGCTACCACATCAAGACAGTACATACATATTTACGAAACATATTCACAGGGAAAGTAAAGAATAATATAAAATTCACATATTTGATAAAAAAGTTAAAATAACGGGTAGTTTTACCTTTTCGCTTATTGTGTCGCAATTTATCCTCCAAACGTCGAATCTTGCGACGAATATCCTTATCACAATGTTTGTGTTTACGTTTTCCCATGTTTCGTGCACTTTTTAATGTGTAACGATTATAATTCGCGATGGAATAGACCACGAACGATGTTGACGATGCTGCACACGAAAAACGAATGAATAAGATTGACGGCAAGTGACCGGACCGGTGACTGAATGATACGGCCGAATGGTAAAAATGACTTCTTTTTTAAATATCTAAAACTGTGTGACGATGCAGTATGTCGAAGAACGGACTACATGGTAATTAAATCTGGAGGATGCAATATTGAAGTAAAATTGAATTTGAAACCCCCACCCAATAATCAACGAATTAATGAAGGTAGTGTTTCAAATACTAAAACTGATATACCCACAACTATTTTATACATAGTACTTAAACATATCGGTTTAAAATTACGGACTATTACAAGCATTGAAAATAACGAGTATTTATATAAACACTAAGTCAGTGCTAGCTCTAATTGTACAATGAATGTGGGCATATTATAATAAGCAACGAATGATATACCCTCACATCATATAAAATTAGCAGATTTATTTTCCTAAAACGTTATCATCCTGATAACTTTGCAAACAAGCGAGACCGTTTGATGAAAGCGCTTTAGATAAATAATCTACGTGATACGAAGCGAGGCGGGACTCGGGCGGAGATATAAACTCTTTTAAATTTACCGATCGTCAATCGTTACCGGATTTAGAGCCGACATCTCGTTCCGGAGGTAGGTACGGCAGACATAATCTAGGTAGATCGCGCAAACGCATCCAATGATCATGTACCTACTCGTACGGTCGCAATCATATTATGGGTATATCGGAGTGAACGAGGCGCTCATAAATGTGTGAATACTACCTCTAGTGTCAAAGTTAGTATTAAGTCACATGTTACTAACACACTATGGATCACTAGGTCTGGAATAAAGTATTTTTATTTATTTTATTTATAAAGCGTTAAAGTGCATGGTCAGATATGTATATAATCCATACATTTACTGATTGTCAAATCCAAAGTATTTTATTCACGAACAGTAATTGTTTTAAAACGCAGTCCAAACGACTCTTTCCGTATGCGTTTTATTTTCAAAAAATCCGTTTAAAATCGAGGTGACATCAACGGGCCCAGTATATACTTATTTTATTTCATTCACGATATTCAACAGAAGGTGACATAATTATCTCCACTTTGGTGTCTGTGTCATTCTGATTTTGAAAGTCAGACGCATGAAAGAAGGTCAAAAGGTAGGTAGTAGGTCCCCATGCAAATCATGGTACAATCAGCAGCAGATGTTGCTAAGCAGTTCTAGTGCTCAAAATGATCTACACACGAACTCTAATGACAAGGGAATTAGGTTCTAGTGTAGGTCATTTTGAGCGTGTTATTTTGCTTAGCTACTTCTGATGCTGACTGTACATGCGATGTCTACTCAATTTATATCTGAGCTCGTTTGAGAGGTACTATTTGCTTCGGTAATCCATTTGAACCGGAGCGTTCCAGACGTTTTTCTGGTAAACTTTTTATTGGCAGTCGCGTTTTATGATTTACCGCTCGCGAATATTGGAGTGTTTTGTTCGTATATTGGATACCTAGCACAGATATTGAACCCATGATGAAGTCATAGAATTAATAACGGGATTTATCAAAGTGACTTTAAAGTTTATTGCAGGGATATTGGTATAAAAAGAAAATTATTTGTATGTCAACGCGTGGTCTAAAAGTGACGAGAGTCGGGGAAAATAAAACCAAGGTTTTTATTAGGTAATGAAAAAAAAGTTCGTGTATAATTTGTCATGAAATCAGACGTGTAGACTAACTGATAACTGAGAGAAGATTAAATTTTCTTACATCGTTAAACGTATATAACGTGTACGGTAGCCTAGTGGTTCAGGCATGCGGCTGTCAAACGGCGGTCGTGGGTTCGAATCCCGGCTCGTACCAATGAGTTTTACGGAATATTTACCATTAGGTTTTCAGTGAAGGAAAACATCGTGAGGAAATCGGTCTAATCCCAATAAGATCTAGTTTTCCCTCTGGGTTGGAAGGTCAGATGGCAATCGCTTTCGTAAAACTAGTGCCTATGCCAAATCTTGGGATTAGGTGTCAAAACGGACCCGGGCTATTTTAGGGGCACAACCGGGAATAACACTAGGAGGAGGATGACATCGTTAAACGATAAACCGATCGAAGGATAATAGGTAGGGCAAACCTTGGCTAATCTGTGATATGAAGTTATTCGGTGATAGTTACTTTAAGGTCTAATAGCGGAGTTACTCGATATCTTTACGGCTTGTAATAATTGCCAGTAGGTGGCGGCACTGTCATTCAACTTACTTACGTGCAGCAAGAATCCGAACGCATCCGTCAAAATTAAGAAAAAAAAACTAAAAAAAACTCAAAAACCCTTACTATCACCGATTAGCCAATTAATAAAGGTTTGCTACTATAATAATTTGAGTAGTTAGTTTTTATGTAGGTAATGATAAAAAAAATGCTTTAAATTTGCAAGTATATGCATCCTTTAATGAACGAGCAACCAAAGTAAACGAAGTTCTTCGTTTCAGCTTGGGTCAAAATTCTGTCGTATATATCCGGATATGATCCAGATCTCCGGCTGTCCGGCTGTTCTGCTCTACAGGTTGCATTTATTAAATGATTCTAGTGAAATTTTGTGAGCAAGTTCAATAATTCCAATAAAGTATAAATTCTATTCTATTTTATTCTATCAAATAGAATCCTTACGCTTTTATAGAAATAAAATTGTATGACAACTATGTGCCTAAACGCAGTACTTATTTCGCGACCGAAACGGCAATTTACTTGATTTCCATACAACGATTAGTAGAAACAGCAGTTGTGACGTCATACCAGTGTGACAATTAGTATGAAGCAATTCGCCTGCCGCCTGCGAGGTCAATCTTTGTCTCAAATTTTTGGGTATTTATGTTATTTTGTTTTAAATTATTAAAGCTCCTGGTGGCGGAGAGAAAAAATCTCCGAAAAAAATTTGGTCCGGTGAAGAGAGATGACGGAGACTTTCTGAAAATCTTCGAAATTGAGCATCTTGTGGTTGTTGAGAAACAATAAGTCACCGTCTCCGCTGGCTTGGTCATGTTGAAAGGATGGAGAAACATCGGGGTGCCACATGGGCATATTTGGGCCATCCAGTAGGGTGGCGACCCGTCGGACGTCCCAGATAACGCTGGAACGACGTCGTTGAATTAGACCAGAGGGCCTACCGCGAAAGGTATCTCCGTCTTTGTCGCACTTGCTAGTTCGAGCGACAGAGAGATATAGAGATACACGAGCGAAGTTCATTTTCGTTTCGCGGTAGCCCCTCTGCGCGACGTAGGCTCGTGGTCTTCTCTCCCTCTCACGGAGCATAAGCGTGAGCGAGATGGAAGTGCGTGTTCGGAAGCGCGGATATCATGTTTTTTTATTTTAAATTTTTGTGCGTTATATAAACAAAAAAGTAATAGCTAAGTTCCCTCAAACATGATATTGCCGAAGTGTATTTTAGACAATTTAGACCTATGTTCGTGATTTTTTTCTATCGAGCGAAAGTCAAATTATAATTTAAACAATATTTAGCTACAACATTTAAAAAATTCGGTGTTCCTTTCCAAAAACTGGTTCATCCCTATTATATAGATTTATTTTGTCAATTTCGTGTTTTCTAAATATATCCTTAAACCATCCAGAAAGACCGTTCTACACGCAGGCGATAGTATTTTTCACAATCGTGTTATAATAGAGAGCTTTTTAGTCGAGTACCGTGTTTAGGCCACGAAGCTTGCTGAGTGGCCTAAGTAAGGTACGAGATTAAAAAGCTTGATTATAACACTATTGTGAACAATTCTTTTTGTACGAGTTTATTAAAATTATTTTCTACGAGTAACTGAACTAATTAAACAAACTCGATACTGTTGAAACGAAGTGCAGCTCATCGCTCGTACGCTTGTTGATATCTTAAAAGACATCAACGAGCGTACGACATCAAAGCGATTCTATTGGTCCAATTCATTACAGTTCAGTAAAGCAGCCACGTGATTGGTCGAATTTATTTTAGTTGTCTGGAGCGTATCGAAAAGTAGTTATTTCGATTGTTTCGACAGTAACATGGACTACAACTATGAAAAGAGTGACGTTGCAGTATTCTCTATGAAATCTTAATACACATATTTTAATCGTCGAGTACAAAAAAGAATTTTTAAAATTGGTTTATTCGGTTCCAGAGATTAGGTACCCATTACATACAAACTTACAAGCTACAATCTCAACATCATCATAGTATAGAAAATATGATTCCTGTCTGATTGATAACTAAGAATATTATTCAGTCCCAAAGGATATCCTTATTTGGGTGAATCAACTATTTCTTGTTGCTCGTTGCCATGGTTACGTCTCCTGAGTCACTCTTTAAAACTTTTATTTTACGGGGTTTAAATCCACTAAACACGCGTTTTTGTTATATTGGTAAACCCATTCCATGGTGGCGCATCTCCTTAGCATGATAGGAGTCCAGTTTATAGTATTTTTTTCTAAGAAAGTCTGTTACTGTAATCTCTTGGCTTACCGGGACAGAATAACAACAAGAAAAAGTTGATTGACCCATTTAATAGAATGCAATGGCATGCAACTTTTGGGTGATTTTACGGGGAATCCCGGCTATCCGCACCCTGGGGGAAATGAAATGTCAGCGGGAAATCCCCGTTGACAGACGCGGCTGTAGGCGGGTTAGGTGCGCCGTCTGGTGTGTAACTCACGACTTTAACAACTAGCGTTCTATTTATTTTTTGTACTCGACGATTAAAATATCGACGGTGGAAAGGAATAACCCCGCGACATTTAGTGAATTGTACAGGAGAGTGTTTCAAAGTTTTCTTTTTGAGAAAAAAAATCATAACTTTTTTCCTATTTGAAATAGGTAAATGAGTTCTTAAGACGATAATCTTATTTAATTTTTCTCTATTTTATGAAATAAACATTTACCCCAAAATCTTACAGGATCCTGAAAATGTTGTCGCTTAATTGAAAAGGTCCTCAAAATATTCCCGGAAGAACCATTTAAGCGACATCATCATACTACTATAAAACTCACTGAAGCCACTTACCTTCTTTAACTTGTCTCTAAGATATTCAATTAAGCAACAGTCGTATGGGCAGTTATTACGTGCCAATTTGAAGTGGTATACCAGAAATTTGAAACTAAATCGACACTTTTTTGTGAATTATAACGCTTTAATATTTTTTTAAACTATTTCATATTATTGAAAAATTTAGAATATATTTGCGGTTAAAAACGCTATATTGTGCGTTTTTTAAGGAGAAAAATAAAATACTTATACGAAATTAACGTGTTTTTTTATTTAATAAAATAAATCTACTTCTAACAAATAACCTGCTAATAATTCTGCTTTGTTTGTGTGAGGTGTGCAATAAAGAGTATTTGTATTGTATTGTATTGTATTGTAACTCTTAATTAAGTATGCACTTTTTTGAGATCACAATCATTTTGAGTTTATAAATTATTAAGAATAAGTAGCTAGCTTACTTATTTACTTTTTGGTAAGTGTATAAATATACAGATTACAATTATCACAATGTTTTAATAGTAACACTTAGCTTGTTAATAATTAAGTACTCAGGCACTTTTTTGAGATCACAGTAGTTTTGTGTTTATAAATTGTTAAGAATACTTAATTAGCTAGCTTACTTATTTACTTTTTGGTAAGTGTATAAATATACAAATTACAATGATCAAAAATGCTAAAAGACGTTTACATTGGGATTTCGTTAAGATTTTTACCTGTATTATCTACCTATATTAATAACAAATCTATCTATAATTATAGTTCTTTAAAAACGAATTTATCAGACTTATTACTGCTGAAAATATTAATCCTCTTCATCAGTCTCGTTTAATTCATCCCTGACATCAGTATTATAAGGTAAACTCAAATACTCATTTTTAAACAATCTTGGGATAGTTTGAGTATCACATAGCTTTTTTAGATCTTTGTATTTATTTTTTGCTATTGGTAGTTGTTCTGAGTATAAAGCTGTTTGAATCGTTGTGTCGGGATTTCCAATTACGGCTATTTTTTCTTCAGCAGCACCATCCTGCATACTATATTTTACTTTTACGACATTCATTTTACGTTAGATGTCGTACATACCTAGTCGAATCAGGCATCGATCGGCGACACAACCGCCGCACTCCGGTGTTCGTCGCTGACTGAAGGTTATATACACTCTTATTTATGGACTGAAGCGACCCACTGCATTCCATTGTATAAGTAAAGCACCATACGCGTGAAATTCGCGTCAAAAATTGTTCACTGTACCGACATCAAATAGATTAGAGCAACACTTTAACCGTTATCATACCATTTTCAATCTCCACTTAACCGACGTATCGCATTTATAAAGTATACTTTAAGCGACAGGTACGGACGCGGTAAGGAGTGTCGCTTAAAGCAATTAAATAACAACGTAATTTTTCGTAACATTCATTTAACCGACAATCGTTTTATTAAGCAGTTTTGAAGAACCACTTAAGTACAGAATTCAAGATATATGAGCCCGGAATAATCAATTAATCGACATTACATCGGAAACGAACTCTTTTTAAAAATAATTTATACGACTGTGGTAATATTGGAGTAGGTTTTAAGTGACACAGATAATATTTTATTCAAATTGTGTGTCGCATAAGGGGTGGTTTTTCAAATTCAGACCTCATTCGTGAATTACTTTAAGCGACATATAAGTCATCGGATCGCCGTGAAACCCAATTCAAACGACGCAGAAAAAAACGCTGATTCCAATGATATATATAACTCATTTTCGACCAAAATGTCGCTTAAGTGGTTCTTCCTTTCCACCGTCGATATGTGTATTAAGATTTCATAGAGAATACTGCAACGTCACTCTTTTCATAGTTGTAGTCCATGTTACTGTCGAAACAATCGAAATAACTACTTTTCGATACGCTCCAGACAACTAAAATAAATTCGACCAATCACGTGGCTGCTTTACTGAACTGTAATGAATTGGACCAATAGAATCGCTTTGATGTCGTACGCTCGTTGATGTCTTTTAAGATATCAACAAGCGTACGAGCGATGAGCTGCACTTCGTTTCAACAGTATCGAGTTTGTTTAATTAGTTCAGTTGACTCGTAGAAAATTAATTTTAATGAACTCGTACAAAAAGTATTGTTCACAATAGTGTTATAATCAAGCTTTTTAATCTCGTACCTTACTTAGGCCACTCAGCAAGCTTCGTGGCCTAAACACGGTACTCGACTAAAAAGCTCTCTATTATAACACGATTGTGAAAAATACTATAATTAGCATTAGTATAATGCTAATAATTACACGGTTCAACTCGCGTATTAGGTAACTGTCACTACGGACGACATGTTAATAACTCTCCGGGAGTTCTTCTTCATAGCATTAGTATTCTTTTATTTTGGACCCAAGTTTAATGAGTGAAAATATAACGCAACGAGAATTGACGTATATTTTCATATACTTGTATGGACCTTTCCCAACTGGAGTAGTGGTAATATTTTAACACAGAATGTAGGTACCTACTACCCCTAGCCTGCTGTAAAAGTGTACACAGCGCATTCATACAGTAAGCAAAATATTGAAATTCTATGTTTTTAAGGTTCCGTACTCAAAGAGTAAAACGGGACCCATAGGGCGATTGTGCACTACAATGAATGTTATTGTCAAGCAGTCCGATTTTTTACGGTTCGATATTTTTTGTATTGAATGTTGGACGGTAAAATTACGTATATTTAGTGCACAAACTACTACATATGTACATTTAATGGCGTGCCATATCCATCTCTATTACTAAGACTTCGCTGTCCGTCCGTCCCTCTGTCTGTCACCAGGCTGTATCTCAAGAACCGTGATAGCCTAGATATTTGAAATTTTCACAGATTATGTATTTCTGTTGCCGCTATAACAACAAATACTAAAAACAAAATAAAATAAATATTTTTATTGATAGTGGTACAGAACCCTTCGTGCGCGAGTCCGACTCGCACTTGGCCGGTTTTTTCATAATTAGATACCTACATAATATAGTTTTCGATTCCGTTGTTTTGCGTTTAGACTAGTTTATTGTAAGGTCTTTTTGTCATTTACGTGTTTGGACTTAGGACTTATATTAAAATTATAATTCGGTTTGTAAATTATATTGCTAAACGATTTAATTTACAGAAAAGTGTGAATTGACTATCGATAAAATTAAATCCCTCCTGACATTTGATATTGTGATGTAGGTGGGTCAATCAACAATTTCTTGTTGCCATGGTTACGTCTCCTGGGGTCACCCTTTAAAGCTATTATTGTATGGGGTTTAAATCCACTAAAAACGTGTTTTTGTTATATTGGTAAACCCATTCCATGGTGGCGCATCTCCATTAGCATGATAGGATTCCAGTTTATAGTATTTTTTATAAGAAAGTCTGTCACTGTTGTCTCTTGGCTTACCGGGACAGAATAACAACAAGAAAAAGTTGATTGACCCAGGTACCTACTATAAGAATTCCATTCATTGGTCGTGCCAAATGCGTTTAATTACGCAAGGAGTGAAGGACTGAAAACCTTTTAATTCCTTGTAAGGGTGTATACCTACTTTGTTAAATTATGGAACAACTGGATTTTTACTCAATAATAAATAATATTAAACTTTCTTTCCCGTAAGTAGGCCACACGGGAACTTTCACAACTTTGAGTTCACCGGCGACCTACTAAGTAAGAAATAGCTCAACGAAGTTACACATTTTGCGAAAGAGACTCAGGAAATGTACAGTTCTCTCTTTGTAATGAAATCTGTTGCGGTCCAAGTCGTGTTCAGTTTTCCTGGAAATATTCTCGCATTTGCAACGGTAGCCGGTTTTTCAACTTGTAAGTAAGTTGCTGCGAAGTGTAGTTACAGTCAACTTGACACATTTACAGGTATGTACTTATATACCCATAGTTTTTTATGTCTTCATAATAGTGTTTAAATAATTGCCAATGCAAACATATTGAAAAGGTAGACTAATTACACATCTTGGAGTCAAGGTTGATGTTACATTTTCCTGGCTTATTAACTAAATTTTTATTTTGTACTTAGTAAGTTAAGATTACTCTTAGGAAAATTTTACCACCTTAGCTTTAAAGAACCAAGCAATATACTAAAATGTCTGTACTTTGCTATAGTAGACTCGGTATTGGGCTATGCCCTTGATTGCTATGGACTTATATTCAAATCTTACAAAGACAAACTTGAAGCATTGCAAATTAGATTCTTAAAAATACTAGTAAATAAAAAAAACGAAAAACAGTTGCAAGGGCGATTATTCATAATTATTTAAAATCTGTAAAATACTTCCGGTTAGCCTCAAACATAAATACCTTTTACTTAGCAGTAGGGTATCATGTATCGGTAATCATGGCAATCGGGTACATAGCCCAATACCGATAGAACAAAAACATAGCACAAGGTCGGTGTCCGCGGGTAAGTATGATACTTCATACTTACCCGCGGACCCCGGGTTGATAACTATTTTGCTTAAAGATTGGCTATTAGCCAAAAGACTTCCGTTCTTCTTAAATACCTTACCCGAAGACATCCGACATGAACCAAATAAACATAAATTTAAAAAAAAATAACTGGCCAAGTGCGAGTCGGACTCGCGCACGAAGGGTTCCGTACCATTATCTATAAACTATATTTTATTCTGTGTTTTTAGTATTTGTTGTTATTGCAGCAACAGACATACATCATCTGTGAAAATTTCAGCTAGAACTATCACGGTATCAGTGAGATACAGCCTGATGACAGACAGACGGACGGAAGGACGGACGGACGGACGGACGGACAGCGAAGTCCTAGTAATAGGGTCCCGTTTTACTCTTTGAGTACGGAACCCTAAAAAGCTCTAAAAAAAGACTTTTTTTCAATTTTCATTTAAATTTTTTTCATTTATGTATAAAATAGGATTAAAAATGTTGTTATTATTTTATTATGTTATGTATATTAAGCATAAAAAAGAGACTGTTTAAACAGTTTTGCAGGGACATGTATTAAAATAAGTTTTTATATCTTTGGTTAATAAATAAATAAAAATACATCTTAGCCTTAGTACAAAATAATAAGGTGTGTAAAGTGCCTTTGTAGTCGAAGGAACAATATAATAATTTACTGGTAAGAATAAACGTGTTTGCTTAGTTTTTAGGGTTCCGTAGCCAAATGGCAAAAAACGGAACCCTTATAAATTCGTCATGTCCGTCCGTCTGTCTGTCTGTCTGTCCGTCCGTATGTCACAGCTACTTTTTTCCGAAACTATAAGAGCTATACTGTTGAAACTTGGTAAGTAGATGTATTCTGTGAACCGCATTAAGATTTTCACACAAAAATAAAAAAAAAACATAAATTTTAGGGGTCCCCATACTCAGAACTGAAACTCAAAAAATTTTTTTCATCAAACCCATACGTCCCCCCCCTGTAACTTCTAAAATAAGAGAATGATAAAACTAAAAAAAATATATGATGTACATTACCATGTAAACTTCCACCGAAAATTGATTTGAACGAGATCTAATAAGTAGTTTTTTTTTAATACGTCATAAATCGTAAACCGCAATTTATTTCACGGAACCCTTCATGTGCGAGTCCGACTCGCACTTGGCCGCTTTTTTTTTTCATACCTCCGCGGTGACAGTCAATAATGTGAATACCATCATGTGCTCTTACACAAATTCATGATGGTATAATAAAAAAAAAAATACGCACAATCTTTTGTGCGTAAGTTTTTTTTTATTATACTAACAACAATTTTGAAGAATTCAGAATCAAGATATTTCACAATATCCACTTACTTAAGTCTCAAGAAATATTGCAGTGTCTCTAGGCAATTGTTATCGAAACTTATTTCATTACATTGGACTTATAAAGCTCGACTTTATGGGACATATCAAACTTTTCCTCAACATGGGAAAAGTTTAAGGAATCGATTTTTTATTCATCCTGATAAAGTTTAAGCTTTTAAAAGCTTTTAGTTTGGTATTGAGATTAGTGAATTTGTAATTTCAAATGGGACAGATAAAATACCTGTTTGGGGATAGATTGGGCCTACCTGAACCGTTTTAAACTTGATCTTGTCCATTATTTATTCAGAACCTTGTGTTAACAATAAAATTACCGTCCCTCTTTTACAAACACGATTGGCGATTCAGAGGAACTGTATATTATATTAATTAAAATGTACCAACACTTCAAAAAATTTAGATGCCTACCTATGCGAGCTCATCAAACGTTTTCAACTCAACTGCTCAAAGGTTAACATGGCCTTCCTAGCGGAAGAGAGTCGCCTTAGGCTATGGATATTACAGTCAAATAATTTTGTCATTTCTTGCGGGGGAAAATTGCTGTTATGATGACACTAATACACCAAGAATGACACAATACACCGAAAAAACTTGCACACCTTCATACATTTTTGTGTACGAATCATGCCCACTTGTACGTTGACAGAAGGGAAATGGTGCGAATGCCTACTCCATTTCGTGTTGCTCGAAGGTTAACATGAATATATCCGTTGCAGGGATAAAATTTACCGCTGTACCTGTATACCCTGTTCTATCTGTATTTTTACCTTTGTCGTGTGTAGAATAATAGTAGTTTATGTGACTGTACATAATGAACGGCATTAAACACGAGTGTGGGTTTATAAAACGAGTTGAAGGCACCACACGAGTGTCTTAATGCCTAATTATGTACAGTTACATACAATACTTTATCTATCCACATATCATAAGCCTCCACGATGCATTCAGGAGCCGCATATTATGGCCGGCATCGCGGCGTTGTTTTCTGGCAGCTGTCAAAGTTTTTTCTTAATTCAGAGACAAACTAGAGTCGGATCTAACTATCATCTCGTTCGATATCTTACTTACGTGCGACATTTGTCAAATTTGTATGCAAATTGACAATTCATTTCGAATTAAACGTCATCTCGATTGATATTAGAATAGAGGTCAAATCAAATTTCTTTGATTTCAGAGATGTTCGAAATTTGAATGAAATAATAGCATCGAAATCGATGTTATTATTTAGCAATAATAACATTTTCACAGATAAGAAATTTGTTCTAAACAAAACAGTCTATTTTTATGGTGGCCATAATGTGCGGTTCTTGAACGCATCATGGAGGGTTTATGATATTTGGATCGATAAAGGATTTATATAAAGACAGACGGGATTCTACAAGCGTTTCAACTGCCGTCAGTCCGCTGGTCGAATTATTGTCAATGTACCGGCAAACTGGCATGGCATGTTCAGGTATTTTTAACAAGTCCATGACTACTACAAAATTACTCGGAAAGGTAATGCAAATCTGCAGCAGACTGACGGCGGTTGGAACGCTCGTAGAATCACCCAACATAAAATAAAATAAATCAGCCTAAATACGTTCTACTGCCGGGCATAGGCTTCCTCTCATGGATAAGATGGAACAGGTGGTAGGGCGAAGAAATTCAAAGGCGTATGTGAAGTCCTCAACCCGCACTGCACGCAGGACTAAGGGCCCGGCCACATGCCCACGGTACGGCGTAAAAACCTACAGCGCAACGTGGGTTTTTTTTACACACCACATACAAACATGGTACATTTAAACTTTAGCTGATAAGTTCTTCCATTATTTTCGTTATTTTTGTAATTGAATTACCTACTGTGTTCCAATTATAAATTATTTGTTATTTAGTTGAAAATTAGTTGATTACGATTCATGCTCCAAGAAACATGTCTGAAAACACAATTGTAACCTACCGGGCTCATGCATCACTTGTTTCATATTTCGATCAATTTACATAAACGTATTGCACGCCCAAAGCATAAAAAAGCTTGTAAATCCGCGTCGCCCGTATTCCGTTCGCCCGAGACCGTAAATTACAAATTTTATAACCAGTAAAACGATCTACGGTGGAGGTGCTACGGCAAAGATGGATCACTAGGGAAACGTATGAGAATAAATTTATTAGATGCATATCAGGTATAAACTAGATTCATCTTTACTAAGTTACCCTATTCTATACTAATACTTTAACGAGGAAAAATCTATAAGATTGTAGCTTAAATAGTATTAAGTTTACTAAATCCAAATCGCTAAAGTAAAGTGGCAGTGGGCAGGGCACATTGCACGTACCTATTACCGATGGCCGTTGGGGCAAGGTGGACTGATGACCCTGGTCGATCACGTAACGCATTGTACGCGCGTCAGGTAGATTTAAATGTCACTTTTTCTATGGAGAAATGACAGTTAAATTGTACTAACGCGCGTTCGGAACGTTACGTGTTTACCCCCCCTGGTAAAGGTCGCGGGAGTCCGCCGGATGCGGGTGGCGCAGGACCGGTCACTTTGGCACTCTTTGGGGGAGGCCTATGTGCAGCAGTGGACGTCTTTCGGCTGATATGACGACGTTTTCAAAAAAAATATATTTAACTGTTTATTTCAGTAATTTATTTGATCCAAAAAGCTACTGCCTATTGGTACTAGCTGCCCATGCGGCTTCCCAGGTATAGCAAAGAACACAGGCAAACCCGCGTGATAAAATATAGTCTATAACCATTCAGATAGTCTATTCTACACGCAGGTGAAAGAGAGCTGCTAGAATCGCTACGAGGTATATCTGTTCATTGCGCGTGATCCCCACTAACCACAGTGCGTTGCGCGTCTCGACCGCGCAATGAACAGATAAAACGCTGTTCGCATGTCGCTTCAGACCAAAGTCGTGGCCAAGGCGTTAGTCCGTCCTATGGTTTGCCCGCAAAGTAGAAAAGCGCCTACGACGTAGGCAACCGCTAGTTGGGTTGCTCGCATTGAAAGTATTAACCAAGATGTGTGTACCAACAGTGGCGAAAGTTACCGCTCTCCTATGAAGAAAGAAACAAAATAAGTCTATTTCGCAAACACAAAATAACACAACTATCTTACTTTTTAGGGTTCCGTACTCAACGAGTAAAAAGGACCCTATTACTAAGACTCCGCTGTCCGTCCGTTCGTCCGTCCGTCCGTCCGTCCGTCCGTCTGTCTGTCACCAGGCTGATACTGATCTCTCTGATACCGTGATAGTTCCAGTTGAAATTTTCACAGATGATGTATTGTACGGAACCTTGTGCGCGATTCCGAGTCGCACTTGGCCAGTTTTTATACTACGACGGTGGCAAACAAGCTTACAGCCTGCCTGATGTTAAGCTGGTACCGTCGCCTATGGACACTTGTGACTCCAGAAGAATCACAAATGTGTAACCGTCATACGATAAATAATGGGTTAGTCTCTAGTTCTCAGAGACAGGTGAGATTTACTCAATTATGTATTGCCAGAATGGAGAGATTTCATTGGTTAAGTCAGTTTAGACAAAGCACTTACGGCAGACTTAGTTATGCAGGTGTTTCTTCAAGTCCTCCTTCATAAAAAAATCCGTCGCTGTGTGTAAAAAAAATCATTTAAAGGTCTTTTCATTTAGTATATTTTTTTGATAAGGCCTGGCACTTTCGTTTGTCTGTTTTTGGTCTTGAGGACAAATACCGAAATTTGCTTTTGAAGAGTTTAAATAATTTATAGCAATAGTATTGTTCAACGTACTTGTATTATCTGATGATAAAAGAATATAATTTAATTTAAATTTCAAATGAATTCAAATTTGGATTTCATTATAACCGTGCATTGTAAGCACATTTAGGGAATTACGTTTTTAAGGGTCGGTAATAAGCATGTGACACCCTTAGAGTTGCAAGCGTCCACAGGCTACGGTGACAGCTTGCCATCAGGCTGGGCACTTGTTTGTCACCGACGTAGTGTTAAAAAAACAGCATTTTGCAGATGGTTAAACTATACTCATTTGTTAGCAGTAAACCATCTGGCATTTTCCGGATACGCATTTGCACGTTTTATATTTGATAAGGTGTAAAATTTATATGCGTCGTAAAATTCAGACACCTCTGCAAATATTCTGGAATCATTTTATTTGATAGGAGTTTGAATGACAACTATTGCAATAAAAACAACCCCTTTTCAATGATTTTGACGTTTTTAGGGTTCCTAACTAAAGGGTACCAATAGAACCCTATTGTAGGCAGCCAAAATACAGGCTCAGTTTAGGATATAACGTTTATAATTTAAGTTTAGGTATTTTAGAGATTTTTTTTTTTTTTTTTAATAATGTTAAAATAAATAAATTACGCTCTATCTATTAGGTATATTATTATAATACAAAAAATGTGTTTTTTGTTTTGTTATATTCGTGGTGGAAGCCTTTGTTTGTTAACCATTTATATGTTTACCTACACGTGTATGTATACATATAAATGGTGTATGTATACCTACAAACCACGGTAGCCACGCGGCACGCGACTTTCAATCTGGGGGTATTAAGTTCGAGGTTCGAATCCCTGCTCGTTATACTTACTGGGTTTTTCAAAGAAACTTAATGTGTGTGTGTGATTTGATATTTAACAGTAGCTGTTCGCTAACGAAAAATATTGTTAGGAAACTGGTCTTTTTCTAACAAGGTCTACCTAGTTTTCTCTTTGGGTTGGAGGGAAAATGGTAGATGGCAGTCACTTTCGTAAAAATTTGTTCTTACGCCAATATCTTGTGTTGCCAAAGTGGAACCCGAGCCTCTTTAAGGTGCCAGCGGGAAAACTATAGAAAGATAATGATTAGATTATTTATTTCATGAAAATAATAACATTACAAAGCATAAGTAGGTCTACAAGTCAAAAAAGTTAGATTTTATCACGATTGTCAAAAAGAATGAAAAAGTAAGATATAAAAATAGAACAAAAACAGAATACAACAAAAATCAAAACACAAATATATCAACCACTAAGTACCTAGGTATCGTCATTCAATTTACAATTATGAATGTCCATTAGAAAACAGTTGACACAATACATTTAATGTCAATTCATATTAATACAAGTTTAATTTTTTTTATTAATTTAACAAGTCAAATCAAGATCCATATACTCTAACCTACTACTACTAAAATACCCTATAAATAACCCAAAATAAACATTAGATCAATGACATATTTTTTTTTTCATTTTAACCTTCCTATATCGTCAAGAGTTACTGTTTAAGTATTCAATAAAACAGAAGCCCTCATTTTATACCTACAAATTGCAGCATTGAAAAAAACAACAATCGAAGATCTCTAAATCGCAATAAAAACAGGAAAACGGTGATGTTTCCACTATTGTCGTACCAGACATTTGTAATAATGGAATGAAAAACATCACAAAGCATTTTTCGAGAACACTCAATAGATTGAAACGATATTTCTATTGCTTTATGAAGAAGGTTGTGGAGAAATACATTAACGAAGAAAATGTTTCTTTTAATATTTTATTATTCTTAACATACTACGGATTTTAATTATGAATCGTAATGAATGACGATTCGCGTTTTACGAGGTATTTAATTAAATAATTTCAGTTAACAGTTTCATAACTAAACAACGGGAGTAATAATGAAATTACAATGTAGTTTGTTTTTAACAAAATATACTAGTATAAATAAAAAAAAATAAAAAAATATCTTTATTTCAGAACATTCCATTCCATACAATACAATACAATATAATATAGGTACATTCAGATTATTTATCTAAAACAGTGCTACTTTAATTCATATTAAATAATTATAAAAATGTCAACAGAAGTGCAGATGTAAAAATGTCAAGGTTTCTTAATTAACTACTGATTTCAAGAAAAACGTCAACAGAGCAATAGGTAGGTACATAGTATGTGAAAATGTCAAGAGAATGTCTAGGTAGGCATCTTAATTAATAATTTTAACCCAGGTACTCAGGATGGAATACTGAAGGTCATCGCTGATAGATCAGAATCTATCAGCGATGACCTTCAGTATCCCGTTGTCGCTGCGTCGGATGCGGCTTAGGATAGATACAACCCGCTTTCGCCTTATCGCATAAAAGTCGTCGGTACACGCCTCGGCAAACATCCCCGACGCGCTACAGAACCGTGGCAACCTCAACAGGATTCTGAAGGCATCATTATACTGGATCCGAAGAGCATTATAGGCCTTCAGCGTGTAGCTGACCCATAGGCTACCCGTGTAGAATACTTGACAGAAGGCCTTAAAAAGGGTGATTTTAACTTGTTTTGAGCAACGGGCCAACATATTGCTTCTGACCGCTAACGATTTCCGTTCCCTCTCCAAATCGAGGTCGTCCTTAAGGTCCTCTGTCAAATAGTGCCCAAGGTATTTAAACTGTGAAACCCTCTGTAGGTGAATACCGTTCAAAACTATAGAGGGCACATGCTTAGGGTTCATTTTGTTTGACTTGAAGACTTGGACTTCGCTCTTTTTGGAGTTGTATACTAGACCGTGAGTTTCTGCGTAGGCCTCACATACACTCAGCATTTTCCTGAGTGCACTGACAGAGGGGGACAGCAGCACCATATCATCGGCGTAGCTTATGTTGTTCACGCTAACACCGTCGACATAACACCCGACCGGCATTCTGCTGAGCTCCTCTATCAGCCCGTTAACATACAAGTTGAAAAGCTTCGGTGAGGTTAAACCCCCCTGCCTCACCCCGCAATCCAACCTGTACGCCTCCGACTGTGCTGCCCCCCACCTAACCGTATTGATCTGGTTGCCGTACTAGTATTTAAAAATATCTATCATTTCACGCGGGACTTTACTCAATGATAGTTTATCCCACAGGACACCATAGGACACCATGTCAAAGGCTTTAGACAGGTCGAGGAAGCACGCATATATAGGTGTGCGGTGTGCTCCTGTCTGTGTAATACTTGACGGTGTGTTTTAGACTTAAAATGGCGGTCTCAGTAGATAATCCTGCTCTAAAACCGAACTGCGCATCATGTAACTTTAGATATCTACCAAGTCGCACGTCAAGCACACCGTCAAGTACTTTAGCTATTATTGTAGCCAATGAAATGGGCCTATAGTTACCTGCGTCTGACAGATCCCCGGTTTTATTTTTAACTATTGGTACGACAATTGTCCTCAACATTTCATCTGGCAAATAGGCATGACCAATACACAACGAAAACAGCATAGTTAACACTCTGGGTAAGTGTACTCCAGCAGCTTGCAAATACTCGATACTGAGTCCATCGTGTCCCGGTGACTTTCCTCGCGTCATGTGACGGATCACATCACACACTTTCTTACACGTGAACACGGTGAACTCAGCACCGAACTCAGCATTACATGACTGTACTGTGGTACCCAGCGGTGACTCGACTTTGAATTTATCTTTAAACAAATTAGCTATTTCCGCTGGCTCATTAAATCCATTTACACTCACCGGTAGGCTAGGTCTTACATTCATGGATTTAGTGTGCTTCCAGAATGACTTATAATCAGCCCTTGAGCGATGGGAGGCTAATACATCCATTTTAATTTGGTCCTGATTATTCTGACACCACTTTAACCTACATTTAAACCTGCGCCTGCCATCACACATATCACGGTATAAACCTCCAGATTTGGGTTTGCCACCAGCGACCCACTCCAGGAATTTCAATCTCGCCTCCCTATGCACCGCACTCACATGTTTGTTCCATCCTGTGATATAGCCTTCTTTCCGCTTTACAGATTTTTTACAGCTCAGTACAGATGCGTCAACTAAAATATCCACAATTCCACCAAACAGGTGATTTATAATTACATGATGTTCCATATTGTCACAATTTCTATCACAACATTCTCTGAGCTCCACAGGTAAGTCAATATCACGCAGCCTGCTGTTGCATGCGTCATGGTACTCACTTACCTGTTCTGAACTTCTCTCTCCCCATATTACATGATTTCGAGGTCTATTTACAAAAAGCTTGTTCAAGTTTTACAACTTCATTTGTTCTGTTTCTTATGTATTCCGTTATATCCGCGCTTGCTGTATCTCGATGTACATTTGAAATAACTAGCGGTAATTTGGTTACAGCCGCTTTAAATTTCTCACTAGGGCTCACCTTGCCAGTATTTCCAATAAATTGATTTCGCAGTTTCTTCATTTGCATCAATATATACTCTGCTTCCTGTTTATTGTTATTTTCTTTACACGTCCCGTTTTTCAATATCAGCAAAAGTACTTGACTTTATTAACGGTGTAGGACTTGTCGTTTTCATACGTGACGGCGGGGTTACTAAGATTCTTCTAAGATCAAACGTTACTGGAGGTAATTTATGTAAATCTTTCGCTACGAAGGTCGGGATAAGCTCATCGTCAGTTTCTTGGAACAAAGTAATGATGTCCTCTAGATCCCTCTGCGCTTTCCTTTGGTTTCAGCGCGATATCTTCCTTTTGTTCACAGTAACGGATTCAAAAAGTAATGACTTCGCATGAACAATTTCCTCGGGTGTAAAAGCTGTAGAACATATCCGGACAATACTATCATTGTCCATCACTTCACGTTTATGCTGTACAAATGTCAGCAACTCGTTAACTACAATGTTGCAGCTCGCGCACTTTAATACTTTAAAATTCGACATTTTTACGTAATGACCGATATAATATTTTAAAACCAAGTAAGTGTAAAAATATATTTGAATTTATGTGTACCTATAATTAATAGTACCTAGTTTTTTAAATGAATACGTTCTTTGAATCGTAAAATACTTCAGTAAGGTTTTCTATATTTTGCATTTTTTTTATACAACGACGGTGGCTAACAAGCTTACGGACTGCCTGATGTTAAGCAGGTACCGTGGCCTATGGACACTTGTGACTCCAGAAGAATCACAAGCGCGTTGCCGACCTTTTATTCACTTGAGGATTCGCTGTGTTGGCAGATAGAGACATGCAGGTCCCTCACTCCCAACACAGTGCATCCTAGGAGCTCTGGCAACCTTACTCACCACCAGGAACACAACACCACATGCTTCATAGCATGCAATAAAATAGCAACACTACAAAGCAGTGGTGCTATTATGGCTCGGTCTTCTGTAAGGTGGAATACTTCCCCAGTTGGGCTGCTCCACATGCGAGCGAGATGACATTCCGCTGTGCCCTACCTCTCTTAGCGAGATGACATTCCGCTGTGCCCTACCTCTCTTAGCGAGATAACATTCCGCTGTGCCCTACCTCTCTTAGCGAGATGACATTCCGCTGTGCCCTACCTCTCTTAAGATATGAAATATTTGTGTTAAACAAGTCCTTTAAATCGTAAAATACTTCAGTAAGGTTTTCTATATTTTTAAATTGTTTTAACATGGCTTGCCAAGCGTTAGGCATCACTTGACATCTCATTAGAGAATACCACTTAGAATTATTGAAGACCCGGTTAAGCCTAGTGGGTAGTGAACTAATGATAATTACAATGACCCTACCCGCAAAGTTGACGGTTCTAGGTTTGAATCCCGCTAAGGGCAAATAATTGTGTATTTAAATCAAATATTTGTTGCTGTATTGAATGCTTTATGTGTATGTTTTTAAGTATTTATCTCAACCTATAATAAATCTCTAAATTAAAAAAAGAATCAGCCAGTTTGAAACTAAGCTTTCTGTGGTACGAATGTTCTCAGCATCCCATGGACGGAAAAATATGAAACATTTTATATAGGTACATTATTATTCCCGCTGCAACTTAGGATAGTTTTTATCCGACTGCGACAATTAATTTATTTTCCGTAATATACGACTTCATTTAATTTTTAATTTATTATTCTTAAAGTATATCGCCGCCACATCTGTCAGCTAAAAGAAACGTCAAAATCACAGACTAATAAGAAATACTAGGGACAAAATGGCGGAATTTCTTTGCCTTTCTTTCGCCTATTAATAATTTTAATCCCGTCTACGATATACATTGACGAGACACATAGGTACCAAAAGCAAATATAAAATTAATCGATTTTGATATGCGAACTTATATGCGCAAATGTCGAATTAAGGCGTAATTTCTACAAATGTAACAACAAATTCGAACAAAATAAACTTGTATTTTTTGAATGGCACAAATTCATATTCAGCCAAACCACGAAAACTGAAACTCGAAGTTCGTATATCTGCATTCCTGTCATTTGTTAGTGCGATAGAGATAGAGATACCCGAATATTTTCGAATTTCCGAAGTTTGTGGTTTAAAAGAAAATACGGGTGTCGGATATATCTAAATTAATATTTTATTTGTGAATATGGTTAAAATTATTTGGAAATACTATTGTTGTTATTGTTTTAGTATATTTGACTAGCTTTAAGTTTAATATTGTACGTCCGAAATGGGCAAGCTGTTGGACTTTATTTTACCCAAAACAACTAAATGTACACAGTTCTGACAATAAAGAAATCTTATTTTATCTTATCTTATCGAAAATAGGGATGTAGACACTAAACAAAATAATCATATTGTTGTATTATCTCGAAAAAAAACAACGCAAGAGGCTATACTCGTATAGGTAATCACTAAGTTATCAGTGTATAAAGTTTGAAGAGGGGGTTTGTTGCGTCTCTTTTCCGCAAAACGCACCTTTATAATGAAACGATTGTTTTTTACTATGACGCTCGAGGATCGTGACGTCACGGTCCCTGATCGTTTTCTCACTCTAACAAGCGACATTAAAACGGTTGTAGCTTCGTAATTTTTTGAGATATTTGAATGAGTTTTTCGTTTCTTCTTTCTTTTGATGTGAGTCTACAGCTACACCTCTATTTGGAAGACAAGCGGAAATAACCCATACTATCCATACTAATAATCCATACTTCCATATTAATTATTATATATAAATGCGAAAGTGTGTCTGTCTGTCTGTTAACTCTTCACGCCTAAACCGCTGAACCGATTTAGATGAAATTTGGTATACAGATAGTTTGAGCTCCGGGGAAGGACAAAGGGTAGTTTTTATATCTGAGGGGCTGAAATTGGGGGTGGGAATTTGTATGAAGCTCTTAAACCGCTGCACTGATTAAGATAAAATTTGGTATATAAATATTTTGAGTCCCGGGGAAGGACATATAATAGGTTTTATCCCGGAAATCATCCCCTAAGGGGGTGAAAAAGGGGGGGGGGTGAAAATTTGGATGTAATATATTTTGATGAAATGTGGTGTAGATATAGGTTAAGTCCTGGGCAACCCTCAAAAATCACCCCAGAAATCATCCCCTAAGGGGATGAAATTAGGGGTGAAAATTCGGATGGAACCCATTTTAATACAATTTGGTATAGAGATAGCTTGAGTCCTGGGTGAGGACATTGGATAGTTTTAATTCCGGAAATCACTCCCTAAGGTGAAATGGGGGTGAAAATTTGGATGAATCCCGTTTAGATGAAATTTGGTATAAAGGTCGTTTGAGTCCCGAAGAATGATATTAGATAGTTTTTATCCCGAAAATCTTTCCCTAAGTGTATGAAATAGGGGGTGAAAGTTTGGATAAAATCCATATACCTAGATGAAATTTGGTATAGAGATAATTTGAGACACTTCGAAGGATATAGAATAGTTTTTGCCTCGGAAATCATCCCTTAAGATGGTAAGTAGAAGTTTGTTTGCATTATATTTTCTAAGTATAAGTTCTACGCGGACGAAGTCGCGGGCAACAGCTAGTATCTAATAAATATATCCTCATCTAGATTATTATTAACTATTATGAGACTAGTGTGTGATTGAAATAAATAATGCAATTCCATTGGGTTTTAAAATAAGTACCGGTATTTTATGAATTATATAGGTACAATTTGTACCTATGATTTGTATTGATTGGTTGCAACGGCACGTTATTGAGGAAAACGTCCCAATGTTTGAAACCTGAAGTCCAATAAGTGACACCGCCTTGTTTATTCCTTAAGTTTTATTTTGATCTATAAATATTTAGAAGCTTTTCTCAAACTTACGATGCCATCTCCAGCGGGCGTCTTATTTATTTAAGATTGAAGGTGCCAACTACTGGGGCAGTGTTGAACACTGGGATGTTTCCCTTATAGACATTATAATATATTAGTACGCAAATAAAAATTAGTACGCAAAGGCAAGAGGCACACCTCTGTGAATGATCAGAAGGGTGATTACGTAACGTTCCAAACACGCGTCGGTACAATTTAACTGTCAATTTTCCATATAAAAAGTGACATTTAGACCTACCCGACGTTCGTACAATGCGTTACATGATCGACCTGCAGATGAAACCCTGGTTTAAATTCGATCAGATATACAGGGTGTTTGGTCCATCGTTTGCCAAATTAAAACGTCAGGTAGTTTGGGTCATTTTCTAAAACTTCCAGCATTCAAAAAAAATTTGTGGCCACTAGTTTTTTTTTAATATTAAAAAAAAATAGAATTCAAAGGGTCCCCCCTTAGATTTTTTTTTTAATATAAAAAAAACCCGTGGCCATAATTTTTTTTTGAATGCTGGAAGTGATAGCAAATAACCCAAACTACCTGACGTTTTATTTTGGCAAACGATGGACCAAACACCATGTATAGCTCTTAAATGTTTACCTATTTAATCAACTAATCTTGGGAGTTAATCGTGGTTAAATCAAAATCGATAACGACTCACGTTAATTTGGCTTATCACTGGATTGTGCACACCTATTTTACTTGCTGGTTATCATGTTACTTCTAGCGTATCTTTAGAGTCACATATTTTTAAGTCACCAGCACGGCTATCACAAGACGGCCGCGACATACTCTCGAGCTCTCTCGCACTATCCGTCTCTTTTTTATTAGACCACTAGACGGATAGGGCGAAAGAGCTCGAGAGTATGTCGCGCGTCTTGTGATAGCCGTGCTGGACGGGTTGGACGGCTATTACATAACAGCTATTACTAATTAGAACGCTTAGAGCTCGTTCCCACAATGTCGTCTGTCGGGACGATTTTTAATCGGGTGTCGGCGCCTCATACAAATTGGTGTCAGACAAGTGTGAACAGCTTCATATAAAAGGTTCTTCCACTACGACACACGATAAAAAATCGTCTTGACAGACGACATAGTGGGGACCGGGTCTTAGAAATAGACGGAAAATCTATGTCGCCGCGACACAGCTCGCGGGCCGTGCTGTGATAGCCGTGATGTTTGTACCTATTCTTTTCAAAAACATATTTTTTTGCCCTACACAGCTCGGCCGAGGTTTTTAGGATTCCGTACCCAAAGGGTAAAACCGGGACCCTATTACTAAGACTCCGCTGTCCGTCTGTCCGTCTGTCACCAGGCTGTATCTCATGAACCGTGATAGTTAGACAGTTGAAATTTTCAATGATGTATTTCTGTTGCCGCTGTAACAACAAATACTAAAAAACAGAAAAAATATTATTAAATTATAGATAATGGAACGGAACCCTTCGCGAGTCCGACTTGCACTTGGCTGGTTTATTTCTACTTACTGCTTACTTTTCGTATCCATAAAAGAAACTCTATAGAGTATAGGTACTGTAACACTAAACGTAAACGTAGGTACAGTAAACCCACGCTTTTTATTTGTTGCTTAGGTTAAGGTGGCAACTTTGTTTCAATTATTAAAATATATCTAAAGATATTTTAAAAGTATAGGTATGTTATATCTTTATATACGCTTCTACGATTCCGGTCAGAACACCTGGAGGGTCATGAAATATTATCGCGAAATCCTGCGAAAATAAAACCCAGATAAATTGCCAAGAAAGACGTGAGGACGTATTGTAGTTAGATTTTGTCGTGGGACGTGTCTGCGTGAAATATTGTTCTTGCCTGTCTCACGCTTGCGTCCGACAGGGTGTTATGTTAGATAAATATGACAAATATTTAAAGTTTCCATTTGCCATGTTTTGGTGAAATATGTTGCACATTTTACTAGATTTTATTTAACTTGCAATGTTTGTTTGTTTGTGTCAAATCTTGTAAGTATTTGACCAAGTTCCTGAAGTCCGATGGAGTTAAAATTTTGTACACTTCTGTTAATTGGATGACAATGCAATATCATTGTACCGTAGAGCTGGTCTGATGGACGATGGAGACAAAAGGTGACCACGGGAACTCCTTCATTACACAAAATAAACCTGTCCGGTTTCGGCTCATTAGTATCGTCTCAACGAGTAGAATAGACTGCTGTTATGAAACAAGGACGAAACTTATTTTTTTCTATTGGTAGTAACCAATGTTTTACACTATAACCATTAATTTCGAAACAGCGGTTCGCTTTCCAAATACATGTTAAATGTTTTCGGTACTGGTGCAACGAACTGGTGATAAAAAAAAACTCAGTTTATCCGTTGTTGTGTCCTGGATTTCGCCTGTATTCGGACGCGAACGCTCCAATACGGTATTTACTGATAGTCAACTCAGCATTTTTTTTACGAAACATCAGTAGGGGAGATCCGCCATGAAACGGGCATTTAACTTTGAAGTATTACTACAACTGTAGTAGTCAAAAACTTAGGAACTTTTTAACTGTCCTTAAGGAATTCGGATATCATATTGTATAATTCTGCATACTATATTCAATGAAAATAAAGTTTATGGGTAGAAATATCACGTTTTTTGGAAACTCATTTTTGTCCGTTTCATAACACAGGTAGCATTGAATAGGCCAATGGGTGTCTTGAAACAGACTAGGAACCAATGCAATACTTTGAGACACACTTCGTTGCTTTTCCATTATAACTTTTATTTAAAATAAGTCGAACTTTTTGGTACGATATAAAATAAAATCACAAAATAATAAATTCCAAAAAAAACAACGTTAAATAATTACTCTCTCAACTTCTTAGTTTTAGTTTGAATTTGGCAACAATTTAAATAGCTATCAATTTATTTTTACTCAATACCACTTATTTAAATATTTCTAACACTCAGATACAACTCAAACTGAGATCAGAGACGTATCAATCAGGTACCTACGTATCAAGACAATCGTTCGAGTCCGTTTCAACGCGACGGTACCTGTCCGATTCATTGCGAATCTAACCTAAAAACATTATACACAAATTCCAAATAATTAAGTCATTATTACTCATAGTTCAGTATATTCTTGAGAATATGTCACAACAAATACAACTATCACAATGGTAGCTTAAGTTATTATCCAATTTTAAATCGGCTTGCAAATATACGATATTTTTTACGAAGTTCATGCGCTTTAACAACTTGCGAAAAAGTAAACGAAATAATGGCTGCCGGAATCTGTCGTTATTGTGAGTTTATCTATGTTCATCAGTGTTGCCAACAACCAAAAGACATGAATGTTTTCTAGGGGAAATAACAAAGATATAGCTGTAATGTTCGTTTCAAAACCCGTTCGTTTCATTGCGGACGGGTCTAATATGTCAAACAACCTTTTTTAATTTTAATGTATTACAAAATCTTTATATCAAATTCAAATTCAAATCATTTATTTCGTGCCACTAACAAATGATATACATCATCCTCCTACCGTTATTCCCGGAGCCTAAAAATATACCTAGGAGCCCGGGGTCCGCTTTGACACCTAATCCCAAGATTTGGCAGAGGCACTAGTTTTACGGAAGCAACTGCCATCTGACCTTCCAATCCAGAGAGGGAAAACTAGACCTTATTGGCATTAGACCGGTTTCCTCACGATGTTTTCTTTCACCGAAAAGCTAAGGGTAAATATTCCGTACGTAAGTTCCAAAACCTACAAGCTGGGATTCGAACCCACGACCACCACTTGACAGCCGCATGCCTGAGTCACTATAATAGGCTACCGCAGCTTCTAATAAATGGTACATGTGCAAACTTATTACACAATACAAACTACAACATGATTTCAGTAACCACTTGATGACACTGGTGGGGGATCACTGGGGGATGGAACTGGTGCAGCCCCTCGCAGTGGAGCATAATAGCAGGTACTGGGTTCGAATCCCGGTAAGGGCATAATATTTCTGTGACGAGCACGAATCATGGACTTTTCTATGTATACAAGTATAATAAGTATAATATTTACCTATGGTTCAAGCTTTGCTTTAGTTTGGGACTAGGTCGATTTGTGTAAGATTGTCCCCACATATTTATTTACTTATGATTATGTAAAACAAATTTAGTTTTACTGGTTTCTAATACCATATATTGGATTTCAGTGCGATTCTAAGGCTCAATGTGATTCAGTTTAAGTATTTCGCATTCTGCGCTTTTTATTGTGATAATTTCGCTTGTCATAGGTATTTCCAAGACTGTGTCATAGAGTCTGATTCAGTCAAAGTTACTAAACCTGTTTTTTTTGCTATTAGAATGACGTCATTCATTCATCACAAGTATTGAATAAGTAGTCAATGTGTTTTTTTCACAGAATTTGAATTCGTTCAAAATAAAATCAAGGAATTTAATTGAAATTGAATTGCATATTGCGATCATTGAAATATTTTTAACAGCTACACGGTTTCGCTATCAGCTTTGAGTGGAATCGAAGTTAATTCAGACATAAGTAAATTACCTGTCCCGTGTTTTCAGTCGCTGGATCATAAGAGGGACATTCTGGGAGAATTTCGCATTCCAATTTGAATGTATGTACTTTTTGTGTGTTTTGCACGCTGGTGCCACGCGTGTTTAGTTACTAGTTTTTAATTAACGCGCGAGCCCAGTGTTGCCAACACTCCCATTTGAATTTATACGTTAGGTACTTTTTCTACTCCTGTACCGTTATCTGTCATTTAAATAGGCTGTAGCTCAAATACAATGACACGACTACTAAGTCGTCGAAAAACTGCGTTTTTGGGCCATAGAGCATACTCTATGGCCCAAAAACGCACTGTTTAGCGTACTTTTTTGGTTCATACATTTTTCATAAAAGCACTGTTTAACTTTTTTTAAATCGGCCGCTATATTGCAGTGGTGCCAACTTCATAAACAAATATTTCGAAATAAAAGTATTTATTTACGATTTAACATTTGTATATTATACATTATTTACTACAATAATAACTAATTATCATCTAATGTGTGTTAAATTACATGTTCTAAAAATTTTTGGTATTTATTATATAAATAAACAGTTCGAATTGGCAAGTGCAAACAAATTAAAAACAAAACAAACCATAACCAAGAGCTGTCACATTTCCGATTTCCCACCAAAATACAGTTCAAAATGAAAAGACAAAAGATGATAAACTATTAGTCCTAAATTATTAAGATTTTATTCGTGTTTGTGAAGACAAAAGTGTACGTTCCTTTTAAAATGGTCGAAGTAATTAATAACTGCACTCCTGAAGAAATTTCGTGAGTAACAAAAGTACGAATAGAAAACTTGCTGCCTGAAAAGTTTAACTATTATGTAGTCTGTTATTTATTTAAAATTTGTCGTTAAAAAAGTATTGTATGCAACGGTGTATAACTGGTCTAAAAACGCTCGTGGCGTCTTTTATTGCGATGCTCGCCAAGGCTCGCATCGCAACCCACGCCACTCGCCTTTTAAGACCCTTCTTATACAACAGTTGCATAAAATACTATATATTAAAATTTGAAATTTGGAACATGGATGAATTAAGTTTCATCCGATTTCAAAACTTCGGCATTCAATATCTAGATGATTCTTTTATCAGTATTGCCAGCATTTTTTGCAATTTCTTACCGCCGTACATGTAAAATGCAAATTGTTGCAAACCATTTTCAACCACTTGCTTGCTTCTTACCAACTCAAGTATCAAAGCGACAGATAATGGCATTTTTGTTAAAAAAGGTTCGATAGAAGGTTATGAATGTTATAATATAAAGCATTTGTAGGTATGCGTACCTAATCCGTAAATAAACGACGAAATAATGTGTGCAAACCATTTTTCAACCACCTGCTTGCTTCTTACCAACTCAAGTATCAAAGCGACAGATAATGGCATTTTAGTTAAAAAAGGTTCGATGGAAGGTTATGATATTTAGCATTAGTATGCGTACCTAATCCGTAAATATACGACGCAATAATGTCACATTAATCCGCACGCCGCACTGGGGAAGTTTAAACTCCAATATTTAGTTTAAAACGATCGCAAACTTTTTGGAGCGAATTTATCGCTGGGACGCTTAGTTATTTTTCAATTTGGGAGATCTCTGGAACGCTTTAAAAGTAGTTTAAACGACGATTACGAGAGAAATGCACAAAGTTTGTTATTGAGGAAAAAAGTACATGAGCTGAAAACGTTTTTTATTCCAAAGTCGCTTTAAGTCTCACTGCTAAGGCTTCAGCCTTGGCTCTTGTTTATAGTTGTTTTGCGTAGGTTTTTTCGTTAAGAGAAATTTGCTGAAGCATTTTAATAGTTATAATATAGAAATAGCCAGTTATGTTTGTATGGATTAACAAATTAATAAACAAGTTCCTATTCACAGATTTATAACGTGGTACCTACTAATATTTTAATAGTTGCGGTTTTTCCCCATATTCAATCTATGATTAGTTTTTCCCGAACTATTAAAAACACATTAAAAATAAATACAATACAGAAAAAAACTAGTGGCTCTGTGAGGTGTAGAACTGCCGTCTTTTTTAAAAAAAAAGTTTTTTTTTAATTTCCAAATATTGAATTAAAACATTTTTTTTATAAAAATCATCGAATCTGCTCACAAAATTTCAAGACAATCGGTTGAAAGATGCGATCTGTAGAGCAGAACAGCCGGACAGACGCCGGACATACGAAACAATTTTTGCCCAAGCTGAAACAGAGTTACTTCGTTCGCTTCGCAAGCTCGATCAAAAACCGACCGTTTTGTTAAAAATAGTATCACAACCTATGACACTCACACGACAAAAACAAGGTATGCAAACACTTGAAAAACATAACCTCACATCTGCCACAGCTGCGTAAAAAACCCATATCTATTATATATAGACGTTTTTGACGTCCCTATTAGTATTTTTCACAATCGTGTTATAATAGCTGAGAGCTTTTTAGTCGAGTACCGTGTTTAGGCCACGAAGCTTGCTGACTGGCCTAAGTAAGGTACGAGATTAAAAAGCTTGATTATGACACTATTGTGAACAATACTTTTTGTACGAGTTCATTAAAATTAATAATTTAAGTCATTAATACGAGTAAGTATATAAGAAAACTAAAAATCGTAAGTACTATTATCACATTACCGGCGTCCGTAATGTTGCAGTACTGTGCTGTGATTGGCATACTAGCCAATCACAAAGCTTAATATTTTTATTTTTTTATGCCCTGGATACAGCAGCAAGTTTAAGTAGATTTTTAACAGATGACGCAACGCTGCTACATTCCGAAACGCCATAAATTGGCAATTTTTTATCGGATCGAGTCTTCTTAAACAAGGACCCTTTTTAGGGTTCCGTACTCAAAGAGTAAAACGGGACCCTATTACTAAGAGTTCGCTGTCCGTCCGTCCGTCCGTCCGTCCGTCCGTCCGTCCGTCTGTCTGTCACCAGGCTGTATTTCAAGAACCGTGATGGCTAGAGAGTTGAAATTTTCACAGATTATGTATTTCTGTTGCCCTATAACAACAAATACTAAAAACAAAATATTTTTCCCATACAACAAACGTAATTTTTTTGCCGTTTTTATGGATATTGGTACGGAACCCTTCGTGCGCGAGTCCAACTCGCACTTGGCCGGTTGTTTTAAATACAAAGTTCTATTTTCAATTTTTTTTCGGTTGTCTAGAGCGTATCGAAACAGTTATTTCGGTTGTTTCGGAAGTAACAGACTATTCGACGATGAAAAGAGTGACGTTGCAGTATTCTCTATGAAATCTTAATACACAGATTTTAATTGACGAGTACAAAAAAACATTTTTAAAATACAAAGAGTAACTTTCGATTATCCGGACTAGTTCTATCATGATCATGAACCATAGATATAAGGAATGGCTATAAGACAAAATGAAAAACGTTTTTTTTCAGAAACATATTTTTGGCACCAACCAGAGGGGTAATCACGTAACGTAAAAATGATAGGGTAAAAGCTCCGAGGAACGTATGTATGTAAGTTTGCCAATAAAATTTGAGTACCAGTTAAATTTTAACTGATCGACGGCAAGCAAGTAACTTTTACTTAATCATTCATAGAGCTAAATATAACAGTAACCTAAAACAGTCAATCGCCGAGTGGCACTCGGTCGTTTAGAAGGGTAAAAGCTCCGAGGAACGTATGTAAGTAAGTTTGCCAATAAAATTTGAGTATAGTTGTTATTTTCTAAGCCGTCCGTTCCGCACTAAAGAACGCCGCACTGCAGAACGGACGGCTTAGAAAATAACAACTATACCAGTTAAATTTTAACTGATGGACGTCAAGCAAGTAACTTTTAATTGATCAATCATAGAGCTAACTATAACAGTAACCTAAAACAGTCAATTGCAGAGTGGCACTCGATCGTTTAGAAGGGTAAAAGCTCCGAGGAACGTATGTAAGTAAGTTTGCCAAAAAACTTTGAGTTACAGTTAAATTCTAACATGATAGACGGCAAGCAAGTTACTTTTACTTGATTATTTATAGAGCTTACTATAACGGTAACCTAAAACAGTCAATCGCCGAGTGGCACTAAATCGTTTAGTAGGGTAAAAGCTCCGAGGAACAAATGTAAGTAAGTTTGCCAATAAATTTTGAGTAACAGTTAAATTCTTACATGATAGACGGCAAGCAAGTATTTTTAACTTGATCATTCATAGAGTTAACTATAACAGTAACCTAAAACAGTCAATCGCAGTGTGGCACTTGATCGTTTAGTAGGGTAAAAGCTCCGAGGAACGTATGTAAGTAAGTTTGCCAAAAAAACTTCGAGTTACAGTTAAATTCTAACATGATAGACGGCAAGCAAGTAACTTTTACTCGAATATTAATAGAGCTTACTATAACAGTAACCTAAAACAGTCAATCGCAGAGTGGCACTCGATCGTTTAGTAGGGTAAAAGCTCCGAGGAACGTATGTTAGTAAGTTTGCCAAAAAACTTTGAGTTATAGTTGAATTCTAACATAAAAGACGGCAAGCAAGTAATTTCTACTTGATTATTCATAGAACTTACTATAACAGTAACCTAAAACAGTCAATACAGGGTGGCACTCGATCGTTTAGTAGGGTAAAAGCTCCGAGGAACGTATGTAAGTGTTGTTTGCCAATAAACTTTGATTAACAGTTAAATTCTAAAATCGTTAGACGACAAGCAAGTAACTTTTACTTGATCATTCATAGAGCTTACTATAACAGTAACCTAAAACAGTCAATCGCCGAGTGGCACTCGATCGTTTAGTAGGGTAAAAGCTCCGAGGAACGTATGTAAGTAAGTTTGCCAATAAATTTTGAGTAACAGTTAAATTCTTACATGATAGACGGCAAGCAAGTAACTTTTACTTGATTATTCATAGAGCTAACTATAACAGTAACCTAAAACAGTCAATCGCAGAGTGGCGCTTGATCGTTTAGTAGGGTAAAAAAAAGCTTGATTATGACACTATTGTGAACAATACTTTTTGTACGAGTTCATTAAAATTAATAATTTAAGTCATTAATACGAGTAAGTATATAAGAAAACTAAAAATCGTAAGTACTATTATCACATTACCGGCGTCCGTAATGTTGCAGTACTGTGCTGTGATTGGCATACTAGCCAATCACAAAGCTTAATATTTTTATTTTTTTATGCCCTGGATACAGCAGCAAGTTTAAGTAGATTTTTAACAGATGACGCAACGCTGCTACATTCCGAAACGCCATAAATTGGCAATTTTTTATCGGATCGAGTCTTCTTAAACAAGGACCCTTTTTAGGGTTCCGTACTCAAAGAGTAAAACGGGACCCTATTACTAAGAGTTCGCTGTCCGTCCGTCCGTCCGTCCGTCCGTCCGTCCGTCCGTCTGTCTGTCACCAGGCTGTATTTCAAGAACCGTGATGGCTAGAGAGTTGAAATTTTCACAGATTATGTATTTCTGTTGCCCTATAACAACAAATACTAAAAACAAAATATTTTTCCCATACAACAAACGTAATTTTTTTGCCGTTTTTATGGATATTGGTACGGAACCCTTCGTGCGCGAGTCCAACTCGCACTTGGCCGGTTGTTTTAAATACAAAGTTCTATTTTCAATTTTTTTTCGGTTGTCTAGAGCGTATCGAAACAGTTATTTCGGTTGTTTCGGAAGTAACAGACTATTCGACGATGAAAAGAGTGACGTTGCAGTATTCTCTATGAAATCTTAATACACAGATTTTAATTGACGAGTACAAAAAAACATTTTTAAAATACAAAGAGTAACTTTCGATTATCCGGACTAGTTCTATCATGATCATGAACCATAGATATAAGGAATGGCTATAAGACAAAATGAAAAACGTTTTTTTTCAGAAACATATTTTTGGCACCAACCAGAGGGGTAATCACGTAACGTACCGAACGCGCGTCGGTACAATTTAACTGTCAATTTTCCATATAAAAAGTGACATTTAGACTAGTGTTGTAAAAGACTCGCGTTCTAGAGTCCTGATTCAGGAGACTCGACTCAAATATACGGGACTCGGGGAACTCGATGACTCCCGAGTCTAGAGTCCAGTCGAGCGTGAGTCATCTGTCCGACGACTTGAGTCTCTAAAACCACTCGAGTCTTCAAACAAACTCGAGTCCATGAGTTTCCAAATTAAATACAGAGTAAGTTAGCAATACAATACGAACGAATCCGAAGTGAGAATCGGAAAAAATAGGCGCCATATTGATTTACTACACGTTTTTTTTATTTAACTTGCACTGTTCGTGCCTCTATATATGTAAATACGAGTATGTAAGTTGTCCGTCAAAATTTGCAATCCAGAGGGCCTACCGCGAAAGGCATTCGAAGTTTCCCCTCTCTTTCATACTTATGAGTTCGTACGTAAGTGCGACAGAGAGGGAAAACTTCGAATGCCGTTCGCGGTAGGCCCTCTGTTTTCAGTCACTTTCCGTTATCCGATTGAGCTGAAATTTGGAATACTTATGTATGTTTGGTGACAATGCAGTACTTTGTCACCATTTAGCTGATCTGATGCTGAAGCCGGAAGATGGCTACTGGAACTCTATGATAGAAAGTGTTATGATAGTCGAGGTTGGGCTCGTTTGTTTTTTTATCGTCAGCACTTACCATTGCACATGATGGCGAGGGTCTCATGATGGAGCCGGAAGATGGCCACTGAAACTCTATGACGGAAAGTGCTATGATAGTCGAGTGTGGGCTCGTTTTCTTTGTTATCGTCAGCACTGACCATTGCACATGATGGCGAGGGTCTCATGATGGAGCCGGAAGATGGCCGATGGAACTCTATAACGGAAAGTGCTATGATAGTCGAGGTTAAGCTCGTTTGTTTTGTTATCGTCAGCACTTACCATTGCACATGATGGCGAGGGTCTCATGGTGGAGCCGGAAGATGGCCAATGGAACTCTATGACGGAAAGTGCTATGATAGTCGAATATGGGCTCGTTTGTTTTGTTTTCGTCAGCACTTACCATTGCACATGTTTGCGAGGGTCTCATGATGGAGTCGAAAAATGGCCACTGGAACTCTATGACGGAAGGTTAAGCTCGTTTGTTTTGTTATCGTCAGCACTTACTATTGCACATGATGGCGAGGGTCTCATGATGGAGCCGGAAGATGGCTACTGGATTTTTTTTAGTCTAGTATAGTGGTCAAATCATTGGTTTCGATTCTGATGATAAGAGCGTAAGTTGTCAGAAATCGATACAATTTATGAATTTGTAACCGAAATAAAACAGTACATGAAAAAAGTATCAAAACATGGCAATAAATTCCAAAGTTAAAAAACAAAAATTTATTTAAAAAAATAACAAAATATATATTTTTAAAAACAGAATTTGTTCAAAATGTGCACTGAAAAAAAGTATTTTTTTTTTATATTTTAATGGCATCAATCACTTGGCCCTTGATCGCGTTGGATGGAGTGACATCATACGTGGTTGTTATAAAGATGTAATAAAGATTTAAAAGCTTGAGGCACTGAAGTACAGTAACTTCTATCAGGCCTTTATATAGCGCTTTTTCGCATAGCACTATCGTTTATAACGTTATTTTTCCTTTAGGCTTTTTAAAGCATTATACTTAAAACGATATTTGACGCGCTGTAAAGCGGTATCCATTATAACGTTATAAATCTAAACCAATATATAAAGCGATACTTTTATAAGCGATATAATATATTATAACGTTATAGGCTACCCCTTTCTCGCATTCAGTTTCGCCTACTCGTGCGAGGTCAGCACAACTCGCATTTTAAAACGATATTATAACGTTATTCGACCGTATTTTATTATGTTATGATATTCATTCTGTTATGATATGATATTTATATGGAAAATATTAATTTTGTTATAACGATATTGTTTAACACTAACGCTAAAAAAGCGATATCATAACGAAATATATCGTTATGATATCGCTTATTTCATAAAACGTTTAATAGGCCAGTCCGTAGGGGTTCAAAGCACGGGGAGGTACCTACGTTGCAAAAGGTGGTGTAGAAGTTTTTTTTTTTTTACATCGATACAACCGAGCAAATATCAAAAATGGTTATACGAGACAACTTTTGGCAGCCACAAATCCTCGAAATTTTATAGACTTTTTTTGGTTTCTCACTCGTAGATTCTATACGGTGCATCCTAGCGAAAAGTAACTCACTAGGAAATTAAAGAACATGAAATTATGCGTCTAATGAGTACCAATACATAACACTTCAGTTCAGCGACATAGTAGAAAAACATGGTCGAAAACGAGGCTTTCCTCAACTTTGTAAGTTATTTCAAGATAATGGTTTTTAAGCTTCTGAGTATCAATTTTGAATTTAACTATAGACTTTAGCTCCTCAATTATAGGAGTTTACATAATCGGGAGTTATTTCAGCATTAGTATCATCATAACTGGTAATCGAAGAGCTGGCGGTTTTCTCGTGCAACGCATCAGCATTGCAGTTCAATGAGGAAATACCGCCAGCATACTCGGTACAATGCCTAGAGGGCCTTTTTAGGGTTCCGTAGCCAAAATAGCAAAAACGGAACCCTTAAACAATATTTAAAAAAAAAAACCTTTTGCAACAAAGAAATACTCTACGGACTGACCTATTATATTATGATATTGACAGCTCAGCTACATGAACGTCGTTTTTGAATGGTTTACTTCGTATTCTTGACTAATTAGGCACGGTTAAAAACCGGCTTCACAAGGTTGTTCAAAATGCTCCGTTTATCTTTTTTTTGTCTGATATATTTTTCTGAAATATACGATCAATGACCACCAAGACATTTGATGTTTAGATTTATCATTTTGTAGATTATTTTTCACACCTAATACCTACCTACTATAATTTTAAATTGTAAAGTGCTTTGGTTCTTTGCTGTCAAACTGTATGCAAATTTGGTATGAAATACTTAAAATAAATTTTGGAATCCAATATTAACATCATTGTTGGAATGTGCAACTTTTTGGATTATAAAATGGACTTCGATTTTATTCTGCACCCTCTATTACCAAGAAATTGACACCCATGGCGACTGTTACGAAAAAAAAGGCCATGTCCACCATTTTGGATTCCAAAATTGATATAATTATAGGAATCTGCACCCTCAAATACCCTAAAAGTGACATCTAAGACGAATTTTAGGAAAAAACCATTTCCGCTATTTTAGATTCCAAAAATCTACACCCTCGATTACCCGGAAAGTGACACCCATGAGAACTTTTCGGAAAAAAGCCATGTTTGCCATTTTGGATTCCAAAATGGACATCAGTTGTAGATTCTGCACACTCGAATATCCAGAAAGTGACACCCATGATGACTTTTAGGAAAAAACCCGTGTCCACCATTTTCGATTCCAAAATGGACATCATCTTTGGAATCTACACCCTTGAATACCCAGAAAGTGACACCCATGAAGACTTTTAGGAAAAAAGCCATGTCCGCCATTTTGGATTCCAAAATTGACATCATTTTTGGAATCTACACCCTCGATTACCCGGAAAGTGACACCCATGACGACTTTTAGGAAAAAAGCCATGTCCGCCATTTTGGATTCCATAATGGACATCATCTTTGGAATCTACACCCTTGAATACCCAGAAAGTGACACCCATGACGACTTTTAGGAAAAACGCCATGTCCGCCATTTTGGATTCCAAAATGGACATCATTTTTGGAATCTACACCCTCGAATACCCGGAAAGTGACACCCATGACGACTTTTAGGAAAAAAGCCATGTCCGCCATTTTGGATTCCAAAATGGACATCATTTTTGGAATCTACACCCTTGAATACCCAGAAAGTGACACCCATGACGACTTTTAGGAAAAAAGCCATGTCCGCCATTTTGGATTCCAAAATGGACATCATTTTTGGAATCTACACCCTTGAATACCCAGAAAGTGACACCCATGACGACTTTTAGGAAAAACGCCATGTCTGCCATTTTGGATTCCAAAATGGACATCATTTTTGGAATCTACGCCCTCGAATACCCGGAAAGTGACACCCATGACGACTTTTAGGAAAAAAGCCATGTCCGCCATTTTGGATTCCAAAATGGACAATAGTTTTGGAATCTGCACCCTCGACATCCCAGACACATGACGATTGGTGTGACCCATGAGTTTGATTCAGACCTTAAGCCTCTCAAGATGGGCGCGGCCTGCGGTGGCGGTCAATAGTAATTCTGACAGCCATTGTCAAATTTACTACTGATCGCCACCGCAGGCCGCGCCAGTGTGATTCAGGCCTTACGCGGGCGAAGCCGCGCGGGCAGTTGGGTATGAATCGGGCTCAAACAGTGAAACAACTAGGTATCTTGGAACTCGGAGCTCGGTCCAAAAAAGGACTCAGCCGCGAAAAGAGACTCGAGTCTTGATGCCACGCTCGTTTAGTTCGCTAGACTCACTCAGCAAGAAGTCTTGCAAAATGTGGAGTCTTGAAATATTGAGCCGAGTGTCGTTTTTGGACTCCGAGTCTTATTATGAAGACTCAGAGAACTCGAGTCTTTTACAACACTAATTTAGACCTACCCGACGTTCGTACAATGCGTTACGTGATCGACCTGCAGGTGGCCGGCTGTAAATAAAAATTATATGCACCTCTATGGTCATATTTGTTATACAGGCAGGATATATAATTATATTTTTTATATTTATTATGTAGGTAGGATAGGTTACCTTCTTGATTTTTTATCGATTAGTTTCTGGTTACATTATTGAGTTAGTTTATTGGAACACCTTCTTTTCGCAACTAACGTTTGGCAAACTGATTCATTTCGCAACTTTTCATTTTCCAAACTCTGAAACTGTAAATATTTCAGGATTTATTTCATGGCCATCGTGCAGAAACCTATAGGTTAGGTTAGTTTGTAAAAATCCTGAAATATTTAACAGTTTCAGAAATATTAAGAAGTTGGGAAATGAAAAGATGCGAAATGAATCAGGTTGCCAAACGTAAGTTGGGAAACATTAGTGAACCTAGTTTATTATCTGCAGGTCGATCACGTAACGTATGCGCGTCAGGTAGATCTAAATGTCACTTTTATAGGGAAAAATTACAGTTAAATTGTCCTAACGCGCGTTGAGAATGTTACGTGGCTACCCGTCTGATCTCTTTGTTCAAGTATCAAATTATACTTTTGACTAATGAAAGATCTAATTTACATTGATATCGCTTTTAAATGTATAACAAAATTCTTTAGAATTTTTTTATTTAATGTCTTAACTTTCAATAAAATAAAGAAGCAAAAGTCGTCTACGATAAAGGCCGCTTATTCACCGTTAAGGGTCAAGGCACACCTGGAGTAGATTGAATTCTATGAATAAATTTGCCCGCACAACACTTTTGTGTCAAAGGATGGGAGAAAGCGGGGTTTTACGCTCGTTATGACTTTTTGATGGTACTTTGAAGTTGTAAATCACAAGTTTGCGTGAGAATATGCCCTTACTTTTTATTACATTTAACAAGGCTCTTACTTGCTCTGTGGGAAAAACATGTGGTAAAGGCTTTTGAAGTCATGATAAAAAATTACATTGAAAGTGTATCCTTTTTCTTTTTAGAGGAGAGTTTTCAACTATATTTAATGAGTACCAATCTAATAAAAGGTTTGTCGAGTAGTGTGAACAGTTAAAGTCAGGTGTTTAGAGACGGCAAGTAGTTTCTTCATTTGTTCTAATTATTTATTACAATAATATTCTAACTATGCCTATTTTTCCTATAAGAACAAGGCGTCAGCGGTTTTTAATGTGTAAACAGCTACTTGTCACTTACCTTCTAACTATGTCTTACAAAACTAATCAGCTGCTTCACACTTACCACTTAGCTACATCTAACAAACCTAAACAGTTGCTGGTTGCTTACCATTTAACTATGCTAACAAACCTAACCAGCTGCTTGTTATTTACCACCTAATTATGCCTAAAAACCTAAACATCTACATACCACTTACGACCTAACTATGCCCAACAAACTTAATTGGCTACTTGTCACTTACCACATAACTATGCCTTACAAACTTAAACATCTGCCTATAACTTATTACCACCTAATTATGCCTAACAAAACTAAGCGGCGACTTCATACTTAACACCTAACTAACAAGGACACACGTTAAGACATTTCAACTGTGAATGTGAAAGGCAATTGCCCTGCAGGAGGCCTATTTTGTTGTGCGCATTCGATTTGACTCATTGAAGCACGTGGAAGCGAACGTGCTCGACATTATGAAGATTTGACTGACCAAAATGTTTAGAACGCCTGATAATATCCGTCTTTTCATCATCATGGCGCGTGGTCAAATAGTCCTCATCCTCCTCATCGATTTTGATTACGGCGACCCTAACAAATTATGGATTATTATGAGCTCTGATATGACTGGCCAGACCACCACACCGCACGCGTTCAGATTCGGGTTTGAGCACGTCTTTATGGCACAGGTGCTGACCGCCGTGCTTCCGCTTACCCTTGGCTAACTCTGAATAGAATACAACCTTAGGCAAGCAACGGTCATTCATTCGAATGATATGTCCACTCCACCTGAGCTGACGTTGCATTAGGAGAGTCTCCATGCCATACATCCCGGAGCGACGCAGAACCTCAGAATTTGGAACACATGGCACCATGTCTCTGCTCCGTACAGAAGAACATGGATGATCAAAGCCTTATAAATGCTTATCTTTGTCTCTAGCTTGAGATCATGGGACTTCCACACACGATCATTTGCCCGAAATTGGCAGCGGCGTTGGCGATACGTTAAGGTATTTTCATCACACTTGCTCATAAATGGTGTTATTCTATGCCTGTATACGGAAGAACAATGGCCTAAATTGTTCCCGCGGCAAATAATGATCCCAAGGGAAGTAATGAGCTTGTGTGTGATCTGATTGGTTAAGCCAAATCTTAATAGCCGCGTACGACAAGAATTCTGGCTCTGTGATTGGTAATCGAGCAGGCCACGCCCTGCAAGAACCACATGCTCCATGCTCTGTGATTGGTTGAAATATTGAAATTACGCCCCCCACTCGCACTGATCTGGAAGTAAAGTTGTCAATTTCGTCAACATTTGATTGGTGCGCTTGTATAAAACATCGATTTTTCTGTCTTTTGTAGTTATTTATTTCCTCGCAAATGTGATGAAAAGGATTGTGTATAACACGGGCGTAAGAATATTGCAAACTCGAGTCATCAAAAGCCCTCCGCCTCACGGCGTCGGGCTTCTGATAGACTCTCGTTTGCAATATTCCTCATACGCCCCTTGTTAAACAATGTACTATTCCGAACCCATGCCGGATAGAGCTCCCAAGTGAGATACTTCTTCTAGGGGTTTCCCATTTAGGTTCAGTGCTATTGGATCAGCGTCAATTCCTCTTGGTGGCTGTTCGTGGATCTGGGTTTTCAGAGCACTTATAACGAGGCCGAATTGTTGACAATTTGGTCATACAGAGATTATAAAGCCCAGTTTCAAGCAAATACGTTGTTGCTGTGGGTAACTTAGTATGTTTAAGGATTCCCCGTACCCCGTACCTCTAAAAGAATAAACGGAACCGTTAAAGGATCACTTTGTTGTCCGTCTGTCTGCCTGTCTGTCAAGACCCTTTATCTCGGGAACGCGTCGAGGTATCGAGTTGAAATTAAAACCATATACTACGGTCTGCAGTCCCTTAAAGCTGTGAAAAAATCATACTTCTAAGTTAATTACTGTCCGTTGACCTAGAACTATGAAATTTGGCAAGTAATATCTTCACTAAAAGTACAGGGAAAAATCTGAAAACTATGCATTTGTAATTTGGTACGGAACCCTCTGTTGGTGGGCGAGTCTGACTCGCACTTTATTGCACACCTCAATACATGAATCTGATACAGGCATACCTAGTTACTGACGTAAATTCTAACGTTTCTTTATGAAATCGGAGGTGACATGTGAACCATTACGACTTAGTTAATGATTTCCGCTTTCCGCCTATACCTTCGATCCAACCAATGTCGGACTCGGGCCACATTTCATCGAAAACAAGAACTTATTGCCATCCGCGTCGTAAATAACTGAACATTATTAGATTGCAAATCAAACCTGATTTTTCGTACCTTCCGCTGAAGGTCTAATTACCGGCGAAAGTTTTCGACAGTCCGTTGTAAATTATTTCCAAGTCGGGGGATTTCTGTCTTATTGAATTCTCGGTAGGTATTATTACAATTTCGAAGTTTTGTTCCGACTTTATTGTATCAACGTCGCCGTCTGCTATGAATTTCTATTTACTCTTTGTTGGGCAGTTATAGGGTAATTTTATTGAATTTAGCATAATTATTGTGATATGGTTCTTGTTTTTTTGATAAGTTGCCAGGATCTATGTAATTGAAATAAAGATCACTAACAATGACAAAATATATCATATCATTCCCTTACTGGGGCAGATGGATTTACTAATTAATTAAGCTACTATATGTAGGTCCAGTTGCTTGGCCAACGAATCATATCATGAGTTTATTATGTGTTTTGACGACTGGTTAGCCTAGTGGAGTGTAGCTGCCGACGAACTTGAAGGTCCTGAGTTCGAATCCCGGTAAGGGCAAATATTTGTGTGATGAGCATGAATATTTTGTTTCCGAGTCTTATAGGATGTTTTCTAGGTATTTAAGTATTTATATCGATTAAATATATCTTCGTCTAGTACATACCCATAACACAAGTCTTATTGAGCTTATTACAGGAGCGAGGAGCATACTAAAAAAGGCTAGTTCGATTTGTGTACAATTGTCCCCTTATAGTTATTCATTTATTATTTATTTGATTGATTTATTTATTTTATCGATGTTTGCATTTGACCTAACTGGATTACCTTTTCCCATGTTAGTTTCTCTGCTGGTAACACTACTTAGATAAAGATATGATCAGTAATATAATTTTCGAAATATATTTAGTTTTTGCATTGAAAATGTATTTTTTTTTTCCTACCATTTGCTCGCGTTTTTGAAAACTATAGGCTATTAGAATATTATGTGAATTACAAGTTTGCTCAGAAGGGTGCAATAAAATCTTCAGAAAGAGAAAAAAAAAGTGTGATATTATTTAACATAATCTATTTATAGACTCACTAGCTTTTGCCCGCGACTTCATCCGCGTGAAAGTCGTTGATATAATCTACATACTAATTTTCGCCCCCATTTCACCACCTTAACGGATGATTTTTGGGATAAAAACTATTCTACGCAACGCAAACGCTGCTTTGTCTCGAATAAATCTTTATTTCTTTCTATCTTTCTTTCTATGTCCTTTCAAGGGACTCAAACTACCTATCTTCATACCTCATCACAATCGGTTCAGCGGTTTAAGCGTGAAAACGTAACATAAGTACATATAGAGTTACTTTCGCATTTATAATATGAATAGTGTGAATTTTTCATAACATTCGTTTCTTACATTATTGATCATCATCATCATCATTATATCAGCCGAAAAACATCCACTAATGGACATAAGCCTCCCCCAAAGAGTGCCACAATGACCGGTCCTGTGCCATCCGCATCCAGCGGACTCCCGCGAACTTAAACAGTTCATCAGTCCACCTTGTGGAGGGTGTAACAACGCTGCGCCTGCCGGTACCTACTTACGTTGTCGCAACTCGAGAACCTATCCGCCCCAATGGTCATCAGTTCTGCGTGCAATGTGCCCCGCCCACTATCACTTTAATTTAGCTATTCAGAGGGCTATATCAGTTACCTTGGTTCTGCTGCAGATAGCCACATTATTTATATAAAACCCTTTTTTATTCATTTCAATTTAAACACATTTCGTTTAAATACATTTGTCGAATTTGAATGAAAAAGGCTACCTAAATGTTATCAAAAGAACGTTTGAACATAAAGCCTAGTAATGTTTTTTTTACATCTTCGCTTCTTGGCTTACCTACTTAGAGAATGCTACTAAGTTAAGTTTTATGTCTAAACCCATAAAAGAAATGTTTGAAAAGACTTGCTTTGGATTATTTATTTTAATTTACATTTCTCGTGAATGGCTTTTATAGTTTACATTTGAAAAACAGAATTGAGCTACTGAATAAATATTAGAGTAAAAAGTCATTTAGCAGCATTTTTAATAATTTACGCTATTCTGTAGTGATCATTTAAAAGACACTGTGTAAGTTTGTATGAAACTGTCTGTATATAAAGGATTTTCGGGATAAACATATTATATTATCCTGTGGGTCCGCTTACGTTCGTTGTAAACCGCGGGGGACTCGCACGGCCAAGCATCTAGTTAGTAGGAATGGTACCAAGTCAAATAGGTTTCAATACAAACAAGTGCCCTTATCCTATTTTTGTGGAACATTAGTATTTATTACTCACTCACGCTCACACTGACAGCTTACTGATACCGCACCGAGGCCGCACTGACAACATTAAATGAGAAAGCTTAGGTAATAATATTGCGGGCAAAAACCATTGTTTTTAATAAAGAGACGTATAGTCGTAGTGTCGTTTGGATAATGCACCGTAAAATACCCAACATAGGCCATAGAATAAATGATTACTTAAATCGGAACTAGGCTAAGTGGCCGTTCATTACAGTTAGTAACTACGTGCAAATTTAACACTAAACTGCCGAAGTTGTTTGCTAATGATAGGAAAAAGCCTGAACCCGACGGAGTGAATTTGAATTAATCGCATATCTGGCTACATTCAAATTCAGCCATTAACATGTTAATTAGCGCTTCAGCATACCGTTTATTACAAATAGCTGATATTTTCGGGAACATAATTACTGGCTGTTACGCTGCGGCTCATAGTTAGAGCAAGTGGGCCGAGGATTGATAGGTTTTCATGTAAAGCGTGGGAAATATTAAAATAAAAACGACCTTTTTCTACAGAATTCGTATTTTCTTGAGCTCTCAGAGCCACTAGTTATAATTAATTTATAACTTCGGCATTTCTGCAAAAGTGATAGGATAAGTCATAAAGAAAAGGAATAAAAACAGCAATATCCGCTTATGGTGTATTTGCCCTAGCTTGGTTGCAGTACGGAATTATTGTATGGGGCAACAGTACTGATGTTACCAAGTTATTTTTAATACAAAAAAGATGCATAAGGCAAATACACCATAAGCGGATATTGCTGTTTTTATTCCTTTTCTTTATGCCTTATCCTATCACTTTTGCAGAAATGCCGAAGTTATAAATTAATTATAACTAGTGGCTCTGTTAGCTGTAAAAATCGCAAGCCTGTTATTAAAATGAATCTACAAAAAATACTTTATTAATTATTGAACCTGCCTACATCTATGGTTACAAAATAGGTTATCAATTTTATAATGAATTTTTTAAGCATTGGCTCAACAACAATTTTGATTAGATTAGACACTCAATATGTCTAATACCTTCAATATGTCTGTCCCCGAATTGTACTAAAATCTTCAGTCCACTGAAATCCCAATGCTCCAAACAAGTGCAGTTCACCCCAAATCGTCCGCATAAACCAACGGCAGAATTATACAGACGGAGCAGTTTGATGCAGGCTTTCTTTGTTTACCACGGCATGACATTAGTAAAGGCAGAGAGAGAGGATAAAATACAGCAAAATAAAAGATAAGTTACATAGCAGGTATCCAGTGCGATTAGTATGAGATCCTGCATGAGAGCCTAGATGGTGGCCACCCTGGATTTTTTTGGGCCGTACGTGGTCGCCACTCGAGAACTTTTCCGCCCCAACGGCCATCGGTTCTACGTGCAATGTCCCATGGCCACTTAAGGGCTATATCGGTTACCTTAGTTCTACTGTGGATATCCTCATTTATGATGCGATCACGTAGAGAAACTACCAGCATATGATAGCACTATCCATTGCCCCTTGGGTGACTTTGAATCTTCTAATTTTCAGTACTTTCAGTGCAATTAAATTATGTCATCATAGACAACACACAGTGGTCAAAGACTCTCGTCTTGAAACACTGCGGAATATTAGACGAAAAGTTGTGCCGTAGCTTCCCGAACGCTGTCCAGCCGAGTCGGATCCGACGATTGACCTCTTTCTCGAAGTTGAACCTACCTAACTGGACAGTCTAAAAACTTAACCAAACCTCTAATAACTAAAATGTGTATCGTGCCTTTTTTTACAAACACAAAGTTCGGAGTGACAAACGAATTTAAACGTCAGTTTAGTTCAAAAGGTTTGATAATCGTTAATATGCTCATTATTTATTCTCTAAAAGGGTTATACTTAAGTATGATGAGTAAACGTTAGTGTTTGTAACACAATAAATATTAATTCTAGCACAATCAGTTCGATTCCCATGAAACCACGTTCTTTGATTACCCTGCACGATTATTCAAATGGGCTGTTGGCTGCAGACGGCAAGAAACCAAATGGACTGATTATTGCCAGCAAAAACAACCAGTGCAAACTTATATGTTGGTTGGCCACTTGGTTGTTTGCTATCGGGTATAAATGTCGCAATTAATATATCGTAATTAATAGTTTGTTTGAGCGTAGGGATGTACGTGAAAAGTTATTACGTTTGTTAATGATGACATTGAGTTTTTAATTTGTAATTTTCTTTGTATACCTATATGCATTTATAGTTTTTTTTTCTAGGAACGTTCTAGACTAGTATTTTTTATTCAATTTATATTTTTTATTTTGTGACGATCTTATTGTTAATTATTTTAGTAACTACTGTATAAAGATTATCAATTCAATATTATTTGAGGTGTAATAATTGAATTATTAAATTGCACACTGCACGTAGAACAGATGGCCGTCGGGGCGGAAAAGTTCTCGAGTGGCGACCACGTACCGGAAGGCGCGGCATGGGTAGGCCCCCCACAAGGTGGACTGATGACCTGGTAAAGGTCGCGGGAGTCCGCTGGGTGTGGATGGCGCAGGACTGGTCACTTTGGCACTCTTTGGGGGAGGCCTACGTCCAGCATTGGAAGTCTTTCGGCTATTATGATGATGATGATGATACAATTGCTCTAAACAATTAGTTTAACATTATTTTTCTAACTGGACCTACCACTTGAATAAGGATTATTTTGAATTTGAGTTATTGTTTTAAGTGTTCTATGTAAAAAGCCTACCTGCTGTACAGATACATTTAATAATAGTACTGCTAAGATGCTGATAAGCAATAACGTGTCAACCACCTTGGTGAAACAACGTGATCACTAATTGAAGAAATGGCACCTACGCAAACATTCAAAATTGTTTTTGAAGGGTTCCTATGGCTGACGAGACCCAGCTTTATGCTCCACTAATATTCTATTATCATAATAATCAAAAGTGCAGGTAGGCAAAATTTCAGCATAATTGGTACAGTCAAGGAACTTAATTCCCTACCCATTTCTTTTAAATGTCGTTAGACATTCGCAATGCAATAAGGTCGAAATCTCTATTTTTGTATTGAAATGTCAATACGTATTATTTGTCACTTCACATTACAGATAACCTCTTTGCGAAAAGTTCACATTAGCTTTTTTTCTACATTTGTCATGTGTCAGTGTCAATCGAGACAATTGTAAAATAAAATTCACGTTATTCATTTGAAAAATAAAATGCTTTCCGCTAACCGCAAACTATTAAGAGCTCAAATAGTGGAGTTACACCAGGAAATAATTGGGATTCATGAGATAACACGTTCAAAAGTTCAGTTCACCACAGTTCACCATGTAAACGTAGTTAATCGGTTGCCAAGTTACTAACAAAACACAATACATGCGATATGTCAAAGTAACGCCGCCGTGCTCTAGCTAGCTCTTATGGTAACGGTTTGCTATACGATATTGAACCTTAGGTGGGTTGGAAATTAAATTCCTTGACTGTACATTATAACTACTTTAAAATTCAGTTGCAAGATTAAAATGTATTAAAGGTACTAAAAGAAAGGATATTAAAAGAAATCATTGTATACTAAGGTATTATTTTTAGTGTCAAAACTTAATTGCAGATGCTTTTAAATTTAGACATAACATCTAAAGTCAGAAACTTCTCATTACAATGATTTCGTTCCATTTTACCTCAAAAACCAAATACCGCAAAGGCAACACACATTTGTCTTCCTCCAACTTCAGAACTCGCACGGAGCAAAGTTACGAGCAACGTACTCGTATTCATACGAATACAATTAAATCTTTCCACGTAATATAAACTGCGGTAGGTACAGTTTAAACACACGGCCACGTTACTGGGCAAGTTAATTAACAAATGGGTAGATAGTTTAAACCATTACCATAGACATAGTGAGAGGAGGGAAGTAAGACTACTTGATGCCCTCCAAAAGAATCCTTAATTGAAACTGGCTTAAAAGAAGAATACTACAAAAAAATCGTGGTCGCTTACTATGGGCCTCATAGGAAAGCTCAAATCAAAGTTACCCAGAGGACAATGAAGAGGGCTATGTTGGGAGTTAACTGCGTGATCGCATTACAAATTGGCTATCCACAGCAGAACCAAAGGTAACCGATATAGCCCTCCGAATCGCTTAACTTAAGTGGCAGTGGGCGGTGGCACATTGCACAAAGGTTTTTAAGTAGCGACCACGTACCGGAAGGCGCGGCGTGGTTAGGCCCACAAGGTGGACTGATGACCTGGTAAAGGTAGCTGGAGTCCGCTGGATGCGGGTGGCGCAGGACCGGTCACTTTTGCACTCTTTCGGCTGATATGATGATGATGATGATGAAAAACAATTTCTTCAATCCTTCGGATTGCTGGCTGGCTCCATGGGAAAAGCTTAGAGTCGCATTATAATGGCGCAGCATAAAGGAGGACTATGTTTAGCAATGGACAGACTACGGCTGATGATGATGTTATAGTAATTAGTGGATATTAGTAATAGTAATTAGGAGAGTTTAAAAAACATACCGGGTTAAGGTTAACTAAAGTTATGTTTAAGTCATGTTTAAGCTGTCTGTTTTGTTATAAGGGTCATTGTCAGATTTAGGTTCGCGTCTTTTCGGTGGACATTGCTAAAGTTAAGGGCTATAAAGCCTAATTTTTGGTTGAACTCTGAATCCGCATAAACGGCGTTGCCCCTTCTATAATTCTATGTGATAAAAACATATTATATGTGAGCGTAAAGCCCTTAACTATTGACCACCGGAAAGATGATTTTTGTTTTTGTGACTGACAATGACCCATAAAGTAACAGTGCATGCGTAAGTAAAAACTTACGCATGCGATTGACATTGACTGTCGGTTTTGTTACTATCCGTTTCAATGAATGCACATTAACGTCAGTTAAAATTTGGTCGTATGAGAAGTTTGACGGTTCCCTTTGGGTTGACAGCTGTCAGCGCTATATTTAAAGTAAACCGGTGCGTCAAATGCAGTTGATGTAGCCTAGGTATTCTGGCCAAAGGGCTAGAAGAGCCGTGTTCATATTTGTCTGTGACGTGTCATGACGCTACACAACGATTTCGGTTTCTATACATTTATAAGTTACATAAAAATTCAGATTCATCTGATGGGATGTGAGGGCTCCTGTTGTGTCCGGCGTCAGAGGACATCAGGGATCATCACGTCAGATAAGTATAAATCAGGCTAAATATATTTACACACATTTGCTAAACGATGTATGCTATCCGGTAACATACACAATAAATGACTAAAACTAAGTTCGGCTTTGCGAGCCATATTCGTGCTCACCAGAGGAAATTGTAAGGGTCGCCGTCATGCCCTTGCCAGACAAAGAATGAACTACTTTGGTAACGGTTACCCGCAACCAAAGGAATTCAAGGTGCTCCCGACGAACTGCATCATCCGCTTTGTGGAAATGATGGAGCAAGCCTGGGAGCAGGTATAAAGGAGAGGGCAAATGCAAAAAATATCCCACTGGGTCGAAGTGCATCCGAAAGGGCCCTCACCTAGATAAGATAAGATAAGATAAGGGTCGCCGTCGTCAGATACGACAAGGAGGACTAGATATATAAATGACTTTCAACATACTTTTGTAAAATATCGTAATAGAATAAAAAGAAGTCATGTAACAGTTCACAGAGTACAGTCGCCACCAGATACATCAGAGCAAACAAGCACGTCACAAACATCGGAAATCGGAACACATCTCTATTTTCAAGGCATTAGGGTGCATGTGCCGATATTTTTGAACACCTATAGTGTACCTATGTATGTGATGGCGACTACTGTACCTACCAACTCACATAATAATTATAAGGTTGTGATTTTCATCGTAAAGGTTCGTTTACATTTATATCTGTTATTTGTATACGCCATATTATTAGTAAATATGATATTTTCTCATTAGAACCGTATTATTTTCGAGTTATGCTAGCCTTTGCACAATTACAAATAGGAGGAAATGCTTTCGTGTAAATATTATGAGGACTGTGAAGAATAAAGAATGTTGTGAATACTGTCGTAAATAATTGCGAACACACAGAGATATATATATTTATACCTACTTGATTCGCGGTGAATATGTTTTATTTACACAAAAGAGGTTCTTCCTACACAAAAATAGATCTTGAACCAAGAAATTGTTTTGAAGATGTTAAAATGTCTCGAATAAGGTGACATCAAGTCGAGAGAATGATCTTAATTCAAGATGATTTATTTGTATGTTTCGTTCAAGATAATGGCGGTCTTATCTTCTTAATAAATTTCCGCAATAAAAGTTTTTATTTCTAAGTTGAAACGCTTACGTGTAAAGCCTAACAAAATTCTTCTTCTCAACTCACTATGACGTGGCAGAGTTTCACACAATTTCTTCAAACTTGCCTCGGCGGTTATGGAAATCGTTTGATAATTTTCATAAATAAGACGAAGTTTCTACGGTATATTATTCAAATGAAAGCAGATTTGAGCACTTGGACGCAGACGGGCTTTGACCTAGGATTCTAGACTGTTGTAGTTTTCACTACTATTCGTATTATGTTTTATTCCTAGACTAGCTTAGTTGTGCTCGTGAAAATGGCATGTACGAGGTGTAAAAGAAATTAACATTTTCTATGAGTAAGACCGTAAGAAAAATAAGTTGATATTCTGCAGTAGCGTGGAGTCCCCCTTCCGTCGTCTTGACTATTTTAAGTTAATTGTGCATCTTAATTACTAGTTTATTTTGACAACCGCCTTAGTCTAGTTGATAAAGATATAACATTACATTGAAGTTATTTAAAAAAGTTAAACCTGGGGAAACTTTAGGTTCATAAATAGATCACATTCCGATTGTTTTTAATTGATCACATTCCAATTAATGACACCATGTTGTTCAATTGTATAATGTCAGCATTCAGCTTCAGAGCTGCGATTGAAGGTGTCAAGTGGTGAGTCAGTGTCGAGCACTAGGACATTCACTTTACCGGCAATTTATTAGCATTAAGTATAAAAAAAGCAGTCTAGGCAGTTGTTTAGGTACATATGTTAGGTTTATAGGTGTACATGAACAACGGAGTTGCCAGTAAACAGAAACACATCAGTATTTCAACTAACATTCAAATAAAATGCTGATTGACCCGCTAAGTATAAATAAAAATAAATAAATAATAAATATTACGGGACAATCTTACACAAATCAACCTAGGCCCACGGTAAGCTCAGTAAGGCTTGTGTTGTGGGTACTAGGCGATGATATATATAATAGATACATACATATAGATACTTATATACATAACATCCATAACTCAGGAACAAATATTCGTGATAAATACACAAATAAATGCCCTGACCGGGATTCGAACCCGGGACCTCCAGCTTCGTAGGCAGAGTCACTACCCACTGGGCTACGGAGGCCGTTTTAAGTATATAATCAGTAAGACCCCAAGCTTTTCTAGGACTAATTTAATAACGCCCAATGTCCGAAAATAGGTTATAAATAACTATTTAGAAATTTCAAGGCTCTTATAAATAGAGTTCAAATTTTATTACAAAAAATGAATTTATTGTGCTGTTAAGCCTGTTTTTAGGGTTCCGTAGCCAAATGGCAAAAAACGGAACCCTTATAGATTCGTCATGTCTGTGTGTCTGTCTGTCCGTCCGTATGTCACAGCCACTTCTTCCGAAATTATAAGAGCTATACTGTTAAATCTTGGTAGTAGATGTATTCTGTGAACCGCATTAAGATTATCACACAAAAATAGAAAAAATACATTAAGTTTTGGGGGTTTCCCATACTTAGAAATAAAACTCAAAAAAAAAAATTTCATCAAATCCATACGTGTGGGTTATCTATGGATAGCTCTTCAAAAATGATATTGAGGTTTCTAATATCATTTTTTTCTAAACTGAATGGTTTGCGCGAGAGACACTTCCAAATGATAAAACTAAAAAAAATATATAATGTACACTTGCACCATGCAAACTTCCACCGAAAATTGGTTTGAACGAGATCTAGTGAGTAGTTTTTTTTTAATACGTCATAAATCGTAAGCCGCAATTTATTTTACGGAACCCTTCATATGTGAGTCGAACTCGCACTTGGCCGCTTTTTTTATTTTGTCCTAAAATGAGGCCGATAGGCCTTACTTACAAGGTAATCATAGTATTTCAACTAACATTCAAATAAAAAGCTTATTTGCCCGCTGAGTATAATCAGCTTGTCGTTGTGGAAAACATTAAGTATGATAGAATATTCCCAGGCAGACTAAGTTCAGAAAAAACGCGGGCTTTCTCTAAAACCAAGCGCATTGCATAACATGACCATTCCAATAATGATAATACTTCCTTGTTGACCAGACTTCTCCAAAGGCTTCTAGCCAATTTGTACTATTACTTATTCTGTGCCAATAGCCAATTTTAATGTTCTCTCATTACTACTAAAAAAACTAGTTAATTTTAGTACGAGCATGACATAATTTGATTATTGGATGATAATGATTATTTATCGATTTAATCTTTTTTTTTTACAATTTCTCATTAGGAAACGTATCAAAAGGACACCCACAGTTTGAAAGTTCCGTTAAACTACCTAAACCTAGTTCAACTAACCACCCAACTAGCACACTAGCGTTAAAATAACCAGTATATCATTCTTATATCGGTTCCATCAAAGTATTAAAGTGTTAAGAATGCCTGTAAAAAATGTGTTAGAGCACAGGCTTTATAACAGAGTTAGAGCAGAGCACTGCTCTAACTCTGTTATAAAGCCTGTGCCTGCACCTTATATAACACCTTAAGCTGTATAAGACACTCCACGGCAACAACTAAACAGCAATAAGAGTAAACGAGAGTCAGCAAGCACTCTTGTAAAGATTTAAGTGTTACAAACAGGTTAAAGCTATAACATTTTAAGTATACTTGCATTGATTAACACAATTCTAACTCTAACACCTGTTTAACATCGTTCAATAAAGCTCTGTTAACACTTTTGGAGTATATTTTTTTCTTAACTTTCTTCATCACTATTAGTTCCAACTGAGATAATTATAACTCACTTATATAGGCTAAGGTTATAATAAAACCCTTAGCTGACACCTAAATGTTAGTTGGGCAACAATCAATTACTCTTAATAGAACAACAAAAGAATTCCCTATATTTTATAGCAGCTGCATCTAACACTCGCTCTCAAAACATTGGGTCGGTCTTATTATGATTTAATAAATTCAAATATATGGATCCGCAATTGGCTGCAGGAACTGATTGATTAATACTCGTACTAGGGGCTCGAGTCTCGAGTGGTTAACGATTTGATTGATCTCTACCTTTCAAGAACCTTAAGGGTTATGAGATCTTACTTGCAAAGTGGAAAATAACCCAGACAAAGCAGGCCTTACATTTTAGATTTTAAGTCATGCGTTTAGAGTTTCATTTTAACTGAGTTCTAACTGCATATAGTACTGTTGGTCTTTGGAAACTGGGGATTTTGGATGCACGTTGAGATGATTTTATTTCTAGAGCCCAATTCTGGAATGCCTTATTTATACACCTATACTGGTGTGTCGGTAGCGACGAAGATTATGACATATTTGAATGAAAACGGTTTGGTCTGAAATTGTAATGATAAGTATTTTGATTGTAAAAATGGCTTCATATAATGGTAAGGCTACATATGTAATATATTTATGTGACAAGACTCTGACTGAGACTGGGCCTAGCACTTGTATAAGATAAAACATAACATTAAGTAAATAAAATTAACTCCTAGGTACCTACGGTTTGTTCTCTGCGTAACACATAGGGTACCCAAAAATGCATAGGATGGAGTCGTATATAAGTACTTGGTCAATAGAAACATGTGCCAAAAAAATGTATACAAATAATGTTACATGTGACTAATGTTACGTGTTTTAGAACTACTTATTAGATTTATTTTTGTAGGATAATTAAAAATAAATGTGACATACCCATAACTACGTGTCTATGGAACCCTAAAAACGATAATAACGGTTCTACGTCCATTATAAATTCAACATTACTGTAACCAAAAGGATTAGCACCAAGTTAGACAATCCATAGCATCCACAGAAGTTACCTAATTCCTATAATTTGGCAACTTGTGCCAGTCACACCGATTCGCAAGATGTCAAGAAGATTGATGCTCCTCACCTAATTAGAAAGAGTTTCATTTTAACTGAGTTCTAACTGCATATAGTACTGTTGGTCTTTGGAAACTGGGGATTTTGGATGCACGTTGAGATGATTTTATTTCTAGAGCCCAATTCTGGAATGCCTTATTTATACACCTATACTGGTGTGTCGGTAGCGACGAAGATTATGACATATTTGAATGAAAACGGTTTGGTCTGAAATTGTAATGATAAGTATTTTGATTGTAAAAATGGCTTCATATAATGGTAAGGCTACATATGTAATATATTTATGTGACAAGACTCTGACTGAGACTGGGCCTAGCACTTGTATAAGATAAAACATAACATTAAGTAAATAAAATTAACTCCTAGGTACCTACGGTTTGTTCTCTGCGTAACACATAGGGTACCCAAAAATGCATAGGATGGAGTCGTATATAAGTACTTGGTCAATAGAAACATGTGCCAAAAAAATGTATACAAATAATGTTACATGTGACTAATGTTACGTGTTTTAGAACTACTTATTAGATTTATTTTTGTAGGATAATTAAAAATAAATGTGACATACCCATAACTACGTGTCTATGGAACCCTAAAAACGATAATAACGGTTCTACGTCCATTATAAATTCAACATTACTGTAACCAAAAGGATTAGCACCAAGTTAGACAATCCATAGCATCCACAGAAGTTACCTAATTCCTATAATTTGGCAACTTGTGCCAGTCACACCGATTCGCAAGATGTCAAGAAGATTGATGCTCCTCACCTAATTAGAAAACTTTTCTTAGATATATTTTAAAAGCCGACTCTTAAACCTGGCAACTAAAGATTAAAGTTAGTTGAGATTTTGGGAGATCTTACTTCTCAAGCTCATTCAGATCACTGGGATACGGATGTTTACATAAATTTTCGCAATGTTTACTTTGGAGGTCGTGGGTTTTTAAGCCCCCTGCTCGTACCACTCTGGCTTAAAAAAAACACTCATGTACGGAATATCATTTAGGGCCGGTTTTTCAATCACCAGATAAATGTATCTATCAGACAAAATTATCTATCACTATCCTTTTCCTCAGACATATAAAAAAAAGGACAGCTAACATTTATCTGACAGATATGTTTTATCTGGGGGCTGAAAAATCGGTCCTTAATATTTTACGGTAGCTTTTCGATGAAGGACAACTTCGTGAGGAAAACGAAACAAGGTCTAATTTTCCCTATGTGTTGGAAGGTCAGAGGGCAGTTGCTAACGGAAAAATTTGTTCCTACGTCAAATCATGGGATAGGTGCCAAAGCTGGTTAGGGTACAAACGGAAAAAACGCTAGCAGGATGACTTTTAAAAACAAGTCGTTTTTCTGAATCATATACCTACCTACTAAATGTGGTTTTTGAAATATATCAAGTTACCTATCATACGATAAACATCCCAGTGCCCGTGCTGACCTAATATTGTACATGTCACTTTCAATCTTATGTCAGAACATTAGAGGTGAAATAGGTGTTAACTAATTAGGCACTAAGGTGTCGAGCGTTCGGGCTTTAACCTTAGCGCTATTAGAGTATGAACAATTTAATTCATAATTATTAATAAAAATACATTTACTGAAAACGCCCCCAGCTGAATTAAATGTGACGCAGCAATTATGAAATAGGAAAATACAAATAAAGCTTTAGATCTTTACTGTTGTAACGTATTTCGATGTACTTGCTGGCAATTATTTTGAATCAGAAACTTTTAATATTACAATTCCGAAACCTTTACTTTATGATTGAGATGTACCTATGTATGTATATTATTCTCGAAAACGCGATTTTAATGATATTTGGGATGTCGGGGTTTACGGGGGTGAAAAATCGTTCTAGCTGGGTCTCATGTCTGGGAAAATTCGTTTTCTCTGTACCTATTCTATCTATTTTTATCGACCGTCGCCCAGGAACTTATGATTATTTTATGTACTTACCGGAACTTTTAATTTATTAATTTAATCTTTATTGCACATAATAATAACTAACGCTAAAAAATTAAGACTTAATGCTACAAAGCATTCTCTAACAGTTAACCTTAAGGCAAATCAGATAAATTGTGGGCAATGTAACTTAACATAAACAAAAAAGCGGCCAAGTGCGAGTCGGACTCGCCCATGAAGGGTTCCGTAAAATAGATTGCGGTTTACGATTTATGACGTATTAAAAAAAACCACTTATAAGATCTCGTTCAAACCAATTTTCGGTGGAAGTTTGCATGGTATGTACATCATATTATAGTTTTTTTAGTTTTATCATTATCTTATTTTAGAAGTTACAGGGGGGGGGGGTTGCCACCTTGGAAGTGTATTTCGCGTAAACTATTCAGTTTAGAAAAAAATGATATAAAAACCTCAACATCATTTTTGAAGATCTATCCATAGATACCACCCCACACGTATGGCTTTGAAGAAAATTTTTTTTTTGAGTTTCAGTTCTAAGTATGGGGAAACCCCAAAATTAATTGTTTTTTTTTCTATTTTTACTTGAAAATCGTAATGCGGTTCACATAATTCATCTACTTACTAAGTTTCAACAGTATAGTTCTTAAAGTTTCGGAAAAAAGTGGCTGTGACATACGGACGGACAGACATACATACAGACAGACATGACGAATCTATAAGGGTTCCGTTTTTTGCCATTTGGCTACGGAACCCTAAAAACGATATCACTGTATTAACCATAAATTCGTAAAAATTATTCTTGCTGAAAGTGTAGGTACCAAAAATAGAAATTATCGAATACAACTATATATTTAACAGATAAAAACATATAAAACATTTAAGACTCATAAACAAATATTAATGCTCATCGCACAAATATTTGCCCTTACCATGACCGCCAGCTTCGTAGGCAAGGAGTACCAAGTTGGTAGGCAAAGCCGATCGTCAAATGTTTTAAGCGGAAACATTGAGTAGGTAATAACAATAAGAGGCATGATGCCTCATGTTAAAATAGGGAACTTGCGTGTTTTTATTTTATTACGAAAATCAAAAGTATAATCCAGCATTAAAACAACTGTAGCATTAAAACTTTCTGATATGCATTTGAATTCTGCACCCGCCGAAAACGCTCTATTTAAAACGGGCTTATGCTATGAGGTCACACCGTATATTCTTATATTTCTCAAAAATAATTGATGCAGCTGAAAAGTCTGCAACTTTTTTCTAGTGCTAAGGCAGGTAACCATAAGAATAACCGTTATTCCTATCACCAATAAAATAATCAGGCACTTCTTAAATTTTCATCCATTCCCCATTGACGGAGACGGATGGCGGTGGCGGAACAATAACAACAAAATTGCTCGGCTCGGCAAAAAGCTCGAAGCAAATTTACTGTCTGTTCGCTAGAATGCTCGCTGGAACGCTCACTAGAATGCTTGCTAAATCACATCTGTTTATTGTTTTCAATTCAGCACCTGAAGGATTTGTCGTCGAAAACCAAGATTGACGAGGAACACAAAGAAATACAAGCACGGTAACTGCCCCTCTAATGTCTCTGATCTCGTGCTAGAAACGTATAAACTGCATCAATGACCGTTTCATGCTAAGTACACATAAAGGGAAGTTCGCCCGGAATGCTGCTGATTTACTTGAACCAACTTGTTACGTATGTGTGCATGTGTGCTTGCTCTAATGGGTGAGGTGATCAGCGAAATTTTAGAACTTGCAACATGCTGTAAGGATGGTGGTTTCGACATCATTAATGTTGACAGCGATCGACTCTAGACCTCATTCCAGAGGGGTAATCACGTAAAGTTTCCAACGTGCGTTAGGATAATTATTACACTGTAATTTTTTCATATAAACAAATACACATTTAGATCCACCTGATGCGCGTACAATGCGTTACGTGATCGACCTGCAGATAACATTACATTTTTAACGGACTATTTCGTTAGCTTCTCTTCATTTATCTAGGTTATCAATGTTACTAATTTCGATCATTTAGTGCTTTTGAAACATAACAATAAATTGTTTTTAAGCTTCCTTAAAATTGCATGTGAATTAACGCACTATTTTTCTAATGGAACAGGGTATAGAACCTTAAAGGTACCAAATTAAAGTAATATACAGTAGAGTCTGATTGTGTGTGTGTGTGTGTGTGATGCCTATTTAAATTAAACGTGCCAAGTATCTTCCCATTTTAAAACTAGATTAAAGGAGTACTATTTTTATCTTCCTTAGCTGTTCATTTCTACTGTGTGTGTGCTGTTTGTTTTCGACTGTAATATGATACTGTTTCTTTGATATTTTAGTTATTGTATGTAGGTTCATAGGTATATATATATATGTGTTTATGTAAGTGTATAGTCTTTCTTATGGTAAAGTTGTTTATATTCTGTTTTCTGTTTCACCTACTCATATTTTGCATCGTCTCCACCACCATAAGGTTGTGTGGAAGAGATCACTTTTTAGCGATAAGACCGCCTGTTGTCTACCATTGTTTATGTATAATTTATCTTTGTTTTTCTGATATGTACTATTTCTGGTAAGCAATAATAGTACATTACTGCAGAGGCCGTGAAGTAAGGGATTGCTGGACGAGTTTGGTGTAGACCACGGAATAAAGAAACCTTCTTTATTCCGTGGTGTAGACGGATATAACGACCCCAGCAATCCCTGTTCCGGCCGATGGTTGTATAGTGCTTTTTTCAAACGATGTGAGGAAATATTAAAATTAAAATAAATACAATATCAATTATAAATAAATAAATAAAACGTAACGTACGTTGTATTATGTAATAAATGTATAAATATCTTTTAAAAAGAAATAAACATATAATTTTTTATTTTATTTAACAATTGTGTAATTTGCCGCCTTTTTTATTTTTAAAACATGCCATCTGAACAATTCACGTTTAACCGCACATAAGTATACTCATAGTACCATAGATTTTGTTTTTTTTTTAAGTCGCAAGTATGCTTACAGAGTCTAGTGGTGGTTGGCGGTATGTAGTTTTTCTTTTGTCAGTTTAATAAGCAAATTTAAAAAGTTAGAGTAGCGGACAATAATGGTTTTACTTAGGGTTTTCATAGGTACATTACTTCTTGGCGTTAGGCCAAGAAGAAATGTAGGGAGCCTTAAACAAGAAACTTTATGTCTTCATTTCGTGATATTAACACATACATTTCTGAGCATGTTTGAGAAAATAATATTCGTACTGTAGTATACTATTAGTATACTATATTGTAGTGTAATATTCGTAGTATACTATTGTATTGTAGTGTAGCTATTCCTGTATTGTGCCTATCTTGTATTTGATTTATTTTTGTATGTCTTTAAATGCAAATCTTTAATACTGTTTTTTTAGTTCACTGTGTTCTTCATGTTGAAAATGAGTCCTCCAGAGAGTAATTTTTCATACATTGTCCGATGATGACGTCTCCAACAAAGAAACCCATCTATTTTCGAATAGCACGTACCACAGTAATAACGGGCGATTTACAAACATTCTCATCTCGAGAAGGATTGTCCAAATGACCACCATTACTGCGAGGTGTGCGATGATGTATGTGGGAAACCTTTCCTCATATCGACTGATTACTTCGTCAACCTCGTATTTTAAACTATTGTGCAGCGAAATCGATCTTATTGTGAGCGAAGCAAAGTTTACTTTTGGTTATTGTAAAATAAATATAAGATAAACCGGAAGTAAGGTAACGATATCCATTTAGTATTTTTTTAGTATACCATATATGGCGATATGGAAGCCAGAATACCTGTCTAGCTAGCATGATTGCGTGTATGTCGAACATACAGCAACCATCCCTCTAGCACATACATGCTTAGCAAGACAAATTCATTATATTCAACATAAATCATAATAGCTAGTGCTGCTAGAGCTAGGGAATAGTTTACACATACACACATCAGCCGAAAGACGTTGACTGCTGGACAAAGGCATCCCCCAAACAGTGCCAAAGTGACCGGAAAATATTTGGTGGCATGATTTTGACAACTGATTTCTCCGGCTATGCATGTGCACATTTCGCGGTTGCTAGATTGCCAAGCAATAAAGTTTGTCAGTCACTGGACTAGACCGCAAAATAAAAGACAACGTATAAATATATATAAATATAATAATTTATACAGCGTCATTTAATGAACTGTCAAAAGCAAGTCAACAAGTACACTGTAAGATGTTGTAGGTTGTTATTGTAGGTACCAGTGGCGGAGCGCCCATACAAGCCGATTCCCACCGGCTTGCCTACTAAAATTTCTTGCTATATAAATCATCAAAAACACCCCTTTTTTATGCTCCGGATTGTCCAGTGACAATTCTCACGAGCCGCCACTGGTAGGTACCTACCTACAGTAAATTAAACTCACAAAAATACTCGGAAAACCTTACGATTTAGGTTAGTAATGTACTATAAAATTATTTAAAGTTCTTACGGCATTAAGTCCACCTTTAGTAAGATAAGTTCTTCGTTTGTACAAAAAATATTAAATAAATAAATAAATAAAGGTCAAAAAATTCAAGCTGTTTGTTTATAGAAAGTAGAGACGTCACATGTATTTTAACAGAGCATTTTTGAAGTCTCGAAAAAACTGATTTGATTGTCAATCAACATCGCTGTACAGTACCTATAAAGGTATGGTATAATGACTATTATTTCAATATAACACACTGCCAGCAAAATTGTACCTACGTGCAGCAATAAAACAATAAACAATGTTAAAAATCCGATTTGGAAGCCGGTGCCGAGACGAGTTTGTAATCCGGCCACGCGGATGAGCTGGGCTTAAATTTTAAACTGCTCCGGATCCGCGTCGACTGCGGATTCACATTTATTTGACGTATTTATAAATAAACTGTAGTTCTTGGCTGGAATGTAACTATACCATATTTTTTTATACAAAGGACCTCCGTGCCGTGCTGCCATTTTGTATTTCGATGTCACCGCTTGTCAAATAACAATAACCAGTACGCAGTCAGACAGTACGAGTGCCAACGCCTTGTATGCGCCACGTGTTTTCGTTTGAGTTCATAGTTTTGTTTCATCGACCTACTGATTTTATTAATTTTGTTTGTTAAGTATTTGAACTGTTTTGTTTTGTTAATCTACACTTTTTCTACCCATACTTTTGTTTTATCTGTCACCATTTCTCCTTTTTTCTTCTCAATACTTCTTTTGTTTATATTTTTCTATCTTTAATTAAAATTACTTTCCTTATTTGTAATTTAACCCAAGCTTACCAGGAGTTTTAGCTCCAATGTAGAAAACGTTTGTCGCATTGGCACTGTAACACTAAAAAAACCGTCTATTTTTCAAAACTACATCAGGTATATCATTTTATCAGTTTCAGTGTTTTGCTTTAATCGGCTTTGTTCGAAATAACGTTTCGGAACTCATTTACTGTTAGTCAGTGAAAACTGTCGTGTGTCCGTCCCTATTCCGGTCTACTTCAATTCTATCAATAATTACGCGGTTATTGGTAAATCTTAGTTCTGAGGTGGCATTTTATACTGTGCAGAACACTATAAAATAAAACATACTTAGAAGGATATACTCGTAATTATGGTGCGACTCTGTTTTTCCGTCTATCGAAACTGCTACTGTTATTGATTTGAAATTTGGATAAGTTAAATCAGAAGGGGCCAAAAATTCAAAGTCTAGTAAACAGGACAAGTGAGCCTGATGTGACAGGGCTTTGTGGCACATTCTGATGTTTCTTTTGTATAGTGGTCTAATTTAGATTTTTCTTTATCTCTTTCTACAGACTCACAGAGATCTGTCAAATTTTGTGAATATAAAACTGAGTTACCCTTTCAATGGCCTGTTTACTTTAGCATAGGCTTTTTACTTTACCAAGACAATAAGAACAATGTTATTATCATGAATTCACAATCAGAATAGTATATTTCTGCAGAGGCCGGGAAAATAGGGATTGCCGGCCAAGTAGATAGCTGAAAGCCATGAATCACGATGTTGTGTTACAAATTGACATAGAAACAAAAGAAGTTTCCTTTTCGTCTCATCTTGCCGCACCCAATAGTACATTGTTGTAGAGGCTAGAAAGTAAGACTCGTACCATCCATTGCACTTTCCATTGTCCTCCATCTATTGCACTTTCGGCCGAGGCTTAACACAGTGCTTTTCACGTCTACTGCGAGGAAATTGCAAATAATTATAATTTAAAAACAAAATGAAGTATGTAACTAATTCAAGAGAGCGCGGCCCCGCTCGCCGGCGTGGCGATGAGGAGCGGAGCCCACCGGCGCCGCTCCTCCCGCTCGACGCCCTGTGATTGGACGAAGCGCTGTTCAAACTGAACAACCACTACTACAATGAAACATTGTAGTAGCACCTGAACAACCATTACTACAATGAAACATTGTAGCAGTGTTGGTTCAGGTGCTACAGCTATTGCCTACTTTCCAGCTTGGTTTTAGACCATCTATTGCCACATTTCCGAACAGTGGCGTGAAAAACATATTAGGTACTTACTTCACAGCCTATTTATTACAACTTCAATATTTAATTCGATGTTTGAAAATTCTAATGTGAATCAGCTCCAGCATTAAGTCCTTATTGGACCAATAAAAATGCCAATGCAGCAGCAGCTCGGAATCTTGCTACGGGCTTGCCTGATTGAGCCGCAAACCACAATCACTCGGACCGCAGCCATCGGCGAACGTCTGACCATTTAATTGGTGGTTTATCGAATTGAAATCTGCCCAAAATTACTCGGATCCGGTTTATTGCAGCCATGTAATTGGATAACGGGAATTGTAAAAGTTCATTTATAATTGATAATGATTGCATTTGATTGGATGGTTTTGGTAGAACTGTTGATGGGGTGGTTCTGTGATTTTGCTAATTTTTTTGAGTTATTTTGACCACGTTGGTTCTTAGCCGCCGTAGGTCCAGCGAAGTTAAGCGAACAGCGTTTTTGAAACAATATAATGCGTCTGTTTATAATAATATGGTTTCAAAAATATACGAATTGTAATTTTTAAAATACACTTAAAACATTCGTAACAAACTATGCCCAAAAGCTAAACATATTAAAATTGGTTCTAAAAATTGGCAATATCATGTTTGGGGGAACTCAGGGAACTTAGTGATTAATTTTTACAAGCTTTTATTTACTCGTAGTTTCACCTGTCCCGTTGTCTGTAATTAAATCTTGAAAGTTAAGTGAGCTGAAATTTTACATGCATATGTATATCGCATGACAATGCAATATAATGATGACATGGAGCTGATATGATGCTGGAGCTAAAAGGTGACCATAGGAACTCCGCAATAAAACGACACAACCCCATCGAGTTTGTGCTCGTTAGAATCGTCTCAATGAGTAATTGATGACGGTATACAGAAAAGTACAGATGGCAATAAAAGCTTGTACCAAAAATGAAATTTTTGACAGAAACTTATTTATTTAAACGCGCTTCCGAACACGCACTTCCATCTTGCTCACGCTTATGCTTAGTGAGAGGGAGAAAATACCATGAACTTACGGCGCCTTAAATGCTAGTTACAAAACTGTATCCTTTACACGGCAGGTTAATACAGGGGTGTGACTGTGATGTATCCAAAAGGGCCAGTCACCTTAACGAGTACCTATTTAAAGATACATTATGATTTTTTTTCCAAGAGGGGACTGAACCCCCTGTAGTGTCTTCAAAATAATCATGTGTGTATTATGGCAAATCACATTTTTATTGCAAAACAAATAAAATGTAGTCGCTTCGTATTTAGGGAGAAATTAGCTCTTTTGAATTCAGTGTGCTAAAGGGACTGACGACGAACATAGTTTCCTTATTAAAATCGTGTTAGTAGTCTATGTAAAATCACATTTTATTGCAAACCGCATATAAACATCAAAAAGTAATATAAAATTTAAACTTCTGGCAGTACTGTAAACGAACTGGTGGGTCTGGTTTACCACTATGATCACAAATTTACCAGAATATACTTACCATTTTTGTGATGATCTTTGTGTCAATGATTCAATAATATGTGTGACGTTACACATGAAATAACAAAACAAGATGTTTCATAAATATCCACATTTTTGAGGTAGAGCTCACCGAAATGTCACCTCGCCCAACTGGGGATACTTCTACCTTACAGAATACCGCAGCCATCATTTACACCACTATACTTGCTCAGTAGGTATGTGATGTTATATTCCTAATGCCTTGATCACACGTACCGAACAAACGGGCGGGTTTGCTCGGTACGTGTGATCAAGGGATAAAGGTGAGTAAGGTCGCTGGAGTTACAGAGCTCGCTGTCTTTAGAGTGAGAAACCAGCTGGTCGATCACGTAACGCATTGTACGCACGTTAGGTAGATCTAAATGACAGTTGGGTTGTCCTAACGCGCGTTCGGAACGTTACGTGTTTAGCCCCCTGTAGGTGGATCACGTAACGCATTGTAGGTACGTTAGGTATGTCAAAATTTATACGGAAAATGACAGTTAAACTGTCCTAACGCGCGTTCAAAACGTTACGTGATTTACCCTTCTGCATTTATCGATACTGCTGTCAACATAACGAATCCCCATATCAATAAAGTGTCGACGCGCATCGCCTGTGACTACTCTGCAATCGCAAGCGTCCGAAGGCTACGATGTCTTCACTACATAGTATAAAACATAGTCGCTTCCCGCTGTCTGTCTGTCTGTCTTAGATCATAAACTACGCAACGAATTTTGATGCGGTTTTTTTTAATAAATAGAGTGATTCAAGAGGAAGGTTCAAGCAGGCTGTATGTTATGTTGCATTGCATGTCATGAAAAAGTCATTATTAACCCATTCAGCGCCCATGACGGCACACATGTGTCAGAGCGCTACGAGCGCTTTTCGCTACATACGGAGTTTATGCTGCTACGGCGTAGCGCTACGAGCGTAGCGTGGCCATAAATAGTTTACCAGTTAGTAGTCAAAGCATTAGTCTATCTCAAATTGATTAACGGATAAATAAAGGTTTGATTTGTAATACCAACTATGTAATTAGGTGACTCTGTAAGTATACTACGTGTTTTTGACAATTTTCGTTAAATGCAAGCGAGCATAGTTTAGATCACCTTAAGTTAATTTCTCCAAGACAGTAGTATCTTAACTCTTACTGTTATCAAGATATTCAATGCTTAATTTCATCAGTTTTGCAGGTTTAACCAGTGTAAATGGCTCTTTACTGTGACATCTTAACAGGTTTTTTAAATTTTGTAAAGTTCACACTACAAGAAGGTTTAGGGTGAATTGCAAAAAAATTGTACATAGTTAAGAGCCTTAATCTAATCTACGCTTTAACTTTTTTCCGTTGTGCTTAAAAACTGTATGTATCGATGGATTTTATTCACAGTGATTTAATCAAGTACCTAAACTGTATTGAAACACTGGAAGACAGACAAAAGCGCCTGGCAACAAGAAGAATGGACTTACCTCGAATTTTTACCACCAAACTCAACGTTGTCAAGCACTCTTCGGGATACCAAGCAATTGACCTCTTTAATAAGCTACCCGCTGAATTAAAATGCATTACAAATTTAAACATATTTAAAAATAATTTAAAGGCTTTTTTGTTGAGGAAGTGTTTTTACTCGATTGAGGAGTTTTTTACAGCATAGGGTCTAAGTGTGACAATTGTTTGACATGGCTATTTATATTATTGGAATTTGACATTGATTTTTATATTATGGACATATTATTTTCTAAATTGTATTTTTAAATGAATTAATATGTTTTGTCATGCATGTGTAATTTAACTGTTTGTATTTATTATTATCTTTTGAGTTTTGTATATTATTGTTATTTTTAATGGATTCAAACACAATAGATATTGTTAAATGAATAAATGACTATGACTATGAGGATGACTATGACATTCGTTAACATTGTACCTAATCAAATAAACAGAACGTAGGTACAAGCTACTAACATGAAACTAGATATACTTAAGTAGGTGCACTAGCCAGTCACGGTCTTATTACGTGATGTACGTACTTTAAAACACATCTAACAAACCCACTAACAGAAACAAATATAAACTATTACTCAGCAACGTCTACCGCATATCCGAGCTCTTTCAGCGAGGAAAGAAAATAAACAGTCGCGATGCTTACAGACATTAAGTTTCAAGTGCACAAAGAAGCCACTACTAAAAGTACTAAGGTCACCTGGGTAGGAATTAATCTCTTCGTTTCTTATAGAATATTCCGGGTATTGTGTTCAGTATGTTTATCAAAACCACACTGAAACACCAATATGTCTTAACACGTATTTGCAAATAAATATATTTCAGCACATTAAACCTCAATCATATCTTCAATTAGGTTTGTTTCGTCATGTTAGATATATTGTGTGTTTGGAATAAATGCTCATAATTTAATACTATAAATATTATTATGTTCAGTCCACGCCCAATGCTAGGAGCTGAACGTGCCTCGCGGTCTCGCGAGTCCGATATCAAAAGTGTCTTTTTTTTCAATATGACAAAGCAAAATGTGGAGTTAGCTTACCCGTTCCCATCGACGTGATATCGTGTCAGTCTGTCCGTTATCCGTCAATGGTCAGTCAAGTTAAATCAAGTCTCCCAAGCTGCCTCCGGAGCCGTGAACACCCCGAGCTGTGCAACAATGCGGGGTCCGTATCCCAGGCGCCAAATCTTCCCGCCACTATTATCACCAAATGTTCTGTTTTCACCAAAACGACTCGGGCCTTCAGGCCACCAACACGAGTCTCGAAACACTTCACCAAATATCCAAACAAAAAACTTTCGACATTCGTGTCGACAAGTGAGGTTATCAAAGCACACGGTTCCCGACCTGTTCCGTGAAAATTTATGACAAGTGACCTCTGACGTGTCCCTATTTGACAGGCAAACGATGTTGCCATCTTGCAAACCAATGAGGCGCGTTCACACGAGAAGCGTTTAGGGGCGAGCAGCCGCTCGGCCCGAACATATTATATGCAACCTTTTCAGTCAAATAAATTTTATTAAAAAACATACCTAAGTCCCTATGACAATAAGGAATAAAAAGGTACGTAATCCATTTTTTGTACTCGTCGATTAAAATCTGTGTATTAAGATTTCATAGGGAATACTGCAACGTCACTCTTTTCATAGTTGTAGTCCATGTTACTGTCGAAACAATCGAAATAACTGTTTCGATACGCTCCAGACAACCGAAAAAAAATTGAAAATAGAACTAAAATAAATTCGACCAATCACGTGGCTGCTTTACCGAACTGTAATGAATTGGACCAATATAATCGCTTTGATTATTGAGTTTACTCGTTGATGTCGTACGCTCGTTGATATCTTAAAATACATCAACGAGCGTACGACATAGCGATAGGCTGCACTTCGTTTCAACAGTATCGAGTTTGTTTAATTAGTTCAGTTGACTCGTAGAAAATTAATTTTTTGTACTCGACGATTAAAATATGTGTATTAAGATTTCATAGAGAATACTGCAACGTCACTCTTTTCATAGTTGTAGTCCATGTTACTGTCGAAACAATCGAAATAACTACTTTTCGATACGCTCCAGACAACTAAAATAAATTCGACCAATCACGTGGCTGCTTTACTGAACTGTAATGAATTGGACCAATAGAATCGCTTTGATGTCGTACGCTCGTTGATGTCTTTTAAGATATCAACAAGCGTACGAGCGATGAGCTGCACTTCGTTTCAACAGTATCGAGTTTGTTTAATTAGTTCAGTTGACTCGTAGAAAATTAATTTTAATGAACTCGTACAAAAAGTATTGTTCACAATAGTGTTATAATCAAGCTTTTTAATCTCGTACCTTACTTAGGCCACTCAGCAAGCTTCGTGGCCTAAACACGGTACTCGACTAAAAAGCTCTTTTTTTGTACTCGACGATTAAAATATGTGTATTAAGATTTCATAGAGAATACTGCAACGTCACTCTTTTCATAGTTGTAGTCCATGTTACTGTCGAAACAATCGAAATAACTACTTTTCGATACGCTCCAGACAACTAAAATAAATTCGACCAATCACGTGGCTGCTTTACTGAACTGTAATGAATTGGACCAATAGAATCGCTTTGATGTCGTACGCTCGTTGATGTCTTTTAAGATATCAACAAGCGTACGAGCGATGAGCTGCACTTCGTTTCAACAGTATCGAGTTTGTTTAATTAGTTCAGTTGACTCGTAGAAAATTAATTTTAATGAACTCGTACAAAAAGTATTGTTCACAATAGTGTTATAATCAAGCTTTTTAATCTCGTACCTTACTTAGGCCACTCAGCAAGCTTCATGGCCTAAACACGGTACTCGACTAAAAAGCTCTCTATTATAACACGATTGTGAAAAATACTATTTCCTCACGGTACGGTCGGCCTCAAAAGGGGCTTAACACCTTTGTACCGTGTCGCTGTAAAACTGGCATATGAAGTTGTCAATCGAGTGAAAACGACACGGTCAGCAACATATCAGGCCGACTGTACATGGATTACAAACTTTGTGTATTTATGTAGGATACCGCTGTAAGTAAACTACCAAAGCACTCAATCTGTACGGATTCGTTTATAAACCTATTCAGTCGAAGTTAATTTTCCGATACTTACTTCGTAAGTCAAGAAAGCAATTCCACTTCCAATAGTAGTGGCCGAGTTTCTTTCTATGTCGTCTCGTAAGAAATTTGAGCCGGCGCGGCGACGCCAGACCGCACCTGGTGTTTTTTACCCGCGCGCCTCAAACGTGACCCCCTTCCTAGGATGCCATTTAAAATCCTTTTAGAATAAAGATTTTCTTAACTGCCAGTGTTATACGCATCACGGCGAATCTTGATCCCTATAGCTATGACAGTTGTCATTTCAGTACAATTTTACGTTTTAAGGTTATAAATGTAGAGTGGGAGGCAGGGAAACTTGAGAACTGTATAAATCTTATTTATTTACATACATAAAATGCATATCTTTATTCGTTCCGATCGTCTTACAAACTCAATCACACGTCAAATCATTCACCTTTCTAATACTATTCAACCCACGTTCGATCGTTCCTTATTCATCATCTAACAGCCAGCACCATACAGTCATCAATAAGTATCAATCCCACATAATTTGTATGGAAATGACAGCTGTCATAGGCATCATGATTCCCTGCGATACATATATAGATAGTTGGAGAGGAATCACTTTTTAGTTTGGTAATAAAAGTCTGATTACTGGAGTAAGGGCGGGTTGCACCAACTTACTATTACAGACGGCAGCTGAATGAAACTTGTCAAAATTCAGATTTTAAGAAACATCGCTGTATGGTGCAACTCACCCTAAGTAACTAAATATTTTTAAGCTTCCAGGATATTTACAAGTAAAATCTCTGTATGTTTAATAGCCAATTAAAATGTGAATATTTAAGTTAAATCCTAAATCAGCATTTATGTTGCTACAACAAGTGACAAGGAAATAAAATGTTTTCGATCTTTAGGACATTTATTCTATGGGACATCTTTCGTTTCAGGTCTGCTTATTTATCTCAAAATACAGAGACATGAGAGTGGATATCCTATGTCTAGATGCCGGGGACATACCAGATTTTGAATTACGAATTGGGTCAGGATATTTCGTCCTTAGTAACAATTTAAATTACCTATGGACATCGCATGAAAGGAATGAAGCATATACTCGTATGTATTTATCGCAACAAAGCAGCCATAGACCATTTATAATTGCTTTGTATACTTTCAAGCATATATTAATAACATTTCCGACGCTGTTCCGCGAACGCTAAAGAATTTCATATTTAACTTATTTTCCCTTCCGAGAAAAAAACCTTTTGAGGATATTAACGCACAATTTCTATACAAACAAAACACAAAGTCTGATCTTGGACTAACTATTATCTCGCAGAAACTCTTGTTGGTTGTCCCGAGCAAGGAATAGACGCAGTGTCTGAAAAAGCAATTTAAACTGTTCCCCAATTCAACAGTGGCTCAAGTTTAGAGTTCTTAACGGTTGAAAAGAAAACACTCGTTTGCCTGAATGTTGTAAGGCCGGCTTTGATGAATTTTGAAGCGAATTGCAACATCTCAATGTTTAAGTAGGTAACTTACTTGAGAATTGCTCTCAATTTATCATTTCATATGATGGTAATGCAAGCCTAAAAAGGGATGCATTTCTCTCAAACAATACCTAGTGACAGTAAGTACTTGTATTGTTAATGACATCTACCATTTTTGTATTGACTATATCTAGTTGTGATATTTATTTCCACCCAAAGCTCTAATTTATTGTATTACAATTTGACCTTTGATTATAATAAAACTTTTGAAGGCCCATTATGATTACTACATAAATATTGTATATTAGTCGCATATACTTTGCTGTATTGTTGGCAGGTATAATATTATAAGACGCTGACTGCACGTGACTCCATCAAATGTGGAAACAAGACACCTGTGTTGTCCTCTCTGTCAGCCACAGGGAGCGCAACCAGAGGTGTTCCGTTCTCTCGTGTTATAGCCTCGCGCGAAGCGAGCGTTTGATAATAATTAACCGACTTTAAAAAAGGATGTTATATGTTCCACTGTATGTATTTTTTTTTATGTATGTTCGCCGATTTCTCCGTCAATTGTAGACCGATTTTCAAAATTCTTTTTTTATTCGAAAGAGTATACTCTTGAGGTGGTTTCATTGTCACCAAGTCAGGATTTGTTGATGGGATCCCAGGGAAATTGAGGGCAACCCTCAAATTTTATAGCCACGTGTGTAGTGGTTTCAGTATTTTCTATTATTACTCGTGTATTTACCCTCGAAAATCGTAATTTTGGTAAAGTGGAACTGATAATGAAGACCACAGAAGACTTATGGAACTCCTCAAAAATGTCAAGTACGTCAAAGATTCTGGCATAATTCCGTTGAAGTAGCAACTAAATGAAGTGTTAATTCCGAGATCCTTGAGGATTCGACGGAACTCCTCAAATATTATGAGCTGCATAGCATCTATAGCGACTTGGGTTTCTTCTGTAATAATAGACGCATTTGCTCTCGGAAAGCAGTTCATGCGGTAAATTGGAAAGGAAATGTGGAAATTTTCATGTACCATCATGTGGCTTGGCGAAGTACTGAATTAAAGTCGGGTTAAACTTTGTTTTTAAAGTAAATTATACTCATCATCATCATCATCATATCAGCCGAAAGACGTCCACTGCTGGACGTAGGCCTCCCCCAAAGAGTGCCACAATGGCCGGTCCTCCGTCACCCATGCGCCATTATACTATATAAATATAATTCGACAAATGCTGTATCACGGTTTTTCCTATGAAAAATAGCAGAGAGCACCTGTGACTTCCACCACCCATTCTCCAAGTAGGTACAGTGTGACACAAAGAAAGTGAACCTAACTTCAGTTTACCGAATAAATCTCGCAGCTCTCCCGAGTAAACTGTAAACTTAAACTTGAAATAACTTTCTTTGCTATTTCAAATTCAATTCTGGTGTTTGGAAATTCAAGAATTTCAATTTGGAATTCACTCTTTGCCATTACGTAAGTCGCAGCAGGAGCGCTGCACTTGAGTGAGATGAGGATTAGATTATTCTTAAAGCTTCATTGGTTTATATTCATATGCTGTGAAATACCTACTCGTTTTTTTTTATTTAATCGTATGGTATACATTATTCGGCCTTTGAGTTTGTCACTTGTTAGTACCATCCAGGGGACACGTGCAGGGTTGTGGTAGGTAGCTTCTGTGGACGCAAGTGACAGTTGTCCCCCCTTTGTCAAGTGAGTGGGCAACTCGACAATTAGAGGTTCTAAAGCCGCCCGAAGGCCTATAACTCGGCTAAACGACTTGTCATAGACAGCAGCCGGGATCAACTGCTTAGCGTGCCTTCCAAAGCACGGAAGCGCTCATTTATAGTAACCACTCAAACAGGCGGTCACCCATCCAAAGACTGACCGCTGCCATCGTTGTTTAACCTGGGTTATCGTTTCCGACTCGCAGGCGCCGCTGGGCTATGAACGCGTAATAAGTACCTACTCACATTCTCATAATACATATGACATACCAGTAGTATACCTAGAAGAAGTGTATAGGTATGGTTTGATTATTGGATAGGATGTATAAGTACCTACATTAAAAACATTTTCCCATAAAACAGAATTGGTTAAGTACCTACCTAGTTTAAGATCAATATTACTCTGAAGTACTTATTACTCGTAATATAAAAGCAAAACCAATATACTTCCCTCCAATAACTTTATACATCCAGCCAGAGTTTGCGTCAAATAGTTCTGGGTTCCGGTAGTTCTGATTTTTTACAGACTTGTTTATGATGTTGGCCCAATGAATAATCCAAGTTTGTGACCTCGAGCGCCGAAGCCGACCGCAACTTTATCCAAAATCAAAAATGCCTTTCACACCCGGTTTTATAAAAATCCGTTAGACCCATATGTCGCTAATTAATGTAAAAAAAAATTGCCATAATTAATTTGATCTGACATTTGGTCTAACGCATCCTTATACAACCGGTTCTCAGAATATAATATAATATAGTTACACGATGTATTGAAACTTGTCCACAAAAAAACTTGTCATAACGTGTGTTTGGCGAGTAGAAACCACACTACGAGTGATTATGCCGTGTAAATAGGCAATTTGCACTATGCGGATGAGCGATGCGGAGATCTTGTAATTTTTTTATCTCATAATGTATTTTTCTTATATATCTGTTTGTGTGACAATAAATATTTTCTTTCTTTCTTTCTTTCATGAATGACAAGGCTACGCCGTAGATTTGATTTAAATGACAAACCAAAAGTAGTAATTTTGAAGAGCTGAAATTGCTTACCTTGATGTTTCTTTGGGTGCCAGCTTGGAGCGGGCGGGCGAGGAAACGAAGCAGAAGATTATTATTAAGTTGTAGGTCGGAAAGAAGCACAAACACTATTTGTTCGCAATTTACTCTTACAATTCACTAACACACTCACAGCCAATGATGTAATATAAAAAATAGGTAGATATGTTGTCTATACGAAATTCCGTGTTTAAAAATGGCCACCAAATTTGAGGCTCTAGTATAAGTTTTATCCAATACAATACGTTTTCGAACGCGTTTGCGTTTAGTTTCAATTTGTATGGCAACGCGTAGTTCCTAATAGTTACCTCCAGAGGCGCTGTTCGCGTTTCCATATAAATTGAGACAAAACGCAAACGCGTTCGAAAACGTATTGTATGGATAAAACGTATACTAGAGCCTCTGACAGCATTCGTTTCCATTGACGACGCAAAATTATGGCAAGCTGTGCGACTTGACCAAGTTTTAGTGTGCCACTTTTGAACCGCTTATAACATAATCTACGTATATTTTATGTTACATCATTGCTCACAGCAGTGAAAACATAACATGATGACAGGCGTATAGGAAAATTATTGACAGACTGAACTATTTTTTGTTTTGACGTATAAGGCGGTGTAAGCAGTCTGAGCAGCTTTTAAGAAAGGAGGCCAAAAGGGATTTGCTCAACCAGCGTAACCAGCGAGCTTCCTAAAATGTATAATCAAAACCTGTCACTTGAACTTGACCTACTTACTTTTGCCCTAATGTATCATTAGATAAAATTATCATTATTATTATTTATTATCAGAGTCATTCGTAATTTTGTATCAAATAAAAATGTGGTCTGAGTGTAGCTAGTTAAAAATATTGTACCTACCTTTGTTAACAAACGTATTTCAATTTTGTAGAAAACTTTGAAACTTTAACAACGCTTCTTTCTAACCTTTACCTACAATTAATGAGGTAGTAGGTGGGAATATAATAACGCATAGATACTAGTTTCATTTCTAACACAATTATGAATAAACAACCATATTATTCACCATGCAAACCTATTCATATGACTGCAATTAAACGCAATACAACACAGATCCGATTACAAAGCCATGCGATCTATTCAGCAACACACGATCTGCTCGTTTATAATTACCCAATTCAGGAAATACAGTCGAATCAATACAGCATGTAGAAAGGAGTTTGTGCAACTATAGGTAAGTGACATAAATGCAGCATTCGGTGCCCGAGCCGCGCCAGTGCCGACGTTCAGTCGAGCTATATCATTGATGTGTGGGCGAGTTCTATGCCACGCTGATAAATGGGGTCCGTGGAGTGATTCCCCGTTGCCCGGAACATTGAAAATTCCTAGACATGGTTTCGAGACTAAAGTTTACTTATATACCTACATGGTGAATATAATTCATGACTCCTAAGTCGTGAACAGAAATATTATTTTTGAAGTCCTAACCTACCTCACGCACTGCTGCCTAGAGTGGTAATTAGGGCAAACAGTTAGCTTTTTATTCTTTCAGCGATGAAAAACATATTAATATGTCATTTTATCATAACGCATGGTCACCATACAGGGTTTTTATGCAGTTGACACATTAATTACAAATCACTACACGATAAGTAGGGTGACCAAAAGAAAATGTGAGCGAGACTGGAAATGCTCTTAACGATTAAAAATAATGTTTAATGTTACTTAATTCCTCGTAGAACCAGATATTCTAATTCGCCATACTGATTAAGTGCACCGGAAACTAGTATTTCTGTTAACGACTTAGGAATCACCTGTACCTATATATAAAAAATGTTCAGTTAATAAATATAATAATATATAATCTTTATTGCTTAGTTTCTTAACCTAGATACATGTAAGACGTTTTGTAGTAGTAATGGTAATTATAAAATAGGTTGTTGTGAAAGATTAACAATGGTACAGTCAGCATCAAAAGTAACTACGCAATCGAAGACGTCAAAAGCTCTTATTCCCTTTTAATAAAGACTTTTGACATCTTCGTTTGCGTAGCTACTTTTTATGCTGACTGTACCAGAGTATGATAGTTGTCTTCTTTTCTAAATTTCCTAATAAACAATAAACATAACAGTCATTTGAATAAAAACTGTGCGAAAATTTTAAAAGCGTATTTTGTGTTTAACAGTAAAAAGGTAAGTTAAACGACAATAATACCTTAACAGCAAATTATATGATGTTTTCAAACCATATTCTACTAAAACATCTACTTGGATTGGGTAATGGGTATATGGCTATTAAAATTAATAATCAGAAAATTTCATTACCCATTTTTTTATTGTAATAATCCTTAAATTAGGTAGGTATATTAGGGTTATTCATAGTGCACTCTTATTGAGACACCCGTTAAAATAATGTTAACAAAAAACTTTATCAAAAGTAATTAGCATTTCGTACCTATTCATGAAAAATGTGTATTTCTTTCTTATCAAACAAGTGTTCAAACATTTGCCAAATCCATAATTACGTACCGGATTCGCAGCATACGAAGGTTCCAACCTATCTGGGCCATAAACAGGGCCCTCTCATTGTCGCGACACTTGTACTTATCAAATGGACCGTTTTGTTCCCTTATCTGCCCTTTACTTTTTATTATTTGTTTTTATTCCGCTTCCAGTCGGGATACATTGCGATTTCGAATGAGATTTTGTTTATTTTTAAATTGTGGTTGTCTATTATATTTATTCACACAATAGCATAACTCTTTCGTGATAGTTCAACTATAAAATTCTATTAGGTAGGAACAGTAGTGTCCTGTGTCTTTTGATCTCTGGAAGCGGGCGGCCTTGCCTTTCGATTCTGTAAGTTACTTAACTAATAGTAGGTACTTAACTTTGCTTGTCACCGATAAGAAATGTTGTCACTAAGGTGCATTGGGGTAAAATCATATATATCGACTAAACTAAAAGCAATTTAAACTCTTATTTTTTGGAAATTCATCAGTTAGACACTACAGGTAGACCGCTATGCACTACTCAGTAATGTGCTACAAAAAAACTAACGTTAGAACAATCAGACAATGAACATTAACTTATCTCGTTCCTAAGTTATATGACTGGGTAATTTCGTAAATGTTATTGCAAAATATTAAAAAACAACACGTTCTTCATCATGAATCAAAATTGGAGGCAAATTAGAACAAAAAATAAATTTGGACCTTAAACTGATATTTCAAAAGAACCATTTTTGCTTTTCTTCCTTAAAAAAAAATCAAAATATTTATTTATATTATTTATTTACACACTTATTTTTTTGCTTTCCTTTTTTTCATCTTATACTCATCTATTATTATATTACTAACTTGATGTTTACAATTTAATTTTAAACTTTATAACAATGAGTCAAAATTTTATTTCAAAATCAGACAAATAAGTATGTATGTATATGAAACTATGAACTAAAATGACTAAAACGAACTTTACCTATACGTGTAGGTAAAGTTAGTATATTTACATTTATTTTCTATAGGTATCCAGCAATATTTTTAAAAAGTATTTCCACTAAGCGTTGATAACCAATATCCAATTTCCAATTTCAAAAAAATGTCATCACTCGTAAGGAAAGAACACGAACCATACTCTCCACTCGCCCATAAATATATCGAGAATACTTACACCTTATAAGTAACTAAGAAAATCGAATATACTTACTACAAGTACATTTTAGTCTTCAAAGTTTGTATGTAACAAATTCTTTTTAACCTGGTTTGAACCAGTCTAGTTCTTTCCTTCCGTCTTTAACCTCATCTTTACCTTATTATAATGAGTAACTTACAGGTAGTAAAAGCAAAGACGATCTTATTTATCTAAAAGATATACAGTGTATATAATGCGGTCTAAAGACAGATGAGATAATCATCTAAATCCGGGCGCCCGTCAAAGCAACTATTCCATGGACCGAATTAGTGTTTTGAGGAGCCGGACCTTTCAAGAATTTCTTTCGTGTGAGTACCAAAGCTTAGTTATTGAAACATAAATTAGCAGTAAGTATGTATTTTACCTGTCCTGTCACACGACCAAATCAATGTGACTAAGTACTTATTATCTCGTATCTTTGATGACAAATGCGCGTTATAACATGATTATTTAATAAACGATAATATATAATCTGGGGGCACGGTAGTGCCCCCGCCAAGACGAGCTAAGCGAAGCGCAAGGGCAGGCACTAAATACCTACCTTTTCTCGAAGCGTTTCGTCGTTTTGAACTCTCATAACTTGTGTTTGGATTATACCAGATAAACAAAATTCTTAGGATATGATGACAATAATAAACTTATTAAACATATAAAGTTTCAATTGCATAGCTGTTATACTTTCGATTTTATTGATATCTATATATACGTTGATCATCAAAACCTCTAGGGTACTTCCTGAAGTCCTAGAAAGGTGAAATTTGGTATGTAAGCTAGTATTAGTACACAATCAACAAAAAAATTCACCCCCAACCCCTTAAACTAGGGAATGCTGTTTTGTATGAGACTTCCGCAAATTTTGATGCTAGAGGTCTGGAATCCTTATTATAAATAATGAAATACGTATTTCAGGATTTTTAGTAAATCACCCCCCCCCCCCCCCCTTTAAATTAGAGGATGGAAGTTTGTATGGGTTTTGCTAGACACTTCAGTAGAAATTACCTTACAAAAAGGAATGAGATCCCACCAAAAACATTACATGTAAAGTGACTGCCAAGACTCCCTAGCTCATATAGCTTTCAGCGTTAAAAAGATATCAGATCATAAGGAGCGCCAAGCTTCCTACTCCACACGGCGTAACTTACCACTACCAGTCACGCTCTACAAATTGTATATCTTGGCTTAAAAGTATAGACCCCTTGCTTATTAATGTCATTTATAAGTTCATTCAGCGCGAAGCTATACTTTTTAGCCGAGGTGTAGAATTTTTAGAACGTGGCTGGTAGTGGTAGGTTACGCCGTGTGGAGTAGGAAGCTTGGCGCTCCTTATGATCTGATATCTTTTTAACGCTGAAAGCTACATGAGCTAGGGAGTCTTGGCAGTCACTTTACATGTAATGTTTTTGATGGGATAATAACTGTCAGAAGTTACTATGTCACTGCTAAGCAGCACTACACTGTGGTAGTACGTAAGAAATCCAGACTTGCAGGATTTGCACATTATTTATTAGCAAAATGTCTTAACGACAGCTCTCCTTTTGGAGAATTAATGTAGTTGGATAACGCAATTCGTTGACTAGCAAACTGTGACATAAGGATAAAAGACACACTCCCGGCATACGGATAACTTTTTACAATAATGAACAGTAAAAACATGAAAATTAACACATCGCAATTGTTACAACAATGTAGGCACGTTAATAGGGTGTTAATTGCTCAAATATTTTACCGTATCAATGAACGTATACGATTTAACCAACCTCGCTGATATAAGCTGTACATGACGCAGCCTTCTATTTAACTCACTAACACTACTTACAAGTTTTTACAAGTTTCGACCGTTTTCACGAGTTTCCGAGTTCACTTGGACGAGTTTTGCTGCGGAATGTGGAGTGTGGATGTTAGTTACACCGTTGGTTAGGTACTTTTATCATTATTTACTTTGGTTTCGGTTGATTTATCTTCACCATTTCGGACGGTTTGGTCATTATTTCGGATTAAGTGCTTGATTGATTATCCTAGAAGTTTTGAGCAACCATTTAGATGTTAGATGATGGACTGTATGGTTCAGTTACAAGTATTTTTGCTATCTCAAGTGCTTCATCATCACTCTGGTGGTGGTTATGATTTTACAGTGTTCTTACGCAGGCCAATATTAGAAACAAACACAAATAAATTTTGTTCACGCTTTGACGAGTGTACAAATGTGACAGATCCACAATCAAGACAGTGACGGATCCACAACGATAAGTGATAAAATTGCAAATATGATATGCCCGCTGATCATACAAGACATGTTTCATAGGTCACAAAGCAACCTCTATGATTCCAAAGTTTAAATTTGGCCTTCGAACTTCGAACGACTGAGTCTACAGGAAAAACTAACAACTTCTTGACGAAACTCACAAATGTACAATAAATCTTGCAAAAAACTGGCACGGCCTGCGGTCGATAGTAAATTTGACAGCTAATGACAAGTTAACTATTGACCGCCGGTCTTAATATATTCAGTAGCAAATTCTTTGACATGCAAATCTGTAATCTACTTCGACATCTCGTGCGATTAGCAGCCAGCTATAATATTGCCCGTCTCTGGTCAAGTCCATACGAATTCATACCGGTGTCGCCACATGTAAATAGGAAAGGAATAACGAAACCGTTCTACGCTACGGTGTAACAAAAATACCTAAAGATAAGCCGTCCATACCGCGTCCCTTTACACGCAGTTCCATTAGTTATTTTCCTTCTTTTGGTACTTTAATAGAGTTTCGCTTGTCCATGATTTCAATAAGAAAATTGTATTTCGACCCTTTTAAAGAATACTAAACTAGCTAGGAAATACTTACGGCAGACGTCTAAACCTTTTTGAGATTGGGGTAATTTTGTTTATTTTAGCGTGTTTTAAAAGCTTTACTATGTTCAACTTAAGTTAGGAAAACATGAACATCTAAAAAAAAAAATCTGATAAAGTAGGTACTAAAAAACTAAATAACAGTCATGTTTTAGCTAATCTCTATGCGAAATTATGTGCGCGGTCACTCAACTCGCTTTATAAATCTTATCTTATGTTTTATTACTACCTACTATTACAATTGATTTTAAACACTTTTATTATGAGTAGTTTTTATTTCGGTAGTTTGTAAGTATATTCCCCAGCATATTTCCCCTTTAACTATAAAATATTCCTTTAGAATTTTATTCATTCGTAAATGTTTTTTTGTTTCCTGTAATTTTAAGAGTTCCGTAGTTTATTTAATATCTCTGGGAGAATACACCGACAAGTTATTTTGCCATATACCTACGATACAAGTTACAAGATATTTATTCATAAAAGTCAATGTTTTACAAGTCAGGTATGTACATAATAAGTAGTATTATTTATTAATTACATCGGATGTCAAATAAGGTCGCATATAGCTTTATATGTCTGAGTGATACAGGAAGTTTCAATTCAAAAATATTAGTTACTAAATAGTGATGCCTTAACTGTTAGGTTATGTACGTTGTTTAACTTAGGCGTGGAGTAGGTACAAAGGTAAATACTGTAGATGGCGTAGCTTTTTAGGCATCTCTGTCTTTGGTAGGCACGGTATTTTGTCAAATTGCTCTTTTATTAATTACTAGCTGTTGCCCGCGACTTCGTCCGCGTAGAACTTTTTATCGTCTTAGAAAATGATTTCTCTCAATATTAAATTTGAACCCTCTTTTAGGGGATAATTAAAAAAAAAACGTTGATGTTCATTTTCTAGTTTGTGAACAAACAGTCTAAAACCAAAGTTAAAAATCTCATACTTTAAAAATGCCTTGAAATACTCAAACTTTGAACCAATTTCAACACTCTTAGGGGATGAATTTGGAAAAACTCTGAAATCAGTTTTGTAGTCTTTTAACGTACAGAATAAGACCGAAGTTAAAAATCTCTTACTCACACTTTAAAATTTTATTGCTCGCCATTTAAAATTGGAACCCCCTTTTAAACCCCCTTAGAGGTTGAATTTTTCTAATCGCTGAAAGAACTTTTTTCGTAAACTTTTAAGTCTCTAGCTCAAAAAAAGTGTTGCCCATACAAAGCTTTCTTAACCCCCTTAGGGGTGGAATTTTCTTAAACTCTGAAAGTACTTTATTATTAATTTTAATAAGTAACATTTCGAATAGTTTTAAGTCTAGTAAAAAAATAAGTTTTTCCCACACAACACTGGCTACCCTTCTTAACCCCCTTAGGTATGGAGTTTTCTAAAACGCTGAAAGTTCTTTTTTAGTATTCTAATAAGTAATCTTTTTGCAAAGTTTTAAGTCTAACTCAAAAAAAGTGTTGCCCATGCAAAGCTTGCTCTCTTTTTTAACCCTATTAGGGGTGGAATTTTCTAAAACGATTTGTGTTCTTTTTTTGTATTTTAATAAGTAATCTTTCTACAAAGTTTCAAGTCTCTAACTCAAAAACATAACCTTTCCCTGATAAAAACTTTGCACCCCTTTTTATCCCCCTTAGGGATAGATTTTTTCAAAACGCTGAAAGTCTTTTTTTTGTATTTTTATAAGTAATCTTTCTACAAAGTTTTAAGTGTCTAGCTCAGAAAAAGTGTTCCTCATACAAACCTTGCACCCTTTTTTAACCCCCTTAGCGAATGATTTTTGTAAAACGCCGAACGTAGTATTTTTCATGTTCTAATAAGTAATTTTTCGACAAAATTTTAAGTCTCTATTAAAAAAAATATGTTTTTCCCATACAAACTTTGCACCCTATTTTACCCCCTTAGGGGTGAAATTTTCCAAAACGCTGAAAGTACTTTCTTTGTATTTAAATAATCTTTCTACAAAGTTTTAGGACTCTAGCTAAAAAAAATAGTTTCCCACATACAAACTTTGCACCCCTATTTTAGCCCCCTATTTTTAGGGGTAGAATTTTCTAAAACGCTGAAAGTACTTAATTTGTATTCTGATGACTAATCTTTCTACAAAGTTTTAAGTCTCTATTTAAAAAAAATATTGTTTCCCCCATACAAAATTTGCACCCCTATTTTACCCCCTTAGGGGTAGATTTTTTTAAAACACTGAATCTAGGTACTTTATTTGTATTCTAATGAATAATTTCTCTACAAAGTTTTAAGTCTCTATTTAAAAAAAAGTAGTTTTTCCCATACAAACTTTGCATTCTATTTTACCCCTTTAGGGGTAGAATTTTCTAAAACCCTGAAAATACTTTATTTGTATTCTAATGACTGATCTTTCTACAAAGTTTTAAATCTCTATTTAAAAAAAAAATTGTTTCCCCCATACAAACCTTGCACCCCTATTTTACCCCCGTAGGGGTGGAATTTTCCAAAACGCTGAAAGTGTTTCATTTGTATTCTAATAACTAATTTTTCTACAAAGTTTAAGTCTATAGCTCAAAAAAAAAAGGTTCTCCCATACAAACTTTGCACCCCTATTTTACCCCCTTAGGGGTAGAATTTTCAAAAATCCTTTTTTATCCCTAGCCCACGTTATAAAAGCAACATACTGTGCAAAAATCAACTCTCTAAGATTAGTAGTTTCGGCTGTGCGTTGATGAGTGAGTGAGTGAGTGAATAAGTCAGTCAGGACATAGGCATTTATTATGTATAGATAGATAGAAGATAATGAAACTCCCATTCAAATATCTCAAAAAATTATGAAGCTACATCCGTTTTAATGTCGCTTGTTAGAGTGAGAAAACGATGAGGGACTGTGACGTCAATATCCTCGAGCGTCATAGTAAAAAAACAATCGTTTCATATGAAGGTGCGTTTTGCGGAAAAGGGACAGAACATACCCCTTCTTAAAACTTTGGACTCTTATAACTTAGTCATTACCTATATAACCTCTTGCTTTGTTTTTTTCTCCATTTGACTATATTTATTTTAAATTATTTTTCGAGAAAATACATTATGATTATTTACCATATTTTCGATTCCTGAGCTATAACCACGAACTTCGGAATTCGAAAATATTCAGGTATCTCTATCTCTATCGCACTAACCATACTCGAGTGACAGGGATGCAAATATATGAACATTGAGTATCGTTTTTCGTGGTAGCGCCGCAGGTAATTTGGCTGAATGCGCCGAGCGCGTGCCATTGCCATTAAAAAAAACAAATTCGTGTAAATTATATTGTTCAAATTTGTTGATTTCATTTATTGAAATTACGACATAAAACGACATTTGCGCATATAAGTTCGCATATCAGAATCGAATATTTTTTTATGGTTTATATTTTAGCATTTGTCTCGTAAAGGTCTATCGTAGACGGGATTTAAATTATTAATAAGTGAAAGGCAAAGCAATTCCTCCATTTTGACGAAAATTTGACGTTTCTTATAGCTGACAGTTGGAGCAGCGTTTGATTTCAATAAAAATAAATGAAAAATTAAATGAAGTCGTATATTTCGGAAAATTAATTAACTGTCGCAGTCGGATAAAAACTATCCTAAGTTGCAGCTAGAATAATAATGTACCTATATAAAATGTTTCATATTTTTCCGTTCATGGGATGCTGAGAACATTCGAACCGCGCAAAGCTTAGTTTCAAACTGGCTGATTCTTTTTTTAATTTAGAGATTTATTATAAGTGGAGATAATGCGCCAACTTTGTCAAATAAACAACTAAACATTTAATTTATAGTTTTCCTTCTATAAGACTATTCAAACGAAAGATTGGGAACGCAAGCCACCTGACTGAGAGCGCACCAGAGAGTAGAAGAACAACACTTCAATAATTCATAATTATTTGGGTATAGGTTAGTCGCTGAAATCTAAATCGGCCAGGATGCCATAATCATTATCATTTAAAAGAGTACAAATATTAGGCAACATAGATTCAAACTTTTAATAATATAATTTTCTTCATAAAGAACTAACAAAAATGTCGAAGAATAGAAATGTCATAATCAGCCTATATACGTCCCACTGATGGGCAGAGGCCTTCTCCATGGATGAGAGCGAATGGGCACTCGTCCCCACGCTGGCCCAGTGCGAGCTGGGGACTTCACGTACACTAACTATACCTAAACTACTAATGTATATAATAAATGTCACCGTTAAATTGTGAACACCGTCATTTTATAATCTAACTCGCGATATTATAAACTGACGAAAAATTATGAACTGTCAAAACCGTTCATAATTTAACGCATTATTTTTCGTTAGTTTGCAAGCTATCAATGTCGAATCGTCAAATTGTCAACTGAGATCAAATCGGCATGCTACGGAACGCATACACAAAGACTAGGTAGGTTAGGATAGTAAGGTAGCTCCAGTTGCCCGAAGGGCAAAGCGCCCAGAAGCCCAGCGGGGCTCCGTCGTCATTGCTGGATGGTGAAATAAATGGAATAAAATATCTGGACGAAAAAAAAACAATCATGTTCTGACATAAGTGGAAGCTTATTTAGCTGATGCAAGAAGAATAATTCGTTCAACTAATCAGCGCACATTGTGCGTTCCAAATCATACCAATTTAATTAGGTTCACAATTTGACGATCCTTCATTGATAGTTTTATAAACTAACGAAAAATAATGCGTTAAATTGTGAACGGTTTTGACAGTTCACAATTTTTCGACAGTTTTAAATATCGCGAGTAAAATTATAAACTGACGGTGTGTTGATAATCTGACGGTAACACAAACAAACACAATCTACAAAAACAAAAAACCATAAATCAAAAAATAAATAAATAATCTACAAATTAAATAAAAGATTCGAAATAGGTTCAAAGTGACGTTGAAGATGTAATTTTATTAGTAACTTTGCAAAAAGATGTTTCCACGTAGATAAACAATACACGAAGATATATATATTTCTAACATTGTTGCTGATCCAGTTCACGGCACGCTTTGGTGCAGTGCAACAATATGATACTGCTTTCCTTTGTTCCCGAAGTTATCTGAATGCGGTTGAGTTTTTTAGTAGGTAGTATCAATTAATTATGAGTATGATTATAAGCATGTTGCCCGTAGTGGCATTTAATACGTGAGTTTAACCATGTAATTATTAGTATTATTATGACACACGAAAATTTAAATTCGATCAACTTATGTGTTGGTTTTGTGCGTGTTCCGACGCGGATCACGCGCTGCCTTTTGCTCCGCTGGTCCACAACGAATCCCTAAATCAATAATTTACTTTAAAAACAAAGTTTTAACCGACGAAAAATCAATCATCCCCTATTTTCCTACCCTTAAGTTTGGTTTTTTTTCCAAACTTATATGGGACCAACTTCGGGGTATATATAAAAATTTAAATTAAAGCTTATCCCTTAAAATATTAAATTTAACTTTTATAAAATTAATTATTTAATTTTTTAATTAAATTAATTTAATTTTTTTTTTCTGTATACCCTTTCCAATAAAAAAATAATTATCAAAATTGAACTAGCTACTCAGTAAAAAATTACCAAGTTACATCTACTTACCAAGTTTCAACAGTATAGCTCTTATAGTTTCGGAAAAAAGTGGCTGTGACATACGGACGGACAGACAGACAGACAGACAGACATGACGAATCTATAAGGGTTCCGTTTTTTGCCATTTGGCTACGGAACCCTAAAAATATAATTAAAATCATAAAATCATACATAAAAAAAATATATATACGCGTCGACTTGAGAACCTCCTCCGTTTTTTTCGTCGGTTGATAAAGGTGCAGCGCGCTTGCGATTCTTCCAGTTTTGCTAGCATCCATAGGCAACGGTCTATGGTTACCAACAAGCAGGCCGTATGAATGCTTGCCACCGTCGTAGTATAAAAAAAAAACAGCGTTAGTATCTAATTACGCTTAGTGGATTTTTTCTCAGTTCTTAAGTACTGACACAACTAATCATAATACCTATTATAATCTATGGAAGAGCGGAGCTACCCAATACAGGCATTGTTTGCTTACCGGGCGGCTCCATCCCTATCATAAATTTAGTTTATAATTTAAGAAAATAAAGAATTTTGTATTTTAATTGTATTTATTTTAATCATCATCCTCCTAGCGTTATTCCCGGTTGTGCCCCTAAAGGAGCCGGGGTCCGCTTTGGCACCTAATCCCAAGATTTGGCAAAGGCACTAGTTTTACGAAAGTTCTGCCATCTGACCGTCCAACCCAGAGGGAAAAACTAGACCTTATTGGGATTAGACGTTTCTTCACGATGTTTTTCTTCACCGAAAAGCTAACGGTAAATATTACTTACATATGTTCCGAAAACCTCATTGGTACGAGCCGGGATTCCAACCCACGACCGCCGCTTGACAGCCGCATGCCTGAACCATTAGGCTACCGTAGCTAATATTGTACCTAAATACCTATGACCTGTAACTATGCTATCAATAAAATATTTCATTTCATTTCTTATCAAGCCACGAAACTTCGATCAGTTCTTCAGTTTATCAAGCTTCTCTCACATTTTTCTTTAACCAAGGTTTACACGTCCTAAGTCTGAGTAAATTGGAATTTTGTAAAATCTCAGACGCAGAATGTTTGAATTTAGCAAGCACTTTAGTTTTCCCGTCATTTTCACCCTTTACAGTTTAGAACAAAGGGGCTACCTGAACATTTATTGGAAAAGGTTCGCTATGGTTCAGTGCAGGTGTAGGTATTCAGATTTTTATTTTATTTTACTCTACTTTAATAACACCTGTGAGACTATTTTAGAGTTCTGATTCAGAAGCTCACTTTTTGCGGAGTGTTTGACACATTAAATTATTCGTCGCAATTGAGTGGTTTCTTAGGAAAAATGTGTTTTATGTTGAATTACTCTTACATAGTTAGGAAACCCGATTATGTTGCGATATTACTATTTTTTATTTTAGCTACACGTGGTAACAAGAGATACACAATATAACAACATCATATTTTGTAGAAAATTATTGGTAACATTATACAATCAATTTATTCGCTTTAACTAGCCTATATTCAAACATACCATGTTGGAGTATACATGTCACATCACAGCAATTTACTAAATTCTCAGACCTTAAAACAACACCGGTCAGTTACAAGGCAAGTTTAATATAAAACCCAAGGCACTGCATGATCTCATTTCCATAGTCGTTTTCCACTTGGCATCTCGCGCTTTTTTACTACTACGAGTTTTCTAGCCTGTCCGATGCTTGGCAGAAGATTGCATATGGCGGAACATTTACAAAGCTCGACGTGGCAAAAGTGCTTTTAGCTACGAAAAATGCATGCCATTCGGTAACTCGCGTGGTTTTTAAAAATTAGTTGCGGCTTTAGAGGAGAGTTATGTTGGGTTTTAGTGTTTTGGTGAATAAATCCTAGATTTTGCAAATTAAATAGAAAAAAAGGTTTTACAAATACATAAAATATGCACTGAATCTAAATCAAAACATGTTTCCGTAAGACAAATCCAATTTCCCGCCAAAGCGCTGAAATTTGGCGTACATCTAGTACATCTACTTATCTTCAAGAAATGTAGGGTGACCATACCTACATTGAGTGGATATAAGTGTTAACATTATTAAATTAACTAAACAGTGAAGTAATTTCATGACACCTCATCCATTCAAATCTATTTTGGCTGGTTATTAATATTTTCCGACAGCTGATCACGGATTAAAAATCACCGCGTATAGGTATGCATCGGTGGCACAAGGGATCGCATTAAAAGCCTGTTGCCAAATCGCCCTGGATTCGGCGACAGATAGGTACGCTTTTAATTATGACACTGTATACCTACTTTAATAAATACATTATATTTTGTATGTTATTTTTGGTACCTATTTATCAGTCTAGGTATAGGTTTTAAATTTCTCTTATATATTTACCATAGCCACTAACTAGGTATGTTGTTTTGAAATACTCTTTCGTTAATAAATAATATATATATATATTTTTTATTTAAGAAATAATCACCAAGGTACAGTCACTTAACGATTACACCATGCATATTAAAGACATGGATGATTTCCTTTGGATAAAGCCCCTTGGCACGACACTTAAAAGTCAGTCAACCTACGAAACTCAAAAAATAGATTTGAAATTATGCCAAAAAAATACTGCTGTTTTTTTAAATCAAGTTATGGGTTTTAAAACGTTTGCTCATTTACCCGTAACTAGTATAAGCGGATTATCAATAATTAATTCATTACACGTGAATTTTATTACATGCTCATTTCCGTTGCACGCTATTTTAATGGATAACTGGTTTCATAGTAATTTTATATAACTGCAAACAAACGGTTAAAACCCACAAAGCTGTTAAGGCGCAGATGCTGCGAATTATGTTTTAATTAAAAATGCTTATCTCTGTGGTGGCAGGAAAATAAAAATAATAACGCACTTGAAATTCCATTTTACTAAGAAGGCAGCGCTGCGGCGTAAAGCAGGTGTATCTATGTGTGTGTTTTATCGCTTTGCCTTATTTTGGGAACTAGATATTATGTGTATATTTTACTACGTAAAACCGCAAGAGATTCTTATTTCCATTTGCGTAGATTTTTGTGCATTTAGTTAAGGCACACTCATTTGGCGGACTGGTATCTGAGCTGTTCTGAGTCGGCCGGTACACACTCTTTTCTGTGCGTCGGCAACAAAAGCTTGTTATTAATTAACAAATTAGTTTGATACAAACCTATTTTTACATATTAATACTCATATATTAATAATAATAATTCATATTGGCGTAGGGATGTGACGGCCCCATCGCCCTACAGATTTCTGGTGCAATCAGTCAACGTAAGGCAGCTTGTGGCGGGCTGTTAGGGAGTAGCGACCCTACGTACCTGAGTGCTCCTGGGGGTGTCTTGTGGTCAGGCTGAGCCGATCGGGTGGATGGTTGGACAGGCCCCTACCTCTGGCTTGCCTTAACTGGCTGTCCAGAGTGGAGTCGCAAGAGCTGTTGCTCGAGGGTAGATGTGGACACCTAAGTGGCGAGTTGGCTATATGTTTAAAGTCCAGTGCCACCTCTCTACCCCCCCAGCCTCTCTGACTGGTGTTGCCCTTAGGAATTTTTTTAATGTCGTTATTAATAGGGGCCCATCTAGCCGGTGGCGAGTCACCGTCTGCCAGAGATAAAAAATGAGACAGTTTGTTAGGCAGGCGTCCGATGTTTCACCCAATAGCCCAGCCACTAGTCCATCATTTTCACCCAATAACCCGGTTTCTTTAGATTCCATCAACCAGCAATAGTCCCAATACACCCCAGCGGGTGCTGTCTCTGTGTGCGTCCCATGACATGGGCAGAGACAGCATCCGCTCGGTGTACTCCTCGCATTTCATTAAATTGTCAAAAGGGCCTCTACGTGTTGGCTCAGTTGGTACTTTGTAGGTACCTAGCCCCACGCACGCCTCCCAAAGGTCCGGGACATCATTGTCCCGTGAGCGGGAAAGACATACATAATTCATATTACATATCACAAATAAGTTATATAATATTATGCTTTATTGTAAATACTAGCATATCTCGAAGGCGCATATCTTATAAGCCGTTTATTTATATTCTTTACAAACGGGATTCCTAATTGCAAGGTTTAAAAACTGGTTCGATTGATCATGAAACAAGCCTTCAGTGATGAATCCAGATCGAGTTAAAAATGAGGACTGAAGAATAACCAATGTGCTGAATGATTTTGTGAACTTAGGATTTGTGATGCAGAATTGCAATTATTTGTGCCTAGTGGTTCAGGCATGCGGCTGTCAAGCGGCGGTCGTGGGTTCGAATCCCGGCTCGTACCAATGAGTTTTTCGGAACTTATGTACGGAATTACCGTTAGCTTTTCGGTGAAGGAAAACATCGTGAGGAAACCGGTCTAATCCCAATAAGGTCTAGTTTTCCCTCTGGGTTGGAAGGTCAGATGGCAGTCGCTTTCGTAAAACTAGTGCCTATGCCAAATCTTGGGATAAGGTGTCAAAGCGGACCCCGGGCACAACCGGGAATAATAACGCTAGGAGGATGATGATGAATTGCAATTCTTTGTGCCTTGTCTCAAATAATCCCGCTTCCACTTCTTCTCATTGCATTACGACGTATCGGTTCCAGTTGTCTTTTGTCCATGGCATAGTCGCTGCGACATAGTCTTAAATTGTAACGTCGACATCAAAATTATGTACGCATATTTTTCCTGAATATACTGCCGTAAATCTCATCATAAAAGGTACAATACTAACAAAAAGCAGGTAACTATTTCCTTTTGGGTTGCTGTGAATAGTAAATAGTTTTATAATCTAATAAGGCCTGTTTGTGAACGGGACTTAGCAGGAAACCTTCTAACTGGAAAAGATTGAGTTTAAAAGTTGCATCAACGACATGCTGGGAACCTTGGTAATTCAATTTGTTGCTCTTATTTGTTTCCTAACGTTCTGGGAAAGCAAATCTGTTGAGACAGGTGACTGAACATAACATAAATAAGTACCTACCTATATTAAAATAATAGTATTGCATCTTGAAGACAATTCTGAGTGTTCAATACCATAATCGAAAAAAAGGGAGCCTCTTATTTGTGTCTGTGACGGCTAGCAAACAAGTTAATAAAAAATTCAAAAATAATCCTCAGATCATTCTCTCAAATTTTCACGAGATCTCATGGCAAGTTCCTAGGGAAATTTTAATTTTGGGAACGCAAATTTTGACATATTTCGTTTATGCAGCTTCACAGAACCGTTTTTGTTGCTAACATCACATTCCAATGGAATTTCAATTTTGCACTTGCTTTTTCGCGAGCTAGCAACGTATTTAAAATTAATGTAAATTACGTTGAAATGCTATTGAGATCTGATCAAATGTGATCAAAATAGGAGTACATCGTCCTCTAATCTAATTATTTATGTGCAGATACTTATATCCCGACCAAGCTAAGAATGCACCGCGCTCAGTGTAACTTATTCGACGCGAGTTGCATTCTTAGCTTGGTCGACTTGTCAAAGTTCCTTCATGACGTCATTCATTGCCAGTTGAAGTGCTATGCCTACCTTAAAAGCCGCGCAGATCACTAATTACTTATCGGATATTTTCTTCAATCATCTCAGAGCTTAAACTAACGTTATAATAAACACCAAAATCAAACACCTACTCTAAACGGGAGTTAACTTCAGTGGACGTGACGCAATTTATTCTGAAAGCCCGGCCTCGGCGCCGGCAGTCTAGAATATTTGGCTTGACTGTATCTAACGTAGATTAGAATGTCTGGGCTGGTTATTTATAGCTACTTCAGATTTAGTGTTTTTGATTAAAATGTAATCGTTTAAGAGTTTTTGGTAAGGCAGAGTGAGTGAGTGGGCACGTGGCCCGAAATGGTGGTCACTTTTAGGTAAAAGGAGCCTCAGTCGTCCACCAACTCGATGGGTCGACGATATTAGGAAGATCGCGGGTCACTTGGTTAAGATTAGCACAAGATCGGGACGGGTGGCGTACTCGAAGAGAGGTCTATGCTCCGTAGTGGTCGATTGAAGGCTGGAAATGATCATGAGATTACATTAAATGAAGACAAGAACAGGAACGAATTGAGTCACGAGGAGACGAGCGATAGAAAGGTATGAAATAAAAAGATATACTGCTCCGACCCCACGGAAATGGGATAAGGGCAAGTGAATGATGTTATAGATATTATGTAGATGAAATTAGAATTAATATAAATGTTGATTGGACCTACACAATGTTTACAAATCATCTACGTCACTTAAAGGTTGTCTAGAAGAGATTGCTCATTCGTAATTAGACCGCTTAAATGTGTACCGCTGTATAGCGTTAGGTTTTGCTTTGACGAACTATAAAGAATATTTGTATGTATTGTACGTTAAAACGTCGAGGCTGGTCGAGAACTGCCGGGAACTATTGAATGACCTGGGTACCAAAAACAAGGTAATTTTACGTTGGGTCCCAGGGCATGCAGGCATCGAGGGAAATGAAAATGCTGATGAGCTTGCACGAGCCGGGGCGAAGGGAACACACTGCGGACCAGAGCCGTTCTGTGGTATCCCTAAAAGTCTAACCAAGCTCACTCTAAAAGCCTATTGTTTCTACAAGACCATTCAAGCCTGGAGAGCTAATCCAAGACTGAAACATTCCAAGGCACTTATTAGAACCTTTAGCAAAAAGGCGTCTTCTGACGCCTTGGCGCTAAGTAGGAACCGTCTACGCATGCTGGTCAGGGTGCTTACTGGGCACTGCCGCCTAAATAAGCACATGCAAACGATAGGACTGTGTGACACAAGGCAGTGCAGATTCTGCTTTGAAGCAGAGGAGACGCCTACACACATCCTAACCGATTGCCCTTGCCTCATGCGCAGTCGTAACTCCTTCCTGGGCAAACACATCATGTGCCCGGAGGAGATCAAATTTCTTGAGTTCAACAAAATCCTGCAATTCTTCGAGTTTGTAGGACTTGACCAAGAATTGTAGTAAGTGGCGATCACAATAGATCAGCGGTGGTCGCAGTGATATAAGGGTTTTGACAGCCCGAAAGCCACTACCAGAATAATAATAATAATAAAAATTGTACGTTAATGATCCCTGGGCACGGCTTATCTCACAGGAAATAAAGTGAAAGCAACGGGGTAATCCCATAACTTTTCGATCGCCCCTTAGGACATATCAACTGGCATATAAATGTATTGACGGCTTTGACGCTCGAACGAAAAGTAACGCAATTATCCTGCTTCTTTAGCCACTGATGACCACTTTAGCCTAGTTGGTAGTGACCATGCCTATGAAGCTAGGGCATTTGTTTGTGTGATGAGCATGAGTATTTGATCCTGAGTCAAGGATGTTTTCTGTTTTAGTATTTATTTATAAAGTATGTATATCGTCGCCTAGTAGCTTTGCTTTTTCTGGGATTAGGTCGATATGAGTGATATTGCCCCCAAATATTTATTAACTTACACGGTTTTAAAGCTTGCATTTATTTAATACAACGGAGCAAACTAAGAGTTCACCAATATCCATAAGTACAACCAATACTATTAATTACGAGACTGTGAAAATGTTGACTCTTAATTGTGTTCCATCTAGACCAGGGTTTATTGAAGTGTGGTCCATGGACCCCTTAGGGGTCCATGACATGATTGCTAGGGGTCCACAGCCACTTCGTTCACTCTTAACGTAGGTAGGTAGGTACATGAGTTTTTTTTGAACATTTTCGTTAATAGGGGTCCGCGGTATTTTTGAAATTCTGATAGTGGTCCATGCCTAACAAAAGTTTAAGAACCACTGGTCTAGACGGCGCTTCATATAAACTGCACTGTCGTACGTTACCTTTACGCGAACCTCTTCAAGCCGTATTACATCCCATTAATTTTTCCCCGTGTGCTGAGGTAATATATCCACAGAGCTGTGCGAAGTTGCGAGGCGGTGAGCGAGGGTAAAAACCACCAATAGCATTGCTACCCCGCTATTCTGTAATTTGTTTTAAGGTCACCTCAACGCTCACCTACAAATATATCTTGACGCCGCGATTCATAGTAACTAAGCGTAGGTAGGAGGTCTAGTTTCGTTAGGCGTGACGGGCGGAGTGAGGCGCATGAGCGCGTAAAGAAGAACAACCCTGGGCGTTCATCACTTTTTCCTCGCTCACCGCCTCACTACCTTGCACTGCTTTTGTCTCACCCTAGTTAGGATGCTAATTTTACAACAGGCGTAGCATGAATGCCATTTTACCACTTATATCGCTGTGGATAAAACATCCGTCACGTTTTGAAACGTATGCGAGTGCGAGGGTGGCGGAATATCTTATCCACAACGATAAGCGATAAACTCACAACCATGCTGCGCCTGCTGAATACCGACCTACTGCATCAGGCTTTGCGTGCATGCGGACAAGAGGACTATATAGTATTGTATGTAAATTAGTGACCAATTAATTCGGGGCCCGTACTTTTCATGCCGATGACATCAATTTGACGTCACGCTGCATAAAGGATGATCCCAAATAGGTTTATTGTAATTATTAATCATTAGTCGTCAATCATGTACAAATTACTTCAACAATAAATAATCTATTTACACGTGGAATATTTAATAGGTACCTACTTGATACGTTAAACGTAAATTAAACAATTTGTTTTGTTTTAATACATACATTTTATTAAATGGTATTGCTACCACCAGGGCCCGTATTATCGTGCCGTTGCGTTGACGCAAAAATGACGTCACGCTGCATAGAGTACGTGCCTGCTCGGATGACTCTCGAACAAGACTTAAACCACCACATGTTGATAGGTAATATACTGTGGATATGTGTCCTTTAATGAATTCTGAATTATGTTGGTAACAGTTGTAATGAAAAACCTCGGCGTGCTTCACATCGTATCACAAACGCTTTGAAAACAAAAACGCTCTTTCCAAGTTGCACTGGCAAGGACAGTTTATATCAGCTAAAATGAGATTAAGTACTTACCTACGAGACTTATTCTTTGTTCGATTCCTGGTTGGTTCGTTGCACATGGCTAAACCGCAAAATTGCAAGAATTTCGGCAACACCATTAGGTACGCTATGGGACATTTGATGTAAGAATTAATTTATATTATACCTTACAGACTTCTGGGTGATTAAATAGTAACTAATGTATTTTTAGATACGTTCACATTTTATTTCTATTGAATCAATCAAGTCAGTCTCTCCTGCCACAGGAGCGCAGGCCGCATCACACATCTGACTCAGCCGAGTCACATAAAAGGCTCAAATATGCTGGCATTGATAGTGGCTTCATGTTTGAGCCTTTCGGGGTCGAGACCTTAGGGCCATGGGGCACCAGCGCTTTAAAAATCTACAAATCACTTTCGCAGCGCCTTGTCGACGCTTCTGGTGACCAGAAGGCTGGCGCATACCTAGCCCAGCGTATAAGTATTGCCATACAACGTGGCAATGCCGCCAGCCTTCTGGGCACCCTGCCGCCTGTCGCCGATCTGGGCCAAGTTTTCTATTTGTGATGTTTGTTATCTTTATTTGTTTTATTTTATTTTACTTTCGTGTAGGTAGTTAATTTTTTACGCACTACTATTTTAGGCTAGCTTAATTTTATTTATTTAGATTTAATTTTCTATTCTTATAAACCATATAACTTGCCCGTTCAAATTATCATCATTCTCCTAGCGTTATTCCTGGTTGTGCCCTAGAGGAGCCCGGGGTCAACTTGCCCATTAAAATTATCTGTGATTAAATTCATCTTCGTAGGTATAAACCATTTACATCGTAGATTAACGACAACACAAACTCTGATACTTGGAAATAACCAGACAAGTACAGACAGCAGTGTAGACGTTAAGGTTTATTAAAGCCCTCGTGTTTATTTGCAAGGAAACGATATGATAATGCACGACAGGTAATGCACGGAGTTCCTGTGCGTCCCTTGAAAAACCGCCGCTGTTACCGGGGCAGATACAAATAACGCTCGCATGTACATACAGCCTACACGATCAGTTAAACCACAATAAATAACACACACACACACACACACGCACACTCAAATATACACACACATATTAGATTAATTAATTTAAATTAAGGAAAAGTGTACATTTACTTTCATTTAAATCACTTTTATGTAATGGTTACATTATTGCTATTATAGGAAGAGCGGGATCTTCTGCCACAAGTATTTATAATACTTACTAGAAGATTCCAACCCTAAACTATTGTACATATTTTTGTAACCAAATAAAGATTTTTCATTTTCATTTTTCATTTTCATTTTCAAATAAGGGTTTTTATAATATTTTACTATGAGGCCTATGTCCAGCAGTGAACGTATTTCAACCGATGTGATAATGATGACGATAACAGAGGAGTTATTACATAACGTTTCGAACGTTCGTACGTTAGGACAATCTATAAAATTAAATTTAGTATACTTAAATAAGGGCGGAAGGCGGGTGACGAAGGCGTCACAGGAGTTTGAAAACGCTGTCGTGTCGAAATTAACTCTATTCCATAGGTATGCATCGCTGTATCTATTTGTAGGTATAAGCGCGCGTTCTGACACGAGCATCGCGACGACCAACGCCAACGCAAGGTTTATGCGACGATAAACGTGGCATAATCCTAAACCTTGGTTATGATTGGTCGTTTTGCGAGATTCAACAGTTATCATTATCTACAATGTTGTGAGGTGGCTGTCATACACAATTTGGTTTATTGCGTCATGATACGGTTTAACACTTTCACTTCCAGGAACCCGCCTAGTGAGCGCCTTAACCGTAGGCGCTTTTCTCCTCTCGTTACTCACTGTTACACACGTGTTAATCATTGTTGAGTTTCGCACAGTCTCCCAGACTTACAACATAACATATCATAAATTGTTTAAAGTACAGAGAACTTGAAAGAGTATGCGTTACTTTATTTTCATATCTAGTATCCTTCCTAAAGTCAGTGATCCTCCTTAGAGTGAATGATTTGGCTGTTCTTTACTGGCTGTGGTACCACAGTCGTATTACGGGTTAACTGTTGTGAAAATATGTATGTATTTAAATGTGCAATGTATGCATGAGTTCTTTGGTCTGCACTAATAAATACAACTTCATTTTTTGATTCATTTGCAGGAATTTGTGAATGAATGTTGTTCGTAAATCCACCTGTATGTGTATATTTGTTTCAAAAGCTTACGCTGTAAATTGATCAGTAACGAAGGCAATACGCGAATTTAACGGGTACGTACAGATAGTTGAAGTGATCTATGCACGCGGCGGTATGTGTGCGCTTGTAGCTACCCAGGTTTGATTTGTGTGGCAGTGACGGCAGCTGCCGTTACAGGCTCACGCACACATAGGTACAGCCTCGCGCAAAGATAAGTTGAACTGTCTGTAACTATTTTTATTACTGCAAACGACACGTTAATAAATCGAGATTTTGCAACGCAGGATGATTCCCTACCAGCACAATGATCACTAAGTACGACGCGTTGTGAAGTCGATTCATTATTTTATTATCCTAATCGTGTTTCAAACAAATAATTGGATTTATTTATCTGTTATACCTGATATATGCAACATCGTTATATAATAATCAGCAGCAGTATTGCGATGGAGGTAAATTTTAAGCATTGTTCTGTAATGGTATGGTATTCGTGCATAATTATGTTGGGAACTGGACTGACGTCAATTAAAGCCTTTGGTAATTAGAATGAACAATTTTGACCGTTTCCTGAGAAGCGTCTCTTTGTCTTGGTTTTTATAGGTACCTATCTGGTGGGAGAGATGGACAAATGCTTTGTCGATCGATACTAATGATTCATATTGATTTTATTACAGTCAATTGATACTATAGCTTTTAGATAAAAACCGCCCCAATTATTTTTAATTGATCAAATAATTACATCAAACGCTTTGAAGGCTCTTTTAAATATTTGATAATCAATGATACCAATAAATACTTTATGTTTACGATGCCTGCTTGTAATAATTAATATTTCTACTTAATTACTTTAACCTCTGTAATTATTTAATTTAAAGTGCACGTTTAGAAAACAAGCGTGACAAATTAAAATTTAGTTATTGACACTATTACAAAATTACTTACTTGATGTACCTAACGCATTTTGTTGACGCTAATGAACACACGCACGCTAAATCTTTCAATTAATGGGAAAATAAAATAGGCAAGAAGCTAGCGACCCACTCCAACAGCAAGGTGTTTTTTTATCTGCTTAAGTACGTAATACTCGCACGCGTACCGTCCCGTTAACATAATAGATAACATAGTACGAAATCATCAATTACAAAACGTCAAAACACTGTAATTTATCTTGGTAAATACTTTGGTTCCCAGCAAAGTTTGCTTCCAGAACTCATTCTTCTGAACTTTACGTACTTTGGGAATCATAGGTGCGATTGATTGGTCAGATTGATGCAGAGATCAATATAGCACATGTGAAAATTCATCGGCGTAGTATTGGACCTATTGCTTAATTGTTGCCCCCATGAGGTAATAAGATGATACGTGGGTTCAATCAAGTCCGGGTCGCAAATTATTTCATTGTATTGAATTGTATTTATTCATTAACAATATTACAATAAAATGGTGTTTGAAATATATTTCTTAATCAAAGTCTAGCATTTTAAATTGTTTTATCAGATTACTAAATAACATTAAAAAAAAAACAAAAAAAAATATTTCAATGTACAGATAAATATGTCACAAACTCAAAAATGGAAAGCTAGCACCATTCTGAGCAGGGTCCATTTCGAGACAAAGTGTGTTTTTTATATAATTTCTTTTGTATGTGTTTTTTTTTTAAATTTTTGGTAACGAATAAATACTTGAATTTGAAACAAATTTCTTTATTGTAACATTTTTAATTATCCTATCAGCTTATAACATTCAAATCTATTATAAAGTCTTAGTAAATAAAGAAAACTAAAGAATTTAGAGAAAAACCCTCGCGAACTAAGTTATTGTGCCAGACCACTAAATGTGGCTAATCACCATATTCCATTACACAGCCAGATGTTAATTAGAATCAAGATAGTTGTTGTAAATGCTGCATCTGGAGCGACTCGAACTCTGTGTGCTTTAGGGAGTAATATCCTGTCTGGTTTACAAACTTCAACTGTTAAATTGTATTGGAAGCGTATAAAAGAAAGCTTCTAATTAAAATAGGGTGTTTTTACTGCCTCTGTGAAAGCAATTCCAGGGAGAAATGAGATAAAAAACATTCTTTGAGAATTGAATGCTACATAACAGAAATGTAGATAGCTTCTTTTAAATTAGTTATCTTACTGACCAATATGTTAATTATAACCAATGAAGCTTTAAGTCACAAAATGAACTTAAACTAGTGACTTTCAACATTAAGGCCAAAAAACGTGTTAAATCCCCTGTGCCAATTATGACCATTCTTTAACTTTCCTTATTTAATATTTATCATCATTGTTTGTTGTTTCATTAAACCCATCCAAAACATTTGAAATCTAAATAAATTTCACAATTTCAAATGTAATTATTACTAAATACACAGGAATTATTCGTGTAACAAGAACACAAATTGGCGGATTAAAATGATAAAAAACAATGCAGCAGGAAAAACTTTACCGAGAAATTCTGATCGTAAGTTTTCCCGAAATCTCGTACTACATCTTAATATATTGATGCTGAGAGCGATAGGGCAATATACTCGACTCAACCGATGAGTTTGAGATGGAATGACGTCACCCGATCCTCTCTCGGTCGAAAGGTTGATTGGGTTGAGGGCCTAAGCTGGAATATTGAGCTTCATAGGTATTAAAATTCCGGATAATATGCTTACATTTTAAATACATATACCAGATAACGTAAATTATAAATGCCGGAAAGAAATACTTTCAGAGTAGGTATGTTACGTTTCGGTAGAAGGAAGGTAAAGTGATAGTAGGTACTTAGTATGGGCTGATAATTCTTTAAATGCATCGAAATTACATATTATAAGAACGAGAAAAAAATATAAAACTTATTTTTATATAAATATACGGCAAGATCAGTAAAACCTATAATTATAAATGAAATTGCGAATACCCAACTACGATTGAAATATGATTGGGGAGAGATGTCGCATAATTATTATCTACCGATTATTTTTTGTCTCATACTGAATCAATGTCATTTATAAAATCACGCGAACGCTAAAGGAAAAAGGCGAAATCTTGGCCGTTTATCATGCCCGTAGCAAAAATCTTTACAAGTGTCATTTCGTATCACCAAAGCAAAAAGGGAAAGCTTAAAATCCTCTTTTTCTTTTCGTTTGACAAAAGTCGCGCTTGGTCGTTATCACGCGAAACTTGCTCTCCGTAATTGTTTTCAATTCGTAGCTTTATTTTTTCTTTGCTATCCAGTTCTTTTTTTGGTTAAGAAACTGAGTCATTCATTTATTTATTCGTATGGCATTACTAAATTACAGAGTCGCTTTACTTAACTATTATAATGTAATGTCTAAATTCTTCACCCATTGGGTAGCGTTTGCGTCAGGTGAGTGCAGGTCTAAGATATTCCCAGAGAATTTCCGGTTCGGACAGTCGTTGATTATGTGGTGAATCGACTGCACAGGCGCTCCGCAGTCGCACGCTGGTGATGCGCGCCAACCACATCTATGCAGGTACTCCGCACAGCGTCCGTGTTCGGTGCGCAATCTGTTGAACTGGCACCATAGCCTTCATAGTCATTCATTAGCATTACGCTTCATTTATTTGATAGGAAATATCTGTAAGTATTTTAAAACGTATTTTGTACACCCGGACTTTGTTTGAAATTACTTATCGCATAAGATAGGCAACCGATATTGTGCCCAACTCTCTTTAGTGTACGGGTAAATCTCATTTCACATTGCACGTAGAACCGATGGCCATTGGGGCGGAAAGGTTCTCAAGTGGCGACCACGTACCGGAAGGCGCGGCGTGGGTAGGCCCCTCACAAGGTGGACTGATGACCTCGTAGGTCGCGGGAGTCCGCTGGATGCGGGTGGCGCAGGACTGGTAATTTCTGCACTTTTTGGGGGAGGCCTATGTCCATCAGTGGACGTCTTTCGGCTGATGTGATGATATGATGAAATCTCATATTATCATACTCAATTAATTACTTAATTGCGTTGTCTAATGTCTCTTGTAAGTAGTAAAATATTTTTTTTTAACAAATGTGAAAATCTGGAAATTGGTTTACTTTTGCATAGCACATTATGAAGTCAAAAAGTTTAACAGAAATATGTTGAATAACCAATAAACCTATTTGCCTATCTTCCATATACAAAATCGACATTACAGAAGCATTAAAAAAATACACAATATCTTTCGAAGGGTTTAATTTTTTTATTTCTTTACTTAGCTAGCTTATAACAAAGTAAAACGAGGTTAATTTAAAAAATTGTTAATGCATCGGATTTTTATATGGTTCAAACGCAAAAAATTGATTTATTTAAATAGTAACTGTTTTTAAAGCGATATTGTTATTATATTTCGACTCATAAAAAACATTTCAAGATATAATTACTTGCTTTAATAAGTGTGCACCATATTTTATGAAAAAGCTCATAATCTGTAGAATTTATTTTTGCCAACCATAATTAGCAATTTTATTCCTTTTGAACCAAACTAAAAACGCCACGAGCATTATATTTCCAAAGCTTCAAAGTAATAATTCTCCCTTTGAGGGAAAACCTCATAAAGTTAACCCCAACACCAGCAAAGACAAAGTTAACAATTTAATAAAAAACAAAAAGAAAATCGGAAATGAAACGCATAAATTCGCAAAACCTGACAGTTGTATGGATGTAATAAATTTAATTATACCCGTCGTAAACAGGGGTTGAAATAAAATCATTACGAAAGACATAACTTGGCTCGGATTTGGAGATATAATCGCATGTTCTCTCCCAGACACATGAATGTGAAGAAATTTTAAGCACATTTTCTCCTTTCATTTGTTTTTATTACTTCGTCTGCTGCTTAACGCGACGCGAAGCGTTGGCTAGATGACTAATGAAAGTTGAACGTACATAAGTACTTACTACACGGATACCATTGTGATATTTGACAGATAGGTATATCCCACTTTGACATTTCTGTCATTGTTTAGAAAGATATATTAAGCAAAGTGATGACATATCAGGGATGAAATATCGGCCTTGGTCAAAATGTATGCAAAGACGCGTAAGTGAATGCTACTTAGTGGATTCAACAGGATCCATCGTCTGACTTCATTATTGGATTGCCCTCGTTGTACCAAATAATAATATTGTCCTAAAGGACAATAATAATATGGATAATATGGTTGGGTATTTACCTAAAGGTAATATTAACAAATTGTTATATTATAAATATTACAAATCGATCTGACTAATGCAAATTAATGAAAATCGACATTAAAAATTTGATTAAATTGTCACATTTACATACCTACCTATATAATAAAAAAAATAAAAAGCATTTATTTCGGACAAAATAATCCATACATGTTAGTATTACAATAAACTTAAATAATTATGTTAGTACCTAAACTTAAGTGCTGAGAGGTCCAGTGCCTGATTAGGGCGCTGTCCCATCTCTCTGCCACGACAGCCAGGAGACCGTGGCGGCTGGTGCGCACTCTGCGGAGCGTCGCGGCGCAGCGCTTGCGCAGCGTGGCGTGGAATCCATCCACATGCGCGTCGGCGAACATGCCCGACGCGCTACAGTATCGCGGCAGCCACAACAATACCCTGAAGGCGTCGTTATATTGTACACGCATGGCATTAATAGCACGCTGCGTGTACCTCGTCCACAGGCTACAGGCGTACAGCGAAGTACAGTACGCTCGAAAAAGTGTCACTTTAACTTGCGCTGTACACCTGCTGAACCTCCGGGCTATCATGTTGGCCCTGACGGCCAATGCCCTACGCTCGCGTTCGATATCCGCATCGTCACGCAGATCATCGGTGACCAAGTGCCCAAGATATTTAAATGAATAAACTCTATTAAGTAGCTCGCCATTCAAACGAATGGGTGGGACATGAGATGGGCACTTATTCCCCGCCTTAAATACCATGTACTCGCTCTTGAGCACATTGTACTTCAGGCCGTGACTTAGAGCATAGGATTCGCATTTCTCAATCAGTACACGCATACCACCAACCGACGGGCTCAGCAGTACCATGTCATCAGCATAGCTTATGTTATTAAAACAAACCCTGTCTATGTGACAACCAACATGCATACTGCTAAGCCCACCGATAAGGGCGTCCATGTACAGATTGAAGAGCTTGGGGGAGGTAAGCCCCCCCTGCCTGACCCCGCACTCCAAGCCATATTCGTCCGACAGCTCGTTACCCCAACGAACACTATTTCGCTGGCTCGCGTACCAACACCTAAATATGCGTGTGAGTTCCTTAGGAAATTGCATAATAACCATAATTAATATAATAACCATAATGTTAATCTGTGTAAACTGTGTACTTATTGGTGGAGTTAAATAAATACTTTTTCTCCATATCCTCGGAAATGTCCGCCTTACTGTAGCAAAAATTGTCCGTGAAGTTCCTCGTTACTGCCGAGCGCAAATTTAAAAAGTTAAAAGTCATTATTGTACAGCTTCAGCGGCCAGGTAAATGTATGAAATTCCTTTACTGTATAGTTTTTTACCTTTTAACCATATGCTTTGACTAAGGCAAATCACTGCAAACAGCCAAATGCTCGTACGTTTCAAGGCCTAGCAATTTATCACAACAACTTGTTATTGTTAGAATGAAAGAAATGTATCGCTGTCTCTTTCCAAATATTGCAAGTTGGTGTGATAAATTGCGCCCGTTATTAGTGTACCTAAAGTTTTCCCGCATTTTTTGTTTTTTTTTAAGTCATAGACAAAACTCTTACTTTTGTAAGTGATCGAAGTGACGTTTTTAAAAAATGTCTGAAATAGTTTGAAACGAAGAAATAAAAATATTTATCGGTATAAAATTCATAACGAACTTAAAATACGTTGAGATTTCAATCCCGTTTAATCTTTCATAAGTAAACATTTAAAACTGTGATCGATTCTAATGTTTTGAATTATTTTAAGTATGTAAATTGAAACTGGCACTACGAGTCATGCCGTGTACATACTTTAAAAAAATAAGTTGGGTTGGAACTTGATAGGTTATGTTATTGACAACTGGCTGTTTTAAGATTATTGAAAATATTACTTGATTTCCTCGCATTTTTGGAGTGGATTCGTCTCTATTATACTATATACTAATATACTATATCCGACAAAATCACGAATTGCAATTTCCCGGCCTCTGCAATAATGTACTATTTATTATTATCTCCTTTATTTAAATTTCATCTTAAGCTAGGTTTTTACAATAATTATATTAGGTCCTTACCTATGAAATTGGCGGTGTGTATGGAGAATTTTATGAAAACTGTGATTTTCATACATTGAATTTTGCGGATTATTCAGCAATGTCAAATTCAAAGCAAATTAAATTTTGGTAGGAATATAGAAAACTTTTAAGCTACTTTACACATATCTTCATTCCTTAAAAATAGTTCGCATCATAAAACTATACGTAATTGAAACACTTTAACCGGCAGCACATGAAAAGGGCGGTTTTCAAGCTTTAATTTGAAACACTAAATAAAAAATTCAAACCTATTTTTTGTATTTAAAACCTTTGTTACATAGTCTAATAATGAAATTAAAAAATTATTTGGAAGTTGCAATAGAAATGAATAAATTACTTACAAAATAATATCTGTGAAAAAACCGCCAATTTCATAGGTAAGGACCTAATATAAAAAGTAAAATATAAAACAATACGTACATTATTATTATTATATTTCTTCTGGCTCATTTTCTCCTTTTTACAGGGCGGTTACTTTGAAATGCGGGCCATAGCCAAGTATAACAAAAATTGGTGAATTTACCTACTGGGTACACTTATTTACTTACGAAACACATACTTACTTACATTACTTAAACACTACTTTCAGATATGGTCGATGATGTTAAAAACTTTCTGGTTATGCGGCATGTATTTAAAATTGTGGCTTTTTGGAGGGTACCTATAATTTGAGTTGGGATCTGTAGGGTCTTCAAGGGTTTAGTGTACTACTCCTGTTGTGGAAATAACTATTGGGACTATATGTACTATGCTAGCTTGCCATTGGCGCCTAAGCTCAATGGCCAAATCCTGGTATTTTGTTAATTTTTCGTTAATTGTTGATTGGATGTTATGTGTGTTTGGGATAGCTATATCGATGAGGTAAATGGTCTTATTTGATTTTTCGTAGAAGGTAATATCGGTTCTATTGAAGTGGATCGTTCTATCGGTTAGTAATGTTCGGTCCCAATACAGTTTATGTTGTCTATTTTCATGTACTGTGGATGGCGTATATTTATATTATATTTATAATATGGTAGCTGCTTATCAATGAATTTGAGTTTATGTGCTAGGTGCTGGTGAACTATAGATGCAACCTGATCGTGGCGGTGTTTGTAGTCAGTTTGTACAATGGTTTTACATGCACCTGTTATATGTTGGATCGTTTCCGGAGCGCTATAGCAATGTCTGCATGAGTCAGTTTGTCGGCCTAATTCTTTAGTTATATGTTTTCGGTAGTTACGGGTGGCAATAACTTGATCCTGTATTGCAAGCATAAAGGCTTCGGTTTCCGGGAATAGTTCGCCTCTTTTCAGTTAAGTGTTTGATAATTCCTTATTAACAAATGGCTGACTGAGATCGGCGTGATGCCTCCCATGTAGCGATTTTTGGGCCCTTGCAGATGTTTTTTGCTGAGGGCTCACGATTTGTTCGTTAAGTTGAGCGGTTTTATCTTGTAGGTTAAGGGGGGTGTAGTGGCTATCAATTTCAACTGTGTATTTGTGCAATGGTGATTGCTCGGCTTTAGTATGGAAGTAGTGTCTGAGTGTGGTTATCTGTTTATTGTGTAGGTTTTGTATATCTATTAGGCCTCTCCCTCCTTCTCGTCGCGGTAAGTCGTTGTGAGCAGGATTTTGGATGATGTTTCCTGTGCTTCGTTAAGTTTGTATTAATGGTGCGCTGAAGTTTTTTCAAGTCTGACTGCGACCAGTTTATTACCACGAACGAATACGTTAAGACCGGTATTGCGTAAGTGTTATAAGTGAGTTCCGATGTGACTTAAAATTATATTGAGTCTATGTCTAAAATTTCGGGCTTGTTTTGTTTGTTTCTGATAAATCTGTCTGGATTGATGGAAGCCTAAGTATTTGTATGTGTCTTGTTCGGTCATGTGCTCAATTTGTTCTCCTGTCTCTAATGTGTAACTATTGCTCTGTATTTGCCCTCTGTGTACGGAATGTATTTAACATTTATCAATACCAAATTGCATGCCTATATCCTGAGAGAATTCTTGTGTTATGTCAGCTAGTTGAAACAGTTCAGTGATATTATCTGCGTATATTTTTATGTCACCTACGTACATGAGATGGGATAGTGTGTGATGAGTATTATCAAATTTCAATTTAAAGCCAGCATCAGTTTGATCTAGTAATTCAGATAGAGGATTTAAAGCCATGCAAAACCTTAGTGGGCTCAAAACATCTCCTTGAAAGATAAGTAGGTAGTAATTGTATGTTCTGCATCACTCAATCGCTTCGCGCGCGCGCGCGCGCGCGCTTCGCGATCGAGTGATGCAGAACATACAATTAGTTTTGCGTTCACAACATGCCTATTTGATACGCACCCGACAAGTTACACTTAGCCGGCTGCACCTATGAATCATGCGATGCATTGCAAATGTATTGTACAGGAACACGTCCGACCTGTCTAAATTAATTCTCATTTGTTAAACTATTGAGAATGTTGTTAATATTATATTGTGCACGATGCTGATTGCCAGTTCCGTGGTGCGTGCAGAGAACGTCACTTCATTCGTAGTGCGGTGGTCAAGAGGTTAATGGCGTGGATCATTATGGCTGAACGGAGTAATATGGATTTGTTGAGACAATGCGGATGGTATTATGAAAATTTGAATGTGCAAGATGCTCATAGAATGCTTGAAAACACAAGCATTGGAACTTTTCTTGTCAGAAACTCTAACAATCCAAATTTTGAGTTTTCGTCGTCTGTACAAACAGTGCGAGGGCCCAAATCCATCAGGATACGGTCTTCGTATTCCAAAAATCTTTATTGCTTTGAAGGTGTAAGAGAAGTACGTCGTAGTGTTGTAGAATTGGTTCAATATTATGTAAAATCGCCGCATGGAATAAAATGGCTACAGAGGCACCGCATAGAATTTAAGATGCCGCTAAAAGTTGAACCACCAACACTACTCCATCTATCAAATTTGGCCATAAATAGATCAATTGGCTATGATCTTAGAATCACTAGTGATTGGCCGGATATCAAAATCATTAACGAGAAACACAAACTATTGCCCATATCCCCGTCACTTGCAAATTATCTTAACAAATACCCATTTTCGATTTAATTAGCCAGTTTTCTTATTTATGCATATATATTTTTTTGATAGTAGATAGGCATATGATGAGTACCTAATATAAATATTATGAATTAAAGTAACCTTCATATCACCGGTTACATGTATGTATACTCTTATGAAGTGATGTCTAAATAACGAAAATATTTACACTGTCATCTGTCAGTTTACTAAGACTAATTAAACATTTTACTTTACATAGTTCGATATCAAATTGGTTATAAAACTAGCGCGGAAATTGACCTTTCTAGCCGGAGCCTAGCTGCTAAAAATAATCACAAGGATATTACTGAAAGGAGATGGAATATTTATTTTACTTATCTGCATCGAAGTAGTAATTAGTTTTTTTCTATTGTTGTCAATTAGGTACCTCATGCCGAAGCGCGAAGTCAGCGAATACATTTAGTTGCCAGCGTTTAACTATTATGATTATGTCCCAAGAAACTAAATTACAAGAGGGCCTTTAAAAAATATATAATTATATAATTAGAAAAAAAAATAGAAAACTATAATAGGGTTTGTTTTATGTAGGTTAACGCTAACATTTATATGCGAGTCCTAATAAAAAAGATCTGAGCTCAAACCGTACTGGTTTTACAGTAGCTTATCTAAGCTAGGTCCACTGTCAAATGAACTCGTTCGTAATTTGATTGGTTTCGATGTGATTCTTGCTACTAGCTAGTCTAAGGTGCGCTTGGTTTGAGAAATACTGGTTATCCTTACAATATATAGTACATTCCAATGTAAAAATGACCGCTGCAAACAATTCACGATCTGTAGAGAGTACATACACCTTCCTTTTATAATTTACGTCTCGGTTTTCATATCGTAAGGCGTTTTTGCAAGTAATGGATTTCTTTTTTGGAATGTTAGGGCATCTTTATAACGGAATCAATGCACAGAACAGTCGAAGTGTTTATAGATGGTCTACATAAGGACTAAATTTGTTCAGCTATGTAATATGTTTTTATTGCACTGTCTTCGATGATTCTTTTATTAGCCATTGTAATCGCAACTTTAGAATATCGTATAATAAATAGGACAGCCGGGACATTAACGCACCATTAGCTTCATAACTGCCAGGACTCGGGACAGTCAGTTCAGAGAGTGTAATTTAAATAAAAAAATAACAACCCGGTTCGGTGTTCGCTGCAATCAAGCAAAAGTGAGTTGGTGTTTGGTGTATATACGCAAATACAACTGGAAACCATGTAAGTGTACGTATATAGTACTTATCGTGTTATTAAGCCAGTTTATTGTTTTCCGATTTGTTGGTGCATTTCAAATACATATTGTTATTTTATCGCAGGCCTGGTTGGTCTTTGAATCCGTTTTGGGAGGACGAGCTGCTGGACGATTCTTCGAGGACGATTGATGAGTCCTCCTCTGTCCAGCCAACACCGTCAACGTCGAAGAAAGTAGCAGACAAAAAACCGGCGAAGAAACGTGCTCCGAAAAAACCAAAGGCGCCGGCAGCATCACAAGTTAAAGAGCTATCGGCCTTGGATAGCTGTTCGGAGTCGGAAGACGAAGCCATCCCGTGCGCTCAATCGCCGCCAGTGAAACGTAAACGTCCTGCACAGGCCTTGGAATCTGAGGTATGTACTAGCTGACCTAGATTTCTAATTTATTTATTTAGGAAGTAAATAGTGTAAACATAGCCAACATTCTTAGGTTAGCGATGAGTACAGTGGGAGGTTTTCTCGCGAATGTTGGAGGGACGTGCTAATTATATTCAGTTCTAATGTTTTAAATTACTACTTTATTCCATACATTACGATTAGTTACCCATGCGTCAAGGCTACCGTCACTTGGTTTTTTTTTTGCTGTTTGAACATATTTTCTGTATCCAAAGTTATCTAGAGCAGATAGGGATACGACTATTTTGTTTTCCAAAACTTGTTTGCGAGCTTTTTTATTAATCACTGTGTTTCTAATTAGTCTTTTTTTTTTATAGGAGCGCAATATCTTTGATTTGATTATAAACTGATTACTTAATTTGTTATTTTTGTCTTACAGGACGATGCGCAACAGGCACAACATAAGCCTATTCGAGCAGCGACATTGAGAAGTTTTTTGATTCAACGCGGCGCGTCGGGATTTACAACTCAGAGGGATCCTACCAAGACAGGAGAATACTTTGTCGAACTCCGGGTCTATAATAGCCGTGAAGCGGAGCGATTACCAGCGGAAGAACGGTGGAAAAATACTCTTACCACATTGAAGGTGGCCACTGACACCAATACACCGCTGTGGACAGCGGTCTCGAAATTAGTACAGGCCGGGAAACAAGACTTTGTCAAAATTCAGCCGATTATGTACCCAGCTCCTCAATAACATGTGTAAGAATTATACTTTGCCTCACCAATATACTCGGCAGTATTTAGTATAATGTTCCCTACTTATATATTCGCATTTATCATTTTGTAAGTAACCCCGAACATTAAAGTTATAACTGTTTTACATGTTTATTTTTTCATTCACAGCATATATATGAAATGAAATAAGGAAATAATGAAATAATGCAATAATAAAATAATGAAATAATTACACAATAAAATCTATTCCTTTGCTAGTGCTAATAAAATAAAGACCTTGAAAAACAAACATGTTTTGTGACGAGTGCAAAGTTCATGCTTCTAACTTCACATCACATAAAAAGAGCAACCTTCATAAGTCAAACTGTCTGATAAATACCAAGTTCGATAATGTACAGGTCATAGCTACCGCATTTAAAAATAGAATTAGAAGTTATAGAGTAAATTCTATTGTGGATGATATCCATTCAACCCCAGAACAGTTTTTAAATAGGATTTCTAAATCAGTATTTGAACTAATAAAAATCTCTCTAGAAAAACACACTGCTTTGAAAGTAAATGTTGAACTTTTTGTTACATACACACAGCCAAAAAATAATGAAAAGGCATTGAAATCATTTAATACACAGTACTTTGAAATTTTTCGGAATACTGATATTTTATCCCTATATTTCAGTTATGTTGACAACCTTATAACAAAGTGCTCAGAGTTTGAACTTTCAGAATCAGGCTGGACTATTGATTCAATTAGCCATTTGGAAATAAACATAAATAAATACAACCCGTTAAGGGCCGGCACATATGTTAGTTTGCCAGCCAAAATTCGCAACACTAAATCATGTTTAAATATACAAAACAAAGACGATTATTGTTTTTTATGGAGCGTCATTGCTCATATGTACCCCGCAAGTAAAAATCCAAATAGAATTTCATCATATCCGCATTTTAGAAACCTTCTCAATATTAGAGGCATGTCCTTTCCACCAGCCTTGGACGACTTAAAAGTATTCGAAAAAAACAATCCGAACATCTCAATAAACGTCTATGGTTTAGAAAAAAATTATGACGTGTCTGGACCTCTATATAAGACATTGAAACATAAGTTGACACACGTCAACTTGTTACTTATCGAACAAAATGGAAAATCTCATTTCTGTTTAATAAAAAACATAGAAAAACTTGTTCGTGGACAACTTACTAAACATACGTCTAAAATCAATTTATGTGAGGAATGCTTTATATACTTTGATACAGAACAGAAACTTTATTCTCATAATTGCGCTAGAGTAAAAACTATGTTACCAGAACCTGACAGTACACTATCATTTAGCCATTTCGAAAGGACTCAAAGAATACCTATAGTAATTTATGGAGATTTCGAAAGTTTGCTTTTAGAATATTCGGACAAAAGCAAGTCCAATCACATTGAAAATATACAAGTGCATGAAGCGACGTGTTTTGCCTACTATATATGCTGTGAATCCAAACCGGAACTAAATGAGTATGTATCATATCGCGGTCCAAATTGTGCCAAAAAATTTGTAGAAACTATTTCCAAAGATGTAAAGAAATTGCATCAGTTATTATCAGTTTACTGTGAAATGTCGCCATTGTCTGCCGATGAAAATCATTCCTTAAAGAATGCTACGACTTGTCATATCTGCAGAAAATCGTTTCAAATCGGCGAACGTATCGTAGCAGATCATGATCATTTTACTGGTAAATATCGCGGTCCAGGCCATGATTTTTGTAATTTAAATGCTAAGTCTTGCGAGTTTATACCCATACTCTTTCATAATTTTTCTGGTTATGATTGTCACTTGTTTATTACAGAACTATCGAATACACTTGGTCGCATAAATTTAATTCCAAAAACAAAGGAAAAATACATATCATTAACCAAATTCATACCAATAGAGGGTCAAAATCCGGTGCAGTTAAAATTTATCGACTCATTTAACTTTTTGAATTCTGGTTTAGATGAATTGGCTAGTACTTTGGATCCTGATGACTTTAAAAACCTCAAACAGTTTTATCCTAATCCTTGCCACTTTGAATTACTTCGCAAGAAAGGCATATATTGCTATGACTACATAGACTCGTGGGATCGATACAACGAAAATGAGCTTCCAGATCGAAAGGTTTTTTATAGTAAACTAACAGCTGAGAATATTACAAACGAAAATTATGAACACGCAAAGTCAGTATGGAGAGAATTTAACATACAAAGTTTGGGTGAATATACTGATTTATACCTAAAATGTGATGTGTTATTATTATGTGATATATTCGAAAAATTCAGGCGCATGAGTCTAACTTATTATAATTTAGATCCGTGTTACTATGTTTCTAGTCCGGCTTTGAGCTGGGATGCGATGTTGCTATATACAAAAATAAAGCTGGATTTGATATCTGATGTTGAAATGTACCAAATGATAGAAAAGGGAATTCGAGGCGGTCTTGCTCAGTGTTCGCTACGACATGCAAAAGCGAATAACATATATTTGGCGGACTATAATGACACCAAAACTAGTTCATATTTAATATATTTAGATTGTGTCAATTTGTATGGTTTTGCTATGCTGCAATACCTACCAACCAACAATTTTATGTTTCTAAACGACAAAGAAATAGACAAATTTGATGTTAAAAGCGTCAGTTGCGACAGTCCTCGAGGGTACATACTTGAAGTAGATCTTGAATACCCATATGAATTGCATGATCACCACTCAGATTTGCCATTTGCTCCAGAAAATTATGTTCCTCCAAACAAAACGAGTCGTAAACTGATAGCAAATTTGCACAATAAATATAAATATGTAATACATTACGAGCACTTAAAAGAATGTTTGAATAATGGTTTAAAATTATTGAAAATTCATCGCATTTTAGCTTTTAATCAAACAAAATTTTTAGAACCTTACATATCGCTAAATACAGAACTGAGACAAAATGCTAAATGCGACTTCGAAAAAAACTTTTTTAAAAAGCAGGTTAATAGCATCTATGGAAAGACAATTCAAAATAAAAGAAACCAAGTTGACGTCAAATTGGTCAATGTTTGGAAAGATATTTCGAATAAAACTAACAAAATTTGTGGCGCAGAAAAGTATATCAGTGCTCCGAATTTTAAAAGCTTGTCAGTTTTCTCGGAAAACCTGGTAGCCATTCAAATGCAGCAATCTAAATTAGTTTTAGATATGCCTATTTATATTGAATTTACCGTACTAGAGCTCGCTAAAAAGCACTTGTATCAATTTCATTATTCTGTCATGAGAAAAAGGTATAATCAAAATATTCGTTTATGTTACACGGACACAGATAGTCTGTTATATTTAGTCTTTACTGACAACTTTTACGCGGATATGAAAGAAATGCTTCCATACTTTGATACAAGTAATTTTGAGGTTAATAATGTGTACAACATGCCGATGGCAAACATGAAAATTCCCGGTTATTTCAAAGATGAAATGGGTGGCACTGTAATATCAGAGTTTGTTGGATTACGAGCTAAGTTATACTGTATCAATACCGAGGCAAAATCTATAAAAAAAGCAAAAGGTGTAAAGAAGTGCGTGACCAAAAAACTCGATATGAAAAAATATAAAAAATGCTTGTATAATAGCGAGGAGTTAAGGGACAACATGTGTATTATTAAATCAAAAAACCATAAAATGTTTACCCAGCAACTGAATAAGTTGGTATTAAGTAAAAATGATGATAAAAGGCAATTAATAGACGGCGCAGTTATAACTTTACCGTGGGGTCACTATAGTAATATATTGTAGATTATAGGACTAGCTGATAAGATATGCATATTTAAATTAAATGTATTGGCGGTATTTTTTAATTATGAATCTACCCATAAATGTATTGTGTAGTCTTGTTTTTAATAAATGTTATCATGAATTTTCATGCCTTTGATTTAATTTTGTTTCCCTGTTTTTAAAGGTAGACCAGAAATATATGACTGTTGTCAAGAAGACACTATTATTCTGATTTATATGGCAACAGTTCAGGGACATAAGGCAGTTACCATGAAGCAAAACTTCTTAATTTCAACTGTAAAACCGTCTCTGTTACTCGATTAATGAGTGAGACGAGGATATCATTTGACTGGCATCGTTCAAAGTTCCTCTGAGCACTTTGTTATAAGGTTGTCAACATAACTGAAATATAGGGATAAAATATCAGTATTCCGAAAAATTTCAAAGTACTGTGTATTAAATGATTTCAATGCCTTTTCATTATTTTTTGGCTGTGTGTATGTAACAAAAAGTTCAACATTTACTTTCAAAGCAGTGTGTTTTTCTAGAGAGATTTTTATTAGTTCAAATACTGATTTAGAAATCCTATTTAAAAACTGTTCTGGGGTTGAATGGATATCATCCACAATAGAATTTACTCTATAACTTCTAATTCTATTTTTAAATGCGGTAGCTATGACCTGTACATTATCGAACTTGGTATTTATCAGACAGTTTGACTTATGAAGGTTGCTCTTTTTATGTGATGTGAAGTTAGAAGCATGAACTTTGCACTCGTCACAAAACATGTTTGTTTTTCAAGGTCTTTATTTTATTAGCACTAGCAAAGGAATAGATTTTATTGTGTAATTATTTCATTATTTTATTATTGCATTATTTCATTATTTCCTTATTTCATTTCATATATATGCTGTGAATGAAAAAATAAACATGTAAAACAGTTATAACTTTAATGTTCGGGGTTACTTACAAAATGATAAATGCGAATATATAAGTAGGGAACATTATACTAAATACTGCCGAGTATATTGGTAAGGCAAAGTATAATTCTTACACATGTTATTGAGGAGCTGGGTACATAATCGGCTGAATTTTGACAAAGTCTTGTTTCCCGGCCTGTACTAATTTCGAGACCGCTGTCCACAGCGGTGTATTGGTGTCAGTGGCCACCTTCAATGTGGTAAGAGTATTTTTCCACCGTTCTTCCGCTGGTAATCGCTCCGCTTCACGGCTATTATAGACCCGGAGTTCGACAAAGTATTCTCCTGTCTTGGTAGGATCCCTCTGAGTTGTAAATCCCGACGCGCCGCGTTGAATCAAAAAACTTCTCAATGTCGCTGCTCGAATAGGCTTATGTTGTGCCTGTTGCGCATCGTCCTGTAAGACAAAAATAACAAATTAAGTAATCAGTTTATAATCAAATCAAAGATATTGCGCTCCTATAAAAAAAAAAGACTAATTAGAAACACAGTGATTAATAAAAAAGCTCGCAAACAAGTTTTGGAAAACAAAATAGTCGTATCCCTATCTGCTCTAGATAACTTTGGATACAGAAAATATGTTCAAACAGCAAAAAAAAAACCAAGTGACGGTAGCCTTGACGCATGGGTAACTAATCGTAATGTATGGAATAAAGTAGTAATTTAAAACATTAGAACTGAATATAATTAGCACGTCCCTCCAACATTCGCGAGAAAACCTCCCACTGTACTCATCGCTAACCTAAGAATGTTGGCTATGTTTACACTATTTACTTCCTAAATAAATAAATTAGAAATCTAGGTCAGCTAGTACATACCTCAGATTCCAAGGCCTGTGCAGGACGTTTACGTTTCACTGGCGGCGATTGAGCGCACGGGATGGCTTCGTCTTCCGACTCCGAACAGCTATCCAAGGCCGATAGCTCTTTAACTTGTGATGCTGCCGGCGCCTTTGGTTTTTTCGGAGCACGTTTCTTCGCCGGTTTTTTGTCTGCTACTTTCTTCGACGTTGACGGTGTTGGCTGGACAGAGGAGGACTCATCAATCGTCCTCGAAGAATCGTCCAGCAGCTCGTCCTCCCAAAACGGATTCAGAGACCAACCAGGCCTGCGATAAAATAACAATATGTATTTGAAATGCACCAACAAATCGGAAAACAATAAACTGGCTTAATAACACGATAAGTACTATATACGTACACTTACATGGTTTCCAGTTGTATTTGCGTATATACACCAAACACCAACTCACTTTTGCTTGATTGCAGCGAACACCGAACCGGGTTGTTATTTTTTTATTTAAATTACACTCTCTGAACTGACTGTCCCGAGTCCTGGCAGTTATGAAGCTAATGGTGCGTTAATGTCCCGGCTGTCCTATTTATTATACGATATTCTAAAGTTGCGATTACAATGGCTAATAAAAGAATCATCGAAGACAGTGCAATAAAAACATATTACATAGCTGAACAAATTTAGTCCTTATGTAGACCATCTATAAACACTTCGACTGTTCTGTGCATTGATTCCGTTATAAAGATGCCCTAACATTCCAAAAAAGAAATCCATTACTTGCAAAAACGCCTTACGATATGAAAACCGAGACGTAAATTATAAAAGGAAGGTGTATGTACTCTCTACAGATCGTGAATTGTTTGCAGCGGTCATTTTTACATGTACTATATATTGTAAGGATAACCAGTATTTCTCAAACCAAGCGCACCTTAGACTAGCTAGTAGCAAGAATCACATCGAAACCAATCAAATTACGAACGAGTTCATTTGACAGTGGACCTAGCTTAGATAAGCTACTGTAAAACCAGTACGGTTTGAGCTCAGATCTTTTTTATTAGGACTCGCATATAAATGTTAGCGTTAACCTACATAAAACAAACCCTATTATAGTTTTCTATTTTTTTTTCTAATTATATAATTATATATTTTTTAAAGGCCCTCTTGTAATTTAGTTTCTTGGGACATAATCATAATAGTTAAACGCTGGCAACTAAATGTATTCGCTGACTTCGCGCTTCGGCATGAGGTACCTAATTGACAACAATAGAAAAAAACTAATTACTACTTCGATGCAGATAAGTAAAATAAATATTCCATCTCCTTTCAGTAATATCCTTGTGATTATTTTTAGCAGCTAGGCTCCGGCTAGAAAGGTCAATTTCCGCGCTAGTTTTATAACCAATTTGATATCGAACTATGTAAAGTAAAATGTTTAATTAGTCTTAGTAAACTGACAGATGACAGTGTAAATATTTTCGTTATTTAGACATCACTTCATAAGAGTATACATACATGTAACCGGTGATATGAAGGTTACTTTAATTCATAATATTTATATTAGGTACTCATCATATGCCTATCTACTATCAAAAAAAAATATATGCATAAATAAGAAAACTGGCTAATTAAATCGAAAATGGGTATTTGTTAAGATAATTTGCAAGTGACGGGGATATGGGCAATAGTTTGTGTTTCTCGTTAATGATTTTGATATCCGGCCAATCACTAGTGATTCTAAGATCATAGCCAATTGATCTATTTATGGCCAAATTTGATAGATGGAGTAGTGTTGGTGGTTCAACTTTTAGCGGCATCTTAAATTCTATGCGGTGCCTCTGTAGCCATTTTATTCCATGCGGCGATTTTACATAATATTGAACCAATTCTACAACACTACGACGTACTTCTCTTACACCTTCAAAGCAATAAAGATTTTTGGAATACGAAGACCGTATCCTGATGGATTTGGGCCCTCGCACTGTTTGTACAGACGACGAAAACTCAAAATTTGGATTGTTAGAGTTTCTGACAAGAAAAGTTCCAATGCTTGTGTTTTCAAGCATTCTATGAGCATCTTGCACATTCAAATTTTCATAATACCATCCGCATTGTCTCAACAAATCCATATTACTCCGTTCAGCCATAATGATCCACGCCATTAACCTCTTGACCACCGCACTACGAATGAAGTGACGTTCTCTGCACGCACCACGGAACTGGCAATCAGCATCGTGCACAATATAATATTAACAACATTCTCAATAGTTTAACAAATGAGAATTAATTTAGACAGGTCGGACGTGTTCCTGTACAATACATTTGCAATGCATCGCATGATTCATAGGTGCAGCCGGCTAAGTGTAACTTGTCGGGTGCGTATCAAATAGGCATGTTGTGAACGCAAAACTAATTGTATGTTCTGCATCACTCGATCGCGAAGCGCGCGCGCGCGCGCGCGCGAAGCGATTGAGTGATGCAGAACATACAATTACTACCTACTAAGATACCTCTTCTAATGCGAATCGGATATATAAGTTTACAAAGTTACAGTAAAGTTAATAAGGCTTGTAAAACAAAGGAACTCCCTTCTTGTTTGTTCAAAAATGGAATGCAAATATAATATTATTCTTTATTAGACAAAATTGCGTTCAGTTTGTTTACACACCTATCCAAATACAGGAAGCTCAGTAAACAAACTCTGTTATTCTTAGATCGTATTCAAAAGTAGTCACAACCTATTTGGGCGTCGTTGCCACCTCGAAGGCTTTCAGGGGAATTAAATGATGTCATCCGATAAACGCCCCTTACCTGTGAGCAGCTTCATTAAGGGAAACAACTCGGGTACCAACAGCATTATGGAGGTATTTAAAAGGTTTCCGTAAGGATATTATCCTTGTTAAGTGTAAAGAAAGACGTGGCGAAAAAAATATGCTAAGATATAGATGAGCATTTTCTTGTACTAGCGTTCTTTATAGAAATATAGACAATTTTTTACATTGACTTAATTTCGTACCAACGTTTCCATACTCCAGGAACTCGGCATTAAGCAGCATCTATCGTCTATAGTGTAGTCTCGTATCCTTACGTTTTTCGGGCACGCATGTCGTCTAGGAATCGAATGACTTGTGATCCAGGGAAAGGTCGAGGGCACCAGACCGCGAGGCAGGTCACCAATGAGATCGACATACCAGATTAAAGCTGCAGTAGATGCATCACTACACGCAAGCATAAGGAAGGTGACTGTCAGAGAGGAATGGTGGCGTGTTGTGAAGCTTGCTACCAACACCTCAAATTATGACCAGGGTGAAGAGTGAAAATTACGAAGAAGGAAGTATTTTTAAATACTACTACAGTGACAAACAAGCATATGGAAAGCAGACACCCTAGCCTATTGACGCTAGCGATTCCAGAAGAATCACAAGCGTGTTGTCCATTTATTGATTTGAGGATTTGTTGTGTACGAATACTAAACGACGATATATATAATAGATATAAATACTAACTATTATGGCGACAGAACCTTAAAAAATGTATCCCTTATCTTCTGAACAGTTTACCAGTAACTATCAGCCGTGAAAGGATAAAAAAGCGGCCAAGTGCGAGTCGGACTCGCACATGAAGGGTTCCGTAAAATAAATTGCGGTTTACGATTTATGACGTATTAAAAAAAAGCAATTACTAGATCTCGTTCAAACCAATTTTCGGTGGAAGTTTGCATGGTAATGTACATCGTATTTTTTTTTTAGTTTTATCATTCTCTTATTTTAGAAGTTACAGGGGGGGGGGGCACACATTTTACCACTTTAGAAGTGTCTCTCGCGCAAACTATTCAGTTTAGAAAAAAATGATGTTAGAAACCTTCATATCATTTTTAAAGAACTATCCATAAATACCCCACACGTATGAGTTAGATGAGAAACTTTTTTTTGAGTTTCAGTTCTGTGTATGGGGACCCCTAAAACTTAATGGATTTTTTAGATTTTTGTGTGAAAATCTTAATGTGGTTCACAGAATACATCTACTTATCAAGTTTCAACAGTATAGCTCTTATAGTTTTGGAAAAAAGTGGCTGTGACATACGGACGGACAGACAGACAGACAGACATGACGAATCTATAAGGGTTCCGTTTTTTGCCATTTGGCTACGGAACCCTAAAAACGACTTTAAAAGAAAATTAAATTGATATTACTTAAGTTACCCATAAGGCGTATGTAACTGTATGCAATTGTATGTTACAATTATGTTTAACCTAAACATATTTACAAATTAGTAATTAATTAATTATTAACTCTGTACTATACAGGGTGGGCCCTGTAACTGGAGCAAAAAATTAAACGGTAGATTATTAAGCTTTTGAACAATTATTTCGAAGTGGTTTTATGCGAAAAATAAATTTTTTTTTTGAAAAAAAAAATTCTTTAAAATAAGTTTACTTGTATTTTTTTACTCTTCTGGAGTGCTATGAGTAACTTTTTATATTAAAAGCACAAAAAAAAGAAAAAAAAATTAAAAAATCACAAAACTATCTGTTGAACACAAAAATGCAAAAACTATTATGACTCATTACATGATGTTACCTCAAAATCTGCATTGACTGCCGTGATATGATCTCGTGGTGCCAAGTTACATTACTTGGAGGTCATAACTTTAGATCAAAATTTCTCCGTAACCAAAAATTTTGAATGTGAATGATACACAAGGGGTTACTGCAAATGCTCTAAGGAAGCCTCCTTTTGAATATTTGCTCCTGTTACAGGGCCCACCCTGTATGATGTTTCGACATACTGTTCCGACAGTTTTGTGCGACCTAGTTAATGTAAACAAATATTCATGCTCCTTACACAAATACTTGCCCTTACCGGGATTCGAACCCAGGACCTTCAGCTTCGTGGGCCGCTGCCTATGCCTGTAGTGACGCTTCACTACCTACTAGGCTAACCGATCGTCAAACCACCTACTAATGACACGATAAAGAGCCAGGCTGTTTCACTTTATAAAGGCGCTCTACATAATTCCGAAGAGTGAATTGACTGAAAGCTAATTAGATCCAAATTTCATAATTCCGAAGGTTACGAAAAATTCAAGGAATTTTTAATTTTTCATGTAAGAATGCTAAACCAACTATTGGTATATTTTGTAAATAATATGCGCCCTTTTTGTTGAGCTTATAATGGCTCTCGGAAATTAGAAATTTCTCTTTCAGATTGGTCTTATCGAATGTTTATTCGCGCTTTTTGGTGTGTCAAGATCTAAGATTGTTTAACTATGTAGATAGTTACGGCTTTATGCATACCTGTCTACGAGATACTAATAACTCTACAACTTAGAAAAGTTGAAAAACCACCGATATTTTCATTTCACAGTTTAATATCTCAAAAACGGCTGAACCGATTTTGTTGAAACGTAGCTAAGAACCATCTCGATCACGTCAGCTTTTGGATAAAAAAGCCGCATTCAAATTGGTTCATTATTTTAGGAGCTACGATGCCATAGACAGATACACACACCCACACAGATACACATACACATAGACACACAGACACACAGACACGTCAAACTTATAACACCCCTTTTTTCCGTCGGGGGTTAAAAAAGGGTATTTATAAATATTTTAGCTATTTATTTGTAACTTAAATATACAGCATTTAACATAATATAAAACAATCCTTTGATGAGCAAAACCATCAAAGATAATACTGAATTCAATTAATAAAATAAATCAATTAATTACCACCGGTCCTCGGGTTCGAATCAATCGTGATTAAACAACCCAATTAAGGTTTGCTTCATCCACTATTGTACAAAGGGAATAATTTATAAATAGTTTAAATATGTATGTACCTACCACTAGTTTAGGATGAACTACAAATGTTTATCTAATAATTTAATATTACGAATGAAAATGTGATAATTTCTATTTAATATTTTCTTCAATGATGAATGTTTAGTAATTTTTGTATTTTATTATATTATCTAAGGTGATTACAAAAAGTTATTAGGAATGGGTAGATTGCACGAATTCCCGTTTTTAATAACATTCTAAAGAGGTGGTACTAAAGAGTGACACACTCAAAGGCTAAAATAATAATTGCCATACGATTAAATAAATAAATAACATTTTCCATATTAATTGAAAATTATTAAAGTTTGTTATAGGTATTTCTTGCTACGGCCAAGGCATCTCATCATTATTCTTATTAGGCATCGCGATTTCTATCATACAAATTATTCTGCAATGCACAAGCGTGTTATAAGCATCGGTGCAGTCGAGTTATTGTCGGTATATGAATAATGGCGTCACGCCATTCCCTTACCTACTAAAGAGTTTATGTATCTTCAGATACCATACGTAAAAAAATACATCAAATTTAAGTTTTTTACTCAAAACCTGTTTTTGCTATATTTCGTTTGTTTTATAAACTGGAGCCATATAAAATAATTACAGACCTAGATATATTTACCTTATGTCATTGTATATGCCAAGTTTCGTTACAATCCAACACGTAGTTTTAAAATGAGAACGAAACTCCGTTTGTATCGGAAGGTGGGCTGAGCTTACTGCGGACTCTTAAATCTGAACCACAAAAGCATCGCGGGCGATAGTCGTCCTACAAATGACGGAACACAAATGTTTCTCTAATCCTATTAATATTACGAGTGAAAGTATGATAATTAATATTATTGTTATTTTTTTAATTACCTAAGTATTTTTTTTTAGTTGACTAATGTTTGTATTGTATTATATCTGGTGTGATTATAAAAAGTTAATAAGAATAGCTATGGCATGAAGAAGAAGTAATGAAATGACGGCTGTCAGAGAAGTATGGAAGAAAAAGACACGCCGCACCAACCCTTAGTACCTAATCAAAGGGACAAGGGCGAGTACAATATTGCCTCAATGGCACTGCAAACGCCTGCACTTCACTAACTCCAATTATCCTCATGCATTTTGCATGGACAAAAAATGAAAAACTTCAAAAACGTCCCTACAATACGATAATACGCGTAACCAAGCGAACGCACGAACGGCTCGTTAGATAAACGACTTTTTGCCAACATAACAAAAGGTAAAAGGCGATAAGGATCCTCGGACCAGCCATTGTTCGTTATGTTACCTTTAAATCTCCTGTTACTGTGTAAAAGATTTACCTCCAGACTTGCAGGTGACGCTGTTTTTCTTGAACTGAAAAATTGGCGCGATTTGGGAAGCCGAAGTTAATGTAGGTGCGTTGGGATAGCCCAGAGGGGAGGTGATTTTTACAAGCCAAAAGTCCGAAGGTTTTATTTAGGTCAATCAAAGTAAGTAAGTAGCTACTCAACGTTTAGCTTGCTTGAATAAACCTTAGGTAGTAAGTGCACTCACGTCGCTAAAAATATCCTACGATTATAGAGAATTCCTACAATCATGTGTCGTAGGTATTCATTAAATTTTTCTGGAATGTCGGACGCTTTAGTAGTTTTAGCGTATATTTTATTTTAACCTGGCCTATACCACCATACAACACAAACTGGCATTGAAATTTGAATCAACTAACGTAAGAAGTAGAGTTGAATTTCGTTTGTTTCAAAAAAGGCCAAAACAAAACAAATGCAAATTTATTCCATCCCAAAATGGTTTAAATTCCTTTAAATAATGTTGGCCGTATATATACAGCCGCGGTATAGGACGAGTATATACTGTGATAATTAAAGAATAATTTCGAATTGTCCAACTTGAATTAACATTAGGTATGTTCAGTTGAGGTTGGACGAATACGTGCATAAATAATTACCTAAAAATCTGTACATGCCTTTATGACATTGATAATAGAGTCCAGCAGGTCGATCACGTAACGCATTGTACGGACGTCGGGTAGGTCTAAATGTCACTTTTTATATGGAAAATTGACAGTTAAATCGTACCGACGCGCGTTCTGAACGTTACATGATTACCCCTCTGAACAGATCTGGAGGCACGGCAGTGCTCCCGCCAAGTCGAGCAAAACAAAGAAGCACAGCCGTACCATCCTTTTCTCGAAGCCATTCAGGCCATTTTCAACATCCTGTAATTTTGTGCTGGCTAAAGCCAGAACCCTGAATTTTCAGTAACTTAAAGGGCATAATATGACTTACATAAATTCTAAATTACATTCAATTTGAACTTTCAGTTTTAGAACTATTGCCCGTCAAAGTTCCTTAGTTTCGTCACTGACATATACACTGACTCACTTATGATCATCGTACTCATAATTCTAAGGTACTTCTAGCAGACCTACTAGCACCAAATTAAAAAAAAAAATGTAATGTATCCTTTCCTTGCAGTTTCCGTCACGATTATGAGATATTTAAACTGCATAGCATAAGTAAGATTGTAATCCTATACAAAACTAAACATGCGATTACAAAGTTACTTTTGCAGTTGCTTCCCGCAAAACTATACAAATGTTATTTGTGGTAGGTAAAATAACATTTCCATACAAAGTTGATGACACAATAACCTGAAAAAAGAAATAAGATCCCATAAAAACATTCCATGTAAAAAACAGGCCAAGTCTCGGAACTCTTCCACTGTAAAAAGTGGTGAGATATTTCGTAGAGCCAAGTCAGGCATTCTTATTAATCTTTATTTGCTTGCAAAATAAAATTTAGTGACTTGGCAATCACACTGTATGCAAAAAATAGGAAATGCAATAAATTTGTGTGATTCCCAAGTAGCAGAATTTTATTTAGCAGCCCTACGAAATATCACACCACTTTTTACTGTGAAAGAGTTTCGAGACTTGGCCTATTTTTTACATGGAATGTTTTTAGGGGAAACTTATGTCCTTATTTATGTACGTATTCGTGCACCCTCGACTGTACCTACTCCTCTCGTTGAAATGTATATCCAGCCTGTCTAAACCTAGGTTCGGTGCATAAAAATGTATAACCAGCTTGTCTAAACCTAGGTTCGGTGCATAAAAATGTATATCCAGCCTGTCTTAACCTAAATTCGGTGCATAAAAATGTATATCCAGCCTGTCTAAACCTAGGTTCGGTGCATAAAAATGTATATCCAGCCTGTCTAAATGTAGGTTTGGTGCATAAAAATGTATATCCAGCCAGTCTTAATTAACCTAGGTGCGGTGCATAAAAATACTCACTAGATGAGAAACAAAAGACCAGATCTAACAACAGCAATATGGGACACTCTATGGGCTCGGGCACGACTACGAACATCGAATAATGTTATTTAGTCGATACATTTATATTTTTTCCTATTCCTGACAACATACTAATTACCCATCAAACTACTACACCCCCGATCTTGAAATTAACCGTAGGTGCTCAATTATACTGTACACACGTTCCACTAAGGGCTCGGCTACATGTCTGCGGTGCGGCGCCGCATACACTCACGTTGCGGCACCGCAGAAATCCACAGTGCGACACAGTAACGCAGAAAGTCACGTTGCGGCGCCGCAGGAATTCAGTTTTGCGGCGCCGCGCCGCGAGTTTACAGTGCCACGTTGCATCGTGTTTTCCTAGGGTGCTGTTTTGTGATAATACCACGATCAGTCTTCAAACAGATATGGACCAAATCACACGTATTCTGCTCTTGTTGTTGTTAAAAAGATGCAATAAAAAATATTTTCAGAATACGTGTGATATGGTCCATGTCTGTTTAGAGCCGAAACACATAACCGCGTTGCGGCGCCGCGCCGCCAAAATTGGCGGTAGTGCCAATACAATAATACAGACGCTGCCGCCAATTTTGGCGGCGCGGCGCTGCAACGCGGTTATTTGTTTCGGCCCTACGGCGGCGCCGCGTTGCAGCTTGTTTTCCTAGGGTGCTGTGTCGTGATAGTACCACAATCAGTCTTTAAGGGCCGAAACACATAACCGCGTTGCGGCGCCGCGCCGCCAAAATTGGCGGCAGCGTCTGTGTTATTGTATTGGCACTACCGCCAATTTTAGCGGCGCGGCGCCGCAACGCGGTTATGTTTTTCGGCTCTAAACTCATGGCGCGGCACCCCAAAACTGAATTCCTACGGCGCCGCAACGAGATTTTCTGCGTTGCGGCGTCGCACCGTGGATTTCTGCGGCGCCGCAATGTGAGTTTTTGCGGCACCGCACCGCACGTATTTGCGTCGCCACGCCGCAAAATTTGCTACTTCTAAAACTAAATCTGAAAAAATAATATTAGAAAAACATTCACCGTAAAACGTTTCATTCGATTTATCTCGCTTAAAACCAAGTCACTTTTTTAAGCTCACATAGCAAGCCACAAAAATCGTGTTTGCGTTTCAAATTTAAACAGAAATAAAAGTATCAAAAAGCTTCCATAAATTTCATTCAGAACAGTGAAATGCTGAATTACTTTTCGTTTTGGTCTTGCCTTATCGTTCTAACTGGCTGGAATAGCCGGAGTGAACGTTTTATGTTCATTTTTAATTGTTTTTAGGGATCCGTGCACAAAGAGATGCGTATAATTATTTGAATGAGACTATAAAAACGTTGTCCTTACATGTTTTTAAACGTTAATGAAGTGGCCTGCCCGGTTTTTTTGTATAAAAGGGTATTGGGTACTTGCAAACTTTCATTTCTTACCATTTAAGGTGTTTAGTAAATAAAATAAATAAATAAATATTTGCGGACAATCTTACACAAATCAACCTAGTCCCAAACTAAGCAAAGCTTGTACTATGGGTACTAGATGACGATATAGATACTTATATAGAGAAATAAATACTTAAATACATAGAAAACATCCATGACTCAGGAACATATATTCGAGCTCATCACACAAATAAATGCCCTTACCGGGATGCGAACCCAGGACCTCTTGCTTCGTAGGCAGGGTCACTACCAACTAGGCTATAGCGGTCGTAATTTAGTAATCCCGAAATGAGACATTCGAGATATATCGGCTCCAAATAAAAATCTAAAAATCAGAACAAACACTGTAGTCAAAAGATGATCACATACATATTTGTTTCGGTTTCTTATAAAATATTGGTTATGTAAGTATACATATCTGATTGACTGCAAAGTCTGCACATTGACGTCTTGAAAAGTCTGTACATTGACGTTGATTCTTGTACTGAATTAATCAATGAACATTAAATATTAACTCTCAGGAAAAACCCGGTTCTGTAAAACATTATTTAAAATCTATCGTTATATCTTGTTTTCATATGTATATCTTTGATATCAGAGACTATATACATATATTCCATTTAATTTATTATTGTATTTAATTGAGTATTTGGTACATTCATTGAAGATTTTAAACTAGGTACTTAATCCGAAATAAAACAACAACCACGGGACCCAGAGAAAACGCGACCTCTCCAGGTTTAAGAGTGTAAAGTCATGATTAATTTGACATTGTAATTCTTTTTTTTTAACTGGTGTAAGTGTTTACTCTTCTGGTAATTAATTTTCAGTATTAGTTCCTACTGCTATTAATTTCAATCCATATTTTATTTTATAACGAACATGCTGATGGATATACCCCTAAATAATATTGAGAAGGATCATTGTTCTCATTAGAAAAAAATATTCCGTGCTTATTCAAGAAATAAATACTTACAGTGGTTACAGTTAGTGTGAATCGTACTTTTCGGATCCGGCGGCACCTGCATATTCGTAAACTCGGCAAATGATACGATAATGATATTTACAAAAATATAAATTAGGTAATTAGTAAAAGTTAAGGCAAGGCATAAACCGAAAGCTCCGTTTTAGATGGCAAAATTATAAAAGGTATATTTAGATTTTTCATGAATGCTTTTTCTAAATAAGTAAGCACTTAGTAGAGTTATTGTCCTCTTTTTAAATTCTCCACTTTCAAAATTACAACTCAATACCACAGAAAGTGGGTGAATTGGATCATACCTAAAAATAAAGTGTAATTGAGTGGTACTTACCGTGGTACAACAAAAAAGAGCTGTTAACAGCTCTTTTTTGTTGTACCAATATATATTAATATAGCGATAACATTCGACCAAGAAACTTCATTATTAGTTTCACCAAAAGAATCTGTACAAACTGGACCTAAAGATTCAAAACTTTTCGGTTGTTAATACCCAAATAGTTCTTCACAAGAATCGAAGGAAATATGAAGAATATTGAAGAAACAGGCCGGGTCAGAGTAACTCGCGTTTGTCGAAAGTTTATTTTTATCTATGCCCGGACCCTTGCAAAACAAATTTCATGAATAAATTTAGCCTTTGTAAACAAATCGAGCGCGCTATATTAAATTAAGGCCAGGCGAAGGAATGCAGTAAAAGGGAATGCTTAGAAATACATGATAATATATTACCGGTATGTTATAGTTTGGAGATTTAGAGGAATATGGTTTAGGGAAGGGACGTCGTCGTCAATAAAGTATAGATGCCTGGGGCTATTGTAGTTAAAGTGCTTTGTTTTTACTCGTATCAAAAACATCGATATTTCTTATGTTTTCTACTAAGAAGTTAACTTCACTTTAAAACATGCGGAAGGGTTCAGTCCCTTGACTTTATAGAAATAAAGACAAACATATTATGCTGGCTATTCACAAACACTCCAACAAGCCGAATGGAACTGTTCCATTCCTCATACAGTTCCGCGCCAAAATTGTTCCATTAATGTCAAAACTGTAACGTTATATTATAAAGATAGTTTGCGTGGCCCGTTGGATATGTTCTGTAATTAAGTAATGCCATACAGATAAATCGCTTCTAGGGTAGCCAAGGCCCAGGCGACCTTCGCTCAACTGCGACCGTATGGCAGTCTAAGAAGCTGACACGTAGGGTGAAACTAAAAATATTTCGATCCAATGTCAAAACAGTCCTGCTCTACGGGTGCGAAACGTAGAGACTTACTAAAGACATCATGCACCGTATCCAGGTCTTCGTCAACCGATGCCTGAGGCAGATCGGCAGATTTACTGGCCCGAAAAGATCTCCAACGAACAACTCTGGGATACCTGTTCCGGAACGCCAATCGGTCACCAAATTAAACGCTGCAAGTGGACTTGGATCGGTCACACTCTAAGAAGAGCTCCCAACCACATCCCAAGGCAAGCCCTGGAATGGACACCACAAGGGAAGCGGAAACGTGGCCGGCCGAAGCACACCTGGAGACGTTCAGTGCCAGCGGAACTGAAGGCAATCGGGCTGGCGTGGTCCGAGGCGAAGCACGTGGCCCAGGACAGAACGCGATGGCGAAGCACTGTGAAAGCCCTCTGCCCCATCTAGGGGCCATAGCACATTAAGTCAAGTAAGCCATATAAATAAATAAATCATACGGAGTGCGACCCGCTATCCGTATGGAACCACCGTGAATGTTGAAATAACTTTGGAAAATCAACGTCAAGGTCTATCTATTTGGAAGCATCCGTTTGTCGCCTAGACAAATTACGTGTTAGTGAATATCGAAACAACACACACTAGATGGTGTGCCCCTGAATGCAGTCAAAATATACATAGCTGCGATCGCGCCACTACGTGCACTTCAGCTCAATTGTGGTGCGCGTGCCGCGGCCACTGCACGAGACCCTCGCGATTGCTGACTTCTGGCCGAACGGTGTTGTGTTTCGGCGGTTCCGGGGCAAGCTACCGAACCTTACATCGGAGCTGACGCCGCAGCGGATCCCCGCCGTAATGTCGCCTAGATGATATATTTTAAATTAGTTTTTATAATTGTTTGTATAGTCTTTAAGGTATATTGTGTTATATCGGCCTTAGTAGCCTGAATTAAACTAATTATTATTATTAAAATATTACGTTCATCTTTTTCGCGTTGAGACAAACGGCACGGCGTGCGAGACTTTTAAAGGAAAGCAGACGAAATCATCTTGAGTCTTAATTTTTTTATCATCGGTATCTTCTTCTTCTTAGTCGTGCACTCTTGACAGAGTAGTCGCACAGTCGATTTTTGCACCACCGCAGCTCTTGCAATGCGTCGCCATGTGGCATTATTTTTTGCGGTGAATCCAGGTATACACCTACGCAACCCTTGTCCAATAACGTTAGCGCGACTTTATCTCCATGCTAAAACCACGGAGAATTTTACTCTCACTAAAACGGGTGACTTTTTATGAGACTCTTAAGTAACTCTACGATGCACTTAAGAATTATCGCGTACGATAAAATACTTGTGGCGTCCAGTTTAATGTTTTCGACTGTTAAGGATAGGGATAGGATCATCTCTTACCTGTCCTTTGATACTTTGTACTCAACGTCTCCGCTAATTAGTATTATGGCTTTCATATAGATCTAGAAGTGGAAAGCACGTTCGAAGACTTGATTGCAACATCATGGATCCCAGCAAACTCATTCTTCAAATTCATTACTTCACTGATATATGTAGGTAGGTTCAATGGGTAGTCTTGAAAGAAAAGTGTATGGTACTGACTATCAGAATATTCTTGTCGTAATAATACATATATTAAATCACGTCCGACATAAAGCATTATTTATCCCTATCCGCACTTACATACATACCCACTATCCGTATGGAACGGCCGTAAATGTCAATATTTAACTTTGGAAAATCAACGTCAATGTACGCTACTTGAACGCATCCGTTTGTCGCCTAGAAATGTAGAAACAACGATACGGTGTAGATGTACATACGTGGCATGCCCCTGAACGTTGTCGAATTCATGTCAGACGTAATGACGTAAAGCATTTCTCTTTCACTAGCAAGTGCTAGTAAAAGAGAAATGCTTTACGTCTGACATGAATTCGATAAGGCTAGCAAATTAACTGCGGTCGGAAGTATTCAGGGCTAGTTTAAAAAATAAAACATAACACCATCGTCTTAACTCTTTTATTGGGCATAGATTAACATTTTGATTTGATATATGTCTTGTTTCTTTTGAGCCAATCAATGTAAAAAAAAACATGTTTGTGTCAAACCTAAAACCGTAACGTCTTAACGTAAGTACCTATGAATTGTCGCCTCAGGCAGAAATTGCTTAGAAACAAAATCGTTTATTCGCTTGCTCCGTGTAGGATTAAACAATACAGGTTTTGTACCTAGTACCTAATCACGGCGTATTTATAAAATATTAACATCACCAAGTTAGTTTTAAAAGTCTTAAATGACGAAAAATTTTATGGATGGAGAGCGGGGACAAACGTAACAGCGGGTCCATAGTAACAAACGCTCTGTAGGCTTACGCTTTAGACAAAACATGGCGTTGCCCCCCTCGAGTGATAGCCGGCCGCGCCCCCCTCAGTTGCATCCAGTTGCCGCGTGCGCAGCGCGCTGTTTGGTTGTGCTACGGGACGGAACGTGTTTTTACGAACCAAAAGTAAGTATTTTGATGTTTTTTCATTTACTGTTTACGTGGTATTAGAAATGTGATAGTAACGTGATTGTTTGCATAGTAGTTTTTCATTAAATTGATTTCATAGTGTTATAATTCGTTTTCGTCTAGTAAATTCCATTTTGAGGTTAGCGTTCGTTAATTATCAAAAACATGGTTAGGTACAAACGTAACATACCACTGCGGGGACAAGAGTAACATGTTACTTGTGTCCCCGACCTGTTACTTTTGGCCCGTTATGACTAAATTACATATGTTTTTCATGCGTGTTTGTTTATCTCAACAGAATGCCTCGACAACGCATAAGAAAAACCACGCGAGGAACCACTGACATGGAGGTGTATAGAAAAGCAGCTGGCGAGCATTTAAAAGATGGTGCAAAAATTAGAGCCCTTTCTAAAAAATACAATGTTTGCGTCTCTGATGATGCAAATTATGTGTGCCACAATTGCATGTCTGAGTAGAAGAGTATAATAAGTAGTAAATTATCTAGACTGATTATTAAGAAGAACTGACGAATAACTTTTTTTTATTCTTCACAGAAGATTATTTCTTTTTTTTTCGTCACAGAAGAATATTTTTGTTTTTTCTTCACAGAAAATTATTTTTGTTTATTATTCACAGAAGATTATTGTTGTTCATTCGTAACAGAAGATTATTTTTGATAGGTTACATACATACATGGTTGATTACATAGTTTTGTAATAAAAAATTGTTGATCTCAACTCATAATTTTATAATAAGTACTGACGAGGAGGCATTCGTTTTATTTTTTTTATTTTCAGAAGCTAATTGATGTCACTATTACATTGTTTTTTAATAAATAATTGTTGATTTAATAATGAAGTTGATTTTATTGCATAAACCTTTATCCTGTTACTTTTGACCCACACTGCGTTACTTGTGACCTCATATCGTGGTCAAAAGTAACAAATGACATTTTTTTTAAAGTGTTTTTAAATCACACACAACACGCAATAATAAAATAAATTAAGACATCAATTCGAAGAATATGAATGAAATTTTCATATGGTATCATTAACTACCCGAAAATCATGACACCTAACTAGAAACCACGGTCAAAGTGCAAAGTGTTACGTTTGTCCCCGCTCTCCCCTAAGTATTAACAATTTCCTTGACCTCATAATTATGATGAAATAAATAAGCCTAAGCAATTCGTTTAATTAGAAACTTGCAAACTATGTTAATAATAATAAATACTTACCTAACTTACATTTAGAATGTAAAGAGAAGATATTATAATATACAATTGACACATCATAAGCCTACATACATTCCACTGCAGGGCATATCTCACAATCGACATAACATCTAAGCAGAAATTATCAAATACGTACCATGAAAACTAATAAACACAAAAGATATTAATGCAATTTTCGATATCGTTACATAACCTGATGAGTTGTTATTGTTTTTCTGCACCCCTGTTTCTTCCGTTAGCCCTGCAAAAGAAAAATAATGAACATAAAGGGTAGTTCAATGAATAACTGTTAAATTCTCATAAATGTCAATATGCAAGAACATTAGAACTTGATATAATTGCTCTTCACAGCACAGTTTAAGAAAGTTAATTGTTATTGTGTGTGCAGGACTGTAAATATATACAGGTTGTATTATTCAAACGGGGCAGTGAGGGAAAATCCGAAACTACAAAAGACACGAAAATTTGCTCTTAGTAGTCACGAAACCGATTTTAGAAAAAATAAAAACTGCATTCATAGTGTTTCTAAAAAGCCTCTACACGGCCGGGAATCGAACCCGGTCAAAGCTGTCTAAAAAATGGAGTTCGTCTTTTGCGTAAAGTAATAGTGCTGGATGTAAGGAACAATTGTTGTTAAGGAACCATGTATCTCTACTTTGGCAGCTGTAGATTTGATATTTTTAAAGTTGTATGTAATAACATTCTGATTGCTTACCGCCGATGCTAACTTCAGGAGCTTGCGAACCAGGATACAGTTTGATTTCTGAAATAGAATAGTACATTATATTGCCATGGCCGGGAAGAAGGCAATTGCAGGCCGAGTATTTGTTTAAACGGACGAGCTTGCGAGTGAATACTTATATAGATAAATAAATACTTAAATACATAGAAAACATCCATGACTCAGGAACAAATATTTGTGCTCATCACACAAATAAATGCCCTTACCGGGAATCGAACCCGGGACCTCCGGCTTCGTAGGCAGGGTCACTACCCTCACTACCAACTAGGCTAAAGGGGGCTCCGATACAACAAACGTGATTTTTTGCCGTTTTTATTGATGGTACGGAAGACGGAACCCTTCGTGCACGAGTCCGACTCGCACTTGGCCGGTTTTTTTTATATGATGCAAGTTTCTACTTTTTAAAAAGTTTGGTAAATAATGGAATTTATATGTCTCCAGGCGGCCAGCAATGATTTTAATTTTTTAATTTTGATCTGACCCTATACTCTGTACCTACCTTCCAATATATAGCGAGTAATGTTCACCTTTGGGGAGCATTTTTGAATACATTTAAAGTGCGTCTAGTTAGCTCACTTTCAATCAAACTGTTTCAAAATATATGTACGGTTGAGGAATTTGAATTTTTAGCACTTTTGAACTCTATGTTAGGGTCCAAAAGTGATGTACGCGGTCGAATGCGGAAAGCGATCCCGCGGCGCCCCATTCTTAAGGCGAAGCTGGCAACCGTTGGGGTTTTAGACGGTAGTCCAAGGCGTTTACCGCGGTTAGTCCGTCATACCCGCCCTTCCCCGTGGCTGGCGGGATGCGTAATAGTTATGTGTGTCACAAGGGAGCAAAATAGTATATTTACGGCGAGGGCGGTGTATTGAATCCTGAACGTAGCGAGGGATCCTACAATAGAATCCTGAGCGTAGTGAGGGATTCAAGTGTTAACGCCCAAGACGAAAATAATTTTGCTCCTGAGTGACACATGTAACTTTTCACACCGACTATGAGGAAAACATTTGAAAAAGAAACAAAAAAAAACAACGAAAAATAACAAAAAAAAACAAAAAAAAAGATAACAAAAACAAAAAAAAACAACCAAAACAAACAAAACCAAAAAACAAACAAAACAAAAAAAATAACAAAAAAACAAAAAAAAAACAAAAAACAGAAAAAATAAAAAACAGCAAAAAAACCAAATACAAAAAAAACAGGAAAACGAAAAAAATACAAAAAGAAAAAACAGCAAAAAAATCAAAAAAAAACAAAAAAAACGAAAAAAAAAACAACAAAACAAACGAAACTAAAAAACGAATCAAAAAACAAAAAAAATATAAATAAACCAATAACAAAAAACAAAACAAAAAAACGGCAAAAAAATCAAAGAAAAACAAGCAACAAAAAAACAAAAACAACAAAAAAAGGAAAAAAAAAGAAAAAACAATTGAAACAAACGAAACAAAAAAAACTAAAAATAAAAAAAAAATAACAAAAGAAACAAAAAAACAAAAAAAACTAACAAAAATACAAAAAAACGAGCAAAAAACTAAAAAATACAAATAAAAAAATAAAAATAAAAAAAACAAAAAAAAACATCCTCATATACATATATATATTTATATATATATGCGTACATTGCACGTAGAACCGATGGCCGTTGGGGCGGAACGGTTCTCGAGTAGCGACCACGTACCGGAAGGCGCGGCGTGGGTAGGCCCCCCACAAGGTGGACTAATGACCTGGTAAAGGTCGCGGGAGTCCGCTGGATGCGGGTGGCGCAGCACCGGTCATTTTGGCACTCTTTGGGGGAGGCCTATGTCCAGCAGTGGACGTCATTCGGCTGATATGATGATGATGATATATATACGTTTGTCGATTACGATGAAATTACAATCGATTATTTCATCAAGATTCTATTGGCACATTGCGTAAATGCTACAAGCCAAAGAATAAATTAAAAAAGTAGCTTGAACAAAAAAGTAGCATTTTGCTCCCTCTCGTCGAGGACCTAAACTTACTTTTCTGAATGAGAGGTGTGAAAAGACATTTCCCAAACGTAAAAAAAAAAAAAGTCTCCTAAACTGATAAGTAAACATTCAATTTCCTCGACTGTACTTCAACTATACTATACTAACTTGTAGCTTGGTAAGTTTGTATGTAATCTCCGAAACCGCTTATCCGATTTGAAAAAATCTTTCACCTGTGTATCAAATAAACTTTTTTGATGGACATAGGGTATGCTTTATCTAGCTGGATTGCCTGCGTTATTTGCAATACGTGGGAAAAGTCGCGTGGGTACGTGCACTGTTTTTTTTTTCGATTTACCTTTTAATAAAATAGGCCAATTTATTATTTTATTTGCTCTAATTGTATTCTTGTTGCGCTAGGTAGGTTAAAAATCTTGCTAACTTTATAAATCATTTTATAGTAAAACCACACATGGTTGGCATGAAAACGTTCAGTAGAATTTAAATAACTACATTCAAGAGGAAAAAACCAGCTATTTGTATTGAATTTTTATATAAAGCACAACCGTTTTTGCTCTTAAGTGCAAGTGATATACGATAAACATAGGAAAGTTTCAAATAAATGAAAAGTTTAACTGCAACTCATACACAGCACCGTACATCAAGCAGAGCTGTTTTGTTTTTGTTTATTTTACAAAAACGTCCCTTTGTGTGGTACGTGCAGACATAAATTTTCACGAGTAACCGAACTAGTTCGTAACTTTTTTAGTTGAGAACTTCTTTTACTTCTCTTCAAGTAATAGAGAACAATCGTGCTATATTTCAACTATTATTTATTTTTGGATTTTATTCAAGTTAGTGAGTTGTAGCTTCGTGAGGTAACTTGTTATGTTAGGGGGTAAAATCTCCGCAACAGCTCACCCGATTTCACATAAACATAAGCAAGGACATAAATGATATTTTGATGGTGACAGAAGTGTTGAAATCGGTTGAGTAGTTCCAGAGATTACCCGTTACATACAAATTTACATAAGAATAACATTGAATATAGATGTGGAGGTGGCACAGGAAAATAATCAAAGACTCTTTAATGTCTTCTTTTACACTTCGTCAACCGTCAAATCATTTGCTATTCCAAAACAATTCAAACTATTTCAAACTACATTCTATCGTTCCTAATTCCTCTAAACTAACAGCCAGCACCATAGGTACACAGCTACTAAAAAGTTTAAAATACGATTTTTTACAGGTGTTCCAAAGCTGTAAGGTGTATTCTGGAACGAAAAAACGAAAAGCTGACCTTATTGAGACCTCCAGTTATAACCTAGACCATACATAAATTCTAGGCGCTTACCGACATAAATCCTTTGTCAAGCGATTGTCCACTCACCGTAAAGCCGAAGCGTGCCTTCACTCTTGCCCAGCGAGTTCGTGCTCACGCAGTTGTAGGTGCCGATGTCACTTCGAGTAAACTCACGAATGGTGAGTTTCATCACTGACTTGTACGATGATTTCTCCTCGCTTATGCTGACCTTCGGCCTATGAAATAGTAAGTTTTTTTTAATACAACGACTGTGGCAATCAAGCTTACGGCCTGCCTAATGGTTAACAGGTACCGTAGCCGTTGGACACTTGTGACTCCAGAAAAATCACAAGCGCGCTGCCGACCCTTTATTCACTGTCTGTCTGTCTGTGTGTGTCTTTGTTTCAGACTAAAACTACATTTTTGACACATACAAGCTTTCATTGCACACTGTACCTGTGTCAATCAACTTGATATTATGTTATTCTGTCCCAGAAGCCAAGAGACAACAGTAACAGAGTTTTAAAAAAAAAACCCTACGTATTGGAGTTCCTCAGCATGATAGGAGTTTAATGCTAAGGAGATGCCCCACCAACACCATGGTATAGGTTTACCAATACAACAACACGTGTTTATTGGATTTAAGCCCCATAAAATAATAGTTTTAAAGAGTGGCCCATCAGGAGATATAACCTGACAAAGGTCAACAAACAATAGTTGATTGGGCCACCAACTATTTATTTGTATATGCCTTGCGTGGTATGGGCATATTATGCGGAAGGATGACATTCATGTGACCAAAACAGTGTTAGGTATGAACGTGGAGGGATGGAAGAAACGAGGTAGGCCAAGGAAAAGGTGGATGGACTGTGTGAGAGAGGACATGAAGAGGAAGGAAGTAAGTGATGAGATGACGAGTGACAGGAAGGTATGGAAGACAGGGACATGCTGCGCCGACCCCAAGTAAATGGGATAAGGGCAAGAAAATGATGATGTACAACCACTTGTTGAGAATTTATATAGAAAATTCCCGTGAGTTTCAGACATATTAAAATAAAATGAGACGGGTTACTCACGTCATTAAGGTCAAATATCGCTCGACATGTTTACAGCCGATGCGCGGTTCTTATGCGTGAGCGCTCGCGGTGCCGCCGTGCTTAGCCCTGCCGGCTTTGTCCCTAGCGGATCGGCTGCCTTTGCTTTGAGCAATATTCGATCTTATAGACGTAAGTGACCCATTTGATTATATTTATATACTTATTGAACGTTTATCTTGTTTCGTTTAGGAGTTGCTATAGCCAGTATAGCCACCTTCAGTTTCCATCATCAGGTCAGCTCGGTAGGTCCATAATGCGTTGTCATTGAGTTTACATCAGTTAAAGCACGCCTTTCAGCTCAATCATCTAACCTACGCCATGTGGCTGATAAAAGGTTTGCAATTGGTTGCAAAAAATACAAGGTAAACGTCCTAATGTTTGACACCTTAATTGTGAAAATACACTTTTTTGTTTACCATTATTATGAATTAACATAAAATTACCAAATATTGGGCCTGCAGTGTCGAGCACTGAGACTTATCAAAATTAAGTCGTTTTTATTTCTCCCTGACCAAAAATATAACTATTAAAAGACAATTCCTATCTCAGCCATTTCCAAACGTTTTAAAAGGACAAGATTCCCTAAATTGTAATTTTCATTCAGAAATATGAAATTGATAAGTAGCTTATACCAGAAGGTCTTAAGTAAATTATGACGTTAATCCTACGGTTAATTTAATGTACTTTGTAGGGCAGCTTGCACACCTTTCATATGACAATTTCACTCGGTTTAAAGTTTAAACCATATACAAGTTCCCAATTTTCTTAAAAACGAGTGAGAAAAATATTTATTTATTTCAGAGGGGTAATCAGGTAACGTTCCGAACGCACGTCGGTACAATTTAACTGTCAATTTTCCATATAAAAAGTGACATTTAGACCTACCCGACGTTCGTACAATGCGTTACGTGATCGACCTACATGTAACATAATTACCTACCGAAAAGGTTTTAGATGAAGGCTTCATTACATATTTTGAATAGTTGTCAATTGCAGGGGTACTTAAATACAGAAATGCAGAATTTCCTCCAACTGCTTTGTTGTGCTTCGCCTAGATAGAGTAATTCCTAGAAACTTAATGAATGATTATCTGCACTAGAACTTGCAATGGGGGCCTTCCAATCCTTTGTGCCTTTGTTCTGGTATTGCCCCATAGTATTCGCTATTCATCGATTGAGATTGATTCGCAAGAGGTCAATGGATTCGTGATTGCGGTGATCACAGCTCAACTAAGAGAAATACAAAACAATACCATACAAATGGTCTTTATAGTGCTAGATGAAACACAAGGACTGTTACCCGAACACTATAAGATGAGTAGTATCAGCAAATGTAATGTATTAGGTACCTATATGAAATTTGTATACTTATTGAGACAAACAAAACTGCAGGTTGATCACGTAACGTATTGTTCGTGCGTCAGGTAGATCTAAATGTCACTTTCAATATGGAAAAATGACAGTTGAGTAGTTGTTGTTTTCGAACGCGAGTCAGGACAATAAAACCGTCATTTTTCCGTATAAAATTTGCATTTAGATCTACCTAACGTACGTACAATGCGTTATGTGATCGACCTGCAGACCTTACGTATATCTCATTGATAGTACGCAACGTGGTCTTTTCTAATAAGGTAATACAGATATACGAATATTTGAAGTCCAACCTAGTTGTTAGTACAGTCACCTGCATTAATATCTGACTAAACAAAGGACGCAAAAGTATCTGACACACCCTTGTAGATCTAGAAACCCCAGTTTAGTCAGATATTTTTAAGCGCCTTGTTCAATCATATATTATTGCGGGTACCTACCACGAAGGTGGCAGTCTTGGGTGTGAATCCCAGTAAAGGTAAATACTTGTGTTATTATGACTACGAGTATTTTGTTCCTGAGCCTTGGATACACAGTTTTAGGAAGGTTTTGTATTACAAATAGCCGCAGAGATGCTATTAAGAACAAAAAAAACGCTTCAAGAATCATAACAAGGGATCAGTTCAGCTTTATTTAGTGAATATGAAATGGTTGTGTACCTAAGCATCCTGACAAGCGCGCGTGAGTGTAAACGCAGCCTTATGGTTTCTTCTTCTTGTGTCATTTTATAACAAACAGATCGAGGGTCATACAAATGAATATTTAACTTGTATTTAACCCCCCGGGCACAACACTTCAGGGGCTGCACCCATGACTTACTCCGCATGATGATGTAATATATAAGTAATAAGTGGTGAACGGTGTTGGCCACACATATTGTATTTATTTATAAGGCTAATAATTTAAGACTCCCTTGTAGTGGCTGTTTGTTAACCTAAAAAAAAAAAAAAAAAATTGATCATGGACAGTGACGCTTAGAATAAAGAGACCCTTTATAATAGTGCCTCGTGGCCTAAGTAAGGTACGATAATTTTAGAGCTAGGTAATTGTGTTATTTAAGAGATTTGTGAATACAATACTTTTTAACTGATTTTTAAAAAGGAGGAGGTTATATGTTCCACATGTTCGCCGATTTCTCCGTTAATTATGGACCGATTTCTAAAAATCTTTTTTCATTCGAAAGTGTATAGTCCCGAGGTGGTTCCATTGTCACCAATTTAGGATCTGATGATGGGATCCCAGGGAAATTTAGGGCAACCCACAAATTTTATAGGCACGCGTGTAGTGATTGTGGTATTTTCTATTATAACTCGTGTATTAACCCACGGAAATCGGAATTTTGGTTAATTGGAAATGATGATGAAGACTATCCAAGTATATGACTCATGGGACTCCTCAAAGATGTAATGTATTTCTCCGTCAATTGTGGACCGATTTCCAAAATATTTTTTTATTTGAAACAGTATTTTCCTGAGGTGGTCCCATTGTCAACAAGTCAGGATCTGATGATGGGATCCTAGGGAAATTGAGGGCAACCCTCAAATTTTATAGGCACGCGTGTAGTTATTTTGGTATTTAATCAGTACAACTCGTGAATTTACCCTCGGAAATCGTGGTTTTGGTGAAGTGGAACTGATGATGAGGACCACAGATGATTTATGGAACTCCTCAAAGATGTAAAGTACGTCAAAGATTCTGACATGATTCCGTTGAAGTAGCAACTAATGAAGTGTTAATTCTGAGATCCTTGAGGAATCGACGGAACTCCTCAAATATTATGAGCCCACATATAGCGACTCGGGTTTTTTCTGTAATAATCAACGCATTTGCTCTCGGAAAGCAGTTCATGTGGTAAATTGGAAAGGAAATGTGGAAATTTTCATGTATCATGTGGCTTGGCGAAGTGCTGAATTGAAGTCGGTTTAAACTTTGTTTTTAAAGTAAATTATTCTGCGAGTCAACTGAAATAATTAAACAAACTTAGCATCTATTGAAAATCCAAGCCCTGCTGAAACGAAGCGTAGCCCACCTCAGCGTTCGTTGGCGTCTTTTCTTCTGTGACCAAGGCGACGTTCTATTGGTCAAATCCATTATAGTTGTTCAACAGTTGTATAATCATTATGCAATCACTATCTCGGAAACGGCTCTAACGATTTCGATGAAATTCGGAATACATGGTTTTACAGGGGTGAGAAATCGATCTAGCTGGGTCATTGTCAGTCACAAAAACAAAAATCATCTTTCCGGTGGTCAATAGTTAAGGGCTCACGCTCACATATAATATGTTTTTATCACATAGGATTATAGAAGGGGCAACGCCGTTTATGCGGATTCAGAGATCAACCAAAAATTAGGCTTTCTAGCCCTTAACTTTGGCAATGTCCACCGAAGAGACGCGAACCTAAATCTGACAATGACCCAGCTAGGTCTCATGTCCGGAAAAAATCGTTGTCTCTGTATTTTCACCCGAGCAGAGCTCGGTCGCCCAGGGACTATATATTTTAATGTTGGTATATGCAATTATGCTTACCCGTCCAGCAGCATTTCTCCTCTGTTCTTAAGCCAGTAGTTGATAGAGCTGGGGTAAGCCTCCACAGTACACTCCAACACCACGTTGGTCCCAAGCGGCGCTCCGAGCAGCTGGTTAGGCACGATAACTGTCGGGGAAACTGTTGAAGAAAATGAAGGATAATTCACAACAAACACTTGAAGTCTTGAAACAAAATCTAACTATCTATTCAGCCGCTGTTGAGAGTGTTGAGTATAGGCCTCTTTCTTTACTACGCAAACCAAACATAGCACAAGATTTAATAAGTATCATAAAAACAATACTACCATATTCTTAAGCAACTTATAAAAATTGGAGAAGTCCACTAAAAACTATAATTAGGGCAAATGATGATTGTGGCAAACGTTACATTTATGGCAAATTAAAATATGGATTTTATTTGCCATAAATGCTCATGCCACCCCAAGATGTTCATTTCATTTATTTCATTGGTTTGTGTGTACAAAAGATGTTATAAATAAATATTGTGTCCTTTTGTCACGATCATCAAAAATAAAGTATGTTTACATGTTTTCATTGTTCCATTATATTTATTCGAATTTCATCATCGTCAATTTCATATTCCAAACTTTGACATCGGCTGCGCTAAACCAAAAATTCGTTCAGTACATATTGGGAGGCTTCTAAGTGATATCCAATGAAATACTTGTTTATCGGCGTCGTACTAGGTATATTTGTTACTGAAAGCAAGCCTACGAACGCTTCCACGAACTGGGGACCGATTTTTGACTTTCGAGCGCTCGAAAATTAAATAAAAGTGAATATGATTGTAGTGTCAAAATTGCAGGCACTTACTTTCTACCGATAGATTTGAATACGAGTAGTCAATACCACTCGTTTTTAAATTTTCTATGGCTATTTCAAAAAAGCATTTCATCATTTTTAACTGTTTTCGAGTGAAAGAGTCGAGCGCTCGAAAGTCAAAAATCGGTCCCCTGGACGTGAATTGATCAATATCCGGCCAATATTATATGGCAAAGCCAATTAAACTGCCAGCGTCCGGTGAAATGAAATGTGACGTAATTTCAAGCGTCCGTTACCGGGGGTTAAGTTAGAAACTAGAAAGAATCGAAATACCTATCAGTCTTAAAATACCCGTCTACTGGCAGTAGGAGAGTTAAGTTAGACGTGTCGTATCCTGAGACAACATACCGATGTCATTTGAACCAGTTTTCTGAGTGGATCAAATGTTTGTATGGGGTCTAACTACAATAAGAGCACGTAAAAATACAGAAAAAGGGTCAAAGGTGGACCCTCGCTCGCGACAACCGAAACGACGCATACAAATTGACATAGCATTATGACGTCACAGCATTATTTTCGTACTCATCTTGTAAGGCAAATCACGTAAATTGCTGTTTTGGTCTTGAAACACTGCGTTAAGGTACAGTCACGAGCTTTAATTTAGGACCCAATTCCTTCAAATGTTGTCAGAACATTCACAATGCAATAAGGTCGAAAATTTCAGTTCAATAATAGCGGTGAAGTGTCAAGATATAAGACAATTAAATGTCTTATCGAATGGGCCCTTGAATTGATAACCTCTTTGCAAAAAGCTATCTTTACGGTTTTCTAATTACGAACATGTGTCAGTGTCAGACAAGAAAAATGAGAAAACTGACATTTTCACGAAATATAATATGCAAAAAGACGAGTGACAATTAGTCGGGAAAAATCGGAAACGATCGTTTGACTCGTTGCGCCCGGTTGACGTCATTGAGCGGTTCAGTAAGTTGTCAATGGCAAACTTTATGACACTACATTAAAATATTAGCTCTAAATGTCTTCAGTTTGCTAAACGATATTGCACCTTAGGTGGGTCCCAAATTAAAGCTCGTGGTAGATGCTACTTACAAAGTTATGATAAAATTACTTTTTTATTAAAGTGTAGGGTTCTATTGGTGTCGTTTAACTTGTTCTTGGCCGGTAAAAAAGTGATACCTATGTCTTTCTATGATTTTAAATATATTTTCAAATTTAGGTACCTACACTTTATTTTTATAATTTGATGGTTTACTATCAATAAAGCAACACTAAGTTATCAATTTTAACATGAAGAGAGTACCCATTTGGTACGGATTTACACTTGTTTAACTAATTAATCGTATGTGCTACTATGCTATTCAATTGATACAATTTACAGGGTGTAATCGTTAAGTGTAACCAGGCGATTATCCAGAAAATATAACACTTTAAACTGATATCGAAAGTAACCCAATAAATAAAATCACATCAATATTAGTTTTTAAATCGAACTAAAAATGTCCCAAACATGAGTTGAAACGCTCTCATACTTTTAGTAGGACGTTCATTGAGAGGCTGTAAGAGAGACAAAAACATATTTAAGATTTATAATATACATGATTGATTTGATTTATAAAGTAACTAGCTGTTGCCCGTGACTTTGTCCGCGTAGAACATGTTATCGTCTAAATGGAATGAATTAAAAAAAAACATTGAAATTAGTTTTGTAGTCTTTTAGTAAACAGTCTAAAACCGAAGTTACAAATCTCGTACCTTCACAATGTCTTGCTCTCTACACAAACTTAGAACCCTCTTTGAACCCTCATAGTATAAGTCTGAAACCGTAGTTACACTAACTTTAAAAATGTCTTGCTCTCTACATAAACTTCGAACCCCCTTTTAACCTTCTTAGGCGATAAATTAAAAAAAAACTCTGAAATAAGTTTTGTAGTCTTTCAGCAAACAGTCTACAACCGAAGTTACAAATCCCTTACATTAAAAATTACTTGCTCTCCATACAAACTTGGAATCCCCTTTAGAGGTTGAAATAAAAAAAAACGCTGAAATAAGTTTTGTAGTCTTTTAACAAACAGGCTAGGATCGAAGTTACAAATATCATACTTTAAAATTTTCTGACTCTCCATACCGACTTTGAACCCCCTATTAACGCTTTTCAAGGAAAAATTAAGAAGAAGAGTTTCTTTTGTTGTAATTAGCATTTTTTCAACAAACTATCAAGTGTTTCCCATACGAATCTTGCACCCTTTTAACCCCTTAAGGGGTGGAGTTTTCCGAAACGCTGAAAGTACTTTATTTGTAAGCTTTCTACAAAGTTTTAAGCTTCTATTTCAAAAAAGAGTTTCCCTCATACAAACTTTGCAACCCTTAGTAACCCCCTTAGGGGTGGAATTTATCAACGTGCTGAAAGTACTTTATTTATATTCTAATAAGTAAGCTATCTACAAAGTTTAAAGTCTCTTGCTAAAAAAAGAACGGTGCCTCCATACAAATGTTGCACTCCCTTTTAACCCCCTTAGGGGTGGAATTTTCTAAAACGCTGAAAGTTCTTTATTGTATTTCAATAAGTAGGTAATCTTTATCCAAACGTTTAACCTTGTATCTCAAAAATAATTTCCCTTATACAAACTTTGCAACGATTTTAACAACCCTTAGGGGTGGAATTTTCCAAAACGCTGAAAGTGCTTTATTTTTATTCTAATAAGTAAGCTTTCTACAAAGTTTTAAGTCTCTAGCTAAAAAAAACATGTTACCTCGATACAAATGTTGCACCCCCTTTTAACCTCCTTAGGGCCGGAGTTTTCTAAACCACTGAAAGTAATTTCTTTATTTCAATAAGTCATCTTTCTACCAATTTTTAAGCTTCTATCTCAAAAAAAAGTTTCCCTGGTACAAACTTAGAAACCTTTTTTAACCCCCTTAGGGGTGAATTTTTTTCAATACGCTGAACGTGCTTTTTTTATTTCAATAAGTAATCTTTCTACAAACGTTTAACCTTGTATTTCAAAAAAGAATTTCCCTCATACAAATTTTGCAATGATTTTTAACCCCCTTAGGGGTGGAATTTTCCAAAACGCTGGACGTACTTTATTTTTATTCTAATAATTAAGCTTTCTACAAAGGTTTAAGTCTCTAGCTAAAAAAACATGTTTCCTCCATACAAATGTTGCACCCCCTTTTAACCCCCTTAGGGGTGGAATTGTCTAAAACGCTGAAAGTTATTTTTTTTGTATTTCAATAAGTAATCTTTCTACAAACGTTTAAGCTTCTATCTCAAAAAAGAGTTTCCCCCATACAAACTTTGCAACCCTATTTAACCCCTTAGGGGTGTAATTTTCCAAAACGCTGGAAGCTTTTTATTTTTATTCTAATAAAGTAAGCTTTCTACAAAGCTTTAAGTCTCTAGCTAAAAAAACATGTTTCCTCCATACAAATGTTGCATCCCCTTTTAATCCCCTTAGGGGTGGAATTTTCTAAAACGCTGAAAGTGGTTTTTTTTTAATCACAGAGTGTTAAAATACTAAATGTATGGAAGCGTTTAAACTTAATATTTTGGATATATCTAGTTTTATTTTCAAAAAGTTATTGATATGATTTTACTCATTGGGTAAAGTAATTTCGATATCAGTTTAAAGTTTTTTGATATCCTGTTATATTTACTGAAAAATCGCCTGGATACACTTAACGATTACACACTGTATATTTTGTAGGTATGTAATTAAGTACTTAGGTATATGATGCGATCTGATGTGACGGCTCCTTTTGTGTCAGACGTAAGTGCGGATCAGAAAGTATTTGGAAAGTAAGAAGGGGGGAGACACACAAAATGATGTTAGAAACCTCAATATCATTTTTAAAGACCTATCCATAGATACCCCACACGTATGGGTTTGATGAAAAAAAATTTTTTGAGTTTCAGTTCTGAGTATGGGGACCCCTAAAACTTTCTTCGATTTTTGTGTAAAATCTTAATGCGGTTCACATAATACATCTACTTACTAAGTTTCAACAGTATAGTTCCTATAGTTTCGGAAAATAGTGGCTGTGACATACGGACGGACAGACAGACAGACAGACAGACAGACGGACAGACATGACGAATCGATAAGGGTTCCGTTTTTTGCCATTTGGCTACGGAACCCTAAAAAACCTAGACTAACCTTCGTTTCGGCTCTGCCGTAGTCGGGCAAAACGGTTTCAAAACAAAAGCACCCGCCAACTCACATTGCCCACGCTCCCAGTCTCAAAAGTCTTGGATATCGTAAACTGTTAATCAAAACAGTGCTCTTACCTCACTGTTGACGTGCCCCGTTCAATTTCCTCAGGGGCCCGCGCTTTGAATATTAATCGTGCGAGAAACAACCAGTTAAGTAAAATCTCGCGAAATGAGTTTTGACGGAGCCGATGAGAACAATGTAAGATGGTTGGAAATATTCGCTTCAATACTTGTTTTAAAGAGTTTATTTTTAACGGGATTACGATTATTATAAACAATTACTTTATTCAAAATTGGCAGCTTAATGAAGATCGAATTCATTTGCATCACCGGCTTTTTGTGTTTTAAACATTATTTTATCATCATATCAGGCGAAAGACGTCCACAGCTGGACTTAGGCCTCCCCCAAATAGTGTCATAATGACCCGTCCTGCGCCACCCGCATCCAGCAGACTCCAACGACCTTTAAGCGTATCATACACTAAGCAGATACGATAAGATATCTGTATCTGAACGCATATTTGTCAATATCGCTCCCTATACAATTCAATGAACACACAGCGCAGATAACTTATATACTTTATCGTTAAGTATCTGTGGGCACCGACATATATCGAAAGATGGCAAAGATAATATCTGCCGATATAAATATGGTATAGTATTTTATCTGCAGATAGATACAGGTTGATGTGATTTGTATATTATTATACGCAAATAAAATATTATCGTATCTGCGTAGTGTGTGACACGCTTTACCAGTAGGTCAATCACGTAACGCATTGTACGCGCGTCAGGTAGATCTAAATGTCACTTTTTATATGGAAAAATGACAGTTAAACGTTACGTGATTACCCCTGAGATCATGAGTCCACCTTGTAGAGGGCCTACCCACGCTGCGCCTTCCGGTACGCGGTCACCTTTCCGCCCCAGCGGCCATCTTTTCTACGTACAATGTGCCTCGCCCACTGCCGCTTAAACTTAGTGATTCGGAGGGCTATATCGGTTACCTTGGTTCTACTACGGATAGCCTCATTTCTGATGCGATCACGCAGAGAAACTCCCAGCTTAGCCCTCACCATTGCCTCTGCATTGTTTTAAACATTAACATGTAACATTTTGCAGAAATATCATATTTACTAGTTCATAAATCAGAAAATCTAAAATGAAATATCCAGTGAAAAAATATATTAAGTAATTGAAGTTGAAGATAGCATTCAAGAGATACTTAAAACTATTTAACTTTACTTTAATTGTATCAGTATAATGTAAATAAGTATCTGTCAAAAAAAACATTTTTTTTGGTATGTACAAGCTTTGATTGCCGACTGTACCTTTCTGCATACAGTCATCAACTACTCATTGAGACGATTCTAACGAACCAAAACTCAGCTCGATGGTACCATTATGAATGAATTTTTATCCAAACTACCTTTAGCCAAAATGTCAGCGAGATCGGTTGAATAAATCAGCTTCTAAATTGAGTTGCAAGATTCCACCCGAACAAAGATACTTACCTACTTACATAGTTAGGTATTTACATACATTGAAAGTTAGCGGAAAGCTTGTGAAATGGGAAAACCATTCATTTTCGCTAATGTGCCAAAAGCAAATGTACCTTAAACATTCACTCACTTCCAATGTTCAAAGTCAAATCTTTCGATTGGTTCTCGAGAAATGAATTATCCGCACCAATGAGCTCGAAGCCTTTGCATTGGCGGAATCAAACCCGAGTTATCAAACGCTCAGGTAACTTCCAGACAAATCCTCTTTCAATGGAATTAACTTTTTAGGGTTCCGTAGTCGACTAGGAACCTTTATATTTTCGCTTTGTCTGTCCGTCCGTCCGCGGATAATCTCAGTAACCGTTAGCACTAGAAAGCTGAAATTTGGTACCTACTAATATGTATATCAATCACGCCGGCAAAGTGGTAAAATAAAAAGTGATTTTTTTTTAGGGTACCTTCCATATACGTAACATGGAGAGTGTTTTTTTTTTCATTTCAACCCTAACGTGTGATATATTGTTGGATAGGTAATAAAAAGATAATCGCTCCACAAGTAAAAAAAAATGTGTGTCCCCCTCTAACTTTTGAAACATACGAGTAAGTTTTAAAAATATGAAAAAAATCTCAAAAGTAGAACTTTATAAAACTTTTAAGGAAAATTATTTTGAACTTGATAGGTTAATAGTTTTTGAAAAAAATTAAAAAAATAATTTCACACGCTTACTGTGACGGACGAAAAACTACGGAACCCTGAGAAGAACACTGAGCGTGGCCCGACACGCTCTTGGCCGGTTTTTTTGTACTTGGTATACCTATGCATGTATGTGTTATAAAAAGAATATCATATTTTACGACGTTTTTGTGAAATGACAAATATTTATAAAATAACCAATGAGAGTTAAACAAATTGCGACTGCAGTAAAAACTAACAAAATATATATATAGATCCCTTTAATACACAAAAAATGTTTTCCATCTATACATAATATAATAAAGCTGAAGAGGGTCGAAAGTCTGTACATGGAAGATATTCGAAAAAAAATTGGCTAGGGATACTTAAAATCGATAACAGAACACGTTCCAACAGTTTTTAGAATTTTTGTCTGTTTGTCTGTTTGTCTGTTTATCTGTTTATCTGTTTATCTGTTTTTCTGTTTATCTGTTTGTCTGTTTATGTGACCGCGCATCACGTGAAAACGGCTTAACCGATTTAGATGAAATTTGGTATAGAGATAGTTTGAGTCCTGGGGAAGGACATAGGGTAGTTTTTATCCCGGAAATAAACCCCTAAGGGGATGAAATAGGGGGTGGAAGTTTGTATGGAGCTACTTAAACCGCTGCACCGATTTGGATGAAATTTGGTATATAAATAGTTCGAGTCCCATGGAAGGTCAAATGATAGGTTTTATCCCGGAAATCTTCCCCTTAGGGGGTAAAACGTGGGGGTGAAAATTTGGATGTAACCCATTTTGATAAAATTTGGTTTAGAGTTAGTTTAAATTCTGGGAAAGGATATTGGATGATTTTTATCCCGGAAATCTGCCCATAAGGGGGTGTAGTGCGGGGTGAAATTTTGGATGGACTCCGTTTAGATCAAATTTGGTATAGAGATAGTTTGAGTCCCGGAGAATGACAACGGATACTTTGAATCCCGAAAATCATCCCCTAAGGGGATGAAATAGGGGTGAAAATGTGGATAAATCCCATTAAGTTAATATTTGGTAAAGAGATAGAAGGAGTCCCAGGGAAGGACAATGCATAGTTTTTATCCTGAAAAATCATCTCCTGAGGGGGTGTGAACTGAGGAGTGAAAATTTGGATAGAATCCATTTAGATGAAATTTGGTATGGAGATAGTTAGTCCTGGGGAAGGACCTAAAATAATTTTTAGTCCAGAAATCATCTCCTAAGGGGGTGAAATGGGGGATGAAAATTTGGATGGAACCCATTTACGGTATAGCGAGTTGGTTTTTAGATGAAATTTGGTTAATTTAATTTAATTCAAATTATTTATTTCAGATTAAGTAAAAACATGTTAGTAACAATAAAAACTTATAAAACTTAAGTTAACAGTTAAGAGATAGTTTGAGTGCTGGGAAATGACATATGATAATTTTTGTTTTTGAATTCATCCCTTAAGGGGGTGAAATGGGGGGTGAAAATTTGGATGGAAACCATTTCGATGGAATTTGGTAAAGAGATGGTTTGAGTCCTGTGGGTCGATCACGTAACTTTTCTTACGCGCGTCTGTAAGGTCTAAATGTCAATTTTATATGGAAAAATGACAGTTAGATTGTGATTTTACTGTCAGACGCGCGTACAATGCGTTACGTGATTACCAGTGATCGGATTTCCCGGTGCAACACGGGGTGAATGACCTCAAACATTATACTAATATGGATATACCCCGGGATTCCACAACTTATATTGTTGAATAAGGTTCTGGTTATATTATATTCAGTAAATTTTTGTAACATTTTGTCGCGTAAAATAAATATTTTCGCAAAATAAGTGCATGTGCAATAATAAACGTTAGTATTTTCTTTATTCATGTCAACACTTAGGAATAGGTTTTTTATAATATGCACAAATAAAATACAAAAACACATAAAAAACAATAAAAAATACATACAAACACATTATAAAAAACCTAACCTAGGATGCCGCCAAGGCGTTTATTATTTTGCAATTTCGATATATGTATTTTGAACAATTTTAAAAGATAGGTTGTAAAACTGTTTAAAACTGACCTACCAAATAGTCTTTGGGTATTAGATATCGAATGATATACAAACTATTGAAGTATTGATAAACCGCGTTATGTGTGATAACAATAACCAACATGAAGGATTTTGTAGGTACCAAAAATACTGTACAGGTTTACATTAAATTAAACTAAAGAATATTCAATGCATTGGTAAAGATTTAGTTTATGTTTGTAATTTGAGCTGCCTATTTAAGTATACCTATCATATCGATATAATTTTTTTCAAACGAAATCCCGGAATTTTGGTCATATCCATATTTTGTTTTCTACTTGGTATCCCACGGTGTTGCACCGGGAAATCCGATCACTGGTGATTACCCCTCTGGGCAAGGACATAGCGTAGTTTTGATTCCGGAAATCATCCTCTAAGCCATAGAGGATGGTTGAATTTAAACCATCATTTCACCCCCTTAGAGTCTAAGGGGGTGAAATGGTGGTTTAAATTTGGATGGAACTCATTAGGATGAAATTTGGTGCCTATAGAGATAGTTTTACTCGCGTAGAAGAACAACAAATAGCTTGTGTCCCGAAAAAAATCCTCCAAGGGCATAAAATAGGGGGTGAAAATTTGGATGTACCCTATTTGGATGAAATTTGGTAAAGAGATAGTTTGAGGTTCCGAAAATGGATAATGCATAGTTTATGGAACTCATTTAGTTGAAATCTGGTTAAGAGATAATTTGAGTCCTGGGAAAGGATATCTGATAGTTTTATTCTGGATATCATTCCCTAAGGGGGTGAAATGGGGGTAAAAAATTAGTATAGCGATAGCTGGGAGTCCTGGGGAAGGACAAAGGATAGTTTTATCCCGAAAATCCTCCCCTAAGGGGTGAAAATTTGGGTGTGAGTGACCCATTTAGATGAAATTTGGTTAACAGATAGTTTGAGTTCCGGAAAAAGACATAGGATAGTTTTTATCCTGGAAATGATCTCTTAAGGGGGTGAAGTGGGGGTTGAATATTTGTATGAAGCTACTATACAACCCATTTAGATAAAACTTTGTATAGAGGTAGTTAGTAGGCGCAGCGTTGGTATGCACAAGGTAGACTGATGACCTGGTAAAGGTCGCGGGAGTCCGCTGGATGCGGGTGGCGCAGGATTGGTCACTTTGGAACTCTTTGGGGGAGGCCTATGTCCAGCAGTGGACGTCTTTCGGCTGATATGATGATGATGATAAATGATAATAATGATAAAGATAGTTTGATCTCGGGTAAGGACATACGATAGTTTTTATATCGGAAATCTACCCCTAAAAGGGAAATGGAGGGTGAAAGTTTGTATCGAGCTACGATATAAACGAGTTCTACGCCGACGAAGTCGCGGGCAAAAGCTAGTTACATTATAAATCTACTAGGTATATTTATGTACGAATATTATATAGAGGAAAAGTCTGTGTGATTGTAGCTTTGTAAGTGTGTATACCTCTATAATGGATAATATCCGGAACCGCTTATTGGATTTAAAAAAATCTGGATAATTATAGGCTATATTTTATCCCGCGGGTTTGCCTGCGTTCATTTGACGCGTGTGAAGCCGCGCGGGCAGCCAGTTTTATATATAAAGGAAAGGATAGTTCACTATGTATCCGCCATTTTGTTCTTCCCAGTATTTTGTAGCTTAGTTAGACAAACAAAAACAGTTATGAAACATGTTTATACTCATACTCATTTACTAATAATAAAGTTAAAATATATATTCATAATATTAAAAATACCTTTAGGCCGCGGTCTGAACGCTTGCGGGTGTTAGGAAAATTATGGGAAGAATATAAGCCGAGTACTAATGAATAACTAAAACATCATTTTATTCTATTTATTGTGGAAATAGGGACATTGTTTTGGATGACGAGTAAAATAAATCGAATAGAAACATAATATTTGATTAATATGTACTTATTTAAACGTTACTTACATTCAATTTCTGCAGTACTGAACCAAATTACACCTTTTACTTCCTTGAGTAGGATTTACACGAACAAATAACGAATCACTAGCACCATCAGACAGTCATCATGGAAGTGTGGGTAGATTTAGTCGATATTATTTAGTAGACGGTTGAGTCTTCAGTCGTTACCGAGCAAATAATGGGCGTCCAATGGCGAACACCGCTTTTTATGCAAAACCCCTACCTTCATTCGAACTGCTTTAAACGTACTTCCGGTGATTTTGATTTATTTTTATTAACATAATAGTTGTTTCTAATAATTCATCAAATAATCTATTTAAAATATAACACACATTTATATTATAATCTGACACGGCCATTCTTATAATGTACTTCGTTCTCGAAAAGTACTTCTTATTCATAATAAATTATCGACATTACTAAGAAATTTACAATGCTCTGAAAACTTAAATTCTATTAAAGTCTCTAATCCTATTAAATATTACCATAATAATATATAAATGTAATCGGGTTTTGCAGAAATCATATCACTATACTATACATAATTATATATATACTAGACCTTTTTGTACACATAAAGCAATGATTCAATAAATGATGAATGATTAAATGACTTCAGTGAACACAAATCATTATAATAGGAAATTCCCATAATAATCACTTAATACCTTACTGTGTGCGGCCATCACCCGCCGTCAGTGAAGCTTAATCACCCGCAGACAGCGATGCCGGACACCAGCTAAGGAAATGTAATCATTGGTTCCTCTCTTCACTTCAATATAATCATATAATCAGTATATCAAATCATTTCAGCCAACCTCATAATTCTTTAAGTAATACAATAACTACATGTGTTTAATCTTATTACAAGGTTCAATCTACATTCGAGCAATTTAAGAAACATACCTTTCCTTTTCAACTTCTTTAAACAACATATGTTTAATCTCATCACAAGTCCCAATCTATATTCTAGCTATTTAAGAAACATACCTTTGCTATTCAACTTCTTTAACAAAATCACCCGGTTCTAAGTAGCCAAGACTACTTATCTAACTCATCTGACATCAATTATTTCATCGCTAATATTGTCTTATATCTCATCCAGTCAGGCTTGTACGGTGCAGTGCAGTGTTGTGGAAGTGTTACGTAATTGTGCCGCTGATTCGTCGCCACTGCATCTCGAATCGCTTTCACCAGGCTATCCAAAAACGGAACGGTCCCGTGACATGTAAACAAAAAGAAAAATATACATGAGGGGCGTGTTTTTTCTTTGTAGGTACGTTCCAACTTCTGATGTTAGGAAAATTATGGGAAGAATATAAGCCGAGTACTAATGAATAACTAAAACATCATTTTATTCTATTTATTGTGGAAAAAGGGACATTGCTTTGGATGACGAGTAAAATAAATCGAATAGAAACATAATATTTGATTAATATGTACTTACATTCAATTTCTGCAGTACTGAAGTCATCATGGAAGTGTGGGTAGATTTAGTCGATATTATTTGGTAGACGATTGAGTCTTCAGTCGTTACCGAGCAAATAATGGGCGTCCAATGGTGGACACTGCTTTTTATGCAAAACCCCCACCTTCATTCGAACTGCTTTAAACGTACTTCCGGTGATCTTGATTTATTTTTATTAACATAATAGTTGTTTCTAATAATTCATCAAATAATCTATTTAAAATATAACACATATTTATATTATTATAATCTGACACGGGCATCATCACACATTTCATAGAGTTCAATCTCTAAACAGTCGCTCGTCGGCCCACTACCCGCTGTTCTCCGACCACGACCTTAGAACTGGTTAACATCTATGTACTTAAATACTGTTCACATTTACAACAATGTTAGAGTGAATAATCCCTTCAGTGAACTAAAACTCAACCCTAACCTCTCACTTGACTGTACCTACATCAGACAGTAGACATTACATCTTTCAAAGTATATTTAGCAATGATAAAAATACCTATACCTGTATCAGAATTGGCTTCTATCTGCCAGGGAAATTATCTTAAATCTTAAATCAAGCAGCTAGTCTGGTAAATATATCCAACATTAATTACAATGTCATTTAATAATCTACAAAATGCTGACTCCAATGCAACTAACGGAAAGAAAAAGCATATATACATTTCCAGTACTAAGCAATGTGAACAATACACTGTTGATAGGTAGCAATTAAACCTGGCAAAGTCAAAGTTCAATCTTAACCCGCCTGTAAACCGACAGCTAGATGTTCCATATGTACGTGGTTCTATCTGGTAGGATTCGGCAGCCAATGAAAGGGAAGAGTCAATTATACGCAAGAATGGCCTACAAGAGGCAGATCAATTCAGGTTTATCACGACTGGAATGTGTTCCAAGGCAAAAGAAGCTGTGGTTTTTGAAGGTCCCAACTGAATCGTTTGTCCGAATTTTCATTTCGGCAAAAAGCTAATTTACACTTTTTGATTATTTAAATACCTACTTATCGTGTGGAAGTGGAACTCATTAGGTTAGGTTTGTTTTATAATAACCCTGAATTACTATTTATGTCATGGTTTCTGCGAGAAACGGTTTTTAGGATAAATTAATTTTTAGTGTTTCATATAGGTAACCGGTTTTGAATGATAGATTGTTTTTTTAGGGATCGTTTTAAAGCCTGTTCATGGATGGATAAGCATTTGTATTGCAAACTTTTGTATCAAATTGTACCTACCCTAACTTTATCCATTTCGGGATATTCAGGATAAAAACATCTTTGTTTTCATCTGGATTTTAAACTATTAGCTGTACCAAATTCCGCTTAAAACATTTAAAGCAATACTCAAAGTTATGTATTCACTAAGAATTTTAAGACAATTATTAATTAATAAATATGGTTTAATATAATTGATGAGTATTTGTATAATTTTTAACATGCACTCCCATCATGTGTATGTATTGATTTAGCATTGCTGATCTGATCTCTGATTGCTTAGCATTGCTGATCACTGTCTCTGTACATATTATTATGTTTTGATTTCATGAATAAATATTAACCGATTTTATTCAATCTTTTGTTACCTGCTTAAAACGTTTTATGATTTATTCGCATTTACACACTCATTTCTTGAGAATTGCACCACCACTTTCATTATACCGACGTCATCGATGGCGTACACCCGGCAACATGACCCGTAATCTCTCCTTCTTATGGCTTCACTGATAAGACCCCGTGATCTCTTGCGCCGAATGTACAAAGACGTCGGTGGTTAAATCGTAAGTCAAAATTAGCGCGGCTTGATATATTTACCGTACGAGGTGCGTGTTTCTCAGTGATAGGTGATTGGATTGGAGGGTTATTTGGGTTTTGAATGGATCTTTGATTGTAATTAAAACTATATTGGTTGCCATTGCCATATTGTGAATTTACATTTACAAAGATTTTATTTATAAGATAAACGTCCGAGTGCTCGACGCTGTACTAGTATATGACATGGGCACTTTATGTCAAAGTAATATGGGTTTAATTCGAACTAAGAGGATTTTTCTTCATTCTAATTTAAGCCATGTCTCTTGACATAGAGTGCCCATGCTATATACTAGTACAGTCTCGAGCACTCGGACGTTTACCTTATAGGTGTATCTCTTACTTAAAAATCAGCAAAGTTCTTTGATAAAAAAGAGTTACGAATTGCGTTAAAATTCACTTTCCAGGATCAAACTCTCAATTATACCTTTTTTCTGATATGATATCTACTCCATTTACGATTTGAGTATTCCATAATTTTTTAAAGTTCTACTGTATTATATAGAGAAGGTACTTAAATGCAAAAAAATAAGTAAAATGGTATCAAGTTGTATGGAACCATCTCGGTTTGTAGATTTTACCATGTTATGAAGACAATTGAAAGTATTGAAACCATGGAAGTTGTTTGTGTGATTTAAATTATTGTCGCCCCATGTCGTTTGGTTTGGTCAATGGTTTTCACAGCACAGCTAGCACAAGTCCGCGCTAGCACGATTGGTAATAAAAAGTATTGCCACATTTTCTGAAATATTTATTTGTAACACCTTTTCTCATTGCCTACTTCACGTGCTAGCTTTGCCGTGCTGGTGGCATTAAAAGTTTCGTAAGATAAACCTCCCAGTTTAGCTACAAAATAAATGAAAGGTAATTAAATCACTTACTAATGGAGGGTTCTCTGTCTAACAAGTCCGATGTTTGACACCTAGACAATTCTAATCATAGCATGCCACTTTATCTCATTCCAGATAACATTAGAATGTTAACGAACAAATTCGTCTACGTTTCTTCGTTTATCTAGAATATCAAAGGGACATATTGTACTAGTTATTACTTATGTACATACATATTTTAACCATTACGTGCTTTTCAAATATAACAAACAGTATTAAAGATTGCCTTTCAGAATGATTTTCCTTGAAATCACATGACGATTAAATAGACAATTCTAATCATAGCATACCACTCTTCCGTTCTTAGTGCGATCAGGTGTGTCGACAACTTAGAGATGTATGAGAACCAAGAGGAACAGGCTTGTTAACAACGTAATCCGAATAATTAACACCTTGTTGTCCTCCTCTATTGCTATTAGTAAGTTTGAAAGTGCCAAGTAATATGCCAATGTCGAGCGTGTCCATACGTCACACCGTTTACCATATCTACGTCTAGATGTTAAACCAGACTTCCTACGGCAGTTAACTGCTGTATTTACTGGAACAGTCTGGTCCATGGCACCCACTGATACTACAATAGTAGATCATCTAAGCATGACGCGTTGCACAACGCAAATCATTTTCCCATACATCGGTCCGAGGCATTGTTAGGGCCTAGACTATTACTTCGGGATTCCACACACACGGTTCTCAATAACAATTTTGTGCAAAACAATTTGAGATTTAACTTGACACCATAGGGTTGATTTTTCTTGAAAGTATGTTTTCCAGTTGCGATTTGGATGTGTTTACACGCATAATGCATAGGCTTCGGTGCCCAATTGATTTTGATTGAGTGCAATAAGTTGCTCGTTCAAGCGTTTGAAATGATGACGGTAAAAGAAGTAACTTAGAAGGCTTATTTCGATTAGTTTTAACTGACATGAGTAAGTTTAATCTGAAACCGCCTCCCTCGACTGACACATTTCATAATCGGCCTTTGATTTCAAGCGTTGATTAATATCGCTAAGTTCGTTGATATGCGAACGAAATTTATAGAACCATAGCTTTGGTATGGCTACTATAATAGGATCCAAATTGAAATCTAAATCTAATCTTGCTTAAAAAAGTTTGTACTTATTAAGTACCTACGTTAATTAAGGCATACTTTTAAATCTTTTTACAATGTTTTCATTAATTTGATTTGAAATTTGTTATATTTTTAGAAAGGAAAAAGCAATAAAATAGACGAACGAACTTTTTTTAGAAATGTAAAGCACAACCTAACGGTTAATTTACGTAAAGACAGATTAAGGCAAAATAAGTGTCCGCTCACTTACTTACTAAACCCCTATTACAAACCAGCCGTGTCGTTCAAAATGAAACACACAGATGAAACCTAAGTGTGCCCACAATTACATTGCAGTCTCAGTGTTATTTAAGTGACGTAAATTAACTTACAGTTGACTCTTAGTGTAATCCTCTTGCTGACCGCTGGAGGCACGTCATTGGAGGCGATGCAGAGAAACGCTCCCATCTGCTTGCGATCCACTCGCCACAAAGGTAACGAACTGCCCACGTAGCTTTCAACTGTATGGGAAAGAAAATAAGGTTGGTATTTGAGGACACGTTAAAGTAGCGTAAGACTAGAGTTGGGTGCATTGGTTATCTCGTTGCGACTTTGTCACAATGGTCACAAGTAAACCTCTGTTTGATAATGCTGTTAAAGTCGTCATTAGATTAACCATCTAGCTTGCAGCTTGAGTATCTTTACAGTGATTTTTTTCCACGATTGGCCATGTAGTTTTTGGCTGTGTAATAGTGAGGAGTGAGTACCTTTACAGTGATTATTTTCCACGATTGGCCATGTAGTTTTTGGCTGTGTAATAGTGAGGAGTGAGTACCTTTACAGTGATTATTTTCCACGATTGGCCATGTAGTTTTTGGCTGTGTAATAGTGAGGAGTGAGTACCTTTACAGTGATTTTTTTCCACGATTGGCCATGTAGTTTTTGGCTGTGTAATAGTGAGGAGTGAGTACCTTTACAGTGATTATTTTCCACGATTGGCCATGTAGTTTTTGGCTGTGTAATAGTGAGGAGTGAGTACCTTTACAGTGATTATTTTCCACGATTGGCCATGTAGTTTTTGGTTGTGTAATAGTGAGGAGTGAGTACCTTTACAGTGATTTTTTTCCACGATTGGCCATGTAGTTTTTGGCTGTGTAATAGTGAGGTAAACGTCTAAGTGCTCGACGCTGTACTAGTATATGGCATGGGCACTCTATTTCAAAGTGACATGGCCTAAATTCGAATGAAGAAGAAGGCTCTTAGTTCGAAGTATATATTGCTTTGACATAGAGTACCCATGTACACTTATACACATATATTTTATAAAACGCTCAAGTATTACCCGCTACATTTCGTGTACTAGAAAAAAGTAAGAACACTGTACCAAAAAGTACCAACATACACAAAGAGACAAAGAACATGAAGACAAAGAGTATGGGGTCCAGTCACTTACCGCATATCCTAAATAGTTTACCCAGCGAAGTTATAGATATTATAGAGAATAAACCACAGAAGATCAAATGTACCCTGAAGAAGATAATGTGATAACTGATAAGTAAAATAATAGTAAATAGACAAATGAATATTGTTATGCGAACACGTATATAGATTAAACTTAGAAATTTGATAGATAATAGCTAAGCTTAGCAAATAATCTTAAAAAATTGAGATTGCGCTAGATAATTAGTAGACATATTTTTTTGTAACAATTAAATTACTGAAATAAACATTTTTAATTTTTTTTTATTACACAATTAATTTATGTATTTGACACATGACATTCCTTTAATGATAAGTAAATACTTAATGCGAACATCAAAATCACAACCCTCGGAAGGTCAATTTGAGTATGAAAATTGTATTAAAAATTTAAATTGTTATTTATTCAATAGCTTTCTTCCATTTGCGATACGTCGTGTCAAAAGAATGCGCTAAATATACAAATGTTATCAAATACACAATAATATTAAAGTTCTCTAAAATAACTATCAAATCTAAAAGTTAAAGTCAAATTGGAACAAAAGCTTAGTTGAGTCTCAACCAGTGCATTTGACGTGCAAATTATCATGTTAATTTCCATCAGAATACATTTCGTAATGTACGATGCTTCACATAACCACAGTAGAAGTTAATAACTACAGTAGAATATGATTATGAAAGTGTCTGAAACTGATAACTATTTATGATTTCACATTGTACTGTAAAATTATCTGCTTAAAGCCACTGCCGCATTTCGCGGTGCGGGATCGGTGTGATATCAGTAAGCTGTCACTGTCAACTGTCACCTACATTTAAATGAGCGTTGCCTGATTGCGTGATGCAAATGCAGTACAGTCGCCATCACACACATCGGAGCAAACAAGCAGCTCACAAGCAGCTCACAAAATAGAGGTGGGTTCCGATGAACACACCTCTATTTTCAAGGCATTAGGGTGCATGTGCCGATATTTTTGAACACCTATAGTGTACCTATGTATGTGATGGCGACTGTACCTACTGCACGCATACCGCCCCACTTCTGCTCTGCGCTATAGAATACTACTGCGCAAATGACTTTACCTGACAGTATATCGAAAAGTAAGGAAATCTTGGCGACTGTAGTAAGTTCTCGGTAAGGTACAAAATACGGAAGTGGCCTTAGTAGTTATGGAAGAAATAAAGGTAAATAAATATCGCGTTAGACCCATGTAAACTATGTAATTATTAAAATATACAAAGCGCGAGAGTTAAAGTGTTGTAATGTATATATGGAAGGTATAAACAGTTATTAACAAACCTTGAGTCGTTACTGGTTTCACCATCTTATTTTACTCAAACTATGTATTCGTGTTAGAGCCAAGTTGGCCCGTTAAACGGACGGTATTCACTTAATTGTATTACACTCCAGCGACCCCCAACTTCATTCGTGCGAATTACAGTGCACATATACAATATTGATAGTATCTTACAGAATCATCTGGTATTGTTAATCGTGTAATAAAATTGACCACCAAAGTATTTACCCAAAAATCTGAACCCTTAAAAAGGCAGCCATTTTTACAAACAAAATTAATTTCCAAACCTGCGCGACAGTTTTGACAAATGATTCCTTTTGTTTTCTATCTCTGGTGATGTCAAGATCCCTCAAGGATTCACTGTTCCGGACCATTGAGGAGTCACTCTTCTGCTTTATATTTATACTTTTTGCAAATAAGCCTTTGTAATGGTTATCATGATTTTTACGATTCGTGAGGCAAACCAAACGAGATGCTCTGTTTTAGCTCCCTTTTTTGACGGACATTTGTTTTGAAGTAGATATTGCAAAATAAGTCTTGTTTAACTCCGGAATAGTTTGATCGTACATTTAATTTTGAGGGAGGCGTCCAGCATGGATGTCTTTCGGCTGATATAACGATGATGATGATGATGACGTTTTTAATAGCTAGTTTAAGGTCCAGTATTTTGGATTTAGTACTCAGATATTTAAACAAGTAGTAAGAAAATACGTTGTAACTAGTGACGTGCTATTATGATTGTGACCAACTCAAAATGGATGTTATACCAATTTTGAGCTTGTTTGTTCTTTATCATTAAAATATCAGCCGAAAAACGTCCGCTGCTGGACATAGGCGCCCAAAGAGCGCCATAATCTTGTAGTTAATTGTACTTATTTAATGTGTAACTTTAAATAAATAATAAAAAATATTACAAAAATACCATCCAAATCGGCAATGTCCCCATTTGTGTGGAATTTGGTTATATCATTATTTAAATGCAACTTATCCGAAAACTGAATTGCTACCTTTGAAAAAATCATTTCCTCCCACTTTCTTGAGTAAAAGAGGTTCGTGGTCTTCTCTTCTCCATGTGATCTTAGGTGGGGGATGGCCAGAGGCTTGACACGTCAGGGTGACATTTCCCATCTCTCCTGCTGACACGTCTGCTGATGTCTCTTCGTTGATGATGTCTGGAGGAACTGCAATTAAAACGATGCTTTAATTCCGCGCTTTTGAAACAATATATGTAACGATGGAATCGATGGTTTGATTCCGACTTTAACAATGGCAGAGGCTTGACAAGTGTGTAAGTTTTGAGTCAAAATTGATTGGAAATAAGAATTGATTATTCGAGACAAAAACATTACAACGAAAGAGAGCCATATTGTAGAGAAACGGTTCAATCTCAGCATATTATAATTCAATTTAAGGTTTATTTTTTATTTTATGGCCAAATATATTTTTTGGGGCTATTACGGCCTATTTTGAAAATCAGAAGTAGGTAACAAACCTTTTATTGAAGTTTAAAACCAACGTCTACTAATTAATTAAAACAACGACGTGTGCGACATGGTGTTATTTTGCCTTTACAAATCGAATCAGCTTACAATTCTAGAATAAAAATACAGAATTTTGGTACTAGGATCTCGATCACCTCTGCAATTTTAGAAAATATAATCGATACATAGTTTCGTACTGTATAGGTAAATTTAAAAAAGGTTCACAATATATGAAATGGGGATATTCCGGCATGTGACGGTTTTGACCGGTTCATACCGGACGGCTTTTTCCCACTTGAGAGTTGAGGGATTATACATTTTTAACTACCTGTAATTTCACAACAAGTAACGATAATGTAAAATGGATCAAACTACCAATAAACCTGATTAACGAACAATATAATAAACATACTTACTAAGCCGTAATCCGCATTTTCTGATCGAAATTTAAAAAAAGCGGCCAAGTGCGAGTCGGACTCGCACATGAAGGGTTCCGTGAAATAAATTGCGGTTTACGATTTATGACGTATTAAAAAAAACTACTAACTAGATCTCGTTCAAACCAATTTTCGGTGGAAGTTTGCATGGTAATGTACATCATATATTTATTTTAGTTTTATCATTCTCTTATTTTAGAAATTACAGGGGGGGGGACACACATTTTACCACTTTGGAAGTGTCTCTCGCGCAAACTATTCAGTTTAGAAAAAAATGGTATAAAAAACCTCAATATAATTTTTGAAGACCTATCCATAGATACCCCACCCCACACGTATGGGTTTGATGAAAAAAAAATTTTTGAGTTTCAGTTCTGAATATGGGGACCCCTAAAACTTAATGTTTTTTTTTCGATTTTTATGTGAAAATCTTAATGCGGTTCATAGATTACATCTACTTACCAAGTTTCAACAGTATAGCTCTTATAGTTTCGGAAAAAAGTGGCTGTGACATACGGACGGACAGACAGACAGACAAACGGACGGACATGCGAATCTATAAGGGTTCCGTTTTTTGCCATTTGGCTATGGAACCCTTAAAAGGAGCAACGCTCCGAACTCGTGTTTCGACGAAACTTTCAAGGCCATTTTATTGCATGTGCTGCCTACATAACGCCATCTGTTTTTGACTGTTGGTAGCAAATACAGTCGCTGTTTTATCGATCGAGTCGGCTAGTGCGTATTTAATTGTGGTTAGAATTGCCGCAAAAGCCGTTGTACGGAAATACCCCGCAGACGGAATTGGCCGCACTGACCTTACATTTAAACATTAAAGGTTAAAAAGGAATGTTTTAACTAAAAACACAAACAAAAAAAGAAAAAAAAACAAACAAACAAAACAGACGAAAAATTTAACAAAAAAACTTACAAAAAAACAAAAAACATACAACAAACAAATAAAATAAAAGAACCAACAAAAAAAACAAACAAAACAAAAAAAATACTTATTTACGTTTGTCGATTACGATGAAATTACAATCGATTAGTTTATTAAGATTCTATTGGCACATTGAGTAAATGCTACAAGCCAATGAATAAATGAAAAAAGTAGCTTAAACAGAAAAGTAGATTTTGCTTCCTCTCGTCGGGGACCAAAACTTACTATTCTGAATGTGAGGTGTGAAAATATATTTATGTGTGAAGGTAGAAACATTAAGCTTTATTTATTTATTTATTTGCCCCAGGCAACAAGTCCCAGAGTCTTGAAAACATCTACCAGCGGTGAACTGTTTTGGAGAAAGTGTTGTCATGATCATGAGACATAGGCGTATTTGGAGTGGGTTTGCGGTCTATTAGAAGCATACTTAGACTAAAATACGAAAATATAAATAAGTCACTGTCATTTTCCAGCAAGATGTTTTGACAGTTTTGACAATTTTAGTTTCTCTGAGGAGGTTGGTGACTGGTTCAAATTCTTTATGTCACTAAAAATAAATTAAATCTTAGGTCAGTGACCTGTCACAGTAAAGTGAGATAGTGTGCGTGAAATGTAGTGGTGTGCGTTACTGGGGAGAATTACGATAACGTTGCGCCGCCAGCGGATTTGTTGTGTCGCGTATGTAGTTTCAATTCGAATAAGAAACCCTTAAGACGGCGACGTGTGACGCAAGTATATTAATAACATACGCTGGATCTCTACATCCTATCGTGAATTACGTGATTCATGATATTCTAAGCTCAAACATAATTATTATTTCACAATATTTATAGCAAAATATTCAACATATACGAGTAGTTATATAATATTTACGCAGCATTCAAATCTTCTTCTATTCAAATTCGTATCGTTATTGAAATGTGCCATTTCACATATTAAATTCCGCAACTTCATAAAGTCGTTGCTGGAGACATAGTAAAAATTCAATATCGTCTCAGCAACTTCAAAAGGGGGGGGGGTAAAAAGTAACTTGTAACTAATTTAAGCGGTGTACGTTAAAAGTTGCGACCTCCAATGGAGCAAAGGAATATGCCTGACTTTGAGACGATTTATTTTTTAGAAGAGTACTTCCCCTGTTTGGGGGACGTTTTGATATTGAGCTTTGTTCTTAACTTGAACGTAAGTACTTGGAAATGTTTTGAAGCCGGCTCGTATCTTTAATAAGCTTTGAGCTTCTTCGCTTTCAGGGTTCCGTATTTGCTTAGGGAAATGTAAAGTGTGCCACTCAAAGCTTGTATTTGGAACGCCATTATCCAGAAAACATTATCCGCCAGGAAATCGAGTAATTTCCACGTCCTAGTTGTGGCTTTATTATTTTTATGCACTTTTTAAGAGTAGTACCTAGCCGTCAAAATAGTTTATTTTTTGTAAAGACCGAAGATCACGCCTGTTCTCCCAAAAGAGATAGACATATAATTTTATCACAGTAGTTACCTACTCATCTTCGAAGGCATATAAGTCAATGACTCGCTCGTATTATAGAGGCATGACTTAAAGTCATGCCACTATATACGAGCGATTTCCACTTCAATGCGGAAAATGGCTGGTACGCGATACGGCGTGACACACGCAGCGTTGGTTGCCCTCGAATGGATTAAATATATCAAACAAGCTTATTTCGTAGCTCAAACTTGACTGTTAATTTTTATTCGAGCCTATTTTACGGTTACCGGGAATCTGAATCTCTTAAGAAGTTTCTGATTTGGTTTGTTGGTCTCTAATTTACTTAAGTTCTTTACGCCCACCTTGATAGCGTTGTCGGAGTTTCTCTGTTACAGCCGGTTGATTTTCAATACAGCATTTAAAAATAAAGTTCTTTACGGAGTTAAATACGTTTTTTTTTACAAACAAGACTTATTTAATTAGATTGTTGGAGCAGACGGTATATTGTTGTGATCGTTGGAGCAGACAGAGCTTTGGAATGGAGACCACTTTTAGTCAAGCATAGTAAAAGACGCCCTTCGACTGGCTGGTCTGATGACCTGGATAGGACTGCTGGAAGTAGATAGATGAGGGATGGCCAGCATCGAGACTTATGGCACAATATAAAAAAGGCCTTCTTCTGCCACTGTAGGCAAGCGGTAAGGTACACGATGTTCAATCCGGAGGTCGTGAGTTCGAACCCAGACTCGTAGTACCACTGGGTTTTTTTTAATAATCTTATACCTATACGAAATTTACCGTTAGCTTTTCGGTGAAGGAAAACATCGTGAGGAAACCGGTCTAATCCCAATAAGTTCTAGTTTTCCCTCTGCGTTGGAAGGTCGGATGGCAGTTGCTTTTGTAAAACTAGTGCCTATGCCAAATCTTGGGATTAGGTGTCAAAGCGGACCCCGGGCTCCTTTAGGGGCACAACCGGGAATAACGCTAGGAGGATGATTACACCTATACGAAATATCATTTATATTTAACAGTAATTTGTTAGTGGAGAAAACATCGTTGGGCAACCGGTCTAATGCCAGAACTGGAAGGTCAAATCTAAGGCCAGCTTGGGCCCCTTTAGGGTTTAACTGGGAAAATATTAGGAGAATGATGTGATGAAAGAGGCCTTCCTTCAGCAGTCGATGGACTATTACAGATGATTAGTACCATAATTCACTAACGTCCATCTTACCTATTTAAGCGAAAATGCCGTTAAAATTTGTTTGTCTTTGATATTATTTTGTGTTGGTGACAAATGGACGCAACAGATTTTATTTTCATAATTTAAAAAAAGGCATATTTTTTAATTCTAAATTTAGTTGTAATTCCCGTGCGCTTTAATGGTCGACGTATCTACATACAAATGCATAACATGGCTAACACGCATTTGCCATTTTATGTGAGATATCACTTTAATACGCACTTTGAATTGCAAATAAAATAAATAATGAGTACCGGTACAAAGTAAAGAACCTCATTACACTGCATCTAAAACCATACACATTGACACAGATATAGAGCTACAAAATGCGGCATAGAATTTTTTGCTACTTATATTAAATTTCCTGTCAGTACTAAATCACGAAAAACTTTTTCACGAAAACTTTTTCACGAACGACTTTATCACGAAAAACTTTATCACGAATAAACTTAATCACGAAAAGACCATATCACGAAAAAGGAGTGTTAGGTAGAACTGCGACCTTTAAAGTTTTCGTGAAAAAGTTTTTCGTGATAAAGTCTATTCGTGGTAAAGTTTTTCGTGATATAGTTTTCGTGATAAAGTCGTTCGTGATATAGTTTTAAGGTAGGTATGTACTCACTTTATTCAATGCGCATGACAATAACTAACAACTTAGAAAAGTTAAAAAACCCCCGACATTTTCATTTCAAAGTTCAATATCTCAAAAACGGCTAAACCGATTTTGATAAAACATAGCTCAGAACCATCTCGATCACATAAGCTTTCGGATAAAAAACCGCATTCAAATCGGTCCATTCGTTTAGCCACAGACAGACTCACAGACAAACAGACACGTCAAACTTATAACACCTCTCTTTTTGCGTCGGGGTTTAAAATATGTCGTGTCAAATCGCGAGAGACTATTTGTAGAGAAAACTCGGCATAGAAAATCTTTTTTACCGGCTATTAGTTATAGCGCTACGATCTTGTCCACGTACGCGCGGTGCGTAGAGCGTCATGTCATGTGCGGCATGAATCGTGTAATTCGTGTATCTAAAATGCACGCTTGATTATGATTACGTAGAACGCTGTAAGAGCTTACCTGAGTTCCAAAGCGTATGGCGCACCCTCCAAATGCTCCAAAGCGGCGTTAAACAGAGCCTAATGCAATTCATAAAACGTTTATCCCTGAACCTATTTTAGCTAAGATACCATTTAAACTCGTTTGTGTTTGACCCTACAATTCGTTTAGCCCTATGTATCACGTTGACTATAGAGTTTGTAAGAACGCACGTTTAAGTTAATACAGTTTTCTTACGGTTTAGCCTACTAGCCTCTGTAGCCTAGTTGGTAGTGACCCAAGCCAGAGGTCCCGCGTTCAAATCCCGGTAAGGGCATTTATTTGTGTGATGAGCACGAATCTTTGTTCCTGAGTCATGTATGTTTTCTATGTATTTAAGTATTAATTTATCTATATAAGTATGTTTATCATCGTCTATTACCCATAGAACAAGCTTTGCTTAGTTTGGGACTAGGTCGATTTGTGTAAGATTGTCCCCAAATATTTATTTATTTATTATCGCGGTCCCCCGCGGCCCGGGGCCGCAAGCGGTGACGGAACCTTGTCCTCGTGGTCATAATAAGAGGTATAAAAACGCAAACAATCCATATGAGCGATACAAAATTCCTAGCCAACTAGGCACCCTCGTAAGTCGCCCTAATATGTAAACCGGATAGGTCTGAACTGATATTATGTTATTTTTTGCCTTATTTAATTTATGCCGCACACACACACACTTATTATACCTACACAAATTAATCACACACACTCTAACATGCACCTAATTACTAAGAGACATACAAATCATAACGTAAAGTTAAAAATAATAAAACCAAATTACTATAAAAATCAATGCACATGTACTGCGCAATATTTAAAAACATCTACCACGGCGTGTAAAACCTTGTATATTATTTGTAATAACTATGGCTTATAATAGTAACATTTTAAATGAAATAGATGACACTGAGATTGCGGTCTCTGTTCAGTATGACCTTCAGGACCTCAAAAAATATGTGCCCGTGGCGAGTTCCAATCTTACAATAGTGTCCCATAATATCAGGAGTGTTTATAGAAATTCTGACGATTGTATGCTGACTCTTTCTGAGTTGGAGTATGAGGTTGATATATTAGTTCTAACAGAGTGTCGTATTAACCCCATTATACCCATACCCCTCCTAAACAATTACTGTCTCTTAGCGACTAAGTATAATCAAAACCAGAATGATGGTGTAGTAGTATATACAAAAACGAATTTAAATGCTAAATTACAAGAAATAAAATTGAGAATATCAACGCATTAAATTTTATTAACTCTTTAAATAGTTATCTTGAACATATTCATACATCTAATATAATAATAACAGATGACATTAACATCAACCTAATCCCCAGACATGGCGAGTCAGTATACGAAAATCAAAATGGACTACAGTACTTAAACATGCTATCTTTTCATGGGATCCAACCTGGTCACATGTTTCCAACCAGGCTAACGAACTGCCTGGACCATTTTATGTTGAAAATAAATACTTGTAAATCCACAGCTTTCTGTGCAGTTCTAAATACCTCAGTAACAGATCACCTCACAATCTTTTTATCATTAACAAATCATAAATTAAAAGAACTTACACAAAAAAAACCATACCACTGTGATATATGAAAATGCTATAAAAAAACCTCTTACATGAAAACCTCGAACTCCTCCTTTTTTCTAGTGATCCAAGATTTGTGGCCGACCAACTAATACTGAAACTAAGTGAATCCCTTGAAAAGAGCAAAACTAAAAAATGTATACCCAAAAGCCAGCGGACCTTAAAGCCATGGATGGCACAAAGATTACTCCGATGTATAAGAAATCGAAATAAACTACAACTAAACGTCAGATTGGAACCACATAATGATATCCTCAAGGTCACATACAAAAGATACCGCAACTTCTGCAACAACTTGCTCAAAAAGATCAAGCGTAATTACGAAAGAAATAAATTAACAAAGGATTCTAAGAATTCCAAAAAACTATGGAAAACTTTAAAAGAAATTACTCACTACAAATCTATTAAAATTTCAAACCTCGCCTTATTAAACATTAAATTATCTCCCGATGACGCAGTCAATTTTGCAAACAACTACTTTGCTAATGTAGGTAAATCTCTAGCTGAAGATATTATCAATACTGATCCAGGTGGAACTCAAGATCCATTGTTTAATAATAACCCTGAATGCACAAATTCTTCGTTTGCTCTTTTAGACACAGACCCGCACGAAGTACATGGTATTCTCATGGGTTTAAGATCGGACAGTGCCCCTGGATGGGACGGAATCACAACTAAATTTCTTAAACTGGCCATAACACTGGTTGCCCCTGTAATTAGTCATTTGGCAAACCTCTGTTTCAGGGACAAGATCTTCCCAACACCTCTTAAGCTATCCTTAGTTACACCGGTGCATAAGAGTGGGGAGATATGTGATATAAACAACTACAGGCCTATATCGGTCTTACCAGCTATTTCTAAAGTTTTAGAAAAATTAATTAACATTCGTCTGATATCATACCTAAACAGATTTAACGTCCTAACAGATAAACAGTTTGGTTTTCGTAAATCTAAATCTACTGAATATGCAATAATAGAACTTACTAAACTAATAGCTGATAAGACCGATAAGGGTTACAAAAGTCTCACTGTCTTTCTCGACTTGAAGAAAGCATTTGATTCATCTGCAGGGGCGAACTCAAAAAGTTAAGATAGGTGAGTTTACAAGCCAAGAAGCTTCAGTAATGTACTATTACTGGCGAGCAGGGCCCGCTCTAGCTCGAACAGCATCCTTTACGCATTGGCCGATGAAATCATGAAGCTGCTTTTGAACCTCCATTTGAGTTCCTAGTTAAATTACATTTTAATTTTTATTACAGACCGAAATAATTCTATGTTTTTATAAATTGTATAATGTTTTTAATTTTATCTTATCCATATGGACTTTGCCTATTTTAATCCTTTAATATTTAAATGTTGACATATCTACCTTAACCTTGTCATTTTGCCTATTTTTATATTTTGAATATTTTAAATGATCTGATATTATTTTTAAATGATGACCATGTTTGTGTTTTACTTTTTAATTTTTAATTTTCCTTTTATGAACTGAATCATTTTATCATGTGTCTTAAAAATATTATTAGTGTACTTTTATTGTGTATTTTAACAATAGGTTAAGTCAAAATGTTACTAAATAACCAATATGGAACTTGTTCTGAAGTAAATATTTTCATTCATTCATACATTGCACAAAAAGGAAACATACAATCAAATAAATCGCGGATCGATTCCAATAATGTCGAGCGATATCCGACCTTTTCGACGTAAGTGATTCGTTTACTTAATATCGTTAAGGTAAGGAAGGTATTTAGCTAGCATATCTGTTGCTGCGACGCGACGAGAGATGACAAATACTGTCCTCTTTCTAACTTGCTTAGTTCCAGTGAGACAGAAGTAGCTCAGGCGCACGCGACGTGACATGGTAGCAGGTTGTGCTGCACCTCCTGTCTCTGGCCTCTCGTAATGTCTGCAGCCTGCTGCCCTGTCAGGACGTACACGAAAAAACGCCAAGAGAAATTCTGCGGCGCTCCCTTTACAAAGAGGAGCTGGATATCTTTGGTGGTTGTAGACGGTAGTCCACAGCTTCGGTAAGTCCATCGTACCCGTTCTGCCTCCCCGGAGAAGACAGTATGCGTAAATAGATTTCCCCGACCTCGAAAAGGCGCACGTAGAAGCGGGTGCGCTCAAGAAATACTTTTTGATCTTAAAAACCCTCTAGATATCTAGTGACTTGAACTCCGTGATCATAACACTGTTGCAATCACTAAGTTACGTTATCAAGCGTCGGTTTCCTTCGGCATAGTTAATTCATGTTACATCGTAAATTCACAAACACCTGCACGCCCGCTTATTAGCTCAGGTGGCTAGAGACTGTAAAGAGAAATTAACCTTGGGAAGAGTAAATTGGGTTACGTGTTTGAGTGAAAGTGTTTAGCTCGACTGGAGTGGGTTAAAAGCTTAACCAGGATAGAAATTCGACCCGGATCAGTTCTAGACGGGCTACTATTTGGAATATAGAGATTTGATGTCAATATGTCAGACTCGTTCTGAAACATTCACTCGGCAGGAAGTAGGTGCATAAAATAAATCAAATTGCAATGCGAAGCGTGTGTCTCGAATCTACTTACACCCCCACAACTCTCTCACTGAATGCTGCATTCAATTGACTCAGATGCTTCTTCTGCCATACCCAACTTTCAAAACCGAGCACTAGTATAAAGGGGTCATACGAGTTTTTTTTGGCGTATTTCATGTGGAAATTGCCAAAGTTAAGGGCTATATAGCCAAATTTTTGGTTGGTCTCTCAATCTGCATGAACGTCGTCTCCTTTTAGATATTATAATGTTATGCTATGAAAACTTTTATATATGCAAGTATACCCTTACCAATTAACCACGGGAAAGACTAAGTACTTATTTTTTTTGACTCTTTATGATTCAGGGACTAACTCTCCTAGACACACATTTACTATCCTCCATGACGAATAAGAGTTTTCCTAAAGACTACAGTATAGGATCCTTGAAGAAAAATGTGTACAGTTTTTAACCCTTAGCCAGTCTAGCGATTTATCTACTTTTGAATACTGATTATGGAAAAAAAAATTATGTCTTTCCTGCTCACGGGACAATGAGGTCCGGGACCTTTGGGAAGCGTGCGCCTAGGTACCTACAAAGTACCAACTGAGCCAACACGTAGAGGCCCTTTTGAAAATTTAATGAAATGCAAGGAGTATCATTATTATATTCAAAAAAGCCCGTGGTCTACATATGCCCACTGCCCGTTACCGAAAATGCATGTGGTCCATATGTGGCCACTGCCCTGCTACCAATAAGAACGACTATTAAGGGTAAGCTAGGTCTTTACAATATATTGTTGACAAAAAAACCAAAATATAAATATATTAATAAAAATATAAGAAGGTAACAAAACAGCATAATTATTTCTTAATAATTAATTATTTTTGTAATGGAAAACTCCACGAAATACTATAAAATACACACAGAGTATTTTTTTCAACACGGTACACGGTATCTTGTCAATAGAAAAATAAAAAAGTGAACTAAAGATACCTCTCGAGAAGCAAAAATTTAAAACCGGCCAAGTGCGAGTCAGACTCGTGCACGAAGGGTTCCGTATATCTATAAATATTTATTTAATTCAGTTTTTAAGTATTTGTTGTTATAGCGGCAACAGAAATACATCACCTGTGAAAATTTTAACTGTGTTTTCTTTCATGGTTCATGAGATACAGCCTGGTGACAGACAGACAGACAGACATACAGAAGGACAGCGGAGTCATAGTAATAGGGTCCCGTTTTAGTCTTTGAGTACGGAACCCTAAAAACAGTCGGTGGATTGAGGCAAATAATTCAAAATCGAAAGAGAAAAACCATTTCATTTATTTCACATAGCTTGACATGATCTTGCCTATTATGCACAAAAAACTGATGCGGACGCTAATATTTCTTGTAAACCGTGTGTTCACAAAGTTCAGCAAAAACTACAAAATTGGCGAAATATCATATACGGGCTCTTAGCGGTTCATTTACAAAAACAGTCTTGCCCTTAAAAGTCGTGTAAATACTTTGCAGGGCCGTGGCCATACACAGACCATATGTACTGTGGTTCAAACGAGCGGAGTTTTTTCGGTCGGAGGATTGGGACCACATAAAAGACACAAAAAGAAACAAAGACTGTAATAAATCATCACCGACAACACGTATATTAACATTATACACTAAGTACCCAAAAATCATATAAATAAGATAAAAACTTAAAAAAAAGGGAAACGTCTTCAAAAAGCCAACCCACTGAAAAGCACAAAATAAATCATCAATTCATCACAGACAACACGTATATTAACATTATACACTAAGTACCCAAAAATTATATAAATAAGATAAAAACTTTAAAAAAAGGGAAACGTCTTCAAAAAACCAACCCACTGAAAAGCACAAAATAAATCATCACAGACAACACGTATATTAACATTATACACTATGTACCCAAAAATGATATAAATAAGATAAAAACTTTAAAAAAAGGGAAACGTCTTCAAAAAACCAACCCACTGAAAAGCACAAAATAAATCATCACAGACAACACGTATATTAACATTATACACTAAGTACCCAAAAATGATATAAATAAGATAAAAACTTTAAAAAAAAGGGAAATGTCTTCAAAAAACCAACCCACTGAAAAGCACAATAGTATTTTTCACAATCGTGTTATAATAGAGAGCTTTTTAGTCGAGTACCGTGTTTAGGCCACGAAGCTTGCTGAGTGGCCTAAGTAAGGTACGAGATTAAAAAGCTTGATTATAACACTATTGTGAACAATACTTTTTGTACGAGTTCATTAAAATTAATTTTCTACGAGTCAACTGAACTAATTAAACAAACTCGATACTGTTGAAACGAAGTGCAGCTCATCGCTCGTACGCTTGTTGATATCTTAAAAGACATCAACGAGCGTACGACATCAAAGCGATTCTATTGGTCCAATTCATTACAGTTCAGTAAAGCAGCCACGTGATTGGTCGAATTTATTTTAGTTGTCTGGAGCGTATCGAAAAGTAGTTATTTCGATTGTTTCGACAGTAACATGGACTACAACTATGAAAAGAGTGACGTTGCAGTATTCTCTATGAAATCTTAATACACATATTTTAATCGTCGAGTACAAAAAATAATTTTATATACCCCACCCCTATCATTATCCAATCCCTACTCCGTAAATAGATTTTCTGCCAAAAAGTATTATTAGTAATTACCTAATAATAAGAAAATTACTAATTATCTCGGTATTTACTTAGTTTTTGAAGTCGGTGCCAAACAATTTCTTATTATTAGGTAATAACTTAAAATACTTTTTGGCAGAAAATTTCTTTACGGAGTAGGGATTGGATAATTATGGGGGTGGGGTGTATAAAATTATTTTGTGCTTTTCAGTGGGTTGGTTTTTTGAAGACGGTTCCCTTTTTTTAAAAAGTTTTTATTTTATTTATTTCATACTTTTTAGTGATATGTTAGAGCTACTTCATTTATTTATTTTATGTTTTGAGCTAATTACTAGTTTGTTGATAGTTTGTACACTCAGTTCCGCGGTAATCGACCTAGGGCCTAAAATCTCAGCAAAAGGCCAATGTTTGTTGCCATGAGTCGAGAGAAATCAGAAAAAAAGCATCACTTTATGTTATATTGACTCAAAGAAGTTACTTAACCATCCCCACTATAACAGAGCCTTATTCAAAATGATCAGGATGAGAAATGTGCTTTCGCATTAGATCGAATAGATACTCGTATTGCATAATAATAACAAACCACAACTGTGTACAAACCACTCACCGAACAAAACAAAGCGTAGCTATGTCACCACAGATTTCAGTGGGAGGTTGATTGTTATAACACTAAAACTTTCCCCAGAATATAAGCAATACATTACTAAACACCGCATCCAAATCAGTTGAGTAAAAGCAGATTTATTGATAAACTAGCTGTTGCCCGCGACTTCGTCCGCGTAGAACTTTTTATCGTCTTAGAAAATGATTTCTTTCAATACAAAATTTGAACCCTCTTTTAGGGGATAATTAAAAAAAAAGTTGATGTTCATTTTCTAGTTTGTGAACAAACAGTCTAAAACCAAAGTTAAAAATCTCATACTTTAAAAATGCCTTGAAATACTCAAACTTTGAACCAATTTTAACACTCTTAGGGGATGAATTTGGAAAAACTCTGAAATCAGTTTTGTAGTCTTTTAACGTACAGAATAAGACCGAAGTTAAAAATCTCTTACTCACACTTTAAAATTTTATTGCTCGCCATTTAAAATTTGAACCCCCTTTTAAACCCCCTTAGAGGTTGAATTTTTCTAATCGCTGAAAGATTTTTTTTCGTAAACTTTTAAGTCTCTAGCTCAAAAAAAGTGTTGCCCATACAAAGCTTTCTTAACCCCCTTAGGGGTGGAATTTTCTAAAACTCTGAAAGTACTTTATTATTAATTTTAATAAGTAACATTTTGAATAGTTTTAAGTCTAGTAAAAAAAAAAAGTTTTTCCCACACAACACTGGCTACCCTTCTTAAGGATCTTAAGGATCCCCTTAGGGATGGAGTTTTCTAAAACGCTGAAAGTTCTTTTTTAGTATTCTAATAAGTAATCTTTTTGCAAAGTTTTAAGTCTAACTCAAAAAAAAGTGTTGCCCATGCAAAGCTTGCTCTCCTTTTTAACCCTATTAAGGGGGAAATTTTCTAAAACGATTTGTGTTCTTTTTTTGTATTTTAATAAGTAATCTTTCTACAAAGTTTCAAGTCTCTAACTCAAAAACATAAACTTTCCCTGATAAAAACTTTGCACCCCTTTTTATCCCCCTTAGGGATAGATTTTTTCAAAACGCTGAAGGTCTTTTGTTTTGTATTTTTATAAGTAATCTTTCTACAAAGTTTTAAGTGTCTAGCTCAGAAAAAAAATTTCCCCATACAAACCTTGCACCCTTTTTTAACCCCCTTAGGGAATGATTTTTGTAAAACGCCGAATGTAGTATTTTTCATGTTCTAATAAGTAATTTTTCGTCAAAATTTTAAGACTCTATTAAAAAAAAATATGTTTTTCCCATACAAACTTTGCACCCTATTTTACCCCCTTAGGGGTGAAATTTTCCAAAACGCTGGAAGTACTTTCTTTGTATTTAAATAATTTTTCTACAAAGTTTTAGGACTCTAGCTAAAAAAAATAGTTTCCCACATACAAATTTTGCACCCCTATTTTAGCCCCCTATTTTTAGGGGTAGAATTTTCTAAAACGCTGAAAGTACTTAATTTGTATTCTGATGACTAATCTTTCTACAAAGTTTTAAGTCTCTATTTAAAAAAAAAATGTTTCCCCCATACAAACCTTGCACCCCTATTTTACCCCCGTAGGGGTGGAATTTTCCAAAACGCTGAAAGTGTTTCATTTGTATTCTAATAACTAATTTTTCTACAAAGTTTAAGTCTATAGCTCAAAAAAAAAGGTTCTCCCATACAAACTTTGCACCCCCATTTTACCCCCTTAGGGGTAGAATTTTCAAAAATCCCTTTTTATCCCTAGCCCACGTTATAAAAGCAATATACTGTGCAAAAATCAACTCTCTAAGATTAGTAGTTTCGGCTGTGCGTTGATGAGTGAGTGAGTGAGTGATTGTGTGAATAAGTCAGTCAGGACATAGGCATTTATTATGTATAGATAGATAGAAGATAATGAAACTCCCATTCAAATATCTCAAAAAATTATGAAGCTACATCCGTTTTAATGTCGCTTGTTAGAGTGAGAAAACGATGAGGGACTGTGACGTCAATATACTCGAGCGTCATAGTAAAAAACAATCATTTCATATGAAGGTGCGTTTTGCGGAAAAGGGACAGAACATACCCCCTCTTAAAAGTTTGGACTCTTATAACTTAATCATTACCTATATAACCTCTTGCTTTGTTTTTTTCTCCATTTGACTATATTTATTTTAAATTCTTTTTCGAGAAAATACATTATGATTATTTACCATATTTTCGATTCCTGAGCTATAACCACGAACTTCGGAATTCGAAAATATTCGGGTATCTCTATCTCTATCGCACTAACCATACTCGAGTGACAGTATCGGTTTTCGTGGTAGCGCCGCAGGTACTTTGGCTGAATGCGCCGAGCGCGTGCCATTGTCATTCAAAAAAAACAAATTCGTGTTAATTATATTGTTCAAATTTGTTGATTTCATTTATTGAAATTACGACATAAAACGACATTTGCGCATATAAGTTCTCATATCAGAATCGAATATTTTTTTATGGTTTATATTTTAGCATTTGTCTCGTAAAGGTCTATCGTAGACGGGATTTAAATTATTAATAAGTGAAAGGCAAAGCAATTCCGCCATTTTGACGAAAATTTGACGGTTCTTATAGCTGACAGTTGGAGCAGCGTTTGATTTCAATAAAAATAAATGAAAAATTAAATGAAGTCGTATATTTCGGAAAATTAATTAACTGTCGCAGTCGGATAAAAACTATCCTAAGTTGCAGCTAGAATAATAATGTACCTATATAAAATGTTTCATATTTTTCCGTTCATGGGATGCTGAGAACATTCGAACCGCGCAAAGCTTAGTTTCAAACTGGCTGATTCTTTTTTTAATTTAGAGATTTATTATAAGTGGAGATTATTGCTCAATAAAGGATCCATGCGGACGACGTCACGGGGTATCTATTTGTTGCATACTAAAACCGTCTCCAAAATGTGAAAAATACTTTTCTGAAAACAGCATCAAAATCGGTTCAGCCTAACGCGAGATAATCGCGCTGAATACTGCATCAAAATAATTTGAGTAGAACCAGATTTATTGCTAAATAACGGATCCATGCGGGTGACGTCACGAGGTATCCATGTGTTGCATACCTTTTCCAGAATGTGGCAAATATTTTTCTGAAAACCGCATCAAAATCGGTTCAGCCAAACGCGAGATAATCGCGGACAAACATACATCTTCTTTTTTTTTAAGCCGGTTAAAAATATAGCAGCAGCACTTACCGTATTTATATTTGGCATAATTCCAATTACAAACTCAAGGAAAGGCCAAAAACGCACCAAATCCCTCAGTTTAAATTTGACAACGAATGCGTCATAAAAAAACGTTCCAATATACTCACTTTCTTTTTGTCCAGAAATCACCTAGGTTTTAATAGAAAATACAATAATGACATTTTCTGTTCCTTCTATTAATTACATCGGCCCGTCTAGAAAAAAAATATTGCTATATGGTCGCTATGTGATCACCGCCTGGCTAAGGGAATCTGCGGCAGCGATCATGTGTCACCTCTGGAATTGCAAGCCTCAATAAGCTATGACGACCGCTTACCATAAGCGGACATACGCTTGTGGCCACCGACGTGGTATTAAATAGTATTTTTCACAATCGTGTTATAATAGAGAGCTTTTTAGTCGAGTACCGTGTTTAGGCCACGAAGCTTGCTGAGTGGCCTAAGTAAGGTACGAGATTAAAAAGCTTGATTATAAGTATTATAACACTATTGTGAACAATACTTTTTGTACGAGTTCATTAAAATTAATTTTCTACGAGTCAACTGAACTAACAAACTCGATACTGTTGAAACGAAGTGCAGCCTATCGCTCGTACGCTCGTTGATATCTTAAAAGACATGAACGAGCGTACGACATCAACGAGTAAACTCAATAATCAAAGCGATTCTATTGGTCCAATTCATTACAGTTCGGTAAAGCAGCCACGTGATTGGTCGAATTAATTTTAGTTCTATTTTCAAATTTTTTTCGGTTGTCTGGAGCGTATCGAAACAGTTATTTCGATTGTTTCGACAGTAACATGGACTACAACCACCTACAACTATGAAAAGAGTGACGTTGCAGTATTCTCTATGAAATCTTAATACACATATTTTAATCGACGAGTACAAAAAAATACATTCCCAATATAATATACGCTGAACGATACAGAGGCCTTCTATTCTGTCAGACTGAGTAGAACGCCTTTTATTGATTTCATCGGACTTAAATATCCTATTAACCTTCTATTTAACCTCTGGACGGAAATAGATTACTGCTGGGGTCTAAGTTAGGCCGAGACGGGGCAAGAGTTCATCAACTTATCCGCCATTCACAATAAACTTAGACTCATCGGACTTGCCACCGAAATAATAATACCACTACCGGGCGAGCCGGTCTTATAAAATGTTCAATACTGTTTGATGCCTTTGTCATAGTTGCATTATTTTTCAATGATAAGTGATAATGATATCCGATTACTATCTTGGTTGTTTATGGTTAGTCGTCGGTCATTCTAAAACAAGTTCTCAACTGCATGCACCTGCACCTGCAGATCGGTATAGGTATGCATAAAAGCTTTTTCTTATAAACTATTTATTAGGCGGTGACTCACCAAACACATCAATGTATCTAATCTGCCACTTAACACTGGGCTGAGTATTGAGCGGACACATGTAGCAGCAGCGGTCAGAACTTCACCCGTCCTATCCGACACGCGTCTGTCACTCTAATAAGATGACTCACCAAAGACGTCAATGCATCCGATCTGCCACTTCATACTAGGCTGGGTGTTGATCTGGCACATGTAGCAGCCACGGTCCTCAGCCCGGACCGGTCGGATCCTCAGTTGCCAGGTGCGAGGTGAGTCCAAACTCACGGAGTAACGGGCCCCGAGGACTGCGCGATCATGCATGGTCAGGATTGTCTGGTCTTCTGCTCTAAGCCAGCCGACCTGATGAGGCAAAATGTTCTGGTGAATAATAATAAGATACTAGATATTATCAAACAACGATTAGAATGGGATTGGAAATTTATTTCAATTGTAGCAATTCCATGCCCAAACTCACCACGGTTGGATAATAATTGAATCTGAAACTTAAGGATGACTCACGCTAGAACGGGCCGTGTCAGGCCCGGGCCGTTTTCTAAGTAAAATTACGGCGTTTTTGCGCCGCCAAGCCATAAAGACCGAGACACGGCCGAAACTCGGAAGCGGCTCGGTGTCGGCACGGCCCGGCCGTGGCTCGGCCGGACTTGGGTTTGGCTCAGCCGCGCACAAACGCTGTCGCTTTACTTAGAAAACGGCCCGGGCCGGGCACGGCCCGTTCTAGCGTGAGTCATCCTTTATTTAAGAAAATCAAGAGATCATATTTATTTTTTCCACTCTGAGAATTACAATAACGGTATTGAATGAAGCAGTCGTCAGATATATGCATGCTTCATTATGTCAGGGCAAACTGTTGACAAAATAGTTTACGGTAGCTATTAATGGAGCAAGTCTTCTTTCTTCAAAGATTTTTTTTATGTTAATTAATTAATCAATTTAGCGCACAACTTTGCAGGGCAAGTAAACGTGGTCTCCATAATGCTGAGATTCGGTTTAAAATGTTGACGCTAATACTGTAAAAAAATTCAAGAAATTAGGATGCAGGCAGACCAAATAAGGATCGTCACCAAAAACTGAATTCCAAGTATGTAATACACCTGGATTCCTAGAATAGGTAGGCAGAGTCCGTGACATTTAATTCCCTTTTTACATGCTTTATATTAACTTGACTTGTTCGTCTGTAAGTAGGTAAATATGTAAGTCGTCCGTCAAAATCTGCAATCCATTTTTTAGTCACTTGCCGTTATAACCTTAAGAGACTCTCGCTAGATGGATGGATCAAGGGTCAGATACAGAAGGCGGTACTCCTGGATACTGCGCGGATAGTCCGGAGGTTCCTGTCTCTGTCGCCCTGACCACCGGTAGCTTAGGCCCTGCCTCGCTGCCGGCGGCACCCTAGGTTAGGTTTTTTATAATGTGTTTTTATTTTGTATGTTTTGTATATTTATTGTACTTTTATTTTCATATTGTAAAAAACCTAATCCAAGAATGATAATAAATGAAGAGATAATAATAATAATATGGGCGGTTCTGCAAGGCCCTTACAGGGCCCGATGTGGATCTGCTCGCGTCGGTGAACTGGCAACGTTTCGGGGATCTCTTCGGGGAAACCGAAGGTTTTGTATGTGCAATTGCGGACGAAGTTATCATGACGAACAATTACCGGAGGTATATCCTGAAGGACGGTACAGTCGACATTTGTCGGGCATGCCGCCGTCCCGGAGAGTCACTCAGGCATATTATCTCTGGTTGTGGTCATCTTGCTAACGGCGAGTACTTGCACAGACATAACCTTGTAGCCAGAATTGTTCACCAGCAACTTGATCTGCTATACGGTCTTGTGGTCTCCGAAGTGCCTTATTATAAGTACACACCTGCGTCAGTTCTCGAAAATGATCGTGCCACGCTCTATTGGGATCGATATGTCATCACAGACAGGACTATTCTTGCCAATAGGCCTGATATCGTGCTGACAGATCGATCGAAACGCCAGGCAGTGCTCGTCGACATCACCATCCCCCATGACGAGAACCTCGTGATGGCCGAGAAGGATAAAGCCAGCAAGTACCTAGACCTGGCTCACGAGGTGAACGCCATGTGGGATGTTGATTCGACGATCATTGTCCCGATAGTCGTTTCGGCGAACGGTTTAATAGCGAAGAGTCTCGACCGTCACCTTAAGAGACTCTCGCTAGATGGATGGATCAAGGGTCAGATACAGAAGGTTCCTGTCTCGGTCGCCCTGACCACCGGTAGCTTAGGCCCTGCCTCGCTGCCGGCGGCACCCTAGGTTAGTTTTTTTATAATGTGTTTTAATTTTGTATGTTTTGTATATTTATTGTACTTTTATATTCATATTGTAAAAAACCTAATCCAAGAATGATAATAAATGAAGATATAATAATAATAAATTCATTTATTTCGACCAACTAGGATCATACAAATTACAAAAATACAAAACACAGCAAAAATTTATAAAATAGGTAAAATTAAATATGTAAAGTACGGCGACAGCTGGATGCATATGACCACATTATGTGGTCACTTACCCCCCACTACCGACGCAGTTTACTAAGATTTGTTTGTCATTACATGAATCATATGACAATGATTCAAGTAATGACAATCAAATCTCTCAGCCAATGCCCTCAGGATGCTATTGGAGCTAGACCGGACCCTGCGCACCAAGGATGTGCAGCGTTTCCTCATTGTAGCATAGAAGCAATCTACCCTAGCCTCCGCGAACATCCCTGATGCACTACAGAAGCGGGGTAGCCCCATCAACACCCTGAAGGCATTGTTATATTGTACACGAAGGGCGCTGTACTGTTTTTGCGTATACTGTGTCCATAGACTCCGATTGAGCTGAAATTTTGGGTATTAGTATAGTTTGGATGACAATTCAATATTATGGCACAACAGAGCTGATCTGATGATGGAGACAGAAGATGGCCATGGGAATTCAGTATTTAACCGACGTAACCCCGTTGACTTAGGGCTCGTTAGAATCGTCTCAATTAGTAGTTGATGATGGTATGCAGAAAAGTACAGTCAACAATAAAAGCTTGTATGTACAGTCGCCATCACATACATCGAAGCAAACAAGCACGTCACAAACATCGGAACACATCTCTATTTTCAAGGCATTAGGGTGCATGTGCCGATATTTTTGAACACCTATAGTGTACCTATGTATGTGATGGCGACTGTACCAAAAAGCTTTTATAAAGGGCTTATGAGACTCATGACGTCATGACTTATATGATCGGTACAAAATGTATGTGTAGGTACAGTCAAGGAACTTAATTCCCTACCCATTTCTTTAAAGTGTCGTTAGACATTCGCAATGCAATAAGGTCGAAATTTATATTTTGTAATAGTATTGAAATGTCAATACGTATTATTTGTCACTTCACATTACAGATAACCTCTTTGCAAAAAGTTCACATTAGCTCTTTTTCTACATTTGTCATGTGTCAGTGTCAATCGAGACAATTGTAAATTGTAAATTTCACGTTATTCATTTGAAAAATAAAATGCTTTCCGCTAACCGCAAACTATTAAGAGCTCAAATAGTGGAGTTACACCAGGAAAGAATAGGGATTCATGAGATAACACGTTCAAAAGTTCAGTTCACCACAGTTCACCATGTCAACGTAGTTAATCTGTTGCCTAGTTACTAACAAAACACAATACATGCGATATGTCAGTGTAACGCCGCCGTGCTCTAGCTAGCTCTTATGGTGACGGTTTGCTATACGATATTGAACCTTAGGTGGGTTGGAAATTAAATTCCTTGACTGTACCTAATATACTGTTAAGGCAAGAATAAATATTATTGAACAAGCGGGCGAAGCGAACAGCTGCCTGTTTTCCTCTATAGGTCGCATCAACCGAGTCTCGTGAAATTTTGTGATCAGAGCTATAACCATCACGAACTTCGAATCTCGAATTCGGTATATCTCCGGCTCTATCGCACGTATGGTTTATGGTACTCGAGCGACAGAGACGGAGATATACGAAGTTCGAGATTCGAAGTTCGCGGTAGCGCCGCAGAGGGGTAATCACGTAACGTTTCGAACGCGCGTTAGGACAGTCCAACACTCTCATTTTGCCTTTTAAAATTTGACATTTAGATCTATCTAACGTTTGTACAGTCACGGAGTTTAATTGTTGAACCATTTAGGTGTCAACTAATTTTAGTTTACTTATACAGTAAGCTTTGAAGTGTCCAGTATAAAGTGAGTTTTAAATGTCTCAACAATTAAAGTCCGTGTATTTACAATACGTTACGTGATCGACCTGCAGGATAAATAATAATAAATAGATTTTTTATATTGATCTAAATTATTATATTTTTTTTAAGACTAGAGCCACTAGTTATGTATGATGATCAATCATGGTGGCATATTATAGTGTATTTAACATCTTTATTAATTCAAAAATTATATTTAACTATTATTTTAGAAATATCATTTTTAATCCGTGCCCAAACGCGGCTAAAGGATTTAATCCAGATTAAACGCAAATACCGACGTGGAGATGAAATGAAAACTTTTCCCTAGTTCCGCATAATCCGAGCTCACGCGTTCACTGGGCACAGAAAAACGGAAAATATGAACAAAATGTGATCCTCTCCGCAGTACACTACTACAGTAGGTATACCTGGCTACCTTAAATCACTACATAGTATAAAACAAAGTCGCGTCCCGCTGTCTGTCTGTCTGTCCCTATGTATGCTTAGATCTTTAAAACTACGCAACAGATTTTGATGCAGTTTTTTGTAATAGATAGAGTGTTTCAAGAGGAAGGTTTATATGTATAATACATGCATGTATTATACATATAAACCCGTGCGAAGCCGGGGCAGGTCGCTAGATAAAGTATAAAGCAAAATGGCTGCATTTTTTTTAATTTATAGTAATTACCACAAAAATGATCTCATTTTATATAATTGCGTGCCATGAAAAATACACAAGTAGAACATACATATTCTATTCCTAGTGTGTTATATTATAACACACCTCTTTATGCTCTAGTTTTACGTGTGTCCTTCTGTCTGTCTGTGTGTCTGTATGTGGCATCGTAGCTCCTAAACGAATGGACCGATTTGAATGCGGGTTTTTTATCCGAAAGTTAACGTGATCGAGACGGTTCTTAGCTCCGTCTCAACAAAATCGGTTCAGCCATTTTTGAGTAATTGAACTTTGAAATGAAAATATCGGGAGTTTTTTAAGTTTTCTGAGTTGTTTATCAAGATTTACTGCCAATATACATACGAGTAGGTACATTGCGGAAATGTAAGGGTCATACAGAGTGAATAAAATAAAAGTCGTCTTTCCTGTGGTCAATAGTATCTGTGCATATAATAGTACATTGTTTAACAAGGAATATTGCAAACGAGAGACTCTCAGGAGCCCGACGCCGTAAGGCGGAGGGCTTTTGATCACTCGAGTTTGCAATATTCTTACGCCCGTGTTATACACAATGTTTTTCATCACATTTGCGAGGAAATAAATAACCACAAAAGACAGAAAAACCTATGTTTTATACAAGCGCATCAATCAAATGTTGACGAAATTGACAACTTCACTTCTAGATCAGTGCGAGTGGAGGGCGGAGCTTCAATAGTTTAACCAATCACAGAGCATGGAGCATGTGGTTCTTGCAGGGTTCTGCATTCGATTATATTTTATTTTATTTTCCAACCAATCACAGAGCAGAATTCTTTCCGTGCAGATTTGCTTAACCAATCAGATACACACAAGCTCATTACTCCCATGGGGCCATTATTTTCCGCGGGAACAATTTAGGCCATTGTCCTTCTGTATACAGGCAAGAAATAACGCCATTTATGAGCAAGTGTGATGATAAAAAGGTTTCGATTGCATGAATCCTATAAGAGGAGACGCCGTTTATGCGGATTAAGAGCCCAATCAAAATAGGCGTTATAGCTCTTAACTTTAGCAATGTTTACAGAAGAGACGCGAAACTAAATCTCATCATACTGTTTCAAAATGCTTCACTGTGCGCTAGAAAGCATGCAGAAATAGCAAGCGCTTTTTTCGAAAGAATCAATTGATTTCGTATTTGAACAGCTGAGTCCCGTAATGGGTGGTTTTCTTTTCTTCCCAGGATTATATCCCTACTAGAACGCTCCTGGTGCCACTTTAAAGGAAAAAGAAATCAATTTAAATATTATATATTTAAGTCGTTTTTCCGGTGTATACGTATGTAAAAATAATGTGAATAAGTAGTATTTAACTGAGCTAAAGTCGGAAAGTTGCTATATTGATTTAGTGGGGTGGTTGGTATAATTATGGTTTAGTGTGTTTTTTAATCTGAATATTTTCGGCTTCCGAACAATTATGTACGTAATGTAATTACACCTTTTATTATTCTTAACCCTTATAAACATTTAAATATTTAACCATATCATTATTTTGTTTCACGCAGGGCTTTACATGAGCTATCGGCAAACGGTTTTTCGCATGTTGTCGACTACGAAGCTTAGCGCTGCAAAGTGCGAACCGTTGATAAGTACTACCGTACCGCTTGTTATCTGTACTAGACGATGAAATATTTAAATGCATAGAAAACATGCAAGACTCAGAAAAAAATGTTCATGCTCATTAGCTATCTCACAAATAATTATCTTACTGAAATTTGAACTCAGAATGGTCAGTTTCGCAGGTTGGGTCCCTACTTAGGCCAATCCGGTCTGTTATAAAGACATGATGAATCCGTCTCTATTTATAAAGTGGTGTTGAGTCAGTAAGAGTAGAATGAAATAAATAAAATATAACAAACTAAGCAACGCTTTTTCTATGGGTGCTAGACAACGGTACTCATATAGATAAATAAATACTTAAATACATAGAAAACATCCCTGACTCAGGAACAGATATTCGTGATCATCACACAAGTAAATGCCCTTACCGAGATTCGAATCCGGCACCTCCAGCTTCATAGCTCACTAACAACTAGGCTACAGTGGTCGTCATGACTTACTGAAATTTTTAATTTAAGCTCACATGAGTATATCACATCCTGCATGTCGTTGGCTAAAGTCGCAACGCAAACCTCTTAACTCAACCTAATCCATTTTTTCCGGAGCCCACAAAACCATATTACCAAAAATGGCGGTTCTTGTTTGCTATATAAATATAAACTTTTCAATTACTTAGACGCGTTCAGATTTTTTTTGTGTCAAATTGCGATTTTAGCCGTTGATGTATAATTTTACCATTCTTCCGGAGACTAATTGATTTTCAAAGTATTTTATTCTTAAATATCCATGCCCTTATTACAATGTACCATCAAGCTTCATCTGTGCCTCTCTTTTGAGATAAGTGTAGACGTGATGTTATTATGTGGTGCATGTTCCTGCGTATCTATACCTACGCAAGAACAATGTATTTTATTGTGTTTTGTAGGTGTACAGAGTTCATTTTTAGGGTTCCGTACCAAAAAGGTAAAAAAGAAACCCTTATGGTGCGACTCTGTCCGTCTGTCCGTCTGTCACAACGTTAAGCTTCCATCAGGCTTTCGAGTTTTTATTGGGTTTACTGTAATTTTTAATGTATTGTCTCGTCCTTCACTAAATAATTAGCCCCTTCTTTACAGATAGACTTTGCACAGTAGCAATATAAGTGACAAATAAAGATAATCCGAGATTATTCTCAAGCCGCCCACCGTACTACATAAATTGGCAATGTAAATTTAATAAATTATTTAGGAAATGTATTTAATAGTAGGTAGTTTGTTTTGTTTTAAATCAGACGAAACATAGGAAATGTAACTCTGTTCCAATTCAGAATGATTTAAATTCTATTAATGGTTAGGCTGCCGTTTAAAAGGCATTTGGGCGGGTTGAGGTTATTCTTAGTTGGAAACCTTACCAATATCGCATGCGGAAGTCAAAATTTGTCCAGTAAAATTATGACATTGAAATTTAAAACTAGGTAGGTATTAGACTCAAATGTTTGTCGCAATTCCTTGCGTATGCACGCTGAACACTCATTTATTTTCTGTTTTGTGTTGTTTTATATAAGTACTTATTTTCTGTTTTGTGTTGTTTTATGTTACTACACAAAATCACAAAATTGAACGCTGATGTACCTAGATCAGCGTTCAATTTTGTGTTTTTTGTTTTTTACGACTGTAAATCTTTTTTTTTATATTTATCTATTCACAATACTATTAACAAGGGTAGTAGTAATCGATCTGTATTTATAAATGCAAGTAAAAACCTCGTAAATTATTTTAAACTACTCAGCAGTACTTTTACGATATCCATTTTAAAATCAGGTTAGCCAATTAACAAATAAATGCTTATAACGAGATATTTACATATATGTAAACAATGAAAATATGAAATTACTAATATTAACTACTGACGCGTTATTCCAATTTCAACTGAAACGCGCAATCAGGACCGTGATTTTATTTCAATTTGTAGCTGAAGGGTTTTTCATCATGCCTCTGACATTTTTTAAAAGACGGAGTCTGTAATGTGGGGATTTCCTATGATATGACAGGCACCTACGTTAAATGTCTGACGTCGAGTCGGGCTCGAGATGGTATCATAGACAAAAAGAAGTTATTAGTGAGTAGATGGTATTGTAGACAAGAAAAAGTAAGTGTATGAGTAAGTAAAAGTGAAAGGAAATTACAATCCTTTTATTTTCAGCTAAAATTTTATTATAAGGTAAATTACCAAAAAGATCCTCAAAATCACATCAGCGTCCCAAAACCCGTCTAAATTACGTTCGCGTCTCATCACTCCAATTTCCTAGTGAATGCTGTCTTTCTCATTTCAAACCCTTTATCTCCTGAGTATATTTTCAGGACATATTTGACAGGCACCATTAATTTAGCCCATAACCGTGATGACGTACATTCGTGTGATAAAACGTGGGATTAAATGAACCGCCTGTTAATATATCGTCCGTGTTACATGTACGGGTGCGTTTACGGCTCTCAATTACACGGAAATTGGTTAAGTGAGTAAAGTAGTTATATTGTTTGGTAACGCAGGCAACTGATAATTAATTCGTATCGGCAAATGGAATATTATGATTAGTAACTGTTTATGAATTAATTACATAGGACGGTGAAATATGATATGTCTCTAATCACAGGCGGTAACCGAAAGCAATCACGATAATAGATGCGATTTGTAAGCTAGCCTTACACATTTTTAGGTATTTGGTTCGTGAAGAAAACTTGCGAGCTAAGTACCATATTTCAGGGAGAGACAGGGTTATTTTGGTAATTCTACCCACTAAATAATAATCATAATTTATTTCAGATAAAAATCCATAGTTTCATTAATATTAATATGAAATATCATTACTCTATCATTACAATTAAATTAAATACATTGAAATTAATTTACAATACAGAATATCATTATGTCATTAAATTAAATTATTAAAACATATTAAATTACCTACTTATATACTATTTAACATTATCAGGCCTGTCACGCATGTGCACGTAAAAACTCCACATCGGCGCCATCTGCGCTGTCATTGGAAAGACTCTGTGATCTTGGTTTGAAGTTGGGCAAGGCGCGAAGAGGACTCTAGCGTGTTCAAACTTTGAACACGCTAGAGTCCTCTTCGCGCCTTGCACCTACGCGCCCGTTCACGTTATATAGTCACGTTATAATTAGCCAAGTGCTGCGGCCCTTGCTACAAAGAATCGACCTCGATAACCCCCGTTTGTCACCTTTTACACTTTTACAAGGGGGGGGGGAACTATATTGCTTTTTCCCATAGCCAGGAATCGGTGTTAAAGCGATTATAATTATGATTCGGTCAAATTGGTTGTTCAGTCAGTCAGAAGTAAACAACAGTAAAAGCCTTAAAACAGGCGGTATGAATCGTTTTGACAAAATAGAGAGATTCAACAACCATTTTTCAACGGAACTCTGAAAAGCAATCCAATTCTTTTATTATTTTTTTATAGATCAGTCAGCGCTACTTTCAGTATAGCTGGTCTGTCACTGATGATTATACTAAAACTGGAAATGTCACCTATTCTAAGCATTATTGTGAAACCAATTTAAAACCCCACAATATCATTATCTGAATGTGATCCTTCGTCGTTGGTTATATCGGAAATCCGAACAAATGACGGATGTGAGTATATCATAACATACCGCACTATCTCGTTTGCCGCTGCCGAGACCGTCCCCTTTATTTCTTGTACGTTTTATTGGCCCATTGTTGGTACAAGTGAATGATGGTCGTTTTACGGAGGGCTGCTTTTGTGTACCTCGTCTCTAGAAGCTCCAGTGAGTACTGACAGGTATCATTAATTTTATACGCAATTGTGCTGAAGGGCTTTTATGTTTGAAGCAATGCTGAGCAAACACGATGGATTATCTGTACAGATAAAATTAATCTCAGCTTTTCTTCAATATGAATGATTACATCCTCGTTTATTACACGGTTTTGTTACATTTATCTTCTTCAATTGTTTGTTAAAACAATTTCCTTGCGTTTGAAATTGCAAATTTTACAATAAAATGTGAAATCAGAGATTTCTTTGTTTTATGCGTAAACAGTCGCTGGCAAATTTATTGAATTAAGGCTTGCAGCATACGTCTGGTACCGACTCAGAGTGCCGATACGGTTTAAGAAAACGGGGAGCGCGTAGTGCTTATTGTCATAATATATACTCGATTGCATATTTTCAAATTAGCTAACAATGCTGAAATATAACAATAACCGCTTTACGCACTTAGCTCCCACACTGAGCCAAAAAACCTGTCCGTTACTTGAAGTGTAGGTACGTTGAACCTAAAGCTGACATTTTCCGTAAATAATTGCTCTTAATTAACACTCTTGACATTTTATCGTTTAAAATATATCAGCTTTTAATAAAGGTCCTATGCAAACACATAAAATCGCCCTAAAAAGGGACGAGGTTCATAACCAAGTGTTTGTGTGAGATGATAATCATATTTCCGGCATTAAGGTTTATATGAGGTCATAAAGAAATATTAGGCTAGGGGCTACATACTTTATTAGATGATATTTATGTTTCATTAAAAGATTTTATGCACCGGTTATGGCATGATATGGGAGAAATTAATTACATACGAGTACTTACCTACATCACCGGTATGAGCCTCATACCGGTGATGTAGTTAAGTATACTATGAGGTACAGTCAACCAATTTGATTCTTAGGCCATCATAGAACCTTGCCGTTGTAAATGCTATGTCAATACGGGTTACTAGGATTATTGCGTCGCTATGTAGCAGTTAAAATGACAGGGTTCTATGGTGGCCTAGGAATCAAATTGGTTGACCGTACATCGGTGCATGTTCGTAAGTAGTTACCTTCCCTTTTACCCATCCGGGGTTAATTTCAGCTTCCATAACATTATTTGGAGATTCAGTATGTGATACTGTCTTCTTAATTAATATTAAAGTTAATTTGAAACAAATAAATAAATAAATAATAATAATAATAAACAAGTGACGGTACTTTTCAGAGTTCGCTATTTTTAAAAGTTTACGGATCGCTAAATGTCATCGCCTCTGACTCCACAAGGCCCAACACTGCTAGCCCTCTCTAAAAATTCTACGTCTTGGCTAAAAATATATAAAGTGAAACCGTAATATACTTCTACTATTATCTTCATCATCATAACACTTATATATATCTACTATTTGTTCGTTATCGTACAATATCTAACGATTTTGATGAGATTAATAACATGTACGTTTACGGGGGCGAGAAATCGATCAAACGAGGTTCATTTCTACTTAGGAATAATCTTTTATTCGGAAAAACACAAATAAAAACGGCTTGGTGCGAGTCGGACTCGTGTACGATGGGTTCCGTACAATTATCTATAAAAACAGCATTAAAATCACGTTTGTTGTATGGGAGCCCCCTTAAATATTTATTTTATTCTGTTTTTTTTTGCATTTGTTGTTAATAGCGGCAACAGAAATTCATCACCAGGCCTCATCTCTGAAAATTTCACCTGTCTAACTATCACGGTTCATGAGATACAGCCTGGTGACAGACGGACAGACAGACAGACAGACAGACAGACAGATAGACAGACAGACAGACAGACAAACAGACATACAGACAGACGGACGGACAGCGGAGTCTTAGTAATAGGGTCCCGTTTTACCCTTTCGGTACGGAACCCTAAAAACGCAAAACTTGAACTCACAAGTCTGAAAAAAATGGGTCAAGCACTTTTCAACTCTATTATTTGTTAGTTAGGGTTCAAAGGAGGTAAACCACTTTTGGCTTACTACAACCATGGTTAAGTTAAGATATATTTATGACTAGCTGTTGCCCGCGACTTCGTCCGCGTAGAACTTTTTATCGTCTTAGAAAATGATTTCTCTCAATACAAAATTTGAACCCTCTTTTAGGGGATAATTAAAAAAAAAGTTGATGTTCATTTTCTAGTTTGTGAACAAACAGTCTAAAACCAAAGTTAAAAATCTCATACTTTAAAAATGCCTTGAAATACTCAAACTTTGAACCAATTTTAACACTCTTAGGGGATGAATTTGGAAAAACTCTGAAATCAGTTTTGTAGTCTTTTAACGTACAGAATAAGACCGAAGTTAAAAATCTCTTACTCACACTTTAAAATTTTATTGCTCGCCATTTAAAATTTGAACCCCCTTTTAAACCCCCTTAGAGGTTGAATTTTTCTAATCGCTGAAAGAACTTTTTTCGTAAACTTTTAAGTCTCTAGCTCAAAAAAAGTGTTGCCCATACAAAGCTTTCTTAACCCCCTTAGGGGTGGAATTTTCTAAAACTCTGAAAGTACTTTATTATTAATTTTAATAAGTAACATTTTGAATTGTTTTAAGTCTAGTAAAAAAAAAGTTTTTCCCACACAAGGGTAGCCAACCTTCTTAAGGATCTTAAGGATCCCCTTAGGGATGGAGTTTTCTAAAACGCTGAAAGTTCTTTTTTAGTATTCTAATAAGTAATCTTTTTGCAAAGTTTTAAGTCTAACTCAAAAAAAAGTGTTGCCCTTGCAAAGCTTGCTCTCCTTTTTAACCCTATTAGGGGTGGAATTTTCTAAAACGATTTGTGTTCTTTTTTTGTATTTTAATAAGTAATCTTTCTACAAAGTTTCAAGTCTCTAACTCAAAAACATAAACTTTCCCTGATAAAAACTTTGCACCCCTTTTTACCCCCTTTAGGGATAGATTTTTTCAAAACGCTGAAAGTCTTTTTTTTGTATTTTTATAAGTAATCTTTCTACAAAGTTTTAAGTGTCTAGCTCAGAAAAAGTGTTCCCCATACAAACCTTGCACCCTTTTTTAACCCCCTTAGGGAATGATTTTTGTAAAACGCCGAATGTAGTATTTTTCATGTTCTAATAAGTAATTTTTCGTCAAAATTTAAAGTCTCTATTAAAAAAAAATATGTTTTTCCTATACAAACTTTGCACCCTATTTTACCCCCTTAGGGGTGAAATTTTCCAAAACGCTGAAAGTACTTTCTTTGTATTTAAATAATCTTTCTACAAAGTTTTAGGACTCTAGCTAAAAAAAATAGTTTCCCATATACAAACTTTGCACCCCTATTTTAGCCCCCTATTTTTAGGGGTAGAATTTTCTAAAACGCTGAAAGTACTTAATTTGTATTCTGATGACTAATCTTTCTACAAAGTTTTAAGTCTCTATTTAAAAAAAATATTGTTTCCCCCATACAAAATTTGCACCCCTATTTTACCCCCTTAGGGGTAGATTTTTTAAAACACTGAATCTAGGTACTTTATTTGTATTCTAATGAATAATTTCTCTACAAAGTTTTAAGTCTCTATTTAAAAAAAAGTAGTTTTTCCCATACAAACTTTGCACTCTATTTTACCCCTTTAGGGGTAGAATTTTCTAAAACCCTGAAAGTTCTTTATTTGTATTCTAATGACTGATCTTTCTACAAAGTTTTAAGTCTCTATTTAAAAAAAAATGTTTCCCCCATACAAACCTTGCACCCCTATTTTACCCCCGTAGGGGTGGAATTTTCCAAACCGCTGAAAGTGTTTCATTTGTATTCTAATAACTAATTTTTCTACAAAGTTTAAGTCTATAGCTCAAAAAAAAAAGGTTCTCCCATACAAACTTTGCACCCCCATTTTACCCCCTTAGGGGTAGAATTTTCAAAAATCCCTTTTTATCCCTAGCCCACGTTATAAAAGCAACATACTGTGCAAAAATCAACTCTCTAAGATTAGTAGTTTCGGCTGTGCGTTGATGAGTGAGTGAGTGAGTGATTGAGTGAATAAGTCAGTCAGGACATAGGCATTTATTATGTATAAATAGATAGAAGATAATGAAACTCCCATTCAAATATCTCAAAAAATTATGAAGCTACATCCGTTTTAATGTCGCTTGTTAGAGTGAGAAAACGATGAGGGACTGTGACGTCAATATACTCGAGCGTCATAGTAAAAAACAATCGTTTCATATGAAGGTCCGTTTTGCGGAAAAGAGACAGAACATACCCCCTCTTAAAACTTTGGACTCTTATAACTTAATCATTACCTATATAACCTCTTGCTTTGTTTTTTTCTCCATTTGACTATATTTATTTTAAATTCTTTTTCGAGAAAATACATTATGATTATTTACCATATTTTCGATTCCTGAGCTATAACCACGAACTTCGGAATTCGAAAATATTCGGGTATCTCTATCTCTATCGCACTAACCATACTCGAGTGACAGGGATGCAAATATATGAACATTGAGTATCGGTTTTCGTGGTAGCGCCGCAGGTACTTTGGCTGAATGCGCCGAGCGCGTGCCATTGTCATTCAAAAAAAACAAATTCGTGTTAATTATATTGTTCAAATTTGTTGATTTCATTTATTGAAATTACGACATAAAACGACATTTGCGCATATAAGTTCTCATATCAGAATCGAATATTTTTTTATGGTTTATATTTTAGCATTTGTCTCGTAAAGGTCTATCGTAGACGGGATTTAAATTATTAATAAGTGAAAGGCAAAGCAATTCCGCCATTTTGACGAAAATTTGACGGTTCTTATAGCTGACAGTTGGAGCAGCGTTTGATTTCAATAAAAATAAATGAAAAATTAAATGAAGTCGTATATTTCGGAAAATTAATTAACTGTCGCAGTCGGATAAAAATTATCCTAAGTTGCAGCTAGAATAATAATGTACCTATATAAAATGTTTCATATTTTTCCGTTCATGGGATGCTGAGAACATTCGAACCGCGCAAAGCTTAGTTTCAAACTGGCTGATTCTTTTTTTAATTTAGAGATTTATTATAAGTGGAGATGATGATCTACAGGACAAGACCATAATTGTGTATGATTGTCCTTGTCCATTAATATATATTTATTATTATGGTATGTACCAACTCCCATTTCAATTGGCCACTTTACGCTCGAAGTTGAAGACGATTATGTATACCTAGGACAAACTGTACAGTTAGTTAGGTCCAACTTTGAGAAAGAGGTCAATCGTCGAATCCGACTCGGCTGGGCAGCATTCGGGAAGCTACGGCACATTTTTTCGTCCAATATTCCGCGGTGTCTCAAGACGAGAGTCTTTGACCAGTGTGTGTTGCCAGTGATGACATATGGCACGGAAACGTGGTCGCTTACTATGGGCCTCATAAGAAGGCTCAAAGTCACTCAAAGGGCAATGGAGAGGGCTATGCTGGGAGTTTCTCTGCGCGATCGCATCAGAAATGAGGCTATCCGCAGCAGAACCAAGGTGACCGATATAGCCCTCCGAATCGCTAAACTTAAGTGGCAGTGGGTGGGGCACATTGCACGTAGAACGTACCGCGTAGCGACCACGTACCGGAAGGTGCGGCGTGGGTAGGCGACAAGGTGGACCGATGACCTGGTAAAGGTCGCGGGAGTCCGCTGGATGCGGGTGGCGCAGGACCGGCCATTGTGGCACTCTTTATGGGAGGCCTATGTCCAGCAGTGGACGTCTTTCGACTGATATGATGATGATGATTATTGAAACAGAAAAACTAAAATTTATCTTGATGGAGGGAATCGTCTCATATAAATATATTTGCTAGATATATTTTTAAACGAAGCAGAGCAGGAGCAAACAAAACAAAAAGAAAAATGTAAACAGAACGGTTGAAACGCACGGCCGATTTCGAATTTCACACAATCCAAGAAAGGTCGTTTTCCTTGACAATTTTGTACGAATTACGTAACATTACCCAGCAAAACGATTACTATTCGGGTGCGACTGTAACTTCTGCCTCACAATAAAACCCGACGTGACCGAGCGTTTAAACTTCGTTATTTGCGACTACCAAATCAATTTGGCCCAGCAAATAGCGTGATTCTCATTCCTGTACTTCTTTTTAAAATGGCCTCCTAGCTATTAAGGTGATTTGTTTGATAGAAAATACAAACTTCATTTGCGATTCTTACCCGTTTCGGCCGTTATGAATTCGGTCGAATGCCCGTTGGTCTGAAAATGGTTAGCTAATTTAGATATTGAGCGTAATCTACAATTTCTGTAGGCCTGCCCGGTTTTAATAGCTCGGAAGGCGATAATCAGCTTCGTTAACGCCTCATTTGATGTTGCCGTTATTTTTTTTCTTGAGTATTTTGCAGATCGATGCTTTGCAGTTGCTATCATTGAATTATCAATTACCTGCGCACCCTTATTTCGTATTGGAATACTTTCAAGTTAACGTCACATATTAAATACATTAAGTAGACATTTTAAAAACATTCAACATGATTTGTATGTTTTCTCATGTAAAAAAAGTAGGAAGAATTAGGTAATGTCCTCATGTTTAAATGTATAACTTAGCGTTGCTAAATGGATAGTAAACCATCAAATTATTGTAATGAAGAATAAATTACAAAATAAAATTAAAATCATAATAATCTTTAGACTTTGAAAGTTTAGAAAAAATATGTATTTTTTTATTGTCCAAAACTTAAAGCCACCAATAGAATTCTTACGCTTTTAAGTATAGAAACAAAATTGTACGACAACTATGGACCTAAACGCAGTATTTCGCAACCAAAACAGCAATTTACTTGATTTTCCATACAACGATTAGTACCAAAATTAAACTGACGTCACAATCCTGTATCAATTCGTATGAAGCGTTTCGCCTGCCACCAGCTAGGTCCGTTTTGATTAAAATTTTTGGGTATCTATGTTCTTTAGTAGATGCTCCCATACAAACATTTGTTCCTCTCCAAAACTTGGTTCGAATGGCATCGTAAAAAAATTAGGACAAGTCACATGAGCTTTGTACAGTAAACCGTTAATAAGTAATCTGAATCAGATCGGAATATCATAAGTTCCAAGAAAATCTGAACACGTTGATATTAAAGATAATGTTTGCACTGTATTACGTTGTAAAAGTGAAGTCTTGATGTTGATATCTAAACATTAATATCTTATTAACATGTTAAATTACTATGCGCCCGCTGGCGAACGAAAACATCGTTAGGAAACCTAATTAACGCGAGGGCTGAGGGCCCACAACAAGCACGAAATGTACTTAGTGAGAATTGGGTTAAATGGGTACAGTATACCGTAAATGTACCCTATATGAACAACGAATCTCTCTCTCACTGGTTAGTCCTTCGTGTCTGAAGATTGTAGTCATGTTGGGATGCAATTCTAGAAGGGATGAACTGTCTCCATCGTCTCCTGTTAGTTGCAATGATAGCGACAGTATGAAATTTTGGTGTGTCTGGATTCTTTAGGTGGTCCAACCATCTATTTAGTGAGCGGCATGTGGGTCTTTTCCCCTCTGTATTCCCAACGATGACTAGTTTTTCAACGTTGTGGTCTCCGCGTCTCATTATATGTCCAAAGCAGCTGATAACATGTTGTTGAAAGACTCTCTTTTATTTCCAGCTGTGAGAGGATTGACACAAGTGCGTTTGGTGGTTCCAGGAGATTCTCAACATCCGCCTGCAGCAGTCCAGCACCACATTTCGAATGCATCAATCCTTTGCCTCTCTCTTGCTTTGATGGTCCATGTGTGTGTCATAAGCCACAATCATATTACTTGATTCTTTATGTTTAACACTTTATAGCATACTAGGTTTTGCCCGCGACTTCGTCCGCGTGGAACTCGTTTATATCGTCACTTTCTCCCCCCTTTTCACCCCCTTAGGTGATGAATTTCCAGATAAAAACTATCTTTAGTAAGGACTCTTTGGGAAGGCCCCGGAATTCAAAGTATCTCTATACCAAATTTCATCTCAATCGGTTCAGCGGTTTAAGCATGAAAAGGTAACAGACAGACAGAGTTACTTTCGCATTTTTAATATTAGTATGGATTGTATGAAGGAAAGGGTCATTATGGCTGAGTTGCATGATTTTATAGATTAGCTTACTCCGAACGCCTTTTTTTACAAAATAGACTCCGCCGCAAACTTGGTTTCTATGACCCGCCTCACCATAATAGATGCATGTAGGCTTTTTTCAGTATTATTTTGCATATTTTTACATCACACGGCCGTAAGGACCTTTTTCTACTAAACCGTAGGACTAAATTAACTGACTTATAATTTAAATATTTTATATTAAAAATAAAGATACGTCAACAAAATGTTACATCTAATAGTTATCAAAATAGCCATAATAAAACGTCTTTTTTACCCCGTTTTAGAAAACATCTTCGAAACTACCGCCATAAGGTACCTTTACCCATGGAACGTCACATACATATATTTACCTATGTAATGTTCCTATTCCCCAGGACTCCCAAGTACCGCTATACCGTAAATGGGTTCCATCCAATTTTTCACCCCCTATTTCACCTCCTTAGAGGATAATTTTCGGAATTTAAACTATCCGTTGTCATTCTCCAGGACTCAAACTATCTCTTTACCAAATTTCATCTAAATGGGCTACATCCAAATTTTTACCCCCATTTCACCCCCTTAGGAAATGATTTGCGAAATAGAAACTACTATATGTCCTTTTCCAGGACTCAAACTATCTTTCACCCAAATTTTATCAAAATGTGTCACAAACAAATTTCCACCCCCAATTACACCCCCTTAGGGGATGATTTTCGGGATAAAACTATCCTATGTCCTTCCTTAACTATCGCTTTACCGTAAATGGGTTCAATCCTAATTTTCATCTACCATTTCTCACCCCCTTAGGGGATGATTTCCTCCTTTTATGTGTTACGGAATAAAAATTATTCTATGTTCTTTCCTTGGACTGAGACCTCTCTCTATACCAAATTTCATCTAAATGGGTTCTATCAAAATCTTCAACCCTCATTTCACCACCTCAGGAATTTTTTTTTCGGGATAAAAACTATGCATGAAATATTTTTTCGGGATAAAAACTATGCATTGTCCTTCCCTAGGACTCCTTCTATCTCTTTACCAAATTTCATCTAAATGGGTTTTATCCAAATTTTCACCCCCTATTTCATCCCTGAGGGGATGATTTTCGGGATTAAAACTATCTGTTGTCATACTCCGGGACTCAAACTATCTTTCAACCAAATCTCATCAAAATAGGTCACAAACAAAGTTTCACCCCCAATTACACCCCCTTAGGAGATGATTTTTCAGGATAAAAACTATGCATTGTCCTTCCCTGGGACTCCTCCTATCTCTTTACCAAATTTTAACTAAATGGGATTTATCCACATTTCCATCCCTATTTCATCCCCTTGGGGGGGATGATTTTCGGGATTCAAACTATCCATTGTCCTTCTCCGGGACTCAAACTACATCTATAGCAAATTTGGTCTAAACGGAGTCCATCCAAAATTTCACCCCCCATTTCACCCCCTTAGGGGAAGATTTCCGGAATAAAAACTATCCAATGTCCTTCCCTAGAATTTAAACTACCTCTAAACTAAATTTTATCAAAATGGGTTACATCCAAATTTTCACCTCTCCATTTTACCCCTTAAAGGAAAGATTTTCGGGATAAAACCTATCCTTTGACCTTCCCCGGAATTCAAACTAATTATATACCAAATTTCATCCAAATCGGTGCAGTGGTTTAAGTAGCTCCATACAAATTTCCACCCCCCATTTCATCCCCTTAGTGGTTGATTTCCAGGATAAAAACTACCCTAAGTCCTTCCTCAGGACTCAAACTATCTCTATACCAAATTTCATCTTAATCGGTTTAGCCGTTTTCACGTGATGCGCGGTCACATAAACAGACAAACAGATAAACAGATAAACAGACAAACAGACAAAAATTCTAAAAACTGTTGGAACGTGTTCTGTTATCGATTTTAAGTATCCCTAGCCAATTTGTTTTCGAATATCTTCCATGTACAGACTTTCGACCCTCTTCAGCTTTATTATATGTATAGATAGATAGAAGATTCATAAAATATTGCATAATAATGTGGCGTCTGGTTAGAATAGCAATCTTCTTTCTTTCTAAGGGTGTCATAAGAATCGGTTTTGGGAATAGGGATAAAGTAGGGTGAGTGCTCCAGTGAATGAACGGATCCAGTGAATAAACGAAAACCTGCTCATTTGCTTAAAATAAGAGTTCTGTATATTTCTAGCATACCGGGTATTTTTTTCTCGATTAGAAGCATTCACTGTAAGGGTTTTGTAACATTTATATCAACTCAGTCGCAACAGTTACTAAATGAGCGAAGCGTGATTTACCATTTTTCTACCTAAAAGGTAACTTAAAATTATGGAAACTTATTGCAAAAGGAAAGTAATTTAAGCAAACTAGAATACTTGTTTGAGCTGTACAAACAGTCATGGCTGATAATAAGTATAGCTATTTTACTTAAAACAATGTTTGAAGTCAAATATATCCTTAAGCGTTCATTCACTGGTACACTTACCCTAAGTTATGTTGTGGTGGCTGTGGGCAAGCTACCTATCACTGCAGTATCACATTTACACACTGCTTACCCCTTTACAAAACACAAGCGTGAGTGATATAATATTTAGTCTTAAGTACTTAATGTCAACTTTATAACCCTCTTTTGTGTCGGTAGAAATAAACCATTCAGAAAGGTCGTGTCACCTCCAGGTTAATCGTAAACACCATTTCATTCCTGTCTGTTATTTTCCGAGCAATTTCTCCCTGAATTAACTTTATCCCTCTAATTGCGGCACGAGAGCCTAAATACGTCAAAAGGCCGTAATTCATTTTGCAACCACATATTTATATGATGTCTTTAATCGTGAGTAAATGTGATAAGATGGATTGAGAATTTTTGACGGTCAATCCCACATATTTGACTCGAATATATTTAAACTCACCACCTAGAAAATGCTCCGCGCGTTTTTATTATAAGTTTTTTTATTGATATTTATGTTAGTCTGTAAGATATTTTTTGTAAATATGGGCCTTGTTGCCTTTCGATAATAAATTAATAAATAATAGTCGCTTCTGCAATAACTATAACTTAGAAAAGTTGAAAAACCCCCGCCATTTTCATTTCAAAGTTCAATATATCAAAAACGGCTGAACCGATTTTGTTGAAACGTAGCTAAGAACCATCTCGATCACGTCAGCTTTCGGATAAAAAAACCGCATTCAAATCAGTACATTCGTTTAGGAGCTACGATGCCACATACAGACACACACACACACGGACAGACAGACACACATACGCCAATTCTTAAGAATTGGCATAAACACTACAAGTTGCAACCTTCAAGATGCGACCGGGTCAAGCCATTACTAAGATGAGGATGGAATATTCAATGGTATTGAGGTTAAAATTTTGTGTCTTTCTAGTTCATGAAATATGGCAAGTCAATAAAAAAACTCCGCTTGTGATACTCGCCACTTTTCCGATTATTATTTTTATTTTACAATAGCAACCATTTACGGATGGCAAACTGTTCAACATCGCCACCAATTGTACCAGCCATTGTAACAGCATAACCTATTTTGTCTGTACTTTTACCTGTGTCTGAATATAATAAAGTATTTACATACATACAATTAAGTATAATCGTTATTTTCGAGTCACACAATGATGTAAATATGATTTGTAGAAGAATTACATTTCAATTCTTTGGCCGCAAACATAAATTTGTATGTATATGTGGGAAATGGAACGTAAGTGAGTGAAAGGGACAGAAAGAGCGAGATAGAGAGAGTATTGTAAGATGGCGGTTACCGTTTAAAACGTGAAAATGTAGTTCCGAGTAAATTATAATAAATAATTGTTTAAAGAAAGACTAGTTTCACTCTGGATATATCCCATACTACAATTTTTGGGGGCTCGTCCGGGATGCAGGGAAAACTACGTGTTTACGGAGATACGACGGCAAAGACGAAACTAAATATGTAATACGACGACGACGACGGAACTACGACGAAATTGAAGACGACGGAAAAACGACGAAAAACTAAGACGGAAGTTGTGTAAAAAGAAAAGGAAAGATGGAAAAGACGCTGGATGTTTATCATCAAATTTTAACGTTGCCTTTGTTTACGGCGGACGATGACTATGAGGTGGAAGCTTTTATCAAAGAAGTCGAAGAGAAGTCTCTACGATACAAGTGGACGTCGCGGCAGCAATTTTTAATCGGCAAAAAGAAGTTGGGCGGTACGGCGGCTCTCTGGTTACGCGCTGAGGATCCCTTCAGCGACTGGGAAGAGCTGAAGCATGCAATACGACGAGAATTTTGCAACGGTGAATTCTGCGAAGATCGTTTGCCTGTAAATCATAAATGTGACGATATTGACGAGGAGTTCTTGACACACGACAGCGATGCGCAGCTCTTTGTGCAAGAAGTGTTAACAGCGGCGATGGAGGTTGCAGTAAGCGATGAACTAAAAAACGAAGAAACTGCGGAATTGACACGTGACATGAGGTGTCAAAATGAAAATGTAATTTACAGAACAGAGCTGCAAGATCATAAAACGATTAAAGATGCAGCTATCAACGAGAAAATTACATTAATTACTGAAAACGTGTACGATACGCTGCGAAGGGAGCATACTCATTTTTGTGAAGAAAAAAGAAGAATGTTTAGTAATACGCCACAGCTTCGGGAGTACTACAGCATCCATGACCTTGGCAAAAGTTCTCACCACGACGGCGACAGCTTCGATAGAACTACGATGAGCAACGGCCCACCGAGATTCGATCAAGGACGTACGACGCATTTTGGACTAACTTACGATGCGTTTTTATGTTTTTGGAAGTTTAGATATTGTTTGTTCGGTGTACTTTTAGGTTGGTAGTTAGTGTGTTAATGTATTTTTTATATTACGACGTGTATAAAGGGTGTGCTATGAAGACGAAGTGAGTAAGATGTGATTGTAAGTGAGGTGACTGAAGGTGCATGACTGGGGACAGTTCATGATTGTAGGATGGCCGAGTGTGGGATTGATACTTTTTGATGACTTTGTATAATGCTGGCTGTTAGATGATGAATAAGGAACGATCGAACGTGGTTTGAATAGTTTTAGAAAGGTGAATGATTTGACGTATGATTGAGTTTGTAAGACGATCGGAACGTATTAAGATGTGCATTTTATGTAAATAAATAAGATTTAATATACAGTTCTCGAGTTTCCCTGCCTCCCACTCTACATATATATTATTATTATATCCACGCTCTGTAACGAGCGTATGAGATTTAAATCCTACGTCGTAGTCATGTACGTTGACTTTTTGCTATCTGGTACTCACAGAGAATATTCCAAACGCAAAGCATAAGTTCTGTATGTACCATAATAAACATGCTATAATTGATAACTAACCGGTGAGAATAAAAATGGCAGGCCCTAAATAAATAAATAATCTCTTTAGAGGTTAAAACGAATCGATTATATGGCGTATAAACTATACGAGTACCTATTTGCACAGTCACTCCTGCATACTAAAACTTCTAAGTCATCAGGATAACTCTACTTGGTGCCTTTGAGCTTGGGGCTTTAAATGCAAATATCGATTATGCTCAAAAAACTGAATTGCTTTTAATCTACAACTTTTCAAAAATATGTTCTTTTTCCATTTTCATTATTTCATAAAAATTAAATAAAATGTTCAATGTGATCATCCATTAGTTTAATGATCATGACGTGTTACTGCCATGGATGTCAAATAATGAGGCCGTGTTTGCATTTGAATACATTGACGGTACAGTTAAAGTTCAAACAATAGTAAATGATAGAAAAATAGCCAATTATGCAAAGTTGCTGAACAAAAGTGGTTTCAGTTGGACGAGCAGAATCTAATCTTGAATTTAAAGCCCTGAGGTCATAGGCACACCGTATATCTAGACCCTTATTTAAATACAATACTATACAGTATACAGAGCTGTTTAATGTTTAATAGAGCTTCTAAATGAAATATTCAAGATCGAATTACCAAAACTCCTACAAATAAACAGGTTTATCATATTTACACGTGCACCGTATCTATTATGTAATCGGGCTAAGTTTCTGTGTCCGAAACTTTTCTAATTAAAGGCAAGGCATTTGTCTCAATTGCCGTACTTTCCGCCTTTGAGCTAAAAGTACGCAATTTCTTGTACTGGAAGGCGCAGCGTGGGTAAGCCCCCCACAAGGTGGACCAATGACCTGATAAAGTTCGCGGGAGTCCGCTGGATGCGGGTGGTGCAGGACCGATCATTATGGCACTATTTGGGGGAGGCCTATGTCCAGCAGTGGACGTCTTTAGGCTGATTTATATGATGATGATGATGATGATGATGGATTTCTTGTATGCAATGCTTGTTGTAGGTAAGGATCTTTTTTTTTAGGCTGGTACCTAATATCGAAAATTTTAGAGGTACACTATATTTTGTGGGGTTCGGATAACTGTTTAAATACAAAAATAGGGTAGTGCATCGATTTAAAGATTAGCGTTTAACACTCATCTTTAATTTATTTTAAACTACACTCAAGAGCAAAAGTTTCGGGTCGGTGAAATACCGTCATATTTCCTAAAATAGTGCAAGGTTGTACAGTTTTTTAATCATGTCATGTCATCTTTATTAAATTCTACATCTAAACTGCAGAAATAACAGTAAAGAACAATACGTTACCAGGTTTCAATCGGACTCGTAAAAACCCATGAAGAACGTTAACGGAGCGAGATATCGCAAAAATCGTCATTTTTGGATGTTGATATTTTTATGATAGGATCCCAGAAATTGCAAATAAGAATATGTAAATAAGAGCAGTGTAAAATATTTAAAAAACCTATCGCGGTTATTTAATTTAGGGTGACCCGAAACTTTTGCTCTTCAGTGTATATCTAACTATCTGATACATACCTACATTAAAATCACGCGTGTATTCCCAAAACGGCTAGGCAAATCCTAAAGAAATTAAAATGTCCATGCCACTTATAGCTGCTGTAGGTATAAACATGAAGAAATAGTTATTTGTTATTACAAGGGTGCAAAGACGAGTGTGGAATTGAAACACGAGCAAGGGAAAGGATACTATAGTTGAACCACGAGCGAAGCGAGTGGTTCCAAAATAGAATCCTGAGCGTAGCGAGTGTTTCAACACACGAGAAGTAAAATACATACACAAAACTTTTCACCTCACTGTAGCGAGGAAAGTGCAACATGCAAAACAACTTTATTTAAGTTTGTATAAAAAAATTATAACAAATAACTTTTTTTTGAATTTTGGTCAAGTGCGAGTCGGATTTTAGTTTTCCCATACATTTTGAGGCAACAAGCAATTCTGAAAAGTTTTTTTTGTATGGCAGCCCCCTTAAATATTTATTTTATTCTGTTTTTTTTGTATTTGCTGTAATAGCTGCAACAGAAATACATCATCTGTGAAAATTTCAACTGTCTAACCATCACGGTTCATGAGATACATGAGATTTTGGTCACTGGTTTTAAAGGATAAAAGACGGCTTTCCGAGGCAGTGAGGGGAAAATGTCAAACTGCAGTCATCAGTTACTAGTCCATCGCCCACAACACACGTTAACATTCCCTACTATTACGGGAAGAAAGAAGGTCGTGATATTTTAACCCTATACTACATAATACTAATATTATAAATGCGATAGTGTGTCTGTCTGTCTGTCTTTTACCTCTTCATGCTTAAAGCGCTGAATCGATTGAGATGAAACTTGGTGCTCATAAAGATAGCTTGAGTCCCGAGGAAAGACATAGGATAAATTTTATCGCGGAAATCATCCCCTAAGGAGGTGAAAGTTTATAATAGAGGTATGATATAGGTACACATAAACGAGTTTTACGCGGATGGAGTCGCGGGCAGAATCTTATACATCGGACGGGGGGAAAGTGCATGGTAATACTTCTATACTTACATCTTGTTTCAGGTTTTATACGTTTTTCTTGTTTATTTTATTGTTTAATTAATATGTATGTGTGGTCCTGTGTGTTTGTGAATAAATGTATCTTTCTTTCTTTCTTTCTTTTCTTCCTTATAGGTACCGAACTTTCGATTTTCTTGAACACTATCTTACAGCATGGTTATCAAAAGACGGCCCGCTGGCTGTGTCGCAGCGAGATAGTCTATCTGTCTCTTTCTAAGTGTTTTAATTATGAAGAGACAGAATAGTCTATCTTGGCACGACACAGCTTGCGCGCCATCTTATGATAACCGTGCACTCCGTGCAGGTAACAATTGCATACCAAATAAGCAAAATGTAGGTTTGACATGCACCTACCTAATATTCACTTGGTCCTTTTTAGGGTTCCGTACCCAAAGGGTAAAACGGGACCCTATTACTAAGACTCCGCTGTCCGTCCGTCTGGGTCTGTCTGTCCGTCTGTCACCAGGCTGTAGCTCCTTAACCGGGATAGTTAGGCAGTTAAAATTTTCACAGATGATGTATTTATGTTGCTGCTATAATAATAATAATAATAATATTTGCGGACAATCTTACACAAATCAACCTAGTCCCAAACTAAGCAAAGCTTGTACTATGGGTACTAGACGACGATATGGATACTTATTTAGAGAAATAAATACTTAAATACATAGAAAACATCCATGACTCAGGAACAAATATTCGAGCTCATCACACAAATAAATGCCCTTACCGGGATTCGAACCCAGGACCTCTTGCTTCGTAGGCAGGGTCACTACCAACTAGGCTAAAGCGGTCGTCAAAGTTGCTATAACAACAAATACTAAAAAACAGAATAAAATAAATATTTAAGGGGGCTCCTATACAACAAACGTGATTTTTTTGCTGTTTTAATAGATAATGGTACGGAACCCTTGCTCGCACTTGGATGCATGGGTTTGAAGTTCTATAAGAGAAATTGGATTGTGTAAATATACCTATAGGTATATTTCTATATATATATATATATAGTGTCATATGTATATGTGTAGTGTAAGTATATCCACACGCTTGTATCATTATGCTAATGTGGTAGTTCGTTATTCTACTTGTGTAAAATACTTCTAGTACAGTCGCCATCACATACATCGGAGCAAACAAGCACGTCACAAACATCGAAACACACCTCTATTTTCAAGGCATTAGGGTGCATGTGCCGATATTTTTGAACACCTATAGTGTACCTATGTATGTGATGGCGACTGTACCTACACTTTTCGCATAAAGTCGACAGAATTGTTAAAACAATCAGATTTACCTTCAAACAAAGAGATTCCAACTTCAACAAACTAACAAAAACCTCAACAACCGTACAAAAATACTCCTGGTTCAGTCCATTATATTCTCAACTGGACAAAAAAAGCTTGACTCGCGGAATTGCCGATGTACTAACAACACGCTACGCTGACCTAAAATAGACCTTATCTTATTTTGATAAAGTTCATCAATGATCAGGTAACTGTGTCGTAGATGGTATTTCCTTTTCAAACTGAACATGAATGCAGTTCCCAATTCAACCGTTCCTACATCTATAGAGGACATTAAAAATGAATTGGTCCGCTCGGCCGACTGCCGTAAAGCGGAGAGAATTATTAATTTGTGTTTTAACGATTTAATATTCAAAATTGAACGATTACGAGTATCAGTGGTTTATTTTTAAAAGCTAGGTATGTTAACAATGAATGCCATGCGTTCATGTACGTATAACAGATGAAATAATACATTTCAATGTTATTTATTATTTTTATATTCTGCAAATTCCGTTGAACAGTCACCGGCATCAATGTATGATGGATCAAAGGCCGCAAAAATATCTGACACGCTCTAACGGCTCTAGGAATATAGTTGTCATCAGATATTTTTGCGGCCTTTGTTCCATCATATATTTATGCCGGTGACTGTACCTTCTAAATATAAGTGTTAGTGTGTGTGTGTTAAAATCGACCACATAGAAGTGCAGTTTATTCGGATATCAGTTTATACAATACTAGCTGCCCGCGCGGCTTCGCCCGCGTATTGCAAAGGACGCAGGAAAAACCGCGGGATAAAAATATAACCTACAACCATTCAGAACGTTCATTATACGCACAGGTAAAATAATTTTTGAAATCGGATAAGCGGTTGCGGAGATTACCTATAGGTATTACTTAAATTAGTTTAGACTGAGTGACATTTAACCCCATATCAGGCGCGGCTCACTCGCGATTTGTGTTTATCGCTACAAGTACATGCCGGTCGCCCCATCGAAGGGCTCTATTCAGTGGCTGCCACGTGTTGGTACAGGACGCTCGCAGGGGTCGCAGCGCGTTGCGTGCGATAGAACGGGATGGCCACATTTAGTGACGTTTGGCAATTTAGGCAAGTGCGTGCTGGTTGGAAGCGCGGATATCATGTTTTACAATTTTAATTTTTTGTGCGTTTAAATAAATAAAAGAGTTATAGCTGATTTCCCTCAAACATGACATTGCCGATTTTTAAAATTAATTTTAGTATGTTTAGCTGTTGTGTATAATTTGTTACGATTTTTTGAAGTGTATTTTAGACCTATGTTCGTGATTTTTTTCTATGGAGCAAAAGTCAAAAACTCAGGATTCGAATAGCTGATTTCTCTCGAGAAAGGCCACAAAATTGCTAATTAAATTAAGTGCAGCCGTATTATAATCCAAACAAGAGGTACGATTTTTTTTAAATCAGTTTTTGGAGCTCACGTCGCCTTAACGAAACGAACGACGAAGCATACGATGATGGTTTATTTTTCCATTATATTCGTTCTCTGTATCATAAGTATCGTTTATTATATGTAATGTTTTTTTACACACTATTAACTGGTTTTAAGTATTTGTATGTAAGTACAAGTACACCTTGTATTATAATGATATCTTAGTATAAAGAGGGCAAAGTATGTTATCTTCATACAAACGCACCGCGCGCGGCTTGTATGTGTGCGCTATACTAAATATATATACGTCGCACTCAAACAAAATCTCGACCCGTTTCTCAGTGCGGAACGGGTCGAGATTTTGTTTGAGTGCGGCGACGTATAGATAGTATAGGGCACACATACAAGCCGCGCGCGGTGCGTTTGTATGAAGATAACATACTTTGCCCTCTTTATACTATGATGATATCCCGTAGTTAATACTAGGTGGAACACACCGGGTCTTGTTACACTAAGTACGCCATAAACAAAGACTTACGACAGCGATTATTAAACTCACCTGGATGCCAATTAGGTTATTTTGCTTGTAGATGATACCTAGATCTATACCTACCAATATATTATGTGCCAATTCGTGTAAATTAGCTTACGTTCATTTATAATGTATGGTCAGCCTCACAAAGCGCTTAGCACTTTTGTGTCGTTGCATTAAAATTCATGTTTAACTGCCATATGAAGTTGTCAAACGAGTGAAAACGACAAGGTACTTAGGTGTTGAGCAACTTACGAGGCCGACTGTACCTACCTAAATTTATGTTATTAAATAAGGAAATCTAAATATAATATAAGATTAATAACTACCTAATTAGTATTCATCTATGATATCTATGAAAAAACACTAATATGTATTTAGAATTGACTTTCAGGGCTATTTCACTAATATACAGGATGGGCCCTGTAATAGGACCAAAAAATTTAATGGTAGATTATTAGGTAAGCTTGTGCACAATTATTTCCAAGCGGTATTAAGGTGGTTCGATTGCCATACAAAGCGTTATTTGACATTTGCAGGCTAACGGCGTGATATTTTAAGACACTTATGTAACAAACTTTCATAAATTGGCTTCCGATTTGCGCCAAATTCCTCCTTTCCTAGAATAAACTTGTATAAACTTAATTAATTTGAGAAAAATCGTTTTTCCAAAATATCACGTCCCAAACCAATTTCTCAAATTAATCTAGTTTATACAAGTGTATTCTAGGAAAGGGGGAATTTGGCGCAAATGGGAAGCCAATTGGTGAAAGTTTGTTACATAAGTTTCTTAAAATATCACGCCGTTAGCCTACGAATGTCAAATAACGTTTTGTATGGCAATCGAACCACCTTAAACAAAAATAAAAAAAATCTTCAAATGGGTAGGTTAACGTGTATTTTTTTACTCTTCAGAGTGCTATACCTAAGTACTTACATTTTTATTTAAAAAACAAAAAAAATATGAAATTACAAAAGTAGGACACAATGGTTTACTGCAGATGCTCTAAGGAAGCGTCCCGTATACATATATACACACTTTATCTTCAGGTTAAAATAACATAATTGTTCTAGTGGTAACAAAATTGATTCGTAGGTGCATCTCGACAAGTAATCAAGTTAGCAGGGACCCAATTCGAGATTGTGCGACATGGCCAGGATAACCGTACCTTTATGTATCTGCAAGTCATCACCAGAGTACAGTCAACCAATTTGATTCCTAGGCCATCATAGAACCTTGCCGTTGTAAATGCTATGTCGATACGGGTTACTAGGATTATTGCGTCGCTATGTAGCAGTTAAAATGACAAGGTTCTACGGTGGCATAGGAATCAAATTGGTTGACCTTACATAAATAAATTTAGTGGCTCTGTGAGCTGTCGAACTAGTGAACCTGCTCACTAAGTTTTACGAGAATCGGTTGAGAAATGCGACCCGTAGAGGAGAACAGCGGGACAGACACCGGACATACGTATTCGGCCCAAGCTGAAGCATAGATCTTCGTTCGCTTTGCTCGCTCGTTCGATAAATGCGTAACTGTGGCCCAACCGAACATTTGACGTTTTATAGATAAACGAACGATTTTTATTGGCATACATTTATGTTAAATTTATGCTAATCAAATATTGATAAGCCTCATCTCTTTCGTGTTTGCGAGTATATTTCACTGGTTTAATACCGTCCAAATAAACTATGATTTCATTTCATTTCAATTTGTTGCATTTTATTCATTCTTATAATAAACTTACAGTGCGGTCACCAAGTCGTTTACATGCTATTTCAAAAACAAATCAAGCTACATTTACAAGAAAATTAATTACAGAAATCACATGAACAGAAGTCACAAAAGTAAAATTATAAAATATTTGTGTCAAAAATAAAAGTAAAAATTAAATTAAATTACAAATAAATCACATATAAATGGCAGTGTCCAAATTAAATTATAATAAAATTAAATTAAAATTAATAACATACAAAAGAAGTTTGCTGGGTTATTTATATGATAACAGTTTAACATGATGTTATTTTGCAAATCTTGTAAAATGCAATTTTAAAATGAACATAATATTGCGTCAATCGGCATCAACATTAAAAGTCATAAAAAAAGATTATGGAATGAATTAAAAACGCAACGGCGAACAGTACTTTTTAAAATTATGCACCTTACGTTGTTAAGAATATTACTTTTACCAGATAAATACCCACATAAAAATAACTTTTACCAGATAAATACCCACATAAAAAAACTTTCAAATCTTTACAGCGCCATATTCTAAGTATAACCAGATTTTACTGACTTTTCTAAACACAAATAAAACTTTATATTAAGGAAATCAACGTTATATTATATTATAAAAACTATCACGATTGTACTCGACTAGTTTTATTTGTGACACAAACTTATGGCCCTGAAGCCGTAAAAACTCTTATAGTTGGCCATTTTGCTGAATGAGATGGGTTTTGGTTAGTATTTGTTCGTAACAATACATGTTTATGTTTCTCAAAGTTCAAGAGTTGTTTTCTGGGTATTTTGTGGTAGTTTTTATAGTTCTGCTGTTAATTAAAGTGTTTCAGCTTTTTTTATGACTTATGTACTCCCTCCACACAATTATTTATACTCTACCTATAGAGTACTACTAATAAAAAGATACGTTTTTGAAATGTGAGTTTGTGCAATGTAAATTTTTAGTAAGTGAAATTCGAATTGCGAACGGAGTCATCTGATGGAACATTAAACGCCAACTGAGAATCTTTTTATTGAAAAACCCATTACATTCAGTAAAGGAAAATATGGTTATTAAACATTAATACATATCACTGTTTTACTGAGTTAATATCTCATTAAGATCGTCAGATAACAAACTAGGTATACCTGAATACTTAACATTGCAAATGATTATATCGTTATTTGAATTTTTTATTTATCGTTTATTAAGGTATACGTAGTATGTTATCTGACGATCTTTATGTGATATTAACATAGCCATTTATTTATTTTTGCCTAAACATTAATAAGTTGTGACTATACATGTGGTTCATATGTAACTTCGCAATTCAGGTGGCTTAAGAACCTCTAAGACATCGGTTACACGCTTATTCTGACATCAGTTCAGTCCATCAATATGATTTGTCTGTCTCTCTCATTCACAACGGTTACAATTCAATTCAATTCAATTTATTTCATAACAATTTAAACTGTGTCGGGAATCATAAAACTTATTACAATATTCATTACATTATATTATACATTACATTATACATTTTTTCATTTCAATCAGAAGTAAATTCATTGATGTCATAAGTAGTAACATTTCACCAGTAGGTATTCTTTGAGTTGACGTTTAAATATGTTAACACTATTCATACATTTAAGCTCATTCGGTAAGCTGTTGAACAGTCTGACCGCTTGGTATTGTACGTTATACTTAACCACTCTTAGTACTTTCTTCGAGTGTTTTGCCTACAACGCCTTTCCTCATCAGTCTCATACTTGTCTGGATGCTTAACAATATCAGTCAGTTACACTATCATTCTCTCATCATACTGATGGACTTGACTGACGCCAGAATTAGCGTGTAAACGATGTCTAACAGTCGAGTTGCCCCCCACTCAATTAACAAAGGGGGGACAACTGTCACTTGCGTCCGCAGGAGCTACCTACCACAACCCTGCACGTGTCCCCTGGGTGATACTAAAGAGTGACAAACTCAAAGGACAAATAATGTATGCTATACGATAACAAAAAATACAATTCAATGTTCAATTTGACGATCATAATATTAAGTTTCGATCAAAGAGGAAAATTGGAAAATTATTTTCCTCTTTGATCGTAACTTAGAATTTCGTTAGCGGACATTTCTGCTTAGTATACATTTACGATCATAATATTAATTTATAATAGGTTAAGCTAGTTTTAATTTATATTGTAATTGTATATTATGAAATAAAAAAATATAAATCTACGAGGCCATTCGAGATATTGTGACGTTCCTAGCATGTCATAACCTTACGATTAAGAGTCACACCAACCAATCGCCTACCACGCATCAAAACGTCTTGAATATGGGTCCATTCGAGATACTGTGATGTCCCTGGTATGTCATTACCCCAAGATCGGAGTCACACGCTTGAACCACTCGGCTACCGCGCACCAAAACGTCTGGACATGGGGTCATTCGAGATATTGTGAGTATTGTGACGTTCCTAGCATGTCATAATCTCTAGATTAAGAGTCACAGCCTTTTAATCCACTCGGGTACCGCGCATCAAAAAGGTTTTGAATATGAGGCCATTCGAGATGTTGTGACGTTCCTAGCATGTCATAAGTGTCATAATGTCATGTTTGAAAGTCACACGCTTGATCCACTTGGCGACTGCGTATGAAAACTCCTTGAATATAGCGCCCGATAGGGAACTTGCCTGGGATTTCAATTGTGAATAAATTGCACTCAATCGATGCGGATATACGTAGAAATATCATACAAAAGAAAAAAAAAATATTCGTTTTATCTCAAGTTCAAATTACAATTTATTTATTTATCGTTGTTTCGATAAAATTACATAACAGACAGAATATTGAATTAGAAATGATATATTGTATGACAAGTATAGAGTTAAACGCAAATTTTGTGGAGATAATTACAAATTAACGACTTATTCCATAGTAAACGGGCCGAGAATATGATTTGTGACGTTTTAATATAGCCCGTTTAATATAGAGCGTATTCGGTGGTTGCCGGCGCGTGAAGATGTCAAATGCATATAACATCAGAAAAAGAAATCATAAGAAAGATTTAATGCTACAGTTGATATTCCTCTGGATTATAGATACTTTTGATTTTCGTAATAAAATTAAAAGATGCATGTTCCCTATTCGAGATGACGGTTTGTCGTCCCTGGCATGTGATGAACTTCTTAGGTTTTAATATAATAACATATATTATTATCAATACCAACCTTATGGCTTCCTAGATTTACTATAGAACATCCTAGGACCGCTTCCCTTCCAATGTGGAAGGAGAGGTTGCCTATCGGCTTTTCAAATTGTGGCTCTTCAAGAATTCTTCGAGTCACGTACGAATCTGAAAAAAAAGAAATTCAGACCAATAATTTGATTCATTATTCTCATTGGAATGCTCATTGCACTAGCAAAGCATTATAATATTATCTGTTTTATTTACTAAGTAGTATCAATGCATTCACCATTACTTACACATGTAAGTAATGGAAGTGCGAGAAGGACGAATAATTTTTGTCAGACGTAAACGCGATCATGCTTTATGTCAGTTGTCATGAAAAAAAAGTAAGGGACTGTAGCCGAATCTTATATTCTAAAAAGAGTACCTAAATGAGAGCGAAATTAGGTCAATCACGTAACGCATTGTACGAACGTCGGGTAGGTCTAACTGTCACTTTTTATATGGAAAATTGACAATCAAATTGTACCGACGCGCGTTCGGAACGTTACGTGATTGCCCCCGCGAACACACCATTAAAATATGTCAAAAAATGACAAGCGTCAAAATTATAGTTGGTGGTTGGACAGAAAGAGCACAACATGGCTGTCATTCAGAACGCGTTAATTCGCCTCACCTCATCCGTCACGCCTAACGAAACAACCTCTTAGCTTAGTTACTACGATTCGCGGGGTCAAGATATATTTTGTAAGTAAACGGTGAGGTGACGTTAAAACGAGTTACAGAATAGCGGGGCAAGGCTGATGACGTCAAATCATTTGAAACCCATAAAACAATTAAAAAGGTTAGGGGTTGTTCCGTACCCAAAGGGTAAAACGGTACCCTTTTACTCAGACTCCGCTGTCCGTCCGTCTGTCACCAGGCTGTATATCCGTGCCGTGATAGGTAGACAGTTGAAATCTTCACAGATGATGTATTTTGGTTGCCGTTATAACAATAAATACTAAAAAACAGAATAAAATTTATATTTTAGGGGGCTCCCATACAACAAACGCGATTTTTTTGCCGTTTTTATAGATAACGGCACGGAACCCTTTGTGCGCGAGTCCGACTCGCACTTGGCCAGTTTTTAAGATTCTTTTGAGAAAATAATCAGTACAAACAAAATAAGTAAAAGTGGATCAAAGATACCTCAAAAATATATCAGATTCATTCAGTAGATAATGTATTCAACATTATCTACTGAATACGTTTTTGCAGCTAAATTTATTATTTTTTTAATGAATCTCTAAATAATTTCCGTTTAATGTCGTACTTTTGATGTTTTCTAGTTAAAACATAAGAACTCGTTTAAAATAAAACTCAAATAGAGCATGAAAGCCAAATGTAGCATATTTTAATGAAATAACACATATTCATATTTATGCCAAAAAAATTTAAGGCAAATTTCAATTATTTATTCTGGACTCATCTTTTCACTACCTAGCGTTAAAAACAGAGTGAAACAAATGTTTGATCTCGTCACTCCCTGTTTAGGGTTCCGTAGCCAAAATGGCAAAAACGGAACTATAAAGTTTTGTTAGGTTTCCGTAGCCAAAATGGCAAAAACGGAACTATAAAGTTTTGTCATGTCCGTCTGTCCGTATGTGACAGGCATTTTACTCGAAAACTATAAGATGTATTTGAATAAAATTTGGTAAATAGGCGTTTGTTGTTAACCACTACGTAGTTCTGTAATGAAATGACATAAAAATATTGTTTTAGGGTAGCACTGCATAACCCAAGCAAGTCAAAAAAAAAGCTTTCGAGATTTTGCTGAAATATTGCCTTCCCTATAGAAAAAGACCTTTTTAATAGGCACGGAACCCTTCATTGTGCGTGGTCCGACACGCACGTCTTGGCCGGTGTGTTTTTATGCTGATACTACCTGGATAGTTTGACAGTTGTATTTCACAAAACGAAAAGAGATTTTGTGCTTGATAGCGCTCATGCTTGATATTGTGTCGCTTTGTACTACCTAATAAAGCAATATACCTAATAAAGATTATTTTCAGGTTTTCAGTTAGTTCGTTCACACCTTGGATATTTAGATATTGATATTGCGTCAAAATAAGGCGCTGAAATCACGTAACACAGGTCTAACCGCTATCCAACCCGCCTAACATCGTCTGTAACTATCGTACTCACAAAGTTGTAACAATCACACGCGCCAATGGATGTTAGGACTTTGTCATTTTAACAGTACCTAGTGGATGAAATGACACCACAAATATTTGAGGACGGCAAACGAACGCTTACTTTGCCATAGTTTTAGTAACTATGTTTGAACTTGTATCAACTTTGATTTTGATGCCTATCGTTGGCCTTTAGTTTTCCAGTTATTTCAGTAGGCACACGAAATCCCTTCACGATTCATGTTGTTATTTGTTTAAATTATATTTTAAAAGACACGATACAACTAAGGGTGAATATCCAGCAAAGATGTGCGAAACTTGGTTTTCATACGAACGAACATTTCTACGTTATCTATACGTATTAGGTATAAACTGTTGCGTTACTGAACGATTGACAGATAGTGCACAGCCTAAACCGCCAAAGATTTAAGCATGAAATTTGGAACATAATATTATTATATATTCTTTACAGTACGTGGGCGTGTACTAAGAAAATATTTTTCGAAATTTAACTTTTAAGGGGGTGAAATAGGTTGAACCGTTTTGTATGGAAATCGTTCCTTTGAAAAGTTATAGACTTGAATCTTTGTATGAAGGTCTCTTACTAAAAAGCAAAACAAATGGTTTAGCGTTGTTATAAAAATTAATACCCTAAGGGGGTTAAAAAAAGAGTTGAAAGTTTGTATGAGAAACATGTCGTTTCTAAGTTAGACTTTTAAAATTTCGGATACAAGCTCCTAATGTAACGTCAAAAACATTGATAAGGGCATTTTTTTCTAATTCATCCCTTGAAGGAATTAAGATGGGGGTTGAAAGTTCACACAAGTAATGTGTGATTCTTAATGATAAACTGTGGCTAGAAACATGAAAGCAGGACAGCAGGTTTCTTTTATAATATATATCTATCCAGAAATATATATTTTCAAACTCGCCCCCTGAAGGGGTGAAAAAGGAGTTGTAATTTAACATAAGGGTTACCTATTCATAGGGAAACTAAGTAGTAGTAGGTCGTTGCCGGCGTAACAATTAAACAATTATTGCAAAAATTACACTTACTACGCGGGCGAAGCCGCGGGTAAAAGCTTGTACCATATACAATATGAAAAACGTACATAGGAAACATTTACGTTAACTCACTTAAGCTTCAGCAAACTTTGTTAAACAAAACGTATTAGCCGTATAATCCACTAACTACGCATCTAAAATGAATGGGTGGAGGCAGACGCCACCTGGGACTAACTATACATTTTTAACAAGACTCCCTGCTTGATATTTACGGTATCGATCGCGTTAGAATCGATTCAGAGTTTAAATTACAAGAAATGTTAAGATAGTAAATAGATAAAGGTTGTATAGACTAATTTTACAAGTGCTGTACCTATTCATATAAAAACTGGTTTTTGTCAGCAACTTCATCCGCGTTCACTCCGAAGTCCCATACCAACATCTACAGCATGTAAATTTCATACGGGCGTATATTTTGGGATCCCCTTCATTGGCATAATTTTTTTTTGACTAATATAGTTTCGCATAATTGATTTGGCATAATTTATATTGGCATAATAATACTGTCGCATAATAATACTTTGGCCTACTACTTTTTTGGCATACTACGCTAATAGCATAATTTCAGTTCACCTAATCTTTATTGGCCGACTACACATTACGCATACTATTGTTTGGGCTAATAATTATTTGGTATATCTCTCATTATCTCATAATCCATAATGTCAGTTTTATAAATGAATAAAACTCAGTTTAGTTATTGTCATATTATTAGTTTTTCCGCTATTTTATAAAAAAAAATAATCTCGAAGACTCCCTTTTCTCTGAGAACAATCAATGAGAGTGATCGTAGCGTAAGTACTAGGGAACAGGGGCTTAGTGGCAAAACCGACTCGGATCGCAGATAGGTTAGAGTTAGGTTTTTTTTTTATAAAAGAGCGGAAAAACCTTTTATTAAAACTTACTACTAATGAAAATTAGGCAATTTACTACTAAGAAAACCATAGGCTAAAATCTAAATTTCAGGGATTTTGAACGGGTAGATAGGTATCACTTTATTACTATATGAGCCATTTGTACATAACTTTTTTTTGTTATGCATTTTGATATGATGCCAATTGATTATTATGCCTATTTGTGCTTATGCTATTTGACATTAGTCTTCATGAAGATTATGCTTTCAGTATTTATGCTTTTTAATGTTATGCGTATATAATTATGCGTAATGAGAATTATGCACATCACTATTTCGGCGAAAAGCAATTATGCGTAACAATAATAGTACAAATGACTTTATGCCTTCCAATAGATTAACCTTTATTTTAACCAGCTATAATAATAATAATTTAAATAATTAAAAGACATCAGAAAGTAATTTTGTTAAATTGCATAACTAATAAAGAGTTTATAATTTTTTTCTACTCCTGTACCGTTATCTGTCATTTATATAGGCTGTAGCTCAAATACAATGACACCACTAATAAGACTTCGAAAAACTCTATGCTCTATGGCCCAAAAACGAACTGTTTAGCGTACTTTTTTGGTTCATACATATTTCATAAAAGCACTGTTTAACTTTTTTTTTAATCGGCCGCTATATTGCAGTGCAACTTCATAAACAAATATTTCGAAATAAAAGTATTTATTTACGATTTAACATTTGTACATTATGAATTATTTACTACAATAATAATAAATCATCATCTATTGTGTTTTAAATTACATGTTTTATAAATTCTTGGTATTATTTATAAAAATAAACAGTTCGAATTCGGTCCGGGTCCGGATTCGGTTTGGTTCGGATGGCCAGTGCAAACAAATTAAAAACAAAACAAACCATAAGCAAGAGCTGTCACATTTCCGATTTCCCACCAAAATACAGTTCAAAAGTAAAAGACGAAAGATGATAAACTAATAGTCCTAAACCATTAAGATTTTATTCGTGTTTGTGAAGACAAAAGTGTAGGTACGTTCCTTTTAAAATGGTCGAAGAAATTAATAACTGCACTCCTGAAGAAATTGCGCGAGTAGCAAAAGTACGAATAGCATACTTGCTGCCTGAAAAGTTTAACTATTCTGTAGTCTTCTATCACAGATAACCTCCGTTATCTGTGTCTGCTATTTATTTCAAATTTGTCGTAGAAAAAGTATTGTATGCAACGGTGTATAACTGGTCTAAAAACGCTCGTGGCGTCTTTAATTGCGAGGCGAGCCTTTTAAGACCCTTCTTATACAACAATTGCATATATATTTTAGCACGACGGAGCACAGTCATCGCATGATCAATTATTTTGTATGAAAAAAAATTAAGCGGATAGTATATAAAGAAAGTTAGGTATGTGAATGTGTTTTTAGAATCGTCATCAAAATATTCGCCCATATCAAATTTACACGCTGTATATCCAATTTCGTGGCCTTGGGGGATAATTTGCGGAATAAAGAATATCTAGTGGCTCTGGTATTAAGTCCAAACCGTGTCGTCTGTGGTATATATAATACTATTATACTATTCTGTGGTCCTGGTCAAGACTAGGTTACGAAGGCCCTAGTTCCCCGCCTGTGTTATTGGACAATTAAAGGATATCGGGGTCGCGTGTGATCATTGCGGTGGGGTCCCGTTCTCAATACGACCCCAAGAAAGAGCGAACCAGGATGAGCAAGGAATTGAGAGGACCGAGGAGAATTTCAGTGCCATCTCAAAGCGTTCACGTTGAGATCCTGGAGTCCTCCGCGTGGAACCAAAGGTGACCGCCATGGATATCATAGAGGATAGAAATACAATATAACCGAGTGTCCCGCCGAACCCAGGTTATCTCGATTGAAAAAAAAGGTATAGGCCATAGATTTTAAATGGCGTCTCTTTTAACGTGCGTTGACTTACCAGCTTTGTTAATTTTCGGCAAAAAACATCAAAACAAAAACGATAATTACTACTATATTTATATAGATAAGTTAGGATAAGTAATTTAGAAAATATATAAGTACTATAAATTTACTAATTTGCACGTTGTAGCAATAAATAGTACTAATTCGAAAAGGCTGCAAGCCGGTTAATTGCGCAGATCGCACTGTTATTGCCCTCGTTGCTTTAATTGTGCTCCTTAGCTCCTTATTGCAGGCTTATATTGAGCCAATATACCATTGAGTGGCAATAGACTTTAGTGGACTTGTGGCTTTACATCAATATTTTTTATTTATATTGTGGTAGTTTACATTAAAACACTGGCGTAGAATACTTTAACATAAGTACCAAAAATTTTTTGGGCCCGATTTTATATATATAGTACCTAATGACAAGTATAAAATAAATTCAGTAACTAAACTTTGTTCGATTTGGACATAATTTCCCAGTTCATAAAATAAAAAATTTATAAAACCGGGAATATTTCACCGGTTTATAAAATGCATGACGTCACGAACATAGGCAATAAAATAATCTATTCCGCGGGTTCTTGTATAAAGAAATTAAAGCCAAGCCAATTTCTAGCACCAAATCTGGCGCGGTATAACCATAAACAGCCTAGAATATACCTATATATATTATAGGCGTCAGCATAACAGAAGTTACTAACCGCTTTTCATGTTACCATAACTTGTACATTCATTAAATTACCAACCTCAACTGCTAAAGCCGTTTTCAACCTCCTAAAGGCAAGAGCAATAAATTAGTACCTTGTAATGATGCGTAACGTTTCAACAACTAATAAATAAATTAAATATTAATCCTATTAAAACTTTCCCATGTTACATCGGTTTTGGCGAGATTACTTTGAACGACTTGCCCGATTCGGACTTCCTCCCCCCTCTCACTGCTCATAAACTGGACGACGAAGGGGAATGTGAGTGTGTGTTTACGGTCCGAATCGTGGTGAGTAGGAAGTTGCTTCCCAAGCAAACAATTAGAGAAAGTTAAACATTAGACCCTCCAACTATAGGCAATTTCTCATTTAGGCGAAAATGTGTTGTATCTACTAAGTCTTGGTTGTTGAAAATTGGTTGTGTACAAAGTCTCGGTTGTCTAGTTTGCGGTGTTCTGTTTGACAATGTAGCCTCTCCAACATGCTGGGTTTGTTGTTCTTTTGTTTTGAAACACCTAATTAATTTGGTTGTGTCACGGTTAGGCCGCGCAATGAACCTTTCTGTTTGTTATTAAAGGCTCAACTAATTAAGATATCTATATATTATATTATTTAGTAACATTAAAAAAAGAAAAGTACTATTGTTAGGTTGTAGCAATGTAGTCACTCACAATCAGGAAGACAAATACCAATGTCAAGTGGGGAGACACATACTTGCAGAGCAATGTTGATTGTTGTCGTGTTATTACTTATTATGGATGCGGTATTCGGTAAGGTACAGTGACGGACTTTAATTGTTGAGCCATTTAGAGCTTTATACTGGACACTTCAAAGCTACACCCACACACACACAGCAGACTATGAAACCCAAAATTAGTTGACACCTAAATAGCTCAACAATTAAAGTCCGTGACTGTACTTCTCCAGTCGAGCGATTCGGAATATGAGCGACATGACATTAAAATGTACCTTACCTCTCTACAGTTTTCATTCAATCTTCAACAACAGTTAACAATATTCACTCACAACCAGGAAGACACATATCTACTGTGTTTTTTCTGTTTTTTTTTCGTATACTCTCGTATACCAATGTCAAGTGGGGAGACACATACTTGCAGAGCAATGTTGATTGTTGTCGTGTTATTACTTTTTATGGCTGCGGTATTCAGTAAAGACAGTCACGAACTTTAATTGTTGAGCCATTTAGAGCTCACTTTATACTGGACACTTCAAAGCTTACTATGAAACCCAAAATTAGTTGACACCTAAATGGCTCAACAATTAAAGTCCGTACTTCTCCAGTCGGGCGATTCTGAATATAAGCGAGATGACATTAAAATGTTAACGGATTGGTGGCCAATTGCAAGAAAAAGAAGCGTTGGTCGTCCACCAGCTCGATGGGTTGATGACATAAAAAAGACCGCGGGTCATTTCTGGATGAGACTAGCACGGGACCGGGATAAGTGGCGTACGCGAAGAGAGGCTTATGCTCAGCAGTGGGCGATTACAGGCTGAAAATGATGATGATGAATGAATGATGACATTAAAATGTACCTTACCTCTCTACAGTTTTCATTCAATCTTCAACAACAGTTAACAATATTCACTGACAACCAGGAAGACACATATCTACTGTGTTTTTTTCTGTTTTTTTTTCGTATACTCTCGTATACCAATGTCAAGTGGGGAGACACATACTTGCAGAGCAATGTTGATTAATGTCGTGTTATTAAATTTTAATTTTTTTTTTTTTTTTTAATATTATGGGACAATCTTACACAAATCAACCTAGGCCCACGGTAAGCTCAGTAAGGCTTGTGTTGTGGGTACTAGGCGATGATATATATAATAGATAAATACATATAGATACTTGTATACATATATAACATCCATAACTCAGGAACAAATATTCGTGATAAACACACAAATAAATGCCCTGACCGGGATTCGAACCCGGGACCTCCAGCTTCGTAGGCAGAGTCACTACCCACTGGGCTACGGAGGCCGTTAAATTACTTATTATGGCTGCGGTATTCGGCAAGTCCTTACCGAGTCACGGACTTTAATGGGGAACTTGCATGGGACTTCAATTTCGAATAAATTGCACTCAATCGATGCGGATATACGTAGAGATAATATACAAAAGAAAAAACAAGAATAAAAAACGATTTTATTAGTTTTACCTAACGTTAAAATGACGAAAATTTATTTTTTATTTTTTCGATAAAATAACGTAACAGTAACATAGAATATTAAATTAGAAATGATATTTTGTATGACAAGTATAGACTTAAACGTAAATTTTGTGGAGATAATCGCAAATTAAAGACTTACTCCATAGTAAAGGCTATGCTGTGACGTCATAGCATAAGCCCGTTTAATATAGAGCGTTTTCGGGGGGTGCCGGCGCGTGCAGATTTCAAATGCATATAACATCAGAAAAATAAATCATAACAAAATTTTAATGCTACAGTTGTTTTAATGCTGGATTATACTTTTGTTTTTCGTAATAAAATATTAAGATGCAAGTTCCCTATTGTTGAGCCATTTAGAGCTCACTTTATACTGGACACTTCAAAGCTTACTATGAAACTCAAAATTAGGTGACACCTGAATGGCTCAACAATTAAAGTCCGTACTTCTCCAGTCGGGCGATTCTGAATATGAGCGAGATGACATTAAAATGTACTTTACCTCTCTACAGTTTTCATTCAATCTTAGTTAAGTAAACAATATTTTTAACCGACTTAAAAAAAGGAGAAGGTTCTCAATTCATCGGAATCTTTTATTTTGTATGTATTACTCGAAGACGCCTGGACCGATTTCGAAAATATTTTTTTTGTTTGAAATGGTATCAAGGGAACCCTATGGTCATCATCATATAGAGTCCTATGATCATGATGGGATCCTGGAGAAGTCCATGGATCTCTCTAAATAAGTTGAAATACGGAATTGAAGTCGGTTAACCTTCAGAATTCGTTGTTAAAGTAAATTATAACTGGTTAACTTACTTTGTAACATTGTCTGTTGAGCGATGTCCGACAACATTGCGACAATGTGCCTGATGTCGCTGGTGACACGTGTCGTGGGTATGTCTCCAGGTAAATCCCTGACTTACTACTACTACCATACTACCATGCATACCGACCTTTGAGGTGAGAAAAAGCAATAATGAATATGGGCATACGGTAATATGGAGTTGTATCCTACCTGCAATATTATAATTATTACTGTTAATATGTTAATTAATGGACTGTAGGTTCAAAATTTCGACAATGTGAAATAATTAGATAAACGACGATATGGCACCTTGAAGTTATTGAAAGGACACTCACCGACGCCTGGAGCTGCTGGGCTGCTCCTTCGTCAGGTGTAGGTAGGACCCTGAGACCTGGTTCGAACTGCACAGACTCACCTGATCCCAAGATTACCTGCCACCTGAGTACGCCCGGCTGATGAGATGTCCGTCCGCTCCCTTTAAGGCACTAAATCGCGTGAAGTACTATGAAGTTCCGTCTCTTAAACGTAGTGGTTATATTCTCTTTGGAGCTCGATTACTCTTTTTCAACCGTCTCTCAAAGCGATGTCAAGGCAAGTGAGTTTACAAATTTCGAATTTTATAATTTGACATCTGTCAAAAGCAGGCATTAAATGTTACCACATTAATACTACTAAATGAAAACGGAACAATTACCTTGGCTCCACTATAGAAATCTATACCTACTCTAAGTTTACGATCAACCTTTACGCCGTCAATGCGATTGATGGTGACTAACTTAGTTAATTATAGCCAAAACCCCTGCATCATAAAGTACTGCGACGCACTCCTCTTCCCAGCTTACCAATCTAACATTAACATCCATCGAATGCATTGTGGACCTTAACATGTGTAGCTTAAAGACCATTATTGCCTGAAATTAATTTCGGCATCGGCAACGTAACTTTGTCGATTTCGGGTGCATTCTGGAATTTAACCTAGAGCTGCCACAAGTATGAAGTTAGGTTTATTGAAAGCTTCAATGTGTAAAGGTATGGAATATTGCATGTTGGAAGTTCGGAGTTTGGTAAGGAACTAGCCTGGTTTGGTGGACTTAGTTAATAGTTTGAACACTAATGAAACTCTGACTAGACTGATTGATTACAAGCAAAACTTTGGTATTTTTACCTACCTAATTGTTTTGTTTAATTCATGTTAGAATTATGCTACCTATCTAGTGATGTGAAAATTGCGGAAAGTTTCCAAAAAGTTGGAAAAGCTCTCGGAAATTTCTAGAAAGTTTCACAAGGAATTAAGGAAATTTACGTACCTACCTGAGAAGCATAAAACTGTAACTCTTATATTGTAAGTAGTATATTCGTAGTGTATAAGAGTTACAGTTTTATGCTTCTCAGGTACGGAATTTCAATGTTGGAAATGAAAAGTTTCAATTCCAATACAAAAATGATGTTTTCCTATCCTAGAATCCCGTGTTCAATTGCAGAAAATTTTCGCAATATAGGAAACTTTCCGTCAGCACATCAGTATTAACCTATCTATTAAAGAAAATAATTATGTTTTACAAAGACCTAAATCCAAATACTAATCAGTAATCACACTCAGAACTTACACTGAAACAAAAGTAAAACTTAAAGCAGAACATTGACTCCAGTTATCGATTAACGCGCACTCACACTCTTGCCGTGCTGAATTGTTATAGCTATAGCTAACACTACCTTTGGTATAACACTCGTTCTACTAACTAAAGTAAGTGAAATCATTTTATAATTATGGAACACCTTCTTTTCGCAACTAACGTTTGGCAAACTGATTAATTTCGCAACTTTTCATATTTCATAACTCTGAAACTGTAAATATTTCAGGATTTATTTCATGGCCATCGTGTAGAACCCTGGTTAGGTTAGTTTATAAAAATCCTGAAATATTTAACAGTTTCAGAAATATTAAGAAGTTGAAATGAATCAGGTTGCCAAACGTAAGTTGGGAAACATTAGTGAACCGATAATTATATATTGTTTTGCAATAAGTTTGGGTTTATATTTCTATTTTTGACTTGTTTTCAATCGAACTAGTACTACTGGCTCTGTGAGGTGCAAGCCTCGTCTTTAAAAAAATAATGCAAAACTGAATCAGTAAAAAAAACAATAAAATGATTGTACCCTACCTTGAACCTGCTTACAAAACAACAGAATCAGCTGAGAAATGCGACCTGTAGAGGAGAACAGCGGGACAGCAAGTTTGTCCCAAGCTGATACAGAGAACTTCGTTCGCGTCGCTAGTTCGTTCAAATATATGTAGTTTATTCTTGCGGTATTACCCAACAAACAATTTTATCAAAACTGTTACCAGTATGAGTCACCCAAATTAAACTAAACAAACCCATAAACTTGCATGTTTAACGCAACCTTCTTGGAACCGTAATTACGCCGAATAAAGTAATTAAAGCATCGTAAAACTTAATTAATCCAACTCCAAAAAATTGTTTACCTACAGGCCCTGCAAATTTAAACAATTGCTTTGCACAACGTGGTCCCGGCGACCTTTTATTGTTTAAGTTGTATAATTACTTTCTGGGTTTGCACAGATTTTATAGTCAGTCGGTCTAATTCAACTTGTTGTGAGTAATTAAGCATGGCGACGAGGGGCAATTGGGCCACATACAGTGCATTAGAATCACACAATTTCAATTGTGTGAAGCAAAACAATTAGGAGCAAATGTTGTGAATCCCTTTAACACCGAGGATACTAAAACGAATTTCACAAAAAAACATTATTTATATTACTTAACAAACCTTTAGCTAAAATGTTTCGTCGCTTTCTCACAAATTACCATAATTTTTAATATCAGGATGACAAATAGATACAAACGATTTTTTACTGAAATAGTTTGGAGGAAAACGTTTGTTTTCAATGAATGATACCGTTGAACATAACTAAACGATGCATGACCAAATCACGCAAAGTAAATATTGAAAAAAATTACCGTCTGGCTACAACAAACGTTGTAAACTTTAACGATATTTTTCGTGGATAAATTCTAACGAAAAATACGCCGAGTTAGACTCACTCACCTTATAGTATAAGGTGAGTGAGTATAATGAGGGACGTATAAGGCTTATACGTCCCTCATTATACCAAGTACATGACTACTTGTTTCACTGCTTTGCCGTATTTTTGTTTTGTTTTAGTAATGCAGTCAAGAAAACTAATGGAAATAAACACAGAGTTTTAATTCTCTTAAGTACTTATGTAGTTGTATGTGGATCATTAGGAGCACATTGTTTGCGTAATACTTCTTTAAAAAAATAGGCGATTCTTTTCCATTAACTTCTTGAGGTTTCATTAAAACCAAAATTCAGCGTTTGTTATTGAAGAGGTATCAATTAGGCATAACAAACATTGATTTAAGCTTCAATTTACTTTCCATAATATTGCAATAAAAACTGTATTTCAAGCAATTGTAGACAAAAGTAACCGTGCGGTACTAATAGAAATCCTAACATGTATTGTCTTCTTATTCCTACATACGGTTATCCTCGCCAACATCCCTACAATCAGACAAACTGATTCTTCAACAGAACTATTACTTAGCACCGTATTACCAAAGACGCCTACAGTTCCTGCCTTGTTATTAATAGCTGATAGTTCGAATGAAACATCCGACAAGCACCTAACTTCCTAAAATCGTAATAACTCAGGCAACTTAATCACCCATAATGGAAACACACCCGTGACTGTCGGATCCTGTCACCGTCAGCACCTTCTCACAAGGAACTGCAAAGGCGTATGTACATTCACAAACCGATGAAAGTTAGACCATTCTGTTCTGGACATCCAGTTGCCTTACACTCTAGAACGGAAAGGCGTTATCTTTATCAGCAAGCGATGAACGTATGACGTTGTATCCAAAGAAATCAAGGTAACTGCGTGCCAATAATTGCCGAAAGGTAAATTTTATCGTTCTTCGTTTAATGAATTTAGGAATACAAGTGGAGATATTGTTCTTTTGGAAGTCGGTGAATTATTAACGTTTTGGCCTTGACTCGTGAATCAAGTTTCTTTTTACAGTTTAGTATTCAAATGGAATTTTTGCTTTAAGGATGATTCACGCTAAAACGGGCCGTCTCCGGTCCGGGCCGTTTTCTAAGAAAAACGCGGCGTTTTTGCGCGGCTGACGTCATACCCAAGCCCGGCCGGGCCACGGCCGAGGCTCGGAAGCGGCTCGGTGTCGGCACGGCCCGATCGCTCAACTGTAACACCACCGTTTGACGGCCGTTCTACCGCCAACCGAGGCTCGGAAGCAGCTCGGTCCCAGCCCGGCCCGGAAACGGCCCGGAAACGGCCCGGTTAACTATAACAACGCTCCAATGCCCGTAGCCCGGTCTCAGCTCGGGCCCGGCACGGACAAATACATCAAAAATACAAAGGCTGTTAGCTGTCATATATGAATATGTGAAATATGGTAGTCCATCTAACCTTGCATTTAGTCGGTTTACATTATGTGATGTTGACCTCATAAAAAATAGTTTAGCACATGTAAAGGTTTATTACAACGACACACTGACCGAATTTTAAGGGCTATTGTACATTGTTAGATATTTTTGTATGAGGCATCTTATGGAGAGAAAGCATAACGTCTGATTGTTCTAATAGGTAATTAAAATAGATATATTAACATTGTATTTAACAAAAACCAGTCAGATTAGGACTGATCCATGATATTATTTAATTATGAGTGACTAGTTTCCGTTTAACTTCGTCCGCGTGAAACTCGTTTATAACTTAATAAAGCTCCATACTAACATTCGCCCCGTTTTCTCCCCCTATAAAAATAACATATGTCCTTCAAAAGTATTCAATCGGTTCAGAGATTTAAGCGTGAAAACGTAACACACAGACAGATATATTGCCAGAGCTTTCGCATGTATAATATAAGTTAGGATTTAGGCTGGGCACAAACGTTCGGTATCCGCGTATGATTTCTGCATGGTAGGAAACCGTACGTGGAACCCGAACGTTTGCGCTCAGCCTTAGAACTTAATTTGTTGTTCCGTTATCAAACTGAATATCGAGAAGCAGCTTCTGGTTGTCTAACTGGTTATACTAAATACAATAATAAATAAAACAGGACAAAGTATAATTTTATTTTTATTTTTGCAAATCTTGGAAAACCACAATATCTGACAGATTTGACATGGTATGTGTAACACACGACTATTAGTTTTTTTTAATGCTTAGCTCATTTACAAAAACGCGTTCTTATTATTAGGTAAATTACAGTTTTCGTACTGATATCGCCTTGATTTACTCGTGCCTAAGATTAGTCAGATGTAAGGAATGCGCGTATAGATTTCCATCTTCCTAGAATGAGCAGATTTTTTAAACGCCATTCATCACTGGCAAAAAAAAGACACCTTAAATGCAGATAAGTATATATTTCCCCTAGTAAATTATACACTTATCTGCATTTATATCAAACTCGTACCGTGCGTTCAGGGGGGTCTATCCCAGAAGTTCCATATTTTCATGTCAGACCCACCATACCCCTAGCCATACCCCTGGGGGTAGGGTGGGACTGAACCATACCACCGTTAGTAGTGCTGGGATTTGATGCAAAAATAGAAAAATAAATAGGTACCTAACAGATACAAATATTTATTTTATTAAACTGAAAATAACGAAAGCCGTTCTGGCAAAACCAGTTAGGTAGGTTAGGTTCGTGAGGTATCTTCAGATGCCCAAAGCGCAAACAGACCAGAAATAGGAGCCCCGCTCCGCGGGCCATAGGGCTGCCATAGCCATGTCACGCACTAAAAAATTGATTCATAATCATAACCGTGCGTTCTGCTCTACATTCAACTTCAAACTGAGCGGCATCGAAGATCATCGACCACCAGCTAGCCGCCGCCTCGCTATAAGCGCGCTGTCGTCCAGCCGTTAGGTGCAGCCGCGCGGACACCTCGGTGGTGCTGAGCCGTTGTTTCCGTTACGTGCTTGCGTATGATTGACGCCTGGTTTACGGCGAGCCGATGAGGTGAGGCGGCGCCGGTCCCGTGGCGAGCGGTTACGCGGGGCGACAACCTTAAGAGGCTGACAAGACCAAATTTGTTAAAATTGATAATATTTAAGCAGTTGTTTAAGAAAAACTATTTGTTCTAGCACATCAAAAAAAATATATGTTAATATTCATCATATTTCCAAGACCGTAGACGGACTCGAAACATAATTGGACGAAATCGGCTCGATAGAAAATAATTGCAAAGATTGGTCTTAAAATAATTTTAAACGGTTCTATGTCCTTATTTTTTCGACGTATGGGTCTGCAATTCAAAACATGAAGTCCACATATTCATACCTAAACCGTAGACGAGCCATATTTCACAAAAAATCCACACTTTTTTTTTTTTTTTTATTCATTATTTTCGGCTAAAACGTGGCCGCTCAAGTAACACTCGCTCTCGTTTACTCCGATACAAATAGGTAGTGTGCGCGTTTTTGGTGTTGACAGCGCCTTAAGATTATCATTAAGAACAATCATATAAAACTTAATTATAAGTATTTATACTTTGTCACATGGGCTCAGGGACTGCATAACCGAAAAATACCGGTATTCTATTTTTACGTTATGACGTCATATCGGTTGTCAAATGGCGGTTTCGGTAGCAGAACCTTTATATTCCGCTACCGCTTATTCTTTATTTTTTCCGGTACCGTAACCGCTTTTTATAGGTAACCGATATATCGACTTTGGCCTGGCGTTGTTGCCAAACCGCCGGCAGCCGCACAGATGTTTTGTCTTTTTGTCTTTAAATGTTTAGTAATAGCCAATGCTTCTTCTGTCAATGTTTGTAGTGCCAGCTCACTTTTTTTTTTTTCGGTTACCTTTATAATACCGTTATTTCAAAACGGTTACGGTACCGTTATGTTCGTGCGGCGCGCATAACCTTTACGACATAACGGTACCGTAATTGAATAGCGGTTTCATACCTGTATAACCGTAACCGAAATAAGTCCCTGAATGGGATGCTATTTAGGTAACACCAGTGTACGTAATATTTGGAAAAACAAAACCTGAAAGCATATAGTGCACAGCACTACGGTGGTATGGTTCAGTCCCACCCTACCCCCAGGGGTATGGCTAGGGGTAATGGTGGGGCATATTTTCTAGTTCCATATGGATCTACCGGGATATTAATTTTGAAGGAAATTTCCCAGAAGTACCATATGGAACTAATGGTTCATATTCCCCTGTTCTACCTATCCCTACCGGGTTGTCTCCACTGGTAGGGATGCATGGATTTTTTTTCATATCAAACGTCTACTTCTGCTAACAAAGTACAAACTTTGTCTATACATATAACTCTTAAAATATCAAATGCATAAGCGTGCCTTTTACGTTCATAGTAATGTTTGAACGCTGTTAATCGTGTAGGTACAGTCACAAAATAGAAATAAGAAATAATGGTCAAATAAATTGTTGGAGAATCGAAATACAACTGATTCACCCTAGAGCACATTTCCGAAGATAGGTAGGTACTCAACTGATTTAAAACTAAAATAAAACCAGGTGTAAAACCTAGTATATGGAACTATTGGGATCATTTGTTTGACATTTACAAATATACCGATAGTTCCATATGGAACTAGAAAATATGGAACTTCTGGGATAGACCCGTTCAGAGCGACAGAAAATTTCCGATTTCCGCTTTTGCTAGTCTGAGTAACATGCATGTGAACTAACCTTAACCTAGGTTAGCGAATAACATTACTTGGAAATGGTAACCAATTGGTAACCAACCTAACGGCTCGTAACGTAGCCCAACAAACCTTATCCGGATAAAACTTGATGACAGCTAAGTGTTTTGTCTATGGCCTTGACTTGATGTCAAAGTCAAGTTCTATTATGAAAGCTGGAAGTAATCCAATTTACCGTTGGAATAAAAAAAACACCAATAGTTTTATTTACAAAATTGAATACTAAAGTATAGTATAGGTAGGTAAACTTATTGAGTAGTAGATCGGCTGCGATTGGCCGCCTGCTGACGGAGAAGTGATGGCATGGCAATAATGGCATCCGATAGGTCATCGTCTTTTCGCCGTGCCATGTGTGAAGAAATTATTTCCATCCGTTGACAGAGAAGTAATGGCATCCGATGGGCCATCGTCTCTCCGCCGCCGTTACATGTGGTGAAGCAGTTGGGTCTACCCGCTGGCAGAGAAGTGATGGCATCATGCTACGTGTGATGATGTTGGATCGGAAACCAGCTCGTTTGGCTATCAGCCTGTTGTGGCTGCAGTATTGTATCATCTAGACCGGCTAACGTTGCTCGTACATGTAACAAGAAATAAAACATCCAAAGTAAAGTTTTATTCAGTGAATTAAATAAATGCAGGGTTCTTTTAGTTTTATTTTTGGTAGTGGATTATTAATCAAACTCAATACAGCAAGTTCTTTTTCATAAAGCAAGACTACGCGATAACGATAAGCTGTAAAAATAGATAATGCTGCAAGATTTAAGCTTTTAAATAAACCGTAAGTGAATGAATCGTCTTATAATTATTAATCGTATGGCGGTTTCACACTGGTAAATATATGTATTCGTATTGATGTCGCTGATAGAGTTCCAGTGTGCGCTGCGAGGTTCAGAAGGAACAGTGCAGCTGCCGAGTTTGTTGTCTTATAATTATAATAACAGCATACTATAGATATATATAATTATAACGCTATCTCCGGAAAGAGTAGCTAAACCTATTATTTGCAGTTATACCTACCTATGTACGAGTACCTATCTTATCCTACTATTGCTCAGTAGGTATGCGGTGTTGTGTTGCTGGTGACATGTAAGGTCGCCAGAGCTCCCGAGGCTGTGTTGTTTCCGGCTTGTGTTATGGCCGGGTTGATTCTTGCTAACAACGCGCAACGGAACGAATCCTCAAATCGATAAAGGGTCGGCACAGCGTCAGTGATGATTCTGGAATCGCATCAGGCAGACCGTATGCCTACAAACTAAAATTTCTAAAGCTATCTCTTTCGGCATATCGTCAAACAATACTATTAAACCCAGTAACAGTAAGGGTACTTTTGCATACAGAACCCAAAGAAGACAAAATGAGAACTTCCTCGGATAAATGGTTCTGGATATTGCCCCCTACATCCAAACTTACAAAGCACAACCACAACCTCACAATCTCACAGACTTTTCCTCTGTATTATATTACTTGATCCAAATTTTGACGCTGAAGTGTATTTAATATCTCTTTGCAATCCAAAAATGAGAGTGGACCATAACAGCATCATCATCCTAGCGTTATTCCCGGTTGAACCCTAAAGGAGCTCGGGGTCCGCTTTGACATCTAATCCCAAGATTTGGCGTAGGCACTAGTTTTACGAAAGCGACTGCCACTGACCTTTCAAACCAGAGGGAGATCTAGACCTTATTGGGATAAGACCGGTTTCCTCACGATGTTTTCCTTCACCGAAAAGCTAACGGTAAATACTCCATGATAAGTTCCGAGAAACTGATTGGTACGGGCCGGGATTCGAACCTACGACCGCCGCTTGACAGCCACATGCCTGAACCGGCAACAGCATTAAAAATAATAATTTATGAGTACCTACTACTTTCTAAGCTAGAGCAATATTTACTCCCATTCTGCTAACATACTTCGACTCGGTTCTATAAAGATGCGTTAAACCCACAGATTAATATAAGGAGATCGGATATTTTTATTGAGTACGCCTGTCGCAAGTTTTACCCACACAAAGCACAATTAATTGACAAGACAAAGCACGCACACTTGTATACCTACGCTTTTATTGGACAATACACGCGCATCATATCAGGCATTTTGGGAAGAAACGTAAATAATATTCTCTGTGATCAGCACGCGTGCACACTCGGTAACAACGGACGGTGAACTAGCGGCAGAGTATGCCCATTGAGCTAACAACTGCGACGCGGCCGCCGGCGGCTTGTGCTCTATGCTCTGAGGTTAAAGCATATTTCTCAGTACATCATCAGTTACCCAGTACCTACTCACTGCAACATTATGCTGAGTCTAGCCCCTTTTTTAGCATCACACGTTGTTATGCCTTGTTGTTTTTAGGGTTCCGTACTTAAATAGTAAAACGGGACCCTATTACTAAGACTTCGCTGTCCGTCTGTCTGTCACCAGGCTGTATCTCTTGAGATATCACGGTTCTTGAACCGTGATAGCTAGAGAGTTGAAATTTTCACAGATTATGTATTTCTGTTGCCGCTATAACAACAAATACTAAAAATAAAATAAAATATTTCAACAAACGTGATTTTTTTGCCGTTTTTATAGATAATGGTACGGAACCCTTCATGCGCGAGTCCAACTCGCACTTGGCCGGTTTTTAAAGTTTGATTAATACACTGCGTGTATAAAATGTGATGTATGATTAAGCTTTTCCATGTCTACGAAAATTAGGTTAAACGGGCTTTATAAAACAGGGGCTTAATATATGTAGATATTATAGATTAGTACGTACCTATTTTTAGCAGCCAATCTTAAGCTGGCGTGGGTTGTGGGTCTTGAAATCATCTTTCGTGTTTTACGGTTCAACTACTTTCTTAAGTAGGTACCTCGACTACGCGATAAGCTATAATAATACACTATGCTGCAAGAATAAACAGTAAGTGAATCAACCAGCTATATGTATACAATACACAAATACCTACAATATATATAATTATAACTAGCACATTTGAAGCAGGAGCAGCCCAACTGGAGTAGTGCCTTCACCTTACAGAAGACCGTAGTCATAATAACGCCACTACTTGCTCTGTCGGTTAGGTATGTGGTGTTGTGTTTCTGGTGGTGAGTAAGGTCGCAAGAACTCCCGAAGATGTGTCGTGATGAGAGCGAGGGACCCGTGATCGTCTCTAGCTATCACCACAACGAATCCTCAAATCAATAAAGGGTCGGCCACACGCTTTTCATTATTCTGGAATCACATCAGGCAGACCGTATGCCTGTTTTCCACCCACTTAGTATAAAAGAATACTTCCAAAGCTATCTCTCTCGGCATATCATCAAACGATACAACCCAGTAACAGAACAGACGGACGGAGCCTGAGTAGTTGAAGGATCCTAGGTACAGAGTACAGAACCAGAAAAAGACAAAATAATAACTTAATCCTCGGATAAATGGTGCCGCATAATACTCCCTAGCTCCCTACATACAAACGTACAACCTTACAAAGCTAATACAATCTCACAGACTTTTCCTCTTTATTATATTTCTACAGATAAAAATACTTGACCCATATCAAATTTCAGTAATTCGGTACATTTTTTGACTTTACTGATCGAAATAAGGTCTAACGGGCTTTATAAAACCCGAGCTTAATGGAAGTAGATATTATATATACCTATTTGTAGAAGTCAATCTTAGGCTGGCGTTGGTTGTGGGTATTGTAAACGTCTTTCGTGTTTCAGGGTCCACCAAGTTTCGTTAGTAGGTAGGGTAGCTCAAAAACCACATGAAAAAAAATAAAATAAAATTGGTAAACACGATAAAAGAATACCTAAGGATACGTACCCCCGAACACACAAATGAATGACGTGAATGTGTGGAAACACATTCACATAAACGAAAATGATATGCATACGGAGGGTTCCGTACTTCAGAAGAAACAGGTGCCAAGAGTTCAAATGATACAGCCCTGTAACAGATGGACGGACGGACATACAGGAGCCTTAGGATCAATTTCAGCCAAGGTACTTAGATGGAGATTTGACACCATATACTGACAACAAAATCTCAAAAACTTCTGTTCAAATTAAATTGCCCTATTGGATGTCATAAGGTCATAAATGTCGTCATCATCATCATATCAGCCGAAAAAAGTACGTTGCTGGGGATGCCTATACCTACCTACCTACCCCAAAAATGCCACAGTTACCGGTCCTGCGCCAGGCGAGCGCATTTGCCTACCAGGTCATCAGTCCACCTTCTTGAGGTACTTGGTCACCACTCGAGAAACTTTCCGCACCAACGGCCATCGGTTCTACGAATCGAATCGAATCCGAATACGAATCGGTTCAATCAAGGCCCCAAAAATACCATGGAATCACCATCATCCTCCTAGCATTTACCACTAACCGTCAGGCAAGAGATAATTTGAAATTATAATTTGTTTCTGGATCTCTACCATTGGCCTGACGGTCGCATCAAATATGTTTTCAAAGGAAAAGCTTCGTCGCCAACCATGACAAACGGGGTGGTACCCGTAATTATTGAATTCGGCAAAGATCGGCCAGGTATTTTAAGTATTATTATTTAATTTCTGTCCTTTAGGAATAGCTCTTTAGAGCTATTCGCAAAAAAGCTGCCATATCGCTATTCCGGCCTTAAGATCAAACATCCACGTAGATAAATTTGTAATGTGCGTCAACCTAGGTCAATTAAACTATGGAAAATGATTTTTTTGTGATTAAAGTATACAGAACCACTATTTGCTGGTGCTTCGATACAAAAATGCTTGCCATCTAATGCTCCAATGCAATTTGGGAAACGCCACAGCTTTTCAAATTCATCTGCAATTTTCCTCCACGTCTCTTCATTTGGCTGTGGCCACCACCTCTTTCATTTAACAAAATATTGCTCGACAAGTTTCGTTAACAATTTTACAAACGGTAGAATGACCAATTCGAAAATTGAGCCAGAGTGCTTTGAATGAATCCCCTGTAGTCAGGAATCTGCAAATAAATTTTACCTTAATTTATAATTTACAAATGGATTTTAATTTATAATTATTAGCATTACCTATAGATATGATTGGGTAGCATTATTTATTTAATTTGTTTTTCTTCTCAAGCGTCAACTCCGAGCAATTGACTGTTGTTACCTACAGTTACCAAACACTTATAAATACATATTATTTAGACATTCAAGTAACAATAACGCACACATTTATGTTTACACAAAATATAGACGCATTGCTGCACAGCATAAAATATAGGATCTGCCTTCCTGATTGTACACAAACACAGACACCGTAGCGTATGGATACTTGCGACTTCACTAGTCCCTATACAAGCATGTTCTCAACCCTTCATTCAGACCTCTGATTACGCGTAGTTTCTACGAATCACGGCGTCAAGATATATTTGTGGGTGAACGTTGAGGAAGTTGAGCTTAAAACAAGTTACAGAATAGCGGGGCTGGAGAAAAATGCAGGTAATACACAACTCACCCACACTCTCATAGCGCATACCTACTTAGATTTTATTGAATTTGCATTTTGCTTACCTTAAACAAAGAGCTAGTCGATGTTCGGAGGATATCGGTTTCTGGAACCTAGTAATTTTCTTTTCCAAACAGTGTTTAACTTTTTCATGGATAGAATCTTGTGTCACGTGAAAATAATCATAAAATTTGTCATCATAGGTCCAAAGATCTTTACACAACATTTTGAACTCTCCTCTTGCTTCACGGGAACGCCAAAGTCGATGCACGCCAAATTGTTTTGAAGAACATAGTATCTTCTTCTTCGACATTTTATTTAGCTCTGTTTATCGTATTTTATCGTATAAATGAGAGAACTTATGCAAGTATGTTGCAGTGCTGGAATAAATTACAATGACAATGACTCAGTGACAATGACAGACTTTCTTTGACATTAGAACGACGGAAACGGCCCGGTCGCTGCCCGCTGTGATTGACACGCAACGCTCGGAATCGGCCCGGACGTGGCACGGCGACCGAGCCTCGGTGTCGGCCCGGCCCCGGCCCGGTGCGAGCTCGGTGACATAACGTTTGCACAATGTCCCGGCCCGGTGTCGGCTCGGCGTCGGCCCGGAAACGGCCCGGAAACGGCCCGGTGGTGAAAGGTGTATCAAAATAAGCTCGGTGACGGCTCGGTAAGTTTACGGCCCGGGCCGGAACCAGCCCGGTCTAGCGTGAATCATCCTTTATGTGGATAAAGTACCTATATTTGGAATAGCCTTACATTCATCGCATAACATTTCAACAACAGAAATAAGTACCTACCTACTTGAACTGTGTATGCCGGCAGATCAATAAAATTGATGTTCCATTTTTTTTCACGACCGATCATTTAGCCGGGAGATGCTGACACAAATTTTTAAGGTATTTGTACCAAGTATGGCGACCCTTCAGGGGTCTAATTACGTAATGAAGAAAAGGAAAATTATGGTCATAGCGCTGGTACCGGCCGCCCAAACACGTGGGCGTTAATCGAACGTGTCGGGTAAATTACGATAGTCAAACGATTTGTTACACAAAAAAACTTGTATTTTCCGATAGTCGATGAAATAAGAGGTAGGCGGTAGCGTAATGCCATATTTCTCCGGTGTGGCTTAGAGCCCGCCATACCGATGAAAACACAATGATGCCATGGTGTAAAAAATGGTTTTACGTATTGTAGAGTCGTATTTTGAAAACGTGCCGAATAAATAAGTTTTTCAAGTATGTGCCCACTTTTACCCACTACTAGAAGTATGGCAAATATAATAACGGTTACATTGTATTATATTCTTCCCTAAAATCCAAATGCCATATTAGTACAAATCGTTAAAAAAAATAAAAAACATAACTCCTTTATCCCTTGGAAGTCTTGGAACCGTTCGAAAAATTTGGCATGGTGATTTTCGTTAATGGCTTCTCAACGATGATTAGCTATGCAAAAATTAGCCTGGTACAAATGTTTGAATTGGTTGTTTTTTAATTAATGTGTTTTCATCATTATGGCGGGCTCTCAGCCACACCGGAGAAGTATGGCATTACGCAACCGCCTAACCTCTTTTTTCATCGACTATCGGAAAATACAAGAATTTTTGTGTAACAAATCGTTAGACTTTCGTAATTTATCCGACACGTTCGATTAACGCCCACGCGTTTGGGCCGCCGGTGCCTGCGCTATGACCATCATTTTCCTTTTCTTCATTACGTAATTAGACCCCTGAAGGGTCGCCAGACTTGGTACAAATGCCATAAAAATTTGTGTCAGCATCTCCCGGTCTATCAGTAGTGACGCTGTCTACGAAGCTGAAGGTCCTGGGTTCGAATCCCGGTAAGGGCAAATATTTGTGTGTTGAGCATGAATATTTGTTTCTGACTTTCTGAGTCTGGGATGTTTTCTATGTATATATATTAAATATATCGTCGTCTAGTACCCATAACATAACACAAGCTTTGTTGTTATTGACTACTATGGGACTAGTTCGATTTGTGTTAGATCGTACCGTAATATTTATTAACTATTATTTTATTCAGCATTTTCCTCAAAGCTCTTTGTAAACCTTCGTAGATTTTGATCATTATTTGAGATCCAATTATCAAAACAACATCGCGACATAAGTACCAAATAAATACCGAGCCAGTTTGTAGTAGACCTAATTGTTTAATCTCGTCAATACTACCTTTTGTATATAAAAGATCGTAACTGAAAGGATTTTCCTATTAACATAAATCCTTCGGTTCAGCGGGAGCCGACCGCTCTTACCGGTGCTCGTACCCTTTCGTCTGCGGAAATGAAAGGCTAGTCGGAACGTGAGCCGTTCGCAAATGATAGCACTTACCTTTAGGGGCTTTAGGAGGCAATCTAATTGAAAAAGTAATATTTGAATATAGTTTTTTTAAGCATAGAATAGAGATTCCGTAAGTTTGTTCGGAAAAAGATCTATCTTATAAATGTAGGTACATAGAATCCAGGAAATTTTCTTTTAAGAATATATTTCGACTAAACAAAGTAAATTAATTTCGTATTTAATGATTCATTCAGTTGTCGGTCGTGTTTTCGGAGCCTATTTTTCGTATATTAAAGAAGACATAATAAAAGTCATAGTCGTAGATACGATAGATAAAGGCATGAACTTTACCCATCATCATCATTGAAAGCATGAAACCTATTAAATATACAAACGCTGGGTTTTTTTTGTCCTAGCATAACTATTGGATTAGTCGAAACTAGTAAATTACACTCATCTGCTTGATCAATTTATTCGTGTATATATTATTTTATAGCTACTAAGATCCACGAGGCCGTGCATGTCGCCGATAACAGACAGACTTGGCGAAACATCATTAAAGAGAAGACTATCAACAAAGGGTCACGACCACAGAACACCTTAATATTATAGAATGGCGATGTGGGCGTGGCACGCGCGCCACTAGAGTTTCAGCATGTGCTTAAGCTTTCGCACCAACGTCACCCGATCGCCGTGTTGTTGTAGGTGACGTGGAAGAGAGCCAACCCAGGAATTCCACCAGTGCGGAGCCAGCGTAGACTCAGTGCAGCACACGTTGGCCGAGTGTCCGGTTTGGAGTGCAGAAAGACAGGAGGTGGTCGCCCGAATAGGGCAAGATCTGTTGCTGCCAGCCGTAGTTCGGTGGTGTCCAGCAAAGCGATGGAAATCGCGCTTGATACCCCTTCTATAGTATTTAGTGTTATGTGGTCACGACCCTCAGCATTGAGGATAACGACGCATGGAGGATATCCTATAGCCTCGTGCTTTCAATAAGTGCAAAATTTGTTAGGTGAATTTTATTTTTTATTCTGTACAGGATTATTTTAGCCAACCCATTGGCGAAATACTTTTTAATGTAGGTAATTCGATATAAAGTACTTTTCATCCATTAAACAAATGGTCGTGCCTCAATTCGTATCTCCGACTATGACTCATGATGCGACAGTAGGTACTGGCTCAATAGACATTTCGATTGTATAAAAAAGATATCCAAATTGGATACGATACTAGCATTAACTCTTTCATTGTCGACCAAAAGAGCTGTTCATTTGGTTAAAAAGACGTACGAAAGCCGCACATTCCCTTTGTGACCGAGATGTTAATTTAACTGAACTTTTTATCGCATTAAAACTCCTCCGGAACATTTCGCTGTAAAAACACAAGACCTAGTTATCCGGTGTCGCACTGAAAGGTCGAGACGTGGCGCATATAGCGGACAAAATACCAGTGGGTTTAAAAAATGCTGCTGTAACAACAACAGTGGTTACAGAAGCTATGCGGCTCATTATAATATATCCACTCACTTGCTTTCGGATTTTAAAAAAGGTAGCCTAAATTGCTTTCATTTTTTTATCTAGGCAGCCCATACTTCGCTTGGCAACCACAGTTATTTACCAGAAACAATTTAGGGTTGCACGAAATTGGCAACTGTGGTTACCATAAGGATCAGATTTCAAAAAATCTTCCACCAATATATATACAACATACCTACGGACCTAAATTACTGTTATCTTATTCCACGGCTCTGCTCTATGTAATATACGAGCAGAGTCGCGTGGGCTGCTAGTATTTTGAATTCCTTATTATTAAAAATAGGAACGCTTCACCACCATCTCACCTGATGTTAAGTGACGATGAGGTCGAGGGTATTACATGTATAGGTACCTTGATAGTGCTTGTCACTCTTGTCTTAAAAAGGTCCAAGTTAAGTTTGCCGTAAGTGAGTTCCTCTCTTTAACTTTCCTGGTGAGAAAACTGGACGCATAGCGCTTCGTTCGAATCAATGGCATATCAACAACATAATGATGGAAACCCCGTCCACGCGCCTAGTCCCAAGATAGACATAGACATAGACATATTTTATAACAAGATAGCGAATTGGTGAGAGGCGGATTCATTTGTGTTATCCTTGCGCACACTCACCGAAATGTATCCCTGTAGAACACAGCTTTTGCCTTAACGCTTCACTAGACCTAATGCATTTTTCTTTGTAACAGGGAACTTTTCGGGTTTTCTTTTAAAATCTTCAAATATTTAATACTTAGTCGTTAGGATAGGTCAGGTTTGTTTAGCAATAATCCTATAAAACTTACTATTTAAGAAAAAAATACATTAGGTCAAATGAAATTCAGGGATAAAGTAGTTAGGTCTAAAAAGGGAGAACAGTGTAAGAAGAACAAGCTAGGTCAACTTTATTGGAAGTCGGCATAGCCTATTATACGTCCTCTTCAATTTGATAAGCAGAGTTGATCATTCAATCTCACAATGTGCCAAGCCAAGCTGCTTAACTTTCGACACGCGCTTGTCTAAATAGTTGCTTTCTTGAATCTTGCTGGCCTACTGTATTTTCTCTCTTACTGCGGCAAGAGTGACGTACTAAAGTACTCATATAAGAGGATTAAACACGGTAATAAGGTTTGCACTCCGGCACACTTGGCCGGGTCAAGCTGGGCTTACTGAAGTTTTGTGTACTGAGAATTGTGCGGCAAAATATAATGCTACTCACAATTTGTTAGTATATTTGTATATAGTTTTCGGCTGGCGGTTGGTTTGCGTCTTGGGGCCAACATAGTGGAACCACATCGCTGCCACTGCGGCACTATAGTTGATAGGACGGGTCATCACGGCCTCGCTTGCTCAAAAAGCGCCGGCCGCATATCCCGTCACTCCTGCCTCAACGATATTATCCGTCGGGCTCTGGTCAGTGTCAACGTGCCGGCCACATTAGAACCAAATGGCCTAGCACGTGATGACGGCAAGAGACCCGACGGGATGACTCTCGTGCCTTGGAAACAGGGGCGGCCCTTAGTCTGGGATGCCACATGTGTGGATACACTAGCGCCGTCCCACCTGGGCACGACGTCGTTGAGGGCTGGTGGAGCGGCCACCGAGGCTGAGGCAGCAAAGCGCCGCAAATATGCAACTCTTAACGAGAATTACATATTTGCGGCGTTTGCCGTGGAGACCCTGGGTCCTTGGGGACCGGATGCAATTAACTTTTTTAAAAAGCTAAGTTACATGCTCATCCGGTCCTCTGGTGACAACAGGGCTGGCTCGTTCCTCGCACAGCGAATTGGCATTGCCATTCAACGGGGCAACGCAGCCAGCCTTATGGGTACTCTGCCTAGTGGCAGCGATTTGGGGGAAATATGTGTATATAGTAGTTTAGGTTCACATAGTTTAGGTTAGGTTTAGTTAGTTTTTAACTTTCTGTTTCATGTTTTTTTAATTGTTGTAAATAAATGATATCCAACTTTTTGTATTATTGGTATTATATTATACAATTTCTTAGCAATGCAACACGTAGGTATTTGCGATGAGTTTTGATAGTGGGAAGAAAAAAATGGGTAGGAAATAAAACTATTCTACTTTAACGACAAACACGATTATTTGATGAAGACGCAAAACAAAAGAAATTAATAACTAATGTGACCAACTAAACAATGACTTAAGTATTCCGTGACAATGACAAATATTAACCAAGACGAAAAAGGCAAATGCCTAAAGTAACGACTACAACATGGGCCAAAGTGAATGAGAGTTAAAAATGATTGAAATTGAATGAAACTTACTAGACTAACTTTTTTTAAGTAAGATTTCACAATTAAATAAACTATGTAGGTACCTACTACATGGTACTAATTTTTTTTTTTTAACAAAAATGATTTGTAATGTTTGTACCTAATTACAGACGAATGAAACAAAAGCGATGTGAGACAGAAAAGAGAAAAAGTCTTAAAATAACTTCACAATCACACGATTTAACCACAATGATTTCATTCGCCCTTAATTCATTTAGCCCATTATGTTTATTTGGATTTCTAGCATTAGACTTTATTTCTAAAATGTATGTTATAGATATTATAGAGAATAAACCACAGAAGATCAAATGTACCCTGAAGAAGATCATGTGTGATAAGTAAAATAATAGAAAATAAATAGATAGATACTGTTATGCGAACCCTTATATTATATAAATAAGTTAAGTTATATAGATTAAACTTAGAAATGTGATAGATATTAGCTAAGCTTAGCAAATAATCTCAAAAAATTGAGATTGCGCTAAGCAATTAGTAGACATACTTGTAACAATTAAATTAATGCAATAAACAGTTTAAATTTTAATTTGAATTTTTTTTTTTTTTATGTAAAGTAGAATTATTTTATGATTTGTTGGCATTTGCCGGCGATTTCTTCAGCGTGATCTTCCGTATCAACTTACATTCCCATTGGCAGTTGATTTTCAGGATAAAATGGATCGTAGTTTATTTCAGGTTATTCTATTTTTATCAATTTCAGGATAAATTTTCAGGATAAAATGGATCTTAGTTAATTTCAGGTTACCCTAATATATTTTTAAATTTCATCTTAATTTGTTTATTACGCTTCTGGGTAACAAACATTATTAAATCCAGACTTTTACTTGAAAATAGATATGTTACCGTCAGATTATGAACACCAGATAAGATCATAATCAGTTTATAATCTTACTCGCGATATTATAAATTGCCGAATAATTGTGATATGATCGTAGTTCACAACTTACCGAGTCGAGATTGATAGTTTATAAACTAACGAAAAATAATGCATTAAATTGTGAATGGTTACGACAGTTCACAATTTTCCGACAGTTTATAATATCGCGAGTGAGATTATATTACGCAGGCAGAACCACAGGTAAAAGAAAATCATAAACCATAATTAACTTTAAAAACAAAGTTTAAACCGACTTCAATTCAGTACTTTGTTAAACCACATAGGTACATGAGAACTTCCACATTTCCTTTCCAATTTACTACATGAACTGCTCTCCAAGAGCAAATGCGTTGATTATTACAGAAAAAACCCAAGTCGCTATCTGTGGGCTGATAATATTGGAGGAATTCCGTCGATTCCTCATGGATCTCAGAATTAACACTGCATTAGTTGCTACTTCAACGGAATCATGTCAGAATCTTCGACGTACTTTACATATTTGAGGAGGTCCACATGTCATCTGTGGTCTTCATCATCAGTTTCACTTCACCAAAATTGCGATTTCCGAGGGTAAAGTAGAGTTATGATAGAAAATACCGAAATCACTACACGCGTGCCTAATAAAATTAGAGGGTTGCCCTCAATTTCCCTGGGATCCCATCGTCAGATCCTGACTTGGTGAAAATGGGACCACCTCGGGAATATACTCTTTTGATAAAAAAAAGAGTTTTGGAAATCCGTGTACAATTGACGGTGAAATCGGCGAACATACATAAAAAAAATACAGTGGAACGTATAACCTCCTCCTTTTTTGAAGTCGGTTAAAAATGGATCGCATGAAAGACTATGTATGTATAAAATCCTTCCAGAAAATTCTGCAACGAACAACAATGCGGGTAACAAGCACATGACGCCGGTGGAGTTTAGCATTAACATTTAATAAAACCAGCTCCGGCGCAAAGCCGAACAAATACCTACCTTAATCCGTATTAGCCTTTGAAAATACGAAATGCAACGGCAAATTTGGTGGTTGAAATTAAGTGGTTCAAATGTGGGTGAGATTATGTTGAAGTGCACAAAGTGTGGCCGTGATTAATGTTTTATTTTGTATACTTGTACAGTCACCGGCATTAACGTCTGCCACAACAAAGCGAGCATACATAATTATATTTATATCTGACACGACTTATTTCTATGGCCGTTAGGACGTTATCAACCATATTGTTGATACTCATCATGGCCTTGCGTCTATTTAAGACGATTAAAACATTGTTAGGGATACATCTTTTTTGGTGACTATATAGAGACCAATACGAAACCGTCATGATCTTAAGATTTCTAGCAGACGAAAAACAAACATTCAGTTCGCCTAATGATAAGAAGACACCTTAGCCAAATGATGTATTCCAGAAGAATCACTAGTGCGTTGCCGATTCTTTATTGATTTAAAGATTGATGGTGTTGGTAGCTGGACACGAACGCGGGACCCTCACTCTGAACACGGCACATCCTCTGGCTGACTCTGTTCGGCTCTGGATCTGTATGTTTTGTGGAGAATATCGATCGACGAATCAATATAAAAATCACTGTATAGGAAGATCCTAATTGCAGTTACTCACGCGGATGTAGCGTATGTTGCGAGGAGATCAGTATTGAATGTCCTAATTGACGATTGTGTGATAGCCCGACCCAAACTAAGCCCATTATGTCGGCATTGCAGCTCGGCCACGGTTGTATACGCGTAGTGTTGGTAAATGTATTATTATTTATTTACTTATTTATTCTCAAAAAAAACAACAATGGCAAGTACATCCCTTCCTGCTTCGCCAAACTGAGGACAGTTTGTCGGCGAATGTGCGCTCCATTCCAAAAGTCAAACATTGTTGTGTTTACCTACTTACTAAATTACCTATTTAATTTACTAACACTAAACTTAGTGTACCATCGACGACACACTCAGCCGACCATTTGTGAACCTTATTACAACAGCATAAAGTCCACCAATAGTCCGCCAAGTGCGTCGTCGTTAGTGCGTGACTGGTGCAACGTCTAAATTAATTTTATCTAAAAGTATTTTTTTTTAAAAAGACTCAAGTTTTTGAAATTAACGGGACTATGAAGTTAAAAGACTTCAGACTTTTTTAAAGCATGAGTCCGAGAGTTTTATCGAGTTTTATTCACAACTCAGGGTTTAAGATTCAAGTCATTGTATTTTTTATAGTCTTTTTACAACTTTATATTAATATTTTCTGGGTTGTGATCAAATAAGGGACCCATATTAACAGACAGAACTAAAAACCAAAAAATTTGCTGATTGCTACACTACTTTACTGAGTACTTAAGTAAGCGCTAGTCTCAAGTGTTCCTACAAGTCTACTGAGTTCTTATGATAACTCAGTTGGTCCAAAAGCCTTAAGCGTAAACAAAACACTCGAATCTGTATAGATGACTCGAGTCTCTATAGAAGACTACAGAAGACTCAAGTCCCCCCCAAGTTGAAAAGAACTTGAGGTTCGATTCAATGTTTAGAGTCTAAAAAACTGAGTCTAGTCTTAGAAATGAAGACTCCAAGGATTTGAGTCTTTACCAACACTAGTTACGCGTCAATCGAAGCGAGCGCGCACGCACCAATGATGTTTACCGATTGAATTGAACGAGCGAGTGAAGCGAACGAAGTTCTCCGTTTCGTATGTCCGGATATCTGGATGTCCGCTGTTCTCCTCAACGGGTAAACCCGAAACCTTTCGAACGCACGTTAGGACAACTCAAATGTCATGTTCCCATACAAAAATTGACATGTAGATCTACCCGATGCGTGTACAATGCATTACGCGATCATTTTGTTTATTCCACAATTCAAACTCAGACTAAGGTTGAATATATGCAACATATATTTGCAAAGGTGTGTTTTCATATATTTCACACCTCGCATGCTTAACAGCTAAGTGCCAAATATATGAAAACTCAGCTTCGCATATCTCTGCTAAGTCCTTATTCCAATTTGGTGGAATCCAGCCTAAGTCGTATATTTTCACCGTCATCTTGCACTTTTTGCAGCATCGCTTGGTCGAAACCGAGATCCATTATTAAATTAACTGTGGATTTACTGAGGATAAGCAAGCTCAAGAAACGGCTTTCGGTGATTTCATTTTGTTGCGTCTCGAGTTGTTTGTCAGTGAAAACTAAGCATGACGGCTCTTTCTAGATGTGATGTGTATCTTTAGAAGTAAGTACAAGTGAATTCTGTAATTTCTTATTTGAGACGCTGCGTCTAGTAACAACTAGACTTTCAACTTTAACATCTAATCAAATACTATTAAAACTATTTTTTTTAAATATGAGATATCTTTATACTAGGTACGTACAACATTTGACACATTTTGATATTTTTGATTTATGCGTCATTAAAGATTTAGATTATAAAAACTACATATAGATACTAAAATAACGGTTAAACTTGCGTGTTAATCGTCACCACATGCGACATGTTTCTAACGCTTCCGGAATTCTTCTTTTATTCATTTCTTTATAGTGAGCTAAGGTTTACTAAAAAATACCGTAAATTCAAGACATTCATTTGAATTCCCACAATTGCCTCCATTAAACTAATAAACTACTTTAAAGAACTACATTAAAGAAAACGTACAAAACAAATCAGTCACTTCCAGTAACACTTAAGTGTCCAACCAGCTCTCAATTATTCACTAGAAAATTAGGAGTAATTGGCCAGTCCAGGCCTAAAGCAATCAAGATAAAAGCTCGCCCACCACAGACTGTATATAGCCTGGCTGGTTATATTTTGGGTTATGGTTGTGGCAGGCTTGGAATAGTGATGCGTCTTATATGGGGGTTTTAGGACATATTTGGCCTTTTACGTCAGTAGAGTGGTGTACTCAGAGGAAACAATTATGTGTAGTGTTTCTTGTTAGGGTAAGGCCAGATTTGATTCGTTTATTAGCAAATTAATAATATGATACAACATAACATATTTTGAGAATATTAAATATTAATGTGGGCACAATTGAGCGTTTTCCACACTTACTCAATTTTTACTCTGAATCGTTGATGGCAACGATCCTTATTTAAAAACAACTGTGTGCCAAATATTCCATTCCAGGGTCGTCACCTTTTCGGTATGCCGTCTTTTTTTGTATGGACATGACGTACTGTTCACATTTTTGGAAAATACTCATTAAGTTAAGAAAAGTATTATCTCGATAGTCTCCTGCTGTTTTTTCTTTAAAAAAGGGTGTACATTTGCAATTTTATTTATTAAACAACTCTAGTACGGTCTCAAAAATGTAAGGAACCTCATAGTAAACGTGTAGTGTAAAAAATACTAAGGATATTCATAAGCATGTTCAACTATATGAAAGTAGCAACAGTAATTTCATAATATTTATACTTTTTCATAACTCGGTTGTCGGGTAAAATATAGCTTATAACGCGGGTGAGCGAAAATATTAGAATTCTCACGAAAACCGCACAATATCAGACGCAGACGATAAGAACAATATTTTATGAAACAATATTTTAAAGGGATGTTCTCTTCGTTTTTTGAAGACATACGTTTGCCGTCTGTGAGCGACAAATCACTGTTAACGTGACTTGGCTGATTTAGGGGAATACATTATAATATGACGTTAGCCTGCTTCGGAATTGGAGTTGACTCTTAGTTAGATATATAGGTGTAAGCTCACACCATGACATGTATTCCCGTAAAGGATAGGAAGAGTGCATGAATTTTAATTTTGAGTGCATTTTTCTGCAATGATTGTAAGTTTGACGATGGCTAAAATATATATAATTTTAAAAAATTGTCTAGCTAATAGAGCAAAATGAAATATAATAAGTTTCTATCTAAAATTGTATTGCTTGTACAGTCAGCATCATACACATTAATGTATTTAGGATCTTATGATTATATTTTTGATATGTAAACTTTTATATTTTATGAATAAATGCGTATGAGTATTACTTAGAGATAAGGTCGAAAAGTTTATACTTTTGGTATGATGCTAACTGTACAAGCCAACTATGTTACTTTTTTGGCAGTCATCAACCACTCGTTGTTGTATGGGTTTGTCCTGTGTTGTTTAGGAGTTGCTTAAGCTAACCTTTTGTCTTCATTATCAGATCAGCTCGGCGGTGCCAAAATGTTGTGTAGTTACCGAATTAAAGAACGGGCATAGGCCACTGTGCCCATCTCCGGAAAAAATGGGGCTGGAGCGAGCAGGGATGCTGCGATTGCGGATGCCCAAAGCAAACTGTGCAGCATATCGTCTTGGAGTGTCCACTAACCAAATACGATGGCCCAGCAGAAGATTTTAAAAAATGTACGAGTGCAGCTGCTAACTACCTGGCAGAATGTAAATTTAGATTATAAAAACAGTGTGTTTAATAGCCATACGATAAATAAAATAAATAAACCGAATTAACATTAGTATGTCCAATTCAAACTCAATGAATACCGGCCAAGTGGTTGAAAATGGATTGCATTTGAAGGGCAACTTACATAGAGAAGTGCAGGTTAAATAATAGTATATAAATAGTATTTTATGCAACTGTTGTATAATAATGGTCTTAAAACGCGAGCGGCGTAGGTTTCGATGCGAGCATTAGGGCATCGCAATTAAAGACGCCACGAGCGTTTTTAGACCAGTTATACACCGTTGCATACAATATTTTTTCTACGACAAATTTTAATTAGATATCAGAATACAGAATAGACTTTTCAGGCAGCAAGATTTCTATTCGTTCTTTTGCTACTCACGCAATTTCTTCAGGACTGCAGTTATTATTTCTTCGACCTTTTTCAAAGGAACGTTCACTTTTGTTTTCACAAACACAAATAAAACTTTAATAGTTTAGGACTAATAGCTTATCATCTTAACTCTTTTCATACTTGTCTTTTTAGGATTCCGTACTCAAAGAGTAAAACGGGACTCTATTACTAAGACTCCGCTGTCCGTCCGTCCGTCTTTCTGTCACCAGGCTGTATCTCACTGATACCGTGATATTTCCAGCTGAAATTTTCACAGATGATCTGTTGCCGCTATAACAACAAATACTAAAAACACAGAATACAATAGTTTTTATAGATAATGGTACGGAACCCTTCGTGCGCGAGTCCGACTCACACTTGGCCGGTTTTTAGGGTTCCGTAGCCAAATGGCAAAAAACGGAACCCTTATAGATTCGTCATGTCTGTCTGTCTGTCTGTCCGTCCGTATGTCACAGCCACTTTTTTCCGAAACTATAAGAGCTATACTGTTGAAACTTGGTAAGTATATGTATTATGTGAACCGCATTGGTGTATCCAGTGAGCACTGCGAGATCCTAGAGGACAATGCAGTTGCCAAGTTGTTGCTCTGTTAGCACCACCCGGGGATCACGTGTAGGGTTATTTAAGGTAATTCCTACGGACGTAGAGCAACAGCGATCCCTATCCATGTAATCCAGTGACCAAAATGCCATACGATAAATAAATAAATGTGAACCGCATTAAGATTTTCAGACAAAAATCTAAAAAAAACATTAAGTTTTAGGGGTTCCCATACACAGAACTAAAACTCAAAAATATTTTTTTCATCAAACCCATACGTGTATTTATGGATAGGTCTTCAAAAATGATATTAAGGTTTCTAATATTTTTTTTTTCTAAACTGAATAGTTTGCGCGAGAGACACTTCCAAAGTGGTAAAATGTGTGTCCCCGCCCTGTAACTTCTAAAATAAGAGAATGATAAAACTAAAAAAAATATATGATGTACATTAATTACCATGCAAACTTCCACCGAAAATTGGTTTAAAGTGTTTAAACGAGATCTAGTAAGTAGTTTTTTTTTAATACGTCATAAATCGTAAACCGCAATTTATTTTACGGAACCCTTCCGACTCGCAGTTGGCCGCTTTTTTTTTTACTGTTTTCTGGTGGGAAATCGGAAATGTGACACCTCTTTTTTATACACTGGCGGACAAAGAATACGGGTCGGTAAAATACTGTCATATTTCTAAAATAATGCAAGGTTGTAGAGTTTTTTAATCCTGTCAAGTTCTTTATTTAATTATACATGTAAACTGCATAAATAACAGTAAAAAGAAAGTTTACCAGGTTTAAATCAGACTAGTAAAAACTCATGAAAAAAACAACGTTAACGGAGCGAGATATCGCAAAAATCGTCATTTTTGGATGTTGATATTTTTATGATAGGATCCCGGAAATTGCTAATACATCTGGGTACTAAAAAGAATACTATGTTATGTAAATATAAAATATAGTGTTAAATATTAAAAAAAAAACCTATTGCAGTTATTTAATTTAGGGTGACCCGAATTTAATGACCGCGAGTGAAGTTTGTTTAATTTTTAATTTGTTTGCACTTGGTATCCGAACCAAACCGAATCCGGACGGTTTATTTTCATAAATAATAAAACGTGTAAACACACAATAGATGATGATTTATTTTTATTGTAGTAAATAATTTATAATATACGAATGTTAAATCGTTACTAAATACCTACTTTTATTTCGAAATATTTGTTTATGAAGTTGGCACACTGCAATATAGCGGCCGATTAAAAAATAAGTTAAACAGTGCTTTTATGAAAAATGTATGAACCATAAAAGTACGCTAAACAGTGCGTTTATGGGCCATAGAGCATGAAGTTTGTCGATGACTTATTATTGGTGTCATTGTATTTGAGCTACAGCCTATATAAATGACAGTTTAGGAGTAGAAAAAGCAAATATGAATCATCGCAACCACAGCCAATCTACTTAACAATTTAAGTACCTATTTTATTTGATCCAGTATTAAGAACAATAGAATAGCAAACTAGACTAACTAAATATATTTTTTAATTCCACAAAACTGCTCTTAGCTAAATAAATATTAGCTTTAGTGTAATAACATTTAATATTGAAACAGAAAATAAAACGTAACAAATTGTAATCCTTTGTTTGATTATGGTTAACAATTAATAGTTTTATAGCAAATATACTACCATGGTGGCAAACAACCGGATAACAATCAATAGCCCTCTATTGATTGTTATCCGGCTGTTGTTCGCGATATCAAGCTGTTGCTCGCGTCCGCAGGAGTTGCCTTTTTTTTTTTTTTTTGGACAGGAAAATGCTTTACGCATTTCTCCCGGGTGTGGGGATGGACCCGGGTGGATATGTGGGACTCCTCGTTGTGGGCTAATGAGGCCCCGAGTCTACCCACTAAAAACCTCTCCGTCTGCCGTCTTTGTGCCTTAGCGGTGGGCTGAAGGAACGCTTGCGCTTTACTTCTTCAGCACCACCAGCACCGCTCCAATTTTCGGAACACCGCCTCCGGAGGCCCTTGTTGACCTCGTTCGTTTTATGCCACCCGCAGGAGTTACCTACCACAACCCTGCAATTGTCCTCTGGGTGGTGCTAAATGAGCGACAACACTTTCGGCGAAATAGGCGCTACTATAAAAATATCACATGGATATTCGCCTATTCTACAGATCGCCATACGATTAAATACCGGATAACCCACCTGATGGACACTGCATGAAATCCACAAGCTCATTACGGACCTTTTAAAACAATACTGGTGACTATTTACCTAGATGTGTTGTCAGCTAAAGGGATTTTCTTCAATAATATTGGGGCACAATCTTAAATCGACGAATCACAATGCAAACCGAACTGGTCTCAAACTAAGCAAAGCTTGTAGTATGGGTTACTAAGACGACGATACGAGTATACATTGAAGATAAATAAATACTTAATACATATAAAAGATTAAAGACTCAGGAACAAATACTCGTGCCATTATAAATTCCCTTATTACCCACAGTGGTTGTCAATATATTTGATTCATTTCTATTCGTATGTCTTTCCCGCTCACGGGACAATGATGTCCCGGACCTTTGGGAGGCGTGCGTGGGGCTAGGTACCTACAAAGTACCAACTGAGCCAACACGTAGAGGCCCTTTTGACAATTTAATGAAATGCAAGGAGTACACCGAGCGGATGCTGTCCCTGCCCGTGTCATGGGACGCACACAGAGACAGCACCCGCTGGGGTGTATAGGGACTATTGTTGGTTGATGGAATCTAAAGAAAGCGGGTTATTGGGTGAAAATGATGGACTAGTGGCTGGGCTATTGGGTGAAACATCGGACGCCTGCCTAATAAACTGTCTCATTTTTTATCTCTGGCAGACGGTGACTCGCCAACTACTAGGTGGGCCCCTATTAATAGCGACATTAAAAAATGGCCTAAGGGCAACACCAGTCAGAGAGGCTGGGGGGGTAGAGAGGTGGCACTGGACTTTAAACATATAGCCAACTCGCCACTTAGGTGTCCACATCTACCCTCGAGCAACAGCTCTTGCGACTCCACTCTGGACAGCCAGTTAAGGCAAGCCAGAGGTGGGGGGCCTGTCCAACCAACCACCCGATCGGCTCAGCCTGACCACAGGACACCCCCAGGAGCACTCAGGTACGTAGGGTCGCTACTCCCTAACAGCCCGCCACAAGCTGCCTTACGTTGACTGATTGCACCAGAAATCTGGTGGGCGATGGGGCCGTCACATCCCTACGCCATAATAATTTGTATAATTATTATGAACAGAAAAAAGTACATTTGTATGTAGGGGGTAAAATCTGTACATGTAATGGGCATATTATGTTATACTTTATCCCATCGGTGCCGTCTGCTGCAACGTATATCTCATTTAATATAGGTAAACCTATATTTTTTTTTTTCATAATCACAGACAGCTGTCAACGACAATACGCCCGTCTTAAAAATGATATTACCATTCTCATATTATCCAACCATTCATTTGAATCCACATCTGCTCACGTGAGCTCGTACGGTGATGGATGCTCAGTCGATGGCTAATGCGAAGGAAGACGGATCTATCCCGCGGGACTCTCGCGCCGTTAATGCGACAAATGGTTTGTTTATTTATGTCATCTCCAAATGTAGGTACAATGGAATTCGTATGTGTCTGAAGATAGTATTTTAATATTAGGTGTGGGAGAAGGACAGCCTTACGGAAGAAAAACTTGACAACCTTCCAAAGAGGTTCCTGCTGATTTAAAAGAGTTGTATTATTAGTCATCTGATAATACTGTAAATCTACTAACCTTAAGGTATTCTTCAACCTACCACTTTCGCTACCAGAACTCATTAAGCTATTCCTTCGTTTTGTGTTTACACAAAGTGGAAAAGAAATACTATAAGCTAAGTATACGGACTTTTAAAAGATTGGCACCTCGTCCGCGTGATCTACGGTACCTATTCATCCCTAATTTTTCCTTTAAGGTATAGAAAAGCATCCATTGTTTTAATCCAGATTATAACGATATAAATGCCTCATCTAAATCCGTTCAGTTGTTTTTGCGTGAATAAGTTACAAGCATCCGAACTATCACATTTATAATATTAACAGGATTGAATTCTGCCAAGCCTAACGTAAAGTATCATAACAAAACCAATTCCAATGCAATAAATTGAATTGTTTCGAAGTTTTTCCAATACTACTGTAGGTACATACATACATTGGCGTGTCATTTGCCTTGATTAACTGAATCATCGCGTCACACTGAATCAGCAGCAGTTGGTATAGGTAGATATCGATTACTTGCTCAGATTCATATTCCGTCTATACGTATTTTGCAAATATAAACCCTATACTGCATTGAACAAAAATGCTTTTGCAATGGCAGGCGAGGAGTTTAAAGGTTTAAAAGTAGGCATCCGTGTTGATTTGGCAATCTGAATCAGACGTTGGACGTAGGTAATCGTATTGGACGTACGAAGGGTACGAACATTAATCAATGAAAAGGGTTGTTGGGAAACCAAAATTCAGTATTCCACAGTAATCTATAATTCATACAACTATTTATCGGTTGTCTGAAGAGATTAAAGCAGGTTGTTACTTATAGCTATATGGCGCATGTCACTCTCACACCTCAGGATTCTAACGACACCTCATATGTTGAAATTCATCAAGCTGTTAAAGCTGCAAAACGTGCCAAAGAAAAAGACATACATACCTAGGTACCTACATCACTCCTTCTGCCGCAGTCGATCAAAAAGGAACTTGCCCTCTGACACAATAGATCGCTATAACTGTTTCATATTCTATGCCACTTTCACCAGCTGTATGCCAGAGGATGGTTAGATCTATGAGGGCTTTGCCATTCCATAGGTACCTATCTAACTTATTTTATATTATATTACTATATCTTTAGATACGGATGTACATTCGCGCCTGTGTTTCCAAAAAGGGTACACAGAACTCATCAAAAGTTTATATTGCCACTTCCAGCAATTGTGAGTTTAAAGATGGACATTATGTGATAATGCAGTGATACGTTGCTAGCATATCGTCTACAACACATTTCAACCTTATCCCTCAGTCGACTTATACGACACCCACGGGGAAGAAACGGGGTGGTGCTATTCTATTCCGACAACACACTTAAACTTTATAATGTAGGTAGCTACAGTCATAGTACTGGAGGAGGGCCGATGACCTCGTATTATTATTTTTTACGCTAGCACTGTTCACCCAAGCAATGATGTATACATATCTGTTTTCAACTTCTCTTCACATGATTGGTGGCCAAACTATATCTTCAGCTATTACAGTATTAGCATACAATTCAGAATTCTCCGTAAAACAAAGGGGAATGAAAAATAACTGTACGTAAACCAGCCTTATTTCACCTAACAATAAATATTTAATCTCCATAATTTGCTTAACAAAATAGTAATTGAATATTTAAAAAGTTTTTCGCCTATAATCACCGAGCTATATTCAGCGTAAAAAAGACCCTCTAGAGTTTCTACTGTGATTATCCCGAACAGATGTAATTAATTTGACGTAGCCTCGCGTTAATTACAAGACGGGATCAAGACGCTGAGGGTCGCGTAAGCATGGGTTTAGAATGACTATATAAAAAGACGAGGGCGAATTTTTTTGACAGCATGAAGATTTTGGTAGACTTGGTTATTTTAGTATGCAACTAAGTATATATCGTTCTATTACGAAGACGCGCTGCGCTATTACTCATAACCATCATCATCATCATATCAGCCGAAAGACGTCTACTGCTAGACATAGGCCTCCCTCAAAGAGTGCCACAATGACCTGTGCTGCGCTATAAACAAAATACTAACTACTCATAGTAGGTACCTATACAATTCAAAAAAACATTCTCTTGGATACGTTTTATACGAGTTCTTTCATTTTAGGTACATCCCAAACGCTGACAGTTTGGAATGTATGATCTTTACTAATTATGCTTGGCTTAAGAGTCCGCAGTAAGCTCGGCCGAATTTCACCTTCCCATACAAACGGAGATGCGTTCTCATTTTAAAACTACGTGTTGGATTGTATCGAAACTTTGCATATACTTACAATGACATGAGGTATATCTAGGTCTGTAATTAGTTTGTATGGCTCCAGTTTATAAAACAAACGAAATACAGTTTTGTATAAAAAACTTAAATTGGGTGTACTATTTTTACTATGGTATCTGAAGCTACATAAACTAATTACAGACCTGGATGGTACTTAACTTATTCTAAGTACAACGTTTCAGAGCAATGAGAGCGTAACTACGTTTGTATGGAGAATCGAGCTTACTGCGGACTTTTCATATTCGCAATTATTCGTAAACACAATTTTTCACAACAGCATTTTCTGCATTCGTTATTCTTCATATCCCTAAATTGTACGCAAAAGCATTTCTTTGAATTTGCAATTCGTGATAAACACGATTCTTCACAACAGCATTTTAGCACATTTGTCATTCTTTACAATCCTCATTCATTAACTAGCATAATTCGTCTGTACTTTAATATCTTACTACTCCGAGATGAGATGAGATTTATTAACTTACGCAAGTTACTTAAGTTTTGCCAAATGGAAATGAATATTCTTAGAAATTGGAAATTATATCATAAATTTGAGCGAGGTCTTGGACTATCCAATCAAGACAATTAGGTTTAATTCAAATTCAAATTCAAATAATTTATTTCGGAACATTGTCCATAGTTGTTAGTAAAAGCAAAAACATATGAAAAACTTAATTCTAGTGTTAGTGGGTTTAAGAAGCCTTTCAGAGTATTACTGCGAAACATCTTATGATAGCTACGTGGCTTTAAAAAGGGGTTATATTATAAAGAGCTGCGCCAGCTAGTTTTTATTTATCAAATATACAAACAATATTTGTTGCTCAGTTCAGTCTAGTTGGTATTAACCGTGTATTAAAAGCTAACGGTCCTTGGTTCAAAGTTTGAACCAAGGACCGTTAGCTTTTAATACACGGTTAATACCTAAAATACCTTTAATATTTCCCCTTGCCGGTGTTTGAACTTCAAACACCGGCAAGGGGAAATATTTGTGTAATGAGAAAGAGTAGGTATTCATTGTTCATATGTCTTCGATATTTTCCGTGTAGAACGGACAAGCGTGCAAGATTGGTAGCCTTGCAAGTTAGTATCTTCGGAACCTTTTACCCGATTTCAAAAATGCTTTCACCTGTATATAGAATGAATTTGCTGAAATTACTAGGTCTATATTTTATACAACGGGCTTGCCTCTGTTTTTTGCAATACGTATCAATTGCGCCGCAAATCTATAATTACACAAAATTGAGCTTACCGTCGCATTGTGACTAGATTGATTTGTGTAAGATTGGCCCATAATATTTTATTGTGCTATTTAACTTCAATTTAACAATTAGGTACAGTCAGCATCAAAAGTAGCTACGCAAACGAAGACGTCGAAAGTCTTTATTAATGGGAATAAGAACTTTTGACGTCTTCGATTGCGTAGCTACTTTTGATGCTGACTGTACTTACTTACTTCATGGCGCCTGACCGCACCTTTTTTAGTGTTCCGTACCAAAATTGGTCCATCGGAACACTTATGCGATCACTCGGAGGCTGTCCGTCTGTCACATCTAGTTTTTTAGTTTTGCAAGCTACATTAGAGCGTTCCATAATCCGAATATGAATAACTGACGGCGCACACTGGGCTGAAAATCGGCTTTCATAGACATAGAAATCGAAGTTAACATTTTAAAGATTTTTTGCTTGAAATGGCTATAACTTGCCATTATTATGCTAAATTATGATCCTGGCGTGATTTGGCACGAAAACTTATGAGTTATAATTTTTTTCTGTAACAAATGTATGGAGATGGAACGAAAAAACTGGATATCTTGGGAACCGCAAAAAAAACACAAATATCCTTACAGCTGGTTATACTACTAATTATTCCTGATTTTTAGACATACTACATATTTCAGTGGTAGCTACGGTTTTTTTTTATCGAATAAAATTAAAAGTTAAAAAATATTGTAAGGTTATGCTATTATTTTTATACTTTAAATGTAATAAAATTAACTTAAAAAAAAACACTGAAAATTTGATATACAATGCCCCATCCTTTATTGAAAAGGCGAAATATACATATTTCTGTCTTTTATTTTTAAAGTAAGACGACGGAGTTTAAAAAAAATAATTTAAAAATTCCGTCGTTTTTTTTTTTAAATCCGTGAATATACCACTGAAATATGTAGTACGTCGAAAAATCAGGAATAATTAGAAGTATAACCGGCTGTAAGGATATTTGTGTTTTTTTACGGTTCCCAAGATATCCAGTTTATTCGTTTCATTACATTTTTTTCGGGAAAAAATTATAACTCCTATGTTTTCGTGCCAAATCACGCCGGAATCATAATTTAGCATAATAATGGCAAGTTATAGCCATTTCAAGCAAAAAATCTTTAAAATGTTAACTTCGATTCCTATGTCTATTAAAGCCGATTGTATGAAAAATTTCGTCGATTTTTAAAAAAAAAACCGCAACTACCACTGAAATATGTCGTATGTCAAAAAATCAAGAATAATTATTAGTATAACCATCTGTAAGGATATTTGTGTTTTTTTTGCGGTTTCCGAGATATCCAGTTTTTTCGTTCCATCTCCATACATTTTTTACGGAAAAAAATTATAACTCATAAGTTATCATGCCAAATCACGCCAGGATCATAATTTAGCATAATAATGGCAAGTTATAGCCATTTCAAGCAAAAAATCTTTAATATGTTAACTTCGATTCCTATGTCTATGAAAGCCGATTTTCAGCCCAGTGTGCGGCGTCGCTATCGCCAGACACGGCGAGGAGGACTAGGTATAGTGTGTGACTACAAATAGTCATGATCCGGAATCATCAAAAGCGAATAAGATGCTTGTACTGAACAACATTTGACTAACTACTAAATCGCGAAAAAATTGTCGGTTTACGGACGATAATTTTACGTGATAACGTCATACAGCCGAACGCTCGGCTCAGGCGGAACGGGACACCGAGTCATAATTTTTCGTGCGTGCTGCCGGTATTCATCGATTTATAAGACGTTATCACGTCAAAAACTGTTATTCTATATATATATATACAGTTAACTCACAGTTAACTCTTAAGGTGGTTCGATTGCCATACAAAACGTTATTTGACATTCGCAGGCTAACGGTGTGATATTTTAAGAAACTTATGTAACAAACTTTCATAAATTGGCTTCCCATTTGCGCCAAATTCCCCCTTTCCTTGAATAAACTTGTACAAACTAGATTAATTTGAGAAATTGGTTTGGGACGTGATATTTTGGGAAAACCATTTTTCTCAAATTAATCTAGTTTAAACATGTTTATTCTAGGAAAGGGGGAAAATGGCGCAAATGGGAAGCCAATTGATGAAAGGTTGTTACATAAGTTTCTTAAAATATCACGCCGTTAGCCTGCGAATGTCAAATAACGTTTTGTATGGCAATCGAACCACCTTAATTGGCTACGGTAGCCATGCGGCTGTCAAACGGCGGTCGTGGGTCCGAATCCAGGCTCGTACCAATGAGTTTTTCGGAACTTATGTACGGAATATTTACCGTTCGCTTTTCGGTGAAGGAAAACATCGTGAAGAAACCGGTCTAATCCCAATAAGGTCTAGTTTTCCCTCTGGGTTGTAAGGTCAGATGGCAGTCGCTATCGTAAAATTAGTGCCTATGCCAAATCTTGAGATTAGGTATCAAAGCGGACCACGGGCTCCTTTAGGGGCACAACCGGGAATAACGCTAGGAGGATGATAATGAACTCTTAATTGGCTCTTATTTTTTCGGGATTTCGTGGTCGGTCCCATGGAAAAAGTAGTTCGGTATGTCCATCTTATTCATCGCTTACAAGTATGAGATAAGATATTGAATTTACCTACTTATAAGATAAATCTACTTATTAGTAGAAGCTGATCATCGTCTTGATTAAAGCCTATTTACCTACGCATTAACTTAACATACTTTGTTAACATAATTAAATTATACGCAGATTGTAGAATAAGTAGTAAGCCTAGCTCTTAAATAAAAAGAAGGAGAATACAATTGTGTAATCTGTAGTAGGAAAAATCTCTGGGATTGTGAGTTTGTAACCTTCGATACTAACTTATCCGATTTCAGAAATTCTTTAATTAGTATTGTGCAGTCTCCATTATATGAAAAAAAAGGAAAAATATAAATTCCGTAACACAGTGATATACAGGGTGACTGGTAATTCAACCTATTCCTTGAAAGGGGTTATACTAGAGCTAATTTGCAACAATTTATGTCCAGTCAACCAGGGGTCAAAACACGTTTTTTTTTAATTTTTCGAGTTTTTAGTTTGTTTGAAAAAAAATCGCCTTGCAGCGTTAAAGTGCTGATTGTGAAAAAAATGTTTTTTTACTATCCAAATGGAAGTACTTTTGTCACAATCACCAGCTTAAGGCTGCAAGGAGATTTTTTTTCATACAAACTAAAAACTCGAATATCTCGGAAACCAGCGAGTTTCGACCCCTGGTTGACTGGACATAAATTGTTGCAAATTAGCTCTAGTATAACCCCTTTCAAGGAATAGGTCGAATTACCAGTCACCCTGTATATGTTGATTACAAGGTACGGGCTTCCTATTAAGTATGCAATACCTGTATCAGGAATATAGTTAGTAGCAGCCGAAGTAGCCAAATAGTTATATCGCAACACGTCTTTATTGATGTAAGAGCAAGGACAGGTCGCATTCTCCTCTTTTGTGAGCAGGGGACCGATTTTTGACTTTCGAGCGCTCGACTCTTCCACTCGAAAACGGTAAAAAAATTTGAAATGCAATTTTAAAATAGCGATAGGTAATTGAAAAACGAGTGGTATTGACCACTGGTATTCAATTATATCGGTAGAAAGTAACTGTTTGCAATTTTGACACTACAATCGTATTTACTTTCCTTGAATTTTCGAGCGCTCGAAAGTCAAAAATCGGCCCCCAGGTTCGTTAATTGTATATTATTCAAATCTTGCATCAGTTTTTGTATATTTAAAAAAGTTCTACAGCTCACAGAGAGAATATTAGGGAAGCCTGTCTCTGTCTGTCAGAAAACAGTATTTCGGCCGATATGATGATGAATTGATGATGAATGGTAGTCGGACTCAGAAACGGGCACAAAACGGTGTATCATCTTAAATCTTAAACATAATGTTGCAAAATCCAGCCTCAAAGCATCCGCAAAGCGCTAAGTGCGAGTGAATTTAAAATTCCATTTCCGGGAACGTGATCACGTGAGTTCCGATCCCGTCGTATTGTTTCTTTCCGTCCGGACATTTACTACCATGAATGTTGTATGTGGTTGTTGGGACGAGTTGCTTATACGGACATTAAAAAAGAATTACCGTTTTCTTTTCGGCTAATAGTCAGATTGGCTCTGTGTCACCGTATTCTTTCCGTAGGGATGTATCTCTCTCATGACTTGATATAACAATCATAATACTTTTAAGTAGCTCTGTGTGCTGTAGAACTCTCTAGCCTGTCTTTTTTCTTTTTTTTTATATTCACATTTTTGTCGTTAGTGCTGTTGGTGTTCATCGATTTATAAGACGTTATCACGTCAAAACATGTAAGTTACAACACAGTGCCACCAATCTTTTGACGTGATAACGTCTTATAAATTGATGAACACCAGCAGCACGCACGAAAAAGTATGACTCATTGTCCTGTTCCGCCTGAGCCGAGCGTTCGGCTTTATGACGTTGTCACGTAAAATTATCGTCCGTAAACTGACTTTATAGGCAACCATTATTTTGGTTCACCAACAAAACATTACCCACATGAGACTTATGTTTGAAATACATAAGTTGTCATCTCTTTGAACTGGTTATATCAATTTCAACAGCCTATGTTAATTGGGATAACGAAATACTACATTTCGATGCTATTGCCGAAAGTATGTCAATACTTCACGAGTCCCGAGATATCTTGCCACGAGCCGTAGGCGAGTGGTAAGACTCGGGACGAGTGAAGAATGACATTTCCGCACGTGTATCGAACGACGTTTTTTAATACAGTTGCGAAAAAATAAGAAAAACAACAAGTAAGAACAGTACCTATTTAAAAAAATATTTTTTGAGCAACTTCATTATTTTTAACTGTAAGTATTACAATGATGTTACAGAATTAATAATATAAAAGTTTCAAATTCCTTATTCGTTGTTTTTCTTACTTTTTCGCAACTGTATTAAAAAACGTCGTTCGATACACGTGGAAAAGTAAAAAGCACTAGTGCGCAGAATACAACTTTGCGCACGATTTGCAGCTACAAAAAGTACCACTTTTTAAGCAACTGTATTAAAAAGATATTTTAACAATATTTTACACATAAAAATCAGTTAGGAGTTCTAAAGCAAAAAAAAAACTCACAGTCAATGAGGGCAAAACCGTCGTATTTTTGTATAAGTTCATTTTGGTTGGCCATAACTATGTTATTATTCACTTTTTAATAAACTTGATGCTTATAATAGGTTAAGCATTTATTTAACTTTTTGAGGATATTTGTGTAAAATAGCTAATACTTCAGGTTATTTAAATATGATTTTTTTTTAAACATGTCAGCAGACGGATTTTACCTAGGGTTTGGGGCGTTTCCGTTAAGCAGTTACTTTTCGTGTACCACGACGTATTACAAATCTGTACGTCAAGTTAGCAAACGTAAATGTACTTTTGATCGAAACTAAACCTTAGAGAATTCAATTTAAGGTTTATTTTCAATTTTATGGCCAAATATATTTTATTGGGGCTATTCCGGCCTATTTTGAAAATCAGAAGTAATAAACCTACAAATTAGACTACTGAAAACAATAGTCCCGCTAAAAATTAAATATAAATATAGAGATAATTATCATAAACTATTTAAATACTGCAGAGTCATGAATGTATTCGATAAAGTTAAAATGGCAATTGTAATGCAATATAAACATAAATTGGGAGATCTTGTTAAGTACACAAGGAAAGGCAACCTACGAACCCTGACCAGTAAGAATGTATACATAATTAACAAATATAACAACATATATGGGCAAAGAGTGTGGTCTAACTACCTAACCTTTGTATTAAACAGCTTTCCCAAAACTATTGTAGAACATATAGAAAGTAAACCTACAAAAACTAAAAATATAATTAAGAAAATGTTCATTATGGCCCCCAGTAGTAACATAGATAAATATAACTAGTTATTAAGATAAAAAAGTTTAGTAAATAATCTTAAATATTAAAGATTGTACTAAATGTAACTGATATATATAATTTAATCACAGGTCTGAAAATAAACAGTTCAAATTTTTTTTTTTTTTTTTAATGAAGTCTAAAATCAACGTCAACTTTTTAGGGTTCCGTACTCAAAAAGTAAAACGGGTCCCTATTACTGAGACTTCGCTGTCCTCAAGGCTGTATCTCAAGAACCGTGATAGCTAGAGAATTGAAATTTTCACAGATTATGTATGTCTGTTGCCCCTATAACAACAAATACAAAAAACAAAAAAAAATATTTTTTTAAGGGGGGCTCCCATACAAAAAACGTGATTTTTTTGCCGTTTTTATAGATAATCTGTTACCAGGCTGTATCTCAAGAACCGTGATATCTAGAGAGTTGAAATTTTCACAGTTTATGTATTTCTGTTGCCGCTATAACAATAAATACTAAAAACAAAATATATTTTTTTTCCCATACAACAAACGTGATTTTTTTGCCGTTTTTATAGATAATGGTACGGAACCCTTCGTGCGCGAGTCCAACTCGCATTTGGCCGGTTTTTTATGCTGTTTAACAACGATGTGTGCGACATGGTGCAATTTTGCCTTTACAAGTCGAATCAGCTTACAGAATTTTGATACTTAGATCTCGATCACCTCTGCAATTTTAGAAAATATAATCGATTCATAGTTTTGTACTATATAGGTAGATTAAAGGCCTCCACACACCGGTCGCGTGCGCGGGCCCGCGCACGCGACCGGTGTGTGGAGGCCTTTAAAAAAAGTTTGCAATATATGAGATGGGGATATTCCAGCATATGACGGTTATGACCGATTCATACCGGACGGCTTTTTCCCACTTGAGAGTTGAGGAATTACACATTTTTAACAACCTGTAGTTTCACAAGAAGTAACGATAGTGTAAAATGGATCAAACTACCAATAAGCCTGATCAACGAACAAAATAATAAACATACATACTAAACCGTAATCCGCATTTGCTGATCGCAATTTCAAAAAAAGGAGCACGCTCCGAACTCTTGTTTTGACGTCGGAGCTCATCGAAACTTTCAAGGCCATTTTATTGCATGTGCTGCTTACAGAGCGCCATCTGTTTTTGACTGTTGGTAGCAAATACAGTCGCTGCTTTATCGATCGAGTCGGCTAGTGCGTATTGTGGTTAGAATTGCCGCAAATGCAGTTGTACGGAAATACCCCGCAGACGGAATTGGCCGCACTGACCTTACGTTAACTCTGAAAACATTAGGAACATCTCCTTTTTGGGGGTAGGCGTGTACCAGGCGGCTATAGAGCGATCATTTCCAGACGACCTATGGGTAGCATTAACGTGCCACATTGTAAGACCCCATAACAAATGAAATACAGTTGCTAATTACTTATACACAATTAGACTTAGCTTAGCTTAAACTGACAAATCACATACAAGCACCTGACATAAGCGTGCGTTTCGTTAATCATCCTTTACACCAACATTTAATGCCCGTTCAAAAATGATTTTATCTTCCTACCCGTATACCATTTGTCACAGAGCATTATCTTAGGGTAAGTTTAGTGCACACTGGCTCCAGCCTTCACTTACTATGAATTTATGGCCCACCCGGCTCAAAAGGTACTTACGTGTGCGTTTTATAGTGGAGGTCAGTTTACAGAATTAAGATCGATGGAGTCTCAATAGAGCTAGAATACAATGAAGGTCAGGTTGGAAGGCTTGATACATAAGTAAATCTAAAATCTAGGTTTAGATCAGACTGGTTGATCAAATCAACTACTGTTTTTGAAAATGTCAAACCGAATACCTCTATTAATTTGTAGGGAAACTAATTTATATTAATCAACTTTATACTCACTACGAGTAAGGATGTATTAGTGCGGTTTTAAATTTGTATGTTCTTATGTACCTAATCTCCGGAACCACTCATCAGCAGGTCGATCAAGTAACGTACTAAGCGGCCGTGGCACTTTTTGTATGGGAAAATGACGGTTGAGTTGTCCTAACGTACGTTCGAAACGTTACATGATCACCCCTAGATTTTAAAAAACTATTTAAGTTATCTGTGTAGAGAGTTGACTTTCTTGAACATTAACTATTTTTTATCCTGTGACTTTGCCTGCGTTCGTGGAAACACTCGGGCCACATTATAAAATAAAAGCGGCCAAGTGCGAGTCGGACTCGCACATGAAGGGTTCCGTGAAATAAATTGCGGTTTACGATTTATGACGTATTCAAAAAAAACTACTTACTAGATCTCGTTTTAACTAATTTTCGGTGGAAGTTTACATGGTAGTGTACATCATATATTTTTTTTAATTTTATCATTCTCTTATTTTAGAAGTTACAGGGGGGGGGGGGGGGACACATTTTACCACTTTGGAAGTGTCTCTCGCGCAAACTCTTCAGTTTAGAAAAAAATGATATTTAAAACTTCGATATCATTTTTAAACACCTTTGATGAAAAAAAAAAATTTGAGTTTCAGTTCTGAGTATGGGGACCCCTAAAACTTAATGTTTTTTTTCGATTTTTGTGTGAAAATCCTAATGCGGTTCACAGAATACATCTACTTACCAAATTTCAACAGTATAGCTTTTATAGTTTCGGAAAGTGGCTGTGACATACGGACGGACAGACAGACAGACGGACATGACGAATCTATAAGGGTTCCGTTTTTTGCCATTTGGCTACGGAACCCTAAAAACCGGCCAAGTGCGAGTCGGACTCGCGCACGAAGCGTTCCGTACCATTATCAATAAAAGTATTTATTTTATTTTGTTTTTAGTATTTGTTGTTATAGCGGCAACAGAAACACATAATCTGTGAAAATTTCAGCTGGAACTATCACGGTATTAGTGAGATACTGCCTTGTGACAGACAGACGGACGGACGGACGGACGGACGGAAGGACAGCGAATTCTTAGTAATAGGGTCCCGTTTTACTCTTTGAGTACGGAACCCTAAAAAGACAAACTGCTTAGTTTATGTTATACGGTTTTTGTGTAGTTTTAGGTACTATTATGTATTAAAAAAAATGATTTAGTGTTTAAAAATTTAGGTATTCTGATTACATGCCATATAATTTTATGAAATAATTTAATATGATCTAAGCTATATATATCTATGGACTAAGACGACGGCACACAGGTGAGGAGATTATTTGGGCAAACTGCTGAGAAAGGTTCTCACTAACGTGGCATTCGCGTACAATTGAAGTAACAGGTACACATGAACATTTCATGTCAAACGAGATAGATCGACGTCGATAAGAGCATTTCACAATTACGCTGCCTCATGCTCACGTGCCAACATAATGCAACTCATGCAGTACGAACGTGCACGAACACACTGCGTTTTGTCTTATGCTAGGCAGTTTCATACCTCCTAGACAGTACTTAAACCCTAGAGAATAGTGCGCTAAAAGTTCTTTCGTGGACTCACTGAGCACTGATATGGCTTAATAGTGTACGTGTATCAAAGGAAAGTATAATTCTAAACCAGCTGAGACCCCACAGACATATTATATCTATGTAGATCACCCAACAGCAGTCTTATTAGTACTAAGAAACCTACTTTAGATGTATGATGACCAGAGTCAAAGCCAACTTCCTGAAAAATAGTTTATCTAAAGTAAGTACGTAAAGTAAAGTAATCTAATACTGATTCTAAAATGGTATAACACATGCCATTTACGTCTTCACAAATAAAGATGTTGCTATTAATGTTCACTTTTGAACACCTTGTTTTGGTACAATTCGCTCTTCGAAAAGTGCGAATATCTCGAAAATCAGGGAACTTTTACTAAACCTTAAAGACGCTTTTCTGGAACAGTCTAAGGTGCCCTAATCGTGGTTATAAGTTTGACCTTTAATTACCGGACACCCGTATGATAACAAAAAGCATGTTAAATAATAATTAGCCAAAAAGTTAGAGAAGTGGGCTTTCGTTCATATTTTTATTTTTGACTAAAACTGTAAATACAAAATCAGAGTTACAAAAATATGGTGGCATACCGTGTAACACTGTTATTTGTTTACAATATTTTGTTTTTAGATATCTGGAACATCTGCATTCTGGTAAACAAAAAATTTTTTTTTTTTTAAGAATTGCAGTAGTTCGTATGGCAAAATTACGACATCATCGAGCATGTCCAGATATTAATTTCTAGTAAAGCAGCAAAGCCATGAATATGAGTTAGAAGAGTTCATAATAAACGCTCATTCGCCAAAGTTTAGATAAAATAAAATAAACAAATAATAGCCTAGGTATATAAAATCACGGTGAATATCGAATGGGTTTACTGAAATATTATAATAATAATAATAAATATTTGCGGACAATCTTACACAAATCAACCTAGTCCCAAACTAAGCAAAGCTTGTACTATGGGTACTAGACGACGATATAGATACTTATATAGAAAAATAAATACTTAAATACATAGAAAACATCCATGACTCAGGAACAAATATTCGTGCTCATCACACAAATAAATGCCCTTACCGGGATTCGAACCCAGGACCTCTTGCTTCGTAGGCTTCACTACCAACTAGGCTAAAGCGGTCGTCTATCGTCATATAATCGCGGTGAATGCAACATCTATTTATGTATATGTCTGTCGCCCAGACAGAATCCGTTGGTAAAGGGACAAGAACAAATTAAACAGAATACCCATTCGTCACTGTTTTCTAAGGGTCACTATCCGTCACGCTCAAAAGACAATGACGGATCGGGCATTTCTTAGCATTTATTCCATTGAAAAGGATTGCTTATAAATAATGTATGTAACTTAACAAGTTCTTCCTTTTAAAGGTCTAAAAGCTGACATGTTGGCCAATGTGTTGATTTTGGTCTGAAAAACAGTGTTCGATAATTATGTTTCAGTTCTCAGCAAATAATTGGTACACAATATAAAACTTTATTTTTTTAACTTTTATATAGCAGTAAATATACTTTCAGCAAGGGCTCTTTTACAAGTCAAAATGTATATCTATAGACTCTTAATAGTACGAGTAGGTACATAATTTATAATAAAACTATGTACCTACGTCAAATCTTACATTGCATTGTCAAAAACAATAAGAGAAAAAAAGCGTTTAAATTCAAATAATTATAATAAGATCTGGAAGGTATCCACAAAGAGACAGCCCATATACGGGCTGTAAGCGTCAAAAACTAAAAAATCTAATCAAATGAGAACATATTGAGATCTGTCATGCACTCATGCATCTCTCAAAATAGATAGGTATGTTAATTTGTTTAGGCCACTTGTAGGTCAAATCCAGAAGTTCAAACGATTTGAAATGTTGTGCGTTTGAGTAAGTGAGATAATAATTTAATTTGATGACGGAAACAGAAGGTGGCCATAGCTATTCCTAAATAACACAAGATAAACTCATCGAATTTGGGTTAATAAGAATCCTGTCAAGGAGTTTGGTGACAGTGCAAAAAATAACAGTCGGCAACAAAAGCTCGTATTAAAATAACAATTTTGACAGAAACTTATGTTTCTTACGCACGCCACATTTTTTGTATTTACGTGTTTGTCGTTTATGCGGTCAACATTGTGTGAATACCTTCAAGTAAGCAATGATTTGAGGCCCGAGTTAGATGTATAAAGTTAAAACGGTTTTTTTGGACATTTGTTTTTTGTGTTTGTTTTCTCATTCGTGCCATACCTCGATGCCATATTTCTTTTTGGCCTTAAATTCGATATTTTTGTTTGGCCCTGTATTGGAGAAGAACGCTCTTGCTGCAAAAACTATAAATAAATAATTGAGTTGACGAAACGTAAAAAAAACAGATAAACATTCAATGCGGCTAACAAATACAGTGACGAATATTGAGCGAAAGCAAAACCACGTAGTATCACGAATTTGCTTGAAATTTGCTTTTAGAAAATGTGATTTTGTTTTTTTTTTTTTAATTGACCTATGCAATGATATGCTTGTATAGGTACATTTTTTGTTTTAACCTACCGTGTTTTCTCTGCTTTAATGCCAGCATCACGCTGAAATGAGTCCATTTCGTGACAAGGCTTCACACTTGGATTTGGTGGTCAAGGACTATAACCATATTCCTGCGCATGATGCGATATCGCGACGAAGTGCTATGCAGAGTTTTAACACATTCACTGCCAAGAATCGGTAGGCACTACGCTCGTAACCGATCCCGTGGTTTTCCTCGTATGTAGCGAAAAGCGACTACGGCGTAGGTGCCCGCTAGTCGGGTTCCCGGCAAAGATGGGCAAAATGTAGTCGAATGCGAATAACGAATAAGAATAAATTGAATTATTCGCGAATGACGAATAAATATTTCAAATAATTATTCACCATTCGCGAATAACTTTTTCATTCGAATTTATTCATTTATCGTATGGATAGTTAGTTATGTAGTTATACTGGGCGTTTTTCGCAAGTCGACATCCATTGTGCCTATTTTGTATCGTATGGCTATTAAAATACACAGTTTTTATAAACTAAATTTACATCCTGCCAGGTAGTTAGCAGCTGCACTCGTACATTTTTTTAAATCTTCTGCTGGACCATCATATTTGGTTAGTGGACACTCCAAGATGATATGCCGCACAGTTTGCTTTAGGCATCCGCAACCGCAGCATCCCTGCTCGCACCAGCCCTATTTTTTCCAGAGATAGGCACAGTGGCCTATGCTCGTTCTCAGTCAACTCAGCATGCACCAGACACGGCGTGATTCGTTGAATCCAGTTGGGTGGCTGCCCGGTCCAGGTCAAAAAGTTCAGGAGGGGTGTCAGCGGCAGACCATTCATCAGACCAAGCCTCATTTAGACTCCGTTGGAAGCTAGGTTGGTGGGCCAGCAGTGCCGGAGGGTTACGTGACTCAAGTCGCTTTTTGGTAAAGGCAGCTAAATCCCTATTGATTGGCAGTTCCGGTCGTTTATGGGCTTTATCTACCTCCCTAAGCAGGTGCCGCTGATGGTGGAGGTGGGGGAGCGATGTTACTTAAAGCCGCGAGCCAGTGTACAGGGGTGGGCTTCATGCAACCCGTGCATTGAAGCATTTAGCTGCGTGTCTACGGTTTTAGTGTGAAAGGTGTTAAGCCAGGTAGAGGCACAATATTCTGCCGTCGGATACACGAGAGCCAAAGCGGTTGTTCTTAGGCAGCTGGCAGAGGCACCCCATGTGGTCCCAGTTAGTTTCTGCAGGATGTTTAATCTGGGCCGTAATTTGGCTGCAACGTTATCGAGGTGAAGGCTGTACGTTAGGCTTCTATCCAAGGTGACACCGAGATATTTTGGTAATGGATTGTCCAAAAGGAGATGTTGATTTTCATGTTGGTGTTAAGTGGAAGCAGCACACTTCGGTTTTCGACGCATTAGGACGCAGCCGCCATCTTCGAATGCTTCCTAATGCTTTTCTGGAATAATATCATGAACGAATATTGTAAGATATATCTCAAAAATTATAGAACATATTTAAAAAACGTTATATATTTAGTAATATTTTACTACTACTACTACTACTAAACGAACAGTGATACCTACTTTTTACCTAAGACTTGAAGTGATCGTCTGTCTACGTGTTGTAACAAGCAACCGCATTCATTATTCGCGGATAAGTCGAGGATTTGATCGTAGATTTATTCGAATGAAATGAAATGAGAATAAGTCATTCGTCTTTCGAAAGTGTAGATGAATTTTATTCGCGAATAAATTAGTGACGAATAAAACGTTTATTCGAATACAATGTTTATTCGAATAAATCATTATTCGAATTATGTCCATCTCTGGTTCCCGGCACTGAATTTGTTAAGAGTCCGCAGTAATCTCGGCCAAATTTCACCTACCCACACAAACGGAGTTTCGTTCTCATTTTAAAACTATGTGTTGGATGGTAACGACACTTTGCATATACTCTATGCATGGCTTCAGTTTATAAAATAAACGAAATACAGCAAAAACAAGTTTTGTATGAAAAACTTAAATTTGCTAGATTTTTTTATTATGGTATCTGAAGCTACATAAACTTATTTCAGATCTGGATGGTACTTAACTTATTCTAAGTACAAAGTTTCAGCGCAAACTAGCTAGTCGTTTTAAAATGAGAGCGTAACTACGTTTGTATGAAGAATCGAGCTTACTGCGGACTCTTAAGCTTGCTACGCGCTGGGGCGTAGTACGTTCGTAGTATTGTGCCATAACTCGTAGCACTCTGGAAAGATCGGACTCAAAACCACGTAGTAAAAGAGCAAAGAATCGAACACAGCGGCACGCTGCGTAACATACGCGTAGACGCGTCCAGCAGGTCGATCACGTAATGCATTGTACGCGCGTCAGGTAGGTCTGAATGTCACTTTTTATATGGAAAATTGACAGTTAAATTGTACCGACGCGCGTTCGGAACGTTATGTGATTACCAAAGGGCGGACGATGGATGCAATGTAGTGAAGAAATCATAAGATGGATAAGACTTTTATTAAATTTCGAGTAATATTTGTGCATAAACATATATAGGTATGCAGTTTTTGTTATACATATATCAGTCAGTACATAATACATCTATCCTTCATAGTACATAATTAGTATCTGTAGATTTAGAGAGGGCATTTTCCCTATATAAGTGGATAGTGACCCATAAAATGAATGAACTTAAAATTAGAAAAAAATATGATTATTGACTACAACAATAAAATTACATAATAACTGTTTTGCAATTATGTTCTCTTTAAACTAATTGTAGTCATATCCATATTACGTATATCGTTTGACATGAGTTTGACATAAACTGCATCCGTTGTCCGCCCATTAGTGATTACCCCTCTGAGCATTGCGACTTCGACGTACATTTTGTTTAGTTTAGCTTATTTTAAGAGTCGATGTGGTCGATTATTGAAAACTTTCAGTGTCAGAAACCCGCTAGGTGTGCGCTAGTGCGTTATGCTCATATGGGGTTTCCTCAACAAAAGGTTTTAATTCTCCTCTACAGATCGCATTTCTCAACCGATTCTCGTGAATTTTTGTGAGCAGGTTCAATAATTAAATAGATATTTTTGTCGATTACGGTTTTGGTTTTTTTTGAAGTTCTACAACTCACAGAGCCACTACTTTATACTACACATAATACACACACACATTTTAACATTTTAACCATCTTTATTCGAACTACGAGTATAACCGCTTTTGTTAAGCTATGTGTAAAGCAAAGTATAAATAATGTATTAGCTTAACCACAATAAAAATCACTGTTTTATCCTCCGCGGAGAAACGTTGGCGGAATTTCAATTGTGGCATAGTTGAGAACTAGAGTGCGCGAGGATTCTTATATCCGTTTTGAATAATAGAACACTAAAATGTTATTGAACAAAAATATGAATGGTTTGTTTTATTATATATTATAATAATATTTGCTTGATGCATTGTTTTATCAATACTATGTTAGTATAGATAAGATGGAAAATACGAGTATTAACTCTTCTAGCAGGAACAGCGAGACAGTATATAATAACAAAAACACATTTTGTTCATTTTAATATGGTCTAATTGTTAGTATACAGTTCTACACAAGATTATACATGACATACCTATGTTTTATTATATGAATATATCCGCATCCTGTAGGTATTTTTGATAAACAAAAGGTCCAAATACTTGTTTAAACCAGGTGGCTTGGTCACCGCAATATACGAACCGTTATGTAATATTTGCCTTTGGTATATTTATTTCATAATTACATATCGTTTTGATATTTCATAAAGTGTGGCCTGGCACATGCCTTGAACACTTGAATTTTAAAGCATGAAAGGTACAAACGTCCGAGTGATCGACGTGTCAAAAGAAAATATTTATTTGTTTCGTGATATTACTGTTCATTTACACATCTACACAAAACATATTCAGCTCTTTTTGGAGATGTAAATTTTACTTTTGTTCAATAGAATTTGTTTTATATGGTGACCATATCGAAATTTCTCAAAATTAAATTAAATGTACCAATAAATGTCACGTGCTTTTGCTGGCAGTCCCAATAGATGTCATCTGAGTATAATTTAGGAGAAAAACCGAAAAACATCGCATTTATTATAAAGCGGGCTACGAAATGAAAGAATGGAATAATATAAACGTATTCCGTTCAAAATATTTACTTTAGATGTTAGGTACATTCTTATAATAAAACAAAATAAATCGGCTCCACATTCCGAGGAAACTAAATCATGGAATTTCCTAAATTAAAAAAAAATATCCCCTAAAACCACTTAGCAAAGAAATTATAATATATTTCAATACATTAAAGGTAAAAACATATTAACAAAAACAATAAAAGAAATACAAAAAACAGCCCAAGTGCGTGTCGGACCATATTCTTTATATTTTCCGAGTAAAATAACTGTGATTTACGGAAAGACAGGCATATATATATGACGAAACTGTAAACATTTCGTTTTAGTTACCTACTTTAACTACGAAATCCTAAAAAACGGCTGGACAAACATTGGGTTTTGGGAAATAACCTCATAGTCCCATTACATGTCAGCCAATGTCGAGTATTAGACTTGCGACGGTTTTTAGTCCTAATAGATGACATGCTTAATTGTTTATCACAGTAACAATGAACGAAATTGACATTTAGTAACTTAAATATCTTCCCCTACATTCTAAGCTTCTGGCATCAACACGATTATAAAATATGTTCACAACTTAATTAACTCATCAAACACAAGCCGAGCTTAAGCAAATCACTAAGAAAATTTAGAGATTTGATTATTCATATATTGAAAACAGGTTCTCTATTTTAAATTTGGCGAGTGAAATGCGAAAGCTACAAACATTTGTCATCTATTAAATCTAGTTGCGATGTAAGTAACGGTAATCTTATCTTATTTATCGCAATTGAAAGTATGGCTGACGAGTACTAGTACCGCGTCGAGCACTAGTACAGAACTGTGACTTAATCGTGAACCATATAAATTTACTCGAAGTTTCGGACGTGTCTCCTATCCTTTGACAAAAAAAAACACACAAAAGATGTATTCTCGTGAGAATGTTAGCGCTTTTTGAATTAAACGAGTTTCGACGTACAGTTTTAAATAAGGGCACAGGTTAGTTCGAAATTATTCAGCAATAGACCCGGATATTTCTAGACTAATATTCGGATATGGCCAAAATTCACGGGCTGTTTGGTCTAACTGACCGACTATAGCTCAGCCGTGGCATATGCAAATATTTCATTTTATCCTTTAAGGTGATCTAGCAAACACCTATTTATGAGACATTTATTATGTCAGCACGCGTGTAGACAAATGAATTGAGTGGGGGGTTACAAAAGAGATATCTGCATGTACGAGTATGTTGCTCCGTATTAGTTTCGCATCTCAATATGTTTTGAGCGGCTTTAGGGCATCCCATAACTTGATGTTATGAATTACATTTACGGGTAGTAATGGCTCATTTAGCTGTATTAAATCCTATACTGTTAAACAAGCAATATTTGTAAATATTAAATTTTAAAAAAAAATTCTCGTTTTTTACCCCAGCAGAGCTCGGTCGACCAGGTAGGTACATACTTAAATATTTCGTATCCAGCCACCAAATATTTTTTTTTTTATTATTTCCATTTACTATAATCGACTGTTATGCTGTGTAACTATTTTTTAATAAATTAAATAAATATTTTACCTAATGTTGAACACATTAGGTAAAATATTTATTTCCGTCCATGTTTTATCTCTTTTATCAAAGCATTTTTTGTTTACCATTTCGCTATAGAACGCTATGAAAAACCCACCTTTAGATCTCATATTAATAAAATTACTTGCCTTTATTTCATTTTATTCAATAACCATTAATCGTAATAGCGCCCCGCGAACGCAAACATTTTATTAAAACATTTCCATAAAAATGCACAAGGTGCAAAAAGGCCCACAAAGATCCCATGCTGAAACATTCAAATAAACTGTTACAATAACAAAATTGAAACATTAAATCTGTCACGACCTTAAATTTATTACGTTTTATACACAATGTAATGACTAAGGTCGTTGTTATTAATGTGTAATTAACGAATATTAAATAGTCACTGGCTTTTACTATCTAGTTTAACTATTTCATACTGTTTAAAGGCTTATCAAAATTCAACTATGCTAATTTGCGAAATTAAACACTATTATAGCCGCTTCCCCGCATATTATTGCGTTACGGTGTATAATTTTGTCGTGTTTGAATTTAAATTATTGTAGTTAGTTGACGAAATGCGGTTGGATTGTATATTTTTGAGCAATAATCGTCGACAGTTGGTGGCCATTGACAGTTGTTACTCGTATTGTTGTAATGGGATGCACTAATGTAAATTTGGTGTTTTTTGATCATGGAACACTACCCTGTTATTTTTATGCAATAGTTTTCTCGGTAATGTTATGTACTAACTTAACTTTGTATGAATGTAGGGATGGGTTTTTGTCAATTCAAAAATGTAAATAAACAAGTAAAACCATGTTTAATTATTTTATTTCTTCGTTTATTTCGAACCACATTAGTCCATATAAAATCATAAATTACAAAATAACGATCATATACGAAAGAGAAATTTTATTTAAAGATAAAGTACATATTAAATAGAAAATATAAAATACGATTAAACAGAAAGATAATAATAAGAAAACTAAATTAAAACTAAAACTAGAAAACAAGGTTAAAATAATACGAAAGAAAATGAAAAATAAATATATTTTTTATGCCCGGCTCCCATCTGGTCCAAAGGTGCCATAAATACTGGCTGCATTGCCCCGCTGAACTGCCATCGATATTTATTGGTCCAGGTAAGAGCCGGAACGAAGGTCGCAGCCCTTGTCTCTTAGACGCCGGCCAAGGTCCCACAAGCCTCCTGCCCTCCGATCACCAAGGACCAGCCGTCTCGATACCGCCCGGAATAAATTCGTACGCTGATTCTTGGTGGGCGTACTTGCCGTGTTTTAGTTTTGCCGCATTTTACTACCCTCATGGTGTGGTGAAGATGACAGGGTGCAAATGTGCTCACACAAGTTGTATCCCATAGCAGGCAGCGGCCTTTTGACCAGGGAATCAGCGTCAGACCGTCCGGTCTCATACCCTTGGGGCTCCAGAACGCAAGGAACGTTTGCCGAGACCATGGTGCGGCGTAAAAGGGGTTGTCTGGTTGCGTTACGTCAGAAAAGCGAGATGACCACTTAACTATAGCCTCTTCCACAAACGGTAGACAAATATTGCCACCATTTAAAGAAAGTATCTTAGTGACAAGATTTGTCGACGCATGGGAAGAGGCGAGGAATGCAACGATCCCGACGTCTTTTATACAACGGACCCCTAATCCTCCATACCGAATTGGGAGTGTTGCCTGGCGCCACTGAGCCTCATTGAATTGCACGTTCAGAACAGTCATTGTTTAAGTACATTGTCATACGTCTCCATCTCCGGCCTAAACAACTAAGTAGGCGCAGTTCTTAGTGTGTAAGTCACGCGAGGCAATGTGAAACAGTTACGGAGCAGCACGAGAGACACGTGCGCTGACAAGTGCTTCAAATGTTCCCAGGAGGACTTCAGAGTCGCTGTCTAAGCCAGGAGAACTGAACTTCCACCATCAGGAAAAAATAGTGCTCCGAAAAGACAAAAGGACGACTTGTTTTTGACTTTAATGTCTAGTAATAAAGCTTGGAAGTTAGATAATGAATTTAACGAGGAGGAACTACAAGGATAAAGCTCACACTTTTCAGTATTTATTTCCAGGCCGATTGACCGCAGAGCTGGTAAGAGCGTACTGATATCATTGAGAACAACGTCAGCATCACTTCCTATGGTGCCATCTTCTAAATACCAGACATTCAGAGGTGATTCTAGCGTTGCAATCAAGCTCTGCATGGCTAGACAAAACACCAGAGGACCCAAAGGGTCGCCTTGTTGAGCACCGACCTGTGATGAAATGGTACAGTCATCGTAGAAGAGATTACTTGGAGCAGAATAACACTGAAAAAGAAACGGGTAGAGGGCGGGAGTGTGATCCTTCACTTGATTTAAAATGACATCCCTTTCAACAGAGTTGAAGGCGTTTTTTATGTCAAGTTTTACGATAACCTTGTCGCTATTAATCGTGTGCTAACACAAAATATCTCATTGCATGGATGGCCGCCTCGCAGCCAAGAGGCGTGCCAAAACCCATTTGACGTGGCTAAAGGAAGGCTACCATCTCCTCTCGAACCGAACGGCATTCTAACTTAGCAACTAGTCGTCTTAATGCAGATCCAATCGCTATCGGTCTAATGCCCCCATCTTTATTTTCTAGAGCACACAGAGACGCACCGTAGAGGTAAGGGCAAACTTGAGGATTAAGCATACCATACAAGAGAAAACTGCAAAGCTTAGCCAATGATTCTAGTAATTTAAGTCCGTTATCAGTGTTATCACCGGCACTACAAGTAGTCAGTTCTTTTAAATGCTGTGGGCGAAGGCCATTCAAGCCGGCTGCAGAGCCATTGTAAAAATATCTGATAGCGTTGGATACGTCCGAAACTGAAACTGGAAGAAAAAGACTTGAGATACCGAAACTGAAACTGTAAGAAAAAGACGTAAGTTGTCTGGACGGTGAAGGGTGTTTATCTTTCAATGCATTGAAAGTTTCGGCATTGGACGGAGCAAGAGATGAATCAGAAAGAAGGACACGAACTGCTCCCCTTAAATCAACATCGTAAACTTTAGCCTCAATTGTGCGATAAACTGAATGAGACTTTTCGTTTAGCCCCTCTGAGAAATAATAATTCAGGTTATACAAAATGAATAATTCTGGTTGTCAACATGTTATTTCACTTTAGTGGTCAATTATTTGCCTCTAGGCCCCCCAGGCACCCTTAAGACAGAGAAAGAAAAAGAAAGAAGCTTAAACCAATCATCAAGGTCGTTGGAACGCAAACAAGACTCGATTAGAGTGGACAATTTGCCAGCCACAAGGTTCCTTGCTCCTTTGGGAATGTGTTTTAATACTGGGACATTTCTTTTCAACGCTGGAAGACTCTGGAGCCCTAAATTGCATCAATTCAAGCCAGGTCCAGCTGCTGCAGCCGGCGTTGAATAGATATCATGTGGTGCAGTGGTTGCAAGGCTTGGGCGAACGGGCGGCGTGGGGCCGCCAGAGCCCCTAACATTCACATTTCCGTGGGCTCGGCTAATGTGAATGTTCAGGCCACGTTGTCCTTTGTAGTGACGGATTCGGGGGCACTGTGGGCACTGTACGAATATTTCCAGAGCCCTTGTGGAAGAGGGGATACTTCGACAAGAGTTCTGTTGGAGTGACATAAAAATCTTACCACATAAAACACAAACACTAAACGCTCAAATAAATGTTGCTATAAAACATCACTGAATACACTGTTATCCACAAATTCATGAATATGTAGCACCCCTCACGTTGTGGCAAGAAAGGACGGTACTTATACAATTAAAACTATAACGTCTTCACTTCACAATAATAATATAAAATCAAAATAAATAGATTAACACTGTCATTTATTGACAGAGCTTCTCCGCTGGCTGTAGAGTAAAATTCGCCGCGCGCAGGCGATGTTTCAGCATTGCCTGGGGGAAGAGGGCAACGGACCAACGGGATGGCGAGTAGTCGGTCCAACTGCTGGTTGCCATGGGATACCACGACAGCTGCCTATGGCGTCCCATTAGATGCCGTGGCATGAAAAAAACTGGATGAAATATCCGCTGACCGTGCACTTGCCAGGGTCTGCCAACACTTGTGATGGTGAATCTCACGTTTATGAGGCAATTGTGTAAAGTTTAGCTCCGAGAACTCGGTTTAAATATTTTAATGGATTTTTTTTGTGTTTAAGCGAATTTTTCTTTTGTACTTTGTTGAGTGATGAAAATAAATATACCTGTCAGAAAACTTTGATTCTAGACAGTTTAAAATAAATCTTTGTTTGAAATTTTGAATTTGATTTGGTTGTCTGAATTGAATTATTTAAGTCCGGTTAATTATTACAACCCTTAAGGGAAAATATCGCGTTCCTTGTAACGCCATTCTGACCAAATTACGAAACAATAAAAGCATATTTTCAGATTTATTATTCTTGACTGTTTCTCTGATTTAATCGAAACGTGATTTCTTGCTTAAAATGTCCTATATAGAAAAAAGAACAAAGTCGGTTCATTATTTTCATGACCCAATTTATTGGTGAAATTTACACAAAAGATTGCATCTTACAATAACTACAACCTAGAAAAATTTAAAAACCCACGACAGGTTTAGGAGCTACGATGCCACAGACAGACACACACACAGACACGTCAAACTTATAACACCCCTCTTTTTCCATCGGGGTTAAAAAATAGAACGCGATTACTCTTACTAGAAAATTTACTCACAATAGACTGTCTGTGTAAACGACTATAAGGTTGATTGAGATTCTATTATTAGCCGGGATTGACGCGTACATTACCCTCCTCTTCAAGCCCGCTGGCGGTCCTTGTACTACTTAATGTGATATTTTGTCCCCTAGGCACGAAAGGGCGGCAGTATCGTAATTTCTCTACCAAGATACGTTTTTGTATACATGTAAGATGCCGTATTAGTGTTACCCATGTCACAATGTTTTGTCGACAATGTAATGTAAAATTGGTTTAATTTTCGTTGGTTATCTGGATATTTGAGTATCCAAAACATGGATCTATTTCATTTTCGCATTATTATCTTCGATGGAAATTAACATCTTAGCAACTTGTGTGCTATATTTTTCTATGTGGTTTGTATTTTATCAGACATCAAAATATTGATCAAACTAAATTCCTCCATCGAAAAGTATGTAGCACGTTTTGAAATTTTGAATTCCAATCCCTAATTGTTCCTCCCGTAACGTGCGATACCGTACTGCGTTATTTTCCCTAAAGAAACCCGAACCCAAGACGGTAGTGTAGTAAGACATAATCGTAACGAATATTATGGCAGCCCAATAACAAAACAAATGAAGCCCGCGAACAGCTTCGCGTTACTTCGGGTAGCTGCGCTTCGCGTTACTTTGGATTGGCAAAGTACAAACGGCGGGTTCATTTAGTGGAATGAGTAACAGAATTTAGTTATTAATTTTATTTGCCGAGAGTTTCGCGCACCGCTTGTTTTACTTTTAAATTGTTTAGTGTTTGCCAGACTCTGGCGGGTGAAATTTAAAGCTCTGCGAGTTGATGTGTACTTTTGGTGTAATTAAGGATTGTTGATCAAAATTTATGTTGCGTGATTCGTCTGAATCACGTAGCTGTGTACTTAATATCGTTTCACATTTGAAAACGTTTAATGTTCATTCTTATAATAAAAAGCAAATTTCTGGATAAAAATAATAAAAACGATTTTATTAATTTACTGTATTATGAAATATTAATATATATAATATAATATTTCAGGTCAAAGTTGGCGTTCACCAGGGTTCGGCTCTGAGCCCTCTACTCTTCAATTTGAGTATGGACTACATCACTAAAGCCCTGCAGTCTCGAATCCCATGGTGGCCAACGAAAGGCAAAATATACAAAACCGCAGTGAGGCCTGCTATGTTATATGGTGCGGAATGCTGGACTGCCCTAAAGAAGCACGAACAAAAACTGCACACAGCAGAGATGAATATGCTGAGATGGGCGGGTGGCGTAACGCGACTAGACAAGGTTCGCAACGAGTATATCAGGGGATCGTTTAAAGTAACTCCAATACCAGCAAAGCTCAAAGAATGTAGGCTCCGTTGGTATGGTCATGTAATGCGCCGAGAAGATGACTACTCCGTAAAGACAGTGCTTAATATCAACACCCAACCCAGAGGGAGAGGCAGACCACGGGCTACGGGGTGGTCAAACATCGAGAGGGACCTAAAAGCACAGAACCTTTCACCTATGACAACCCAGGATATAATTTCCTGGCGCCGCTGCACAAGGAGGCCCGACCCCAGCTGAACTGGGACAAGGGCAGGAAGAAGAAGAAGACTGTATTATGAAATAAATGCGACTTTCCACACTAGTAGCAGAAAAAGCTCGTAGTGAAATCTACACTACCTACCTATCACATTTTCATTATAAAATGGTATCTGTTTTTTTACATGTTTTCCTGAGTTCGACTCCAGAGAGGTGGCTAAGTAAATTTTCGAACGTACGTTAGACCAACTCAACAGAACTGTAATTTTCCCATACAAAAAGTGACATTTAGATCTACCTAACGTCTGGTAGTATATTGAAAATATCCTAGCTAGGTATGTAGTTTTTTCGAAGCCGTGTGTACAAATACGTTATGGTAACTTTGAGTAAGAAATATAAAATAAAATAAACAGTTTGCCATCCCTGGCTCATTATATACGGGTCGTTCCCTGCACTAGTGTTATGGCAAAACATAACAGAACTGCTACAAGTTAGTGGCGTCGCGCCAAAGCCTCTTGCCATGGCGCTTGCTAATTTATTTATTAAAACTGATGTGCTAATTTTCAAGTAAACGACTTTATTAGTTGATTGAATCAGAAGTTGTACCTGGCGAGAATCTGTAACATGTTACTAGCACAAATAATAGGTATAAAATTACGACAATATTCGGAGGTTGTGTAATGCTTCATGTGACTTTCATATCATAATATAAAGTCCGAATCAATATTTATTACTGTGTGTTTAACAAAGGCACATCATGTATGTAAAACTAAGGTAAAGTAACTGTTAAGGCTAAGCTTATCTACATTTTTGAAAAATGTAAGCTTCCTTTTGGTGTAATTCCTATTCCCAGGGGATACATTATTTTGAGTGTATAGGTAACTAGTCCCCCGCGGCAGAGTTGGGCAAAAATTATCTATTTACGATAAACCGGGAAGATAACTAAATCATCTTTTATTTGAAGTAACTAAATAATCCGTCATTTGTTATTTTGAATTTATCTAGATCAGTTTCATTTTTAACTAGATAAATTAGGGGATTTTAAATAAAAGATGAATGTCAGTGTGACGGTTTGACCCGACGTGAAATTCTGTATACATTTATTATTATAAACTTACTTCAATAACAAACGAGGTCGGTTATCTTCATCCAGATAATTTATCTAAATAAAAAAGTTGTCAACGCACTATTTGTGATTGAATTTATTTTCGAATAGATTTATTTGAAATGATTTTCTTTGAAATAATTATCTAGATAATAAATTATCTAGATAACGCCCAACTCTGCCCCGCAGCTATGAAGTCAATCCTGAGACATGCCCCTAGGGTTGAATATGTAATTTTTTCCTATGGTTGACATTGTCATTATCCAGAAACTTCATAGTTGCGCAATGTGTCAGGATTGACTTCATAGCCGCGGGGGACTGTAGGCATGTTTTAAATACACAGATAAATCCTTCGAAGTTTATGTTACTAAAATATTATTAACATTATTTGTTACTCAAATACTTAGTATTCATTTCATACTAAAACTCTACTATTTAGTAACGTCAATATGGAAGGCTAAGCATTTGATGCAACATTTTGAACACAAGATAGCCTGAGGTTTGCTTTCGTGTGCCACTTAGAACCTGTCAGGGTTAAGTTTAGAATGATCTGTGACATTGGGTAGATTTTAGTGGCGACAATAAACTGCGGTATGGTTATTTTTGATTGTGAAAATGAGCCCGAGTTCAATTCACGTTCCGGTAAAACTATAAAAAAAAACAAAAAACTAAAAACAAAAGAATACTAAACAAAAACTAAAACCGAATTTGACTAAAATCCATCCACATAATGATAGTATGTTTTGAATATGTAGTAGTTTCTTTTTGTATGTATATAGCTCATGTATTTTTTATTTATGTATGTTTACATGTAGTATATAACACATTTGGTTTTTTATTCTCTTCACGTACCTATTCGTAAAAGAAATTATCATACTTACTTTTTTCTTTACACCTTTTATAAGTATCTGTTTAGCCCAATGGTTAGCTGGTAGAGAATGCCAATTTGCAGTAAGCTCGCCTTTTTTAATTTTTTATTGTATTTTGTACAATAAAGTTTAAATAAATAAATAAATATATCAAAATGGTTAATTATGTCTCAGCATCTTTTACAAGTCTTTGACATGACATCTCCGGGCCAGGTCTTTCCGAGGTGTGCGGCGTCCAGAGTTGGGTACTTACCTCATGTTAAAATCTACAAGGTGGTGTTGCTATATTCATAGTGAACCATCAAAATTTTACAGTAAGGTGTAAATTACAAAAGAAATATTAAAATCATAAAATATATGAGACTTGAAAGTTTAAAAAAAATATGTAGGTGGTTTTTTTATCGGCCAAAAGCTAATTTAAATATACCAATAGAGTCCTAACATTTAAAAAAAATAATAATTTGCCATACAACGGTTAGTACAAAGATAATGCTGTGATGTAATAATACTATGTCAATTTGTATGAGCCATTTTGGCCGTCGCCAACGAGGATCCGCCTTTGATCCTCTTTTTTGTGTGTTTACGTGCTCTAATTGTAGTTAGTCCTATACAAACATTCGATCCACTCAGAAAACTGATTTGAATGACACCGAGAAAAAAAGTTGTCAAGCAGCCAATTACGGTCCTCCGCCTAGTTGATTTTGGGCAACCTCTTTTACTTTTCCAGACTGAATATAACAGAGAGCCTATTTGGTGAGACAGGAGGCATTTTAACGCAGTGTGTGGTCTATCCAGTGCCAATTTGGTCAAAACTTTCTACGCAAACAGGATCAAAATATCCAAAGGTGACAGTATATTTTGGATGATGTTTACTGGGCTGAAATACAAAAAAATATAATTTTAAACAGTATCGAAATGTCAATTATTGCAAGGGAAAATGACAGTTGAATTGTCCTAATGCTCGTTCGAAACGTTATGTGTTTACCACTCGGATACGCGACCATTGCGACAAGCAATAAAAAAAAGGTTGACTAGCAGCACATTTAAAAAAAAATATCTAAGCAAGACGACTCTATCAAAGTAAACATCTATTCAAAATAAATTCTAAAGTCTTTAGACTAGGAATCCAAAGCAAACCATCTTCATTTTATTTGAGACGTAGAAACTTTTTAAGACACAAAATAAAAATAACGCACAAAACGAAATTATTTTCTTAAATGCCAAATAAAAAACACTTCCCGCTCATTTCATAAAAACGTCTGCCCAATTTAATTTGCAAAATGAAAAAGTTCATTGTCCCAATTCATTCTAATCTGGAAAAATCTTCTTAAAACAAAATTAGAGACGGAAACACTGAAAAAAAACTATATTTTAATTTACTGGGCAGAAAATAAGATTTTAACGTCTTCACGTTTTTAATTAGCGATGGCTTGAAAATACACGATCGAGTGTCTAATGTGTATTTGTTATTTTTTTAATTTTGTCGCCCGAGGGTGGAAATTTTATTGTAATGTTCGGTAGGGTGCTTCTAATTGAAAAGATAGAGGGGTGCCTTTGGCAATTTCGCGCGATAAAGCGTTGGTAACATTGTTGGGTTAAATAATTATGAAATTCGGGGACAAGCTTGTATTGGCGGATGAAAATGAACGCTTATTTCGCATAATAATACTCTCTAAAATTCCTTATACCACAGCCTTCATAAACAAAAGTTCTCCCCTATTTTGAACACAAAGGAATCGTGAAAGAGTAATCTAAAATGGGTGAAAATCTAAACTCTGATATGTTTCTGAAAATTATTTCATATTTGTCATCATCATCAATTTTTAAGAGCTTTGTATCTCGTTGGAGTAATTCACGTTCTGATTGCTTCTCTGCCAATGTCTTGAGCTCCTGATATGGCATAACGTTGACCTTCTCTTTGATTTGATCCATAAATGCACGTCTCAGTCTTCCCTCTTTAATTATGGTTGTAACAATTATCTAAACATCCAACCAATGACATGTACGACTACGACATAATATTTGGTTCTTTACCTACATCGGAGCCTAGGTCTCGATTTTACGGCTAAAAATTACCTACACCGTCATCGTAAACATTTAAGGCAGATTCAATGTTTGCACGGCTAACCGCATTTTAGGATGAGCTCTCCAGTATCTAGTAGTTTCTGCTTAAATATTAATTTAAAGCAGAACTTTGATCAAAAGCAAACAGCCAGATTCAAAGCAGTTGATAAATATGATATTTTAATTGTGTTAAAAGTTACTTAACAGCTTAGGGTGATTAAGAGAGATAATAAGTGATTTAAATTTATCTTAGTTTTAGATATCTAATAATAAAGTTAGTGCTTCACTTCACTACGTAGTATAAAACAAAGTAGCTACTCGCTGTCTGTCTGTCCCTATGCTTAGATCTTTAAAACTAGGCAACGGATGATGCCGTATTTTTTAATAGATAGAGTGATTCAAGAGGAAGGTTTATATGTATAATACATATATATATATATATATATTTTTTTTTATTTTTTTTTATTTATGAGCTTTTTGCTATTGCGAATATGTCGCTCGATTAGTACCTCTTATCTTAATTAACAAAGTTGTACACTTATACTAATTATTTTACAATGTAAACAAATTTATCTGTCCTTCAGACCATATTTTACAAGCTCTAATATCTTTCCGACCATCTCAGACATTGGATTGGATAAATAGCTATTGCATAATCCGATGGAACTGCCTAATTGCATCATTTCGGACACATTCCATTAATACATGGTAAACATCTTCTACGCGATTACACGCACTGCATAACGGCGAATTTACTTTGCGCATGAGATATGCAAACTTATTCAATGGAATGTGTCCGGAACGCAATCGCAAAAATAGGACAAGATCTTGCCTACTCAGCGGGCTGTTATCAATCCAAGGAATATTCAGAGGCTGCGGCTGTATTGTTCTATACCAAATACCCTTGTCTCGGGACCTTTCATCAAAGTATTCCTTCCATAAATTACGACACCTAACCTTGACTAGATATAAACAATCACTATGTGAGGGTAGGAAGGGAAATTCAATGCCTTCGCTGCATGCCTGCTTAGCTAATAAATCAGCTGTCTCGTTACCTCTAATAACTACATGTGATGGGATCCACTGCAATATGACTCTGACTGTACTCCCCAACCTGAACCAGATAATACTTTTAATAAATTTATATGTCTAGTTAATTTTTGGCACAATTCATTGACATGCTTGCCCCACCTCAAGGAGCGATCTAGCCAGAGACCGAGATACTTGACACATTCCACTACTTCCAAACATGAGTTGTTAATGTACAAATCAATACCATGAGTTAACGCTTTTCTTCCAGTATCAAACAGACACACTTTACTTTTTTGGGATGAAATTTCCAAACCGAGATTACGTAACATTTTAAATAAGGAATCCTCTATACTAGCTCCGTTAACTATTATAGCAAAATCATCAGCGTACTGCGAAATAAATACGTTATCGATACGTTTGCAGATGTCCATTGTTGCCAAATTAAATAGAAGCGGAGACAAAGGGTCCCCCTGTGCCAGGCCCTGACATGCACTTCTACATACAGAAGAATTTTCGAATCTAACATGTAAATGTCTATATGTTAGAAAGTTCCATAAGTAATTACATATTGACCTACCCGCATCAAGTCTATCTAAAATCAATAATAACTCCCCAATGTTGACGTCATTGTAAGCATTGTTAATGTCAAGGAAACAGCCTAAGGATACGTGTTTTTTGGCAAATCCCGATTGAATCATAGTCACTAAATAACTTAAATTATCTAAGCAAGACCTCGATTTTCTGAAACCTACGGTATAGTTAGAAAACACATTATTACTTTCAAGAAACCACTCCAATCGTTTGTTAATTATTGAATGAAATATTTTACATAGACACGACATTAGTGATATAGGTCTCAGCCCATCTCGCCCGGGTTTAGGTATTGGAATGATGAATATATCTCGCCACTGTCTCGGAACAAAGCCGTGAGTCAGAAACTTATTATATAATATTTGAAGTATAACTATGCCTGTTGGGGGAAGGTGCCGCAACATGGAAAATGATATGTCATCACACCCGGGCGCCGTGTCAGTACTTTTTATACTTTTTTGGATTTCCTGTACAGAGATCGGACCGTCTAATAGATTATTGTTTGACATAAATAACGGTTTTTTATAGCAGACGAAATCTGGTGTCAAGCTATGCAGTAAGGATACTATGCGGTCTTTTTCTACGTATTGATTTTGGCATTTGTATCCTTTTAACCATTTCATTCTTTTCCACATATCGCTAGATGAAGACGCGCAATCGATAGATGTGCAGAAATTGTGAAAAGATTGATACCTAGCTTGACGAGTGATTTTCTGTGCTAAGGCAATTTTACTTTTAAGATTAATAAGGTTATCAGGTATAGGGTTCTTCCTAAATATACTTAAAGCTAATCGGCGTTCCGCAACGGCTTTGGATAGCGTAGCATTCCAATATGGTATAAACTTGTTACTAGGGTTCTGGCTAATCTTAACAATAGGGATATGAGAGTCGGCCGCTTTGTTTATTTCGCATAGAAATAAGTCGTACGCTACCTGGCAGTCCTCTGGGATAATTAACTCATTAAGTGTTTTTTCGAGCGACCCTGTATATGAAGCCCAGTCCGCTTTACTAAAGTTTCTTTTATTCACTGGTTTTAGGGTTGATAAACATCCAACAGAAATTTGCATTATTAAGTGGTCGCTGCCCAAAGACTCGTTGCTAACTTTCCAATTGAAGCTAACCGCTATGTCAGTGGAAACTAGTGATATATCGGGGGAAGATTCTCTTAACGAACCATTGACGAATTTAATCCTAGTTGGAGATCCATTGTTTAAGGTTATTAAGTCAAAGTTTAATAAGGAGTCAAATATTTGACTGCCACGGGTATCGATTTTATAAGACTAAGTAGTGTGATGTCCATTAAAGTCCCCTAGTAACAGCGTTTTTTTATCACATAAGGAAAATAGCTCATCCCAGTCTGCTTGAGATGTTTGAATGGAAGGCGGACAGTATATTGAAATTATATTTTCAAGTGGAGCACAATTGAATAACTTAACTTTTAAAATTTCGATGCCAGAGTTAGACACGACAGAGTGAAGCTCTTGACATTTAACTGATTTGTGTGCAAGTACTGCTACTCCCCCATATCCGTCTAACCTATCTTTGCGAAATACAGTGTAGCCACTTACTTTTAACTCTGACTGTTGTTCGTACCACGTTTCACTGAGAGCTGCGACATGAACCTTCTCCCGAGACAGTACCTGCTCCAATGACATAAGTTTGTTCCTCAAACTTTGACAGTTCCATTAAATTACGTTCAACTTGTTTTTGTGTACGCTACGATCCATCACAACCCAAAAATTGTTTTAGAAAAGGCAACTCATACAAATGGTTGGACAACAAAGATATTAGCCACTTTACGCCACTTTTAACCACAGCAAAAAATTTATCAGTAATTGATTCATTTTCCTTACAAAATACATTCTTCATCATTTCCATAAATTTCTCAAACGTAAAACTGTCACTCTTATCTTCTCTTGTAACCTTCCTTCTTTTTTGTGTATGTTTGTTTTGTCGTTACCTGTGTTACTATTATTCGAGTCAGAGGTCGAGTCATACTCCACATCAATGCGACTACCGTCGGACTCATTAGGGGGATTATCAGAAAATCGCTGCCAGTTTTTTTGACTATTTTTTTTCTTTTGCTTACCCGTCCCGCTCTTTTTCGGAGTCGGTTTTTGCGAAGATTTGTTTTCACTACATGGGTCGGCGCTGCCGCTGGCTACCTGTGCATATGATTCGTCGATCTGAGAGGGCCCTTTGTCTTGACTTTGTTCTTTATTGTCCGAATGGCCACGGAGTCTAGGAAAGGATATGTCTGTCTGGGTGATATTTAATCCCGGCGAGTCTTGAATTTTTGTAATAGGGCTTTCTGGCACATATATTAACATTGCTTTGCGGCAAGGGATATTAAAATCAGCCATAATCTCTCTTATCTTCCTCTCTTTTAAATAAACTGAACACTTTTTGCTGAGCGCTAAATGATTACCAGTGCAGTTTACACAAACATAATTAGTCACTTCACAGTTGTTGTGATTTTTGCTGCACTTAGGGCAAACAACTTTTGTTTTCGGACACATTTTTTTCACGTGACCAAACTTCCAACAGTTGGCACACTGTGTAACAGGAAATATGTAGGGTTTAACCTTCAATCGGATGCCATATACATAAACATAGGCAGGCAGAGAAGATCCTTTAAATCCCAACCTCACGCATTCACTGTTTACCCACTTGCCATCCTCTAACCGACGGTTTAGACGTTTGGCGGATAGTAGCTCGGGGCCTCCATCTATACAATCTAAAATATCCTTCTCCTCAATGTCCAGTTCAACGTTCCTAATAACTCCGTATGAAGCAGCAACCTCCGTCGTTCTTGATATATTCCATCCTTTTCCAATGGTATCTTGGCAAATAATCAGGTTGTCTAACGAACTCTCTTTCCCGAAATGAACATATATTTTATGAGGGTTAATATGCCTGATTTCTAAAATGTCGGTAATTTTATTTTGTTGCATTAGTCGCGCAAAAGCAAATTGTTTAGGAAGCACCTCTGCCGCCGTAATGTGTACCTCAATTTTGTTTTCCTCCAGCGTATTCGTTGATGGACTGATTCTTCCGGGCTTGATTCTCTTTCCATCCTTTCCTATTGTCCGCCAATCGCCTGCCCCCTCCTCCTCGTCTCGTACTCGTTTACCCGATATCTTCTCGTGACTATCTGCATTTTTCTCTAGGATCTCAATAATCTTCTCTTGGCTCTCAGCAATCTTCTCTTGACTCTCAGCCATTTCCTTGTCTAGAGAATTTTCTGATTTTTCCTCGTCCTCACTCGACTCTGAACCCTCCGTCATAGTCAATAAGGTGCTTAATTAAAAGCACCTCCTTGCATGTGCCGTATTTGTTATTGCCGACCGGTCAGTAGATAAGAGAATAGACGTGGCCACGTGTTATCTACTCGCTGGCTGCCGTCGGAATGGAATACGTATATATTTAGTATCAGCATTGCACCCGTGCGAAGCCGGGGCGGGTCGCTAGTAAATACTAAATCGCGTTATCGCATCTACAGGGTCAAAACGCAAAGTGGAAGGGAGGTTCAACCCGACAACTTTTGAATTACACATTCATTTGCAGTTAAAAATAACATTAAATGCTAAGAAAGGCCCACCGCTAGCGTATCAAAAATTTCCAACAAAATTTAAAACATCCCGAATTTTTTTCCTACTCATTTTTTGAGAGAGATAAATAGTGAAATATCTATGTATTATACACTTATATTTTTTTTTTAATATTAATAAATAAATAAAAATAATAAAAATTATAAATGGCAATTTTTTATGTTTTTCATTATGTCAAACATAAAATTGTATTGGTTTCACGCAGTAGTATGTATAAATAAGAGTAAGTCCATTGCGAAGCTTTTCACATATGTACTGTAACGTCTGCGCGTTACACGAATGTCGATATAAAATAGAATTTAGTTTGTCTTTCAAATGCACTACAAACACGCAATGAAATTTTCCACATTCAGCTCCACACTCATAAACCGGCAGCATTTTCGTATTTGTCAAAGATAAAAAAATACTTCGCTTTTAATTCTGAATTTTTTTTTTTATGTTTTCCTACTACTATTTGTTAGAACATATTCGTCTAATTATTTCCTTTCCTTCCTAATCTCAGTCCAGGAAATTAAATAGTGCATATAAATATCTTTTGTCGTTACAAAATTTTATTTAAATACTGAATTAGTACTTACTATGGTAGTTACTGTATTAAGTATTTGTGTACAAGTAAACATTGAAAATAAACTCTAAATAAATAAAATTAAGCTAGCTTTAAATAGTAGTGAGTAAAAAAATAACTACAAAGAGAATACCTACACAAAAGTAAAATAAAATAAAACAAATAAAGATAACATCACAAATAGAAAACTTGGCCCAGATCGGCGCCAGGCGGCAGGGTGCCCAGAAGGCTGGCGGAATTGCCACGTTGTATGGCAATACTTATACGCTGGGCTAGGTATGCGGCAGCCTTCTGGTCACCTGAAGCATCGACAAGGCGCTGCGAAAGTGTTTTGTAGATTTTTAAAGCGCTGGTGCCCCATGTACCTAAGGTCTCGACCCCGAAAGGCTCACATGAAGCCACTATCAATGCCAGCATATTTGAGCCTTTTGTGTGACTCTGCTGAGCCAGCAGCAGCACCAGCCCTAGTAGAGGTTCCAGGAAGGTGGGACGGCGCAAGGGTATCGACGCAGGTAGCGTCCCATACCAGTGGCCGTCCCAAGCTCCAGGGCACGAGCGTCATGCCGTTGGGCCTCTTGCCGTCGTCCCGGGCTCTAAGACGGCCAGAGCTCCGGCACTAGCGAGAGCCCGGCGGATGAGGTCGTTCAGGCTGGCGTGACGCGGGATGCGGCCTGCACTCCTGTGGCAGGAAAGACCATGGTGCCCAAATTTGTCGACGGTGCAGCCGCAGTGACACCGATGTGAAACGACACATGTCACTCCAAGACGCAGTGACACGGCAACCCTAAAAGTTTTATTATCTAAAATTGTGCCTAAGTTGTGTGAAGGGAGTGCCTGGAGCCAACCGCCGGATTCCCATCTAGCAGAGTCAAGGAGACGGGCGCGATCTGCGGAGCTGGAAGACGTTTCATAAAGGTTATCCCGTACCAGCTCACACATGCTTGCAATTAAATTTACTTCACGAATGTATTTTTTTCAGTAATTTTTCAAATATGTTTAATGCATCAGTAATGCCAGGCACGCTTGTTATTACTTCCAGCAAAGACTGAATTTTTTTTGAATACACTTGGTCATAAAAGGCTTCATAATGCGCAGGCATGCATAGCTACAATAGCCTAAATGACGCCCACTGACGTAATGGTTTATTTTCTTAACTTATATTATATCTGTCACTCATGCGTCAGGTTGCAAGGATGTTTTTAACTCAAATACGATGTTTGAAAACCTATTTATAAATAGATCTAAACGTATAAAAACTTATGATTATGAAACATGTCTACATGAATAGTTAGATCTTTAGATCTAAAAATGTAGATGTGGTAATTATGTTGTGTATGGAAATTATTTTTAACAGTGATTTTAAATCGTAGCTGTATGCTGAAGGGTCTTTGTCTTAAGGGCGAATATTCAGCGTTTTTAATGCGTTTTTTTTCGTCATTGTCGTCTCCAGAAAATACTATTAAAAGAGACGAATATCAGAGTCCACTTTTGATGAAGACGTAAGCCTACACCGGTGTTGAGTTTTTTTCGATTTAAGTTTCCGCGGTATGTTAAAACATACACCTCTGCTAAACCTCTGCTGAAATAATGTTAAGCCGACAATGACTTTAGAACCGAGCGGTTCAAACGCTCGGAGATTGGCCCTTAAACGCCATTCGTCATATTCAACGAGACGGTTGACATTTTGTATTTTGTTGCGATTAGTTATATTTGTTTCAAATGTATTTTCATCTCTCCTGCTCTGAAAGTTGATTTTTCATGGGCATATAGCCGGGTGGAAAATAGCTTTTTCTCCCCTAGGGTGGAAAGTATTTTTTTTTTATTGTTACGGTCAGCCACGGAGTCGAAGATAATAGAGTTACGTCAAATCATTAAAATAAAAACTTTTCACAAATCGACACTCAGTACATACATATGTACCTGCATTAACGAGTTGTTTATTACGATTATAGGTTGATATTAAATTATTTTTCCTCACAGTCGAAATGAAAAGTAGAGTGTTTAACTCGGGTGAAATTACCCATTTAACCCTCGTACAATTGGCGCTCTCACTTCGTTCGAGCGCCAGAAATATCTCGGGTTAAATGGGTCACTTTCAACCCTTGGTTAACAATCTACTATTGTTTGCTTGCAAATGCGATGAAAAACATTGTGGGTGACACGACACACGTACGCTAAGAATCTAACAAACTCGAGTCATAAAAGCCGTAAAAGCCGACCTTGTATTAAACAGAAGAAAACACATGATAGGTAATCAGTAGAAATCAACCAATCACAATTTACGCCAACATACTGTTGTAAATAGGGGATCCCCTATTTACTACAGTATTCACTTTACGTATTCAATTGGAATCATTTTCGTATTTGAGTATTACGCTTGCTTGTTCTCAATCATAAGGCTCAACGCCCGATAAATACAAAACCGATTTCAATCCAAGTTTAGCTGGAAAATAACTCCAGAGCCAGCGCCATTAAACTACAAATTAAACATCCAAGTCTGAAACTTTACAATGACTGTTTGTAGCGAATTCGAAATGAACAATTAAAGTTGAATTCTTGGCGAATGAATACGGTTCGTGGACGCCGAGCCGGTAAACACAATTTAAAACGTAGGTAGGTACAAAATTATATATGACGGTGATCCATAAAAAGTTGTAAATTTGACAATATTATATTATAATAGGTAGTACATTACTATAGAGGCCGGGAAACGAAGGGTTGCAGGCCAAGTAGATATAGCCGGCAACCCCGTTTCTCGCCGAGATTTGTATAGTGCTTTTCTCAAACATGCAAGGAAATAAAAAGTTGTCAATTTGTTTTATTCGTAGGTTAACACAACTAAACAATACGTCTCTGACAGCTGTCAGTGCTGTCGCATCATAACCTATAATTGTGTCCCACGATTCTTACTATTAATCCGCTTATTCCCTAAATTAAGTATTAGTTTACTGTTACATGAACTTATATCTAACTATACAGGGAGGAAAGTTAAAACGGGGCAGTAAGAGCAGCTACTAGCAGCAACAATTATGCACAAAAAAGATTATGCTAAATGTAAAGTATGCCATTCACAGTTATGCCAAAAATGTTTGGCCAATAGATGTAAATGTGGGTATTTAGAATCTCTGCAAAATATTTTTAACAGTGATTTTAAATCGTAGCTGTATGCCGAAGGGTCTTTGTCTTAAACGCCTTTCATCAAATTCAACGAAACGGTTCACATTTTGTATTTTGTTGCGATAAGTTATTTTTGTTTCAAATGTTTCCTTGCAAATGCGATGAAAAACATTGTGGGCGACATGTACGCTAAGAATTTTACAAACTCGAGTCATACAAGCCCTCCGCCCTCGGCGATCACATTAACGTGACTCTTGTTGACAATTACCCCTTATTCATAAAACCTGAACCTGAACAAGAGTGATTATTATTTACAAATTTCACTTTCTTAGACCTCAATTCGTACTGTTTAGTGCTCTAGGAAGTACCTTTACTTATAGACCGGGAGATACTGATACAAATTTTTAAAGAATTTGTGCTAGGTATGGCGACCCTTCAGGTGTATAATTACGTAATGAAGAAAAGAAAAATGATGGTCATAGCGCTGGTACCGGCGGACCAAACGCGAGGGCGTTAATCGAACGTGTCGTTTAAATTACGAAAGTCAAACGATTTGTTACACATAAATTCTTGTATTTTCCGATAGGCAATAAAAAAAGATATAGGCGGTAACGTAATGCCATACAAAAAAAATGTGTCAGTATCTCCCGCAGGTCGATCACGTAACGCATTGTACGAACGTCGGGTAGGACTAAATCTCACTTTTTATATGGAAAATTAACAGTTAAATTGTACCGACGCGCGTTCGGAAGTACCCCTCATGTATATTAAGGCGCTCATAGAATGAGCGATAGGCGCTGTGCCAAATGGGTCGTTATCAAAATTTGAAACCCATTTGACTGTTATTAGAAACAATATCTAGGGCCAACTCTGTGTGATACATTTGCACGAAGGAGCATTGACACCTCCTCTGACCATGTTAGAAAAAAAACCGACCAAATGCGAGTTGGACCCGGCGCACGAAGAGTTCCGTACCATTATCTATAAAAAAGGCAAATAAATCACGTTTGTTGTATGGGAGTCCCCTTCAATATTAATTTTATTCTGTTTTTTGTACTTGTAGTTGTATTGATTATCTGGTATTAACAAAAATACATCATCTGTGAAATTTACAACTGTCTAACTATCACGTTTCATGAGATACAGCCTGGTGACAGACGGGCAGTCTTAGTAATAGGGTCCCGTTTTACCCTTTGGGTACGGAACCCTAAAAAAAAGGTAAGTCATTCCCGTGAAAGCTCGTGACGTCATCGCATCTTGCCTAAATCATCAGCATCCTAAAAATGTCGGACTGCCAGTGTGTTGCCAATGTATGAAAGTAAATTACCTGAGTTAAATGCATTGCTTCAAAGACGTGCTTTCAATAAATGTTTACGTTGAACTACTAGGTAATTGTATACATTTGTGTTTTTACTCCAAATTAATAGTTATACTAGCTAACATTTTTTTTATACTAATCATGCATTATAAAACTCTTTGTTTGTATGGAAGATGACTGTCAACGGTACCTAATATTTGTGTGCCAACTTTGCACAATGGCAAGATTTGTGTGCCGTAGGCAAAATACATCGCCGGGAATAACTTGCCGTGTTTTTTTCTACCATGCCTCCGACAACATAGATTATGGGTGTTTTATAACTATATTTATTTAATTTAAATAAGGAATAAAGGAAAATTGTTTATGTGAAATTGTATATTGACTTTGCCTTAATAAATAAAGTTTTATTTAAATTGGTGTGTGGTAAGATAAAGTACCTAATATGCTTAAAGTTCAGTTTATTAGTTGTATATATAAATAAATTAAAAAAAAAACGAAGTTTAAACTGACTTCAATTCCGTACTTCGCCAAGAATACATGAACATTTCCACATTTCCTTGCCGCTTTACCACATGAACTGCTTTCCGAGAGCAAATGCTTTGATTATTTATTACAGAATATCATCGCAGCTTTTTTGGTTGGCTATGCATGGCCAAAAAAGCCTTCAATGCCAAAAAGCAGATATTAAAGGCGAAAATATCTCAAAATTTCAAGAAACGATTTATTAAGACCTACATCTGGAGCATAGCGTTGTACGGAAGCGAGACGTGGACTATGACCCAGCGTGATAGAGAGAGAGACTGAACGCATTCGAAATGTGGGCATGGAGAAGGATGGAAGGTATTAGTTGGACAGAAAGAAAAAAAATTAGTTTATGGTGCGAGATATGTTTGTTTTGGGCTTATTTAAGCCGTGACTATATATAAACTTTTATTAACTTAGCCGTAATATTCTCTTACCTTTATGAAGACGAGATAATGAAATTCTATGAACAATTATCAATAACATTACAAACCGAATCTGAAGGAATAACAATTGTAATGGGTGACTTCAATGCCAGGATTGGATCACGAAAACAGTATGAGACGCATATCATCGGAGAATTCGGAACCGGAACCCGAAACCGAAATGGTGAAAAATTATTAGAATTTGCTTCCGAAAATAACCTAAAAATATTAAACACCTTCTTCAAGAAACGCCAGAACCGTAAATGGACCTGGATATCACCAGACTCAAAAACTAAAGAAGAAATAGACTATATAGACTATATATTAAGCAAAGACCTAAAGAAGTTTGAAGATGTAGAGGTTGTCAATAACTTCCAGTTCTTCTCAGACCATAGGATACTAAGATGCAAAATGACAATTAATACATCGAGAAACCGCAGACATATTAATAATAATAATGAACACCAGCTACCAATATTTAACGATACCATCAGAAATAATCTACTCAATGAAGAAATAAATACTCAGAAAAACCGAATCTTTACAGAAACTGGAACCACTACCATTCAGGAAAACTACAATAGAATAGAACACTTATTGCAAGAAGTCAAAAATAAATACCTAAATATTTCCGAAAATAGAAAATCTGCGCAACTCACCTTGAAAACAAAGAATATGATAGAAGAAAGAAACAAGCTTAACTTTATCCATATGAAAGACGAGGAACAAAAAACTACAAAAAGAGCCATCCGAAAAGACATACGTAGACACGAAAACGAAACAATTGAAAGACATATACAACAAAGCGGCTCAATTCGCAAGATAGAGACTAGTTTGAAGAATGAAAATACTTGGATCCCGCAAATTCAGAGAAATGACAAGTCTACTCCAAACGCCAGGCGAAGAAAATATATCCTAGCAGAAGCAACACTATTCTACTCTAACTTATACTCTAAAAATAAAACCTCAGAAGAGCTCTACATCCATACAAAACAACCAGAAGGAGACGACTTACAGTTCTTGCCAATATTAAAACAAGAAGTAGAAAGGGCAATCGACACATTAAAAAATGGAAAATCTTCAGGAACCGATAAAATCAACGCGGAACTTTTAAAGATTTGCAAGGAATCGTCAATAGAACTACTTCTTAGTATATTCAATCAAATCTTAAAAACAAAATGCATCCCAGAACAATGGAAAACGGCAACTATGAAGTTAATATACAAAAAAGGAAATGCAGCAGACATCGGCAACTATAGACCTATAAGCATTACATCAATCTTATACAAAGTATTCTCCAAAATTATCCTCAATAGAATCACCGATGTACTAGACAGTAGACAGCCGAAAGAACAGGCAGGTTTCCGAAGGAACTATTCTACATACGATCATCTACAAGCAATGCAACAAATATTCGAAAAAGTTAACGAATATCCACAAATAATTTACATCACGTTCATTGATTTTTGCAAAGCTTTTGACTCAATAGACCAGGAAAGCCTATGGATAGCATTGAAGACCGACGGAGTTCCTACTTACTTAGTGAACATATTAAAATCAGTATATGAAGAAACCTATGCTAGAATAAAAATTGAAACATTAGGCCCGAAATTTAAGATTGAAAAAGGAGTAAAACAAGTTGACCCTTAGGGTGGTCCAAAAAAAATTTTTTTTGATTTCTTTTTCTCCACATAGCTTGTTTTTGTCTAAGGCCTATAAAAACCATATATACCATTTTTTATGAAAATCGAGTGGCATTTAGAGGTCGCTCAAAATAAAACAATGTGAACTTAGAAAATGTATGAAGGAAATTTTATTAATCACAAAATACTACAGTAATGAAGATTTAGACGGCGTAGGAAACCGTTTTCTGTGATTTGCAACTAGACGGAGAATATATTGTTTCTGTTCTTCATCCTTGGTAAGAGTCTGGTTGTATTTTTGAATCAAACTGATCCCTCGTTCAGCTGTGTCATTAACAACTCTGACCTTGGCACACTTTTCTTTTAACTCTAAGAAAACCTCGTTACTTGGCCATTTAACAGATGGCATGCTCAAAAACTGCTGGTTTTTCTGTTTTCCATCAGCAGCAAGGATGTCAAAGAAGGATAAAGTTCGTTCAGTAACGAAACTTTCTAACTGTACGTTGTTTGGTTCGCCTATAGTACCCACATGAATGCGTCGTGGAAAATTTGTATTTTTTGGGCGAACTAGATTTTTTGCCATTTTGTCTTTGGTTTCTGAAGACACCCGGTCATCAAAAAGTGCAAATGCAACTAGATGTTCAGAAAGAAACCAAAGATGCCTTGCAAAAGCAGCATAAGATTTTTCGCTGATCTTTTTATTAGGGTACGACTTAAGGATTTCCAAAAACTGTACATCATTCATTGGTGCTTTGATGCCAAGAGGTGCTTCATTCCAATACCGCACATAAGCTAAAACTGCAAAGAGAGCAAACTGTTCTACCTTTTTGGACTCTGGACCGGTCAAGTGAAATTGTTCTCGAAATATATATATTTTAATTGCATAAATAGCTTTTGCCATCCAGCGAGCATGATGCGTGGGGCCCGGAGCTCGGAATCTTTCTTCAATATCTCCGCCGCCAATAAATATAAGAGACAATTGTAGAAACTCTTTATAATCATCTCTCGGATGCTGATTTTGAAGGGCATTTGGTAAGTAGACAAGTAAATCCTCCCGCAGATTATTAAACATTCGATTTTCAAACAGTTAATTTTCTGCCGCCTTGTACACAGTGTAATCAAAACTCGGCCACATTTTTTGGAAACGGTTGAATAATCCTACTTCCGGAGCTCCCGTAGAACCAAATAAAGAAGAAAATGCCGCAGAAAGTACAATCTCCATGATGTGGTGTCGGCACGCAATCCAAACTAGTTTACATTCAAGGGCTTTTTCAATTTCAGTACAAGCACCTGTGTGTAGGCCGGTATTACTTGCTGTTGTATCAAATACGAGTGCTTTTATGGAGTGAGTCAAGTTCCATGATTTTACCGTATCGACGCATGCTTGGGCTTGAGCTTTTCCTGTTCCTCTGTCTATTTTAGGGATAGCTAAAAGCTTTTCTTGACCATTCCCAGTTACAAGTATGGCAATTCGATCAATTTTAGTTTTCGAATCAATATCTGGCAAAAGTTTGCCATCCCAGTGGAGATTCAAGGGTCCATCCATTTCACAAGCTGATAGTTCAGCCTGTGCAGCTTTCTCTCTTTCAACTCTTCTACCACGTCTCACAGAACTCCGGGAGAGAGTTTTATCAGAAACATTATGCCCTAAAGCCTTGACAATAGCTCCTGCGACAAAGACAGCTCCTCTATCTGGCAGATTTACACGGTCTAAAGCAGCGACAACTTCTGGAGAAGTAAAAATATTAGTACACTGGTCTGAAGAAGAAGAAGAAGCCTTAGGTTCTTGGGATAATTTATCCTCATAACGTGGGAGTTGGAAACAAGCTTCGTTGTCAGAACTTTCTGAAGAACTAGATAATAATTGCTCAGTCCCAGTTAATTCACGTTGCTCATTATTTTCCATATAATATTTCCTCCTGAAATCTTCTTCTCTTTGTTCCCGTTGCCTCTTCCTGTTCTCTTTTGTAGCCGTTGCAATATCAACACTACCCATACTGCACGAAAATACACTTTCTCTTTGTTTTTGTAGAAAAATTCGGTCTTCGTTATTTTTCATTGTACTTAAAGCATTTATTGTGGCTATATCAAATAATTTTTCAAGGTCGTTTTGAAACATGCTCTGACGCATAACATCATGATCATTTTGACGAGCACGATTTTTTTTCAGAAGTAAATACTGCTTATGTAATCTAATTAGTTTTCGTACACACGAATCCACACGTTGCGTAGGTATCTTCGCTCGCTCCCAAATACTTATAACGGCTTCACAGGTATTTTTGTAACTCACTGGTAAGGTATTTCCCTCATCTAAATGATGAAATTGAAGAACACGAAGTACATCTAATCCTCGAGGCAATCGGGCCGTCGAAAAACTTGAAATTGACTTCCCTAGAAGCCAATTACTTGGTGCGGATCTAGTCGACATAGTGTTTTTGATGTAAAACAAGGCAACTTAAACATTAATCGCTTGAGCGACCAGTAAAACGCAATCAAATGAGATAATATTTTGCACAACGATTACTAGTTATTGACAGACAAAAGTTAGCTATGTGGAGGTAGATTTGAAAAACTTTTTTTTTTCTCCATACAACCGTGGACCACCCTGGGGACCCTATATCGCCCAAACTCTTCAACTCAATATTGGAGTACGCTATGAGGAAAATAAATTGGGAACAGTATGGCATAAACATAAATGGAGAAAAATTAGCCAACTTACGCTTTGCAGATGATATCGTACTTTTTGAATCATCGCCAGAAAAAATGAAAAATCTCGTAACTGAGTTAAATACCGCATGCATATCTGTAGGACTTACTATCAACAAGAGTAAAACTAAAACTATGTCTAACTCTAGCGAAGAAATTGTCGTAGAAATCGAAAAAGAAAGAATAGAGACAGTTGAGAGCTACATATATCTAGGAAGACTATTCTCTTTCAAGGACTGCCTCACGGACGAACTAGAACGTAGAATAACTAATGCTTGGAAACGATTTTGGCAAATGAAATATATATTTAAAAATAAGAAAATATCTATACCATCCAAAATCAAAATCTTCAATAGCTGTATTATACCAATATTCACATACGGTTCACAAACATGGGCATTGAATAAAAAAATGGCAAAGAAAATAAAAGTTAACCAACGCAAAATGGAAAGAATAATACTTAGGAAAAATATAATGCACAAAATACCAAATTGCGAACTAAGAAGCAAAAGCCACATGAGGGACATACTCCAAGCTGCCAAAAAGCTCAAATGGGAGTGGGCAGGACACGTGACCAGATACAAAGACAGTAGATGGACGCAAACAACTACTGCCTGGTATCCAAGATACCTCAAACGAGAGGTGGGAAGACCGAGGACTCGATGGCGAGACGAGATTGAAGATTACGCTGGACTTACATGGACAAGACTTGCGACCGATAAACGGACTTGGAATAAGATGAGGGAGGCCTTTGCCCAAAAGTGGGATTCATTGTAATACAAAAAAAAAGAGAAGAAAAAACAACACTAACAAATAAATATACATATAAAAATAATAGCTACAAAATACTAACAAAGAAACATACATTGTATTACTAGGCTAATAAATAAATAAATAAATATTCTCTTACCTTTATAAGCTATTGTTGGCAGCAAAACAAAACCTTGAAGCCAGGTCCAGAACAGTTTCTTATATGCCTTCATATTTGTTGCTGCACATAATCGCTTAACATCTGTAACAACAAAACACGAAATTAAAATTGTTATTTAACAAAACAGAGTGGGTGCCACATGGTGGGAGGCGACGGCGTGGCAGGCCGAGAAGGAGATGGCGGGACGACCTGGGGACCGATTTTTGACTTTCAAGCGCTCGAATCGTTCATTCGAAAACGGACAAAAATTACGTAACGCTCTTTTGAAATAGCGATAGAAAATTGAAAAGCGAGTGGTATTGACCACTCGTATTCAATTCTATCGGTAGAAAGTTAGTGCCTGCAATTTTGACACTAAAATCGTATTCACTTTTATTTAATTTTCGAGCGCTCGAAAGTCAAAAATCGGCCCCCTGGACGTATTTCACAACGATTGGCCAGAGATTTCTCAAAATCAGGACGAGTGGAAATCAATAAGGGAGGCCTTTGCCCAGCAGTGGGACACAGCTTCAAAAAAAAAAAAACAGGGGGATCTCAGAACCCCCACACCCCCTTCTAATTTCACAGCGATAAAGGGTTGCTGACGTTGCTGCCATTTAAAGAGTGACCACGATGAAATAACTAGTGACTCTGTGAGCTGTAGAATTCGCGAGCCTGTTTTTTCATCATTTTTTTTTTCATCACACTTGTTCATAAATGGTGTTATTCTATGCCTGTATACGGAAGGACAATGGCCTAAATTGTTCCCGCGGGAAATAATGGTCCCAAGGGAAGTAATGAGCTTGTGTGTGATCTGATTGGTTAAGCAAATCTTGACGGTAATGATTGGTAATCGAGCAGGCCATGCTCTGCAAGAACCACATGCTCCATGATGTGTGATTGGTTGAAATATTGAAACTACGCCCCCCACTCGCACTGATCTGGAAGTGAAGTTGTCAATTTCGTCAACATTTGATTGGTGCGCTTGTATAAAACATAGATTTTTCTGTCTTTTGTAGTTATTTATTTCCTCACAAATGTGATGAAAAACATTGTGTATAACACGGGCGTAAGAATATTACAATCTCGAGTCATGAAAAGCCCTCCGCCTCACGGCGTCGGGCTTCTGATAGACTCTCGATTGCAACATTCCTCATACGCCCCTTGTTAAACAATGTACTATTTTCGGATACCTGAATCGACGAAAAATAAACTATAGAGTTATTAACCGGCTCAGAAATTTTCAGGAGAATCGGTTGAGAAATGCGACCTGTAGAGGAGAAGAGTCGGGACATCAGGACATCTGGACATATGAAAGAATTTTAGTCGAGTAATAAAGGAACAGTTATGCTCTAAAGATAATCATAGTACCTAAAATAATGTAGGTGTATAACGGTTAATTATGCAATCGGAAACCAGATAATGTTAACTAGTATCAGTAGAGACGGCCAATTATCTTGTAACTTACACTTGGACTACAGTAATAATATCGTAGTACCAGTATAGAACAGAAAATTAAATACCAGTGCGGTCACTATGATTAAAATGTAATTTTTTTATTAAACTCGTACTCACACTAATAGAGTCATAGTCATTAATGGTTCTACGCGTACATAACACGTAAATATTTAAAATTTACAAAAAATTGTCCACCACATGTAAGCAAAAATCTTTATCATAATGTCCATAATTATTTGATTTAGGTTATTAAAAAACCGGTCAAGTGCGAGTCTATAAATAAACTACAAATATTTATTTAATTCTGTTTTTTAGTATTTGTTGTTATAGCGGCAACAGAAATACATCATCTGTGAAAATTTCAACTGTCTAACTATCACGGTTATTGAGATACAGCCTAGTGACAGACGGACAGACAGACAGACAGACAGACAGACACACAGACAGACAGATGGACAGACAGACGGAGAGCGGAGTCTTAGTAATAGGGTCCGTTTTACTCTTTGAGTACGGAACCCTAAAAAACATGAATGAGTCTTTAAGAAATAGACCCTTTTTAAGCCGAGAGACTCTGTTTGTAGCTAGTTTTTGCTTCAAACCGGTAAAACCACGCATGGTTTAACACGGGTAGTGCGAAAAGGTTGAAAGTAAATTACTTCCGAATACTAGCCCCTTTCCCAAACCATAAATTAGTAATGTAGGTAGTAAAATAAGACCCAAATAGTAACAAAGTTGAAGTCAAATTATTTAATGCGATAAAAACACAAGTCAAAACACAAACAAAACAAAAACATTAATTACCACTCAAAATGAAACTGATTACAATAAATAAAAAGGAAAAGAAAAATAATTCTAATTAAAATTTTAACTAAATCCCCTAACTAAAATTGTAATGAACACCCTCACAATACACCTGTACTGATCATAAAATCCATCAAGCATTGTATTTTTAATTCGCATTGAGAAATCAGAACAGTTGGAAATGAGCAAAGGTAGCTTTTTTTTGGGTTTCATATCAAACGTGGTAAAAATGGAATAGGTACCTACTTGAAAAGAAATAGACATAGAAAATTCGATGTGCGATACTGGGGCTCATTTCACGAAGCTACAAGTTACAATTTAACAAGTATAAACTGGTAACACTCTTGACCAATTTTGCCAGTTTAGACTTGTATAATTCCGTATTTTTTTATTTATTTTAAAAGTGACTTGTTTGTCCCGGTACTCTATGTGGCAGCGCCTCGAACGTAAATCACGAGGCAGGAACCAACTCGCGTGTCCGACAAAAGCTTATCTGCTCATATTTTACGAATACAGACTCTAAAGCGATAACAGTAAGATTGATAATAGCACAACTATTTTATATCGTGTTAAAATGTTGACTTTATCAGTGAATCCAAAGTTATTCCCAAAGTTATTTAGCGGTTTTCGGTGGAACGTTTTTCTTTAGACATTGCTGAGCATTTGGTTGTCATTGTTTCAAATTAGGCTTAGCGTGCTGGGGTATTTAAATTTTTGTAAAGCATTTTTCTTCCTTATTTAAATAAAATTATTAACACGGATTTAATCGTGATTATGTGACACTTGACACTTAAATCCATCCCGATGTTTCGAGCTCTTTGCAGAGCTGCTCGTGGTCAAGTGGTTAGGCTGAAAAAAATATAAATTTCCTTTGTGCAAACTACCCACATACAAATAGTTACTTAAATACAATCTAAGGGTGGATACTGGCTAGAAATATTAGGCCCTTAACCCTTAATGCATACTTATTACACATGAATTACACTGTGTTAAGATGTATATATATAAAACCGGTCAAGTGCGAGTCAGACTCGCGCACTGGACCACCCCGTACAATAGAAAAAAGTCCACTATAAACTGACACTCACTAAGTATGTATTCACATACTTAGTGCGTATCATTTTATACTGGACTTATAATTTTCAGTGATGTAATGAAAATTTTACGGTTTTCGCAGTTTTTCCATTATCTGTGCTATAAGACGTTGCTTCGTACAAAATTTCAAGATTCTGAGTTAACGGGAAGTACCCTGTAGGTTTTGATTCACTTAAGAATTTCGAAAATTTGCATAAACAGCAGTATCTTTTGATTGCGTTGGCTTAGAAGTTTGATTTTTTCACAGCTTCAAGGGACAGTAGACTTGAGTATTTTATATAAATTTCAGCTTGATACATTCACGCGATCCTGAGCAAAAGGGTCTTGACAGACGGACGGACGGACGGACAACAAAGTAATAATCATATATGGGTTCCGCTTTTTCCTTTCGAGGTGCGGAACCCTAAAAAGCAAAAAATTACGCTGCCTATTGTTAATTTGAGTTACAATAGCAGTATTAATAGGTTTTTTCCGTACAGTTTTTTGTTCGTCGCCTTAAATAAATACTTCGGTAAACACCGATAGGTTTAGAGAATCGATTTGAGCCGGGCAAGTTATGTAAGTATTACCATTTGGTTTGGATTTGTTTGTTATATTTGATGTTACGTTCCGCCGTCTTGCTTCCACGCACGCCAATCTAACGTGTCAGAACAAACGCGTGAAAGATGTTGAACTCAAATTGAAATCCGTTACGTATGCTTCCAACCAACCCCCCTGTTCTGCTTTCTTGGCAAGTTTCAGAGGCTGCCAGAATATAATTTGCCTTACATTGCAACTGCGCCTAGCTAAGAATAATTTTTATTAATCTCTCTGTTCAGACAAGATCCTTGGGATTTATTCTTTCAATTAATTACTCCTCAGAACGCAGCGAAATGAAAGTGTTGAATTTATGCGTCTTCATTTATTGCATTTCCAATGAAACAAATGAAACCCGCGCATTTCATTTTGCTCCCGGCTTTACCGAAAACAATTTATGTTATTAATTAATTCAGCCTTAATTTAAATTGCGCGGAAAAAATATCTTTAAAAAAGTGAAGGGTTGAGCGAACATTTTAAAATTCTGCGCCCGTAGTTAGTATAATACGAACGTAAAGGTTACTCAATTTTTACTTAACTGTGGTTAAAGAATGTCTCGATGATGCCAAATATTTAGGTTAAGTAATTGATGCAACAGTTTTAACGATTCTTCATCTCCACCTCCATCCAAATGGATGGGATCCACAAAACATTTAAAATTATTTACAGAGGGTGGAAAATATTAGGATGAAATCGTATTGACAAGCCTATATTACCTAAGAAAGTACTCTATTTACCTCAGATAGTACATCAGTATCTGCTTTTAAGATTGTAAATTGTATTTTTTTAATGGTGATAGAATATAAATAAATATTAGGGAAACAATATCACGCAAATCGGCCTACTTGGTCCATAAAACTAAGGGCCGCACTGGTGGGGCGATTGGCGACGTGACTGCGATTTCAATACGACTAGGGCGACTTGATGTATGAAGATCGCCGTCAGTCAGTATCTGCTTTTAAGATTGTAAATTGTATTTTTTAATGGTGATAGAATATAAATAAATATTAGGGAAACAATATCACGCAAATCGGCCTACTTGGTCCATAAAACTAAGGGCCGCACTGGTGGGGCGATTGGCGACGTGACTGCGATTTCAATACGACTAGGGCGACTTGATGTATGAAGATCGCCGTCAGTCAGTATCTGCTTTTAAGATTGTAAATTGTATTTTTTAATGGTGATAGAATATAAATAAATATTAGGGAAACAATATCACGCAAATCGGCCTACTTGGTCCATAAAACTAAGGGCCGCACTGGTGGGGCGATTGGCGACGCGACTGCGATTTCAATACGACTAGGGCGACTTGAGGTATGAAGATCGCCGTCAGTACATCAGTATCTGCTTTTAAGATTGTAAATTGTATTTTTTTAATGGTGATAGAATATAAATAAATATTAGGGAAACAATATCACGCAAATCGGCCTACTTGGTCCATTAAACTAAGGGCCGCACTGGTGGGGCGATTGGCGACGCGACTGCGATTTCAATACGACTAGGGCGACTTGATGTATGAAGATCGCCGTCAGTACATCATTATCTGCTTTTAAGATTGTAAATTATATTTTTTTAATGGTGATAGAATAGAATTAAATATTAGGGAAACAATATCACGCAAATCGGCCTACTTGGTCCATTAAACTAAGGGCCGCACTGGTGGGGCGATTGGCGACGTGACTGCGATTTCAATACGACTAGGGCGACTTGATGTATGAAGATCGCCGTCGCGTCGCTAATCGCTCCACCAGTGCGGCCCCGGCCTAAGCAAAACTTGTACAATGGGTGCTAGACGACGATAAACATACTTATTTATGTATACAAATAAATACTTAACACCATAGAATACGTCTAACCTCCTAAGACCCCGCGTACAAAATTATGTACAAATGTCAAAGTTTACTTTGGACTTTTACTGAATGTTAAAAAAGTTCCTAATTCAATGACACAAAATCGTAGTCTGGGCCCCAGGAGGCTAAGCATCAGGCACAAACAATCGGTCTAATCACACAAATAAATGCGGTTACCGGAAAATGGCCAGCGGTCCCGGGTTCGAACGCAATATTTCAATATTGGCCATATTGTTAATGTATTAAAATATATTCACTCACATATTTTAGGTCGAGTACCTATCGTTAAATATATTTTAATATTTATGTCTGAGTCTCACGGGAGTTTTCTATATAAAAATGTTAATGTATAAGAAAAAAACCCCAATCTCAGTTGATCATTTTAAAGCCCCAAAAGGCTTTCTAAAACATTTTCGTTATTTAACAAGCAGCAAATAGCCGCAAAAGAGTTCAGAGCACGTAAAAACTGATTAATCATTCGAGTTAATATAAATAGTGGTTTCGCGTGCAATGACTTGCCACTCGCCGTCTATGTTTAGCCGATTGAGTAGGAAGCATTTGTTTTTCTCGGCTAAGTGGAAAAAGCAAGGAAGGCCAGATGGCAGTCGCTTCAGCAAAAACTAGTGCATGTGCACTTGGGATGAGCAATCACACTGCATGCTCCTTCGGGATAAGATCGGGATCTATGAAGAAGTGGAAAAGGTGTTTGTATGGTTTCCTAATGACAGAATTTTGAGGGTCAAAACTTTTTATTCAAACGCCATACGGACGTGCTCTTGTAAGCTTATTCCGCAAGGCTCCGCAATTAATCCCAAAGGTGCGAACGCTCCACTAAAAACTATGATTTTAACCACGTCCTCAGTCTAAAAAGTCATGTTAGACGGAGGATTTCTCAATATTATGTTTCAGGGACTTGCAACACCCTAGCAGTTAACGTATTAGAAAGACATTTCAAATGAAATGGAAAAATGTAAATGTCATGACTTCAAGCTGGATTCAAACCAGTGACGTTTTGACATTGTACCAGACCAGATTCAGATTGATTTATTCCACGATATAAATTATGGTATTATATTTGCATAAATGTCCAAATTAGAAGAATTCTACAATGATCGTCAATTATAATAATAAAAACTTAAGAATGAGTCAAAGGTTTTAAATGTAAATGTTGTGTGTAAATGTTTTTCTATTTCTATTTATTGGCTCGCGACGATGGCAAGAGACCGCATGGCATGACCCTGGTTCCTTAGAAGTTGGGACGGCCGCTAGTCTGGGATGCCACTTGTGTGGATATCCTGGTGCCGTCCCATCTACAATGGAAACTCGATCAGGGCCGGTGGTGCCGCTAACGCGGCTGAGCCCCTCAAACGGCGCAAATATGCAGCCATAGACTCAGGCTACATGTTTGAGCCGTTTGGGGTAGAGACGCTAGGGCCGTGGGGACCAAGTGCTCTTAGCACTTTTAAAGAGCTGGCAAAGCGTCTTGTCGACGCGACAGGTGACCAGAAGGCTGGTGCGTATCTTGCACAGCGAGTCAGTATCGCCATCCAGCGCGGGAATGCTGCCAGCCTTCTGGGCACCCTGCCTCCTGGGTCTGAGCTTGACGCAATTCTTTATTTGTAAATATATTTTATTTCGTTAATTTAGTTTAGTTTATCCTTAGTTTATTGTATATATTTGTTCTTTGTTTATGAAATTAAAGTATATTTCTATTTTCTAAATGTAAATAATTATATATTTAAACTCGAAATGTTCCCCTCTTTCATTTGATACCAACACACGCTACGAAAGCAATTTTTTTTTTCAAAGTCAGTCGCTTTTTGGTATGTGACAGCCACCATTTTATTTTTTATACAAAAAGTGGCCTATATCACCCGGAGCATAATTAATTTCGAATCTATTGACATCCCATTTATCAAAATTGGTTCAGTATTTTAAACGCTACAGTGGAACATACACAACTACAAACATAGGTTGCTAAAAATGCTTACTCATTTATTTTCAATGGATAAAGTACATGATATGTTATAAAAAATACAAATACATTTTCATTATTAAAATAAATTATCAAAACACAATTTATTTAAAATGTCCATAATGTACAAAATATTATTGTATCTTCCTAAAACGATTGTCATTCTTCACGCAAAATAAAATAAAATACACGGAACTAAATATTACTTTATCTATCCAAATATCATAAACCCTCCATGATGCGTTCAAGAACCGCACATTATGGCCACCATAAAAATAGACTGTTTTGTTAGAACAAATGTATTATCTGTGAAAATGTAACATCATGTAATAACATGTAATAACATCGATTTCGATGCTATTATAACATTCAAATTTCGAAGACCTCAGAAAAACAAAGCAATTTGATTTGACCTCTATTCTAATATCAGTCGAGATGGCGTTTAGTTCGAAATGAATTGTCAATTTGCATACAAATTTGACAAATGTCGCACGTAAGTAAGATATCGAACGATATGAGAGTTGGCGCCGACTCTAGTTTGTCTCTGAATTAAAAAAATAGTATGACAGCTGCCAGAAAACAACGCCGCGATGCCGGTCATAATATGCGACTCCTGAATGCATCATGGAGGCTTATGATATGTGGATAGATAAAGTAGTGTATGTAACTGTACATAATTATGCATTAACACACTCGTGTGATGTTATTATGAAACTCGCCTGCGGCTCGTTTCATAAACCCACACTCATGTTTAATGCCCTTCATTATGTACAGTCACATAAACTATACTATAATATGCCAGCCGCTTTTAACCAAGTGAGCTATCGAAGCCGATCCTTGATTCAACGAATCTTCCAACCAGTTCTCTGTTAAGGTAGCATTTGAGCTTGGTTACGACTATAGGCGGCGGTGGCAGAATGTCATACATGAGACCGAGAGACCACTCTTCGCTACATCTTCGGCAGCGACAGCGGTACGCCATACGTAAGGCCGCCAACTGGACACCCGCGGGCAATGGGGCGACGAACAGCAGTTCAAACATTTCATCATCATCATATCAGCCGAAAGACGTCTACTGGATAAAAGCCTCCCCCAGAGAGTGCCACAATGAGCGGTCCTGCGCCACGCCACCCGCATCCAGCGGACTCCCGCGACCTTTACCAGTTCATCAGTCCACCTTGCCTGCCTACCTACTTAGCCTTCCGGTACATGGTCGCCACTCGAGAACCTTTCCGTCCCAACGGCCATCGGTTATACGTGCAATGTGCCCCGCCCACTGCCACTTAAGTTTAGCGATTCGGAGGGCTATGTCGGTTACCTTGGTTCAGCTGCGGATTGCCTTATTTCTGATGAGATCACGCAGATATACTCCCAGCATAGCCCTCTCCATTGCCCTTTGGGTGACTTTGAGCCCTTTTATAAGGCCCATAGTATGCGACCACGTTTCGGTGCCATATGTCATTGGCAACACACACTGGTCGAAGACTCTCGTCTTGAGACAATGCGGAATATTGGACGAAAAGATGTGCCGTAGCTTCCGGTGTGCTTAGCCTTGCATTTGATTGAGTTCAATATATGAACGCGCGCTCGTCACCCCGCTGCCCGCTGGTGTCCAGGGCTGTTATTCGCTACGCGTTAATGCGGCTCACCCCGCCGGTCACCCGTTACGAAACTAGAGCTCTACCTACGCTTAATTAGTACGCATCGTGGTGTCAAGGTATAATTGTGGGTGAGCGTTGAGGTTAGCTTTAAACAAGTTACAGAATAGGGGGGCTGACCGCGTCCTTACGTATGGCGTATCGTTGCCACTCGAAGGCGTAGCCAAGCCGTTAGGAAGGGGTTGTGAGATTTCATAAGCAGACGCATCTACTTAATACAAATTAATGAGTACGTATCGAGTCAGTTTAGCCGCGGCTATTTTTAACTAATACCTCTTTCATTATGAGAGCGACATCTCAATTAACAAACACATTCGACATGTCAACCATTTCGTTAGCGAGCGGACCCCTAAAGCCTCGCAAAAAGGTTAATGGCACGATTAGGAAGTAATTGGCGTGCAGGAATGCTTGTCATTGCTGATACAGAGGAATGTTTTTCTTCTAATTTTGTCCAGTGTGCTTTTATATACTGTAGATGGAAACTATTTCAAATGCAAACTGCACTATCCAGTAAATATAGTAGGAAGAAAAATCTAAAAGTGAATTCTGTCAAATACAACAATATTACATTAGTATAGAGGCCGGGAAACGAAGGGTTGCAGGCCAAGTAGACAGGGATACGCGGCCGGCAACCCCGTTTCTCGCCGAGATTTGTATAGTGCTTTTCTCAAACTTGCAATGAAATAAAAAGTAGTCAATTTGTTTTATTCGTACAACTAAATAATACATTTCTGATAGCTGTCAGTGCTGTCACATCATAACCTATAATTGTGTCCCACATTTCTTACTAACAAATATTCCGCTTATTCCCTAAATTAAGTATTAGTTTATAGTTACATGAACTTATATCTAACTATATAGACGAGGCACTACAACAAATAAAACACTTACCCATATTTTTTATGAAATTTTCATACGCCGTCATGTACCTAACTTTTGATTTCGGGGGTAGTAAATTATTCATGGCTACTTCTGCTCGCAATTCCGGAGGCGTACAGTTCAATTCCATATAATTTTCCTCCGAACTCATTTCGAAATCGATGGCTTTTATTAGAAAGTTTCAAAACAATTACGAATTATTGACAAATCCGGCCAACAAGAAAAGAAAACTTTTTTCAATTTACATTCAAAACATTTTTTTAACCTGTTTGAAGCAACGTTTTACCCGGTGACATTAACATTAGTCCTAATCTTTTTTTTTTTTGGTGATTGAATGCCAAGACGTTCTGTCACAATTTGACGCTTATAAACAAAAGAGGTTGCTTTGCAGGTCTAGGTGTGTAAGGTTGTATGAAATTCCTTTACATATCATCTTCACTAGTCGCACCGGATACGTAGTATTTCCGGACCTAATTTGAAGTAAGTCATGTCAACATTTCATTGCAAGTTTGAGAAAATTATTTTTTTCAGGTTCTGTACTTTTTTCTTAGTTACCTATCGTAAGACTGTTTATTTGTCTAAGTAGAATTAATACCTATGAGGTAGGTTTAGTTACCTATTATTTTCTGTGTGTTTTTGTACACGGTATAAGTTTGCCAATCTCGTTCTACATACCTTCCTCTCAATTGCTCAATGGTTAGCTGGAAGAGGTCCCTTATATATAAGTTCGCCTTTGTACTTTGATCTATTGTGTGACATGTATATTTTTCATCTATTGTTATGTACAATAAAGTGCTTTCGTACATACATACAAGTACCTAAGATAAAAGCTGCATGGCGGGTACCTATTCCATCCACTATATTTAACGACACCCCTGTCTTCTCATTAACGTCTCTGTCAATCTGATTTTGAATGACAGAATCAAATCATCATTTTGAGCCTGTAATCGCCCACTGCTGAGCATAAGCCTCTCTTCGCGTACGCCACTTATCCCGGTCCCGTGCTAGTCTCACCCAGAAATGACCCGCGGTCTTTTTTATGTCATCAACCCATCGAATGACTTCGTTTAAATATCACGGATACTGGCCTAGTAAAAGAACCGATGTACACGAAAATAGGAGAATAACATATGTATTTTGTGTTTGAAACTACACCCTATGAGTACTATAGACGCTTCGGTTTACATAAAATAAGAAGTGATTTTTAGGGTCTTAATAATTTTACTTCAACTTTTTTATGTTATTTGAAATTAGGTGTAACGCCGTTTTGGAAACCAGGGCACGAGGGCTACCATCGGCAACGAAAGAGCAGATGAGCTTGCAAGAGGGGGCTCTACAAATCACTTTGTAGGTCCAGAACCATTTGTGGGACTCTCGCAGGGAATCATAATATCGGCCTTTAAAGCCTACGTCAAAACCAAACACCAACACGAGTGGAGGAATGAGGCTGGCTCTAAGCTTTTCATAGAAAAAGTGGACTCGGGCTGCACCAGAAAATTCTGGAGATCCAGTAGAAAGCAACTTAGAATTATTTATCTGGGGTGTTCACAGGTCACTTCGGGGTGAAGGATCTCTTGGCCAAGATGGGACTAGCGGATAGTTTAGACTGTAGAATGTGTGGCGAGGAGGATGAGACCCTGGAACACTTATTGTGTGAATTTCATGCCCTTGCCAGACAAAGAATGAATTACTTTGGTACTTAACGGCTAACCGCAACCAAAGGAATTCAAGGTGCTCCCGGTGAACTGCATCATCCGTTTTGTGGAAATGATGGAGCAAGCCTGGGAGCAGGCATAAAGGAGAGGGCAAATGGACAAAAGATCCCACTGGGTCGAAGAGCATCTGAAAGGGCCCTAACCTAGATAAGATAACGCCGTTAACCACTTTTTTTTATTCAAAAAATATAAGTATGCATAAGTAGAAGTACCAGCTTAACGCCAAGAAAAAATACTCCAAAAAGAAAAACCGCTCGCAATGAAACTCGACAGGACACCGGTCGCAAACTTTCGCGATACTTTTTAAGTGTACCCCAGTGGGTATGAATATATGACATTAATAAACTAAACACAGCTACAACATCATGTACGAAAAACGCTGTATTACAGATATACAATTTAGATAAAATTACAGTTTATAAAGCTTATACAGTTGAAGATAACTAATTATGGTTGAGATTATTTAATGTGGCCGAATTTTCATAAAACTGACATTTAAATTGGAATCTTCTTCTACCTTTTTGAATGGACTACTTTATATGTGCGACCATTTAGCGCAATTGGCAGTGACCATCTGCCTATAAAGCATATGTAAGTATGTGATGAGCATAACCGAACTACTTATTGTTGGGTACTTATTGTTCCATGCGAGCTAAGCGATATTCTGTTCATAGTGGGTGTATGCAATATGAGGGGAATAAATCAAAAAAACATGAGTCGGTATAGACAGAATATGTCTTGTCGATAAATTCACCGAGTCTGCACGGTTTTATTTTCAGTTGGTTACTTGGAATCCCCACTCAAACAATTTTTTTATCTTATTTCAGTTTATAATTTTGTTAATGAACAGTTCTGATTAGTATTAATAATATTGATATCACACTAGAACGCAAAATGTTGGAAGGTGACATAAACATTTCGTACTTAACAGTATTGAAGGAATTAAAAGCTAGCATCCCAAAAAGCATGCGCTTAATACTTTTCAATCATGTTTCAATTACATTAAAATTTACAACGTAGAAAAGTTGAAAAACCCCCGACTTTTTCATTTTAAAGGTTAATATCTCTAAACTGGTTGAACCGATTTTATTAAAATGTAACTAAGAACCATCTCGATCACGTCAGCTTTCGGACAATAAAAACTGCATTAAAATCTGTCAATTCGTTTAGACACACTGACACGTCAAACTTATAACACTCCTCTTTTTGCGTGGGGGTTAAAAAGTTTATAAAACAAATATTACATTAAATTGAGGCTGTCCGTCAGTGACTAGGCTGAGCCTGTATCTTGGCCTACTGCGAAACTTTCTACGTCGACCCAAACCTCATGACAACATACATCTTGAAACATACATATACATTAGCAAGCAAATGCTCGTATAACCAAATGTATGTACTGATTATGGAGCTCATTAGGGGCGCTGGGCTGATTAAGCCATAGCTTCATTTAGGAAAGTACTTATCAGAGTTTTCATGACAAAGTGCACCCGCTGTCACTACGCTGTGCACGACGAAGATTCCCGATTAAACTTTCACTTTGACGTGATTCGGCTTAAATGTCGACTTGAGAATATTTGCCGAGTAAGTTGGTGAGCATTGTTCAGTTTCGCTTTACATCAGGCACTCCTTGAAGTTGAGGTAATGCTTTAGAAGACTAACTAACTATGTTTCAGGGGCCATTGACGGAACTTGAGTTTAATTCATGCAGTCTTATTAGGTCATAGGTACCTAGGTACCTATCGAGTTTTCGAACTGAAAATAGCCGATCTAGAGCGAGCCTCACATGAAGGGCTTCTTATCAAAATTTGTCGTACGGTTAGTTAAGGCGCTATAGTATCATGGTCTTCTCTCCCTCTCGCTGAGCATAAGCGTGAGCGAGATGGAAGTGCGTGTTTGGAAGCGCAGATACCATGTTTTTTAATTTAAATTTTTTGTGCGTTTAAATAAATAAAAAAGTAATCACTAAGTTCCCTCAAACATGACATTGCCGATTTTTAGAACCAATGCTATTATGTTTAGCTGTGGTGCATAATTTGCTACAAATGTTTTAAGTGATTTTAATATGTTTTAGACCTATGTTCGTGATTTTTTTCTATTGAGCGAAAATTGCTTAATCGTGTTTCGAATCACTGATTTCCCTGCAGAAAAGCCTCAAGATTACTACTATTCGTATTTTTTGAAACCATATTATTATAAACAGACGCATTATATTGTTTCAAAAACTATGTTCGCTTCACTTCGCTGAACCTATAGCGCCTTAAACTCATATTTGTCCGTGGCCGTATGTGTGCGTGCGCTTGTAGCTACGCAGGTTTGATTCGATTTGATTAAAGATATTTAATAAAATTAGCGACGAAATAAAATGCCTAAGTCCTAGGAACATCTTCAGCAACCGTCTAAAGGCATTCCTTATAAAGAAGAGCTACTACTCGTTAAACGAATTCCTTGATGACAAAGATGAATAAATAGGTAGATAAATTTTGTATAAACTTGAATTTAAATACTATTATTAGTTAAGTTAGTATAAGCGCTATTGTGTGGGTCATGTACAGACTTTCTTGAAAAATGTAACCAAACACCAACATTATTGTACACTCAGCGTCAAATACTCTGTAGCAGTGAAAGTGGCCAAATAGTTCGGTACACCATACTAAATATATGGTGTACCGAACTATTTGACTACTTTGGTCAAATAGTTCACACACACACACACACACGCACACATACCTACATTATATAATTAAGGCTTGTACACCCGCTAACGTCCTTGAGTCGTCGTCCGTATGGGCCAGAGCGCGACTGATCGGGCCTGCCGAGCCTCCGCGCTCGCGCATTTTGTAGGTATTTAAACATAGTAATTAAGATATTCATTTTATCTATTCAAACTCTGCGAATTTGTCTATAAATATTTAATAATTTTATTTGAGTACAAAAATTTAATTTAAAATATCTATAGTTTAGTCATAATATTGAATAAACTTTACAAAAAGAGGTAACTTTGGGATTTTTTTCTATCGAGTGAAGTTCATTAAATCGCGTAACTGAATGCAATTTTGACTAGAATAGATCCTTAAGTAATACGTATCTTTTTTTTAGGTTTTTGAACCCTATTTTCTACGTCTGAGATTGTTTTAAAAAAACTCGAAAACGCTGCCCCTGTTGACTGTCGAGCCTTAAGTTGCTTATATGTAGTAGTATTTAAACTTAATTTATTTGGTTTTTGTTACTATCTCCGAGTGATGGAAGAGCAGGATCTTCCGATACAAGCATACGACATGCTTAATGGAAGGTTCCAACCTTGTTTGTTTTTATACCGTGTTAAAAAGTCAAATAAATTATTTTGTATTGTATTTGTATTTGGTTGCTACAAAGTATTTGACGCTGACTGTACCTACATGACTATACAATGAATAAATGAATATGGATTCGTGTGCACACTGTGCCAGTGACGTGGCAGCCATCGTTACAGGCGCACGCACGCACACAACGGCAGCGGCACGTTACAATCACACACACACATACTATACGCATGCACACGTACAGCCGAGCGCAAGGATGAGTTGAATATCTGTACAACGGTGGTAAAATGTTTGTACGTAATGTCATAGTGAAGGTCAAAAAAAAACAATCACCTGTTATCAGAAAACATGTAAAGAAAAATTACATACTTACATCATCATTGTGTTTTTTTTTGCAAAATGATTAAAATAAATATTTTAAATTTTAAACCGGAAATTGCATGAAATACAATTATTTTTGATCGAAATTACAACAACCTACACTCTGCTTTTATTTATAAAAGTTCATGTAACCAATTTTATTCAAAATGCCGTTAAAATTTGTTTGACTCTGTCACTTTGACATTTGATTTTGCGGGAAAGGGACTGCACAAATTAGTTTCGTTAACAGAGGTTTGTTAAGTTTCATATACATATAAATAACGTTATATAACTATGAAAAGATGCAGAAAACATATACATTCTACCCACGAGAAACCCTCATATAAACATCTCCTAATTATTTTCGTAATATGAGACTGACCACTGCTAATTCAGAAGGAAAAATCTTTTCCGCGAATAAACAGGAAAATCATTACGAGATTTAACGTAAGCACCTACTCAGCAGCTATACCCTTAAAGAAGTGCTTTTTACTAAGTGCTATTATGTCGAGTTGAGTGAGAGCCCGCGAATTGTTTCCTGTCCTATCGAGTATTTTATTCCTTGCGCCGTAAACAAAGCATTGCATTGTGATTGCATTTGTTTTTTTTAAGATTTTCATACATGGAGTTCGTGAATTTCAGTTATTAGCAATAGTTGTGATTTGAGAACAGACTATAAATTAAATCGATTTTTAGACCTGGCTAAATGCAAGCGCACTAATTGCACTCTCCATAGGCGACATATTTCGGAATCATTGAGAGTCGTACATCAATTTGAGTGTTATTACGACTGTTGCTCAGAGGAGAATTAGTTTAAGAGAAATTCCAATTAGTTTGAAACATGCCAACAGTTACATTTATTTCGTTGGTTTCAACCGTATACATCAATAAGTGTCAAGATGAATTAATTATTCCCTTGTTGGTGGTGTGCAGATGAAGCGAAAAGATCTGTTCATTCGAGACTCTCCACCTTAAAGGATGACTCACGCTAGAACGGGCCATGTCCGGCCCGGGCCGTTTTCTAAGAAAAACGACAGCGGTTTTGCGCGGCCGAGTCATACCCAAGCCCGACCGAGCCACGACCCGGCAGTGCCGACACCGAGCCGCTTCCGAGCCTCGGCCGTGGCTCGGCCGGGCTTGGGTATCAGCTCAGCTGCGCAAAAACGCCGGTGTTTTTTTTATTAAAAGGCCCGGGCCGGACACGGCCCGTTCTAACGTGAGTTATCCTTAAGTTGCTTGTTGGTACAACATGAATGCTACCAATATTTTCTTTGATATGTTTCAACCACAGATGTATGAATATAAGGAGATCGGACATGGCGGCCGATTTGTATAGAGTGAGCCTGTCGCAAGTACATTAACCCACACAACGCCCAAGTAATTGACAAGACAAAGCACGCACACATCTAAAACACACACACTTGTATACCTACACGCTTATTTGACAATAAACGCGCATCATATCAGGCATTTTGGGAAAAAACGTAATATTCTCTGCGATCAGCACGCGTGCACAGTATGGCAGTGTATGCCCATTGAGCATACAGCTGCGACACGGCCGCCGGCGGCTTGTCCTCTCTCTAGTATTCTATGCTCTGAGGTTTCAACATTATTCGGTACACGACAATACCGAGATAGAATAACTCTCATTATAATTCAGACACAATCTACAATAATTATAAATCTCCACATCAAACTCCTAATAACTTATACCCACTCCAAACTAATCGCTCGGTCATAACATGGGTAAACTTGCACCAATTTACCCGGGCACTTGACACAGGAACCGCTGCCGCAACGATTAGCCGAATTAGAACGCAGTTGTGTTAGTTCTAGATTTAACCGCCCGCACAAATAAGTTTGTAACTGTTTATAACGTGATGTGACGTAATCGAAATTGTTAACAAAACTCGTTACGGGTAGAGATTACACTGCCTAGATTGGTGAAACTTCTCCTTAAGGTTACGGGAGATTTCGTGGAAACTTTGAACCAGATGATACTATGAATACCATTTGGCACGCACATTTCAGTAAGTATAACATCTAGCCGTACGGTCAACCAAGTTGATTCCTAGGCCACCGTAGAACCCTGTCATTTTAACTGCCACATAGCGACGCAATAATACTAGTAACCCGTATTGACATAGCATTTAGAACGGCAAGGTTCTATGATGGATCTAGGAATCAAATTGGTTGACTGTACAAAGGCCTATTAAAAAGCAAAAAGGCAAAAGCAGTCTCATTTTGCAGTGCTCAGGTTGCATTTGTGTTGTTTAAATAGATCTTAAAACGAAGTAAACTGAACTTTACTGTAATAGACTATAACATATTATACCGAGTTGTTTAAAATTTCATTGCCATCTTTTTTCTTTTAGTTTAAGATACGAATATAGGCACGATCTTCACCCATCTGCTTATTGATTAAATCTATTTTACTTACATCGAAATTAGTACATTATGGGTACAACAATTCGCCAATGGCTAAAAAAGTCCTGGCTAGACTTTAAATACATAATAAAAATTCAGAAATGTCATTATTTTCCTGGCCTAACCATTGGGTTGGCAGGTATAAACTGGTAAGTCGAAAATAGTTACACAAAACTAATTACCTACCCTTATATGTTTAATAAATATAATAGTTCTTTTAATGTGTTTATATTGAAAACTAGCGACCCACCCCGGCTTCTTACGGGTTTATATGTATGCATGTATTATACATATAAACCTTCCTCTTGAATCACTTTACTATTTTTTCTACTCGTCGACTTTAATCTTTGAATTAAGATTTCGTACACGGAACTAAGATCACATACTTTTTGATCCTGGAGCTCGTCACGGAACTCGTATGGTTTCATAAGATAACCGCCAGCAGTCATCTTATGAATCCAGGAGCTGTATAAGATAACTGTGAAGACATCAACGCGCAAAATTACTAAGCTGCTGCGCTTCATTTCAGCAGGGCGATTTTCAATAGATACCAAGTTTGTTTAATAAATTATTATTTCCGTTGACTCGTAGAAAAAGTATTGTATACAATAGTTATATAATTAGCTTTTTAAGTCTCGTACCTTAATTAGGCCACTCAGCAAGCTTCGTGGCCTAAACGTGGTACTCGACTTAAAAAGCGTACATTATATAACGATTGCATAAACTACTATAAAATAACTGCATCAAAATCCGTTGTTTAGTTTAAAAGATCTAAGCATACATACACAGACAGCGGGAAGCGACTTTGTTTTATACGAGTACTATGTAGTGATGAGACACTAAGTTTAAGTACTATAAAATTCGAATTTAAACTTTCGTGAGACATGTTTAAAATAATACTAAGAATTACACGGTTAAACTCGCGTAGTAAATGCCACTACGGGCGACATGATGCTTCAAGCGACACTGTCCACATCCTGAAGAGCTCCCGAAGAATTCGAAATATGTCGCCCGTAGTAACATAATTATAAGACGTGAGTGAGCCAAGTCAAATCTAACCTTCTTTAAGATCTCACATTTTTAAATAACAACAATTATTATAGGTATTCAATAAAGCAAAGAAATAGAGTTTAATTTTTGTTCATAATGTTATTTTGTTCTTATAACTATAAATACATATTTGGATTTTGCATATAACTTGGCACTCATTTAGATCTCCATTCTTTTTGCGGCAAAGCCCACAGCCAAGCATAATTTTTGTATTGAACTTGGCTCTCCTTTTTCACATTTATGTTTTTGGTGGGATATCATTACTTTTTGTAAAGAAAACTAGGCAATGAGCGCCGCTAAGAGCATACTTTGGTTCGTTCGCATTTTTGTGAGCCGCGCGGGCTGGGCGCGCGTACCTCGCGTACAAGTGCAAGGCGCGAGCGAGTTCAACCAGCATTCTTAAATTAGTTAATACATACCCATATCGGTAACAATAAGAGATTGCTATTGCCTTGTCCTTGGTATACATATAAATACCATACACATTGGACTTTCTTTTAAGGTTCAAAGAGTTCGAACTAACATATTTATACCTTAAAATATTATTTGTTATTTTCAAAAGAAATAAGAGAAATGAACCTTGGGCACTGATCTTTGTTTTTTTAGTGAGCCGTGGTCTATAAAATTACTACCATGCTGATAAAACGACCGATCCGCTAAATTTAAGCCAAATCGCTTATAATTTTGTACCATTCGTCATAGCGTGACGCTGATTGGCTGGGGCGACGGTGGTGGGTGGACCGGCCGCGTCGCTACAACTACAACATAAGTTTGCTGCTGTCAAATGACGTCTGTATAGCGTTTTCTCACTGGAACTAGAACTAAGTGAGTGAGACAACGCTAAACGCGTGACAGCATAATTATGTGGTGCCGCGCGCCGCGCACCGCCGACGACACACCGTTTGTTTTAGCGCGTATTTAAGTTTTTTGTATGGGGACACCACTTATTTTTTGACTTAACTTTATTTTTATATTTCTGTTGTATAGCAAATATAATAATACATACATATTGGGATAGTTTCAAATATCTGCTTGTAACGGTTCCAACGATAAAATACAAATTAAAAATTGTATGGGGACCCCCCCTATTTTTTAACTTTTTTTTATTTTTAAACTTTTTCCTACGCTTACATACAATTACCGAGCTAGATTCCAAATTTCATCCTTCTAGGTCATCTGGAAGTAAGTTAGGTTTAGGTACTACAATACATACTTATGTCAGTCAGTCAGTCAGTGCTAAAATTTAAGACTTATAGACCTTCATATCTTTATAACAATTTGAGCTAGTTTCATGAAATTTGGGCTCGTAGATGTCCTTATGGATATAATTAAACACACGTAGTTTTATGTGTATACGTTAAAGAGGTTTTGAGTTATAGAAGGGTCAAAAGTGGCACCAAGTGGTTCGTGTAATATTACACTCGGCGCTGGATAGCCAGTTCCTTTGCTTGAACTTGGCTTGACACGCTGCCGCGTGTCTAGATTATTTGACGACCGCTTTAGCCTAGTTGGTAATAACCCTGCCTACGAAGCAAGAGGTCCTGGGTTCGAATCCCGGTAAGGTCATTTATTTGTGTGATGAGCACGAATATTTGTTCCTGAGTCATGGATGTTTTCTATGTATTTAAGTATTTATTTCTCTATATAAGTAGGTATGTATACGAGTATCGTCGTCTAGTACCCATAGTACAAGCTTTGCTTAGTTTGGGACTAGGTTGATTTGTGTATGATTGTCCAAAATATTTATTATTATTATTCAAATATCTTTTCACCTCACTTGCTCGGAAAGGCCTTTTTGTATGTTTGATATCTATTGAGAAAAACGCTTTTTATCCACATGTGAAGAAAGTAGACGTAGAACGTTAAATATTTACTTTTGGTTTTTTGTATATTTTGTGTGACTTTTTTGCATTTTTTCTTGCTTTTTTTTAACTTTTTTTAAACTTTTTTTATTTTTTTAAACTTTTTTTTTTAAACTTTTTTTTTTACCCTTCTTATTTTCCTCGCTGTAGTGAGGTGAAAAGATTTGTGTTATACACGGGTGAAAAGTTATTTTACGTCTCGTGTGTTGAAACACTTGCTACGCTCAGGATTCTATTTTTGAACCACTCGCTTCGCTCGTGGTCAATCATAGAATCCTTTCGCTGCCTCGTGTTTCAAATGAACACTCGAAGGTAAAATACAACTTTCCCCCCTTGTATAACAAATAACTATTCCCGCTCACGGGACAATGATGTCCCGGACCTTTGGGAGGCGTGCGTGGGGCTAAGTAGGGCAAGGAGTACACCGAGCGGATGCTGTCCCTGCCCTGCCGTGTCATGGGACGCACACAGAGACAGCACCCGCTGGGGTGTATAGGGACTATTGCTGGTTGATGGAATCTAAATAAAACGGGTTATTGGGTGAAAATGATGGACTAGTGGCTGGGCTATTGGGTGAAACATCGGACGCCTGCCTAATAAACTGTCTCATTTTTTATCTCTGGCAGACGGTGACTCGCCAACTGCTAGGTGGGCCCCTATTAATAGCGACATTAAAAAATGGCCTAAGGGCAACACCAGTCAGAGAGGCTGGGGGAGGGGGGGGGAGGGGAGGGGGGGGGGGGGGGTTGGACATTAAACATATAGCTAACTCGCCACTTAGGTGTCCACATCTACCCTCGAGCGACAGCTCTTGCTACTCATGTATCGTCTATACCTCAAATTATATAGACTCATGGATCCCACAGTCAAACTGTGCAAACTGTTTTGTGGGACGTTGTATTTAGTTTTAAGTCATTGTAAAATGCTTTACTGAATAAATAAATAAATAATAATAATAAACTCCACTCTGGACAGCCAGTTAAGGCAAGCCAGAGGTGGGGGGCCTGTCCAACCATCCACCCGATCGGCTCAGCTTGACCACAGGACACCCCCAGGAGCACTCAGGTACGTAGGGTCGCTACTCCCTAACAAGCTGCCTTACGTTAACTGATTGCACCAGAAATCTGGTGGCCGCCACATCCCTACGCCATTTTATTATTATTATCTTTATTTCATTTCCTTCTTAGATTAGGTTTTTACAATATTCATATAAAAAGTAAAATATAAAACTATACATACATTATTATTATTTAAGGATAAAATTAATGAATCAAAACGTGATTTTTGTTTAAGTGCATTTGACCTTATTTTGAAATGGGTATAAACTTTTATAATTGAATTATTTGTTTTTGTTACATAAACGTACCCTCGGACGCTCCGGTTGTAAAATGAGCTCCCTGCCGAGGTTTTCCCAATGGACTATTCTTAAAGGGTCGGCAACGAACATGTAACACCCCTGGAGTTGCAAGCGTCTAAAATAGACTACGGTAACCACCTACCATCAGGTGGGCCGTAAGCGTGTTTGCCACCGACGTGGTATAAAAAAAACCGGCCAAGTGCGAGTCGGACTCGCGCACGAAGGGTTCCGTACCATTATTCATAAAAAAACTATTTTATTATCTGTTTTTAGTATTTGTTGTTATAGCGGCAACAGAAATACATCATCTGTGAAAATTTCAGCTGGAACTATCACGGTACGAGTATCAGTGAGATACAGCCTGGTGACAGACGGACGGACGGACGGACGGACGAACGGACGGACAGCGGAGTCTTAGTAATAGGGTCCCGTTCTACTCTTTGAGTACGGAACCCTAAAAACGTATCGTAAGCTTAACTTGAAAAAGGATGCAAACTGAATTGTAATGTTGAAAACTTCCCAAACCTCGTAAGAGTAAAATTAAGCCATACCTAGAAACTTAATAAAACATGTAAGAACCTCACGTCCGATGATTCCCAGAAATACTTCCAACAAATTGGTAATCTTCCGGGGGCATAAAACAATGATGACATTCCAGATTACTACACTTCATAAACTTTCAAAACCATAAAACCCAAAACACTTTTTGACGAGCGACCATTATTCATAAATCCATTGCTTATAAATGGCTACTGTGACCCGAATATGTAATTTTATTGAGCTTTGTTACGTTGCAGAAATAAACCTTTTTCAGGCTAAAAAACGACCTAGGATGGAAATAACGAGGGCCGCAATTGTCTCCAGGCCGGTTGGAAATAGCTTGGTCTCATCTGTCACTGGATTGAAAAATACTGGCAAGAGCAACTGCTCCAATATTGGAAGGATTCAGTGAACGAGTTGCAATTGATTAAATAAATCAATAAATCTTTTTTTTTCACGCGTAGCGCACCATTGGTATGTTTTCTGGAATGTTGTAGTTGTCAACTGATTTCTGGGAACAAGGAAATGTGATATACATTTTGACGGCAAAAGCGGATTCAAATAATGCTTGTTTTTTATTTCACTATAATAATTACAAAATATACAGGATGTGGCCTGCTGGGAAATGGTCATGATCATCAATATATGCTATCATGGTATATGTGACTACGGAAAAGTTTTGGCCTTGACTTAATTAATGATTAGGGTTAACAGTGATGCAAAGCAGTGCAGTGGAAGAGGCCATCGTGATATTACCTCAAGCAACAAGTTACAACAAGCAAAAAATAGGCTTTTTCGTAGAGAAAACTTGCTAAACAGAAAGAAAAGTTTAGGTTGTGTGGTATTTCTGGTCACTAACAAGCATAAACAGTTCAAAAAAACTGTAAACCGCCTACGGAAAAGTAACAGATTTTTTTTTTTTACCCGTAGCATAATTTCGAATCGATTGACCTCATTTAACTAAATCGGTTGAGTATCTTAAAAACTGCGGTAGAACACACATAAAAATAAATATATTGACTGCTATAAACATTATTATCCCTTCCTTTCAGCCCTGCCGTAGTGGTGCAAAAACCTTCACGTCGGCCGCCATCTGCGCTGTCATTCGGAAGACTAGTATCTCAGGTCGGACGTACGTACAGGTACTACATTTCTGCGGAACCCTAGTAAACTCGGTTCTTAGTAATTGGGCTGTCAGGTGGTTGGAAAACACCGGTGTAGCCGGCACCGTCAGCAGCAACTAGATACAGACGAGACTGGATAATGACGATATCGGTTACATTTCCAATTGAAATTTCAAATCCAGACGCTGAGACGGTTTAATGACAAATAGGATCGATTTGCGTGTGATACAAAGAAATGTTCCATCAATCGCTTTTACTATCTTTAAAAAAATGGGACTGACTTTTATGCCTATTTACTTATGGGACACACCAGTATTTGCAGTGTTTTTTCTTTTTCTCTTTGTTTTAACCGAAAAACAGTTCCTGCGAAGGATACGCGCGACTGAATCCGCGATTGTCATGTAGTTATTGATTTCTAATGTAACTAGTGATTATTTGGATGAATGATGGGTGGCGGTTGCAATGGATGATGGGTGAACTATGTGCCGTTGAACTTTTTCAGGTTGTTTACCATGGAATGTTGTCTAGACCTCTTTAGGAGTGCCGTTGCCAATATTGCCGGGGACATTACCTGCGTTGCCCGCAACGTTGATTGTCCAAAAATATGAATGTGTTATGTATTACCTTGATTTAATACCAAAATACTTTAAAAAATACGTTTGCGCGTTTGCGTAGGTACCAATATTGCGCAAAAAGTGCTTAAAAAATAATATCTATAATTATATTAGTTATATCAAAAATAAGGTACGAATATTGCAACCAATATTATAATAGCAAGCAACAAAAATATAAAAAATACTGCCGTCCGTATGGATTTTTTATGCAGTGTACCCATTTTTTTACCCTTTAGTGTACCTTATATTAAAAAAACTTGTCTCTGATAATAGGCCAATAAACTTATGTACTATGTGCCTAATTAACACATTAACGGTAACTTAACGTTACGCCCTGCAACATCTGACGCACGTAATTGAGTTATATCGCAAGTAAGCAATAACTATCTATAAGTACTATAAGCTAATGTATACCTGGTTCTTTATACTTGATCTACCGAGAATACAACATCTTCGGTGAAACTATGTCTGGTTTTACTTAGAACCTACAATTCATCCCTCTACAATCTCAACATAACTCACTTAGAACCAAAAAAACGTTTTGAGGAATTAATTCCCATAAAGCTGGAAATCGTTTTAATACCTTCATTTGGTCCTAAATGCATATGTAATCTGAGTTTGCACCATCCCAGGAGGTGTGTATAACTTTTAGGAGCCCAATAACCGCAAAATAATGCTCTTTTTAACCGACTTCAAAAAAAGGAGGAGGTTCTTAATTCAGATGTTTTTTTTTTTTTTTTTATGTTTGTTACCTCAGAACTCCGTACTTTATGAACCGATTCGTATAATTCTTTTTTTAATTGAAAGTATATGCTTCTAGATTGGTTCCGTTGTTTTCAAAACCCCAGTTAGATGATGGGAACCATGAGGAATTGAGGGAACTCCTGAAATATATTAGGCACGCGTGTAGTAATTTCGGTATTTTCTATTATAACTCGTGTATTTACACCCGGAAATCATAAATTTGGTGATGGTGGAAGTGATGATGAAGGCTTGTGGAACTTCTCAATGATTCTCTGACTTCAAACTACACTCAAGAGCAAAAGTTTTGGGTCACCCTAAATTAAATAACCGCAATAGATTTTTTTTAATATTTTTCATAGTCTTATTTACATAACATACTAGTCTTCGTAATACCCAAATGTATTAGCAATTTCCGGGATCCTATCATAAAGATATCAACATCCAAAAATTACGATTTTTGCGATATCTCGCTCCGTTAACGTTGTTTTTTTCATGGGTTTTTACGAGTCCGATTGAAACCTGGTAACGTCTTTCTTTTTTACTGTTATTTCTGCAGTTTAGATGTAAAATTTAATAAAGATCATGAAAGGATTAAAAAACTGTACAACATTTGGACTATTTTAGGAAATATGACGGTATTTTATGGACCTGAAACTTTTGCTCTTGAGTGTATAAAAGTACGTCACAGATTCTGATATGATTGCGTTGAAATAGCAAACAATGAAGTGCCAAGGGTAATTTTGAGATCCTTGAGGAATCGACGGAAGTCCTCAAATATTATCGGCTCACATACAGTGATTTGGTTTTTTTCTCTAATAATTAACGCATTTGCTCTCGGAAATCAGTTCATGTGGTAAATTGCAAAAGAAATGTGGTAATGTTCATGTGGCTTGGCGGAGTACTGAATTGAAATCGGTTAAAACTTTGTTTTTAAAGTAAATTATTCAGTTTTTTGCATGTGCCCAAAAACAGTAAGACGGACGGAAAATTTATTCTTTTCAATATTAGGTCAATGTAATGTGAAGTTTTATTTTCTACATTTTTTATTCTATGGGTTTTTTGAAAAGTCGCGAAATGGAATTTTGCACCTAAACGACAAAATTTTCCCAGTTTCTAACCTTTGATTTCGACTATACCACTGTACCGAATTTGAAGTTTTAGATATTCATTCGACGCAGAATTTGACCCTCTTTAATATTATTATTAAATATAGAATACATTTTCTGTCCGAAGTACCGTTTTTGTGCTACATGAAAACACACCTCCTGGGATTGGGGATCAGATTACACGTATTTAGGACCAAATGAAGGTATTAAAACGATTTCCAGCTTTATGGGAATTCATTCTTCGTAAAATTCTAATTGATTGGCCTATTAGTGTACCGAAATCTTTCTTTTGTCACGTAGCATTACTTAGTCTGAATAGGTTAAAACACGTTATATATAGATGTAAAAAAAGTATGTCTAAAATAAATAAATCTATTCTATTCTATTCTATTACCTAAGCAAGATACGATAGCAAGATGTACGAAGACATATTCTAAGAAAATAAAATCTGGGTAGGTACGTAAGGATTATACGAGCATTCCTGTTATTATACCTAAGATTCGAACAGGAATGACGTGTTTCATTCTATTACTCAACCTGTATCGTTATGTCACAGTACCTTACACTTAACTTACAGTTGGGCCGCAGTAACGTACTACTGGTACTCTGGTCGATTGCGTAAAGCTTTGTACGGACGTCAGGTAGATCTGTAATTTTTCTTATGGGAAAGTGACAGATGGGTTATCCTAACGAACATTTGAAAATTAACGTAATCACCCCTCTGCTGTGACAGATGACGGCAGAGGAAGAATATACACCATCAAGTTCAACAGCACTGTAGGTGTTGGTGATGGATGATCCGAGATTTGGGTCAGCAGTTCGACTATTTGGAACAACCAATAATATGTGCAAATAATGAAAATTTAGAAGTTCCGGACAAAACAATCAAACTACTGCTAAGGGTAAGCACAATTATAAAATACCTTATTATGTGGGCCCTGGATTGGGTCTACGTTGTGATAAACGTCTTCCACACATTCTTTGTTTTGTTTTCACTATGTATATATATATAAACCTCATGTTTGCAACTTTACACGTCCAGCTAGTCATTCACACTGCGCCATTCGTCAATTTTTTCAATTTCAATTACCAATCCTATAGGGCGGTGAACTGAAAATTTTAGTTTCAGTGATGCACTCTTATATTTGTTATATTACTTATAATACGTGAAAAAATGCCGTCTGGTTTTTTTTGATAATATTTAGGGTTCGCGACCGAATTTTGGAATACTTTTTTTTTTTATACCACGTCGGTGGCAAACAAGCTTACGGCCCACCGGATGGTAAGTGGTTACCGTAGCCTATGGACGCTTTCAACTCCAGGACTATTTTAAGGATAGCATTTTTCCATAGCACATATACACATAGTATTGATTAGTACGTTTGATATAATTTATATAATTTTACAGAAATATAATTTTTATATAATTTTACTGAAGTTTTGTTTATTAGGTACTGCTGTTTATATACCGTTACTGTGCCGTTCAAGGAAGATGATTTATCAAGCCGTCGCACGCGGGAAGGAATGGATGGCGCATGTCGTGGAAAATTGTTACCGGTATTATCGGAACGGTTAAAGGAACGGGCTGAATACCGTTCAGACCTCGTTTGCGCTATGACACAGATTGCTTATTGCTCTCTTTGCGTTTCAAACGACACGTTTGTATATATAAAACGTGTCGTATTTATTTGTTTTTTACCTTATTGTTTTGTAGCTGGGAAATTAATAAGCACAGGAGAAATTGCATGTGTGCATGTTTCAACCACACGTTTAAAATCTTGATCAATTTTGTCTGGAGTAACTATTAAGAATTATTATTGATTGTGATTTAGCATTAGCATTTTTTAACCGACTTCATAAGAGGAGGAGGTTCTCAATTCGTCTGTATTTTTATATGTGTGTATGTTACGCGATATCTCGGTAATTTATGAACCGATTTGAATTTTTTTTTCTTTGTATGAAAGCATGGTGACAACGGGACCAATCTGGAAGTATAGGTCCCGTTGTCACCAAAATCCAGTTCTGATGATGGGATCTTATAGGCAAACTTGAAGCAGTTTGGCTACTGATTTGAAGTCGGTTAAAACTTTGTTTTGAAAGTACAATTATTAGCTTAAATAGTTGTGAGACTACTGATAGAGGAAAACCACTTTAGTAAGCAATGCAACGATAATGTCTTTCAGCTTTTATACAGCCAGTATACATATAGTTTAAATGTAGATTCTAACAACTAGGTACAACTTGTTCAAAAACTATTCACTAGTCATGCATTCCAAAGTTAACCTTTTGTTGTATAAGTATCGCGGCGAATCTTGATCCTGATGATAGCTGTCATCTCCGTACTATGTATAACCTTAAAAAGTAAAATTGTACTGAGATGACAGCTGTCATAGAGATCAAGATTCACCGCGTAAATAGGTATAATAACGTTAGGTTGTCTGGAGGAGATCGCTCTTTGGCGATAAGACCGCCTGTTGTTTGACTTTGCTCTTATATTCGCTGTTTTCTGTTCCGTATTACTATCGAGGTGTGCAATAAAGAGTATTTGTATTGTATTGTATTATAAAAATAAGTATTTTTGGGTAAGTACCCAATCCCATAAAAAAAACAACTTTACTGTATAGAGCATTTAAATAAGTATCATCTTAATTGTTAAACGCACAAAAGCGTGTAAAGGGTCAGTTATACGAAATTACAAATATTCTCCGGCTATATCAACAAAAACAACCCAAAATGTATATTATACAACGTTCTGTTTTAAAAATCTTGACACGGCATTAATTTGGACACAAAAGAAAACGTACGCACCTATTAAGTGCCTCATTTTCATACACAAATCCCTAATTTTAATAATGCGTCTAGAAAAACGACCCTACAAATTTCATGTCATGAGCGCTTAGCGATTTTTGTCTAATTTAAGTAAATGTGGAAATAAGTTATGTATATGCTCGGTCTTTAATGGTCGCTATCTCATTATTAAACATTTATTTTTTCACATATAAATCGTCACTCAGTGACAAAGCTCTTCAAATAAAGAAAAAATAATAATAATAATATAAGCCCGCAGGGCAGCTTGTGGCGAGCTGTTGAGGAGTAACGACCCCACGGACCCGAGTGCTCCCGAGAGTCGGTCAGGGCCTCCGTCTCCGGCGTGTCTTCGTCGGTCGGAGTGGAACCCCAAGGGGGCCCGCAGGACTCTCAGCTCTGGCTTGCCTTCACCGGCCGTCCAGAGAGGAGTCGTCAGAGCTATATGCTCCAGGGGTGGAAGTGTTAAAGGGCATAACGCCGCGAGTAACTTCGGAGAAAGCGCAGCACCACCTCTCGACACCCCTGAGCCACTCACGCCGGTGTTGCTCCTGGCCGTCTTTTCTACTACGCAATAGCCCAATTTTATTGCCCACCCAAATCTCATCACCATAGACCCAGTTCTCTATCCATTTCACCCACAATAGCCCCAACGCCTGTTGGGACCGGTTCACGGGTATCTACCGATGCACCCGCGTGAATGGGTTCTAGTGTACTACATCACATTAAACTTCGTCTCCATAGGGTCTCTACGTGTTGGATCTTTATCCCCACGCACGCCTTCCAAATGACCGGGCTTTGTCCCGTGAATTTAAATCGGAGATTCATAATATGTACATAATATAACTTGAAACTAACAGTCAGCTTCTTAAGGGGAAACGTGCCCCTTACAAAACTTGCACTTCGAGCCGCCGTAGTCCCCAAAACAACCCGTCACAACAAACATTTGTAATATGTGTCCATGGTGAACAATAAATGTTCTCTTCTCTTCTCTTCTTCTTCTCTTATGTTTAGTTTTTAGGTAAACTTTATGTTCATTTGACGTCTGGAGGCGATGGTATTTTAGCGTTTTACAATCGGCTCCAGTTCATTATCAAAATAAGCTATGTTACGAATATGATTTGAATAGATTTTTATTTGGAAGAAGAAGCAGGGGTCTGCGGCGACTTGAAATTCAAGTTTTTGTACGGGCCGTGCGCAAGCCCGCACATGCTCTCTTGTCTTCCGTAATACGAATAGTGTCAAATATAAATAAATATAGTAGTTTAAGCATAATAGTTAAATAGTATTAAACTAGTGTTTGTTTGTCCCTACCTCACTCAATGAACTAAACAGGAAGAAATCCATTTCTATATTAATATTCAAAAGTGTGATCTATCTTATGCCTTTCACGCTTAAACCACTAAAACAATTTTAAACAGTTATTGAGATACTCTTAGGACATCATTCATCCTTAATTCAATCATTATCGAAGGCAAAGCAAATAGGGACAAAAGTTTGTATTAAGATGTGATTATTGCATGAATTCCGTGAATAAGATATATTCATCGTGTGACAAGTTAGTTAGTAGTTATGCTGGCCCAACAGGCAGGTCAACACATTTTTCCTCTTTGCAATATTTTCCTTGTTCCTAAAGGTCGTGATGGTCCCAGGGGGTATGAGAAGTAAAAATAATAAGACGTGTAACAGAAGTATTTGTCTCATTTTCATGGCAACTTTCCTCCAGCTGATTGCACAGTCAAGTGTAAAAATATGGGTTCATACAACTTACCCATAAATATTTCCCATCGCTCTTGTAGGCTACCTACTTATACATATTTAGATTTTACATGTATACATTTCTATAATCGCATGTTACAACTTTTATTTATTCCAATTCTTAACTTATACATATTTACATACATATATACACACTTTTATAAATATACCTATATGCATTATATATTACGCTTAACATGCTCATAAAAATATATATGTATTCCAACTAGTTTGTCGATATCGATATAGTAGTATATCGATATACTGGATCGACCTCACCGTCGCCCTAGCGGGCAACTGGTTATCGCAAAGCGCGGCGTCCGCGCAGCAGCAGAGGTCGATTATCAGTCATCACCTAGTACCTACCGACGCGGAGCGCATGATTCTCTTGACCACATAACAATAGCCGCGATCTATGTGCTTGTTTTTTCGCTCGCTTATTTTCAATTTCTATCTTCCAAACTGTATTCTCGCTTTAAGACTTTCTTCTAAGAATAATGCTTGTGCTTTCTACCCTTCTGTGCCTTCTGTTTTGCTTGTGTATGGGTTTTGTGTGTACGCGGACAATATAAATACATTGAACTGTAAGTTTTGTGCTTTTATTATTCGCAACTCCTGCCGCATAGTACACGCCCTTAATCACCTACACCACACACACACACACACACACACACACAGGATTAAAGGATTAAATCGATACATATTCTTGCAGTTGACTGCACAACTAAAAATAACAAAGTTAAGTTTCGTACCGATATTGGGAAGCATGTTTTTAACCAAAGTTAATTTTATTATCCACACAATTAAACTACACAGCTAATTAGGTAAAAACTTACTAATGATTTGTCCGTGTAACCCTTAGAGCATAGATACCTGGAGAAGCCTTTCAGTAACTTACCCCTCTGCTGAAAACCTTGCACAATGTGCAAAAGATCATACAAAACCAAATTCACAATCGATTCCTTAATGGTCAGTCACAAAATCGCCTCGCAAGAGAACACTCATCATAAAAATGCCCTCGTTTGCTGTAAACACATGTTATAAACGGTCAACCACTTCAAGCTTAGAAAAAGATGGTATAAAATTATATTTGTAAGTAATTTTAGTATCTTTGTATTGCTATAATATTATTTTTACATGTTTTTATGAAAATATTTTCATGACACGTCAAATTAAACGATTATGTAATCGATTCACAATTCTTTCTTGGCTACGTCATGACACTCCCCACGAGACTCTTGCTTGATGCTTTGTAAGAAATAACTTAATGTTATTTGAAATAGAGTCTATAATAATATTAGCATTGATTAATCAAAATTTCGGAAAACTATGCACTCCGCACGAGACTCGGTTTTCATGATTTGTAAGAATGAACCTTATTGCAATTAGATTAGAGTTAATAATAATATTTGCAAGGATTATCTAAAATGACAGATCAGTGTCACGAGACTCTGAAGCAGAGATGAGGGTGGTGTCGATGAAATCAATAATTATCGATGTTAAGTATGATTCACCAAGAACTTGCAAAATTGCCAAGTGAACACAATTTATTCGAAAAAGCGACGTATCAAGCGGGTTCTATATAATACTATTCGCTACTTCATACGTATTTCGTTAATTGAAATGTAAAATTGGTAATAAAGATATTCTAAAAAGTCATATCTTTGCGTTATTGTAATTTATAGCTTAACAATTATTTAAATATACAATTGAGTTTCAATATCCTATTAAGATGGTCATACTAATGTATACCAAAATTGTATATGTTTCTGCATATATCGATAGTATTATCGACCTTAGTTAACGACCCAAACCTCGCCCTACTGGTTTAGCCGATCATACTGGCATTTACGTATTCTTAAACCATGTTTCTACGAAGTCATTCCATGTGTGATATGTTTGTGTGTGTCAATATGAGAATGTGTCTTTCTTTTTCAAAATGTGCGTGTGTAAATAAACAGATCGTTTTTGCATTTGTGAGTAATCTTTTGCATGTGTTATTTCTTCACCCCCCCCCCCCCCCCCCCCCAAAATTCGGCAGACATTTTTGGACGCAAATACGGCATATAGGCTTCTCCTGTCATATATGCTCTAAGGTGTAACCCTTTATTTCTCTCATTCTTTCAACGCAGCAAATCCTAAAAAGAAGAGGATTGGCAACACGCTTATGTGTTCTGATTCCTCCGAAGTTGCAAAACTCCATAGGCTACGGTTTCCGCTTTCTATGAGACAGGTCGTATGCTTGTTTGACGCGGTCTTATTATTCACTTGTTTTTATCGGTCACATTGAAAATTTACCAATACTGTAAAACCGCACCGTGAATAACTTCCACGTTGCTTATATAATGCGTAATTAATAATTAAACTTTTACTAATTGGGTTACCAATGCTAAGACAAAGTACCGCTGGCTGAAAAGTATGAGTTAAACATTTAAAAAAATATACACAAAAATCCTAACACGATGTGTCTTCGTTTTCCGCGAACTCTTGCAAATTAACATAGACAATGAAATATTCGCCAAGGTCGCCACTATGAAGGTTATTCAGCCAGGTCATTTGCGATTCCTCGCGAGCCAGTTAAAGCACCTAGTGCCGTCTGGTTAAAGATAAATGGGCAAGATTACAGACAGAAAAATGAGAAAATATGAACTATAATAAATAATCAGTTATAAGAAATGATATAACGAATGTTATTAAACTTTTCTCAGTGGCAAAAGACAAGAATACCTAATAATGGAGGTCACTTTTTATTCGTCACGTCGCATCGCATTCACATTTCATTGTGTTTAGTGCGATGTGCTTACTTAATATTATTATGTGCGCAACTAACACATAGCAATGCAATAGCAATTATACATCTGAATGGCCGATGCTATTTAGATGTATAAATAGCTACGCGCTAGCGTGCTATTGATAAAATTTCTTAAATACCTACAGAAGGTTCACTGTCCAACAAATCCAATGTTTGAAAGGTAAATAAAACAAGTTATTAATTACTTCATTTTTGCATAACACATGGTCTTTCTGCTCGCTAGGGTTGTCAAATTTGTTCGTAACACAGCATCTTTACATTAGAAAGTTCGACGACGAGCGACTGGCAGCCGCGTTTGGGTGCGGCAAGCCGCAAAGTGTGTAACTTTACTTCATTTCGCAGCTTGCAGTTTGTCGCACACTCTACAAAATAGTATAATTTGAACAATGTCAGTCGCAAATTGTTGATCGGACAGACTAAACAGATAACCGGTGAAATGCTATGTTTTGTTTTAAAATCGAAGGGAATAAAACAAATGCAACTCTGTTCCGATTTTGAATGGCATAAACTCCATTGAAGATTAGTATGCCGTGTAATAGGCCTTCGAGTGACTATAAAGAATCCAACTACTTAATCAATCCATAGTATAAAACAAAGTCGCTTCCCGCTGTCTGTCCCTATGTATGCTTAGATCTTTAATACTAGTTACGCAACGGAATTTGATGCGGTTTTTTTTGTAGATAGAGTAATTCAAGAGGAAGGTTTAAATGTAAATAATACATACCCATGCGAAGCAGGGGCGGGTCGCTAGTAATATTATAAATGCGAAAGTTTGGATGAATGTTACTGAATCACGCTTAAGATATTTTGTAGCCTGGATTAAAATATAGGATAGTTTTTATCCCGGGTTCACGCAGACAAAGTCGCGGGCGGAAGCTAGTATGAAAATAAAGCCATGGTTTAACACTCTCGTTTCTTACGTGGAACATATGTTTCGGTAATGTTTGCGACGTACTCCCGGCGGTGATATTTTCTGCAGCTTGGCCCTATTGCAATATTTGATGACAACACAGGGTTGCCACAACGATTGCGAGGCCCACGCTTACGCACTCGATGCATTCTACCTAGTGTTGTGGATAACGCTCATTTTGAGGCTTAAATACTCGAACCTTAAAGACTCCCGAGGTTTAAAGACTCAAGTGACGAAAAGTCAATATTTTGCATTCATATGCGTAGAATAAGCCAACACGGTTCTTAAACAGCATCGAGTCTTTAAGCCTTTGGAGTCTTTAAGGCTCGAGTCTATAAGCCTCGAAATGAGCGTTATACACAACACTAATTCTACCTTAATGATAGCTTTGATTTATTATTATTACACTCCCTCCTGCAAACATTTGGCTGAATTACAAATGAAGCCGAAATTGATATAGTTTCACAACAAAAAAATGGTCTACCTATTTGGATACCTACAAAAAATCCTACTTACATCAGGCACCTGATTAATTATTTAACACCTTTTATTTATGGATTAGAATCCAAACTACAATAAATACTGCTAGTTTTTGTTTTAGCCATCATAAGGTTACAAATGTCTTAATTAAGATTTAGTAATATGGATCCTTTTATGTAAACTAAGTTCTATTGCTTAAACTAATTAACAATCGCCTCATATTTTTTTACTAATTACGCTTATTATGAAATCAATTACCCCTTTATTTGTAAAGCTTAACATGAGTTGGTATTCGTAAATACAAAGAAGTAGGTATTTACGAATACCAACTCATATTTTCATCTTTTTTCTAAAAACACATATTTTGAACATCCAGATAACCACAATACATTTTAATCAATATCAATATAGGTTATTCGAGCATTAAGCATAAGAAAAAAAAACCAGAGATTTAACTGGGGTGCGCATATAAAGCATGTATGCGATAAACTAAGAGCACTACTCAGTAAAATACACATTTTAAAATATAAACTACCTTTACGCACACTTAAGCTATTGTATACCTCCATGGCAGATTCAGTGGTTACATACGGACTAAGCAGTTATGGTAGAACTTACAAAACTTACCTGAACGATATTTATAAACTACAAATTAGATTACTTAAAAACATTGTACCCAAAAACACAAGGAAAAAAATATCCCCAAACTATGAGCGTTTGTTTAATTATTGTGAAGTAATGTCAGTGTTCAATAAAGTTAAACTATGTATTTTAAGGGAAGAGTATGCGTACAAAGAGCATTTAGTATTATATGTAATAAAAAGCAACCTTAGACAAAATTTACCAAAACAAGCTATGTTCAAATTACCTAATTTTGTCAATGTGCATGGGAAAAGAAACGTCAGATATCTTCTTCCTTATATAATAAACCAACTACCAAAAGAACTACTGCATAAATACGTAAATAGCTTACAATCGATACCTAGTATCAAAAGGTATCTGACGTTATCTGAACCCAATACGAGTGTATTGTAATAATTATGAGCCTATAACGGTGATGTATTCAAGTAAATTAATGTACCATAGCGAATTCATCAGCATATAAACCCTAGAGGTTTCCGCTGGTGAAAAAATGTATACCAAAATGTACTACTCAGATTATATTGGTCAATAAATTAAAAAAAAAAAAAAAAAAAACATTAGCATATATTTTTGAATGAGCGATAGATTACGGAGAGTGCTACATCCCTCAAGATCATCATCATCATCAAATCAGCTGAAAAACGTGCACTGCTGGACATAGCCCTCCATCAAAGAGGCATAGTTTTTGTTAAATCACTAAACCAACCACGTGGCAACCCTGGCAAAGTATGAATATTTTAGGGCCTCTTTTGTAAGCGTTCGCCGCTCTCATCCACTTTAGCCTGTCTCCTGTTTAGACTCAACAAAGTCTTATTAAGTTACTGGATACAGGTATTAAAATATTTTGACGTGAAAGCCTTTCGAGCCGGGAAATGGGTTCTTCGTGGCGATGTCGATGCCATGACGCGTAAAGTACCGTGTCAAAATATACTAGACTTTCTTGCTCGTTTCATTTAAGTACATTATAAAGATATCCTAGAGCTTAGGAAATGTTTTAAAATCCTGACAATGTCAGTTTTTTTTTTGTTTTTGATATGAGCACACTAGCTCTGCTGCCTGCGGGACTTTGTCCGCATATTTCAAAGAAAATAGAATATAGCCTTTAAATAAAAAAAAACAGTTTATTGCAGACAATAGCCCATGTCTATCCGGAAAGGCCATTCTATACACAGGTAAACGACAGTTTTGAAATCGGGTATAAGTGGTTCCGGAGGTTACCCTCTACATACAAACTCACAAAGCTACAATCTCACAGGCTTTTCCTCCTTAGAATATAACTTAGTAAGTAAATTAGGTATATTGTATTTATTTACAAAAATTACAGAAATCACCCATACAATATAACACAAAATAACAGAAATCACACAAACAACATAAAGAAAAAACACACACACAAACAAAACGTACACTTATGACATAACTAGCCTAAGTCTAGTCAAACAAAATTACTTTTTGATATTTGATAAGCTATTAATGAAAACGTAGTTTTTAGCTTTGTAAAGCTTTAATAAAAGAAATCAAGAAAACCGAGAAAAACAAAAGAGTGGTTTCTGCAATAGATCATAGACTCCATTACTTTTAAGGTAGCGTTCAGAAGGCAACATTTTATTCGATTTAACAATATTTGTGTCCTTTCTAACTAAAGGTACCGCTTTCCCGGTAGTCATAATAATGGTACTTATTGATATTTGACAAAACGGTATTTTTTCCCGGCAACAACACATTTGTCGTCACAGTAATATTATCTGCTATGTCTCCAAAACTGACGGCTGGCGGCGATATGACCAGTTTGGGACAAGTGGCGATTTGGCGATGTCAAGGATCAATTGTAAACTTTTGCTATTTTTAGTGCATTTAGTAAAGATGATGATCATCATATCAGCCGAAAGACGTCCACTGCTGGACATAAGCCTCCCCCATAGCTAAAATGATCGCCCTGCGCCACCCGTTAGCTAACGATAAAGATAATAAGCATTTGAAATATCCGTATCATGCCGAGGATATGCCATGGAATCGGGTCAGGCCACAAGATTGGCGATGTCATGAACTGACAAAAAATATCCCGAATGGCGGCTCCGATAATAAATGTAAAAGCTACAATTCGCGTAAGAAAAGTTTTGAAGTTTACCGCGTATTTGTCGTACCGTCTGGACTTCAAACTTTCCATTAAGTTTTATTAAAAGACTTATAGAACTAAATAGCACCGGATCAGGTGATGGATTATGAAAATTCCTTTAATAACTGAAGGGCGGAACTCGAAGTTTGAAAGCTATCGACCCTCGAAAGGAAATGAATTTCACTTCTGCTTAATGAAAATTCTTTGCTACTTTGCCTGGGTGCCAAAACTTGGACTTCCTTATCACTATTGACGGTTAACTTTGCTATTCGATTCTTAAAGCGGGGTCAGTTTTCTATTGTTACCTTTCGTATATATTATATACGATACGAGTATATACATTTGCCGTTTTCAGAATAAATGGCAGATCGAATTAAAGAAAGCTTTTGGGACTAGAACTGATAAACAAAAGACCCTTTTGATAAATTCATAAAGGAGAGAAAATGTAACTTAAATTATGTCTAACGGAGTAAGTAACAAAAATTATAATTATTACGATTATTTGTTAATTGGGCCGATGTTTCTATCGTTGTCGATTTATATTTATTGTCAGAATTTGATTAAAGGTAGGTTTGAAGAGCTCGTGATTCTGTGCAACAGAAATACAATATCTAAATATGTTTCTAAAATTTTATATGAAAAAGCCCATGGAGTTACGATTTGTCACTCAATGGAATAAAATTGTAGGTATCTATAGGAAATTGTGCCGACATTACAATACAATACAAATACTCCTTATTGCACATCTCACACAAACAAAGCAGTTACAAAGAGAAACAATATAATGACATGTAGGTAGAGGTAGACAACAGGCGGTCTTATCGCTGAAGAGCATCACATTGTACCTAGTCGGTCCTTAAGTTCTGTCACAAATGTTTTGCCGCATAGTAATTAATACCAAGAATATTTTTATTTAATGCTATATATGGTTTGAAAGCTCATTAAATAGTGATAAATTAGAACGATTATTGGATTTTAATGCTTAAAGCCATATTACACAAATGCTAGTTTCTTCAGAGATTTTGCACTTTTTTAGGCAATCAAAAACACGGACGTGATTCAATGTATCTTTTTTCCATAATTCTTAAAACCTTACAAACTTACGTGAGATTTTAGTCAGAACCTCTCCCTGAACCCTCCCCCCTCCATTTTGAAGCATAATATAAGTAAGTTTGGATAAAACTCATTTTCATATTCACATTTTACGTTGTGTACTTGCCCACAAGATCAAATTTACGCGTTTTTCTGAAAACGTAAAAAGTACGTAAAGTTCTCGATGGGAGCAGTTGGAATTGAAAGCTAACAGAAAATCAAATGCTAGTTGCTAAGCATGGTCTAAAATCGAGGTTTCAGAATAAATAAAAAAAACCTTGTTGGTCATCTGGAACACTGTTTTTTTATTAAATTTGTTGTAAGTGGTATTTCTGTCAGATGCGGCGTGTTTTGGGTTCACGATTGTCTCAACTTACAAGGCTTTTTTGTCATATTGCGATAATTGTTCAAAGTTTATTGTATTGCAATTTGATTCGTATAAAATAAGCTTTTTAATCATGTATAATACGAATATGAAAAAGTTTATTGCTGAGTTTTATCTATCAAAAACCTTGTGATAGAACTTAAGGACCGACCAGAATCACGGGTTTTTCTAACCAACAAAACTTATCCAATTCTCAGAAAATAAAATGAAGTGTACAAAATTGGAGCAATTTGCATTAAATGCATGCACGAAATGTTTTTGTTTAGCCAATTGTAGTTTAAACAAAAAATGCTTCATGACATTAAGTCCGCGATCTGAATTTTAAATATTTTGCAGTAAAGTTTAAATAAATAAATATATGAAAATTTAACTCAAAAGTTCCTATTTATGTGTTACCTATTGAATTCTGGAACCCTAATAGTATATACCCTAATAGAATTCAAATAGTTTCCACGTATGTTCATAACTGCTTGCATAATAATTACGATGTTAAATGTATTAAGTGTAATTGTACACAGATTGAAATAGTCATGCAACATACTTATGTGGGTTTAATAATTGACCAGAGATTTAACTGGGGTCCGCATATAAAGCATGTATGCGATAAACTAAGAGCACTACTCAGTAAAATACACATTTTAAAATATAAACTACCTTAACGCACACTTAAGCTATTGTATACCTTCATGGCAGATTCAGTGGTTACAAAAATATCCCCAAACTATGAGCGTTTGTTTAATTATTGTGAAGTAATGTCAGTGTTCAATAAAGTTAAACTATGTATTTTAAGGGAAGAGTATGCGTACAAAGAGCATTTAGTATTATATGTAATAAACAGCAACCTTGGACAAAATTTACCAAAACAAGCTATGTTCAAATTACCTAATTTTGTCAATGTGCATGGGAAAAGAAACGTCAGATATCTTCTTCCTTATATAATAAACCAACTACCAAAAGAACTACAGCATAAATACGTAAATAGCTTACAATCGATACCTAGTATCAAAAGGTATCTGACGTTATCTGAACCCAATACGAGTGTATTGTAGGTAATAATTATGAGTCTATAACGGTGATGTATTCAAGTAAATTAATGTACCATAGCGAACTATTCATCAGCATATAAACCCCAGAGGTTTCCGCTGGTGAAAAAATGTATACCAAAATGTACTACTCAGATTATATTGGTCAATAAATTAAAAAATAATAATAATAATAATTCTTAATCATTTATTTAGACCGACGCTAGGGAGTCAAACAGAACAAACAAATGTTTTCCATTCTGATCGGAAATGTATGTTACAGAGTGAGCTCCTGTATTTTAACGTGTGGGTCGTGACAAGACCTCTTAGGGGTCGCCAATCCTAGTAGGTACTTGTAAAGGGTGCAAGTACCTCCTGTGTGAAAAACAGTGGAGGGTATTATAGTGATAGATTTGGGAATGGGATAGCTTCCAATTCTTACAGAACTTGACGCAAATATATGGCAAAACATGGTAATTGTGATTCTTATTCCAAACGCAGATCGCGAAATATATGTTCATGCAATGGACCATGAAAACCGTTGAAAAACACTGATATAGGTTCTAGATCGCAAACCAATGATATTATAATTTATTTACATCGGCAGTACAAATGAAACAAATCGTAAAACATTTCTCCAGATCGTATCCGAAACCTCAAAAATTCACGACTTACAAAACACCCATAAAATAACAACCAAACATATATGTGAAATCAATTTTCCCTGAACATGCTGCCATAAATCACATTTTGCTGAAATATTAGTGGTATATTCTATTGCGAGAAGGTCTTTGGGCATGGTTTTTATGAAAGGGCGTCCCGCGTATACAGGGGTCGAGCTGAACTGGTCAGTGCTGTGATTTTAGACATATTGAACTGGGATAAATAACGAGAGTATCCGAGAGGTCCTCAATGACAGTATCATTTTAGTGTTCCGTACCTTACATTTGACATCACGTGTTTTTCTTTATATTTTACGTGGATGTTAATCTCTCGAATCTTAATCTCTCGAGCTAGATTAATCTGACCGTCTTTAAAAGTCTTAGCTACCCTGCTTTTCTTGCTGATGCCAATCTTGGTTTGCATTGCAATTAACGAGTGATAGGTAGACAAAGTTGCTGGCAAAAACTAGTGCCAAATACTCGTATAGATAAAAATCCTTGTCGACTTACTCCTTGTCGCGATATCAACTGCCAGATGTCGCGACACTCCCCACTCTAAAAGAAGTGAAGTCATTGCGAAGTGATTGGTCACGACAGTTATCAAGACCCTTTCAACCGCCATCATTCGCGACACTCCTCCATTCTAATGATCCGAAATCAGCAAACATAAACCCAAACCGATACCATTTCCGAACTTAACATACCGAATCGAACAGAAAATGTTGTGCCTCGGAATCGCGCGAGTGTACAAAATGTATGCGCATACATTCCCTCTCGTTAGAGCCCCACTTCCAGGAACATGGCGATAAAATACTAAATGTGGCCATATTCCATAAAAAAATATTTTTCTGGATAAAAGTAAATTTTCCCAAATCTCTTTCGTAAAACTAGTGTTTGCCAAATCTTAGGATTAGGTGCCAAAGCGTACCAAGGGCTTTGTTAGGATACAACCAAGAAAACGCTAGTTGGATGATGATAATGAAAAGCTAACGTTGACGGGTGTCAATTTATATTACTAAAAGGTACCAGTACATCCAAAATGGCACTGCCCAATTTTACACTGCCACGACTAAACCCGGCATTTATTTTGTATGTTAGATTACAATTTGAACGCTGGGATGCTAACATGTAACCAAATCTAAAAAAAATACATTTAATTATTTATTCTGCCCTTGCAGAATGAATAAATAATTGAATGTATTTTTTTAGATGGATTTTTTAGAGCCCTTGCTCTTTTAGCTTTCAAAAACTAACACGTATTATTACTTCCAACTTATAAAACTCTAAAAACAATCAATTAGGTGTGAAGGCATGGCTTGCATACGGACAAACAAAAAAAGTATAATAAAGCAAAACTGCACTCTGACGTTATGATAACCTCCGGAATAGATGGTTTAAAATCTTTATCTATCCAAATATCATAATCCCTCTATGATGCGTTCAAGAACCGCACATAATGACCACCATAAAAACAGACTGTTTTGTTAGAACAAATTTCTTATCTGTGAAAATGTTATTATTGCTAAATAATAACATCGATTTCGATGCTATTATGACATTCAAATTTCGAACACCTCTGAAAAACAAAGCAATTTGATTTGACCTCTATTCTAATATCAGTCGAGATAACGTTTAGTTCGAAATGAATTGTCAATTTGCATACAAATTTGACAAATGTCGCACGTAAGTAATATATCGAACGATATGACAGTTGGCACCGACTCTAGTAGACTCTGAATTAAAAAAAATACTATGACAGCTGCCTGAAAACAACGCCGCGATGCCGGTCATAATATGCGGCTCCTGAATGCTTCATGGAGGCTTATGATATGTGGATAGATAAAGTAGTGTATGTAACTGTACATAATTAGGCATTAACACACTCGTGTGATGTTATTATGAAACTCGCCTGCGGCTCGATTTATAAACCCACACTCGTGTTTAAAGCCCTTTATTATGTACAGCCACATAAACTACTATTGGGTACCACATTACGGGATCGCAATAACTTCTATTGACCTGGTAAAGGTCGCGGGAGTCCGCTGGATGCGAGTGGCGCAGGACCGGTCATTTTGGCACTCTTTGGGGGAGGCCTTTGTCCAGCAGTGGACGTCTTTCGGCTGATATGATGATGATGATGAATCACTTTTAAAGTTTTTATGCAGTATTTCAGTTGAACATGTAGGTAGGTACTTAGTTGGTTTGGAAGTTCCGGATTTCCTAATCACTAAATCACAGATTCATGTTCAAGTAGGTACGTGGTTATACTACGCTGATCAATTTATGATGGCTTTGGGTCTGGGACATTTTGCGGAACTCACCTACCTATTCAGTTATTTATTTATTTAAGGACCACTAAGGGATAACACATCTGAACATTACATTTGGTTTAAATACAAAAATGTAAGTAAGATGCTTAGCCACATAAAGGTGACCAAAGCACACACATGACTGTGTGAAATCAAGAGTAACAAGAAAAACTATCATATAAAATTACATTAATTAATATTAATGCATATAGGAAATAAGTTAGATTTATTTAGTATTATTATTTACTAACACTAGTCGTAAGTCTTCATTACAAAATATGGATTACCTATATCTGAAATAAAGATTTAAATTAAATTAATAGTAGATTAGTAGAACATTAGGAAAAATTTCAAATTTTAAGTACATTTACAAGTAAAATATATTACATTGAGTAAATTATATTGAGTTATACGTTGTAATAGTGTTGTAGTAATATTGGGAGAAGAGGAGTACTACGTCAGATGATCGTTATTTAAACGCTAAGGCTCCAGCATGGGCGACTTAAGTAAAATCTCCATACAAACTTAGTTTGGTTCTCATTTTAACTTTAAAGGTAGGTACAGTAAGTACTAGATATCTTAAGAATCTCCAAAAAGCTCGACTTTCCATGCAAACTTAGTATAGTTGTCATTTTAAAACGGCATAGAGACAGAAGAAGTTTTTCATACTAAACTTCTATTCTCGTTATTTTTTTGTATGACATCCAAACAACGTTTGTATGAGGAGCCGACTTATGTCAAGCTTCCTGGGGACTTTTAAAAAACCTCTATATTGTAGTCCTTTGGGAAAAGCTCGGCATTTTGTGGATAAAAATACACAGATAAAAATAAAACCACACCTACGACCCACCATCTATACACCACCGCTCACTCGTGATTCTTCGTGATTCTCGTATTTCTAGAAAAACTTCTAAAAAGCAAGCGGAGTATCGTAGGTATCCGAAGCCATATCTAGTAATCATTAACTTGTGTACGGATGTGGATTATTCCAAAGAATATCGAGAACTTTATTCTAACGACGACGGACCGTAATTGGAATTTTATATTGACCCTTATTGAATTGAATTCGGACCCGTTTCAAAATTTGTAGACTAAATGAACGCTAAATTATTCAAAGAGCGGGTACGAGTTGCGCTGGTCGGGAAATTACTTTTTCTAATTTAACTTTCACAATCATAATGTAAAGTTTCTTTGTGAAATATTCCAGTAGAGTGAAAGAAACATTGGGCAGGTACTTATTTTGAATAAATAATAGAATAATCTAGTAAAAACTTATTTTACAATGCACTTGCTCTAAATGTGCCCCTTTATATGGTTCAACATAAACATAGGAAGTGGTCGATGCCGGCATGGCGTCGGGAAGACAGGACGTGCCCGTGCGGAATGGATTTCATGTCAAAATTCCCGCACACTATGCGGGAATGAGATTTCGTGAGTTCGTGACAATTAAAATTTCACCTTTTATGCAAAAAAAAATATTTCCTCGCATGATGCACTGTAAAATGTTGTATGATACACGTGAGGATAGGTAATTCCCAACTCGTGTCGATCAAAAACACTCCCTAACGGTCGTGTTTTTGGTCAACGCCACTCGTTGGGAACTACCTACTTTCCGCACTTGTATCATAAATAACTATTACAGTCATATTATGACTATAGATATAGTAGTATGGCAATTGATCACATTTAGTGTTTAGCAGTAACACACTGATTTATTGCGACATAAACGCATATTGCCTGTACCAGCGATAACCTAACGTGTATATAATAGGATGCACAACTGTGCTTATAATGAACGTTCTTAACATACTCCTTCTACTCGTGTGTCTGTTCTACCTCCTGCCTAGAACCCCAAACCCTAAATACTCCCACGGCACGCCGCCCGAGGTCCAGCAACATTTATCTTGTTATTGCATGGCGACCTTTGCCAGTCGAACCGACAACGAACTTCTTAACGTTTAATTTTTTAACATTAGTGGTAAAAGTTGTATACAATATTGTTGACATTTTTAATGAAACGTAATACTATTAATTTTTTAAGTTAAACTAATAAGCGTGTACACCTGCAAAGGTAGAGTTCAGTGAAACTTTCTTTATGTAACTATATCTGCAATTGTAACCTGGATTAATTATACGCAATAAATTTCATTCATTCATAACGCAGTCAGAACCATCGACCACCATCACTAACATCAAGAACAATCATCATCAACAAGTAACCAAGTAGAAGATGCCACACACCAGAGGAAACAAAATTACGGCTGCAATCGAAATCACCATCAACGGATCCGCGGTCCAATTAGTCGGCCCCATCACCGTACTGAAATATTTACGAATAACCGTCCAAACGACCCAGAGAACCGTGCGTGAATAATACACAAAAACACTCAAAAGCAAAAAAACGAGAACGATTTGTATTGAATTTATATACAAAGCGTACCCGCTTTTTTGCTCTTGATGGAAAATTATATTAAACTTGATACTTATTTGTTGTTTTTGTAAACGAAAGGCGCATCGCATCACATATTCTTACTAGTTCAGTCATTATATCCAAATAACCGACCCTACCCGTGATTAGTTCTTGGAATTTTTTTTTAGAATCAAATTTCCTACATTTTTTGTCCTTACGGTTTTACTGTAAAATCAAAATGGCCGAGTTATTCAAGAAAAACCGTTTTTCGAATATACGCAGGAGCCTGATTCAGTCTACTTTTTGAATTTACACTCCCAGTGACCCCCCCGAGGGACCTACGAAAAAAAAATCCAAAAACTAATTCTCTAATCAATTCACGGGTCAAATCTATAATGACTGAACGTCTTCGGGTAGTGAATCCATTTTAATATTTACATTTTAAGATTGTTAATACACCCATCTAACGTGCATTAACAGCAAACCGAGGGAACTTCAATGAAAAGGGACTTGATTTGATTCATCAAGTGTTACGCGCTCGTTCAGCCACATTAAGCCGGGTATACAACTAGGCGTCGAACCGCGCCGTTTGTGTCGGCCGCGGCGCTAAATGAATCCATCCAAATGGATGAACGAGTTTAAACTTTCGTGAGACATGTCTAAAATACTACTATTAAATCCACGGTTGAAATAATGCATTAAATGTTTAAATGTCACTACGGGCTACAATAAAAATATCGAGCTTTAACAAACTTTGTACTCGCCCTAAATTATTAATACAAATAAATAAAAATAATGTATTGTGTGAAAGTGAGTATATAGGTGATAATGGCTTCACGGTTCGTCACAACCAGCCATTATATGGCGTACAATATTTTAGGATTCTAGCAGCATATCATTGAAATTGAACGTCCTAGAAAAAAAACTAAAATTACACATGAATTAATAATTATAACAATGTCATGCTTTGTGGCAATGAGAACAGAAAATAAAATAAACAAAAGAAACAGGAAAACAAACACATTTATATAATTTATACTTTCATTTAATTGATTAATATTTTATTCGTCATCATCATATCAGCCGAAAGACGTCCACTGCTGGACAAAGGCCTCCCCCAAAGAGTGCCAAAATGACCGGTCCTGCGCCACCCGCATCCAACGGACTCCCGCGACCTTTACCAGGTCATCAACTTTTATTGCTCACAAATAAAACTGCATTAAAACACAAGCTCAACCAATCCATAAAGATGTCAGTGATTTCAGGTGACACACAAAATTAGGTGAGGGACTCCCAAAAGTAATTTTAGAAAAAGGTTTTACGAATTACGGAGTTTTAAAACTTTGTCGTTTCCGATTAAACGAGTTTTCAAGTGGTTAAATTCTGTTACGAGTGTTTTTTATGTTTAGATTCATTTAGTAATTTCAATAATTTCGGTTTTTTTTTTATTGACTAGATGGCCGCGTAGCACCGCCTACGTACTATACAAAGAACGCAGGCGGAGTCTATCCCGACGGTCAACTCTATAAATTGGTGAAATAATTCAAATGGGTTGCCATGTTGAAATCGGATGGAAACTTCCAAAAATTATCCGTAATATACAAACTCACCAAGTCACAAACATTACCCATTTACATACAGGGTGTATTATCCAAACGGGGCAGTGAGCTAAAATCTGATACTCTAAGAATATTGTTCTTAAGGGGCCGATTTTGGAAAAGATAAAAGCTGCATTCGAAGAATTAAAAATATAGCTGGCCGCGTATTCTCCTCCCCTGCAGGCAAACTTCTATGCATATATTTGCATCTCTAGTTAGTATATCCAACGCACTATGTACCTACGTAGCTAGGTGAATTGCAAAAAAATTGTGCATATTTAGTTAAGAGCCTTAATCTACGCTTTAACTTTTTTCCATTGTGTAACGGCAATTACCCATACATTTTATATGGGTAACTTTCTTTACACAATGGAAAAAAGTTAAAGCATAGATAAGATTAAGGTCCTTAATTATGTACAATTTTTTTGCAATCCACCCAGCTTGGGTTATACGTACAAAGTTTTTATTTAACAAGGGATTTTTATTTAGAAACGTTCTTTTAAAGTAAAGTTATGGCTCGTCGCAAAACTCACAGTTTAGACGTGACTAAGCATGCACTTTCGTTACCCTTAACTTTAAATGAAGCTCCCCACAAAACATAAGTATTCTTAAATTAAATTCGTGAAATGAGTTTTTTGTGATATAGGTAAACATTTTGATACCCTGTCCAGAAACTTTAACCAACCTGTCGGAGTATCCACTATTTTAATATTTCACAATCTGGTAAGCGTATTAAATTTTACATGAAGCGTACGAGCTCATTTTTCAACTAAAACAGCGTACGGGTAATAAATCATAACTTTACTTCTTGTTTCGAGTACCCAGAACGAATATCTAAAATGTGGTCGACATATTAATCAAATGGTACTTCGTACTCTTCTGAGGTTCTGAACGTGCTTTTAAGGTATACAAAAAAAAAAACATTTCTAGAGGCCAAGTGAAATGCGATTTTTTTTCATTGTCATAATGATTTGTCAGGGAGAATTTTTTTTTGATGACTAGAAATACTCGTAAACAAGTGTTATTTAGCAAGATGTATGTTGTTTAAATAGTTCTTGAATTTTAAAACGATTACAATATTAAGGTAAGGCTTGACACTGCTGGCCAATATTTGACACTTTCAATCTTAACTCCTAACATTGGAGGTGAACAATTAGTGTTAACTATTAGTACTAAAGTGTCAAACGTTAAGACGTTGACCTCAAATCAAAACACGCCTGTTTTTAATATAACTACGAGTTTGGTATAATACCATTGTGAGTCTGTGCAAATAAAATTAAAGTTTCGTTAGTTCGTAACATTATACGTCTACAAGTTTATAGGTAAGTTGGACGTTGTCTACCTGTTGTTTATGTTTTCATTGAGGCTTTGTAATAAACGGATACTTTAAAACCTATGTAAAGTATCAGTTTATTACAAACCTAATACCTAGACACTAAATTGTCTAGGTAAACCTTAAGTAAAGTCCCTCTTGTAGGTAGTTTTTGTGGACTTTTTAGTTTTTGTGCCGATTACGTAAAAATTACGTTATTTTGCACGCAGGATGCTGTGATAAATAAAATAAGATTTATTGAATTTGTAAGTACCGAAAGAAAGGTAATATTATTTATTACATTTTTGTTTTAGTTTATAGATTGTCTTTGTAATAATAATATAAGGATATGTAGGTAGTATAATAAAATAAATAAATAAATATTACGGGACAATCTTACACAAATCAACCTAGGCCCACGGTAAGCTCAGTAAGGCTTGTGTTGTGGGTACTAGGCGATGATATATATAATAGATACAAACATATATATACTTATATACATACATAACATCCATAACTCAGGAACAAATATTCGTGATAAATACACAAATAAATGCCCTGACCGGGAAATCTCCACTTATAATAAATCTCTAGAATCAGCCAGTTTGAAACTAAGCTTTGGATTGTCACGAATGTTTCAGCATCCCGTGAACGGAAAGATATGAAACATTTTTTGTAGGCACATTATTATTCTAACTTAGGATAGTTTTTATCCGACTGCGACAATTAATTAATTTTCCGAACTATACGACTTCATTAATTTTTCATTTATTATTCTTAAAGTATATCGCCGCCACATCTGTCAGCTTTGTGAAACGTCAAAATGGCGGAATTGCTTTTCCTTTATTTCTTTTCACCTATTAATAATTTAAATCCCGTCTCCGATAGACCTTCACGAAACGCATACCAAGAGGTAAAGCATAAGAAATTAATCGATTCTGATATGAGAACTTATATGCGCAAATGTCGTATTAAAGCGTAATTTCATTAAATGTATCAACAAATTCGAACAATATAAGTAACACAAATGTTTTTTTTTTAATGGCACGCGCGCGCTCTTTTGCGCATTCAGCCAAACCACGCAAACCAAAACTCGTAGTTCGTATATCTGCATTCCTCTCACTGGAGTAATGTGAGTGCGATAGATATAGAGATACCCGAATATTTCGAATTCGGAAGTTCGTGGTTTAAAAGAAAATACGGATATCGGATAGATCGAAAATAGGGATGTAAACACTGTAGACACTTAATAAAATAATCACAATGTTGTAGGTATTTTCTCGAAAAAGGACTTAAAATGAAGTCAAATGGAGGAAAAAACAACGCAAGAGGTTATTTAAGTAGTCACTAAATTATAAGTTTTAAGAGGGGGTATGTTCTGTCCCTTTTCCGCAAAACCCACCTTCATATGAAACGGCTGTTTTTTTACTATGAGTACTATGACGCTCGAGGATCCTGACGTTACAGTCCTGATCGTTTTCTTACTCTAATAAGCGATATTAAAACAGTTGTAGCTTTGTATTTTTTTTTTTTTGAGATATTTGAACGGGTTTTTCGTTTCTTCTTTCTTTTGAAGTTATAATAAATTTTGAGTCTACTCCCCTCAGGTCACTTCGAACACCTACTATGATAAATTAAAGTATGTCAAAACAATGCATTTTATTCATTTTAGACATTACGTTTCTTAGAGACATTTACAGCTTAAGACCTACACAATCGATATTTAAATAGAAAAAGTGAAAGTTTATTTTTTCAAAACAACCGGGTTCGATTCCCGAGCTGGGTACAGTTTTTTTTCAAATGTATGAATGCAGTTTTTCTTTTTATCAAAATCGGTGACATGGTTCCTAAGAACAAATCTTCGTATGTCTTATAGTTTCAGACATTCCCATACTGACCGATTTGAATGAGCCACCCTGTACTATATATCAAAATCAAAATCAAAATCAATTATTTATTCTGCAAATAGGCCACAAGGGCACTTTTACATGTCAAATGGTGTTCTACAATATAATATTAATAATCTTACACAATAATCATTTTAAAATTGCAGATAATATATATACATATATATATATATATAGAAGATTGTCAAATGTGTCGTTATACAAATGTCATTGCGTTTCAAATAAAAATCTTAACAATATTCTTGTAATGATGACATTGTGTAAGCACTTTTTATACAGTTGGTAGTAAAAATAGATACTGCTACTACTTGTCTACGTATCAGATGAATATTTTCACAATTATATAATAGTGAAAATATTCATCTGATAGAGAATGTCGGTCAAAGACGTTATTTCTTTATTCATTCTTAGTGGCGATATCGTTTAATTAAAGAGGTTCATAAGTGGTAACAACTGTTTACGAAAATACTATTTGGAATATATGTGTGGTATGACTGGACTGGATATTACATATTTAAAATTTGTAACACAAACAAAACGGGATGTGATAGGCAAACAACGCAAGATAGGCCCTAACCTACACTATGTTCAAAAGCATCATTTCATAACAAAGCCTCCATTAAAACATAAGCAACAAGCAATTTAAAAAGGATTAAACCGTCGATTGGAGCCGAAGTTTTAGTTACCAAGCTAGTTTCCGCTCAAGCCCGGCAGATTATTATTAATCTGCAGTTAAACTGAGGTTTATACACTGGTTTAAAACGATATTAAAGCGAAACCGCTCATTCGCTTAGTGCTGGGTTGATGGGGGCTTGACGTGCGAAGTACAAACATAATACCTACTCGTACTCGTGTTTGACGCGTTTGATCTAAATATGCATGGAAATATCTAGATAAGATTAACATTGATAATTGCAAGATTTAATTTAATTTGCATTGTTCGCACGTAAGTAGGTACTATCGCCCAAGGGTGATGACCGATCTGATCTGATGATGAATACAGAAGGTGTTTGTGCTCATTGACACCCTTTCAATGAGTAGATGATGAGTGCATAGCAAAAAACGGTCGGCAACAAAAGTTCGTTCCATAATCGTAATTTTACAACGAAACCAATAATAAAAAAATGAATTGCACTTTTTGCTGAATGATATAATTTAGGTCATGCTGTTGTCAACATGACCTTTGTTTATCATGTGATATACGATAAACAAAGCATCTAAAACTTTCTGCCAAATAGTGTAGAAAGTAACAAATGTTCTCTTATTTAAATACAGTTTGTTCCGGGTCTAACGCGATATTTATTTACCTTTATTTCTGACGTTTCGACACGGGTTGCACCGGTCATGGTCGCAGATAACTGTCGTCCCACCAAGTTGTCAACAGAGATAATATTGCGTTAGACCCGGAAAAAACAGTATTTAAATATGTGTACAAAGCGCGAGAGTTTAAAGTGTTAAAATGTTCTCTTCTCAAACCTTATCACTAAAAAAAGAACTCTTTGATTATGATTTGTCAAATAGGTAAGGGGCCAATTTTTTTTTTGAGGTTTCAGAGCTACCTCCTACTCGCCTCACGAGCACAGGGCACATATTGAATCAATGTTTGATCGTCTCATTTAAAGTCGTTTTTAAAAGCACCCATGTAAGTATCTATACATTAGTTAGTTATTGATCTGTACATTAGTTCGTCGTTCACTTATACAGTGGGCCTAAGACGGTTGCCATTTTATCACTTTTAAATAGTTGTTATCCGTCATTCTCGCATTATTCGCTCTTATCCACCGCGATAAATGATACTTAAAATGACAACCATGATTTGCCCGCAGTTGGCTTCACCATCACATATATTGTAGCGAACCAGTAGGTCGATCACGTAACGCATTGTACGAACGTCGGGTAGGTCTAAATGTCACTTTTTATATGGAAAATTGACAGTTAAATTGTACCGTCGCGCGTTCGGAACGTTACGTGATTACCCCTCTGGTGCTACACACATCTGAACAACTTCTATTGTCAAGCCGTTAGAGTTTTGTTACTTATTGATTTTATACCGAATTTAGACGACTTCATTATTTTGGGAATAGGTAAATGTGGGTTCATTGTCCCCAAAATAGTCATTTATACATCAAAAATAACCAATAAAACTTAACCCGAATTTCAGTTAAATTGGACTTCAGCAAGTTAATGGAAAATATATTGACGACCGCTTTAGCCTAGTTGGTAGTGACCCTGCCTACGAAGCAAGAGATCCTGGGTTCGAATCCCGGTAAGGGCATTTATTTGTGTGATGAGCACGAATATTTGTTCCTGAGTCATGGATGTTTTCTATGTATTTAAGTATATATTTCTCTATATAAATATCTATATCGTCGTCTAGTATCCATAGTACAAGCTTTGCTTAGTTTGGGACTAGGTTGATTTGTGTAAGATTGTCCGCAAATATCTATTTATTTGTTAATATTATTATTACAAACATTTTAACGAAAACGCACACAAACATTGCATGTTCACAAACGCTGGTGATATTGAAAAACACAAAAAGTAACTAAATTAAAGCACAAACTCATCTCATCCCTCTTACATATTACGTCTTTTACCTACTCGACAAGGCAAGACTACTCTTCAGTAATTTACTTAAATAAGAGTCATACAGAAGGCATATTGAATGAAGGTACACGTAAGGACTTAAAAAAACCTTTTCATTTGCCCAAATAGAGTAATTACATCGAAAAGGACCCTCGAATGAAAAAACTCTAATTTCAGCCGTTGAAAAACCCGGAAAGCCCTTTCAACCAGCCATTTGTGCCTAATCCTACAATTTAATCAATTCAATGCGTATTTGATTAAAATATCTTAATTTGCTTCGAATAATTGGACGGGTTCCTTTGCCTTTTTTCAGAAACCTGTAAATAAAAAAGTATACTTATTCAATTAAATGAAGTGCAATTCACTTTAATGTCCTCCTCAAGTTAACTTTATCCGAATTGCACATTCTCCACCGTTGTCCGCAGCAGCTGAAGCTTCATATGTAGCAAAAAACGGACGTAGCGCTCTGACGCACGTGCCTCGTGACGTGATTGGCTCTGAATGGATTAAGGAGCCTGGGGTTCAACATACTGCAATGGGGTTCTACATACTGCCCTCGGCGATGAGTGGGACGCCAGCCCGCTACATGAGCGCAAGAGCGAGTACCACAGGCCCGTCGTCGCAGGATCGGGTTGTGCCGCAACGTTGAACAAGCCCGGCCCATGTGTTTTAATTTATAATGTTTAATAATTCAGTATGATTTGATTTTATTTATTAATGATGTATCAGATAATATGGACGTGTTCTGGAATAATTTTCATTTTAGTTATGCAATTGTTTTTTTAGAAGCGACTGCAGTTTGACTTGCAACTTTACCCAGGAAATTAGACCATGTCGAGAGGTCCGTTTGATTTAAAATATTCCATTGGAATCGGTTTTGTGTAAGAACGAGCGCTTGCAGCTGCAAAATATCGTGTTTCATGGCTTTGAAAGACGGAGACATGAAATAAAAGGGATTTCCCGATTGACATTTATACTATACGTAAATTGCGTAGAGTCTGGCAAATGAAAGATGAGAATGAGAAATCGCGATAAATTCAAAATTTCGAAGTGTGGTATCCCTTACGTGTAACTCAAAAACCAGTCTTGAGACTTGTAACATATTTAAAATTTTAAACGATTTTATAAACTTACCTGTACATAGTGCATAGTACAATCTAAACTAATATTATAAACTAGCTATGCATTGCAGCTTCGTCCGCATGACACACGTGAACTTGACCGATTTATTGGTAAAAAAACTATGCTGATATGTAGAACAGACAGACAAGAGTGATTTCCACATTTTGATGTAACACATCAATTCCTCTTTTGAGTAAAATTCTTTTAAAAAGCAAAAAGGGTCCAATTTATTATCGAACAGTTACTTTCTTAGTTACCGTGTCAAGTATCAAGATGAGGACATCATACTAATTTAAGGCGTTTGACACATTTGAAAACGATATTACTGTTGCCTTATAAAATGTCTAATTTAAAACTTATTCTCATTTTTCATTTGCCAAACTCTACCCTTTCATTGGGCTTTTTTACAAGTCTTATTTAATCGTATGCCTCGATTCTTGATTCATGTCATATTTTGTTTTTCTTTGACATTTAAGATACCTACGTGTGATAAAATATCGTCATTTTCATGTATTTGCTTGAGGTAATAAAAAGTAATGACCAAACTTTGGATTGATATTCTATCAATGAAAATTTTTTAAGCAGTCGTGTTTTAGGTTCTTAGAAACTACAAAATGAAATCAAGACACATCTGTCAGAAAAATGATTCGTATTGTTTCCTGGTTCAGGCAGTACGCTTTTGAAAAATCTCATAATTATCGAATTCAGGTCCTGAGGCTAGTAAAAATGAATGTTTCCTGAAACAGTGATTGGAAAAAAGTTCTCAATTGGCATCCATGTAACATGACGTAATAAAACCCAGACAATTGTTGTACCAAAAACGTTTATTATTTCCCGACTGAATGCAACCCGCGATACATTGATATCGAAGCCATGGTCGAAAAATTCAGCACAATTGAGGGCAAATAATCCTGTAGTTTCGATAATAAGTTTATTGTGAATCAGTCATTTTGCACGCTAACATAAAAGGATTGTGTTGACTTTCTTGTGTTTACTGTTAATTATGCCGATATGAATGCAGCTTTATGTAATTATGAATGCTTTGTTAATTTTAACTTGTTTTCATGGATAGAGTTGGCAGTGATAGCACGAGTGAACAATCGCAAAAAATACATTTATTTCTGCTGTAGCATTGAAATTTTATAAAACTGTGATATTGTAATTGAACGTTTTAGAATGAAACTGTTGTGAAAAATTATACCACGCCGAGTTTTTTGTGCCAGTATTTCTTGTGAAAGAGTTTTATTAATTTTTCAGGACCGGTGGTAGTTTATAAGTGCATGTAATATGACTAAATTGAAGAAAAAAGAAGAAAACCTTAAATAATTTTAATGATTACCTATATTGGTTAGTTGCATTAAGTCATAAATTACCGTAGTTCAAGCCAAGCGGCTATCGAACAGTTCACACGTATATTGTGAATCAGTCATTTTGCACGCTAACATAATAGGATTGTTGACTTTCTTGTGTTTCCTGTTAATTATGCCGATATGAATGCAGCTTTATGTCATTATGAATGCTTAGTTAATTTTAACTTTTTTTCATGGATAGAGTTGGCAGTGATAGCACGAGTGAACAATCACAAAAAATAGATTTACTTCTGATGTAGCATTGTAATTTTATAATACTGTGATTTTGTAATTTGACTTTTTAGAATGATACTGTTGTGAAAAATTATACCACGCCGAGTTTCTTGTGCCAGTATTTCTTGTGAAAGAGTTTTATAAATTTTTTAGGACCGGTGGTAGTTTATAAGTACTTATAATATGACTAAATTGAAGAAAAAAGAAGAAAACCTTAAATCATTTTAATGATTACCTATATTGGTTAGTTGCATTAAGTCATAAATGACCATAGTTCAAGCCAAGCGGCTATCGAACAGTTCACACGTCTCTGGTCAGAAAAAAAACCCAGAAATCCGGTCAATGATGTACTTTGTCCTGGTGACTATTGTCGAATTAAGGGTAAATTCCCGGCATGTCATACGGACATACGGATATCTTCACTTTATATCTCTGAATTTCAAAATCAGAATGACAGAGCCATGAATAAAATCGATATCCAATTTGAACAACTAGAATCGTGGCCCAACTTAACGTCATCCTCGAGACATCTTCTGAAGTAGACATCATCTTCTGAAAGGTGCAAATTGTATTTCAATATGTTTCGCAAGTACGCCTCCACTCACGGCAGGCTCACGGGTCAGAATGAGCTCGCTATATGCCATTAGCGCAATCATATCAGAATGTGAAACGTATGTGTCATGTTCAGCCCCATGTATTTTATCGGAACAAAATTGTCTTGACGTCGTTTACACTGTAGTTACAGTCATACGAAGTTTAACAGCACATCTCATCATTCACGAATGTTATGTATTGACTGAGGTACGGTAGCCTAGTGGCTCAGGCATACGGCTGACAAGCGGCGGTCGTGGGTTCAAATCCCGGCTCGTACCAATGAGTTTTTCTGAACTACGCAATATGTACCGTTAGCTTTTTGGTGAAGGAAAACATCGCGAGGAAACCGGTCTAATCCCAATAAGGTCTAGTTTTCCCTCTGGGTTGGAAGGTCAGATGGCAGCTGCTTTCGTAAAACTAGTGCTTATGCCAAATCTTGGGATTAGGTGTCAAAGCGGACCCCGGACTCATTTGCCATGATGATTTAATATGGTTTTTAGGGGCACAACCGGGAATAACGCTAGGAGGATGATGATGTACCTACTGACTAAGGAATGAAAGCCGTCCGATGGAATTTTGACTAGAACGCTGGACTATAATAATCAAAGTTTTGAATAATAAAAAGAGATGATTTGACCAAAACATGGCAGGGAGAGCAGTAGGAGGTTTAAAGTTTTGATGTCATTTGTTTTCACTATTATATATTCTTAATTTTACAGTTTCCCAGTTTAAAGTTTCAAACGGGGTAAAAAACGGACAACGTATAATTAAGAAATGCACATAATTTACAAACAGAATTACTAGACAACTTGAACCTAAGAAAATAACCAAGGAATTGGCAATAGTCAATGCATAGTCTGCATATGCTTTTAATGAGTTAATCCCAAGGAAACATTAACTTTTTCAAACCAGGCAGTAGTTTTATGGGTTAGGCTTGATCTCAGCCAGCCATGTAATAATTATGTAACTATGCAGGGATACTTATGAAAATTGTAAACACAGAACATTCAATTCTTAGTTTTTTTGTTTTCATGTAACTTATTTTTACGTAGAATGATTAAAAAGCAAGTGCGAGTTGGACTCGCGCACGAAGGGTTTATTCTGTTTTTAGTATTTGTTGTTATAACGGCAACAGAAATACATCATATCTGTGAAAATTACAGCTGGAACTATCACGGTATCAGCATACAGCCTGGTGACAGACAGACAGCGGAGTCTTAGTAATAGGGTCCCGTTTTACTCTTTGAGTACGGAACCCTAAAAAGTTCATACTTTATTTCACTTCTCTCCATAAATAGGTAAATTGTTGGGGAGGTGCTCTACATCCCCTTTCAAGAACATGGTCTTACTTTTTGAGTAAAATATATAAATTAACGACATGAATCAGAATATCTAGAGAATATAATTTTGTCTGCAAGCTTACCTGTGTGCAGTTGGCGTTATTAATGTCATTCATACCAATTCACTAATGTATTAAATTGAAGCAGACTGTTTATCAACGATATTCACTGGTAATGTCAAACTAAATCCTAAAACACGTGTCAAAAATAACTCATTCGATTATATTTGTTTATACCCCACAGACAATATTGATTGTATTTGTTTATGAACCGGTGCTTTCATAAACAATACGATCTCGCGTAGCGGAACGCGATCCCGCCTTCGTCGCAACGCTACGGTGTCCCGTAGCCGACTGGCTTTGACGAATCAAACATAATATAGTCATTTGTTAATAAAGTAATAATAACAAACAAAAGCCTTCAACATTTTAACTACGAATATATTCCTGTCCGTAGACAAGTACAGATTTAGAACTTGTATTTGATTTTAACTTTAGTTTCTCAGAACTGCTGGCGCCATCTAGTACAATGTTTGGCAACTGACTCCGTAGGTACTGAGAAAGGCTAAGTTTACTCACTGAAGGCAGAATTTCGACGGAAAACTTTCACAGTATGCCATAAGTTTAATCATCCAAACTTAAGTTGGTGGGGGATCGTTTTGGCAACTCCATAATAGGGGTCTATATTATTTTGTTGCCGATGCTGATGATGTGCGATAAACACTAGGTAAAATACATACTATATTTTGTTGCCGATGACAATGACAATGGTGCTATGATAGAAAAGAATAACTGTTGAGTTAGTGTTTCAGTAGATGTTTAAACAAAGGTCAAGTGCTTGTTGGTGAGTTGTCCCATAACCATGGATTTTGCAACACATCCAAAACGTCGGGAGACCTCAGAGAGGTAAATAATTATGTGGTCAAGTGATAGTCGGATTTGAACTTTAATTCAACCCATTTAAGGTTGACGATCCTGTCAAATTGTATAGGAATACAAATAATATGTTTGCGAAAAAAGTCCTAAATGAAAGAACGTATCAAGCGCAGACGAACAGATGGGCAGAGGACAAGAAGTAAGCTTTAGTAACAGGGACCCGTTGGCATCCTTTGGATACAGATACACAACCTTAATAATTTACTTTAAAAACAAAGTTTTAACCGGCTTCGGTTCAGTGCTTCGCCTTATTTGAAGAGTTCCCTCGATTTCTCCTGGATCCCATCATCAGATCCTGAACTGATCATCATGGGACCACATTTTTCAAAATCGGTCCAAACGTCTTCACGTAATCGGGAAACATGCATAAAATTAAATTATTCTGACGAATTGAGGACCTAAGTACTCTTTTTTTGAAGTCCGGTAAAAATGGAACATACCCTATTGTAGTCTCTTGGACAAAAAAGTAGACTGCCACTTTAAGGTGGAAGGGCAGGTGGGGTGCAGAAATACCTACGTTTAGTATGAAACGTTTTAGAACACATTATTTTTCAACAAATTTGCTCGTAACGTGCCTCTTATTGTGCCGCTTTTAGGCTCATAATCCTGGGTATTAAACACGCGTGTTTAATACCCAGGATTATGATTATTATAAACTAAAAACTAACTGCTACCAGGGTCGGCTGTTCGGTTGATGGTGTTTTTATAAACAACATTAACTATGCGGACGACATGGTCTTCTTGTGCCCTTCGTTCAGTGCGCTGCGTGACTTGCTGCGAGTTTGTGAGTCATATGCGGAGGCCCACGGACTCAAATACAATGCAAGAAAAAGCGAGTTCCTAATTTTCAGGGTTGGTAAGAAACCTTACGAGGATGTGCCCTCGGTTACTTTGTGTGGAACTCCCTTGACTCAGGTAAAACATTTTAAGTATTTGGGTCATTGGGTCTCTGAGGACATGAGTGATGGCATGGACATAGAGAGAGAGCGCAGAGCGCTGTCCGTGCGGTGCAATATGTTGGCTCGTAGGTTTGCACGTTGTAGCGACGAGGTTAAGTTGACGTTGTTTCGAGCCTACTGTCAGTCTTTCTACACGTGCAGCCTATGGGTCAATTTTACTAAGCGCACGTACAGCGCACTGCGCGTGCAGTACAACAACGCGTTCAGGGCGCTGCAGCGCGTCCGGCATGTTCGCCGCGGCGCGCACCGACGACTTCCACGCTATCATAAGGAAGCGTTGTGCCTCCGTGCTTACCCGCCTGCGCACGACCACAAACAGCATCCTGAACGTGTTTGCTGACAGGTGGAACACACCCGTGATGAAGAGGTGGTTGGCCCTTCACGGTCCTAGTTATTAGTAGTTTAGTTAATTCTTTTAGTTATATTTATTATTTTAAAATTCAAAATTTCCTTTGTTATCATTTTTGCTTTTATGTATAGACATTCATCCATAGGTATTACCTATGTGTAATACCTATGGATGAATGTCTGAAATAAATTGCTATTTATTTATTATTTATTTATTTATTTATATCCCGATTAAGACACGTTGGCACCTTGCAGCAAGGTGTATGTATGGACTCGGTGCATTCTTAAATTGACCGGGTTATACAGGTTTGTTTTTAAATCTCAGCAAATGGATTCTTACTCGACTAAACAAATTAGATCCTTCTTGTGAATTAATTGATTATTTCTTCTTGGATATGATATAGAAACGTTTCATTTAGTAAAACTATTTACTTTTGATAACATTTTACATGAATTTATATTGAATAAGAAAATATTTATTTTATTTTGTATTGGCTGTTTAGAGATTTCATCTAAGCCTCGCTGCGGGCGCACTCCGCGAACTTCAGGCAAAAAAAAATAGTTGCGCGCCATTATAAGTAATTTCACAAATACACTCAAGAGCAAAAGTTTCGGGTCACCCTAAATCAAATAACCGCAATAGGTTTTTTTTAATATTTTACACTAGTCTTATTTACATAATATTCTTCGTAATACCCAAATGTATTTGCAATTACCGGGATCCTATCATAAAAATATCAACATCCAAAAATGACAATTTTTGCGATATCTCGCTCCGTTAACGTTGTTTTTTCATGGGTTTTTACGAGTCTGATTTAAACCTGGTAACGAGTTTTTTTTTACTGGTATTTCTGCAGTTTAGATGTAAAATTTAATAAAGATCATGACAGGATTACAAAACTGTACGACCTTGCACTATTTTAGGAAATATGGCGGTATTTCACCGACCCGAAACTTTTACTCTTGAGTGTATTTGTAAACATTGATAATGCGTGTTTGCAGGTTATTATTAAAAATGTTGACTCGTGGTGAATAGAAAAGTGATACATAGAATTGAAGCCACTGTACATTCTTGGAGATGTGCAAATGTATGTGAGTAAAAACCTGTTGTCATCAATAACTAAAGGAAACAACTTAGGAGCATGTAACATTTTCATTTTATGAAAAGGATTTTTTCCTCGCAAATGTGTTTAAAAACGTCGTATGACACGCGTGAGCTTTGATAATTACATCCTCGGCTCTATTATCACGCTCACCTGCGGTTCGCGTGACAATTCCGCCTCTGATGTAGTGATCAACATAGCTCACTTGTATCACAATGTACTATTATTGTAGTCCATTCTGTTTAGCGTTCATTATGCAATATTTTTAGGACCTTAAAACCACAATTAAGAACATAAAACTACACAAAGATACATTAACCCAAAACATACTCATGTTTAATATTGCGTACCCCGCGCAAATCTCTAACATAAACCAAACATCCTCCAAACTCCGCGTACCCTTTTACTAGTTTTCTCAAAGTTTAAAGTTTAGATGGCCCACCGCGATAGACAATACTGAAGTTATATTCAACCCCTTAGTTTTGGGATAAGGTGCTCGCGCCCAGATGTAGCCGATACTGGGGCAAGATATTACAACTTAGTTCAGATTTACTCGATAATTATACGAGGTGTCGGTTATATAAATGCGGAAGTCTCGTGAATCGGAAACGGTTTTGTATTCGTCTGCAGCGGGCGGGCGTCGCATGGTTGCCATTTTATTACTTATTGCAGTGAATATGGCGTCCGTCACGTTCTGACAAGTATTTATGCGAGTGTGAGAGTGACGGATGTCTTCTTATCCACAACGATAAGTCATTCAGACTGTCCCCAGCTGGTCTCGCATCTGGTACGCCTATTCGATGCCCTCTCTGTCTCAGTTAAAGTACAATTTTATACCACGAAATCTCGACTTACTGGCAGTTCCCAAAGCGCGCACTGTGGCGTACAGGAAATCACCACTAGTGCGCGCTTTGGATACTCGAAACGCGCTTCTCAAATCAGCACCTGACTGCGATGTGTTTGCAAGTAGTTGGAAGATAACATGTGATGAACTGATGAATGTAGGAGGTTATGTGAGACGATGGATGACCGTCTTCAGTTATTTGTTAAGATTTTTGTTATAATAAGTTTGTTATTGTAAGTATTAGTAGTTACTTCAATTACATTGTGTGCACGCATTTCACAGTGCCATGGTGTATCATTGTAATACTGATTAGTGATTACACTATTTTGAAATAAAATGCAGTGCTCCAGCTTGGTGGATTTAGGCGTCTTCCTGACTTTGGGATTGGAATGCTGTATTTTCTACTTTGACGTGAGCTCTGATGTCGCACAGATTTTCTCACTTGTCGCTATCATCATCATCATCATCATATCAGCCGAAAGACGTCGACTGCTTGACATAGGCCTCTCCCAAAGAGTGCCACAATGGCCGGTCCTGCGTCACCCGCATCCAGCGGACTCCCGCGACCTTTACCAGGTCATCAGTCCACCTTGGGCCTACCCACGCCGCGCCTTCCGGTACGTGGTCGCCACTCGAAAATCTTTCCGCCCCAACGGCCATCGGTTCTACGTGCAATGTGCCCCGCCCACTGCCACTTAAGTTTTGCAATTCGGAGGGCTATATCGGTTACCTTGGTTCTGCTGCGGATAGCCTCATTTCTGATGCGATCGCGCAGAGAAACTCCCAGCATAGCCCTCTCCATTGCCCTTTGAGTGACTTTGAGCCTTCTTATGAGGCCCATAGTAAGCGACCACGTTTCCGTGCCATATGTCATCACTGGCAACACACACTGGTCAAAGACTCTCGTCTTGAGACACTGCGGAATATTGGACGAAAAGATGTGCCGTAGCTTCCCGAATGCTGCCCAGCCGAGTCGGATTCGACGATTGACCTCTTTCTCAAAGTTAACCTAACTGAACAGTCTGTCCTAGGTATACATAATCGTCTACAACTTTGAGCGTAAAGTGTCCGATTGAAATGGGAGTTGGTACTACATGGACAACACTTGTCGCTATATACAGTAGACGGCAAACTTCGTGCGCAAATGACCATGCCTGCGCAAAGGCGAATTGTACGTGCAAGCTGCCCCCCCACTTCCCCTCATTTGCGCACGAAGTTTGCCGTCTACTGTACCAAGGCGTATTAACTCTTCTAAGAAGGCCGGGTTCTCGGTATTAACATAAAGTTGCCAGTAAAAAACCAGGCCATAAAGGTTTTAAAAAAAATGAGCTGTCATTCAACTTCAACGAATACATTGTCAAATTTGTCATAACGTATCCACGTAAAGTTATTTTATTATATATTTAATTTTACGCATCTTTCGTCGTCGCTGTCGCGTGGGGATCATGCTCGACTTCTCGAGAACGCTCTATTAGTGTATTGTGTGCTGTAATCAATGTTTGCATGTTATTTGACTTGAAGCGAAGTTGGAGACTATTCCGCTGTCAGTTTTTCTCCAATTCTTGTTGGATGGTTCAAGGTTATACCATGATATTTTATGGGTCGGCAAGTAATGACCCAGCGTGGTTGCTGTTTACTTTATATAGAGATAACCTGGAGATAGCCATGTCTACAGATGTATACCGAAAATGTGTTAAGTGCGGATCTCAAGATAGTTAAATCAATTCGATTCCACCGTTTCCCTAAACTAGGAACTACAAATATTTTAAGGTATGAAACTTAATAAAAGACCAAACATTAAAAATGAGTTTTACTGTATTTTGTTAATGTCAGTGGCGTAACTATATGGTGTCACTACCAACTAGGCTAAAGTGTGAAATATAATACAACTAATTCAAAGAGTATTATACGACTAATTGAAAAGCCCGCTTTTGTCACTTTTAGTTCTCTGGAAGAGAACGATGGCGCTAGTATGTAAACGAAGTGTACTTTTTTTTGTATAGAGTTATCGTTCTTCTCCTAGTGAGTATAATATTATTTGCGCTATTCTATTACCTATTGTCAGTATTACATTTGCGCAGTACCTACTCATATCATGTGCGGAAACAGGGTGCGGTTCCGCGCATCCCGCTCCAGTCAGAAAGCACTCATTTAAATAAAGGCACGGAGTAAGCCTGCATCACACACATGGGGAAGGAGGCCTCAATCTTTCAGGCTGAACTCTTCGCATTAAATAAATGCGTGGAGATAAATCTTGAAAGAAACCTAAGGAACCAACATATCTACATCAACTCGGACAGCCAAGCTGCTCTGCTGGCACTAGAATCACTAGAGTCCTACTCTAAACTAGTCCAGAATTGTAAAAATAATCTAAACACCCTGGCGAACTCCAACAAAGTCATACTTAGATGGGTACCAGGGCACTCCGACATTGTAGGAAACGAAAGAGCAGATGAACTTGCAAGGCAGGGCGCAGACACGGCCCTAGTCGGCCCGGAACCGTTCTGTGGCATCACAAAACGGAAAGCATATTCTCTGCTAAACAACGCGGAAAAATCAGAGGCAATCAAGCTGTGGAAGTTCACCAAAGGACAAAAACAAGCTAAAGCCCTGATCGAAGGGTTCAATAGTAAGCTGTCTAAAGAGTTATTACAATTCAAAAGGCACAAAACCTGCGCAGTGACAAGAATCCTGACAGGACATTGCAAATTGAACAAACACCTGTTTCAAATGGGTATGAAGCAGGACACAACTTGCAGGTTCTGCCAGGAGACAGAGGAGACTGCAATGCACATTCTCTGCTCCTGCGGACCACTCATGCATAAAAGAAGTACCTACCTAGGGCGGCACATAATGCACCCACAAGAAGTACAACATATCACCGCCCAAAGAATCTGGAATTTCCTGGAGGCAACGGGACTTAACGGTGAACTCTAAAACAAGGGCTGCCACAATAGATCACTTGCTGGTCGAAGCGGCATATTAAGGCCCACAAAATAATAATAAATAATAAGCCTGCATCACACTGGCGCGGCCTGCGGTGGCGGACTATAGTAAATTTGACAGCTAATGACAAGTTTCCTATAGTCCGCGCCAGTCTGTGAGAGGCCTTAAGCCTACTGACGCGGCCTGGCCACGGCGGTCAATAGTAAAGCTGTCAAATCTACTATTGACTGCCACCGCAGGTCGTGCCAGTGTGTTTCAGGCTTGTAACTGTTAGTTGCCACTGTCAACTTACTGATGTCGTACCGCCTCCGCGCCGACAAAACAGGAAGTCACCTTATACTAAACAAATTAATTTCTGGCACTTAGGTCTTCTTCATGGACCATTATAATATGTCCAATGGGCATAAATATTTGTTTCGGAATCTTAGTATTTTTTGTATTATATTTATAAATTATATAGAAAGTATGAAAACATTTATTCGTGACAACAACGCAATAACAAAATGTAGGCACATACACATATTATATCACGAAATGGTCACAACTCAGAGTAAATTATATCATCGTCTAGTACCTTACCTATAACATAATGACGTCACCAAGGACAGGAAGGCTTAGTATGAGCTTACGGAGGCCCTTTGTGGTCCTACCTCTGGGGTGATCTTCTTAGGATACCAACAATAACAACAGCGGCGCTACCACGAACTTCGAATCTCGAACTTCGTATATCTCCGTTTCGGTCGCTCGAGTACCATACACAATAAGTGCGATAGAGACGGAGATATACGTAGTTCGAGATTTGAAGTTCGTGGTAGCGCCGCAGCATTACCCATAACATAAGCCTTAGTGAGCTTACTATGGGGCTAGTTCAATTTGTGTAAGATTGTCCGCTAATATTTATTTATTTGTGACCCACGAAATTGACCAAACATACGATTTGCATTCTATTTCACATGAAATAGAAATAGAAATAGAAATGTTTATTGCATATCACATTACAGACGTGGATGGTATTAATAAGTAGGTATACATGTGACACCCTGCAAGGGCACAGCAATATCAGAGGGCTAACTAATTACAATTATTAATAGTAAATGTATACATTAAAAAGCCTGATAAGAAAAAAGAAAAACACACAGCAAGATTTTTAACTTTTAGGCATCATTAAAGTATTCCTTCAAGTTATAAAAACATCTGTTTGTTAAAAACATTCTCAATTGTTTGTTAAACAGTTTTGGACTTTCCAGATTCTTTATAGCATTAGGAAGGTGATTATAAATTTTGATAGTCATATAATGAGGGCTATTGCAGACTAGTTTTAATTTCGAGAATGTCAGGTTAAGTTGGTTATTGTTTGCATGTTTAATCTCTTTAATTTATTTTATTTTTTATTCACGCCTTTATTCTCAAAAGGGGTAGGCAAAGCAACTTTTAGCATAAATGTGGGTATCAAAGATCGACAAAATGTGACATCGCAGTGATAGGTTGCTAGCCCATCGGCCACAGGAAGAAAGGGGGTGGTGCTATTCTAACCCGACACCACACGGAGGGTATTTAAATATTCTATCTTCTAAATAGCGTTATCCAATCAAGACCTCTAAAGTTTCTAAAGATATGCATAATTAAACTGAAAGCCTACCAACACGGGCCAAGCCTCTTAACACTGTTTACACAAATGAGCATTTAAGCTCTTTTCTCACAAGGCCTGCAAAGTATGCACCTACTTAGAATAGCGTATCTCGACTATCGCTAGGACCAACAATGGGTAAACTAACATTTCCCACACAATGTGTGCGATAACGTAGGCAAGGGTATTCTATTTTGTCTGGTGAAAATGTGGTATTGGATGTGTATACAAAATAAATAACGATAAGTTTACGTGATAAAGTCATAAAGCCGAACGCTCGGCTCAGGTGGAACGGGACAATGATTCATAGTTTTTCATGCGTGCTGCCGGTGTTCATCGAGACGTTATCACGTCAAAAACCCTCGACGTGTAAAGCCGGCATATATAAAAAAATGGATCGCGTCATATTGTTAAGAAGTATACGACTCCAAAATTCACAGAGTAACTCATAACTCATAAAAGAAAATAAAATTAAAGCTGATGAAAAGGTCAGATTTAGAATACCATAGCACTAAAACAAGAAGAATAATACTCACTAGGTACTTAATACAAAAATTAACAAAAAAAATATCAAAAACCGATTTCAAGTATGGAATAAGGGCAAGTGAGTGATGATACTGATGATGATAAAAATATTACCCTATATCCTATCTATACTAAGTATTAAACGAGCAATATATATATATATATTTGCAATCACGTTCTCGGAAAAAGCTCTAACGATTTCGATGAAATTTGGAATACAGGGTTTCACGGGGGTGAGAAATCGATCTATAGATCGTCTCATGTCCGGGAAATTTCGTTTTCACCCAGGGACTAACCATTAGGTATTTCTTAAAACACGTACCTCGGTAATCGCTACCTAAAAATGTGATGTTCTATAAATGTGTGTCTGCTATCTAATTAAGGTTTAAAAGCGGCCAAGTGCGAGTCGGACTCGCACATGAAGGGTTCCGTTAAATAATTTGCTTACTAGATCTCGTTCAAATTAATTTTCGTTGGAAGTTTGCATGGTAATGTACATCATATTTTTTTTTTAGTTTTATCATTCTCTTATTTTAGAAGTTACAGGGGGGGGGAGGGACACACATTTTACCACTTTGGAAATGTCTCTCGCGCAAACTATTCAGTTTAGAAAGAAATGATGTAAGAAACCTCAATATAATTTTTGAAGACCTATCTATAGATACCCCACACGTATGGGTTTGATGATTTTTTTTTTTGAGTTTCAGTTCTTAGTATGGGCAACCCCAAAATTTATTGTTTTTTTTTCTATTTTTGTGTAAAAATCTTAATGCGGTTTACAGAATACATCTACTTATCAAGTTTCAATAGTATAGCTCTTATAGTTTCGGAAAAAAGTGGCTGTGACTTACGGACGGACAGACACAGACATGACGAATCTATAAGGATTCCGTTTTTTGCCATTTGGCTACGGAACCCTAAAAGGCAAACATAACCCGCTGAGCGAGGGTGAAAATGTTCTTATTAGCAGCATTTGGATCGGGTGTGAAGCGTCATACGGGAACCATAAAGACCTGCTTTGTTATACTTTGGCTCGTAGGGTTGGCAAGTGAAATATTTCATGCACCGCCTACGCAAACAACGTGTGCTTATTCTGTTGATTATTTATGTATTTATTTGTTATAATAAAGTAAACTTATTACCCGACGTTGCAATACTTGCACTAGTGTATGGCATCGGCACTTTATATCAAAGCAATATGAAATCGCTAAACTTAAGTGGCAGTGGGTGGGGCACATTGCACGTAGAACCGATGGCCGCTGGGGTGGAAAGGTTCTCGAGTGGCGACCACGTACCGGAAGGCGCGGCGTGGGCAGGCCCCCCACAAGGTGGACTGATGACCTGGTAAAGGTCGCGGGAGTCCGCTGGATGCGGGTGGCGCAGGACCGGTCATTTTGGCACTCTTTGGGGGAGGCCTATGTCCAGCAGTGGACGTCTTTCGGCTGATATGATGATGATGATGATGAATATGAAATTAGAACTAAAAGGATTTTCCTTCATTCGAATTTACGCCATGTCACTTTGGCATAAAGTGTCCATGGCATAAATATACTAGTGCAAAGTCGAGTACTAGGACGTTTATCTCATCACTATATTAGGATGATACGTTGTATCTGTGTCGATTCAATTATAACTAAAAACCATATGAGAGATGTCTTTACCTAGGTACGTCCTTTTTTTTTTTTTTCATTACCTCAAACTTTTTTGGAGCTGTACTCCACTATGTTTGCATGGACGCTGGCGCGTCCCTTCGGGACGCGCCGGGGGAAGGTGCTATTCCTTGGCCGCTTAAATGATAACGTTTAGACGCCTCGTTAAGTCACCATAATTGAAAGTGAAACCCTATAAGAGATACTGTTGCTACTTTTACCTTAACTTGCTTATAGTTATAAAATAGTTCAATGTGATATTACCGAAAATTGTTACTGAAATGGGAAATTTTTAAGCGCAATCCAATGTATTTTTTACTGACTCCAAAAAAGGAGAAGGTTCTCAATTCGTCTGTACTTAATTTTTTTTTTGTGTGTGTTACGTGATAACTCAGTAATTTATGACCCGATTTGAATTTTTTTTCTACGTTTGAAAGCTTATACTTTCAGATTGGTCCCGTTGGCACTAAAATCCAGTTCTGATGATGGTATCCTGGAGAAATCGAGGGAACTCTTCAAATTTTATAGGCAAACTTGAAGCAACTGATTTGAAGTCGGTTAAAACATTGTTTTTAATGTAAATTATTGTGAATAATGTCAGCGGTTATTTGCGTCTACTATAGAGAGTAAAACAAATAAAAGCCGTCTTTGCCTTAATGTATTTACATACTGACATACATAATTTTCGAAATACGAAATAATTTATACAGACAAAATAGGCTAAATCGGTACAAAGGTGAAATTATACCTGCAAGGAATCTCTTCCAGTTAACCTTTGAGCAATTAAGTGAAGTTAGGAACTAAAACAAACAGCCTCTCACCCTAACTAAACGCATATATATACATTCTCCGTTCCGTCGTGAATAAAAAAAAGATAAACAAACTAACATGTGTACAGAGACGTGTTTATTTACCTTTATGCTACAGTTAATTATGTTTAGGGAACTTTATTCCACATAAAGCATTACACAAATCACTACATGAGAAAGGCAAGTTGAAATTAAATCTAAGCATATAGTGTTTGCAATTGTTACAAAAATCATAGTGGGTATAAATAAATTAATCTTAGTACATAGTACAAGCATATGCTTTGTAGCCCTCAACTGTGGCTCCACATGAAACACTTGAACCTAAATCAGTAACTAAGTAAGCGCTCCGGTATTATAACTTCTTTTGTTTTGACGGAGATCATATTAATACTAATTAATATAGAAAATGTTTGCCAGCCCTGAACATGGCTCGCTCATTACTATGACTAAGGGTAACAAGCCACAGTAACAAGCATCATAAGCGGGTCGTAAAATATTCCACGTTTATTTGTTCTGTCGCACGAATGTGATCATTTTAGCGACGTCAGTCGCTTTCTATACTGGAATGAAAGGAAATTGACCGTGTTTTCTTTTGTCAGTCAGTCAATATCAATTTTCTTTGTTTCTTTGAATCGCATTTTGTTTTAGAGGCGTAACAAGCATTGTGTAGTATTATCAGGAGATTCATGATCAAGAAGCGTATTTTTTTTTCTGACTTTGAGCGTAGAATACAGCCCTACGAGTCAAATGTTTACTTTATAAAAATTTCCATGGTGGTATAATATAAATGCGAGAAAAAAAATTGCATGAAAATTATAATAGAAAATGTTCTTCAAAAGTGCCTTACCAGCTTACCACTAAATTGTCTTTATCTGATTATTTATTTTCTATGTTACAATTTTATTAAATAGACATAAATTGTAATATGAACAATATAACTATACTTATATTTCGGTTTACAAGAAACACACAAAATAAACTGCTCTCTCACCCTACTAGAGTGAGGTATATGGATTTTTATAGTACAACCAATTTATGGATTGATATTTTTTAAATAGTAGTACAACCATTATATGGATTGATATTTTTAAATATCAATCCATAAAATGGTTGTACTATAAAAATCCATATATCTCACTCTAGGAGGGTGAGAGAGCAGTTTATTTTGTGTGTTTCTTGCAAACCGAAATATAAGTATAGTTATATTGTTCATATTACAATTTATGTCTATTTAAAAAAATTGAAACTTAAAAAAGAAATAATCAGATAAAGACAGAATATTTACTAACCTTTCAATTTAAGTTACGTAAATTAAACTAACATCTGTGAAAAGCATATCTCAGTTTCGTACAAAATACATCTAATTAATTCTACACATAGTCCACTGAGAAGCGCTAATCAAATCATTATGTTAAGCCTTGGCTACATCAATATTAACTAGCATACTTAATGATATCAGTTTCGATATACATAATTATATTGGCTTCTTATCTCTCCTAAGCACTCGCCATGAACACAACATAATATATGTATATATAACATATGCCACCCTTTAGTTAGATGAACGTAGAGACGTATCCGACATAATTTGTGAACTAAAATTAGGCATTTTGAGCTAAGTAGGAACTATGACGCACGAGCACTATAGTAGGTAGGACTAAATAAAGTTTGATGCTCTTATTATTCATAAACGTAAAACGACGGTCACTTAAGTAGTATTAGTGAAAGTAAGAGTTTCAAATGTTATTTTAATTCGTGTCTTTATCCGTCAAATTGAAATTTCTGTTTGTAAGAACGAAACAGAATATCTAGAGGCACGAAAATGCCCCCGCCAAGTCGAGAAAAAAAGGCGTTATCCTTTTCTCGTAGCCATTCGGGTCATTTTTTACCCCCTTTAACTTCTTTGTGGTAAAAACTAGAAGCTTAAATGTCTGACCAAGAGGGCATTACACTAGCTGTGTAATGCCGTCTTGGTCACTGAAAATACTACATAGTTTTAGGTATGCAAAAAATTATAAATGCGGTAAAATTGTGTGATCCCCAAGTTGCAGAATTTTATTTAACAAGCAAATGAAGATTAAAAAGAATACCTGACTTATTGGCTCTACGTAATATGTCACAACTTTTTACGGTGGAATATTTTCGAGACATGGCTTATTTTTAACATGGAATGTTTTTTTTTATGGGATTTAAGTAACACACAAGTCACAGGGGTCGATGATGCTATTTACAGTTCATCATAAATTTAAGAGCCAGGCTATTGTCGGTGGAGTAATCGCCATTCTGTTCTTCTTTCTGCCACTGCTTTGAGCTCCTGATACGACATTACATTAACTTTCTCTTTAGCTTGGTCCATAAACGCACGTCTTGGCCTTCCTCTGCCTCTCCTTCCTTCATTTTTTCCTTCAATTATAGTTTTTATGTAATAGTCATGTCGTATCAGGTGCCCCAACATATTTCCTCTTCTGTTTTCAATAGTTTTTAGTAGACATCTTTGTTCTCCTATCAAATTTAGAACCTCTTCGTTTGTTCTTCTTTCTGTCCAACTAATACCTTCCATCCTTCTCCATGCCCACATTTCAAATGCGTTCAGTCTCTCTCTGTCACGCTGGGTTAGAGTCCACGTCTCACTTCCGTACAACGCTATGCTCCAGATGTAGGTCTTAATAAAACGTTTTCTGATCTTTCGAGATATTTTCGCCTTTAATATTTGCTTTTTGGCATTGAAAGCTTTTTTGGCCATGGCTATGCGTGCGATGATATCCGAAGTGCATCTGGAGTCACAGGTTATAATGCTGCCTAAGTATTTAAAGCTTTTGACTTGTTCAATGGCTGAACCTCTAATTTTTATGGGATCTATGATTTGGTTGGTCGTAGATGCAATTAATGTTTTGGTCTTATTTATATTTATTTTTAGTCCAAATTCTGTGAAAATGAGGTCCATTTCTGTTACGAGCTGTTCAAGCTGTGCAGAATTTTCGGCTACCGCTGCGATGTCATCAGCAAATCTTATAAAGTGAAACTTTTCTCCATTAATTTTAACACCGCCTTTTTCTGATCCCAAAATTTCTCGAATGGCGGTTTCAATGAAAATATTAAAAATCAAAGGCGAGAGTGGACAACCCTGCCTTACACCCTGTTTTATTTTGGCTTTTCCCTTCTCCTGTCCTATTTCTACTATGGTTTCTTGATCTTTATATAGTGCATGTATAATTCGCCTGTCTCTATAATCTATTCCTATTGTACGCAGAATGTTCATCATCTTTATCCAGTCTATTTTATCAAAGGCTTTCTCTAAATCTATGAAGGCTATATGAGTGTTCAGGCCTAGTTCCATTCTCCTATCTACGATGAGTCGAAGAGCAAGAATAGCTTCTCTTGTGCCTCTTTGTTGCCTGAACCCATATTGGTCAGGTCCCAGATAGCTCTCCGTTATTGGTCTTATTCTGTTTTGCACTATCTTAATGAGAATTTTAGATGCTTGTGATATAAGGCTCAGCGTTCTGTGCTCTTCGCACTTCAGTGTATTTAGTTTCTTTGGCAATGGTAACACTTTACTAGTTTGAAAATCTTTTGGAATCACTCCTGTGATGTAGATCTCTTTCACTATTGCAAATATTTCATCTTTCATAAAATCACATAAAATCATAAAATCTACAGTTACAATTTACAGTTGGTATTCCTAAAATATACTTTTATCTTTAATTCACATGCTCCCAGAGAGGATTTTAGTTAGGTTATTAAATAAAGCTAAACTCTCAAGTGGGTGTTGTTAACTGTTTAGCTAATTAGGATAATATAATTTCAAATACCTGCCTCAATGACAGGCAATAAGACCAAAAATATATATATCATAGGTAGTAACATAATATTCAATTCAATTCAATTCATTTTTATTTCAGACAAGGTCCATACACATTTGTTAGTAAAAAATAATAATTAACTTATGACTAAATGCGTGTTAGTTAATAATAATACTTAGGGTCTAAAATTGTCGTGCGCGCGTCTTTACCTGCACATGCATGGATGTCCAGCGGGCTAGCATAGGACTGTCCCAGCGGTAAGCGAACATGCTCAGGATGCTGTTGGGGCTGCCGCGCAAACGAGACAAAAGCGAAGCGCATCTCTTCTTCATCACAGCCGCGAAGCCATCCGTCCGCGCTTCGGCAAACATGCCGGAAGCACTACACCATCGCGGCAGCCCCATCAGCACCCGGAACGCGTTATAATTAAAATATATGATTAAAAAATTCTATGTTTAATCGGTAAAAGCAAGTTTAGGTGTTGTTTAATGGATTCCGTTTCCTTTTCCGATTATAATATAGAACAATTCTCTCTTAATTTTTTTCGGATTTTCTATCGTGGCTAGCTAAAAATCATACTTAACGCCTCATATGTAGCGTAGTATCGTCAATTTTGCTCGACGTATAAGATAAGGAGCTTTTCCAAACATTTTTTTTTATCATAAGTACATACTTAGTTACGTTAGTTACATACGCGTCCATAGGCTGCAGTAACCGCCTAAGGACGCCTGCAATTCCAAAAACTTTCATGTGCGTTGCGACGCTTCAAAAACATGTATAGACTTCTTTCTTGAACAATCCCACACTAAAACTTGGCAAACCATGACAGGGAGTTCGCTCCACAGTCATTCACGGGAGCATAATCGAGCAGCATACCCAATTGTGAGACCGAACTAAATGCTGCCGAAATCAGTATAAAATCAAACCGATAAAATAAATGCCAACTTGCGGGCTGATTTCCCGCTCGAGTAGGGTGTGCAGTGCGTGCATGTTAACGCATGCAAAACGCTACGTACGCGCCTCTTGAAGTGGGCACTTCGGCTGTACAGTTAGGTACATTCTTCTTCTACCGCCCAAGGTATGCATTACACTACGCACCTACCTGTCGATACATGTTATTAATCCGCCCATTTCTCATTACAAAACGATTTAAGCCTATTGATTGATGACGTCACACGCGTGACGCCATGTGTCACTGCTTATCTAACACACGCAGACGGCTGTCTGTTAACACTGCAGGGTCTAATTCAAGACGTTGTAATAACAACTCATGACATGGCCATATGGATGATTTTTGTATGACATTTTACCGTAAACTTTTTGATGGTTCAGCCTAGTGGATAGTGAACCTACCTGCGAAGCTGCAGACGCTCCTTGGTTCAAATCCCAAAACAAGGGTGATGAGTATGAATATAATATCATAGTTTTTTTAGTAATACTATATGATCTTAATTCTGACGATTCTGTTGTTTTATTACTTTCTTTTCAAAATAATCTCAAAAAACCTATTGTATTAGATAATACAAAAAAAGGGTACAAAACTTAAAAGTACCTGGTATATATGTTTAATTGACGTACGTACATAATTGGTACAAATTGAATAAACATTGTGCCTACTTTTACTTTATAGATCGCAGATTTTGCAGACGGCGTTGTAAATAAACGGAGGGGTAATCACGTAACTTTCTATATAAAAAGTGACATTTAGATCTACCTGACGCGTGTACAATGCGTTACGTGATCCACCTGCAGGTATCTATGTGAGATAAAATACATTGACCACACACGGACTTGACGAAACGTACTGGTAAATTCGTCTGTTCTTAACGCCGACTTTTATATTTCGCAATACTGGCGACGAGTAGAACGAGACGACGCTGTTATCCTGTCACTTATCGTGTGACAAGGCCATCCATGCTACGGGGCCAGAGCAGCTATTGTGAATATGATTTAAAAAAATATATAATGGCCCTGTGATTTTCCCAAATCCCAAAGTGATGGGAAATAATATATAATTATATAGTGAGTAGGTGCTCACAAAATAAGACGCCCTGGATCGTGCAATGTGGAGGAAAGCGGACCCTGGCAAAGGCCGGGATAACGCTAGGTAGAAGAAGAAGATAGTGAGTTTAGGTGCATAAGTTTATTTTAAATTTTATTAAAAAAATATATTATTCTTGGTCAGATTGGTGTTTTGATACCAAGGGACACAAAATATTGTATAAAACTCAGCTTAATTGGTAACGGTTTGAATAAAAATTTCAGCAAACTATAAAATATAATGAATTGGTCTCGCCGGAAGACCAACGCTGGCTCATGAGCCAGTCTCGTCTCAGCATAATTGAGACGAGACCATTTCGTGACAACTGCTTAGTATTATAGATGATATACTTAATATTAAGTTTTTGTCACGAATAAATTATTTCATCAGCACTGGGTATTAAATACCCAAATTACTCAGTAAATAATTAAGCAAATATCCTACATATGTAAAATTGTAAATTATTTTTTGTAAATATCGAAATTGTTTTTAAAAATTAGTGTGCAGGATTCGGTGGTTTCCAGGGTCCATTCAATGATAAAATTCATTGATGATTTTTTTACAGTGCACTTATTTCGCAAAAGACGTTATATAATTAAAAATATTTATTGCGTAACGGACGATCGTATATCGTACCGTATATCGAGTCGAATGAGAGCGGAGATCTTGCTCGGAGAGGGGCCGATATGGTGGCATGTGGACGCGTGGCGCTAGATGTCGCGAGTAGGTGCGCGAACATGCCCCTGGCCTCGGGAGCACCAGCTCCCAACAGGATTCTTCACCCATCGAGGACTGCCGGATCTGGTAGAAGCGGGCAGATCTTTGAAAAAGCGCGTCGAGTGGTACCCGTCGCTGTGCGGATGTCAGCGACCCGGGATACACCTTAATTTCCAGGATATAGACGTGTGAGTGGTGGCAGGTTATCGTCTTTGATTAGGACGAGGCTGTCAAGTGTTATGTCGGCTTTCTTTGTCTTCCACTTCGCTCTAAGCTGAAGCTCTGCGTAACAATTCGATCCTGGCGTAGCGTGACAGGCGGGAAGGCTGCTTAGCTGTCAGGTCCTCGGTTGCAGGGCTGGTCAGCGGTCGGCAGATCACGAAATGTGCAGGCGTAAGTGGAGAAAGGTCATTAGGGTCTGTGGACATAGGTGACATGGGACGGGAGTTTAGGACGGCTTCGATTTGTGTTAAAACCGTGCTAAACTCTTCGTACGTTAGCCTAGCGTTGCCTACAACCCGTTTTAAATGAAATGTGCACGATTTTATTCCAGCTTTCCAAAATCAACCAAAATGAGGAGAATAAGGAAGAATAAAGCTGAATTTAATGCTTTCGTTAGCTGCAAAGTCGACTATTTCCTTCGAATTATTTTTTAGAAACACTGAAAACTCCTTTTCAGCGCCTAACGTAATTTCTACCATTATCGGAAAAAATATATGAGGTTTACCTCTTCTACTTATGAATCGTTTAAGTGCTAATAAGTAATCATCAGTGGAGAGACTCGTAGTAACAAGTTCTAAATGGACGGCGCGTGTGACCATACATATGAACAAACACACATGTGACTTAATTAGTTGAGCTCCCCTTCCCTTACGATTTAGGATGTACAGTTGGGGAATGAAAAGGTTGATCACCTTAAAATCTGTTTTGCTTGCTCAGTATAAATTATCATTATCTATTTATCGACTGAGTGTCAGACACATTCTGTCATAATGAATGTCATTTCACTACATGGCCTACAAATACGTCCACTATGAGAATTGACCTCTTTGAATTTTGGAAAACGAGTTAATAAAAGAAAAGAAAACGCATACATGAAATATTTAGCAACGATGACATTGACAGGACCTGTTACTCACACTCACTTGTTTTTATAATTTTAAGCGAAGAGGATTTAATCATTAGATTTATCAAACTTGACACAACGTAATGGCAAAATCAAACTAGTAAAAAGGTTTTAGTTCAACTATTAATAGTCAAGGAAAATTCGTCTTAGTAAATTTGAACTTTGTTGTCAATCAGTTGAACATAATTTTCAATATATCACTCTCCTCTGATACACAGTTTAAAAAGGTAACATGTGCTTGCAACGCGTAGGTAAATGATTTGATTTGAAAACCGATCAACCTTTTCATTCCGCCACTGTACATTGGGCCCGCGTTATCGTTACCTTTAGATCGATTACAGGTAACGATTTTCCTTGCTAAGTTCCTTGCTCCCAATGGCCACCAACATTCACGCATTGTATTACGAAAGTTCAATTTGGCTTTCGATTTCGTTAAAACTTTGAAAAATCTCTGCAGCTGCTTGCATAGGTACAGTCGCCATCACATACATAGGTACACTATATAAGTGTTCAAAAATATCGGCACATGCACCCTACTGCCTTGAAAATAGAGGTGTGTTCCGATGTTTGTGACGTGCTTATTTGCTCCGATGTATGTGATGGCGACTGTACGTAATTTTAACGCCGTCGCCGCTAGAAAGGAGTCTACATATTTTTTAAATTGGGTTAGCCTGCCCTTCATGTGACCTCTTTGTTTGCGGAGGTCTGAATTTGCGGAGTCCAGGTTTCTCCTAGGTGATTGTGATCCACTAGGAGTAGCCAACTTTGCAGTACCGTTTCTCCTACACCCATTTTGCAAGATTAAGTGAAATTGAAATAACTTACGTGTATTAAGGCTTGTACACCCGCTAACGTCCTTGAGTCGTCGTCCGTATGGGCCAGCGCGCGACTGATAGGGCCTGCCGAGCCTCCGCGCTCGCGCATTTTGTAGGTATTTAAACATAGTAATTAATATAATCATTTTATCTATTCAAACTCTGCGAATTTGTCTATAAATATTTAATAACTTTATTTGAGTACAAAAAAATAATGTAAAATATCTATAGTTTAGTCATAATATTGAATAAACTTTACAAAAAGAGGTAACTTTGGGATTTTTTTCTATCGAGTGAAGTTCGCGTAACTGAATGCGACTTTGACTAGATTAGATCCTTAAGTAATACGTATCTTTTTTTTAGATTTTTGAACCCTATTTTCTACGTCTGAGATTGTTTTAAAAAACTCGAAAACGCTGCCCCTGTTGACTGTCGAGCCTTAACGAATGAGTGCGGTAGATGTCAACGAACGCACTGGAATGCACAAAACGACACGGTTTTAACACAATTCGACTAGTAGAGGGATAGACGGGATTTAGGTAGACCTGACCGCTGACGTCGGCGAGGTGCTGGTGTCTTCTCGTAGGGGAATTCGTCTTCCTGACGAGCTGACTTCTCTCGCTTAATCCGTGCTCGAAGACCAATTATGTGCAGGATTCGGTTGTTTCCAGGGTCCATTCAATGAAGAAATTCATTGATGACTTTTTTGCAGTGCGTTTATTTCGCAAAAGACGTTATATAATTAAAAATATTTAATGCGTAACGGACGATCGTATATCGTGCCGTATATCGAGTCGAATGAAAGCGGAGATCTTGCTCGGAGAGGGGCCGATGGTGTCATGTGGACGCGTGGCGCTAAATGTCGCGAGTAGCTGCGCGAACAATTAGATTTAATTTACAGTTGTTAGGGCCTTATTGTTTTTACATAAATTCTTTTACACTTTTGTTTATTTTTACGTATTCTACTTTTCTTCTTCTTTCTTCTCTATTCTTGTACTGTTTTCCTTTTTTTCTTTCTTCTCCTTGTCCCTCTGAGAGGCCATACCGAAACAAATCCGTAGCTGGCCGCAATGCAGGCCAAACGGGAAAAATAAAAAACATAAATAAAAAATTGAGAGCGAGAAATCGGAGTGCCGCCTCTTGCTCTCACGTGCGGCGCACCGCTGCCGCTTCCGCCACCGCTCAAAGTTGTGACCGAGCGCTATGGTTCAAATATTTCACAAGTACAGATCTGGGGTGGTACTGCATATAACGGGGCGGACTCGATATATGCGATATTTTGTACTTTACCTAGAGCTTACTGATGTCACCCAGATTTCCTTACTTGTCAGTATACTGACAGGATTACAGTATTACCTATATTGCGCGGTCGCATGTAGAACAACATTCGTTCCGTCCCGATTCTGCGCACCCGCGTCGATCAGAGAGCACTCATATAAATAAAGGCGTGCAGTAAAGAATCCGTACAGATTTGACTGAAAGTTGACACTGACAAATGTAGCAGCGGCCTTAGTGACAAAAAACTTTCCCTATTAAAATATTTTTAAGAAAGAGATTTATTTATTTATTCGTATGGCTTAATTAAAAATTAAAATCGTTCTTAGTTAAAAATGCATGCAAATTAGAGCAGTACACCCAATTGCTGGATCCATTGGGTTACGTTGTTATCTAGAGTGAACAAGTCAGCTGGGTTGCCCTGGTACTTGGTGAGTGGGCACTCGCGGATAATATGGTCCATGTCCTGCACCGCAGCTACACACTCGCATGCTGGATAACTCCCTCCATCCACATTTGTACATGAACTCTCGGCTCCTACCCCAGCCGGTCCGCAGCCTGTTTAACTGGCATCAATTTCGCCTTGATAGTGAAAAACCAGTGGGTTTTTTTGTGGGTTCGATATTAGTCCCTAGGCTGGTTGGGGAGTCCTGTTTCCATTCTTGGGCCTATTTCTTAGTAATATCGAAGGGAGTATTTAAAAGGGTGGATGCAGTCTTATATGGCGGATGGCCTGATTTTAGCCGGTGTGGTGGAGGGTTTTTAAACTCCTTGTAGGCAGGCAATTTGGGTTTGGCCAAGATCTTCTGTGCTTCTCGGACTAGAGCGTGTTGTCTTCTTAGGTGCGGGGGAGCTATATAACAAAGAGATAAGAATGGATTCCACGTGGCCTTTGGAACAGTAGATTTTGTTTCGGGGGAGCAAACTGATATATTTACGGCGAGGGCTGTAATCCTAAAGCCGACCGAGTGGCCTTGGTCGGCACCGACCACTGTAGTATGAAATTTTGCTCCAAACAACTGTCTACACGGTCGGTGCGGACCACGGTCGCTCGGTCGGAGGGGCGTGTTGGCGACCGTCTAGCAGGGGCTTTAGTGAAACGAAAGATTTTACAATTGAATCACGAGCTATTCTAAAGTAGAATATTGAGCTTAACGAGCTATTCTAAAGTATAGACGCCCGAGACGGAAATAATTTTGCTGCCGAGTGGATACTGCTTTTCGCACCTTCTATGAGGAAAATTTAAATCCCATAACCCTTTTCTGAATACCGTGTCACGGAAATAAAGTATAACTTTGATTCTTCATTTGAAGGCAACAATGTCTCTTTTCTTTTCACTACTACTGTACTAGTAGTGGACAAGAATGATGATAATGAGGTCCCCAAAAACGCTGAAGGGTTGATCAAATGTAGGTCTGCGTCAACCCTAGCGAAAGCTATTTAACAGCCATAATAAGGCCAACTTGTATCTAATGTAGTTAAACCCTTGGAGTGGTCTCAGGTGGCCAGCCAACGGAGGCATTATTTTATACGTAAGTCAGTGTAGATCGCTAGGCAGGCTTAATTGCAACAGTTTGGTTTTCATGTTTAGCGTGTAGAAACACTTGCCGCTAAACAGTAATTGTGGACACTACGAATCTTCAAATAGAAATTAGAAATACCTATATAATAATGGCCGGAAAGTGCCATTAGCCATATGACGTTGAAGCAGTGCTTTATTACCTGTGCTATCGTATGCTGGTTAGCTTATTAAGATTGCCAGATTGCACGTTTTTGTGGGTTTGATTAACATCTTGTTGTATCGTCGGAATACAATCTCTATTCGGATAAGTTGAGTAGTTTAATTTAATAATAGTGATGTTATTAAAAACAACATATCGGTACAACTTTACTATTCCCTTCTCAGCCAATATACTTCCTATATTTTCCTCAAAACGCTTTGTTTCTGTATTTCACAATATCTGAAAAAGAGCCGGCACGTAAATCCTCTATATTAACTGTAAAACTTCATTGTAAGCTACACCGTGCAACTGCCAATCAGCCTGCCTTCCTAACTTACCCCCCTTTTACTTCCCTAAACCGTTAAGAACATAAATCTTTTTCCTCCAAACATTTTTTTCACTTGTCCAGCCCCTGGCTACTACTTTCCTTCAAAACAAAACTAACAACATTTTTTCACCACGCTATCCTTCACTAAAGTTTGAAAGAAAGTGAGATGGTTGTATTGGAACGCGACGAGGGAATATCGATAAACCGAAAATAGGGTTCTCCCAAAAGGACGTGGCTATCATACTAAAGTTATCCGGTCATTAAAATCAACTTTGCTGATGTAGTTCAAATCCCTTTGGATTTACTTGGAGGGGAGTTTGTTTATTATATCAAGCATTGCTTTTAGTTTTTAGTTTAGTCATGATTCTCGGCTCGGTATATATTAAATAGCTCGGTAATAATACCCACTAAAATATTCATAAGCCGGATGTAAACGAAAAGGAACCTTAATAATGGGTTATTATTACCAACTAGTACTGATAACAAACAGCCTCTCACCCTAATACTTAGTACATTGTTTAACAACGGGCGTATCAGGAATACTCGAGTTTGCAATATTCTTACGCCCGTGTTATACACAATGCTTTTCATCACATTTGCGAGGAAATAAATAACCACAAAAGACAGAAAAACCTATGTTTTATACAAGCGCATCAATCAAATGTTGACGAAATTGACAACTTCACTTCTAAATCAGTGCGAGTGGAGGGCGTAGCTTCAATATTTCAACCAATCACAAACGTACAAAATGGCCTTTCCGAGCAAGTGAGGTGAAAAAGCATATACCTTCAGTCTCCGTTCCGTCGTGGATAAAAATAAACTTTATGTTCACAGGTTATTTAATGATTTTCTCGTTTTGTTCAAATGTATTGCAAAACTCAAAGACTTCATAAGGCGTTCTAGTTAATCGAGTTTAAATTTTCTTGACAACATGCTTAAATATTAATACTAATAATTACATTATTAACTCACGGTTCTTCACTTCAAGCACATCATAACACTCATCCTGAAGTTCGAAACATGTCGCGCATAGTGACGTTTATAAAGTACTAGCGACCCGCCCGGCTTCGCACGGGTTTATATGTATAATACATGCTTGTATTATACATATAAACCTTCCTCTTGAAACACTCTATCTTTTTTAAAAAAACCGCATCAAAATCCGTTGCGTAGTTTTAAAGACCTAAGCATGCATAGGGATAGACAGACAGCGGGAAACGACTTTGTTTTATAGGTACTATGTAGTGATAAACTGAGTGCTTACGACTGTGTGTTCTGTTTAAAAATTGGTATAATAATGTCAATAGGTACTATCGAAAGACCTGTGAATTGTTTCCTCTATTTGCTTTAAAACAATTCACTAAGCAGCAAAATATCCTCTAGCTCACAAACAATTCTGATGAAGTTAAACAACAATATTAAACAGCGCAAAGCCAAATCTAATACGGAACGTCTTCAATTAGAAACTTGTTAAAGCAATAATCCATACTTTTGAAGAAATAATCATATTCCTGTGCTTGTTTAAATTCCCATCTTTATCTCTGAGCGGACCTCGGGCCTCGCGAATTTTGATTAGGCCTTCAAAGGTTTCTGCTACATTTATTCGGGAAGTTAGTTCTGGATCGAGTTTAGAAGTTCTGCTTTAGCCCTTACTATGATTCCGTTCAATTTGACACTGTAAATTTAATTCAGAAAATAACAAACAATCAAAACTTGTACGGAAATTATACCTATTCGGGGGCCTGAAAATGTTGGATAAGATAGGTACCTACACCTTTTGCAGGCGTCCATAGACTACGGTTACCGCTTATCACCAATAATAAATAATAATAATAAAAAGTATTTATTTAACTCCACCACAAAGTACACAGTTTACACAGATTAACATTATGGTTATTATAAGTAGTCACATTACTTGTGCGGCGGAGACTGGTGCCCGAACTAGGGGAAACCTGTATGTCGGGAGGATTAATAGGAGGCCGTATGTAAAAATCTTTATTCCATTAGGTACCATACAATAATTTTGAGTCCTAGTAATATCAATCCAAAGAGATGCCTGAAGTTACCATTGACGATAAAGTATCCGTAAATATTCAATTTGTGAAACGTTTGAATGTGGAAACACACATTCGATCGAGTATTGAAATTATCAAAGAAACAAAACTCTCAATGTATGTCACGCCAAGTAGGAGTGCAGTCCACGTCTCGTCTTGACTCTGAATCTATTAACGCTCACTATATTGTCTAATGCCAAAGTTTGAAACAAACAAATGCGTTTGGATAATAGAAAGTCCCCAGTCCGAAAGAAACGTATCATACATATTCCACAGCGTTTATTGGCGCTCTCCAATGGCTTAAAGCTCACTCGACCAGATTGTTTTCGAAGTAGGGTTGTACGAGTATTGTTGCGGTGATTGAGGTATCTATAGATGGTAGATGGTCTCAAGAATGCGGGTTTTTAGACCGTTACTGATGCATTTTTAGGCATAAATACAACTTTTCCGCCATGTAATCTTACATGTTTCAAACCCCTAGTTGCCTACTCCATATTAATATTAGAAATTACTAAAGTAACTGTTACATTCGGTATTTTTACCCACGACGGAACGGAGAAGGTACCTATATGCGTTTAGGGTGAGAGGCTGTTTGTTTGTTTGTGTACACCAATGTACCCATTTATCTCCAAAACGGCTTAACCGATTAAGATGCGGCCTTCAGAAATGGGTTCGTGGTTCATCTGGGGTGGTTCGTAGATAGGTTTTATGATCTGTACTCACCAGAGGGCGCTGTAGTAAAGGTTTTAAATATTTTTTCTCAATTTTCTCAAATACGGCTTGACCGATTTCGACGCGATTTTCGGTAGTGACTTTGTAGTTTATCAGGGATGATTCATACATTTAAATTATTACGTTAACTCACCAGGGGGCGCTGTAGTGAATCTTTTAGACGAAGGATTCCAATTATCTGGAAAATGGCTTGAACGATTTATGCCATGTTTGGCTTCTTTTGATAGTGTTTGCCGGGTAGCTTCTGTACATGAGCTGCTGAGGGTCTGATAATGGATCACAACAACATCGTGGGGAACTTCGAGAAGGCTTAATTATGTATTTTACTGTGTTTGGGTTATATTGATCATGTTAGCAGAGTACATGAAGTAGGTACTGAAGGTCTGATGATGCAGCAGAACATCATCGTATTGAACTTCCAGAAGGCGTTTATCTATATTACTGTGTTTGGGTATATTACTATGTATAGATAGTGCTTGTCGAGTAGTTTCAGTACATGAACTGTTTAGGGCCTGATGATGGAGCAGAACAACATCGTAGTGAACTTCCAGAAGGCGTATATCTATATTACTGTGTTTGGGTTCTACAGATAGTGCTTGCCGAGTAGTTTCAGTACATGAACTGTTTAGGGCCTGATGATGGAGCAGAACAACATCGTAGTGAACTTCCAGAAGGCGTATATCTATATTACTGTGTTTGGGTTCTACAGATAGTGCTTGCCGAGTAGTTTCGGTACATGAACTGTTGAGGGTCTGATGATGGAGCAGAACAACATCGTAGTGAACTTCCAGAAGGCGTATATCTATATTACTGTGTTTGGGTTCTACAGATAGTGCTTGCCGAGTAGTTTCGGTACATGAACTGTTGAGGGTCTGATGATGGAGCAGAATAACATCGTAGTGAACTTCCAGAAGGCGTATACCTATATTAGATACTGTGTTTGGGTTCTTTAGATAGTGCTTGCAGAGTAGTTTCTGTACATGAACTGGTTAGGGTCTGATGATGGAGCAGAACAACATCGTAGGGAACTTTGAGAAGGTATTAATCCATTTTACTGTGTTTGGGTTATATTAATTGTGCTTGCCGACTAACGTCTGTACATGAACTGCTGTGGGTATGGTGATGGAGGCGAACAGCATCGTAGGGAACTTCGAAAAGGCAAATGGTTTTTATTCAACCGTATTAACTTTAGAGGAGTCAGAGGGCCTACCGCGAAAGGCATTCGAAGTTGTCCCTCTCTGTCATACTTACGAGTTCGTACGTAAGTGCAACAGAGAGGGAAAACTTCGAATACCGTTCGCGGTAGGCCCTCAGAACCCGACCCTACATAGAATTAAAGATTTACAGTGGTGACGCCATGAGATAAATGGGATCTGGAGAACCTTGTGGCCTTTCTCCGGTTTCCTCGATACTAGTCCCGTGCAACGAGTTTCTTAACTGCTTTAATTCTTTAAACGCCATAGTATGGTGTGGGTTGTTAAACAGTAAGATATTAGTTATTACGATCCCGTCTAACGATCGAACTCTACTCAGTGCCACATACGCCTGACCTTTGGCGAATGTATTGGTCCTAAGTATATGACCGCCCTGTAATGTATGTACAGTAACGTCCCAACTTATAATTAGTGGAACCATTACTCTTTCTATTTTGCCTGCACCTTTATTGCCTTGAAAAGTCACACTCATTGGAAGTACAGCAACCCAGCCATTTAATCCCGATATCTCTTTCTATATTTTATATTTCTATTGCGATCTTTTTAGTGTGGGATATATTCGAATAGCTTCCCCATCAGCAAAGTTTCCCTTTAGAGAAACACGAGTCCTTTCCAAAAGAAGCTGATATTTAATTCAGTTCTCTAACTCGTCAATTGTTCCAATAAGTCCGAGTCGTTTTGCTGTCGCATGTTCCGTTTAAGTTCGCAAAACCTTGAAAATGTGCAGGTAACTGGAAACAGAGACTCCCTTTTACTGGTGGCAACTGCATCAAATCACCAAAAACGAGGACATTTACTCCACCAAAAAGAGTCATTGTTTTTTAACTCCTGAAGCCTCAAGTGGGATGCAGCGCAACATTTCATTTGAAACCATGGAAATCTCATCTACAATTAACGAGCGTATTGTTTCAGTGTTTCATGTCTTCTAAGCGCTGACCTGATAACTGTCGATGAGTGCTCTCTGAACCTTTGTTCAATACCCAGTGATAATGCACTATGAAGTGTTCGTCAGTTCACTACTACGGCTACTTCGGTTACGTGTAGTGACTTCAACAAAACAAGGCTGACGTAAAGCAGATACTGTTGGCTTATAACACCTTTTAGTTTGCTCAACAATTGCACGCAAAGTAAACGTTTTACCAGACCCTGCACCTCCTTTTATAAACAGGAGTGGCTCCTCATTTCGTATTTCGTCGTTTTTTTTTGTTAAAATAGTCTTTATTAAATGTTTTTTTCCACATTCATTTCATTTATTTAATTCATTAACAATTTACATATAACATTCATACTCGAAATCATCGTAGAGAATTGAGACCGACTAAGCTGCGGCTAATAAGGGGCTTGTGGTTCAACTGCAATGGGTCTGATGATGAATCGGAATACCATCACAAGAAACCTGGCAAAGGCACATAGCTAGTGGACCGTGTCCTCTTTTGATTCTATTAACTGAACTGTAGCTGTGGGTGGTCTGAAGATGGAGCAGAACAACATCGTAGAACACTTTGCGAAAGCACACTGCTTACCTAGGTACTATTAGATGAACAACTTTTGTACAATGTATTACTTACACTGCTCTTTAAAAAGAGTAAAATAAAAAACAAAATTAAATTTTTTGAAAATACTCACGACGAATGTTATTGGAAAATGATTAAATAAATTTTTGAAAAACCCTTGACTTTAAAATGAATAAGTACAAAAAGAAGTGTAGGTAGGTACATAATTACAAAAGCACAAAAAATCGTCGGGGGCTGCCGTTGCTATGTCTCTTCCCAATTTCATAGGTATATTAATAGGCCTAATAATAAAAATCTCACATCAAGGTATCAATTTCAATTAATCAGTAATTTTAGAATTAGAAAACTGCATAATCTCACTGCATTTCAGGCAGGCAACGGCAGCCCCTGACGATTGTTTGTGCTTTTGTAATTATGTACCTACCTACACTTCTTTTTGTACTTATTCATTTTAAAGTCGAGGGTTTTTCAAAAATTTATTTAATTATTTTCCAATAACATTCGTCGTGGGTTTTTTTTTTAAATTTAATTTTGTTTTTTTTAGGGTTTAAGTTTGTCTACATTTGGTAGACAAACTCAGATCAAAACACAAACTCAAATTCTCTGTCAACAATTTAAATTCACCAAAAAACTAATATCGTGTAATGCATAAATCCGGCATCAGCTTTACTTTCCTAACAAAACCTTAAATGCGGTATCGTTTGTTTGGCAATTGGTAGGGGCCAGTTAGGAAGTTCACAGCGGAGCCCGGAGACAAATCGCGATCCTCCCAGGAGAGATACGTGACGCATTTAAATCTTTTGGGTATCGACAGACTCTGTGACACTGCAGAAAGCGTATCATTATTGTATTTATCTAGTGACAATACACACTTGATTTTAAGCTAGATTCAGGAAAAAAAATGACCTATGTAAATATTTTCCTTAATACCGGAAAAAAAGCAGGTTGATTCTGTATATGTTTTGTTTGGCCACGAATTCTGTAGTTATTATGTTAATAAAATTATAAACGGGAAATCTTATTAATATTTATTTGGGCACAAACTGTACATGTATAAGTTCTTAATTAGATATCAGTTACTTAGATCAGAAACCAACAAAGTTGCCAGTAATTAATGAATACTACATAGTACCCATATATATACCTACAGATATGTGAACTAAATGCGGAATAACAAGAATAGTATTGCGTTAAAATAACTAATATCTATTAAATACAGTTTATCATCGATTCAAGGCGTTAAGTACCTCTAGTTATTTGGAAAATTACTTGATGTTAGTTTGTGATTGATAATAATAAGTAAAACAAACTTCACCAATCTCAATGTTGCAGCCCAGCATTCAAAATAAAACTCGAACTGCTAACGTTGCCTGAAAACGCGCGAGATCCGGTTTCAACCGGTTTTTAACAGGTTTCAAATCGGAAAATTTCCGCAACTCGAGCGTTTGGCTAACGAACCTCTTTGTTTCACCTGCGTTAAACTGGACGTACATTATTTTAGGCTTTGCTGACCATTGCTTCGTTATCACTTATTGGTAACTTCGGAAAAAAGCTAGAATTTTTTTTTTTGTTACACGACGACCGCAGAATTGAGACGTTGCCTGCCATGCGACAGAGGCGCGGCGCGGGGGATAAGACAAAGAGCATAGCCACGTACTCTGCAAGGGTATGATACCGTTACGCCTCAGTTAAGTGGCCGGTCATAGTAGCGGACATTATAGTGGTCGATGATCAATAGGTATGTCTCATCACGATATTTTGCCGATGACATTGATAGCCACTTGTCCTTACGGTCGCCATTTCTACTGCCATCATTCAAATTATACGAATACAAGGTAATAGTGAAAAAACTTTTTCAGTCTTATAGTAAAGTCATTGTACTGAAGCCTGTAAAAAAAATATTACTTAAATAGCTCTTGAAAAGCTCTTGCACTAGATACTAATAAATATTTTAATCTTTATTTTCTCTATCTTTATTCAAAATAAATCATGTACAAAAACCGGCCAAGTGCGAGTCGGGCTCGCGCACGAAGGGTTCCGTACCATTATCTATAGAAATATTTGTTTTATTCTGTTTTTCAACTGTAACTATCACAGTATCGGTGAGATACAGCTTTGTGACAGACAGACAGACAGACAGACAGACAGACGTAGACAGACGGACAGCGGAGTCTTAGTCTTAAACAACCGGTTAAGTGCGAGTCAGACTCGCGCACGAATGGTTCCGTACCATTATCTATAAAAATATTTATTTTATTCTGTTTTTAGTATTTGTTGTTATAACGGCAACAGAAATACATCATCTGTGAAAATTTCAACTGGAAGTATCACGGTATCAGTGAGATACAGCCTGGTGACAGACAGACAGACAGACAGACAGGCAGACAGACAGACAGAGACAGACGGACAGCGGAGTCTTAGTAATAGGGCCCCTTTTTACTCTTTGAGTACGGAAACCTAAAAAGACAAAGAATGCTTAATTTAAATCTATACAATAATTACTTCCGGGTGGAAAGATTGTTGAATTCTTGAATTAGAATAGAATAACGTTTTTAAATTAAATGAACAAAAAAAAACTATTCAAAATTAATGTTTTTCAAACCCTTAATTTTCCTGCCAATGTCATAAAAGACTGCCAGGGAAAATAACTTTTCTCAGTTTAACTTAATCGCTCCTACATACGGCCAGTAGTTATTCTAATTCGTGTATTAATTTCCAGAATTCACTATACCTAACTGGCAAACCATGCAAAGGCTTCAAACTTGCAAGCTTAACCCCCTTGTTACGTCAGTTGAGACGATTAAAAGGTTAACGCGACACGAAAATTTAAGGGTTGACCCATTCGCTCCGTGATTTAGTAGCACGAAGTTGAGAATGTATAAAGGTGGAAAGTTGGTGCGAGTTAACAAGTAGTGCGGGATACGGAGGTAAACCACCACGGTACCCTTATAATTCCTATGACCTTCCGTTAGTTGGGAATTAACTGGCGTCTCGATTCAAGTAAAGTTTGCGTCTTCGTGCGGGTTTGAAATTGATGGTAAGGACTGTGTTAAAACATGCCCATTTCGGTGAGAGGTATTTTGTGGATTTATGGTAATTGGGATATACGTTTTTTGAACGAGCGAGTCAAGCAAACGTAGTTCTCCGTTTTAGCTTGGGCCAAAATTAATTCGTATAGCCGGATGTCCAGAGGTCTGCCTGTCCTCCTCTACCGATTCTCGTGAAATTTTGTGAGCAGGTTCAATAGTTATATAGAATTGCTTTGTCGATTCAGTTTAAAAAAGAAGCGGGTTGTGTCGGAGATACAACCGTTAATTAAGTTTAAGTGGATACTTCTTTGTTGGCTGTACCCGTAAAATATATATCTGAATTATTTCACTAAATCTGTATTAAGACCTACCTACAGATAAATCGGTATTATGAAAATATTTATTTTATTTTGTTTTTAGTATTTGTTGTTATAGCGGCAACAGAAATATATACATCATCTGTGAAAATTTCAACTGGAACTATCACGGTATCAGTGAGATACAGCCTGGTGACAGACAGACGGACGGTCGGACGGACGGACGGACAGCGGAGTCTTAGTAATAGGGTCCCGTTTTACTCTTTGAGTACGGAACCCTAAAAACATGATATCCGCGCTTTTAGCACGCATTTCCATCTCGCTCACGCGTATGCTCAGTGAGAGGGAGAGAAGTCCCGTAGTAGCGTGGACCCTCTTAACAACTAATGGCAAATAAAGAAGGATTAAAACATGTAACAAACAATTATTTGAAATCAGATTAGGCTTCTCTACAAAAAGTTATTCTGGAAGTCACGTGATACATTTTGAACTGTACCCGTACCTATACAAGAACGCGAGCAAAGAAGTATCCACTAAAAAAACATACTAAAAATATTAAAATGTCAATGCTATGTATAATTAACTAAACTTAGCTAATAATCTTTAAAATTTAAGATTGGGTTAAGCTGTACCTGAATAATATTTTGTGTTTCATTGAAATAAATAGTTCAATTTTTTTTTTTTTACTTCAAAAAATGGGAAAAGAAACATGCTTGCGAGCTCCAGAACTCACAGAGCCTCTAGTTTAAGTATGTGAAGATGTGAAAACCATTTGGAGAAATAGGCTACGTACAAAGAGTCATGGCAATAGCGGTCGTGATTCTTTAACGATAGATCTCTTTATAGAGTGGTATAGAAATACGATATTTTAAATCGTTAATCAATAAATTACAAGTTAAATATAAGATTTGAATCAACTGTCCTATTGATATTATGATGAAAGTGGTTACAGTAGTGGATCAGCCAAAAATCTAGTAACTCTCGGTAACAGTAGAGTTATTTTTGTTTTTGTGACAACTATGACAAAAACAACTCAGTTTAATGGATTCAACTGGGGTTTGCATAAATATTAGGAGGGGACTATCTTACACAAATCAAACTAACCTAACAATTAATAAAACAACTAATAGTAACAATAAGGCTTGTGTGATGGGTGCTAGACGACGAGACACTAAATAGATTTTATACTGAGGGGTAATCACGTAGCGTTTTGAACGCAATTTAAGACAATTTAACTGTCAGTTTTCCATATAAAAAGTGACATTTAGAATTACCTGACGCGCGTATAATGCGTTACGTGGTCGACCTAAAATACAATGAAAATGTCAAAAATTCAGAACCAAATATTCATGCTCATCACACCAATATTTGCCCTTACAGAGTTTCGAACCCAGAACAGTTAACGTCATAGGCATGGTCACTACCCACTTAGCTAGTTAAACCGGTGATTTAAACAAATGATAAGCACATAAAATGTGTACGCAATCATCCAATTTAACAATTAGCGGACTCACATGATGTGGCCAGGACTTGTCCACTTATTCCTTTATTTGTGGATTCACTAGGCTTGTGTTGGTGATGAACTACTAAGGAACTATTAGGAATTAATCCCTATCGCAGAACAAAACGAACTAAAACAAAGAAAGGAAGAAATAAATAAATACAGATACATTTATTCACAAACACACAGGACACACATATTGAACAAGAAAAAATAAAACATAAAACAAGTATGTATCTGCGGCACTGAACTGGACACTAACTAGTAACACGTTCTAAATCGGTCTTTGGTCTTTAGTTCACATGTAGCCAATCAGTGAATGTACGAGAAAGGAGCTAAAGGAATCGAATAGACTAAAGATTAAAATGTCAACTGTATTTTTTGGAATTTTTCAGAGCGCAAAACGGTTCAATCCCAGAACTTGCTCCTGAGCTAAGGGAACTAAAATACCGAACTAGGTTCTTTGACCGATTGACCGAGACCGGAAGAGGCTGACAAGACCACATTTGTTGAAATTGATATTATTTAAGCAGTTGTTTAAGAAAAACTATTTGTTCTAGCACATCAAAAAAAAAAAAAGTTAATATTCATCATATTTCCAAGACCGTAGACGGACTCGAAACATAATTGGATGAATTTGGCTCGATAGAAAATAATTGCAAAGATTGGTCTTAAAATCATCTTAAACGGTTCTATGTCCTTATTTTTTTGACGTATGGGTCTGCAATTAAAAACATGAAGTCCACATATTCATACCTAAACCGTAGACGAGCCATATTTCACAAAAAATCCACACTTTTTTTAATTTTTATTTTTATTCATTATTTTTGTCTAAAACCGGGCCGCTTAAGTAACACTCGCTCTCGTTTACTCCGATACAAATAGACAGTGTGCGCGTTTTTGGTGTTGACAGCGCCTTACGTGACTACTAAATTACTCGTGTGATAGGCTTCCTCCTATCCCTTTATTTGCCAACTAGACCAATCAAATTAGCTAAACCCGGACATAATTCGATAACTGTAATTTTCTTTTTCTATGATGTAAAGTATTGTTAGTTATAGTTAAAATAAAAATAATTAAACATTTTAGGGTTCCGCGTCATTGTAAAAAAACCAAAAATCTAAATTTTTAACAAATTCTGATTTCATAAGTGCAGCATAATATGTAACTTTGTAAAAGTGCCTCTATTATGATGTTATGATGATAGCTTGCATTCCAGTTAAAGAAATCAAAATTAATCTAATTAATCAACCGGGACTATCAATAATAAAGAAAGTTCAGTTAGTTACACATTTTCTGGCTTATCTTACCAGAAATTATAGATAACTGCAATTTAACAAATTATTCTGAATAGTATATTATGTGTGTTGATAAATTATTAAAAATTAAACAGATTCTCTTTGCGGATTTTTAAAATCACAAATATTGGTAGTTTTTGGAAAACCAAAATACATAACTACTTGGAAAGTGTTTGATTTATGCGGTCAACATATTATTAGTACTATAAGAAACAAATTAAACAAAAAATATCCACGATTATTAATTAATTCATATTTTTTCGTACTTAAGTTTTAATATGAACCTTATCTCTTGCAGAATAAGGCCGTCATTGCTTTGCGCCTCAACTACCGACCGTGCTGTCGCGAGTCGCAGGCATTCAAGGCCGAAACGCACTGACAGCGGTGGCGAAGCGGCGCGGGGTGGCGCGGAGGCGGTACTTGTAATGTTCGAGCTAATATGAAAGGATCCGAACGCTTTTTTCCCGGCCGGTATTCTGTGCGGACCCATTCGTATTAGATCGAACATTACAGCCGGTACCACCTCCACACTGCGCCGCGCCGCCGCTTCGCCACCGCTGTCAATGCGTTTCGGCCTTCATTTATTATGGATAGGTCAATGATTGTCAAACATTTATAAACACGAACGTGGCGTTTACCACGGTTCGGCTAGGGTGGAGATTTATTGAAATATTGTGTTCATTAGATCGATAATAACTAAGTTGTTCAGCATGAGACATAATTGTCGTGGAATGTCGATTACCTATTTATAAGCACTCAGTCTTCTGTATAGAATTATTTAAATAAAATATGTTACTTATGTGGGTGCAGAAAGGGGCATTATTGGAATGATTCTTATTCGAATAAACATTTATTCGCGAATAATTTATTCGTCTACACTTTCGAATGACGAATGATTTATTCTCATTTCATTCCAATAAATCCACGAATAATATTTAAGGATGCGGTTGCTCGTTGTAACACGTACACGAATTTAACACGATCACTACAAGTGTACCTATTTTCAAGTATTAATACCCTTTTCTACTAATTAACAATATTTTTGTGAGTTAAATGAGTCACTTAATGGGGCATTTAACAGGTTTGTTTCAATATGTCATGTGTGTGGGCTTGTCCATATATTACGTCGTCGTTTTTAGGGTTCCGTACTCAAAGAGTAAAACGGGACCCTATTACTAAGATTCCGCTGTCCGTCTGTCTGTCTGTCTGTCTGTCCGTCTGTCACCAGGCTGTATCTCACGAACCGTGATAGGTAGATAGTTGAAATTTTCACAGGTGATGTATTTCTGTTGCGGCTATAACAACAAATACTAAAAAACAGATTTTTTTTTTCTTTTTTTTTCTTATACAATCTTACACAAATCGATCTAGTCCCAAACTAAGCAAACTACTATGGGTACTAGACGACGGTAAACATACTTATATAGATAAATAAATACATAAATACATAGAAAACATCCATGACTCAGGAGCACATATTTGTGCTCATCACACAAATAAATGCCCTTACCGGGATTCGAACACGGGATCACCGGCTACGCAGGCAGGGTCACTACGAGGGTCAAACTGAAAGTTTCGGGAATAAAAAAAAATATGCAGTAACATTGATTTAAGTATTTTTATTGTTTTTCAAAGTATTCTCTTTTATATTTTATGCACTTTTCCATGCGTTCAAACCAGTCGTTAAAACACTTATTGAACGCTGAAAAAGAGTCGACAAAATGGCCATTTTAAAAGCCTCCACTGCTTCTGCCGGTGTCTGAAACACCGCGCCCACCACGCAACTTATCCTTGATTTTGGGGAATGTGAAAAAATCGTTGGGACTTAGGTCAGGGCTGTATGGAGGATGGTCCAGTAGTTCGACTTTTTCACCTTCCAGGTACTCATTTGTTTTACGAGCGGTGTGAGGGCTGGCATTGTCGTGGTGAAGGATGATGCGGCGACTAGGCCTTTTTTCCTAAGTTCAGCAAAGACACTCGGCAAACCAATACTTGTATACCAATCGGCTTTGACCGTTCTACGATCTTCAAGTGGAACAGTAGCCACGTGACCCGATTTGGAGACAAACATAGCCACCATCTTCTTGGCCTTGCTGCGAGAGCGAATAACTTTTGTTGGCTTGAAGCTCGTCTTCGTTACCCCATACTCGAGATTGGTTTTTAGTTTCAGACTCATATGCATATATCCACGACTCGTCACCTGATACGACCCTAAAAACTGCATTTGAGCTTCCTCCGTTGAATTTATTCAATGTTTTGCGGCACCAATTGACACGAGTCGTTTTCTGCTCGTCAGACAATAAGTGCGGGATCCAACGGGAAAACAACTTTCGCACGCCTAGTTCTTCCTGTAAAATAACTTGTATCTGACTCATTCCAATCCCCAAAGACTCCTGAATTTCCCGATATGTCACATACCTGTCTTCTTTTATCAGCTGACTCACAATGTGGACGTTTTCTTGCGTAACTGCCGATTTTGGTCGACCTTCACGCGCGTCGTCCGTGAGGGATACTCGGCCACGTTGAAATTCTGAATACCACCTGTATATTGTCGTCTTTGAAGGTGTTTCATTACTAAAAGCAGCAATCATCAGGTCTCCACATTGTTTTTGTGTTCATCCACTTTGAAAGTCGTATTAAATTTTTACGGGACAATTCCATCTTCAGCGGCAACTCAACAACTCGAGAAAACAATTGAAACTGAACCATTGTTTTGTTAGGGTTCCGTACTCAAGGAGTAAAACGGGACACTATTACTAAGACTCCGCTGTCCGCCTGTCTGTCTGTCTGTCAGTCTGTCAGTCTGTCTGTCTATCCGTCTGTCACCAGGCTGTGTCTCAACAACAGTGATAGTTTGACAGCTGAAATTTTCACAGATGATGTATTTCTGTTGCCGCTATAACAGCTTTACAAATACTAAAAACCAGTTTTTTTTTTCTTTTACAATCTCACACAAATCGGCTTAGTCCCAAACTAAGCAAAGCTTGTATTATGGGTACTAAACGAACGATAAACATACTTATATAGATAAATAAATACCTAAATACACAGAAAACATCCATGACTCAGGACTTGGCCGGCTGTTTTTTGTCAATTCTTGACCCCCCCCTCCTATCATCATCCTGTTAATTCCTAAATGGACACTACCCGCCTCATAAAATTACTACCGTCATCCAATAGACCCCCCCCCCCTGTTTTGAAATGACGTAATTTATGGACAGCCACTGTCTGTAATTGGATCAATGTTATGTTATTAGAGGCGATTACGCATGTAAGATTGTTCAACTATATACCTGTAATTGTACATTGTATGTACTTAATCATGTTATATTCTGATCTGTGTGTTTTTAGGGTTCCGTGCCTCGAAATAGAAAAACGGAACCCTTATAGGATCACTTTGTTGTCCGTCCGTCCGTCTGTCAATACCCTTTTTCTCAGGAACGCTTGGAGGTATCAATCATTAAAAGTTTGAATTCCTGTGCATAGTGTGTGCATACATTATTTTAGAATTAATATTTTTTATATTAATGTTGCTGTGCCCTAACAGGGTTATGCTGGAACTCTATTTATATGTAACATCTTGTAAGACCCATACTGCAACAAATAAATGAATTAAGCTGAAATTTATATCAAATACTCAGGTTTACTGTCTTTTGGAGCTGTGAAAAAATCAAACTTCTAAGCCAACGCAATCAAAAGATACAGCCGTTTATGCCGCAAGTTTTCGAAACCCGCAAGGGAATCAAAACCTACTTCCCGTGCATTCAGAAACTTGAAATTTGGTGCGAAGCAACGCCCTATAGCACATATAAAGGAAAAATAGCAAAAACCGTAAATTTTTAGTTACATCACTGAAAATTGTATGTCCAGTATATACTGACACGTACTAAGTATGTGAATACATACTTAGTGAGTGTCAGTTTATAGTGGACAAGGTTTTATTGTACGGGGTGGTCCGGAACCCTCGGTGCGCGAGTCTGACTCGCACTTGACCGGTTTTTTTTTCACCCGTGGTAAAGCCGAAATAGTAAAAATAAAACAGGTGAAATAATTACAATTAATATCCGTTTCACCATGCACGGCGATGTTAATTGGTACCCTTGATGAAGCGGTAACCTTTTTCTAACAAATTTAGAAACTTGGTATCTCTGTTCTGTCTGTAGGAAATTATTACGTTTTTGAGATATATTCCATTAAAAAGCATTCCTACAATATTCGTTCAAAATATTATTCCCGAAAAGCATTACGAATGATTATGCGAATGAAGAAGTTATTCGCGAATAAATATTGGCGAATAATTATTCGAAATATTTATTCGTCATTCGCAAATAATACTATTTATTCTTAAACGTTATTCGTATTCGAATAAATTTATCCCATCTCTGGGTGGGTGACAATAAGCATATCTTCTCTTTTTTTTGGCGTTCTGGCCTGTCGGCTCAATTTTGCCAATAAGGATATCGACTACCGTAGGCTCAAAGGGCGTAAGGGACGAAATGCCCATGCCCATATCCCGTGAACTCTCAATCTTGAAATTTGGTACGAAGTATTTATAGCACAAATAAAGGAAAAATTGCGAAAACCGTAAATTTTTAGTTACATCACTGAAAATTTTATGTCCAGTATAAACTGACACGCACTAAGTATGTAAATACATACTTAGTGAGTGTCAGTTTATAGTGGACCTGTTTCTATTGTACGGGGTGGTCCAGAACACTTGACCGGTTTTTTTATGCTAACCACGATCATGACATCATCTCTTTCATTTACTTAACAGTTAAGAGTTTACTTATGTTTTCGATGATTAAAGCAAATCAATCGTTCCTTACGCCCTTTGGACCAGAGTTTTCAAAGGGCCTAAGGGACAAACTGTGATTTTTTCATTAGAGCTAAAAATCTTACAATTAGGATATTCCGTTATATTTGTTTTATTTGTACACGGCGCGGTCGGTGCAAAACACGTAATTGAAATAAACTCGTTCAGACGGGTTCGCCGTGCGCTCGCCCGCTGGCGCCCCACTCTCTCCCCGCCTCGCACCCACCGCATGCATCTGGCTCCACGACAAGGTCGCGAGTATTTTCAATTAAATTTTCAATTTCTTAAGCGTGAAATTAACATGCTTGATTTTGATGAAATCATGATTATCGTTCACAAAAGGCTATTAGTAAACAAAAAAATCATAGTTACTATTTATAATTACTGAGAAATACATTATTATTAAAACGTTACAAATAAATGTTTAAATATTGTCTTAAATGTCTAAAAAGACGCAATATAGCTTAAACAGATAAAAACATCATAGTTACCATTTTGGCTTGTCTAGATAATGAGATCAGAGGAAAACTGTGAAAAAAAACGTATATGCGAATTTGATTTCAGTTTAATTTTGCTATTAAGTGATCGAATTTGAATGCACCTCAAAGTTATACTAACAAGGTACTTGGTTACCTTTTTTACTTTTAGGAAAAAGTTAAGTAGTGTACGTTAACTCGTGTTTTTTTTAACTACGGTTACGATCGCGGATTTTTTACTTAATATATTTCATTAATATTTGATACTGAATAGTAAAATCCGATAAAACAATAAAAACAACGAGTTTACGAATTATGTCCTCTATCTCTCTCTCCATAAGCTAATTTGATTGGTCTAAACTAACTGCCCGCATGGCTCCGCCCGCGTTTTTCAATGAATACCCAATTGAATTTATATCAATCACTTTTACATTGTGTTCGTAAGAAAGGGACAAAACACATTTTATTTATCAGAGGCATTTTACGTTTTATGAATAAGGGGGTGAATAAATAGCCGCGCAGTACTATTTACCTACACTTCCGTCCGTTATAAATGATAATTTAAATTAAATACATAAATTAGGGCTCGTAATATGGACCCCTCAATATTTAGATATTTGAGTCTTGGATGTTTTCTATTCATTTTATTATTTAACTTTTAAATAGCTAGTTAAAAATATAAATGCATAGAACGCATGATTTCATTAAATGCATAGCAAATATCCAAGACTCAGAAATTAATATTCGTAATCATCACACAAATTCTAACTGAAACTGAGTCCTGTAACACAGGGTTTCCTAGCTCAGGACGCAGGGTCGTGATTAGCATATTGTGTATCTTTTTTTGTCCAATAAACTTTTTTAATTTTTTTTTTTTTTCAAATTAACCCCAAAAAAGGACAGTAAATATTGAAAATTCACTTTTAACTCAATGTATCGTTATTAAATAAATAATTATCACAATAAAGGAAAACAAAAAAGACACAGGTTTTATTTTTAAACCGATTAGGCAAATCAATAAAAAACAGTGCTTTATCTACGTTATCTACAAATAAAAATAAATATTACAACCCCACCGATAAACCTAATCTATGTCAATACTTACCAGTAACGAATAATTAAAATCAAATACGTGTTATCTACAACACAACAGATGAACATATATTCGTCCCTCTCAGACGCTCCCCGAAACAAACTAACGGTATGTCTCTATCGCTGTCTCAAACAGAAGTCGTACGACTCTCGAAGTCGGTAGGATATTGTTTATTTTTAATGCTACATTACTCTTTTACGTTTCGCCCAGAGAACGCGTTTAATGTTTTGTGGTTGTGGTTGACAGAATAAAATCGTGTACAGGATTTAAAAAAAGTTCGTGCGTGCAAACCGGGTTTGCGCATGTGCGTTACACGTCAAAATGCAGAGTCAAAGCCGTCAATGTGTTAGCTAGTGTGTTTAGTATTTATTTTCTTAATTTTTAAGGATACCAGACTGATTTTGTGCTCAAGATGAGTAAAGAAGGGCCTGTTTTAGATTTGGACAGGATTTTGCAACAGCTTGGTCCATTTGGAAAGTACAATATACTGAATTATGCTTTGTTGTTGTTTCCTATTTATTTGGCGGGAATGTACGGATCTGTGTTTGTGTTCGAGGCACCAGATATAAACTACCGGTAAGTTTAGTTTCCGATATAAATATCTTTAAATCAACATTTGACTATCACGTGCAAACCGGTTTACATATTGAACTTGATTTTTAATTTATGGAAACAGAATAATTCTATTATTTCTTAAAATCTGCGCCTGTTTCAGTCATAGAACATGGTTTTTACAGTAATTGGCAATCCTAGGTTAGGTTTCGTCACATCACGCCACCCGGGGAATCACGGCGCATGCGTCAAGGGTTGAGGGACCCTCTGTCAAGGGTCCATATTTACAAATTTGTTTTTGCCGCTAAATTCGTCACTGTTGTACCAAATGAGTGTCGGCTCCGATTATGGCGACCGGCAGGAATAAGTTTGCGATAACACATGCCCTTGGCCGGGTTTTCACCATTAATGCATTGACAAAACTAGCTGTATCCTTTAGTTAAATTATTAAATATGAACCATAATACTAGTGGCTCTATAAACTGTAGAACTCGATTTTCGAACGAACTTTTTAGATAAATCTCTAATGTTTTTCTCTAATTGAAAAAAAATACCATACAATTACCGAACCAGGCCCCGTAGCATGGATGGCCTTATCACGCGATAAGTGACAAGATAGAGCATCCGTCCCTGGCTGACACCGTTCGACAGAACGAGACGACGCACTTATCTTGTCACTTATCGCGTGATATCCATAATACGGGGCCAGAGATATAACCACGAACTTCGAATCTCGAACTTCGTATATCTCCGTCTCTATCGCACTTATGGTTTATAGTACTCGACGACAGAGACGGAGATATGCGAAGTTCGAGATTCGAACTATTCAAAGTTCGTGGTAGTGCCGCTGCTCACAAAACTTCACGACAATCGGTGGAAAAATGCGACCTTTAGAGGGGAACACCCGGACGTACAGTCGCCATCACATACATCGGAGCAAACAAGCACGTCACAAACATCGGAACACACCTCTATTTTCAAGACATTAGGGTGCATGGGCCGATATTTTTGAAGACCTATAGTGTACCTATGTATGTGATGGCGACTGTACAAACGATTTTTGGCCCATGCTGAAGCATATAACTTTCAATAACTCACGGCATAATTTATGATTTATTTTTCAAATCAACATTGTATATGGTCAATTAAGTTATGATTCAGATTCAGATTAGTTTATTATCATAATTTTACAATTAAAATCATAGTACAATGAATATGCAGATAAAAATGTGTTAAAATGATGACTTGTCCATTGATGATTCTCTGAAAGCTCTTTCTCTGTTAAAAGTCAAATCGTAATTAAGAAGCTCTTCGAAAATCGACGTAGAGTTGCCCATGATACACAATCTGGGCCAGTGACACGTCTCAAATGCATTTTTCTTCTCAGTATTCACGTTCAAATTTCAGAGCTCAAGAGGAATATGGAAAAAAGGGTATATCCAAAAATGTATCGTTTAAAAACTTGTTACGCAAAAAATTAGTGATTAAAATCTTTGATGCAAATTATACAGGTGTCAAAGTAAATTACTTATTCAGATTTAATCGGTACGCAGTGTACCGATAAAATTGTATCACAGTGACTGTGATACAATTTTACCAGTTTCGCGATACAAAACTAAAAAGATGTTTTTTAACGAGGATGTGTCACTTTTTCGACAAAATTATAGTCCAATATTATTATTAATTTGCTTCTATTTGACATTACGAGTATCATAGCAGTAATAAGCAAAGTAGTTTCAGTAAAATCAAATTTAATTCTTATATTTATGCTTCAAAATGTTCAGCTGTAAATAAATTTACAGTTAGGGATTTTTCTAAATCAATAACACAGGTTTTCTGGAACAAGAAGCTTTTAACGATAGGAACCCTGTTGTCAACCAGTTTTTGTTTAGTTTTAATTTATTTTATTATATTATTTCGTCGAGCAATAATATTAGTAGATTGTGCCTCAAAGGAGCAAAATTACATATTTACGGCGAGGGCAGTATCAGATTCCTGTGTGAAGCGAAAGATTCTACAATAAAATCCTGAGCGTAGCAAGGGATTCTAAAGTAGAATCTTGAGCGTAACGAGGGATTCAAGTGTTCCGAGTGGGGTAGGGGTCGGGTTGCATAAAGTTTAAAAGTCATATTGTTGATAGGCATACGTGGATTCATCATACTCATCATTACGCATAATTGTAAATAGTCATACATTTATGCGCATAAGGTTTTGAACCATAATGTTTAAGAACACAATGTGTATTGCGCATAAATTTGTGGCGCATAAAATTATTTAAGCATACTTTATAATGGACATAAATTGGTTGCTCATAAAACTATTAAACCATACTGTAGAAACGCATAAACTGCAATACGCATAAGCCTATGTTCTCTTTTATGTTGGGTCACAGCAAGTATAAAGTTCCCTTTTATGTTGGGTCACATTTCTAGGTCAGAGTATAGCAAAGGGCAGTGAATATAAAAGTTTACAAACAAGTTTTAATACTAATTTTTTCCGTTCTTTTAAAAAAAAATTGCCTCGAAGACAAACGCGGGAGCTTTGCTCCCGCTTTCGTCGTCTAACCTATCCGCGATCCGAGTCGGTTTTGTCACTAAGTCCATGTTCCCTACTGTCTGCGTGAAAACTTGAACTTTATACACCACTATCTTGGCATTGGTTGGTCTCTAAGAAAAGTTTATTTGTTATATAAGTAAAATCCGTATTTAATATAATTTTGCGTTGCTTTTAAAAAAAACCCCCCACCGCCTTAGGTCTGTCATCATAATTTATGTAAAACGATCGTTATGATTAAAATCATAATCAATAATATTATTCCTTGATAAATGTATGAGATTAACAATTATTACTAAAAATAATTATAAAATATCAATATTATGACTAAATAAATGTATGCCATTCAACATTATGGTCAAACCAATTATGACTCCATATAATTGTGACATGGGAACAATTATGCCATAAAACAATTTATGCCAAAAATAATATGAGCATCAACTTTATGCGTAATGTGTTATGACAATCGATATTTATGACAATAGTTGTTATGTAACTAGATGGCAACCCGATGATGTTCGGTGACACATACTGCTTTTCAATTTTCTAAGACGAACATTTAAGTCCCTCATTTTGAGAGTAAGAATAACTCTTATCTGAATAGCAGGATCAGGGAAGAAAAGTACTACTTTAATCCCTCATAAAAGAATATTTTATTATGTATTGTATTACGTATCAAATCCCTTCAAATGAAACATTCGAAGAGAAAGATTGATTCACACGAATGATAATATCTACAATGTATATCACGTAACCTTTACTTCGGACTGCATACTTTATTTTCCTGTCCATCACACTGACATTGCAGGGAAGGACTTACAAGATCGTGAAACCAATGATGATTGGTTGCTACACTGAATTAAATTTTATCTGATTTACTTAAAGGATTATTTTCCCTCGTCAGGTTTGTCTAGGCAAACAATGAGTGAATTAAATTGTCTATTTGTATGATTATACAATAATGCTTGAGATTACACAGATAATATTCGGCATTATTATCTTGACGTAGTCGAGTAACATTTACACAATATGTATACACAAAATTTGGGATCCAACGAATAGCGGATTCGTGTTATATTTTTTTTATCAACTCTGTTCTATAATTTATCACACGATTGATATTATTATTGCCCCTTTACTTCGCAAATAAAAAAATACTCTACATGTTGCAACTGAGGCTGCAACATGTAGAGCAAAAAAGTCTACAATACAATTGAAAATGAATTGAACTTACTTTACATTGCGAATTAAAGTCATTAAAGGGGACAGAAAAATTAGGACAGCTAGTTGAACTACGGGTGCAGTATGAATTTGAGCATATCCGTGATTTGTTCACCTTTTTCATTCGTTTCATTATTCTGTCCACTGCACTGCCACTGGCTCCTTCACATTCTTAATTCGTCGCCATCCTCCTATATTTCTTTGTGTTTTGTCTTTGTCAACTAATACTACGAGTAATGAACTATGCCGTCTATGGCTTTGCTACTTGAGAAAGGCTTATACAGTCGTAAAATATGGTGTATGTAACACCTATGTAAATAAATTGTTAAATGTAAATATTAGCTACGCCTACGTATCGTCAGTGTGTCAGTCGTGACTACTCATGTAGTAAAGTGTAACTCAGTAAATTACTCATTTAGACAAAAAAAGATATACACTTGATTCAAGGTATTTAATTCAAGATGTTAAATTAGCCCGGAATTAGCGACATTATCTTGAGCCAAGATTTTTTCGGTTGGTTCAAGAGAACCATTTTGATTCAAGATGATTTCTGTTTCATTCAAGATAATGGTGGTCTTCCTAATTAATTTTCGATTTAAGGAATATTTTATTATGTGTTGTAAGAATTTTAATCCTATTTATTCTCCATCTACCAGTTAGCACACATACGTATTTATCAAGACACACGAAAACAATTTCCTGTCTCGAAATTTGCACAGCGATGCGTTACGGCACGTGTCGAGCACAGAAGCCAACAGTCGACTCGGATGCAAATGTATGGAAATTACTGCACAGGGCTAAGAGACGAGCAGTCTGATTTGAAGACGAGATGTACTCCACCAGTTCATTAGCGAATCTGCATGTGATATATCCGTGATTTTCTTGGTGAATTTTTGCCTTTTGACGCTAAAAGTCATGGAGATTTTAAGTGGACGTAGGTTTATGGCCTTCTCTCCCTCTCACTGAGCAAACGCGGATAATATCATGTTTTTTAATTTTAATTTTTTGTGCGTTTTAATAAATAAAAAAGTAATAGCTGATTCCCTCAAACATGGCATTGCCGATTTTTAAAACTAAGCATATTTTAGACCTATGTTCGTGATTTTTTTCTATCGAGCGAAAGTCATAAACTCAGGGTTCGAATAGCTGATTTCCCTCGAAAAAAGCCTCAAGATTGCCAATTAAATTTAAGGCAGCCGTATTATAACCCAAACAAGAGCTACGATTTTGTAAAAATCAGTTTTTGGAGCTCACGTTGCCTTAAGATTTGCCAGATTACAGAAAAAGTGAGAAAAGATTATCCCTGCCAAAGTCATTATAATAATTAATATGTGATTGCTGTACAATGCAGTAGGCATGTAGAAAAGGTTTATTTTTGATACCTGTGTAGGTGTCAGACATTTTGCATGTCAGGAAATCCCATCATCTTACATTCAGGCCCCGTAGCATGGATGGCGTTATCACGCGATAAGTGACAGGATAGAGCTTCCGTCCCTGGCTGACACCGCTCGATAGAACGAGACGACGCGCTTATCCTGTCACTTGTCGCGTGATATCCATGCTACGGGGCCAGCTCTGGCAAATCTAACATTATGCTCTAAAGTTATGCTAGAGGGTGAGTTCATGTTTAGTTTCCGTTGTTCAATGTAAGGCATATAATTTTGGTGTTAAAGAATGATAAGTACACGGAATAAATTGTATCGCTTTTATTCTTGTCTGACTTCCCCACTTGCTACACCCCCAGTCAGACATTTTGTTTTGGTACCATATCCTAGCTTGTTCCTGGAACTTAAAACTTTAGTTTTTTTTCTTACACCCGTGAAAATAGGATTCATCATTTCCTTGCCCTTATCCCATTTACTTGGGGTCGGCGCAGCATGTCTTTTTCTTAAGAAAAGATTTTTCAAAAACCAAACTGCTTTTTCATATACCTACTATAGAATCCATCGACACCCCAGATGCCAAAATCCACCAAGCCGACGACTAAAGCCCGTGAAATATATTGTTTACATACTATTTATGCGTATATACATACTCGTACATCCACTCGAAAAACATAACCCTCCTTCTGGGGCAGTCGGGTAAAAAACGAGGGCCCATGAATAAGTACGGAACACATTCTTAGTGCATTTAAATTAAGTATAAGAGAATCGTATTGATTTATGCGCTGCATACATGTAACCGAGGATGTGTGAACAAATACCTAATGCATTGATTTTAAGATACGGTAGCCTAGTCGTTCAGGCATGCGGCTGTCAAGCGGCGGTCGTGGGTTCGAATCCCGGCTCGTACCAATGAGTTTTTCGGAACTTACATATGTACGGAATATTTACCGGTAGCTTTTCGGTGAAGGAAAACATCGTGAGGAAACCGGTCTAATCCCAATAAGGTCTAGTTTACCCTGTGGGTTGGAAGGTCAGATGGCAGTCGCTTTCGTAAAACTAGTGCCTATGCCAAATCTTGGAATAAGGTGTCAAAGCGGACCCCTGGCTCCTTTAGGGACCTAACCGGGAATAACGCTAGGAGGATGATGACTCTCAAATATAAAAATAGTAGGTACATTACTTACCAAAGCGGCGGTGAAACAAAGAATGTCTCAGATGGCAGGGTTTTAAATATGCGATCTGAGGCTTTCTTTATTACCGCCCGTGGATTCTCCGCACGCGTAGTGTGCGGTAATTGCTACTTTATGGCCAGTTATGACGTAATACTACTTACCTAGGGCGGTTAAACAAAGAATGTCTCAGATCGCAGGTATTTGACGCCCGAGCCGAAGGCAAGGGCGATAAATATGCGCTCTGAGGCTTTCTTTATTACCGCCCGTGGTGAGTACACAATTTTACGTCTCTATCTGGCCAGGAAGTGGGGTTTTCCGCATGCATAGCGTGCGGTAATTCCTACTTTATGGCCAGGTATGACGTAAAACATATTTTCTTCTTTATATAAGTGCCGTGTTCTAAGTTGAACCTATCGTATTCTAGCTCTATTTGGTGCGGGCTAGAGTTATTCTATTGAAATTTTCTTAATTTAAGGATTGATAACGTTTTTAATATCCTTAATATTTTTAAAGATAGTATCATTATGTTTAAAAGTGTTTGTGATTTATGTATAACCCAATTTTAATCAGACCAAAATTCACTTGCGTAACAATTGATTATCGGTCACCACAATCCTTACCACAACGGGAAATCCTTTAACGGATAGTGTTGCCTCGAAATATTCCCGCTGGTCAGTTATTTAAAAAGAATATTTCCTCAATGAATCGACGAGGTGATTACAATGAACCTCTTCTGCGTTACCATTTATATCAACGGGCGACAATTTGTTTTTCACCTCAGCAGCTCGAACAAGCATATTTTGCTGCGTGAAAACAGTGAGCAAAATGCGATTTTGCTCACTCCGTGAGTCAAAGTAGCTTTTTAATTTTGATATCGAGCACTGGTGACACATCATAGTGTGGGCTTCAATACGTACTTATATAACGTAGGTAACACTATGATGTGCTCTATTACAAATTCAGAATATTATAGGTGCGTAAAAGCCTAGCGATATATTGTTTAACGTGACGATGTTCTCACTGTTGAGGTGAAAAGTTGTATGTATCACACGAGAGCAAAGCATCTCGTGCCTTTGAGTCCCTCACTACGCTCAAGATTCTAATTTTGAATCACTCGCTACGCTCGTGATTCAAATATAGAATATTTCGCTTGCTCGGGACTCAACATCAACACTCGCAGCAAAAATCTACTTTGCTCTCTTGTTGAACAAATAACTATTTCACACCTCTCATTCAGAAAAGTTAGTTTTGGTCCCCGACGAGAGGGAGCAAAATGCTACTTTTCTGTTCAAGCTACTTTTTTAATTTATTCATTGGCTTGTAGCATTTACGCAATGTGCCAATAGAATCTTGATAAAATAATCGATTGTAATTTCATCGTAATCGACAAACGTATATATAATTATCAGCATCATCATAATCATATCAGCCGAAAGACGTCCACTGCTGAACATAGGCCTCCCCCAAAGAGTGCCAAAATGACCGGTCCTGCGCCACCCGCACCTAGTGGACTCCCGCCACCTTTACCAGGTCATCTGTCCACCTTGTGGGGGGGCCTACCCACGCCGCGCCTTCCGGTACGTGGTCGCCACTCGAGAACCTTTCCGCCCCAACGGCCATCGGTTCTACGTGCAATGTAATTTTTGTTTGTTTGTTTGTTTTTTGTTTTTTTTTTTTGTTTTAGTTTTTTTTTGTTTCAATTGTTTTTGTTTTTTTTTTCTGTTTTTTTGTTTTGATTTTTTTTGCTTGTTTTTTGTTTTAGTTTTTTTTTGTTGCTTGTTTGTTTGATTTTTTTGCCGTTTTTTATGTTTTTTTTTTGTTTGTTTTTTTGTTTTTTGTTTCGTTCTTTAGTTTCGTTTGTTTTTTGTTTCACTTTTTTCGTTTTATTTCTGTTATTTTTTGTTTTTGTTGTTTTTGTTTTGGTTTTTTTGCTGTTTTTTTTTGTACTTTTGTTCGTTTTTTTGTTTATCTGTATTTTTTTGTATTCTTTGTATTTTTTTTGTAATTTTTTTAGGTGTTTTTGTTATTTTCTTTTTTTGTTTCGTTGAATTTTTCTGCCGTTTTGTTTTTTTATTTTATTTTGTGTTTTTTTTGTTTCGTTTGTTTTTTGGTTTTGTTTGTTTTGGTTTCTTTTTTTTTAGTTTTTTTGTTGTTTTTGTTGTCTTTGTCTTTTCTTTATTTTTGTTCTTTTTTTGTAATTTTTTGTTGTTTTTTTTTCTTTTTTTGTAAATGTTTTCCTCATAGTCGGTGTGAAAAGTTACATGTGTCACTCAGGAGCAAAATTATTTTCGTCTTGGGCGTTAACACTTGAATCCCTCGCTACGTTCAGGATTCAATACACCGCCCTCGCCGTAAATATACTATTTTGCTCCCTTGTGACACAAATAACTATACCTTCCTCTCCTAGTGCCTCCAACTGGAAGGCCTTACGCAATATATTTTTCAACACATTTGCTCGTAACGTGCCTCTTATTGTGCCGCTTTTAGGCTCATAATCCTGGGTATTAAACACGCGTGTTTTATAACATTACGACACTCGTGTGTTATGTTTATATCCCGATTAAGACACGTTGGCACCTTGCAGCAAGGTGTACTCGTAATTCTCGGCAAATGGATTCTTACTCGACTAAACAAATTAAATCCTTCTTGTGAATTAATTGATTATTTCTTCTTGGATATGATATAGAAACGTTTCATTTAGTAAAACTATTTACTTTTGATAACAATTTACATGAATTTATATTGAATAAGAAAATATTTATTTTATTTTGTATTGGCTGTTTAAAGATTTCATCTAAGCTTCGCTGCAGACGCACTGCGCGAACTTCACGAAAAAAAAATTTTGCGCGCCATTATAGGTAATTTCACAAATATTAGTAAACATTGATGATGCGTGTTTGGTTATTATTAAAAATGTTGGCTCGTGGTGAATAGAAAAGTGATAAATAGAATTTACGCCACTGTACATTCTTGGAGATGTACAAATATGTGAGTAAAAACCTGTTGTCATCAATAACTAAAGGAAACAACTTAGGAGCCTGTAACATTTTCATTTTAAGAAAAGGATTTTTTCCTCGCAAATGTGTTGAAAAACGTCGTATGACATGCGTGAGCTTTGGTAATTACATCCTCGGCTCTCTTATCACGCTCACCTGCGGTTCGCGTGACAATTTCGCCTCTGATGTAATGATCAACATACCTCACTTGTATCACAATGTACTATTTCACACCCGCTACGCTATTCAGAAACAACTAAAGCTTTCGATAATAAAATAAATAAAATAACTACAGGCCCATTACTATGGTCCCTGTGATGTCGAAGGTTATTTAGAAGGCTATGTTTGTGAGAATTATTGCTTATTTGACGTTACATAAAGTCCTGCTGCCGGAACAGTTTGGTTTTCGTAAGGGGTGCTCAACTGAACTGGCCTGTTTTGAATTTATTAAGGATATTACGAAGCTGGAGGTCCCGGGTTCGAATCCCGGTCAGGGCATTTATTTGTGTGTTTATCACGAATATTTGTTCCTGAGTTATGGATGTTATATATGTATATAAGTATCTATATGTATTTATCTATTATATATATCATCGCCTAGTACCCACAACACAAGCCTTACTGAGCTTACCGTGGGCCTAGGTTGATTTGTGTAAGATTGTCCCATAATATTTATTTATTTATTTATTTATTACAGAAGCTATTAATGACAAATTACCAGTGATGTCAATTTTCCTTGACATGAGTAAAGCCTTTGACTGTGTCAACCACTCGAAACTTCTTTCAAAGCTTCAATCCTACGGCGTTAGAGGTAACGTTCTTGTTTGGATGAGGAGCTATTTAGCCAACCGAGAACAATGCACAGAAATTTCCAGAGTGGTCATAGAGGGGAAGAATCTTATAAAGGAGAATTATAGGTCACAGTATCGTTCCAATAAGTCAGGGGTGCCACAAAGAAGTAATTTAGGACCTTTGTTGTTTTTGCTATATATAAAAGACCTTCCCCAAGTAACATCGCAAAGGTGTTTACTTTTTGCAGACGACACAACCTTAATAGTAAAGGGAACTGTTAAAAATATGTATGAATCAGATATTAATAAAGCATTAGCAGACGTCAGTACATGGGCAGATTATAATAATCTTAGTATTAATATTGATAAAACTTCGTTCATACAATTTCATTCTTATAGATCAAATCCAACAGACATGATTGTTAATCTTAACAATCCCCCATTGGGGAGACCCATGTTGCAAAATTCTTAGGCTTATTTATTGACAAACATTTAAACTGGAAATATCATATTGACTCAGTTTGTTCTAAATTAGCGAGGTTTGTACTAACTAACTGCTTACCACGGTTATGTGTCGTCTACTCTTAATTACGGACTCTTGATGTGGGGCAATTTTGTTGATATTCAGAGGGAATTCTTAATACAGAAAAATGTGTACGTGCAGTAGGCAATGCAAAGTTTGACGATAGCTGTAGGCCACTCTTCCAAAAGTTCAAAGTTCTCCCCTTGGCTTCAATGTATATCTTAAAGGCATGCCTGTTTGCTGAAACTCATCCCAATTATTTTAAGAAGCTTGACGAAATGGTCGTAAGAAAACTGCGAGCGCAGTATAAATATGTATTTGCTATATCGGCCAATTTGTAGATCCGATATCTATAACAAAAATGCATATAACATGTGTATTGTTCTATTTAATAATCTTCCTAATGATCTGAGAATCTTGCATGGTAAAGTGTTCAAGACAAGGCTGACCAAGTGGCTACAAGATCATTATTTTTACAGTGTTAGTGACTTTTTTAATGAACAACTTATTATTATAATTATTTTTTTAATGGCTTTGTTATTATTCCTAAGTTCTAATTATTTTGCAAATTCCATTTTCATATTTAATTCGTGATTAATTGAATAACTGATGTATTGTTATGCTTGTAGTATGTAATCATTAAGTTATTGTATTTTTTTCTCTAATTGACATGTTTATTGGATTATTTGATTTATGATTATTGCTAGTAATTTAATTTAAACAATATTTTGCATGTTGAATTTTATGTCGACTGAATACTGGTTCTGCAACTATTTTACTTAAGATCTAATTGTAACGTATTCCAGCAAATATATATTTCTATTTCTAAAAGAGTCATTGTTGCCCTCAAATGAGGGATTTAAATTTTCCTCATAGAAGATGTTTAAAACAGTACGTTTCACTCGGTAGCAAAATTATTTCCGTCTGAAGCGTAAACACTTGAATCCCTCGTTATGCTCAAGATTCTACTTGAGAATCCGTTGCTATGCTCAGGATTCTATTGAAGAATCTTTCGCTTCACTCAGGATTCAATATACCACCCACGCCGTAAATATATCAGCTCCCTTGAGACACAATCTACTATTTTTACAGCGCAAGTTAAAATGAAAATATAAGTTCCCTCACTAGATATTTACCAACACATTTGTCAGCAGCAGTTCTTGTCTTGTTAGAAGTGTAGCGTACTAGCGTGCGAAGTTGAGCGGGAAAGGTTCATACTATTAGGTGAGCGCCGCACTGTCAGGGCTGTTATTCTGTACGCGCTCATGCACCTCAATCCACCCGTCACGCTTAACGAAACTAGACCTCTACCTACGCATAGTTACTACGAAGTGCGGCGTCAAGATACTCAAGATGTATTTGTGGTTGAGCGTTGAGCTGAGCTTAAAACAAGTTACAGAATTGCGGGGCAGATCACCAGCGGGTTGACGGGTTGACGTATTCAGGCTAAGCTAGGTTATGCAGATACAAACATGACGTTTAAAAAGCTTAATGTTTTAGCTTCAATAGATCATCTTTTGAGCTAAAAGCAGTTTGTACAGTCGCCATCACATACAATAGCTGTTCAAAAATGTCGGCACATGCACCCTAATGCCTTGAAACTAGAGGTGTGTTCCGATGTTTGTGAGCTACTTTTTTGCTCCGATGTATGTGATGGCGACTGTACCTAGTAAAGGTAAGAGGGTCCAGAACCAACTATCCGATTTAAAAAAATCTTACATGTATGTATAACATGGACTTTCTGTAGGGACATTTTCCTCCGTCCTTTGCAACACGCGGAAGCCGCGCGGTCAGCTAGTATTTTATATTTATGTAAGTTAGGTATCCGATTAGTTAGATAGTTCATAAAATCTAGAATAGTTTAAAAGTATAGTTACTTTGTTATATTCTCAAACATTGTTTCATAAAACCTTTATATTTATATTAAATGTCAGACCAATGTGCCTGAATATTTCAAAAATAAAGGTTGTAGAATAAAAAGTAATTGAAGTGAGTAAATAATGTAAATCTATTATTTGACTTATTGAAATTGACCACTTATCTTTTCTATTTGTATTCAATTTGAAGGCTTATATTAGACTTGCAATAAAAAACCTATTTATAAATCGTTTATAAGTCTCATCGCTTAACATGAATTGAGCTCAATATAAATGGTAGTGAAATATACTTTCGGGTTGTTATGTCTGGCGAAAATCTATTCAATAGATACAAATTTATGCATAAATGATGGGTTTTAGTTCATAACAACAACTTTGTTGAAATTCAAAGCTGACGAGAATTTCATTAAAGATTTTTTTCAAACATCCGAACCGACGCGACGTTTTTATGATTTTAAGTAATGATTATAACTAGTACCTTTATAAAACAAAAAAATAAGTCAAGAGCAAAGATAACAGTTACCGACCATTTTGTGTATAATAAATTATAAATCCATCTAGTCTATTTTTTACAAGCTTTTATTTAGCTCACCCCGTTTGTTTTATTCTTTCTTGGGTCAAATTTATTAATTTAAATTTCACCCACTTCTCGGTTTCCAATTGAGCTGAATTTTTGCATGCATAGAGCTGAAAGGTGGCCATAGGAACTCCGCAATAAAACGACACAACCCCATCGAGTTTGGGCTTGTTAGAATCGTGTCAATGAGTAGTTGATGATGGTATGCAGAAAACTACAGTCGGCAATAATAGCTTGTACAAAAATGATTTTTTTGATAGAAACTTATTTTTGCCATAAATGTGTCTAACACGCTTACACCCCGCCTGGTGATAAGCAGACACCGTAGCCTATGAATACTTGCTTGCCTTAAAAAGTGCGTTGCCGACTCTTTATTGACTTGAGGATTTGTTGTGTCGACAGATAGAGACAAATTCAGGCCCCTAGCCCGCATTTTGGCGCTCGTGCCATGTTGAACATATCCTACAGAATCTACAAATTTGACAACAATAGCAGTGTCGTCCGCATAGCACAAAAGATCTATTCATATATCAAAAAACTATTCGGAATTTTCAGTGACATTATGTTATTTAAATATAACAGAGAGAGAGCATTTTGGGATGCTTCCCTGTGGGACCCCAAATTAGATATTTTTTTCGCTAATAAGCAAGCCACCAACTCTAACGCATACAACTATAATCAAAAACATAAAAACGGGAAGTTACAAAAAGAATACCGCCTCTAGGAGGTCAGACTGCGGCATGGATCCCATTACGCTGGCAGCATTACCTCTCTGAATCGCAATGGAAATACGTTGCGAGAGGTAAGCGCCAACTCTGGGGTCTCCAGTAGCTTGGACCAGCCGCGAAGACAAGGCCTTCAAGAAATTTCTCAATATTTTTTTACTATTTAATTCATATTATCCGCAAATATTTATTTATTTATTTTATTTATTTTATTATCCATTATATAGATAAAATCAGCTATTATAAATTATTATTTATTTCCAAATTTGTTATTTTTTCCATACAAGTTGTCAGTTTACTGCCTGGACTATTTCTTTATGTCACGCCGTATTTCTCGACTTGAACACAATAATTCTCGTCCGAGCGTTACATCGATTGGGCAGTCAACTCCGCTATTCACTGTTCAGCTGAATCCAAGAAGAAGCTATTACTTGACATTATTTGAGTTGGCCGAATCGCATCCAAGTAGTCTATTCAAAAAGCAGCACTATCAACCAAGGTAGAAGTATCCAACTCCAAAGTAAGTTTGAGACTTTTGTCGGCCACATTAAATAAACTCAACCGTACTGGTAGCAATTCATCTCGCTCGCGTTTCCCTGTTTACATGGCGTTGCATGCAAAGATATATTACACACGGAGATGAAGTGTTCACTTATTACCAAACGTGTACGATATAATGTATGTTGGTGATATCACTCCAAAAGTTGGCCGCATGTTAAATAGAGACTTTTGGCTAACTGAATATGAATATTTATAATGCCACAGCAAAATGGTTTTAGTGAAACATTTGCAGAATAGTGATATAACACATGCAATTGTAGGCGGTATAAATGACGAAAGTTGTCATTGCTCACAATATTCCTTAAGCTGGATTTAAACTAATCGGGCGTGTCGTGTCGTTGCGTGACGCGACAAACCGATATCGAGTTTATAATATGTAAATTGCAGTTTTGGTTGTGAAATAAATACTGCGTTTCAGTACATAGTTGTTGTATCAAATTTTTTTTTAATTATTGAATTGTAAGGATTTATCTTTTTGCTCTTGGCCGATAAAAAATACGTATATTTTTAAACTGTCAAGTTCCGTCTCTTTATGATTTTAATTATATTTTGTAATCTACTCTTTATTGTTATAATGGTGGTTACGTGGTGGATGGTTTACTATCAATATAGTTACGTTATAATATTTTTACATGCGGGACCGGACCCAAGCAACTGGTTATTTAACCAGTAGTACACGTCAAAATTGTATGGATTAATCTTGGCTCAAATTCTATTCCTGTTTACCGAATTTCAACTTCAGCCAGTGTAAACAGGTACATATAAAATATAAATTGTACTACTATTACTGAAACTGAATTTTCCAGCGCCTTGGTGCAAACTGTATTTTTTTTGTGAAATAAATACATCTCCGTCACTCCCTTACTCGTATCACGATACTATCACTTGCACTCGGTCTAACCCATGCAATCAATCATGCCAGGCATCACGGAATGGTATTAATTGTGTAACGTGATGATTAATTCAACCAGGGTGCTTTTTCATTTACATTGAGCCGCTTATCTCCTGTTATTGGGATATTCGTTGTTGGAGGCTGAATTGAAATTTCCACGCTTGAATAACTATTCCAACAAACAAAAAAGTATCTGCGTGAATGTTTTGGAAAAGGTACGCTTAAAATCTAAGACTTGACCAACAACGACAAAAATATCGTCGTTCATTCAGAAGTCAGTGAATAAACTTAAGGCGTATTATGTCACGTTGAGATCAAGCGAAATATCCGATTTTGAGGCTTTAAAATTGACCAATCAAATATGAAAAAAATGTTGTTTTTTTGTTATTGGTAAATGTATTGTTTGTTTTTTTTTCCATAAGTAGTGTTTTCAACTGTTGATTCCGTACTGTCTAAACTATAAATACTTAATATTCTGACAGTTATTTCGGAAATAGAATCAAAATACATTAAGTCTAAAATGAAAACTACAAAAGGCAGTTTTTAAGTTAAAAAATTAAGGGCAGAAGCCCCCAATATCTGTAAATTCAAACGCAATGCAGCAATAATCTTACACTACACGCGTTCATGAACAACACCTACAGACGATACAAACACTACAGTGCGTCAGGGCACGGGCTAAATAATTCCGACCACCGGCAAATATAAACAATGCAATGCGATTCAGGCAACTGGGACACGTAATCCGACGCAGGGCCTGCATTTCGAGCGTCAAATCACGTTCCTACAGTCCGTGTGATGACCTAAATTGAGTCCACTAGGGTAGTAAACCATTGAAAAATATAGACTTAATTCACACACTTAGATTTAATTGAACTGCCATAAATTTCGAGATAGGTGAATTACTACTTAGCTCAGTTAGGTTATATCTGGGGGCACGGTAGTGCCCCCGCCAAGTCGAGCAAAACAAAGAGGCACGGCCGGCCGTACCATCCTTTTCTCGAAGCCATTCAGGCCATTTTCAACATCCTGTAATTCATTTTTTCAAATTGTAATTGTGCTGGCTTAAGCCAGAACCATGAATTTTCAGGGACATATAGGGCATAATATGACTTACATATATTCTAAATAACATTCAATTTGAACTTTTAGTTAAAGCCGTCAAAAATCCTTAGTTTTGTCACTGATCTGACTTATGATCATCGTAATTCTTAGGTACTTCTAGTAGACCCACAAGCTCCAAATTTAGAACAAAATTAGTTTTTAGCCTATCTAATCATTAAAAACCTAAAAAGATTGCAGTTTCCGTCACGATTCTGAGATATACAAACTGCATAAGTAAGTTTTTAATCCTATACAAATACATGCGATTACAAAGTTACTTTTGCAGTAGCTTCCTGCAAAACCATACAAACGTTATTTGCGGTTGGTAAAATAACATTTCCATACAAAGTTGATAACGCAATAACCTACAAAAAGAAATGAGATCCCATAAAAACATTCTATGTAAAAAATAGGCCAAGTCTTGGAACTCTTCCACAGTCAAAAGTGGTGAGTTATTTCGTAGAGCCAAGTCAGGTATTCTTATTAATCTTTAATTGCTTGCTAAATAAAATTTTGTGACTTGGCAAGCACACTAACATAGTTTAAGGTAAGTATGCAAAAATAGTAAATGCAGTAAAGTTGTGTGATTCCCAAGTTGCAGAATTTTATTTAGCAAGCAAATAAAGATTAATATTAAGAATGCCTGACTTGGCTCTACGAAATATCTCATCACTTTTTACTGTGGAAGAGTTCCGAGACTTGGCCTATTTTTTACATGGAATGTTTTTATGGGATCCTTTTTACAAGCAATTATTTAACTTGCACTGTTCGTATGTATGTAAGTATGTAAAGTAAGTTGTCCGTCAAAATTTGCAATTCTTTTCTCAGTCACTTGCCGTTATCTGATTGAGGTAAAAGTTTGGATGAAAATTAATTATTATGGTATCATCGAGCTGAACTGATGTTGGAGACAGGGTGGCGCTGGGAATTCATTACTTAACCGACGTAGCCCCATTGGGCTCGTTAGAATCGTCTCAAAGAATAGTAAAGTTGATGGCGGTATACAGAAAAGTGCAGTCGGCAATAAAACATGTACCAAAATTTTTTTTTTTACAGAAACTTATTTTTTACAAGCTTTTATTTAACTTGTACTGTTCGTAATTCATATGTAAGTATGTAAGTAAGTTTCCGTCAAAATTTGCAATCCATTTTTCACTCACTTGCCGTTATCCGATTGAGCGAAACCATGTGTAAAAGTATAGTTTGAATGACAATTCAATATTATGGTACCATCGAGCTGATTTGATGATGGAGACAAAAGGTGGCCATGGGAATTCGTACTTAACCGACGTAACCGCGTTGATTTTGGGCTCGTTAGGATCGTCTCAAAGAGTAGTTGATGACGGTAGGTATACAGAAAAGTAAAGCCGGTATAAAAGCTTGGACCAAAAATTCAATTTTTGACAGTAATTTATTTCCGCTTGAATCGAATAAGTCGATTAGTGAATCATTGCACGATTGCATCTCTGGTCTTTAAGGACTTGTAAGTAGTTCATCTGGATGCATGATGACAACAAATAATTATATTTAGAACTCAGACACATATGACAATAGATTTGATGAACGATTAACGGCCAATGAAAACTCGTATCTCATATAACTACGAGTATGTATAATACAGTTCATTGTGTCATATTTCGATATATCAAAAAACATTTAGGTTAAACCTTAAATGTTTGTTTCAGGTGTCAAATACAAGAGTGCGAAGGTCTTACTCGTAACAACAGTAGCTGGCTCACCAACGCAATACCGCTCGAAAACGGGCAACTGTCAAAATGTAAAAGATTTCCAGCAAAAGTCGACACAAACGAATCGTGCGACGTTGGCGCTTTCTACAACAACAAGAGCGAAATATGTGATGTGATAGAGTACAGTGATGAAGATTCAGCGGTGAAAGATGTAAGTTGAGCATGAAATCTATAGAATATACTAGTTTTTTCCCGCGACTTTGTCCACGTTCTCGTTAAACGGGATCAAGGCGTAGGCCTGTAAAAAGTATTAGAGGTAGGTATTGTTTGACTTCCCACAGGCGCAGCATCAAAACCTAACCCTATTAAAACTATCTTATTTCCATCCGAAGATCTCAAACGTATTTCATCCCCTTAGTAATCGTACTCAAAGAGAGACCCAGCTCAGGAGACGATTGCAGGCTAGTGATGGTGATGATTATGATGATTTCCCAATTAATCAACAAGATTTTGATAACATTATATTGCTCACTCTGTATTATTTATTTTAAACAGTCGCGAACAAGTCGCACCGAAAATTGTGCGCACTGCGCTAGCCCTACGAGTTATGTTACTAAGGAAAGGACCACGCAAATCTACGCGACACGTGCGTTGCAAATCAGTCTCGTGCTATCGCCCGCATTCTAGCACAAATTGCGCTTTGTCGCTTGTCAAATTAACATATAAATTCAATTATAGTAAAACCAATCTTATCACACATAAACTTAAGCTATTTTTCCCTGACAAAAGTCTCTATGACATTGATATTAATCTTTCGGATGCTTTGACGCTGACATTGCTGAAGGATTATAAATGTTTCGTTTCTGTCATAAAGTAAATGTTTAATAGCTCAGATCTGTGCCAAGACATACGAAGGGTTAAGATTGAATTTAATTGTAGAAGAAAAGCATCTTAAAATGAACGCTTTCCGCTATTCGACATGATTCAATGTTATTCTTATTGCCATTTTAGAATTGCGTATAGTCTCTAAAGTCATATTTATATTCATATTCATATAATTTATTGCATAACATGTGTTTACGTTGGTGTTAAAATACAGTTGGTTTCAACATGTACCCTCTCGGGCATAGCAATCTGTTACAATACAACGTTACAGTACAATCTCTCTCAATTATTGCAATAAATAATATCTTTGACACATACTTCATATCTTACTCTGGCATAAAGCCTGCAACACTCTGGCGCGGCCTGCGGTGGCGGTCAATAGTAAATTTGACAGCTAACGATAACGACAAGTTTATTACTGTTGACCGCCGCGGCCAGGCCGCGCCAGTCTGTGAGAGACTTAAAGTGTTGCTATATTTTTTCCCCTCACTGCCTCGGAAAGCCGTCTTTTATCCTTTAAACCCAGTCAGCAAAAACGCATTTTATCCACTAGTGGGCAAAGTAATTTGACCTTGGAGCGTATCTCATGTATCTCATGTACCTACCGTGATAGTTAGACAGTTGAATTTTTCACAGATGATGTATTTCTGTTGCCGCTAAAACAACAAATAGGTACTAAAAAACAAAATAAAATTAATATTTAAGGGGGCTCCCATACAAAAAAACTTTTCCAAATTGTTTGTTGGCTTCATCAGGCGCTGCCTGGGTCTCAAAATGTATGGGAAAACTAAAATCCGACTCGCACTTAATCAAAATTAAAAAAAAAATAGATATTTGTTATATTTTGTTTATACAAGGGTGCACATTTATTATTTAAATTAAATAAAGTAGTTTTGCATGTTGCACTTTCCTCGCTACAGTGAGGTGAAAAGTTTTGTGTTACACAAGGGTGCAAATGTATTTTACTTCTCGTGTGTTGAAACACTTGCGGGTAAAATACAACTTTGCACCCTTGTATAACAAATAACTATTTCCGCTTATGGATACATGTATGTCATTGTCAATTAGTAGGCGGCGTTCATTTTGTGATTAGTTTTAATCACTCTAGTATATGGACCTTTTACCTCTGATCAGGTGAAAAACAATCTTAAGGGGATCCCATACGCCAATGACCTTCGATCTGAATCCCTTAGTTGTCTAATGTTTTTTGTAGCTTATCATATTAACAACAACAGCTTTAAGCAATATAGTATCCCATATTTACTTCAAACATCACTGTCTTCGAGATATTTGGCATCAAAGTTAAACAATTTTAGACCAAAAAACAGGTTTTCTGGCCATAACTTTTATGTTAATTAATTTAAAATCAAAACCGTACACACGTTTATAGAGACATCAGAGACGAACCCAAATATGTAGATTTCGTATATGTTAGATCTTTCACAGCACAGAAGATATAACGAAAAAGGTGTTTTTTAGACAATGTTTTAAAAAATCATAAAAAAATAACTGTTCATTTCTTTCAAAATATGGTACACCAAAATAGAGATTAAAGATTGAAGAATCGAAAGCCCTTTGCTTTATAATTCTATCTGTAGTGCAAAAGTATTTGTATCGATTCAAAACTAGTCAAAAATCGATGAAAACCTCGGGTAGCCCCTTAAGTAAATAATTATAAAGACATTGACAGGTTTTTTTAAAGTTTATGGTGACAATCATAATGCATCAATCAGTCTTGAAGTGTCTACATGTATATTATTTCCAGCTATTAAAAGCTCCGTACCGCAGCTAAACTAATTATTCATTAAAGCCTAACAGAACGCTGTTAACTAGAATGTGTATTGTCGCTTTATCACTAACAAATTTAACCTTTATCAATAAAGTGAAATTGGAACTAAAATAGATTTGTTGAAAGTTTACCTAAAAATAAAGGTCGTTACTGAGTGTATTTATTTATGGCGTGGGCGTGTTGAATCACGTATAAATAAATACATTTCTAAATCATACTAATAATTACACGGTTAAACTCACGTATTAAATGTCACTACGGGTTACATGTATCGAACTCAACAGCCCCCCTATTCTGTAACTTGTATTAAGCTCACCTCAGCGCTCACCCACAATTATATCTTGACACCGCGATGCCTAGTAAATAATCGTAGGTAGAGGTCTTGTTTCGTAACGGGTAACCGGCGGGGTGAGCCGCATTAACGCGTTGCGAATAACAGCCCAGGAGTTCTTCTTCAGGATGTTTTCGCGGCAGTGTCGCTTGAATTACTCCTGGAGAATTCGAAACATGTCGCCCGTAGTTTAAATTCGAATATTTCTATTATATTACCTGTCCAGTGTTCACTAAACATTTGTTTAATCATAACAGTCGTTACCGTAGTAGTAATGAACTACAGTAGATAAGGCTACAAGTAGACGGCAAACTTCGTGCGCAAATGACATTGCCTGCGCAAAGGCGAATTGTACGTGCGAGCTGCCCCCCCACTTCGTCCCGCATGTTCAAGTTGTTTGCCGGGAACTGTACCACGCGTTCGCGGCACCCACACATCATGTATGGCCTTAATCAAACAGAATTAGTCAAGAATACTTCAAACATCAATAGACTAAGTAATGACAGACTTGGTATTTATGACGACTTTGTTAGCCTTTAGTTGACTTTATCAAGATAGCGGTTCCGGTTTCACCCGCAGTAGGTAGGTACACGTCTGATGTCGTAGCATGATCGCGTATCATGATAATACCATCGTTATTCATCGTTTAATACCAGCCTAGAGTGACGAGAACTCCACAAATATATTCAAAAGTCATTTAAATAAATCTCGCACACAAGCAACGATGGTCCAAAACAACTATTGCTTTTGCTTAGTGAATATTCATTTACACATCAACATTAATAGAACTAAATATAGAGCAGGGTCAGACGATTGAAATTGGTGTCCCTTTCAACACACTATTCGAGCGTTACAATTATCATTTCGTAGATAAGAATTTGACAGATATGGGACACGACTTCGTGAATGAACTTAAATATACTACGAAGTCTAAATAATAGTGTCGTAACATTTTATCATTAAAAAGAGCAAGAACGAAAAAAGTAAGATTAAAAAAAAATCTTGTTGTCTCTGACAAAAGTTGAGCCAAGTCTCACAGATTGGCGACAGTTAGTAAATGTCAAGTTGTAACCTGTAACTTCGTGAAACTAGTATGCATTATCATTTATTAGATACTACTAAGTAATTTTACTAAATATTATCAGAGATAAGCACTAAAGATAATATTTGTACAGTAAACATGCGTTGTATTATGCCTTTCATAACCGTCTGCCGTGTCTAGCTTAGACTCTTCAATGATAAACACGACGTACCGGCCTGATGTTCATTCAAGTAATCCTGCGGTATTAATGATTGTAAACATTTACACATTATTAATTACGTAAGCAATAATAATAATATTTACATTAAATGACATTAAAACTAAACTATTAAAATTAAGTAAGCCTAAAATATGGATAAACACAAGTATATGCTGGCATTGACAGTGGCTTCATGTTTGAGCCTTTTGGCGTCGAGACCTTAGGGCCGTACAGTGTGTAACTTAAACCAGACATAGAACTCATTATTGTAATCATTAATTAAGATGTTTTTATAAGTTTGACTTAGATGTGACCTCATAATTAATTTTTGAATTTTTTATCAGCAGCAATGTACTGTAAACATGTATGACATTACATACGCAATATGAGCTTTTGAAAGTAACTAACTGTCAACGAGCGTTTAACGCGAGTGTGTTTGCATTGCATTGCGGGCCGAATTATTTTGTATGTATAAAATTTTAATTGGAATTCTAAGTAAAAGTTATCTAATTACATTTCTTATGTCCTATACTAATCACCGTTAAGAGATTCGCCCGTATTCGATTTACACACTGAATAAAATGCTTTCTAAGCGCCTTGTCGACGCTTCTGGTGACCAGAAGGCTGGCGCTTACCTAGCCCAGCGTATAAGTATTGCCATAAAACGTGGCAATGCCGCCAGCCTCCTGGGCACCCTGCCGCCTGGCGTCGATCTGGGACAAGTTTTTTATTTAGTATGGGACGCGACATGTGCCGACACCCTAGCGCTCTCCCATCTCCGTGGCACCTCCGTGAAGGCTGGCGCTGCAGCCAACTCGGCCGAGCTTCTCAAACGGCGCAAGTATGCAAACATTAACAGTGGTTGCATATTTGAGCCGTTTGGGGTTGAAACCTTAGGACCCTGGGGGGAAAGTGCCCACAGGGTCTTTAAACAGTGCTCGAAACGACTCGCCGAAATAACGGGTGACCGGAAAGCTGGATCATACCTCGCACAGAGGATAAGCATTGCCATCCAACGTGGCAATGCTGCGAGCCTTCTGGGCACGTTGCCCAGCGACGGCGAACTGGGGCAAATATTTTATTTGTAAGGTATTTTATTTTATAAGTAAGTAGTTTAGTTTTAGATATAAGTTATTTTATTTTATAAGTAGTTATGTTTTAGATAGGTATAGTTAAAATTCCATAATTTTATATTTTGTAACTGATCAGAATATGTTTAATAAATCTTATCGTTATTTGTTTAATTTTAATTTTTTCCTTTGTGTATTATGTTTCTAGTCAAATTTTTACTTACTACTTGTGTTTAGCAATAATTAAAAGTAACTTGGTGAAAGACATTTATTCAAAGGTGAACTCACTAGCCCCTACCTGCGGTATTTGATCAAGTTAACAATGTCGAATTTTAACTTTCGTCAGTCAAGTTCAGAAATATAAATAGAAATATAAATACTACATAAAACGGTACCCATGTGTTAATTAATACTACGAGCGACATTTTTCGAACCCTTCGAGAGTTCTTCTTCACACACTAAAAAGGTTCAAAGCATGTCGCCCGTAGTGACATTCGTGACAAAGGTGGTTCGATTGCCATACAAAGCGTTATTTGACATTCGCAGGCTAACGGCGTGATATTTTAAGAAACTTATGTAACAAACTTTTATCAATTGGCGTCCCATTTGCGTTAAATTCCCCCTTTCCTAGAATAAAATAGATTAATTTGAGAAAATTCGTTTTCCCAAAATATCACGTCCCAAACCAATTTCTCAAATTAATCTAGTTTATACAAGTTTATTCTAGGAAAGGGGGAATTTGGCGCAAATGGGAAGCTAATTTATGGAAGCTTGTTACATAGGTTTCTTAAAATACCACGCCGTTAGCCTGCGAGTGTCAAATAACGTTTTGTATGGCAATCGAACCACCTTTCAGCTTAGACGTTACAGTAAGTAGCATAATTTTTGACAAATGTCGAGCGGCTCCGGAGTCGAAAGTGTAAATTTTTGGTGTTTTCAGCTTTGGTGTTTGCTACAGGCAGGCCTAATGCTTATTTACAACCGTCGTCTACGTGATATAAATAATTAACAACTTAGAAAAGTTGAAAAACCCCCGATGTTTTCATTTCAAAGTTCAATATCCCAAAAACGGCTGGACTGATTTTGTTGAAACGTAGCTAAGAAACATCTCGATCACGTCAGCTTTCGGATGAAAAAACCGCATTCAAATCAGTCCATTCGTTTAGGAGCTACGATGACACAGACAGACACACAGATACACAAACACAGACACACCAATACACAGACACACAGACACGTCAAACTTGTAACACCCCTCTTTTTGCGTCGGGTGTTAAAAAGGTTCCTTTCTATTCAGCTGGTCGATCACGTAACGCTTTGTACGAACGTCGGGTAGGTCTAAATGTCACTTTTTATATAGAAAATTGACAGTTAAATTATACCGACGCGCGTTCGGAACGTTACGTGATTACCCCTCTGGTCACTAAATAGAAAATCACAACTTAATAAAATCCCAAGGTATGGCACTCATCAACCTCCGATGTAACGGCATTTACGCCATTTATATATACATACTCGTACAGTATAGCATACAGTAAAGTTCCTTACAAGGTCAATGAGTTGACATTATCTATCACATATCAATATTAACGTTGTTTCGTGGACCGAGCCACATTAACATATAAGTCTAATCGTTAACATAGTTTCTGGTGTCATTAGGGTAATTACCTTGTTGCCATGAATAGTTGTGTAGTGCAGTTTCTACTTGGTCACGTTTGTGCCGTAAAGAAAATCTTTAGTTACAAATTCCTAACTTGCTATATGTATTAACGGAACGGAACCCAATGGCTGGAACACAGATGGTAAAACGAGTGTCTAATATGAATATACACTTAAGTATTAACTATGTCAATGACCAGTTTTGTTAAGAAAATTTACCAAACAAGGTCGCGTAGGTACTATTATTCCTGTAGTTGTATGAATGTCTGATAGCCAAATAACTTAGTAAAACCAGTTTTTTTTACATGTGCTGAGAACTTTATAAATTAATTAAAACATAGTTCCAGAATAAATTGACATGAATTTACATTAAAATATCTCGTTGAAATGGTTTTATCTGCTAATAGTAGTTTATGTGACTGTACATAATGAAAGGCATTAAATAAATGCCTAATTATGTACAGTTACATACACTACTTTATCTACCCACATATAATAAATCCTCAATGTTCGGGAACTAGAACTAGGTTTCAAATCATGACCAACTAGATTCGATATCGATGTTATTATGATTTTTCATACACTTAGTATAATAACACTGGCACAGATAAAACGCTGATGTTACGTTGGTTGCAATAATTTAATGGTGGTTTTCGATCACATTATAGAGGATTTATGATATGGGTGTAGATAAAAATGTTTTTGTTACAGTTTGACTTGGGATGTAAAAACTGGAAGCGAACAATGATCGGGACCTACCACAACATGGGCTTATTCGTATCCTTGCCACTCACGGGGATAATGTCAGACAGATTTGGAAGAAAGAAAGCCTTGGCTGTAGCATCCCTCATGAATGGAATATTTGGATTCGCTAGATCTTTTTCAGTCAATTATATCATGATGGTGGTGTTCGAGTTTCTTGAAGCGGCGTTGGGAGCAGGAGCATATAGCACTGCTTTTGTTTTAGGTAAATTATGAAAGGAAATAAGTATGAAAAACACGACCACCAATTACTTATAATAGAACGTAAAACGTGAGGTATTTCCAGGGTAGCGCAGAAATTTTAACGACCAAACACCTAAATCGGTTAAGGCTTGGCTTTCAGCATATAGCTATGGTGAAATAATAAAACTCACATGCTATCGTTCATGAACATAGAAAAGATAACACAAATTTTTAGACAGTCGTGTAAAAAGCCCACACGACGAAATGTTTCTTTTTAAATCAGTATTTTACTGCATGGGTCATCGAGTATGGAACTTATGAATTAAAAGAAAGTTGGCGAAGTAAAACCTACGAAACATAACAGGTGTGATTCATCGACATCACTGGTTTCCTGTAGCAAATGATTAACATCATTGTTTGACAAATAAACATGATGAAATCCGTTACATATTTCTTATTAATTTGTGTTCAATGTGTATTAATCATAATAAATGTATTTCTTTCTTTTTTAGCGATGGAATTAGTTGGACCCAAAGGCAGAGTATTCGGAAACACTTTAATAAACTTTGTATACGTGTTTGGACTGATGTCCCTATCCGGATTATCTTGGTGGCTCCAAGATTGGAGACAGCTTCTAAGAATTATATACGCACCAGCTATGTTGGTGTTGTCATACATCTGGTTGCTGAACGAAAGTGTTCGATGGCTGCTAAGCAAGGGTCGTAATCAGGAAGCTGCAGATATCCTCAAAAAGGCTGCAAAAATGAACAATGTTGATATTTCGGAAGAACTCAATCCAATCATGGAAATGAGAGTACCTGTATCTCAAGTAACTAACCAAGTAGATGACACACAAAATGATAGAACATCTACCTTTGTGAAAGTGCTCAAATCTAGGATAATACGGACGAGAGTGATCGTGTGTTCGTTTTTGTGGATAACCTGTACTTTTGTATATTACGGTCTTTCTATAAATTCAGTGGCTCTAGGGGGTAACAAGTATGTGAACTTCATGCTTGTTGGATTTGTGGAGATTCCGGCGAATTTTGCGTGTTTATTAGTATTGGATAGATTTGGGAGAAAGAAGATTTTGATTGCAATGTACATTCTGAGCGCGTGCCTGTGCATCGGTCTATCTTTTCTACCGAAAGGTGAGTTTATTAATAAATGTGAGCATGTAGGTTAATTTAAGTCAGTTTTTACGACTTGGTCTTGAATAGGATTATAGAATGAATTAAAAAAAACTTGAATAACATGATCGTCTGCTACGACAGTATTAGGTTTATTGGTATTAAGAACAATAATTAACTTTCGTTGTAGCTACTGAGTCATCGGTATTAAAAGCTTCCGTTATAAAATGTCAACTGCTTAATTTAATAAAAATCCAAACTTCATCCAAACTTCATTGAAACTTATAAAACAAAGTAATGTTTCATAATTTTTAATCTGAAACTACCACAACTTTAATGAGTCATTAACGCGAAGACAATGGACTAAGAAAGATTTAAACAAACCGTTCAAATAATAAGAACCATCCGTTAGAACTCGTATCTTCATGCAAACTTAAGTTTATAAATACCTACATAAAACAGTATCATTAAAAAAAATATGGTATTTTTTGAACTCTTGACGATTTTCAATCTTGAAATACTTGACTGCCTCGTTTTATTTTTTTTATTTATTTCAATACATCAACTATTCTAACAGGTTGACCTAATGCAATAGCGCCTCAACTAATTCACTTAACCTAATTATTATACTCAATCAATCAATCAATCAAATCGTTTATTCGTAAAACATAGGTAAATTCAGAGGTGTTATGAACATTTTACAGGTCTTACTTACACAAGAATTTGAATATATCCGCAACTCACGGGAGTATTCTTCATAAAATAATTTCATCTACCGTTATGGCTTTCAAACATTACAAACCGCACACAAGTACCAATTGTTTTTGCATCATTTAGACACCCATAGTTTGTGTTGCCATATCTCGTTAATTCCATAACAGTGGCCTCCATCGTTGACTTGGAATTTTACCCTCTGTTTACATAGCGATCCTTGTGTGCTCAAGAGACTGAATTAATGGAATATTCAAGTTAAGCCGATTTCGGTGCCATGGCTGTTTGTGGCTCGGACGAGAAATAGATAACATAAATAATTTAAGTGGCTTTTCAAACTTGGAACATAGAAAAGCCAAGCTTGTTTAATAAACATTGGATGAATAAATGAATGAAGGGGATTGCCAATCGAACGTACCTAGAGCGTATTGGAGCTTCGATGGTATATAATGCCGCGGTGGTGGGCCGTAATAAGGAATGCTTGGCCGTGTTATTTCTAACATCAAACTACCAAATATAATATAAAATTATCAGCCCTTAAGGGTGAGTATTACCCCCTCATTCGCAGCATTCGCTACCTCATACAGCTTTGGTAGGTAGGTACTGACCCTAAACCCCCAAACTTTTGTTAAAGTTGGTCTATTTAATTGTGAATACTTATTTAATTAAATGTTTGCCTTTTATATTAATCATTGCGTAAGTGGGCGCAAACAAATATGTTTGCTAAACATGTATGTAAATTTTTGGATTCTTGTTTTTCCTGCGTTTGGCATTTCATTAAATGTCTTGTTTAAGCCCAGAAATCACAATATTTAAGAAAAATTTTAGAAATTTTTCGTTTCCCTATTATCATTAGTACTTATGTTTTTTGTCTACAGATCAAAAGATATTGTCTCTCACCCTATACCTATCGGGAAAGTTCTCAATCACCGTAGCCTACAGTTCCGTGTACATCTACGTATCTGAAGTGTTCCCGACGAGTGTCCGCCAGTCCTTGCTAGCTATATGCTCTTCGCTGGGTCGAGTTGGGTCTACGCTAGCGCCACTCACACCTCTGCTGGTAAGCTTGTTGTCATGTCCATATATAAAATACCGGAAGTGTGCTGATGATATTGTCCAAAGTCACACTTTTCAGCTGCATGCACTTCTGGTCAATTCTACTTACAAATTAAACTATTAAACCAATTAAGGATTGTGTTATAGGTACTAGTGGAAAACATCTAACTTATCGCAAAAATATTTGCCCTTACCGGGATTAAATGTAGGAGCTTCCCTCTAGCTAACACCCAAGCTTCGTAGAGCGAGGAGGAGGACACACTAAGCTAAGCCAGTATTTATTACAAACTTATATTTAACTTATATATTTAAATTATATCACGCGATAAGTGACAAGATAAGAGTGTCATCTCGTTCTAAGTATCGAACGGTGTCAGCCAGGGACGGATGCTCTATCTTGTCACTTATCGCGTGATAAGGCCCATCCATGCTACGGGGCCTGTTCGTTTGTTTGTTAGTGTGGGACAAAAAAAACGCTTGAATTACGTAAGAAAAATCGAGGCAAATATCTTAGCCATTTTTAATTTGAGAGATTTTTTTCAAGTAAAGCACGTTATTTTAGCATATTCTGTGGCATCAAATCATATAAAATATGGGTCATAATGACATCCCGGGCCATCGATTTTTTTTTTAAGCCCTGTGTCCCCTTTGCTACACCCCGACCTTTTTAGGGCTGTCTGTCTGTCTGTCTGTCTGTCTGTCTGTATGTATGTCACCAGGCTGTATCTCACTGATACCGTGATAGTTCCAGTTGAAATTTTCACAGATGATGTATTTCTGTTGCCGCTATAACAACAAATACTAAAAACAGAATAAAATAAATATTTCTATAGATAATGGTACGGAACCCTTCGTGCTCGAGTCCGACTCGCACTTGGCCGGTTTTTTTTCTTTGTGTCCTCATTTTCAGGCACTGTACTACCACAACTTGCCGGCCATATTCTTCGGCACTCTCGCGCTTACTGCCAGCGTCATGGTCCTCATTCTACCAGAGACCCTCAACGTGCCTCTGCCAGACACCATCGAAGAGGCCGAGCAATTGGCGAGGCCAAAAAATATCAGTGCATAATGATAATGTGTATGTTCAAACCAGGAATGTCTCGGACCAGTTGGAGAAAAGATTTGATTGCTTATACTAGTTACAACGCTAATAATACTAATTTTGTAAACTAATTATGTATGAACCAGTGATAGTGAGAAAATAGTACAAATCGCCAATCATTCTATAATCCTCAAATGAAATATGGACAATAAGCAACGACGATTTCCAAAAATGTACGCGGAACACACGTTAATAGTTGACGAAATATAATTTGCACCGACTTGCCATACAAGTTGTTCGAGGAATCGGTGCAAATTAGCTATGCTTCGTTAACCATAGAGTGGTGGTTTATTTTTCACATCGACGTACGATAATTTACTTTAAAAACAAAGTTTTAACCGACTTCGATTCATTACTTCACCTTATTTGAAGAGTTCCCTCGATTTCTCCAGGATGCTATCATCAGATCTTGACCTGAAGACTATGGGACCAACTGGGAAGATTCCGACGAATTGAGAACCTCCTCTTTTTTTGAAGTCGGCTAATAACATTGCACTTAATACTAAAATGAACATTATTGTACCATTACTGCATACAAAATTCATTAATCTCCTTTATTATTATTATTATAAAAAAATACAGATACGACTATATATGTGTGTGTGTATTTAAGTGAGTGTTTACTTGTGCGTGTGACTACATTTTTCATAACTTGTTTAGTTTCAAAGTAAACCAAACTAATAATTTACGCTTGGGTTCTGGAAGGGATTAGATTAGATTAATTTATGTCACGATCAAAATTACAATATAAACCCCTAGGTACTTGATATCACATAATTTGTTAACTTTTTATAAAGGTATCGATGAAGATAACTAGGAAAGCGTTTAATGCAAGTATTACTGTGCGGTATACGCAATAACATAACAATGATTAATAGTTATAAGAAGCGTTTTTGCTTGCTGTTCGTGAATTGTGGATAAAATATTGATACTAGTACTTTTAATCCCAGACGGCTGAAATGAAGGATACTTTCTATCCTGGAATTCCTGGAATTTATCTCTCCAGATGATGAAATTGGGGGTAGAAGGGAGTCGAGGCAGACAAAGTCACGTGCAAAAGTTGTATGCTACAATGTATAATATGCTTGTTTAGTCAAATCGACACTAAGCTATTTTATTTATTTAATAGGAGATGTGGACCGGTGCGCGACTCATACCAAAATTTTGAGCCGCCGTAGTAGTTCCCTATTTTCTTCGTCAAGTTTAGACCTATGTAAACATTTTTTCTGACACTGATAACGAAGAGTTTTACCAACGATGTTTAGTTTTTTTATTTGCAATGTATATAATCCTATGTTTAGCTTTTTATTTGCAATGTATGTACCTAACTAACTATGTAAAATCGGCCACCCACGCTAGGTTAATAACCGACGGTTATGCCTGCACAGTTCACTTGTGCAGGCATGACTGTACATACACACGTTCAGTTATGTCATACACACGTTCAGTTATGTCATGCACACGTTCAGTTATGTCATACACACGTTCAGTTATGTCATACACACGTTCAGTTATGTCATACACACGTTCAGTTATGTCATACACACGTTCAGTTATGTCATACACACGTTCAGTTATGTCATACACACGTTCAGTTATGTCATACACACGTTCAGTTATGTCATGCACACGTTCAGTTATGTCATACACACGTTCAGTTATGAGCAATGATCGGATGTCCCGGTGCAACACAGAGTGAATGACCCAAAACATTATGTTAATATGGATATGCTCCGGGATTCCGGGACTTACATTTGTATTTGGAGGACAGTGATTCTGGTCATATTACATGAAATAAAATATATGAACAAAAATAAATAAATAAGAATCGTTCCTAGTGGATTCAGGGATGAAAGAGGTCATGAATACTCCCTATTACTTACTAGGTTATATTTATAGGTTTACACCGTGTCACGGCCCATTGCTTGACAATTCTCAATTCAAAAACTTAGTAAGGCTTTTTGACCACGCCAAAACCTAGCAAGTCAGACACTTACTAGGTTTGTAATGGCTAAGGTGAGTTACTATGTTTTAAACTGGTAAAGTGATAGTTCTAATGGCAGTTGCTAGGTTTCGAGGTATTAAAATCTCAGTAATTTAGTGAGGACTAGGCATAAATATGTTAAAATACTATTTCAAAATGAAAATAGCGGCCAAGTGCGAGTCGGACTCGCCCATGAAGGGATCTGTAAAACAAATTGCGGTTTACGATTTATGACGTATTAAAAAAACTACTTACTAGATCTCGTTCAAACCATTTTTCGGTGGAAGTTTGCATGGTAATGTACATCATAATTTATTTTAGTTTTATTATTCTGCTATTTTAGAAGTTACAGGGGGGGGGCACATTTTATCACTTTGGAAGTGTCTCTCACGCAAACTACTGAGTTTAGAAAAAAACTGATACTAGAAACCTCAATATCATTTTTGAAGACCTATCCATAGATTATGGGTTTGATGAAAACAAAAAAAATTGAGTTTCAGTTCTAAGTATGGGGAACCCCCAAAATTTATTGTTTTTTTTCTATTTTTGTGTGAAAATGTTAATGCGGTTCACAGAATACATCTTCTTACCAAGTTTCAACAGTATAGTTCTTATAGCTTCGGAAAAAAGTGGCTCATACGAACGGACAGACATGACGAATCCATAAGGGTTCCGTTTTTTGCCATTTGGCTACGGAACCCTAAAAAACAACCCTACTTGGTTTTAATATGGGGCAGCCGAAGCGGCCTAATTACAAATATCATAATTCTCACTAGCATTTTTTTAAACAAGATACCGGAATTTTGTCTTGTCCATATTCATATTTCTACTTGATATCCCGCCGTGTTGCAGCGTAAATTCCGATCACTGGTTATGAGTCAAATGAACTGTGCAGGCATAACCATCGGTTATAACCTAGCGTAGGTGGCCGGCTTAAGTAGTAAGTATGAAGTAGGTATGTAACTATGTTTGTTCGGGTGGAATCTTGCTAGGTACTCAATTTTGAAGCAGATATCTTCAACCCATTTAACTGAAATTTTATGTAAGGGTATAGTTTGGATGACAATTCAATATTATGGTACCATCGGGCTGATCTGATGATGGAGACAGAAGGTGGCCAGGACATGGGAATTTGGTACTTAACCGACGTAACCCCGTTGAGTTTGGGCTCGTTAGAATCGTCTCAGTTAGTAGTTTAGTTGATGACGGTATACAGAAAAAGTCGGCAATAGAAGCTAATACCAAAAATTTCATTTTTGGCAGGAACTCACTATTTCGACATGTGCTGGCGGTGATAAAGTTAATAAAGTTAGTGTATTTTTGCGTATTACAAGTGGATCTTAACAAAATCAGTTATCAAATAAAACAGAACATAGGCGCATTTTTAGGGTTCCGTACTCAAAGAGTAAAACGGGACCCTATTACTAAGACTTCGCTGTCCGTCCGTCTGTCACCAGGCTCTATCTCAAGAACCGTGATAGCTAGAGAGTTGAAATTTTCACAGATTATGTATTTTTGTTGCCGCTATAACAACAAATACTAAAAACAAAATAAAATAAATATTTTTATTGATAATGGTACGGAACCCTTGGTGCGCGAGTCCGACTCGCACTTGGCCGGTTTTTAATCTATAACATAGGCCAGGCTACACGCAGCATGTCATTTGTGCGGTATGGTATACCGTTTTACCGTCTTAACGCACATGCTTGCTTGTGCAAATTGGAATTTGCGCAAGTATGATGGAGCGTGTAGCCGAACCTATACAAAAATGTTTTGCATAACTTACGATTTGGCGGAGGAAATGAGGGAATTACGATGGCTCGAACTTCAAGTCTCTGAATGGGCCACGTGCATTTTATGCTCCTATTATAAATGTTATATGAAATTCCATTATTCTTACTTCTATGACATGTCTAATTAGCATTTTTTATAATAATATTATGTAATGTGTTACGTGTTTTTGTTAATAAACGTCCATTAGCAGGATGTGATCTTCATGGTAGGCAGATATCGTAGCCATGGAGTCCATGGACGCTTGCGTTGTCTGTCGACCCTTTATTGATTTGAGGATTCACTGTGTTCAAAGCTAGAGGCAAATGCACGCCCCTAAAGGCCTCCACACACCGGTCGCGTTGTAAAATATTGAAACTACACTTCAAACACACACCAAACGCGGGCCCGCGAGCTCGCGTTCGATGTGTGTTTGAAGTTTATTTTCAATGTTTTACAACTTGCGCGGGCCCGCGCACGCGACCGGTGTGTGGAGGCCTTTACTCTCAACGCGTAGTTTGATTCTCATTTTAAAACGATATGCCAGAATAACATAAAACTTCATAAACCAGTGGCGGAGCGCCCATACAAGCCGATTCTCACCGGCTTGCCTAAAATTAATTTTTAGGCAAGCCTGTAGTATTCACTTATTTGCCGATTCTAAGGGTATATCTGTATAGCTTGGCTAGCCAACGCATCATCACAGGTCACTCCCAGCAACGGTCATCGTGACGTATGCGCACTAGATAAGCACAGATACACTACAAAGCCTATAGTTATATACTCTAAACTATTTCATATATTTTTGTTCCGGCCTATCGAAATTTTTCACGCGCCGCCACTGTCTATCGACAACACAGCTGACTGACCATCCGTGCACCTTATGTGCATTGTAATAAGGTTCAATATAAATACAGGATGGTCAGTTAAGGCCTCCACACACCGGTCGCGTGCGCGGGCCCGCGCACGCGACCGGTGTGTGGAGGCCTTTAACTGTGTTGTCGATAGTACCTACCTAAAGTGAGAACCAAATTACGCTTGTATGGAGACTTGGAGAGTCGATTTGTCGATTGAGTGGGGTAAAGGTTAGAGTAAGGTGGAAGTTGGGCTGCTCCAAATATGAGTGAGATCACATTCCACTGTACCCTGCCTGGGCTGCCGGTTTTCTAATGTTTTATTGTTGAATATATTCAAATGTCCACAAAATGCTTTTATTGTATTATTCCATTCCCTAGATTTAATCACAGGAAGAAACGAAATACTTACGTATTGATTTCCAATTGCAATCCTATTTCACGGTGCGCTCGCTGTCCCAATTTGTCTGTGCGGTAGCACAAACAAAAGCGCATCAACTTCGCGCGTTTTTTCTGGTGCTAAGGAAGGTTATTCCTATCACCAATAAAATTATCAGGCACTTCTAAAATTTTCATCCATTCCCAATCGCGAGTTCTGCAGCTCACAGAGCCATTCTTGGATTAGTATATTTTTGTTTGTATACTTATATGGGAGAACCTTCAGGCGGTGAATAATTAAACACCGCTAAATAATAGCAGGACTCCTATAATTCAATGAGTGTCTAGGAACTATTATAATTATGTGACAACTCAAATACCTAAAACAAACATCATTCACATGACATACATCAAAGCTCTCGCTCGATGACAGGTGGCTGTCCGCCACACTACTCCCCCACCAAGACCGTTGCTTGCTACGGTCGATAGTCACGAGTCACGAAGGTGAGCCGGGAAATGCACGGAACGACCACTGCGCGTTCTTATGGCTCCGACAGGCTCAGGTTGAATCGGCGTGTTGGTGGGAGCAGCTACTTAAGAGCTCTGACTCTAAAGGAAAACTCGATGTAGCGTCGGAATCAGTCCGGTCGTCATCGATAGCTATACAGGGTGGAAAGATAAGTCGGGCCCTGGAGGGAAACTACCTTAAATCCTTAAGTTGGCTCATTTTACTTAACGGAGACATTCCTTTATTTTTAAAAAGAAACAAAACTGCATTCAAAGGTTTTCAAAAAAGCCTCACACACAGCCGGGAATCGAACCCGGCCGAATCTGTCTAAAAATCTGAGTTCGTTTTATGCGTAAATAAATAGTTCTGGATGTATGGAACACTTGTTGCTAAGGAACCCTGTACCTACAATCACAGGAAAATGCCGAATTTCACAGTGTAAATACGGAAATGGACCTCCTCGTACAAACAGTATGTACCTACCTAATATGGGTACCTAAGTATGGGAATGATATTTTATTACAGTTTTGCAAAGATTGATGTAAATGATGAAAATAAATAAATAATACTACGAATTTCCAATTTCATCTAGTTTCAGATGTCACATCTCCCCATACTTACATACAGACATACTAAGCGGGTTAGTATGGGAAGGTCCATTTCCGTACATTAAACTATGAAATTCAACATTTTCCTGTGATTACAGATACAGAGTTCCTTAGCAACAACAGTTCCTTACACCTAGAACTATTAATTAACGCAAAAAAACGAACTCAGATTTTTAGACAGATTCGACCGGGTTCGATTCCCGGCCGTGTGTGAGGCTTTTTTGAAAGTCTTTGAATGCAGTTTTGTTTCTTTTTAAAAATAAAGGAATGTCTCCTTTAAGTAAAATGAGCCAGCTTCAGGATTTAAGGTAGTTTCCCTCCAGGGCCCGACTTATCTTTCCACCCTGTATATGCTGGCTTGAACCCCGATTTTGAACTAATTCGCAAACGAAATGTATTACAAATACAAAAACCGAAATGTCATAAGAAAACGTAAAGGAAGACCCAGGTACGGTGTGCAAGGTAACTGTACGAGCGCCGCCTTTCTGGCCCGAGGAACCCGCATTATGGTTCGCGCAAATGGAAGCTCAATTCGATCACGTCGGGGTCACCAATATGGGAGAACCTTCGGGCGGAGAATAATTAAACACCGCTAATAGCAGGACTCCTATAATACAATGAGTGTCTAGGATATATTATAATATTTATAATTAGGTAGGTATGTGACAACTCAAATACCTAAAACAAACATCATTCACATGACATCCATCAAAGCTCTCACTCGATGACCATAGACAGGTGGCTGGCCGCCACACTTATAACTATTTTGTTTGGAAAGGTGTTCATTGTTATTTGACTTGAAAACGTAGAGCCGACTTGGAGCCGACAACGACAGGAATTAAAAAATATATATATTAAGATTCTGAACCGATTTGGATAAATGAGGTGTAAATACATTCGTAATTATGCTCCTGGTCACATAGGCTATCTTTTGTACTTATGAAAAAAATCCGGTTTTTTTCGTAGTCGGGTTATATCACGAACAATGTTGATATTTCCGAACTCGGCCCAATAATCGAAATTATACCTACCGGATTTATTTCAAGAACTTAAGAAAGTAAACGGGGAAATGTCTGCTCCTCCGTAAAAGTGTCCAAATTTAAGATGATAAAGACGAGGGCATGTAAATGTGTTCATTTTGTAGATAAGTATTGTATAAATTTAGTGCCGCTATGGGGTAACAAATATATGTTATATCCTGCAACAGTTAACTTGAGACTCGAGCGCGTACTAATACTAACGTCATACGAACAAGATTTCAAGCTAACTCTTGCAGGTTTTAATCCTTCATAAATTCATAACTGACTTGAAAGCTTGTAATTTTTTTTTTATTATGTAGACTTTGCTGTGATCGCATGTTGTTTCTAAATCAGTATCTAGATACTGCTTTAGAAATACCTATGTATTTACTCGTATAGTTAGTTCAATCCATAAAGACGCGTCCTACAGCCTTCACTATGAACAAAACAGTAAGCTTTAAGATGGAGTATAAAGGCACCGTAAAGCAAGTAGAATAAACTTTAATCGATATATCGGAATTCCGAATATAATTAAAGTTAATTAGATACCGAAGATTAAAAATGTTCTTCTAATCTCCCTGCGAATGTAATCAAAGCAAACATTTGTTTCAAAGGAATTGCTAAGAGATTTTTAGCAGGCGTATTTAATTTCTTTGAACTTTATCATGGGTAGAAAAGGCTCAGGAGCTAATAAATGTATGATCGTGATTGGTTTTTTTACAAATATTTTGTCTAACTACAATGGTGACAAACAAGCATACGACCTGTAGGTATGGTGGCAAGCAGACCCCGTAGCCTATTGCAGCCTGTGACTCCAGACGATTCACAAGTGCCTTGCTGAACAAATGCAGATCCCTCACTCCCTCACTCTCAACACTGCAAATCCTTGGGAGCTCTGGTGACCTTCCTGACCACCAGGAATACAACAGGACATACCTACTGAGCAATTAGTGGTATTATTATATGCGCTCTTCACGCCTTAGTCAGAAGTAAATTTGAATATTCGTCGCTCGCATGGCAACTCTACGAATCAACCTAAGTACCTACTACGTCCTAATTTGGGAAAAATTCAAAAAATCTTTCTGAGAATCCTATATAAAAAAAATTACGGATATTATCCGTACTTGTACTTATCCCACAAAATACCTTCTTGGGTTACAATTACAATTCATAAGAGATTAGGCCAAAGGGCAATGGAGAGGGCTAGGAGTTTCTCTGCGTGATCGCATCAGAAATGAGGCTATCCGCAGCAGAACCAAGGTAACCGATATAGCCCTCCGAATCGCTAAACTTAAGTGGCAGTGGGCGGGGTAAATTGCACGTAGAACCGACGGCCGTCGGGGCGGAAATGTTCTCGTGTGGCAACCACGTACCGGAAGGTGCGGCGTGGGTAGGCCCCCCACAAGGTGGACAGATGACCTGGTTAAGGTCGCGGGAGTCCGCTGGATGCGGGTAGCGCAGGACCGATCACTTTGGCACTCCTTGGAGCAGTGGACGACTTTCAGCTGATATGATGAAGGCGCAATTACGTTTTGTTAGTCTACGCGTGTCGCTCCCTGGGCGAGTCAGAGGGCCTACCGCGAAAGGCATTCGAAGTTATCACTCTCTGTCATACTTACGAGTTCGTACGTAAGTGCGACAGAGAGGGAAAACTTAGAATGCCGTTCGCGGTAGGCCCTCTGATTGTCCTGAACTGGTGAGCCGACTTGTGCAGCTGTTTGTTCCAGATGTCCCTAGAATCGCCCTCAGGGCACGACGACTGGACTTGCTGGCCGAGCCGCCAGCCCGCACAGTGTCGCGCAGAAACTCGCCGCTGCTCCGTGATCTTTCACAATCACAACTGAATGCGCTCTTGGCATCAGCACCTGAGTGGGGTGGGGTGTGCGGTCTGTTTGCGGGGGGATGGGCGGCTGTGTATTATGAATGCCTGAGATACTGTGAGGCGATGGATGCTAATCTGTCCACGGTACCGATGTAAAGATGGAGGTACTTCCCTAGTAGGGGTGCTCCGAAAATGAGCGAGGTGACATTCCGCTGTGCTCTTCCCTATTAAGTAACACATTCACTGCCAAGAATCGCTAGGCGCTATATACGCTCGTAGCCGATCCCATGGTTTCTCCGTATGTAGCGGAAATCGACTATGGCGTAGGTGCCCGCTTCCGGGCAGTGAAAGTGTTAACATGACAATTTAAAATAGATTATAGGTTTGTTAACATGGCAATTCAAGTAAGATGTAGGTACACATAATGGCATAATTTACGGTCACGTTCAAAGTCTTTGAATTGTTCAAAAGGCATTAGTGAATATCGTTCCACCTACAGCTTTAATTTTAAATAAAAAAAATACAAGACCAAAAATTGCATATAAAAATAAAAGCATTTTCAATCCATCAGCAATGTTAATCACAATCCCCTGTAACGCCACTCCAATTTGACCTTTATTCGGAATTCAAATCCTAGTCCGTAATCTCTTACAGTTGCCAAATCCGCGTCCAAACCGACCAAGCGGGATTTCCGTATGACTTAAGAGAGGCTACTATATAATATATCAGACCCCCTTGATCATCATCATTTGGTAGTCCTTATCCGATTTATTACAGTACTGTCACCGGCATTAATATATGATGGAACAAAGGCCGCAAAAATATCTGATGACAACTCTATTCCTACAGCCATTAGAGCGTGTCAGATATTTTTGCGGCCTTTGATACATCATAACATCATATATTGATGCCGGTGACTGTACATTAAGCCAATAAAGTGTTACAAACTGCTAGCATTGATCTGCTGCTGTGTACATTACATTTTGCTTTTTTGATTTCGAACAATTCGAACTTTGTATGTTAATATATTATTGTTTCTTTCGTTGTCCTATAGTGTTACTTACGGTGCCTTTGCCTTCACTGCAATGGATCTGGCGGTAGACCGGCGCTGGCCATAAAGCTATCATCATGCTGAGGTCTGGGTCCATTTCATGACAAGGCAATACAATCTTATCTTATCTTATTATTTAGATTTTTGGTTCATTTTAATCTCTGCCAGTCAATAAAGAAACTGAAGAATATTCACTTTGGGTTCTTATAATTTCTACGTCGAACCAACGTTAGCGCGATCTATCTTACAGGCAGCGACATCTAGCGTGTAATTGCTTAAACAGTTCTTATTTTCGATTCTATTACTATATTATTATTTTATTCAAAACGATAGATCTAAGTCCTAAGACAGATTTTTAACTTTTAGGCACCATTAACATTTATTATTTGCAAACGACTTAAAAATAAAATAAAATTACAGAGACGTATCAAAACTTTGCCCTTTAGGCAGGGTGCCCATCACACAGGCAGCATTCCCGCGTTGAATAGCAATCGCTATTCTTTGAGCGAGAAAGCTGCCTGCGCGAGGGTCACCCGTTGCATCCCTCAACCGCTTGCTGATCTCCTTGTGGAGCCCACGCGCGCTTTTTCCCCAAGGGCCGAGTGTCTCGACGCCAAATGCGACAAAGTCGTACTGGGCGCCGAGACAGCTATATTTCACGACCTTTGATCGCTCTCGGGCATCCGCCGCTGCCCCGGCTAGTTTGGACGTGACTGGCAAGTAGGACGCTGCCAACGTATCAGCGCAAGTAGCGTCCCACACCAGTGCACGGCCCATTCGCCAGGGGATCAACGTCATCCCGTCCGGACGCTTGCCGTCGTCCCGTACAATCCGAGGCTCAAGAGCCACGGGGACGCAGGCGCTGGCAAGCGCCCTTCTCAAGATGTCGTTGAGTGCAGCGTGACGGGACAAGCGGCCGGCACCCGAGGAGCAGGCGAGTCCATGGTGACCAAAGCGATCTACCGCGGCTCCACACGAGACGCAATTGTGGTCTACGCAGACATCAACTCCAATGCGGAGAGCAACTGCAATTCGGAGTGTGCCCGGATCAATAAAATTACCTAAGTTAGGTGATGGGTAGGCATGAAGCCAGTGCCCTGACTCTGGCCTAGATGCTGCCAACAGCCTGGCTCGGTCTCGGCCAGACGAAGAGTCGATCAAAGACTTTATAGTAGCGGCGGAAGCTAACGAGTCCCATGCCCTTTGTAATTTTGGTCTAGATGGCAGAGTTGGGCTCGGTCCAGCTAGCCAGGTGTTCCTAGCTTCAACTAAGCACGCGATCTCGCAGTTTGCAGTCATTGAGACTTTAAGGATTCTACCTGCAAGATCTTGCGTGCTGTGAGTTGAAGATAAGAAGGCCGGCAAAGCCACGCTCGAGATTTTTCGAGTTCCCAGACCGCCATATCTTATGGGTAGACAGGCCTGAGTCCAAGCCTGTTCGCTAAATTTTATATTAAGAATTGATTCTAGTATGGACTTCAAAAGAGTATCAATAGGAAGGACTAGATGAGGAAATTTCCAAATTGGGCAACAACGGAGAATGTACGTAAATTTAGGAACGAGTAGGCAAAATTTTAGAATGAATAAGGCTGAGTGAGAGCTTATTTTGACTAAACGTTCAGAGTTATTTTTGAATTTTGTGATTGATTTATCTAGATCAGACGGAATGGCCTCCTCAAAAATGGGTGATCCAAGGAGGCACAGACTGTCTTTAGTCAAAATTTTAAGGTTTGGAGCTATGTTTTTAAAATCATCAATTATTTGTGCAGCCAAAAATGGATCAGTTTTTTCGGAAATGTACAGTTCACATTTATCGACATTTAGTTTTAGTCCAATATCATCAAATTTTTGTATAATTTTGGATAGATCGGCCAGGACGGATTGAGACTTACCGCCAAAGGTGCCATCGTCTAGGTACCATTACTATTACTTGTTAATTAAGGTTCAAAAAAGCTAGGCTATATATTGGTTCACTGTACGATGGTACCGTATGATACGTATATAACCGCACTAAGTTAGGTATATAAATACTACCGTACCTAGCAGGTTAAGGCTGTGTTTACACAATTCTCAAAGACAGTTTTCTCAGAGTATACACTGACCGCAGAACATCAATCGCCGGACTATCGTCTACCCACTTGAGACACGATTATTTTCTCCATGGCTATACACCAAATAAAAGTATTGCAAATACCTTAAGAGCAGAGTCCATTAGGTTTCAATAGAAGTCTGAGTCGAAGAAATTTATAAAATATGTTCTGAGCACACTCATTCAACCTAAACGCTGTATGATATTTTGTTCATGCATTTTCAGCAATAAACTGTTGTCCGGACTATTCCGCTAGAGTGTGCATTTTTAGGGTTCCGTACTCAAAGAGTAAAACGGGACCCTATTACTAAGACTCCGCTGTCCGTCTGTCTGTCTGTCTGTCTGTCTATCTGTCTGTCTGTCTGTCTGTATGTATGTCTGTCTGTCTGGCTGTCTGTCTGTCTGTCTGTCTGTCTGTCTGTTTGTCTGTCTGTCTGTCTGTCTGTCTATCTGTCTGTCACCAGGCTGTATCTCACTGATACCGTGATAGTTGAAATTTTCACAGATGATGTATTTCTGTTGCCGCTATAACAGCAAATAACCGCTATAACCTCAGAGCAATTCATACATCTGTGGCTATAACAAAACAGAATAAAATAAATATTTTTATTGATAATTGTACGGAACCCTTCGTGCGCGAGTCCGACTGTCGTCGACGCGAGTCTGACGTCCTTTGTTTTTTGTGTTATTAACCGACTTAAAAAAAAGGAGGTTCTCAATTCGTCTGTTTTTTTTCATTTTTTATGTGTGTTTGTTACGCGATAACTCGGTAATCTATGAACCGATTAGAATTTTTTTTCTGTGTTTGGAAGCATATATGTACTTCCAGATTGGTCCCGTTGTCACCAAAATCCAGTTCTGATGATGGGATCCTGGAGAAATCAAGGGAACTCTTCAAATTTTATAGGTAAACTTGAAGCAATTTAGCTACTGATTTGAAGTTGGTTAAAACTTTGATTTGAAAAGTACCTATATTATTATTGAATTATAGTCGCCTGCGCACGATCACAAACAGCATCCTGAACGTGTTTGCTGACAGGTGGAACACTCCCGTGATTAAGAGGTGATTGGCCCTTCACTGTCCAAGTTGTAAGTAGTTATGATTATTATTATAAAATTATTATTATATGATATAGACTTATGATTATTATTATAAAATTCAAAAGTGACTTATTTATATTTTATTTTATTTTTAGTTGGGGCGGAAAGGTTCTCGAGTGGCGACCACGTGCCGGAAGGCGCGTCGTGGGTAGGCCCCCCGCAAGGTGGACTCATGACCTGGTAAAGGTCGCGGGAGTCCGCTGGATGCGGGTGGCGCAGGACCGGCCATTGTGGCACTCTTTGGGGGAGGCCTATGTCCAGCAGTGGACGTCTTTCGGCTGATATGATGATGATGATGATGATATTTTATTTTATTGATTATGTTTTAATGTAAATGTTAAATTTAAATGTGTTTATCCTAAACCTATGGATAAAATATCTGAAATAAATTGCTATTTAATAATCTTTAAGTAATTATAGTAGAAAATACGAATCTAATATTCACGACCTATGTGTTTAATGGATGAAGAGTATTTTATACCGAATGTAATAAATGTTTTCTTTATAATTCAAATCTCGTGTGAATTTTGGGACAATTAACCTACTTATATATAACATTGTATACGTAATAGTGCAGGTCCGCAACAGTAGTGTCCGCAGTTACCTACTACTACCTGATTGCTAGACTAAACAATAAATGTAATAAATCAAGGCCCTATTATAAATAATTAAATAAAATGTCTAATCAATTCATTCAGAAAATACAAAAACTATAATAAATATTTGCGGACAATCTTACACAAATCGACCTAGTCCCAAACTAAGCAAAGCTTTGTACTATGGGTACTAGACGAAGATAAACATACTTATATAGATAAATAAATACTTACATACATAGAAAACATCCATGACTCGGGAACAAATATTCGTGCTCATCACACAAAAAAATGCCCTTACCGGGATTCGAACCCAGGACCACTTGCTTCGTAAGCAGGGTCACCAACTAGGCTAAAGCGGTCGTCAACTATACGTTACAGGAAAAATATTTATAGCGCGATTCAGAAATCGACGGTGACGGTACAGCGCCATCTAGCGGGACACTTGACTAACCTACGACTATAAACATTGACTCTAAAGAGAAGAAATTGTGGCTGACCAGCAGTTCTATAGAATATGTTTATACGGTTAGCGCAGGCCCGGCTAAAGAATGAATGTTGTTCAGTAAACACAACCGACAACCGGACTAATCAATCACTTACGGCAAACAGAGCCGGATAAAAACGCGAACACCCGGATTTGCATATGCGGCCCGTGGTATTGAGTGAGAAATAAAATTACCTTTGAATTGAAATATTATACTTTTGATTGAGGATTGAATTTTACACCACCCAAGTGTAGGTACTTACCTACATATATATGATAAAAATATGAAAATATATTTATTTCCGAGAGAGAATTTCAAAAACAACATAGTGGCTAAGGTTCCACACTAGGCTGGGCCTGTCCCGTGGAAACCAAACATTGCAGATTAACAATTACGCGGCTTAAAGATAGAGCAAGACAAGGTATGGAATTTTACAAATTAGTACACAAATAAGAATGTAATAAAAATAATTAATAAATACTCAATACCTACTATATTATCCAAAATATCATTTAATTATAATTAAAAATTAATAATGTGACATTAAAGAGATACAAACCATTTCCCCAACGTCGTAAATATCAATCATCTACAAAACATTTATTTTATAATTCTTTCTACAATTTTTTTGGACCTAGTCTATTTCTGCGCAAACGAGGGTAATTTTTTGTGATCAATACAGCTTATGTTAATTTTAAATACAGTACGTATGCTACGGCGTTATGTTATTTTTCCGACAAGCTATCTATCTTTTATTTTTCACGCGCTTGTTTCTTAGAAATGAAACGCGACAATATTGAAATGAAATTCTAATGCGAAATGTACGCTTCGGATTGCCCCCAAGATTAGTCAACGAAGGCTCATAAGTAGGGTTAGGATTTTGGTGACAGTTTAGCACAAGTAATGCAGTGGAGTCGCCATTGTATATTTTTTGATTTGAATAAATTAATAACTGAACGATAAATCTATATTACTGTACCGCCAATAATATATCACCTTTGCGTTTTATAGTGTATAGAGTAAACAATTTAGGTTTGTTGAAACATCGCATAATGTACTAGTTACGGCAATACGGTTTACAATGATGATATTATACTAACATTTGAATAAATTTTACTTCAAGATTTATAGAATTTTAGTTTAAGAGCTTGAACAACTTGCAACTGGAATCAAAATCTTGCACATTATCTTCTTCTGATGTTAAACGGTTGTCAAGATTATGAAAATCATATACTATGGCAATTTGTTCCATATTAACTGGCGTTATACGGTTTCTCAACTTGTGAAAAATGTGTCGAGAACGATAGAATAATAACGTCAATTATATAAGAGTCAGTTGCCGGAACTTTTTGGTCAACCAAACAGGTCAAATAGGTATGTAATATAAGTTAGTACCTATATTAGAAATTCTACATAAAATGTTTTTACCATTCAGTCACTCGTTCAATTATAAAAGTATATAACGGCGGATTTACTACATTTCTTGTGCTAAAGTGCCACGCGAATCCTGACCCTAATCATTATATCATTGTACAGTACAAGTGTAATTAAACAAGAATTAATATTGACGTAGTAAAAGAGGGTATTTCGAATGAAAAGTATACTGAAACTTATTCCAATGAAAAATTATTCAAGACCTTTAATACATTAACATTATACATTTCAACAATATATTATGTTTTTATTGAATTTTTATGAATCAATTTACTTGTATCAAACCAATAAATTAAATTACCCATACATTATTGGTTTATCAATCATTTATTCATTCATTAATTCAATCAAAAAATATATAACAACGTCTCCTTTGCTCTTTGTTCACCTTTGCCATCTAACATCCCAACTCTACTCATAAGTAATGTTTGAAGTGCAAACATACATTAAGCCAATGCACTTCATAATAAAGAATACTGCTGGATAATCTCCATTATCTGCCATTATCTTACTTAACCTCATTATTGATAAGTATTGTGCCAGTAAAACTATAAAGTATTAAGATTACATACCAATTAACCTATAAAACGGATTTGGACGGGATTTACATTGGACGACATGGATTGTTGAACAAACTATGATGATGCTAACTGATGTATGATGAGTATTTCTTGATTTTATATGTTGTTCTCTGATCATGTAGGTAGGTATTGTTGTTGTCACGAATAAATTTTAATGTTTATTCTATTCTATTTTATTCTGAGATTAAATAAGACAGTTTTTAGATAATATTGGAGGTAAGAATTAACACAGAATACCAAGTGGCCTTAACTTCATATAATTTATAGATTTTGTACAATGTGAGGGCAATTTTGTATGCGATTTGCATTTACACGGGTTGTTGTGTCGCCAACAAATCTTATGCTTAATATCAACTGTGTAAAAATAAAATTCTTAGAATGAACGCAAAAGCATGTACGAGTATGTGTACGGTAAGATCCTACATGTAGAATTGCCCTGATTGAACTCACATTCCATTACCATTTATCGAACCGACATCGACATTACTAACAATGTAAAATATAGCTAAACAAATGTTCGTAATTATTGGCTACACAAAAATGAACATCGACAAAAAACTATTACAACCATTATCCTCAACCTTTTAAACGATATAAATAAAAAAAAACAAAAGGCGCGCGGTAAATTCGGCGAACAATAAATCGAGAGGCTTCAAACCGGCTCTACGATTCACAATCCCGTTTCCACTCACCTTTCCAATCGCTTCCAGCTAACTTGATCCTGGTTCATTACAACTATACGTACAAACAATGTCAGACTTACATTGGTTTGCCGAATGCCAGTATATGCGTCGTGAATACCAGCTGTCCTCTGGGTGCTATCGATCGTTGACCGGTCGAGTGTGCATCGATGGCCAGAGCGATAGCGATAATGATGACGTCCGGTTAGATTAAAAATACACATATTAAACACATTAGTGTGTTTGGCTTTGATTTAAAGGTAACTTGAGCGTCACCTGAAGATGAATGTTCAATTTGAATGGACAAACTTTGAAATAAACCGTGGCCAAGGATGGCGCAAAATAGCAGGTTAAAAAAATACACATACCTACCAGATCACAAGTATTTATTGCATGAGACGAAGGCAAGGGCGATTAATATGTAATTTGAAGGTTCGCCGTGTGGTAACATTATTATGGAGAGATAGCATTGTTATTAAATGGAATTTAAATTATTGTTCGTTGTAAAGATAAGAGTCAAAATAATTTTAAAAAAACATAATCATTGTTCATCATGTCAAGCGTAAAATCCTTTCCCACAACGCATAAAACATTCCACTTAAACATAACGTGTTAATATTCAAATATCGGAACAAATGTCTAGAATTATTAAGAACGATCGAAAAATCATATTTTGATGGTCTTCAAAATATTACCACCGATTGGAGACGACATACCAATGTCATTTTAACATTGCTTAGGTCAAAGCATACCTACATGTATTTTTATTTAGTAACAATTATTCAATAAGTAACACATGCTAAAAATAAAATAACATTGCTTTCATCAAAATCCAACCTTAGTTAGAGATAAGGTTATTGATAAGTTTAGTAATGTCAAAAAGATTTAATGAGTCAGTTTAAATGTATGTGTGTCATGAGGTATGGACCTAATATTTGAGACAAAGATTGACCTCCCTGGCGACAGCCCAAAACGCTTCATACTAATTGACTAAAGAGGATTGTGAACTGCCTCTACGAGACGCGGTAGGTATTTAAAAAAATGCTATCTGTTTCACACCACTCTGCCTCCCGAGCCGTATTGTGCGATAGAGAGAGTTGCAAGTCATGGCACAGAATAAGTAATAGTACAAGTCATGGAGGCAATTGCCTACATTTCCTTGTTGAAATATTGTTTCGGGTGATAACGTTTTTACCCCCCTAAACCTTTATAAAATGCAACAATTTTATTATTATTGGATTAAGTATAGTTTAATATATGTCTGCACGTTTTCCTTTTTTAGTAAATCAGTTTAGATTCATTAAAAAAAATAAAACCATAGACAAAGTTTTGAAGTCAAAATTATAGAATTTTAGATGCTAATAACTTTTAACGTAAGCAATATTTCTTAAAAATCGAAACATACAGAGCTATTTTTTTATTATATCTACAACATATCCAAAAAATATAAAAATCGAACAATGTTTACGGGGTGAAAAACGGTATCGCTTTTTGTGTGAAAATTTACAGGTTCACATTCCTCTTTAGAGTACTTATGACGTCACAACCCGTTATTTGTACTAATCTTTGTATGGAAAATCAAGTAAATTGCTGTTTCGGTCACGAATTACTGCGTTTAGGTCCATAGTTGTTCTACAATTTTGTTTCAATAAAAGCGTAAGGATTCTATTGGTAGCTTTAGATTTACTCTTGGCCAATAAAAGAAAATGCATATTTTTGACGTGATAACGTCTTATAAATCGATGAACACCGGCAGCGCGCACGAAAAAGTATGACTCATTGTCCCGTTACGCCTGAGCCGAGCGTACGGCTTTATGACGTTAACACGTAAAATTATCGTCCGTTAACCGACTTTATAGACAACCAATTTTTCACAACTTTCAAGATAACTTTTTATGATATTAAGTAGGTAGGTACAATTTTTTATTTTTATACTATTCTTATTACAATAATTTGATGGTTTACTATCCAAGTAGCAACACTAGGTACGTTATCAATTTTAACATGAGTCTACAGCCCTATTACGCTGGTAATAATTTAATAATATAATATATAAATTAAATACTACTGAAACGTTAACACAGTCGAGTTTCGAATATACGGGTTAAAATACTATGTTGTAGATAATTTAGTTTTATGGCAATGGCTCCCAAACTTTTCTGTAATGACCCATTCAGAGCATTAAAGTTTAAATGGATGTCACAAACAACAGGAATGTTGATTGATAGTCAAATCAGCGTATATTTTATCCTCAAAAACGCCCTGTTAGTGTGACATTTGTATGAAAATAGAAACTGGTGACGTCACGGTTTCAGCATAGGTACTCGTAAGTAGTCAAACAGCGTCTATTTTTTCCCGACTACGGCAGAGACGAAAAAAAAGCTATGATTTTAGCAGTCTATTGTTTGTATTTATTTACGTGTCTCGTGATACTGAATCGGTTTTGATGAATGAAGTAACAATCGATTCGAAATTATGCTCCGGGTGGCGTATTTACGTTTGCGTGTTCAGTAGGAGACATAGAAATATAAGATAACTTCACGCGTAATCTCTATGCCTCCTACAACAGCACGCAAACGGAAATATATTAGTTTAACAAACCCGAGCGAGTTTTGAGGCATACACGCAAACGGAATTATACGCCTCCGGCGTCATAGGATTCCTTTTGTATGAAATAAAAAGTATTTTGTACTTTTTATGCTGGTTATTGATCTTTATGTAGTAATATTAGTAAATAATAATATAAGTTGAACCGTGATGTTATCCGAGTATGTTTCACATGAGTTTTGTTTATTGATACCTAATTTATATAGATAATTTTCTCTGTGTCCAGCAGTGGGAGGTATGTAGGCTGATGATGATGATGATGATGATGATGATGAATGTAATTTTTGCTGTAGTCAATTACCGTATTCTATAAAATGCTCGCAAATTTTAGGCTACTACGTAACTGTCATGCATGACTCCCAAATATGCTGCAAGTATAATTTTTATGTGATGAAGGTTCCCTTAGGGTTTTAGGTTACCTATATCATGCCCAACTCCAGGTTAAACATTAATATTAAATAAAGGCTCTGATGTCAACGGCTCTCAAAACAGTTTAATCGACATGGGCAAAAAAATAAAAAACGTGCCGTGTGAAACTCGTTATATTATCCCGTCTTAAGTGTCTCTTCCATAATTAAAGTAGTCAAGAGCATATGTGGCTAGCGCGTGAGGATTCCGTAGAAGGAATTAAAATCGACACTCATCTGTTTGCAATAGAAAATATTATAAGATAGGTACCTAGGTACGAATTCAAAAAAAGGTTACATAGCTATCAATTTCTGACATAATTATATTCATATGAAATTGTACAGAGGTTTCACGAAGGCCGCTATACGACTACTTCCAATATAATATGATAAATCTATTTGTAATTATGACGCTACCTACGTTTCCTATAGAAAAACATTTCACCAGTGACAGAAGTAGTCAGAAAGATGCATTGCTAGTTTTAAGGATAAAGGTTATTTTTTTTACTTCTACTCCGAACGTGGGACCCTAAACATGCTTATCAACGCACTTGCTAAGTCTGACGACCATGTGGTGCATTCCTTTATCACTCCTCGAAGTTATCCCACCGCTACCCATTTAGCTATCCATTGCTGTGTGTATACCGACGCAAGCGGCAGAAGTGCAGTGGCAGTGTTGATGTAACGCGTGAAGAGTATAACCTCAATTCGTTTGGAAAGCGTGTGTTGCGCGCGACGTTGGCGTGACGTGATAAGTATGACATTTCACTGCTGCGCGCCGGCTGGGTTCCATAGCCAATGCGCTGCGCGCGCCGCTGTTATGCCACACGGCCACACGCATACAAGTCAGACGCCGGCCGGTCGCCTCGCGCATTGAAACTATTAAATTCGAAATTTAAATTCACCTAACGTTCAGGATTCGAGTTTTTAATTGAAACATCACAGACTATTTACTTGTGAACACGTGTTTTTAACTTGTTTGTGGTTAGAAATCGTATTGCGTTTCGTTTTGATGGAACTCGAGTGATTCTGTGAAATGGGTCATGGAATATTGATGAATTAGTGAAGCATTGTGTTGTAAGTATTGTTTTGCTTTTTCTGTTGTGTTGTTGCATTTAAGTAAGTACTCTTTTTCTTTTATCAAATTGGAGGAGTGGAGTTATCTGTTGCTTTATTTAGAATGCCATTAATAGCATTATAATTTTATCCTAAGGACTAACACGGTTGCAAATCAACGAAGTATAGTTTTTGCTCGTGCTCGTCTAAGCACTGTCTTATACTCGCAGAATAGGCCAATTTGGGTTTGTAAGTCTTCCGTTAAGTCAATTATGTTTCATGCGTTACTACAGTAGACGCATTATTTAAGGTTACTTTACTAAATGATTATTTGATACCTACTTGTAATGTAATGTAATGCAGATAAAAGCTCGGTACTAATGAAATTACCAAAAGTTTTCAATAATTAAAATTTGCCTGCTGTCATTTAACTAATGAAAGATAACAATCAATTAGTAAGAGTTAAGCTAACCGTTAAAATACTTTATTAATGTGAAAAACATATGCAATATGTAGACATATTGCATATGTTTTTCAATTAGTAATATTATGGTAATTTGGACAAAGCATGATACCTACTCAGCTTTTCTAGTTAAGATTCAAACAATCTTTAGAGGTAAGTAATTAATGATCGTGACGCGACGTGGAATGCGCACCGCATCGCGCATCTGTCGAATAATTATGATGGAAAATCTATCTATATATACCTATAAAAGGCAAAGTCCTGACTGATTGACTCACTTAAATCCAGGGATTGTAACCGGTCATTTTTTGTGTGGGAACTGTAACCGGTTTTTTTCGTTCTTTGTTAATTATCATATTCATTCATTCATCATTTTCTAATTGGGCAATCTAATAATACGCACTCGTTACCTCAAAACACAACTGAGTCCTACATATGAAGTAAAAAATAGTTTGAGATATGTGGTTATTTCAAGGTATTTGAAAAAACCGCTTACAATCCCTGCTTAAGAGGATTGTGAAGTGTCCATACGCGGCGTGAGTAGGTATTTAAAAAAATGCTATCTGTTTCACACCGCTCTGTGCCTCACCCGTATCGTGCGATAGAGAGAGTTGTAAGTCCTGCAGGTAATTGCCTACAATTTCTTGTTGAAATATTGTTTCGGGTTTTTACCCCCCTAAACCTTTATGAAATGAAACAATTTTGGTATTATAGGATTAAGTACACTTTAATCTAAGTCTGTACGTTTTCTTTTTTTTGTAAATCAGTTTAGATTAATCTATAAAAAATAAAACGGTAGACACATTTTTTAAGTCAAAAATTCAGATTTTTAGATGCTAATAAAATAACTTTTAACGTAAGCAATATTTCTTAATAATCAAAACGTACAGACCTAGTTTTTCATTATATCTACAACATATCCAAGCATTATAAAAATCGAACTATGTTTACTGGGTGAAAAACGTTATCGCTTTTTGTATGAAAATGTACAGGTTCACAATCCTCTTAAATCAACGCCCAGCCCAAACCATTGAACCTAGAACGCTGTTTTTTCTTTCAGCGTTTTGGAAAATTCCGCCCCTAAGGAGGTTAAAAGGGGGTGCAACGTTTGTATGGAGGGAACATTTTTTTGGCTAGAAACTTGAAACTTTGTAGAAAGATTACTTATTAGAATAAAAATAAAGTACTTTCAGAGTATTGGAAAGTTCCGCCACTAAAGGGGTTAAAAATTTGTAGAAAGATTACTTATTAGAATACAAAAAGCGGCCAAGTGTGTGTCGGACTCGCAAATGAAGGGTTCCGTAAAATAAATTGCGGTTTACGATTTATGACGTATTAAAAAAAAACTGCTTACTAGATCTCGTTCAAACCAATTTTCGGTGGAAGTTTGCATGGTGCATCATATATTTTTTTTAGTTTCATCATTCTCTTATTTTAGAAGTAACGGGGGGGGGGGGGGGGGGGGGGGCACATTTTACCACTTTGGAAGTGTCTCTCGCGCAAACTATTCAGTTTAGAAAAAAAATATATGGGAAACCTCAATATCATTTTTGAAGACCTATCCATAGATGGGTCAATCAGTATCCATAGATAGACACGTATGGGTTTAATGAAAATATTTTTTTTGAGTTTCAGTTCTGAGTATGGGGACCCCCAAAACTTACTGTTTTCTTCAATTTTTGTGTAAAATTTTAATGCGGTTCACAGAATACATCTACTCACAAAGTTTCAACAGTATAGCTCTTATAGTTTCGGAAAAAATGGCTGTGACATACCTACGGACGGACAGACAGACAAACAGACATGACGAATCTATAAGGGTTCCGTTTTTTTGCCATTTGGCTACGGAACCCTAAAAAGTGCTTTAAGCGTTTGTTGAAATTCATCCTCTAAAGAGTTATAAGGGGGTTCAGAGTTTGTATGGAGAGCAAGACAATTTTAAAGTAAAAGATTTGTAATTTCGGTTTTAAACTGTTTGTTTAAAGATTAGTAATCTAAATTCCGCTTTTCTGAAATTGATCCCATAAGGGGGTTAAAAGACATTTATCCCCTAAAGGGGCTAAAAGTAGTTGGAAGTTTGTACGTTGTACAAGACAATTTTAAAGTAAGAGAACTGTAACTTCGGTCAAAAACTAGAAAACAAATTACAGCGTTTTTAAAAAAATATTTCCTTAAGGAGGTTAAAAGGGGTTTGGAATTATGTAAAGTGAACAAGTAATTTTTGAAGTAAGGGAATTCTTCGGTCATGTACTATTTGGTAAGCCATTAATTAGTCAAAACACATAATCCAACTGCTAGCAGAAAAGTAGGTTAGGTTAAAGTTAGAAGTTTAGAATTGCGAGCCTTACAGAACTTAAAATATTACTATTTGTAATAAATAACGGACATTTCAATTTCAATTTAATAGCAATTTAAACCAACAAACTCATCGCACTGTTAGCTTTTACGCTTAATCCCTAAACGGATTTTGATGAAATTTGGCGTAGAAGTAATTTGAGACCCTTATTAGGATAGTTTTGATCTCGGAAATAATCCCTTAAGATGGTATAGGTAGAAGTTTGTAAGCAATAATTTTTCTAGGACAAGTTCTACGCGGACAGTTGTTACGTTGACAGAATTAACAAGGAAAATAAAAACCCAACGTAAGATTTTTTCTACGAGAACATTTTGAGTACATTTTGAGTGTATACTTCGTCTTATGACAAAAAAAAATGACAAGAGCCAAAATATCTGAAATTAATTACTTAAGTAATTACATTTCCTAGTTCAGGCATACTTTGGAAAATAATATAATTTTCACATGAATGCCTTTTACCGCAATTACGAGTAGCTTCCGGCGCAAGTAATTAATGTCCAATTAATAATTAACAGCAATATGTCACACGTAGTGGAGGCAGTTATGAAGTTTACCCAAAAAAAGTTATCAAGGTATATGCTTCATCATATATGTTCCTTGAGTAATTATATCTAAGCATTTCTGGGGATCGATGAGGGGCACATGTTACGGATTGCAATTTGATTTACATTTGGACGTTGCACAGGCTCGTTAGCATAGCACAGCGCGTGACGTGACCGACCGCAACACTATAAATTCAAATCAATATCAAATTGAAATGTGTAACATAGGTATATCTGAAATGGACCCCTAAGTAATAAACACGTGGGGCAGAATATAACAGAGGCATCAGATTTACCTATCTCAGAGTGAAATGGAATTTAAATTAAGTGCGCAGGGTAAGTGGCCTCCTGTATCCGGCACGCAGACGCCATATTGATAACCTGTGTCAGTTTCTTACGCGTACGTCGAAGTGTGAGAGCAAGCTAGATTATTACTATTTGGCCCCGCGGTTCCATCCAGAACCGAAGCAGAGCCACGGGATTAAATACAGCCTATATCCACCCCGAAAATCCATTCTTTGAAGTGGCAAATTATATTTTTAATAGGATTAGTGATTTTGGTAACTATACCCCTACAAAGTTGCATTTCAGACATTATCTAATTATTATAAGTATGGATATGCATAAAATAAAACAGAATGTTCATGCTCCATTTATAGAGAATTGTTTTTAACTATGATGAGAAAAATAAAACTTAAGTAGCTGTTCTATTTCGGATGCTCAAATTGTAATTACGTAATTAGGTAGTTACGTACCTACTTATGTACTTGGGTTCCATTCCAGAACATGAGAAATTGAGTTAAGGTTTTAAATCTTATTAATTACTGCGGTCTCCCACATTTGAATATACTTTTATAGCAAGCAAGTAAGTAAGTTAGAGCACACTAACCATTATATCTCCTTAAGAGGCTGACAAGACCTAATTTATTGAAATTGATATTATTTAAGCAGTTTTTTTAGAAAAACTCTTGGTTCTAGATAGGGTTTCTGCTCGAGACTTCTCGAACTCGAGACAACTCGAGAGTTTCGCCTCCATTCGAGACGAGAAACAAATAGCCGACTCTCGAGACTCTCGAGTTCCGGCGAAGACGAAATAAGGGCTAAAGTCAGGCTCGCCATTTTGCCGCTTTTAACAATGATAACGCCGCCCGCGCACTATATAGGTAAACACGAACAGCGGACATCTCACTCGCACGCTTTGTACGGAAAACGAGCGTGTTTTCAGTCTGGCTGCAAACATAGTAACCAAGATAAGAAACCGGCTTTCGGACAAATCGATTAACGCTTTAATATTCTTAGAGTCCTACTTTTTAAGACAAAAATAACTTTTTAATAATTATACTGAATTATAAAAATGATTAGCTGTTAACATAGGAATGATGAATGATCATACAAATTATTAATATATATCTCACTTAGATCATCAAAAGACTGTTAAATAAGTATGATTGTTGAAACTCCTCAATTTAATGTCACGTCATTGTAGTTAAATCGTTTGTTTGTGATGATTATTGTATTATTTGCATTTGATTCCTAGTCCTAATTTTATTTAAATAAGTCTAGCCTTGCTTGTTAGAAGAAAAGATCTCTATAAAAAATACCAGTTTATGTCTGATTAAAAGACTGAAAAAGTAGATTAGGTATGGTATATTGTTTTTATTTTAAATTTTGATTTTTTGTAAGATTTTAGTTTTTGTATGTTTGTAAGAAGAATTTTAATTTTGTTTTGTTTGTATATCTAACTTGTAGTGCAAAGTGCAATAATAGAATTCTGATTTTTATTTGTTTTTCATTTTATTTTCAGCATTAATTTACAATTTCTTACCAAAGACTCGAGAGTCGAGACAACTCGAGAAATTGGAGTCGAGAATTCTCGAAACTCGAGAAATGAAATGAGGCGAGAAACGAGAAACCCTAGTTCTAGAGCACATCAAAAAATATATAAATTAATATTCATCATATTTCCAAGACCGTAGCGGACTCGAAACATAATTGGACGAAATCGGCTCAATAGAAAATAATTGCAAAGATTGGTCTTAAAATCATCTTAAACGGTTCTAAGTCTGCAATTAAAAACATGAAGTCCACATATTCATACCTTAACCACTAACAAGCCATATTTCACAAATAATATATACCTACTTTTTTTATATTTAATAATTATTTTCTTCTAAGACCTGGCCGCCCAAGTAACACTCGCTCTCGTTTACTCCGATACAAATAGACAGTGTGCGCTTTTTTGGTGTTGACTGACACCGCCTTAAGGCGACGTGAGCTCCAAAAACGGATTTAAAAAAAATCATAGTTCTTGTTTGGATTATAATACGGCTGCTTTAAATTTAATTAGCAATCTTGAGTCATTTTTTGAGGGAAATCAGCTATTCGAATCCTGAGTTTTTGACTTTCGCTTGATAGAAAAAAAATCACGAACATAGGTCTAAAATACACTTTCAAAAATTCTAACAAATTATGCACAACAGCTAAACATAATACAATTGGTTTTTAAAATCGGCAATGTCATGTTTGAGGGAAATCAGCTATAACTTTTTTATTTATTAAAACGCACAAAGAAATACAATTAAAAAACATGATATCCGCGTTTCCAAACACGCACTTCCATCTCGCTCACGCTTATGCTCAGTGAGAGGGAGAGAAGACCACGAACCTACGTCCCCTTAAGGGATAGGTATAAACTATCATACGTACTTCTGATAATCAAGGACCTTAAAGTATGTCTACCTACACTAATCTAATTTTATCTAGCAGTTTAATGGCTGTATACATAAACGTTCAACAAACCTATTTTAGCTAAAATCCCGTAAAATTAGTTTGTCTTTATCTGTCACAATTTTTTTAATGTACCTATACAACTAAGCGTTTTAAGACAAGAAGTCAGACGAGATGTGACAGTTCCTTTCACTTTTTAAATATATATACATAATATAAAGATGGAATCAGGATTAAGAAGCTAACTTTCTCACGAAACCGAAGTTTTTGCGCATGCATTCGTCAATCTGTTGTGACAACAATACAAAACCAAAGAATCTATTGTTATCTGCAAGGCAATTTCTAAACTAACAAAAGAATGCATTTACCCTAACAGTGCATTTGGCGCAAGTATTACGTAAGATGTTTTTCTAATATACCGTTACAAAAAATAAGAATGATGTCAAAACTTAAGACCGACTTAAAGAGCAGCAGCTGTTTTCTGGAATAACGTATAATTGTAATAATTAACTTACGTAACTGTGAGAAAAAAATTAAAGCAGTACAGTCGCCATCACATACATAGGTACACTATAGGTGTTCAAAAATATCGGCACATGCACCCTAATGCCTTGAAAATAGAGGTGTGTTCCGATGTTTGTGACGTGCTTGTTTGCTCCGATGTATGTGATGGCGACTGTACCTATTTTTTTATTATTCTTATCCTGTAGGTATTTATTGATTATGCTTATCTTTTAGATTTATATCCGAGTTAACTAAAGCGGGATAAAGATAACATTCGGTATTAATGACTAGTATGTTTACAGAAAAATATCTAAATTCATTTGTTTAAAATGAAGGTATTTTTATAAAAAGTAAAAAAAAACTAAAAAAACAATAATAAAAAGGGGTAAAAAAGTCGCTTAGAGTGCAAAACCCACGGTAAACGGAAATACAAATTATATGTACCTACAACATGAACGGAAACACAAATTATATGTGGACCAGCAACAATAGATAATATGAGATACCTACCAGTAATATTAGGAGATTCCATTTCAACACAGTGAGTGTCAGTACAGTCAAAAGGATTTTATGCAAAGTTTGACGCTCTTGCGTGCATTAATAAAAATATCCATGCTTTGTTTTGCAGAAACTACTAAAATATAAGGATGATTATCATAAAATTAATTAAATTAAAACTTAGTTAAGGCGCTGTTAACACCAAAAACGCGCACACTGTCTATTTGTATCGGAGTAAACGAGAGCGAGTGTTATTTGGGCGGCCAGGTTTTAGAAGAAAATAATGATTAAATATTAAAATAAAAAAGTGTGGATTATTCCTGAAATATGGCTCGGTAGCGGTTTAGGTATGAATGTGTCGAAAATATAAGGACTTAGAACCGTTTAAGATGATTTTAAGACCAATATTTGCAATTATTTTCTATCGAGCCGATTTCGTCCAATTATGTTTCGAGTCCGTCTACGGTCTTGGAAATATTATGAATATTTGGTAACTTCTTTTTTTTTGATGTGCTTAGAACCAATAGTTTCTCTTAAAAGAACTGCTTAAATAATATCAATTTCAACAAATTAGGTCTTGTCAGCCTCTTAAATCTAAAAAAGGCCCTCGAGGCATTGTACCAAGGATGCTGGCGGCATTTCCTCGCTGAATTGCAATGCTCATGCGTTGCTCTTGAAAGCCGCCAGCTCTTCGGTCACCAGTTAGGTACATCAACCAGACGTTTCGCGATTTCCGCAAATAACTTGTGCACACTCGGACCCCACGGACCGACGGTCTCGACGCCAAAGGTTACAAGGTTGTACTCTCTGCCGGGGCCTCTATAGGTATTTATTACGGATGGATTCACGTTTGTAGTGAAGGCCATTATCTAGATGGCGATTAAGTTGTTTAATCTCTAGTTGACCAATGCCACTCCTATGGTATACTATATAACATCCAATGGAGCTTCAAACTTTATAATATGAACTGTGAGTCACTGTTTGTACTATTTTTAAGCAGAGGTGAATAAACTCACTAGCCTTGAAACAGATTTTATGGCATTCTACTGGCTGAGGTTATTGTCGTTGAGATAGCTGTACGTATTATAATTGCTAATTAACTAGCCACTGTAATGATGAATTAAAATTACGATTATTCCTACTCAATACCTATAATATCAACATTGAGGCGACGATGAGGACATTATTCAAATATTCACCGTATTTGACGCGATTCTCTGTAAACTCGGAATTCATTGTCTATGCCTATATATAAATAAATAAAAATTGTTATGTATAATTTTTAATCAACTAAAAAAGATAATTACTCGATCTACTCGTACATGTTCTAAGCATACAATAACAAAAACACTTTTATAGTGCCCAAAAAACAGTCCTCTTGGTAAAAACGTGGCAAAATCAATAACTATTGTAATTGTTAGTGACAATGTTAAAAGACTTCATTTTATTAATTTAATAGACCTAAAAAATCTTATGTTAATGTTGTTCGCCAGTTTTTAGCACAGTCTTCCGGATCCATATTTAAAACTGTCAGAATAACTTTTTTTCATTTCTTTACAGTAACTTTTATCCTTTTTAAGCTTGCCCATTGATAATATTTGAGTACCTACTTACTAATATTATCCTATAAAAAAATCAGCCAGGGGACTGTTCGTCCGGACAAAAATATGCCCAGAGCGAACGAGTTTACAGAGAATCGCCCTTGATTCAGACTGATGGTAATAAAGGCCCATAATGCATTACTCTTCCACATAAAATTTGCCGGCACGGGATCTCTGTCGCCAGCTGTGTTATTTGCATCGACCCGGATCAACTTCATGCATCATTTAAAAACTTCCAAGTTGTTAACACATCCACTGACCGCGCAGCAGTCGATATTGTCGACGATACGCGGGTGCAGCTCGCTAGGCCACGGACCCTTCTTAACCCTGGTCATAGAATGTAAAAAAGTAATATTTTTGCAATAAAAACCGTTAAATAGCAATAAACTGAACAATTTCTTATCGCAACCACAATCAGTCATGGGCCAAATGAGCAATTTATTCAATCGGTTTTGGAAACGAAAGGATTGGTCTTGCATACTGCATTCGCAATACGTGGTTATAAATTAGGGGGAAGTTATGACAAGGTCGAGGTAAAATGCCGCCTTGGCCGTGGCAAACAAATTAGAAATAGTACCATTACACAACTAGAGCGGAAAAACAGAATAATGTCTCAAGTTGCGGGTGTTTATCGCCCAAGCCGAAAGCGATTAATTTGATTACTACCACCACCACGGGAACAACAATTACATCTTCTACCTTATAATCTGACTACTTTATAATTTTTATTATATTTTGACGTTTAGAGACGCTATACATCTTTAACAAATCTAGATTGTTATTGCTAATATGATAAGTTTTTCGACATCTCAGTCTAATATTTGAATTAATGAATTTTTTAAATGTTTGTTTTTTTGTTGTTAATTTTTTCTACAACGTCTCCAGTTTTTAATCAAAGTCACCTTACAGTTGGTTTGGTTTGAACGGGTGATTCTATACGATGTTTTAATAATTACAAAAACATCAAAAAAACACTTGAAGTCAACTAATTTTTATTAGCATAGAAAATTTTTCATAATAATTTGATGCATAAAAAACTTAACACTAGGCACTTAAATCTACTTAACTACTAGTATATATACCCTCTCCAAGGTCACAGCCCTTGGGAAGGGTGCCCATAAGGCTGGCTACATTTCCTCGTTGAATTGCAATTCCAATCCGTTGGCCGAGGAAGTAGCCAGCCCTATGGTCAGCCGTATTATCTAAAATTTTTTTCTTTATTTCTTTATAAAGCCTATGGGCGTCAGGACTCCACGGCCCGAGAGTTTCAACCGCGAAGGCCGCAAATATGTAGGTGTTTGTCAGGCCCGCATATTTGCGGCGCTTCGCGGCTTCTGCCGTTGTTGCCGCCCCGCCCCCCCTCAAAGAAGTTGTGGCTAAATGGGACGGGGCCATGGTGTCCACGCAGGTGGCGTCCCAGATAAGAGGCCGACCCATCCGCCACGGAATGAGTGTCAATCCATCGGGTCTCCTGCCATCGTCACGAGCCAGGCCGGGAGGTTCCAGGACGGCAGGCACGTTTACGCTGGCAAGAGCCCGACGGATGACGTCATTAATGCTAGCGTGGCGGGATAAGCGGCCGGCACTCTTTGTGCATGAGAGGCCGTGGTAACCCAAACGGTCTACCTCCACTCCGCAGGGGCAGCGGTGAGGTACTACGATATCCGCGCCTAGACGGAGACCGACAGCCAACCTTAAAGAATTGTTGTCTAGGAGAGTTGCACAGTGAATAGAAGGGTAAGCGTGTAGCCAAAATCCGGATTCGGGTTGCGATAAAGCCAATAAACGGGCTTTTTCAGTCCTCGTAGAGGCAGAGTTTAAGAGCCACTCTGATGCCTGGCGGCAAAGAGGTTCATCCCAAGTTCTTTGTACTGCTTTATTTGATGGCAGGGGTTTACCCGGGCAGGCTAGCTGCCACGCATCCTCTGTTTCGTGTAAGTACGCTACCTCAAAATCTCGAAGTGAGGGAGTAACGATTTTACCTATAAGTGGTAACGTACTGTGAACAGAGGAAATAAAAGCAGGAAGAACGATGCTGGAAATTTGCCTGATTCCCAGGCCGCCATGTCGGATTGGCAGGGTAGCTTGTAGAAATTGCCTTTCATTGATTTGGACGTTGAAAAGTTTTTGGATATATAGATGCATGATGTTGTCTATTTTTTCGCATAAATTAGTAAATTTCCAGAAGGGGCTACACCTTAATGCGTAAGTCAATTTGGGGACAAAAAGGCAGGACCGAAGAATGAAAAGAGCCATGTGTGAGTTTATTTTGAGGAGTCGGTCAGAGTAATCAGAGAAACGGCGAATTTGGGAATCGACAAAATCCGGGATTGCTTCTTCGAAAACTGGGGCTCCGAGAAGATGAAGTGAGCTATTTGAGAGGACTTTAATGCCTGGACAGATGTTGTTAAAACTGTCAATAATCTGCGATTTATTTACAATTTCAGGACTTATAAAAATCTCGCATTTATTCATATTGAGTTCCAGACCGATCTCTTTAAACTTTGGAATTAAAGATGAAAGGTCGCTGAGAACTGAGCTCGCTTCACCACCCAGGCTGCCGTCATCGAGATACCACATGTTAAATTTGGAATTTAGAGCCGAAATTATGGGATGAATTGTAAGACTGAAGATGGCTGGCCCTAATGGGTCGCCTTGTTGACAACCGACAGCGGAGGAAATATTGTGGTTTTTGTACATTAATTTTGAGGGTGAACTGTAACATTGCCAAAGATATGGATATAAACTAGGGATATTTTTTTGAACTTCTGTCAACAAAGCATCGCGGTTGACGGAATTGAACGCATTTTTGACATCTAGTTTTACGAGTATCTGTTCTTTGGAGTTGAGAAGGTAAGTTCGGCAAGCATGGACGGCGGCTTCACAACCACCTCTAGATCCAAAACCCAGTTGGACTGGCTGAAAGATAGGCTCTAAGTCCTTCACGACGTATTTGCAGCAAACCTTTGATGTTAACCTTCTGAATGTTGACCCTATAGCAATAGGGCGAATGCCACCATCTTTTTTGCCAAGTGAAAATAAAAAAAGTGAAGTCAAAATAAAAAAGTTTTTGAAAATATATTACACTTGTAGATCTCCAAAGCTAGCTTTTAAAATGTGATTAGGTGATTACTTTATAAAAAAAAACGTCTCCCACTGGAAACGAAGTGGCATTTTCAGCAGGCGTATGGATGGCGGTAATTGTCACTTTATGCCCAAGTGTAACATCATCAATATCATCATTGTAGGTACCTACATTAGTAATATTAATTAAATAGTAACCCATAAAAACATTCCATGTATAAAATAGGCCAAGTCTCGAACCTCTTCCACAGTAAAAAGTGGTGAGATATTTCGTAGAGCCAAGTCAGGCATTCTTATTAATCTTTATTTGCTTGCTAAATTAAATTCTGCAACTTGGGAATCACACAACTTTTGGTTCTGCCCAAATCAGCGCAGTTCAAATACCTCGGCTCTGTCCTCTCGTCAAACGCAAGCGTGGACAATGACGTGACCCACCGAGTGAATTCAGCATGGCTAAAGTGGAGATCCCTGTCTGGCGTTATGTGCGACCCAAAAATGCCTATTAAAACAAAAGGGAAAATATACAAAGCTGTTGTCAGACCCACTATGATCTACGGAGCAGAATGCTGGACCGCTAAAAAAGGGCACGAACAAAAGCTGCACGTGGCAGAAATGAAAATGCTTAGGTGGGCTGGCGGTGTCACACGCCTCGATAAGATCCGGAACGAATATGTCCGCGGCTCGTTCAAAGTTGCACCGGTCACGGAAAAACTCCAAGAAAGCAGGATGAGATGGTATGGACATATTATGCGACGAGATGAGAACTACTCCGTGAGGAAAACCCTGAGCATCCCAAATCACCCCCGAGGAAGAGGAAGACCACCTGCAACGTGGTGGTCCAATGTCGAAAAAGAGATGAGGACACTTAACCTGACTACATCGACAACCCAGGATAGAATATCCTGGCGCCAACGTACGAGGAGGCCCGACCCCATCTAAAATGGGAAATGGGCTGGGCAAAGAAGAAGAAGGGAATCACACAACTTTACTGCATTTACTAATTTTTACATTACCGGTACCTAAAACAAGGCCGTAATCGTTCCTCTTTACAAAGGGAAAGGATCACAACTTGACTGCAAAAAGTACAGGAGCATTAGCTTACTCAGCATCGTCGGCAAATTGTATGCAAAAGTGTTGATTAAAAGAGTAGTGAAAGAGACCGATGAGAAAGTATGGGATGCACAAGCAGGATTTAGAAAGGGTATGGGTTGTACGGATCAAGTATTTTCCTTACGATGCATAGCCGAGAAGTATTTGGCCAAAGGTCAAAAGGTCGATTGCGCTTTCGTGGACTTGGAAAAGGCTTACGATAGAGTGATGAAGGATGAACTATGGTCGGTGTTTTGCACGTATGGAGTAGACAGCCGCCTCGTTCAAGCACTGAAATCTTTATATAAGGATTCCAGTGCTTGCGTGAGAATAAACGGGTCATATACTGACTGGTTTAAAATCGAAAAGGGTGTTAGACACGGATGTGTAGCGCCTCCGTGGCTGTTTAATCTATTCATGGACAGCTGTCAGCAGGATCTGAAAGGTGATGAATGTGGTTTAAGAATGGAAGGGTTACGCGTCAAATGTCTCCTATATGCTGACGACCTTGTACTACTTGCGTCGTTCTCTGAGGAGTTACAAATGATGGTAACGAAGATGAATGATTCTTTTGAATGGAAAGGGATGAAGATGAATGTAAGTAAGATGAAAATGATGGTATTTCAAAAAGATTAAATTATGACAGACTGCGAAATAATGATTGGTGAAGAAAGACTGGAACAAGTAAAAGATTTTGTGTATTTGGGGACACTATTTACTGGAGACGGAAAGCATGAGAAAGATATTGAAAGGAGAGTGAATGCAGGGAATCGAGTGAATGGGGCACTGAATGCCTTTATGGGCAGCCAGAAAATATCGCAAAAAGCACACGTGGCTGTGCATAAGGGAGTGTTGGTATGGTGCCCACACTTATGTATGGTAGCGAAAGTTGGGTGTGGCAGAAAAGACATCAAAGTTGAGTGAATGCAGTAGAAATGAGAGCGTTGAGAAGTATGTGTGGAGTGAAATTGAGCGATAGAGTCTGAAACAGTGTGATAAGAGATAAGTGTGGAATGGATGAGTCACGAAAATTGAGAAGGGTATGTTTAAGTGGTTTTGGCATGTAAAGAGGATGGATGAAAGAAGATTAATGAAGAGAGTGTATATAAAAAGAGTGGAAGGGCAAGTTGGAAGGGGAAGACCTAGGCGAACTTTATCACTTTATCCGATCAAATTGGAGGAATCTTACAAAAAGGCCAGGTCAAAAATACCCTAAACCGACGAGCATGTATGAGAAATGTTATGAAAGTGAGTGAAACGAAAGTGGTTTGTCAGGATCGTAGCAAGTGGAGATCCGTGATCTCTGCCTACCCCTCTGGGAAAGAGGCGTGATTATATGTATGTATGGTACCTAAAACTATGTAAGTGTGATTGCCAAGTCACAAAATTTTATTTAGCAATCAAATACATATTAATAAGAATGCCTGACTTTGGCTATACGAAATATCTCACCACTTTTTACTGTGGAAGAGTTTCGAAACTTGGCCTATTTTTTACATGGAATGTTTTTATGGGTTACTATTACTAATGTAGGTAGTCTTTTTGTAGACTTTGCATGAGAATTTTATTTTACCAACCGCAAATAACGTTTGCATAGTTTTGCAGGAATTACTTATGCAGTTTGTACCTATATCTCTGAAACGTGACTGAAATTGCAATATTTTTAGGTTTATTATGAATTAATAGGCTAAAAACTAATTATATTTGAAATTTGGAGCTTGTGGGTCTGATAGACGTACCTACCTTAGAAGTTGATCATTGTCACTTATATAAGTGAGTGAGTATGTCAGTGACAAAACTAACGAACTTTGACGGACAATAGTTCTTAAACTAAAAGTTCAAATTGAAGTTATTGACAATATATGTAAGCCATATTATGCCCTACATGTTACTGAAAATTCAGGGTTCTAGCTTTAGCCAGCACAAAATTACAGGATGTTTAAAATGGTCTGAATGGCTTCGAGAAAAGGATGGTACGGCCGTGCCTCTTTGTTTTGCTCGACTTGGCGGGGGCACTGCCGTGCCCCCAGATAACGTTTGTTGTAGGCTGAATAGGTAGGTGTACCTGCCTAAAAGTATTTTACGACTAGCAGCTATACTCGTACATGTTATTTTTAAAACTTTTAATGAGGACTTTAGATAAACTTAGTTTTTATCGTTACCAGGATTACTAGGAACAAATTGTTTGTATCCAAATATTTTTATTACCCCAGACAATACGCAAAAATAGACCACTTTTTTATTCTTTTGCTTTGTCAATGTCTATCGGTGAGCCATCCCTTCTCCATTGAGAGTAAAGTAAGTATGTCGTGAAAGACTAATGTAGGTACATACAAAAAACGTCCCCTAAGGAACCGTTATATTGAACGAACGAAAGAAACTTCCCTTTGTTTCTAAATACGTGGTCCGAAGACGTCATTCAAAGTTACAAAAATACTACTCTCTGTGTACCTTACTTTTTAAAATACAAAAATACAATATTATTTACTTATTGTTCGAATGCGAGTGGTTATAAATGGTGTTAGGGTTAGTATTTTGGTTACACGATGTCACCAAAATACATATTACTACAATACTACACGTAAGTTACATCACAATCAGCCAGAGTTTGGCGTACAATATTTTGATTCTCAATATGCATGTCATTGATTATTTCTTTATTATTTTTTGTTATATTAATATCAAATTAAATTAGTTTAGAGATCTATACATCTTCATTCGCTATACAAGCTCAGTTATTATTTATCACAGAGCATATCGACCTTATTTGTAAAAACATATTTTTAAACCGAGGTAATAATTTTTAAAGAAGTACTATTACCGCGTCGTGTCTTCTTTTTGCGTTGCAGTCGTCTCGTGACGTAGCTGCCATGATTTTAATAAATAAATAAAATTATGGCCAAATCTTGCCATCCCGTATATTCGAATTTATATTCTTGGAATCTGATATTCACTTTGGTGATCGAGAAGATGTGATCGTGTGAACAGAGGTGATAGAGTATAGGAAGATACACCTTATACAGTTATTATCAAAGTTAGCTTTGTTTTTTTTATATTAAGACTGATAAAAACATTACCAAATAACACATATTTTGGTCTCCCTGCACCGCACTACGTCATGTTATGTCATTCCCAATACAGCACGTGTCCAAAGTGTTAGGGCAACCATGACTAGAATCTTAAGGCGACGTGAGCTCCAAAAACTGATTAAAAAAAAATTGTAGCTCTTGTTTGGATTATAATACGTTTGCCATAAATTTATTTAGCAATCTTGAGGCCTTTTTCAAGGGAAATCAGCTATTCGAATCCTGAGTTTTTGACTTTCGCTCGATAGAAAAAAATCACGAACATAGATCCAAAATACACTTAAAAAAATCGTAAGAAATTATGCACAACAGCTAAACATATTAAAATCGATTCTAAAAATCGGCAATGTTATGTATATGTTGAGGGAAATCAGATATTACTTTTTTATTTATTAAAACGTAAAAAAAATTAAAATTAAAAAACTTGATATACGCGCTTTCAAACACGCAATTCCATCTCGCTCACGCTTATGCTCAGTGAGAGGGAGAGAAGACCACGAATCTACGTCCCCTTAAGTTGAAAAAGAATTATTAAATCAAAAAAACATGTTTGTTTCCATATAAGTATCAAAATTTCTATCAGTTATGGAGTCGGAAAAAGTGATTCCTGATTACTTCTTTAAAATCAACCTGTATAAGGCCGGCCACACACAGTCGGAATCAGTGACTGAATTCAGTATCTGGACGCCCATTGCAAAATAAGATACTTACACCCTTTGGTAGAAATTCTGCACAAAGTGTACCGTTGTATTTGTTATTCAGTGACTGATTTCCGTTCAGTGTAACGCCAGCTAAGCCAGTTTACTAAGTACACAGGCTAATATGTAAGCAAGATGAACTGTAATCGCCCGGATCACTTCTCGAACCCAGTTATCAATGTTATCATTGAACTATCAACTCTGCTTGCACATAGAAGGACGGCAAGAATGTGTACAGGGGGAAAGGTCACGGATGCGTAACTGTGTACGAGTAGGCACACTGCATACTGATATTACCAAACCGCGATTTGAATGGGATTGGAATAGCTTTTAGTTCATATAACTTTTTTTTTTGGCGACAATCTTACACAAATCGACCTAGTCCCAAACTAAGCAAAGGCGTATTTATATTTAAATGGCATTACTGTTACCTCCATCGTATTCTAATTATATATACTCGTAAGTATATGCCACTCCCCCATTGCATTAGATTAGAGTTCCGATTTATGAGGGGGCATTACTTGTAATATAAAAATAGGTAGATAAATGTTGTCTATACAAAATTCCGTTTTTAAAAATGGCCACCAAATTCTTCTAGCATTCGTTTCCATTGACGATGACAAGCTGTGTGCTTGACCAAAATTTATTGTGCCACTTTTGGACCGCTTATAACATATCTACGTATATTTTATATTACATCATTGAAAATAGGTATGATTAAAGGCAAATAGTTGTGTGATGAGCATTAATGTTTGTTTCCGAGTCTTGGATGTTTTCTATGTATTTAAGAATAATATCTATTAAATATAACGTCATCTAGTACCCATAACACAAGCCTTATTGAGCTTACTATGGGACTAGTTCGATTTGTGTATGATTGTCCCTTAATATTTATTTATTATTTTTATTTATTTTCACTTGTGTGACGTTACCTTCCTATATATACTATTAAAGTACAAATTTAATATGTTATAGTAACTTTAGATATATTATAGCCGAGCGATGTTACTAATAATTTTATTAAATTAATGAAGTTATTTTAACTAAAACGTATTTTTAGTATAGGTATGTTTTATTCCTCTCTTTCGTCACATGCACGTCTGCACGGCACGTCATATTTTCTGTTACCGACTGTTACTATAAGTTAGTAGTTATAGTGTGCGATGGGGTCAGTTGCAAATTGCACGCCTCGTCAGTGTGATGCAGGCCTTAGACAGAAGTTAATTTCAAATTAAAATAATTGGTTGCTAAAACATGTGTCGTTTAACTTCAAACTCAGATAAATCCACTCTAACCACTTGCGAAATAATTGAGGAAAAGTGATAATAACGTTAATTCGGTGATTTGAAAGGCAATATTTTTTAATATGGCTAGAGTATTCAATAAAGCCATCCTTTTAGTCTAATTCAGCATTTAAACCAGCAATTATTCACACAAAAAAATAATTTCGATTGGATTTACCTTCATTAGATATAATCGATTAGATAAAAAAAATGTGTGGATTTGTATAACTTTGATTTAAGTAACAGACCTGGATATATCTAGATTAAAAAAAAATACGATTAGAAATTGTCAGCCATGTTGAACAAACTTCTTTCGCTGATTGGCTTAGATGGAGGATCCTGACGTTTTACCAAATTTATTTTGGTCAAATTTCATTTCCCAAACAAACTTTTGCAACTATTTTGTTTGCCAATGCAAACTTTGGCCCAATTTTAATACGAATATTTTCATTACGTCAAATTTTCATTCAGCAAAATATTATTACAAAAAATTACATTATGGCATTTGGTCTTTTAGAGAATACTTTAATAAGGCAACAAAAACATTAGACAATAAACATTTAGTCAAGTTAATGTTATAGCAAACCATAAATAGACAAAAATCACATTTGTTTGGGTAACTTGAGCGACTACATTACTAAGTGAACGACTACATTACTAAGTGAGCGACTAGAAATACAGCGACTTTAGGGCAGCCAGAAAAAGCGGGGACGGGGGGCAGAGCCCCCCACAAGGGGGCTCGGGGGGCCTTATATAAGTAGGTTAGGTTAGGGTTCACTTGTGTCCCTCAGTGCGGAAATAGGGACCCCGCGAATCGGGGTGACGTCGACACGCTGGCGGGTAGGTTAGGTTAAAATAATTAATTTCGTATTTTAAGTAACTCAAATTATTGTTTGTGGGTTAGGTTAGGGTTCACTTGTGTTCCTTAGAGCGGAAGTAGACGCCCGGCGTGAGCCGGGCGTCGTCGACATGCTGGCGGTCCATCAGAAAAAAGAACTGCTACCAGACGAAGTGCAACTACAACCAATTATATTTCCTGAACTGAAATACGTTACACACATACATAACAGAAAAAGTTGTTATTTTATTGTGTATTTTATACACCATTGAAATAAAGATGGAAATGATTTGTAATTGAAGAGCTCCTCTGCTGATTAACCGACGCAATAGAAATGGTAAATTGAATATTGACGATACAAATCATTTGCCTTATTTTGTTTAGGTTAAAACATATTATGCCAACTAACATATTTGACTGAATGTGATCAAAGTAATAGTTGGTAAACGAGATATTGCTTAAACATGAACAATGCCAAACATTAGGTTTGCATAAGAATTATTTGTCAAGTGTTAATTTGGCAAACGATTATTTGGCAAATGAAATTCTACGAATATTTTTTTGGGAAGTGATAATTTGTCAAACATTTTTTGGCAAAACATAGCTAACCCCTTAGATGGATTTATCTGATTGTGATAAAATATAATGATTTAAACTGTATTTTTCTCAAAAACCACACATACTTAACCGATAAAATCGTAACAAAACTCATTTATTCCTTTATAAAACTTAGTTTTACATGTAATTTTTTAATTTTTTGCAATTTTTTTGGTTCTTTTTGTAATTTTATTTTATGTGATATTAGTTTGAAATAAGATTAAAATAATAAACCTACAATAAAATTCTCCGTATTAAATATGAGTCGTAGAAATGGTCATTCTGTCTGTTGCATACAATAATATGTTAGAAGTGTAATTTGGACACATATACCTAATACGTGAGTTTAACCGTGTAAGTATTAGCAATATTTGGACATTGTTGGACATTATATATTTTTATAATGCAACACATCATCACTTTAATTGTACTTACCTTTAGATTTTATGTTGAATATGTATCGGTTTTTTACACTTTTCGCACGGAACTTTATAAATTTATTTTTTCAATCACACACGTGCATGTCGACTCATAAGTCATATCATTAAATTATTCATTCGTAATGGCTGCATATCAATCTTATAATGGCAGTTTATTTCCATTAGCACACAAGGATGTCTGTCCTCTTGATGATAAGAACTTTAAACTTCTTACTGATCTTAAATAATCGTTTGAAGTTACGCATGATTCATGTTTATGTTACTATTTATTCAACTGTTTATTTATTAGTAGAAATCGAAATAAAATTTTAAATGTATGTAAAAATTTTGTAAGTACAGGGCTGTCATTCGCTATGCGTTAATGCGGCTCACCCCGCCGGTCACCCGTTACGAAACTAGACCTCTACCTACGCTTTATTACTACTACGCATCGCGGTGTCAAGGTATAATTGTAACGGCCTCCGTAGCCCAGTGGGTAGTGACTCTGCCTACGAAGCTGGAGGTCCCGGGTTCGAATCCCGGTCAGGGCATTTATTTGTGTGTTTATCACGAATATTTGTTCCTGAGTTATGGATGTTATATATGTATATAAGTATCTATATGTATTTATCTATTATTTATATCATCGCCTAGTACCCACAACACAAGCCTTACTGAGCTTACCGTGGGCCTAGGTTGATTTGTGTAAGATTGTCCCATAATATTTATTTATTTATTTATTATTTATTTATTAATTGTGGGTGAGCGTTGAGGTGAGCTAAAACAAGTTACAGCCCCCCTATTCTGTAACTTGTTTTAAGCTCACCTCAACGCTCACCCACAATTATACCTTGACACCGCGATGCGTAGTAATTAAGCGTAGGTAGAGGTCTAGTTTCGTAACGGGTGACCGGCGGGGTGAGCCGCATTAACGCTTAGCGAATAACAGCCCAGAATAGGGGGGCTGGTCGATTCACGAAAGCTGGCATGAATGGATTGAACGAATGTCACTTGTCACTGTGAGTGGCAGTGTGAGTGACGTTCTTATACAGGGGCCTCCTAATATTTTGTAAACATGTACCTAATATTACGTTTTCGTTATTCAAGAAAAAAATAACTATTTTATAATAATCTGCACCAAGTATCATGTTAATCCTTTTAGTAATTATTATTAAAGTCCTTTGTAAATAAAACGTAGATTTTTTTTTCTGACTTATTTTTAATGAATAATGAATGTATGAATGAAAACATTTATTTCAAGTAACACAGGACTCATACAGAAAATAACATATTAACTTAATGTCAAAAATCGAAATCAGATGGCTTGTTTGAATTGTAAAAAATCTAAAAAAAGAGCCGACCAAGGAGTCCGTCGTCAGCAGAATTTTTAATTTATTTATATCCTGTTTTCACACTGACGCCGCAATCTACAAAATGACGGCAAAAGGTTTCGAAATTCTTACGAAATTTAACTGTTATTTTCGCGTTTCACGGCATCGTCATTGTGCATGAAACATGGTTATAATTATATATTTACTTATTTATAAAATACAAAATCTCTGAAACACAATTATCATAACCTGTATATAATTTTGCATCAACCTGTATTTAATAATTATGTGATGCACACATAGACATTATCATTCACTCGTTCAATTCATTCTTGCCAGCTTTCGTGATTCGACCTGTAGGTACTTACACGCGACGACGGTAAAATGGTCACCTTTGCCTTCGGCTCGGTTGACAACTTCCTATAGGTACGATTTCAGATGTTCTTTGTTTTACCGTTCTAGATTATGAATAATGTACTTTTAGTAAACTAGGTTAATAGTTTATATACTAAACGTACAATGTAATAGACTTGTTTGTTCTGCTAATGAATACACTCAGTCTCAGTTCATTCCCGCTGTCGTGGTAACTACTAATTTTCCGTTCATTATACAGTTTGATGCGCATATTTCAACTAAACTGTATTGCTACAGCAAACTCTGAAAGCGTTTACATTTGATTGTCAGGCAAATTGAGTAGTCGACAGTGGGCAAAAATATGTTTCGGTGATGTATTAAAAATGGTTTTTTTTTTTTTTATACTCGTTGATTTGTTTGAATTAAGACTTCGTACCTACACCAAACTATAACCACATGCTTTTTTCTATGGAGCTCCCAACTCGACTGAAATAAATTATTATAGTTACTGTTTAGAGAACTATAATGAATTTGACCAATCACGTGGCGTTTTTATTGAACTATAATGAATTTGAGCAATAGAACGTTGCCTTGGTCATATAACAAAAGATATCAACGAAATGCTGAGCCGGTAAGCTGCGCTTCGTCAGCACGGCTGAGATTTTCAATAATTCTGTGACGGGTTCCTTGATTCCGTCCGCACTGTTCGGTGGTTCTCCTGAGATTGCCCGTTTGACCGAAACTCCCTTCTACCCGTCATGCCAAAATGGCGGGAAGTTGTCTATTGCTGATTGGCTGAGGAGAACTGTCAAAACTAAGCACCAATCAGCACTTAGCAACACTCCTATATTGGCTAATTTAAAACAAGGAAAGTTTAGTGTTGTGTGTTAGAATAATATCGATTATTGCCATCCTAACTTTGTATTGATAAAAATATGACAATAACCGACTAATGCATGTTGCCGTTTAACTAATATTATTAACAGCTTTTCGCTGCATTTACAAAATATTTATAGATATATCAGCTCAAATTTTCATTGATACCAAGTTTATTTAATTATTTCAGTTGACTCGTAATCGTAAACAAAGTATCGTATACAATAGTGATAGTGAGGTACACAATTAGCTCTTAAATTCTCGTACCTTACTTAGGCCACGAGGCAGTACGCACTCGACTTTAAGACCCCTCATTGTGTTACGATTGTATAAAATACGTTATTAAAGCTACAGTTGCAAATAGTCATAAATTATGTTGATTACATGACGAAAAATGTACGTCCACTTTTTACCTATTCAAAGTCAAGTTCACCTATTTTAGTCAGATATTTTTGATGTTGACTGTATAACTTGAACTTGTCCTTCATACAACTTGAATTGGACGATCGCAAAGTATTTTATTTATGGCCAGTATTTTAGATAACTTGTTGAATAGTATTTTATTCAGGTAGGGCTAGTTTATTCTTTCTACAGCGACTGCCATCTGGCCTTCCAACCCAAAAGAAACCTATAGGTAACTTGTTGGATTTAGACCGGTTTCCTCACTATGTTTTCTTTTAACGCAAATCTACTGTTCGTTCGTAAGAGTTTTGAACAACTCCATTATAGGAGCCGGGGTGCCTTATAAAAAAAAATCATTTAGTTCAGAAAACTGGTTCCATAATTTGTTAGTAAAAATTGCCTTAAACTACTATGAGAATAAATGAAGAAAGAATAAAGACACATGAAATAGATAAATAATAAATAAAACACTAAAACTAACTACTAGGGCTCCTCCCGCGCTTCATCTATCCCCCCCGACGTGCAGATCTATGAAGCGCGACAGGACGCCAGAGTCTAGCCTCTCGGCGACCATCTGCAGCAAGATACTGTTGCCACTCCCCCCCACCCGTCTTATAATGGACGCCGACTTCTTGCGAATCATTGCGTGAAAATCATCCACGGCAGCGTCGGCGAACATTCCCGACGCGCTGCAATAGCTTATACCCCTTGGCTACAACTACAATAGCTACAGTGGCCCTCAGCACGGCTATCACTGAAAGGCCCGCGAGCTGTGTCGCGGCGAGATATACTATCCGTCTCTTTCTAATTAGGACGCTTAGAAAGAAACGGATAGCCTGTGTCGCCACGACTATATTAAGCTCGCGGGCCGTCCTGGGCTGTCATTATTTACGCACTCATGCGCCTCAGACCTGTCAGGCCTAACGAAACTATAATGCAAATGCCCTTATTTGACAGCTGTCATCCCAGTACAATTTATGTCATCATATGTCACTATTGACGTTTATTGTACCGGGATGACGGCTGTCAAATATCGGCTGTTAAAAAATCAAATTTAGACCTCTACCTGAGGAGTAATCACGTAACGTTCCGAACGCGCGTCGGTACAATTTAACTGTCAATTTTCCATATAAAAAGTGACATGTAGACCTACCCGACCTTCGTACCTACATTGCGTTATGTGATCGACCTACAGTACGGCTAACGTGAGTTACAATCGTAACCTAACGATATGTAACTACATACGAGATGGAATAAACGCGCTTCGAATAGATTTCGAACTCGCTTCGGTATTCTTCGATTCGACCCGTCAAACTTGTAACTCACACTGCCGTTGTACTACAAACCCAACTGCAAAACTTTAGCGTTTCGTTTTCGATGCGTATTAATTTAACGTTCGATTCGTACTACCAATCGGTAGTGTGAGACATTTCGAATCGAAGAATACCGTCGCGACTGTAGTTTACTATTTCACTTGCAAAATGGCCCGTGATATAGTATTATTCCGTCAAGACTAGTCAAGAGTTACCGTAGATCCGATCAAAATTTATCCCAAATTAAAGTGCTTATAAAAATAAGTGTTTTGAATTGACAACATATATCCGCAAAATTCGGATTGTCGCGTATTTTGTATTTAAAAATGCAAATAAATGGCCCACGCGCCGCCATATTGTATCGACACTGTCGACGTCGCGATGCGCGTATTCTGTAATGTCATAACCGACAAACTTAAATTAAAACGATAAATGCTTGTGATATAAGGTTGAATATTGGAAAATCGATTAAACTATACGAACAATCGTGGAGTCGATCGCGGGTGAAGCAATGCATAAGTGACTCACGTTACTGTTTGGATTTTTAGTTCTATGAGTGACTGCCAGGGGCGGTGTATAGACTTTTCATACTAAAGCTTAACGATAGACGCTAGAGTCTGTAATCAACGCGAATCACTTCAATCCCACGCTTAAGGGTACTGGTATTTTGTCGGAGATGCGGTCAGCGGTGGACGCCTTGCGTCTTGAGCGGAGCTTCTGACGCTGATTGTGTTATTGACGACTGACCAAACTACCGTACAACGTCGCTTTATAAGCAAACCCATACTACCGTACAACGTCGCTTTATAAGCAAACCCATACTACCGTACAACGTCGCTTTATAAGCAAAACCATACTACCGTACAACGTCGCTTTATAAGCAAAACCATACTACCGTACAACGTCGCTTTATAAGCAAAACCATACTACCGTACAACGTCGCTTTATAAGCAAAACCATACTACCGTACAACGTCGCTTTATAAGCAAAACCATACTACCGTACAACGTCGCTTCATAAGCAAAACCATACTACCGTACAACGTCGCTTCATAAGCAAAACCATACTACCGTACAACGTCGCTTTATAAGCAAAACCATACTACCGTACAACGTCGCTTCATAAGCAAAACCATACTACCGTACAATGTCGCTTTATAAGAAAAACCTTGATTGACACTGGCGAAATCATCTCAAAGTAGATGAAGGCCATTTAAAAAAAACCGGACAAGTGAGTTCCGTACAAATTTCCTACCTTGATGATTGATGACGTACTTTAAATAACGACTATATTTTTTAAGATTTAATTGCAAAAGTATAATTTTCAGATTTTCCCCTGTAAGTACTTGTAGCATAAGACGATATTACTTGCCAAATTTCATAGTTCTTGGTCAACGGAAAGTACCCTATAAATTTTGATTCTCTTGAGAGTGTTGAAAATGTTGAAATTTTATGATTTAATTACAAATGTGTAGTTTTCAGATTTTCCCCTGTACTTGTAAATAGTATAAGACGATACTATACTTGCCAAATTGCATAGTTACCTATAGGTCAACGGGAAGTTCCCTATACATATTGTTTCCCTTGAGAGTGTCAAAATATACGTTATTTGCGGCAGAAACGGCAGTTTCTTTTTTTTACGTTAACTTAGAAATTTGTTTTTTTTCACAGCTTCAATGGACTGTAGATTTGAGTATATGGTTTTAATTTCAACTCGAAAGCTCCACGCGCTCCCGAGATAAAGGGTCTTGACACACGGACAGACAGACAGACAGACAGACGGACAACAAAGTGATCTATAAGGGTTCTGTTTTTACTTTTGAGGTACTGAACACTAAAAAGACCTCTACCTACGCTTAGTTACTACGAATTGTGGCGTCAAGATATATTTGTGGGTGAGCGTTGAGGTGAGCTTAAAACAATTTACAGAATATCGGGGCTGTGATACGAGTAGCCGTGCAGCCGCTGGCAGCTCAGCTACAGTGACGTAGTGTAGTCTCAGATACACAAGATACAATAAATAGCGTGACAACAAGGCGTTAAGAGATGTGTTGTCTGAGTGACGCGAAGACAATGTGGTCGTTTGTGTGCCATGGGAATCGAACTACCATTGTGACTTATGGCGCAGCAAGGAGTTTACATAGTTGAGTTATAGCTGTCATAGTCGTACATTAAGATAAAATACAATGCAGCGACGGTTATTGTTATCACACGTTTCTTTTTTTTATAATACTTAGCAATAGTCAGCCAATGGCTTCTTCTATCATACAAAGTCTCATCTCATATATAGTCTAATTCGAGGCTTGCAAAATGCAATTATGTGGCGTCAACACAATATTGGAGTTAAATGTCCCAAATTTTTACATCTTAATTCGCATAATTGACTACTACGAATTGGAGCAGTGTCGAGGACTGGGATGTTTAGTTCATATCAAGTAAAAAGTTAACATGCTTATTCTATACATTTCAAATATTTCGGGCCTATTATATTTATTTAATTGTTCTGCCAACTTAGCAATTGACACATACATTTAAAAAACACTCCGCCTGGCAACTTTCGTTTAAAAAAGACCGCACCCAAATCAGTTCTTTTTCCGTTTGGGAGCTACAATGCCAGAGACAGAGACGCAGCTATAAACGGAGATACCTACTTATGATATATATACACAGAGATACTTATAATCGTTTCTGTCGGGGGTCAAAAAGTTGATATTCTTTAACGATTTTGCTTCTTTTCTTTCGCCATGTAAACATAAAATACGTACAGCGGTGTGCGATACGCCTGCGCAGCAATAACCCTGACGCGTTAGAACTACATGAGGATTAAACAAGAGTCACATTCACATCGCGCGGTGATAAATTATGTTTTTTGCAGACACAAGTGTTCCTAAATTTAAATATGACAGTTACGAACCTGTTGACTTTCGAAGCAATAGAATTGAACTTTAAATGATCAAATGAATTGATCACGACTCACTAGTGTCTTACCGCCTGATCGGAGTCATGGCCGTTTCGTCATCAGTGCGAATACCACTAATAGTCAGTCGTCCTTGTGAAATTTGACAAAACGAAAGTTTTGAAAGTGAAAAGTACACAAAAAGTCAGAAGCATATCAAGGCCTACTAACATTTTAGTGTGATGGGCTTTTTGGGGTAGGACTTGTACCTACTTCTATATTATTTCGGCGGTACTAAGAGAAAAAATACTTAGGTACCACAACACAATAGAATGTACTTACTTAAGAATATATTATTAAGAATATCTGTGGGAAATGGAACGTAAGTGAGTGAAAGGGACAGAAAGAGCGAGATAGAGAGAGTATTGTAAGATGGCGGTTACTGTTTAAACGTGAAAATGTAGTTCCGAGTAAATTATAATAAATAATTGTTTAAAGAAAGACTAGTTTCACTCTGGATATATCCCATACTACAATTTTTGGGGGCTCGTCCGGGATGTCCTCAGAGTGAATGAAGACGACAAATACGACGATTACGACGTGAAATAAGATTTGATTTACGACGAGGCGACCATAGCGTCCCATGACAGAAGAGAAGACGATCGGAAGAATTGAAGGCGAACAAAACCACGACGACGACGTGTTTTTTCAAGACGACACGACGTATCTTTTAAAGAGAATATTACAATTTCACGACGAAGACGACTACGCAAGCGACGACGACGACATGCCTGATCCTCCTACGAATGCAGACGGCGGTAACAAGAATGGCGGCTCAAGTTTTCTGGCAGCAGCAAACGTGTTCTTCGACGGTGGCATCACTCAGTTCGACGGCGAAGACAAGACATACACTTCGACAAAATGGGCTCAAGATATCGAGGATAACGCGGATGTGTTTGTTTGGACTCCTCAACAAAAGTTGGTAATTGCGCGCAGATCCTTGTGCGGCACGGCGGCCTTGTGGCTGAAGTCTGAAAAAGTCTTTAAGACTTATGAAGAGCTCAAACATGCGCTACAGAAGGAGTTTCCAGATGCCGTTAATTGTAAAGAAATGCATGAGTTAATGGCAGCGACAATGAAGTCTAAAGATGAGAGTTGCTATCAGTATATGTTACGTATGAAAGAATTGGGTAAAAGGGCGAAGTTTCCCGATTACGTAGCTATACAATACATAATAGACGGTATTGAAGACTTGCAAGTTAATAAGATGATTTTGCTTGGCGTAACTACGTATGGTGTGCTGAAGGAGAAATTGGCTATTTACGAAAAGATGAAGACCGATGACATGAAGAGAGAAGTACGGGTCGAGACAGCTGTAAGAAAGAAAGGTGATTCATCTCGGCGTTGCTACAATTGCGGAGACAGAAGTCATGTATCTTCGCATTGTCCTAATGGCATAAAGTGTTTCAGATGCAATGAGTATGGTCATATTGGAATTCGGTGCCCTGTTAGTCAGAATCATAACAGTGCGAAGTTCGACCGGAACGCGTCTGCAGTTGGTGCGCCTCAACTTCGTGCGTTTGGCGGCCACGGCGCTAGTGGCGTTACTCCGTCGGCGAAGCAGCGTACGGCTATGTTCGGGACATCGGAAGCGACCAATCGGAACGATCGTACGAGCGGCCATATTTGCGACAATGTCAACGAAGTGACAAGTTCGTGTTTGGACAACTCAGAGGTTATGCAGATTGTAAACAAAGAGTTTCGGTGCAACAGAAAAAACGATAAACCAGTGAAATTAGTGACCATAGCACGAGATTATTGCTATAACGCGCTGATAGACTCTGGCAGTGACGTTAATCTGTTGGCGGCGGAGTTATACGAGAATATTTTCGGTGAAAAGTGTCATGTCGGCGGCGGGCTGACTTTAACAGGACTTGGACGCTCACAAGTGCGGTCCTTGGGCAAGGTTACGACGACAATTACGGTTGATGGACAGTGTTACAACGGTGTTACATTTCATTTAATACCTAGAGACTGTATGCCTTACGATATAATTATAGGACATGAGTTTTTGAAAGATGTGACAGTTTACATGAGTGAAGGATGTGTGAACATATTTAAGGATGAGAATGAGTGGTTAAATAATGTGAATTGCTTTACAGGTGAGGCAGAATCTCTGGTGGAGCATATCAAGGATCCATTAATCAAAGACGAGGTACGTCGTAGTGTGGAGAGCTATCATCCAGTTCAAGTGAAGGAGGTACCTTTACAGCTCAAGATTGTACTGAAGGATGATGTGCCTGTAACACAACGACCACGACGGTTGTCTTACACGGAGCAGGGTATTGTGGAAGCACAAGTTGAAGAATGGCTAAAGGACGGGATAGTCAGAGTAAGTTTTTCTGAGTATTCAAGCCCTCTTGTGTTAGTCAAGAAAAAAGATGGTTCAACTCGAGTCTGTGTAGATTATCGGCAGATTAATGCCAAAATGGTGAAGGATGAGTATCCGTTACCCATCATCGATGACCTGATTGACCGGCTTTCATGGGCTAAGGTTTTTAGTGTGTTGGATTTAAAAAATGGGTTCTTTCATTTAAAGGTTAGCGAGGAATCTATCCCATACACATCGTTTGTATCTCATCATGGTCAATGGGAATTTCTTCGAGCTCCTTTTGGTCTCTCGGTCAGTCCGAAGGCATTCACGAGGTTCGTCAACATAGTGTTCAGCGAGCTCTTAGCTAAGAAAATAATGATGATCTTTATTGATGATATAATCATTCCAGCTGAAGACGAGGAACAAGCATTGCAAAGATTGAAGCAAGTGCTAGCAGTGGCAGAGGAGCATGGATTGGTGATTAATTGGAAGAAAGTCAAGCTGTTACAAACGGAAATTGTGTATTTGGGTCACGCTATCAAAGACCACCGTCTTTGATAGCGTGACCCAAATACACAATTTCCGAATTTCCGAAGTGCGACCAACCACAGAGAAGATTGATGCAGTCATGAAGTTTCCGGAACCAGCTACGGGTAAGCAACTGAAAAGTTTCCTAGGTTTGACTGGATATTTTAGAAAATATATAGAAAACTATGCTACCATAGCAAAACCTTTAACTGACTTGCAGAAGAATGATGTACACTTTGTATTTGATGACGAGCAAAGGCAAGCATTTAAAATATTGAAAGAGAAGTTGACGACGGATCCAGTTTTAAAGATATATGATCCTAATTTGAGAATAGAAGTGCATACAGATGCGTCTAGTATAGCTATATCAGCTGTTTTAATGCAGTATCACCCCAACACTGGTCTGCATCCAGTCCAGTATATGAGCAGTAAGAATGACGATACTCAATGTAATTACTCGAGTTATGAATTAGAGGCATTAGCGATTATTGAGGCTGTTAAGAAGTTTCGGCCCTATTTGTATGGAAAGCATTTCAAGATAGTAACCGATTGTCAAGCGTTTCAGCAAACACTGATGAAGAAGGATCTGACGGCCAAAGTAGCAAGATGGGTGATTGACCTGAACCAGTACACGTACACGGTAGAGCACAGAGCAGGAGCGAAGATGCAGCATGTCGACGCTCTCAGTCGGAATCCCTACGTGTCCATTGTGACGTCACTATGCGACCAGGTTAAGTTGGCGCAGGATCAAGATGACGGTGTAAGAGCCATAAAGGAAATTTTAAAGGAAAAGACGTACAAGGACTACTCATTGGATGGAGATGTCTTATACAAAGGAAATAGTAAATTGTTGGTCATACCAAAACATTTGGAAAAGGAAATTATAATGAGAGTACATGGAAACGGCCATTTTTCAAGAAGGAAAATGAAGGAGTTGATTTTACAGGATTATTACATAAAGGACGTAGATAAGAAGATAGACGAATTTATAATTGCCTGTATACCATGTCTATTGGCTACAAGGAAGGAAGGTAAGCAAGAAGGGTTCTTGAATCCTATTGAGAAGAATAGTATTCCTATGGATACTTTACATTTAGATCATGTGGGTCCATTAACGGAAACCCGTAAGCAGTACAATTACATACTGACAGTGATTGATGCTTTTACGAAGTTTGTGTGGTTATTTCCAACGAAGAGTACAGGAAGTGCAGAGACACTAAATAAGCTAAGGGTACATCAGCAAATATTCGGAAATCCACGAAGATTGATAACAGACAGGGGAGCTGCGTTTACTAGCCACGACTTTGAAGACTACTGCAGCAACGAGGGAATTCAGCATGTGAAGATCACTACCGGAATACCTAGGGGAAACGGTCAAGTTGAACGAGTGCACAAGATAATCATCCCTATGTTAACAAAACTATGCATTGAGAATGCAGGAGTGTGGTATAAGCACGTCAGCAGAGTGCAGAGAGCGCTAAACAGCACATTCCAGAGAAGTATAAATACAACGCCTTTCAAGCTGTTAGTAGGTGCTAAGATGAGATGTAAAGAAGACATTGAGATCTTGAGATTACTCAAAGAAGAATCTGCCAGTTTGTATGACAGTGATAGAGAAGAATTACGCAAGAAGGCTAAAGAACAGATGTTAGCAGTCCAGGAAGAGAACATAAAATATTATAACAAAAGGAGAAAGGAGAGCCAGAAGTATATGGTGGGTGACTTAGTGGCTATTAAAAGAACTCAGTTTGGAACCGGTCTGAAACTAAAGCCGAAGTTCTTAGGGCCTTACAAGGTTACTAAAGTCAATGTGAACGACCGCTATGAGGTGGAGAAGGCTGACAGCTCCGCATAAGGACCCAACCATACCTCCAGCTCAGCTGACTTCATGAAGAGATGGCCAGGTGGCGATAATATGGAGTAAAGTCAAGGTAACTATATTGCTATGTTGCAGATGATTGAATGAAAGAGTTTATTTTAGTTTAAGGCTTATGTGTAAGCCATTACGTTGTGAATTAAGACTTCTTATTCAGTTTATTTAAGTATGATTGTGATGACGCCTGATGATCAGTAGTAGAGGATGACTGGATGGGATGTCTGTGGAACAGACATAGTGCAGGAATGGCCGAATGTGGGAAATGGAACGTAAGTGAGTGAAAGGGACAGAAAGAGCGAGATAGAGAGAGTATTGTAAGATGGCGGTTACTGTTTAAACGTGAAAATGTAGTTCCGAGTAAATTATAATAAATAATTGTTTAAAGAAAGACTAGTTTCACTCTGGATATATCCCATACTACATATCTATAGCATAAGTCCATGAGTACCTTTATTTGGGCCAACTAGTTTCCTTTCAGGCGCGACAAGAGAAGGAAGTCGAAAGACGGACTGAAAACGCCTGGAGGAGCTATTGGTCCATGAAACACCTGATGAAGGGTGATCTTCCACTATCACTCAAGCGGAGACTGATGGACATGTGCATACTACCGATCCTCACCTACGGTGCACAGACTTGGTCTTTGACACTATCTCAGAAGTCCAAACTCGGGGTTTGCCAGCGAGCCATGGAGCGCAGCATATTAGGTGTAAAATTGATGGATCGTATACGGAACACCACGCTGCGCTCCAAGACCCAAATAGTAGACGTATCTCGGAAAGTGGCTAAGTTGAAGTGGGACTGGGCTGGTCATGTCACCCGCATGCCGAGCGAGCTTTGGGCTAAGATTGCCACTGACTGGCAGGCCGACAGCTCAAAACGGAGACGCGGCAGACCTCGTCGGCGATGGCGAGACGAGCTAGACTCCTTTTTAAAGGATTGGCCAGAGACTGCTCAGGAACGCGAAGTCTGGAAACGGAGGGGGGAGGCCTTTGCCCAGCAGTGGGACACAACAGGCTCTTAATAATAATAATAAAGAATATTTTGTTTTTGTTTTGTATGAAATAACCTGACAAATACTATTATTAAGTATTTTTGATATTTTATGTTCCAAATAATTCTTTACTGCGATTGTTTTGTCATTTTCATTCTCTCCATTCGTTGGACTGGAACAATGATCTAAATGAAATTAAATCATTGACGAAATAAATTCCAATCGACGTGAAGTTGAATGGCGGCGAATTTTATTCAAGTGATGATTACTGATGATGTACGAGTAGGTACGTTAGTGAATAATTATTTAATTCTGGCCTATTCTACTTCCTAGTCCACTTTACATAATTTATACCTAAAGCCTTGGTCAGACACACGCGCGCGATATTTCCATACATGGTCTGTTTGACCACGCTAGCGGTTTGTACGGAGATATCGCGCCGCGGTCGCGCCGCACGACCACGGCGCTGCGTCGCGCCGTGTGTCTGACCAAGGCTTTAAACCTAATATCCATTACGTACCAATACATGCTGAGATCTCAATTGTAATACGTACAGATAAAACCTCTTTTAAATATTTGTACTGCTGGTATTCGTTATATGCAATAGAGAATATAATGTCACATTTTTAAAAATATTTATGAGAATTACAGGGATCATCGTTTTTGTAGGACTATTAATAATTTAATCACTTGAATTTTCGAGCCCTTGTAACGGGACAGTCTGAGAGAAACATACTTAGGTTATTATTTGCCAGATAAAGGACGGGTTGCACCAACTTACGATTACAAGATCGATCAACGTTAAATATGGCGTCGGCAGCTGTCATCCCATATAAACTTGTCAAACTTTCCTTACAATCAGATTTTAACGAACACCGCTTACGATTGCAGATATGGTTATGTGAAAATCACCCTAAAAAACTTCTAACTAAAATGATTTACAGATGAGTCTATGTATACTTACTCTATACTAAAATTCTTCTAATCAAGAATTATGGCGCATGTAAAGATCAAACAGCACAATTCTATTTGCTTAATTTAATGAATATTCATCAATTAACCAATCCAAACCGATAATTACACATCATAAATGTTACGTATATGTCACCGTTAGATTGTGAACACCGTCAGTTTATAATCTTACCCGTTATATTGTAAACTGACGGAATATTGTGAACTGCCAAAACCGTTCACAATTTAACGCAATATTTTTCGTTAGTTTATAAACTTTCAATGTCGAATCGTCAAATTGTGAACTGAGATCAAATCGGCTTGCTACGGAACGTACACAAAGACTAGGTAGGTTAGGTTAGTTAGGTATCTTCAGTTGCCCGAAGGGCAAAGCGCCCAGAAATAGGAGCCCCGCGCAGCGGGGCTCCGTCGACACTGCTGGGTGCCGAAATAAATGGAAGAAAATGTCTGAATAACAAAAAAAAATCATGTTCTGACGTAAGTGGAAACTGATGCAAGTGGAATAATTTGCTCAACCAAACAGCGCATATGTTGCGTTCCAAATCAGGCAAATTTGATTCAGTTTACAATTTGACGATATGACATTGTTAGTTTATAAACTAACGAAAATGAATACGTAAAATTATGAATTATTTTAGCAGTTCACAATATTCCGTCAGTTTACAATATAACGGGTTAGATTATAAACTGACGGTTCTTACAATCTAACGGTGACATATACAGATTTAGGTATCGTAAGTACTCCAAACAAACAATACAATACATAACAGTGATTTCATACCCGTCAGGACACTGTATGCGGGCAGTGATGCGTGCTTCCGAGATACGAGCCCGAAGGTCGACTCGGGTGTCTGCGATTGATTTCAATGTGGATTACGGGCGGTGTACGGATTACTTTACATGTCCGTTGTAAAGCAGTCTCTCGAGTATGTGTAAAAGCTAGCATCTCTCAATTAGAGTTAGTGTATTGGGATTCAGAAAATCCGAAAGTGGGATAATTCCGGAAAATAACTGTTTGAAAAAAAATTAAACTAAAAAAAGATTTATTGTCGCAAAAAAAACACAAAAAAAACACAAAATCACAAAATCGAACACTGATGTAGATACTTATATAAAACAACACAATGCAGAAAATAAATGATGCGACAATCGACAATAGGCGCTTTTTAAGGCGCTGTCAACACCAAAAACGCGCACACTGTCTATTTGTATCGGAGTAAGCGAGAGCAAGTGTTACTTGGGCGGCCAGGTGTTTTGTGAACTGGCTCGTTAGCGGTTTAGGTATGAATATGTTGACTTAATGTGAGTAATTGCAGACCCATACGTCAAAAAAATAAGGACTTAGGTTTAAGATGATTTTAAGACCAATCTTTGCAATTATTTTCCATCGAGCCGATTTCGTCCAATTATGTTTCGAGTCCGTCTACGGTCTTGGAATTATGATGAATATTATCGAATATTTTTTTTGATGTGCTAGAACCAATCGTTTTCCTTAAAAAACTGCTTAAATAACATAAATTTCAACAAATTAGGTCTTGTCAGCCTCTTAAGGCCGAAACGCACTGACAGCGGTGGCGGTACCGGTTGTAAAGTTCGAGCTAATATGAAAGGGTCCGCAACTCCGCACAGAACGCCGCGGCGCGGCCTTTCGCCCGTTAACGTTAGTTTAACGGAGTCGACTCACAACAACTGACCGTCCGATGGTAATACGTAATAAGATCTTGATCTTTTTTTACTACGAAATGCTACTGCGTTTGAATATTTTTTCGAAGCGGAACAATCAACAAAATATGGATTGAAAGGCAGCCCCTAGCTAACATCTCGTTAAATCGAATCCGTCTGGCTAGATCTAGTCCCAAACAAAGCTAAGCTTGTCCTGTGGGTAGGGTACTAATAGACGACTATATTTATCTATACCTATATTATAAAGAGGCAAAGTCTGTGGGATTGTAGCTCTGTAAGCTACAATTTGGGTAATCTGCAAAACCGCTTAACCTATTTCAAATATTCTTTCACCTTCGTGTAGAGTTAACTTTCTGGATGGTTATAGGCAATATTTTATCCCGCAAGTTTGCATACCTTCTTTGCAATACGTGGGCGAAGCGGCGCGGACATCTAGTAACGTATTATATTTATAGATAAACCAATACGTACGAGTAAATATATAAAAAAATCCAAAACTCTGCAACAAATTCGTGCACATCACACAAATAAATGCTTTTACCGAGATTAAAACCCTTGACCTTCGTAGCCAGGGTCACTGGTAATGAGGCCAAATTGGTCGTCACAATTAAGTAGTCGTCATTAATTGAACGAGCGAGCGAAGCGAAAATTGTTTGTATGTCCAGGGGACCGATTTTTGACTTTCGAGCGCTCGATTATTTCACTCGAAAACAGTAAAAAATTATGAAATGATATTTTCAAATAGCGATAGAAAAATTAAAAACGAGTATTGACCACTCGTATTCAACTCTATCGGTAGAAAGTAAGTGACTCCAATTTTGTCACTACAATCGTATTTACTTTTATTTTATTTTCGAGCGGTCGAAAGTCAAAAATCGTCCCCCAGATGTGCGGATGTCCCGCTTTCCCGCTGTTCTCTACAGCGGGCATAACATGGTTGACATTTTATCACTTATCGCTGTCGAGTGTCGACTGTCGATAAAACATCCATGACGTTCTGACAAGTATGCAAGTGCAAGAGAGACGGGTCTTTATCCACAACGATAAGTGATAAAACGGCACCATCTAAGGCCCGCAGGTCCCATTACTCAACCGATTCTCGTGAAATTTTGAGAGCAGAGCTATAACCACGAACTTCGAACTTCGTATATCTCCGTCTCTATCGCACTTATGGTTTATGGTACTCGAGCGACCGAAACGGAGATATACGAAGTTCGAAATTCGAAGTTCGTGGTAGCGCCGCTGCTTCGCAATTTTTTTTATTTAATAACTTTTTTTTTGTTTTAGCCATGCTCATGGGTTCTACAGCGCACAGAGTCACTAGTATAACATATATAGTTAGTCAATTAATATCGCATGAACTGCACTTTGCATTGACGTCGCTTTTCTTTGCACATGTTCGCATTGGACTAACCTTTTGACATACATTTTTATTAGACTCAGCAAACGTACCTATTAGTAGAGGTATGCTCGTAGCAAACAAAACAGAGTCACGGCGCGGCGTCATAGTGTGTTCACTCATTTTGAACGTGGAAGGTCAACATTTCGAATGATGCGTATATTTCTTGTGAAACTGCAGAGATATTTAGTAATCTCGTACCACTATATGCCCGAGCTGAAAATATTCCTAATAGAAATATTTCCAGCAACGTCACATCAAAAGTTTGACGAGTTTTTCAAATTATTACAGGAGGTGGATTCAAACCTGAATTTTAGTTTTCTATACCTATACCTATTGTGATAGGCCAATGATCTTCACAATAAAGAGGAACTCCAGTTTGTAGTATTCCGTATATTGATTACTTTTACAGAATTATTTTGCACTCGGGTTTAGTCCGTTACAAAGTTCCTTCCTTCACCTCGACTGCCGGAATACCCGCCTGTTATCATTTCCATAGAGATTCTGGCTACCCACATTTTTATGTGAAATATTCTGCCAGTGTTGCTAACACTATGTAGTGTTAGGGTACAGTAAATTAACAGTGTTTTTCTTAAGCATTGTACTTGATTGTACAATAAGCACAGAGTTTGATTGTCTATATATGTTGATTGGGATATTATATATTAGATAGTCTATATTCCAAATGACAAAACGAATGCCACGTCCCCACGCCGTATATTAAATTTTAATAACTAAGGGGCGGGGGGGAGAGGGGTAAGTCATGCCTTATATTTTTGCTTGATTCGATTAAGTATGTAAGTACGCGGTGACGTAGATCTTTTATTCTTGACGAGCATGTCTCTAGTTCAGGACATTTACTTAATAGTTCTCGTATGATCCATTGCAATGGATTAAAGGGTCAATTAACAAGCCGACTGTTAGCTAATCATGCGTAGACAAAATTAACCTCTTTCGCTCATTCAATTAATGCCACTTAAGAGAATTTTACTCGCTCGACATAATTTTATGGAAGTAAATGCTTTATTAACGTTTGATTGGTTGTTCAATATTTACTATCCAACTAGTGGTTGCTATTTTTAACCGACTGCAAAAAAAAGGAAGAGGTTCTCAATTCGGATGTTTTTTTTTTTTATGATTGTTGCCTCAGAACTCCGTCATTTATGAACCGATTCGTACAATTCTTTTTTTTAATTGAAAGTGTATGCTTCCAGATTGGTCCCATTGTTTTCAAAACCCCAGTTGGATGATGGGAACCATGAGGAATTGAGGGAATATTTTCTATTATAACTCATGTATTTACACCCGGAAATCATAAATTTGGTGATGGTGGAAGTGATGATGAAGACAAGACCACAGATGGCTTGTGGAACTTCTCAATGATGTACCTACTTCAAACTATAAAAATACGTCACAGATTCTGATATGATTGCGGTTGAAATAGCAAACAATGAAGTGCCAAGGGTAATTCTGAGATCCTTGAGGAATCGACGGGAGTCCTCGAATATTATCGGCTCACATACAGTGATTTGGTTTTTTTCTCTAATAATCAACGCATTTGCTCTCGGAAATCAGTTCATGTGGTAAATTGCAAAAGAAATGTGGTAATGTTCATGTGGCTTGGCGGAGTACTGAATTGAAGTCGGTTAAAACTTTGTTTTTTAAGTAAATTATTACAAGCATCGTCGATTTTGTATCGTTTGTGGAGTAGACATACCTATCGTCGATCGGGGGGCGGGTGACTTTAGGAAAAAAAATAGGGCTCATACTGGTGGACTGAGAATCGGCCCGCTCCATAAGAAATAGACAATTTAAATTATAAGGTTACTTTATTTTTCGGGAAATGGCTTCTTCTAGTCATTATCATAACCACAACATGATTTTCAGATAATTTGGCCCGCTTATAATTTTTTTCAAAAAAAAATGTATTAAGCGTACCTACAGCTATGTGAAAAATTTACTCTGAATGAAAAATGAAAACCGTAATATCCTCGCAGACGGTTATAATATTAATTATTTCAGATTTCTTGACACAGTTCTTTTTTAAGAATAGTTGCACTGTTTTTTTTAATCCAGTGTTTTTTTAAGTATTTTTTTTATTCAATTTTGATTTACCATTTACTTATCGTTTTGACTATAGAAAATGATGTTGAGTCTGTTCGGACTAAAGACTAACGAGTAATGATGTTTTTTCGAAAAAAATGTATAGAACCGTTAATTAAAATTTATTTTTCTCCTAAATTACCAAGAACTCTCGCAGAAACATGATATAAACCGAATTATTTCTGATTTTTGATGTAAGTACTATGATAGCCCAACAGTAGACGTCCTCGGTTATTTTGGGGCAATATATATAAAATATCGCAGTAGGTATCGCACATCTTCTCAATGTCAAAAAAACAATTTTTTTGCCGTTGAACTTAATGAACAAGCACTGAGTAAATAGCGAGCCGTCGTTGTCTTGGCATCTAATAAACTAGAATTTATCAAGGACTACAAATGAACATCTAAATATCTGTAGATATCCCACATACATAGAACAGGATTATCAGTGTAACGGACAAGTTTAACTAATCTCTTGTTTTGTCCCTAAGCGGCTCCACCTATTGTTAAATACACGTATCATGAGGCTCTTAGAACCCTCGGTTGTGGTATAGAATACCTAATTCGATACGACGATTTGTGCATAACAATTATGATTGTTTAACTACGAGTCCTAGTACTACACGTGTATTAATACTTACTTGCTTATTAGGTAACTGGTGTCTCTTTTCCACGTATATGATTTTGCGTTAAGATGTAGAAGACAGAATATCGCAAGTAACATAGCTGCCATAGCTGTAGCGTAGAAATCGAGTACTAAAACTTTGTAGCGATATTATTGTTCACTCAGGTTGTGCTCTAGGCGACTTGATTCTGGTACATTATCATTTATCACCGAAATATTTAATTTGAAAAAAAACTAAATATATATGACGAAGATGCCCCGTTACCTTTACGTTATTTATAGATTAAATTAAATTTATTGAGGTAAACTAGTTTCAGACTTGCCGCAACGCCGAATCTCAATCGAACCAAAGTAGTTGGTAGCTAATTTCACTTCAAGCACACCCACGGTCTGTCAGTATTGACGTTCACGAGGAGAGCCGCGCTTTTGTGAATGAATATAGTCTGTTGTGCCATTTTGTTTTATTAAGATTGAGTCGTGTAAATGTACCTAGATAAATGTGACCGAACACCAAAATTAGGCGAACTAGGTTGACAGGTGAAAATGTTGTCGACATGTTTTTATATTCCTGATTAGGAAAAAAAATACTTAGTCATATTTCGATACAATAACATCGATAAAAAGTGGCAGCACCAATTTGTGTCGATTACGGTAGTCTATCAGATCAAGCATTAAATATGATCATGAACAAATAATAACAAAATAAAATGGCACGGAATTATCTTTCCAAGTTGACTATTTTTGTAATTGAGGCATAATAATTTTGTAAAGCTTGACTGTAGCTAAATTTCCTGTATCTGGAGCCATATTTTTTATACAATCGCAGGTGCGGTGATCTTTGGCAACATTTGGTCAAATTAACTGTCGAACTAGTTCGCCTGATTTTGTAGTATACCTACAGCATTCAAGTTCTTATTTTTTTTTCAGAACACTTGAACTGCTTCAGTGCCGAAGATGGAAGAAAAGAAAGAAATCAATTTGGACTCTGTCCTGGAGAGCCTTGGTCCGTACGGACGATACAATTTACTCAACTTCGTGCTGCTACTCTTCCCGATATTACTGAGTAGTTTCTTCGAGTGCGGATTCATTTTTGAAGCGCAACAGCAGTTATACAGGTAATTTGATTGCTTTTACCGTAGATCTTGAATTCTTGAAGATTGTTAAACTAGGATATTGTGGTTATTCTTGGAGTGACCTAGATCAACGTATGTCGGTATTTCGACATTGTCACGGTAATTATCGTAGGTATGACGCACGGATTTAACCCACACAACATATCTTGTTGAAATATTTCCAAATACAGTTTTGTTGTTTAGGTAATATGTTTAACGGATCACCAAATATAGTTAAATATAACGCCAAAAAAACACTTTACTGCCGAAAATTATAAATAGCGACTTGGGTTTTTTCTTTAATAATCAACGCATTTTCTCTCGGAGAGCAATTCATGTAGTAAATTCGAAAGGAAATGTGGAAATTTTCATGTACCTACTTAAAAATGAGGCGTGCCGAAGTATTGAATTGAAGTCGGTTTAAACTTTGTTTTTAAAGTAAGTAAGTAAATTATTATACACGCAAAACATGTTTTCTTGAAAAACATTAAAAACATACCGATGTTCGAAACACGAACTTTGCCTGGTCAATGACGACAACATTAAAATTACGACTAGGTATTTCTATCTACTACCTAGGGCCGGTCACTTTGGCACTCTTTGGGGGAGGCCAATGTCCAGCAGTGGACGTCTTTTGGCTGATATGATGATGATTTATATCTAACGTTACGTAGATTAATGTGTTTTTGTAAATTTCAAGGACATAGACAGGTTTGATTATATTATATTCATAGGTGGACCTAAGGTTTCCTTCAGAAATTGAAGGGCAAGAAGCTCAAATATCTTAAAAAAAGGGAAGTCGGCAAGCTACACGTTTTTTGGACATCACGTTACTGCTATATGCTATATGGACCCATCGGGTTAAGAAATAAATACAAATACTAGTTCATGCAACCGTGCACACATGCAACAAATATCATCGAATTTTTAAATAACGTAGCCCTAGTTCAGGCCACAAATTCGGCGACACTTTAGGCGACCATAGCGCCTGAAATGTCGTGGAACTTGTACATAAACAAATCTTTAGGTCTTATATCGTCGTCTAGTACCCCTAACACAAGCCTTAATGAGCTTAAGTACTATGGGGCTAGTTCGATTTGTGTTAGATTGTCCCGTTATATTTATTATTTTATTTATTTATTATTATATCCCTCAATATAATTTGTCATGAAAAGTATAAGAGAGAAGCGCCTGCACATACCCCTTTTAACCATTTATTACAGATGCGTGGTGCCAGGCTGCGAAGGGAAATACAACGACACCTCGTGGCTTCAATACGCCATCCCCACTAACAAGGAGACGGGAAATCTGGAGACCTGCAAACGATACGCTCCTCTAGATGAAAACGCAGAGTGTACCCCTCAAGAGTTCGACACCAACAAAACTATACCGTGTGAGAAATACGTGTACGAAATCGACCAAAGCTTTGTGCAAGAGGTGAGAATATAGTTTAAGCAGTGGTGAGACTAGGGACTGTTGTGAGGTTGGGTGTCATCTAATAATCATTTTAGCCTTTCCAAACGTTTTGTACATCTAGTGCACACCTAGATAATGTAGGGTTTAGATCGATTTTCGTAAGGTTTTCCCCTCAAAATTGCTGATAAAATTTTGGCAATATTATTACCCTTGTTCGAACTTTCCATCAGTTCAAAAGCGAACCCATTTAATAAAACAATAAATATAGAAGGCGATACTTCAGCAGGTGGATTTAAATTTAAATGTAATTTTTTGTTTGGGAAAATGACAGTTAAGTTTTCCTAACGCTCGGTTCCAAAGTTAAGCAATACCCATCTGGAATTCTGGACACGGCGCAGATAGCCCGGAGGCGGAGGTTCCTATGTTTGTCGCCCTAACCACCGGTAGCTTATAGACCCCACCCCGCTGCCACACCCTGGGCTAGCGTTTTATAAAGCGTTTATATTTTGCTTGTATTTATCTTTTTATATACATGTTGTAAAAAACCTGACTTAATATCGTGATAAAAATACTTAAACATAGACCTTACTTCGCCCTGGGTTCTTACTTCGCCCAAAGGCCCTGGTCAGCAGGGAAACGCGGCGAGCATCCTGGGAACAATGCCCCAGCCAACGCTAGGTTATGCCGAGGGCGGGCAATTTAAGTACTTAAATGTAAATATAGACCTTTATTAATATCTCTTCAGTTCGATCTCGGCTGCAAAGAATGGAAGCGTGCTCTAGTCGGCACCATCCACAACTCGGGCATGTTCGCAGCCATGCTTTTTACTGGTGCGATCTCGGACCGTTTCGGCCGCAAGATCGCCGTCGGTCTCGCCGCCACCGCTTCCTTGGTCTTCGGGATCCTGCGAGGCTTCGCCCCAGACTACACAACGTACGTCGTCATGCACTTCTTTGAGGCCGGGTTTGGCGGAGGACTCTACCCGTCGGCGTACGTTCTGAGTAAGTAATCAATCGCATCCAGCACGAGTATGATGATCAACCATAAAACATCCATCTCTTTTTTACAAATAGGTGTATAGAAGTTTATATCTCTTTCTTACAATTACAAGTTCATAAGAAAGATGGATGTTTTATTAAGGAGATAAGTACATACGACAATGATAGACATCAGGTGAGCAAGGCGAATATCTTATCTACCTATCGAATTTCTTTCAGTGTTGACTAACCAAATACAAATCTAAAAATTTACATTGCGGTCTTTGAAATCCTTAAACTATTCGTTCACGTGTTTTATAGCATTTTTTTAATGAATCATTTTATTTATATCAGTCCGAATAAGTATTGCGACAGATAAGCGTCCTATATACCCACAGGAACCTCATTTTATACACTTGAAAATATACATTTGTGTTCATTGTTTAATAGTCCACTTATCATCAAAAAGTTAGCCCTTGGTCCTACAACCACTTACTTTTAACTTGCTATTACAGTTTATCTTAAGTGTCTATTCTTTTGTTATATTTTAATTTTGCTCAAGGCTAGATTTTGCCATAAATTATGTAGATTGAAGCGACCTTATCACCAGATGGCTCAAGGTGCATATCTGGTGAATCGTCGCTTGGTTTCAAAATGCTACTTCTATAATAAAACTACTTGGTCGTAGGTAGTTTCGTCCATTCCAGTCCATTTTAAGTAATAACATTTTGTGTAATGGTTCTAATATTAATATCTCCACTTATAATAAATCTCTAAATTAAAAAAAGAATCAGCCAGTTTGAAACTAAGCTTTGCGCGGTTCGAATGTTCTCAGCATCCCATGAACGGAAAAATATGAAACATTTTATATAGGTACATTATTATTCTAGCTGCAACTTAGGATAGTTTTTATCCGACTGCGACAGTTAATTAATTTTCCGAAATATACGACTTCATTTAATTTTTCATTTATTTTTATTGAAATCAAACGCTGCTCCAACTGTCAGCTATAAGAACCGTCAAAATTTCGTCAAAATGGCGGAATTTGCCTTTCACTTATTAATAATTTAAATCCCGTCTACGATAGACCTTTACGAGACAAATGCTAAAATATAAACCATAAAAAAATATTCGATTCTGATATGAGAACTTATATGCGCAAATGTCGTTTTATGTCGTAATTTCAATAAATGAAATCAACAAATTTGAACACTATAATTAACACGAATTTGTTTTTTTTGAATGACAATGGCACGCGCTCGGCTCATTCAGCCAAAGTACCTGCGGCGCTACCACGAAAACCGATACTCAATGTTCATATATTTGCATCCCTGTCACTCGAGTATGGTTAGTGCGATAGAGATAGAGATACCCGAATATTTTCGAATTCCGAAGTTCGTGGTTATAGCTCATGAATCGAAAATATGGTAAATAATCATAATGTATTTTCTCGAAAAAGAATTTAAAATAAATATAGTCAAATGGAGAAAAAAACAAAGCAAGAGGTTATATAGGTAATGATTAAGTTATAAGAGTCCAAAGTTTTAAGAGGGGGTATGTTCTGTCCCTTTTCCGCAAAACGCACCTTCATATGAAACGATTGTTTTTTACTATGACGCTCGAGTATATTGACGTCACAGTCCCTCATCGTTTTCTCACTCTAACAAGCGACATTAAAACGGATGTAGCTTCATAATTTTTTGAGATATTTGAATGGGAGTTTCATTATCTTCTATTTATTTATACATAATAAATGCCTATGTCCTGACTGACTTATTCACTCACTCACTCACTCACTCACTCATCAACGCACAGCCGAAACTACTAATCTTAGAGAGTTGATTTTTGCACAGTATGTTGCTTTTATAACGTGGGCTAGGGATAAAAAGGGATTTTTGAAAATTCTACCACTAAGGGGGTAAAATGGGGGTGCAAAGTTTGTATGGGAGAACCTTTTTTTTTTGAGCTATAGACTTAAACTTTGTAGAAAAACTAGTTATTAGAATACAAATGAAACACTTTCAGCGTTTTGGAAAATTCCACCCCTACGGGGGTAAAATAGGGGTGCAAGGTTTGTATGGGGGAATCATTTTTTTTTTAAATAGAGACTTAAAACTTTGTAGAAAGATTAGTCATCAGAATACAAATTAAGTACTTTCAGCGTTTTAGAAAATTCTACCCCTAAAAATAGGGGGCTAAAATAGGGGTGCAAAGTTTGTATGTGGGAAACTATTTTTTTTAGCTAGAGTCCTAAAACTTTGTAGAAAGATTATTTAAATACAAAGAAAGTACTTTCAGCGTTTTGGAAAATTTCACCCCTAAGGGGGTAAAATAGGGTGCAAAGTTTGTATGGGAAAAACATATTTTTTTTTAATAGAGACTTAAAATTTTGACGAAAAATTACTTATTAGAACATGAAAAATACTACATTCGGCGTTTTACAAAAATCATTCCCTAAGGGGGTTAAAAAAGGGTGCAAGGTTTGTATGGGGAACACTTTTTCTGAGCTAGACACTTAAAACTTTGTAGAAAGATTACTTATAAAAATACAAAAAAAAAGACTTTCAGCGTTTTGAAAAAATCTATCCCTAAGGGGGATAAAAAGGGGTGCAAAGTTTTTATCAGGGAAAGTTTATGTTTTTGAGTTAGAGACTTGAAACTTTGTAGAAAGAGTACTTATTAAAATACAAAAAAAGAACACAAATCGTTTTAGAAAATTCCACCCGTAATAGGGTTAAAAAGGAGAGCAAGCTTTGCATGGGCAACACTTTTTTTTGAGTTAGACTTAAAACTTTGCAAAAAGTTTACTTATTAGAATACTAAAAAAGAACTTTCAGCGTTTTAGAAAACTCCATCCCTAAGGGGATCCTTAAGATCCTTAAGAAGGGTAGCCAGTGTTGTGTGGGAAAAACTTTTTTTTTTACTAGACTTAAAACTATTCAAAATGTTACTTATTAAAATTAATAATAAAGTACTTTCAGAGTTTTAGAAAATTCCACCCCTAAGATATTAAGAAAGCTTTGTATGGGCAACACTTTTTTTGAGCTAGAGACTTAAAAGTTTACGAAAAAAGTTCTTTCAGCGATTAGAAAAATTCAACCTCTAAGGGGGTTTAAAAGGGGGTTCAAATTTTAAATGGCGAGCAATAAAATTTTAAAGTGTGAGTAAGAGATTTTTAACTTCGGTCTTATTCTGTACGTTAAAAGACTACAAAACTGATTTCAGAGTTTTTCCAAATTCATCCCCTAAGAGTGTTAAAATTGGTTCAAAGTTTGAGTATTTCAAGGCATTTTTAAAGTATGAGATTTTTAACTTTGGTTTTAGACTGTTTGTTCACAAACTAGAAAATGAACATCAACTTTTTTTTTAATTATCCCCTAAAAGAGGGTTCTAATTTTGTATTGAGAGAAATCATTTTCTAAGACGATAATAAGTTCTACGCGGATGAAGTCGCGGGCAACAGCTAGTTTTATAATAAAAATTTAAAAAATTAGACCTACATACAAAAACTGGCGTTATTGGTACTGTATATACCTATATATAGGCAAGCCTTCGTATAGTGACTAATCGCTTCGAATCTAAATCACGTCCAAGTATAATGTTCCGAGAAAAATATATACTTAGTATAATATGGTATAATGTAGACACTTTAGGAATATTTTCCAACATCACAACGACCGTGACCCACTCAATCTCCATTTCCATCATTGACCATATCGCCTTTATTGGTAGATATTCGCGTTTATTTCTAGCGATTGGCTCAGGCAAATAAATAATACTTAAGATGACTCTATAAATAGACAGTGCATTGTTTGAGTGAGTCACAATAATTACGCGTTAATGTATTTTTCATTCGCAAGATCAAATCAACATCATGCTAACGTGAGCTTAAAGAGAATGTATTTAAGGGATATCACGGCTGCCTCGAGGTGGCAACGGGTTTACTTACACTAAATCCATTCAATTCAAATTTGTCCGCAGTTGTGGAACTGGTCGGCCTCAAGCAGCGAGTCATCGTGTCAGCCATGTGCAACATGGCATTTGTCATCGGCGTGGTGCTTTTAGCCATTATAGCTTGGTTCGTCGACAACTGGAGGACATACGTCTTCATTCTCTACTCGCCAGCTCTCCTAGTAACCTTATACGTTTGGTTCATGAACGAAAGCGCACGCTGGTTGCTAAGTAAAGGAAGAAGAGACGAAGCAGTGAGGATATTAAAATCTGCAGCTAAAATCAACAGGCTTGATCCGAGAAAGTTGGAGTTGGATAACCTTGGAGACCCGCTCTTGAAGTCTGAGAATCAGACTGACGATAAGAAATCGCAGTTCTCTAAAGCGATCCGGTCTGCCATTATATGGAAGCGTTTGTTGATCTGCTCATTTTTGTGGATGACTTGTTCCTTAGTGTACTATGGACTGTCGATTAACTCAGTGTCGCTGAATTCTAACAAATATTTGAGTTTTATGCTGGTAACAGTGGTGGAGATACCGGCTTATGTGGTCGTGGCGATTGTGCTGGACAAATACGGCAGGAAGAAAACGTTGATAGTGAACTACACGACGTGTGCTGTTACGAGTATGCTATTTGCATTCTTGCCAAGATGTGAGTATCTGTCAATTATCACAATATTTACCAGTATGTGACCGTCCAACGGGATATACTGCAGAAAACATTTTACATTATATCGATTTTTCTAATAAAGACGGATGGAAATTATAGGCATATTTTCAACTTGGACGGTCACATACCTATTACCTACTCGCTGAGATAAAATTAAATGAGAATTTTATTATGGCTCCCTAATGGCATTAAGTAGTTTTTATTCGCTGTATGAATAGGGAATTTTAATAAATCTCAAATGCAATCCTCTAAAGGAAAAATATCCCGAAAATATGTTTGTCCAAATATTAAACCGTTGAACTAGTGATGCGCAAATTGCGGAAAGTTTCCAAAAAGTTGGAAAAGTTCTCGGAAATTTCTAGAAAATTTCACAAGAAATTAAGGTTTACTTACCTACTGAGAAGCATAAAAATGTAACTCTTATACACTATGTAGTATGTAGGTATAAGAGTTACAGTTTTATGCTTATCAGTACGTAAATTTCCATGTTGGAAATGGAAAGTTTCAATTCCCATACAAAAATCAGGAAAATTTCTGGATTTTTTCTATGTTAAATTGCAGAAACATTTCGCAATATAGGAAACTTTTCAGTAGGCACGTTGAACTAATCCATAGCGAATTTATAAAAAAAGAACTCATCTGTTTGTAAACTCCATCGAAATTCCATTTCCAAATTAAAAATATCTGTACAATACAACTGCAACGCGAATACCCCGCTCATCGGAGCGTTATGAGTGTTATGACAACAATGGGTTTTGTCACAAATAACCCGTGTTAATATTAAATGTAGCACGTCATTCCGTTTGCTGCAAACATGATTGTGTGATTTGTGTGCACACAATGAGTGAACTTCAAATTACCAATCATAAAACGAACATAAACATTTAAAGTAATTTACTCTGTCAGTCAGTTGTGCATAGCAAAACCCGTTATACGTACCTATTACATAACATCACAAGTACATATTATTGTTGTCAAGCTATTCAGAATAAAACATTATACTCATAAGAGCGAAGCGAAGCGAATTGCGACCCAACAACTCCGTCCTAAAAATAGATAATAAATAACTATACATTTTGAATTTCCAATTCCCAAATAGGGTTCAAATTTTATGGTATGTCACTTTCATATGGCACATGTTTTTTTCAAGATATATCCGGTTTTACACTTATCGGACGTGACGTGATGCGATGCTCACTCACTGATGCGCTCTGTCGCCTTACACCAAAGGAGCAGTCACGTTACGTCACGTCAGACTCGTCAGTGTGAACCTAACCGAACTAAATGTATGAAACCGGTATCGTCCATTCGCGTTCACGCACGACACGTTATGAGCAGGCCCCGTAGCATGGATGGCCTTATCACGTGATAAGTGATAGGATAGAGCTGCCGTCCCTGGCTGACACCGTTCGATAGAATGAGACGACGCGCTTATCCTATCACTTATCGCGTGATAACGCCATCCATGCTACGGGGCCTGTTTACACTTTGATTAGTGATAAATGCGAGTTCATACATTTGCTGCAAGTGCGAGTAGCTTGTGTATGGACTCGCACTAATTACTAATCAATGTGTAAACAGGCCCTGGTATTAATCCGGCTTAACTTTTGTCCGTCACTAGAATCATATATTGTATTGAGTCTGCTGTAAAAATTTTAAACTAAATAAACTAAAATAGCATGGTCAAACAAAATCATTATAAACGGTACGGCGGCGTACGTTACGTATCATAAATAAATAGCAATAGCACAGTTGCAATATGCTCGCTCTCGGGACTGCGTGGGGCAATGGGAGGGGTCAGCATTATTATATGTTTTGAGAAATAAACTATTTGTATCTATCAGGACATCTAGCGACAGACAAACGTGTCCCGCAAAGTGCAAAGCTGCGAATCTTTGCGGATGTCATATTCTACGAAATTATTCTTGTCATGTAACAGTTTGGCGAGGATATAAATGTTTTGTAAGATGTAATTTGAATATATAAATAAATAAATAAATAAAAAAATAATGTAAGATAAGACTCTTATCTTGAAGTTGTACGTTTGAGTAAAACCTTGCTCACTCCTCTTGCTCTATTCTAACCTACTGTCAAGAAACAAAGTTTAGACTGCTAAATTTCAGTATTCCCCTTAGACTCAAATGAGTTCATAGGCATATTTAAAATCTGAAGCACAGTACAAGAATCGAACTTGTGACCTCTGTATGGTCTGTCCCGGCAATACAGAGGTCACAAGTTCGAGTCTCTTCTTTATAAGGTATATTTGTTATCTTTCCATAATAAGGTATATTTGTTATCTGTATCATATCGTTTAAAATTTTATCGTCGTAACTTCCACGTTAACGAGATAAAAATATTTAATAAAATATTTTTGGTTCGTTAAGAGGTGTAACCTACTTGCCATCATACATATTCTAGGTATTTAAGTATTTATTTGTCGATATAGGTATGTAAATACAGTATATCGTTCGTCTATGTAGCACCCATAGTACAAGTTTTGCTTAGTTTGGGAATAGATCCATTTGTGTAAGATTGTCCGCAAATATTTATTTTAAATGTATATATTCGTACGTATTTGTTTGTGTACTTCCTGCCGTATCGTAATCGTAACATGACGTTGTAATAGCTGCATTAAGGTACTACTTATGATTAATATATGTAAGCCAATCTCAACAACAAGATTGCTCCTACAGAATTACTACGGATGTAAATAGTGTAGGTACCTACATATCCATTATAATTTATTTATAATATTTAAAATGCGCATAAAAAGCACAGTAATGACCGGTTTTTGCTTATTGTGAAGTCCAGTCTTTAACTTTTTGTCCTTCTAAAATGCCCTGTATAAGGAAAACTGTATTTAAAATACCATTGAAGATACAAAAAAGCTTTGTTTGACGCAGTAGCATCAAATTATGTATTTTGTGACTAAGATTTTTTTACGATGCCATTCGAACCAGTATTTGGATAGGAACAAATGTTTGTATTCCCATACAAACATTAAAGAACATAAATACCCAAAAAATTGAGACAAAGATTGACCTCGCTGGTGGCAGCCATAACGCGTCATACTAATTGACTCCACAGGTCACACCTGTTATTTTTACTAATCGTTGTATGGAAAATCAAGTAAGTAGGTAAATTGCTGTTTCGCTCAATAAATACTGCGTATAGGTCTAGTTGTCATACAATTTTGTTTCTATAAAAGCGTAAGGATTCTATTGGATGTTTTCTATGTATTTAAATATTTATTTCTCTATATAAATATCTATATCCTCGTCTAGTACCCATAGTACAAGCTTTGCTTAGTTTGGGACTAGGTTGATTTGTTTAAGATCGTCCGCAAATATTTATCTATTGATAGCTTTAAATTTACTCTTGGACAAAAAAAAAAGCGGCCAAGTGCGAGTCGGACTCGCACATGAAGGGTTCCGTGAAACAAATTGCGGTTTACGATTTATGACGTATTAAAAAAAACTACTTACTAGATCTCGTTCAAACCAATTTTCGGTGGAAGTTTGCATGTACATCATATATTTTTTTAGTTTTATCATTCTCTTATTTTAGAAGTTACAGGGGGGGGACACACATTTTACCACTTTGGAAGTGTCTCTCGCGCAAACTATTCAGTTTAGAAAAAAATGATATTAGAAACCTCAATATCATTTTTGAAGACCTATCCATATACACGTATGGGTTTGATGAAAAATTTTTTTTTGAGTTTCAGTTCTGAGTATGGGGACCCCTAAAACTTAATGTTTTTTTTCGATTTTTGTGTGAAAATCTTAATGCGGTTCACAGAATACATCTACTTACCAATTTTCAACAGTATAGCTTTTATAGTTTCGGAAAAAAGTGGCTGTGACATACGGACGGACAGACAGACGGACATGACGAATCTATAAGGGTTCCGTTTTTTGCCATTTGGCTACGGAACCCTAAAAACATATTTTTCTTAACTTTCAAGGTCCATATCTTTTTTTGATTTTAATTATATTTTATAATCTATACTTTATTACAATAATTTGATGGTTTACTATCCATTTAGCAACACTAAAGTTATCAATTTCAACATGAGGCATCATGCCTATTATGTTCCTCGTACCCCATTTGATATTAAGTATGAAACGTAACTACGAGAGTGGGAGTATGAAATGTACGGTTGATATTATTTAATGTGAGCGACTTTTATAAAAATGTCACTGGAATTTTAATATTCTACCTTGGACGTAGAGTTGCTTTTTGAATGACTACAATGATCCAATTCGGCCAACTCAAATAATCTCAAGTGTTTGTATGTACCTACTCCAGACCATCTTTACCACAGTTCAGCGGTGACGTACAATTAACTCTATCCACCTCGTTGTACTTTGATTTTAAAACAACCAAACGAGTAAAAGTAGGTAAAATATAAATCATACCATAAGGATTACTTAGGTATATTGGGTAAACGTCTTAATATTTGACACATTAATTCTAATAATTGACAACTTGTTGTTCAGCTTGATTGTCTATATATGTAATAATAATCTTTACTTTAGAGCCTACTTATACATTTCAGAGGTACCATACACAGTTAGTTATTATCAAAATAAATAAATAATAAGCGACGAACTCTAATTTAAAAATAATGCTATACTTAAAAATATTTTTTGTACTCGACGATTAAAATATGTGAATTAAGATTTCATAGAGAATACTGCAACGTCACTCTTTTCATAGTTGTAGTCCATGTTACTGTCGAAACAATCGAAATAACTACTTTTCGATACGCTCCAGACAACTAAAATAAATTCGACCAATCACGTGGCTGCTTTACTGAACTGTAATGAATTGGACCAATAGAATCGCTTTGATGTCGTACGCTCGTTGATGTCTTTTAAGATATCAACAAGCGTATGAGCGATGAGCTGCACTTCGTTTCAACAGTATCGAGTTTGTTTAATTAGTTCAGTTGACTCGTAGAAAATTAATTTTAATGAACTCGTACAAAAAGTATTGTTCACAATAGTGTTATAATCAAGCTTTTTAATCTCGTACCTTACTAAGGCCACTCAGCAAGCTTCGTGGCCTAAACACGGTACTCGACTAAAAAGCTCTCTATTATAACACGATTGTGAAAAAGACTATTTATCCGGTAGCATCCTTCATACATTTACTGTAAGGATCATTTAACGGGATGTCAATATCAGCTCTAACAAATTTATACTACCTACTTACTTAGTTGATAATTGATAAACTAAGATTGTCTAATAATATAAAAAGCACACACAAAATTGCTCCCATTGTCTGGGCTACCAATAAAATAAATGGCAGCCATAAACTCGTACATACAAGGGTTAGCATTGATGTTTAGATTAGTTTAACCTCAAATGGACTGTAAAACCGCAAGCAATTCTGCAAACACATTAACGTGCATCATTTATGTCAACACTAAATTATATTATAGCAAAACGCATTAAGCTGGCAGCGATAGCGAATTAGCGAATTATGCAAGTGGTTTTTCTGAATTATGCGTTAGTTGAATGCAAAAATAAGCGGGAATTTAAAAAAGGATACTCTTTATTGAAGCTAGTGTAGCCCAACGGCAAGGCGCGCTACTTTCAAATAAATTCAAAATAAAATAGATACACATCATATAATAAAACTGTAATTACAATATGCTGGAGGTCATTCGAACTCGTGTTTTCAAAAAAACAATTTACCTACGAAAAGTCGTTTTGATATTTAACAGTGGCTTTTCGGTGAAGGAAAACATCGTGAGACAACCGGTCTAATCCCAATAAGGTCTAGTTTTCAGTATGGGTTGGAAGGTCAGATGATAGTCGCTTTCGTAAAACTAGTGCCTACACCAAACCTCGGTATTAGGTGCCAAAACGGACCCCGGGCTCGTAGGGGAACCAGGAAAAACGCTAGCAGTATAATGAGGATTATGATGACTCTTTATTTATAGGTGTATGCTTAGGAAACAAAGTTGATAATAACACAGACCTACCTAACCTAGTCATATCATAAAAATACTGGTGATTCTTTTCCCATTTAAGTCGGTTTGATTCCCAGACGAAGCAAGCAATTTTTAGAAAATCTTTGAATGCAGTATTAGTAACTTTTAAAAATAACAAAGTTTTCTTTCAGCAAAATATCCTATCGACGATATTTAAGGTACTTTCCCTTCATGTTGCATAGTCTTGGGACGCCCTGTATACAAGGTGTTACAAAAATACCCGTAACGCGGAAAGGGGGTTAAGGCGCTATAGTACCATGGTCTTCTCTCCCTCTCGCTGAGCATAAGCGTGAGCGAGATGGAAGTGCGTGTTTGGAAGCGCGGATATCATGTTTTTTAATTTTAATTTTTTGTGCGTTTAAATAAATACAAAAGTAATCACTAAGTTCCCTCAAACATGATATTGCCGATTTTTAGAACCAATGTTAATACGTTTAGCTATTGTGCATAATTTGCTACGAATGTTTTAAGTGAATTTTAATATGTTTTAGACCTATGTTCGTGATTTTTTTCTATCGAGCGAAAATTGCTTAATCGTGTTTTGAATCACTGATTTCCCTGCAGAAAAGCCTCAAGATTACTATTCGTATTTTTTTGAAACCATATTATTATAAACAGACGCATTATGTTTCAAAAACTATGCTCGCTTCACTTCGCTGAACCTATAGCGCCTTAAATGGTCCCTTATAAAGAGTCAATTTACAAAATTTTATAACCGTAGTATCGCAGTATGACTTAGACGCAGTATCAATAAAAAAAAGAATTAGAACATTTCTTGCGGGGTGTTTTGTAACACGTTGTATAGTGGCAAGTATTGATCGGTGTGCAGTAATTTGTACTTTGACGTGAACTTTGATGTCACATAGATTTCCTCACTTGTCAGTATGCTGTCAGTATTACATTAGCGCAGTTGTAACATCATACGCGGTAGCGAGAGTGCGCCTGCAGCACTGCATTCGTACCGCCACGCTTCTGCGCGTCCCGCGGTAGTCAGGAAGCACTCATGTAGGCACACAGCAGTAAACAGTCGGCTGACTGACACCGTAATAAATAAAATAAAATAAAAAAGCCTTTATTCTACCATAATTCAGATTTCATCTGCATATGCTAAATCATGTTGTGTACTAATTGATTCTTAACCTATTTGACTAGTAACAAACAATAATAAATAATTTAATTAACATTCATTTCATTTCAACATAATGATAATGACCATTTCAATAACATGCATGAACATTAATTAAACTTAATTCAAAATATATTATATTAGTTAAGAACCACATTTTTTTATAAATACAATTAATAAGATATTATTCATAATACAACATATTATACTACTCTTGATTAAGTATGGAAGTCGCCTCTTTGGCGTAGGCCTCCCCCAGCATTCTCCATGTACTTCTGTCTCTAGCTAGTCTAACCCATATGGCACCACAACGTTTTCTGAATATGTCTTCCCATCTCTTCTTAGGTCTACCTCTTTTTCTCAGTCCATTTTGTGGTGTCCACTCTATAACTTTTCTTGTCCATCTATTTTCCTTCAGTCTGCAAGTATGTCCTGCCCATTTCCATTTCAGACTTCTTATTCTCTCTACAATGTCAGTAATTCTCGTTCTTTTCCTAATATCAGTGTTCCTTACTCTGTCCACAATTTTAATTCCTAGCTTACTACGTTCCATCTTCCTTTGTTGTATAGCTAACCTTGTTTCGTCCTTTTTGCGTAAAGACCATGTCTGGCACCCGTAAGTTAAACACGGGAGAACTGACACCGTATACATCGAAAAATCAGGAAGTTTCACTCTCACGCTTGCCGCCAGCACGGCCTGATACCGCGCGCGGCACAAATTAGGTTCACAACGAACCATGGGCCATCTCAAAGAGGTTCATTATTCATAACGCTTATTATTCACAAATTAAAAAAAAAAAGCGGCCAAGTGCGAGTCGGACTCGCACATGAAGGGTTCCGTAAAATAAATTGTGGTTTACGATTTATGACGTATAAAAAAAAACTACTTACTAGGTAGATCTCGTTCAAACCAATTTTCGGTGGAAGTTTGCATAGTTAATGTACATCATATATTTTTTTTAGTTTTATCATTCTCTTATTTTAGAAGTTACAGGGGGGGGGGGGCACACATTTTACCACTTTGGAAGTGTCTCTCGCGCAAACTATTCAGTTTAGAAAAAAATGATATTAGAAACCTTAATATCATTTTTGAAGACCTATCGTATGGGTTTGATGAAAAAAAAGTTTTTGAGTTTCAGTTCTGTGTATACCCCTAAAACTTAATGTTTTATTTTTAGATTTTTGTGTGAAAATCTTAATGCGGTTCACAGATGTATCTACTTACCAAGTTTCAACAGTATAGCTCTTATAGTTTCAGAAAAAAGTGGCTGTGACATACGGACGGACAGACAGACATGACGAATCTATAAGGGTTCCGTTTTTTTCCATTTGGCTACGGAACCCTAAAAACAGATTATAGGAACTTCACATTAAATTGGGTCACGAGGTTGCGGGCCTATAAACGAGGTGTTTTAAATAACAACCATCATTTCTGTACGAATTGGTGCATAAACTAAATTAATACGCATAGAGGTGTCCACATCAAATTCTGTTGTCATTGTAAAAACGCCCTAAACACGTTTAAGGCCAAATATAAAACAGCGCTTATTGTGAAAATAGTAATTTGACATCATTATGTTGTTGTTGTGGCACTGAGAGGCCAAATAGAAGGGAACCGAAATGTCATCCGGTAATAGTTATTATAGTGTCCTGTATTCACAAATATCAACTCGACTCTAAAAAGTTTAGTAAAAGGATAATAATTGACTTCTGCTGGTCGATGGCGAAATGTTACGTACGTACTTTTCGGTAGATCTAAATGTCATTGTTTTATATGGAAAATTGACAGTGAGTTTGCCTCGCAGGCCAAATAGAAGGGAACCGAAATGTCATCCGGTAATAGTTATTATAGTGTCCTGTATTCACAAATATCAAATCGACTCTAAAAAGTTTAGTAAAAGGATAATAATTGACTTCTGCTGGTCGATGGCGAAATGTTTCGTACGTACTTTTCGGTAGATCTAAATGTCATTGTTTTATATGGAAAATTGACAGTGAGTTTGCCTCACGCTCACTGGAAAAGTTACGTAAGTACCCCTCAGATCCGCCTCTGATCATAAATAAATAAATATAACGGGACAATCTTACACAAATCAACCTAGGCCCACGGTAAGCTCAGTAAGTATCATAATTTCTTCAAACATATTTTTTAATGCTCAGGGCCACGATTCCAAGGGCCAAATTCGAAATTCAAATTTAGATTTGTTCCCCTGCATGTCAAAATCGGAATCTGTAATTAAAGTGGTTCGATTTTCATACAAAACGTTATTATACACTCGCAGGCAAACGGCGTGATATTTTAAGAAACGTATGTTGAATAATTTGACAATTTGAGAAAAATTGTTTTTCAAAATATCACGTCACGTCCCAAACGAATTTCTCAACTTATTCTAGAATCGAACCACCTTAAATCGATATCTTAATAGCGACGTCTCCTTCTGTTATCGACACAATTGGAATAGCAGCATATTATCATTTAATCAAGGTATTATTATTTAATACATATTCAGTTAACGCTAGGTTTTCCAGACTTTAAGGAAACAAGTTTTTTTTTCTTGGCGTAGTATGTTTACGATTAGGTACTCTCATAATATCCATTGATCATATTGCACCAGGAAGCTCTATTTGATCATCTCTTTGAGTATTCAGTAGGTTATTATTATTATTATTGTTGGATAAGTCTCATTTATTATATGACTTCATATTATTGATAGTCCCTGGGCAACCGAGCTCTGCTCGGATGAAAATTGAGAAAATACGGAGAAAACGAATTTTCCCGGACATGAGACCTATCTAGATCGATTTCTCGCCCCCGTAACCACCTATATTCCAAATTTCATCGAAATCGTCAGAGCCCCCCCCCCCCCCCCTCTCTCAAAACAAACATACAAACTTAGAAAGCTAGAATCTCACAAATTTTTCCTTAGCTTACAAGTTCCATGGCGAGTTATCCCTTTTCTTAGCATTAAAAAAACGCTAGTTCAAACAAAGTTTGCGGCAGGTAAAGAAAAAAATATGTCTGCAAAAAAACGACAAAGAGCGGTAAAATATAAGTATCTTATAATATAGAATGTCAAGATCCGGGATAAATGCACAATCCAAAACCCAGCCGAAACCAAGTGCGAAAATTGCGATTCTAATGGATGATGAATTTTGACAGGAGCCTTGGTACCATGCTGTCTTGATTTCTACGTAACAGTCTACTTTGTTCTATATTTCGTGTTTTCCTTAAAACCGCCCGACAGGCGCAAACCACATAACCTTGATTTCATAACAGATTCCGTTGTACAGCGGCCTGGTGGTCCACGGCGTTATACCTCATCGGCAAATGGAGCGTGACACTGGCCTACAGCTCGGTCTACATCTACGTGTCTGAGGTCTTCCCGACGAACATGAGGCAGACCCTGATCAGCGTGTGTTCGACTGCTGGGAGGATTGGGTCTTTGGTCGCGCCCATGACGCCGCTGCTGGTAAGTTTCTGTCGTAAGTGAAGCGTGACGCTGGCTTACAGCCTATATCTACGTGTCCGAGGTCTACCCAACAAACTTTCGGCAGACGCTGATCGGCGTGTGTTCGACTGCTGGGAGGATCGGATCTTTGGTCGCGCCCATGATGCCGCTGCTGGTAAGTTTCTGTCGTAAGTGAAGCGTGACGCTGGCTTACAGCCTATATCTACGTGTCCGAGGTCTACCCAACAAACTTTCGGCAGACGCTGATCGGCGTGTGTTCGACTGCTGGGAGGATCGGATCTTTGGTCGCGCCCATGATGCCGCTGCTGGTAAGTTTCTGTCGTAAGTGAAGCGTGACGCTGGCTTACAGCCTATATCTACGTGTCCGAGGTCTACCCAACAAACTTTCGGCAGACGCTGATCGGCGTGTGTTCGACTGCTGGGAGGATCGGATCTTTGGTCGCGCCCATGATGCCGCTGCTGGTAAGTTTCTGTCGTAAGTGAAGCGTGACGCTGGCTTACAGCCTATATCTACGTGTCCGAGGTCTACCCAACAAACTTTCGGCAGACGCTGATCGGCGTGTGTTCGACTGCTGGGAGGATCGGATCTTTGGTCGCGCCCATGATGCCGCTGCTGGTAAGTTTCTGTCGTAAGTGAAGCGTGACGCTGGCTTACAGCCTATATCTACGTGTCCGAGGTCTACCCAACAAACTTTCGGCAGACGCTGATCGGCGTCTGCACGACTGCTGAAAAGTTCGGGTCTTGGATTGAGCCAATGACGCCGCTGCTGGTAAGTTTCTGTCGTAAGTGAAGCATGACGCTGGCTTACAACTCGGTCTACATCTACGTACCCGCGTACGTAGATCAGCGCCTGCACGACTGCTGAAAAGTTCGGGTCTTGGATTGAGCCGATGACGCCACTGCTGGTAAGTTTCTATCGTAAACGTTACCATAAATGTAACAATCTGATAGCCAATGAGACATGATTTGCGATTGCTCGATTGCGTAATGCTTCGTACGTACGTCAGGTAGATCTAATCAACTAATCACCATTTTAAGTTAATGAAAATTATAGATGATTTGTCCTAACGCTCGTTTGAAAAGTTGCGCAATTAGCCTATAAGTGGCTATGAATACAGATTCTATAGAAGCACTCTAAAGTCAACCGCAGATTTACTATGGTTTTATTTTGATGTGGGAATAAGATAGCCTACTAATTTGTGCTAACATGTGTTATATTAAGTAGAAGCGTTTCAAGATACTTTACAAATTAACTATTTTTTTTGAATTTACATAACTCTTATCTTACCTTATCTAGATGAGGGCCCTTTCGGATGCACTTCGACCCAGTGGGATCTTTTGTGCATTTGCCCTCTCCTTTATGCCTGCTCCCAGGCTTGCTCCATCATTTACACAAAACGGATGAATTCATTCTTTGTCTGGCAAGGGCATGACATTCACACAATAAGTGTCCTGTTTTACTTTACTTTCAACCATCAATATGAACTGTAACGGAATTTCCCTTTTGTCCAAAGAAATTGGCTTGTGCCTTAGCAATAGGACTTATCATGCTGAGGTCTGAAACTGAAACGGAAAATGTTGATTAATTACTGTTTTTTTATCACCCAGTCGCAGTACCACAAATCCATGCCGACGGTGTTATTCGGTGGGATGTGCATCATCTCGAGCCTCCTGGTCCTGATACTCCCGGAGACGAGGAACATGCGGCTTCCGGACACAATTGAGGAGGCCGAGGCACTCTCCAGGCGAGGGAACAAAGTCGACGAGTCTTAGTTTAGAAGTAACCGGCATGAATGGTGGGGGGTGGCAGCAAGTTCACATTTTTGTTTGCTTGGTGTTAATACAATTTACAAACATTTTCCGTGTGTAAGTCCTTATTATTTATGCCATAGAATCAATTTAGCCCATGACCTCGCAGGTCGGTTGTACGGCAAAGGAAATATGGAACTGACAGCCTGCTAAAGAGGAAATTAATGCTTAATATCATAACGAGTCATGTCGCTAGAGACACAGAAGCGTTTAAGAATTTTAGGAACTAGCCATATTTTGACTTTGACGACGCATATATTTGTATACTGTGTCGTCTTGAAAATCTATTAGCGTCAGGCAAGCCAGCTAAATGCAACATACCTACAGGTTTTCATCCTTGCACTTAGGGCGTGTTGCACCAAGTTATTTATGTTTACAGAGCGATCAACGTTTAAGATGGCGCCCACAGCTGTCAGTCCAGTCAACTTGTCAAGCTTTCCATGCATACAGATTTTAACGAACACCGCTTACGATGACAGAAGGTTTGGTGCAACCCTCCCTCAGGGTTGCTTGTGTCAGATAGTCCGCCCGTCAGTAATCGTAATATAGTTTCGTTAACATAGGTATGGGTAGTTACAGTTAGACACTTTGCTATAGGTTGACAGCTGCCGGCGCCTTTGTTAACTTTTACTGAGTGTAAAGTGTGGTTGGTGCAGCGCGCCCTGAGTTTGAAAATTTGATTGAGATTGAGATGAATTTGAAAATCAACATACCTGCTTTTATTGTACGTGAATATTCTTTACATTGTACGTGAATATTCTTTTCATATTTGTGTGGACTTTTTTGACAGCTGCTGTTTACGAATGGAGAAAATAAATACATTGGTGCATTATCAAGTATTCTATGTCTGATTACAGAATAGAATACAAATTGTCGTTGACTTGTACACTCCCCAAGATTTATGTTGGAAATGACCAATAAATGATGGTGTTAGTGAGAATATTTTGGAAGTATATATATATATATACATATATATATATATATATATATGTTGTAATTATTGACGAACGAGCCTTATCTTTCATTTTATAACCGATTACCCATGGACCAGTTTAACACATATCTGATACCCATATCTGATATCGTTTCTGACATTGCACAAAAATAGTTAGTTTTATCGGAGTAAAATCAAATACGTTATGACAGTACAGTCCGCACTTAAAACAATCTTGAGGTCTGTACTTCTAATTCACTACGAGTGCTTTTAACTACATTCGGAGTTTAACCTGCAACGTACTACGGCGTAAAGCTACGAGGGTAGCGTGGCGGTAAATAAGTGTGATACACGCATGTAAAACGCCTTTTACTCATTCACTGCCAGGAATCGCTACGATCGTAGCTAAGTAGCGGAAAGTGGCTACGGCGTAGGCGCCCGCTATAGACGGGTTCCTGTCAGTGAAAGTGTTAAAGAGCTTACTGACACTGTACTTTTGTAGATGTGAGTTTAACATTTGGTAACAACAATACAAATAAAATACCAAGCCAATATGTGAAAATAGCTATTACTAAAAACTGTTTTCCTTGAATCGTAAAATGTAAGTAGGTAAGTATTGAGAAGTTTTTTACAACTTCATGAGTTCGGTCGGCTGCATCTCCGCAATGCCCTATTGTAACTACAAAGTACAGCGTCTTATTGTCTAACATTGTCGTTTAAGCACCTATCATAAAGCTAGCTTTAAAAGTTTAGAAAGTTTACAAGTGATCTTTCGTTTCCATCCTTTTTTTTTCATTATAACAAATCACTGAGTGTAAAAATAAGTTTTCTTGGAGTTATTGACGCTGATACAAAATACAAAAAATCTTTTAGCCGTCCACTTGAAATAGGGTAGGTATTGCTTTTAGATACTTACTAACTTTTAATTTCTTCTATAATTGAAGAATACAATTAAAAACAAGATACAGTATGAAAACGAGGTTTCGTAATTTCAGAACTTAAATTATCAGATAGTTTTAAGTTAGTAGGCCTAAACTAACTTTTGCACTACAAAACTACATCCTAAACTGATATTATAAAGGGCTTAATGTTTGTAGCTTTGTATGTGGTAATTACCCCCCATACCTACCTACAAAGTTAGCCTCCACTTTTGATAAGAGTGTTCGTGGTTGTTCCGACATACAAAGTTACAAACTCACAAACTTTCTATACTTATCCGATATATTATATAAGCAAACTGTGTTTTGTCACGTATTTATTAAATCATGAGAATGTACTTATCAGCTGAATCAACTATGATAATGACCTACTTAAAATACAAGCTATTTCATAAGAATCATTAATTTACTACTTATTATTTACTGTTAAATACTTAGCAAAGCTCGAATATACAAGTACTTCATATAAGTTTGTATGATTTACGTATTACTATGTGTTTATTATAATTTTACTTAATTTTCTAAATCGCCCATCACAGTAATCCCGACGTTAATGATAATGTTACGAAGTAAATTTACCTCCGTGTTTACACGGAAAAAGCATTTATGCTTATTTTTTTTTATTCTTTTGTAGTTTTAGCGAAAGAATTTTTTATGTACCTAGCCATCTGTCATAGTGATAAAATTTATGCGTATGTCTAGAGTGACGTACCTACCTACATAAATGTACACCATGATATTACCATGTCAGCATACATGTCGTGACATTTTTGACGTATCGTATGGTCACATTTTACGTATAACGGTATCATATTTATAATGACAGAAGTAACATTTTGACGCTGGTTTGGGCCGCAAAACGAAACCTATCATCCTAGCTTGGTTGTTTAATAAACCCCTTATACACTTAATTGCGGCACCAACATACAATTGTAAAAAGCCATAAGTAGGTATCCGTATGTATTTTTATTATTAAACAAATTATACAAACTGTAAGTTATATTGAAAAAAGAATGGCATTTTACCGTATGCATGTAATATTTTACTGTATTGTATTAGTAAACTAGCGAGTATAGTTATTTCTATTCTTTGTATGACTATTTAATTGCAAATAATGTTATGTATACATGTGACATTATACTTAAATTTACATTTTAGTGTCGCTCTGCGATGAACAGTATTTTAGTTTTGTAAATCTGCAGGTTTTGTGTAATTTTCTAGATTAAGATTTAAATGGGACCAATGACCAAATCAAGCAATTAATTGCATTTTCTTGAAAAAAAATGTTAATAACATACTATTAAATCACTGATTAATCTGATTATGCAGTACAAAAGAACGCATTATGGAAACTCACAATTTTTACAATAAACTTTTATAAAATATTATGTGGTTTTTATCAATACATTCCTATTTGAGCTTAACCTCTTTTTTGTCCGACTACGGCAGAGCCGAAAGGAAGGGATATGATTTTAGCAGCATGTTTGTATTTACGTGTGTTTCACCGTAGCGTTTAGGAAACTGTAACTTTAAATTTCAAATGTTTCATTAAAATAGGTGTACTACGCTCATTTTCATTCGTCAATGACATATGGAGTACTCATTTGGGGAAACTCACCGGATGCCAATCGAGTCTTCTTAATGCAAAAACGGGCATTACGAACGCTGGCCGGTGAAACCTCGACATTCATGCAGGGAACTCTTCGTATCGCACAAAATTATGACGCACTACTCCACATACTTACATAAGTATTTGAAATGTTTGTGAGACGTAACTTACCCATGTTAAGTCGTGTTTTTTTGGTTACTTTATCTTGAACAGTTTACCTATTATGACACTTTAAATGACTACCTGATTTTTTTTATATTATCCTAAATTACTCCAAAACAAAAGAAGATCGTGGACTGATATTAAGCATGGAGTGTTCTTAGGACCTGCCAGTTCACCCCCTGAAAGAATCACCAAATCCCTCGTCGGGGGCCACTCTCACTAGCGTAGCCTGCTAGACCCCTTTTCTCAGTTCCTTACCTTATTAGACCTTTGATTTCGACCATACCACTGAACCAAATTTGAAGTTATAGATATTCATTCGACGCAGAATTTGACCTTCTTTAATATTGTTTCGAATACATTTTCCATCCGACGTACCGTTTTTGTGCTACATGCAAATAACTGAAAAAAGAGCAAAAATTTCGCGGTTATTGGGCTCCCAAAAGTTTAGCACACCTCCTGGGATGGTGCAAACTCGGATTACATGCATTTAGGACCAAATTAAGGCTTTAAAACGATTTCCAGCTTTATGAGAATTAATTCCTCAAAACGTCTTTTTTGGATCAAATTTTCTTGGCCTAATATTCAAGCGTAGATTAAAAAAAAGCTATTGGAAAATCTATTGAAGGTATTCTGTATGTGATTTTTTTGACATAACCGCATAATTCTGATTTATTGTTTTTGTTATTATTAAATTGTGGTTATATGTAATGACGATCCTTTTAGGTGAACTCTGATAACTAGATACTCGTACCTATGACATTATAAATTTGAATTACTTAAGTGGACATAGTTAGTTATATTGAAATTGTTATTATTCTTCAATATTTATTGAATGTTCTTGACGATCACAATAGGGATTCTTGTAAATTGACATGTAATTTATAATGTAGGTAATCTTTTATTGTGAATAAATGAATCTGAATCTGTACCGATTTCGATGAATGAGGTATCGATGGATTCAAAAGTTCCGGGAGACATAGGCGCTACCTTATGTATGTTTTTTTTAATGCTGGTTTAAGGTAAACATAACAGTTAATCAAATGTCTACCAAGCGGAGTACAGGCATTTCTAAAGCAAATCTGGCTATTTAAAAAAAAAAATCCGAATTCAAGTTCGCGGTAAGTACTTAAATCTCACATGCTAAACATAAAAAGTTGAAACTCTGACAAAGATAACAAAATGCTATAGGGAATACCTAACTTATCGTTAGGAATAAGACGAAGCTGGAGGTCCCGGGTTCGAATCCTGGTCAGGGCATTTATTTGTGTGTTTATCACGAATATTTGTTCCTGAGTTATGGATGTTATATATGTATATAAGTATCTATATGTATGTATCTATTATATATATCGTCGCCTAGTATCCACAACACAAGCCTTATTGAGCTTACCGTGGGCCCAGGTTGATTTGTGTAAGATTGTCCCGTAATATTTTTTTTTTTTTTTTTTTTTTTAAGTACCTAATTGTATACTACCTTTTTGTTCGATAATTGTATTATTATTCGACAACGAGTTTAGTTACTCTGACGGCCTCAGGAAGCAGAAAGAGGGCCCGTTAAGTCACTATACTATTAGCAATCGCTCGTTGCGCGTGGGACCCTAAAATGTGGGAACGGTAGGTACATCTCCTTTACGCTCTCTGTCGCGCCAAGAGGTGTCCCGTTCCCAAATTGTTTGGCATAGCGCATAGTTAGCGTTTTATATTAGTAACCATGTACAGTCGATAACAAAAATATGTTTACAATTTTCGCCTTATTACAATGGAATAAGGTGTAAAAGTGTAAACATATTTTTGGCGTCGACTGTACAGGACACTATATGTATAGACCTGACACGCGGCACGTGGAACTATGAAATCTCCTATCGCGCGACATGTCAAGCAAAGTCCGGCATCGTTGCACTTTGTTCGAACTTGTTGTCGCGACTTGTCGCGAGACATTTGTCACTAGTGAATCCCCGGCTCATCAGCCTTATTACAATGGGATTAGGTGCAAAGATGTAAACATATATTTGACGTCTACTGTAACAGCCTAGCATAATCGCATTTATGTTGGACATATAGCATTACGTCCGACTAAAGCGCGATCCGCTACAGAACTAAGGTAAGCCCTCCGAATCGCTAAACTTAAGTGGCATTGGGCGGGGCACATTGCACGCAGCACGGTTAGCACAAGATGGCGCGCGAGCTCGAGATAGCTCGCGCACCGTCTCGTGCTATCCGTGCAGAACCGATGGCCGTTGGGGCGGAAAGGTTTTCGTGTGGCGAACACGTACCCGTAAAAGTTTATTGTAAGCGAACGAACAAGCATTCTAAGCATTCTGTCTACCTTTTCTTAGTAGAAAATCAACTCTAAGCGCAAGAATGTTCGTTCGTTCTTTCGGTGTCAACCCACCATAAGACGTACCTAAGACACACCGCTGCAGCCGCCGCTAGAAGTTGTTACCGAGCCCTAAGGCGTCAAAAGGATAGTAAAATGAATTGCTCTTTGAAAAGTCTAGGCGTTGATATATTCTTCAGAATCCTATTGCTGCGAGACATTCCTGAGCCAAATTTTGGGAGTATAGACACAGGTTTGGTAGGTAACATGTTTTTGTTTCTTGCACGAGAGAATAACTAACAGAAATTAAGCGTCTAAATTAAGCGTCTAAGGAAGATACTATAATTGAGTATATTAGATAATGTAGCTTATAACGAAATGTTGTTAATTATTAATGATCCGTTGGTAATAGTACATTACTTACCTAGTGCGGTTAAACAAAGAATGTCTCAGATCGCAGGTATTTGACTTTCTTTATTACCGCCCGTGGTGAGTACAACATTTTACGTCTCTATCTGGCCAGGAAGTGGGGTTTTCCGCATGCATAGCGTGCGGTAATTCCTACGTTATGGCCAGGTATGACGTAAAATAATTTACTTTGAAAACAAAGTTTTAACAGACTTCAAACCAGTATCCAAATTGCTTCAAGTTAGCCTATAAAATTTGAAGAGTTCCCTCGATTTCTCCAAGATCCATCATCGGAACTGGATTTGGTGACAACGGGACCAATCTGGAAGTATATGCTTTCAAACAAAGAAATAATTTTTGAAATCGGTTCATAAATTACCGAGATATCACGTAACAAACACACAAAGAAATACAGTCGAATTGAGAACCTACTCCTTTTTTTGAAGTCGGTTAAAAAGTAGCTTGAGCAGAAAAAATGCTTTTTGCTCCCTGTCGTCGTGGACCAAAACTTACTTTTCTGAATGAGAGGTGTGAAAAGAATATTTTCTTTTCATAGATGTCTGGTACCTACCTACAGGCACTTTCATGTTCTTTGCGATTTTTCCGTACTTAGTCGATATAGTGAAATTATGAGTCTCATTAAATAGAGCCCATGCAAAATTGTATTACTTATCCCTCAAATTCTCTTTACTCAACAAAGGATTTCCACTCCCCAACGTTCTTTACCCGACTATAAATGATATAAGAGACAGAAAACTCTCCCGCAAAAACTAGAAACAACGCGGCAACTTTGGCAAAAAAAGTATAAAGTTGAACGCTCTTTCTCACGGTACAACTATCTGGTAGATAGGCGTTTCTGGAAAATAGTTCTGGACGAGGAAACACACTTTACCCGCGCAAACTTGCTGGCAATTTTTGTTGCCTTAGACCGTTTGTTCTGGCAGTTCTTGGCTACAGAGAATAACTTTTTTAATCTAGCTATTAAAAAGTATAAATTCGACGCTCAGCGTCTAAGCCAAGCAACGAAGAAGCAAAATTACGAACTTAATAACATAACCTGCGAATCTTAATAAACGCAAAGGTTCTAAAAAGGTTGAGATCACAACAAGCACTACCTACTTAAAATCTGGTAGTTTAAGACGTGTGGACTTTAGATCAGAACCCTTATTACAGACATGAAAAATTCTCACAATTGCAAAACCTTCATAATCTGCGACCCAGGAACTTAGTACCTATCCAAAAAACCTATATCATATAGTTTACGTTTAAACTCACACTACTTTTATGCAGCGATAACTTTACATATTCACACAAAAATTTGGAACCACCTGTCATTGTAAAAGTTTTAGAACTTAGAACAGGCTATCCGGTGACACATCGGTTGTCCTTATTGGTATTTTTAAGACTGATAAATTGCAGGTAGAGTCTGACCAGCGAGTCGTGACAGTGAAAAATGGCGGCAAATTAAAAAAAAACGCATGCTGGTAACACGAAATGTATGGAGCCGTCATAAGTAGGTACTTATAACTAACAGTTTATTTCATAGGTAAAATGGTTGCCATATAAATAATTTGATAAAAATGCTACTGTCACGACTCGCTGGTCAGACTCTAGTGATTTGTTCAGGTATGTGTGACTTTGCTCATGTGCTTCTTCACTGTTTACATTGCATGTACCTAACATCTAATTTGTTATTAGGCTAATTGAAAGATCTGAAAGGAGATGAATGTGGTTTGAGAATGGAAGGGTTACGCGTCAAATGTCTCCTATATGCTGACGACCTTGTACTACTTGCGCCGTCCGCTGAGGAGTTACAAATGATGGTAACGAAGATGAATGAATCTTTTGAATGGAAAGGGATGAAGATGAATGTAAGAAGACGAAAGTGATGGTATTTGAAAAAGATGAAATTATGACAGACTGCGAAATAATGATTGGTGAAGAAAGACTGAAACAAGTAAAAGAGTTTGTGTATTTGGGGACACTATTTACTGGAGACGGAAAGCATGAGAAAGATATTGAAAGGAGAGTGAATGCACGGAATCGAGTGAATGGGGCACTGAATGCCTTTATGGGCAGCCAGAAAATAGGTATCGTAAAAAGCACGCGTGGCTGTGCATAGGGGAGTGTTGGTGCCCACACTTTTGTATGGTAGCGAAAGTTGGGTGTGGCAGAAAATACATCAAAGTCAAGTGAATGCAGTAGAAATGAGAGCGTTGAGAAGTATGTGTGGAGTGAAATTGAGTGATAGAGTCAGAAACAGTGTGATAAGAGATAAGTGTGGAATGGATGGAGATATAGTCACGAACATTGAGACGGGTATGTTAAATTGGTTTGGGCATGTAGAGAGGATGGATGAAAGAAGATTTACGAAGAGAGTGTATATAAAAAGAGTGGAAGGGCAAGTTGGAAGGGAAAGACCTAGGCGAACTTTCTCCGATCAAACTGGAGAAATCTTACAAAAAGGCCAGGTCAAAAGTACCCTAAACCGACGAGCATGTATGAGAAATGTTATGAAAGTTAGTGAAGCGAAAGTGGTTTGTCAGGATCGTAGCAAATGGAGATCCGTGATCTCTGCCTACCCCTCTGGGAAAGAGGCGTGATTATATGTATGTATGTATGTATGTATATTGATATGAGTTAATCATGACAAGTCGCGAACTTGCTCCATTTTTGCTCCAAAGTTTGAATTCGGACTTCCACATAAGGTTTGGTAGGTAATCTTAGGTGACTTTTTATAATTTTTAAATGCGTTGCTTATTTGGTTACAATTTTTAATTTGTCCTTTGAGTAACGCTTCAATTTTGTCAGAATTTTGTCACAGTATTAATATTATATAAAGCTGCATTACCACTGATTTCTCCTGATAGAATTGATCTCCGGGAAGGAGTCATGGTGGGGGTTAGGTTTTGATATGGGTGTATAGAGGTCGGCGAGGTTACCACCAGAAAAATCTGACTTTTTCGGATTTGGCTCTGAGTAAAAAATTGCTCTACTGCCCGGCTAAACGGTAACAGCTAGGTTAGGGGTGCTCGACCAAATGTCATAGGGAACCGCGTGCAGTTTTTGATGGCGGAAAAAAAATTAAAAAAAAACGAAGTTTTTTTTTAATTTTTTTTCAAAATGGTCCTAGAGCTTTGAAATTTGGCTAACGGAATCCTATATGGCTTTAGATTCTGAAAATATTTTTTTTTTTTTTTTAGCTTTAAAAAAAATTTTGTATGGGGAATTTTTTCGATTTTTTTTTCCGGCCAAACCGCTCGACTTTTGAATACGGGTCTCGACCAAATGTCATAAAGGTTCCCAAGAGGAGTGCAACCGCATTTTTTTTTGGCCGAAAAAAAAAAACTTTTTTTTTTTTGAAATTTCAAATTGGTCGCAGCGCGCCGAGATTTGGCATGCGGGGACTTGAAGGGCCCAAGAGTTGTAAAAAGAAAAAAAATTTGGAAAAAATCCAAAATGGCGGACGGTATGGGCAAAACAAATTTGCGAGGCCGTAGGCCGAGCTGCGGGAGCTTAAGGCTTGGCTACTATTCCTTGCCCGGAGTGTCTTACAAGCGAACCTGAGGGCCGAAGGCCCGAAGGTGAGCTTCGAGGCACGCGAAGGCCGAAGGCCGAGCTCCGCGTAGGGCCGAAGGCCCGAAGCGTCCAGCGAGGCCGTAGGCCGAGCTGCGGGAGTATAGGACTGTGCGACTATGCCCCCGAGTGTCTTTCGTCGTAGGCGAAGGCCGGAGGCCGAGCGACGCGAAGGCCGGAGGCCGAGCTCCGCGTAGGGCCGAAGGCCCGAAGCGTCCTGCGAGGCCGTAGGCCGAGCTGCGGGAGTTTAAGGTTGTGCTACCACTCACTAACCCCCGAGTGTGTTAAAAGCGAACCTGAGGGCCGACGGCCCGAAGGTGAGCTTCGTGGCAGGCGAAGGCCGAAGGCCAAGCTCCGCGTAGGGCCGAAGGCCCGAAGCGTCCCTTCAGAGCGCGCTTGCGGAAACCCTACGCCCCCCAAGTGTCTTTAAGCGAACCTGAGGGCCGAAGGCCCGAAGGTGAGCTTCCAGGTACGCGAAGGCCGAAGGCCGAGCTCCGCGTAGGGCCGAAGGCCCGAAGCGTCCCTTCAGAGCTCGCTGAAGGGCGAGCCCACGCGGACACACACCCCCCGCACCTTCCCGTCACAAGCAAGATAAGAGTGCGCGATCTCTCTGACAAAAAATACCCTCCGCTTTTCCCTTCCCATAGCGGAATTTCACTTTCCTTTTCCTTGGTAATACAAAAACAATCATTACAGGCAGATTTTGAATAATAATAAAAGTCGAAAGTACACCTCGTCAGCTATAATAACAAAATCAATAAAATTATAAGGAATAATGGTCAGTTGCCATAACATTTGTAACAGTTGGTAATAACATGCAAAACGTAAAATAATACATAATATCTTTTAGTTTAAGTATTATCAGATATAATAGATATGAGATATTAATAATCAGAGCCCGCGGAATTAGGTTAAGGCAGCTAGAAAAAGGGGGGCTCGGGGAGCGTAGTAAAAAAAAAACAAATCAACGATTGTATTTTTGGTAGGTTTAGGTTATGGTTATCTTGTGTCCCTTAGAGCGGAAATAGGCACCCCGCGAAGCGGGGTGACGTCGACATGCTGGCGGTTAAGTTAGGTTTAGGTTAGGTAATAAAGCTATCAACTATAAGCTGCAATCGTAATTCCCCTATATCTACTAATTTAATTAATAATTAAAATATTACAATTAATAGAAGTGACAATAGTTGGAGGTGTGAACAGAAAGTGAAGATGTCTTGCATTGGCCTAATAAGGTAAACGCGGTCAGCCACGTTCTGCTGATCCGCTGCCACGTGGAGTCGCGGTTGACGTCGGTGCTGGGTCGGCGATTCTTGTACCGGAGCATTGCGTAATTGGCGTGAACCACACAGAGACGGAGTGGCGAGGACGCGGCGCGGGCACGATGCCGCTTGGATGCCGCTTCAAAACATTTGTATAAAAAATGTACTAAGGAGACGTGTTTTAAATTATACAGAAGCGGCGCGGCGCAGGCACCGCGGTTCAATTCGCCAATGGACCTTTGTTGTGAATAAATAACGCAAGATTATCACTGAATACTAACTTTATTTAATTAATTGTACATTTACTTTATAAAACTGTCTGGTCACGTATCAGCGCTAGGGAAGTAGGGACCTAGCGATATCTTGTTTCTGTTAGGCGTCGCGTTTGCATTTACTCCCAACAACCTTATTTCATTGCATTAAGGGTCTACAATATAAATTGTTAAATGCTACGATGCCTATGGGTATTTGGAATATATGGATTGAGAAATAACTTCAATTATTTGTATTCACACCTTAGATGCCTTTTTAATATCATCCTAACATTAAAGTAACAATTTTTTTTTTTCCAGATACCTACTTGTGTAGCAGCCACCGCCGCCCCAGCCATTTTATTATTTTTATTAAAATATAAACATCAAAAAAATTCTTTCAATTAACTAATAATTTAAGGAAATAACATACCTAAACGTTTTTGCTCGCATTTTCATTTATTGCAGCATTTATAAGTAATTTAGTAAGGTAAGGTTGATTTTAAATTAGGAAGACCACATAAACACATAATAGTACATTACTTACCTAGGGCGGTTTAACAAAGAATGTCTCAGATCGCAGGTATTTGACGCCCGAGCCGAAGGCAAGGGCGATAAATATGCGCTCTGAGGCTGTCTTTATTACCGCCCGTGGTAAGTACAAAATTTTACGTCTCTATCTGGCCAGGAAGTGGGGTTTTCCGCACGCATAACGTGCGGTAATTCCTACTTTATGGCCAGGTATGACGTAACAAAATATTTAATTTTAACCAACATAACATGTATATCTTTAATGTTTACTTTTCTTATAGCACAAATTTGAGGCTATCGCTCTAAGAAATTCACATTCAGTATATTCAGCTTTTCAAGCGATTGCTATTAAAATAATTGTATGCGTTTATACTATTTGATGTTAGATTAATTGTATAATATATGTTTTCAATCTTTGGAGTTATGAACATTATACACTTTAATCGTTAAATCAATTGGTATTATATCTTAATAACGATATACTTTACAAAAGTAGATATTTTGAAATTATATATTTCGTTCATTATATATCCAGTGAATGTTATACTCAACAAGCTTATACAAAGTGAGCGTATATATTATGAATGTTATATGATCTGTTCTTATATCTCTTTGCGAGGCCGAGGGCCAAGCTCTGAGAGATTAGCTTTCATTTGTTTCAAGACCTTCTACCAGTTTACGCATCTTACCTGAGCGACAACTATTTACAAGGGCTAAGGGAGTTTTTTTTTTACAGTTTAGGGTAAATTGTAAAATACGCTTGGACCATTTTCTGTTAAATCGGTCAGTTTAAGGTTTGAGTATTACCTTATTATAACCAGCTACAACTATTAAGAGGCATAAGGGTGGAAGCATTTTTTCTTCTATTCACTTTTGTTTTAATTGGTACTCTTAATAAAACAAACAAATGATATAGGTGGTTTATTTCTTACGTTTTTAATATTAAATAACATTATCACACATCATGAATAACTTTTGTTTACATTATATATTAAGAATACATTTTGAATTTGGTATGTACTTGATTATAATATTATAATTATACCTATATAGGTTATCCACATGACTATATGTTAAAATAAAGGAAAAATTTTAAAAATTTAGGCTCCGAGTCAGATTTGAACAAAAATTAAGTTAGTCACACAATTTTTAGGTACCAGATAGCCTAGCATCCATCAATCACTTCACCGAAATTCAAACATTCCTTGTATACAGCCGTCCATTTCCATGCAAACAAATCACATTCAGGTGCTGATTTCAAGCCTCGTAGCATGGATTACCTGGCCTTATCACACGATAAGTGACAAAATTGAGCATCTGTCCCTGGCTGACACCGTTCGACAGAACAAGATGACGCTCTTATCATGTCACTTATCACGTGATAAGGGCCAGGAGAGCATTCAGTAACGCCAGCGCATGGAGTATGGCAGCACTGCCAACAACGGGCGCGCCCGCAGCCTCAAGCGGGGACCTACAAGTTCAGAGCAGTCGGACTCACCTCGCAACATTTTGCAGGCAATAGTAAGTAAATAGTTGTTTTGCCTAACTTCCAGAGATATTCCTTTATATACATTCATATTGTATTTATTTATTGTTGCAACGTAAGTACTAACTTCAATGTGGTGGGGAGATAACCTTCGATTCCTATCTAAATGGTTTTTGCACGAGTAATCACATCATCGTTAAACTAAACCCATTATCGTAAATGTACCATTGTTAGCAACGCAGCGTCACAGAGTGTATATAAGCCAGCGTTCACCTAAATAAAGTGTTCATACTATTCCTCACTCCCGTCTATCATTTACCTAGAACATATTTCAGTTCATGGCGATCATTGCCAGGCCTGGCAGGACATTTTCATAGTGTTCCTGCCATTATACTGAGTCTAACCTTAGCTTGAGCCTTTAGCATCATACATTTGTATGCCTTGTAGGTGTTTAATCTAAAGTTTGTTTACTATGCTCCATTTATTTCACATGAACATTTAAATACCAATTACACTTGTGCTCAATATTATTAGTATAATACATAACAAGTTTCAATTTAACCCTATAATTAATGTAATTTTTACTGTTCACTCGTTCTCATAACAAAAGAAACACCTGGACGCAAGCATGGGCAGGCTGTCTTATGCAGATATCCATTTGTAGGTCAGTGTGCAGGACTCAGGAGGCCGTTGAGTGAGCTGATGATGTCGCAATCCAGTGTCGCCCGATTGCTGTACGTACGCGCGCCGGCGGACTTGTTCATGGGCACTACAATGCTGTGATGTTAAATAAAGCTTTCCACTTGTAATCCATAAACACCACGGATCGAACTTTCATTTTAGTGTTACCTGAAAAGATAGAACAAAATACTGTAGCACAGATTTTTAAGGTCATTGTTTAAATATGGAAATAAAAGTGTTATGATGTTTGTGATTAATATACCTATCAAAAATATGACTTACCCACGTTCCTTTGTTGAAATGAATATGGTGAAGGAAACATTGTTTTCTTCATATAAAGGATTAAAAGCTTGCGTACGTAAAATCATAAAATGTAAACTACACCGCCACAGATAAAGCAGAAGGTGTCAAATACAAAAATGCGTTTGCGCAGCAAGCATTGCAATACTTGTCATTGCTTCGTTCGATGTTGGTACACTATGTTTCCAATGTATATTTGTTTGGTAACCATAATAATTACTTAATTATTAGAATTTATTATATTAATAAAAGTGCATTATAAACATAACGGCAATATTTACAAGTTGTTCTAATATAATATACTTGTAATACACCTACTTGTAAAATCTAATAAAAATCAAATTTGATTTCCTGTTGACGAATTCAAGCGAGATGGTTATATACAAATCTCAATACGTGTGACAGAGAAGAATATATATTTTGTTGTATTGAACATCTTCAGTGTTACCAGAAATGAATTAAAAGAAAAATCGATGTTCAAATACGATAATCGATACTTAAATTTTACATAATTATTTTTAAATGCCAATTAGATATTATTTATTATATGATTCTCATGATTCACTTAATATTCTTGCATCAGACTTGTATAAAATTGTCAAATATGATTATCTAAATGAAATATTGGAATTGTACTGTTCAAAATCGTACGTCTACTCCGCCTCGGACGTAACCACGAGCTACAACCTAGCTACAACCACGAGCTTTGATATGCGAAGAACGGGTATCTCCATCTCTATCGCACTCACGTTACTCGAGTGACAGGGATGCAAGTATACGAAGTTCGAGATTCGAAGTTATATCTCCGTCTCTATCGCACTTATGGTTTATGGTACTCGAGCGACAGAGACGGAGATATACGAAGTTCGAGATTCGAAGTTCGTGGTAGCATCGCAGTAATTGCCTTGATTGGATGCGATATCGTAGATAACCCATGCGATTTTAAATATCATAATGAAAAATTTACATTGCTCGGCGCTTTTCGATCGTTCTTCAAATCGATTTTTGTCTCTTTTTTCATGTGATATGTGATATTTGACACCATCTGTATGCCGTCCTCCGTATGATTTCGGCTCGTGTGGACTGGATAAGTACCGAAGCACGACATCCTGCCAAATTCTATCTCTATCTCACTCTAACTTATAAATTCGTAATGCTTGCTCGTGTCGTCAACGTGTAACATCGGAATTCTGCGACCAAATTTCGTCGCTAACGCTGGGATAATCACATAGAATCGAAATTTATTAGAATATGCGTGGTTATATTCCATATATATACACATACACATGAGGTAGCGGCGGTCGGAATAAAAAGTTCTATGTATACTAAATTGTACGTACATTTAGTTACCACAATCGTCTTCAAAGCGAATCGATTAAATGTTTGCTGTCTCTCTCTATCTTATAGCTGCGTCCCTAGGTTGTTGTGAAAAATTGCCCTAGGTGTTTAGACGCCTTAACGCAATGTTATTAACACGCCTGGTATGAAGTGACCTTTTAAAATTATAATCGTATTGTAAATCAATAAATACATAATAATCGATTATATTTGCTCACTCTGGCAATACTCAAAATTTTCTCTTTTCGAAATCAAACAGATTTTCTTTCTATTCAACACAGCGTCACTAGCGTTGCTTTGCCACTCGCTCGTTCTTTCTAATTAAGTGTTACTGTTACTGTACAGGTAAGTGCCTTAATTAATAAATAATGATCATTAATTTACTTTTAATAAACTTTATTTTTAGTCAATTAGTAAGAAATCGTTAATATTTTGTTTTGTAACTATAGAGGTTAACTTTTTACAGTTGTGAATGCAAGTGTTAACTTCGTGTGTTATAATATATATATGTTTTTTACTTTCTTACTTCGTTTCAACGAGATTTGAAAGGTGAAAATACACTTATTTATGTGTACATTCGGACCCGGAGCGGATACTTTTTTGGTTTATATTATTATTATACTGAAGCTGACGCTTTCGTTTAAACTAAATCTATGTATCTATGTATCATGAATTCAATAATCTGTAACAAATTGAGGGGACAATCGGCCCGCTCTAGATATATTCTATTTCTAACTAACTCTTATTTCAGATGATGTATTCTCCAGCAACGCCACGTGCACGCCGGTCGTCAACGCGATCACTTCAATCTCTTCCAGGTTAGTTTTGTAATGATATTTTTGGCAAGAGCCGATTCAAACCGGAATGGCAGCGACACGCTCCGCCTTTCGTCGCCGCCTTTATATCTTTATACTTAAAGACCACACCAGCGGCTATTACAAGACGGCACGCGAAGTCTCTCGATTGTTTTCACACTATCCGTCTCGCTCTTATTACAAAACTAAAGAGACGTATAGTCCGAGAAAAACCAAAGGAGCTCGCACGCCGTCTTGCACCGTACAGGGCTGTTATTCGCTCCGCGTTAATGCCCCCCCCCCCCCCCCCCCCCCCCCGGTCACCCGTTACGAAACTAGACCTCTGCCTTCGCTTAATTACTACGCATCGCGGTGTTAAGGTATAATTGTGGGCATGTGGGTGAACGTTGAAAAACAAGTTACAGAATAGGGGGCAGTAGGTACCTATCGCTAGAAAAGCTCTAAAACGTCATGCGGTAGCCCGCGGCGTCGTGACCGGCTTCACGTCGCCGTAAAGCTGCGGGTAAAACCGCCGAAAGGCCGCCGAGCCGACTTGCCACGCGCGTCACCGCGGACAGCCGCGCATCCTTTTCGGAATATTCAAGCGATACTGGTATTTTGTATATGTGGATAAAGTCTAAAACTATTACACACTGAAAGTCCATTTCGGTTTGAACCGGTCCAAAACTTGTTGCTATTATTACTATATATTTTGTTTAGATACCTACTTATTATATTTTTGTTATAATGAGACAAAGTGAGCTAATAAATAGTTGTCAATGTCGAGGCCGCCACGTTTTGCCATGTAGGTATAGTCGCGGCTATTTTAAAGTGTCTAACATTAGATTATTTATTGAATCTGAATTGATTTTACATTTCAGTGTCTTGCATCCATTACAATTTCATTTCTCTGTATAATTCAGCGCCGCATCAATCACGTAACAAGTGCGTTTGATAAAACACCTAAAAATGAATTATTTATTTACATTACAGATGCAGAGGAATCATTTGAGTGCATCGCCGTGGGTAAGTTTTTACTGGTAAACCAATTTCTCTCTCTCTCTTATTTCATTTAATCAGTCACATTTTTGTCTAAAGTGGTTGATTGACACCTAAATGATTGTTGCCGTATTGTAGAAAAACCTTATTTAGTAATTTTTCGGGTTCTGTACACAAAGGGCTAAACGAGACCTTATTACTAAGACTCCGCTGTCCGTCTGGCTGTCTGTCCGTTTGTCACCAGGCTTTATCTTATGAACCGTGATAGTCAGACGGTTGAAATTTACACATTTCTGTGGCCGTTATAATAACACATACTAAAAAAAAAACAGAATAAAATAAATATTGAAAAGGGCACCCTTACAACAAGCGTTGTTTTTTGATATTAGATAATGGCACGGAACCCATCTTGCGCGAGTTCGGGTCGCACTTATACCTATGGTTTTTTTTTTGTATGAAACATACTTAGATAATGCGTTATCATAAATGTGACCATTTTAGACGACGTCACTAAATTACGTGACTAATTATGTGACTGATTAAAAAAATGTATTTATCAATGGCAATTATTGTCAGTACCCTGCATTCGTGTGTGTGTATAGGTACATATAAAAATTATTTCTAATAATAATTAGTGAGAACTTAACAGCTCATCATTCACGATGAGACATTTTGGTCAAATCAAACCAAATAAAAGAAACTACTTTTTAACCGACTTCAAAAAAGGTGGAGGATATAAATTAGATTAAATTCGTTTATTGCTGATTGAAAAGTGACATAATATTTTACAAATTCTCTTTGTACATAAACAAAATGAATTCACAGAAAGCTCGTTAGGTTCATTCAACAAATTTGTTAAAATAATTTCAAACAATAATAATTCATTTATTTATAAATAGTTACAAATTTAAAATAATATTGATCTTATGTAGTAATGTCAAAAATATTACATGTCTGAACTAGAAAAATTAAAATAAAATATACGTATGTCAAAGCATATCAAATTCATGTCAAATAAATGTCAAATGTACAAGAAATATAAATCGGAAATTACAGCCATAATATTAACACCATAAATAATTTATCACTAGGGAATTCTAGATTACGAATAAGTATGATAAATTTGATAAAGTTAGAAAAAAATATACAAAATAATAATAATATTAATTTGAAATAGCATCAAAATATCATTGTCTAATAGGTATTGTTTTTGGTCGGTGAATTCCTTTACAGCGACTTTGACAATAAAAAGTCTTTCAGTTGGTGTCCAAAATCATCATCCGATGATTCATTACTGAGACTGGCGGGTAGTCTTTCATAAAAAGCGGGGCGGGGCCTATTAGGTACGCGCGGTGACTTGTCTGACTGAGCGCGAGGCGCCGCGGCACGACCTGTAATCGCCCCGTCTGACGGGTGATTCTGCCAGGGGTATTCACTTTTTTAAATAACCTTTATATTTCTACGTGTAAACATTATTACTTCATATACATAAAGTGAATGATGAGTCAACATATTATATTGTTTAAAAAGCTGTTTACATGAGTGCCTCGGAGTCACACCTGCCAGTAAACTCAATTCTCGTTTTTGTAATTTAAATACTCCGTCCGAATCTGTTGAGTTTCCCCATAAAATACCATATGACATATATGTTCCACTGTATGTATACTTATATATATTTTTTATGTATGATCGCCGATTTCTCCGTCAATTGTGGACCGATTTCCAAAATTCTTTTTTTATTCGAAAGAGTATACTCCCGAGGTGATCCCATCGTCACTAATTCAGTATCTGATGATGGAATCCCAGGGAAATTGAGGGCAACCCTCAAATTGTATAGACACACGTGTAGTAATTTCGGTAATTTCCATTATAACTCGTGTATTTACTCTCGGAAGTAGCAATTTAGGTGAAGTGGAACTGATGACGAAAACTACATATGACTTATTGAACTCCTCAAAGATGTAAAGTATGTCTAGGATTAAGACATGATTCCGTTGCAGTAGCAACTAATGAAGTGTTTATTCTGAGATCCTTGAGGAATCGACGGAACTCCTCAAATATTATCAGCCCACACATTAGCGACTTGAGTTTTTTCTGTAATAATCAACGCATTTGCTCTCGGAGAGCAGTTCATGTGATATATTGAAAGAGGTAATTTTAATAATGTAGATATGTTTACGAGGAATTAGCAATAGGTAAACCGCTCCGCCTATTACGATGCACCAAGGGTATTTCTACTTCCTTGACTGCAAAAATTCAGTTTCGAATTTTAGTTTACCTTTTTAACCCCCGATACAAAAGAGGGGTGTTATAAGTTTGACGTGTCTGTGTGTCTGTATGTGGCATCGTAGCTCCTAAACGAATGGACAGATTTGATTTTTTTTTATCCGAAAGCCGACGTGATCGTTATAGTTCTTAGCTATATTTCAACAAAATCGGTTAGATCATTTTTGATATATTGAACTTTGATATGAAAAAGTCGCGGATTTTTCTACTTATCTAAGTTGTAGTTATTACGTTAATAGCCTGCTACTGAACTTTTCGAAGGTGGGTCCCTAATTTACTCTACAGTAAGCATATTTTTTAAGCATGTTGCAATGTCATAATCATAACTAATGGATCTTAAAACATTAATTCTAATACATTTTTAACCTACTACACCAAGATCTAACATACAGTATAACATATAGTATATGTATATAGATAATCACATTATTATGCACTTATCAATGAAACTTTTTTACTATCAACTAAAACATAAATAACGGCATGAGTTTTGTGTGTTTATTTTTAATGTGTGACAAGTAATAACATTGTTTTTTTTTTTTTTTCTTCGATATTTACCTAACATTGTGTATACGTATAGGTTGTTTATTTATTATTCACAGAAGAGTATTGTAAAAGTTGTTAGTTGTTGTTGTGCACTATCACTATAATATAAAGGCTTTATTAACTTTTTTCAAAAATCTTTTCTATACTAATTAATTATTCTGCTAAATAGGATCAACGCATCAAGGCGATGTTGACCTATTTAAAGGTATTAATTCACAATGTGTTGCGATGTCAGCATGTGCAACTACATTTTCCTGTATTAAAAATCGCGAAAAATTCACTGCCGGCGAAATTGACTCTATCTTAAATAGTGGTCATAGTCTCTATCTCGAAAAACGTCCCGAGACAACTTGGTACGATCCTAACGTTGAACGATATTTAGCTGTCGACGAATTACCTTCCGATATACGAGTAGGGAACCATTTGGCAACAATCACCACTCGCTGGCTAAACAACGGCTTGTATCCAACATCACTGCAAAATCATTGCGCGCAACTAAACGAACTAGAGGCAACTTTAGGTAATATCGTTTTCGATGCTGACCATTCCGATGTACGTGATAGTTACATTTTTACGGGATTTAGCAATACGGTATCTTTTTGGCGACATGATAATGCATTTTATTATTTCAACAGTCACGGTGTCGATGAATTCAACAAATACCACCCCGACACACGTGCACTGTATGCGGCCAGGTTGTTTCGATGCCCGAGCATCAAAACACTCGCAAAGCTATTGTTCACCATAGTAATGTATGGTAACAATCAGTACGAGATTAATAGAATAAGTTTGGTTTCTTCTCGCGTTCATTTGCCATCTCGTACTGCAGTAGCAGTTTTAGACAGACTTCCGATCACAGAGCCTGCTCCATCAGTTGAGAAAGTGGATTTAAAATTGACTTGCAATAAACCGGTCGTAGTATTAGAGAAAATTCCAATTTCTGATCTTGCCCCGTATACGAAAGATATCTGCTCCTACGATCCGAAATTATCATCTGGCCAAGCAGTAGTTGCTTTAGAGAAATTGCCTATATCGGAATTGTCAGCCAAACAGATCGCGCAATATGCTCCTGATTTAAAGCTGTCGTATCTTAAACCAACGGTGGTTTTGGATCATTTGCCTTCAATACCAGCAGTGGAAACCAAAATTGAGGGGCAAAAACCGCGGGGGCGACCCAAGAAACAGAAAAGGGGTAGAACAAGTAGCGTCACGAATGCCCAACTAAACGCGAATTTAAATTACGAGAAAAAGAATGCGGATAAGATTAGGGAAAACAAAAAAATCGGTTATCAGCAAACCCGAAAATCGAAAATCGCCGCAGTAACCCGCTACAATGAAGAAAACCCCAATGTTCATAGAGCCGCAGCAAAACGATACACGCAACAACATCCGGAGGTGAATAGGGCCGCGTCGCAACGTTACAACCGGAATAGGCGGAACATCGATGTAAACTTACGCGATTCTTCTAACCTTATAGGACAACGCAGTGCAGATGACTTGAATCCCATTCAAACTTCTAATTTGAAAAAGTATCCTTTGTTGAGTTCCGACATTTACAAATGTCGTTATTGTCTCGCACCTCTCTTCGACGAAGAGAAATCGCGTACCATGTGGTGCTGTGGTAGCGGTGCCTACAAGGTACAAAATTTCCCTCCTCTTACAGAGGACTTCTACTGGCATCCATCTTTTCAGAGAAGTTCACGAGCATATAATAATTTGTTCGCTTTCAGCGCCTTGGGAACTTCTCACGGTTTCCATCATCCCGAAATGGGCATTTCCTTTGTTAAAGTACAGGGCCGCGTTTATCATAGAGTTTTCGATCTGAGTTACACTGACTCGACCAATCCCATCGGTCTTTACATTCAAGACGATGACGAGCGCGAGAGGCTCGCTGTAGGTAGAAACCTCGACATGGAGGTGATCCGATCCATTTCACACTTCATGCATGAAGTCAATCCCTACATTTCCTGCTTTAAACGTTTAAGTCTGGAGACATCAGAGCACGCCCATTTGATATTTGAATCCACGTCGCGCGCGCGTCACGGTAATATTCTTGGGGATCGTCCCATTGGTAACGAAATAGCTGCAATAATTAGTACAGAACAGGAACGTTTTATTCCGCGTAGTGTAGCCATATGGAAAATCGGCGGTAAAAAACCACATTTAGTCGATCTCCTAAATCCATTGTATGAAAGTTTGCAATATCCTTTGTTGTATCCGCACGGTAATCCGGGGTGGCACCCCGGCATGACAGATAAGAGAAATGCAAAATTAACGCTTAACAAGTACATCCGTTGCCTTTTACTTTGCGAGTCGCGTTTTTCACATTTTGGTCGTTTATCCGAGGAATGGATTGTGGATATGCATTGTAGAATACTAGAGGAAAGATTACGTTTTATTCAAAACTTGCAAACCGGTAAACACCGAGATGGTGGTGGACTTAGAATGGCCCCACTCGACGAACTGCTATCCCATAACAATGCAAGTAGTAACGCCAATGTTCCTGTCCAAATTCGTGAGGACGAGACCATACAGGGCGAAGGTGGCGTCGTTCCCGGTCGCGTGTATCTGCCGAGTAGTTTTACGGGTTCCGAGCGATACATGAAATGTAAATATCTGGACGCCATTGCCTTGATGAACAGACTGGGTCCGCCATCATTTTTCCTCACAATGACGTGTAATCCAAAATGGCCTGAAATAAAGGGGTCGACACCGGCGGGACAAAACCCTTCTCCACTTTTATGCTCGCGAGTTTTTAATTTGAAACTTGCCGAGCTCTTGCAAGACATCCGCTCTGAAAATTGGTTCGGCAAGTGCGTGTACATCATGCACGTAATAGAGTTCCAAAAGAGAGGTCTTCCTCACGCACACATATGCTTTAAAGTGGAGAACGGTCCCGTGCAAAACGTCGACATTGATAGTTTTGTGAGAGCCGACATACCCAGTCCGACAGAAGCTAACGGTAGGCTCCGAAAGGCGGTCCTGACTCATATGGTTCACGGACCTTGCGGAATTAACTACCGAACAGATTTGCAGTGCTGGGATTCCGAATCCCGGAAATGCACCCGTTATTTTCCCAAACGGGAAACTAACGTGACGTTTTGTGATGACAAAGGATTTATCCATTTGCGCCGCGACGGTAGTAACGAAGCAACGATTAAATATCGCGGTAGAGACGTGACCGTCAACGATTTATGGGTTGTACCCTACAACGCTGCTTTGCTATTGAAGTATGACTGTCACATGAATTTGGAGGTAACATCGTCGCGATCTGTTATTAAATATCTATTTAAATACATCACAAAAGGCGCGGATGCTGCACGTGTAGCGTTAATTCCAGACGAGATCCGTAACAATGAAATTGAAATTTATGTAACCAAAAGATACATTGGTTCGTGCGACGCGGCGTGGAGGATAATGAATTTCAATTTAACAGCTCATGAACCACCTGTCATCATGCTTCCGGTACATTTGCCAGATAAACAGAATGTCGCTTTTCAGGCAGGCAACATACCGCAAGCTATACAAGGGTCAGGTAGCAAGTTGATCTCGTATTTCGCGAGACCACAGGAATTTGACAATGTCACGTACATGGACTTTTACGATAAATATCGCATTCATCATAGTCGTCCGAATATTAAAGGCACCGAAATTATAGAATTATCCAACGGTAAATTCGCCACGCTTAGATTGAGGGGTCAACCGGTCACGCGTCTGTTTTGGGTCGCTCCAAATAGAGGTGAACAATTTTATCTGCGCTTGCTCTTGTCCGCGTTCCCCTGTCGTAGTTTTGAGGATCTCATCAGACTGGGTGGTGACGATTGCACCACGTTCCAAGATGCAGCGAGAGCAACTGGGATAGCTGATGATGAGTCCGAGTACCGCAGAGCAATGGAGGAAGCTTCTACTTTTATGACCGCGCCGCGTTTACGCCGCTTTTTAGTCATGTTAGCGGTCAACGGCGTCCCAGTCTCGCCTCTGTGGGAAAGTTTCAAAGATCAACTGAGCGAAGATTTCACCAGAAGGGTTCCGGCGAGTCAATTAGTTAGGGCACATGAGAAAAGTCTCATCATCATCAATAGGCTACTCCTCAGGCACGGTAGCAACCTGAGCGAGCAGGGATTACCGGTGGTAGAGGACGATACCACCGAACTAGGCCGCGAACGCGTCGAATACGACAAGGAGCTACTTAATGAATTCGTAGGTGTTTGGTCGTCCAAACTTTCAGTTGATCAACAGGCCGTGTACGACTACGTACACAAATTAGTTACAAACAAAGAGTTCCGCGAAAAACACGACACGGCAATATTTGTTGATGGTCCGGCAGGTACAGGGAAAACGTTGCTATTAAATTTAATTACATCGTACGTGCGCGGCGAATTGAACGGTGTCGTGTTGTGTGCAGCTAGCTCGGGAATAGCTGCACAAAACTATCCGAATGGTATGACAGCTCATAGTTTATTTAAATTTCCCATCAGTCTTCCGGACGACCTTGGATATTGGAACATGACTAACGGTTCTCAACGAGCGGATCTTATACGTAATTCTGACGTCATCATCTATGACGAGGCCCCTATGGCACATAAATATTTAATTCACATGCTCGATCGATCCCTTAGAGATCTAATGCAATCTAACTTGATTTTTGGTGGTAAAGTAGTTATTTTCGCTGGCGACTTTCGTCAGATTCCCCCCGTGGTGACGAACGCACTGACAGACTCGGACGTAGTAAACTGTTCGGTAAAATCTTCGCCGGTCTGGCAAAAATTAAGAATTTTCTCACTGGTGACTTCCCAACGACAAACTGATCCCGAGTTCTCGAAATTTTTACTCGACATAGGATCCAACCTTTTGCCGGCCGCGCGCGTCAAAGTAGGTAGAAATGTTCAAAATTTAATCGACCTCTCTGATATTCCACACGTAACATCACTGAGCGATTTGATTGATTTCGTTTTTCCCTTTGCCGTCATGGACGAACCCGACATATGCGCCGGTCGCGCTATACTTTCCACCCACAACGCGGGCGTCAAGGAGATCAACAACTCAATCTTATCACTCTTACCGACAGAACCGATGCATTTCTTCTCCGTTGATAAAACCGATAGTGATGACGCCGATCAACTTTTATTAGGGCCGGAGGTACTAAATAAATTTCAACCCAAGGGCGTGCCGGAACACGATTTAGTGTTAAAGGTTGGTTGCGTTTGCATGATCATCCGCAATCTCAGCTTTGCGGATGGTTTAGTGAACGGAACCAAAGTGATTGTAGTAGCGGCCACACCACACCTCATTACAGTTAGAAAGCGAAATCAGTTCAACGAACACTTCTTGATCCCGCGTATTTCATTCAAGGCCGAAATAGAGAAGAATAGTCCGATACAGATGTTAAGGAAACAGTTTCCGTTACAGGTGTGCTACGCGATGTCCATTCACAAGAGTCAGGGCCAGACCATCAGCCGGGTAGGCGTCGATTTGCGTTCCGATGTATTCAGTCACGGGCAGCTATATGTTGCTTTAGGCCGCGTTCAAAAGAGAGAGGATATTAAAATTTTAATTATAGCTGATAGGGTCATTAATAATAGATGTATGGCAAATAATGTAGTATACCCGCAACTGTTGAAATAATGTAAAAGTAGAGCTTCCCCTAAAACATTGTAAATTGTTCACCTCTAATTCGGATAGGTAATTTCATTTTATTTTGTTTTTTCTATCCATACAAACATGCTGACGTCGCAACCGTGAATATGTTTTATTTTATTTCATACATTCATCACAACATTAACGAGTGAGATAACAAAAACTATATTGCAGGGAGTCTGTGACAATTGTATGTTGTTGATTGTTGTGTGAAAATAAACACCCTATGCCTTTATCGATCCTTACAGGGGGAGTGTATGTCTTTAAATTTACCATTGTATTTTTTGCGTAGCTGCGCTTGATGTATGACTCGGTAGTCTGAGATGTGATATCAGTTTTATAACAATCGGCAGTGGATGAGTCGGTCGCCGCTGTTTGGATTGACATAAAGACGGCAGACCGTTTAATACGGAACGATGTTGGGTCCAAGGACAAATCACGCGAGTAGCACTCGGCAAGAGGGACCCAATGGCAATACTGAATGTAACTGCAGCCGACGTATTGCGGCGAGTGGTTTTGGACAAGAGATTCGTAAGGGTGACTGTTACCATACTGTTCAACTCACAGGTCGACCGGGCGGCGCGAGCGAACCGTCTTTTCTGCTGATTGGCCTTTCTGCGAGCTGTAATGCAGAGATTCCAGTGTACAGCGAACGGTGAGTGTGTCTCTGTTGACGATCGATTACATTCCACTGACAATGCCAATTGCCATTGGTTTCTAGAGGATTGAGAATTGACTGTTATAAGGGATTGAAATAAGCTCGGCCGGAATTATTATTCATGGTCGAGCTTATTTCAATCCCTTATTTTTATTTATATATGTATTTATCAATTATTTTCGTATGTATACATACAGCTGTTTTTATCCAAATTTATATCTAGCGTTTTTTTTTTTTTCAATAATATCCTAATTTACAATTTGCAGAATATCTCATTATTACGCATTTAACTATTCAGCCCTCCAGCGCCTCATTCCGTAGCAAGGTGACATGGAAATCCGTTAAAATATAAAAATAGTTTACAATAATAGTCCGTAGGTATCAATTTTCTAACACAAAAACAATCGTTAGAGGCGATTAGACGATAATTACATTTACATATAATAGGATTTTTTTTTATTTTCGTTACTCATTTATACTCACAAAATATCACTTATGGTTATTGTCTTTGTAGTATGCAGCTATTGAAATTATTAACATTTACCATCAATTGTTTTATTGTTATATCAAGTACATTCGATTTGAAATTTGAACATGTGGACCGCAATTCGCTATTCAATCAGAACAGGCCGCTCGCTTCATTAATATATTACTATAAACACTCGTCTCGGATTGGACATAACAATTTCAAACAATAATTAATCTAAATCTGAACATATAAAACACGCAAATAGTGACATAATAATCAAGCAAGGTGCCTCTTGTGACCGCATCGCGTGACATATGGCCGATTATTTCAGCATGTGTAACGCGACGCGCGATTTGGTCACAACAGGCCGCTCGCTTAGTTAGTATATCACTATAAACACTCGTATCAGATCCAACATGAAAGTTTTGAACTTTAATTAATGCAAGATGGAGTAAATCAACTCCTCGGCAGCCTTTGCTAAGCCAAAGGCACCTTTGTTTGAAACATCTAAATCTAAACATGTAATACACGCATATAGTGACATAGTAATTGAACAAGCTGCCTCTTGTGACCGCATCGCGTGACACATGGCCGATTACTTCAGCATGTGTAACGCGACGCGCGATTTGGTCACAACAGGCCGCTCGCTTAGTTAGTATATCACAATAAACACTCGTATCGGATCCAACGCGACAACACCTAAACAAATTTATCTAATACACGTATATAGTAACATAATGATCGAGCAAGTTGCCTCTTGTAACAGCATCGTTTTGAACAATAATTAATGCAAGATGGAGTAAATCAACTCCTCAGCAGTTTTTGCTAAGCCAAAGGCACCTTTGTTTGAAACATCTAAATCTAAACATGTAATACACGCATATAGTGACATAGTAATTGAACAAGCTGCCTCTTGTGACCGCATCGCGTGACACATGGCCGATTACTTCAGCATGTGTAACGCGACGCGCGATTTGGTCACAACAGGCCGCTCGCTTAGTTAGTATATCACAATAAACACTCGTATCGGATCCAACGCGACAACACCTAAACAAATTTATCTAATACACGTATATAGTAACATAATGATCGAGCAAGTTGCCTCTTGTAACAGCATCGCGTGACATATGGCCGATTATTTCAGCATGTGTAACGCGACGCGCGATTTGGTCACAAAAGGCCGCTCGCTTTGTTAGTATATCACTATAAACACTCGTATCACATCCAACATGAAAGTTTTGAACAAAAATTAATGCAAGATGGAGTAAATCAACTCCTCAGCAGCCTTTGCTAAGACAAAGGCACCTTTGTTGGAAACATCTAAATCTAAACATGTAATTCACGCATATAGTGACATAGTAATAGAACAAGCTGCCTCATGTGACCGCATCGCGTGACATAATATGGCCGATTATTTCAACATGTGTAATGCGACGCGCGATTTGGTCACAAAAGGCCGCTCGCTTTGTTAGTTTATCACTATAAACATTCGTATCACATCCAACATGACAGTTTTGAACAATAATTAATGCATGATGGAGTAAATCAACTCCTCAGCAGCCTTTGCTAAGCCAAAGGCACCTTTGTTTGAAACATCTAAATCTAAACATGTAATACACGCATATAGTGACATAGTAATTGAACAAGCTGCCTCTTGTGACCGCATCGCGTGACACATGGCCGATTACTTCAGCATGTGTAACGCGACGCGCGATTTGGTCACAACAGGCCGCTCGCTTAGTTAGTATATCACAATAAACACTCGTATCGGATCCAACGCGACAACACCTAAACAAATTTATCTAATACACGTATATAGTAACATAATGATCGAGCAAGTTGCCTCTTGTAACAGCATCGCGTGACATATGGCTGATTATTTCAGCATGTGTAACGCGACGCGCGATTTGGTCACAAAAGGCCGCTCGCTTTGTTAGTATATCACTATAAACACTCGTATCACATCCAACATGACAGTTTTTAACAAAAATCAATGCAAGATGGAGTAAATCAACTCCTCAGCAGCCTTTGCTAAGACAAAGGCACCTTTGTTGGAAACATCTAAATCTAAACATGTAATTCACGCATATAGTGACATAGTAATAGAACAAGCTGCCTCATGTGACCGCATCGCGTGACATAATATGGCCGATTATTTCAACATGTGTAATGCGACGCGTGATTTGGTCACAAAAGGCCGCTCGCTTTGTTAGTTTATCACTATAAACATTCGTATCACATCCAACATGACAGTTTTGAACAATAATTAATGCATGATGGAGTAAATCAACTCCTCAGCAGCCTTTGCTAAGCCAAAGGCACCTTTGTTTGAAACATCTAAATCGAAACTTGTAATACACGCAAATAATGACATAGTAATCGAACAAGCTGCCTCTTGTGACCGCATCGCGTGACATATGGCTGATTATTTCACCATGTGTAACGCGACGCGCGATTTGGTCACAACAGGCCGCTCGCATAGTTAGTATATCACAATAAACACTCGTATCGGATCGAACGCGACAACACCTAAACAAATGTATCTAATACACGCATATAGTAACATAGTAATTGAGCAAGTTGACTCTTGTAACCGCATTACGTGACAAATGACCGATTATTTGAACGATGATTGATTCGAATATAACAGATCGCTGGTTCAATCAGTATAATAATATACTGATTGAACCAGCGATCTATTATATTCTGTTATATTTAATCATAAGATCAAAGTACACAGATTAAATTATGTTATACCAAATAAAAAATAAAAAAAATAAAATGGAGCATAATAACTTTAGTTTGAAAGGCATATCAATTTGTACATGCATTATATTCAATTTAAGTCTCAAAGTATGTCACGATTCGGTTAACAAACATGAGCTTGAATATTTTTGTACTTAATGATTATAATTGGTTAAATTCCTCAAATTTAAAACTATAATTTGCCATTTTCAACTCTGAAACGTTAAAATACTAGAAGATCTACAACCACTTCATCTCTTTAATCTCCTTACCAATTGTGAAGAAACTTTCGAAGGCCTAACTTCTTTCGCCAAATACAACCGGCGTGCAAACCATCGAACAATGCAATTTATCAACACTACAATTTATTGGAACACTACGAGTAACATTACGACGGTATGCATAAAATGACCACAGTCTATGGACGCCTGCAGCTTCATCAGAGTCACATATTATATTACTCTCTCCTGACCGGTTTCAACCTAGGCGACTTCTTCAACTCTGGCGTTGATGGCAGTCCTCTATTCGGAAGCAGTCAAGTGCGCAGGGAATATTAAAGTGCAGAAACGTACGCGCAAACGCAGGTGCACCCTCTCGTCGTAGCTCTCTTGAGTCCAATGGAACGTTACACCGCTACATACGACCAGAAGAGAATTTGGATGCAGCAGTGTCTAGCGATAGCAACTCAACCTTGATTGGCAATAAGTGAAGAAACCTACGCAAGAAAAAGAAACAAGTACATTGGTTTTTGTTTAACTAACTTCAATCAACATCCTCTCTTCAGTTCAAGTTTTCGCACATGCTTTCCGTATGAATTTAATTTTAATCAAGAACAAACATCAGTTCCAGTCACAGACGCATACTCGTTTACTGAAAAAACCCATTCGAAATATCATCAAAGTGATACGAGCGCTTTCAACTAAACATAATGGAAATGAAGTTGCTTCGGACTACGGCGTAGCACTATGAGCGTGAACAAGAAGAAACGTAAAGTAAGATGCAAAAATGGCAAATTAAAAGTTGATTTTTTATTAGACATCATTCTATTTAATTTAAATATTTTTTGTAACTCACTCAATAATTGTAATGAAAAAATTAATTGTATAATATTCAAAAACTAACAAAAATGTATAATATACCTTATTCATAATGTGAATATAAAAATGTACCCACCATATTGTAAACATATGAAGAACATGAAGAACGAAAACATGATTGTATGAAGATTCATAACATGCTGCTGAGATTGAGAAGAATCTGTGAATCCCGCCAATTTGGAAAACACCATCACACCGATCCGTCAAAAAAGACTAATAATTAAAAAAAAAAACAAGCATCACTATCACAAAAAAAACATAAACGTAAAAAAGAAAAACGTTATACAAACGCAAAAAGAATGATGCGTTACTCGCAAAAAAAATTATGCGAATTATCATAATATTAGTTAAGCTTTAAAATCACGCTTTAATTCATTGTTATTTGACGTATTCCGAGATTTACTTTATATAAGTAGGTACATTTACAATTTGTAAGATTATCTGTTCACCCAGTTCAAATAAACCGTCATATTATACTAATTAAGTTTGCTGCCTTATGAAACTGCTTTACATGGCACATGCTAAATTAATCAATTCCTTTTCTTCACGATCGAAATATTAATTGATTAATGTAGTATTTGCATCGCGACTTGGAAGGCTGTTATATATATATATATATATATATATATATATATATATATAAGGTGGTTCCTTATATCGATAAGTTTTGTTTCACGTCTTAAAATACATTTAGTACAATATTCAATAAAATACCAGAACAAACCGCATTATAAAATAATTACATGTGGCATTTACTCGACTATTAAATACCTGCTTGAGCAGAAGCAATCTACATTTATTGCAATTAAGAAACATATATAGACAAATAAATAATAATTTGAAGAGTAAATGCATCGCGACTCATGGAAATCATTTTAAAAGGCGATTTGCTAAACCAATCCATATAAAATAAATAATGTAATGAAAATCTGTCGATTGACCACTTCAAACTTTAATCATATTGAATGTGATAAACTGACTTACGTCTTCAAATAATATTCAACAGGCCGCACTCATATAGACAATAGCTAAAACTGATATATATAATTTCTAACATAAAACCAACTTTGAAAACTTATTTACAATGTCACCTGTACCATTACAAACACCGCACGTTTTATTTATTAGTTTTATTTGTATAATATATTTAAGTCAATTCTCAATCCTCTAGAAACCAATGTTAATTGACATTGTCAGTGGAATGTAATAGATCGTCAACAGAGACACACTCACCGTTCGCTGTACACTGGAACCTCTGTTGCTTAGGTTTTTTTTACGTACAGGTAACAGGAACGGTGACACCACGCGCGCGCTATCAGTCGACTATGATCCCATAGTCGACTGATAGCGCATCGTGTCGTGTCGCTGAACTTGTCACCTGTATATAAAAAAGACCTTTGGCTCACAGAAGGGGACCAATCAGCAGCAAATACGGCCAACTCGCACCCCTCGGTCGACCCGTGCGCTGCACAGTGTGTAACACTCACCTATACGAATCTCTCCTTCGGAATCACTCCCCGTGATACGTCAGTTGCACATGCATTCAGTACCGTCATTTTGTTCTCTCCTCTGCCGACAGCCACACGTGTGTTCTGTCCTTGGCTTTAACGTCGTTTTCTCTATTAAACGAACCTGTCTGTCATCCTAAGAAATTATGCAGCTCGAGCTGCATTATTTCTTAGGATGGTGACCGTTATCTTTATCTTAATTCATACAGCATTCAACTGCTCTCTTCCAATGCTGATTGTTATCAAACAATACGATCCTCAGACCACGTTGTCATACGTCCAGTTCGGTTATTTATTAAATTGTATGGTCCGATTTATTGATGTATATTTAATCTGTATAGTTTCATAAATTCGTTTTGTGTATTCTTTTCACTTGGTAATTACCTACATCATTGTGACGTATACTCGCGTAATGCTTTCCTTATTTCATTCGTTTTACACATTTGCTTTTTTCATATTGCTGTAATACATACACTCATCATCATCATCACTCATTACACAGGGAGAGGTGGTCTCCCGTTTGGGCGGAGGCGAGTCCAAGGCAATACACATTTGCAACCGGTTGCGAATTGCATTGGGTTTGCATCTACTTTAACTACTAAGTAAACCTTATCTGGTGGTTAATTTGGCAAATGGTTTTGAGAGGTAGCTCACAGTTGCAATGATCTCTCAGGCAAGACTGATTGTTATCCTCCACGTGGTTGCTGCCTGTTACCTGCATGTTTCCATATCGAATGAGAAACGTGTAGAACGAAAACAATCAAGTCGTTCTTCATGTCTAACATTTTTTTTGATTTTAGATAATTTAATATATTGGTTGAAAAATTACAGTTAACAATGAACTTCACATAATAGCTGGTAGTCATTTCAAATCTTCAAAAACGACGCGTCCCGCCTCACTGTTCTACACATATGCTGCATGTGGCCAGAAGCAAAAAAAGAAGGTAAACAAATTATTTTTCACACCTTTCATTCAGAAAAGTAAGTTTTGGTCCCTAACGAGAGGGAACGAAATGCTACTTTTCTGTTCAAGCTACTTTTTTAATGTATTCATTGGCATGTAGCATTTACGTAACGTGCAAATTCAACACTGATCTTAATAAAATAATCGATTGTTATTTCATCGTAAAACGATATTTTTTTATATTTTGTTTTTCCTCATAAGTAATCGGTGTGAAAAGTTGCATGTGTCACTCAGGAGCAAATTTATCTTCATCTTGGGCGTTAACACTTAAATCCCTCACTACGCTCAGGATCCTACATTAGAATCCCTCGCTACGCTCAGGATTATATTGTAAGATCCCTCGCTACAATCAGGATTCAATACACCGCCCTCGCCGTAAATATACTATTTTGCTTCCTTGTGACACAAATAACTAATTACCCTATGCGTAGATGGGCCTTTTCGACCTTGCTTTGCATTCACTTATGAACAAGCACTTGGGGATAGTGAGTTTCTTAGTGGACTACCACGCGCGGCTTCGCGCAATGGGCGCCTTTTGACAGGACGCTTCGGGACTTCGACTTTCGTTAGCGACGCTACCACGAACTTCGAATCTCGAACTTCGTATATCTCCGTTTCGGTCGCTCGAGTATCATAAACCATAAGTGTGATAGAGACGGAGATATACGAAGTTCGAGATTCGAAGTTCGTGGTAGCGCCGCAGGGTTCGCTTGAGACACACTTTTATACCTAGACATTCGGGAATAGTGAGAAACTGCGTAGGCTCGCCCTTCATGCCTTCAGGGTCCCTCGTGCCTTGCCGGCTCATTTGCGGGCCTTGGTCCTCAAAGTTTAACTGGTTGATAGACACAATACATAGTGTCCACTTTATAGTAAACTGTTAGGTACTACATTATAATTATGTAGCATATAAAAAATGAATAATCATTATGTTCTTTAATTTAACAGAGACGCTCAACATTCAACTATGAACACGCTGCCTACCTCTACGCCGTGCACAAAGAGCAAAATTTACTGTTTGCAGACATCTGGAAAATAATTGAGGACCATAAGAAACATAATTATTATGTAAGTAATTTATAATATATATATATTTTCTCAAATATGCAATGAAATATTCTCTTTACATTCCTTATAATAGACTCGGAAGTATCCTTTTTCGGGCGCAGCATCTCAAGCAACTTGAAGCATACAACTAATATCACCGACTTTATTTTTGCATAATTAAGGCAGGTCGGTGTAGGTTACGACGACGAGCGAAGCGAGGAGGAGTGTTAGGTGTACCGCGACCATAAGCGCGCGAGCCGAGCGAGCGAAGCGAGCGTGCCGCGGTAGCGGCCGGCGAAGCGCCAGAACCGACTTTTTTGCCATTGTACGATTCTGCCAAAGAACGTTGTGCCAAATTACAGTATGCCAGCTAAATATTATGCAATACAAATTTCAGTGATACGATTATTCGATCATAGGACTATTATTACAATCGTCATTATGCCAATGTACTATTCTGCCTAAGGAAGTTATGCGAAATAACTGTATGCAATGAAATTTATGCGAAAAGTAATTCTCAGTAAAATTCAGATATATATATATGATGTGTATTAAACAATCAAGTGTAACATTTGCTAAATGAATATTTGTCAAATAATTATTTATACTAAGAACATTTTATGAAATGGAAAAGGAGTAGGTTTGTGAATCATTTTTAATATGATCATTTATGAAATGATGATAAACACTATGGAATAATGAGAAACTGCGTGAGCTTCGATTTTCGGGCTTACGTTAATATTGTGCTCTGAAAAAGTTCTTTACCACTATGATAATAAAGCTATCAACTCTAAGCTGCAATCGTAATTCCCCTATATCTACTAAAGTCGCCGTCAATGGACTTTGCTAACTATGTAAACAAACCGCCATACTAATATTGACATTAAATGTCAATTTCAATACATTGTTTGTTTACATAGTTAGCAAAGTCCAATGACGGCGACTTTAGGCGTGAACCACACAGAGACGGAGTGGCGAGGACGCGGCGCGGGCGCGATGCCGCTTGGATGCCGCTACAAAACATTTGTATAAAAAATGTACTAAGGAGACGTTTTTTAAATTACACAGAAGCGGCGCGGCGCAGGCACCGCGGTTCAATTCACCAATGGACCTTATTTCATTGCATTAAGGGTCTACCAGGAGCTCAACGTTTGTTTGAAACGCGCTGCGCCTTATACCTGCCTTATGCCTGCGCCTCGCCCTCGCCGTATGCCGTTTCAGTGTGGTTCACGCCTTATGTAGCTATGAATTATCTTGATAAATTGTTAAATGCTACGATGCCTTCAATTATTTGTATTCACACCTTAGATGCCTTTTTAATATCATCCTAACATTAAAGTAACAATTTCTCTTTTTTCCCAGATACCTACTTGTGTAACAGCCACCGCCGCCCCAGTCACCTACCGTCATACACTGAACAGCATTGAAAATGAGGTGAATAGCTTATTAATTTTTTTATTATAATTTATTTTTGTGTAACTCATTTCAGTTATATTTTAAAGGACACGTTGCTTAAAATTAACAAATGCAAATATTGCGCTACCAAAACAATGTGTCCTCGAAAACTCTGATGACCTTCTTAAGGATGATTCACGCTATAATGAACCGTATCCGGCCCGGACCGTCTTCTAAGAAAAACGACGGCGTTTTTGCGTGGCCGAGCCATACCCAAGCCCGGCCGAGGCTCGGAAGCGGCTCGATGTCGGCACGGCCCGGCCGTGGCTCGGCCGGGCTTGGGTATAACGTCAGCTGCGCAAAAACGCCGTCGTTTCTCTTAGGAAACGGCCCGGGCCGAACTCGGCCCATTCTAGCGTGAATCATCCTTTAACCGTCAAGTAATACCTACGACAAGAACCCTTACCCAATATTTCAGCTAAATCGGTTGAAGGTGTCTGCTTCAAAATTGAGTTGCAAGATTTCACCCAAACAAACATAGTTACAAACATACCACATACTTACATAGTTAGTTAAGTGCATACATACATTGCAAAATAGAAAGCATGTAATAAAAAACGTATATTTACTTTTCAGATTGAACAAATCGATTGCAGCCTCTACTTCACTAACAGCCATCAACGTGACCAGCTTCGCCGTGTTCTACATCTCTACGCATCTACGCATACATAGGCACAGACAGACAGACAGACAGCGGGAAGTGACTTTGTTTTATACTATGTATTGATTAAAATATAAACATCAAAAAAATTGTTTCAATTAAAAGTTTTTGCTCACATTTTCATAACTATTTTTTTAGTTTATAAAGCCTTTTAGTAAAAAAAAAAACTTAGTAACATTCCAAATACTATTGCGACAGAGTGTACATATTACTGGTTTATTTAAGGGTTACTAAAGGGTTTTTGTAAATTACAAATCTCGGCACATGTACCTTTCTCAGTATCGCTTAGTTGATTGATAATCATGCATTGTTAACATAACTATATGTATGTAAAAGAAAATTGTCCTCGCTGATATCTGAATAAAATAAATAGATACGTTACCTTAAGCCTGAGAACGACACAGTCCCGCGAATTATGATGGTATTCCAATCGTCAAATTTCTGTCCAAGATTTTCGATCAAGTGTATTTGTGTCTCACATTTTGCTTAAAGAGTGAGTGAGGTGCAATACACATTGGGCATAGATCTTGAACGATTGAAATATCACCCTAAATATAAGCTACTGAATACCTAACTAAAAACATGTACACTTTCATACTAAAAATGGTGCATGGCAAGAGGGTTGCCGACTCGGCACAGTTATCACAAGTTGCATCACGGTGAGATAGACTATCGAACACTTTCTGATTCTTTATAAATAGAAAGAAATGAATAGTGTGTACCTCGCCGAAATACAGCTTGTGGTAACTGTGCTGAATTATTTAGGATTCAATGTGTTGACAGTTACTTACTTTCAACTTGGTGCGTCTTACGTTCACTGCCAAGAATCGCAACGCTCATAGTCAATGGCGGTGGTTTTCCCGCTAAGTAGCGGAGAGAAGCTACGGAGTAAGCGCCCTCTACGCAGATGTTTGCTATCAACTACAAGGAGCTCAATGTACGTACCACGCACATTATATTTAGCTTATATATTTCTTATATTCCATTGATCGTTGCAATAAAGGAGAAAACATCCTAATGTAATTTTAAACACAAATCAATTAGATATATCGTAATTGATATCTAAATAAACATAGTATACAATAGACAAATAATAATGTTGAATAGTTATAGTAAATGTAAAGTGCTTCAACCAGATCGAGTACCTAAATTCAATATTTTAATATTTCCTAATACAAACTTAGCAGCGCACTCACATTGTCTAATTTTGAAAGGATACCGCCGCGTCAACTAAACTATTTGCTTAACATCCCTTACTGCTATTCAATCATCGCAGGCGTCATGTTTTTTATTTAACAAAATATATCATCATCATCATCATCATCATCATCATCATAGACCTCCCCCAAAGAGTGCCAAAATGACCGGTCCTGCGCCACCCGCATCCAGCGGACTCTCACTTTCCTTTTCCTTGGATATACAAAAACCAAAAAAATACAGGCAGATTTTGAATAATTAAGTCAAAGGTCATACACCAGTACCGCGGCGCGCTCGCGCGCCGCGCCGCATGAATAAACTAGTTTATATCATAAAACCCCAACAATAAAACAATAACAATGAAACACGGTACGCAAATAAGTAAAATATCATTCGCTTATTTTTTCAAGCTCGCTATTTAAAATATTCACTGTTCCAAATGTCAAAAATTTCCACATCTATAAAATTAGTTTAAATCGTAATTTTAAATGCGACGAAGTGTACCTACAATTTTTAAAATGTTTATCGCTAAGCACGACGAATAGAGTTCAATTTTCTTCGAAATTCCTCATGGATAATCAATTTAAAAACATCGTAATTTCACTGCACTCAAATAAAATAATCAATCGACAACTCACGTTTTTGTCCGCTGTACACACGGTGCACCTGTCCTCCCTCCTGGTCGAAGGTGCGAACTCGTGCTGCAGAGCACCCTACGGGTCTACCGTGACCCGTGTGCAGTACCGACTCCACTCGCCGATCCTGCTGCTTGATTTGCTCTGAGCTCCGAGACCACTGATGTTAACAGGTTCACAATGTTTCGAAATCTGCTTGTTTACAAATTCTTCTGGTGTTTCTCGGTTTCGTAAGAACCAATAGTTGTATCCGGCTCGAAGGACCAATGTTAGGTTTCTATAAGTTTCCCTAGCCTATACTTTGATTTTTTTAGCATTAGAAATTCGATAAACAAAGAAGCAGGTGTCGTAAACCTGTTTCTTCAGAAGTTAATAATAAAATATTAAATTATTGTGTATTTTTCCTTGTTACATCATTGTTCTCATCTTGTTAATCATGGTTTCACATTTCCTATCACTTAGGTTTGTAAATATTATATATATATTATTACTAACTATTCCTAACCTAACCTACCCTTTCACTACACTGAATTGGGATATATCCATCGGCGGTGAACCGCACTATCAACGAAAGATAATAACTTTAACGGAAAACAATTAAACTTAAAAACTCAAAACAACAAGATTCTGGGATAATGACAAAGTATCGCACTTGCATTCGCATGACATACGAGATGAGAGTGACGTTTAAAAACAAACATGAACAATGTACTTAATGGCGGACATTTTATCCGACCGATTGCAAATGTCAAAACGCTAAACTCTTATTGATGTGGGACACGATCTCTTCAATTTATAGGTTTAAAACGTTCCGTTTGTTTGAAATCTCTGCTTCTCTGGGTTTTTTATCATGCAATTTTTTTGCGATATATTATAAACTAGCTGTTGCCCGCGACTTCGTCCGCATAGAACTTTTTATCGTCTTAGAAAATGATTTCTCTCAATACAAAATTTGAACCCTCTTTTAGGGGATAATTAAAAAAAAAGTTGATGTTCATTTTCTAGTTTGTGAACAAACAGTCTAAAACCAAAGTTAAAAATCTCATACTTTAAAAATGCCTTGAAATACTCAAACTTTGAACCAATTCTAACACTCTTAGGGGATGAATTTGGAAAAACTCTGAAATCAGTTTTGTAGTCTTTTAACGTACAGAATAAGACCGAAGTTAAAAATCTCTTACTCACACTTTAAAATTTTATTGCTCGCCATTTAAAATTTGAACCCCCTTTTAAACCCCCTTAGAGGTTGAATTTTTCTAATCGCTGAAAGAACTTTTTTCGTAAACTTTTAAGTCTCTAGCTCAAAAAAAGTGTTTCCCATACAAAGCTTTCTTAACCCCCTTAGGGGTGGAATTTTCTAAAACTCTGAAAGTACTTTATTATTAATTTTAATAAGTAACATTTTGAATTGTTTTAAGTCTAGTAAAAAAAAAAGTTTTTCCCACACAACACTGGCTACCCTTCTTAAGGATCTTAAGGATCCCCTTAGGGATGGAGTTTTCTAAAACGCTGAAAGTTCTTTTTTAGTATTCTAATAAGTAATCGTTTTGCAAAGTTTTAAGTCTAACTCAAAAAAAAGTGTTGCCCATGCAAAGCTTGCTCTCCTTTTTAACCCTATTAGGGGTAGAATTTTCTAAAACGATTTGTGTTCTTTTTTTGTATTTTAATAAGTAATCTTTCTACAAAGTTTCAAGTATCTAACTCAAAAACATAAACTTTCCCTGATAAAAACTTTGCACCCCTTTTTATCCCCCTTAGGGATAGATTTTTTCAAAACGCTGAAAGTCTTTTTTTTGTATTTTTATGAGTAATCTTTCTACAAAGTTTTAAGTGTCTAGCTCAGAAAAAGTGTTCCCTATACAAACCTTGCACCCTTTTTTTAACCCCCTTAGGGAATGATTTTTGTTAAACGCCGAATGTAGTATTTTTCATGTTCTAATAAGTAATTTTTCGTCAAAATGTTAAGTCTCTATTAAAAAAAAAATATGTTTTTCCCATACAAACTTTGCACCCTATTTTACCCCCTTAGGGGTGAAATTTTCCAAAACGCTGAAAGTACTTTCTTTGTATTTAAATAATCTTTCTACAAAGTTTTGGGACTCTAGCTAAAAAAAATAGTTTCCCACATACAAACTTTGCACCCCTATTTTAGCCCCCTATTTTTAAGGGTAGAATTTTCTAAAACGCTGAAAATACTTAATTTGTATTCTGATGACTAATCTTTCTACAAAGTTTTAAGTCTCTATTTAAAAAAAATATTGTTTCCCCCATACAAAATTTGCACCCCTATTTTACCCCCTTAGGGGTAGATTTTTTTAAAACACTGAATCTAGGTACTTTATTTGTATTCTAATGAATAATTTCTCTACAAAGTTTTAAGTCTCTATTTAAAAAAAAGTAGTTTTTCCCATACAAACTTTGCACTCTATTTTACCCCTTTAGGGGTAGAATTTTCTAAAACCCTGAAAGTTCTTTATTTGTATTCTAATGACTGATCTTTCTACAAAGTTTTAAGTCTCTATTTAAAAAAAAAATGTTTCCCCCATATAAACCTTGCACCCCTATTTTACCCCCGTAGGGGTGGAATTTTCCAAAATGCTGAAAGTGTTTCATTTGTATTCTAATAACTAATTTTTCTACAAAGTTTAAGTCTATAGCTCAAAAAAAAAAGGTTCTCCCATACAAACTTTGCACCCCCATTTTACCCCCTTAGGGGTAGAATTTTCAAAAATCCCTTTTTATCCGTAGCCCACGTTATAAAAGCAACATACTGTGCAAAAATCAACTCTCTAAGATTAGTAGTTTCGGCTGTGCGTTGATGAGTGAGTGAGTGAGTGATTGAGTGAATAAGTCAGTCAGGACATAGGCATTTATTATGTATAAATAGATAGAAGATAATGAAACTCTCATTCAAATATCTCAAAAAATTATGAAGCTTCATCCGTTTTAATGTCGCTTGTTAGAGTGAGAAAACGATGAGGGACTGTGACGTCAATATACTCGAGCGTCATAGTAAAAAACAATCGTTTCATATGAAGGTGCGTTTTGCGGAAAAGGGACAGAACATACCCCCTCTTAAAACTTTGGACTCTTATAACTTAATCATTACCTATATAACCTCTTGCTTTGTTTTTTTCTCCATTTGACTATATTTATTTTAAATTCTTTTTCGAGAAAATACATTATGATTATTTACCATATTTTCGATTCCTGAGCTATAACCACGAACTTCGGAATTCGAAAATATTCGGGTATCTCTATCTCTATCGCACTAACCATACTCGAGTGACAGGGATGCAAATATATGAACATTGAGTATCGGTTTTCGTGGTAGCGCCGCAGGTACTTTGGCTGAATGCGCCGAGCGCGTGCCATTGTCATTCAAAAAAAACAAATTCGTGTTAATTATATTGTTCAAATTTGTTGATTTAATTTATTGAAATTACGACATAAAACGACATTTGCGCATATAAGTTCTCATATCAGAATCGAATATTTTTTTATGGTTTATATTTTAGCATTTGTCTCGTAAAGGTCTATCGTAGACGGGATTTAAATTATTAATAAGTGAAAGGCAAAGCAATTCCGCCATTTTGACGAAAATTTGACGGTTCTTATAGCTGACAGTTGGAGCAGCGTTTGATTTCAATAAAAATAAATGAAAAATTAAATGAAGTCGTGTCGGAGACATAGTTTATATATATGGAAATAGTTGTCTATGCTACGCCACTGGCAACTCTTTCTCTCTTCCTTTTTCTACTTCAAACCAAATGTATCGCTCTTCAATATATTTAATCTTATAAATTCATAAACCCTTGTTTCCTTGACATGGTGCCGAAAAAGATGTTCAGTTATAGTGTTATTTCTCGCGTGTGAAGTTATTTCGAGTGAATATACCAATATAAAAACATAAATTCAATATTAAAATCTCCAAATTTTTCCGTAAGAAGATTGAAGCATGTCAAATTTTGACAATCGTAATTTATTCCCGAGCTCGCATTAAAACTCCTTCATAATAAATTATATTAAACGCAAATTGTCAAAGTGTCAATTCGAACTGGATAGTGACACAGACATATCCATATACAGTAGTGCAACTTCATATTGCACATGCAAAATGGAGTTTGAAAAAAAGAAATGGCTCGCGGCAAAAAATCAATACAAATCTTCTATGGAACGTGTTGAAAGAGCGTTAGCACGACACAAGGATCTCACAACGGAGGATTTGGAGGTACGAAGAAATATTTTAACGGAAGCATATACGAAATACAAAGAGTCGATCATTAATTTGCTGGCCTTAGACGAACCCTGCGAAGAAGATGATGCTACCGAGGATTGCTTCATGAGTTCATTAGCAAATATCGAACGTCAGTTAAAGTCAAGAGTCGGTTCAGTTAACTCCAAGCAAACAGAAAGTTTCCGAGGCATAGCAAACTTACCATCTCTGGATATCCCCATTTACGACGGAAAGGACATATCCAGCTACAAGCCGTTTATTGAAATGTTCCGTGCTGTAGTCCATGAAGACACCCGGATTTCAAACATTCAAAGGCTTTGTTTCTTAAAGAAGTATTTAAAAGAAGAGCCATTACATATTATTGATAGCTTGCCGATTGTTGGTGAGTCATACGAACCAGCCCTACAGTTGTTGGACAAAAGGTATGATAACCCCGCCTTACTTATTAACAGCCACGTCACCAGCCTACTGGATCTACAAGGTTTGCATCAAGGTACAGCCCAGCAACTGAGAGATTTTGTAGCGTCCGTCAGACAGCGCGTTAAAGCACTTGAAAACCTTAAACAACCTGTCGGTGAGTGGAACGCGTTATTGTCATGTATTTTAATACGCAAGCTTGACCCATTTACTGCCAGATTATTTCACAGTGACAGGGATACCACAACAGTTGCCACTGTTGATGAGTTATTAGAATTCCTGGAGAAACGCGCTGCCACTCTCGAGGCCAGCCCGGTTGTCAACGACAAATTGCACAAGCCAGTAAGTAAGTCGGTGAATCTTGCTACAGTAAACAAGATGGAAAAGTCACAAGTGTCTTTGCAACAGTGTTCCTTTTGTTGTAGGGACCATAAATTATTTAAATGTCCCGAGTTTACTGCTCTCAAACCAGAGCATAGGAATGAATTCGCTGTGAAACATAAGCTGTGTCAAATCTGCCTTACCTCTCATGTCAAAAAGTGTAGGTATAATTTTAAGTGCAATATTTGTCATTCCAGCCTTCACAACACTTTGATACATGTGCCTGTCGACCAACCTGCACCGGGAGTACAGGAGGGTGTGTAGTAAGCATGCATGTCGCTCAGCCTCAGCATGTCAGCAGTTGTGTGCTTTTACCCACAGCCAAGGTAACAGTAGTTGATTCTAATAATAAGAGACACACTGTGAGGGCACTCTTGGACAGTGCTTCTCAAACGTCATTTTGTACAACTGCTTTCGCCAATCAGCTAGGGTTGCCACAACATGAACTTCGCAAAACTATAGGAACATTAGGGGACGTTTACAACAACAGCTCAAATAAAGGGATCAATTTGACAATAGAGTCAATGGTTCGCGATTTCAAAATGAGTGTCACGTGCTCAGTTATACAAAAAATTACATCAAAGTTGCCTCAAAAACAAATAGATTTGAGCAATTTTGTAATTCCAAAAAATGTAGCCTTAGCAGACAAGGAGTTTCATATTCCAGGAGAAATATCACTGCTTCTAGCCAGTGATGTTTTCTTCAAAATAATACAAGACGGCAAAATAGAAGGCGGACCAGCGGATCCCATCCTGCTCAACACTCAGCTGGGATACATCGTGTCGTCCACCAGCCAAACCGGTACCACTTCAGCCATTGCTATGCATACAGTCGTTGAACCCGATCTTGACCACTGCGTTCGTCAATTTTCGGAGGCAGAGAAGGTTCCTGATACATATCATGAATCCCTGTCAGAGCACGAGTATAGCGAAAGGGTATTCCAGGAGTCGGTCACCTTAGAGAATAATACATTCGAGGTCAAACTTCCGCTCAAGGTTGAATTGCAGGATGTTGACCCGTCCAATTCATACGCTATTGCTTTGCAGCGTTTAAACAGCTTAGAGAGGCGGTTCGCAAAGGATCCTGTTTATCATGGCTTGTTCATAAAATGTATACACGAGTACCTAGACCGAGGTCATGCAAAGGTCATCGATATAGATCAGGACAAATCAGTGGTCAAGATATTAGGTTTATCTTACGACGCAAATGGTGATGAATTCCAGCTGAGTGGTCGAGTTGTCAATCCCGTTGAATCTCCGACAAAACGAAGTGTTCTGAGTGCTATCAGCAGATTGTTTGACCCGATGGGATACGTTGGTCACGTTACTATGAAGGCCAAGCTTATTTTACAATTGATATGGCAACATGATCTAGATTGGGATACGCCATTACCCAGTGAATTTATACAAATATGGGAATCATTTTATATAAACCTTACAAATATGCCGACCATTCGTATTGACCGGTATAAACAAATTTCTGATGCAGATGAAGTTCAACTTATAGGTTACTGCGATGCATCTGCTCAGGCTTACGGCTGTTGCATTTATATCAAGGTCAAAGTCAAGGGTGTCACTCACAATCACTTGCTTTGCTCCAAGTCCAGGTTGGCAGGGATTTTAAGTATTTTAAACATTGACGATGTACACATGTTTTGCGACTCAAAGATTGTACTTTGCTGGTTGGAAGCTCAAACTGTAAAGGTTCCTGCTTACATAGGCAATCGGGTTCGCGAAATAAATAAACTGGCTGAAGGCATGCACTGGCATTTTACACCCGGATTACTCAATCCAGCTGACATTCTCTCAAGGGGATCAGATCCACAAGATATTGCAGACAATTTCCTATGGAAGCATGGACCTGATTACTTGACTAATTGCGATACTTATAATTTATTTTTATCTGAAGTGGAAAAGCCTTTTCAGACTTACAGTGACGAATGCGAAACATGCTTAACAGTCGTAGACGATATTCCTATACATCCATTCTTTGAGAAATACTCAAGCCTTTACAAGACCACGATTGTAATGGCGTATGTATTGAGATTTATTAATAAGTGTAAAAAGAATATCACTGAGACAGGAAAGGTTTCTCTTAAAGAGTATATATCAGCTTTTAAGGTGATTGTTAAAGCTGTTCAACTTCACTATTTTGCTGAAGAATTGAAATGTATTGCAGAGAAAAGGCAAATTAAAGGGCAACTTTGTCGTCTTTGTCCCTTTGTAGACAAAGATGCAATATTAAGAGTGAGCGGTCGATTACAGCACTCTGATTTAGACTTTTCAAAAAAGTTTCCCATTATTTTGCCTAAACATTGCCATATATCCACGTTGATTATAAGGCAAGAGCATTTAGCAATGATGCACGGTGGATTAAAGCTTATTCTGGGCAATCTGTTTCAGAAGTATTATATTGTCAACTCTGTACGAGAGGTAAAGAGCGTTATCTTTAAATGCGTAGTATGCCGTAGACATAAGGCAGAGTCTGCAAAGCAGTTAATGGGTTCACTGCCCAAGGACCGTGTTACACCTGATCGGGCCTTTAAAAAGGTGGGTTTGGATTATTGCGGCCCATTTGACATTAAGCAGTCCTCAAAACGGAACAGCATCATCACAAAGGGGTATGTTGCTTTATTTATTTGCTTCACTTGCAAGGCTGTTCATTTAGAGGTAGTCTCTGACATGTCCACTAATACCTTCATGGCAGCGCTTAAAAGATTTATCGCTCGTCGAGGAGTACCCTCTGACATTTACTGTGACAACGCATCTACTTTCAAAGGTGCCAACCATCAGCTGAAAGATCTGTACACTTTACACAATAGTGAGGATTTTCAAGGTGCAGTTCACAACTATACACTTCAAAAGGAAATACGTTTTCACTTCATTCCACAATTTAGTCCCAATCACGGTGGTATCTGGGAGCGTGGAATACAATCTTTTAAGTTCCATTTGAAACGAATTTCTTCATGTAAAATATTTACTTATGAGCAATTTAATAACAATAGAAATAGAAGGTATTTTAAATTCACGTCCACTCATGCAGCTCACTACACAGGACAGTTCAGATTTTTCTTGCCTAACTCCAGGGCACTATTTAATAGGTAGTCCTATTATGGCTATACCTCAGCATGATTTAACTGAGATACCTACCAATCGTTTGCAATTCTGGAGAACTTGTGAACAAGTAAGACAGCACTTCTGGAAGGTTTGGTCGAAAGACTATTTATCTTCTCTAAATGAACGCACTAAATGGTACAAAGATCTGCCTAATCTCAAAGAGGGCGCTGTAGTTTTACTGATAAATTTGAACAACCCACCTCTTCATTGGCCTCTGGGTAGGGTCACTAAAATATTTAGTGGCAACGATAATAAAGTCAGAGTAGTAGATGTTCAAACAGCAGATGGTAAACTGCATCGTAGGGCTGTATCTAAGTTAGTTATTTTACCAGTGGAGTAAATGTTATATTTAATAAGCAAGTATTTTGAGTTTTGACAATTTATGATAATACTTTTATGTACCTACATTTATTAAGATATGATTAATATTTCTTTCTCCGGGGCAATTATGTCGGAGACATAGTTTATATATATGGAAATAGTTGTCTATGCTACGCCACTGGCAACTCTTTCTCTCTTCCTTTTTCTACTTCAAACCAAATGTATCGCTCTTCAATATATTTAATCTTATAAATTCATAAACCCTTGTTTCCTTGACAAGTCGTACGTTTCGGAAAATTAATTAACTGTCGCAGTCGGATAAAAACTATCCTAAGTTGCAGCTAGAATAATAATGTACCTATATAAAATGTTTCATATTTTTCCGTTCATGGGATGATGAGAACATTCGAACCGCGCAAAGCTTAGTTTCAAACTGGCTGATTCTTTTTTTAATTTAGAGATTTATTATAAGTGGAGATAACACAAATAAAATATTAATGCTGTATTATTTAATAATCCTTTTAAGTAAATGCAAATTACACATTTTGCTATCGTATAATAATAATGCCAAATGCTTTAAAAAATGTTTTCATAGTTTTCCACTTATTCCGCCGCATTTACGGCAGGTATCGTAAAACGTGTTCTATAAAAAACCTTACACTTACTTCTGTAAAGGTCTTTCTAATGCTAAAAAAATCGAAGTATAGCTTGAGTTTCCTTTTTATTATGTTAATAAAATCCCGTTCTTGTTGTAAAAGCTTGTAGTTTATTTTTCTGACATCGTTTATGTCATATTTTTCACCGTTCTATTTGACGTTTCCAAACCAAATTAAAAATAGAAAAGTAAAACCATCCAATAAGGTTCCATATGAATAAAAACACGCTGTACAACAGTCGAATGGTTCTTGAAATGTTACCGATGGGAAAAACCGATAGAAATGTTGCCGTTATATAAACACGCGGAGAAGAGCAATAGTGTGGTTCACAAGGTACTTATTTTCTCGCACTAGTCTCAGTCTCTCAGTTTAAGTGGCAGGGGGCATACGAAAGGGGGCAGCGGATAAGGAACATAACAAAAATATTTCATTCCATGGGGGCGGCAAATTTCCGGTCGGCCCCGGGCGGTGAAAACCGCCACTGGATCCCTACCCAACTTAGACAGACATTATGCAATAAGATTCATTGCTGAGACAGTAGCATCATGCTGAACTCTTAAGATATTGTCTGGTGAAGCTATCAAGCTGAGTGACGTTACAGAGTAGTGCAATCTTTAACCGACGAGTTCCAATCGCACAAAGAGCCTTTATGCACCAGTGTCAACTCGTAGTGAAGGGAAACTGTCGACATTAAATTGTGGTCGAAATCGGTGTCTCTGTAAAATAAACCAAATTAAAGTTCGCTTCCTCATCGTCACCGTCTATGGACAGTCACAAACGTCTTGCCAAATCTTTTTTATTTGACGAATTGTTGTATTGTATTATTAAAAAGGTAAAGAAATTAAAAATATTTATGTATTCTCGTGAGTTCTGACGACCATCCCAGGAACACAACACCACATATTTATAGAGTACGTAGCGGTTTTTCTGTAAGTAAAGTACAATATCAGCCAAAATTAATCCACTGTTGGAGCAATGCAACTGGCAGGGCTCTTTCAAGCATTGCCATAATTAGAAACCCCTAGTCACCCCACACGAGACTTCATCAGATCACCGGTCAAACCTTATGAAACATCTACCTACTAATTCGGTAAACGATAATGATGATTCTATAAACGATGTGCACCCGACGACGATTGCGACCTTTTCGAGCTTAATGTTTTTTTATGACCAATCTGTCCAGTTTAAATTAACCACTGAGTACCGAAAGCTGCGTTTTGAACGATTCTTTATTCCAAATAAACCTACGATAAAAACTGACCTATTTAATTACAGTCCTAGGTTCCAAAACTTGAAACATCGACCGGTCCCTTCACTATGCCACGATTTAGAGAAGTGCAATATTTTCGGCCGAGACCGACGGACAAAGGCGACCTCGGCTTCGCTGCATCCGCGATATCTCCTGTCGTCCGAGGATGCGGGAAGATTTGGATGCGATACACTGAGAATCCAATGTAACCGAGCCATTTATACCGATGTAGATCTCGCGTGAAATTGGATCTGTGAAGTGGAACATCAAGTAGTGCTGTTTTGGTTGTAAGTTTCGAAATTATCTTGAAGAAATATGATTGAAAATTCAAGATATTTTCGACTGGACCGTTATAGTGGTAATGAAAATAATAATAATACTGTTTTGCTTGCGCTTGACAGAATCTACTCTTAGCGTTTTGGTCTAATTGGATCCACAATGCCACCAAGAAGGGCTCACAACGCTTTTCATAATCCCTACAATTAGGACGACAGTCCATTAATCATAAAGTTATAATTCCATTGTCAAAAAACACGAAATTTATGTTATTGAACTAGGGTATCGATTAAAGGTAAAAAAAAACTGGTAGGCAAGAATAGAAGTAACCTAGGTACGACGTAGTATTTATACAACGTGTCCCAAAACTCAACGATAAGCCGGCACCAGAGGATGGAGCTGCTTATGATTAGTCGAAAAAAAATAAGGAAAAAAATATATCTAAATATATAAAATAAAATATATCTACCACGTGTCCCAAAACTCAACGATAAGCCGGCACCAGAGGATGGAGCTACTTATTTAGATATATTTTTTTCCTTATTTTTTCTCGACTAATCATAAGCAGCTCCATCCTCTGGTGCCGGCTTATCGTTGAGTTTTGGGACACGTTGTATAAAACAATTTAGTTAACACCAAACTTTTAAAATGTTATTTATAACGTTATAATCGTGAAAGATAACAAATCACAAAGCCGCCATTTCATCTGTCTTTATTGACAGTGGAGGATATCACGTTTGTATCATGTCTCTGTCATTCTGATTTTAAAAGACAGAGACATGAAAGTGGGGATATTTCTATGACATAGCGAGGACGTTACATTTTGTTATATCGAAACGAGCCAGAGATAGTTGGTAGCATTTATAGAATAAAATATTTAGGTATAGCGCGTGTATAACGGAATGTCATTTCGCTCATATTAGTAGCAGCCTAACTGCGGAAATGGAAATACGTTCACAGAAGATCACAGCCAGTAGCTATGTTCTAGCGGTGTGAGCCAGAGCTCCCGAGTATGCTGTGTTGAGAGCCTGCATTTTTTTTAATGTCATTATCAATCATCATCATCATATCAGCCGAAAGACGTCCACAGCTGGACATAGGCGTTCCCCAAGGAGTGCCAAAGTGACCGGTCCTGCGCCACCCGCATCCAGCGTACTCGCGTGACCTTTACCAGGTCATCAGTCCACCTTGTGGACCTTGTGTCAAAATCAATAAAAGATATAATTTTGCTACCGAGTAACACATAGAAAGTTATGAGGAAAATTGAGGACAACAATGACTCTTTTCTGGATAGTAGGATCGGGGAAAAAAGTATAACTATGATACAACATCACATTACATTTCAGGTCAACAATGACTCTTTTCTGAATAGCAGGTGTAAAAAAAAACATTAGAACATCTGTAGATTAGTATCTTCACTCCTCCGGGGTACTGTAAAGTTCGCGGGGCCGTTTTCACACTCCAAAAAACAGTGCGGTTAGGGCGGAGCCTGAAAAAGACGCCACAAAGGAGTAATTAAAGAGTTTCGGATTAAACGTGCGCTTGGGCTCAAATATGTGGGCGTTTGTGTTAAATACACAACTCCAGCTTTTTATCTGTGCCAAAAAATACAGAGGAAATGAGGCTAAAACATTCTCAAAATGTATTTGTTAATAGTATTTTATTAATAACATTCAAAATATTTATTACATGTCATCATTATTAAAGGAAATTAAATTATTATATAAAGGTACCCATGTTAACATTCATTATCACGAAGTAATATTTTAAGTGATAATAAAATGTGCATGATGACACAGTGATTTTTAAACATGGTTGTATGCCGAAGGGTCTTTTCCTTACAGGCTACTCGTGAAATCTGACAAAATGGCCGACCGACGCTTGAAATTTTTTGTTTCGGTTAATTTATTTTGCTCAAAATGTATTTGTTAGCTTTTACGCGTCTTGCATTGTTACAAGCTTTTATATGTAGGTACCTAGGTAGTCATGTAGTTTATTTAGGACAAATCTGGAAGTCATGATACAGATGCCGTCAAACTTCTTGAACAAATGACCTTGCCTGCGCAAAGGCGAATTGTACGTGCAAGCTGCCCCCCCACTTCGTCCCGCATGTTCAAGTTGTTTGCCGGGAACTGTACCTACCTACATAAAATATCATCAATCTAGTCTGATTAGGGAGACAGGAGTTACTTAGCCATAGCAACTTCTAAATTACACAAGTTAAACCCGTTGTTGTAGGACTCGTTAAAATCTTCTCAATTCATAAATAGTTGATTATTGTAAAAAAAGTACAGTCGGCAAAAAAAGCTTGAGCTAAGAATGAAATTGAGTTCAGGAACTTATTTTTTCCTCGCAAATGTACCTAATGATTAATGAAGTAAATGATTGAATCAGGCGTATCTACTTTGCGGAATTCCATGATAAGTTCTTAGAAGCAGGTGTAAGTATTTAGCGTTAAAATAATGATCAATTCATGATCCTATAAATTTATGTACAGTTTTTACGGAATTTTAAAAATGATCGGTACCCATTTTAATCTCTAAAAGTGGTATTTAATGAAAAAAAGTTCACTTTTGCAAAGTTTTAATTTTTTCGCCTTTTTAAAAATACGACGGTGCGCATTCTGCACGGTAATATAATAATCCTGACAGTTTAGATAGGGAAGGTTACCAAAGACAAACTACATTTTGCGCGAAAATGCTAGGGCATAGGCCTGGTAGAAGTAAGTAATGTGAGCCGTTCACCATATAGCGACCCTCACTTCAAACACTGCCCGAAAATTATGCTTCTATTTTTCTTAATGAAGACTAATTATTCCTGAGGGAGAAAAGAGTAGCTTGTGGAATTACCTACACGTACCGTACATACATGAACCCGCACTTACGTGCTTTATGATCCACGCAGCCCTATTTTGCTTCGCCTAGGTGAATGAAGTTTACCATCTGGGATTACTCTGTAACCCCGAATACAAAACAATTGGGATAACCCATTTTTAGGATTCCGTATCTCAATATGGAACTCAAAAGAGTCGAAGTATGAATTAAGTACCAAATAAAGTAGAAATGGCACCTGTATCTTATAGTAGCCTTATTTGTGATTTACTACGATCTGTACCCTTAGCGTGAGATTGAAGTGAGTTGCGTTTACGTTACGCAGACGCTAGCGTCTAACGTTAAAGATTTCGTATGAAAAGTACTCATAGAACTAAAAATCCAAACCGTAGCGTGAGTCACTTATAAATTACTTTACACGCGATCGAGTTCACTATCGTTCGTATAGTTTAATCGATTTTCCAATAGTCAACCTTATATCACAACCATTTATCGTTTTAATTTAAATGCTAGCGTTTGTCGGTTATGACCAATGGGTGGCTGATGGATGCAATATGGTGATGGATAAGACTTTTATTAAATTTCGAGTAATATTTATGGTTATGATTTTATAAGAAATTTGAGTGATGGTGATAAAGTTGGTTCCAAATAATGGTGAAGTATCACTTTACGAATACGCATCTCTTACAGCTGTAGATGTAGAGATATCATTTTCCCTGTACACGTGGATGGTGAACTATAAAAGGAAAAATAACTAATATAGAAAAAAAATTACTTTAACAATAAAATTCTGTAACTTTTTTGCAATTATGTTCTCTTTTTTTAATCAGTTGCAGTCATATCCATTTTCATATATCGTTCGACATTATATTGACGTAATTTGCATCCGTCAGCCGCCCATTAGTTATGACCAGTGATCGGATCTAGGATGCAATTTGGGGTGAACGACCTCAAACGTTATGTTTATCGTGGATGTGTCTCGGATCCCCCGGGATTTTGGGAAATGGGCTATTGTAAATTAAAAAATACGTCACTTAATATTTGCACACTTAAAGCACACTACAATTGTCTAATAATGGGTATTTATAACTGAAATTATAAGATTAACGAAATAGTGATAGTGAACTAATAACAATTATTACTTTTTCTTGTATACCCTGGTAAACATACAAGAATAATAAAAATTCATAAAAGATAAGACATACAAGATACGTTCAGTTCTTCTATGCAGTAGGTACTGTAAACATTTTTGTTGTTATTACATTTTCTGTTAATTTTATACTGTAAACTACTTAAAATTAAAAGTTATTTACCTTTTTGTAAAGATAGGTAACAAAAAAAGTCGCGGGATTGTAAGTCATATACACCTTAATATTACGAACTTAAACCCCGGGAAATTGCATCCTAGATCCGATCACTGGTTATGACATTACAGAATACGCGCACCGCGACGTCGACAGTGTCGAAACAATATGGCGGCGCGTGCACATTTATTTGCATTTTTATATACAAAATACGCGACAATCCGAATTTAGCGGATATATGTTGCCAATACAAAACCCTTATTTTTATAAGTTCTTTAATTTGAGATAAATTTCGATCGGATCTACGGTAATTATTGACGGAATAATACGATATCACGTTCACGCGCCATTTTGCAAGTGAAATAGTAAACTACAGTCGCTACGGTATTCTTCGATTCGAAATGTCTCACCGACCACTACCGATTGGTAGTACGAATCGAACGTTAAATTACGCATCGAAAACTAAACGCTCGTCTAACGTTTTGCAGTTGGTTTCGCAGTACAACGGCAGTGTGAGTTACAAGTTTGACGGGTTGAATCGAAAAATACCGTAGCGAGATCGAAATCTTATTTGCAGCGCGTTTATTCGCTCTGGTCTGTAGTTACGTAACGTAAGGTTACGATTGTTTCTCACGATAAGGGTACTGGGACTCAAAGGGTTACCTAACCCAGAACGCGATACATACTAGTTTTTGCCCGCGACATTTTCCGCGCGGAACTCCTTTACACGCGCCTTATACAAACTTCCGCCCCATTTTCACCCTCTAGGAAGATGATTTCCGAGATAAAAAACTATCCTTTGTCCTTCCCAGGATCTCAAACTATCACAATTCAAAATTTTATCTAAATCGTCTCATCTGTTAAAGCGTGACAAGGTAACTGACAGACAGCGAGTTACTTTCGTATTTTATAATATTAGTATGGATTTATGTTCACATAATTGCAAAATAATTTATTACGCACCGATAAACTGCAATTACGTAAGTAGTTAAGTGAGGAAACGTGGTTCTGACTGATCTGGGGTTTACCACAAAGTCAATCTATTTAATTTTATGGATATTGAACATCTTTTTCCTGGGTATCTATTTATTATTATGTATGTGCAAATTTGATGTCCTTGCGTTGTAATAAATTATACGTTGTAATACGATACGTTACGTACGTAACGTTAATCTGTTTGATACTTATAGTTTTCATCAAAACACAGCTAAGTGCCACCATAAAAAAAAAACTTGTACATGCTTCCTGCTTACAAATAAACATACATAATGCGGTTATAATTGGAATTTATAGGTCCCACTACAATCTCTAAAATCCGTAAAATCTCTTATAATTACGGGGGACATCAACATTAGCTTGATTTCGCGCATTCGAGAACAACAGTTACTAAGAGTAAAAAAAATAAATAAATTGTTTAATTCAGACCGAGATCCATAATATTGTTAGAAACAATTGGGACTTACAAGACTGTATTAGTATAACACGTTAAGTTTAGTTTAAGTTTACGTTTAAGTTTAATTACATTTACATTTTTGGTTACAGCTATGGCCGAAAGGTAGGACCAAGTAGTGAATATATCTATTCCCTACTTGACCCTACCAATGACCACTTCAACCCAATACTTGGTGAGCGGGCAGTCGAGGCGCACTGCCAACACCCTCAGCATACTGTTGCTGCTACCGCGCATCCGTTTTAGCAGTGTGGCTATTCTTTTCCGCCGAATGGCAAAAAAGTCGTCCGCTTGGGCTTCGGCAAACATGCCTGATGCACTGCGGCGCTACCACGAACTTCGAATCTCAAACTTCGTATATCTCCGTCTCTGTCGCTCGAGTACCATAAACCATAAGTGCGATAGAGACGGAGATATATACGAAGTTCGAGATTCGAAGTTCGTGGTTATAGATCTGCAGTGCTTCGGCAGCTTCAACAGCATTCTGAGGATGTTATTGTACTGAACACGCAGGATGTTATAATAGGCCCTCCGAGTAAATCTCGCACACAGGCTATATTATATCAACTTATAATATTATAACAACCAGCAAAATTATTTGAATATGCCAAGTAGTCATGGCATCTAACTCGGTCTTCTTAAACCGACGAGATTGGACAGCTGCCTCGATCACATAATGCTTAAAATAAACAAGGCAACTACAAATGCATACAGCTGTCCTTAATTACGTCAATTACAGATCACAGTACCACCCTTCTTGTTCTAGCTTTTAATTACTGTATAATCACTGCCCAAGATCTGTTTTAATCACCAATTAACAAATGACTGCGACTAATTTACAAAAACTAAATTTACAAGCACTGTTTCTTTGCAACGACCCTATCTACGTTATACAGCAACAGAACTACTTGGCACATTAAATGAGACTATTAATGAAGACAAAATAACCAAAGTTATACCTACTTAGGAATCGTAGAACTATTAAACCGTGAATGACTCTGGGTATTCTGCGTTGCATTAGAAACAGAAATAAAATGCAGCTGAAACCTCGGCCTGATCCTATAATAATGAAGCTCAGGACTTCACATATAGAATATTTCAGAAACAAATTCACTAAAAACTAAAGCGTACTTACGATCGCCAGTTGTTAGCATTTGCATTTGCAGACCACAGAGCCTTCGAGTTTTTCTTTGTATTTATAAAGAAAAACTCGAAGGCTCTGTGGTCTTCGATCAAATCCATAACTAAAATAATTACAAAGCTAACAAAACAGATAATACTGAACTTCTTAAATACAAAGCAATTCCCCATCATCATTTCCTTGCCCTTATGCCATTTACTTGGGGTCGGCGCAGCATCTCTTATTCTTCCATACTTCTCTGTCAGCCGTCATCTCATCACTAACTTCTTTTCTCTTCATATCGTCTCTCACACAGTCCGTCCACCTTCTCCTTGGCCTACCTCGTCTTTTACATCCATCCACATTCATACCTAATACTTTTTTAGTCACATGACTTTTATCCCTCCGCATTACGTGCCCATATTTACCACGCAAGGCGATTGGCCCTCAATTTATTATTCGGTCCATCCTCGTCCCACCACTCATCCATCTTAACATTCTCATCTCCGTTACATGCAATCTCTTTTCATCCGTCACCTATAAGGCCCAACATTCCGATCCATACATGACGACAGGTCTCACAATGGTCTTATAGATTTTGCCCTTTAGCCTAGGAGGCATTCTGCCATCGCATATTTTTCCGGAGACCTGTCACCATTTCATCCACCCAGCGCTAATTCGGTTTTTGACATCACGGTCGATATCACCATCACACTGTAGCGAACCGAGGTACTTAAAATCGGAGCATACAAAGCAATTCCCAATGAATCTTTCAATCACTGTAACAACTTCTTCACTAGCGTTGAAAATAGACTGGCCTCCGACATTCGTACGTGCCGATGATATTCCTTCATCACGTCATGTGCTACCAGCTCTATAAACACCACACCAACATCGTTTTTGTTGCTAGAAACTGACCCCCAGGAGGTTGAAAATACCCTAAATGGCTTTAAAATCCGACAGTGTACCTAGCTTTGATGGTGTTTCAACAAAATTTCTAAAACTTTACAAAACAGCAATAGTTTCATTCCAGTAATTAGTCATCTGGGAAATCTATGCTTTTTCCATGGAATGCTAAAAAAAGTCCCTAGTCACGCCAGTTCACAAGAGTAGTGAGAGAACCGAACCTAACAATTACAGACCAATTTCGGTACTGGCTGCCATTTCCAAATTAATTGAAAAACGAATAAATAAAGGCTTATCAACTATTTGAATCAATTTTACCTTCTCTCTAAATCCCAATTTGGCTTTAGACAAAGAAAATCGACAGAAGACGCTATTTTACATCTAACATCATTAATTAGTAGAAAAGTTGACAACGGAAACAAATGTCTAGCTGTTTTCCTTGATTTAAAAAAGCCTTTAACACAGTCTCTCCTTTCTGCACTCTTGTCAAATAAGGCAAAATAAAGATCCATTCAATTCAATTCAAAAAGCTGGAATGTTGCGGGATAAGGGGTAAACCACTAGATCCGCTGGATGACTACCTCCGGAAGCGGAACCCGCGTTCGGACCGCGTCACATCGAACGCGGTCCGAACGCGGGCCCGCGTTGCTACCGCGCTGGACAAGCGTTGCTACCGCCGTAGTACTATTACTTATTCTGTGCCAACTAGGGTTTGCAATCCGAATAATCCGAATATTCAATTATCCGAATATCCGCCGAAAATAATATTCAAAATTATCCGAATACTAAACCGCGAATTATCCGAATAAACGGATATTTTGAAAACACTAATAAAATCATTTATAAGCAGCATAAGCATATTTTTTAAGTTATTTGACAGCGAAAAGAAAAAACTATAGGACAAATCTAATATACCTACTCTGTAAATATTGATATGTGATGTGATGTGATTTATGATATTAATAACGAAAATAACGATCTCAGATTATATAAAAATGTTAAAAAAACAAACACTGATTTACAATTGTTATACTTAAAGTTGATTAGTTTTATCTCGAAATTTTATGTGATTTATTATTATGTAATTATATTAAACTAAGTATCCTAGTTAATTTTTTAAAACATTATGTCAGTGTTATCTTATCTTATCTTATCTTATCTAGGTGAGGGCCCTTTCGGATGCACTTCGACCCAGTGGGATCTTTTGTGCATTTGCCCTCTCCTTTATACCTGCTCCCAGGCTTGCTCCATCATTTCCACAAAGCGGATGATGCAGTTCGCCGGGAGCACCTTGAATTCCTTTGGTTGCGGGTAACCGTTACCAAAGTAGTTCATTCTTTGTCTGGCAAGGGCATGTCAGTGTTAATTTTTATTATAAAAATTACAAATTACGTGGGGCGATAATGGAGCGTTTTTCAAAAAAAGTGTACAAAACAATTTTTTTTCAAAATTCTTTTTTTTTTTGTTTTTCTTACTCAGAATCTTTGATAGTATCGATCCTCATACAAGAAAAAAAGTGTCCTAAATATTCCATTCCAGATCGTCACATTTTTGTATGCAGTCTTTTTTTATTTATATGATTGTGACGCACTGGAAGAAAAATTTACATGGTAAAATCTGGGACACTTTTTTTCTTGTATGAGGATCGATAATATCAACGATTCTGAGTAAGAAAAACCAAAAAAATTCGAATTCTGAAAAAAAAAAAGCTTTGTACACTTTTTTTGAAAAACGCCCTTAAATGACAACTCATATAATGATTATAAAAGCATGTTGTATTTTTAATTTTCAGGTGTTTTGTTACTTGACTTGTTGATTTTATGCATCACACACGTTTAAATACGCTAATTTTGTTTTATTGTATAAAATACCAAAATTATCCGAAATTATTCAAATATCCGAATATTCGGGTAATAAATATTGAAGTATTCGATTATCCGAATATTAAAAAACTGGGCGAATATTGCAAACCCTAGTGCTAACGCGACGGGCCCGCGTTTTTACACGCCGCCCGCCTGCGTGTGGGGGGCCTTTAAGGCCATATTGTAAGTCGCAACTAAGTCTACATGTGTAAAACGATGGCATTTGTTAGACTATAATGGAAATATTTGTGAAAATTCACATTTATTTTTTGATCAAAACTCTAAGAATCCCAAATGCTGAAATTTAGTATAGCACTTCCAAACTTCTGGAATTAGAAAGAGGACACAGGTGCTTACTTAATAAAACTATGTACTTTAAACCCTAATACAAATACCCCACCACCGTCAATGGACACACACGCAGACACGAACGCGCACACACATGCATAATGTAGTGTTCCAGTGCCTAGGTAATGGAGCATCCAGCCTCGCAGCCAACGTCCTCAGGATACTGTTACTGATGCCACACAACCGCGGCATAGTAACAGTATGAGTAGTGATGCCGTCCTCCTGCGTATTATTGTGTAAAAGTCATTCGTACGCTCTGCCGCAAACATTCCGGACGCACTACAATATCGTGGCATCCCCAATATAGCATGCTGAAGACGTTATTATATTGTATGCGCAGGGCTGTGTGTAGCTGGCCCATAGGCTGCAGGTGTAAAACGATTGGCAGAATGCCTTAAACAACGTATTTTTTACCGTATTGCCCGTTAAGTCTTGTAAAATTGTATAGCTTGATGAAACAGGCCACCCAGGCTCATGACGATAACGATGATGAATCTGCCCGGCTAGCACGATATTTTTTACGGTCACATTTTACGGCCTAAATGTACTGAAACGTCACGTAAAACGTACAATGCTACCGGCCAGGTACGGTCAAAAAACGTAAATCGGTCAAAAAAGGCCAAGTACGGTCAAATAATCTCGTGACGCAGAAAATAAATAGTAAAATCTTCAATATAAAAAGTGATAGGAAATAATCTGATGTCGAAACAGACGGAATATATCCTGTAAAACGCAAAATTCCCGCCACTTCTCACGTATCGAAAAGATTCCTGTATTCGGAAGAGATTTCGAGACTTACCTCCCTGTTTTGAGCGCATACGTTTGAAGCCACTTTGCGGATAACAATCCTTCTGAGTCAAAAAGTTTCAATCCCACAAAGAGGTTTGCGAAAAAGGGCTGCCAAGTGATCGATAGATTTTATCGATATTTATATCTCATAGTCGATATTGTAGAACTTTTATCTTCAGAGGTTATGTGCGTAGCCGATTTTGCGCTTTATATTTACTGTTGCAAGCATCCATAGGCGGTATGTGTTTACCATCCGGCAAGTTCAGAGGGTGGGAGGGAGAGAGGGAGGGAGGGAGAGTGGCGCAGGACCGGCCATTGTGGCACTCTTTGGGGGAGGCATATGTCCAGCAGTGGACGTCTTTCGGCTGATGTGATGATGGTGATGATGAAGTCCAGAGGGGTAATCACGTAACGTTCCGAACGCGCGTTAGGACAATTTAACTGTAATTTTTCCATATAAAAAGTGACATTTAGATCTACCTGACGCGCGTACAATGCGTTAAGTGATCGACCTGCTAAAAACTAAAGGAGGTAGGCGAGCGGACGCTACGGCACGAATGTCTGTCGACGGCTCTATTTATTAAACATGTGCTGCTTGGTCAATTACTCCGTGTGACGTGACTAACTAACATGAGCGCTCTTAATGACACCCGTGTCAAGATCGTTTACATTTACCTATGTATGTTTATATCGCTAAAAATATTTTAAGACAAGCACTATGAAGTACCTACAGAGTATTATAAACATTCACCAATTGGTTTACGATGGCTGGCTATTTGCTCTATCTTGTCCTAATATGTGATTTAGAGACACGTGTACGAGTATGTATGCGAAAAGGTGAGTTGATAATATGCAAATATGATCTAAAATGTGACAGGTAATATATTTTCTATAATATAACCGAATAAACCCCAGTAGTTGTTTACCTATCGATAAAATTCACATCACTAGGTCATATAAAGTATTACCGGATATCGCAGTAAGTTCACGGAGCAGCGTGTAACCCGGGAACATTGCAACGAACGGGACACTCAATACTGTTGAGCATTTACAAAAAAAAATCACTTCTTCATATTTTACAAGCGTTGTAGCATACCCTGACGCTATCGAACACCATTGAAGTGCAGTGCAGCAGCAACGTGGTTCGGTGTTTTTATTTTTCAAATGCTTAAAGTATAAGAGGATATCTCTAGGATATCGCCTCTGTTATTTGTGTGTACTTTGTGTTGTGAATAACATGAGAGTTGAGTTATGACTTTTCGAGGACGACATACGTTTCATATGGTAAAACCATTTCGAGTTCCAAGTGCTTGAGAAAGTGAACAGGTTTTGATTTAACAGTTTTGTGGTTAACTGTGACATCAAGGCAGTGAGTTATTTAATTGATATAGGTACCTAAAAATCTATGGTTCGAAAACATATAAAGATATACATGTTCTTCTTCTTTCTTTAAATTTAAGAGTTATCCTCTTGTCGGTGGAGTATTTTCCACTTCTCTCTGTCGTACGCCACCTCCTTGACTCGCTGATATACATGTACCAGTGTGTAAATACGATAAATAAATATACTAACTAACTATGGGTTATCCTTATAAGGCTATGAACGGTAAGGTAGAATTTGGGAATGTTAAGTACTAAATCCACCTTTATACAAGATTTTATTTACTTTCACCTGTCCCGTTGTCTGTCTGTCTGTAATCAAATCTTGCAAGTTAAAATTGACCCACTTCCCGGATTCCGATCTGAAATTTTGCATGCATATGTATATCGCATGACAATGCAATATTATGATGACATGGAGCTGATCTGATGCTGGAGCTGGAAGGTGGCTATAGGAACTCCGCAATAAAACGACACTACCCCATCGAGTTTGGGCTCGTTAGAATCGTCTCAATGAGTAGGTAGTTGATGATGGTATGCAGAAAAATACGGTCGGCAATAAAAACTTGTACAAAAAATGAAATTTTTGACAGAAACTTTTTCAACTATAAGTTCTTCTTTTGTGCAATAAATATTAAATAAATAAACCAATAAACAATAAGCATACGTTATAAATATAATAAGTTACCCAGTGCAAGTGAGATGCAAAGTATCCACACTTTACGTTATCGTTGCCGCTCGAGTATATGAGCGGTAAAAGCAAGATTTTACCTATTACAAGGACTCGCTTAAATGCAAGCACAATAGTTAGTGCATTCTACTAAAGTTCACTGCTATTTCTATTCATCGGGCATTTCATTGCGTCCTGCGATTTCAAGTAGGTAATCGTATTCCGAACATGTTTTAGAGAAATAGAATAATCTGTGTTTCTATCAGGACCAGGAAAACCAGATACTTAAGTATACCGTATATTTTAAGTAGCTGTTTATCACGTATGATGTATGGTGTAAAACTTTGAAATACATAGTTAGGTATGTACCTACATAGATATATTATACAATATTTAAAGAGAGACAAAAGTGCACGAAATATCCACATTTTTAATACAGCCGAAACGTAGATATATGAGGTTTATTAAAGCTAAAAGTAGGTATACTATATTAACTATATCGGGTGATTTGTTGTTGTCCGGACGAGATCGCTCCTTAACGATAAGACCGCCTGTTGTTTACCTCTACTTTAAACTTTTATGTTCTGTACTAAAAAAATCATAAATAAATAAATATTTGCGGACATTCTTACACAAATCGGCCTAGTCCCAAACTAAGCAAAGCTTATATGGGTACTAGACAACGATAAACATACTTCAATAGGTAAATAAATACTTGAATACATAGAAAACATCCATATTCGTGCTCATCACACAAAAATAAATACCCTTACCGGGATTCGAACTCTTGCTTTGTAGGCAGGGTCACTACCAACTAGGCTAAAGCGGTCGTCACTACTGTGTTAATTGTGTTAGGTCAAGTGTGTTGTATTGTATTGTTTTTAGAAACAAAAGAGAAATGTCATGTATTTCGTCCGTGATAGGTTTGGGAATAGGATAGCTGTCAACACACAACATAACGTAAGAATATGGCGAATCAGTCGCCTCCATTCCTTGGATAGCGTCATCCATCATTGAAAAGAATTTTAGGTTTTGACAGCCTGGCAAAAACCAAGTCATCCATTGAATATGGATACCATGCACATCTGACTAACTTGAAACAGGTTTTCAGTTCCTTCCGTTTCTAATATACGATAGGATATTTTTCTTGCGTCGAGCTAGCTTCCATGAACTTTGAGCCAAATTGCTATTCAATGGCATTAGAAGCGCATTTCCTTGATGTCGATTTGATAGTTTGATATCGGCAGATGTGGGAACGATGGAGCTGGTTACGGATAATTTAAAATCAAATAGGTCTTTAAAATGTTGAAGTTTTCTGGTGTAAGCTTGAATTGAAATGAGTTTTGGAAAATCAATTTAGTACCAAGGAGCTTGTTCGCACACCGGTTTAGTAGGTATTTCTTTAGCGAGGAAATTCTGCAAGCGTCTTTGGTCCGAATCCCTTTTCTACAATGTAAGTATCAATATCAACCTCTCAAGCATTTACATACTTGTATATGCACCCGGAAAATCTAGGTAGTAAGCCTGAAAACATTGTCTTTGCTCATTTTAACTTATTTAGCTAATTTTGGAAAATTGTATACGAATCCTCTTCACAAAATGCTGACCCATTAAACCCATTCTGCGAATATTGCCGTTTTACTACAATTGCATAACCGAAAAATACCGGTATTCTATTTTAACGGTATGACGTCATAGAGGTTGTCAAATAGCGGTTTCGGTAGCGGAACCTTTATATTTCGGTATCAAAATATAAAGGTACCTTTATTTTTTTCGGTACCGTAACCGCTTTTTAAAGGTACCGATATATCGACTTTGGCCTGGCGTTATTGTTATTGCCAAACCGCCGGCAAAGGCACTGCCGTTTTGTCTTGTTGTCTTTAAATGTTTAGTAGCCAATGCTTCCTCTGTAGAGTGCCAGCTCGCTTACTTTTCTCCATAACCTTTAATACCGGTATTATAAGGGTTACGGTATCATTTAAAACTGATACCGCTAATCGTTATTTCAAAACGGTTACGGTACCGTTATGTTCGCGCGGCGCGCATAACCTTTACGACATAACGGTACCGTAATGGAATACCGGTTTCATACCGGTATAACCGTAACCGAAATCAGTCCCTACTGCATACTAAATCACATCGGCACTAAATAAGCGGACTCGCGTTAGATCGGCGCGTAAGGGAACGCGAATATAGGAATTTGCAATTACATTGTAGCTGACGGGGCAACTGGCATACAAGATTTAGTGGCAAAGGCTGGCTGACAACTGGAGCTATGGCGAAACATATGAATTCGGAATCTAAACTATCCCAGCGCATAAAGTATTGTTAAATGAGTAGGTAATTTAATCAACTGAAAGCCCTTTTGTTTTGTAGTGCGATGGCGGCAGGCAGGTATACGGCCTGCCTGATGGTAAGAGGAAACCGTCGCCTAAGGACGCTTGCAACACCTGAAGATACACAAGCGCGTTGCCGACCCTTTATTGATTTGAGGACGTGTTGTGTTGTCAGCTTGACACGAATGCAAGTGCCACACTCTCAACACAGCGCATCCTCGGAAGCTAAGCTAAGCGCGCGAGCTCTCTCGATTTTCTCGCACTATCCGTCTCTTTCTTGTTAGAAAACTTAGAAGGACCTATAGTGCGAGAAAAATCTAGAGACCTCGCAGGCCGTCTGTGATAGCCGTGCTGAGCGAGATAAAATTCCGCTGTATCTTACCTCTCTAGGGATAAGTTCGCCTTTATACCTGTTAAACCTGTCTGTAATGTATTTTTATAACCACATCGATAATTTTCCAACGATGAGTTACATTCTTATTAGTTTTTAATTGACATCATCTCTATTAAATTATGCAAACTTTCCGTATAAAGGCTGTAAATATTTTAAGATACTGAATAAATGCTTTTTTTTATTTTTATTTTTTTTCATGTAGCGGCGAGAACGGTCAGTCACAAAAACAGATGATCAATTTACAGTGTGCCTATGACCTCGGAGATTTCACTGCCTAGCTGAAGGTCCTGGGTTCGAATCCCGGTGGGGGCAAATATTTGTGTTATGAGCATGCATATTTGTTTCTGAGCCGTCTATGTATTATATCAATTAAATATATCGTCGCGTCGTCCAGTACCCATAAGTCCCATAACACAAGCCTTATTGTGCTTTCTACGGGACTAATTCGATTTGTGTAAAATTGTGCCTTAATATTTATTTATTATCACACGCGCACCAACCTGCTCGCTAATGCACCCATTGTCCGGGCCATAACCATACTTAACCAGCTTTCAACTAAAATAGACTTATTTAATTGCACTCTGACTGAGTTTACAAGAGCCGCATGCAGACAATTATGTTTTTCTTAAATATTAGTATATTGTGACTTTGTAGCTTTATTGATGTTTTATTTTTTGTGTTAGTCTTAATCTTTTATTGTTGTGTACATATCACGTGTTGGACTAGTCTGTAAGCGATATGTATATTTATACTACTAAATAAAAAAAAATGTTTAAGGTCGGATATCGTCTAATGTCATTTTATTTAAAACGGACGCACTCGTGTTTCAATGCACAGTCAATGCAATAAAAATATTGAAGAAAAGTAAAAATCTGAAAAAAAACGGTCAAGTACGAGTCTGACTCGCGCACCGAGGGTTCCGTACAAACTTTCATACACCATACCCGTCATTTCAGGACACCATTCATTCTTAAACAATCAAACAGCTCATAGTACTACATAATTATTTAAAAGAAGTTACCGTTGCAAAGCGCCTTCTGCATTTTGGTACTAACAACTTACAACCTATAGTATGTTTGTTTATCAGCGATAGCTTTTTATTACACGTACCGATTTCGATTATTTATTTTTTATTTGAAAGAAGGGACTTTAACAATATTCTGATAGGAATTTGAAGACATAAAATTTCATACAAAAGTAAGTAAATTACAAATTTAATTAAGAAATCTATATTATTATTACGCGAGCCCGATTTTTGGACATGCCATCAGATCTACAGTTATGATATGTGTTTTGTATAATATGTATTTTGATAAATGATATGTCACCGGATTCGTCTCATGCTGCAGATTTGCAATAAGGTCTTCGTTTTTTCATTTTTTATCGGTAAGTTACTAAAATATAAATTTAAAGAAACTACTGTGCGCTGACCACGTGACTTTGGCTGCGTGACATCACGTGGCGTAACTTCTGTTTTGACTCGAGATGACAATGTAAAATAATAAACAAGAATTAAACTCAAACCTGTTCTTCAGCAAGAGAAATTATAAATGTTGAGTCGGCCACATATGTATACAACACTAAGAAAAGTAAGAAAAATAGAAAGTAAACGGCCTTTTGTAAATATTGTTTATTTACATAAACTGACAGACGTATTGTGTCAAATGTGGTTTTTTTTATGGACAGCGACGTCAGTATTACTTGCCATGTTCTTTTTTACTTCAGAAAAGTTTATATACAAACTTATTTTCCCATATTCGAGATGTTGGGAGAAGAATGAGGTTTAATTAAATCCATTAATTGTCGTGGACCCCATAGACGGCTTTTTTAACCTTACTTAGTACAATGCCGTAGGCGCCGATAGGCTCCGCCTAATTTCCAGTATAAAGAAAGATGTAGAAAACGAAACTTGATTACAAAATTTTCTTTTGGCGACTTTGTTGACCTGACTTGAATACCATCCAAATTATTTCAGGTTCAGATAATTATATTTTGATTACAGGTAGGAGGTTGGTTATATAAATTTTGTAATTAAACGAGCAATATTTGTACATATATATATTTGCAATCACGTTCCCGGAAACGGCTCTAACGATTTCGATTAAATTTGGAATACAGGGGTTTACGGGGGCGAGATATCGATCTAGATAGGTCTGATGTCCGGGAAAATTCGTTTTCTCCGTATTTTCTCCATTTTCACCCGAGCAGAGCTCGGTCGCCCAGGGACTAAATTGTAATTTGTCAAAACGATATGACTTAATACTGGAAAACATAAATTAGTAGATATTAAACTATTTAGCGGTACCTACCTATAAATAGCCTGTGCCGATACTAATATTAAACAGGTGTAATGTCTGTGTAATGTAAGTTTGTATGTTGGGGGTGATCTCAGAAACTATACCCATCCTATTCTAAAAACCCTTTGTTCAGTAGGTAGGTTATATGTATGTATGTATGTAAGCACTTTATTGTACACAAAACAGGTTAAAACATAAACATGATGATATGTAAGATTAAGTAAAGTAGCTACAAAGGCGAACTTATCCCTATAAGGGATCTCGGGGGGAATATAAGGGATATGTAGAATGGCCATACAGGATTAAGTATGTGCTATATTTTATACCGTCGCTCCGCCTAGATTCTTTGTTTACGCGGCGGAGCCGCGCGGGTAGCTAGTATAGATAATTTGATAAATAAAAAAAAACAAGCTAGATAGAGATATCGTTTTATTTTCCTGTATTATTTATGTTACTCTTAATCATATGTAATTATTTCAGAATTTTCGCTTCGTAAACTTCGGAGATAAGGGGGGATGGTATTTTTTTCTACATTTTCCTTAATAAATCAAAATTTAACCACTGTAGAAAAAAAAACAGTTTTGAAAGTGCAACTCGAGCCCTTTCATATAATACCCCACTTGATCTATTTACTAGAATTTGATTTTTTAACCCCCCTCATAATCGTCATTTAAACAAAAAAAAATGTTTATTTTTTTTTTCATTTTCTGTACACGTGTTAACCCTTTTAACAGTTGTTCCAAATTTTAAATTGATAGCTTAAGTAGTTCCTGAGATATTTAACGTTGTGACAGACGGACGGACAGACGGACAGAGTCCATAAGGGTTCCTTTTTTACCTTATTGGCACGGAACCCTAAAAAGGCTGGTTTTTGCTACACGTTGTTAAAAGTAGGGTTACTTTCGGATGACGATCAAACACAATCATATTTTGGTGTTTGCTTATGAGTGTTACCGGTGGGTAACTGACTCACTGGCAAGAAAAAGCCACCGTCAGAAAAAAGCCGTAGGTAGTCCTTGGAGGAGGCCTGCACCTGATTAGGGGTTCTAGTTCGAAACATCGATACCTGCAGACTCAAAGGGCTTAACAGCCATTACAACAACAGGCTGTTAAGCCCTTTGAATCTGCAGGTATCGACATAATACTTTGTATAATATATGATATGATATGATATGATTTATTTATCTCACAATATACAATTTCACTTAAAACTAACACTCAATCAATTTTAGGAATTTATATTGTGATCGTCAGTTATTCAAATTAAAACTTAAACCTAATAAGTGACAAATGTATAAAGTAAATAGTAATAACTTAATTCACAAGTGACATGGCATAACATTTTTTATTATATTTTAGTCATTATAAGATTCCTAGCAAAATCGACCATGTAAAAAGTTACTTACAGGACAAGATATAAAAAGCTTTTTTTATTTTTTAGCTTAGCCCTCCATTGCATTACTTTTCTAACGAGCGACAGTACAACTCCACTGACATTTTTCCATACTTACAGAAAATTACATTAAGATCTTCTTAACCACCAGATATCGCCCTGTAGCTCTAGTATAAGTGTTGCGATTGTTAAGTTGGTAGCGGTGTTGCCTTACTCCCGTCACAAGGATTTTTGACGGGAAAGACTTCATGCTGACTTTCTCGGGCCATTTTGTGGTAAAATGTTCATAGTAATTGTAGATGCTTATTCAAAATGGCCAGAGGCATATATGATGCCTAATATCACGTCAAGTAAAACTATATCAATTTTTGATAGCATCTTTATACGTTTTGGGTACCCATTGCATCTGGTGACAGATAATGGCACAGCATTTACCAGTTATGCCTTTAAAGAATTTTGTAGACGATCTGGTGTAAATCAAAGCTTCACTCCACCGCATTACCCGGCTACGAACGGAGCCGCAGAACGCTTTGTAGACACCTTTAAGAGGCAGGTAAAAAAATTATGCAGGACGGTGCAAACATAGAAACCGCTATTAACCTATTCCTGTTCGACTACAGGAATACTCCACACAAAACGACAGGAGTAGCACCTGCAAAATTATTATTAGGCAGAGACCTAAGAAATCGCTTTACTTTACTAAGACCAGTATCCGGTAAAATCACTTGTGAGCAAGAGAATCAAGTAAAATACCATAAAGGATCGCGTTTAATATCTTTTGCAGCAGGAGATAAAGTAATGACTAAAGACTTTAGAAATAACAGAACTAATTGGTCAGTCGGAGTAATCGTTGGAGTGCTGGTGGAGGGTACAACCTATAATGTTGATGTTGGTGGTCTGGTATGGAAAAGACATGCAAACCAATTATTAAGAATTACTTAAAGTAAATGTATGTAAATTATTTATTAGACTAAGTTTTTTTTCCTATATTTTCTTTACTTCAAGCTGCTCACTTTCTTGTGGCGGCGGAGAGTGTTGCGATTGTTAAGTTGGTAGCGGTGTTGCCTTACTCCCGTCACAAGGATTTTTGACAGATGAGCGCCCTGTGCTAAAATGTAACAACAAAACCTCGAAATAAACAGTGCAAAGTTAACGTCGTGTATTAATTAATTACCGGCTAGCTAATCCCAAAATATAGGGATATAACAATAAGTTTTATCGATTCGTATACCTACATTTTCGAACGCGTTTTATTTGTATGGCAACGCGACATTCCCAATAGTTACCACCAGAGGCCCTGTTCGCGTTAGTACTAACAAACTAAACGCAAATTACGCGTTCGAAAACGTATATTTATGTATCGATAAAACTTATACTCGAGAAACTGCACATATAAAATATGCATACGCATTTCTCAAACTATTCTCGTGAAATTTTGTCAACTATGTAGTTCAATATAGGTTTTGATTGTCAATAGGTACAGTTTTTGATAATTTAAATAATAATTCAATTTTATTTCATTCATTCCTTTATAATTTATAAAACATAGTTTTACATTATTTATATAGTTTATTTATTTAAATACAAAAAACTAGTATAATATAATACACACGTCAACTACACTACTACTAGTTAACCCCATTCGTTATCGCTTCTGGTGCAAAAGTGCCCATAATGCTCACGGCATTACCCCGCTGGATGGCTATGGACAGTCTCTGCACCAGAAACGATTCGGAGCGGGAGTCTTCTCCCTTTTGCCTGAGTCGACGACCTATGTCACGTACAAATTGTTTCGCGTCAGCACCCCAGCAGCCCGCCGTTTCCACCGCAAAAGGGACGAAAATATACCCCGAGCCCAATGGAGCATACTTTTGGCGCTTCACCGCCGCCTGAGACTCGGCTGCCGCTCCAGCCGCGCGTACAGTGCGACTGATATGAGAGGCGGCGAAGGTGCTGACGCAAGTAGCGTCCCAGACCAAGCACCGTCCTCTCTCCCACGGCACCAACGTTAGGCCATCAGGCCGCTTGCCATCCGTGCGACTAATACCCGAAGGCTCAAGCACAGACGGAACACCCGCTGACCTGAGCGCCCTCTGGACCACGTCGTTCAAGGCGTGGTGACGCGGATGCCTCCCGGCACATCGCCGGCAACTCAATGTATGATGACCGTCAACTCCCACCGTGGAACCGCAGATGCATACGTGTGGTTGACATACATTGCAGCCCAAGCGGAGGGCGACCGACACCCGCAACGAGTCACCGTCGAGTAACGTGCCCAGTTGAGGCGAGGGTAACGCCTGCAGCCAAGCCCCCGACTCCGGCCGCGACACTGCCAGAAGCCTTGCGCGGTCCACACCTGAAGCGTTCCCAATCTGACCGTCTAAGATGGCCTTACACCCTACGTCATCCCACGCGCGCTGGAGACTTGGGTTCTCCGGGACGGACGCCCCCGGGTTGACAGCCAACCACCGCCTCACAGCGTCGGTCACATACGGTATGCTTACCACGTCGCCATCAAATGATAAAATCTCAGCAACTAGATTAGCAACCCCATGGGCCGACGCCAAGAAAGCAGGCAGGCTAACGTCCCCCACACGCCGCACCCCAATGCCCCCATGACGGATGGGTAAACCTGCTTGTGCCCACTGAATATCATTCAGAGACACATTGACCACCGACTCAAACGTCGACTTAATGGCAAAATCAAAGGTCTCAATGTCAGCAGGGTATAACCAAACCGGGGCCGTGCGCAGCAGATACGTGATCTTGGGAACCGCGAAACACTTTTGCATCAAAGCTAAGGCCACGTGCGGGGCCAAACCCTTGAGACGCTCGCCCGCGAGGAGGAGGAGATCCTTACGAATTTTGAGTGCCTCAGGAACTGTGGAAGGAAAAATCGGGGCACCAAGTAGGCAAAAGGAATCAGCGCTCAGTTCTTTGAGGCCGGGAAGTAAACCCGAGAAAAAAGAGAAGAGAGAAGCTGACTGCGGTCCACAGGGGAAAAACTGACATTTGGAGGTATTCACTTCCAGCCCCATATCCTTCAGGCGTGGCAGTAGGACGAGCAAGTCTTGCTCCACCTCTTCCGGCTTGCCCCCGATGGTGCCATCATCAAGGTACCAGATGTTAAGAGGTGACTTTAGCTCGGTAATGACCTTCTGGATTGCAAGGCTGAAAGTAAGTGGACCCAGTGGATCCCCCTGCTGAGCCCCCACTTGTGACAAAATAAGGTCAGCTCCGTAGAACAGGTTGGAGGGTGAAAAATAAACCTGGTGTAGAAAAGAAAAGAGCGTAGGTATTTTCTCCCTAACCTCCCCCAGCAATACGTCTCTCTCCACTGTGTTAAAAGCGTTTTTTAGGTCGAGTTTTATAAGGACGCTGCCGGCATTCTCTGGTTTCAATGCAAAAGCACGTACAGCATGTATCGCTGCTTCACACCCCAATTGCGTCCCAAAACCCACCTGATGCGGCTGCAGATAAGAAGCCATCTCCCCTCTCACTGCACGACACCCAAGCTTGGCCACGAGTCGACGGAAAGTGCTCCCCACGGCTATCGGTCGCAGTCCCCCTTCCTTCTTATTTAAAGCACAAAGAGTAGCCCCATACAAATACGGACATACCTGAGGGTTCAACTTCCCACTAAGCAAAAAATTGCACAGGTTGGTCAGTGCTTCCATCAAACGCACTCCACTGTCGCCAGCCGTGCCTGATGTCAGGTCCTTTAAATGGGCCGGACGGATTCCATCCAACCCCGCTGCTGACCCACTGTGGAAAGAACTAACTGCTAGAGATACATCCTCCACCTTGACTGACAAGGCAGGGCAGTCAAGGTCTAGCTCCGTTGGGAAACTGAGAGGACGGGACGGACTCGGATGCTTAGACTGCAACGCTGCGAAAGTGCCTGGGCCTGACGGAGCGATTGTGTCCTCGCTCATTAGAAGCCGGACAGCTCCTCTCAAATCTCCCTCGTGGACCTTGGCCCCAATCGTCCTATTGAGAGAAGTTGACCGGGATGCCCCAGCACCATCATCCGGCGACAGGTACGAGAAGGCCTCTATGTTTGCTTTGACCTTCGCAGTCAAAGATCCCGGACCCCCCACCTCAGGGGTCCTCAGAGCCCTGTAAGAAAAAGATAGGAGGGCACACCACTCGTCCACCCCATTAAGGGCAATGCAACTAGCATAGTTTTACATGTAATTTTTTATAGGGTCAAGATCTTAAATTACATTATTAAGAAAAGACGGAGGCCTGCCAGTTCTACAGGCCCCCTATTCTGTAACTTGGTTTAAATTCACCTCAACGCTCACCCACAATTATACCTTGACACCGCGGTGCGTAGTAATTAGGTGAAGGTAGAGGTCTAGTTTCGTAACGGGTGACCGGCGGGGTGAGCCGCATTAACGCGTAGCGAATAACAGCCCAGCTCACAGAGGCTAGTGCCTCTGTGAGCTTTTATTAAGAGGGCGTTCATGTGCACACTAGCGCCACTAGTAATTAATTGTGATTATTTAAATTTAACAAATTTAAAAAATAACCGGCCAAATGCAAATCGGACTCGCGCACGAAGGGTTCCGTACTATTATCTACAAAACGGCAAGAAAATCACGTTTGTTGTATAGGAGCCTCCTGTAGTCTAGTTGGTAGTTGCCTGCCTACGAAGCCGGAGGTCCCGGGTTCGAATCCTGGTAAGGGCATTTATTTGTGTGATGAGCAGTTGATAATGCAACATTAACTAGATTTTATACCTTGAATTTTTTACTGCCATTTTTTCTAGCAATAATAACTATAATTCAATTATTATTTTTACATCAAATATTTGTTCCTGAGTCATGGATGTTTTCTATGTTTTTAATTATTTATTTATCTATATATGTTTATCGTCGTCTTGTACCCATAGTATAAGTTTTGCTTAATTAGGGACTAAGCCGATTTGTGTAAGATTGTAAAAGAAAAAAAAGGAAAAAAAATATATAAAAATAAATTGATTCATTCTGTTTTTTAGTGTTTGTATTAGCGGCAACAGAAATACATCATCTGTGAAAATTTCAACTGTATAACTATCACGGTTGTTGAGATACAGCCTGGTGACAGATGGACAGACAGACAGACAGACAGACAGACGGACAGCGAAGTCTTAGTATGAGGGTCCCGTTTTACTCTCTGAGTATGGAACCCTAAAAAGGAGGCCGCTATGCAATGTATTTTGTATTTAAGCCTTAGCCAGGCCTAGCGATTTATCTACTTTTGCATACTGATTATGGTGTATACGAGTATAACAGCGTGGAAAAAAAATTAATTTCTTGTTTTTTTTATTAACATTACTATTTTTAAAAAAAACCTGTGGTCCACATATGCCCACTGCCCGTTACCGAAAATGCATGTGGTCCATATGTGGCCGCTGTTCTGCTAGCAATATGCACTAATATTAAGGGTAAGCTATGTCTTTACAATAAATTGTTGGCATAATAAAACCAAAATATAAGTAGTTAACAAAAAGTATATTTCTTTATGATTAATTATGGAAAACTCTTATCTTATCTTATCTTATCTATCTAGGTGAGGGCCCTTTCGGATGCACTTCGACCCAGTGGGATCTTTTGTGCATTTGCTCTCTCCTTCATACCTGCTCCCAGGCTTGCTCCATCATTTCCACAAAGCGGATGATGCAGTTCGCCGGGAGCACCTTGAATTCCTTTGGTTGCGGGTAACCGTTACCAAAGTAGTTCATTCTTTGTCTGGCAAGGGCATGACATTCACACAATAAGTGTTCCATAGTCTCATCCTCCTCGCCACACATTCTACAGTCTAAACTATCAGATAGTCCCATCTTGGCCAAGAGATCCTTGACCCCGAAGTGACCAGTGAACACCCCAGATATGATTCTGAGTTGCTTCCTACTGGATTTCCAGAGTTTTCTGGTCCAGCCCGAGTCCACTCCTTCTATGAAGAGCTTAGAGTGCCTTAAGCCAGCATGGAAAACTCTACAAAAGACTATAAAATACCCACATAGAATATTTTGAACATGGTATCTTGTCAATAAAATAATAAAAAAGTGCTAATTTACAACAATAGTCTTGCCCTCAAAAGTCGAGTGAATACGCTGCAGGGCTGTGGCCATATACAGACCGCATGTACGTGGTTCAAACGGGCGGAGGTGATATAGGGACCACATATGTATAACGCGAATTACTAAAAAAGAAACAAAAACTGTAATAAATCATAACATACTACACGCATATTAACTTATACACTACTCAAGAAAAGGACAAAAACGCACCAAATCCCTCAGTTTAAATTTGACAACTAAAACGTCATAAAAAACGTTCCGATACACTCACTTTCGTTGTGCTCTGAAATAACCTATTTCATAGATTATACAATAATGACATTTTGTGTTCCTTACATTACATCGGCTCGTCTAGAAAAAAATAATTGCTATGTGGTCGCTATGGCATAACCGCCTGGCTAAGGGTTAAGTATCTTTTGAATAATTTGAATACATCATAATAGTTTTTACGTAGCTGGATACGAGTACGTCAATCTATGGGTCCTAAGTTAAAACGGCCGTTTTTCTTATGAGTTCATAGATCGACGAATCCAGCAACATATAAAAACTAGTTTGATGTTTTCACAAGGTACTTAAACACGAAATACAGTGTATAGCGGCCTCCTTTTTCAACCGACGAAAAAAACGGAGGAGGTTCTCAAGTCGACGCGTATAATTTTTTTTATTTATTTTTTTATTTATGACCACGCATAACTTTTTACAGAGTAGTTCGATTTTGATAATTCTTTTTTTATTGGAATTTACCGACCTCGAAGTTGGTCCCATATAAATTTGGAAAAGAAAAACCAACCTTAAGCGTAGGAAAATAGGGGAATTGATTTTTCTTCGGTTAAAACTTTGTTTTCAAAGTAAATTATTAAATATCTATCGTTAAATTTAAATAATCAAAATTATTTACCAGTGGCGCTAGTAAGTATGCACATGAACGCCCTCTTAATAGCTGGGGTGCGTTGATAGGGTTAAGACTTTATTTTACCGAACATTTGTAACTATTCTAGTCAGCCAATACTGAGTACATACCTCTTTTTTACTTCTTCAGTCTATTTGATACTGTGCCTACTTTATCTATTGCTTACTTGCCGACTGGTAAATATAATAAACAAATATTTAGAATAATTTTCTGCATATTAATACGTCTTCCTACTCCTACCTACTCTTGACTTTATCCTTGGAAATTAGTGCGATCATCGAAGAATTTTATCGTAGAAGGTAGGTATCTATATCTACATAATGCTGTATTAAGTATAACAAGAGTTGACCAATTGTTAATTTGATTCAATGTCATTCGATAATCACGACTAAAAACAATATGATGAGGCTGATTATCAAAATAAACGTTCATGTAACGAAGTAAGCAGTTGAATAAGAAAACTTCGCGATTAACTATTTTACGAGAATTCCAAGCAAATGTCGCGTTTTATAGCATTTTAACTTCTCGATAGCGTAGACAATTAGACGTGAACGATAAAACTATGCGCGGTGCGGCGCGCGCGCACTTTCGGCCCGGGGACCGACCGGCGCGAACGCAAACCAGTTATACAAACGTATTGACAAAACTCAATGTTAAACGGTCAAAAAATACATATATTAAAAAAAAATCTAAAACTATAATTAACTGCAATACAGGAGTTTAACATAAGTTTCATTATGAATCAAAGTTGTATTATGACATAGAGCTTTTATTATTATTTTAAATTAACTAATGAGGTTGAACGTACAGTGATCTTGTTGCATAGTGTTTTGTTTTGTTTTGAGTATTTTTTAATCATGGATCCGGAAAAGAAGCAGAATGAAGTGACAGTGGACGATATTTTACATGATTTGGGACCATTTAAAAAGTTTAATATTTACAATTACTTCTTAATATTGATACCAGTTTTTCTCGCCGGGATGTACTCGTCTGTGTTCAACTTTGAAGTTTTGGACTTGGATTATAGGTAAGAAAAATATTCATTATACCTAACAGATTCACAAAACTAAAGCCTCAGTCAAACCGACTGCTTTGACAATGTTTTCGTGTTTTTTAAAACCTAGCATATGTATTAGGCATACGTTTCAGCAAACAAATGTTTGCATCGGGGGTAAAAAATAGATTTGACAAACGTTTATAAATAAGGGCGTGATATTATTAATTTATTTGCGATATATGAAAGGTTTTAATTATCGGGCAGATTTGGATCCTTAACCTTTCGTATACATTTGTTCCGTTCCGTATACGTCCAGAACGGTTTGAAATTTACATTAAAACCTCCAAACTGTTTATGATTTAATTAACATTTTTTTGACATCGGCATACTAAATGTTAAGGGTAGTCTCAAGTTACCTAGTTGAAGATCGATTTATATGTCTGATGACTGGTTAGCCTAACAGTGGGTAGTGACACTAGTGACGCTGCCTACGAAGCTGAAGGTCCTGGGTTCGAATCCCGGTAGGGGCAAATATTTTTGTGATGTGCATAAATATTTGTTTCTGAATCTTGAATGTTTTATGTGTATTTAAGCATCTATACTTATATCTATTAAATATATCGTCGTCTAGTACCTATAACTCAAGCCTTATTTAACTTACTGTTTCGGCTAGTTCGATTTGTGTAAAATTTTCCCCTACTATGTATTTACCTCAAGTAACAGTTTAAATATTTTATCTATCCAAATATCATAAACCCTTCATGATGCGTTCAAGAACCTAGCTTTAGCCTAGTTGGTAGTGACCCTGCCAACGAAGCAAGAGGTCCTGGGTTCAAATCCCGGTAAGGGCATTTATTTGTGTGATGAGCACGAATGTTTGTTCCTGAGTCATGGATGTTTTCTATGTATTTAAGTATTTATTTCTCTATATAAGTATCTATATCGTCGTCTAGTACCCACCAATAGTACAAGCTTTGCTTAGTTTGGGACTAGGTTGATTTCTGTAAGATTGTCCGCAAATATTTATTTAATTATTACTATTTAAGAACCGCACATTATGACCACCATAACAATAACAAATTTCCTATCTGTAAAAATGTTATTATTGCTAAATAATAACATCGATTTCAATAATATTATTTCATTCAAAATTCGAACATCTCTGCAAAACAAAGAAATTTGATTTGATCTCTATTAGAATACCAGTCAAGATGACGTTTAGTTCGAAATGAATTGTCAATTTGCATACACATTTGACAAATGTGTAAGTAAATACGGAACGATGACGATGAACGAAAAAAAAGTAAGATATGGAACGAAATGAATATATAATAATTGGTCACCGAGTCTAGTTGGTCACTGAATTTAAAAAAAAAACCGGCCAAGTGCGAGTCGGACTCGCGCACGAAGGGTTCCGTACCATTATCTATAAAAAAAACTATTTTATTCTGTGTTTTTAGTATTTGTTGTTAAAGCGGCAACTGAAATACATCATCTGTGAAAATTTCAGCTGGAACTATCACGGTATCAGTGAGATACAGCCTGGTGACAGACAGACGGACGGACGGACCGCGGAGTCTTAGTAATAGGGTCCCGTTTTACTCTTTGAGTACGGAACCCTAAAAACGATGACAGGTGCCAGTAAGTAAACAACGCCGCGATGCTGGTCATAATACGCGGCGCGGCTCCTGAAATCATGGAGGCTTATGTTATGATATTTGGGTAGATAAAGTAGTGTATGTAACTGTACATATTTTTAGGCATTAAAACTCTCGTGGATGGATAAGCACGAATATTTGTTTCTGAGTCATGGATGTTTTTTTATGTATTTAAGTTTTAAAAAAAAATATAAGTATGTTTATCGTCGTCTAGTACCCATAGTACAAGCTTTGCTTAGTTTGGGACTATGTAGATTCGTGTAAGATTGTCCGCATATATTTATTTATTTATTTGTGACGTTCTATTATGAAACTCGCCTTCGGCTCGTTTCATAAACCCACACTCGTATTTAGTGCCCTTCATTATGGACAGTCTCATAAACTACTATAAACTTTCACGGATCTCACACATTATGTTTTAACCAAACGGGACTTCATCCAGTATAATTAACATCATGTTTATGGTCATCTCGCGACAAAGGATGCTGCGAGTTGCAAGTGTTGCAACACATTCGAAACGTCGAGAAACCTCAGAGATGTAAATAAATGTGTATAAATGATGTAAATAAATATGTAAATACGCAGATTAAATCCCGTGTAGTAAAAATCACGTGACAGTTATTATAATATTATAATTTTCATTAATTAGGTATTGCTATTAAATTTAAGTCATTAAATTTACTATTGATGACTAGTAAAACAATGTCGTTAATAACCGATTACGCTCAAATAACAAAGAAGTCACGCGGCATACTTCATTGAACTTAATGTTGCATTGCTACTATAATTGAATTATCCATTTAGTGGTGATTACAACTTATTAAATTTATATTACATTTATTGTGTTTTGCATCACAATTATGACCATCTTTGGTCGAGATTGTTTTGAAATCATAGCTAAAAAAAAACTTTGCTACATTGAGCGAGTGCTAAAAAAGTGACAAGTCTGCTAAATGTTAAAATAACAGCAACTCTTTAATTTCCTATAGGTATTTAAAAAAAAACAAAATGGTACCTGCAGGTACACAACGAATAAACAATAATTTATTATTTATTCTCCTAATTTGTGGCTAGTCAATTAGTCATGCACCTACATAGTTCTAGGCTACTTATGTTTTACCATCATTAATCATATACTATTAAACGAACAATTTACCTAAATATATATTATTTATTTAATCGTATACATTATTTGACCTTCGAGTTTGTCACTCTTTAGTACCACTTAATAGTAAATATATATTTTAAATTTGAAATCACGTTCTCAAAATACGGCTGTAACGATTTTGATAAAATTTGCAATAAATAAATAGGGTTTTACTGGGATCAAAAATTGATCTAGGTGTTGAGAGGTATCTACTTGTTCAATATGGATTTATATCTAGTTAATTAGGTACGAAAAAATACATGTTTAATCATTCTTTGTGATTATTATATGGGTAGATATAAATACTTACGTAATTCATTTATTTATTTAGGTACATCGGCCCACAAGGCCCATAACTAGTTACATATTACCTTACAGACTAACAGGTTACGCTAAATAACACAATAATACCTTATCATGGGTTGTGTTGGAACAAAGTGTGTGTATTTGTTATTTAAAATTCATATATGGGTGCCTACTTTATTTCGTATCGATTTGTCTGAAAACTGTCATAATCTTATTGATATGCAATTCCATCATTCGTTATGAATTTCATATTTGAAATGCATATTCATTTATTTGCTTACTGGTGTGAACTGACTAAAGATAGTCATCTTTAGTCAGTTTTAACCTTTTTAACCTACCTATTTTAAATATAGGTATTCACAATTTTGGTATTGATTCGCGCGCGAGTCAGATATTCACAGGAAGGGTTCCTCTCCAGCCCACAGTAAGCTAGCGTACGACAGAGGGGGCCTATACCCAAGTACCCAACAGTGGGTCGTACATCGGCTGATGATATTAGCATACATTCTCGTATAATATGTATACAATGGATAACTTTAAAATTATCATACAACTACGTGACTATCTATTAAATAGTTAAATTATTCGTGCCGATATCTTTTCTATGACATTAGATTCATGTGAAATCTATCATTTTATCTATCTTTGGTGATATGTTTACCAGCATCTTGAGGCATAAGCCACGTGTATTAGGAATGATTGGTGTGGACCTTTATAATTTGGTACCTGGACTCTTAGCAATAACTGACGTTCTTGGTCCAACATAATATATTTATATTATGTTGGACACTCATACGCTGCTAAATAGGTACGCAAATAAATACCACCAACTTGCCAAAGGTATATTATGATTTTAATGTTGCACACATCATCGTTTTCTTAATACTTATGTATACATTCAGTATGTCACATTTCTTTTATCGACCTCATAAGTAAGTAAGTACCTTTTACCTGCGTATTTTTCATTTAATTTTATACTCGATTTGATATGTGTACCTACAGATAAATCTATGGTGTGTAAAATCGTAACAACCGTTTATAATTTTACGCGTTAAGTATATATTATAAACTGACGGTTAGATTAGTTTGTAATTTTGTACGCGTAAGATTACTTACCTACAAACTGTTCGAATGAAAACGATATTCACGGTTTTACGGGGACATACCTACAATGGCTACAATGTTGCAGTGTAACGTAACCTAAGTGACAAAAAGTATAAGATTACAGTAAGTACGTTTGTTTATCACTTGTTAGGCCCATATTATTCGTGGCGATTATGTGTGTGTAAGTGTGTTTTTGTCCGCAAAATCTGTGAAGTATGGAACTTCCTTGAGGTGCGCGTACTGCGGAAAATATTTTTTGATATACCTACACGTAACTTTGCGATTTTAAAAACGCACCGTAACTCGCCGCACCACAGTGCGCGCGTAGCCCTAATCTAATGCAAGGCTTATTTATTCGTTTGCCATACATTTTTGATTGCATTACGCTCATCAGCTTAATTCGTTGTGAGTATAATGTTAATTCGACGCTATGTCCCAGTGAGAACATTTTAGGAAGTAAGTGCATCTCTAAATGTAAACATGTGTTACTTTCTTACTTACCTACCTATTGTTATACATTTGCTTCTACTGTTTCTCTAATGAATAAATAAATAACTGTACAGGTGAGTTTTTGAAATCGGGCAAGTGGTTCCGGACTTCAGGTACCCCCTAAATTCAAACTTACAAAGCTACAAACCTTACCTTTTCTCCTTTACAATAACAGGTGTCCCAAAATTTACGCAAGATTTGTTTTGGCCTCCTTGTACGGAAAAGTACTGGCCACTAAAAAAATCAAATAATTTGACAGCTGACAGTTTACGGCTACTCATTAAAAGTCAAAGATATTAAGCCCTGTTTAGACGAAGCCAGTGCTGGCTTGTTATTGTATGTAAAGCACTGGCTGCCAGCACTGGCGGGAATAGAGCGCCGGCCTATTTTAGGCCTATTAAAGGTCCATGCCAATAAGCCCACAACCACAACGCATTAAAAAAAAAGAGGAGGTTCAACGCTGCATTCACGAAATTCAGCTACATTTGTGCAAAATGGTCATGGAAAATTTCAAGAATTCGTATGTGCCATCAAAGCCGTGGTGGACATTTGCCCGATATGCTATTTCATACATAACCCTATCCTATGTAGTTAATGTTTAAATAAATAAAGAAACAGAAAAAAACAAATAGATATGTGTTCTATATTTCATACAAATCTTGCGTACATTTTGGGACAAACTTTATTAGTATAGTATCTAAAGATAGCCGTGACCACAATACCCATTCTGTCGGAGATTTTCCCACACAATTGGGTCAATCATATTTAACTTCTACGGTAATTAGTGAGACTATAATCACTATAATCAGTCGATGCAGCACAAATACTCCAGAAGAATTGAAAACAACGCATTTGTGATAGATTATTCTGGAGTAGGTAGCAAGCGTCGATTAGGCTACGGAGTCTGCTGAGGCAGCCTGTACCTGTAAACTTCTTTGGTACCGTTGTTGTATTCATAAAAGAAAGGGTGGGGACTTTTAAATATTTAGGCCATGTTGTCACTTCAGACCTAAAAGACAACATGGATATCGAACGCGAACGGAGGGCCCTGTCGGTGAGGGCAAACATGATTGCACGTAAATTTGCGCGCTGTAATGGGGAGGTGAAAATAACTCTTTTTAGAGCATATTGCACTTCCCTATACACGTGTAGCTTATGGGCAAACTTCACGCAGCGGGCCTATGGGGCCCTACGGGTCCAGTATAACAATGCGTTCCGGGTGATAGTGGGGCTGCCCCGCTTCTGTAGCGCATCAGGGATGTTTGCTGAAGCGCGCATAGATTGCTTTTATACGACTATGCGCAAGCGATGCACATCTCTGGTGCGTCGGGTGCGGGCCAGCCCCAACCCCATCCTGCGTTTGTTGGCTGGGGGGTTTAACTGCCCATATTTGAGGCACTGCGATGACATGCATGTTTCTATAAGTACATACTATGTCTAACCTAAACTTTAACACAGCTATAAGTACACACTAACCATAAATATAAGATATATGAGTCTAAGTTACTTGAAATAAATACATAAATAAAAAAAAAATAAAAATAAAAAAACTTCGATAAGTTAAGAGACTAAAAACCTTCAAATTACATTGACCAACTAAATTAACAAAAGAAATTCCGTCAATGACAATCGACAAACGAGAAAAAGTTTAATTCACAATCACATCCTTTCCCTATTCATTATAAATAGATCACAACTAATTGACTAACTGTGTATCAATCCCGAGTGCAAGAAACGTTTACGCCATTCTGAAGTTTAGATGCCTAGCAATTACGAATAGAATTGTGTGTAAACAAACTGTAGTTTAGTCGTTTTGACTCACGGGTACAGAGGTTAGCCAAAGTGGAGTCAAATCAAACACCTAACGGCCTTGCATTGAACGCGTTCGGCGTTGTCAGGTTGATTCAAATCACATTCTGCAATTCGATACAGAACTATAGGTATATTTGGAATGTACCGTACATTTACTTTATCTCCGTTATTTATATTGGTTTTACGGTAAAACGCAAATTGTAATACGTACTACCTACGTAGTATTAATTGTTTTTCCTTATTCCAAATTACATAATCTTTTATTATCTAAATGTTAAATATAGGTGAGATTTAATGCCCCTTATTTCACCGACAAACGTTTCACCGAATGCATTATTTGTTTCGCCGAATTCTTAGTCAGAAACCGCTACTTTTTAGGTGCAGCTAAAAGGTCATTGCGTAGATCCCGTTAGGTTAGGAGTTTTATAACAATCCTGAAAAGTTTCCTACTGATTTTGAAAAAAATGGTTTTTGATTAAATGAAAATTCTGCGAAACATACATTCGTTCGATGGAACATTTGTCAGTAAAACAAGGTACAACCGTTAAATCTATACTAATGTTATACAGAGGAAAAGTCTGTTAGATTGTAGTAGTAGTAGCTTTTATAAGATTGTATATAATGGGTAATCTCCGGAACCAACGTTTGAGATCGCATACAATATCGATATGAATTAGTAAAATTGTTATATAACATATAAGATTTTTTTGTTTGTTTGGCATTTCTCGAGATTTTTCGGAGAAAATGGGTTTTCGCGCCATGATATCTAGCTATCTATATATCTAGCGGTTTTCGCCCCCATAAACCCAAGTTCATCGAAATTGAACAGTAAACTAATGGTACTAATCTTGCCTGTTTATGATTTTTGAAAAAAAACGGCCAAGTGCGAGTCGGACTCGCACATGAAGGGTTCCGTTAAATAAATTGCTTTTTACGATTTATGACGTATTAAAAAAAAACTACTCACTAGATCTCGTTCAAACCATTTTTTGTTGAAAGTTTGCATGGTAATGTACATCATATATTTTTTTTAGATTTATCATTCTCTTATTTTAGAAGTTACAGGGGGGGGGGGGACACACATTTTACCACTTTGGAAGTGTCTCTCGCGCAAACTATTCAGTTTAAAAAAAAAATATGTTAGAAACCTCAAAATCATTTTTGAAGACCTATCCATAGAAAAATTTTGAGTTTCAGTTCTTAGTATGCGGAACCCCAAAATTTATTGTTTTTTTATATTTTTGTGTGAAAATCTTAATGCGGTTTACAGAATACATCTACTTACCAAATTTCAATATAAAATTCAATATAGCTCTTAAAGTTTCGGAAAAAAGTGGCTGTGACATACGGACGGACAGACAGACAAACAGACATGATAATCATAATCATAATAATCATAATCAATTATTTATTTGCTTTAAACATATAACAATGCATGCAAATATATTTTAAACACATTTATAAATTGTACAGATTAAAGAAAAGAAGTCATATATAGCAAAAAAAAATATAATAAAAAAGAAGTCAATCTATGAATCTATAAGGGTTCCGTTTTTTGCCATTTGGCTACGGAACCCTAAAAAGGCACACTAATTTTACTTTCCTCAAACCTTGAGCACATTCATGATACGTAACTTAAATATAGGTACCTAGTAAAACCTAAGTATAGACTATTACTGGAAGTATAAGTAGCTGGTTATTCAAACTAAGCGCCAGTTTGGTAAACAGTAAACAGGTTCTAAAGGTGCCACTCCACTGTATCTTTCCTTATCCTGTTATTAACTTTTACTACCGAAGACCAGCGGATGCATGAATATAGTGGTTAAGTCAGTACGGGCCCATAAAAGTTGTTGGTTACCTATAAATAACTTAAGACTTCACTTGAGTATAGTTCAGACCAAGTAACATTAGGCTAGCCATTCACGAGTACTCTAATAAGCCGAACGGATCAGCAGGGTTATCACAAGACGGCGCGCGAGCTTTCTCGCGGTGAGATAGACTATCCGTCTGTTTCTAGGTGTTCTAATTAGAAAGATACGGATAGTCTACTCGTATCTTGCCGCGAGACAGCTCGGGCGCCGTCTTGGTGATAACCGTGCAGCCCCGCTATTCTATAACTTGTTTTAACCTCACCTTACCGTTCGGAAACAAATTATATCTTGCTTGACGCCACGATTCGTAGTAATAGTAACGAATCGTAACCTAACCATGGCTGTTATTCTTTACGCGATCATGAGTCTCAGTGAAACTAGACCTCTGCCTACACTTTGTTACTATGAATCGCGGCGTCAAGATATATTTGTGGGTGAATGTTGAGGTGAACCTTAAATAAGTTACAGAATAGCGGGGCGGAGGTCTATTTTGGTTAAGCGTAACGGACGGTTTTGGTTGGGCGTTCGGTCCATCAATGTCAAAACTTTAGCGTTCAAAGATAGCTGGCGCGGCACCCTGGGTATGAATGACAAAATTCAAGGTTAGAACCAGGGGTTGGAACCGGATTTTTCAAAAATCCCCGGAGTAGTCTAATATTTTGACTCTATCATGACTTAGGTAAAAATTTCGTATTATTATAATGCCCGATCAAAAATGATCTCTTAAACCAAAGAACGAAATAGAACGTATTAATACCGATATTTCTGTATGGTGAAACTACCGGTATCTGACCCCTCTTGGAAGATCAACGTCAATGGATGGGCCATTTGGACGCATCCGTTTGTCATATTATGTGACCATATATAAAATTCTCATATAAATAAAATAATGGTATATATGTATAAAATAAAATAGGTATTATTCAAGTTACACTAAAAGTAGAATATTGACAACCGTTTTTCTGGCAAATACTTATAATAATAATTTCGTTTCATCAAGTTGATGTGTTGATAACCAGAAAGTTGGCCCTTCAATGACTTAAGTAAGCCCTTCACACACTTTAACAACTTTCATTTTAGTGCACTTTTAACGAAAAATTTATAAAATCATGTTTTTGATAAAAAACCGTTCAAGGCCATTAGATAATAATTACCTACCTACTAGAGATGAATTACCATTGCACTCATTGCGATACTAATTATTTGTATTTATTCAACGAGCCATTGTGTAGCAATCCTTCATATTAATAAAAATGCATTGGTTATAGCAACTTTGTTTTTTCAGATGTGCAGTCCCTGAATGCGGTGACACCCCTGACGCTTTGAACTACTCGATTCCACGCCTTGAAGACGGCGGCTATGCCAAGTGCCTCCGCTATGGCACGTTCAAGAATGTGTCGAGCAGCAACAGTTCATGTTCGGCTGAGGCCTTCGATACTTCGGTCGAAATTGAATGCGACAAGTTTGTTTATTTAGAACAACACTCTATTGTCAAAGAAGTAAGTAGACATAATAACGTTTGTTACGTTTAGATATTAATAATCTAAGATACTTAAAATTATAATGAGCAAAAATCTGTAAGATGTAGGGGGTAATCACTGGAACTACTCGCCTTATACAAAAAAATCTGTCTCCGGTATATAGAATGGACCTTCAGTATAACCACAAGTCATGTTTTTTGCCGCAGCTCCGTCTGGATTGTGTGATTATCGCACTAAATATAAAATGCATTCGAATACGACGGGACAAGAATAAAACAATAAGGTGACTGTAAAAATATAACTCCAAATAAAAAAAAATACCAAACATACAGACCTGCAAAACATGATATTGATGTCGCCGGCATCCATCAGCGAATAGATGAATCTTTATGAGCCCTCTTATATGACTCTTATCTTATAATCTGACAAACGACGATTGGGGTTCAGTTTGATAAAATAATTAAAAGATCTTAGGTACTTATACATTGTCGTATCTGTGACATCCAAAGTCGAACGAATACTTAATTTTATAGTTTTCACTGCTTGCTGAATTTTGCAAACCTCCGTTTTATCGAAATTTCAATGAATAGCAATAGTACCTAACTCAAAAAAATTCAGTATTTTCCAGCGCACTAAAAAAACAGTGTCAAACAATAGTTATTTGTTATACAAGGGGGGAAAGTTGTATTTTACCTGCGAGTGTTCATTTGAAACACGAGCTAGCGAAAGGATCCTATGATTGATCACGAGCGAAGCGAGTGGTTCAAAAATAGAATCCTGAGCGTAGCGAGTGTTTCAACACACGAGACGTAAAATCACTTTTCACCCGTGTGTAACACAAATCTTTTCACCTCACTACAGCGATGAAAATAAGAAGGGTAAAAAAAAGTTAAAAAAAAAGTAAAAAAAAAGTAAAAAAAAATGAGACATAAAATATACAAAAAACCAAAAATAAACATTTAACGTTCTACGTCATAGTACTTTTAACGTTCTACGTCTACTTTCTTCACATGTGGATAAAAAGCGATTTTCTCAATAGATATCAAACATACAAATACATACGCTCGAAAAACATAACCCTCCTCTCCTTCGGCAGTCGGGTAAAAAGGCCTTTCCGAGCAAGTGAGGTGAAAAGTGTTTTACGTTCGTTGATATTTTCGCGTAAGTTAAAATGATCTAGGTAGATCGTCCTCTATAGTACCCATAACACAAGATTTATTGAGTTTATTATGGGGTAGGGATTGTTCCCTAAAGCAGAAATTATATAATAGTTCTAACCTAAAGTTCCTTTAATTATTTAATCTTTAGGTATTGCACTAAAGAAAGAACAATACAATACAACATATTCTTTATTGCTCACCAAAAATAGTACAAAATACAATGTGCGTATGACCTCGAGGCTTTAAATTCAAAATTAGATTCTCCTCGTCAAACTGAACCACTTTTGTTCTGCAACTTTGTAAAATAACATAAACAATGGTTGAACAGGTGGTCTTTATCTCTTTCAGACAACATTTGGGTAGTGGAGACGATGCAAAATAATTACATGATTTACAGAAAATATAATTTTTGGTACAGTCGACTACAAAGAGATGTATGTTTTTTAATGTTACAAAATAATGTATGTAATACAATACCTTATTACTATGGCAGTAAAGTATATGTATAAGTGTTTGTGGGTGTATGTATGGATACATGTATTTGTAGTCGACTGTACAAGTTTTTACTGCCGACTGTACTTTTCTGCATACCATCATCAAGTACTCATTGATGCGATTCTAACGAGCCCAAACTCGATGGGGTTGGTCGTTTTATTGCGGAGTTCCTATGACCACCTTCCAGCTCCTGCATCAGATCAGCTCCAATTCATCATAATATTGTATTGTCATGCGATATACATATGCTTGCAAAATTTCAGCTTAATTGGATAACGGGAAGTGACTGAAAAATGGATTGCAAATTTTGACGGACAACTTCCATACTTACATATTTACATACACAGTGCAAGTTAATATAAAGCTTGTAAAAACAGAGTATAAACAGCTAAACTATAAGAAAGACAATACACTTACCTACGTAAATAGATAGGTATGTAAACCATCATGACACATACCATCACTAAATATCTAAAAAACAGTACCATCATTACAGTCTAAAACAAAACAGGCGGACTTAAAATGCCTTTTTTATATGGTGGTTGTTACCGTCTGAAATGTTCTGCCATGTGTGGTGTGTGGGTGACTTCCTCTAATTTACGAGCCTGTTAATGCATATAAGAATTTTAACAACCACACATATATTCACTTTTATTTACTAAACACAATCAATCAATTCTCGACAAGCTTCGCCAATAGGTACTCGTACGGGCCCATACTCAAAACATTCCACTCGCGCTTGACCACTGATCATTTTATCGAAGTATAATATAATATGTCTCCATTATAAGTATGGAGCAATAATCTATTTAAGGAACAATATTGGAATTTTTTCATCATGGTAAGTAATTGATACATTGATAGGTAAAGTCAGCATCATAAAAATGCCCACTTAATGTCTATTCATTATAGTTAGAATATTGTAGATTTTTTAAACATTATTGTTGACACTTAACATTAGATGTAAGTAGGTAGATTGAAACAAGTTTCTGTCAAAAATTTCATTTTTGGTACAACCTTTTATTGCCGTCTGTACTTTTCTGCATACCATCATCAACTATTATTATATTGAGACCTGCAAGATTTGATTACAGACAGACAACGGGACAGGTGAAAGTAAATAAAAGCTTGTACAACGTAAAAAGAAGGACGCCTGTCTGTTACTGCCACCTTACAGACTTTTCATCTTTATCGAACGAGTGAGCGAAGCGAACGAATGCTTCAGCTTGGACCAACATTCGTTCGTGGTCGGAAGTCCCGCTGGTCGCATTTCTTAACTGATTCTCGTTAAATTTTGTAAGCAGGTTCGATGATTATATAGAATTTTGGTCGACTCACTTTTTTAAATTGTAACACAGAGCCGCTAGTAATATTAGTATAGATTAAAACACATCCCAAAACCACCACCTAACTACTTGGTGGTGGTATGATATTTTTGAACTCGCACGACTGAGAGCTAAGCGAAAGGTTCAATCAGCCTCAGTTACAGAAGTATTGTTGCCGATGATATCCGTCTCATGGCTGACAGCTTGGAGGTTTTGCAGAGTTATTTGGACAATCTAGACGACTCCTGTCGTAAATTTGGCCTGGTAATTAGCGCGTCTAAGACCCAGATTCTTAAACAGCCCGCCAGAGGAAAATCTGCGAACGATGCCGCTGTTTACTTAAGAGGAAATGCATTGGATGAAGTGGGCACTTTTCGCTACCTCGGGAGTCTATTGCGTAGTGACAATGGCCTCGAGTCTGAAATCTCTGCCAGGATCGCAAAAGCCGCTGCAGCCTTTGGAGGCCTAAACCAACGAGTTTGGAAATCTCATGATCTTAGACTACACACGAAGCTCGCCGTGTACAGAGCGGTTATTCTACCTCTACTGCTATAGAGCATAGGCGTCGGAGACATGGTGCTTGTACAAAGGAAACATTAAGCGTCTTGACTCTTTTCACCTTTAGGTGAAAGACATTTTAATGTCTCCGAGCAATTCTTCGGCTGAGATGGCAGGATCGTGTTCCGAACTCGGAGGTTTTACGTCGGTCGAAAATGGCGGGTATGGAATGTCTGCTCATAATAGGCCAATTGCGTTGGTGTGGACACCTTGTGCGTATGGACCCATCAAGACTGCCTAAAGCTATATTCTACTCTGAGTTAGCCTTGGGTAAACGCAGAGCTGGTGGGCAGTACCTACGTTACAGGGATGTCCTAAAACGCCACTTGTCTGCCACCGGCAATCATGTGAGTCGTGGGAGGAACTTGCTACTCGGGGATCGGACTGGCGTACTGCTGTCAATACGGGTATCAATGACTTTGAACACTACCGTCTCTTAGATCTGGACGCCAAACGCCAGGTCCGTAAGACTCGGCCCAAGCCCTCCTACCACTACACCTATGACTCAAGTGGACATCTTCATTGTGTCTCTTGCTGTCGTACGTTCAAAACCAAATTTGGTTTTGCAAGTCACACTCGAGCCCATGCACGTAAAGTTTCCCAATCTTAGATTTTGTCAGGATGTCGCCGTCGACGGATACGTCTGGGAGGACATCATCATCATCATCATCATCACTTAGTTAGGAACCTACTTATTATCACTTATGTGTTATCAGTATCACAAAGTGGTATAGTTTCTGAGATTTTATTTCGGGGGTAAACTCCGAAACTACCTTAGCCGAATTCGAAGATTATTTCACCAGTATATAGAATACCTTCGGGATAGACATAAGCTATACTTTAACCCGCGGGTCCGCCAGCGTTTTTACGTAATACGTAGAAACCAGCTAGTTCATCTCCATATATGTATTATCCTTACATAAATTACTTAAGCTAGAATCCAGTCATTTCTATGATGAACCATGTGCATCTGACAATATTATGCTTAACCAGAATTGCCTCTTATTACACGAAGAAAACTGTTTTGATATTACCTGAATCATACTCCATTGTTGGATTTTTCTAAAGGTCAGCAATGTATAACTGCAATATTTCATTGGACGTATGTACCGTCATTTCCGTACCGAAAACCGCCCTTTTACTGCACTAGGGTAGAATAATGAGCAAAGGTATTAACAATAATATATTTTCGCCTCGCTCACCTGAGCCCGTTGATCGTTTTCATAGCAAATGATCCAACATTTTGTAGTTATTATGTTTAGAATAAAATACACGTGTGTTAATGTCGACCTCGGCTTTTAACTTGACGGGTGGCTACTGGTTTTTCCATTGTTTATATTAAAACTCCATTATATTTTAATTGAGTATGAAGAGTAAGCAATTTACTTAGTTAATCATATTTCGCTCAATTCTTTTGATGCACATACACGCTCTTTATGCATAGTCCAACAGTGGACGTTTTTCGGCTGATATGATAATGATGATGATGATGATGAATATATAATATAAAATGTATGTGTCAGTGTTACTTCTAGCAACTAAGTATATATTTAATTTTTTTTTATATTTAGTTTTTAGCCCATCTCCTGCTACACCCTTCAACCCTAATACCCTGAGAACTTTACGGTTTCTCTCTATGAAAACACAACAATATATCGATATCAGCCATATTTTTACACCATAAAATAGGTTGGGTAATTTGACTAAATATTCATTAATAATCCACCTAAATTGAATACCGCAACGGTAAAAAATAATGAAAAGTAATCTTTATAAATTCCGTAATAATCAGCCGAAAATCGTATAAACTTTCTTTACTTTATAATTGACTACGTCTATATACGTTCTTTGGGATACCCCCATAATCCACTTATTTTTGTTAATGAATAAACCTTTCTATAGGCCAGATGAAATTCAATATTATCTCAAGGTCGTAAATATTTAATTAAAATGCTGTTATTTCCTGATGCATATATTTTTGGAATCAGGTAGTAAGTCTCCAAATTAGTGTAACCAAACATGTTTTCATTATAAAAATACTGATAGTATTTTTGCTTGCGGGTTAAAAAAAAAATCTTACTTCCGGTCCATAGAATTATTGACTTCAATAGTAAAAGTTTTTTAAAATAACATATAAAAGCCGTATACGAATAATTAGCCTGATATTGAATTATTTCCAAAAAAACCGTAATCTTCTCGGGGTATAAATCCCGTCGTCAAGGGAAGAAAGGGTGTTGATATTCTAACCAGACCCCACACGGGTTGTGATAAAGAGTATTACATTTATAATGAACTCGCTACCCCCGCGGCTTCGCCCGCGTATTACTAATAAAACAGACACCAGGTAGATAAACATTTCGAGAACGAGAATTAATTAGACAAACAACGATATGGAGCCTTGAAGTGACTGAAAGGACACTCGCCGTTGCCTGGAGCTGCTGGGACGCTCCTTCGTCAGGTGTAGGGCCCTGATACCCTGAGAACTGGCTTGAAATAACTGAACAACTGAATAACTGAACAGACTCGCCTGATCACAAGGTTACCTGGCACCTGAGTATACCCGGCTGGTGAGGTGTCCTTCAGATAATACAGGCAAACCCGCGGAATAAAATGCATTCTACACGCAGGTAAAATAATTTTTGAAATCGGATAAGAGGTTACCCATTACATACAAACTTTCATTTTACTTGGCTATACAATCTCACAGACTTTTTTTCTTTATAATATTAGTAAGTATAAGTAAATAGATGAAATACCCATGTTTTAATACCTACGTGGAATCGTTCGCTAGTTAATACTGTAAATTGAACGAAATTACACAAATTAATTGCGTTTAATGCGGTTTTACTCAATCGTACTTCAGCAGGTTTTAGCGTAAATTATTTTACCTGATAATATAATTGATGAAAGCGTATTTAATCGTGTCGAAATAATGTGTTAACCGAAAGAGCCCTAATCAGATTGAGAGTCCCCGGCAAGCTCAGCCAAATTTCACCTTCCCATACAAACCGAGTTTCGTTCTGATTTTAAAACTATCGTGTTGGATTGTAACGAAACTTTGCATATACATGACACAGACTTGAGGTCTTGGGGTAATTAGTTTATATGGCTCCAGTCTTAGAATAATAACGCATAGAAACGCAGTTCACGCGCAACGGTGAGGCCACCAAAAGTAGGACATAAATGGCCCAGTACGCCGATCGGTGGAACAAAATTGGTGCGTTTGTGTGCGTATTGGCGCGTGTGAATACGAGTTGATCACAACTACATGAATCCATTTTATGCCTCACGCTTTTGGCGCGTCGGCCGTATGAAACTATCCTTCTAGGCGTTATTATTCTAAGGCGCCAGTTAATAAACAAACGAAATACAGAAAAACAAGTGTTGTATGAAAAACTTAAATTCGATGTATTTTTTTTTACTCGGTTATCTGAAGCTACATACTCTAATTACAGACTTTTTTTTTTGTACGTGGAGAAAACCTGCGAACCAGGTACCCAATCATCGGGGGCTGACTGGGTTATGTGGTATTTCTATCCACTAAAAACTCCACGGCGGCCGGCATCTGCGCTCTCATGCGGAGGACTCCAGGATCTCATACTGAACGCACTGGAGTCCTCCTCGCGTCTCGCCACATTTGGCTCGTCCTAGGATGATGATGGTCGCCTACCCTGGGGTTTTTAGGTGAGTGCCCCGGCCCCCGCCAGAAACACTGCGACCCCGATGACCCCCTAGTCGTTTTAAAATGAGAGCATAACTACGTTTGTATGGAGAACCGAGCTTGCCGGGGACTCTTAAATAACTTCGAATACAACATACACATTAATATCATATAATTTAAAATAAATAAATATTTTAGTACTAAAAGCCAAATTCTATAATTCTTCCTTTGAAGAGTTCCACCTATTATTTATTGTCATCTTAATGATGCATAAGTACAGTCAGCTATGGGTCACGTTTCTCCGTAGGTGACTGTACATCATACGTACTTGCTAGTTCCATTAGAAATCATTTACCATAAAGTAACCGCGGATTCAGTCGCCCGTATCCTTCGCGGGGACTATTTTCTAAAAAACAAATAGATTAAAAAAAAAACGTACTTGATAAGATCCAAACCCTACGAAAAATAGAAGTGTGTGAAAATCAAATGCTTACTTACTATGTAGAGGAGTTAATTTAATACAAGGTTTGTAAAAAGGTCAGACTAGTGCTATATAATGGATGGATAATGTTTTTACCCAACTGCCGAAGGAGAGGAGGGTTATGTTTTTCGAGCGTATGTATGTATGTATGTATGTATGCATGTATGTAAGTATGTTTGTATTAGGTCCTTACCTATGAAATTGGCGGTGTGTATGGAGAATTTTATGAAAACTGTGATTTTCATACATTGAATTTTGCGGATTATTCAGCAATGTCAAATTCAAAGCAAACTAAATTTTGGTAGGAATATAGAAAACGTTTAAGCTACTTTACACATATCTTCATTCCTTAAAAATAGTTCGCATCATAAAACTATACGTAAATGAAACACTTTAACCGGCAGCACATGAAAAGGGCGGATTTCAAGCTTTAATTTGAAACACTAAATAAAAAATTCAAACCTATTTTTTGTATTTTAAAACCTTTGTTACATAGTCTTATAATGAAATTAAAAAATAATTTGGAAGTTGCAATAGAAATGAATAAATTACGTACAAAATATATAATATCTGTGAAAAAACCGCCAATTTCATAGGTAAGGACCTAATAGGTATGTGTGTATATCTTATTCTTTGACACGCCCTGCAGCCTAAACCGTTTGACGGATGTCGACATAGTTATGAGGTTTCATTGGATTCCTCATAATCGCGGGAGTGACATAGGCTATAATATTTGCAAAAAAGCAATTGGGTTTTTCGAAAAATCTTTTGTTTCTGTTTATATTGTCATTACGGTTAATCGGGACATCAGATGATATACACCTATAGATAGCGATGTCTATCGTCGGTATGTTAAAATTAAAGATAATATGCAGAGCAACTGTTATAGTACCTGCCTACTTGGGTAATAATATTCATAATAATAATTTAAAAATCCAAGGCTTAACATTATTAAATAAATAAGCACGTATTTTGCAGCGACGCTACACAAATAATATATGCTCTGATGCATTGATTATATATGCTACACGTGTGTTGCGCTTAGAGAAGGGTACGGAGTACGGAGCATAACGTCTAAAATCAAAATAGTTTTCCCACAATATCACGTCCCAAACCAATTTCTCAAATTTATCTAGTTTATACAAGTTTATTCTAGGAAAGGGGCAATTTGGCGCAAATGGGAAGCCAATTGATGAAAGTTTGTTACATAAGTTTCTTAAAATACCACGCCGTTAGCCTGCGAATGTCAAATAACGTTTTGTATGGCAATCGAACCACCTCAATAGGTACTTATGGAATTCCTTAAGGCAACACTGTGAATATCAAGTTTAAACTTTGCAAATCTACATTGTTTGACTGTTTTTGAATTGAAGAACTACCTACTTTCTACTCTCATTTCAATCCATCTTTTTATTTTTTTTAAGTATTATCAACATAATTATTTGACAGTTAAAAACCTACTTACATACATAACTATAACTATAGAAAAAATTTAAATAAACTAAATAAACCTAAAATTAGGAAAAACATAAATTTAATCAAAAGAGGTCGGATCCCTGCGGAAGGGTTCCCATAAGACTGGCTGCGTTCCCTCTTTGTATGGCTATGCCGATCCGTTGGGCAAGGAACGAGCCAGCCCTATGGTCTCCGGATACTTTGACCAATTTTTTTGACAATTGGCCAAATAATTGGTGACCGCCTGGGCTCCAGGGTCCGAGGGTTTCAACAGCAAAAGCCGCAAAGACATGCCGGTCTGTCAGGCCGATGTATTTGCGGCACTTTGCTGCCTCCGCCGCTGCAGCTGCCCCGCCTGCTCTCAAAGATGTAGAGCCAAGGCGGGACGGCGCCAGTTTAAACTAACTTGGTAAACTTGATATTCACAGTCACATGCATGGTGTTCAGTGTGTGCATATTACACAATTCTTAAAGGCGACTTTATGTACGAGTCCCTAAATACGTCTTGATACAACTGCTAATAATGCTAATGTATAACATTCCAAGATATATATATCTGTCAGGCATTTCTATTAGAAGTGGGTTTAAGTAGTAAAAGTTGCTAAATTGTATCAATTTCGCGTATCCATAGAATATAATAAAATTGAATACTTTATTGTTCACTGTGTACGTACAAGATAGATGGTATGCAGGGAAAAGGTATCAACAGTTATATATATTACTAGCTGTTGCCCGCGACTTCGTCCGCGTATAACATGTTATCGTCTAAATGTTTGTTAAAGGAATGAATTTAAAAAAAAACATTGAAATTAATTTTCTACCTAGACTTTTAGAAAACAATCTAAAACCGAAGTTACAAATCTCTTACTTTCAAAATCTCTTGCTCTCTATACAAACTAAGAACCCTCTCTCAACCCTCATAGTAAACAGTCTGAAACCGTAGTTACAAATTTCTTACTTTAAAAATGTCTTGCTCTCTATACAAAGTTCGAACCCCCTTTTAACCTTCTTAGGCGATGAATTAAAAAAACGTTGAAATAAGTTTTGTAGTCTAAACAGGCTAAAATCGCAGTTACAAATATCATACTTTAAAATTTTCTTGCTCTCCATACAAACTTTGAACGCTTTTCAGGGAAAAATTAAAAATAAAACACTCGGTTTTTTTATTGTAATAGGTAAGTATTTTTTCTACAAACTATCTAGTCTAAAGCTAAAAAAAAGTGTTTCCCATACGAACCTTGCACCCCTTTTTAACCCCTTAAGGGGTAAAATTTTCCAAAACGCTGGCTGGCAGCCTACTGCCTATAATAAAAATACCTATATTTTTTTGTATTTTAATAAGTAGGTACTTAATCTTTCTACAGAGTTTTAAGTTTCTACCTAAAAAAAATTTTTCCTACACAAACATTGCACCTCTTTATCCCCCTCTTAGCGGGTGGAAATTTTCAAACCACTGAAAGTAATTAAGTTTGTATTCTAATAAATAATCTTTCTACACAATTTAAAGTCTCAAGCTCAAAAAAAAAGTTTCCTCCATACAAATTTTCACCTGTTTTAATCACCCTTAGGGGTGGAATTTTCCAAAACGCTGAAAATTCTTTATTTGTATTGTAATAAGTAATCTTTCAGCAAAGGTTTGTCGCTTGCGATCTTTTTAAAAAGGTTTGAGATTCTAGCTCAAAAAAATCCCCTTTACCAACATTGTACCCCTTTTTCATACCATTAGGGGTGGAATTTTCCAAAACGCTGTTTTTATATTTGTATTGTAATAAGTAATCTTTTTACAAACTTTTAAGCTTCTATCTCAAAAAGAAGTTTCGCTCATACAAACTTTGCAACCCTTTTTAACCCCCTAAGAGGCTGAATTTTCCAAAACGCTGGCAGTACTTTATTTGTATTCTAATAAGTAAGCTTTCTACAACGTATTGAGTCTCTTGCTAAAATAATAAAGTTTCCCCCATACAAAATTTGCACCCCTTGTTTACCCCCTTAGGGGCAGAATTTTCCTAAACGTTGAAAGTATTTTATTTGTATTCTAATAAGTAATATTTATACAAAATTTTAAGTCTCTAGCTATAAAAAATAAAGTTTCCCCCATACAAACTTTGCACCCCTATTTGACCCCTTTAGGGGTAGAATTTCCAAAAATCTCTTCTTATCCGTTGCCTACGTTGTATAAGGTAGTTATGTTGTAAATTTCAACACTCTAGCCCCAGTAGTTTCGGCTGTGCGTTGATGAGTGAGTGGGTGAGTCAGTCAGGGCATTTATATGTAGGTATAGATAGATAGAAGATGACGAAAATCCCATTCAAATATCTCAAAACCGTTTTAATGTCGCTTGTTAGAGTGAGAAAACGATCAGGGACTGTGACGTCAAGATCCTCGAGCGTCATAGTAAAAAACAATCGTTTCATTTGAAGGTGCGTTTTGTGAAAAAGGGACAGAACATAAAACTTTGGAACTTAGTGATTACCTATTTATATACCTAACCTCTTGCGTTAATTTTTTCTCTATTATCCTTTTTTCGAGAAAATACATTATGATTATTTTATTTAGTGTCTACCTACAGCCGGGTCCGCTGCACCAATGTTTTCCATGTTTTTAAACATCTAACATGTTTTCAGTCAGGTTCGGCAAACAAATAGGGTTTTGTTTTGATTGGCAAAACATGTTTGACGTTTAAAAACCACGAAAACATGGCGCAGCGGACGCGGCTTACGGGGTGTAGTTTCGATTCCAGAGGGCCTACCGGGAAATGCATTCGAAGTTTCCCCTCTCTGTCATACTTACGAGTTGCCGTTCGCGGTAGGTCCTCTGAGCTATAACCACGAACTTCGGAATTCGAAAATATTCGGGTATCTCTATCTCTATCGCACTAACAACACTCGAGTGACAGGGATGCAGTTATACGAACTTCGAGTTTCGGTTTTCGTGGTAGCGCCGTAGGCACTTTGGCAGAATGCGCAAAGAACGCGTGCCATTGCCATTCAAAAAAAACAAATTCGTGTTAATTATATTGTTCAAATTTGTTAATACATTTTTTGAAATTACGCCATAATGCGACATTTGCGCATATAAGTTCTCATATCACAATCGAATATTTTTTATGGTTTAACTTTTGGCATGTGTATCATAAAGGTCTATCGTAGACTGGATTTAAATTATTTAAGTGAAAGGCAAAGCAATTCCGCCATTTTGACGAAAATTTGACGTTTATTATAGCTGACAGTTGGAACAACGTTTGATTTCAATAAAAATAAATGAAAAATTAAATGAAGTCATATATTTCGGAAAATTTATTAATTGTCGCAGTCGGATAAAAACTATCCTAAGTTGCAGCTAGAATAATAATGTACCTATATAAAATGTTTCATATTTTTCCGTTCATGGGATGCTGAGAACATTCGTACCTACCACATAAAGCTTAGTTTCAAACTGGCTGATTCTTTTTTTAATTTAGAGATTTATTATAAGTGGAGATTATTATTAAATCTATAATACATCTTCGTTATTAGTATAAATTTAAAAATTCAATTGACGATTAGATAATATAAAATATGAACTTTCGACAAAACGTTCATTTGACAACATATTTTTTTTCGAAATGTGTACAGTGGTACCTATATTACTTGATCTTTGCATTGTTCCATTTATTTCAAAGTAAGTAGTAATTATGATATTCATAATAATACGGCGGACTCTTAGAGAATCATGGAAATAAACATTCTAAAGACACATTTGAGAAATTGAGGATGGCTCAACTTTTTGTCAACAGTTAGATCATTATTCAGGATGAGGTCGGCGACTGTTTATTCAAATACTTTGTAGCAAAGCAAACATAACAACGGCTACCCAGTAACCTTCTTTATATTCTCTACTGGCGTTACGGGTAATTCCCAGAGCGTTGCAGTTTTGGTTATTTGGCGTACCAAATCAGAAATGACGCCTGGCCTGACCCCTATCAAGGACCACTATCAAATAAACAGAAATGCAACGAAAATCTGCAGGGACTTCGTCAAAAATTCATACATGGAGGGGAGGGCGGTTGAAACGTTCTGCCAAATTGGCTCCGAATTTTTTCCGGTTTTTGATTTTCCAAAGGGCTTTCGTTAAATTATGAGCAACTAGGAAATATGGAGGTAACTTGCAAATGACCAATAAGCAATAATAGATATACCTACGTAGGTACTTGCTCTGTAGGTATGTGGTGCTGCTGCTGTGACTGCTGTGTTCCTGGTGTCCTCCCGAGCTGCTGTCAACACGTTGAATCCTCAAATCCAAGACAGGGTCCCGACTCTTTATTGATTTGAGGATTTGCCGAACGCGCGTGTGGCTCTTCTGGAGTCGCAAGCGTCATTAGGCTACGATGTCTGCTTAGCATCAGGCAGGCTGCTTGCTTGCTTGCTTGTAGCGTGGTTGTATGAGCTAAAAATCCGAAAGAAATTAAAATTAAACTTAAAAAGTCGTATCCAGCTAAGACAATAGGGAACACGCAAAACTCTTCGTAGGTGGCGACACTAGCAGCGTTCACATTGTATCTCGTTCGCACTTGCGGTATTGTCTATGCAAGCATCCTTGTCACTCATTTGACAATCAATTGTGCATGTGTGAGTGAATCCCTATATTCCTATACTGGTTTACTATTAGTGGTAGTGCTGCCTCTGGCGGCAGAACATTGCAGTAATGTTCCCTATTAACGAACTGAAAAGCAAGAAGAGGATATTTCCATCTAAAACCCCTCGGGATATATGTATCTCTATATCTCTGATAATGATATTGTGAACGATGCCCCGTCTGCCTTGCTGCGCTGAGACGGGCAAATCGCCAGCCACCTAACAATGGGCGTTTTAAAAACGCGGCGTTCAAACCGCGCGGGTGAACCGCGGCGTTTGAACCGCTCGCCGTACGACCAACAACACTTTTGGGAGTGTCAATCCCCGTAGCTCTGCTGCGCTGATGGTGGGTGGGGTGATGATAAAAGGCAAAAGAATTTGATAATAAAGATATAATTTTCACTGATACACGAGTTTACAATTTACTAAATAGGAGCTCTACTTGTTGGAGCTTGCGGGACACAACTTGTACTTTTTTTTTTTTTTTTTTTTTTTTTTTTTTTTTTTTTTCCTGCCTAGCTTCTTAAGTTGGGCCCCGAAGGGGCCCTTAACTACTTGCCTATAACTATGCAAGGCCCAACTGGCCATTGCACGCGCGCACAGCGCGCTATTTAACTATCCTAACTAAGCTTAAGCTAAGGGGTATCTTTATTGAAATGACATAACATAGAGCACATACATAACTGTGCAAGAATATTTATTCCATTCTTCTATGTCCTCTCGTGGCGATCCGGAGCCCCCCACCCCCCCGCCGCAGAGGGCGTGGCTCACGGTGCACGGATTTCACTGCTGATACAGCCGCAGGGCCGGCTGCAGTGGTAGCGAGGCGCACGTAGATCGGCCGAAGATCCACGGGCTAGACGCAGGTCCACGCAGTGAAGCTCTCTTCTCTCGAGCGAAGTCCCGATGATCACGAAGTCCAGGTGGCGTCTCCGCTTTTCAGCAATTTCCCGAGTTTCCCCGACTGTCGAACATGACTGACAGCGCGGGGTCCCCCAGTACTCAATACCGAGCCGCTGACGAGATACAGCCTAACGACGGTCTCGAAGAAACTGCGCCCGATTGACAAGGGCCAGATTGTTTTTCTTGTCCTTGTAGTGCGACGCGGGCCCCACGTTTCCGAAGACCAACCGCTCTCCCATAGTCAGCAATTTCCCGGGTTTCCACCTCCAAATGGCTCACCAAAAACAAATGGAGGCTGTCCCCCAGTACTAAATACCGAGCTACGAGATTGCAGCCAGTACGGCAGTCCCGCGGGCCGCATCGAAGTCCAGATCCGTGATGAAAGAGCAGGGTCATCCGCCGGCGTGGTCGAAGTCTCCGCAGAGTCGAAGTCCGACCACACCCCCACCGCTTAGCAATTTCCCGGGATTCCCAGACTGTCAAACCTGACTGACAGCGCAAGGTCCCCCAGTACTCAGTACCGAGCTGCGAGAATGCAGCCAAACGACAACTCCGCTTTAACTTCTTCCAGTAGACAGGAACATCTGCTCCGAAGTGACTCCGTCGAACGACGGGCCTATGTCCAAAAGGACATCCTCAATGGACGCGGCGCAGGTGGTCGGCCGGTGGCACGTCCGCGCGGCGCGGCGGACGCGCGATCATGATCATAACTATAACATAACCACAACTTGTACTGAGCCCTGGAGCCTCTTTTATACCCCTAACTCGATCTAAGTCGAGGGAGCTTAGGCACGCAACATTTTGTTGGTTTAGGCCAATTAAATAATTCCTAATTTATGGCATAAATTAAGGCCTCGCCTACTTTCATTATAAAAAACCAATTAAACATTCTACATTCCAATAAGAAAGCCTTGTTGGGACAATTTTACTTTCAGGAGGGAGCTATGGCCGTAGCCTTATATAATGCTGCTGCTTTCAGCCTCCTGACGTGTTATTTCAATTTACAGGAATTATTTTTACATATATTTTAGGCAGACCTTTCTACATATAATAGGCTCTCTTCGGCTCTAATTACTGAATTTACATATAAATTGTTATAGTACTTCTTTTAAAGTACGGCGCGTCACATGCGCTTTAATTTGACGTATCATTCACTATTCTAGCTTAAACGGTTATATAATTATGCCTGTTTAAGCCGAGCACAATAGGCGCATTTCACCATGACGACCTGTCACTTTGCAATTCTTCCATACAATAATATTAACCAATCAGGAAATCTGACTCGAACTTGACCAATACGTTAAAGGCTCACGCTATGGTAATGCCTTCCTGATATACTCGGGCTTATTAATTTACATTACATTTTTCCTCCTAAAATGAGGTTTCCTATATGCCCAGGCATGTTCTGGGGTCCTATTTATTATTAATATTCACAAATAAGCCTACACAAGCAGCGCAATTCGCGTTACGCTACTTGTGTAATCATTGCTGCCTCTATTGGCTTGAGTGAATTTAGGTATGCTAGTCACAGATGTGACTTGTTCACGGACTCGCTATAGATATAGTCTCGAGTTGCCGGTTCCTAAGCTCATTTGCCCGCGTCTCTCCCTCGGAGACGGGCGGCTCTCCGCAGAGCGATATTTATGCAATTATTACAATGGGTACTTCGTACCTTTAGCCTCCCTATGGGCTATTCAATATAAATGTACTGTCGGTACATGGTTTTAAAACAAATTACTCGCTTTCCAAATTAGCGGTAAGCTTTATGAGCTGAACTATTGCGTTATCGCATTCTAACTTTAAATAGGGTATTCAAAATACTATTAGGTATTACTTATTTATTATTACCACAATAAATTGGGATGCTCTGTCCCTCTTATTCCTAGGCATACATCTCCCTCTCACGTCGGCCACTCGCAGGTGGCATGGAAGGTGTGTTCTGTCGCGCACAGATATGTATACTTGTATAGCATCATGTCGGTTTTACACAAAACCTTATGTGACCTATTTTGATATAATATTTTGAGAAATTACATAATGTTAACGTTACTGAAATATGTTTCTGACGCGATATTATAGAAGATCTTACAGAAAAGGATGAACTAAAGCTGTGGATGGAGGAGGACTCTGTAATGATTTTCATTAGAATTCATTACAAGCAGAATCTCTAAGTTTTTTTTAAGTGCTGTGTGATGGGTAAAATAAACATTGTTTTTTATCGGGTGCCAATCAACGTAGGTTGGTACGATCGATGTCAAAGATATGTTTACTCTTAGGCACCTTATTCCTTTGAAATAAGGCGCAAAATGTAAACATACCTTAACCTTTAACCTTTGGTGTCGCCTGTAGGTAATACGAGTAAATGCCGTTTTCCTTGATTTTTTTGTGTTATATTAGATACCGATGGCATGACAACACAACACACCGGTAATCGCAAAGGTTACAAATTCGTCGCGAATGTTTTGTTTTATTTATTCCCTCTGTTCTTTTATTTATTTCCGTAACAATAGATCGTATCTTCATAGGAAACTTAGTTTAGAAAAGGCAGTTTTCCAGTGATGACCTTTGGACATAAATCTTTAGTGAATCTTTTCACTAAATCAAAATATTGGTGGCACATTTATTTTTATAGACTATCGATTGATTGTGTTAGGATGTTTAGGGTGACCTTTTGTTTTTTTTTGACCTGATTACGTCTTATAAATCGATGAACACTGGCCCGGCAGCACGCACGAAAAAGTATGACTCATTGTCCCGTTCCGCCTGTGACGAGCGTTCGGCTTTATGACGTTATCACGTAAAATTATCGTCCGTAAACCGACTTTATAGACAACCAATTTTTTTTACCTGATAGTTTTTGCGTGAAATGCGCTTGACATGACATACATAAGGACAGACAAGACACACCTACGGGCAAGACGAAACTATTGAGGGTTCTTCCATTTGTATCGATTTTGGCTACAGAAACCTAAAAAAAGCGGCCAAGTGCGAGTCGGACTCGCACATGAAGGGTTCCGTGAAATAAATTGCGGTTTACGATTTATGACGTATTAAAAAAAACTACTTGCTAGATCTCGTTCAAACCAATTTTCGGTGGAAGTTTGCATGGTAATGTACATCATTTATTTTTTTTAGTTTTATCATTCTCTTATTTTAGAAGTTACAGGGGAGGGGACACACATTTTACCACTTTGGAAGTGTCTCTCGCGCAAACTATTCAGTTTAGAATAAAATGATATCAGAAACCTCAATATCATTTTTGAAGACCTATCCATAGATACCCCACACGTATGGTTTGATAAAAAAAAAATTTTTTGAGTTTCAGTTCTTAGTATGAGGACCCCTAAAACTTAATGTTTTTTTTCGATTTTTGTGTGAAAATCTTAATGCGGTTCACAGAATACGTCTACTAACCAAGTTTCAACAGTATAGCTCTTATAGTTTAGGAAAAAAGTGGCTGTGACATACGGACGGACAGACAGACAGACAGACGGACGGACGGACATGACGAATCTATAAGGGTTCCGTTTTTTGCCATTTGGCTACGGAACCCTAAAAAGGACAAAAAGAACTGTAAGAAGCTAAGAAGTCTCTCTGGTCTGGGTACGCATTTTTTGCAGGTAAACATCACGCATAACGGGTTTTGATTGACATTTTTGGGTCTTTGCTTGACGTACATAACTAAACTTATAACACACGTTTTTTTAACTAATTCTCTCCGCATATACTTAAACCTAAAGTGGAATTTATAGCAATTGTTTTTTTATTTATTAATTTAAATAAGTTTTGCTGAGTAATAATCAGGGATCGGGAATTCGGATGCTTTTACCTACAGCTAACGCTCATTGTTGTTGAGTAGCATGGAGGCGGGGCGGACCCAATATGATTTTATTAATCAATTTCTCGGGATTTCCCGGAATACCGAAAATTAGGATAACATAAACACATACGTATTGATGTACCTATTTAAATAAAGTATTTTAGTTGTTCCTATTACCAAATGTTATTTAATTCATGTGTGTTTCATTTAACTAACAGTAGGTAAAGTATTAGTTAACATCAAACTAAAATTGTATAGTTACTTTTATTTAATCGTAATCTTATGGCATGTGGATCACATTTAAATTAATCGAAATACAATCATCAGGTATGTCACAAATTAATATCCAAGGATCTTAGCCATTCAGCCGCGTCGGTTGTGAAGGAGGTCAGGTCTTCGGGGCTTCCAGGGTAGGCTCTGAGGGTGCATTCCTGTAATATATGATGGACAGTTTGACAATCACAGCTAGGTGAGTTCGTCCAGCCGCAACGATGTGACGCTTTAGGTAGGTATACAATCCGGAATTTCGGAACTTAAATAAATAAAATATTATTTTTAAGAAGCCGACTCCTTACTTGTACCTCCTCTACGATAGGTATAAAATCATCTGAATTTCCGAAACCTAGTAATTATCTAATGTCGGTTTTTTTTTCTGTTTCATTGTCTTAATAAACTTACTAGCTGCTACTGCAAAATCACAAAGCTTCAATCTCATAAATCTTTTTTTTAGTAGGTAGGTAGTAGGTACTGTCTGTTAGTGACTGGGTGGACGCCGAATACATTGAATCCCTATAGTCTATCCGGATGATCCCGATACAGTGACAATGTCCATTTTTTTTAGTAGGTAGGTAGTAGGTACTGTCTGTTAGTGACTGGGTGGACGCCGAATACATTGAATCCCTATAGTCTATCCGGATGATCCCGATACAGTGACAATGTCCATTTTTTTTAGTAGGTAGGTAGTAGGTACTGTCTGTTAGTGACTGGGTGGACGCCGAATACATTGAATCCCTATAGTCTATCCGGATGATCCCGATACAGTGACAATGTCCATTTTTTTTAGTAGGTAGGTAGTAGGTACTGTCTGTTAGTGACTGGGTGGACGCCGAATACATTGAATCCCTATAGTCTATCCGGATGATCCCGATACAGTGACAATGTCCATTTTTTAGTAGGTAGGTAGTAGGTACTGTCTGTTAGTGACTGGGTGGACGCCGAATACATTGAATCCCTATAGTCTATCCGGATGATCCCGATACAGTGACAATGTCCATTTTTTTTAGTAGGTAGGTAGTAGGTACTGTCTGTTAGTGACTGGGTGGACGCCGAATACATTGAATCCCTATAGTCTATCCGGATGATCCCGATACAGTGACAATGTCCATTTTTTTTAGTAGGTAGGTAGTAGGTACTGTCTGTTAGTGACTGGGTGGACGCCGAATACATTGGATCCCTATAGTCTATCCGGATGATCCCGATACAGTGACAATGTCCATTTTTTTTAGTAGGTAGGTAGTAGGTACTGTCTGTTAGTGACTGGGTGGACGCCGAATACATTGAATCCCTATAGTCTATCCGGATGATCCCGATACAGTGACAATGTCCATTTTTTTTAGTAGGTAGGTAGTAGGTACTGTCTGTTAGTGACTGGGTGGACGCCGAATACATTGAATCCCTATAGTCTATCCGGATGATCCCGATACAGTGACAATGTCCATTTTTTTAGTAGGTAGGTAGTAGGTACTGTCTGTTAGTGACTGGGTGGACGCCGAATACATTGAATCCCTATAGTCTATCCGGATGATCCCGATACAGTGACAATGTCCATTTTTTTTAGTAGGTAGGTAGTAGGTACTGTCTTTTAGTGACTGGGTGGACGCCGAATACATTGAATCCCTATAGTCTATCCGGATGATCCCGATACAGTGACAATGTCCATTTTTTCTTCTAAAAAACTTAAATACGGCATTGAGTTCGCTTTTTGTATTTGTAAAGTGTTGCCTTCTGTGCAATAAAGTTTAAATAAATAAATAAATATGTTGAAATGACAATAAAATGTATTTGAATACGAGTGAGCACCAATGGTGCGCGCCTCGGCGCATGGCGAATCGATGGCACGCTCTGATGACCGCTACATATTTTCCTTAATAGCCCTGGACGCAACCTTAACTGTCGTTAGATTCGATCAGAGATTTCCATCAGGCCTTGAACTGTTAGTTAAGGATGATCAAAGATGGTAAATAATACACAAAGCGCTAAAAACTGCTGTAGCCACGAGCAGCCCCTCTATTCTGTAACTTGTTTTAAGCTCAGCTCAACGCTCACCCACAATATTGACGCCGAGATTCGCAGTACCTAACTAAGCGGTAAGGTGGGCTGTGACGCATGAGCGCGTAAAGAATAACAGCCCGGAATCAAACAGCAATTCAGATATGCGCCCTGGGCTGTTATTCGCTACGCGTTAATGCGGCTCACCCCGCCGGTCACCCGTTACGAAACTAGACCTCTACCTTCGCTTAATTACTACGCATCGCGGTGTCAAGGTATAATTGTGGGTGAGCGTTGAGGTGAGCTTAAAACAAGTTACAGAATAGGAGGGCTGCACGGCTATCACGGGACACAGACTATGCGTTTTTTTTCTAAGCGTTCTAATTAGAGACAGCTCCCGGGCCGTTCTGTGATAGCCATGCTGACCATTTAATTGTCCGACTACTACGATACAAATGTATTGTGACTTTTCGGTCGTCTTCATAGTTTTCTGGTGGGTACCATCCTTCCATTATTTACTTCATCAGGGTAATTAGTTAAGTTGATATGCCCTAACGTTCTAACTTAGTTTTGTTAAACTACCATATTAATATCATATTTTTATTATTAAGTATACAATGTAAGCTTAGTTACAGCAGCCTATTTGGAGAACCCTACTACTTCTAACTGGAATAAGTTTATGTCAAAAAACTTCAAGCTTTTATTGACAACTGTACTTTTCTGTATACCGTCAGCAACTACTCGTTAAGACGATTCTAACGAGCCCCAACTCAACATGGTGACATCCGTTAAGTCCTGAATACCCATTGCCACCTTTTGTCTCCGTCATCAGATCAGCTCGATGGTACCATAATATTGAATTGCTTTCCAAACTCAATCAGTTGAAGATATCTGCTTCAAAATTGAGTTGCAAGATTCTACCCGAACAAACATAGTGACATACATTACAAATGAAATAAAAGCTTGTAAAAAGAGCTCAATGCATATTTTTACGAGTAATTGACGAAAAAACTTTTGAAACTTTTTAAAATAAGCCCAGCCCTATGCTCTATCCACTCCTCTGTTCACTTAATTAAATTACCTATGTTTGTTATTGTATCATGTTAAACTCTAAGGAAGAGCGGTGTCTCTTGCCACAGGCATCTTGATTGCCTAAAAAGAGGCACCAGCCTGCATATCTGTAAAGTATTTTTTAAGATTTCGAATAATTCATTTTTAATTTTTAATTTTTCATACGTCAACGAACCTGACCTGGCATTAATAAATTTCCATAGTGCGGGGTAAAACAATTTTACAACTATTTCATGTTGTATACCCGGTTACGCATAAACGAATATGAAAATATTAACATAAGCAAACACCTGACTTACTGAATGAACATAACAAATCCTTAAAAAATTGGCTATGTTTAGTTTCACCCGTCCCTTTGTGTGTGGGTGAAAGGTGAATGGGTGTATTATCAATTGTCGTAAACTTTTCTTAGCTTTTACCTATCCTGTATCAATTTCCATCCCTAATTTAATCTTTGGGTGATGATTTTTCTGGATAAAAAGCATTCTTGTTTAATCTAGGTTACAAATTGTATCTATTCCAAAATATATATTATTAGCTGATAAAACGTCATTGAGTAAAAACATCCGAATGTCCAATCATCCAAACTTTCACATTTATAAAATTAGGAGGATATTAGGTATGTAGGTGGTTTAGAAGATGCTATCGGAGGGTATTCATAGGAACTCGGTAATTAAAGTAGAATTACCTCAATGACGAGTAGTTCATTGTGTACGGAAACTACGGAATAGTGGATAATTCAATTAAAAAATTGTCTCCAAACCTGTCACCGGTTACGGTCGGTCATACTATTTTTAACCGGCTTCAAAAAAAAGGAGGAGGTTCTCAATTCGGATGTATTTTTTTTATTTTATTTTATTTTTAATGTTTGTTACCTCAGAACTCTGTCATTTATGAACCGATTCGTACAAAACTTTTTTTAATTGAAAGTATATGCTTCCAGATTGGTCCCATTGTTATCAAAACCCCAGTTGGATGATGAGAACCATGAGGAATTGAGGGAACTCCTCAAATATATTAGGCACGCGTGTAGTAATTTCGGTATTTTCTATTATAACTCGTGTATTTACACCCGGAAATCATAAATTTGGTGATGGTGGAAGTGATGATGAAGACCACAGATGGCTTGTGGAACTTCTCAATGATGTACTTCAAACTATATAAGTACGTCACAGATTCTGATATGATTCCGTTGAAATAGCAAACAATGAAGTGCCAAAGGTAATTCTGAGATCCTTGAGGAATCGACGGAATCCTCAAATATTATCGGCCCACATACAGCGATTTGGTTTATTGGTCTAAAAATCAACGCATCTGCTCTCGGAAATCAGTTCATGTGGTAAATTGGGAAAAAAAAATGTGGAAATGTTCATGTGGCTTGGCGGAGTACTGAATTGAAGTTGGTTAAAACTTTGTTTTGAAAGTAAATTATTGTCTTTTTACGTGCTCTAATTGTAGTTAGATCTGATCCACTCAGAAAACTAGTTCAAATGGCACCGTGTTTTTTTTTGTCAAGTAGCCAACTGTCTTGTAGGTTCATGAACCGACTTCAAAAAAGGAGGAGGTTCTCAATTCGTCTGTATGTTTTTTTTTATATACTGTTGTTGGTTTGTTACGCGATAACTCGGTAATTTATGAACCGATTTGAATTTTTTCTTTGTATGGAAGTATATACTTCCAGATTGGTCCCGTTGTCACCAAAATCCAGTTCCGATGATGGAATCCTGGAGAAATCGAGGGAACTCTTCAAATTTTATAGGCAAACTTGAATTTGGCTACTGATTTGAAGTCGGTTAAAGCTTTGTTTTGAAAAGTAAATTATTATATTCGTCAAGTTCACTCTATAAGTACCTACTTCCATTCGTTTTTTTGTTAGGAAATACAGAATTAATAAAAATAGCTTTTCAGTGAACTTGACCCCCATACACCATCTCTTGTTTACTGCCATTGAATCTTGAAGCCAATTATTTTCGATAACAGTTACACGTGGTATAATTGTGATTTCACACAGTGTCGCTCGCAATAATAGGCAGCCTGCTAGAAAATATTACGACTAAAGCGAACGGAAATATCGAGTTATAATTCGATAGCTTGTTTTTTTACCGTATTGCAAATCTATTTATGTAGATAAGTAGTAAAAATCTGATATTCGTTAGTAGATAATTTATTGTGGAACATGGATAGGTCTTGTCCTCAGACCAAGAAAAAAAGATATTTTTTCCTGGTCTGAGATCTTCTCATGGTACATTTTGTCATCACAATAAATGTATCTAAGTACCTGTATCATAAGTAAATATGAGAAATGAGAATTATAAGGTTCATTGACATGAATAAGAAACAGTAGGCTATAGAAGGTAACCTAATTAATGAAATGTAGCATTATGTTATGACAATGTTGTATTGTTTACTGAAGATCTAGGTGATCTACAAGAGTCCACCAGGTCATAGCCCTTTCGGCCCCGGCCATTACTTATTCTGTGCCCCGGCTAATACGATTGTGCGGGTTGATTACATTTAATTATCAAATAAGTACCTACTTAGGGTTTGCAATCCGGATATCCGGATATCCGAAATATCCGGATATCCGCCGAATTTCGGATCCGGATCTTACAGGTTCTTGGATCCGGATCTTTCGGATAATACGGATCCTTAAAATACAACCATGAAAACCGAAAATACGGCTACAAAATGAAGTTTTTACCGAGTCCACGCTGAAAACCGAATGGTAGATAACTCAATCTCTGTTTTTATTCGCCACTTCATCATCCCAGACCAGATTATTTCTGTTTTTAATTTATTAGTCACAAAAACTAATGAAACCTACATACTACAAACTAGTAAAAATGCCGCAGTTTAATGGCGAAAGTTGGCGTTGGTTTAAATGCACTAATTCACCGTAGGCAAAGACACAAAGTAATTATTATAAATCCAATGTTTCCTATATAGCTACCTACTAAAGACTTACGCCCGTATTCATAAACGTTCAACAAGCCTATTTTAACTATTTTTTCTACTCCTGTACCGTTATCTGTCATTTATATAGGCTGTAGCTCAAATACAATGACACCACTAATAAGTCGTCGAAACACTCTATGCTCTATGGCCCAAAAACGAACTGTTTAGCGTACTTTTTTGGTTCATACATTTTTCATAAAAGCACTGTTTAACTTTTTTTTAAATCGGCCGCTAGGTATATTGCAGTGGTGCCAACTTCATAAACAAATATTTCAAAATAAAAGTATTTATTTACGATTTAATATTTGTATATTATAAATTATTTACTACAATAATAATAAATCATCATCTATTGTGTGTTAAATTACATGTTTTATAAATTCTTGGAATTATTTATAAAAATAAACAGTTCGAATTCGGTCCGGGTCCGGATTCGGTTTGGTTTGGATGGCAAGTGCAAACAAATTAAAAACAAAACAATCCATAAGCAAGAGCTGTCACATTTCCGATTTCCCTCCAAAATACAGTTCAAAATGAAAAGATGAAAGATGATAAACTATTAGTCCTAAAGTATTAAGATTTTATTCGTGTTTGTGAAGACAAAAGTGTACGTTCCTTTTAACATGGTCGAAGAAATTAATAACTGCACTCCTGAAGAAATTGTGTGAGTAGCAAAAGTACGAATAGAAAACTTGCTGCCTGAAAAGTTTAACTATTCTGTAGTCTGTTAGGTATTTATTTAAAATTTGTCGTAGAAAAAGTATTGTATACAACGGTGTATAACTAGTCTAAAAACGCTCGTGGCGTTTTTAATTGCGATGCTCGCCAAGGCTCGCATCGCAATTCGCAACCCACGCCACTCGCGTTTTAAGACCTTTCTTATACAACAGTTGCATAAAATACTATAAAATGGCGTTAAATTTAAATTTCGTAAGAAGTGGACAAAGCACATTTTATTTAGCAGCCATTTTAAGTTTTATGAATAAGGAGATTAGTTTAGTTAAATAAACCTATATAAATGATTAAGAAGTATAGTTGACCCAGGAAGTAAAAAGTAAATGCAGCAACAATACCTACGTTTAATACTTGTAATATTTTTTTTTAATTTTTAATATGATCTTGACCTATAATATGATCATGTAATATAATAAGCATGGTACGCTATATTAATGCCCGTTCACCGTTTTTGCCATATCCAGACACAGTCTTGCATAAAGGAGTGCCCCCTGCTAGACAAACACCTTTTTCCTCGTCCGGATCACATTGTCAATTTCTCCTCCATGGTTTGATACCTAGTTACAACCCTATTGAATTAACTCCGGTACATAGAGCTCATTGAAATATATGTACGAGCACCAGGTACGGAGTTAATTCGACCTGCTGTGGTCAATCACGTAAAGCATTGTACGCACGTAAGGTCTACATGTCAAATTTTATGTGGGAAAATGACAGTTCGATAGCTAACGCGCGTTTGGAACGTTACGTTGATTACCCCTGGTTGTTATTCAAATGACAGCTTTCAGTGACGTAACTCTCACTTTGCCGGTTAGTTTGTAGTTGTAAATAAAAAGTTGAATAAAAAAAAGAAGTTTATACTCTTTATGACCTCGGGAATGCGTACCTATTTAAAATCTTTTAGGTATACGGTGGTGTAGCCGTTTTTTCTTGATTTAAACTTACAATTCCTACTTTATACCAAAAAAAACCTTGTGGATCCGTATTATCCGAAAGATCCGGATATCCGGATCTGTTGAATTGAAATATCCGAAATATCCGGATCCAAAATATTGGCGGATCTTGCAAACCCTATACCTACTTCATTTTACGTTGGCAGGGTCTTGTTTTTCGGGTCTGAAAGGGTTGAATGTACCTTCTTGGATAACACAATGCAATCTACATATATTATTAATGCTATCGCAGATAGGCAATAAATATTGAGGACTAGTACGGTCCACGTCAAAGATATTTTTACACTTCTGCACCTTACTCCCTGATAAGACCAACAATGTCGTCCCAACCAACGCAAACCAACAACCAACATGGTCGCGTGATGTCGACTGTACAAATAGATTGAAATTGAACGAGGCGTTAATTCAATTCGACTTTTGTTTTTACGACGGTTGGCAACCAAAACGATAACTTGCAGAGAAACTTAAGGGGCTCCCAGCTCCCAATGACCTTCGATCTGTAACTGCACGTTTATTCGTGTTTTTTTATGGCTTATCGTATTAACAACAACGAGGTTTACCGAAATTATATCCCGTGTTTACTACAAAACTTACCGTTTTCGAGATATATGGCACCGAACTTTGGCAATTTTAGGCCAAAAAACCAGTTTTTGGGACGTAACTTTTGTGAAAATGAGTTAAAAATAAAAAAACGCTAATCAAAATTATAGGTATATAGTATTTTATGCAACTGTTTTATAAGAAGGGTCTTAAAATGCGAGTGGCGTGAGTTGCGATGCGAGCCTTGGCGAGCATCGCAATTAAAGACGCCACGAGCGTTTTTAGATCAGTTATAAACCGTTGCATACAATACTTTTTCTACGACAAATTTTAAATAAATAGCAGACTACAAATTAGTTAGCCTTTTTGGCCAGCAAGTTTTCTATTCGTACTTTTGCTACTCACGCAATTTCTTCAGGAGTGCAGTTATTAATTTCTTCGACCATTTTAAAAGGAACGTACACTTTTATCTTCACAAACACGAATACAATCTTAATATTCTAGGACTAACAGTTTATCATCTTTCATCTTTTCATTTTGAACTGTATATATTTTGGTGGGAAATCGGAAATGTGACACTTCTTGTTTATGGTTTGTTTTGTTTTTAATTTGTTTGCATTTGCCATCCGAACCAAACCTAATCCGGACCCGGACCGAATTCGAACTTTATTTTCATAAATAATACCAAGAATTTATAAAACATGTTATTTAACACACAATAGATGATGATTTATTATTATTGTAGTAAATAATGTATAATATACAAATGTTAAATCGTAAATAATAGTATTTTATGCAACTGTTCTATAAGAAGGTTCTTAAAACGCGAGTGGCGTGGGTTGACAATTAAAGACGCCACGAGCGTTTTTAGACCAGTTATACACAGTTGCATACAATACTTTTTCTACGACAAATTTAAAATAAATAGCAGACTTCAGAATAGTTAAACTTTTCAGGCGGCAAGTTTTCTATTCGTACTTTTGCTACCTACTCGCGCAATTACTTCAGTAGGTGGAGTTATTAATTTCTTCGACCATTTTAAAAGGAACGTACACTTTTGTCTTCACAAACACGAATAAAATCTTAATAGTTTAGGACTAATAGTTTATCATCTTTCGTCCTTTCATTTTGAACTGTATTTTGGTGGGAAATCGGAAATGTGACACCTCTTGCTTATGGTTTGTTTTGTTTTTAATTTGTTCTTGCCAATAATTGGCACTTGCCATCCGAACCAAACAGAATCCGGACCCGGACCGAATTCGAACTGTTTATTTTCATAAATAATACCAAGAATTTATAAAATATGTAATTTCATACACAATAGATGATGATTTATTATTATTGTAGTAAATAATTTATAATATACAAATGTTTAATCGTAAATAAATACTTTTATTTCGAAATATTTGTTTATGAAGTTGGCAGCACTGCAATATAGCGGCCGATTTAAAAAAAAGTTAAACAGTGCTTTTATGAAAAATGTATGAACCAAAAAAGTACGCTAAACAGTGCGTTTTTGGGCCATAGAGCATAGAGTTTTTCGACGACTTATTAGTGGTGTCATTGTATTTGAGCTACAGCCTATATAAATGACAGATAACGGTTCAGGAGTAGAAAAAAACTTTTATTTCGAAATATTTGTTTATGAAGTTGGCACCACTGCAATATAGCGGCCGATTTAAAAAAGGTTAACAGTGCTTTTATGAAAAATGTATGAACCAAAAAAGTACGCTAAACAGTGCGTTTTTGGGCCATAGAGCATAGAGTTTTTCGACGACTTATTAGTGGTGACATTGTATTTGAGCTACAGCCTATATAAATGACAGATAACGGTACAGGAGTAGAAAAAGTTCAATATGTATGAGTAGGTACGAGTTACGGTAGTATAAAAGTTTTAATGAGGATGAAGTGTCCCGTTTTGTATTTTTACAGACCTTTCTTTAAAAATGGATAATTAATTCTGTATTAACATTTTTCAAGTTATTCTAAATCAATAATGTTAAACAAGAATCAAACTTTCCCATATCTGCACCTGGAAAGCTAGCTTCAATAAACCGAGGACGAGTGTCGAAATGAAAACTACTTACTAAATTTCGTTGATTTTTGACGGGAGCCGCCCCTTAAGCTTCTAAAGTACAATCATGAGCGGTACGAGGGATTCAAGTGCTTACATACATCATCTCCCCGCCCGTCCATACGGAAATAGTTAATTGCGCTACCATTGCTACATTCTGCTTATCACACCTTCTATGAGGAAAATTTTAATTAAACATGGAATATCAGAGAAAAAAGTAATACTTTAATCCCTCGTAATAAATAAAAAAATATCTGGTCTACTTCCGGTTCACGAAAAAGAGCTCCACTGCTGGACAAAACAATCTGGATTGATCGATCTTTAACAAACATTTACCCCCAGGTAGACCCCCCAAGGTGCTGGACAGATGACCTGGTAAAGGCAGCGAGAGTCCGCTGGATGCGGCAGGCGCAGGACTGGTGATTGTGGCACTCTTTGGGGGAGGCCTATGTCCAGCAGTGGACGTCTTTTGGTTGAAATGATGATCCTATTTTCACATGGTAAATCTTTGTTCCAGTTCAACCTTGCCTGTCAAGACTGGAAGAGGACCTTAGTTGGCACCGTCCACAACGCCGGTTTCTTCGTCTCCATCCCCCTGACCGGTCTCATCTCGGACAAGTTCGGCCGACGACTGGCCGTCGTGTTCGCTTGCGTGTCGAATGGCGTCTTCGGACTCATTCGGGCGTTGTCGGTCAACTATAACATGTTCGTTGTGTTTGAATTTTTGGAACCGGCGTTCGGGGGCGGAGTTTACACGGCGTGTTTTGTGCTGGGTGAGTTTTTTTTTATTATCAATTCAATTCATTTATTCAGGGACCAACATGGATCACTATTGTTAGTAATAAAATAATACTTAGCTTAATATTAGTAACTATAAAAATAATAGAATAGCACACATAGTCAATTTAAAGCAATTATAATACAATTTAGGCCAGAATGAAATTTACATTAAAGGTAAGTAGCTACGTAAGTACTTTCAATTAATAGTACATTACTTACCTAGGGCGGTTAAACAAAGAATGTCTCAGATCGCAGGTATTTGACGCCCGAGCCGAAGGCAAGGGCGATAAACATGCGCTCTGAGGCTTTCTTTATTACCGCCCGTGGTGAGTACAAAATTTTACGTCTCTATCTGGCCAGGAAGTGGGGTTTTCCGCACGCATAGCGTGCGGTAATTCCTACTTTATGGCCAGGTATGACGTAAAATAATATGTACCTATATGAAAAATTCAAATTAAAAATGATGTCAAGTTAAATAATGGATTACTCATGGAAATTTGTGTATTTTTAGTGCATTTGTAATAGGTGCTACCAGTGGCGGCGCGTAAAAATTTTCACTGGACAACCCGGAGCTATAATGACTAGAAAAAAAAATTACACAGTTTTACCTATAGAATTGGCTGAAACTTATTTCCTTTTACTTATTATGTACACTTTATGAAATGCCACCCTGTATACCAGGAAATTTTGTGTAAAAGCCGGTGGGAATCGGCTTGTATGGATGGGCGATCCGCCACTGGTACCTATGAGTTTCACTAATTTGACAATGAATACCTGATAATTAGCCGTACATGTCTGTGTCTATGTCGATGGGCAGGTCCTATTGCGACTTATCGACTAAGAATTTTCATTGTCATGTGAAGTGAAGTGTAGCCTAGTACAGCGAATTGTCATTATTAGATGACCATTTCATTGGTCATATCGCAGCCTGATTTATTTAAAAAGCGGCCAAGTGCGAGTCGGACTCGCACATGAAGGGTTCCGTGAAATAATTTGCGGTTTACGATTTATGACGTATTAAAAAAAAACTACTTACTAGATCTCGTTCAAACCAATTTTCGGAGGAAGTTTACATGGTAATGTACATCATATATTTTTTTTAGTTTTATCATTCTCTTATTTTAGAAGTTACAGGGGGGGGAGGGGGGGACACACATTTTACCACTTTGGAAGTGTCTCTCGCGCAAACTCTTCAGTTTAGAAAAAAAATATTAGAAACCTCTATATCATTTTTGAAGACCTATCCATAAATACCCCACACGTATGGGTTTGATGAAAAAAAAGTTTTTGAGTTTCAGTTCTGAGTATGGGGACCCCTAAAACTTAATGTTTTTTTTTCGATTTTTGTGTGAAAATCTTAATGCAGTTCACAAAATACATCTACTTACCAAATTTCAACAGTATAGCTCTTATAGTTTCGGAAAAAAGTGGCTGTGACATACGGACGGACAGACAGACGGACATGACGAATCTATAAGGGTTCCGTTTTTTGCCATTTGGCTACGGAACCCTAAAAATGACTTCCCTCGTAAATAGATTCATTCAGTTATTTCACGATCCAAATTACATTATGAATTTGTATAAATGTCAACATTACAAGAATTTCTATAATAGTCCGCCATCCCTGAGTCATTAAGAATATTTGTATACTTAAAAATATTTGCAATATAATGCCTAATTCACTGCACTGGTAATAAGACCCTGAACGCAGGTTGTGATTTACCGAAGATAATATTGAAGGCATGAGGGCCTACGCTAGCTGACGCGGGTGCACGGAGCGGGCGCACGTCTGCGGGTACCCGCTCTATGCACCCGCCGCGGGTTAGTTAGCGCTGCTAATACTATTTTTCAATAGGCGTCCACCCGCTCCGTGCAAACAGCGTCAGCTAGCGTAGGCCCTGAGTCCGAGTGTTAAGATAATATTACCAAGAATATATGACGTCTATCTCTTGTGAAGGCGTGGCAAACTTGAAGCACTATTCCACCTAACGTATTGATATAGAATTAAGCCTCTCACAGACTGACGCGGCCTGGCCGCGGCGTCAATAGTAAACTTGTCATTGGCTGTCAAATTTACTATTGACCGCCACCGCAGGCCGCGCCAGTAGTGTGATTCAGGCCTTAGAGTACACAAACATGGTATATCTAGGTAGAAGGCAAACACTTCTTCTCCTTGCGACAACTATCATGTACAAATATACATACATAATCCATACGTTTGTAATCAAATCAAATCTTATAAATGTACATTGACTTTAATTCTATGAATTTTGAAGTTTTAGATTATCCCTACGCAGAATCGAAAACTCTATTCAGCCAAATAGGAGAACAAAAGTTACCCAAATTTTTATATTTCCATTCCGTTACGGAGTGGAAAAATGGAAGTTGTTTGAAAAACGAGGGACACTTTTTTCTCGTATTTGGATGATGATGGATGGTAGGTTTTCTTTTTTGTGTAGGAATAACCTAAAATTTTGATATTTGAGACGAAAAATCAGTGTACAACTTTTCCTAAAATCGCCGAACTAGATGTTTTCAGTTGCAGTCAAGATTAAGCCTTCTGTGTGTATTTTCTGATCTTTATGTCTAGATTCATTTTAATTCGATTCGACATTAAACGAATAATAATGAATTAATATTAGGGGACAATCTTACTCAAATCGAGCTAGCCAAATAGTAAGCTCAACATATTTATACGATAAGTAGGTATATTTAATTGATATAATACTTAACTATATACAAAACATCTAAAACTCAGAAACAAACAGATTTATCCTTATCACTTAAGCAAGGGGTCCTGGGTTCGAATCCCGGTACGGGCATTTATTTGTGTGATGAACACGAATATTTGTTCCTTAGTCATGGATGTGTTTAAGTATGTATTTATCTATATAAGTATGTTTATCTTCGTCTAGTACATGGGTACTATGGAGTACAAGCTTTGCTTAGTTTGGGACTAAGGTCGATTTGTGTAAGATTGTCCGCATATATTTATTTATTTATTTATCACTAAAATATTTATAGGGTCACTATCACTTCCCTAGGTCCAACCAGGTACAAAAACAAATACACAATAAAAAATCGTGGCGACAATAGGGTGCAACTACGATATATTACGAATATTTTAGTCACGATGCAATTTTTACTCAGACGGCGCGAGACCAATACTTATGAAACCGTTTCCAATTAAAAACGTTGAGTATAATAGATCCCTAGAACTCTTGAAATTAAACTGGTTATCAAACGTTTCGAGGGCAAATTATAGCAAAAAATTTGCGAATAGGAAATAAGAGGTCGAAGAATGCGGACATTAACTAAATGATTGTTTACTACAATTATGTTAATTTTACGCATCTGCAAAAAGTGTGTTGATAAAATACAAACTGTTGTTGTGCATATATTTGCCTAGACAGTTGAAAAAAGGAGTACTTATCGATCATCGATGTCAATTCGATCAATTGTTTTTTTCAACGGCGAAATAAATAAATAAATATTAGGTGACCATCTGAGACGAGTTGAACTAGTATCACATGTACGAGTATTTTATCGATCGATTTTCTACTTTTAATGAGAGTGTTATATTATACCATTATACCATCGGTGGTGTTACTGTTAATATTAGTGGCTTTTTTTCTATTATTGTAAATCCTTTTAGTCCAGGTTTAACTTCGTTTAACTTTATTTTTTAATGGATGCTGTTAGTCTATTGTCTGACTTACATTTGTTTTTCTTTTTTTAGCGTCTCATCTCACTTTTTAGTTTAAAACCTACTACTTGAACATTTTCACTATGTTAGACTTTGCTTTGTTAATAGTTACCTACTTAAGTAATTAATGGATGACTGTTATTGGCCTTCTACTATGTAATTACCAATATGTATTAGTTATATCTACGGCTGTTGTTATCCTTAATACCAATAAACAAATATAAAAAAAACCAGCCAAGTGCGAGTCGGACTCGCGCACGAAGGGTTCCGTACCAATATCTATAAAAATATTTATTTTATTCTGGTTTTTAGTATTTGTTGTTATAGCGGTAACTATCACGGTTCATGAGATACAGCCTGGTGACACATGAACAATGAAGTCTTAGCATAGGGTCCCGTTTTACCCTTTAAGTACGGAACCCTAAAAAATAGACTAGCCCCATAGTAAGCTCAATAACGCTTGTGGGTACTAGACGACTAGGTATATATTTGATTACCCACTAGGCTTACCGGTTTGTCAAAATTAAACGCTGATTAATTAATTTAAAATATCCAAAAAAAACACAATGGATTAGGATCTCATTGATTTACTTAATACAAAAATACATTGTTTAGTTTGTTAAAAAAAACCGGCCAAGTGCGAGTCGGACTCGCGCACGAAGGGTTTTGTACCATTATCTATAAAAAAAACTATTTTATTCTGTGTTTTTAGTATTTGTTGTTATAGCGGCAACAGAAATACATCATCTGTGAAAATTTCAGCTGGAACTATCACGGTATCAGTGAGATACAGCCTGGTGACAGACAGACTGACGGACGGACAGCGGAAGCTTAGTAATAGGGTCCCGTTTTACTCTTTGAGTACGGAAACCTAAAAAAAAACTATAATTTGCTACATAAAATAATAGAAAATCGGTTCATCGAAACATTTGAAAAAAAAGGTCAATAATTAAACATCGATTCCCATCCCTGAAAAGGAAAGGACATCCAAGACGATATATTTATACAGTGTAGTATCTAGTAGTGTAAATTCTACACTAATGCATACTAATCTTATAAACAGGAAATGACTGTAAAATAGGTAAATTTATAGGTAGGGGCCGGTCTACGGAATGGTTTATCCGATTTCAAAAATGATTTCACCTGTGTACAGGTAGCAGGGTTTGTAACCGGTTTTTTTCAAAAACCTCGAAATAACCACATATCTCGAACTATTTTATACTTCATATGTAGGACTCAGTTGTGTTTTGAGGTAACGAGTGCGTATTACTAGATTGCCCAATTAGAAAATGAAATAATTAACAAAGAACGAAAAAAACCGGTTACTGTTCCCATACAAAAAATAACCGGTTACAATACCTGACAGGTAGAATGTACTTTTTGGATGGACTCGGGCTTTTTTATGCTATATTTTATTTTAGGCAATATACCACGGGTTTGCCTGCGTTCTTTGCGGATGCGAGCGACACCGCACGGGCAGCTAGTTATAGTTGATCGCTCATAACTTCTGATTTACAATTATAATTAATAGTCGTTGTTTGCATTAACTGCCCTCCGTCGTATGCGTCGTATCGTATACAATGTAAGAATGCGGCACGAATGAAATAGCAGCGTTATGTGCTTATGTATCACTTTAATGTGCCTACCTACACACCGTTATAATAAGAGTCTCAATTTATACTTATATTATTTTATTATTAACATGCAATTAATACGGGGCTAGTTGTTGTTCCATGGCGACGGTACATTACTATTTATTACAAGTTTATAAAAATATTCCCTGTATGTCCTAAAAATACCTTCTTAATAAAGTTCAGTGCTAAAAGTAACCTAGTGTTTAACCCAGGATTATTAAAGACCTCAGAAACAACCTTCATCAACGCTTCGTTAAGCCTTTCCGGCTAATTACTGTTTTTGTCAGTTCCGGCTTGTTTCTAGGTTCACTTTAAGTAAAAAGATTTTAAGGAAATATACTTACTTAACGAAACTTTAAAAATAGAAAATCATTCGAAATGAAATGTACGGATTCCTTTAAGGACACGACAAATAACTATAATATTGTAGAAGGGAAAGTAATCTAAGCACACACACGTATGATAATACTCACATGGACCACCATAGCATGGTCGCGTTTATATCCGGCAATAAAGCATTCCTGCGGGCCTAAGATAAAAAGTTGCAATTTTGTAACTTATCGTTTTGGATAGGACATCCGTCACTCTCGCACTCGCATACTTGTCAGAACGTGACGGATGTTTTACCGACAGCGAAAAGTGATAAAATGTCATTCATATTACGCTCCACACCGGTCGCGGGCGCGGGTCGGGCGCGCGTCGGGCGCGGGCCCGCGGACCCGCGGCGGGTCCGCGTTCGATGTGTGTTTGAAGTGTAGTTTCAATGTTTTACAACTTGCGCGGGCCCGCGCCCGACGCGCGCCCGACCCGCGCCCGCGACCGGTGTGTGGAGGCCTTAAGGGCCAAATACATTATTTTATTGATTTTTCATCACACTTGCTCGTAAAGGGTGTATTGTATTATAGGCAGGTGTATAGAGCAGCTATAGCCGATATACCTCCCGCGGGAGTTATGGATTTCTATAACTCCCTAGGGAGTTATGAGCTTGTGTGTGCATCTGATTGGTTAAAGCAAATCCAGGTGGCCGCGCGCTACAAGAATTCTGCTCTGTGATTGGTTGAATAAAAATCGAGCAGGCCATGCGCTGCAAGAATACTGCTCTGTGATTGGTCGAAATATTGAAGCTGCGCGCTCCACTCGCACTGATCTGGCGGTCAAGTGGTCAATTTCATCAAATTTTGATTTCGTGCGCTTGTATGAGACCTAGATTTTTCTGTCTTTTGTGGTTATTTATTTCCTCGCAAATGTGATGAAAAACATTGTGTAGGTACCTAACACGGGCGTAAGAATATTGCAAACTCGAGTCATCAAAAGGCCTCCGCCTCCGGCGTCGGGCTTCTGATAGACCCTCGTTTGCAATATTCCACTTACGCCCCTCGTTAAACAATGTACTATATTAAACACAAAAATTTCATGGTCGCACTACACTTGGGGGTTCGAGTACGCGATGCGTCGTTGCCTCTCTTTCATTTGCCGTAGGAAGAAAAAAGATGCAACACGAATATTTGGGCAAATACCGCCAAGTGTAGTGCCACCATTACATGAATAGCATTGCTCCACAAAACCAAATCCATAAGAGAGCCCTTTTCCATAAGAGAGTAACTATGAAAGACAGAAGGTTATTTTGACAACGGACGACGTCATAAACACGACGCCTTTAGGCGTTCTTGGCGTTCAAAGGATTACATATTTACAATGTATAGGTATTCTACATCATTATAATATTACCTACTTAAATATGCATCACATAAAAAGCTCTATAAAAACGTGAAAGAAATAAGGTAATAATCGATACGTAAATCTTGCTTTTTATATTGAAAATAAGACACGTTCTAGGAAAACAGTATCAGGCTGTCAAAATACTAAAGGCAAGAGCCTGTTCAAATCATATATACGACGCTGGAATTCGTGTAGGGGCATAAGGAAAACACGAGTTTTTTGGGGCAACTGGTTTTAATGTACCTATACATTTGTGATTTTTTGCGGAATTTTACTTGCGCAAAAGATATAAATAAAGAACCAACCAATTCACTTAATTATACGCGCCTTAGTTCAATGACCCCGATTTAAGTGAACGGTTAAGATCCAAAAACCTGTATCATGCACGTGAAAAGCAAAAAAATCAAGTGCATCGCCTCTCCAATTATTGTACTTGAACTTGGCCTTATGTGGCAGGCATTAACTTCAATTTGTTATAGCCAGTTAACCACTAAGGTAATATTCCGATTAGTAAGTAGTTAGTAATAGTTATACATTTAGTTAGATGATCATAATACATATGTATACATTTTGATTTTTAACCCCGATGAAAACGAGGGTTGTAATAAGTTTAACTTGTGTACCAACTACTTATAGGTTTTGACTGCACAAAAGCATAGACATAACTTTGGCTAAGTCGCGATTCGCGATTAGAACATTTCCTCTTTAATTATAAAAAAAAACACACCTGAATAAAGAAACGTGATGTTTCTGTAGGTTATCAAAACGGTTATTATTAAAATCCTGCTAATAACAATTTAAAGGTTAAAGAGAATCCTTGTACCGCAATTGACTAGTTTTCGACATTGAAGTATAATGTTAGTAATAGCTCAATGGTTTTCGATGGTCACCTTGAAAATATTGACAATGCAATATTGAGAAAGACAGTGAACGGCTAGACTGTTTAGACGCTTGCTGATGAAGTGATCAGACAAAGTACTATACGGAATGTAGGTATTACCTATTTATAATGAAACCGTATGCAGAAACTGTCACTACATATTATACTTACGTATACGCTTACAGAGTATTAAGATTAAAATGTAGAGGTATACAACAGAAAGGCAATAATAAATTCTTGTATACCATAATTAGTTTCAAATTTCTACGGATTATGTATATTTGTATAATTTGCATATGTTCCAGTGAAGTGTAACAAGATACTTTAAGCTTAAAATAGCTTAAAATAATATTCAACCTGTTATTTTTTCTTTTCTCCAAATTAACTAATCGATTTTCGTCCCTAAGAAGAAGATTCAGTAACTTAAACTCTTCGGTGGAACATGCAAAATACACTGCTAAAATCATTACAGTTCCTTTTGGGTTTGTTGAAGTCACAAACATTGCCGGTAGTCCTTACTTCCTTTTGGCTTTGCCATAGTCGTGTAAAAATAGGTAGATTGCGTATTATTTGTAGTAGTTAGGTAGGTAGTACAATACCTGAATTACTTGAACCCATCCGTTTTCAGCCCTGGAGCTGGTGGGTCCGAAAGGCCGAGTCCTCGTGAGTCTCCTCTTCAACACCATGTTCATACTTGGGGGCGTCACAGTCACCCTCCTCTCCCTCTGGCTGCAGAACTGGAGATATCTCCTCTTCATCATCTACACTCCTGCCGTCTTCGTCTTCCTTTATATGTGGATGCTTACTGAGAGTTTCAGGTACGTATCCTAATACATTTCTATTCAGTTTCCTTTCTTCTCTATTTACTCCCTATCTCTTCCTTTCACATTTTATAGTGGGTTGTGTGTTCGGAGTACTTTGTGTGATTTAACATTGTCATATCGTGGCTGTCACTTCTACTGGTTGTTAACCAGTTAACGTGTACAATTGTAAAAAGATATACGAAAGTCATGTCATGACACAGTGGCTATCCCAGACCCACCTATCATAAACTCTGCAATTTATAAGAGCGTCTTATTTATGAAAACCGAATCTCAATATAAAATCTTTCTCAGGTGGTTCTTCAGCAAAGGACGCTATGACGAAGGCCTCAAAGTATTGAGCAAAGCTGAAAGAATGAACAACGTCGTGGTACCCAAGGAACATTACGATCAAGTCGAAAAACAAGCGATAAAGCAAAGAGACGCAAGGAAATGCGAGAACATAGCTACCAACCAGTCTTCTTTCAAACAGATTTTGACTTCTAGTATGATCTGGAAGCGAGTTTTCACCGTATCTTTCCTTTGGACGTGTTCTACACTGGTTTACTACGGATTATCGATAAACGCTATAGAACTTTCTGGAAATAGTTATTTGAACTATATTGTGGTGATTGTGATAGAAGCGCCAGCTAATGTCTGCAAGCTTATACTATTAGATAGATTTGGAAGGAAGAAAGTGATCGCCGTAGCGTTCTGTTTGACCGCTTTAATATTGATTAACTATGGATTTGTCCCTGGTAAGATAACTTTTTATTCTCTGGGCATAAACATGAATTAAAAACTACATGTAATAAAAGTGACTAACACAAACATTGCAAAAGAAATAACACAACTGCAAAGTCCACCAGTCAAGATATCATCGCCGAATACAATATGAGCCCCTCAAAACGTGTTTAAGCTTTACTGGACTAAAAAAAACACCAAGTACAAAATTTGTCCTTGGGTTAACATTGAGTGCATTGACTTGGTTCTTTTACCTTTCATAATGGTTTAAAGAGACTTAAGATCCTGTCGATCGTGATTTGGCTTCACGTTCTGGGTTCCTTTCACGTTTAAATAATACATACTTACTTAATAATGATTTGAACACATGTCTGGACATGATACTTATGATCACGATGTTCTTTCTTACCTAATTTAGATGGACTTTTAAACTCATCTAAAATAAATTATTAACAAAGTACCTAAACCTAAAAAATCATTCATAGCTCACAACAACTTCATAAGTCAGAAAATGTAATATTTTAAGTCAAGCGTTGGATGGATTTTAATCAACAACTTACGAACGAATCCCTAATCGTTGATGGTTTGACTGTCTCGTTAATTTTGTTTTAGTTATTGTCAGTACCAAGAACTTTGACAGTTTTTATGACACAGCATTCAAAAAGTTAATTTATGTTCAACTAAATAGACTTAACTTAAGACTTGAATATGGACTTAACGATTAAGTACAATCCAAAATGGAGAATATTTCTGAAGTGGATACTTCTTTGCTCGCGTTCTTGTATATGGGTTTCTACAGTTCAAAATGTATCACGTGACTTCCGGAATAAATTTTTAGAGAAGCCTAATCTGATTTCATATAATGGTTTGTTACATGTTTTAATCCTTCATTATTTGCCATCAGTTGTTAATCACCAAATGTTATTTAGTTTATGTGGCGGACATGAAAATAATGCTGACATGACCGCCATTTTCAATGTATCGCGAGTCAAATGAGCTACGTCAGTCAATGTTGCCATATGTTCCGATTTATCTGTACTTATACAGATTTTAGGGAATTAATTCAGGTTCCATAGCCAACAGAGAAGTATCCACTTAAACTTAATTAACGGTTGTATCTCCGACACAACCCGCTTCTTTTTTTATACAAAACGCTTGATTCGGACATCTTACATTCAAATTAAATATAGTGCGTGTTGTTAGGGGATTCCGTCGAAAAAATACTTCACTTTCGGATACCAGCGCCATATTTTAGTATGTTGTTAGGCATGTGCCCTGGATTCCAAAACTGCCGGGGGAGCTCCCTCTCTAAGGAGTCAATCTCTCCTGTAATGACGTCATCAAAAACGCCGCGACAGCGCTTGGAAAAGTGTAAATCACACCAAATTAAAGCTGAATAAATTGTCAATAGTTCATTGATACATTATATTTCAATATATACGCTAGTTTAAGTACTATTAGCAAAAGTATAAAAAAATCTAAGGACTAGAAAAGATACACGAATGTAATGTACAACACAAATGATATCTAGTATTTCAGCTTTACAGTTTAGTTTTTTATTTTAAGACAAGAGCAAAAGTGGGAAAATTGTGCTCAAAAAACCAACAACGCAAAGCGAGTTTTCCCTACAAGATTAATTGTATCGAAATTAATATTTTTCAGAAACCAGCACGAACTTTTAGTATGTTGTTAGACATGTAATGTGCACCGCAAAACTGCAGAGAGACAATCTCTAAAGTGTCTAGTTCATCAGTAATGACCAGTGATCGGCACGACCCGTGCAACACGGTGTCAATGCCCTCAATCATTATTTTAATATGGATATTCCCCGGGATTCCGTAATTCGAGTCGGTAAAGGAAGACAATATGTTCTCATCTTATAATGCGCCAGTATTAATACCCAGTTTACATATGAAACCTATTTGCACAATCCTTACAAAATAACCTTAAATCACCACGTCCGAACTTAATGACCCGAAGAACATAAGTAAAAGTGCACATATTTGTTGTTAGAAATTGGTTGTATTTATCAGTAAATTAGAGAAGGATGACATCAACTATGTTAATTGAGTTTGGTCATAAACGCAAACCATAAAAAATCCGAAAGTGACTTTCGACATGCCAGAAAGTCGGGAAAAGGGTCTTTTTGCACTTTAAATTGTTACATTTTAATATTTAATATGAGTACTCTTAATATTTTACTCAATATAAAATAAAATGAATGCATATCAATATTTTCTTCAATGAAAAAAGAAACCATTTATGATTTTATTAAATATTCTGACTTTTATTTGCAAAAATATTTATTAACCCTCAATAGAGTTATTTTTGCGAACTAGATCCCGGGATTATAATCATGCATGTCAAGTCCATATTAATATTTATTCTCGGAATCCCGCGGTGTTGCACGGGTCGTGCCGATCACTGGTAATGACATAATCTTCATTGCCGCGGAGGCTTTTTGAAAAGTGGGAATTTTACCTGAACCATACAATACTCGTATAAATCTGTGTTATATCATATAAAAGCTAAACAAATATGCTATAATTCTTGCCAACACTGTGATTCCATATATCCATACATTTAAGAGGTAGGTACCTATTTGCAAAATTGTAGAGAAGAAAAGTGAAAAGTCTGCTAACATTCGATTCTTAGGAATTGAAATTGCTCTGAAACGTATCATTATATTGAATTACAATGTTTAAACGAGTTATAGCATATTTTATTATATTTCAAATATAACATTTGTTGGTTTAATTTAGACCTTTCAAAAAGCGGGAGCAGGGGGCTTTTCACTTTTCTTGTCTACTATTTTGCAAATACCTCTTGAATTTAAGGATATATGGAAACCTAATGTAGCCAAGAATTATAGCATATTTGTTTAGCGCTTACATTATATAACACACGTTTATATACAGGGTGTGGCCTGTAATAGGAGCAAATATTCGTAAGGACGCTTCCTTAGAGCATTTGCAGTAACCCCTTATTTTCTTTGGATTCGGAGAAGTTACTAATAGCACTCCAGAAGAGTCAAACAATACAAGTAAACTCATTTTAAAGAAAATAAAAATATGTTTTTTTTTATAAAAGCACGTGGAAATAATGGGCTTGTGACCTTAAATTTTTAGGACTTTAATTTAAAGGACATTAATACCCAAAAAATCGAGTTAAAGACGGACCTTGCTAACAGCAGCCGAAACGCTTCATACTGATTGGCTTTAAAGTATGACGTCACACCGTGCAATTTGTACTAACCGTTGCATGGAAAATGAAGTAAATTGCTGTTTCGGTCGCGAAATACTGCGTTTAGGCCCATAGTTGTCATACAAATTTGTTTCTATAAAAGCGTAAGGATTCTATTGGTACCTTTAAATTTACTCTTGGACAATAAATAAAAAAACTTTTTTTTCTAAACTTACAAGGTTCATATCTTTTATGATTTGAATTATATTTTGTAATTTATACTTTATTACAACCATTTGATGGTTTACTATCCATTTAGCAACACGGCGTTATCAATTTTAACACCACGCAACAAGCCTATTGTTCACGAGCTTAATAATCCACTGTTTAATTTTTTGCTCCTATTACAGGCCACAACCTGTATATTACATGGTTAATGTAAAAATCGCACTTTTCAAAAAGCCTCCGTGGCAATGAATATTATGTCATTACTAATGAACTAGACACTTTAGAGACTGCCTCTTTGCAGTTTAGCTTAGCGGTGCACATAACATGTCTAACAACGTACTAAAAGTTCTTGCTGGTTTCTGGAAAATAGTAATTTCGATAAAATTTATCTTGTAGGGAAAACTCGCTTTGCGTTGTTGGTTCTTTGAGCACAATTTTTCCGATTCCGCTCTTGTCTTAAATAAAAAAAAACTAAAATGTAAAGCTGAAGTACTAGATATCATTCGTGTATATTTTCTAGTTTTGCCGCAAAGTCTGAAAGTTGATTTTTTCTTGATTTTTTTATACTTTTGCTAATAGTACTGAAACTAGCTAACTTTAATATACGAAAGAACTATTGTCAATTTATTCAGCTTTCATTTGGTGTGATTTACACTTTTCCAAGCGCGGCCGCGGCGTTTTTGATGACGTCATTACAGGGGAGATTGACTCCTTAGAGATTGTCTCCCGGCAGTTTTGGAATCCAGGGAACATGCCTAACAACATACTAAAATATGGCGCCGGTATCCGAAAGTGAAGTATTTTACCCTAACAACCATGCAACAATATATTTTCTCCATCCAATCCATAGTTTTACGTATCTACTAATACATTTTACACACGTTTACGTTATGAAATGAGACATGAGACATACATGAGGTGTGTGACTACCGGCTCATCACCTAATCTAACCATTAGTCAACTGCTAGCCCTAAAAACTCTCCTCTAAATCTGGCCGCTAAAAACCGCCATAATTCTTACAATACTTTTTTTCACATTCCAGCAGGCATGTGGTCCCTAGTGTTCTATCTGGGCGGGAAGTTCTTCATCACACTAGCATACAACTCCTTATACGTGTTCGCGGCTGAAGTGTTCCCAACCAACTACAGGACGACTCTGCTGGCTCTCTGTTCGACTATAGGACGGACCGGATCCGCTGTTGCTCCTATGACGCCTTTGTTGGTAAGATTTTCTTTTACTTTCCTTTCACTCATCAGATTTTTTTAGTCATCATATCAGCCGAAAGACGTCCACTGCTGGACATAGGCCTTTTTTAGTGCTTGTTTACAATAGTACGCGCCACATAAGTTTGCGTTTCTGAAGTTAGCCTCCCGTCTCACCCCTCTGACACCTCTGCTTCGCAACTATAGTAGCTAACATCAGAGACGCAAACGTTGTTGTCACGACATCTGTAGCCTTAACGACCTCTAAGTCACCCAAATTGTACGAAGCCCACGACTCATTATTAATTGTGTAAGTTAAAGGTAACCTACTCATTATGTGCGCGGTTAAATTTTACTTAAATGCTTTAGTCTATATAATCACTCCAGTCTCCACAGTACCTACTCCCAATTTCGCCGACGACATAGTGATTACAGAATTAGAGATGTAAAATTTGTTTGCTCCCAGCAGTGTTTATGTTTCATCGAAATCTTGATATTTGTGTTCGACTGAACTCGAGTTTGTTTCCAAACTCGATTTAGCATTTTCCATTTGAATTTCAAGGCAGACGCTAACTTACGATTAACTGCGCCGTTTTTGATGTAATGTTTTACTAACGAGTTTCTGTAAACATGTTGATTTGAGTTCGATCCTGAGGCGGTGCTGCTTAAATTAATATTGAGTTGACGAACGACTTTGATCGTCAACTTTCTTGCTAAAGACTTGTGAATTTTAGTTAAAGTTAGGCCCGTTTATAATTAACAATATTAGGATAACGATGGAACGTTGTTGATTTTTTAAGTGGGCTATAAAGTCTGGAGATCTGAGTAGGTATTGAATAGAAAAACCAAGCTGTTCTAACCATATTATCACGTTTTCTGATTCTGTAATGGAAGGCTATTCCAACGCGATAGAAGTCACTTTGGCACTACTTGGGGGAGGCCTATGTCCAGCAGTGGACGTCTTTCGACTGATATGATGATGATGATGAGTAGTCACTGAAAACATTACAAGTTTTTTAACAAATCATTATCAGGCACTATACACTTATTGACATGATAGGCATTACAAAACAACTAATGTTATTTAAGGTGACTAAACTGTGCAAAAGGATATTTTTCGGTTACCGATATATAAAAAAACTATAATCATCATCTAAACTTGTTACCTACTTGGAACTATATAAACGATAAAAACTTAGGTACCTTAAACTAGGTGTTTTAAATGTTTCAAATTGTTAGTTTTATGTTTATTCTCCTAAGACTTCTAAGTTCATTTATTTCTTTATCATTATCAGCCTGGCAGTTGAAACAACTGAAGCTAAAATTTTCTTTGCTTTAGGCTATACAAATGGGTATTACTGTGATTTCACCTGTTGCTATTCCTACATGCGTCATAAGTAATAACTTATATCATCAGCCGTTGTGAAACCAGTGCCAATGCCCTTTTGTACGGTCTTCGTCAATTATATACACTTTTGCACCTTAATCCTTTGTAATAAGGCGAAATACGTATACATCTCTTTGACGTCGACTGTACGATGCAGTCACCTCTCCTTGACACGTCGAACTTACAGCGCCGTTATTTACAAAGCCTGCCCACCATATAGGAGGACCAGTTTAAGTGTGAACTCCGATTACTTACAGAAGTTCTTTATCTAATCTATCGATTATCTAAAGATCAAATTAAGACGAGTTTGCAGTCGAATGCAAAGTGTCTTGTGAATAAATAGGTAGTATTCTCACGGAGGCTATCATTAACCTCGTGATTATTTAGTGAAGGGTCAAGCGAGATGTCTTCTTTGTAATTTTTATGAGCTTCATTTGGGTTTAATCAGTTTCTTGTAGATGATTTTGTTCCAATTGCATTGTATTTAGGTGGCGTTCATTTGTGGCATTGTTCTGTCAGAAAACATTAATCCACATTAACATTGTAAATGCGAAAGTAACTAACTCAATCTCAACTCAACCCATCACGCGACCATTAAACTATATGGCCATATTGTACAGAATTTTTAGAATTCTGAACCTACTTAAGTTTGTGTAAAGAACCAAAATGAATTAGCTTTATACTAAAAGATATATATTTTGACTGCATATTTTGTTACCAATTTATCAGAAGACAAAACACGACTGCTTAAAACTTCCCCAAGAAAAGTAAAGTTGAGTTTTTACTTAGCCAACTGAAATAGTAGGTACATTATTAAACAACATAATCAAGTTACGGTTAATATATTTAAACATTCAGAGTAGTAAATATTAACCAAACTTTTCACATTTAGATATTCATCAACATTAGTGCAAATCGCCATTTCTGAAGTGTGTTGCATCGTTTTCTCTCGTGTGATTTACGGACTAGAGGAAGGACCGTAGATTGCTTTTTCAGATCCAATTGGAGGTGGAGATACTTTAAGTCCCGGAAAAGGACATTTTTTTTACCATCTCTAAGCGGTGAAAGATTGTATCGGAGGGGAATTGATGAGTTCTATTCTAAGTCATATTAAGTCGTGGACAATAATTGACTAATGTTCAAATTTAAAATGCCTAATACTGCGCCTTTACCCAGCGGTGTATTTGATATTTGTAAAGTAAACAAATGAGTTTGAACTACCGAGGTCGCTTAGGTCAAGGTGAAGGTAAACAATTGATGTAACATATTGCCTAATGAATTATTTGCTATGAAAAATCTCTATGATACTTAGACATATTAGACAGAGACCGAGGTGATTCCGTAAGTATTCGGATCAGTCGATTCTGGTAGGTATACGTAATAACGAAATATGACGTGTATACCTGGTATTTCCAATTTTTTTACAAGAGCAACCGATTCTACCATATTATGCGTTTTTTTAAGTACAACTTTGCTTACATATTTTGAAACGGTTTTATGTAGCTCTTTGTAATACTTTTTACTAACAAAACTCTGATTCGTTGACACCCTAAGCTAAATCGCTGAATTGACAAATTGAGCCCCTCAATTTGCAATGAGTATAAATACACAATTCTTCTTACACTTTTTTTTTTCAGTATTTTTTTCCTCTACACGTCCCAAATGAGGCTTAAACTTTTTAAAACAACCGACAAGTTTCCAATAAACTAAGTTTCCCCGTCTGTTTACGTTTTATTGCCTAGTTATTTCATAACTAGGTTTAAAAACCACAAAAGGAGACACAGCCGCAGAGAAAAAACAGTAAAACATGAAGTTTACAAATACTTAATTTCCCAACAAGTACTTAAAGGCATTACCTAAGTAAGTTATAATTGGAAATGGACGAGTAGATACTCGTATCTAAAGATCGTAATTCGAATTATATCTCGATCTTCATCGCACATATTTTGTGTATGTATGTGTGTGTTACCACAAGCCTTATTGAGTTTACTGTGCAGGGGCTAGTTCGATTTGTGTAAGATTGTCCCCTAATATTTATTTATTTAAGTAGGTATGTATATGTATTTGTGTTAATATGTGGTACAGTCGACGCCAAAAATATGTTTACAGTTTTCGCCTTATTACAATGGAATAAGGTGCAAAAGTGTGAACATATTTTTGGCGTCGACTGTACCTATAGGAGTAGACCTTACTATTATTATTTAATTTGTTATTTGCACTGCCCATCATTTTTTCCGCTTTGCCTTAAGAGTCCGTAGTAAGCTCGGCCGAATTATACCATACAAACGGAGTTTCGTTCTCATTTTAAAACTACGTGTTGGATTGTAACGAAACTTTGCATATACAATGCCATGAGGTATATCTAGGTCTGTAATTCTCCGGCTCCACTTTATGAAATAAACGAAATACAGCAAAAACAAGTTATGTATGAAAAACTATAATTTGTTGTATTTTTTACTATGGCATCTGAAGCTACATAAACTAATTACAGACTTGGATGGTACTTAACTTATTCTAAGTACAACGTTTCAGAGCAAACTAGCTAGTCGTTCTAAAATGAGAGCGTAACTACGTTTATATGGAGAATTGAGCTTACTGCGGACTCTTAAGGTTTGACTGGTAGAGAATGCCATATGGCGTTAAGTCTGCCTAGTGTAGGATAAGTTTTTTTTGTGTAATAAAGTTAAAATAAATAAATACCTTTTTATATTGTATTATTCTTTAACGTCGCGGTAGCCTTCGACGTGTATAGTTTTTATCCTGGAAATCATCCCTCAAATGGGTGAAAAAGGGAGTGGAAGTTTGTACAATACATATAGGAGTGAAATAATTGATACTACGATTGAACATTTGCTATTAAATATAAGTAGGCGTAGTATTAATCTTTTAAGGTGATTAACGAGTAGATATACGAAACGCCGATGAAGCCACAGGCAAAAGCTAATATACTCTTTAAAGACTATAAACTGTAAGATATTAATATGAAAGCGAATTTAAACTATTTACTTACTAAGAATATAGCTATGATACTAGCTCAATCTAGTACCTAATAATATATCTTACCAGTATGAAACATAAACTTTTAACAATAAGTAATAATAGGTTTTGTGCCTATACCAATGGGCTGCTCACTCCGTGACTTAGTCGCACCAGGGGGCATGTTAGCGCTGCTACGGCACGCACGCGTTCTAACGCAGCGCGTTGCTGGCCATCCTTTCTTTATAAAGGGGTGGCCACGTTTAGGCTCGTTCAGCATACCTAAACAGGGATATTTCTGCCTTCTAGCGATTAAGTATAGTACTAATATTTATTATGTGCCTAACTTATACATATGTATTTACAAAATATATCTTAATTTTTCAGGCAAGAGTCTACGAGTTTCTGCCAACAATAGTATTCGGCATAATGGCGGCGATGTCCGGACTACTCGTCCTTACGTTGCCAGAGACAAACAACCAAAAGCTGCCAGATTCTTTGAAGGAAGCCCAAGACCAAGACAAGAAGGGTGACGTGCAAGACGACAGAGACGCAGTACGAGAAACGAATAAAACTAGGTTATAAAACTTATAGATAGGATATACCATAGAGAATAAGGACCTATTAGTTGAGTATATATTGAATATACATAGACTTACCTTAAATACACAGTGAATTTTAATCTGTGATCAGCTGGTTGATTGCGTAGCGCTTTGTACATTCGCCATCACATACATCGGAGCAAACAAGCAACTCACAAACATCGGAACACAACTATATTTTCAAGGCATTAGGGTACCGATGTATGTGATGGCGACTGTACGAACGTTGGGTAGATCTAAATGTATTTATTTGTATAAGAAAATAACGGTTGATTTGTTTTAACGCTCGTTCAAGAAGTTACGTAATTAATCCTCAGGAGTCAACATATAATGTGTATGTAGTATATAACAGCCTGCCAAAAATAAAACATTGGATGAAGGCTCATGCAATTTGGTAAGCACATCACTGTTTGTTTCATCTTCCTAGCGGAATTCTCGGTTGTGCTCTAAAGGAGGTCGGGGTCCGCTTTGACACCTAAACGCAAGATTTGGCATAGGCACTAGTTTTACGAAAGTGGCTGCCATCTGACCTTCCAACCCAGAGGTAAAACTTATTGGGATTAGACCGGTTTCCTCACGATGTGTTCCTTCACCGAAAAGCTAATGGTAAGTAAATATTCCGTGCATAAGTTCCGAAAAACTCATTGATACGAGCCGGGATTCGAACCCATGACCGCAGCTTGACAGCCGCATGCTGTTTGTTTACTTAAAAAAAATGGTTTCTCATGATGATGATATTGATGATCGATTAAAAATCATCGTGTATTATATATAGTGCTTAGGTACTTTCAAGAGCAGGGCTGTTCAAAGTACCTGTTACCTATTGCAATAAAAATAATTATACAGCCAACGTCAAAGATATGTAGGTATACATTTTCGCCGTGCAAAAGTGTAAACATCTCTGACGTCGGCTGTCCCTTGATTAATTTAAAATGGACTTGTGGAGTCCCACGATTGTTCCAGGGTTTCCAGACCCACGACTCATGGTAAATTCACCGACAAAGTAACGTTTTAACTCTTAAAAATAACGTTCAATAACTAATAACTACTTTGCTTTGAATTATTAGTTAATTGGATAAACAGGATGAGACGAAGTGACGAAATGTTTTCTACTAGATTAAAAAATCATGGGTGAAATTTTGTAAAATCCCTTCTAAGTTGGAGGTAATATTACGTATATAAATATAAGCCTACTGTAAAAATAAGTTTCTAGACCCCGCAAGTTTAGAAACTTTTGCCTTGCGTGAAAATTGATAGTTTTCCACGCGAAAATTGTGTATTATTAAGTAATGTAACAGCTGGTGATTGAAATAAATTCAAAATATTATGACTGCAATGCATCACAAAAAACTTAAATGAATTTGAACGAAACGTGCGAAGAAAACTAATTGTCAATTAAGGTAAAAAAATTAAAAATGCGGCGTAAATTCGGCAAAATAACATTTTCTCTCTGGTTGTGATATACATAGAATATAGAATACCTACAGCTGTGAATTAGAAATTAGGAATAAGTTAAGTATTAATGTAAAGATATATATTGATCTACTGTTTTAAAATAGTAGTTTATGTGACTGTACATAATGAAGGGCATTAAACACGAGTGTGGGTTTATGAAACAAGCCGCAGGCGAGTTTCATTATACTATAACACGAGTGTTTTAATGCCTAATTATGTACAGTTACATACACTACTTTATCTATTCACATATCATAAGCCTCCATGATGCATCCAGGAGCCGCATATTATGACCGGCATCGCGGCGTTGTTTTCTGGCAGCTGTCATAGTATTTTTTTTAATTCAGAGACAAACTAGAGTCGGCGCCAACTGTCATATCGTTCGATATCTTACTTACGTGCGACATTTGTCAAATTTGTATGCAAATTGACTATTAATTTCGAACTAAACGTCACCTCGACTGATATTAGAATAGAGGTCAAATCAAATTGCTTGGTTTTTCAGAGGTGTTCGAAATTGGAATGTTATAATAGCATCGAAATCGATGTTATTATTTAGCAATAATAACATTTTCACAGATAAGAAATTTGTTCTAACAAAACAGGCTGTTTTTATGGTGGTCATAATGTGCGGTTCTTGAACGCATCACGTAGGGTTTATGATATTTGGATAGATAAAGTATTTAATATTGTAGTTAGTAGTAAACAAATGTAGGTAATTAGGTACTTAGGTCAGGTACAGTCTCTTCAACCATTCGGGTTTGAAGATACTATTAGCTTGGAGACTAGCCCTATCTATCTCAATCTTATCTTATCTAGATGAGGCTGAGGACCCTTTCGGATACACTTCGACCCAGTGGGATCTTTTGTGCATTTGCCCTCTCCTTAGCCTACTGCTAAGCTCGCTACATCATTTCCATAAAAGGGATGATGCAGCTCAGCGGAACCTTGAATTCTTGAAAACATATACACATCATGTGTATATGTTTTCAACCTTTTGGTGGCCAAACTCCAAACTTTATTCAAATAGTCAAAATTATTTCTTAGGTAGGTTTATATTAAAACAAAATCACAATTAAGTGTACTACCTATATGTACTACATTTCTTAGTAATTAATTTAGGTAGGTACTTAGTTTTCATTGCCCGTTCCGTCGTGCATTTTATAATACAGATAAAATGCACGACGACGTCAACTCATCTTTGCGTGTGCTTGTAACAGTTGTGATGGAGGTAGCTAAATAACTATGCAGTGTTGATTTGTGTGGCAGTGCACAGTGTGTAATAAGACCCAAAAAAGTGACATCCTCTTTTTATTAGACAAATCTATTGCTTGTAACTACCGATTTTCAATATTTATTCAAGTATTTTTTTTTAAGTTTGTGTGACTTTGTTGCGAATTGAAAACGAAAATTAATTCCTATGGAAAAACTGTGGCCAGTTTATCGTTTAACGTGGCATTGCTTTATGTGGCAATTAAATGCGCATTTTAATCCGATTTCACTTGCTCTTAAATGTAAATAGACTCGTCGCAAAATAAGAATTTCTCCGTTTTGGTTTTTATTTTTTATTTCCATTTCTAGGTCAAAGTAAAATCTCTGGATGAGTGCAATAGATTTCTTATAATTGGTTGTATAACGTCTATTTTTTTACATTCGACATACGCGGATGTTTAGAGAAAATTTGATTAGTTGAAAAACCCTCGACATTTTCATTTCAAAGTTCAATATCTCAAAAATCTCTTTATCTCGAACACGTCAGCTTTCGGATAAAAAAATCGCATTCATATCGGTTTATTCGTTTAGGAGCTACGATGCCATAGACAGTCACACACACAGATACACAGACATACAGATACACAGACACACAGACACGTCAAACTTATAACACTCCTCTTATTTCGTCGGGGGTTAAAAATGTTCTAGGGCTGTCACTACCCTAGGGAACCAAAAGAAAAAACCTAATCAATACAAAAATCTGTATTTCTCTGAACGTCCACGTATGTAGACTAAAAAAAATAGACATTATACTACCAATTATAAGGAATCAATCCCACTCATCCAGAGATTCTACTTCGATCTAGAAATGGAAGTAAAAAATAAAAACCAAAAAGGAGTAATTATTTTTTGCGACGAGTCTATTCACATTTAAGAGCAAGTGAAATCGGATTAATATGCGCATTCAATTGCCGCATAAAACAATGCCACGTTAAACGATGAACTGACCAAAGATTTTTTATACGAATTAATTTTCGTTTTCCATTCGTGACAAAGTCACACAAACTTAAAAAAATCTATTTGAATAAATATTGAAAATCGGCACACGGGACAACTCGTCTCGCATTTGTAACGATACAAGCAATAGATTTGTCTAATAAAAAGAGGATGTCACTTTTTTGGGTCCTTTAACACACTGTGCAGTGGCCATTGACATGCATGCATCCACGGGCATAAGATGAGTTGAACAGTTCAACTCGAGTACCTACAGATATTTCAACTATCTAGATATACTATTTCTAAGATCATCCTTGAGAGTGAAAAGTCGCTAATGCGCAAAGGATCCTTGCCTTTAAGAATATCCGCCGTATTGTTCATAGATGAGCATTTACAGACAAGTACAATATGATTAAGTTAATATTAGACACATTATATTGTAAAAGTGTGTGCCTATTTTAACAACGTATGCTCAATGTGTAGGTAAGTATCCTTGTATACTTACTAATACTTATTAGACAATAATATCTTCTATAGCTACTCGTATTATATACATAGATAAATTTGACACCCTTCTGCAATCGCTTACACGGACTCGTTGTACATTCAGCAACAAAAGAAAAATTATCTAAACACGCTTTTATTCCTTGGTATTTAAAGAGGTGTGTAGGATCTTTTCGCACGCGTAGTTAGACATTTTTGCTGCTGACTGTACTTTGGCGATGGTAGGAAATACACTTTGCAAAAGAGTTGAATTGAGATTGTAACTATGCTCAAATAATGACATCGGCAAATCTAAGCCATAAATCAAATCAAATAACATGACAAAAGATAGAGTAGGCGCCGGTTGGCGACCACCTAATTTCATGTGCCGGTTAGCGACCACTTAGCTGACTTGGTGAACTGAAAGCATATTTTCTCTTTTTTTTTGTAAATTCCTATTCCATAAGTACAAACAATAAGGCATACGACTGACTGTTTCAATAGGCTCTGTAGAATTGATGTTATCTTCAATTAAAAAAACCATGTTCTTCAAGTGGTCGCCAACCGAAGGTGGTCGCGTAACCGGCGAAATGACCCTACCAAGCATTTGATTATTTGTTACCACTGTTTGTAAAAAAAAGGAAAAAACACAAACTAACAGAGACATGCTTAATTTTAAAAATACTTACTCAAAGCATTTTGCTGTTAGTGCGCATTCAGTAGGTATTCCATGCATATTTTGCTACAATGGCATTCGTTCACCTTCGACTGTAGATGTACAGACTGAACGTTATGAAAATAGTGATATTATAACGTTATAAATAACGATATGTTTAAAATGTCTATACAAATCTCGGCAAATAACGGAATTATAGCGTTATAATAGCGCTATTTTTATAACGTTTTAAAGGCCTGTGTACAGTCGAGGGTAAACGAATACAGCCCCCCTATTCTGTAACTTGGTTTAAGCTCACCTCAACGCTCACCCACAATTATACCTTGACACCGCGATGCGTAGTAATTAAGCGAAGGTAGAGGTCTAGTTTCGTAACGGGTGACCGGCGGGGTGAGCCGCATTACCGCGTAGCGAATAACATAAATAGCGACATAGATCACAGGACAGACAGATATGTATATGCGTCAGAAACAAAACTAACGAAATGACGTACTAGCACGAACTTGTGGCCCGTTACCTTATTCGTTCACTCTCTCGACTGTATGTGGCCAAGTAACTGACATTAGGTTATGGAGTCACATAAATTATAGAACTTTGTCATTCCAAAATTAAAAAGTCCATCCTATCCTATAACGTCTACATGACATTAAGCTTTATTACTAGGTATTGGAAGTTTATTTTGATAGAGAAATAACTGCTAGGCAGTTAAATAGTACACATAAATTGTTACTAAATTTTTCTCAAACTTGCAATGAAATGTTGACATGACTTACTTCAAATTAGGTCCGGAAATACTACGTATCCGGTGCGACTAGTGAAGATGATATTTAAAGGAATTTCATACAACCTTACACACCTAGGCCTGCAAAGCAACCGTCTTTTGTTTATAAACGTCAAATTGTGACAAAACGTCTTGGCATTTAATCACCAAAAAAAAAAAAGATTAGGACTAATGTTAATGTCACCGGGTAAAACGTTGCTTCAAACAGGTTAAAAAAAAGTTTGGCGCGTAAATTGAAAAAAGTTTTCTTTTCTTGTTGGCCGGATTTGTCAAAAGTTCGTAATTATTTTGAAACTTTCTAATAAAAGCCATCGATTTCGAAATGAGTTTTGACGAAAATTATATGGAATTGAACTGTACGGCTCCGGAATTGCGAGCAGAAGTAGCCATGAATAATTTACTGCCCCCGAAATCAAAAGTTCGGTACATGACGGCGTATGAAAATTTCATGAAAGTTATAAGTGTTTTCTTTGTTGTAGTGCCTCGTCTATATACTTAGATATAAGTTCATGTAACTATAAACTTATACTTAATTTAGGGAATAAGCGGAATATTTGTTAGTAAGAAATGTGGGACACAATTATAGGTTATGATGTGACAGCACTGACAGCTATCAGAAACGTATTATTTAGATGTACGAATAAAACAAATTGACTACTTTTTATTTCATTGCAAGTTTGAGAAAAGCACTATACAAATCTCGGCGAGAAACGGGGTTGCCGGCCGCGTATCCCTATCCGGTCTATATCTACTTGGCCTGCAACCCTTCGTTTCCCGGCCTCTATAGTAATGTACTAATAAAAAGACACGTGCGTGATATTTTAATACCGTTGTATTTTTTGCACCAAAATTGGACACAGGAATAATAAACGTATTTAAAAAGTCAGCATGTTTTATTGCAACCCACAGCCATATATTTCCCCTAAATGTGCATATTTCATAAACCAAAATAGAACGTTTTAAAAGCATCACGTGCGAATTTTAATTTGAAAAAAGTCTGCGTAAAAAGTGACGTATTAAACAAATGGTTAAGCGCGTGTTGTGTGGAACGTTTAGGGCCGGCATAGTTAGTTTTAGAATGTTATAATACTTATAATTTTTATAGAAATATGGTTTAAATTTTAATGCTCACAAAAATGTTTCAGGCGTATCTAGGTGATCATTAAAACATAAACCTTATTTTAATTGATATAGAGTCCAATATAGTACGTTGATAAAATTTGAATTCGTCTGCACTGCACTACGCTGACCCGGTATCCGCCAGTAGCCAGCCTTTACAGGAAGTGTAATATTTTTTCACTTGAAGAAATTCAGACTCAAAAGGCTTGGAGCAACTTTGCGGTAACTTTGTACGAGTTGCACAGACTGCAGAAAAAACAAAGATTACTCTGCAAAACTGGATAGCTCGCCGCTGAAATAATGTTTACTAAAGTGACCTGTCGCAATATGGTTTCCATGTCATGAACTGTTTACAAAACAAGCCTGCGGCCGTTGATGATTAGTATCAGGGACGACAGGTCAGCAAGCTCATTGCATACTTATGCAATGCTTATTGCTTGGTACCAACTTAGGTACCTACCTAATAAAAAAAAATAAAAAAAACAATTTGTTGTCTATAAATGTGTTTCTGCAGGACCGGCCATTGTGGTACTCTTTGGGGGAGGCCTATGTCCCGCAGTGGACGTCTTTCGGCTGATATGATGATGATGAATGTGTTTCTCGGGCTCTTTCTGACACAGTACCCACGCGAGCTTGGAAGCAAGTAACTAGTGACACAGAATAAGTAATAGTACTACGTACAGAAGGTTCTCTGTTAACAAATTCCCTATTTAGGTACGCCAAACGTGCCTAAATGTGGCCATCCCTTTCTATCGCATGCAACGCGCTGCGACCCGTGCGAGCGTCTCGTACCAACGCGCGGCAACTACTAATGGGCCGCCAATTTGGCGGCCGCCGGCATGTACCTACTTGTAGCGGCGCGACGGAATCACAGAGTGAACCGCCCCAGTGATTGATCCTAGTCTCACCTAATATAATCGTTAAGTGATGACAGGGCGTAAGATGAATGAAGCTCACTGGCATGGTTGATAAAATATAATTCGCACCGGTTCTTCGTATAACTTTGTATGGCAAATCCATGCAAATTATATTATTTCTTAGCATTTCGCAAGAAGAAAGATGAAGCAATTCGCTTCGTGCGAATAAATGGTAAGTCGACATCGTACGGATGCATTCTTCCACGCTCGCCAAGCCTAAGTGTAAGGCCTGAGTGGACGCTCGAGTCGGGCGTGCGGCGGAACGGGTCGTGCGGCGTGCATGTTAAACAAATGAGGTTCATACTGGTGTCCTGAGTAGACGCTGCACAAATTGAATGCACGCTCGCCCGCCCCGCCGAACGCTCCGCTCCGAGCGACCACTCAGGCCTTAGACTTACTTGTCTTTTGCGCGCAAAAAAAAAAGAAAACCGATTCCCATTCTCCTCCTGATATTTATTTAGTTTTGACTACGGAATCCTAAAAATTCTCCCTTTCGCAACGGGCGTTCACAGTTTGTAATGCGCGTTCGGAACGTGATCCCATTTCTACGGACGTGACCGAGTGGACTTAATATTATCTCCACTTATAATAAATCTCTAAATTAAAAAAAGAATCAGCCAGTTTGAAACTAAGCTTTGTGTGGTACGAATGTTCTCAGCATCCCTTGAACGGAAAAATATGAAACATTTTATATAGGTACATTATTATTCTAGCTGCAACTTAGGATAGTTTTTATCCGACTGCGACAGTTAATTAATTTTCCGAAATATACGACTTCATTTAATTTTTCATTTATTTTTATTGAAATCAAACGTTGCTCCAACTGTCAGCTATAAGAAACGTCAAATTTTCGTCAAAATGGCGGAATTGCTTTGCCTTTCACTTATTAATAATTTAAATCCAGTCTACGATAGACCTTTACGATACACATGCCAAAAGTTAAACCATAAAAAAATATTCGATTGTGATATGAGAACTTATATGCGCAAATGTCGCATTATGGCGTTATTTCAAAAAATGTATTAACAAATTTGAACAATATAATTAACACGAATTTGTTTTTTTTTAATGGCAATGGCACGCGTTCTTTGCGCATTCTGCCAAAGTGCCTACGGCGCTACCACGAAAACCGAAACTCGTAGTTCGTATAACTGCATCCCTGTCACTCGAGTGTTGTTAGTGCGATAGAGATACCCGAATATTTTCGAATTCCGAAGTTCGTGGTTATAGCTCAGAGGGCCTACCGCGAACGGCATTCGAAGTTTTCCCTCTCTGTCGCACTTACGTACGAACTCGTAAGTATGACAGAGAGGGGAAACTTCGAATGCATTTCCCGGTAGGCCCTCTGGAATCGAAACTATACCCCGTAAGCCGCGTCCGCTGCGCCATGTTTTCGTGGTTTTTAAACGTCAAACATGTTTTGCCAATCAAAACAAAACCCTATTTGTTTGCCGAACCTGACTGAAAACATGTTAGATGTTTAAAAACATGGATAACATTGGTGCAGCGGACCCGGCTGTAGGTAGACACTAAATAAAATAATCATAATGTATTTTCTCGAAAAAAGGATAATAGAGAAAAAATCAACGCAAGAGGTTAGGTATATAAATAGGTAATCACTAAGTTCCAAAGTTTTATGTTCTGTCCCTTTTTCACAAAACGCACCTTCAAATGAAACGATTGTTTTTTACTATGACGCTCGAGGATCTTGACGTCACAGTCCCCGATCGTTTTCTCACTCGAACAAGCGACATTAAAACGGTTTTGAGATATTTGAATGGGATTTTCGTCATCTTCTATCTATCTATATCTACATATAAATGCCCTGACTGACTCACCCACTCACTCATCAACGCACAGCCGAAACTACTGGGGCTAGAGAGTTGAATATTACACCAGAACTACCTTATACAACGTAGGCAAGGGATTATAAGAGATTTTTGGAAATTCTACCCCTAAAGAGGTCAAATAGGGGTGCAAAGTTTGTATGGGGGAAACTTTATTTTTTATAGCTAGAGACTTAAAATTTCGTATAAATATTACTTATTAGAATACGAATAAAATACTTTCAACGTTTAGGAAAATTCTGCCCCTAAGGGGGTAAACAAGGGGTGCAAATTTTGTATGAGGGAAACTTTATTATTTTAGCAAGAGACTCAATACGTTGTAGAAAGCTTACTTATTAGAATACAAATAAAGTACTGCCAGCGTTTTGGAAAATTCAGCCTGGTTAAAAAGAGTTGCAAAGTTTGTATGAGCGAAACTTCTTTTTGAGATAAAAGCTTAAAAGTTTGTAGAAAGATTACTTATTACAATACAAATAAAAAGAATCTCAAACCTTTTTAAAAAGATCGCAAGCGACAAACCTTTGCTGAGAGATTACTTATTACAATACAAATAAAGAACTTTCAGCGTTTTGGAAAATTCCACCCCTAAGGGTGATTAAAACAGGTGAAAATTTGTATGGAGGAAACTTTTTTTTGAGCTTGAGACTTAAAATTGTGTAGAAAGATTATTTATTAGAATACAAATATATAGGTAAATTACTTTCAGTGGTTTGAAAATTTCCACCCGCTAAGAGGGGGATAAAGAGGTGCAATGTTTGTGTAGGAAATTTTTTTTTTAGGTAGAAACTTAAAACTCTGTAGAAAGATTAAGTACCTACTTATTAAAATACAAAAAAATACCTACTGCCAGCGTTTTGGAAAATTTCACCCCTTAAGGGGTTAAAAAGGGGTGCAAGGTTCGTATGGGAAACACTTTTTTTTAGCTAGAGATTAGATAGTTTGTAGAAAAAATACTTACCTATTACAATAAAAAAACAGAGTGTTTTATTTTTAATTTTTCCCTGAAAAGCGTTCAAAGTTTGTATGGAGAGCAAGAAAATTTTAAAGTTTGATATTTGTAACTGCGATCTTAGCCTGTTTAGACTACAAAACTTATTTCAGCGTTTTTTTAATTCATCGCCTAAGAAGGTTAAAAGGGGGTTCGAACTTTGTATAGAGAGCAAGACATTTTTAAAGTAAGAAATTTGTAACTACGGTTTCAGACTGTTTACTATGAGGGTTCAGAGAGGGTTCTTAGTTTGTATAGAGAGCAAGAGATTTTGAAAGTAAGAGATTTGTAACTTCGGTTTTAGATTGTTTTCTAAAAGTCTAGGTAGAAAATTAATTTCAATGTTTTTTTTTTAATTCATTCCTTTAACAGACATTTAGACGATAACATGTTATACGCGGACGAAGTCGCGGGCAACAGCTAGTAAATAAATAAACGCTAAGTGTCCGCGAAGTGTAGCGAGTTTTACTTTTATACTTAGGTGTAGGTAACTATAGTACCCCATCGTTAACCTATTGGGGGTTGGTTTCAGGTTTATGTATGTACTTATGTCTGTCTATTTCTTTTGATTTAACTTGTTCACTTCAGTGTTACCGGTGGCGTATTCTAGGTGACACTGGGTGACACCCACACAGATAATGAACCACCCAGGGTGCCATCTATGTTAGCTACCTACGCCACGCCAATGCACTGAGTGTTAATGGAGCCCGCGGACTGAGTGCACCCACTCACTTGACGAAATCAAGAATTAAGTTGCGACTTGAAAGTTTTCAAGTCGGATGATGCCCTGCTCGGCTCAACGACTGCTGTCTACCGGGTTCATAGACTTATCAACCGGGGTCAACGGCTTAACTTAGTTCTTCGTTAGTTTTCAGGCTAGACAGTCGGCCGACTACGCTCAGGCTACACTCCTCGCGATCGCTAGCGCGCGCTCGACGACGAAGGGCGTCCTAATAGTCCCTAAGCCTAGTACCAATACGCCTTCGTCTCATGACAACAAGATAAAAGTTGCCAAAGTTACCTTTGACACCATCTGCCAAGTACTTCCGGCCATTACAGGACTGAGAGACTATAGTTTACCCTCTCTACGATTAAAAGGCTAAATGATGCCACATGTCTCGTACTGTTGTCCCATGACGTAAATATACCTACCCTTACAATTTTGACCGGAAGTAAAGGACTTTTCAAACTTTCGGCCAATTTTAGGTGCGATAATCTTCTGATTCTTGCTCAACACAACTTTCTCGACCAGCTGCCATGCATTTTATTGTGTTGTCATGAGACGTAGGCGTATTGTATTGGGAGTGGGCTTACGGACTATAACGTCAAACAAAATTTTGCTGGAAACTAATGTCTACACGGTCCGTCCGGGTCCGGACCAAGGTCACTCTGTCGGAGTGGCTTGTTGGCGACCGTCTAGCAGGCGCTTAACTATGATCTCGCTGTATGAAAATGTTTCAGTGATAGATTCAGCGTATTGGTAACTAGTTAGTCTCGTCTCTTTAAAGAACGTGTGTAGAATCAAGCGCGAAGACCATGTTGAAAACAAATTGGGATGCGAAAATACGTCTCACGTGAATAAATTAAGTGACATGCATAGTCACTCATTGCATTTAATAGAGCCTTAATTAACGTCTTGGTTTCCCATTGTAATTTTTCAAAAATCACACCACAACAGCAACATGGGAACTGCACGCACGCAGTGGAGTGGGACTTGGAAACCAACACCTAAAGGCTTTAGATACGTGACAAAAAAATTGCCAAGGGTCAAAGGGCGTAATGCTGGTAAAAAACAATTTGCAAGTTTCTGCAACGGACCCCGAACCTTTTGGTTGAATACATGAATACATTACCGTTGAGTTGGTAGAGGACGTCTTCTGTTTAAGACAAAAAGCAGCTAATGTAGGAGCAATACGATGTCTCTAACATGACTCTTACGTCATTTGTCGAGCAAGCAATTTTTATGGCATGTAAGATTGGGAGCTCGGATCGCGATCGTTCGGTATTTAAATTTGAACTTTAACTCTGAGGTATAAAATGCAATTTTCTAGTTGATTATATTAAGATAAGACGAATCAAAAGTTTTGCCTTTAAGCCTCAATGTAGATGATACTTTAAGGTTGATAGGGATTCTCAAAGGAGTAAGGTTTTGCCTCATTCACACTTTGACCTTACACCCTTGGACCTTTATTCAGGCGTTCGATTTAATCTTCTGCAAAAGGGAAAAAGACACCCTTGATTTCCCATGTAGATTTGAAGGGATTTCACCGTGTTTTGCTATATTAGAATACAATATTTCCTAAACAGGGTGGGCCCTGTAACACGAGCAAATATTCAAAAGGAGGCTTCCTTAGAGTTACGGAGAAATTTTGATCTAAAGTTATGACCTCCAAGTACCTAATGTATCTTGGCACCACGAGATCATATCACGGCAGTCAATGCAGATTTTGAGGTAACATCATGTAATGAGTCATACTTAATAGTTTTTGCATTTTTGTGTTCAACAGATAGTTTTATGATTTTTTCATTTTTTTTTCTTTTTTTTTTTGTTTTTAAAATAAAAAGTTACTCATAGCACTCCAGCCCGGCTAGCACACTAGCAAAATGACGACTTTTATGCACATGTTTTATGTCCACAACCGACGTATAAAATTTTACCGTCATGAGCTAACATGCTATACCATCATTTACGTAAAATGTGACCATTTATATGTCTTGCACATAAAACTATTTGCTTTACGTCAAATGCTAACATGCTCTTGATTTTGGCACATAAAACTTGACGATATGAGCCGTTGACGGACGAAATTTTATGTAGGTCACTCGAGACCCCGGATAAATTTTAACACTATGAAAACAATATAATTTTCGCAGGATTTCTCCGATTTCTGTCACAACACATACGGTTTCAGTCTCAAAACTCCTATCGTCTCCTGAAACAATGATCTAGCATTTTTAATTTTAGCTAGATCATGATTACTAACTATAAATTAGTATAAATAACGCAATGATTATGATTTTTTGCTTGTGTTGTAATAAAGTATATTACACAAATTTAAAAATATTATTGATTTTATTATAAACTAACATGTGTTTTGGTACTCGCTAAATTACTTAAAACCACTACGTAAAACTTTTTGTGGGGTGGGAGTAACGTAAATAAAAACAAAAAACTATTATAACACAACTTAATACAGGAGAATAACTGTTTAGTAAACTGTGCAGTGCTTATCATTATTCTTTAATTAGGTAGTATTATAATAGGCTTCTAACCTAACCATAGACTACTATTGAACGAATGAAATGAATGTAATAATTTTGCTACGTATATTTTACGCTTTGGCATAAATATATGCTGCGTGATTACAACGTTAGCTAAGTAACGTAAAAATGGGCACAATCGTAAAGTTATACGTCCGAACGTAAATATATGTCCGATTAGTGTGCTAGCTGGGCTGAAGAGTAAAAAAATACAAGTACTTAAACTCATTTTAAAGATTTTTTTTTTCAAAAAAAATATTTTTTTTTCGCATGAAACCACTTCGAAATAATTGTTCACAAGCTTAACAATCTACCGTTTAATTTTTTGCTCAAGTTACAGGGCCAACCCTGTATAAACCATGTAGCCTTCTTGGTGAAGCAATAACCTTCCTTGTTTATAAGTATTAGACCAGTTTACCTATAAGATATAAAGATGCCCTTGATTTGGTCAACAGACTAATGATCCTTCTTCCGAGAACTAAGAGAGGTTTCCTCTCTTAAGGGTCCTCTCATTGCAAATAATGTTTTAAACGCGCATCTTTCCAATCCAATCACAGAGCTGAGAGCACACAACCCGCAACGCAGCGATGCAACCCTTGCAATTTGTCACAACAACCGACAGAAACGCATTTATAGTTGGAAAGAGACAGCAATCATAAAATTCATTGCAAGTTGCATTCTGACAAAATACAAGTCGGGGACTAAATTTAGGAAGGTTAATAGTTACTCACTTTAAAGGCCTAACTTTTCTTCGGAAAGGACAATACGTTGCACAACTGAGTAAACATATTATGTACTTTTGACTCGGACTGCAATACTGCATGTATGGTTGAGTTATAAGGTCGTGTAATGGATATTTTTTGAAACTTTGGGCGGATCGATCTTTTTGTATTCAACTGTACTTACTTAGAAACAGATGATGTGGCTGCAGTACACACCATCTCAGTTACAATGCCCACATGCAGCAAATACCTCACAATCCAATACCACCGACGTGAAGCAATTAGAAAACCGCCGTATTGACCCGTAAATGCCCAACAACAGTGGATTAAGCCCGGTCGCAAAGAGAATCAAATGTAGCGATTAGTGGATCCGTAGGAGAGCTATCGTGCGAACACGGTGCCTGCACGGAATCACGCCGTTAACATTGCACCTGGGGACAGGGATTGCGATACACAATACCGGTGTAGTGTGGTATCCGACGATACTACATTTTGAATAGAACATCGAGTTCTGTAAACCTTCGTTATACTATCCTCAAACCAAATAGACGACTGGGATCGTATTGGCTCGTATTGGCTCAGTCGTCCGTTTGGTTTGAGGATACTATAGTGCAATTTGACGGCCGGTGGTTATAATTCGTTTATAGTTGTAGAGTCGTTCAGATTTTTTCTTGGGATAATTTTATTTCCTGAGTTCGGCATGCTTTTATACTATTTGCTTACCCGAGTTCAGTACAAAGTGCTATTATGTCGTGTATGCCGAAAACGGTTGGAGTAGAAAAATCATTTTCAACACACCTGCTCGTAAAGTAGGTCTTATTACAGCGTATTTACACTGATAATGCAGAATATTACCCATGCCGTGCCTTTTAGATTACATTATCGCACTAGTGCCTTTTCATTACATATCTTTTTAAATAATGCAGAATATTACCCATGCCGTGACTTTTACATTACATTATCGCACTAGTGCCTTTTCATTACATATCTTTTAACATTTTCATTTTTTATTTTTTTTTTCCTCGCAAATGTGTTGAAAAACGTCGTATGAAACACGTGAGCATTGGTCATTACACTTGTATCATAATGTACTATTACAAAACAATCAGAAGAGTTGCTGTAAGGACTACAATAACACGCTCAAGAGGATCTACGCAAGGCCATGTTCTCTTGATAAGAGTATCGTGTGCAAATAATTCCGAGTACCTACTGTTCGTTGAACCAGAAAAAAAAGCAAGGTAACATGCAAGAGATGGAAGATAGTGAAGATGGAGAGTAAGAGAACCAGGAACGAACAACTGAAACTGGTGTTTACTCTACCTCAGGCCACAGGACATAGTCTTCCACGAACACGGAAGTAAGAAAACTTTCTTCCTCCTCAATCGGTCTTTCATTGCTGAGAATCATAATCTACCACTACCGACTACAGTACGCTATTTCTTACAAGTCTCACTACGTAACTAACTACCTATTTAAATCCGGGCACAAGTAGCTGCCACTCCCACCAGCATCCTTAAGTTATTATTAGTGGTAGTCGCTTTTGGTAATAGATATGTTTTATTACATTTTATTCACTTTATTCCTCGGTGATAAGGAAAAAAGTGTATGGCGTCGTCTGTACAAGAGATGGAAGAAGAGTAATTTTATTGAAGGTGGTTAGAGGAGGCTCTAAGCGTTCGCAGTTCTTACTCTACTCTACAGTCAGTGTTCAAGAAAATCGGTATTCCTAACAGATCTTAGTACCAACCGCTTAAGAGTTCGCAGTAAGCTCGATTCTCCATACAAACGTAGTTACGCTCTCATTTTAAAACTACGTGTTGGATTGTAACGATACTTTGCATATACAATGACATGAGGTACATCTAAGGCTGAAATTAGTTTATATGGCTTCAGATACCATAGGGAAAAAAATACAGCGAATTTAAATTTTTCATACAAAACTTGTTTTTGCTGCATTTCATTTGTTTTATAAAGTGGAGCCATATAAACTAATTTCAGCCTTAGATGTACCTCATGTCATTGTATATGCAAAGTTTCGTTACAATCCAACACGTAGTTTTAAAATGAGAGCGTAACTCCGTTTGTATGGGAAGGTGTAATTCGGCCTAGCTTACTGCGGCCTCTTAAATTCAGTCACAACCCGTTTCCACCTGCCTTATTTCGCCGGGACTCGGGTGCGGAATCCGCAATGCCCCACGACGCGGTCGCCGCCATTAATTCCCGGCGCTGATTCACGGGGAATGCTTAATTACAACAGCACTTACAGATGACTCGCCTGATTCATGGCGGCCATATTGGATGCGGTGACGGACGACTTGATTTGTGAGGACACTGTACAGTCAACGTCGATGTTTGAGGTGCAGATTATTGATTCAGGCAATTCTAGAGCTTATTTGATACCTAATCTCGATTTATATATCGTCGGGTGACAAGCAAAACTCACTAAGTAACAAATACCTACCTAAATCAAAGGCCGTATCTCGATATGGACTACGTATCGAGATACGAGGTTTTGAAGAGCAGTGACAGTTTTGGTAGTGACTTTTGCTTGTCACCCGACGATATATGGGAATATGGTTGAAGTGTGTTGTGGGCGATGGGCTAGCATTTTCATTCATTAGAACCATCCTATTACTGCACCATCTTTTAACCTACGACTGCTAGAAGTGGCATTGTAAATAAAATTATATGTGCAGTCAAGGGCAAAAATATGTATCAACTTAATCTAAACCCAATTCGTCCATATTTCTGATTTTATTTTAACTGTTTTCTTTTTTATTATGGAGGAGCGGGTCTTCCTGAGACAGGTATTTTTTACCTACAAGGAAGACCCAACCCTGTTGTCATTTTGTACGCGTTTTTTATGAAATAAATAATTTTCATTTTCAATCATTTTCATTTCATTTCAATCCTCTCATAAATATGTACCCAAACCTTAATCCGCTGACATAAGAGCGATGGGACATATTTATGAGGAAGTTGTATGCACCCATATTTTTACACTTAACTGTGCTTCTGCTGACCCCTTTTGAGAATACAGGGTGGGCATCCAACAGAGTTGTGCTAAGCTGCACGTCCATGCAAGTGACACACGTCAGAATACTATGGATTGAAAAATCGAGTTAGGTATAGCAAGCATCAGATATCAAGTTTTGCACGTCTTTGGTGGATTCCCACCTAGGCTCGGTTATTTCAAACTACGATTGTAAGCAACGACCGTTAATATCTATTTGTATGGGATGTTTGACACCTCTCTCTATGAAGTATGAAATGACGATTAGGTACCGATCAGTAAATAGTGGTCGGAGCAACCCATTAACCTAGCAATATAACTACGTAATAGTATTTTATGCGTGAGTTGCGATGCGAGCCTCGGCGAGCATCGCAATTAAAGACGCCACGAGCGTTTTTAGACCAGTTATACAACGTTCGTTACATACAATACTTTTACTACGACTAGGTAATTTAAGATAAATTGCATATTTTTGACTTTTCAGGCAGCATGTTTGCTACTCACGCAATTTATTCAGGAGGAGGAGGAGGAGGATTTATTTTCTTCTTAGTCAATTTTGAAAGGTTAGATTTTAAGATTATAACTATTCGTTATTATTATTACCAATTAAGATTTTATTCGTGTTTGTAAAGAATAAAATGTACGTTACATTTTATTCTTCACAAACACGAATAAAATCTTAATTGGCAGTAATTATAACGAATAGTTATAATATTTCGTCTTTTAATTTTGAACTGGAAATGGTGGGAAATCAGAATGATGACACCTCTTGTTCATGGTTTGTTTGTTTTGTTTTTAATTTGTTTGCACTTGCCAACCGAACCAAACCGCATCTGAAATGTTTATTTTTACAAATAATACCAAGAGTTGATAAAAAATAACACAAAAGACAATGAATAATTTTTATTTTAGTGCTTGGTCGTAAATGAAACTTTTATTTCGAAATACCTATTTGTTTTTGAAGTTGGTACAGTCGCCATCACATACATCGGAGCAAACAAGCACGTGACAAACATCGGAAAACACCTCTATTTTCAAGGCATTAGGGTGCATGTGCCGACTTTTTGAACATCTATAGTGTACCGATGTATATGATGGCGACTGTACCACTGACAGTGCTGTTATGAAAAATGTATGAAACATAACAGCACGCTAAACAGTTCGTTTTTGGGCCATAGAGCATATAGAGTTTTCGACGACTTATTATCGGTGTCATTATATTTGAGTTAGTGCCTATATAAAATAAATGGCAGATAACAAACAGTACCGGTGTAGAAAATAGTATTTTTCACAATCGTGTTATAATAGAGAGCTTTTTAGTCGAGTACCGTGTTTAGGCCACGAAGCTTGCTGAGTGGCCTAAGTAAGGTACGAGATTAAAAAGCTTGATTATAACACTATTGTGAACAATACTTTTTTGTACGAGTTCATTAAAATTAATTTTCTACGAGTCAACTGAACTAATTAAACAAACTCGATACTGTTGAAACGAAGTGCAGCCTATCGCTCGTACGCTCGTTGATGTCTTTTAAGACATCAACGAGCGTACGACATCAACGAGTAAACTCAATAATCAAAGCGATTATATTGGTCCAATTCATTAGTTCGGTAAAGCAGCCACGTGATTGGTCGAATTTATTTTAGTTCTATTTTCAATTTTTTTTTTGGTTGTCTGGAGCGTATCGAAACAGTTATTTCGATTGTTTCGACAGTAACATGGACTACAACTATGAAAAGAGTGACGTTGCAGTATTCTCTATGAAATCCTAATACACAGATTTTAATCGAGGAGTACAAAAAGGCTATTTACATTCTCACCTAGTCTTATTGCAGGATTCGTATCGAGATTAGAATGTACTGACGTGTCATAACACAAACTAGGCTCCTCCGACCCGATCGTCAGCTATTCAGACATGGCTTACGAAATGTCCACGCTCGCTATATATGCCTTCGCAATGCATTTCAATGCGAATGAGCCAATAAATCCTTAGCTGAATGCTGCGTTGCTGCTGTCAAGTGTTGCCAGCACAAAAGGTAAATTAAATTGACGGGTAGGGCCCGGGGCGTCAATAAATTAAGTGCGAAAGAAAAAATCAAGTTCAATTAAAAAAAGAAATAGGATTCCTCAATGATCTAGCCTTAGTAAAAATGTATGTGATTGAATCCAACTAATATGGCCAATGGTTAGCTGGTAGAGGATGCTATTTGGCATTAAGCTCGCCATTTGGACTTTTTTTTGTATTTTGTGCAATAAAGTTTAAGGCCCTTATCACACTTGCGATTTGCGAGCGAGTTGAAAGCGAAGCGAGCACGCAGCGAGTTCGCCGCGAGTGCGTAACGATCTCGCCGCGAGCGCGTAACGAGTTCGGCGCGAGCGCGTCACGATTTCGCGCGCGCTACGTGTTCGCTCCGTACTCGCGGGAAAATCCCTACTCTATACTTGAAAGGTTTAGGTACTTAATTTAATGTAAACAAACAAAACCACGTGACTTGGTCATTCAGCCAATAAGATAATACCATAGATACAAAAGGTTGCTATGATTGGTTGAATGACCAAGTCACGTGGTTTTGTTTGTTTACATTTAGTTAAGTAACTAAACCTTTCAAGTATAGACGCGGCGAAATCGCCACGCACTCGCGACGAACTCGTTACGCGCTCGCGGCGAGATCGTTACGCACTCGCGACGAACTCGTTACGCGCTCGCAGCGAGATCGTTACGCACTCGCGACGAACTCGTTACGCGCTCGCGGCGAGATCGTTACGCACTCGCGACGAACTCGTTACGCGCACGTGGCGAGATCGTTACGCACTCGCGACGAACTCGTTACGCGCTCGCGGCGAGATCGTTACGCACTCGCGACGAACTCGTTACGCGCTCGCGGCGAGATCGTTACGCACTCGCGACGAACTCGTTACGCGCTCGCGGCGAGATCGTTACGCACTCGCGACGAACTCGATACGCGCTCGCGGCGAGATCGTTACGCACTCGCGGCGAATTCGCTGCGTGCTCGCTTCGCTTTCAACTCGCTCGCAAATCGCAAGTGTGATAAGGGCCTTAATAAATAAATAAATAATATTGTAGTGAAAGTTTGGTTTGCTAGAGACGATAAAAAACCGGCAAAATGTGTAAAATTGCAAGTTGACAACAAGAAATGCATAGCTACGCGATATACAGGTGCTGTACCTACTTAATATTATACTTAATGACAGTTTATTTGATAAGTCAGATTGTGGGCAGTTAAATAATTAAGAAAATGCTTATGACGCCAGTCATACACTGAATCGAATAAAGTATCTTTTCGACACAATTTTAACTAAGTGCTAAAATGCCCTGCGCAAATAAAGCACAGGAAATCGTTAAACTAACGTCAGGTATACATTGGCAACACCCTGGCAACACCACAGGCTGCAGCGTGATAAGCACGTCTAGCGCGATATCCAATCTAAATTGTGGCCATTTATTACAGCTGTCGGCATACCGAGTCTAAGGTGCTGGCCGAAATGTATCACATTCCCTCAGCACGGTCCTACAAACAAGCTACATGGACTAATCTACATATACTAATATGGGGCGGTGCCGACCCTGTTACTGAACTTTGTACAGTTTGTACGGAGTCTTCCAAAAGAATAATCCCATAAAAGACATTCCATGTAAAAATAGGCCAAGTCTCGAAACTCTTCCACAGTAAAAAGCTAGTGGTGAGATATTTCGTAGAGCCAAGTCAGGCATTCTTATTAATTTTTATTTACTTGCTCAATAAAATTCTACAACTTGGGAATCACACAAGTTTACTGCATTTACTATTATTTGCATACCTGAAACTATGTAAGTGTGATTGCCAAGTTAATAATAAGAATGCCCGACTTGGCTCTACGAAATATCTCACCACTTTTTACTGTGGAAGAGTTTCGAGACTTGGCCTATTTTTACATGGAATGTTTCTTATGGGATCTCATTTCTTTTTGTAGACTTTGTATGGGAGTGTTATTTTTCACCTCACTAGCTCGGAAAGCCCGTTTTGTATGTTTGATACCTATCTATTGAGAAAATCGCTTATTATCCACATGTGAAGAAAGTAGACGTAGAACGTTAAAAGTACTATGACGTAGAACGTTAAATATTTATTTTCCTGACATATTTTTTTTTTACCATTTTTTTTACTTTTTTTACCTTTCTTTTTGTTTTTATTTTTTTTATATTTTTTTTTCTTACCCTTTTTTTATTTTCCTCGCTGTAGTAAGGTGAAAAGTTTTGTGTTATACACGGGTGAAAAGTTATTTTACGTCTCGTGTGTACAACACTCGCAGGTAAAATACAAATTTCCCCCCTTGTATATATAACGATTGTAAGTATAGTTTTGCAGGAAGAAACTGTAAAAGTAACTTTGTAATCGCATGTATTTGTACAGGATTACTTATGCAGTTTGTATATCTCTGAAACTTGACTAAAATTGCAATATTTTTAGGTTTTTTTATGAATTAATAGGCTAAAAACTAATTATGTTTGGAGTTTGTGGGTCTGCTAGAAGTACCTTAGAATGAGATGCACCGTTGCATTTGTGGGGTGGTGGTTGAGGAAAACGGGCACCGTGGTTTGAGCTGTCAGAGGTGTGCGGGGCGTTTTCCGAGGCACCACGCCATAAATGATTTGATTCGTCGGGCTTTGGTTTCGGCCAACGTGCCTTGTGTCCTGGAGCCTCCGGGGTTGTGCCGCACAGATGGGAAAAGACCAGATGGTCTAACGTTGGTTCCATGGCAGAAAGGGCGGTGCCTCTTGTGGGACGCTACATGCGTAAGCATTTTGGGTGTGCCCCGTCCCATTTGAGCCACACCATCAGATCCGCGGCGTCGCGTCGGCCGCCGAGTCGGCGGCTCGGATGAAACATGCCAAGTACTCTGCCTTGGAGCCAATGTACGACTTTGTGCCAGTGGCGGTGGAGACTGCGGGATCGTGGGGTACGGAGGCCAAAGACTTCATGCGGAGTTTGGGGTCGCCGGCTTAGGGATAGGGGGCTGCGATCCTCGTTCCGGATCGTTCCTGGCTCAACAGATTTCGTTGGCCATCCAGCGTGGCAACGCTGCCAGTGTCATGGGAACTTTTGGGCCACCAACGATCCGGGGCGGTCCTTTTTGTTAGTTTAATGTTATACTTTAATTCTCATGTAAGTGAATTGTAAATATTCTCCTTAGAATTATGTTGATCATTATGAGTATGTCAGTGACAAAACTAAGGAACTTAATAGTTCGTAAACTAATAGTTAAAATTGAATGCTAAGTATTGAGAATATATCTAGGTCCTATTACGCCCTACATTAAATGTTACTGAAAATTCAGAGTTCTAGCTTTAGCCAGCACGAAATTACAGGATGTTGAAAATAGCCTGAATGGCTTCGAGAAAAGGATGGTAACGGCCGTACCTCTTTTTTTTGCTTGACTTGGCGGGGGGCACATCCGTGAATGGCGTGAGCGTGACACTTGCTGTCTCTTCTGAAAGTCTTGATTGGCGGTGAAAAGGTTATCAAGTTCGACGCGGGCCGAGCTGCGGGCCCAGCTAGAGCAAGCCAATAAAGAAAAGAAATAAAGATACATTTATTCACTAACACACAGGACACACTATATTAAACAAAAAAAATAAAAATAACAGTAAAAAACATGTAACAAGTGTGTCTCTGCGGCAGTGAACCGGACACTGGCTCAGCATTATGCTGAGGTGTCAGTCAGACACCTACAGCGCTGATTTTCAGCCAGCACCGTTGGTGACTCACGGAAACGTCATACAATTATAAATACACTAGCTGTTGCCCGCGACTTCGTCCGCGTAGAACTTTTTATCGTCTTAGAAAATGATTTCTCTCAATACAAAATTTGAACCCTCTTTTAGGGGATAATTAAAAAAAAAGTTGATGTTCATTTTCTAGTTTGTGAACAAACAGTCTAAAACCAAAGTTAAAAATCTCATACTTTAAAAATGCCTTGAAATACTCAAACTTTGAACCAATTTTAACACTCTTAGGGGATGAATTTGGAAAAACTCTGAAATCAGTTTTGTAGTCTTTTAACGTACGGAATAAGACCGAAGTTAAAAATCTCTTACTCACACTTTAAAATTTTATTGCTCGCCATTTAAAATTAGAACCCCCTTTTAAACCCCCTTAGAGGTTGAATTTTTCTAATCGCTGAAAGAACATTTTTCGTAAACTTTTAAGTCTCTAGCTCAAAAAAAGTGTTGCCCATACAAAGCTTTCTTAACCCCCTTAGGGGTGGAATTTTCTAAAACTCTGAAAGTACTTTATTATTAATTTTAATAAGTAACATTTTGAATAGTTTTAAGTCTAGTAAAAAAAAAAGTTTTTCCCACACAACACTGGCTACCCTTCTTAAGAATCTTAAGGATCCCCTTAGGGATGGAGTTTTCTAAAACGCTGAAAGTTCTTTTTAAGTATTCTAATAAGTAATCTTTTTGCAAAGTTTTAAGTCTAACTCAAAAAAAAGTGTTGCCCATGCAAAGCTTGCTCTCCTTTTTAACCCTATTAGGAGTGGAATTTTCTAAAACGATTTGTGTTCTTTTTTTGTATTTTAATAAGTAATCTTTCTACAAAGTTTCAAGTCTCTAACTCAAAAACATAAACTTTCCCTGATAAAAACTTTGCACCCCTTTTTATCCCCCTTAGGGATAGATTTTTTCAAAACGCTGAAAGTCTTTTTTTTTGTATTTTTATAAGTAATCTTTCTACAAAGTTTTAAGTGTCTAGCTCAGAAAAAGTGTTCCCCATACAAACCTTGCACCCTTTTTTAACCCCCTTAGGGAATGATTTTTGTAAAACGCCGAATGTAGTATTTTTCATGTTCTAATAAGTAATTTTTCGTCAAAATTTTAAGTCTCTATTAAAAAAAAATATGTTTTTCCCATACAAACTTTGCACCCTATTTTACCCCCTTAGGGGTGAAATTTTCCAAAACGCTGAAAGTACTTTCTTTGTATTTAAATAATCTTTCTACAAAGTTTTAGGACTCTAGCTAAAAAAAATAGTTTCCCACATACAAACTTTGCACCCCTATTTTAGCCCCCTATTTTTAGGGGTAGAATTTTCTAAAACGCTGAAAGTACTTAATTTGTATTCTGATGACTAATCTTTCTACAAAGTTTTAAGTCTCCATTTAAAAAAAATATTGTTTCCCCCATACAAAATTTGCACCCCTATTTTACCCCCTTAGGGGTAGATTTTATTAAAACACTGAATCTAGGTACTTTATTTGTATTCTAATGAATAATTTCTCTACAAAGTTTTAAGTCTCTATTTTAAAAAAAGTAGTTTTTCCCATACAAACTTTGCACTCTATTTTACCCCTTTAGGGGTAGAATTTTCTAAAACCCTGAAAGTTCTTTATTTGTTTTCTAATGACTGATCTTTCTACAAAGTTTTAAGTCTCTATTTAAAAAAAAATGTTTCCCCTATACAAACCTTGCACCCCTATTTTACCCCCGTAGGGGTGGAATTTTCCAAAACGCTGAAAGTGTTTCATTTGTATTCTAATAACTAATTTTTCTACAAAGTTTAAGTCTATAGCTCAAAAAAAAAAGGTTCTCCCATACAAACTTTGCACCCCCATTTTACCCCCTTAGGGGTAGAATTTTCAAAAATCCCTTTTTATCCCTAGCCCACGTTATAAAAGCAACATACTGTGCAAAAATCAACTCTCTAAGATTAGTAGTTTCGGCTGTGCGTTGATGAGTGAGTGAGTGAGTGAATAAGTCAGTCAGGACATAGGCATTTATTATGTATAAATAGATAGAAGATAATGAAACTCCCATTGAAATATCTCAAAAAATTATGAAGCTACATCCGTTTTAATGTCGCTTGTTAGAGTGAGAAAACGATGAGGGACTGTGACGTCAATATACTCGAGCGTCATAGTAAAAAACAATCGTTTCATATGAAGGTGCGTTTTGCGGAAAAGGGACAGAACATACCCCCTCTTAAAACTTTGGACTCTTATAACTTAATCATTACCTATATAACCTCTTGCTTTGTTTTTTTCTCCATTTGACTATATTTATTTTAAATTCTTTTTCGAGAAAATACATTATGATTATTTACCATATTTTCGATTCCTGAGCTATAACCACGAACTTCGGAATTCGAAAATATTCGGGTATCTCTATCTCTATCGCACTAACCATACTCGAGTGACAGGGATGCAAATATATGAACATTGAGTATCGGTTTTCGTGGTAGTCGCCGCAGGTACTTTGGCTGAATGCGCCGAGCGCGTGCCATTGTCATTCAAAAAAAACAAATTCGTGTTAATTATATTGTTCAAATTTGTTGATTTCATTTATTGAAATTACGACATAAAACGACATTTGCGCATATAAGTTCTCATATCAGAATCGAATATTTTTTTATGGTTTATATTTTAGCATTTGTCTCGTAAAGGTCTATCGTAGACGGGATTTAAATTATTAATAAGTGAAAGGCAAAGCAATTCCGCCATTTTGACGAAAATTTGACGGTTCTTATAGCTGACAGTTAGAGCAGCGTTTGATTTCAATAAAAATAAATGAAAAATTAAATGAAGTCGTATATTTCGGAAAATTAATTAACTGTCGCAGTTGGATAAAAACTATCCTAAGTTGCAGCTAAAATAATAATGTACCTGTATAAAATGTTTCATATTTTTCCGTTCATGGGATGCTGAGAACATTCGAACCGCGCAAAGCTTAGTTTCAAACTGGCTGATTCTTTTTTTAATTTAGAGATTTATTATAAGTGGAGATAAAAATGTTTTTTTTAAAGTCGTAGTTCTGGAGCGAGCCTCCATGACTACGTTTGGACGCCGGCGAGTTTCCAAAGGGGCAACCCGTGGGAACATAAAAATAGTCGAGGACGGAAAAGATTCGCCACTTTTCGACTTTATTTCAAGCCGTTAAGGTCCAAAATTGTCGAACAATTTCATTCCCCGGTTGTACCTAGTACCTATCTACCCAAGTTGGTTTATGTTAATGAGAATATGCACTTTCATACTGCAGCTATCGATAATGGCGTCGGTTTACGCCCGGAGTGTATCTAATGCACTAATTTAGTTAGATGTAGCGTGCTCCATATTATTGAACCATCAAGTATATAATAGTTCAATCTTCGTGGGGTCTAAATTATGTTGGTCGACCAACACACCTTGAGCTTTTGAAAAACCATATAGCCTTAACTACTCGTAAACTTTACCTACTCATCTTGAACTTTTTTTAATGCACTTGGGTCCATTTTGTAAGTACATAGCCGTAGTAGAGGTAAGTTATTTTTCTAGCCTATACCCAATGATGTTGTTTGCGGCACGCGTTCGCAAACAAAAGCAGATAAGGCCATTGTGTACAGTCGCCATCACATACATCGGAACAAACAAGCACGTCACAAACATCGGAACACACTTCTATTTTCAAGGCATTAGGGTGCATGTGCCGATATTTTTGAACACCTATAGTGTACCTAGGTATGTGATGGCGACTGTACCTGGCTAACAAAGAACCATTCATGAGCCCACTTCAAATAATCTAAATTCTAAACTATACCGAGGAAGGCATCTAAATCGTCGCGCTATCTCCGTCTAGGTCTGCCCCGTTTGCGTCGTCCTTGCGGTATCCACTTGGTGGCTTTTCTAACTAGCCCACCTATTCGGGTGCAATGCAACTAATGCAAGCGACAGAGGTGACTGCAGCAGGGCTAGCACAACTGACGCTGCGCCGCGACGAGAGTCGAGAAAGATCTACCCTCCTCCTTCTAATCTTCACGGTGCAAGTGAGACAGGAGACGCTCAGTCGCGCGCGAAACGACTAAGCAGCAAGTTGTGCTAGACGTACTGGGCCGTAGCCAGAGTTGAATTTAAAATAGGGCAGCCGTAATTACGGGTAGGAGGGCGCAAGTCAAAATTTAACTTGATTCAATCTGTGTGAGGCAGGGCAATGGTATTTTAAGGTAGGGCATTGCCCCACAAGCCCCCCCCTAGCTACGGCCCTGGGTGACTGGCGTACTTAGTCCCACTTGAGTCTGGCAGTTTTCTCGTATACGTCAGCTCTGCTTGTTTTGGAGGTGAGTCTATAACCACAGGTCAAATGGTCAGACTTGTAACTTTGTGAAACGGGCCACGGATATTGCATTGCATCCATTTGCATTTTCCAAAAGCACGCAAAATAGGCAAATAAAGCAGAACTTGTGATCTTATTAAAAACTCACCAGGATTCCCGGGAACAAACACCGGATGTCCATATGACCGGCTGTTCTCCTCTACAGGTCGCATAAAATTTCTCAACCAATTCTCGTGATTTGTGACCTTGTTTAATATGTACCTACTTAGGTATAGATTTTTGTATCGACTCAGATTTAGAGAAAAAATTGAAATCAAGTTAACGCTTGCAAGTTATAATATAATTATATTTTTTGTAATTTTTTTTTTTTTTTGAAATTTGAAGATCAATGTATAACTTTACATATTTGCTCTTGTCTAGCAGCCTTAATAAATTATTGTCATCTGTATTTTTATATGTAATGGATATACATTTATAAATTTGGACAGAACAATACATAAAATATGCAGGAGCAATACCTAGGTACAATTAATAATAACATTTAAAAATAAAATAAAATTACAGTAACGTATCAAAACTTTGCCCTTTAGGCAGGGTGCCCATCACACAGGCAGCATTCCCGCGTTGAATAGCAATCGCTATTCTTTGAGCGAGAAAGCTGCCTGCGCGAGGGTCACCCGTTGCGTCCCTCAACCGCTTGCTGATCTCCTTGTGGAGCCCACGCGCGCTTTTTCCCCAAGGACCGAGTGTCTCGACGCCAAATGCGACAAAGTCGTACTGGGCGCCGAGACAGCTATATTTCCCGACCTTGGATCGCTCTCGGGCATCCGCCGCTGCCCCGGCTAGTTTGGACGTGACTGGCAAGTAGGACGCTGCCAACGTATCAGCGCAAGTAGCGTCCCACACCAGTGCACGGCCCATTCGCCAGGGGATCAACGTCATTTTTGTAATTATATTTACTCCCTTTTGATAAATTGACACACAAATATTCTGACAATAGGGCCTGTATACACATTGATTACTTTGATTAGTGCGAGTTCATACATTTGTGGCAAGTGCGAGTAGCTTTTGTATGGACTAATAAAACTTATATTAGTACTCAGCGCTTTAGGTATTACGTCCACGATGGACTCGCACGCGCACTAATCACTAATCAATGTGTAAACAGGCCCTTAGCGCCACTCGGATTTTAAATAGGAAACATTACGCAAAACTCTTCGTAGGTGGCGACACTAGCAGCTTTGACGTTGTATCTCGTTCGCACTTGCGGTATTGTCTATGCAAGCATCCTTGTCACTCATTTGACAATCAATTGTGCATGTGTGTGTGAATCCCTATATTTCTATACTGGCTTACTATTAGTGGTAGTGCTGCCTCTGGCGGCAGAACATTGCAGTAATGTTCCCTATTCACCGCTCACCATCACCACAGAGTACTTCGAGCAACACGGCCTTCCTTCCGTGTTGCTCGAAGGCGTAAACCAAACAGCGGCGCTACCCTTAGAGCATTAAACCAACCGGAGTAGCCATTGCCAGGCGTTCCCCTCTGCCAAAGGTACGAGACCGCCGGTCATAGCGGTTATATAAAACTAGTTGCCGCGCGCTCCGCGCCATTCAATGAATCGCAGTGAGCGCGGAATGACCTGAGCTAAAAATGCCGAATTGCAACGTGTTCTTGTGTAATAAGAGATCAGAAATATCTAATGTACAAAAGGATAACGTTACTTTTCATCTGTTAGTATTATTACGTTTAAATATTATCAAATAGTGCATTAAATTTGCAAAAAACTAAAAAATATTGTCAATCTAACAGTGTTCCCACTTAATGGTACTAGCTCTACTTTTGGGTATTTTTTAAAGTTGACTGTATAAATGTTTAATTATAAGTTCTACTTTAAATTCGTTATTATTAACACAGTTTATCCAATAAAAATGGTACCAACCATAAATAACGTGAAATTTATAATTGTAGATGTTTAATTAATTAATGATGGATTACTGTTTGCAAATTCATTTATTCTTTTATTTTCACCATATAATATTTTTATTTAATGTTTTAAATATAATATGTTTAGGCTGTATTTTATTAATTATACGGAATTTACGATCGTCACTTGTTCAGTAAATATGCATTTTTAATTTGTTACTCTAGCAACACTGTACTAGGAAAGTTAGTGAAGGGACAGCACAAAAACAAATGTCGATAAACATTATAAGTATGTTATTCTTATAATTTATTTTTCAGATTCCCAAAAGATGTAATGATTCAGGATGTCTGTATCCGAGCTTGTGGAAATCATGTGTCGTGGACTCCTAAACGAGACTAGCACTATTTGCTCCCAGCATTTTGAATGTTATTTTATAAAAGTTGCTTTTTATTCTTTGTTTCTTGTTTTATGTTATCTCCAAAAGATACAGTATAGTGTTAACCTGTCCTGCCTGAACCAAAATTCAGGACAGTTATTCATGTGGAAAAAACATCCTGTTATCCGTTTACCGTCTGTCCAAAGATCGTATGTTACGTGCATAAAAAAAAATCCCTTTTAATAAGTACCGATCATGGCATTTTAATATGATATCCTATGGCCGCCTTCCATCTCCATCATCAGACCAGCTCGATAGTACTCGATGGTATAATATGTTATATCTCGAAAACTGTACAAGATATCGAAAAACTTGATATTATAAAAATTGTGGCAAATTTAATCACCTTTCATTTTGTTTAGAATAGTTATGTCGCTAGGACGCATAGTTTCCGAGATATAGGTGAAAAACCGAATAATGGGACTTTGAAACCCCCCCTCCCCTCCGGCTCAAGGGTTACGGGCAAGGACTTTTGATATGTTTACCTCCTAACTAGTCCAAACAAAGTTACGAAGTCAAAAATTGTGTTTCATGCATTTCCCTCTATACCTTTTTTGTGCATTCGTTTCCGGACCTACATGAAATATCGATAAGTTTATTATTTATTATCGACGTGTTCCTCGCACTATCGATGTTTACTTCGAGCTGACGTCATCTCTTTCACGGACAGGTTGTCTGTGTATGTGTTTGTACTTGTGTGAGTATAGTTTATGCTGGTGTTTGATAATTTTGTCGTGTGCGTGTGTAGTGACACTATCGGAAAAATGCATTGGTGTTAACATGATTTGTGTGCGTTGCCTCGTCCCCCACGCCGAAAACGGCAGACTTTTTTAGATAGAAAAGTGTGCGCGTGTCGTCTCCGGTTGGTTTAATGCTCTAAGGCGCTACCACGAACTTCGAATGTTCGAATCTCGAACTTCGTATATTTCCGTCTCTATCACACATATGGTTTATGGTACTCGACGGCATACGGCGAGGGCGACTGGCGAGGCGCAGGCAGGCATAAGGCGTAGCGCGCTTCAACCTATTGTAGACCTTTATAACAATGAAATAAGGTCCATTGGTGAATTGAACCGCGGTGCCTGCGCCGCGCCGCTTCTTAGGGCCTACCGCGAAAGGCATTCGAAGTTTTCTCTCTCTGTCATATTTGCAAGTTCGTACTTAAGTGCGACAGAGAGGGAAAACTTCGAATGCCGTTCGCGTGTAATTTAAAATACGTCTCCTTAGTACATTTTGTATATAAATGTTTTGAAGCGGCATCCAAGCGGCATCGCGCCCTCGCCGCCGCCGCGTCCTCGCCACGCCGTCTCTGTGTGGTTCACGCCGAAGACGACATGATGACATAATTTGTACTGGGATGACATGACATGACAGCTGTGTCAGAATGCAAATAGGAATGCAAATACTATAAAGCCACGTACACACCACTAACAGGGATGCGCTTTCCGTGAAAAAGATAAAATAGCCTAAATATCTCGTTATAACAATAATATCGTTCTTGCCTAGTTTTGGCCTATACGTAGACAAGTGTGTATACGGTTTATAAAATAATCATAAGGCACATCCCCACGGGCGAGCATAGCAGTCTGCCATGCAATCCACCCCATGATCCCGGCCCGTGTGGATAGTAAAGTTGCAGGCTGCGCGGTGTCCAGCAAAATCATAATCACTATCCCATTCTATCTAATATAAATATTTATAAGATACAAATGTCTGTATAGAAGACGCTACACGAGCGAAATCGGCAGGACTGCCAAGCAAGAACACAGAAAATATAGTATGGAGTGACCTTGATTTGGTTGGAAGCCGTTCGTCCACATGTGCTGAATCACGCTGCAGGACTGCATGCAGGCCTGCCAATTTCACTCGTGTAGCGTCTCCTTATATAATAAATAGTCCCTGGGCGACCGAGCTCTGCTCGAGTGAAAATAAAGAAACTACGTTGAAAACTAATTTTCCCAGACATGACACCTATCTCGATCGATTTCTCGCCCCCGTAACCACCTACATTCCAAATTTCATCGAAACCGTTAGAGCCGTTTCTGAGAACGTGATTGCAAATATATATACAAATATTGCTATTTTAATAGGATAGGATTTATATTTTTATTTCAACTTATTCCGTGTTCGTACTTCGTACGCTCAAGCCGTCCGCCGTGCTCGCACGTTTGGACGCGCTTATAATATACTGCTTCGCAGCATAGAGCATAGACTAGATAAATAAAAACAGCTCCACACCACACTATACTCTACACACTACACAGCGCTGTTCTATTCTACTTTACTCTGTGGCGCATCGGATACTTTCTTGTGAAAATGGTGTGTTGAATAAATTTTTTGTAAAAATTAATTACAGCGACTTGAAATACATACAGTACTTCATATTTTGCTAGCATAATATAGCATCCATTTAACCGTGTTACTGTTAATGTTATTTCTGTATAATATGAACAATTTTAAGGATAACAAGAACAAATCGGCGCTGAGCACAAGATGGGCTCAAATGTCCAAGCAAGAGCAAATAATAGAGAGAAAGAAAATGGAAATACAGGCGAAATTAGAGGCTCAAAAGCAGACTGCGGCCATGGCGGCGCAGGCTAAACTAACAAAGTACGTATTCTATATCTGCTAAGTTTTTTCTGTATCATGTAAGATGGGAGAATATTCCCCGGTATCTCTTAGTTTCAGGGTCAATAATTTAGAAAAACACTCATGTTACTCAGCAATCTTTATTATTTCGCATACATATGTCTTTCTAAAGATTCCTGACTCTGAAACGAATTGCTGTTTACTATTGTTAAAAAAAAAATATATAAGGATCCTATCCAATTCCACGCATTTTTTATTTTAGCCAATTGATCTAGAAATTGTAGTTAGTAGCTGCCTCTTTATGAAGCGAATGTGACAGGAACTAGTTGATTAAACAATTATTCAAAACGAACACTAGTTTTACACTCTTTTAGAGTCTAGTGGCACACAGTTTAACCTTGTGCCACCCATCATTATGCTTGTTTTGTATGTGAAACAAATCAATGTTTCGTATGTAGGTATGTGTTCAGAAAATAAAACTGAATATCAATCAAACAAAATAAATGCAACTTGTACTGTCATTGAATAGGGTTTTATATTCTAGTAAAATAGAATCTGAATTCAGTTATCCATTGACCAGCACAGGTTTAACTAAAATAACACCATACTGGCCTGTTTGTTATCTTATCATTGTATTCTTGTAATACTTATTTATTTGTATGGCATGGGTACACTTCTTTACAACTTTGTAATACTGGGACTCAAGAATTAATGAATTATTATTATATAGTATTAACGTCAGCTTTTTCAACTATTATCCAACAGGATATAATTTTGAACACCATTTTTTTTTTTTATCTAATACTAGAGACCGGGCTTTGCACTGGTTTATATATAAACCATATATGTATAATACATACATGTATTATACATAGTAGCTGTTACACATAATAGCCGTTTTGTAGGTTCTCCCTTTTGTAAGGAAATAATGTTTTCGATAAAAATTCAATTCCGTTTAATACTAGTTGTATAATAGTTCCTTTATTTATGAAAATATTCCACATTAACACAAATAAGGATACCACTCTTGTATGAGGAGTAGAAATTTTGCGTTTGTTTTTCTAACTATTTCGGTAACAAATTCAACAGGCGAAAAAAGGTCCATTACTAGGGAAAGCTACACGGCAAAGCTATATGGGTGATTCTACAACCGTTCCAACTGCCGTCAGTCCGCTGCTCGCATTATTGTCAAAGTTCTTGCAGATTTGAATCCCCTTTCCCAATGAATTGGTAGTAGTCCTGGACTTGTTAAAAATACCTGAACATGCTATGCCAGTTTGCCGGTACATTGACAATAATGCGAGCAGCGGACTGACGGCGGTTGGAACGCTCGTAGAATCACCCATATATAGGTTGTACGCGGGCTGGGTTTCCGCAACTCGACGTCATAAATGCGCCTATTTTGAGTAGAATCACCCATATGCTGACTGTTCTGCTACAAGCCCATGAGTCAAGAAGTGCAGTTGGAGACCACAATTTGACTTGGACAATATAACTTTAGGCTAAGAAACTGTAACTAACTTTATCTATGATCCCAGTTGGTCGAAATAAATGTCTTGAATTGAATTGAATAGTTTTTAAGTGCCCTTTATTTCGACAATAAAAACCTTTTAGGGTTTCTATTTAACAATGAAAATAAACTACATTAAACATTACTGCCATGTTTAGTCTACACTGATTTTGCTGTATATCATCCTATACCTACATATAAGGAAATAAATGCTCATCTATCTATCTACAGCCTTTCTTCCCCATGTTTTCTCACATATTTAGACTAATAATCCTTATTTTTAGACAAGGTCATCCTCCCATCTCCATAGCTGTCTTTTGTTTCCTTCTTCCTTCTCTTGGGTACCATTCTGATACTTGTTTTGTCTTTGATGACTGCTTTAGCCTAGTCACTACCAACCCTGCCTACGAAGCAAGAGGTCCTGGGTTCGAATCCCAGTAAGGGCAGGGCATCTATTTGTGTGATGAGCATGAATATTTTAAGTATGTTTATCTTCGTCTAGTACCCATAGTACAAGCTTTGCTTAGTTTGGGACTAGGTTGATTTGTGTAAGATTGTCCGCAATTTTTTTTTTAATTTTTTTTTGTCTCTTAAAATGAGAGCTTACAGTACTAATTATATTGTTTTATTATAGCTTTTGTTTGTGACATCCAAACACATACACACACACACATTTAATTAGTTAATAGTTTTATTTTGGATGTCCGCTTGCCAGTCGGCATAAGCCTCCTCCAGCCTTCTCCACTCATGTCTGTCTCTGGCAACCCTGTTCCAGGTGACACCAGCAACAGGGCTGATGTCGTCGTCCCATCTTTTGATCTGCCTGCCTCTCTTTCTTTTGCAGCCTCTTGGGTACCACTGGGTTACCTTTTTACTCCACTTATCTATGCCTCTTAAACACACACACACACACATTTAATTTGTTAATAGTTTTATTTTGGATGTCCGCTTGCCAGTCGGCATAAGCCTCCTCCAGCCTTCTCCACTCATGTCTGTCTCTGGCAACCCTGTTCCAGGTGACACCAGCAACAGGGCTGATGTCGTTGTCCCATCTTTTGATCTGCCTGCCTCTCTTTCTTTTGCAGCCTCTTGGGTACCACTGGGTTACCTTTTTACTCCACTTATCTATGCCTCTTATAGTGTGGCCTGACCACATCCATTTATGCCTCCTAATTTTTGTGACAACGTCCTGCACCTTGGTTTTGCTTCTTATGACTTGGTTCCTTATCGGATCTGCTTTTCTTACTCCTAGCATACTTCGTTCCATAGAAACTTGGCAGATGCGTAGTTTATGTAAATGTTTTTTGTGGGGGCCTGGAGGCCCAAGTTTGGCTGAATTATATTGTACTAAATCAGAAATGGTTCAGTACAGTTTAGCGCCTTGTACAATGGAGTAAAGTGCAACAGTCTAATCTAAACATATCTTTGACATTGACATGGACATGTTGGGAATGGTATATTTTGGTTGAGTTGAATGTTTTGGTCTAACCTAACCTATTATTATTATTATTCTAGTAGTGGCTTTCGGGCTGCCAAAGCCCTTATATCACTGCGACCATCGCTGATCTATTGTGATCGCTACTTACTACAATTCTTGGTCAAGTCCTGCAAACTCAAAGAATTGCAGGATTTTGTTGATCTCATGAAATTTGATCTCCTCCGGGAATAGATGTGTTTGCCCAAGAAGGAGTTACGACTGCGCATGAGGCAAGGGCAAGGGTTAGGATGTGTGTAGGCGTCTCCTCTGCTTCAAAGCAGAATCTGCACTGCCTTGTGTCACACAGTCCTATCGTTTGCATGTGCTTATTTAGGTGGCAGTGCCCAGTTAGCACCCTGACCAGCATGCGTAGGCGGTTCCTACTTAGCGCCAAGGCGTCAGAAGACGCCTTTTTGCTAAAGGCTCTAATAAGTGCCTTGGAATGTTTCAGTCCTGGGTTAGCTCTCCAGGCTTGAATGGTCTTGTAGAAACAATAGGCTTTTAGGCTCTGGTCCGCCGTGTCGCCCCCGCTCGTGCAAGCTCATCAGCCTTTTCATTTCCCTCGATACCTGCATGCCCTAACCTAACCTAACATCTTTAACAACAAAACATTTTACAATTTCCAGCCTAGGTTCAATAGATGATAAAAACCCTTCAAACATATTCTCCAACGATGGCAGCTTCATGAGCCAATACAAAGCTTTGCTGGAAAAACAGAAACAGGAAAAAGATGCTAAAGAGAGTCAGGCTAAACAAGAAGTGGCTAAAGCAATGGCCGCCAGCGTGCCGGAGGGCTATTCAGAGTCTCATGAGAGGGATGAACAGGAGTATTCTAACCATGACCATAATGAGAGAAGGAGGTCAGGTGACAAAGGGAACAGGTAGAAAACAGTACATTATTTGTCTCCGGCTATGTTCCTGATAGAATTTTCCTTGAGAGTCCGCAGTAAGCTCGATTCTCCATACAAACGTAGTTACGCTCTCATCTTAAAACTACGTGTTGGATTGTAACGAAACTTTGTAAATACAATGACTTGAGGTATATCTATGCCTGAAATTAGTTTATATGGCTTCAGATACCATAGGAAAAAAATACAGTGAATTTAAGTTTTTCGTACAAAACTTGTTTTTGCTGTATTTCGTTTGTTTTATAAACTGGAGCCATATAAACTAATTTCAGACATAGATATACCTCATGTCATTGTATATGCAAAGTTTCGTTACAATCCAACACGTAGTTCTAAAATGAGAGCGTAACTCCGTTTGTATGGGAAGCTGGAATTCGGCCTAGCTTACTGCGCACTCTTAAATGTGATTCTGATAATTTTTAATGGATTGCTGACCATATTAATATGATTAAAAAATATATGGCACTGGATACTAGCAATTTGGCCATAGTTTAGCTTTACACCATAATTATGTCGCCTAGTGACTGAAATACGGCCACATCTCAAAATGAAAACACATTTTATCTTGAAAGTAAAATAACTTTGAGATGAGACCATATTGCACTCACTAGGCGATGTAGTAGTACTAGTAGTTAGGTTTTCAGTTTACCTAATCAGTTAATTTACAATATTCACAATTGATTATTATTTTATAAAATTTCAGGGATAGACGTAGATGGAATGACAGAGGCAAGAACCGTACCAACAGCCCTATGGATGACAGAAAGAGATCAGACAAAATTCCACCATTGATGCAAATGCCTTTCATGCCACCTAGTGAGCAATCCCCAAACCATGAAAATTGGCAGGGAAATGGAGACCCAAACTCTAATGGAGGCTCTGATTCTGAACAAGGCATGGGTTACCCAGATTCTAATATGGGACATGGGCCTATGATGAGACCTGGCTCAAACATGGGGCCTGGGCCTAGGGGTCCTGGCCCAAACATGGGACCTGGACCTAGGGGTCCTGGCCCAAACATGGGACCCGGACCTAGGGGTCCTGGCCCAAACATGGGACCTGGACCTAGGGGTCCTGGCCCAAACATGGGACCCGGACCTATGGGTCCTGGCCCAAACATGGGGCCCGGACCTATGGGTCCTGGCTCAAACATGGGACCCGGACCTATGGGTCCTGGCCCAAACATGGGACCTGGACCTAGAGGTCCTGGCCCAAACATGGGACCTGGACCTAGAGGTCCTGGCCCAAACATGGGACTGGGGCCTAATAATATGGGACCTGGAATGAACATGGGTCATGGACCAATGATGGGACCAGGAGGCCACAATATGCCGCCTATGCCTCCGGGTGGACCCATGCCTCCAGGAGGACCCATGCCTCCAGGAGGTCCCATGCCTCCTGGAGGACCCATGCCACCGTTTATGGGAGGCCCTCACAACTACCCAATGCCACCTAACTGGGGACCCAATGGTCCAGGAGGACCTTGTGGCCGGGGACCTATGCCACCAAATATGTGTGGACCTGGGCCAAACGGGCCGATGCCCCCGTTTTTCGGCCCGCCATTCCCTAATCCATCAATGATGCGCCCCAATGGTCCGCCTAATTCAATGATGCCTCCAAACTCAATGAATAATGGCAATATGCCCTACATGGGTCGCCCTCCGTTTGGGCCAAATGGTCCAAATTTCAATAATGGCAATGGGCCTCCTAACATGCCGTTTATGCCCCCAAATTCAATGCCACCTATGATGCCTCCAAACAGCATGCCTCCGAACAGCATGCCTCCAAGCAGTATGCCTCCAAGCGGTATGCCTCCAAACAATATGCATCCAAGCAATATGCCACCAACAACCATGCCGTTACACAATATACCTGAACCAAAGTCAATGGATTCAATGCCAGAGCAGATGAATCTCCAGAACATTCCGCTGCCTCCGCCGCTCCTCAGCCACATTCCATCGCCCAAGGATATGCAACCTTCAACACCATCCAATCAAGGTATTATAGCTTTTAGAACAACTATTTTCACTCATACTTCTCTGGTCGCAATTTCTAAAATGATTAAAACAAAATTAACATTAGTTGGCCAAAAAGTTACTGATAAGCGATAATGAAATCGAGTTACTACACTTGTTTTATTTGAAGGGTTTAGGCACTTCAAATCCTGGCTATAATAATTCAAAGCCGGTTACTTTTAAATAAGTACATAAAAAGAACATAATATATCCGACCTTTTAAGTGTTATTGTTGATAATTGTAAAGTCATAACGACACTGTTTCTGTTCGTATTGGCCACTTTTTCATCACATTGGCCAATTTTGCTCAGACTGATCACTGTTTACTTGCATTGGCCACTGGCTTTACTCACTGGTCACTGTTTTTACTTGCATTGGCCACTGGTTTTACTCACTGGTCACTGTTTTTACTTGCATTGGCCACTGGTTTTACTCACTGGTCACTGTTTTTACTCACTGGTCATTGTTTTTACTTGCAATGGCCACTGGTTTTACTCACTGGTCACTGTTTTTACTTGCATTGGCCACTGTTTTTGCTCAGACTGGTCACTGTTTTTGGTCGCATTACATAGGTCGTTACGGATAGGCAGATCGTGGCCGCTAGACATTATGTTGACTCGTGGTGTGCAGTTTCCTCTGCAGATTCGTTGCCGCCACCCGTACAGCGCGCCGCTACGGAGGTCGCCAGGAACGGCGATCACTGGGAAAATGTCCTGAAGGCAATACACTCACAAGATCAAAATATGTGGTAAAGCCTTGCCACTGTAGACAGTTTTGTCCCTGCAGGATACGTGCTGTATTCTTTTTTATTATATTATTTTTCTACAATCAATGTGATTGGTGCAGTGTTATACAGATGTCGTCATTCGTCTTTTTCTGAAAACGACCTAACCTTACGCCTTGTGTAACTAACAGGCTGTATCCTCTGTATGGCTGTTACCCTCTCAGCATCTGACAGTTAACTTGTCGTCATACAAGAAGTTTGACGAGGCAGGTTAAGAAAAACCTATTTAACGAAAATTTGTATGAAGAAACAAGTTTTTATGGCTGATTCTTCTTTACTTTGCAAACTCTACTTGGGCTTGCATGGAATTCCCAAGATCAATTGGCTACATCATAATATTAGTACCTTGTATGACTTAACATCACATTATTAATGATTTTAGCTCAATAGAACTTTGGGAAATGAAAACTAAGATTTAACTTCACCATAATAAAGGAAAATCTATGACACATTTTGGACAGTTATTCTTTGATTGTTCTAAAACGAAGATTACGCTAACTTTTAAGGTTAAATGTTGTTTGCCAAATAGAACTAGAGACGAATGCTGCATTAGACACTGGTCTGGTAATTCACTATAACACTGCACTGAAACTATAGGTTGTAAGCCTAACCTTAAACATCCTTTGGCTTCCACTCTCTCTACCAAGTGTACTAAAGCTTTATATACTTACAGGTTCCTCCATAATACGAACTCGAACGAGTACAAGGCGTTCCGGGAGCTAGTGAATAAGTTGCGGTTGGAAAACCCGGAGAAGAAAACTGAAGTGAAGCCGGAGGATGTGTATGAGCCGGAGTTCTGCTTGGATGATGATTTTGATAGTGATGATGACAGCAAACCTGCGGATAAGTTTTGGTACGGTGAAAATTATGCTTGCCCTTGTATTTTGGTCGCTTACCAAAATACGCCTTAGATTTATTTTTAAGTTAAACTTTATGTAACCCTGAACAAAAAGATTGGTATGATAATGGCTGAAAGTTGGAGTCTTTCTTAATCAAATCGGCAATCAACCGAAGTTGGAATATCCCTCTAAACCATTACAAAATTCTAGCAGTTAAAGTTATTATTTATTTAACAAGTTTATTTATGTATATAATTTCAGTTTCGGCGACCAAGACTCCCAAAAACCCTGGAACCAGTTCAATCTAGGCCACAACAATTCAGTGAAACGCGAAGAAGCGAGTTCGCAGAGCGACGAGGAATCAGAGAGCAGACGGGAGCGACGCAAGAGGAAGAAGTCTCGTTGGGGGGACGAGCCCCCAGTCGCGGATATCAAGCCCCCGGGGGTCATAGCTCCACTACCGCCGGGAATCGTCGTGCCTTTGCCGCCGGGCATGCCGCCGCTACCGCCTCCACCAGGTATGACTCCCAAAAAACATAGGACTGTCAGTCTAGGTAGCTTTGTGAATAAGGACAGAAAAATGAGTCTGAACAAACAAGCGACGCAAGAGGAAGAACTCTCGCTGGGGGGACGAGCCCCCGGTCGCGGATATCAAACTCCCGGGGGTCATAGCTCCACTACCGCCGGGGGTCGTCGTGCCTTTGCCGCCGGGCATGCCGCCGCTACCGCCTCTATCAGGTATGACTCCCATAAAACCGGACCTTCAGTCTAGGTAGCTCTGTGAATAAGGACGCAAAACGAGCCTGAGAAGAAACGAGTGACGCAAGTGGAACAAGTCTCGCTGGGGGGACGAGCCCCCAGACGTGGATATCAAACCCCCGGGGGTCATAGCTCCACTAACGCCTCTACCAGGTATGACTATATCCAAAAAACATAGGACTGTCAGTCTAGGTAGCTTTGTGAATAAGGACACAGAAAAATGAGTCTTGAGAACAAACAAGCGACGCAAGAGGAAGAACTCTCGCTGGGGGGACGAGCCCCCAGTCGCGGATATTAAACCCCCGATCGTAGTGCCTTTGCCGCTGGGCATGACTCAAAAAACATGGGACCAGTTCAGCCTCTAAGAAGAAGAGAGCGACGCAAGAGGAAGTAGTTTCGATGGAAGGACGAGCCGCCAGTCGCAGATATTAAACCGTCGTAATCCCTTCGTCACCGGGCATGCCGCCGCTACCGCCTCTACCAGGTATGCCTCAAAAAAAATTGGGACTAGTTCAGTTGGTAGCTCTGAAAATAATGAGGCAAAACGGCGAGTCTGAGAAGCGAGAGCGACGCAAGAGGAAGATGTCTAACTTGACCGACGAGACCACGTATGATAAATAGTATCGTTCAACTGTAAGAATGTAGTTAGATCAGCTGACTGCGTGCGGAGGCTATGTGGAGATGCGGATCTGGTCCTCCTGCAAGAGACCTGGCTCTGCCCTGAGGATTTATCTTTTTTGGGAAGTCTAGATAACCGTTTTGCCTTTACTGGCAAATCGGCGGTGGACACCTCGGCCGGAATCCTGCGCGGGAGGCCGCAAGGCGGTGTCGCCCAGCTTTGGCGGAAAGACTTGTTTACAGCGGTATCTGTGGTGCAGTGCAGTAGTGTGCGTCTAGCGGCTGTAAAAATAAATCTACGAAAAACAGCAATGCTTATTTTCTGTGTGTACATTAGGGTGGATGGAAAATTTTTTTCTTCGATTTTGCCTAAGGCGGGGTTGTAAAAAGATAGTCTAGGGAAACATTATTAAATGTTCGTATGGACACTTTTCGAAATTATTAGTAGAAGTACTGCCGCAAGCCATCTGAAATATTGCCAAAAAAATAAAAATCTTGTTTACAATTTTTGTAGGAAAAATATATTTTATAATTAAATTACAGTTTTTATTGACATTTTACATGCTTATAATATCAAAATACCAAATTAAAACAAACAAATACGTAGTACCTAATCAATTTTTTCATACAAAGGCCCTAGTGTACATGCCAACGGACTCGAGAGATAACTTAGTAGAATTTACAAATTGTCTCGCTGAGATCAGTGCAATAATCGAGGCCCAAGACATTGAATCTGTTTTTATAGTGGGGGATTTTAATGCCCATCCAGGCGAACATTTTGCAACCGAGTTGATGCAGTTCTGCGCGGAACAGACATGGACGTGCGTTGACCTTGAACTATTACCGACTGATACGTACACTTTCGTGGTCGAAGCGCATGGCTGCCGGCGATGGCTCGACCATTTTGTTGTAAGCGAAGCCGCGATAAAACTTGCTATCAGTGCTACTGTATTATATGACACGTATTGGTCCGACCACTATCCTATTCTGATTAAGTGTAATATAGATCTAATTAGGCCTCAAATTCAGAGATCCTTTAAGAATGATTACGCAGTTATATGGAGTGAACGTGACACCGCACAGATAGATATATATAATAATGTAATCAAAAATTAAAGGATATCGATTTTCCGGTCGAATTTACGCAATGTGGTGACGGAATGTGTGACAATGTTAGTCATTGTCATCCGTTAGACGAGATGTATTATATACGTAAATATTATATGTACTTTGACGATGCCGTCGGAAAGGAGTTGTAATCATGCTAATCGTCATTGTAATAAAAAACATAGTCAAGTGGCTGGTTGGAATAGACATGTCCGTGATGCGCACGTAGGGGCTAGGAAATGTTTCCATCATTGGATCCAGTGTGGTAGACCTACTGTAGGGAATATTTACCATGAAATGTGCGAATCCAGAAAACGGTTCAAGGCCAAGTTGAAATGGTGCCAGAACAATGAGGAGCAAATTAAGAACGACTTGATTGCTCAACACCATCAAAACAAGAGTTTTGGGCAGTTCTGGAAAGCCGTGGCTAAACGGAACCCTAGGGCGGTCCTTCCTGTGAGCGTTGCGGGCGCGAATAGCCCTGGGGATGTAGCTAACCTTTTTCAACACCAATTCAGGGTACAATCAACGTTGAAAACTCAGCCGCAGGTGTTGGATGCTGGGCCGGTCGCGTCTGAGCGGATTGTTACGGTATCCACCAAGCAAGTTGCAATAATTATAAAAAATATGGTACGAGGCAAATCCCACGGACGCGACGGACTTAGTATCGAGCACCTACAGCATGCTGGCTTGCATCTTCCCAGGGTCCTTGCTATGTTTTTCACGCTCTGTATAGGACACTCTTACCTGCCTTGTGACCTTATGCGCACTGTTATGGTCCCAGTTATAAAAAACAAGACTGGCGATACACCCGATCTAAATAATTACAGGCCGATCTCCTTGGCAAATATTGTAGCCAAGGTACTGCATTTGGAGGCTCACTTCAGTCTCAATGATGCACAATTTGGCTTTAGGCCAGGATTATCGACTGAGAGTGCCATCTATTGCCTAAAGCAGACAGTCCAGTACTACACGTCTAGAAAAACGCCAGTCTTCGCTTCGCAAAAACGACTAACACTATATGGGTTCTATGCCTGAAATAAAAATAATTGAATTGAATAACCGTTTTTATTTATTTTTTTACAAAAATGTAGACTGTAAATTATTTTAAGTTTCAATGTTTCTCTGTAATACAATTCATGATTTTAGTATCGGACATCGAACGTATTTAACCCCCGACGAAAAAGCGGGATGCTTATAAGTATAACATGTGTATCTGTTTGTCTGTCTGTAGATTCGTCGCTCCCAAACGGATGAACCGACGCAAGAGCGTTTTTAAAAAAAACCATTTTTGAAAAATATGTTTGTCGAGCTGGCTCTTAGCTATGCTGGTTGTGTCGCGGTTGCGTGATTCACGTTATTATTATTTATTATAGCTTCTGCCCGCGACTGTACGCGTGGAACTCGTTTACATCGTAGTTCCATACAAACTTTAACCCACCCCCTTAGGGGGGGGGGGGGGGGGGGATTTCGGGGATAAAAAATATCCTATGACCTTCCCCGTGACTCAAACTATCTCTATACCAAATTTCATCACAATCAGTCTAGCGGTGTAAGCGTGAAGAGGTAACAGACAGATAGCCAGACTACTTTCGCATTTATAATATTAGTATGCAAGTATGGATATGGATTTTAAAGGCTAAGGACGTCTTATCGCGTTACTCTTGACTATCCTAGCAACCAATGCTAGTGCTAACAATGAAACAACCTTCATACTCGTACGTCACAAGGTTTTTAACCATTATAATTTACTTTAAAAACAAAGTTTAAACCGACTTCAATCCGCCAAGTTCGCCAAGCCACAATAGGACATGTAAATTTCCACATTTCCTTTCCAATTTACCACATGAACTGTTCTCCGAGAGGAAATGCGTTGATTATTACAGAAAAAACCCAAGTCGCTATGTGTGGGTTGATAATATTTGAGGAGTTCCGTCGATTCCTCAAGGATCTCAGAATTAACACTTCAGTAGTTGCTACTTCAACGGAATCATGTCAGAATCTTTGACTTACTTTACATATCTTTGAGGAGTTCCATAAGTCATCTGTGGTCTTCATCATCAGTTCCACTTCACCAAAATTGCGGTTTCCGCTGGTAAATACACGAGTTAGATTAGAAAATACAGAAATTAGTACACGCGTGCCTATAAAATTTGAGGGATGCCCTCAATTTCCCTGGGATCCCATCATCAGGTCCTGACTTGGTTACAATGGGACCACCTCAGAAGTATACTCTTTGGAATAAAAAATAATTTTGGAAATTGGTCCACAATTGACAGAGAAATTGGCGAGCGAACATACATAAAAAAACATACAATGGAACATATAACCTCCTCCTTTTCTGTAGTAAGTTAAAAAGCATCTCTGTTGCAGGAATGAAGCTGGCTAAGATCGAAGAAGATGGTTTTAAACTGACCAATGTGAACCGTGGCAACCCTGCGCTAATGCAGTACGCTATGACCAACTTTGGAACTACAAACCTTAGTCCCGAGGACTGGAATAAATGTGAAGACAATTTCAAACTGAATTTATTATTTCAGGTAGGTAACACTCGATTGTAATACCGTTTGTAGTGACGCCTTGGGATTTTATGTGATTTGTCAAAGGCAATATAGTCCAAGTTTGCTCAGTTCGGGTTTGGGAGATCTAACACCGCGAGCCATCGGGTTGCCTTCTGAATACAGTAAACTACGCGTCATTGCTCTGAATAATACTGCCTATACTAGGAAACAAAAGAGTTAATTTTCGGATATAGGGGTGAAAATCAAAATCAAACATTTATTCTGCAAATAGGCCACAAGGGCACTTAATGTCAATCAATATTGTACAGTCAGGGATATTAATATACGTACATAAAAAAGGACTAGCAATAAGATCTGTACACGCCTTTATGACATTGACAATAGAGTCCTGTACAGATATTTATGTCTTTATTTATGTACGTATATTATTACCCCTGACTGTACAATAAAAAGATATACAACTCTTACAACAACAATTGTTTGGAAGTTGCAGTTTAACAGAACTAAATGTCACTAAATGAAAACAATATTAGTAAAAAATATCCATTACATTAGATACAAGGTCTCTGTCAGAATTAACAAGAAGTTTGTGATATCATTTAATATCCCAGAGATGTATAAGGTCTCTGAGCGTCCAGATACAATTAATAATTATTATTCTAATGATCTTAGAGATGTATACAGTCTCTAAGCGTCAAAACACAAAAATAGGTAAGTACATTACTAATATCGTCAGAGATGTATAGGATCAATAAAATCGAGTTTATCGATATATGAACTCCCTACCTGTCATAAAATTTTGCCCCCCGGATTCCTGTCTGATAATGACCGTGAGGATTTACTGAATTATTTTACAAATATTTCATTGTATCAGCCGAAAGACGTACTTACACAGCTGGACATAGGCCTCCCCCAAAGAGTGCCACAATGACCGGACTGCAGCAACCTTTACCATGTTATCAGTAATATTTAGTATTCGATAATACCACTATGTTGTTACTTACAGGATATGTTGAAAAAGAGGCAAGAAGTGGAACGGCTAGCTGCATCGGGAAAAAATAAATACGAGTATGATAGTGATGAGGACACCGCTGAAGGGACCTGGGAACACAAGTGAGTTATCTGAAATAGTCATGTTATGATTTTACTGCAATTTATCCAGGGGTCTTCTTTTTAACTGATTTCAAAACTGAGGTTCTCAATTTGTCGGAATCATTTATTTTTTATTTAAGGTAAGTAAAGACACATAATGTGGAACAGAGTCGCTCTTGAAAGACATGAATGGAAAAGGTTGGAGGAGGCCTTTGCCGATGGGCAAACAGATCTACAGAAAATAAGCAAGCAGCAAATACTAGAATAGAAGTTTTAAGTTTCAATTTAAATATTGTTATTAGGTTTAAGTGGATCTGAATAAAGGGCTATATAAAAAAAAAAAAAAAAAAAAAAAAAAAAAAAAAACACATGTACCGTATTACCAGGTGGTCCCATGGTCATCAGGTCAGAATCTGATGATGGGATCATGGATAAATCGAGGGAACACTTCAGATTCTGTTAAAACTTGGTTTTTTAAGTGAATTATCAAAGAAGACATCTGTCTTATTATTTCATACTAGCTGACCCCGCGAACGTACCGCCATACAAAATGTACGAGAAAATAAACATTTTTAATTTGTAATATTTTCCATATTTTTATAGTCATTCTGCTATTTGGAACGAAAATAAATCCAACAAATCAACCATCTTAATAATCGGTCCAGACGTTCTTGAGTTATAAATGGTGTAACTAACATTATTCATATAGATCTTTGTATTCTAAACGACTAATGAATATATTTTTAAGGTTACGATCGCGGGAGATGTACGCCACTGAAAAGTGGGCCGACGAACTCACAAAGCAGGCAGCTGGGAAACATCACATTGGAGACTTTTTACCTCCTGAGGAACTGAAGAAGTAAGCTTTAGACTCATGGGGTCTACATATTCTATGATTTCACCACAATTTAACCAACATAACATGTGTCGCTTAACTTCAAACTCAGATTAATCCACTCTAACCACTTGCGAGATATAACGTTAATTCGTTGATTTGAAAGGCAGTATTTTTTTATTATGGCTAAAGCATTAAATAAAGTCATTTTGCTCGGCATCCATTCTTTACAAATTATTAAAATTTTAATGGACTTGCCTTCATTTGATATAATCGATTGCAATTTATCTATCTTTGAAAAAACTTAGTGTGGATTTGTATAATTTTGATTTAACAGACCTGGATTTGTCTAGTTTTGAAAAAAAAACGATAAAAATTGTCGGCCAAGTGAACAAACTTCTTTCGCTGATTGGCTTGGATGGACTTACCTACATTGGAAAAAACTGTCATATGGATTTATCTGATTTTGATATAATATTATGATTTAAACTGTACTTTTCTCAAAAACCACACATAATTATACTTAACCGATAAAATTGTAACAAAGCTAGTTTCTTACTTAAAAAATAACAATTGGATTTACCCTGAGTTTGAAGTTAAGCGGACTCATTAGTCAGTACAACATGTCGAAGGCATAATTGGGTGTGTCGTACGGATGTTACATTCCGACCACATGTGGATGCAATTTCTCAGTACAACTCGTTTGACAGTTGATCAGCAGCGCAACATGCCTCCAGACGATAGCAATTAATCAGCTTCTGACAAATTGGGGCTGACAAATCATGACATGTATACTTAGCCCTCTTCATGAGTCTTGTACATACTTTATTTTAGATTTGGAAAATAATTAGATGTGAATGTGGAGAGATGTAAAAAACCGTATGTTGGGTTGTGTCTTGCAATTCTCACATTGTTTTTTTTCTATGGGCCTTTGTTGCCTGAAAAAAAATGATTGCTGTTTGTCTCAAACATAGTTATAGAAAAAAATAATGAAAAGATCGAATCACAAATGAGTTGTCTGACTTGTCGAAAACATTTTTTGTCTGGTATATATGAGACGGATCAAGGAAAGTGTCTCATTCGCCGTCCTAAACCCAAAACGTAAGTGAGGAAACTGTTTATATTTTTCAAAAATAATTGACGCAGCTGAAATTTCTGTAATTTTTTTCTGGTGCTAAGGAAGGTTATTCCTATCATCAAAAAAACTATCAGGCACTTTTTATCCATTCCCAATTTAACATGAAACAAATTTCAGATTTATGGAGAAATATTCAGCCGTGAAAAGTGGCAAGGAGCCAGATTTGAGTGACTACAAGGAGTTTAAACTAAAAGAAGACAATGTTGGTAAGCTCATCCAAAATGTGTGATAAAAGCTGTCCAATGTCGAAGTGTTTATGATATTTATATAAGATTGAATTTCCGCTGGACTGTGTGAAAGATATGACATGGGATATGTTCTAATATGACATGTCCAGAGAACTTTAGACTTTTGGCACTCAGGTGTTTTCTTGGTCTATTTGTGCCAATGTGTATGCAATTTGTGAATGGATACGTTATTTGTTTACGCCTGTTACTCTGTACAAGATAACTACGCGTCAAGTTTAAAAATAATATTTTGAAATTCTTTAATAGTTATTGGAAATCTTCGTGAATGTAAAAATTCTAGAAGAATATTGCTCGACAGCGATAGATTTATAGTTGTACCTAACGCTTACGGTTTAAATGTACCTACATAAGGTGGTAAAAAGCTAGTTCACAATTTTATTCACAAAATTAAACTACCAGGGAAGAAAAGTACATCTTTGATCCCTAATTTTAAGGCCACAATGCTTTTTCTGAGTAAGAGTAGGTTGTAAAAAACCCTTTTCTACAAGCCTAAAGCCTGACATTGAAAAACTTTCTGATTTGGCGGGACGGTATCTGTATGAATATTAATTGAATATAATCATTTTATTGTGAATTTATACCTATAGTTAGTAGATATTATATTTGACATGTGTATTTTATGACGATGTATGATCAATGCAAATCAATGATATGATATGCGGCATTTTCTACTTTACCGAGAGCTTGTTGAGGTCGCCCAGTTGTGTAAATTGTCGGTACACCAGTATTATATTGGCGCGGATGTGGGGCGGTACACATGCATTACAGTCAAGTGCAAAAATATGTATCGAAATAATCCTCTCATAAATATGTACTGAACCCTTAATCCGCTGACATAAGAGCGATGGGACATATTTATGAGTAAGCTGTATGCACCCATATTTTTACACTTGACTGTACTGCATTCGTACCGCCCCTTTTGCGTTTGAAAAAGAATCGCCATGCAGCCTTAAACTCGCCTGCGCGGCAGCCCCAACAGCATTCAGTAGCTCTAGTACAAGTTTTAACGATACATATACTTTTTCGAACGTGTTTGCGTTTAGTAGGTTGATTTGTGTAAGATTGTCCCATAATATTTAAAAAAAAAAAAAAAAAAAAAAGTTTCAATTTGTATGGCAACGCGTATTTCCTAAAAGTTACCACCAGAGGCGCTGTTCGCGTTGCCATACAAATTGAGACTAAACGCAAACGCGTTCGAATACGTATTGTATCGCTAAAACGTATACTAGAGCCTCTGAGCGTGTTTACGGAGCGTGAAAATGGCCCCATGCTCACCCGCTGGCAGAGACTGCATGCAGTCATTGGTTATGTCCCTCTTTTTATGTCATACTAACACTAGCAATAAGATTTCATTGTTTACTAATCAATCTAATCATATATGGACTTTAGTCTGAAATAAATGATTTTTATTTATTATTTATTAAACTGGTGATTGTGACAAAAATGTTTATTTACCATCCAAATGGAAGTACTTTTGTCACAATCACTAGGTTAAGGCTGCAAGGCGGATTTTTTTCATACAAACTAAAAACTCGAAACTCTGAAAGGGCTTGTGCACAAATCACGCGAGGTTCGATAGGGGTGGGGGGGTCAGGAAAAAATCACGAAAGATCACGTTGGGGGGGGGGGGGTATAAGGATACCTCACGTGTATTTTTATACAGATAACGAAACTAAGAAAAAATATCTACCACACGAGTAGATACTTTTTCTCGGCTTCGTTAAACATAAATCTTTACTCAGCACTTCAAAGTAGCAAGTCTATTTTACTAAGATAGAAAAATAAACTAGATTTACTATGTAAAATACTATTTATCTTACAATTAGGTCGAATGAAAAAAATATACGTGAGGTTATGTGGGGGAGGGGGGGGAGCCAAGAATCTCACCAAATATCACCAAGGGGGAGGGGGGGGGGGGGGGTGTCAAAAAGTCGCGTGATTTGTGCACAAGCCCAAACAAGCGAGTTTCGACCCTTGGTTGACTGGACGTAAATTGTTGCAAATTAGGTCTAGTATAACCCCTTTCAAGGGATAGGTCGAATTACCAGTCACCCTGTATAGGTATGACTGCATGGCGTACAACAATGTCGCCTTAGCGTTCTTGGCACGAGCTCGTGTCTAGACTGCATTTGTGAACGATTTGTCTTGCAGGTTTCAAGATGCTACAGAAACTGGGCTGGACCGAGGGCCAAGGGCTCGGCGTGGAAGGCACCGGTATCATTGACCCCATCAACAAGTTAGTACAATTCATATTTTTACACCTGGCCATAAAGTCAATAGGGAACTTGCACGGGATTTTGAATAAATAAATTGCACTCCATCGATGCGGATAAACGTAGAAATATAATACAAAAGAAATAAAAAATACGATTGTATTACACCTCACGTTAAAAAAATATTATTTTTTCGATAAAATTACATAACAGTTAGACAGAATATTTAATTAGAAATGATATTTTGTATTACAAGTATAGACTTAATCGCAAATTTTGTGTAGATAATTGCAAATTAATGACTTACTCCATAGTAAACGCGTAGAATATGAGTTGTGTCGTTATAGCATAAGCCCGTTTAATATAGAGCGTATTCGGTGGGTGCCGGCGCCTGCAGATTTCAAATGCATATAATATCAGAAAAATAAATCATAAGAAAGTTTTAATGCTACAGTTGTTTTTTCGTAATAATATAATAATAATAAAATAAAAAGATGCAAGTTCCCTATTATAATTACAATGTCCACTTCCTTACAAACGTAAATACAAACATATACTGCTAAAATCATATCCCTTCCTCTCGACTCTGTCGTAGTCGCATATTTAGTGTAAATGTCTTCGTATTTTAGAGTGTTATTATCATCTCTTAATGGGCTTGTCCTAAGATTTTTTTACGATGCCATTTGAACCAGTTTTTGGAGAGGAACAAATGTTTGTATGGGAGCAACTACAATTAAAAAACATACATATTACATTTTTTGAGTCAAAGACGGACCTCGCTGGCGGCAGCCGAAAAAATTCATACCACCTGACATAGAAGTATGCGTCACAGTTTGCTTTGTACTAAACTAGTGCTAACTGTTAAAATCGTTGTAAGGAAAATCAAGTAAATTGCTTTTTCGTCGCGGAATACTGTGTTTAGAATATTTGTCATACAAAATTGTTTCTATAAAAGCGTAAGGATTCTATTGGCAGCTTTAAATTTACACATTTACATAAAAAATGCATATTTTTTCTAAACTTTCAAGCTTTTCAATCTTTTTATGATTTTAATTATGTATACAATAATTTGATGGTGTACTATCTTAGCAACACAACGTTATCAATTGGCTACTTTCCTGAAAAAATATTTAGTCTGTATTATAGTACACTTTTAGCATAATGTGACGTCTCGCGGAACTTTAACGGGCTATCATCACCAATTATTGTTTGATTGACAAAAAAATAAATACGTGTGAAATATTTTTTGATAATCTAACTGACGGACTAATTAGTTTTTTTTTTTACCCAGGATAGTACCCAATTGTATCATAAGGAAAGTACCCTATTGACGTGTCATAAAATGACTACAGGAGATTGTTCGCAGGGCCAACCAGCCGATGGCAAACATGGGCCTAGGAGCGGCCTCGGCCGACGGGGTGTCGCCGGATGATGACGAGTTCGACGCCTACAGGAAACGTATGATGCTGGCTTACCGGTTCCGACCTAACCCCTTGGTAAATATGCTACCCTGGTATACTTAAATGGTACTGGTACAATTAACGGACAAATTGGTCTACGTTTTCGTTTATATAGTCTAGGAAATCAATATATATTATATAGTGTATTATATATAAAATTAGTGCCTATGCCAAATCTTGGGATTAGGTGTCAAAGCGGACCCCGGGCTCCTTTAGGGGCACAACCGGGAATAATAACGCTAGGAGGATGATGATGATGATATATATGTATATTATATAGTGTACGAAGCAAGAGGTCCTGGGTTCGAATCCCGGTAAACATTTATTTGTGTGATGAGCACGAATATTTGTTCCTGAGTCATGGATGTTTTCTATGTATTTAAGTATTTATTTATCTATAAAAGTATGTTTATCTTCATCTAGTACCCATAGTACAAGCTTTGCTTAGTTTGGGCCTAGGTCGAGTTGTTTAAGATTGTCCGCATATATTTTATATATTTATATTTAAAGAGAAATGTTACTAGTATAATATTTTTAACCCCCGACGGAAAAACAGGGGTGTTTGTTGTTATGTTTGACGTGTCTGTCTGTGGCATCGTAGCTCCTAAACGAATGGACCTATTTGAATGCGGTTTTTTTTATCCGAAAGCTGACGTGATTGAGATGGTTTTTACCTACGTTTTAACAAAATCGGTTTTGCCGTTTTTGAGATATTGAACTTTGAAATTAAAATTTCGGGTGTTTTTTGACTTTTCTAAGTTGTAGTTCGATCATTACTTCATGTTTATAACTGGCGCCTGCCCGCGACTTTGTCTGCCAAACATAGCTCCATGCAAACTTTCATCCCCCATTTAATCCCCTCAGGGGATGATTTCCGGGATAAAAACTATCCTATGCCCTTCCCTGGGATTCAAACTATCTCGATACCAAATTGTATCTCAATCGGTTCAGCGGTTTAAGCAAGCAGACACACATACACACTTACTAGCGACCCGCCCCGGCTTCGCACGGGTATGTATTATACATATAAAAACCTTTCTCTTGAATCACTCTATCTATTAAAAAAACCGCATCAAAATCCGTTGCGTAGTTTTAAAGATTTATAAATGCATACATAGGGACAGACAGACAGACAGCGTGAAGTGACTTTGTTTTATACTATGTAGTGAAGTATATTGAGATTACTTAATGGGTTTTCATAAAACTGTCATTGAAATTGAAATCTTCTACCTTTTACGGTAGAATTGCTTTTTGAATGGACTACTTTGATGCAATTCGGCTAATTCAAATAATCTCAAGTAGGGTAAATCGTTAGTAGCTGGCCACCGTTCAATAACTGGCCACCTTATATTTAATCTATTCACCTGTAATAGAATTCATTTCAGTATAAGGTTTCAATTACTGGCCACCCTTCAATACCTGGCCACGTCATTCTAAATTGAATTCTGTTTGTAGGAAAACAGAGTTCATTTTTAGTATGAGGGGGCCAGCTATTGAAGGTTGGCCAGTTACTACTGATTTACCCTATAGTATAGCCCGAGAAGTTTCTAGTTGACCCTAGCCACGATTACAACGACACTATCCCAAGGTTAAATAGCAGCTTGTCGCGGGCTATAATATAAATAAATATTTGCGGACAATCTTACACAAATCAACCTAGTCCCAAACTAAGCAAAGCTTGTACTATGGGTACTAGGCGACGATATAGATAATTATATAGAGAAATAAATACATAAACTTAAATACATAGAAAACATCCATGACTCAGGAACAAAATATTCGTGCTCATCACACAAATAAATGCCCTTACCGGGATTCGAACCCAGGACCTCTTGCTTCGTAGGCAGGGTCACTACCAACTAGGCTAAAGCGGTCGTCAAATTTACGTACGTAAATACATTTCAATATTTTTTTCTTGAAATCTTAATGACGTTTAACATAACTTTTCTAATATTTTAAGGAATAAGGTGAAAATTCTAATATAACATATCGTTAAAATCAACCGGAAGCCTTTAATTACGAACGATTTTTCTAGTATTATATGGAACTAGCGACCCGCCCCGGCTTTGCACGGGTTTATATGTATACATGTATTATACATATAAACCTTCCTCTTGAATCACTCTTATCTATTTCAGAAAACCGCATCAAAATCCGTTGCGTAGTTTTAAAGATCTAATCATACATAGGGACAGACAGACAGCGGGAAGCGACTTTGTTTTATACTATGTAGTGATATGGTATAAGGTCTAATCTAGCATGTCGTTACGTAACAACCAATTGTACAATCAACCGTTAAACGCCAAAGCCGTTAATTATGACTCTTTTTGTTACAGAACAACCCACGGCGACCGTATTACTAAGTGATAGGCACTAGTTTTGTCATTCTGGACTTTTGATACCTGTAGGAGTTGGACATTCACAATTTATTCCTAGGAGTTAAAATGTATGCATGTAGTTTAAAGTAAGTAAGTCCAGCATTAATATCTGCCATAACAAAGTAGACAAAAATATCTGACACGTCCTAGAAGGGCGTTATTTAAAAAAAAGTGTACGAAACTATTTTTTTTTTTACTCAGAATCTTTTAATCTATCGATTATCACACAAGAAAAAGTGTCCTAAATATTCCATTCCAGATCGTCACATTTTTGTATGCAGTCTTTTTTTATTTATATGGTCGTGACTACTGATGTGCCGTTCCCGGGAATATTCCCATAGTGGGAATATTCCCGGGAACATTCCCACAAGAAGGGAACATAGGGGAACTTTGAAATTGTGTATGTTTACATATTTTGTTATTGGCGATTCTATCAAAACCTAAACTTTTACACAGTTTACCGAGACATTAAATAGTGTAACTCATCTGCGAAAGTAAATTCCCTATGTTCCCGGGAATATTCCCAATGTTTCTGGGAATATTCCCATCCTTCATGGGAATATTCCCATAGTGGCCGGGAATATACCTCTAGTCGAAATAAAACCATTGTTAGAAAAGTACTTCTTTAATTGACATAAACGATACAAATCATCACAGTTTCATTAAAAATCATTGTCTCTTTTTTCGTGACGGTTGTATATAAAGGATTCACTTTTTGGAATGCTTCTCTCCACAATGGATGCTCAAGCAGCAAAAATGGCGAGCCAGATAAATAAATCGCACTTGCAATAGCTTGGTGGATTCCAACCTGAGAAAAATAATAAATAATGTTACAATTGGACCTTAAAAAACATGTGGTTTCAAATATTTGTCAGAAAACCAGTAACATACTTAGTAAGTATAGGACTTTTCTTGTATTTCTGAATAAAGTAACGTACTTTATTTGTATTATATCACGTACGAATACTTTGTATAAAATGTTCAATTTTAAAAACTTTACAATGGCATTATCACAATAAAGTATCGTTCTATATTTTAAAACACAGTTAAATTACAACGTGTTGCACTGCCGTTTGCATTTCACTATCGTACAATACAATTGATGTAACATTACTCATATTCTTTTGACAACTTACTGTTTCTGAGGAGCTCATGCTGGTCATGGTGCTCGACATATCTGCCATTAGTTATACTGATCGTTTTCCACAAGTCGACATCCATTTTGCGTGAAACGGTGGTGTGGCGTTACTCTTACCTTACCACTCCAGCTCGTGTAGAACGTTGGTGAGTGCCTTGGTGTTGCTGACTGCGTCCCGTAGTGTGTCTGGAGAACCTAGGTGCCTTATTCTGTATACTTCAACCTGCTTGCAGTCCAGTAAGATATGTTTAGTCGTTTCTTCTGCCTCCATGCATGCTCTGCACATGGGGCTTTCTGTGATACCTAAGTTATAGAGGTGTCTGTTCAAGGTATTATGTCCTGTTATTATTCCCACTATCTTGCGCAGTTGCTTTCTATGTGTCCTTAGTATTGCGGTTGTGAGTTTGTAGTCGCGTTTCGACAGAATCTCTTTGGTCTGTCTGCATGACGTGTATATCTCCTTCCAGTGTCTTTGATGTAGGTCTTTAGTGTGTTGGTCCAGTTGATTGTATATGTAGCTTTGTGGCAGGGGCAAGATTGGCTCAGGTCCGTATGCCGTTGTTTCTGAGCCTTTCCTGGCCAGTTCATCCAATGCATCGCTTCCTCTTGAGCCACTGTGCCCCTTAATCCATTGTATAGTAACTTTGCTATTATCTGCGCACACCTCTATGAGGTTTTGGTGGTATTCGTATATCAAGCTAGATGTGATGTTATCACTGCTCAGTGCTTATAGTACCGATTTACTATCTGAGAGTATCCGTATGTTTGTGTTTTCGACTTGTCGTCTCTTTATGGCATTGCAGGCTTCAAATTATCATTAACATATCTGCCATAGTAGTCTTCGGTTGGCTCTCGATATTGGCTATGTGATGGTGAAGAAGAACTAGGTTCACCATGCGATCCACTTGAACCACTACTGGACTTATTTTTTTCACGGTCTTTAAAAAAACACTGTACGACACATGGTGTTTTGGGGCATTTTCCTAAATGGCAGGCAAGTTTTGTCGTATTTTTTAATAAATAGGTACACTCTACTGCAGTATTTGCAACAAAACGTGACTTTATTACTAACGTTATATGTAGTAGAATGTTCAAATACTTTACTCTTCGGCTTCATAATTCAAGCACATCTACGCACGTCTTGATAGCGCCAGGTACGTGAGAAGACTGAACTAGTGCTCTACAAGGTCTACCTTTTTAGAGGAAGTGAGACGACGGCTATAATGAAAGAAAGAGATAGAAACATAAAACGCTTCAATAACAGGTTAACAAATATTGTACATAAAATGCATCGCGAAAAGGAGGAACGATATTGTGATAGATACAAAAGCTAAAATTTTAATGTATATCAATCACTATAGATGTATTTGTAAAACATGTATACTTCGCATATTAGTCATTTTATTCTTCGGAGTACTATTCCATGTAACTAACTTTAATAAAATTTTACGTTGCCCAATATGTAATCCAATATTCCCCTGTTTTGGGAATATTCCCGGGCACATGGGAATATTCCAGGGAATGTTACCGATGGGAATATTCCCGTTCCCGGGAATATTCCCACGGCACATCACTAGTCGTGACGCACTGGAAGAAAAAACTTACATAGTACAATCTGGGACACTTATTTACTTGTATAAGGATCGATAGTATCAACGATTCTGAGTAAGCTAAAAACAAAAAAAAAACGAAATCTCAAAAAAATAATGTTTTGTACAGTTTTTTTTAAAACGGTCAGAAATACAGTCATGTGAAATATTTATTCGCGCTTTGTTGTTACAGATATAAAAGGTGGCTGTACTGTCGCCTTCAATATCTGATCATGTATATATATGTACACAATGGTACAGTCACCGGCATAAATATATGATGGAACAAAGGCCGCAAAATATCTGATGACAACTCTATTCCTATATCCGTGCGTAAGAGCGTCTCAGATATTTTTGCGGCCCTTGATTCATCATATATTGATGCCGGTGACTGTACATATTGATTGACCACACAGTTGTAGGTACAGTCAAGTACAAACATATGTATCAAATAAATCGTTTCATAAATATGGTACGAAGTTCTTATTACAACTGCATAAAGATCATTGGGACATATTTTTGAGTATTTTAATGCACCCATATTTTTACACTTGACTGTAAGTACAAATATTTGACTGTTGTCGTAGTGACTGCACTGCAGCTTTTGTTGAAAATTATGATTGTAATATAATTAGTTAGATTGGAAATCTGTTTTTACTTTAAGTTGTCAAGCAAACCTGAGTGGGCCATTGTCAGGTTTAGGTTCGCGTCTCTTCGGTGGACATTGCCAAAGTTAAGGGCTATATAAAGCCTAATTATTGGTTGAACTCTGAATCCGCATGAACGGCGTTGCCCCTTCTATAATTATATGTGATAAAAACATATTATATGTAAACGTAAGCCCTTAACTATTGACCACCGGAAAGATGATTTTTGTTTTTGTGACTGACAATGACCCGAGTATGTCGTATGGTTTACGACGCAAGAGCGCGTTTCCTATAGTTTTAGTTAGTTTCTTGTACTTAGATGTATATTAATATAATTATGAGGTTTTGTGAGTACTATCTAATGCATTGTTTGTAGGTACTAAATTCATGTCGCGTTAAATTGGCTACCACTTCCTAATTGTAGAGTAAAAGAATAATAATCGGTCAGGCGAAACTAATGTAAATAACTTTTTCAACACATTTGCTCGTACGTGAATAACTTAGTACTTGAGTACTTATTACGTCGCTTTTAGGCTCATAATCCTTGGTATTAAACACGCGTGTTTTATAACATTACGGCACTTGTGTTTTATGGTTATATCCCGATTAAGACACGTTGGTACCTTGCAGCAAGCACGTATGAGCACGGTGTATTCTTAAATTAAGTGGATGTTACAGTTTTTTTTATATTCGGTATTTTCATCCATCCATTTGGATTCTTCCTAGACTAAGCAAATTAAAACCTTTTTGTGAATTAATTGATTATTTCTTCTTGGATATGATATACTTCCAACTTTTCAATTAATAAAATTACTTATTTTTGTCATTATCTTACAAGAATTTTTTGTATTGAATACAAACATATTTATTTTAATTTGTATTGGCTGTTTAGGGATTTCATCAGTCTCGCTTTAACACCTGCGCAAGCGTGGCGCTAACTACAAAAAAAAATTGTTGCGCGCCATTTTAATTATATCTGTAAAGGTTGAGATGCGTATTTGGTTATATTATCAAAAAAAATTACAAGTGGTGAAAAGAAAAGTGACAAATAGAATTGACGCCACTAGAAATTATTTGCGATGTACAATATGTGAGTATAAACCTGTTGCCACCAATAACTAAAGAAAATAACTTAGGGTAACCCTATAAATCATCGATTGTCATCTTATGAAAAAGCTTTTTTTTTCGCAAATGTGTTGAAAAATGTCGTATGAAACGCGGGGGCGTTGATAATTACATCCTCACCTGCGGCTCGCGTGAAAAATTCCGCCTCGGGTGTAATGATCAACATAGCTCACTTGTATCACAATGTAAAAAAAAATATGTATATTTTTGAAATGTGACAGAAGTAAATCTTATATGGTTTAGATATATGGCTACTATATCTCAAAGTTTGAGTAACGTTATAATTGTTATAAAATACCGTGTGACATTAAGTACTTTAAGTATACAACATATGTATTTAAACTATTGTTGCATCCTATTTTCATTAAAAATGCATAAACTTCCGAAGTTTTCTTATTGTCGTCCATATCCTATTGTTATTGGCAGAACGCCACCGATTTCCTATCAACACGTAAACGATGACCGCATCCGTTTTCCTCAAACATAAGCCGACTACAAAGATAAGTATGTTTTTTAATGTTACAAATATATGTATGTATATCTTATTACTATGATAGTAAAGTCCATGTATACATATTTTTGTAACACCGATGGATACATCTCTTTGTAGTCGACTGTACTTACTTACAGAAATTTCGTGTCTTAGGTAAAGTAGTAAAGACGGCCATATGTTTTCGATTTACCTCGAACTCAAATAAAGTCTGCTGTAATTAAATTTATCTCTGCTCAACACGGTACCAAGACCGACGAGACTATGTCTATCTCTTACTAATTGGAACACTGAAACGGGATGGGTAGTTTGTCGCACGCGACACCACTCAGCAGCAGTGATGTCCTGATGATTCAAGGAATCAAAACAAAAGTAGGCCGCACAAGTTCAATTACTAATCGAAACTAAAACGCGCGCTTACGCGGAGTAAATATAGAATCGTACCTACGACACTTCCAAGCGTTCCATTCAGTCTAGTAGCATTTAGTTTACGCGCGCCACGAAGTTCAGTGAAGTTTCAGTGATTATAATGACAATGCGTCGAAGTGCAAGTTTTCAAGTGTATAGACATGTGGATTCTAGTACCAGTGATTCCTCTGGGTCGTCCAGTTCTAAGAATTCGGATACTCCGTTAAGAAAGTAAGTGACATACGATTTAGTCATTCATTATAGACATGTACGTACCTATGTACTTAAGTATCTGTATACATAGTTCACGCACGTGATTCAAAATATTCATATGCCTATGTAATGAAAGCTCGATATATCATAGCATAGTATCTAATTTATTATACCATCTGTTTGTACAACTACGGCAGCATTGCGTTAGGTACATCGACATCTGTAATTTAAAGGTCGTTGGTATTTATAGGAAGGAAAATAAACAAGCAAACTTAGTCTCAGTTTATCCTAGTTTCGTTGGTTACTTGGCGTCATATGGGCCCGAATGTTTAATGCATTCCTATTGAAATGGAAATATTAGGTACTAGGCATATTCGCAGCCTCAGCTAGCTAAATCCTTTTCCCGAGGGAAACATATAGAGTAGGTACCTTCATTTAGACTCGATTGGCGTACCAGAGGAGTGATAAATACCTAATTATGTTATGTGTTGTCATTTCTGATACATCTATTAATTAGTCAACTATCGGCTATATCTACTTTATTATTATTGTAGGTAATAGGTAGATTAATTTAACTAAGAGTTTTTGCATTGCCCTCTAATATGATCAGTGCTGTACTTTTGCCTTGTAAGGTCTTGTAATACTATGGTTTGCATTGAATAAATGATAATGTGTTATACAGCGTCGTAATCTAGAATTAGGTATCTTCCACTTAATTTTAAAGTGGTGATCGTCAAAAGAACTTCCAATTGGCTATTTATTTAATTTCACCTGTACAAGCAGTCAAGCATTATCAGTATGACGTATCGCTTTGCGGTTGTAAATGCTTTTAATTAGGTATTCGTTTTGTAGGTATAATTATGTACTTACCTATGTTTACCTCTACATATTCCACGGTTGTGTTGCATTCATTCAAAGTCTCGTGGTTGAACAACAGTTATATTATTCGTTGCCGATATGTACTTATGCGGTAAGTATGACATAAACATCCACCAGGAAAAAAGTGCAGGTCCGGTAGGTAGGTATCGGCTTAACCTTTTCGACGCCAACGACGTATATATCCGCACCGCAGGTTCAACGCCAACGACTTATATGTTCGTCAAGGAGTTCAGCACGATAGCAACCTTCTTGCATTGAGGACATACAACGCCATAAGAGTCCAATACAACAATATTTTGAGGATGCTGTTGCGGATGCCGAAGCACTGTAGTGCGTCCAACATGTTTGCCGAAGCGCGAACTGATGATTTTTTCGCAATAAGACGCAAGCGTGTTGGATCACTACTCAGGCGAGTGCGTGGCAGCGGTAATGGCCTCCTCAGGGTATTGTCGGAGAGAATGGACTGCCCCATTTTTAAATACTGGGTCGAAGTGGCCATCGGTAGGGTCAAATAGGATGGGACTGCGAACGATCACCGGACGCCTTTGCCGTGTTGGTTCGCATCTACACCTCATTTAATTTAAATTTCTATTTTACGTGTATTTTTTATTTTTTTATTTTTGATTGCTTTTCATGTACGTACTAACATAGTTATTAAGTCTAAATTTGTTACTAACATACTATGGACCAGTGGTCTGAAATAAAGGTTTTTTATTTTATTTTATTTATTTTTTATTGACATAAGGTTTAACTCCGCACTAAATGGCATATTTTTACTTTGCGTGTGGTTGACAACTTTTCTCTTTGACAGAGCGTTGAAAAGGTTATAGGTAAGCGCATTACAAACGATTCAATTTACCACAAAAACTGACAGAGACGCAGCTATAATTCTCTCTCGCTCCAACCATATCTTCTTCTCTATCAGTGGTTGTGACACTTGCAAGGCGCATTAAGTAAGGTACGTAACAAACACGTAAGGTACCTAAGTGGTAGGTGTACAGTCAACCAATTTGATTTCTGGGCCACTTCGTACCTTTGTCACAGTGACAATGATAATTATAAGATCTCTTGGGGCTTTCATATCGATTTTCACTGTGACAAGGTACGAAGTGGCCCAGAAATCAAATTAGTTGACTGTAAGTACATTAACATTGGTAGAGTGAGTCGTAGAGTTCACCGATAGAATAATTTGAAAAGTATTATCTACCTATACTTAAGTATATATGTCTATAAATAGGCCACACCTTGTAAATAATAGTCATTTAGATATATTATAAATCGAACGAGGAAACTTATTTCAGAATATTCAGTTTTAGGTACGACTATTATTTGTAAGTTAAGGTTATACGCATTTAGGCGGCTTCCTCGGGGATTGAGATCTAGGCTAAAAGTAAACAAACTGGCTTGGCAAAGATGTCAACGGCATGAGTCGACCAACGTATTTAGATTTGACTCCGAACAGTATACAATCTGTGACTATTAAAAAAGGGTACAAGTCCTACAAACATGTAACCGGCTTGTAAGTTTTTTCCAGAACGTCAATAATACCTACATTTTATGAAATGCGTTGGTACAGTCAAGGGCACCAATATGTATACACCACAAAGTCTCAAAAATATGTACACAAACGTTATTTCTGCAACAATTAGGCTGTAGTATACATACTTATTTACGAAATTTTGCGTGAATACATATTGGTGCCCTTGCTGCACTGTACGTGCCTATGGTCAGAGAACTTTTTTCCCGAAACCGTACATCTTAATAATTTTATACTCAGGTACCTACCGTATAAATCTGCGGTTAACTTGCTAGGCGTCGTCATGCTTGTAGGTCTTATTCTTAATAAATGCTCACGTCTGTTCGCGCTGCGCGGCTGATGCGCAATAGTTACCCAGGTAATAAGATAGGTACTAGGGCTCTTACAGTCCCAACTAAACGATTACAGAGGAATATATGTCTTTGAAATGCTACTTATTGCTAAGACGAGACATTTTAAGAAACGCTTACAAGGTGGTTCGCTTTCCACACAAAACGTTACTTGGGACGTGATACTTGGGGCAAACAATTTTTCTCAAGTTTATTCTAGGAAAGGGGGAATTTCGCGCAAATGGAAAGCCAATTTATGACAGTTTATTAGATAAGTTTATTTACATACCTATCACGCCGTTAGCCTGCGAATGTCAAATAACGTTTTGTATGGAAAGCGAACCACCCAACAAGGGACCCTTGTTTCTAAGTATTTTTACTCTATCTAGATTCAACCGGCTGGTCCGCGCGTCGGTGGCTCGACACTGGGCATACTTCAGGAGGGATAGACCCGCGCTGCGGGCTCGCGGGCGCTCCGTGTCCGACGCCGGGCTCTGCTCCATTGCGGACGATGGTAAATAAGTCTTAAGGCGCTATAGTATCATGGTCTTCTCTCCCTCTCGCTGAGCATAAGCGTGAGCGAGATGGAAGTGCGTGTTTGGAAGCGCGGATATCATGTTTTTTTAATTTTAATTATTTGTGCGTTTAAATAAATAAAAAAGTAATCACTAAGTTCCCTCAAACATGATATTGCCGATTTTTAGAACCAATGTTAATATAGTTAGCTATTGTGCATAATTTGCTACGAATGTTTTAAGTGAATTTTAATATGTTTTAGACCTATGTTCGTGATTTTTTTCCATCGAGGGAAAATTGCTTAATCGTGTTTCGAATCACTGATTTCCCTGCAGAAAAGCCTCAAGATTACTATTCGTATTTTTTTGAAACCATATTATTATAAACAGACGCATTATATTGTTTCAAAAACTATGTTCGCTTCACTTCGCTGAACCTATAGCGCCTTAACAATAGAACTATAGTTATTTACTAGCTGTTGCCCGCGACTTCGTCCGCGTAGAACTTTTTATCGTCTTAGAAAATGATTTCTCTCAATACAAAATTTGAACCCTCTTTTAGGGGATAATTAAAAAAAAAGTTGATGTTCATTTTCTAGTTTGTGGACAAACAGTCTAAAACCAAAGTTAAAAATCTCATACTTTAAAAATGCCTTGAAATACTCAAACTTTGAACCAATTTTAACACTCTTAGGGGATGAATTTGGAAAAACTCTGAAATCAGTTTTGTAGTATTTTAACGTACAGAATAAGACCGAAGTTAAAAATCTCTTACTCACACTTTAAAATTTTATTGCTCGCCATTTAAAATTTGAACCCCCTTTTAAACCCCCTTAGAGGTTGAATTTTTCTAATCGCTGAAAGAACTTTTTTCGTAAACTTTTAAGTCTCTAGCTCAAAAAAAGTGTTGCCCATACAAAACTTTCTTAACCCCCTTAGGAGTGGAATTTTCTAAAACTCTGAATGTACTTTATTATTAATTTTAATAAGTAACATTTCGAATAGTTTTAAGTCTAGTAAAAATAAAAGTTTTTCCCACACAACACTGGCTACCCTTCTTAAGGTTCTTAAGGATCCCCTTAGGGATGGAGTTTTCTAAAACGCTGAAAGTTCTTTTTTAGTATTCTAATAAGTAATCTTTTTGCAAAGTTTTAAGTCTAACTCAAAAAAAGTGTTGCCCATGCAAAGCTTGCTCTCCTTTTTAACCCTATTAGGGGTGGAATTTTCTAAAACGATTTGTGTTCTTTTTTTGTATTTTAATAAGTAATCTTTCTACAAAGTTTCAAGTCTCTAACTCAAAAACATAAACTTTCCCTGATAAAAACTTTGCACCCCTTTTTATCCCCCTTAGGGATAGATTTTTTCAAAACGCTAAAAGTTTTTTTTTTGTATTTTTATAAGTAATCTTTCTACAAAGTTTTAAGTGTCTAGCTCAGAAAAAGTGTTCCCCATACAAACCTTGCACCCTTTTTTAACCCCCTTGGGAATGATTTTTGTAAAACGCCGAATGTAGTATTTTTCATGTTCTAATAAGTAATTTTTCTTAAAAATTTTAAGTCTCTATTTAAAAAAAATATGTTTTTCCCATACAAACTTTGCACCCTATTTTACCCCCTTAGGGGTGAAATTTTCCAAAACGATGAAAGTACTTTCTTTGTATTTAAATAATCTTACTACAAAGTTTTAGGACTCTAGCTAAAAAAAATAATTTCCCACATACAAACTTTGCACCCCTATTTTAGCCCCCTATTTTTAGGGGTAGAATTTTCTAAAACGCTGAAAGTACTTAATTTGTATTCTGATGACTAATCTTTCTACAAAGTTTTAAGTCTCTATTTAAAAAAAATATTGTTTCCCCCATACAAAATTTGCACCCCTATTTTACCCCCTTAGGGGTAGATTTCTTTAAAACACTGAATCTAGGTACTTTATTTGTATTCTAATGAATAATTTCTCTACAAAGTTTTAAGTATCTATTTAAAAAAAAGTAGTTTTTCCCATACAAACTTTGCACTCTATTTTACCGCTTTAGGGGTAGAATTTTCTAAAACCCTGAAAGTTCTTTATTTGTATTCTAATGACTGATCTTTCTACAAAGTTTTAAGTCTCTATTTAAAAAAAAAATGTTTCCCCCATACAAACCTTGCACCCCTATTTTACCCCCGTAGGGGTGGAATTTTACAAAACGCTGAAAGTGTTTCATTTGTATTCTAATAACTAATTTTTCTACAAAGTTTAAGTCTATAGCTCAAAAAAAAAAGGTTCTCCCATACAAACTTTGCACCCCTATTTTACCCCCTTAGGGGTAGAATTTTCAAAAATCCCTTTTTATCCCTAGCCCACGTTATAAAAGCAACATACTCTGCAAAAATCAACTCTCTAAGATTAGTAGTTTCGGCTGTGCGTTGATGAGTGAGTGAGTGAGTGAATAAGTCAGTCACGACATAGGCATTTATTATGTATAAATAGATAGAAGATAATGAAACTCCCATTCAAATATCTCAAAAAATTATGAAGCTACATCCGTTTTAATGTCGCTTGTTAGAGTGAGAAAACGATGAGGGACTGTGACGTCAATAAACTCGAGCGTCATAGTAAAAAATAATCGTTTCATATGAAGGTGCGTTTTGCGGAAAAGGGACAGAACATACCCCCTCTTAAAACTTTGGACTCTTATAACTTAATCATTACCTATATAACTTCTTGCTTTGTTTTTTTCTTCATTTGACTATATTTATTTTAAATTCTTTTTCGAGAAAATACATTATGATTATTTACCATATTTTCGATTCCTGAGCTATAACCACGAACTTCGGAATTCGAAAATATTCGGGTATCTCTATCTCTATCGCACTAACCATACTCGAGTGACAGGGATGCAAATATATGAACATTGAGTATCGGTTTTCGTGGTAGCGCCGCAGGGGACCGATTTTTGACTTTCGAGCGCTCGAAATCAAAAGCGAGCGGTAGAAAATAATCGCATGCGAAAATTTGTCACGATTATTTTCGCATGAACCCAATAATAGGTATTTTTGACATTCATCACTCGAAAGCTAGTGGTTTGGCTATTTATACTTTTGCGCTTCGTTGTACGCAGAAATTCGATAAGTACTGGTTATTTAAAATTGTATTCTACACATGGAATAAAAATAAAACATCATTAGAAGGTCTATTTTAGGCTATAATATTAATGTTTAAGTGTTTTTTTTGTGTTTTATGCGTTACATAACAGAAAAAACTAAGAACGTAGTAAATAATACCTAGTAAACGAAACGTTTCGTTTCCCGTCTGTTATAAAAGTAAAGCCGCGTCCGCTGCGCCATGTTTTCGTGGTTTTTAAACGTCAAACATGTTTTGCCAATCAAAATAATACCCTATTTGTTTGCCGAAACTGACGGAAACATGTTAGTTGTTTAAAAACATGGAAAACATTGGTACAGCGGACCCGGCTTAATACAAATTACAAATGATACAATTTGTCACAACAACTTTCTTTAGTTAGAATGAGACAGCAATTCATACTTTTCATTCTAAGTATAGCGAGTTGTTGTGAATCATTGCCAGGCCTTTACATATTACTATATCTCTGTCTCTTTTTAACCTGTGCAAAGAGAGAGAGAGAGAGAGAGAGAGAGAGACAGACAAGTTAAATTATTTAATTTTAAAACAAACCCGCCAAAAGACTAAGTTCACAAAATTCGGTAGAAAAATAATATAAAATATATTAATCTTTATTTATCTCTTTCTAAGTTCATTGTCAGTCCAAAATTAAATACAAGTGAAGTGTCCAAATTGTCGGCACTTATTTTCTACCGATAGAATTGAATACGAGTGGTCAATACCACTCGTTTTTGAATTTTCTATCGCTCGGATTTCAAAAATAGTATTTCATCGTTTCTGACAGTTTTCGAGTGAAAGAGTCGAGCGCTCGAAAGTCAAAAATCGGTCCCCAGGTACTTTGGCTGAATGCGCCGAGCGCGTGCCATTGTCATTCAAAAAAAACAAATTCGTGTTAATTATATTGTTCAAATTTGTTGATTTCATTTATTGAAATTACGACATAAAACGACATTTGCGCATATAAGTTCTCATATTAGAATCGAATATTTTTTTATGGTTTATATTTTAGCATTTGTCTCGTAAAGGTCTATCGTAGACGGGATTTAAATTATTAATAAGTGAAAGGCAAAGCAATTCCGCCATTTTGACGAAAATTTGACGGTTCTTATAGCTGACAGTTGGAGCAGCGTTTGATTTCAATAAAAATAAATGAAAAATTAAATGAAGTCGTATATTTCGGAAAATTAATTAACTGTCGCAGTCGGATAAAAACTATCCTAAGTTGCAGCTAGAATAATAATGTACCTATATAAAATGTTTCATATTTTTCCGTTCATGGGATGCTGAGAACATTCGTACCGCGCAAAGCTTAGTTTCAAACTGGCTGATTCTTTTTTTAATTTAGAGATTTATTATAAGTGGAGATAAGTGTTTAAAATGTACTTAGATTCAACCGGTGGCCCAACACTGGGCATAGGTACTTCAAGAGGGATAAACCCGCGTTGCGAGTTCGCGGGCGCTCCGTGTCCGACTTAGGGCTCTGCTCTACAGTAATAGTAGATAAAGTAGATTACTGCAGACGCCGGGAAAGAAGGGCTTGCCGGGTGAGTAGGTATAGACGATATTGGTACGGATAGTGATACGAAGCCGGCAAGCCCTTTTCACGGCCAGGCGTGTGTAGTGCTTTTCTCAAACATGCAATGAAATAAATGAATAAAAACTCCTCAAATCAAACTAATTTTCATGGCTGAATGCCGTGATGCTGTGCCACAAATAATGGAATGAAAATTTAAGAAAAACTACTTCCCGGCCTAGGGCTTCAATTTCGTATGAAATTCCTTTAGGTACCTCTCGAGTTGATCCGCCCGAAACGTGATACTTTGAAGCCTGATATAACCCACATAATGACGACATTTTATTGCATGTTTGAGAATAGTACATTGTGATACAAGTGAGCTATGTTGATCATCACATCAGAGGCGGAATTGTCACGCGAACCGCAGGTGAGCGTGATAATAGAGCCGAGGATGTAATTATCAAAGCTCACGCGTGTCATACGACGTTTTTCAACACATTTGCGAGGAAAAAATTACAGGCTCCTAAGTTATTTCCTTTAGTTATTGATGACAACAGGTTTTTACTCACATACATTTGTACATCTCCAAGAATGTACAGTGGCGTCAATTCTATTTATCACTTTTCTATTCACCACGAGTCAACATTTTTAATAATAACCAAACACCCATCATCAATGCTTAGTGCTTACAAATATTTGTGAAATTACTTATAATGGCGCGCAACTATTTTTTTTTCGTGAAGTTCGCGCAGTGCGCCCGCAGCGAGGCTTAGATGAAATCTCTAAACAGCCAATACAAAATAAAATAAATATTTTCTTATTCAATATAAATTCATGTAAAATGTTATCAAAAGTAGGTAAATAGTTTTACTAAATGAAACGTTTCTATACCATATCCAAGAAGAAATAATCAATTAATTCACAAGAAGGATTTAATTTGTTTAGTCGAGTAAGAATCCATTTGCCGAGAATTAAAAACAAACCTGTATAACCCGGTCAATTTAAGAATGCGCCGAGTCCATACATACACCTGGCTGCAAGGTGCTAACGTATCTTAATCGGGATATAAACATAACTACACGTGTGTCGTAATGTTATAAAACACGCGTGTTTAATACCCAGGATTATGAGCCCAAAAGCGGCACAATAAGAGGCACGTTACGAGCAAATGTATTGAAATAGTACATTATGATACAAGTGTGCTAAGTTGGTCATTACATTCGAGTCGGTTTTTAAGCCTGAGCCGAAGGCGAAGGCTTAATTGAGACGAGAAGTGTAATGACCAATGCTCACGTGTTTCATACGACGTTTTTCAACACATTTGCGAGGAAAAAAAATAAAAAATGAAAATGTTAAAAGATATGTAATGAAAAGGCACTAGTGCGATAATGTAATGTAAAAGTCACGGCATGGGTAATATTCTGCATTATTTTGCTAATATTTAAAAAGATATCTAATGAAAAGGCACTAGTGCGATAATGTAATGTAAAAGGCAAGGCATGGGTAATATTCTGCATTATCAGTGTAAATACGCTGTAATAAGACCTACTTATTACGAGCAGGTGTGTTGAAAAAGAATATTCATGTCTCAATCTTACAAGATACAATGTCAAGAAAAGGGTAACTATAAAAGTACTACTTACTTATAAATATTTGGAAGAAGCCGATTGCAGGGTGATTTATGTTTTAACAAGTTATGAAATGGGTATGTAAATCAATATCTTAGTTGTCATCCCGACCTTTTCCCGGTTGTTTCCTCTGCTTCCGAGTTAGTCGTTCGCTTGTAGGTATACAATCAACGTAGTTTTTCCCGGAAGTCCTATTTTTTTCTCCACCATTAACTTTTTACCTTAACGGGACTTACATAATAGCGTAAAATAATGAGGAATGCAACCCCACTAGTCGACTCCGGTTGCTTTAATCATTATCGTTAAGCTGTAGAATTTTCTGGAAACCACACCCAGCGCAGTCAGAGTCACGCACTGAGAATTTCCGCGAAAAAGCATACCGGTGTGCGTATGTTTATCCTGCCATATTATTGTACAGTCAGCCAAGAAAGTGGTCTACCACATTTCGACTTTATTGCATACAAAATAAGGTCCAAAAATGGTAGACCGCTTTTTTGGCTGATGGTACCTATATGCATTAGTCCGACCAACACTTTCAGAATATATTGATTTACACTTTCAAGATTCTCAAGGCATTCTTTTTACTAAATGTTAAAAAGAGTTAAGTAAATAGTTAAATAAGTTATTTATTTATCGTATGGCATTTTGGTCACTGGATAACATACAACAAGTTAATACGCGATTAAGTCCTTGTTTAGTAAAAGTAACATTCAGAATATAAAGGATGTCCCAAAAAGAACGCAAGATTTTCCATACATTATGTATGGAAAATCTTGCGTTCTTGTTAGGACACCCTATATAAATAAGGTTATACTTTTATTAATAATGTTATAATCAGAGTTCTATGTCTATGTATGTACAGTCAAGCGTAAAAATATGGGTGCACACAACATACTCATGTCCTATCGCTCTTATGTCAGCGGATTCCCGCATACTGTGCAATAATAACATTTCGTGACAATTAAAATTTCACCTTTTATGCATATTTTTTTATTTCCTCGCATGATGCATTGTAAAATGTTGTATGATACACGTGCGGATAGGTAATTCCCAACTCGTGTCTACCAAAAATACTCCCTGATGGTCGTGTTTTTGGTTATCGCCATCGCCACTCGTTGGGAATTACCTACTTTCCGCACTTGTATCATAATTAACTATTCTACGTCACACCTGAGGGCCTACCGAGAAAGGCATTCGAAGTTTCCCCTCTGTCATACATACGAGTTCGTACGTAAGTGCGACAGAGAGGGAAAACTTCGAATGCCATTCGCGGTAGGCCCTCTGGCCATAAAGTAGGAATTTCCGCACAATACGCGTGCGGAAAAGCCCACTTCCTGGCCAGGGAGAGACGTAAAATTTTGTACTCACCGCGGGCGGTAATAAGGAAAGCCTCGGATCGCATATTTATCGCCCGATACCTGCGATCTGAGACATTCTTTGTTTTACCGCCTTGGGTAAGTAATGTCTACTATTATATTACACACGTGTGTCTCACACTTCACGTGTGACATGTTCCACTGTTATTCCGTTATTGTGCCAGTCAATGGTCGCTGTCGATGGGCCATAGCAAATTGGCGATGAATAGCGTTATTACACAATGCTAGCGCATCTTGCCTGGTCACGATCGTCACGTGAGTGAGAATAATATTGCTGTGATGCAAAACCCTTTTAAATCCAACGAGTTTTCTCACTCAAAATCATCGTTTCCATGAGTAGGTACTATGTGTAAAGTGTAAACTTTCTCTTTTGATGGAGAAAAGATGGATGTGTTTCCACACTTTCCACTGAGGTGAAGCGGAGATGACCAATCAAATGGATCCATTAAATTAAATCGAAGCGGAGAGAAGCGGAGGAACTAATTTGATGTTCTTAACTTTACTTAGGCTACTGTCGTACATAGACTACAACCAGCACATGAGCGCTCATTTAGTCATCCCCGTTTGGGAACCTCGTAAAATCGTTGCCGATTTAAATTACTAGCATCGCTGAAATACTTAGTAGAACATATTATACAGGGTGGAATTTCATAAACTGTACAAAATAAAAGGAGAAAAATTTCAGCCAATTTCATCGGTGAAACGGTGTTTTTTTTTTTTTCTAGTCATTAGTTTTTTTTTTACAGAATTTTGAAAATTTTTGTAAAAACTCGGGTAATACACCTAATTCAGACGGTATAACTTTTGATCCAATGGTCCTAAAATGAAAATAAAAAATGCAGAGTATTACCAAGAGACAGGTTAATAATTCTTAATAACAATAGAAAACCAACTAGAAGAGAAAATCCGCAAAAAAAAAATATTGTTTTTGAAAAATGGCTACAAAAATTACGAATTTTAAAAGAAAAACACAATTTTCTGAAAAAAACGCAGATTTAGTTACCATTTTTTTTGCTTAGTATTAAACCTCACTTAATGCCGATTCTAAAACCGTTTTTAAACTGTCTCAGACTTTGAAAAATACCACGCTAATGGGTACGTAAATCATACCATAATTTTATTAATTTTAATCCTCTTAAAATCCTTAATGACCGCTTGTTCCCAGGTAGTTGAAGGGTGTTTTTGGGTTGAAGGTGGAGATAACATGAGGGGTATAAAGGCATTGGGCAATAGGTCAACTATTCAGTCGCTCGCAAATCGCAATTGCTTGTCTTTGCTCGCCACTTCTTTGATTACTCCAGTACTTGTTCAGTTTGAATCATCATGCCCCGCTTACGAGAGTTTTCGCCGTTACAAATAGCCAACATGCACTATTATTATGGATTGTGCCATGGGTCTGCAAGAACTGCGTGTATCGCCTATTTGGAGCAGTATCCTAATGACGTTCCAAGACCTGCTGCTCGCCACTTTCAAGAAGTTCATCGACGGTTGTGCAATATTGGGCTGGGATACGGTGGCCGAGATCGCCGAGAGCCAGGAAACATAATTGATGTTGCCATAGAAGAAGCAGTTCTCAGAGACTTGTACGCGGACCCAACCACGAGTCTAAGACGCTTGGCATTGAGGCACGGAATCTCAAAATTCTCTGTCTGGAAAATTTTGAAGAAGGAAGGACTGCATCCATTTGCCAGCTTGAATTTGTTGCGTAGCCCGTCGAATCATTCCCGGATTATTTTTTATTTCTTGTGCTGCATTTAAAATTCTGTCGTGCAATTCTGCTTCGGTATTGACGATTCTGTGATATACCCGTTGCTTCATATCACCCCAAAGAAAATAATCCAACGGCGTCATATCAGGCGATCTTGCAGGCCATCCAACGGGGCCGTCTCGGCCGATCCACCTATTGGGATATTGCTCATTTAAAAAATGTCGAACTCTTAATGCCCAATGAGCTGGGCATCCATCCATTTGGAGAAACAGGCGTTGTCTCACATCTAACATCACATCTTCCAAAAGCTCTGGGAGCTCGTCTCTCAGTAACAGTAAAAATCTGTCGGCGTTCAAAGTATTCGGTAAGAAGACTGGTCCAATCAATTGATCGTCGAGTACCGCTGCCCAAACGTTTATGGAGAATTGGTCTTGAAAATTAGATGGTCTTACTAGGTTTGGATTATCGTGAGCCCATGTGTGTAAATTTCTGAAGTTAGTTATTCCCGTATGAGTAAATCTTGCTTCGTCCATCCATAAAATTCTTCTAGTAAATTCCGGATCCCTTCTGATATTGCCAAGTATCCAAGTCGACATAACACACCTAACGCGGGCATCGCCAATTTGCAAATTTTGTACCCGTTGATAATGAAATGGATGCAGTCCTTCCTTCTTCAAAATTTTCCAGACAGAGAATTTTGAGATTCCGTGCCTCAATGCCAAGCGTCTTAGACTCGTGGTTGGGTCCGCGTACAAGTCTCTGAGAACTGCTTCTTCTATGGCAACATCAATTATGTTTCCTGGCTCTCGGCGATCTCGGCCACCGTATCCCAGCCCAATATTGCACAACCGGCGATGAACTTCTTGAAAGTGGCGAGCAGCAGGTCTTGGAACGTCATTAGGATACTGCTCCAAATAGGCGATACACGCAGTTCTTGCAGACCCATGGCACAATCCATAATAATAGTGCATGTTGGCTATTTGTAACGGCGAAAACTCTCGTAAGCGGGGCATGATGATTCAAACTGAACAAGTACTGGAGTAATCAAAGAAGTGGCGAGCAAAGACAAGCAATTGCGATTTGCGAGCGACTGAATAGTTGACCTATTGCCCAATGCCTTTATACCCCTCATGTTATCTCCACCTTCAACCCAAAAACACCCTTCAACTACCTGGAAACAAGCGGTCATTAAGGATTTTAAGAGGATTAAAATTAATAAAATTATGGTTTGATTTACGTACCCATTAGCGTGGTATTTTTCAAAGTCTGAGACAGTTTAAAAACGGTTTTAGAATCGGCATTAAGTGAGGTTTAATACTAAGCAAAAAAAATGGTAACTAAATCTGCGTTTTTTTCAGAAAATTGTGTTTTTCTTTTAAAATTCGTAATTTTTGTAGCCATTTTTCAAAAACAATATTTTTTTTTGCGGATTTTCTCTTCTAGTTGGTTTTCTATTGTTATTAAGAATTATTAACCTGTTCCTTGGTAATACTCTGCATTTTTTATTTTCATTTTAGGACCATTGGATCAAAAGTTATACCGTCTGAATTAGGTGTATTACCCGAGTTTTTACAAAAATTTTCAAAATTCTGTAAAAAAAAAACTAATGACTAGAAAAAAAAAAAACACCGTTTCACCGATGAAATTGGCTAAAATTTTTCTCCTTTTATTTTGTACAGTTTATGAAATTCCACCCTGTATTTTATTACTAGGTAGTCCATGCCTTCTATCATCATCATCAAAAAACCCAGTGGTGATATGAGCCGGGGTTCGAACTTCGAACCCAAGACCTTCAGATTGCTAGTCGCGTGCCTTACCGCACGGCTATACCTAGTGGCTCTGAAAAAAGGGTGAGCCATTGTTGCCAGAATGACCTCTTAAAACGCTCTAAGAATGATCCTAAGTTATTGCCCTTTTCCTTCCTGTATAGTCTCTATACATTTTAATATCGCGACTTCTCTTATACACTTAACTTATTTCAACTGGGCTCATGTATGCTCTTTGTTCTGAGCGTATGAATAGACATTGTTTGCGAACACGTGCCAAAGTTTGCAAAAAAGATTTTATCGTTATAAACTCTATCTTCTTTAACAATAGATTCAAAATTAGCTACGAGATAAAATACCACACACAGCTCCTTATACCTGGCTCGCTGAGAGCGGGTTTTTTATCTTTTAGTCAATTTTGAATCTATTGAATAAGACGATAGGGTTCATTATACAATGCACATTTTAAGTGGCGCTAAACTTTTTCTTGAAAAAAAATGGCACGCGTCCGCAAACAAAAGCACGCGTCCGCAAGCTAACAAAGAACCATTCATGAACCCAGTTCAAATAAGTTAAAGTATACATACCATAGGTATATCGTCAATGCAGTATCTTACATAAACTTGCCTTCCCCCAGACCCGGAGATGGATTTCCTGGCCTACCCCGCGGTGTGTTCTCGGCGGTCCCTGCAGGCGTTTGGCAGCGGACCAACTGGACTACCCACATTTATGACGTAAGTCAATTTTGTACCTTAGAATCTAAGTGCCATAAACCGGCGGTTGTGTTTATGCAAATTTAGTATTTAAGGTTATAGATATTAGGAGTATAATCGTGTGAAATGAAGTTGAGTCGGTTTGTTCTAACGAGTTTGGAGTGATTTCCGCTGGGACAGGTGTAGCAATGGCGCATGCCAAAGAGTTGCTTTGCTTTTGATATTTGAATGTGAATTGCATTGAAATCAAAAGTTTGAAATATTTTAGCTCGTAGCGTAGGGGATGGATTATATTTGTACATGGACAATAAAGGACATAAAGAATTGTTACCAAATAGGTTATTGATTTTACGGGACACCTGGCTGGGATTTTCCACATGCGTACCGGGCGGTAATCGTCACTTTATTGCCAGACTGACAATAACGGTAACGTAATACGTGACGATTACCGCCCGCTACGCATGTGGAATATCCCACTGCCTGAGGCCCTAGCACGATAGGTTTTATGGTCACGTTTTACGGCGATAATGTACTAACGCAGTGTTTTTCAACCTTTTTCATGGCGCGACCCCCCTAGCTAGAGTAAGAAAATATTTCGCGACCCCCAACTCTGCGCTGTTCTTAAATTATATTTTCTATTTCACAAATATGACATCCCTGAATGCTTTAAGGCCTCCACACACCGGTCGCGGGCGCGGGCCCGCGCAAGTTGTAAAACATTGAAACTACACTTCAAACACACACCGAACGCGGGCCCGCGGGCCCGCGGCGGGCCCGCGTTCTATGTGTGTTTGAAGTGTAGTTTCAATGTTTTACAACTTGCGCGGGCCCGCACCCGACCCGCGCCCGCGACCGGTGTGTGGCTGTGGAGGCCTTCAGCTAAGAAAATTCTTGCAGCCCCGAGCCCCTTCTAGAAGCTCCGCGCCCCCATGGGGGTCGCGACCCACAGGTTGAAAAACACTGTACTAACGTGACGATACAACCTATCGACCTAGAGCCGCTGGCCAGGGGAAGACGTAAACTTGTGTAATCAGAATCACCACGGTTGTTAAAAAAAAGGCCTCAGATCGCTGTTAACTTCGACTCGGGAGTTAAATGCCTGCGATCTGAGACGTTTGTTACCGAGTCAGTTTTAAGTCAATCTCGTCTTCATCAAATCATCACTATTCATCACCTTCATCATATGTTGTAAGAGGAAAAATGAATAATACCTATTATTCATTATTCCTCTTACAACATATACCTACTTACTTCCAATTGCAACGCGCACAAGGTTTTTATTTACCGATTGCCGATATGTTTGATAAGGAGTATGTTATTAGATGTAGAGCTATGTGACAGGTTATGACTAACATGTGTTGCGAAGAGTTACGAGTAAAGTACATTTAATTTGTTTTGTAACGGAAGCCCTACGATTTCTTTCCTCGACGTTATTGGACCGGACATAAGTTAACATTATCTAATAATCACCATATAGGGCTAAACTTTGCAATTGCCAAATAAAACGAAGAGGCGCCTTTCTTCGATCTTCATATCAGTTTTTTTACATAACTTATCTTAATAGTTCAGCGAAAATGAAATTGCCGCCAGTTTTTCTGTCATTCATATGATTGCAATCAATATTATGCGCAATGCACCACCGCGCATGTTTCTCTAGGCTGACTCTATCACCAAACGATAAGTAACCCTATGTGTTTTACAGAAAGTGTAATTTCGCTTGTTTTTCATCACACAGCCCAGATGACAGCTCGATGGTTTGTTAGGGACAGTGTGTAAGTGATTCTTGTTGTGAACGCGGAATTGTGTAGTGTAATGTATTACAAGTGTCCAGTTAAACAAAAAACACCCTTAATCTCTTCTAAATACGTAATACTTGATTAAGTTTCAGTGATTATTTTCGTTGCAATGAGCTGTAGTTTTCGTTTTTCAGTTGTTTCATTAGGTGTTTCGTTTGTTTAACATATGCGTGGTTATAATATGTGGATCATTTATATTGATTAGGTGTTACAGTATTAAATCTAAGTGAAAGATTAGTGTCAAGGATGTTGTGGTAAAACCGGCGTGGTATTACCATGCGTGCGCAATTCCTAGGAAGTGCTTTAAGTACCTCTTTCCTTCAGGCAGACTAATACCCCACATTAATCAGTTAAATGCAAATAATATAAAATTATAGCTATGAACAGCCAGATACGATAGCCAAGTGATATAATTGCATTTAAAATAAAACAATATTAACTGTAGTTTTCAAAATAGATTGGCACACAATTATAAAATAGGACAGTAATTATATTCTAAAGATATGATTCCAAATACCCTTCTTATACCAAGGCAAAGTTAATAATTAAGTATGAATTCACGGGCTTTAATTCCGCTAAAGATAGGTACTTTTAACTTAGTTCAGCTAAGTAAGATAAATCATGTTCATTGTTGAATATGTCACTCAGTAAATTGCCCTTTAGGTATTATCTATAAAAGGCTTACTTACCTGAAGCTCTATTATAATAAAAGCGTAACAGTCGTCAATTGTCGTAATAAAACGTACAATTTATCCAAGTTGTCAATGCTGACATAACATACAATTAGGAAGTTATACGACAAAGTTGGCATTCTTGGTTATAAAATTCAATATCGAGGCAAACCGGAGTATTGCTATGAGGAAATATTATCGGGTTTATGTTGCTAAGCGATTCGCACGAAGTACAGCCAATATCAGATATGTAGTACACAGTACACAGCAGTAATATCTGCCATCACAAACCCGGCAAACACATAATATATCTTACAAGTCCTAAAGTCGTGTTAATGCTATTGACTGTAACATTCAGCGAAGCTATTTCGCTAGCAAAAATGACGCGTTACAGTAATGTTCGGTTACAAAATTGATTTTTGACAAAATATTTAAGTCTCGGGTAGATACACGTGCAGGGGGTTCGAATCGGGACTACCGGCTTTATAGACAGGCCTTATAGGCAGGGTCACCATAGTTTGTTTTACTTAAAATGACGAAAATGCACGTAACGTGGGATTTTACAACTTTGTTTGTTGCTAAATACGAAAGAAAAAGATAACAAAAGAGACGCAACAAAAGAAGCGGGTTGTGTCGGAGATACAACCGTTAATTAAGGTTAAGTGGATACTTCTTTGTTGGCTATGGAACCCTAATATATATCTGAATTAATTCACTTAAAATCTGTATAAGTACAGATAAATCGATATATATGGCAACATTGACTGACGTAGCTCATTTGACTCGCGATACATTGAGAATGGCGGTCATGTCAGCATTATTTTCATGTCCGCCACATAAACTAAATAGCATTTTGTGATTAGCAACTAATGGCAAATAATTAAGGAGGAAACATGTAACAAAGGATTGTTTGAAATCAGATTAGGCTTCTCTACAAAAAGTAATTCCGGAAGTCACGTGATACATTTTGAACTGTACAAGAACGCGAGCAAAGAAGTATCCACTTCAAAACTGACCGAAGTGTGGCACGTGGGCTGGAGTAGCTGCTGTCTATTCTCTTGTTTATTTACAGTATGCTTTGAACCTATCGACACACCTGCGTAACTGTTTTAAACTACTTGAAGATAACAATTAAACAATAGAGGTCGGTAATGGTTGGTTTTAAGTTCTTTTCGTCATCTAAACGAAAACAAACTATACCGACTAAGCCAAAATCGTCGGCGTTTTTTAAAGGTTCCGTTTAACAAGTTGTCAGATTGTGATAACGGTTGAAACAATGTTATGTAGGTACAAGTAATCCAGTAAAGTCGCGAGTTGTAAGTAACTTTATGAAATCTTGTTCAACAATTTCAACATCCATAAGATGGAGATAATCGAGGCCAAGCAACGTCAGTTAGTTAGTTAGTTATACTGGGCGTTATCCGCCAGCAAGCAACGCTATTGTCTAAGATCGATTAAATTAAAATCTAATTTTGACACATCTCAACACCCCATATAACGTAATCATAAATAAGATTAGGGGTATAATACGCTGTTTTGCGGTGCAACCAAACGAATATGGTTTTTTGTCTATCATACATACTCGTAGTTCTGGAGTATTTTATGATAATAATTCAAGTCTTTTTTTTTTTATTCTAGTGTAGCAGCTAAATCATTGGTTAAGATTCAGATGATACTTCCAAAAGTTGCACAAATCGATAACGTCGATGAATTTATAACCGAAACAAAACGTCATATGAAAAAATGATGGAAACATTCCTATAGAGCACAATAATTGTACAATCTAATAAACTATGAACCCACGTTTACCGCGCCGTGTTTTTAAATCGGCATTAAAATGGATTCGATTTATCTTTCAACATTCGTTAATAATCGCTAAATATGACAAACTCAACTGGATGCGGGTGGCGCAGGACCGGCCATTGTGGCACTCTTTGGGGGAGGCCTATGTCCAGCTGTGGACGTCTTTCGGCTGATATGATGATGATGATGATGACAAACTACATTCTAATCGCAGCACTTCAGCGGCGCTACTACGAAAATCGAAACTTGAAGTTCGTATATCTGCATCACTCGAATTAAATAAGTGCGATAGCGACGGAGATACCCGAACTTCGAATTTCGAAGTTCGTGGTTATAGCTCAGACGTCGATTTGACGGTGTCTAAAATAGGTTCTAATTTATTTCAGACAATGCGTGTGCTACGACTGCTACGCCGTAGCGCGTAGCAACATTTTTCCACCTCGTAGCGGAAATCGCTCGTACAAGCACGACTCATGTCATAAAGGGAAACTATTTATTTAGCGTGACAGTTAATTTTATTTCGACCCTAAATGTAAATAGTTTGTACATTCAGCAGGAGAAAAAAGCTACTCGAATGAAGTGCTGTAAATAATGTAAACAGCTCTATTTCCAAGAGAAAAAGGTGTGTAGAGCCAATGTCTATATACATTTATACTTCGCCCGTGTATTGATATATATAGTGTATAATTATTTAATTTTTAATTTTTATTTATTTATTTCAGACTCAGGGTCCATATACATGTTAGTGCTTAGGTAGGTAATCACAATACACATACTTACAAACTAGAGGTTAGTACAAATTATACATTAAAAACAAACAAGAAAAGGAATATAGCAATGTCAATATAAAAAATAATACATAATAATAATATTTCTGCGAATGTCAATTTGTTTATAGCTAAAAAAATTAAACATTCTTGAACAATTACTTTTATTATTTATTATTTAATGTCAAATATTTTAGGCCTATCACCCATGTGAATGGAGTTCCAGTGCCTCACTACAGGGCAGTCGAACCTGTCCAGCACAACACTCAGAAGGCTGTTGGTACTGGCTCGCACTCTGCTCATCACAGAGGCAACACGTTTCCTCAATATTGTTTTAAAGCCATCCGTGTTAGCCTCTGCGAACATACCAGAGGCGCTGCACCAGCGAGGCAGTCCCAACAGCATCCTAAAAGCGTTATTGTACTGAACGCGTAGACTGTTGTACGTTTTTTGAGCATAGTTGGTCCATAGGCTGCAGGTATAAAAAGTCTGACAGTATGCTTTAAAGAGAGTAATTTCCACATCACAAAGTAGTACATTGGACGCTTCTGTTGCTGACTGTACATCAAGATAATTGTGAGGTGACCTCTTAGAAAACTACGAGTAAGATCGTAGCCTGAATCGTTGGCCTATATAGCAGACCTTGGTCCACTTTCGAATCACACCTGAAACGCTGTATATGTACAGTCAACCAATTTAACTCCTAGGCCATCATAGAACATTGCCATTGTAAATGCTATGTCAATATGGGTTACTAGGAATTATTGCGTCGTTATGTAGCAGTTAAAATGATAGGGTTCTACGGTGGCCTAGGAATCAAATTGGTTGACCGTACCTAGTTAAGACATAAGCCATTTATTTAGCAGAATCGTTTACACATATATTTATAAGTACCAGTCCCTGCACTAGGCTTTGCCTGTATCGCAGGAGACCGCATATTATTAAGTTATGGTTATATTTACAGCATAAATAGTGTCGGTTTGACGATGACTTTTATGATCCTTTAGCCACAAAAGGATACCCTTTCCGTTTACTTGAAGAGGTTTGCGAGTCAATTATCGATAAAGAGTAAATTATTCAAACGGGACAGTGAGGGAAAATCGGAAACTATAAGACATATGGAAATTTGTACTTAGTCACGATCCCGATTTTAGAAAAAACAAAAACTGCATTCATAGATTTTAAAAAGCCTCATCACGCCCGGGACACGGGAACGGAACCCGGTCAAATCGGTCTAAAAATTGCGGAAATTAATAGCGCTAGTTGTAGGAAACAGTTTTTGCTATGGAACCCTGTAGGTACTTATCATTCATTACAGACACATGCCGTACTCGTATGTCATTATTTTATTTATGGAGAGGGACTGCAGTTGCGCACCTATGCCGATATTTTATTGTTCCGCGGGGATCATAGGAAAAATATGCTGCACTATGATACACACTGTGGACATAGACACTGCCCTCTGCTCTACGGCTCGCCTCGCACATTCGGAATCAGTCACCGAATTCAGTATCTGGATCTCTCGAGAGCAAAAAATGCGTAGAAATTCTGCACTAAGGATACCATTTTACTTTTTGGCGCTTGTGTGATTCCGAGTATAATTCAGTGACTGAATTCCGTTATGTCTGCGTGGGACCTATCATCATCATATGATATCAGCCGAAAGACGTCCACTGCTAGACATAGGCCTCCCCCAAAGAGTGCCACAATGGCCGGTCCTGCGCCACCCGCATCCAGCGGACTCCCGCGACCTTTACCAGGTCATCAGTCCACGGAAACGTGGTCACTTACTATGGGCCTCATAAGAAAGCTCAAAGTCACTCAAAGGGCAATGGAGAGGGCTATGCTGGGAGTTTCTGTGCGCGATCGCATCAGAAATGAGGCTATCCGCAGCAGAACCAAGGTAACCAATATAGCCCTCCGAATCGCTAAACTTAAGTGGCAGTGGGCGGGGCACATGGCACATTGCACGTAGAACCGATGGCCGTTGGGGCGGAAAGGTTCTCGAGTGGCAACCACGTACCAGAAGGCGCGGCGTGGGTAAGCCATTGATAGACAAGGTGGACTGATGACCTGGTGGGGCCTATACAATATGTGAAATGCATAAAGTTACTCAAAAATAATAAAGTTTTTTTTTGTTTTCTCTAGTGGCAGCTCAATTTGTTCTTTTAGTGAATACAAATTAGTTTTCCATACACTTTTATCTAAATACCTATACAATGTGCCGATAACATATAGTATAGAAGTTCAGGCTGAATAATGATCGTTACCCTTCCGAGTTCGGATATACTCGTTTTGAGTGACAAAAGTGTACATAAAATACCAAGTCATTAGTCGCTTGAGAAGAATATTTCGGTAAGTTGATAAGGTTGGTGTGGGTGTTACAGTCATTAAACTCATTAACGTTGTTGGGAGCCCGAAAATGTGTTATACGATAAGCTGATATTAAATGGCTATACAGGATGGAAACTTTATGTGTCAATAATAGTAGAGCTAGGTTGCTTGCCGCCACGCGAAAATGATCTTCGAAAACCTTCACAAACTTTGAATGATAGATCGCCCTGCACGGTTAACACAAGACGGCGCGCGAGCTGTGTTGCAGCAGAATTGAATATACGTATTTTTTCTAATTAGAACACTTAGAGAGACACTGGCTATCTCTTGTGCTAACCGTACAGAAGTCCGTTCTATCGGAGATACTTCCGAAAGATCGGATGAAAGCCTGATTAGAAAGAAAAGACGGACGCGAGTCCTGCTAGCAGTACGCGGTTCTTGTCGTTTTTACCCGACTGCCGTATGTATGTATGTATATATGTGTGTATGTCTTATTCTTTGACACGCCCTCCAGCCTAAACCGTTTGACGGATTTCGACATATGAGGTGTCGTTGGATTCCTCGTAATCGTGGGAGTGACAGGCTATATATTTGGTAAAAGGCAGTTGGGTTTTTCGAAAAATCTTTTGATTTCACTGGTCTTTGAAAGTAATCTGCTGATCTTTGACTTTGAACCATACATGGCGCTCAAAATATATAGCGTCTGGGCGAAAAGGCACTATATGCTCGAGAGTTGTTGCTTAAGTGTCTGCTAGACGGCCGCCAACACGCCCCTCCGACCGAGCGACCTTGGTCCGCACCGACCGTGTAGACAGTTGTTTGCAGGAAAATATCATACTACAGCGGTCGGTGCCGACCAAGGTCGCTCGGTCGGAGGGGCGTGTTGGCGACCGTCTAGCAAACGTTTTAGCGATAGAAGATCTTTAAAGCAGGGTCTCAATTAGACGAAAGAAACATAGGTATAGGTAAACGGGGTAAACCCTATTTTTTGGGCAGATTTAAACCCTGAATACTGCACAAAATTGTTGCACCTTTGCGCAAATAGGTTACAATAAACAATATCCCGCCGACGGATGTACCATCAAACTTTCTACCCTGTATAATGTTAATTAAGAATAGTAAAAATCCCAACAGCGTCGATGATACTGGATAAGTTTTCAAAACCAATTTTCGGGCTGAACTTACTTTACTTGTTTTATTTTATTAGGTATTCCTATTTTTATTTGGTTGAGATTGTTAACATATAACATCTTTACGTGTTTGTTCATGAATGTTGATAAATATACATAAACCTAAACAAGTTCCCTCAAGGGAACCGTGATTTCGTGACCTGCATGGTAGAATAGGTAATAAATAGGACAACCAATAAGCACGCTGGAAACAAGACATGTATTATCTTAAGTTGAAATTCCTATCCCCTTGCAAACTCAATTTCCAGGATAGAATATATTTATTTTACAAGTACGCACATTATTATAAATGGTTGTTTATGTTCAGAGTAGTTTTCATGAGAATCATGAGCGTCTCCTTTATCTTTATAATAAAAAATACATTTTTCACCTCAGCAGCTCGAACAAGCATATTTTGCTGCGTGAAAACAGTGAGCAAAATGCGATTTTGCTCACTCCGTGAGGCAAAGTAGCTTTTTGATTTTGATATCGAGCACTGACACATCATAGTGTGAGACCACACTATGGTGTGTCACCAGTGCTCTACTTCTCTTACAAATTCAGAATATTATAGGTGCGTAAAAGCCTAGCGATATATTTTTTAACGTGACGATGTTCTCACTGCTGAGGTGAAAAGTTGTATGTATCACACGAGAGCAAAGATATTTGCATCTCGTGCCTTTGAGTCCCTCACTACGCTCAAGATTCTAATTTTGAATCACTCGCTACGCTCGTGATTCAAATATAGAATCTTTCGCTTGCTCGGGACTCAACATCAACACTCGCAGCAAAAATCTACTTTGCTCTCTTGTTGAACAAATAACTATTGTTCTTAAATGCCTCCGAACAAGAATAGAGTTCAATAAAGAATTATTCCAGTAATATTGATGCCAGTTTTTATTTTATTTAGGTAGGTAATTTTGAAATGAGGACTTTGAAATTTCCTTAGTTCCCATCCAACCATCATAAAATTGGCGAATTGCGCGCATCAAAATTCTTGAACATGAAGTACTAAAAAAGTGGCTTTGACATACGGACGGACAGACAGACATGATGAATCCATAAGGGTTCCGTTTTTTGCCATTTGGCTACGGAAGCCTAAAAATGAGTCACAATGTTTACCCAATATCATTATTATTAACGATTAAATACATTCACGAAAGCTGGCGCGAATACCTATATTGTACAGATGAATGGCATTTATCGTTGTGTGGGGACCATTCTGCCATATCAAGATAACAATCTGTATTGCACTGGATTAAGCCAGAGGAATTCACTAGAATGCCTAGCGACCCCTGCGTCTACCACGGAAATCATTTTTCGAATTTTGTGTATCCTCCATTTGTTGTTCTATGTTTTTAAAGTTATAAGTGCGATAGAGACGGAAATTATCAAACATCGAATTTCGATTTTTGTGGCATCAGTGACGTCAGATGAAATCGCACGACTTCGCTTGACAAGTCGCGCGACACGTGAAGCTATGAAATCTCGTGTAGCGTATTATTACTAGACATGTCGAGAGAAGTTGCGCGATTTCGTTGGAAGTCTCTCGCGACGCAGGTCCTCGGGTTATCATTTTGATTAACAGAAAAATGTTTCTAACACTCTTTCAACCGTTTCACGCCAGCGTTCGTGAATACCTATGCAATATTGTTAAGGGCCATTTAAATGGTGCAACAATCAGCAACAACTCGCACGCGAGTTTTATTACATTGCAGGGTTTGATTGAATGCATCGTACTTATTTCGCTAGCCCGCAGCCCCACAACGAAATAAAAATCGAATACGAGTTGTTGCACCATGTAAATGGCCCTTTATTCAAACATTATAGTTGGTATCCCAGAGGTTATACAGTAGTTTTATATCGCCTTATGTTTCTAGGTAACAGCATGGCGTGTATGGAGTTTATTATAACATAAATACCGCGGCTTAGCAGCTTGCAGCTTTTTGAGAGCTTATAATGCCAAGGTACTAACTTAAGCGCATGTGCATGAATAACGTGAACAGCGTCAAATAAAGGGGCCTTATTGGTCAAAACTTATAAAATAAATAAGACGTTAAAAGAAACATGTTTTAACCGGTGGCAAGCAAATATTATAACTTTATTTGGTGTTTCCAAATCTTTTATTTTTCTGTCACCTTCAATATGGCACCCTGTATTTGACGCTAAGACATTACAGTGACTTGACTATCTACTCTTTACCTATAGTCTCGGCTTTACTTTTGAAGTGGATACTTCTTTGCTCGCGTTCTTGTATAGGGGTACAGTTCAAAATGTATCACGTGACTTCCGGAATGACTTTTTGTAGAGAAGCCTAATTTGGTTTCAAATAATTGTTTGTTACATGTTTTAATCCTTCTTTATTTGCCATTCGTTGTTAATCACAAAGTATTATTTAGTATATGTGGCGGACATGAATATAATGCTGAAATGACCGCCATTTTCAATGTATCGCGAGTCAAATGAGCTACGTCAGTCAATGTTGCCATATATACCGATATATCTGTACTTGTACAGATGTTAGTTAATTAATTCAGATATATTAGGGTTCCATAGCCAACAAAGAAGTATCCACTTAAACTTAAGTAACGGTTGTATCTCCGACACAACCCAATTCTTTTTTTTATATGGCATCTGGGGAATCAAGCAAAAATTCTTACGTTCTGTTCTGAGTGTACAGTTCATCTAATGGAAGATGAGCAAACTTTTACATTTCATAACATTTTCATATTTCATTGACATGTCAGACTTGATTTCCCTGGTTGTTTGTATAGAGTAGGTTGTAATCGTACTTATATGTATAACTTTAAGTATGCACACAATATCTTGCACTACATAAAAGTAAACAGCAGATGTCGATAAGCACAGATGCGATACACACGCTTGGTAGTAACTTAAAATCTTTGTATGCAAATCCAAATACTTTTTATTTGAAGCATAACACCAGTTAGGAAAACTAAAAGCTACGTCAAGTATTTTGCTCGAACTCTTAACTAACTTTCTATTTATATCACGAGAACAGTGGCCGATCGCCTTGTAACCTTCCTAAGGCTTCCTAATGGATATACCACTAACCCTCAACATTATTGAAGAAGTGACGTTTTGTTTTTATGACTGTTCGAGAAAATCCTAGTCTTAACTGGAGTGAGCGGCTTAATCTTAAAATTTAGTGGCACGTAAATGGGTGCCCATTCGGGCAGGATATTTTGCCAACCGATATTAATCTGGATCGACATCGTCGTGCCATCGTCATATATATTTACTAGCGACCCGCCTTGGCTTCGCACGGGTTAATATTTATAATACATGCATGTATTATACATATAAACCTTCCTCTTGAATCACTATCTATTTAAAAAAACCGCATCAAAATCCGTTGCGTAATTTTAAAGATCTAAGCATATATAGGGACAGACAGACAGCGGGAAGCGACTTTGTTTTATGCTATGTAGTGATATCTGCTTCTCATCATTCTCATCTCACCACTTCACAATCTTCGCCGGTTCGCAACTTCGCACTGATATATAAAATAAATAATAAATAAATATTATGGGACAATCTTACACAAATCAACCTAGGCCCACGGTAAGCTCAGTAAGGCTTGTGTATATATATCTACTTAATCTTCGTAACTCTTAACTAAATTCGCAATTTTTGCCGAATTTTGTGATGTAAATAATACTTTCTCATATCAACCCAATAGCAAAATATTTTTTCTCTAACATGCAATGATATATTCTCTTTACGTTCCTTATAATAGACTCGGAAGTATCCTTTTTCGGGCGCAGCATCTCGAGGCGGCCTGAAATGAGATTTCATACAACTTTTCAGGCCTATTTGTGGCACAGCATCACGGAATTCAGCCATTAAAATTAGTTTGATTTGAGGATTTTTATTTATTTTCTCAAAAATGGCCCGCAAAGTGAACATAACTCGCTACATATTGGAAGGTAAAGTGTATAGTTGAAGGCCAGATCAAAATTGATAGTACATTACTTACCTAGGGCGGTTAAACAAAGAATGTCTCAGATCGCAGGTATTTGACGCCCGAGCCGAAGGCAAGGGCGATAAATATGCGCTCTGAGGCTTTCTTTGTTTAACCGCCCGTGGTGAGTACAACATTTTACGTCTCTATCTGGCCAGGAAGTGGGGTTTTCCGCACGCATAGCGTGCGGTAATTCCTACTTTATGGCCAGGTATGACGTTAAAAAATAAAAAAACATTGCAGGCCGCCTGGAATGTTACATATGAATTCCTTTATTTGTCGAGTACCAAACTTTTTAAAAAGTAGAAACTGGCATATAAAAGACGGCACAGATCGTATTCAGCCAAATCAAGTCGTATTTTTCTGTTGCAAACGCGACATGTGTCCTAGAAAGATTGCGTTTTTCGGTGGAAAAATACACTTGCGATTCTGTTAAAAAAAATATGACGTTTAATTTTATGTAATTTGCAGTATCCTCAATTTGTATTTAATAATAACGCTTGATTTAAATTTAGTATTTTTTATTCCCCCATTTTTGAGAAAAGCACTATATTAGCCTCAGCCGGAATGGCAATTGCAATACTCAGCCTACAATTGCCCCCTTCCCGGCCACGGCAATAATGTACTATTATTTCATTGCATGTTTGAGAGCACTATACATGCCTCGGCGTGAAAACGGATTCCCGGCCTCGTATCTCTATACCTACTTGGCCGGAAATCAGTGTTTTCCCGGTCTCTGATGTAATGTACTATTTCAAGTAGGTACTAAATTGGATATAAAATAGTTTTCATCCATTAAACAGATGAGTGCAAACCGTGCCTCTCTTCGTATCTTCTACTATCTTTAAGTAAGTCCCGATTTTCTCTTCAGTTGCATACAGTGAAAGAAACGTCACATCGTAAATAGGATAGTAGGAGTAAATAGGTATGTATTTGGTATTGCATTAACTGGTACGACGACAATACGATGTTATTTCTTAAGTTCTACTTAATCTAATGTAAAGCTCGTTTTCCCTTAAATAAATTGAGGAATACATTTTCAATAAGAGTAGAGCATGCGCTAAGATTTGGAATGTAGAACATAAATGTAGATATAATTGCTTGTAAGTACATATAGTGATAATTTAGTATAGAAAGTAGTTATTTATACAATCAAATTTCCACGAATATCGTTAAAATATGTGCATGTTTATTGTAGACATGAAATTCAATATTCCATTCCTACGATCGCTGGATAGTTCAGATTTGATTCAGTCAAAGATAATTAAAAAACGCAGATGCTATCCAACATTCATTTGCTCAGTCTGTCGAGGGTATCAAGACCGATCGAGACAGCTTTATTGGAAATCAGTGAACATAAAATGGGAAAAAAAGCTCCAGCAAAACTCGGCGTTCATAACATGGGTCGTTGCGTAAGAAATGGACTGTAAATAATCGGAATGTATAATCGGGGTGCCGAGGTTTCATCGATCGCAGTTTTATGTCAACTGGGTAATCAATGAATCATACTACGATGTACGTAAACAAGATGCATGTTTTTGAAAGAAAGGTCATGTTAGGCATCGTAAAATAGGTACGTCCCTATTCGACATGAATATTAAAGTGTACTGTCGACGCGGTGTGTTGTGTTTGATGCCACACGTACTTACTACAGAATTGAGTATAGTTTCATCAAACAAGAATATGGGTTGATCCAAGATTAGTCTATACAGTTCTGTCCTTTAATCTCAAGTTAAATCCTTATTTCAGTTTGGCTGAACTGGGCTTCAATCAATAAATAGGATGGTATCCATATCTGAAGTCTCACTTAACTGTTAACTTAACTGTTTGTCATATGTCAATGACTATTCGCCATGCATTTCTCTGTCAACAAACAAACATGCTGCTTGGCTAACCTAACCCGTAATCTTACGGATAATTGTTATTATCAAATGGTTGGTAAAATGGTATGTGACCGCATCTTCTAACGCCGAGCAAAGTCGCCACTCGCGGCCTTGTGACCAGCCCTTTTGACAATGTACACAATGGGTAATGGATGAAAATTTTAGAACGGCCTGATTTTTTTTTTTTGGTAACAGGAATAACCTTCCTTAGCACCAGAAAAAAATTACATACTTTTCAACTGCGTCAATTATTTTTGAAAAAATATAAACAGTTTCCTCACTTACGTTTTGGGTTTAGGATGGCGAATGAGACACTTTCCTTGATCCTTCTCATATTACAAAAAAATATTTTAAATATCTGACCCTGGCAACGACAAATATAGCTGCTGCAGCTGTCAATATAATTGCCAGTGTCAGTTTACCACGGATTTATAAGATGTTTTTTTTATAATATGAGACGGATCAAGCAAAGTGTCTTATTAGTCCTAGACCCAAAACCTGAGTGAGTAAACTGTTTATATTTTTCAAAAATAATTGACGCAGCTGAAAAGTCTGCAGCTTTTTTCTGGTGCTAAGGAAGGTACATCTCCCGGTGCACACGTGCCCAGGTTTATAAGGCTGTTGCTCATAAAATAAATGTTATATTGTATTCATGCTTATTGTTGTGTTGACTTGTGAAAGAGCCCAATGTGGCCAACTTACAGAATAAACATTTGATTTGATTTGATTTGGTTATTCCTGTCACCAAAAAAAGAATCAGGCACTTCAAAATTTTCATCCATTCGCAATTGTAAACAGCGATTTAGCTTGTTGACAAATACCAAACACCTCGAGCGATCATGATCGTTATTCCCACATACATAGAGTGTAATGTCGCAGGTCGGCGGGCGGGCCAAGCTGCGCAGTCGTTGGAGTTGAGGAGGCAAGCGACGGGAGCGACGCGGAGCATACGCGCCGTTCGCATTACCTCCGCGTGCCTACGCCAGCTCTACCCGGACAGTAAGTTTTTGAAATGGATCTAGTGTTTTTAAACGGTTTTATTTTTACAAGCTTTTTATTTAGCTCACCCCGATTCTTGGGTCAAAGAGCGTAGCCGTGTTTTCATGGAAAAGCGGCCCTTCTACCAAATGTTTACTTTATTTTTTTTATTAAGAGCTGTAAGTTTCAGCTTCCTATCTTTGTTATTTTCTGAGATATGATTTTTTTTAACTTTTTACTAAACCAAAAAAAAAACCCACACTGACTAATGCGATTTACGCAAACTTTTGCTACAGTAAGCTATATTTAGACTCACGTATTCTTTAAATAATATATTATTTTTTCAAAAAAAATCTTGGATAAATGTAGAAAATAAAACTGCAGTATTTTTTTTCTTGCTTTCTAGAAGAGCGACACCAACAGTTCTACTTTAGGTAATTGCTTATATAAAGATGAAAATAATCCAGTTGGTACTTCACACTAGAAAATAGAAAATTAAAGGATAAGGTATACCCATTTATATAAGCAATTACCTAACGAAGAACTGTTGGTGTCGCTCTTCTAGAAAGCAAAAACAAATTATATTGAAGTTTTATTTCTTACATATATCCAAGATTTATTTTGAAAAAATAAAATATTATTTAAAGAATTAGATAAAGAAAGAGATTAGATAAAGATTACCGTACCAAAAGTTTACGTAAATCGCATTAGCCAGTGTTGGATTTTTTTCGTTTTCATAAAAAGTTTAAAAAAATCATATCTCAGAAAATAACAAAGATAGGAAGCTGAAACTTACAGGAAATAATACTTGCCGTGGAGGCTCTTAATAAAAAACCGGCCAAGTGCGAGTTGGACTCGCGCACGAAGGGTTTCGTACCATTATCTATAAAAACGGCAAAAAAATCACGTTTGTTGTATGGGAGCCCCCTTAAAAAAATATTTTATTTTGTTTTTAGTATTTGTTGTTATAGCGGCAGCAGAAATACATAATCTGTGAAAATTTCAACTCTAGCTATCACGGTTCTTGAGATACAGCCTGGTGACAGACAGACGGACGGACGGACGGACAGCGAAGTCTTAGTAATAGGGTCCTGTTTTACTCTTTGAGTACGGGACCCTAAAAAAATACAGTAAACATTTGGTGGAAGGGCCGGTTCTCCATGAAAACACGGCTACGCTCTTTAGTAATTGAAATTTCACCCACTTCCCTGTTTCCGATTGAGCTGATTTTGCATGCATATGTAAATTGCATGACAATGCAATATTATGATGACATAGAGCTGGTCTGATGCTGGAGCTGGAAAGTGGCCATAGGAACTCCGCAATAAAACGACACAACCCCATCGAGTTTGGGCTCGTTAAAATCGTCTCAATGAGTAGTTGATGATGTTATGCAGAAAAGTACAGTTGACAATAAAAGCTTGTATAACCCCTTTTCAAGGCATATGCGAGCTAGTTATCTAGAATATAATATGACCTAACTATTCCAAGTTCGTTTATTATCTCTAAGTGATCTAACATGAGAAGAATCTCACTAAGAAAATAAAAGAGTTAGAGAAAATAGTTATGTGATTTTCTTTCCGCGACTTTATCATAATATTTATTTATCTACCTATCAGTTGGTTTTGAAAGCTACTCTATCACCGCTTATAACGACCAGAATCTGAATTCTTGTTACAATATTTATCATTCAATTCTAAACCTAGTTAATTTAGAAGAGAGTTGAAAATTTGATTTCAAATTGTCAATACATAACAATAACAATACAATTGATCTGTATTCGATATTGATAAGGCCAAGAGCAGTTTATCTTACGAGTAGGTATATACGGTTTGCTGAAAATTCACTAAGGGTGGGCGTTCATAGTGTTCATACGCGGGGCTTCATAGCAGTAGAACTAATCGAAGCCACCACCATGCCATTAGACGGTTATGCATAGATAAACTATTCTCTTTAATCAATATTGTATTTAAAAAATATTTTATCATCATTCGTGCAGAAACACGATGATATTCGCATATTTGTATACCCCCATATTTACATAAACTGAACAGCACAAGATCAACTAATGCATAATTAGGTAAGTAAGAGGGAGTGTTTGTTCATTTACCTGCCTATCTTTAGAGTAAATATGGAATTGTGATAAGACAGTGAAATGGCGGTAACTCTGTGTTGTGCTACGTGACTGAAAAGGTGTTTCTTTCGTATAAACATGAAGTTAGAGTTTATTTCTTGACGAAAACGCGATAGTGCTTAGGCCGGGGTTTTAAAATATAATGGCGGATTTCCTACCGCCTTCGAGCTATCCTCGAGTGAAATGGAGTTTGAGAAGAGACAGCCTCCCAATATCTACGCTTCGGAAAGCGTTTTTGAGACGTCACCGCAGCGAGTCGTTTGATGGCGAGAGGAGACAGTAAGCGGAATTGCTTAATTACTTATTCTAAATGTTTTTTCGTCACACTTGCTCGTAAATGGTGTTATTGTTACCACGGGAGTAATGGTTTTTTACAACTCCCGAGGGAGTAATGAGTTTGTGTGTGATCTGATTGGTTTAAGCAAATCTAGTTGGCCGCGCGCTAGAAGGATTCTGCTCTGTGATTGGTTGAAATAAATTATAGTTGGCCACGCGCTGCAAAAATATAAAGTCTGCACTGTGATTGGTTGAAGTATTGAAGCTGATGCGCGGTCCACACGCACACAAGTGAAGTTGTCAATTTTGTCCATTTTTGATTGGTGCGCTTGTATGAATTAAACATATATTCTTCTGTCTTTTGAAGTTATTTCGCCCAGGTATTATTTCTTAACCTTTCAATATTAATACCAACATAAAAAAGAATAATCGTGTGTTCAAACCAATAATTAAGTAGTTCACGGCTATTAATGACCTCTACAAAACATTTGTCAGACACATACAGTCATAAAACTGACATGTTAGATGTGATTTAAATACAGTTTAAGTTATAACCCCCAAGAGTTAACTTGAGACCTCGTTATTATGGCGATAGTACGGGCTCGAGTCTCAAGTTGACTGTTGCAGGATATACTTTTGACAGTGCAAGTTAAATGAATATCCCCATAAACATGAAGTTAGAGTTTATTACTTGTTGAAAACGCGATAGTGCTTAAGCCGTCCAGACTGATTTATATTTTGTCAAAAGTTACGCTGAAGGCCTCCACACACCGGTCGCGTGCGCGGGCCCGCGCAAGTTGTAAAACATTGAAAATAAACTTCAAACACACATCGAACGCGAGCTCGAGGGCCCGCCGCGGGCCCGCGGCGGGCCCGCACACGCGACGGGTGTGTGGAGGCCTTTAACCAAGTGTAAATCAGTCGTTACGTACAGTCAGCAGCAAAAGTAGGTGTTAACCTTTATTTGAGCGCGATAATCCGATTAATTTCTTCTAAATATTCAACCCTCATTCAATGTTTATATTTTATAAACGCAATTAGTATCATAAAGGCTAATAAGTAAAATTACTATTTAACATACCAATTCCCGTCACGAACTTAGATTGTCATCATCACGGAACTACCCTTAAAATGTAGGTAAAAAAGGCGGCTTGTGGTGCTTGATTAGAATTTGTGATAGCGGTGCCAATGTGCTGTTAGTTAGTATTAGGCTGTTAGTTGTAAAATGTGGTAATGAGAAAGGAATATTTTACCGCGATAAAAAAAGACTTGAGATAGATTGTAAATGATTACCTTACGCGGGGTCATTGTCAGATTTAGGTTCGCGTCTCTTCGGTGGACATTGCCAAAGTTAAGGGCTATAAAGCCTAATTTTTGGTTGATCTCTGAATCCGCATAAACGGCGTTGCCCCTTCTATAATTCTATGTGATAAAAACATACTATATGTGAGCGTAAGCCCTTAACTATTGACCACCGGAAAGATGATTTTTGTTTTTGTGACTGACAATGACCCACGCCCTATTTTTAAACCTTAACAAACCCCTGTTAACAAAAATGCGTTTTGTGCTCGGTAACAAACACAAATGTCAAAGTGACAAACGAATTAAACGGCATTTTAGCTAAAATCGGTTTGATGAACATTTATTAATGAGGCCATTAGAGATTATTAGGTAAGTATTAGTAATTTACGTGTTGATTGTAACAAATTTCAGTACTAATAGGGAATATTACGCTAAACTCTGCGTAGGGGGCGACACTAGCAGAGTTGGCATTGTATCTCGTTCCCACTTGCGGCATTGTCTATGCATGCATCCTTGTCACTCATTTGACAATCAATGGGGTTGGCCGGTGAAAGCTAATTGTAGATGGCGCTCTTCTAGATTCCATACGATGAGAGAGAGAGAGAGAGAGACTAGAGGATCGATGGTCCCTAACTATGTAGGGCTTGAGCACAAATCACGCGAGGTTTTTTCGGCTACTTTTGACCCGGCCTGGCCTAAACAACCGGCCAACGGTGTGTCGTCGGCGGCGCGCGGCACCTTATAATTATAAACAGAACAGAAGTATATCTCAATACCTGCCTAGTTTTCTTTACAAATAGTACATTGTTTAACAAGGGGCGTATGAGGAATATTGCAAATGAGAGTCTATCAGAAGCCCGACGCCGTGAGGCGGAGGGCTTTTGATGACTCGAGTTTGCAATATTCTTACGCCCGTGTTATACACAATGTTATTTTCATCACATTTGCGAGGAAATAAATAACTACAAAAGACAGAAAAATCTATGTTTTATACAAGCGCACCAATCAAATGTTGACGAAATTGACAACTTCCAGATCAGTGCGAGTGGGGGGCGTAGTTTCAATATTTCAACCAATCACAGAGCATGGAGCATGTGGTTCTTGCCGGGCATGGCCTGCTCGATTACCAATCACAGAGCCAGAATTCTTGTCGTACGCGGCCGCCAAGATTTGCTTAACCAATCAGATCACACACAAGCTCATTACTTCCCTTGGGACCATTATTTCCCGCGGGAACAATTAAGGCCATTGTCCTTCCGTATACAGGCATAGAATAACACCATTTATGAGCAAGTGTGATGAAAAAGTAATGATATCCCACCAAAAACATAAATGTAAAAAAGGAGAGCCAAGTTCAATACAAAAATTATGCTTGGCTGTGGGCTTCGCCGCAAAAAGAATGGAGATCTAAATGAGTGCCAAGTTGTATGCAAAATCCAAATATGTATTTATAGGAACAAAATAACATTATGAACAAGTATTAAACTCTATGTCTTTGCTTTATTGGATACCTATAACAATTGCTGTTATTTAAAAACTAGCTTTTGCCCGCGACTTCGTCCGCGTAGAACTCGTTTATATCATAGCTCGATACAAACTTTCACCCTCCATTTCCCTTTTAGGGGTAGATTTCCGATATAAAAACTATCATATGTCCTTACCCGAGACTCAAACTATCTTTATTATTATTATCATTTATCATCATCATCATATCAGCCGAAAGACGTCCACTGCTGGACAAAGGCCTCCCCCAAAGAGTTCCGAAGTGACTAATCCTGCGCCACCCGCATCCAGCGGACTCCCGCGACCTTTACCAGGTCATCAGTCTACCTTGTGCCTACCAACGCCGCGCCTACTAACTACCTCTATACAAAGTTTTATCTAAATGGGTTGTATAGTAGTTTCATACAAATATTCAACCCCCATTTCACCTCCTTAAGAGATCATTTCCGGGATAAAAACTATCCTATGTCCTTTTCCGGAACTCAAACTATCTGTTAACCAAATTTCATCTAAATGGGTCACTCACATCCAAATTTTCACCCCTTAGGGGAGGATTTTCAGGATAAAACTATCCGTTGTCCTTCCCCAGGACTCCCAACTATCGCTATACTAAATTTTCACCCCCAATTCACCCCATTAGGGAATGATATCCGGAATAAAACTATCAGATGTCCTTTCCCAGGACTCAAATTATCTCCTAACCAGATTTCAACTAAATGAGTTACATAAACTATGCATTATCCTTTTTCGGAACCCCAAACTATCTCTATACCAAATTTCATCCAAATAGGGGAAAATGCCCTTGGAGGATTTTTTTCGGGACAAAAGCTATTCGTTGTTCTTCTACGCGAGTAAAACTATCTCTATAGGCACCAAATTTCATCCTAATTGGTTCCATCCAAATTTAAACCACCATTTCACCCCCTTAGAGGATGATTTCCGGAATTAAAACTACGCTATGTCCTTGCCCAGGACTCAAACTATCTCTATAACAAATTCCATTGAAATGGTTTCCATCCAAATTTTCACCCCCCATATCACCCCCTTAAGGGATGAATTCAAAAACAAAAATTATCATATGTCATTTCCCAGCACTCAAACTATCTCTTAACTGTTAACTTAAGTTTTATAAGTTTTTATTGTTACTAACATGATATGGACTTAGTCTGAAATAAATAATTTGAATTAAATTAAATTAACCAAATTTCATCTAAAAAGGTCAAATCACATCCAAATTTTCATCCCTTTAGGGGGTGATTTTCGGGATAAAACTATCCTATGTGCTTCCCCAGAACTCCAACTCGCTATACCGTAAATGGGTTCCATCCAAATTTTCATCCCCCATTTCACCCCCTTAGGAGATGATTTCTGGACTAAAAAATATTTTAGGTCCTTCCCCAGGACTAACTATCTCCATACCAAATTTCATCTAAATGGGTTCTATCCAAATTTTCACTCCTCATTTCACCCCCTCAGGAGATAATTTTTCAGGATAAAAACTATGCATTGTCCTTCCCTGGGACTCCTTCTATCTATTTACCAAATTTTAACTAAATGGGATTTATCCACATTTTCACCCCTATTTCATCCCCTTAGGGGATGATTTTCGGGATTCAAAGTATCCGTTGTCATTCTCCGGGACTCAAACTATCTTTATACCAAATTTGATCTAAACGGAGTTTATCCAAAATTTCACCCCCCCCCCCCCCTACACCCCCTTATGGGCAAATTTCCGGGATAAAAACTATCCAATGTCCTTTCCCAGAACTTAAACTAACTCTAAACCAAATTTTATCAAAATGGGTTACATCCAAATTTTCACCCCCACGTTTTACCCCCTAAGGGGAAGATTTTCGGAATAAAACCTAGCCTTTGACCTTCCTCGAGACTCGAACTATTTATATACCAAATTTCATCCAAATCGGTGCAGCGGTTTAAGTAGCTCCATACAAATTTCCACCCCCCATTTCATCCCCTTAGGGGTTTATTTCCAGGATAAAAACTACCCAATGTCCTTCCCTAGAACTTAAACTATCTCTATACCAAATTTCAGCTAAATCAGTTAAGCCGTTTTCACGTGATGCGCGGTCACATAAACAGAAAAACAGATAAACAGATAAACAGATAAACAGACAAACAGACAAAAATTCTAAAAACTGTTGGAACGTGTTCTGTTATCGATTTTAAGTATCCCTAGCCAATTTTTTTTCGAATATCTTCCATGTACAGACTTTCGACCCTCTTCAGCTTTATTATATGTATAGAGTATAGATAGATGTGAGATCTTAAAGTAGGTTAGATTTGACTTGGCCAGTTTTCATTACATCAGTCATTTTATAAAGTTATTCAACATATATGTTTTTTAAATTCTGATAAAAACTGGCCAAGTCAAATCTAACCTAACCTAAAATTTTGAAGTGCTAAGTACCTAAAGATTTATGTTTAACGAAACCGAGAAAAAGTATCTATTCGTGTGGCAGATATTTTTTCGTTTCGCTCACTGTAGAAAAATACACGTGAGGTTACACGTCCTTATAACCCCCCCCAACGTGATCTGTCGTGATTTTTGATGGACAACCAGACAGGTTGATTAACCACCATCTTGGCCCTTGGGGCCATTCATCTCATCCATGCCTAGGTATGTCCTTTCTCCAGAACTTTATACATGCAATAAATTGCATGCAATTTTCATTATATTGCGGGTTACCGAGGTATATTAGGTACTGAGTGCAATTGATCTATTAAACAGTGCAGACAATTTCTTGCACGTGTAAAAGACTACGTTCATACAACATTTTCATCTTAACTGGTTCCGTGATTTAAATTATATTTGTTACCTAATAAAGACACAAACAGAAACAGCCTAGATAGGTTTCTTGCACTATGCGATATAAGTACTTACGTAGGTATACAACATATTGTGGTTTAATCCCAATACTGATAACGAAGGCAGGATTTCATTGTGTGTAGATACTTATTTGTTGTAGTATTATTAAATCGTTTTTACCTAGATGCAGCTTTAGAAGTTGTTACGTACGACTAGAAAGTGTTTCCCATAATATTAAAATTTTCTCATCGTATGATACATGTTATGTTATACAGTACGTATGTAATAACAACTCGAAATTATCAAAAGCGTTTTCATTTCTATGAAACGCTTAATATAATTCTATTTCATTCAAATTCTGCTAAACGAGAACTTTTTTTAATTCCCAAGAACGGAGGAAGTTTCCACATGCGGCAGTGTTTTCTCTTTCCGTCTCGCTTGTGCGAATGAGGTCAAGTTTAAAGACTTTCAATGACAATGGATAGACGCGGGACGCGAGCTGAAGATAAAGTTGCTTCCTGAATTTATCACAGGCGAATGTGATATCCAAAAAACAATGTGTGTGTAGGATACATTTTTGCGTTAACTACAATTTATTGTTGATTTTGTAACCCTTATTCTGTGATTGATATATACTTAAGTGGCTCTGTGAACTGTAGAAATTGCGAGGGTGCCTTTCTTCAAAAAAAAAAGGTGTTTTTTTTAATCCAAAATTTGAATTGACAAATAAACTATTTTCTTACGAACCTGCTCACAGATTTTCTCGAGAATCGGTTGAGAAATGCGACCTATAGATGAGAATAGCGGGACAGAGGGACTTCCGTACATATGAACGAATCGGCCCAACGGCTCAAGCATAGAACGCATAGAACTTAATTCGCTTCGCTCGCTCGTTCAACTAAACTAAAGAATGGATGTCGCTTGACCTGTCGTGCATCGTGCCTGCAGTATTACTATACATACGAGTACATTGCACATTCTGTAGCACTTTAATTGAATAGACAGGTATACGTATAAGTATTCAATCGTATTGATTAATTTAGATAATCTAAGTATAATAAATGATTTATGTATCCATCTATCTATCTGTAATAGTTATAGGGCCAATAGCAAATTAACCATACCAATTGAGGTTGTCGACATCCACCGCTGCCACCAAAATGCATTTGACCGAGTATTAAGTATTAACATTAACATGCTTGAATGATCTGGCGTCCAAACAAATTTTGGGCTCTTTGGAGGAAAAATACAGCCGATTGAAAACTGGCAAAAAAATGAAATGATCTGTATGACTCTTCACTTTAATAAGTAATAATTTACTTTCAAAACAAAGTTTTAACCGACTTCAATTCAGTACCTACTCCGCCAAGCAAGCCACATGCACATTTCCACATTTGTTTTCCAATTTACCGCATGAACTGATTTCCGAGAACAAAAGCGTTGATTTTTAGACCAATAAACCAAATCGCTGTATGTGGGCCGATAATATTTGAGGACTTCCGTCGATTCCTCAAGGATCTCAGAATAAATTTACCTTTGGCACTTCATTGTTTGCTATTTCAACGGAATAATATCAGAATCTGTGACGTACTTATATAGTTTGAAGTACATCATTGAGACATCACACAAGCCACAAGCCATCTGTGGTCTTCATCATCACTTCCACTTCACTCCTCATGGTTCCCATCATCCAACTGGGGTTTTGGAAACAATGGGACCAATCTGGAAGCATATACTTTCAGTTAAAAAAAGAATTGTACGAATCGGTTCATAAATGACGGAGTTCTGAGGTAACAAACATTAATAAAAAATAAAAAAAATACATCCGAATTGAGAACCTCCTCCTTTTTTTGAAGTCGGTTAAAAATAACCCTATCATATAAAAGGCGAAGGTGTTACATTACAGTAATATTTTTTGTAGGTACCTTCAGATATAACCTGTTGTGACGTGTGAAGGTACATATTTACATGATAGCTATTTATGCCAACACAATTGAAGATTAGCTACCACATAAGTCCTACATAATTATATCTTAATAATATGTTAAGGAAGGACACGTCATGCCATCCAATTTACCCCTTTAGGGTAAGAGGAAGACAATATAGGATGACAACCTTTTCAGATAACGAAAATGCCTAATATACAATATACATGTAGATAGGTATCGTGTAGTATCGTTTAGAAAACTGCCATTCCAGTTTTCACCGCAACCGTCCGACTAAGGTACCGGGACACTTGGGTACTATCTACAAGAACCACCCTGTCCTCTTTAAAGGTCAGTGGGCACTCACGTGCCCGACTGATTGGTGAACTTGTCACTACTGTCACTAATGGGCAGTGACCTTTCCAGCATCTTCTCTCATTAGCTGAGGACGATGCGAAAATAGCGACCCAGTTTGAATTCTTCGTTCAAACGACGTAAAATGACGTCAAACTCTATATCCGTATGTTTATCTTCGTCTAGTACCCATAGTACAAGCTTTGCTTAGTTTGGGACTAGGTCGATTTGTGTAAGAATGTCCGCTAAAAAAAAAAAAAAAAAAAAACGACACGCCTTCGAGCCAGGAGTGCCAATGCGACGTCATTCGGTTTTATATACGATATATACTCGTACACCTTTCTAGACTTTTCTATTTCGATAATTTACTTTGAAAACAAAGTTTTAACCGACGAAAAATCAATCATCCCCTATTTTCGTACCCTTAGGGTTGGTTTTTTTTTTCCAATATGGGACCAACTTCGGGTTATACCCTTTCCAATAAAAAAAGAATTATCAAAATCGAACTACTCTGTAAAAAGTTATGCGTGGTCATACATAAAAAAATATATATATACGCGTCGAATTGAGAACCTCCTCCGTTTTTTTCGTCGGTTGAAAATAGACGTAAGAATCCGCAATTGGCACTTTCTTATACGGCTTGATAAATAGTGACATACAAAATTGTGCGTTGCGTCGACGCCGCGTCGGGGCCCTTACCTAATATTCGCGCTTAAACTACTGATATGTATAATATAAAACTTTGTATGGACATAATCTTAACGCCGCCGGGGAAGATCATACAATATTTTACCGTACCCCGGAAATCATTACAAACTTACGAAGGTCAAATAAGGAGATGGAGGTACGACATATTAAGTAAAATGAGTTTCACGCGGACGAAGTCGCGGGTAAAAGCAAGTGAGAAATAAAAACAGTTTATTTACTACGCATTCAGAGTAGAGGGGATATTGCGTGATATTAGGTTAACGTGGTCAGCATAAATGATGCTAATCGCATGTTACAAGTGATCTGAAGCGTGAAAAACCGTTCGGATTACGCGGACCGACAAGCATTGTTTGCACTTGCAGGGGTCTTCATGTCATTGAACGAGCGTGCGAAACGAAAGAAGTTCTCCGTTTCAGCTTGGGTCAAAATTCCTTCGTATGTACCTATGTCTGGATGTCCAGATGTCCGGCTGTTCTCCTACAACAGGTTGCATATCTTAACCGATTCTTGTGAAATTTTGTGAGTAGGCAGGTTCAATAATAGGGTATGTAGAATTTGTTTGCAGATTCCGTTTCTGGAAAAAAAAAGACGGGCTCGCGGTTTCAAGTAGTTCAACAACTCACAGAGCCACGTACCAGACTACTGTAATATACCTACAGTGTAGGTAGGTAGGTATAGGTAGGTAATAATAATAACGATATTATAAACATGCTCCTAAAATAATTTGTGGGAAAACTCAGTTTTCATGGGTATCGGGTTTGGAATGGAACGTCGAGGATAATTATAATAATTAATAATAGGAATCGGAAATTAAAAATAATTTGCTGTTTCCTCAGAAGTATTTCTGATCTGTGATTCGATTATAGGAGCTTGTGTCCTATATCCGTCTTCTATTTTTTTACGTGGTCGCAGCATTTACTCCAATTTTCTATAGTCACTTCCTAAATAATAACTAATAACAATGAAAGTCAAATACAAACAAAAGTGTAAAGTCAGTTTTATTTTTAACTATTCAATAAAATTCTAAATATTGATAAATCGAAATACCTGAAAACTATCTTCAACGAGCCTTAGGAAGGCATCATTCGTGATGGAAACATTTTTAGTTGCCACTTTTGCTTTCATGATGCCCCAAATCATCTTAATGGGATTTAAATCACAGTGATAGGGCGGTAACCTTATCACTTTGTTACCATGATTTGAGAGAATCGTATTTATTTCGTATACTGGCTCTATATCGTCTCAACATTGTGACCAATTTATCTTTAGTTGCATTTTGTGGAAATGAGATATTATTTAAACGCAGCCACTCAGCAATGATGTGTTTTCTATCGCCAGATGTTGGAGCTTTATTAATTTGGAAGAATGGTACCGGGCATTATCCATTATAACTTTATAACACATGTGGGTTCACTGAGATTGGGAATTAATCTCTGCAAAACCCATTTCTTAAAATGGTTCCTGTTCATGGATTCATGATAATCGGCTTTTTTTCCTTATCATTATATATTAGGAGTGCATTGGGAACAAATCCCGATGGTCCATCGGCATGAACAATAGGGAACTTGCATCTTAATATTTTATTACGAAAAACAAAAGTACCTATAATCCAGCATTAAAACAACTGTAGCATTAAAACTTTGTTATGAAATCTGCACGCGCCGGCACCCCCCGAAAACGCTCTACTTATACTAAACGGGCTTATGCTATGACGTCACAGCATAGCCTTTACTATGGAGTAAGTCATTAATTTGCGATTATCTCCACAAAATTTGCGTTTAAGTCTATACTTGTCATACACAATATCATTTCTAATTTAATATTCTATGTAACCGTTACGTTATTTTATCGAAAAAATAAAAAATAAATTTTCGTCATTTTAACGTTAGGTAAAACTAATAAAATCGTTTTTTTTTTCTTTTTTTTTCTTTTGTATGATATCTCTACGTATATCCGCATCGATTGAGTGCAATTTATTCGAAATTGAAGTCCCATGCAAGTTATATATCGTTTGTCGGTTGAAACGGATTTCGACACACCGGGTTCATTTTCGCTTTGCCCACATTTTGCGTGGTTAAGAGAAGTATGGATGTAAGTCTCATCTAAATAAACAAGAGGTATATTTTAGTCCCTTGCTTCTTTTATTTCGTCTAAATAACGTTCCCGCCAAACCGCAATATCCGAACGCTCCTTCAATTCCGTTGGTTTCTGCACTTTTTATAATTGAAACCCATTCTGTGCAATAGCAATTTCGCAAGTACTCCCTAAGTACTACCGGTAAAACCAATATCTTTTTAGGGTTCCGCAGCCAAATGGCAAAAAACGGAACCCTTATAGATTCGCCATGTCTGTCTGTCTGTCTGCCTGTCTGTCCGTCCGTATGTCACAGCCATTTTTACCGAAACTATAAAAGCTATACTGTTGAAACTTGGTAAGTAGATGTCTTCTGTAAACCGCATTAAAATTTTTACACAAATATAGAAAATAAAAACAATAAATTTTTGGGATACTTAGACTTTTTTTTTTCATCAAACGTATACGTGTGGGGTATCAATGGATAGGTCTTCAAAAATGACATTGAGGTTTCCAACATCATTTTTTTCTAAACTGAATAGTTTGCGCGAGAGACACTTCCAAAGTGGTAAAAAGTGTGTCCCCCCCCCCTGGAACTTCTAAAATAAGAGAATGATAAAACTAAAAAAAATATATGATGTACATTACTATGCAAACTTACACCGAAAATTGGTTTGAACGAGATCTAGTAAGAAGGTATTTTTAATACGTCATAAAACGTAAACCGCAATTTATTTAACGGAACCCTTCATGTGCGAGTCCGACTCGCACTTGGCCGCTTTTTTTCAATTCGGTAAGCAGAGTTTTGAGAGTTGGTACTTGCTTTCGCACAACATTTGTCGAAGTCGTCTATTTGTATTCTTTTTTTTGGTAGTTTTTTTGATATCGGTGGCAATGGCGGTAACGGCTCATTATTTTTGTATATATTTTTGATTGTAGCACTACAGACGCCTTGAATGAGAAAATAGTACATTATGATATTTATGATACAAGTGAGGTATGTGAGGATGTAATTATCAAAGCTCACGCGTGTCATACGACGTTTTTCAACACATTTGCGAGGAAAAAATCCTTTTCATATATTGTAAACTGACGGAATATTGTAAACTGCTAAAATAATTCATAATTTTACGCATTCATTTTCGTTAGTTTATAAATTAACAATGTCATATCGTCAAATTGTAAACTGAATCAAATTTGCCTGATTTGGAACGCAACATGTGCGCTGTTTGGTTGAGCGAATTATTCCACTTGCATCAGTTTCCACTTACGTCAGAACATGATTGTTTTTTTTTGTTATTCAGACATTTTCTTCCATTTATTTCGGCACCCAGCAGTGTCGACGGAGCCCCGCTGCGCGGGGCTCCTATTTCTGGGCGCTTTGCCCTTCGGGCAACTGAAGATACCTGACTAACCTAACCTACCTAGTCTTTGTGTACGTTCCGTAGCAAGCCGAATTGATCTCAGTTCACAATTTGACGATTCGACATTGAAAGTTCATAAACTAACGAAAAATATTGCGTTAAATTGTGAACGGTTTTGGCAGTTCACAATATTCCGTCAGTTTACAATATAACGGGTAAGATTATAAACTGACGGTTTTCACAATCTAACGGTGACATATATAAAATGATTTTTTTGCATCGGGGTGAACTTTTTTGGGCATTTTGATTGCAAAATCTATTATTATTCTGAAATATGAAGGTTTTGTTTACATGCGGTGACATTCAATGACTTCCAACGTCTGTTCAGTTGTCAAAAGAAAAAAATTGCCATTAAAATAAATTAGTTCCACTGAAAACCCGCAACATAGCGAGGGCTAAATATGAACTTGTCAGGCTATAACTGACATCATCGATCGATCAGTACCGTAATAAAAGCCTTTATTTAATCATGCAAAGCTTCCAAAGTTCCCGGAAATATTTTCAGTGCACTTTGATGTTAACGCACGATTTTCTTCCAAGCATCTTTAAGGCGTCATCAAAGTGTAAACACTCTTAATATTGTTTACTACCTATTTTATTATTGGATATTGTTACGCAGAATTTCAGGGCGAAGACTTTGTTATTGTTTTTTCCAATTTAAAATGTATGTGTTAGGTAGATTGTTTATATGGAAGTTTAGTGTCTCTTATTTCCTGCGATACGCTACTATATCAATATGTGCTACTCGCATCTTACGTTCCTTATAATATCGTTACGTAGGTAGGTATAACTTAATTTAATTTGTTATCAACTGTGAAAAAATAATCTTTATTAAGTATGTAGAATATAATACTAAATCGGTACCTATTGATAAACGAATGAGCTTATTTTTGGACCATAGTTGAGGTAGTGGACTACATCACTACATACAGGGTGACTGATAATTCGACCTATTCCTTGAAAGGGGTTATACTAGAGCTAATTTGCAACAATTTAGGTACGCCCAGTCAACCAGTGGTCGAAACTCGCTGGTTTCCGAGTAATTCGAGTTTTTAGTTTTTTTGAAAGAAATCCGCCTTGCAGTCTTAAACTGGTGATTATGACAAAAGTACTTCCATTTGGATAGTAAAAAAAGATGGTTGAAACGAACTGATTGATTCGATGCTTAATGAGGGTATTTAAGCCTAAATTCCGCCAATCACCCTGATTATTATTACCAAAGGCATCATGTGTTGACCCCGCCCCCTGGAAATGACAAGATAAGATACCGAAGGTAAACAAAGTACACTAACAAACAAAAGTGTCATAAACAAGTTGGTTCCCGGTCAGGCACACGCTTGTAGCAAATCCATTACCTGCTCTGCTATTATTGTTATTATTACCTGAAATTTAAATAAATAAAATTACAATTGTATCTTTTTGGAAAGCTTATGAATTGGAGAACTTATTTCAATAAGTTTTACGCCAAATGTCATACATTTTTTTCGAGTAATTCTCCTTGGTCGAGACGACTTGGGGGAAAAAAAGTCATAACTTTTGATTTCATCACTTTTTATTCCAAAGTTTTTGGAAATTTAGGACGCTAATTTTGGTTTAAAGTAATCGTCTGTTCATAGGCTCTCAGACCAATGTTTTTTTACCATCCAAATGGAAGTACTTTTGTCATAATCACCAGTTTAAGACTGCAAGGCGGATTTTTTTCAAAAAAACTAAAAACTCGAATTACTCGGAAACCAGCGAGTTTTGACCCCTGGTTGACTGGGCGTAAATTGTTGCAAATTAGCTCTAGTATAACCCCTTTCAAGGAATAGGTCGAATTACCAGTCACCCTGTATACCTAGGTACTTGTGCGGTTTTACGTTCGTTGTTTTGAAATTGGAATTGGCAAATACATATTGAAGTTGAACTCTGTATTTTGCAGGCACGGCATACCTACTTACTTACTGCATAAAACTAATCAGAAAGTAACGGCCAAATTCCTCTTCGCGAAAATAAAGCTTTTGTGCAACTATGTGTATGACGTTGATGTTGAACAGCAAGGTAAATATCACGGGACAAAATAAATAAACATGTTGTTGATGTTGATGTTTCTTAAACAATTTCAAGAGCATGGTTTTTTGTAGTTTTTTTTTTTAATGATAATCAAAGTTCCAGTTTCATTGAATTTTCACGCCTTGAAAAACGTTTCTGAGTCAATAAAAAAATAACTAGACGCGACTTGTTGGTAATTTTGATTTTGATAGAACCGTACAACATTAAATAAATAAATAAATAAATATTTGCGGACAATCTTACACAAATCAACCTAGTCCCAAACTAAGCAAAGCTTGTACACTATGGGTACTAGACGACGATATAGATACTTATATAGAGAAATAAATACTTAAATACATAGAAAACATCCATAACTCAGGAACAAATATTCGTGCTCATCACACAAATAAATGCCCTTACCGGGATTCGAACCCAGGACCTCTTGCTTCGTAGGCAGGGTCACTACCAACTAGGCTAAAGCGGTCGTCAAACACCTTGCAAACACATTACACCTTGCAATAAAATAAAAAAATCGGGTCTAGGCAATAAAACTTTTTTTTAATTTAAATTTAAACTAGTCGCTCTCTAGGATTTTTCAAAAAAAATAAAAAAAATATCATAAAAAAATCCGTGGACCTAAGATTTCTTTTAGGAGCCGTAGGAGAAGCAAATGACCCCTTCTATCCCCCATTTTAATTTGGCAAACGATGTACCAAACACCCTGTATAACTAAATAAAGTATAAATAAGCACATAGGTATCACTTGATCATTTTGCGAGATTCACGTTTCAGTATCAGTGGTCAGACGGATGTATATAACTAAAATTATATGACGGTTGTTTATACGTGCATCAGTAAAACAATAGTAAGTCATTTAAAGCTTACCCTATTCCCTAAAAGAGATATAATAAAGCCATCCTCTGTTAATCTAGGTACTAATAACAATAGGCTGTATGGCTGTATTGTTCCAATAATTCTGGAATAGTTCCACAATTAAAAGGCGTTGAACTTGAGCAAATACCCCCCATTTCAGCACATTCACCCTGAGCACAAGTCTTTGCTTTTAACTTTATTAATCGTGTTCATCTATTCTACATGAATATGAATACATAAGTAAGGAATTTAGTAAGTTATCTATTTACTTCTACGAAAGAAAGGTTAATTTGTTTAAAAAAAGTGCCTGTCGCAATATTCCAACTTCGTCGGGGAAAACCTGATTAGTATTATCTGAGTTTGTCGTTTTTTCGTCGTCAATTTCCTTAAAAAAGTATTATTATACAACGAATTCTATTAAAAAATTAATACAGGCCGACACAACAAACATAGATACCTAACCATCTTGATATATAGGTAAGACTTTCAAACGAAAGAACCTTACTCCAATCGGTACATCCGTATGGGAGCTACGATGCCATAGACTGACACACAGATACACACATAGGGGTCACAAAACCGGTTTCACCGAAACCGAAAAAACCGGAAAACAGGGTTTTTCGTCGATTGAGAAAACCGGCTTTCAAATTTGAAAAAACCGGTTTTTCGAGTTTTTTGGTTTTTCACTTAAATACTTGATAGTTGTAAGTATTACTTTGATTATCAGTTTATTACTACTTATAACTTCTTCTTCTATTTGTAATTTCTACTTTTTAGTTTATCAGTAAATATAGAATAGAACATATAATTGAATTAATAAAAATTAGCTAATTGCCCGCCCTACCCTACGTATAGTTTGTTTTTCAATACAACATCTCTTGTCTTCCTGTTGAAATGAAACAAAATAACGAAAAGTTTGCATTGACTTTTGACGAGTGGACTTCTTCTCGCAGTCACCGTTTTAATAAGTATTTACTTTCGTAAAAGGAATATACGATGTTTTGTGTTTTCTGTTATAATGATAACTAATTGTAGTTAATTTTGCGTTCCAGAAGTGCATGGAGGTTATTATTTTAGTTATTTTGTTTTAAATTTTTGTTCCTAATAATTATAAGATATAAAAAAGGTTTTATATCCATTGTTAAATGACTGAATATTAAAGTTTAAATTCATAAAATGCAGTTTTTTTTACTTTTTATTTGTAAAACCAAAAATCACCGAAAAACTGGAAAACCCGGTTTTGTAATGTACAAAAAACTAAAAACCGGTTTCCAAAAATACTAGCGGTTTTGTGACCCCTATACACACACATGTTACACTTATCGGGTAAGTAACTAACATTGTTTGCGTCGGGGATAAAACAAAACACGTTTTCAATTCTAGTAGGAATATTTCCTGCAAAATACTTAAATGTAAAAGTCTGTTTAGCCCTAGAGGTGCCTACTTTTATCCAAATTACGGTGTCTGCTTTCTACTTTTGCCAAATAAGAGGGTGTTAGGTAAGTTTGGGATCCCGGTAACCCAGGTGATCCTGTTACCTAGCTTTCCCCGTATTGATTGGTAGTGTAGTGGTCACGTGATTTCCGAACTCTAGTCTCTACTCTAAATGCTTAAATGGCTATGGTAGGTAGCAAGTATTACTGAATATAAATATTCATATTCATTTATTCATTGTTATATCATGCATACATAATAAGGTGTTACATTTTTGTTATAAGTCACTTCATGACACCCTGTAAGTATAAGGATATCAAAAGTCCAATCCTAATGCCTGCCGCTTGATTGATCATGATCATGGCCGTCAGTTAAGAATGACACTTTATAATTTCATGCAAAACATTATTACCAATTGTTACTCTGCCTAGCCTACCTGCCCCTACCCTACCTATTCTGTTGTATCTGTTTATGGCATAGTAACTCCCAAACGGATAAACCGATTTGAGTGCGGCTTTTTTTAAACCGAAAGTCTTGTCTCTAGGTATCTGTTTAGTCTTATTTTTGAGTAGTAACGAACACGTAAGTGTCGAACACTATTGACTACATTGCATATTTTAACTTGTACCTAAGATGAATTATTATGTCTACTAAAATGGATGTTGTTACTGTTAGTTAATTATTTCGTAAAAGTTAATTTATTATTTCATAGTACTTCTATGAACTACATAGTTATTGGGTCAACTAATAAGCAAGTATGTGGGGCCTGCACGTGTGGTAGCCGCGTCAGTTGGTCAGTCAAGCCCAAAGACTACAATATACATTGGTCAAGCCCACACACGGGGCAAGTCAGCGAAGCGGCGAGACACGAGCGATCGCAAGGCAACGTAGGCGAGGCGCTTGGCGATTCACCGATTATTCAGTTGCTTAACAGCTGTTCGGCGCTTCGTACGTGTTTCCGAACGCAATTCCGGCCGGCACCCTATTGACAGAAGTGTCATTTTGTTTTTTTTCTTTCGGCGGGTCACATAAACAAACCAACGTTTATGAGCAAAATTTCGCGTGTTGCCCCAAAAAGTGACTGTATTCGGCAGTATTCATAAATCTAACGCTGTGATTGTTTCGGTTCACAAACAGTGACGCTAAATTGTTTACTATTGAGTGCCTAACCTACTTTTGAATGGATGTCTTAACATGGCAAAAATTGTTCATCGACTTTCTTCATCAACACTGAGATGAGACGCACTTAGTGACCTTAATCGAGCTGCGTGTCGTGGGATGACCTTCTAAATGAAGGAGTCATATCCTGAAGAAATTATGCTGTGTTTCGTTCAAGGCTTTGGGAATGGATGCGATCACGGATACAACAAGAGTAGAGAGATTTCCGAATGCAATGACACGGAGAACAACAATTTGAGGTTATCGAAAAGGAGGTCGCAGGCTAAGAAGGTTTCTTTACAAGTGCAGACAAATCTCGAAGTAAATGAGAGCGAAGAGGAAGTTGAAATAAGACCTAAGAAATCTCTGTCTCTGGTGACAGGGAAGTCCTTGCGGCTATCATCAGGAGACAGGTTTCTCCGTAACCTGCCAGAGGTGAAGCGGAGCTTCAGTGACAGGTTCTCCGTTATTACTGATGCGAACGGGAAGAGGCCTAATAAAAATCTCCTGACCATTAGGAAGACTTGGTAAGTTACTTTAAAGGGTACTTTAAGCAATTAACTTAAAGACCATTGTAATTTAATTTGGTAATAAGTGGTTAGGAACTGTTTGATAATTACTTACATACCGTTATGTTATGACACAAGTCTTAATTACCTATAAATATGCTGCAATTTTTTAAATGTTTTCATCAATATATGTTCTACTAGGCAACAGCTTCCTCTCATAGTGTCGACTGTGTACGAACATATTATTCATGAAACAATAAATTTAAAAAAGTAATGAAAAATATGAATTTTAGCCCTCTGAAGAAAATAATTACACAAACTACTTTCACCTGTTAGGGGCTGAATTAATAATACAAATGATTGACATCCCACCTGTTTCCGGCCAAGATCCACAACATTCATTTTGTTAAACTCATCAATCTAAGTAGAAACACATAATTTATTCTTCATTCTTTTCTTTTTTAACAATAGGGAAGTACATTTACATTATTACACTGCATGAAATAATATTGGTAATGAAATTCTAACATTGGCCATGAAAAGCCTTAGAAGTGAAATAAACGCTATTCTGGTAGGTACCTAACTACCAGTTGTCATCCCTTGTTTAATAAATAACCTTCCACACCCCCTGTTTGTACAAGGCAGGGTGCCCACACTATACCTGTCTTGTATAGGTACTGAGGCAAGTTTAGTGTATTAATGAGATAATGATTATGCATTATTTTTCTTTTCCCCTATTACCTACTTTTAGTAATTGTAGCTTTTTATTTATATTACATAAATATCTGCAGTCAGTTCTAATATTTAGAGTTCCTTATTAAATATCTTCATTAGTAAAATGGAAAAGTTTGCAATATTAAATTACTGGAAAATAATACATTTAATTTACTTTATGTACCATGCATAATATTAAAGTGCACCTATGATAATTTACTTTAAAAACAAAGTTTTAACCAACTTCAAATCAATAGCCAAATTGCTTCAAGTTTGCCTATAAAATTTGAAGAGCTCCCTCGATTTCTCCAGGATCTCCTCATCAGAACTGGATTTTGGTGACAACGGGACCAATCTGGAAGTATTTGCTTTCAAACAAATAAAGCGTACGAAACAAAAAATATATATAAATACAGACGAGTTGAGAACCTCCTTTTTTTTGTTGGTTAAAAATACATAATAGTCAGAAAGTTACCTCTTCTTCTTTGCATCATCAAGACTGACTGACTACACATGGTTGTCCCTTTGCACTGCACATGATACCTTCTTTAGTAAAATGGTAAAAGTTTAAGATATTATATATGGTTTTTTTAGGTTTCCGTACTCAAAGAGTAAAACGGGACCCTATTACTAAGACTTCGCTGTCCGTCCGTCTGTCCGTCTGTCCGTCCGTCCGTCTGTCTGTCACCAGGCTGTATCTCAAGAACCGTGATAGCTAGAGAGTTCAAATTTTCACAGATTATGTATTTCTGTTGCCGCTATAACAACAAATACTAAAAACAAAATAAAATATTTTTTCAGGGGGGCTCCCATACAACAAACGTGATTTTTTTGCCGTTTTTGTAGATAATAGTACGGAACCCTTCGTGCGCGTGTCCAACTCGCACTTGGCCGGTTTTCTTACTTTACTTTATGTACCTACCATGCATAATAGCAAAGTATACCAATGAACATACAAAATAGTTAGAAAATTACCTCTTCTTCGTTGCATCATCAAGACTGACTGACTACACAAGGTTGTTGCTTTGTACTGCAGATGGTATTTAATCCTCAATTTATGAAAACTGATTATGAAGATTAAATACAAGAATCAAATTTGTTGCATAATACCTCACCAGATTAATTTAGAAATAATAATAAACACAATATTTATTTGGAGTTTCATGCTTAAACTATAAACTCTATAAAGCTCCCCCGCAAATAACTACGTCGATTTGCGCTGTCGTGATGTCGTCAATGTATGGGGCATTTGCCATATGACTTACATCCTGTCTCGATTCTTTTAACCACTTCCTTGTATAAAACTTTAAATTCGTATCACTAATTCAATATTTTATTACCTATTTTACATGTTAAATTGTATTTATTAGGTAATTTATTTGTGTTACTGAATATTTATATAAATTATTTGTACTCGTTCATTATACTTAAGCTTTTGCTCGCGGCTTCGTTCGCGTTGACTTCCTTTTGTTGGACTTTTACTGGGATCAAAAGTGTTCTATATGTTAATCTAGGATTCTAGGCTATACTCTATTTGTAGGTATACCAAAATTCATCTTAATCCGCTCAGCCGTTTTTGCGTGATTTGGTAACAAAATAAACATCCAAACTTTCTGATTTATAATATTAGTAGGATTATGGATGCATAACGTTATGCCTAAAGTTATATACCTGTTTAACAAGAACCGGAAAATACTAAAATAATATTTTTAATACAGTTGCTCAAAAAGTGGTACTTTTTGTGGCTGCGTAGCGTGCGAGAAGCTCAATTTCTCGCACTAGTGCTTTTTACTTTTTAGTTCCAAACTATACTTTCGAAACGCAGTAATTTTATATTAGATTTTTTACTTGGAAATTATGAAATTAAAAACGCTTACGAATATTAGGAGTATTTATTTTTGATCGCGTTAGTATGAAAGTCATTTTTGAAGCTGAAAATGTACGCATCTGTAGGTAGACCGCTTAACTCATTCCTCGCTTGCGCAGCGCGCGGGTGCAGGGGTATGACGATAACGGGGTTCGGGCGCCGGGGTTTGCCTTCCGCACGTCGCCCGCAGCCCGTTATAGTCATACCCCTGCACCCGCGCGCCGCGCAGGCGAGGACCGAGTTAAACGGTCCACCTATAGGTACCAGGAGCGCATACGCAAGCAGAAGTTTCGATGCAGCCACTAACAGTTGAGATCGAGGTACAATAATATAAATTTATTTAAAGAATTCATTAATATATAAATGACGAATATTAATTTATTATTTTTTCGCAATTGTATTAAAAAACGTCGTTTACAACACGTGTGAAATGTCTTTTACCACTCGTACCGAGTCTTGCCACTCGCTTTCAGCTCGTGGCAAGATACCTCGATACTAGTGGTAAAAAGACATTCTTTTCACACTAGTTGTAAAATGTACTATTTCGTAGGATGATTGCACGGATTCATAGGATCGATAAAAGAGTTTCTTATCAGCTTATCACACAGGTGCAGATTATCTTGGTCAATATGTTCTTTGTCAGATATATACAATATTGTGTGCTGAAAGATAAGCGAAAACAGGATAAAGTCATCAGTGGCTTATACTTGAATCAAAGTTGACATTTATTGCGCATGTCACCTAACTAGGAGAGATTTGATTTTTAGAAGATGACAAACAACTTGAGCAAATGATTATTTCTTTTTAATACCATATGAAGCGAGTAGGTAGTAATTAGTTAAAATGACACACACATTATCACACAAAGAAATGTAATTCCATTAAAGCGGGGTCCTTTTTTTGATCGTAAGTGTAGATGCGCAATCCTTCCTCCAACATTTCATCTAATGCTCAAGAAGTTTGCCCGCTGTTATTAACCACTCTAATATGGCTGATAAGCGTCCACTATAACTTTCTTTGATTTTCAAGTCTAGTATGTAGTAAAATTGACAGATCAACGGTGACATCTCCTCATGGCCGAATACACAACGATATGATATTGATATGCCATGCTACATTAAACAAATCTGAATTCGACCCTGTTTGCCCTCTCAGGGATTTTTGCCTCCTGTAAATCATTTTGACAGTGAAAAGGTACCTACTGTTTGTTACATTTTTGTCTGCACAGCACGGCTAATTAGAATGCTTAATTAAAAAAGAGACGCATAGTCTACTCCGCCGCGACAAAGCTCGCGGGCCGTCCTGTGATAGTTGTGCTGTTTTACTGTGCATTTACAATATCATCATCATCATCATATCAGCCGAAAGACGTCCACTGCTGGACATAGGCATTCCCCAGAGAGTGCCACAATGGCCGGTCCTGCGCCACCCGCATCCAGCGGACTCCCGCGACCTTTACCAGGTCATCAGTCTACCTTGTCTAGCGTGGGGGGGCCTACCCACGCCGCGCCTTCCGGTACGTGGTCGCCACTCGAGAACCTTTCCGCCCCAACGGCCATCGGTTCTACATGCAATGTGCACCGCCCACTGCGACTTAAGTTTAGCGATTCGGAGGGCTATATCGCTTACCTTGGTTCTGCTGCGTATAGCCTCATTTCTGATGCGATCACGCAGAGAAACTCCCAGCATAGCCATATACTTACATATACATATTTATATTCATTTGTGCGTTTGTCACGAATATTTGTTCCTGAGTTATGGATGTTATATATGTACGTATATAAGTATCTATATGTATTTATCTATTATATGTATCGTCGCCTAGTACCCACAACACAAGCCTTATTGAGCTTACCGTGGGCCTAGGTTGATTTGTGTGAGATTGTCCCGTAATATTTATTTATTTAATTATACTTTGAGCCTTTTTTATGAGGCCCATAGTAAGCGACTACGTTTCCGTGCCATACGTCACTGTGTATTTACAATATTGGTATGGCCGAAATGTTTTCTTCTACCATGAATCCACGGGTTAGCCTTAGCGGTTATTTCGGTGGCGTAAACTAGGTCGAAGCGTACGCTATGGTATAAGAAGCCGTCATAGAGGTTGCGACACCGTGTGTTTGAACCGAGATTGAGAGATAACCGAAATAACAGGAGGCAACGCGCTGGCAATAGCTGTTGAAAAAATATAACGACCTTGTTTAGATCTTGATTACTGGTATTACAATGAGAACAAAAAATACATGTAAACCTGCAAGTTAAAAAAGCGGCCAAGTGCGAGTCGGACTCGCACATGAAGGGTTCCGTGAAATAAATTGCGGTTTACGATTTATGACGTATTAAAAAAAAACTACTTACTAGATCTCGTTCAAACCAATTTTCGGTGGAAGTTTGCATGGTAATGTACATCATATATTTTTTTTAGTTTTATCATTCTCTTATTTTAGAAGTTACAGGGGGGGGGGGGGATACACATTTTACCACTTTGGAAGTGTCTCTCGCGCAAACTATTCAGTTAAGAAAAAAATTATATTAGAAACCTCAATATCATTTTTGTAGACCTATCCATAGATACCCCACACGTATGGGTTTGATGAAAAAAAAATATTGAGTTTCAGTTCTGAGTATGGGGACCCCTAAAACTTATGTTTTTTTTTCGATTTTTGTGTGAAAATCTTAATGCAGTTCACAGAATACATCTACTTACCAAGTTTCAACAGTATAGCTCTTATAGTTTCGGAAAAAAGTGGCTGTGACATACGGACGAACAGACAGACAGACAGACATGACGAATCTATAAGGGTTCCGTTTTTTGCCATTTGGCTACGGAACCCTAAAAACATAGTAGTGTAGTGTCATTTGAAAGTGACTGGGCATCTCAGAGAATGTCATATAAATAAACATATATGAATATGAAATTGGTACCTGAATGTCCCGAATTAGGTACGCAACTTTTGCGGGCGACACCCGTCGGATTGTTAGGTATTTGAATGCTTTGGAGTCTTTGAACCATAGATAGTGTGAAAAATCTTTTTTTATTTTTTGGTAAAAGTACATTTTAAATACATGTCATCATTTGCAAATACAATTAACCTCGAGTCCAATGGTTTGATAAACAACTTTGTAGGAAAGAGGTAGTAACTCTCCTCAGGCTTCGCTCCGGACACATTCCGACAAACAAATTTAAATTTTTGATGCGCGTCACGGACTCACCTAACTGCCATGAGTGCGATGTAGTGGAAGACGTAGGTACAACATGTGTTGATGGAATGTGTTCGCAATGAGGCCCAACGACATCAGATGACATTTCTAGTATTAAGGAATATAGGCTGTTGTAATAGCATTCTGGCTTCGCCGTTGTCAGACGAGGCCAGAATGATATGCAAATTATACTCTAAAGCATTGTTATAAATATAAACTTACCAATTTAAAATAAGTACCTACCTCTAACATATAATTATAATGTACATTGATCTCGCCCATGGGAGTGGCATAGTCACTGCGTGACAAAACCCCTTTTCATAATAAATAAAGATTAAAAAAAAAAATACAATTAAATTAAATTAGTCGCACAGTCGCACATTACGGTGCTGGATCCTTCCGAGTGTGCAAAACTCGTCAATAGGGAACATTACGCAAAACTCTTCGTAGGTGGCGACACTAGCAGCGTTTACATTGTATCTCGTTCCCACTTGCGGTATTGTCTATGCAAGCATCCTTGTCACTCATTTGACAACCAATTGTACATGTGTGTGTGAATCCCTATATTCCTATACTGGATTACTATTCGTGGTAGTGCTGCCTCTGGCGGCAGAACATTGCAGTAATGTTCCCTATTGAGTAACATGCCTGTTCCATAAGCAATGATTTAAGCTTGTTCTTGACTATACTAATGCTGGTTGAGTTTTTTATGTCAGTCGGGAGCGAGTCGTAATAGTGGATCGTGCATGTGTTCATTTATATTAGAACTACTAGGACCCACTATTTGTCATAAATGAGAACACACATAGTTATCCAACGGTCTCCCGCAACCTTTAGCAGGTCATCAGTCCACCTTGTGGGGTGTCTACCTACGCTGCGTCTTCCGGCACAGGACAGATCACTTAGGCACTCTTCGGGGGATATATCCAGCAGCAGTGGACGTCTTTCGGCTGATATGATATGATGATGATGATTGTTCTCCGGTCCGGGATTGATTATCATCAATTCATCACGATCACATCCACTTATCGTATGACAGGATCTCTCGCATGGAAAGAAAATGGGCTATAGTTCCAACGCTGATGTAGGCAGACTTCGTATAAAAGAGTATTTTACTCGTTACAAAAAGGTACTACCAAACATACAATTAGACGCTTAATTAAAAGGAAGCAGATAAGTTAGATAACAAGCATGCTGTGATCTTGACTAGGTAGGTAGCACGATTATAAAATGATTAGATAGTAATAATAACAGACACGTCATGCAAAATTCCCACTAGGTACAAACAGACCACTTAATAGCTGACCATTATGTCAACCTTATTCGCATAATATAGCTATAATGTTGACAGATAGTTAGTCAGTTAAGTGTGTCTTCGATGGTACAGTCGCCATCACATACATCGGATCAAACAAGCACGTCACAATGGCGCAAGACTGGTCATTTTGGCACTCTTTGGGGGAGGCCTTTGTCCAGCAGAGGACGATACAGTCTTTATTAATTACTTATTTAACATCAATGTTTGTCAGCCATGAGTGCCATGAGCATGACACTAATATTAGCTATTTACTTATCAAAAATTTTTTTGTCTTTCAGTAATCAAATAGTAATAAATGTATTTGCTAAATGATGTATTGTTAAATAATTTAACAATACTTCATTATGAGGGTTGTGAAGTTCCGATACGTTATCGTTTTTTGTATGAAAATTTACAGGTTTGCAATCCTCTTAATAGGCACGTTTAAACTCTGGAAATTATTGCCCATTTGGCCTATTGAGACCACTACATCGATTACCTACATGTTGATAGAACATTGTGGATAGTATTGAGTGGTCAAAGTCATTAACTGTCCCATTAGCCTTGGCTCTATTAGTTAATTTCTTATGTTGTTTGCGACCATTCGTCAACTTTACTAATCGACCCTGCCCGTGAACTTTGACAGTCTGCGGGTAATTTGTTACAAGTCAACTTAAACCTAAAAGTTTCCTTTATAACAGTCGATCAATCATTATCTCGAATATAGCTAAGTCACTAAATTAATAAAATGAAATAAACTATTCAATTTTTAGGGTTCCGTACCAAAAAGGTAAAAAAGGAACCCTTATGCCGACTCTGTCCGTCTGTCACAACGTTAAATATCCCGGAATGAATGGGGTCGTGACGTGACGGGTATGGTGTATGAACTTTTGTACGGAACCCTTGGTGCGCGATTCAGACTCGCACTTGACCGGTTTTATTTTCTACTTACTATACTTACCTACTACAATTTTCGTACAAATGTGCGAATTATAACTTGATTTTATGTAATAAGTCAATGTAAGTATGTATATTTACATCTAAAAATATGCATTTCATTTGTAGTTCATGAAATTGAAAACGGTCTCAAATTGTATAAGATAGGTATTTGAATTCCAATAACGAATCCCTTTACCCTTGACCTCTTTGCCTTGGATTCATTCATAATACATTTATTGTTTGCAAACCATGGTATTACAAGATATTACAAGGGTGTAAAGTACAGCATGGACCCTGTTAGGGCAAAGCAAAAACTTATAGTTAACTTAACCTATAGAATAAAAATATCAAATACAACAAAACATTTTTAGGAAATGTTAATTAACATTTCCTAAAAAAAACCGTGTTCATTGCCATCGTAGTTTTTCCTTTTTTTATGTTAACATAGATTATATAAGTATTTATTTGTGATTTCTAAGTTATATACGGTTAAAAATGACCTGTTGTTACAAGCTTTTTACACCATCAAAGAATATATGAATATATTCTTTGATGGTGTAAAAAGCTTGTAACAACAGGTCATTTTTAACCGACTTCAAAAAAAGAGGAGGTTCTCAGTTCGTCTGTATGTTTTTTTTATGTGTGTATGTTACGCGATAACTCCGTAATTTATGAACCGATTTGAAACATTCTTTCTTTGTTTGAAAGCATATACTTCCAGATTAGTCCCGTTGTCACCAAAATCTAGTTCTGATGATGGGATTCTGGAGAAATCGAGGGAACTCTTCAAATTTTATAGGCAAACTTGAAGCTATTCGGCTACTGATTTAAAGTCGGTTAAAACTTTGTATTGAAAGTCAATTATTTAGTTTAAAAATACATCTTTATTTTCTATAGTAAATACATGATAATTAACATAAGCTAAATTAAATTAAAACTACGTTAAATCTAAAAAAGGCCCTCGAGGCATTGTACCGAGGATGCTGGCGGCATTTCCTCGTTGAATTGCAATGCTGATGCGTTGCGCAAGAAAGCCGCCAGCTCTTCGGTCACCAGTTAATTATTTAGTTTAGTAACAAATGAAGTGTACCTACTTCTCTTCAGTTGATATGTGTCTCGGTAAGTTATTATATTACTTATTATATGTTTTTATCGACATGGAATGTGGTCCCTGTGAGATCATTTGAAGTTCGGCTACAGTTGTTTGGATCAGAATATTTAAAATGCATGATAAGCGGAAATTGCTGTTTTTAGATCGGCGGTTTTTTTTATTTCGCTCAGGGCATAGGTGAACTGGGATAGTTTTATGGCAATTTTATCCATGTGACATTTCCATTGTAAATTTTGGTCCATTTGTATACTTATAGAATTATAGTATACCTAGCATGGCAATTTTATCCATGTGACATTTCCATTGTAAATTTTGGTCCATTTGTATACTTATAGAATTATAGTATACCTAGCAAAGAACATGAATTGACTCCTTTCATTTTAGAGCCATTATAAAACAGATCTGTTTCTAACGCAGGTCTTTGATGACTCCTAAACTGAATTATTTAAGTTTGTTTTTGACAAGTTTATTCGCAAATTATGCTCATCTAGCCAAGCTGTCATTATATTTAAAGTAGACTCTAGTTTGTCAGACAGTATCAGTGGCGGATCGGCCATACAAGCAGATTCCCGCCGGCTTGCCTAAAATTTCTCCAAATATACTCTATACCTACCTACTCTTAACTTTTTTGTTCTGGGTTGCCCATCGAAAATTTGCAGGTATATGCAAGAGTTAACTTGAGACTCGAGCGCGTACTAACATCATACTAACGAGGTCTGGTTATATTTACATGAGTTGTTACAAACACTGCGTAACAGTGCTAAATTTTAAACTTATTTATTTATACTTTGTATTATACGTATTTGTAGAAAAATCCAACGTTACGTAGATGTTTAGACTATCGGTATAATCTACAATGAACGCGTGTGTCTAAACAAGGCTCATTGGCAGGTATTCACGACGCCTAGCTTCAAAACCAGTATAAGTCTTGACTTACAATTACGTATAGTTGTTACGTGTCTCAGGGCCAAGTTATGCTACGAGCGAGTTGATGGAGGTTGAGGCTAGACCGGTTGTGAACACGTGCTTGGTTTACTCGCTATGACTCGAGAGTATTCTAGACACCTTGATTATTCATGATTCATAGGTCACTGCTAGCAAGGATCGTTCCTTTCCTGTTGATTATATCTTAGGTACCTACCTTACCGACCGACACCTGCATTTTACAACCCATCAGTATTTTTCCTATACGTATTTTTCCTATATGTATTTTATCGTTAGGATAATAAAGTACAAACCTATTGCCTTACCATCATCAAGTCAGCTGCTTATCTTGAGGTTTTTATTATATTCTAGATTAAAGAGCTTTTCCTAAAAGTCCTACAACCTTACCCCACGGGCGTTATCAAATTTTGAATCAGTGATTAATTGGTTGTGCCGTGGTCAAACAACTCGAATTTACGTTGCGAACCTTGAAACAAAAACTTGCGGCGATTCGCATGGTTTTATATTTCGGCGCTGTTATATAAGTGATTTCGTAATTGATTGATTAGGTATAATTGTTCTAAAAACACGAAAGAAAATTTCCCTCCTAAATAATAACAAACGAAAATAAACCTGCGTTTTTTTGCCAGGAACGGGAATCCACCTATTATGTGTACGTACGGAAAAACCCATCGTCATGCGGGTTTCTGAGAATTAGGCACTTAGTATAGGTATATTATCACATGATTGTATGCACGCCCAATCGTATATTTGGTTCAATATTAGATTTCCTTATTAGTAATTACAGAACCGAACAGTGCCATTACAAACTCGTCGTTCGTCTTTGTTAGTATAGTTGTTATTTTCTAAGCCGTCCGTTCTGCAGTGCGGCGTTCTTTAGTGCGGAACGGACGGCTTAGAAAATAACAACTATATACCCCTTTACCCCTAATATACTATGGATAGGTACCTAACAGTGACGCCAGGTTACTGCTGTTTTTAAAAGTAGGTTCGCAGTATTATAACCTGATTTACTCGATTTAACCTATTACCATCTTTACACGTTGTTTTCGACACGTTTGTGACGCATAATATCGCCTATTGTGACTGGGTAGCGAACATAATATCAACAACGTAGTACGTTTATAACGCGGCAGCTCTTTTCCGGAAGTATCTCATTTAGACACATTAGCCAACTGTTCGTTGGTAACTAGATATGATATATCCTATCCTACCGTTGCTCGCTCAAAATGGGGATTAAGTACAAGAGACGGGTCCCTTGTGCCTATACTGACAACCTTCATCCTAATCTCATAACCTTTGATCTTACGTTACATTATACGTTATACCGGACGCCTTAGTCATGGCAGCTAACGAATTTTTGGTACGTGACTATTTTCGTAGAATAGAATACGTCGCCATATCAAGGTTATCACACTTTAACGACGCAAAACTCTGCTGAATTAAACATGCCCACATCCCGGCGTGGTCCTTTGAAGTGAGTGGCCGTTGAAAATGGCCGGATCGTTCTGGCTTTTTGTCCGAATTCCCGTTATAGACATCGACCGGCCGTGGCCGAAAGTTGGCAGGTTTCCAAAGTTTGCTCCTCAGTCCTTAGCTTCTTCTTGATCTTTTATGTATAGTTTACCTACATTTCTAATGTCACCTGTACAATAAATATCCCTACTAATATCGCACGTGGGAACTAACTCTGGCCCTTTGTTACATGTTTGCTCTTGGTGTCAATTACACCAAACAATAATAAAGTTGATTACAGGATTGGATTATACCATAAATGCCCCGCAAGAAATGACAGAATGATTTGACTGTAATATTCATAGCTAAGGCGGCTGGCTCCCTTCCGCCAGGAAGGCATTGTTGCTCGAAGCTCCTGTTCGGTCGATCCGCGGCTTATACCGTTGAACCTGATGATATGAAATTCGGCATGGAGATAGTTTTAGTCTCGGAGATGGACATAAGATACTTTTAATACCGAAAATCATCCCCTGAGATGAAATTGGGGTGGAGTTTTGTACGGCAGTGCGGTTGACGATTTCTATGTGGAAAAACAATATTCTCATACGAGGGGCGGCTGATAAGTTCTAAGCCGAAGGCATAAAATGAAAGAAATGTTGAAGTTCAAAGTATAGTACACATTCAGTAACATTCTGGGGAGTTTAACGGTTACTACCACATTAATATAATACCATTATATTATTATAAACAGGCAAGAAAAGGTCACCATGTCTGCCAAATTCGGGTATTTCGGCAATTTTCAATTCCGCTCATAAAGGTAACCTCTTGTTAGAAAGAGAATATCCCCTACAGTAAAAGTTGTAAGAGTTGATTCATATTCTGCAGTCTACCATCTTTTTGCACGCTATTTTAAAAGTATAAGTCCGCTTTATTTAAAAAGGACATTAGCGCCATAATGTCATTCCCCGCTCAGGGCGATCTCTGGGTGTGTGTGGTGTCTGGGAAAATGTAAAAAAAAATAAAAAAATATGTTCAGTCTTATAAAAATCTAAGAATGTAGCAGGTAGCAAAAATGCTAAAAATTCGTAAGAAATGGACAAAATAAACTTTACACGGATATAAAGATCCTTGAACTGTGTGCTACACAAATGGCCAGGGCGCTCAATAAAGAATCGTGACTATGAAGTTGGGACATGCATTAGAATTAGGCAATAGCAATTCTAATGAAGTTTTCTATTATATCGTCTCCGTATATTTAATTTACGCATGCCAGTATGACCCGATTGTAAGAAAATTTTACATTCTGCGATTTAAAAAAATTAAATGTGTACCGAAGAATTCCAATAATAAAAGTCCACTTAAAGAGTTCTATAATCGTGTCTTCGTTCGATGAAGGTATTTTAGTAAATATATACTTGTCAATAGGGACGACAGGGACTTGTCATTATTGCACAAAGTTGTTGAGGCCAGTACGCAAAGCCAGTTTTCAGGAACGATGTGGTAAACTCGTATCCAAAGTGATATTTTCATAGGACACCATGTCTGTTCACTTGTCATGAGTTGCCAGGCAGATCATTAAATAGACTCGATGCGCTAATATTAATCGCCTACCCGACCATAGGGACCTGGTTTCGAGTTACAATATTCGGTTAACTAATTTGAAAAACGAGTTACGCTTCCAAAGATAAGACGAAAAAAAAGCTGACATAGTAGTTTTGTAGGGCTATTTTAAGGGCAAAACTAAAAATTTTTTTTTCGGGATATAAAGTACTATATGCTTGATGTGTTAAGTGTATTTTACTCGAGGATAGATATATATTTCAATAAAAAAAATTGGTTTGGACCTTTCTTTCAATTTATGTATTAGGCTTAGAACTTATCAGACGCCCCTCGTATATATATATTACATGAAAAAGTTAACGAATGTCCCTGGTCTACAAACGTTCTATGTAAACCTCAGAACACAAATTTTAACTGTCTGCTACACTATTTTTCGGACGATGTCACCGGATAGGTTTGACCTGTATTAATATTGTCTGTTCAGTTCTAAATAATGTAATAGTTAAAACATTTTAAATCGTCGAACATTGTCTTTCTACATTTCTATCCTTAAATCTTTAGATTACGTTATAACTAGTAGAATAGTTATTTATGATACAAGTGCGGAAAGTAGGTAATTCCCAACGAGTGGCGATGACCAAAAACACGACCGTTAGGGAGTGTTTTTGATCGACACGAGTTGGGAATTAGCTATCCCCACGTGTATCATACAACATTTTTCAACACATTTGCTCGTAACGTGCCTCTTATTGTGCCGCTTTTAGGCTCATAATCCTGGGTATTAAACACGCGTGTTTTATAACATTACGGCACTCGTGTGTTATATTTATATCCCGATTAAGACACGTTGACACCTTGCTGCAAGGTGTATGTATGGACTCGGCGCATTCTTAAATTGACCGGGTTATACAGGTTTGTTTTTAATTCTCGGCAAATGGATTCTTACTCGACTAAACAAATTAAATCCTTCTTGTGAATTAATTGATTATTTCTTCTTGGATATGATATAGAAACGTTTCATTTAGTAAAACTATTTACTTTTGATAACATTTTACATGAATTTATATTGAATAAGAAAATATTTATTTTATTTTGTATTTATTGGCTGTTTAGAGATTTCATCTAAGCCTCGCTGCAGGCGCACTGCGCGAACTTCACGAACATCCTCGGCTCCCTTATCACGCTCACCTGCGGTTCGCGTGACAATTTCGCCTCTGATGTGATGATCAACATACCTCACTTGTATCACAATGTACTATTTCACGCCACTGCTCGGAAATATGGCCAAAGATGGATTAAAATGAGAGTAGAAAGTAGTTCTTAGTAGTACAATTCAAAAACAGTCAAACAATGTAGATTTGCAAAGTAAAATGTGTACTGCCTTTTTTACTTTCTACTCTGCTATTGGTCGATTATTTTTGAGTGATTGGCCAATGTAATAGTGGTTGTTCAGTTTGAACAGCTCTTCGACCAATCACAGGGCGTCGAGCGGGAGGAGCGGCGCCGCCGCGCCGGCGAGCGGTGCCGCGCTTCTTTTGTTTTTTGATTAGTATTATGATCTTCAATTAGGAACTTAATTTTGATTTAAAATTATGATTATTTGCAATTTCCTCGCAGTAGAAGTGAAAAGCACTATGTTAAGCCTCGGCCGAAAGTGCAATAGCTGATGGACACGTACTTTCAACTAACTCGTCCATCTATTGCTTACTTTCTAGCCTCTACAACAATGTACTATTACAATGCACTTGCTCTGAATGTGCCCCTTTATATGGTTCAACATAAACACGGGAATGCCAGCATGCTGCAGCACGGCGTCGCGGAAGGTGACCAGCCCGTTCGGGAATGGAATTCAGGCCATACTGTGCGATAATGAAATTTCGTGACAGTAAAAATTTCACATTTATGCATATTTTTTTTATATCCTCGCATGATGCATAATAGTACATTACTGCAGCCGCCGGGAAAGAAGAAGATTTTCACGGCTAGGCATTAGGGTGGTCCTTAAAAACCGAAAATTTTAAATTTCAATGAGGCACCCTCTTATATGGTTCTAATACGTAAAAAAATAACGTCTGTTTTTTTTTTTTTTTTTTGGATAAGATTTAGGGGTTGCTACCGTATTTTGAAATTCGTTAAGGTTTGCATTTCTCCATAGTGTTTTTTTTTAACTTTTAACTACTTTTATGAGCTTCATTTGATAAATAAGGAATAAACAATCGAGAAAATACTAAATTCGTTCACTAAATGTTCGACGTTTATTTGAATTGAAATTTAAAGTCTTAAAATCATCGCCAGAGTCCGTTTTTATCATATTAGCACAATAAAATTCATTTTTCAATTACTTTCTGAAGATTAGTGATCTTTTTTTATGTTTTCAAGATTATTCATTTCGTATCATCAAATGTAGCTTATTAGAATCGTAAAAAGTCAAAAATAAAAAAAACTCTTACTATAGAGAAATACAAACCTTAAAGAATTTCAAAATTCGGTAGCGACCCCTAAATCTTATCCAAAAATAAAAATAAAAAACAGACGTTATGGTTTTACGTGTTAGAACAATAAAAGAGGGTGCCTCATTGAAATTTCTAATTTTCGGTTATTAAGGACCACTCTACTAGGCATGTATGTATAGTGCTTTTTTCAAACATGCAATGAAATAAATAAAAAAAACTTCAAGAAATCAAACAAATTTTCATAGCTGAACTCCGTGACCATTGCCACAAATTGTGGAATAAAAAAAAATTACTTCCCGGCATAGGCCTTCAATTTCCTATGAAATTCCTTTACAGTTCTCTCTCTTCTTCTTCCGCCTGAAACGTGATACTTTGAAGCCTGTTATAACGCACGGAATGACGAAATTTCATTGCATGTTTGAGAAAATAATATTTACAATGCACTTGCTCTGAATGTGCCCTTTTATATGGTTCAACATAAACACGGGAAGTGGTCGAAGCCAGCACGAGCAGCGTGCACAGGCTGCACCTGCCCGTGCGGAATGGATTTCAGTACAATATTCCCGCACACTATGCGGGAATGAGATTTCGTGAGTTCGGGACAGTTAAAATTCCACCTTTTAGTATATTTTTTTTATTTCCCCGCACGATGCATTGTAAAATGTTGTATGATACACGTGCGGATAGGTAATTCCGCACTTGTAACATAAATAACTATTATAAATCAGCCTACATACGTTCCAGTTGTGGGCACGTCATGGATGAGAGGGTACGGGTACGGGCAGTAGTCACCACGCTGGCCCACGGCCTGCAAAATCTTCGCAATAGGGTATTATCCTCATGTTAAAATTGATTACATAGTGTTGCTAAATGAATAGTAAACCATCAAATTATTGTAATAAAGTATAAATTACAAAATATAATTAAAACCATAAAAAGATATCGACTTAGACAGTATAGAAAAAAATATGTATTTTTTTTATTGTCCGAGAGTAAATTTAAATGGACCAATAGAATCCTTACGATTTTATAGAAACAAAATTGTATGACAACTATGGACCTAAACGCAGTAGGTATTTCACGCCCGAAACAGAAAAAGGTGGCCACTCTGGTCTTCATATTTTTTTTTTCACCACAAGCAATCAAACTTGTAGAACATTTTAAACAAAATTGTGATTTTATTAATTAAGACCTACGTAATTAAACAGAAATCGGTCTGGCCACCATAAAACTCTAATACACGTTCATTAGCATCACTGTTAGAGAATATTTCCGAGAATTATTAACGTCCAGGTCATTAAAGTGAAATAAGGTGCGCTACTTGCACCACTTGCACCTGATTTCACTTTAATGACCTGGACGTTAATTATTCTTGGAAATATTCTCTAACAGTGATGCTAATGAACTTTTATTAGAGTTTTATGGTGGCCAGACCGATTTCTGTTTAACGGTCTTAATTAATAGAATCACATTTTTCTTTAAAATGTTCTACAAGTTTTATTGCTTGTGGTGAAAAAAAAAATATATGAAGACCAGAGTGGCCAACTTCCTGAAAAATAGTTTATCTAATACTGATTCTGAAATGGTATAACACATGCCGTTTACATCTTTACAATTAAATATGTTGCTATAAATGTTCACTTTTAAACACCTTGTTTTGGTACAATTCGCTCTTTGAAAAGTGCGAATATCTCGAAAACCAGGGGACTTTTACTAAACCTTAAAGTAGATTTTCTGGACCAGTCTTAGGTGCCCTATTCGTGGTTAGAAGGTTGACCATTAATTACCGGACACCCTGTATATAATATAACGATTAGTACCAATATTACACTGTGACGTCACAATTCAACATCAATTAGTATGATGCGTTTCGCATGCCGCCAGCGAGGGTCCGTTTTAACTAAATTTTTTGGGTATTTATGTTCTTTAATTGTAGTTGCTCCCATACACACATTTGTTCCTCTCCAAAAACTGGTTCGAATGGCATCGTAAAAAAAATAGGAACAAGCCTATTTCTTTGTAAAGCTTGTTTAGTAGTGAATCTGTTTCATGTTTCCAAGACAACCTTTTTTATTGCTTTGGCGCACCATGTCATTAATTGGGTAATTTCGCACGTTCGCAGTCTATTTTAATGGTCTTAGATTGTTACTAGTCGTTTTTCTAACACTAACCACAAGTGCATAAAAGTAAGATTTATGTGCTTGCGCACGTTAATGACGTCTATTTTCTAATGCTTATATTTACCCGCGTTTGTTTAAAAACGTATTTGTTAAACGTATTAATTATCTTAACCAGCATTCAATAAATCATGATAAGTTATTTTTAAATTTTGTAGAATAAAAGTGATTTGTTTTGCTAACAGCAAGGTTACTGATTCCATTACAATGTGGTTGCAAAACTGACACTGAGTTAATTTTTGTTTGACGACTTAGGTTAATTGGTTACACAACTATTTGAAAATGCCCTTCTACGACAAATTATGAAAAAAAATCTTTCCTAAAGGCATAGATAAATATGTTTCTAATCATACTTAACAGACCTCTGTTAGGTAACTAAATTGTGATTTTGTTTGGTCTCTTATTTACTTACAAATATGAAAATGAAAGTAACAGATAAAGATAAACGAATTATAACAGCAATTTAGCTCAAATAGGTTTGATGAAGGTATATTAATAAGGGAAATAGAATTGAGTCTATTGATATAATATTAATAACCATGGAGCAGTGGTTTTGTACAAATGGGTCACTTTTAAACGTTACTAAATCGAATGTTATGATTTTTTCGGGACGGAATTTAACTGTACCTCTCTGTATTTCCAATTGTCCAATGCCACTATGCAACGAAACTAGGTTCCTTGGCTTTATGTTAGACTCAAATCTAAACTGGAAGTGCCATGTCAATACGCTGTGTTCTGGGTTGAGCATGTGCGGTATTTGCACTGAGAAAGTTAAAACCCCTAATTTGGAATGTTTCATTAAAATCGGTATACTATGGTCATTTTCATTCGTTAATTATATATGGAGTACTCATTTGGGGGAACTCAACGGAAGCCAATCGAGTCTTCATAATGCAAAAACGGGCATTACGAACGCTGGCCGGTGTGAAACCTTCAGATTCATGCAGGGAACTCTTCGTAACGCACAAAATTATGACGCACTACTCCACATACTTATTTGAAGTTCTGATGTTTGTGAGACGTACCTAACTTACCCATGTTTAGTCGTGTCGAGGTATCAGGTAAGACTGACAATTTGCGTGTTATTTTCCAATCTGTATGAAAAAAATTAACTTAGAAAAAGTATATCTCATGAACCGTAAGTTTCCTGTAACTGAAATTTCTTCAATTGCTTGCTATTCATGAGTACTATCTACAAAAAATATGAACATCCAAAGCGTGGTCGATAATGTACCTACATTTTTACCTACTGTAATCTTATATTGTGAATAAATGAATCTGATATATATTATCAGCACTTAATTTTTTCTGCTACCTTATGTTTTTGTGGTCTTTCCCTTATAAGCCACTAACCGAGCATACCCCGGAGTTCCTTCAGATTGCAACCGGGATAAAGCTAAGATGAGAATTCTTCAAAATAGTTAATATCAACTAGATAGTTGTGCCTGTGTTATATTCAGGTAACTACCTAAAATAGTCGCACTATCTCAGTCCGAATTCACGATAAAGATGCTAACTATGGTTTCTGAACTCAAATAAACTTGTAAAGAACATGCTTATTGCGCTAAGTAGATACTCATATCTTATTTAGTAATTAGCATAAGTACCTACCTAAGGTAAACCTGTTCGGTTTGGTAATAAATATAAATATAGGTACCTACATATAAACATCGAAAAGAGTACATCGTTGACGCACGTAGGTACAGTCGCCATCACATACATAGGGACACTATAGGTGTTCAAAAATATCGGCACATGCACCCTAATGCCTTGAAAATAGCTTGTTTGCTCCGATGTATGTGATGGCGGCTGTACTTACTTTCTTATTATCAGAGTTACATCAAATGATCATTATATAATATGATAATTATATCATATGTCAATATATTAAGTGTTGTTATATGACTCGAGAATTATATCAAATGAGGGTTATTGCGACTAATATTATTTCTAAAAAAATTATAGGCATCGCCGCACCCCCGCGTAGAATCATCTCTATCACACGAGTATTCCAGTGATAAAAGATGGCGCTATAAGAACTTGTATCTTCGAATTATGTAGTACCGCCTTAGGCGTTTATCGCATTCCCATACAAACTGCCTTTTCATTTCCTTAGCGGATGATTTTCGTGATAAAAAGTATTCTACCTCGTTCCCTGAAACTCAAACTCTCTCTATACCAAATTCTATCACAATCGGTCCATCAGTTTAAGTATGGAAACGCAATAAACCAACAGTCACTTTTTCATTCTAATGTCACCATAAAGTTGCATAAAGTGTCAGTCTCACCAATTTGCGAATCTTAATTCCCACGAAGTAGTTATTGTTTTACTTTAAAATCAGTTTGTGTAACTTACGATAACAGCTGCGAAGTTACAACTCGTTTAACAGACATAAGCCATGTGTAACCACTGTATCGTCATTGTTTATCCCACAAGGCGTCTGTCATTTACCGACATAGATATCTGCACCTGGCGCAATTCCTAACATGTGTTTGCTGATTAAAATATTAACCATTTTGTCACGGTCATTCTACAGCCAGTCGCAGTCGGGATTATAATTAGTGCACGATGAATAAAATATTGGCTGCAGGGTATCATTTATTTGGATACATTTGTAGTGGATATATGCTCGAGAAATGAAAATGTAGCAGCATAAATAGCATAATACACAACTTTCGTCATAGCAACAAAAGGGACAAATCACTGGATTCGAGCTGCGACTTAAATAATAATATCTAAGAATATCCACGAAAAGTCAAAACACGTGTAGTGAGATCAGCGATTATATATCAAAACGTACCTGAAGCACTTCAATCGGGAAGATATTTTCATTGTAGGTATTATCAACTCTCTATGCTCACGTGTATCGCGTCATAAAAGAAAAGCCTAGCATCCGACACCTTGTCACATAGGTTTTTGAAAGAAACGAAGTGGTTTCTTATTTTTACACTCTCTTCTTTGACTCGTGAATGTTCGTGTTGTAGACAAATAATGGTAGTTTCAATAGTTCGATTTACAGACATATTGTCAAAGGTGTCGAACCGGCGTCAATGAAGGAATGACCAATGATAGCAATACATATTTAGGCGTAGGTACCGTAGACTTGGCAGGCACAACTCGGATGTTTCCGCTTTGATGATGATGATGATCACCACGCTTGCGGGATCGGAGGAACTTCTTTGTAGTACCTTAGAAAATAAAGTAAATCGTATATAAAAACCGGTAAATTCAAAACAAGTTACTTATCCATGATTGAAGTAATGAAATTATCTTAACCTTACCTGACGAATCCTCCTAAATGCGACAACGACTTGTCATTCAAAGGCACCAGTAATGGCGATCCGTATCCCTGCGGGACTTTCATATAATACTTTACACTGCTGGGAATCAGTACACCTGAAATATAATTTTTACATAAAGAGCTACATGGAATTACGTATTACTAGGAGTCAAATAACTGTATCCAAATGAAGACTACCTCTTGCGTCGTACTTATACTTGCGTAGCAACGATTGCATCGTCGGGCTTTGAATATTAGAACGAACCACGATAGCACACGGCTGCAAAGTAGAACAAAATGGATCCGATAAATCAATCGAGCAATTTCTAAAGCAAACTTTTATCAAGGCCACCCACTTTTCACTACGTTTCTGATTTCACATGTTTTGCGATCTCAATGACTAAGGAAAACAAGCTATACATACAATCTTATAATTTACCTCTTTGAGCTTTTGCAGAAAATGTCTTGTGTTGTAATCATAATTGTCTATATCTTTTTCCGGGTTTTTAAAACTTATAATTTTTCCGTTCTCGTACTCTCGCTCTTCTTCTGACGCTTTCTCAGTAGCCATTGCGAAATCCATAATTGGATATCGCAATGTCGGCTCAGACTCGTGCACAGTAACCATGTCTCTGTTATAGATCTTCGAAATCGTCCTCTGAAATTACAACTTTCGTAAGTGTGCTTCATAACTTTCATAAGCAATTTCTGAATTAATTAAACTACACTTACATTTTCGGCACAAAAAAATCTCGTTAATATTATAAGGAGAACTGCAGCGAGCTTCATAATCGTACCGGTCTGAGCGATGAATGGATCGATTCACCAGGTCACGTTCCGTTGGCGAATTAGTAAACACGAGGTCAGTTTACTTTTAATTTGAGATTTCGTACAAACATTCGATGCCTTTATACCGTTATTTAAAATCAACATTCGCACTGTACGGTTGGCAATTAGCAGTTCCACAGTCGTTATTATTAATTTCGCTTAGTTTCTTAAAGCAGTATGGTTTGCTGAAAAAAAAAATCTAAACAGAATTCGATTTAAACGTAAATTGGCTAATCAGAATTTAACTCATAAATAAATGAATATCCAGTTCATTGAATTCGTAAGATAAAACAGTTCAAACTGTACTGTGTCTATTGCATCGTCCAATTGATTTTGATACGGCTTTCGACGTTCAACATCAACGGCTGTTACTTTTTTCGTAAGTATAATTAATTTTCATCTAAGTTGTTAAGGATTGAAAAATAATTAAATAATCATTCACGACACAATCTTTAGAACCATTTGACAGTCAGCCAGATACCCCAGAGAAGTTTGGATTTTTCAAACAAAAAACGTCTTCATCTTCTCGTCACCAAATTTCCGAGAGCGAATACATAAAGTATTAAATGTTATTCAAGGCTGGACACTTGAAAAAACCTATGGTGAGATTTTGACACTCTGAAGAAATATCGATAAGAAGGCTCTAGTAGAGCCTACTTATCGAAGTGACCTTAGTACTGATTTAATATGATTGACGTCGAACGGTGTGTTCCGTCTCCCTTGAGAAAAACAACATACTGCAACCGTCAGTAAATCGATGTAATTGCTACGTTCACTTTGACTGCGGCCATTTCAGTGCCCCCGCCAAGTCGAGCAAAACAAAGAGGCACCGGCCGTACCATCCTTTTCTCGAAGCCATTCAGGCCATTTTCAACATACCTGTAATTTTTTGCTAGCTAAAGCTAGAACCCTGAATTTTCAGGAACATGTAGGGTATAATATGGCTTACATATAATATCAATATCATTCAATTTTAACTTTTAAGCTACGGTAGCCTAGTGGTTCAGGCATGCGGCTGTCAAGCGGCGGTCGTGGGTTCGAATCCCGGCTCGTACCAATGAGTTTTTCAGAACTTATGTACGGAATATTTACCGTTAGCTTTTCGGTGAAGATCGTGAGGAAACCGGTCTAATCTCAATAAGGTCTAGTTTTCCCTCTGGGTTGGAAGGTCAGATGGCAATCGCTTTCGTAAAACTAGCGCCTATGCCAAATCTTGGGATTAGGTGTCAAAGCGGACCCCGGAGTCCTTTAGGGCACAACCGGGAATAACGCTATTGATTGTATTCAATTTTAACTTTTAGTTTAAGAACTATTGTCCGTCAAAGTTCGTTAGTTTTGTCACTGACATACTCACTTATATACTGATAATGATCACGCTAATTCTAAGGTTCTTCTAGCAAACCCACAATCTCCAAATTTCAAACGTAATTAGTTTTTAGCCTAATAATTCATAAAAAACCTAAAAATCTTGCAATTTCAGTCACGTTTCAGAGATATACAAACTACATAAGTAAGTTTGTAGTCCTATACAAATACATGCGATTACAAAGTTACTTTTGCAGTTCCTTCCTGCAAAACTATACAAACGTTATTTGCGGTTGGTAAAATAACATTCCCATACAAAGTCTACAAAAAGAAATGAGATCCAATAAAAAACATTCCATGTAAAAAATAGGCCAAGTCTCGAAACTCTTTCACAGTAAAAAGTGTTGAGATATTTCGTAGAGCCAAGTCAGGCATTCTTATTAATCTTTATTTGCTTGCTAAATAAAATTTTGTGACTTGGCAATCACACTTACATAGTTTTAGGTACCTATGCAAAAATTAGTAAATGCAGTAAAGTGAAAGAGTTTCGAGACTTGGCCTATTTTTTACATGGAAATTTTTTTATGGGATTATTCATTTCAAGAATTATAATTTAAAATGAACTCTATCTTTATCGTGAAAGTTTCACTAGACAAGTTTTACAACATGTCGTTCGAAAATGTTACCGTTGGGTTTACACGTTTGTAATTCTTCTTTTCTTACCCATAGGCCGATTTTACGTAGATAGCGTAGCGCTAGCGTACAGTACGGCTAACGTTAGTTTCAATCGTAACCTTACGATAAGTAACTACATACGAGACCGAATAAACGCGCTTCGAATAGATTTCGATCTCGCTTCGGTATTCTCCGATTCGACCCGTCAAACTTGTAACAGTTGTAACTCACAATGCCGTTGTACTAAGAAACAAACTGCAAAACGTTAGGCACTTTGCGTTTAGTTTTCGATGCGTAATTTAACGTTCGATTTGTACTACCAATCGGTAGTGTGAGACATTTCGAATCGAAGAATACCGTCGCGACTGTAGTTTACTATTTCACTTGCAAAATGGCCCGTGATATCGTATTATTCCGTCAAGAGTTACCGTAGATCCGATCGAAATTTATCTCAAATTAAAGAACTTATAAAAATAAGGGTTTTTAATTGACAACATATATCCGCAAAATTCGCATTGTCGCGTATTTTGTATTTAAAAATGCAAATAAATGGCCCCCGCGCCGCCATATTGTATCGACAGTCGACACTGTCGACGTCGCGATGCGCGTATTCTGTAATGTCATAACCGACAAACATTTAAATTAAAACGATAAAGGCTAGTGATAAAAGGTTGGATATAGGAAAATCGATTAAACTATACGAACGAACGTGAAGTCGATCGCGAGTTAAGTAATGTATAAGTGACTCACGTTACAGTTTGGATTTTTAGTTCTATGAGTGACCACCAGGGGCGGTGTATAGACTGTTCATACTAAATCTTGACGATAGGCGGTAGCGTCGGTAGTTAACGCGACTCACTACAATCCCACGCTAAGGGTGCTGTTGAATAGCGGAGCGAAACTATTTTCCAGATAGTTTCGCTCCGAGCTTTGCCATTCTCCGACTGTAATTTTGCCCTCGTAAAACTAATCTCGTAAGTATGTTCCAAAGAATGTAAAACGATATATAAGATTGCAACAATATTTCTGCAGTGAAAGTCACGTCTACCAACACGAACCAGATCATATTGGATATAAACAACAGTAACTAGCCAGTTTCAAATCACGTGATGTTTATGGCTGAGAACTAGACGAAGATATCTAGATTGGAGTCCGTGACGATAGTTTTATAACAACTTGAACCTCAGTGATATTTAGTCGTCAAGATATGCAACATCGGAAGGTACTCGTTGAACCAAATATTGCTCTTCCTTTCGTGAAGCACAGAGATCTGTGATCTGTATAAGGTTTCTAGTTTACTGAAACAGGACCATGGATTAAACTGGATGATATTAGAAAACGCTAGAACTAGGGTTCTGGGGGTCATGAGCAGAAAATTTATTTAATCGTATGCTGGCATACATTATTTTGGCCTTTGAGCAGCAAAGGTAAACGCCGACATCTTTGAGGCAAGGCATCTGTTCCTCCCTATATACATAACAGCCTGTAAACAAATATGTGTGAGCGCATGTAGGCTCTATTCTAGGGATCTCTGGGCAGACCATGACCTAAACGGTGTGGATTTTAGCGGCGTGCGGCGTTTGTTACAAATGAAACCTAAAGTTGTAAGTAGGCTTAGTACTACGCGCCTATATCTACATATTTCCTCCTATATGACTTATATACCTACAAAGTGAACGTCCGATTCCGATGGTCGCGCCATTGTTTCATTTCCTTAAATAATTAGAAAGAAAGAAAAGAATTGAGTGCAAAAACTATAAATAAGAAAAATGCAACAAAACAATTTCAATCACACACTTAACGAATGGGAATATCCGCTACATCACTGCTGTTAAAAATGGACGCTAGAGCACATTCTTCCAAGGACCTATACTGCCTGTAATTAGAATTATGTACTAATATAATAAAGAGGTAATTTTGTAGCTTTCAAAATGTGTATACCGGGGATAATTTTCGGAATCGATATCAGCTGTATTGAATACCACATGAGAAGCTCGCCGCCCACTCGCCAGGGTGTCAGGGTAAACAAACACACATACATACGCGAAAAACACTACATACACGTGCGAGGTATCAGTCTGCATGCAATGAGTGTCTTTACGATCTCTTTATTGAGATAAAAATCGGGATTTTCGACCTTAGTGTAATTTTATCGTAATTCCAATTCCACCTCAATTTCATCCATGATGAGATACAAAATTTAATTAATTAAGTGTCTGGAGTATTGTGGATTCCCCAAATTGAGTGGGGCCTTGAAGCGTCCTACTTTTCGCAAGGACACGGGCCCTTCTGGGAAGGTCGTATGAAACAGGATTACAGCTTTGAATCGCGAATGAGAATAATGTTATTCTTCTTGTCTTAGGTATTATTTTTGGTTTTGGGCTTCACTTCTAAATCAGCTCTATTTTCTCCGGTAATAGAGAATAAAAACGATCAAATTGAGCAAGTTTTAGGCGCTAAAATTTATAATTATTGCAGTGGTCAGTTTTTAGCGTTATTAGGCGCGGATGGCATTAGTACTTAACTCTGAAATAAATTTAGAAAACCAAACGTTGATTGGTCCTTTTATCAATATTACTATGATAATCGACATTATGATAGTCGATGTTGTTCGTACAACAACAAACATAGCAATAAAAATTTGGATTAAGGTAAATAAGAACACTACTCCTATCATTTATATACAGGGCGTCCCACGGCGATGCCACATGGAGGGAAAGTACCTTGAATATTGTAGATAGAACATTTTACTGAAAGAACACATTATTTTAATTTTAAAAACAATTTAAACTGCATTTATAGATATTAAAATAATTACATGGTTGAACCGGGAATCGAACCCGCTACACGAGAAAAATAATTACCCTGTAGCTTTATCATACCGATCGAAAGGCTTCATCGTAAAGATTAATTTTTGCTCAATAACATAGTGTCAGAAATAAAAGGAAGACCATGAATTTTAACATTGTATGTGAAATTTTGTTCAGAAAAATGAAAAGCTGACATTGCCGTAAGGAAATACAACTGACATTATCATAAGTACCTATTACTAATAAATCAGTACCCACTTGAGAAGTACGCATCATTTCCCTATTAAAATTTAAGTGCATGATAAAATGATAAAAAGATACGTAATTAGTAGGTACCTGGTTGTATGCAACAAATCGAGTTTCTGTCCAATCAAGTTTCTGCCGTATCCTGAATCTGCCGAAAGGCGCGTAAATGATTTTTTCAATGGGACTCTTTTTGAGCATTTGATAGATTAAATTGATTAATTTTGAATTAAAATGTTAAAATTCATGGTCTTCCCTTTATTTCTGACACTATGTTATATGGCAAAAAATAATCCTTATGATGAAGCCTTTCGATCGGTATGATAAAGCTACAGGATGATTATTTTTCTCGTGCAGCGGGTTCGATTCCCGGTTCAACCATGTAATTATTTTAAAATCTATGAATGCATTTTAAATTGTTTTTAAAATTAAAATATTGTCTTCTTTCAGTAAAATGTTCCATCTACAATATTCAAGGTACTTTCCCTCCATGTGGCATCGCCGTGGGACGCCCTGTATATAATATTTTACAGGAATAGGCGTGATGATGATGATGAGGCGTTAAAATAATCTAGCAAAATTTGTAGACGGATTTTTATGAAAGTTAGGTCCTGTACTGAACTAGTTATAGTACCTACATTACATCAGAGGCCGGGAAAACACGGATTTCCGGCCAAGTAGGGATAGAGATACGAGGCCGGGAATTCGTTTTCACGCCGAGGCATGTATATAGTGCTTTTCTCAAACATGCAATGAAATAAATAAATAAAAATCCTCAAATCAAACTAATTTTCATGGCTCAATGCCGTGATACTGTGCCACAAATAGTGGAATGAAAATTAAAAAGTTACTTTGCAGGCCTAGGCCTGAAAATTTGTATGAAATTCCATTTCAGGCCGCCTCGAGATGCTGCGCTGATACTTCCGAGTCTATTATAAGATTTATAAGGAACGTAAAGAGAATATTTCATTGCATGTTTGAGAAAAATAGTTTTCCACACTTACTAAACATCCTCCATATGCGTGTATTTATGTACCTTTGTATACATATGCATCTATGCACGTAACAATACAATACTTACAGTAAAGAAATTCATATTGAATACAATGCGTTCGTTATGTGTTATATACTGTTATTTGCACAAATGCCACGCTCATTATTCTTACCTGTCCAATCCATGTTTACTTTTTTATGTGCCTCAGTTTAACTTTATACGCCATACTGGCTAGTTCAATTTGCTCGTGTTTTAAATAATCAAACTTATAACATAAATCTATGTTGGTTCCTCTTAATAACTTTGTTTTCATAAAGATCGGCACGTTGTAATATAAGGTTTAGTCGTTTAGTGTTTGGTTTTCCGTACGTACAACATAGTGTGGGCCAGTGAGAGTGAAAGTGTTATCTCCTCATTTCTTTTTCGAGTTTGAATTCCATCTGCATTGTGGTATATTTTTGCTTTGACAGAGTTAGCTTACCTACTCTTTTAATTCGGCACATCATGTCGAGAAATACAGGCAAAAGGCTCCGAAGTTCTGCCAAACCTACATATAACGTAGCACGTCATTCTTTATCAAGATCTTCTCGACGACGAAGTACTAGGTTAAAAAGGTAAATAACGCAGTAATTATCAGTAATATAGATACCATCTGTGCATCTTCGAAGCTTCGAACCGTCGCCTACATAAAACGTATTGATTTTAATTAAAACAGCATTTTAATTGTTCTCCAAAATCTTTGTTCTATCATTTCTAACTGTTATAAAAAAACTCCAAAACTTGTTGAACGAGCGAGTGTAACGACCGAAGTTCTCCGTTTCAACTTGGGCAAAAATGCTTTCGAATTTCCGGCTGTCTAGATGTCCGGTGGTTCTCCTCTACCACGTGTCCTCTACATACAGGTCGCATTTCTCAACCGATTCTCTTGTAATTATGTGGGCTGGTTCGATTATTTTTATGGTTTTTTTTGTCGATTCAGTTTTGCGAAATATATTTTTTATAGACAGGCTGGCGAGTACTACAGAGCTATAACCACGAACTTCGAATCTCGAACTTCGTATATCTCCGTCTCTATCGCACTTATGGTTTATGGTCCTCGAGCGACGGAGACGGAGATATACGAATTTCGAGATTCGAAGTTCGTGGTAGCGCCGCAGCTAACAGATCCACTAGTGTATATTTATGTAAGTTAGTGAGAATGGAGTATTATATAGTATAGTACCATCAAGCTGGTCTGATGTGTGACCATCAAGCTGGTCGGAAGGCCTTATTATTCGGTAGCTGAATTCTTGGACGAACAATTTTAATTATAAATTAAATAACTTTGCCTGTATTGCTTCTTATATATATGCCTGTTGACATTGTTTTTAATGACCTTATTATGATATTTTAATGTAATGAATGACAATGTATGATTAATACGAAATAAATGAATATGAACATGAATATGTGATGATGGAAACAGAAGGTTGCAGAAACTTTATTTGATCCGGCGTTTACTTTTTCTTAGAGGACTCGCACATTCGACGTCGAATATAACGTAATGCGGAATGAAATATGGACTAAGTTCAGTGTCGTATTAAATACAAAAAAACATGGTTATTTTTATAAATATTAATATTTTTTAATAATGTATTTCACAACGTTCAATGCAAAAAAAAGTTTACTCCAATGCGAGATTTACGGCAGTTTTCGAAAATCGTTGTCGAAAATACAGATGTTGGCATTTTTTTTTAGTTCCTATATTATCCTCCTTAAGGCGCTCTTATTAGACGATATTTAGGTATTTGCGGAGGTGAGGCAGACGGAGCGGGAGACGCGCGTCCCGCGCACCCCGCTAACGGCCTTATTCTGTTGGCATCCGTATTCGGCTCGTTTTTGCGGATCATACGATCAAATGTTTGTCTTCTTGAATAATTGTTTTATTTTTCAAATCTTGGTTGATTTGTGATTGTCCCCAAATATTTATTGTTTATTTATTTATTTACATCTATTTTTTTTAAGAAAATAAGGAATACTAGGTAGTTACAGTTCTTAAGTACATCGTAGTATGATGACATCAATTATGGACACTTACTTTCCAAAGATATGTTAGTACAGATTTCTTCATCATCAATCCACCTATCGTTTTCCCAGTTCCTATGTGGGTGCTTCCGTTTCCCAAATACGTAGAACTGATAAAATAATAGTACATCTTCACTTCCTAAGGGTGAGCGTCACCAATTATGGATTGTACTAATATATTACAGGTTTTCTAGACCGAAAAAAAATCGATTACTTCTAGGTAAAGTTATAGCGCCGGTTAACGCCCGCTTAAAAAACCATCAAAAATAATAAACAAATAGCTATGTTCATCTATTTATCTCCTGGCAAATTATATTTTTACCATGTATGTCTTTCCCGCTCACGGGACAATGATGTCCCGGACCTTTGGGAGGCATGCGTGGGGCTAGGTACCTACAAAGTACCAACTGAGCCAACACGTAGAGGCCCTTTTGACAATATAATGAAATGCAAGGAGTATTATTACCATAATTATTACCTTTGTTACATTTGTATGACTGACTGATTAAAAACTGGATAATTAGATCACTGTTAGTCAGAAGAGCATTTTATTATACAGGGTGGTTATTTTAAGACCAGCAAGTTCCAGTACATGACTATGTCTATTAAAAAATGTAGTTTGACCAAACATCATATAAAAATAACAAATTCAATTTGTCTCTTAAATACCTAAATTCAATTTGTCTCTTAAATACCTAGGCGCGTGCTGCCTACCATGCTACCTCGACCAGCGGCCACACCGCGATGGACCTTGATACTCTCAACAAGCCAACAAGATTGGACTTATACTTGGCTCTAGACTCCAGGCAAAATACGGTTTCGAAAATCATTAATTTATAATGGCGTTTTTTTGTATATTTCATTTTTAATCGTTATTCTAAGATGCTTTACTCAAGAATCCAACAAATTTTCCAACCGGAAGTAATTATATAAATTTAAATTAAGCTTTAATTGTCTTTTTTTGTTTGATTTATATTGAATTTTTTAACAAATGTAAATTAAGGTAAAAGCCTTCTCGATCTCATGCCATTTTTCTCGGTCTTTAGCCCACTGCATCCAGCTAGGTCCGGCGACCTCAGTTATGTCATTGGTCCAACGTCTTCGTCGTCTACCTTTCCTTCTTTTGCCTTTCGGCCCTGACCAGTTTGTTGCTTCCAGTGCCCTTCTTTTCTCCTAATATCTGGCGATATATGGCTTTTACCCGAATAGGGTCCATAAAAGAAAGTCCATAGAAGAATCCAGAGAAGAATGGCATAAATCTTTTACATTCAGTAAATATGTACTAACACAAACAATATGAAATAAATAAAGCTTAAATAAATATATATATATAAACTAGCTGTTGTCCGCGACTTCGTCCACGTATAACATGTTATCGTCTAAATGTTTGTTTAAGAAATTGAAATGTTTGTTTAATAAAAAAAAACATTGAAATTAGTTTTGTACAGTCAGCATCAGATAGTTAGTAGCAGCCTAGGTAACCAAATATATCGCAACACGTCTTTATTACTATAGGTGTAAGGATGTGTTACGATATATTTGGCTACTTTGGCTGCTACTAACTATATGACGCTGACTGTACCTAGTCTTTTAGTAAACAGTCTAAAACCGAAGAAACAAATCTCTCTTTATTTCAAAATGTCTTGCTCTCTATACAAACTTAGAACCCTCTTTGAACTCTCATAGTAAATAGTCTGAAACCGAAGTTACAAATTTCTAACTATAAAAATGTCTTGCTCTCTATACATAATTCGAACCCCCTTTGAACCTTCTTAAGTGATTAATAATTAAAAAACCGAAGTTACAAATCCCTTACTTTAAAAATGTCTTGCTCTCCATACAAACTAGAAGAACTGTATATCCTAGAAGTAGGTATTTTTGTCAAGACCAATCCAAGCATGTTCAGTAACGTTTCAGAAGGCCGCAGATTTCCGACACGTAAATAATACAAACAAAAATTGAAAACTTTGCAGGGTAGCAACAACACAGCGCTAATCAGAGGTGGAATCTTTGGAATGGCACCAAACATTTTCAATAAAATTTCAGACCGAATTAAACACTGGATATTAATAAATTTAAAAGACAATTGACTTCATATTCAGATTCAGATTCAGATTTGTTTATTATCATAATTTTACAATTGAAATCATAGTACAATGAATATACAGATAAAAATGTGTTAAAATTATGACTTGTCAGTTACAATAAAATACAATAGATGTGTACAGTTGTGTACAGAATTGTTATTATTTGTAAATAGTTTAATAATACTCATACCCATAGCATAATGCTATTACATAAAATAGAGAAAGAAAACATAATACAAATATTAACGTCAAGCTTTTAAGATCTTGTTATTTAGTCATTTGAAAGAAATTCTTGTAAACTATACAGTGTTTTTTCAAGCAATAGTTGTTTTACATGGAAGCGAAAAGAGTTGTCGTTCGTTATGGTTTTAAGGTTTGAAGGTAGCCGGTTAAAAAGTCTTTGTCCTATTAACTTCGGAAGTTTTGTGCCTATTCTAAGTCTGGGCGAGGTTGTTTTGAAGTGGATACTTCTTTGCTCGCGTTCTTGTATAGGGGTACAGTTCAAAATGTATCACGTGACTTCCGGAATAACTTTTTGTAGAAAAGCCTAATCTGATTTCAAATAATTGTTTGTTACATGTTTTAATCCTTCTTTATTTGCCATTAGTTGTTAATCACGAAATGTTATTTAGTTTATGTGACGGGCATGAAAACTATGCTGAAATGACCGCCATTTTCAATGCCTCGCGAGTCAAACGAGCTACGTCACACTGAAAAAAATGGTTTGTTGGATTTACCAAATTAGCTAAGGTTGGCTGAATTACATGGAAACTAAGATAAATATAACAAAACCTCGCTATTGGACTTACAAAACTAAAAAGGTTGAAGTCGCTACCAGACTTCTGGTGTAAATCAACAAAGAGTATTTTACATTTTACAAAACAAATCTCAACAATTTGGTTTGGTTGATTATATCATAAAAATATAATAAATATAACAAGGCCTCGCGGTTGAACTTACAGAACTAAAAAGGTTGACGTCAAAATATAGTCCTTACCAGAGTTCATGGTGTATATTAACAAAGAATATTGTACATTTTACCAAACAAATCGCTACAAATCGGTTTGGTAGATTTTATAAATCAAATATGATAAATATAACAAGACGTCGCGGTTGAACTTACAAAACTAAAAAAGGTTGAGGTCAAAATATAGTCACTACCAGAGTTCATTGTGTTAATTAACAAAGAATATTGTACATTTTACCAAACAAATCCCTACAAATCGGTTTGGTAGATTTTATAAATAAAAATATGATAAATGTAACAAGACATCGCGGTTGAACCTACAAAACTAAAAAAGGTAGAGGCAAAAATATAGTCCGTACCAGAGTTCATGGTGTATATTAATAAAGAATATTGTAAGTATTACCAAACAAATCTCTTCAAGTCGGTTTGGTAGATTTTATAAATAAAATATAATAAATATAACAAGACATCGCGGTTGAACTTACAAAACTAAAAAAGGTTGAGGCCAAAATATAGTCCCTACCAGAGTTCGTGGTGTATATTAATAAAGAATATTGTAAGTTTTACCAAACAAATCTCTACAATTTGGTTTGGTTGATTTTATCATAAAAGTATGTTAACTATAACAAGACCTCGCGGTTAAACTTACAAAACTAAAAAGGTTGACCTCAAAATATAGTCCCTACCAGAGTTCAAGCTGTTAATTAACAAGAATATTGTACATTTTACCAAACAAACTTCTACAATTCGGTTTGGTTAATTTTATATTGTAAATATGATAAATATAACAAGATTTCGCAGTTGAACTTACAAAACTAAAATTAAACTTACAAAACTAAAAAGGTCAACCCTCGAAATATAGTTCCTACCAGAGTTCATGCTGTTAATTAACAAAGAATATTGTACATTTTACCAAACAAATCTCTACAATTTGATTTGGTTTATTTTATAATTAAAATATGATAACTATAACAAGACCTCGCGGTTGAAATTACAAAACTAAAATGGTTAAGGTCAAAATATAGTCCCTACCAGAGTTCATGGTGTAAATTAACAAAGGATATTGTACATTTTTACCAAACAAATGTCAAGAATTTGGTTCGGTTGATTTTATGATAAACATATGATTAATATAACATGGCCCTGTGGTTGAACTTACAAAACTGAAAAGGTTGAGGTCAAAATATAGTCCCTACCCAGAGTTCCTGGTGTAAATTAACGAAAAAAAATGAACATTTTACCAAACACGTCTCTACAATTTGGTTAGGTTCTATCAAAAAACTGGCCAAGTGCAAGTCGGACTCGCGCACGAAGGGTTCCGTACCATTATCTGTAAACATATTTATTTTATTCTGTTTTTAGTATTTGTTGTTATAGCGAAAACAATTATTAGTAATAATATTAATATTAAAGACAGACGGACAGCGGAGTCTTAGTAATAGGGCCCCGTTTTACTCTTAGAGTACGGAACCCTAAAAACGAGTCATTTAGGGATTACGCGGTATTTTCGATTTTTGGTAAAGTGACGTTCGACGCTCGAGATCACAAACTTGTATTATTCATTGCGCCAACTTCATAAACAAGTCTGCAAAAATCAGAACTACCAACCCCGCCAACTACCCCGTACTTTCAGGCGACATAGTTACTTATTAAGAAAAGTCATATCATTTTTAATTACCGCGATGAGTACGAAGAAGGCAAAGCCCATGGTTGTAGGTATATGTTTCAGTTTAAGTTCTAGTAACATTGTTACAAGGTTTATTATTCCAGTTTAACAAGGTTTTACAAAATAAATATCACGGAACAATATACTTAACACAAATATAATGCGGATTTCAGTAGCGTTGATATCTTTAGATATTCAAAGGCATCTTTTAAAATGCAAGTAATTAATAGTGTTAAGAATAAGCAGCATAAATAGTATTAGAAATAGGTAACTCACCTCTTATCATGTTTAAAAATGTTGTAGTATTATACTTAAGTTACTAAATCTATTTGATTCACTCTAAATATGGGATTTATACAATAGTATTGTCATTAGGATAAACTATAGCAATATATTCTCATTTGCGGTAACCTATATAGATTGACATGCTTGGTTATGCTTTCATCTTCAAAACAAAAAAAAACATTTACTCAAACTTAATTTAAAAAAAATCATCTCTATTTCACAAATGTTGTGATAGTCCGTTCAATTGTTTACATATCAAGTTATCTAGGTAAACCTGTAATTGGCCATACTACTGTGTATTATAGTATAAGTTACGTACTTTGTATCGCTGTTGGTTTTCTGAATAAATAATAATAATAACTAATGCACTTGCTAGTTAGAGCAACAAAGAGAGAGATAAACGAACTTAGTTTGTTTTGGTTTCGCGGTAGCTCCTCAGACTACACTAAGCTAAATGAGATAAGTAGTTACCTATTAGGTATATTGTGTAAATACGTAAATATATATAATAGTTAATAGTTAATGTAGTTAGCACAATTATTAGAATTACGTACGACTTAGTTTTGCTTCAATCATTATTAAAACGACATTACTTAAGTATCATAACCCATAAGGCATAGGTAACTGTATGCAATTGTATGTAACATGTATTTAACCTAAACCTATTTACAAATTAGTAATTAATTAATTATTAACTCTGTACTTATTATGATGTTTATAATTACACAGACAAACTATTCCGACAGTTTTGCGAGACCATGTTAGTTATTATGTTTATATACTCTGTGTATTAAATAAAATTAAATAATAATCTAGGCCGCTTTTCACGTTGTATGTAGGTACCTACCTAGCTAGACTATACCCAAATTAATAATTTGCAGAGCCATACCACAGATTGCTATACTTATTCCCAGACAAAAAAAGTAAAGTTGCGTAGGTACTTACTTAATGATTTTTTATGTAGTAATTAGGCTTTAACGACGTTAATGTTTTCGTGGCTTTTCCTTAATACGAGTAAGTAATATCCTTCCTTATCGTGTGAATGTGAAAGTGTGTTAATTGGTTGGTCCTTCCTTGGTGTTTGTTTGAACGTCTTCATAAATAAGCAAAATACTTACGTTTGTCACGCGGGCCAAGCCGCTGACAAAACTAGTAAGTAGATACTACATGGTGTACCCATGTAGGTACAGTCAGCAGCAGAAGTAGCAACACAAAATAACACGCTCGAAATTATCTAGAAAGTCCGTATCCTCTTGACATTAGAGCCATGTGTAGGTCATTTTGAGCACTTTGACCCGCGTAGCTACTTTTGGTGCTGGATGTACCTTTAACTATATCATTGATTAATTGACGTCTTAAAATATACAATTGGTAAATTACCTAAATACCTAATCATTACATAGTATACAACAAAGTCGCTTACGTTTTTTTCAATAGATACTGATTCAAGAGCAAGGTTTATATGTATAATTCATGCATGTATTATACGTATAAATCCGTGCGAAGCCGGGGCGCGTCGCTAGTTATAAGTATTAAATCATTTTGTCTTTACTTGTTGGTCGTAGGAATGAGATTCTATTGCTTTGTTATTTTGCAACCTTTCACGCCACACAAAATAGTATTAAGTACTTACCTAGTCTATTTTTTCCAACAACATTAACACGAAACATTTGGCGTTTAGTAGGTACATAGGTAACTATCTACTCGTACCTTTTGAGAAAGCGCTGCAGTCACTACCAGACCTATACCAAACTCTTTGGTAATTTTAACTAGGTAAAAGTCTGGTACATTTTACAAAACAATACCGCTGCATGCATAGTTCCATCCTACTCAATTTATAAACATAATAGTGAGATGTGACTATTCCCCTCCCCGACTGCCCTGCGGAGGTGCGCCCCTTCCCCCGGCTACAGCATCTTGCGATGCGCGCGCGGCGCGGCAGGCTTCATTGCGTTGAGGTAGTTCATTGTATATAGTCACTTTGTTTTGTTTGCTTTTTAATGAAATTTTCTTGGTGCGCCATTTCATTTCGGCTGGTGCGTGGTGGATTTAGTTTGCAAAGTGTAACCAACTATGGGTAGTGATCTCGACGATGACTTAAGTGTGGGGGTGACTGAATATTTGAAGGAATGGGGATTATCTCAATCTACCATAACAAGTTTTGAAGGTAAGCATTAGAACGATATTACACTAAAAGTGCTAAATTGGCAACACTGATACCTTACTAATTAATTGTGAATAAGAATGATATTGTATGTGAATAACGTACTTATTCCATTGTTAGTTCTTTTTTGTCTGAAACACAGGGTAACCTATAGTTGACACCGTATATGGATTCTCCACGCATACCTCCTTATTATTAATGATCAAATATAATAATTTTGTGATTATAGTTTAATATGAATAGGAAGCTTAACTCAGGCTTAGATATTGACCTAGAAATATTGGTTACGTATTACCTACCTAATTACTTTGATTAATTTACAAAACGAATTCCAGTAAAATTTACCAAATCGGTTTGGTTGGCCATCGTTGCGTTTGTATTTTGTCTGTATGCAACTAACTGAACATTAAATAATGAGTTTAATGACATATATGTCTTATTTTTTAGAAAATCAGATTTCGTTAAATTTGCTCGAACTGAAGGAGCTGATTCCCAGTTTAAAGGAAATACTATTATTCAAGCGGGGGTTGAACAAACTCCAAAACATTATTCATGTAAGTATTCCTGTCTGTTTTACATTTATTACCCATACTACATTTAAATGCGAAAGTGTGTCAGTATGTTTGTTGCCTCTTAACGCTTAAACCGCTGAACCGATTTAGATGAAATTTGGTATTTAGATAGTTTGAGTCCCGGGGAAGGACATCGAATAGTTTAAGTCGGTGAAGTAGGTGGTAAACAATTGTATGGAGCTATCAGTTCTATCGGAAGCATTATGCTGAGATAGAACCGTTTCGTGACAAACGCTGTGTGTTGTTTGTCTCGAATAAATGTTTCTTTCTTTCTTTCTATCTCCTTCCTCGGGACTCCAATTATCTCGATACCTACTAAATTTCATTTCCTTCAGCTCAGCGGGTTAAGCGTGAAGAGGTAACAGACATACAGATATACAGACAGACACACTTTCGCATTTTTTATACTAAAAGGTACGAAATTTGAAATAAATGATAGCCTGTCATATTCTCATATATACTCGTAAGGTACATAACTGGAAAGTTTCTTAAAAAATCGTCCAGTAGTTTTTGAGATTAATTGAAACGTACATTCATCCATACATCCAAACTTTCGCATTTATAATATTAGTAGGATTAGTATGGATACGGTTAAAAGTAAACAATATATTTTAATTTCCAGAACAAAAGCGAAGTCCTCACCCAGCTGGACTATTGGATAAAAGCCCAAATGGCTAAGGGACTGCGGTGCAAACCCATCATCATTGCTGTCGGACCGACCATCGATGCCCTAAAGGACTTTTATGTTGCTTATGACGACATCCTTTATAATATCGACTCATTCCTGAAAGCGCTGGACGTATGCTTCAAAACTTTTCACTGCCTTGATGCAGAATATGGTTGGCAACATCTCGCTGCCCCAATATTATAAACTTCAAATTTCAAGTTGATAAAATTGCAACATGGAACCTTATAATATTGGAGCAGCGAATTCTGTTGCTTCTGGAATCTACACAAAGACGTCAGAATACGGTGCGCTATTTTTGCAAACGATACTCCACTGAGAGCCCAGTCTATAAGACTACTCAGCAAATTTTATCATGACTTGTAACTCAGCCTATAAGATTCACACTTACTACGTATACCGTGAACCTCTGGTATCTATCTCGTAAACTTAAAATTAAGATATGTACAGCCAAGGAATTTGATTCACGTACGGTCAGCCGCAGAGAAAGAATGTGGGCCGCAACCTGGCAGCCTTTTGACTTTTATTATAAGAAAGGTTTTGTACCCTACTGAGTCACTGACATAATTTTAAAATAAGTGATCTACAGTTTATTGTATCGATTCGCAAAATAAATTTTATTACATGTACCAAAATTCGGACTATTTTTCTTTAAACCACCGTATATAGCCCTTATAATATTAAATAAGGTTACTGGTAAATCGACGTTATTCCTTTTAACAGTGATATCTATTTAAAAAAAGGCAATTTGTAAATGTTCACTCTCTAGGAACTGCTGATTTTCGGATAGCCTTCATGACCTTTTTAATTGCAAATGAGCTTTACTATATCTCCCTAAAAAGAAATACGTTGGTTACCAATAAGCCTGCATATTTTTGAAGTGTTTGTCTTTAGCTTTTTTCATCTACAATATTTTTAGGGTGTGGCTACGAATAATCTTCAATCTACATAGAAAACTACGTAGTTTGAAAATCTAAACTGCTATAATTTTACTCTCATACCATGTCAGCAATATTGCAAGTTTCTAATTTTCAATGATACCACACCCTATTTATACTCTGGAAATCAAAACTGTGTTTGGTGATATCTACCTAAAAAGATGTGTACATTTTACTAATGTTAGTTTGATAAATTAACCAAACTAACACCATTAAACTGTACACTACTTATTTGGTACATTTTACTAAAATAAGACCGGTACAATTAGCAGAACAAGCACTGATAAAATCTTGGTAGATATTACTAGTAAACATTTGGTAAAAACTACAGTACAAATCTGTTAGATATTACCAAACCAATTTTAGGAAAAAATACGAAACACATGATCGATAATACTTAATTATATTTGATAAAATCTGCGATCCACTTATAGTAGATAATACAATATTATCTTTGATATAAAGCACGATCCAATCTGATAGATGATACTAGACTAACTTTGATGAAAACTGTGTTACATATCTGGTAGATATATCAAACACCTTTAGTAGTAACTAAAATATAAATCTGGTAAATATTACCAAACTAAAGCTGACAAAATACACCGAACGTGATTAGTAAATACTACTTAACTTTGTTTGTTAGAGTTCACCAAATAAATTACATTATACTTACAAGTTAAGTTCAGCTCTTTCAATCAAAATGATTTAATACATTGTACCAATAGAAAGTGCTATATCTACCAAATTGTGTTGTAGATTTTACCAAATTACTTTTGCATTTTCTACTGACTAACTTCGGTAATTTGTACCAAAAAATAGTAACAGTAGAACATGCCAAAGGTATTTGGTAAAAAAAGACGAGTATGTTTGGTAAAATGAAAAATATCCGTTTGGTAGATTACACCAAACTACATTGAAAAAAAATATACTTAACTACTTTGATAAGAAGGTTACTAAAGTACTTTGTTTAAAAATGTACTAAAGTTCTTTGGTGAGAAACGTTACTAAAGTACTTTGGTAAAAAAAATACTAAAGTACTTTGATGAGAAATGTTACTAAAGTACTTTGGTAAACAATTTTACTATTTACTACAAAATATAGGTGTAATCTACCAAATAAATTTGGTACAACACCAACTTATTTAGTTTGATAAAATCAACCAAAATTCGTGATAGGACCGAAATCAACCGCTAACTTTGGTAACATTTACACGGAATCTGGTAAATCCAACCTAACATTTTTTTCAGTGCAGTCAATGTTGCTATATATACCGATTTATCTGTGCTTATACAGATATTAGTGAATTAATGCAGATATATATTTTACGGGGACAGCCAACAAAGAAGTATCCACTTAAACTTAATTAACGGTTGTATCTCGGACACAACCCGCTTCTTTTTAAGTTATTCGCATTTCTCATTGATCTCGAACTATTTTCACCTCTCCTTTGAAATTCATTTGGATAACGTTTAACAAACATCAAAACTTCCAATATATAAGTTGAAACTGATGTTAAGATACTAAGTTTTCTTAAATGTTCGCGACACGTGTATCTGTACTTTGCGTACGCAAGTACTCTAATTGCACGTTTCTGGATCTTTAGGATGCGCTCATAATCCGTACTGTTGCCCCAAAGCATTATCCCGTATGAAAGTTGAGAGTATATGTACGCATAAAACAGCTCTTTTAAGCAACATTCTGACACAAGTGGTCTAAACTGTCTTAGAGCATAGATCCCTCTTGCTAACTTACTGCATAATGCATCTATGTGATATTTCCATGACATTATTGGATCAATCATTTCAATCAATAGATCAATATTTGATTGAAAAGTGTTATTATACCATTAAAGATTACTTAAACGACCCTACGACATAACATGGTTCCATTCCAGACATTCCTTAGTTATAATATTCTTTAGTTATAGTATTTTTTGAGAGTTTTTGACATGTGTTTGAAGTATTTAACACCAATCACTGTATTGACATTTTTTTTTAATTTTTATAAATATATTAGCTGGCTGAAACATTTTGTAAACCTACATTGTGGGTAATGCACAGAAGTCTTATATTTTGTATACCAACAATACTTGTAAAAGTTGTAACCTATGTTTAACAAAATAAATTTAATTGAATTGAAAGTACTTAATTTGTATTCTAATAAGTAATCTTTATGCAAAAATTTAAGTCTCTAGCTCTAAAAATAAAGTTCCCCCATACAAACTTTGCACCCCTATTTACCCCCTTTAGGGGTGGAATTTCCAAAAATCCTTCTTAGCGTTGCCTACGTTGTAAAAGGTAGTTCTGGTGAAAATGTTAACTCTCTAGTCTTAGTAGTTTCGGCTGTGCGTTGATGAGTGAGTGAGTGAGTGAGTCATATCAATAACTCTATACCGACAAAAGGTATGTTCACTTAGATAACGTCACATTTATTTGCTTTAGTGGGCTTATTTTTAAAGGGGCGTGGCGGGGGAGGCTTTCTTGGTAGTTATTTGGAGAAGCAGCGGTGGCAGAGTGAGTGCGAGATCTGAAACGGCATACTTTAGTGTTTTGTGATGGGTATCATGTGCACAAACAGCTGGCAAAGTTTTGCAGCTGTATAGGGGAACAACCTGTAGTACTTTGTACCCGACTGCCTCAGAAGGAAGTTTATGTTTTTCGAGCGTATGTATCATCATATCAGCCGAAAGACGTCCACTGCTGGACATAGGCCTCCCCCAAATAGTGCCACAATAGCCGGTCCTGCGCCACCCGCATCCAGCGGACTCCCGCGACCTTTACCAGGTCATTAGTCCACCTTGTGGGGGGCCTAACCACGCCGCGCTTTCCGGTACGTGGTTGCCACTCGAGAACCTTTCCGCCCCAACGGCCATCGGTTCTACGTGCAATGTACCCCGCCCACTGATACTTAAGTTTAGCGATTCGGAGGGCTATATCGGTTACCGTGGTTCTGATGCGGATAGCCTCATTTCTGATGCGATCGCGCAGAGAAACTCCCAGCATAGCCCTCTCCATCGCCCTTTGAGTGACTTTGAGCCTTCTTATGAGGCCTATAGTAAGCGACCACGTTTCCGTTCCATATGTCATCACTGGCAACATACACTGGTCAAAGACTCTCGTCTTGAGACACTGCGGAATATTGGACGAAAAGATGTGCCGTAGCGTATGTATGCATGTATGTCTATGACGAAGATGAGGAAGGGCCGTGGCCTGCTGCTGGTGGAGTGGCAGGATCTTTTTCCGCACTCGTTTTTAATAGAATCTACTAAACAGCAAGTAAATATACTTCAGTTCACCAACTCGTTTAGGACTTTAGACTAGGTAGTCGCTATCCGGCGCAATAGCCCTAAATGCTTTTGATATATTTCTGTATGAATAAATAAATCTATTATTCGTACAGTCCATAATTGGTACGATTACTACCCCCCCAACCATGTGCTCGTGTCCGAATCCGATTTACACCCGACTACTTACTACCTAACAGTTCTAAATACGTATTCAGGATAACTGAAGATTTTTATTGACATCTTGTCAATATGCTCCAGCTACCTATTAATACGTTTTAGGTGCGGATGTAGAAACGCTTTAATGTAGTAAATATCGCATACCTTATATTTGTTATTCTATCATTTCGAATGTGTTCTCCAGCATGTATTAGCGTTTCCTATTCCTTTAAGTATTTTTATTTACCTTGATAACTCGAAATAATTGCTGCAAAAAAGCGTATTTGCGTGCCAGGTAAACATTCACAGGTCCGTCGTCGGCAGTGGCCACGGGCGTACTAAATTGTACTAGCCACCGCGCGTGCACGACGCGGACACCCGGTTTTTCAGACAAATGACCAAATGTATTGAATTATCAAACATATTGAAATTCTAAGAAGCCGGTAGATAGATCTATCAAAAAGCTACCTATCACAGCAAATTTCATTGTAATGTTCTAAATAACTTTTGAGATATTTCGAGTTTGGTGGTAAAAAAGCACTGTTTTGAAAGGCAAAATCTATCGAGGTTTTTGTAAGCAATCGTGATTTTACGAAGCACGAACATAGCCAATGAACTGAAAATATACATATCAAAAATTTGGATCTCTAGCAATAGTACAAGTATACTAATAATCGGTTTGGAAAAGGCACTTTTTCGATGCGCAGCTGCATACAGCGCCTTAAGAAAACTTTTTTAGGAAACTTCGTATGCTCGACATATTTCACGTTCTCGGCCGTTGGACCAAAGGTGTTCTCAAAATAAAAGTTACCTTGCCACGAATTTCCATTTTAAGTGACATATTTTTTTTTTTTACTTTTATTTATTCAAAATTATAAACTTATTCTACTGCATTTATATACTCTTTAGTTCTTACTGAAGCCTCAATTAGGCTTATTTGTAAGAAATATCTAATTAATATTAGTTTATTAGTTTGCTATCTATCACATTTATCCATACCAGTATTATTCCTCAGTGCTGGTGTTATGAGAGTCTATATAATGTTTTTTTAGCATTTTTTTACATGCTTTTGGATTCTCTGTTCCCTGTATTTTGGTTAAAATGTCTGATGGTAGTTGGTTAAGTATATAAGGTAACATGAAATCTGAAGTACATTTACCATATATATTCTTATAGTCAGGTAAAATGTAACATATGATTCGTCACCATAGAGTATAGAGGAAACCGGTCTAATTCCAATAAGGTCTAGTTTTCCCTCTGAGTTGGAAGGTCAGATGGCAGTCGCTTTCGTAAAACTAGTGCCTATGCCAAATCTTGGGATTAGGTGTCAAAGCGGACCCCGGGCACCTTTAGGGGCACAACCGGGAATAATAACGCTAGGAGGATTATGTGATGATGATTCGTCACCTATAAATCCCATAGCCGCATAACGCAAGAACCGCTGGTTTTTGCATTTTTTGACCAAATGACGTAGCCGCATTTTCCGAGTAAGTTTATGATTTTCAAGACGGCGGGAATATAAACAGAGCTTCGGCTCTCACCCAATTGCTCAAAATGTTCCTCTATCTTCAGTTACGGCCGTAGTAGGGAATGTATACTGTAGAAATTACATACAGTTTCGCGACGTCATTCTTCTCGATTTACCATAATTTCAAGAGAAAAAATCCAATGCCTATGAAGCTTACCAGATTTATTGACAGATATGTAGACTTTAAATTAACCGTAAGATGCAATTCATGCAATAACTGCGCGTCTCTGGTGGTAACAATTAGGAACTACGCGTTGCCATACAAATTGAAACTAAACGCAAACGCGTTCGAAAACGTACATGTATCGATAAAACTTATACTAGAGCTACAGATAACATTAGATTTTTATCCGAAAAATTCGTCTGCGTTTCTTCGTTAATCTAGGATTCTAGGCTATCAGAGGGAAATATTTTTTTAAAAATTTTACTTATTTCGATTTTCGGTGTTCTGTGGATTTTCGTTCAGCGCTTTTCAAACGTAAGTCTTATTAATCTTATTATTTTTACGTTTCACACAATGGTTTCCCTTGAAATGGCATGACGATAACGCATTTTTCTAATCTTATATGGAATATTAATTTTAAATATGGTTTTAACATATTTTTCCTACCCGTATAAATTTTTATGAGGTTCCGGGTGACGTGCTTGTGGTGGAGTTGATTACGGGATTCATACTAATAGGGCGGAAAAAAGGGGAAAAAATCAGTGCGATTACAGCAAAATAATATTTTTATATATATAGTTTGTTCAGTTGAGGCCGGGTACCCAAGCAAGACGCATTGACGTTGCTTCACGAATTATTTTAGGGACCAGTGGCATCACTAATGTCTCCGCTGAATTGGTAATTTTTGCATTTTGTTCTTGACCTATTTCTCTGCGATTGTTTACATTAGCGTCTGTTTATCTTTGTTTAAAATTGGGAAAATCCGTCTTCTTTAAGCACACAGAAAAAAAAACGTGATTCGAGGTAAATATTCTTCAGCCAATAAATTAATTAGGAAGATGTTAATTCATCTCGAATAAAGCAATATTGTCTTGAGACAAGATTTATTTCTCTTGTTTCGGAGAAAAAGAGATGGAGAGTGTATCTTGAATTGAACTTATATCAAGTTTAATTCAAGATATTGGTGGCCTTCCTAATTTATTTCTTCATTCAAGTAATATTTGTTTGTGTAGTGTTTTATTATATTAAAAACCGCGCTCCGTTCTTCTAAAGCCGGGGTTATACCCTGAGAACTTTACGGCTTCGCTCTATGAAAACACAACAATATATCGATATCAGCCATATTTTACACCAAAAAATAGGTTGGGTAATTTGACTAAATATTCATTAATAATCCACCTAAATTTAATACCTATACGGTAAAAAATAATGAAAAGTAATCTTCATAAATTCCGTATAAATCAAGCGATGGTATAAACTTTCTTTACTTTATAATTGACTACGTCTATATATACGTTATTTGGGATCCGCGCATAATCCACTTTTTTTTGTTAATGAATAAACCTTTCTATAGGCCAGATGAAATTGAATATTATCTCAAGGTCGAAAATATTTAATTAGAATGCCGTTATTTCCTTATGCATATATTTTTGGATTCAGGTAGTAAGTCTCCAAATTTGTGTACTCAAACATGTTTTCATTATAAAAATACTTATAGCATTTTTGCTTTCGGGTTTTTTTTTTCGTAACTTCCGGTCCATAGAATTATTGAATTCCATAGTAAAAGTTGTTTAAAATAACATGTAAAAGCCGTATACAAATAATTAGCCTGATATTGAATTATTTCCAAAAGACCGTAATTTTCTCTGGGCATATTACTGCCACGCCGCGTGTCGCAACTGAGCTAATGTAACCACGTTCATACAAAATGTATGTAACCTATTGCGTTGCGACACGCAGCTTGGCTCTAATATAATCCCGGCTTAAGACGACGAAATAAGGCTTCGAATCGTATCGCGCACTCGCACTCGGAACGGAACAGATTGTTATGTGATGGGAATCGGAAGCTCCAGCCAGACAAACGTAGACCTCCAGAAACCCATTGAGAAGCAGTGGCGTGCGTCCTAGTGTATTGAACAATCTTACTAAGCAATTATACTGATTACAGTGATAACGTGTTTTTTATTAACAGATTTAACTTGTTCCAGGTCAACCGGTAACTTCGCTTCGGGCGCAGCGGGTGGCGGGTGCGGCGCCCCTCGCTCCGCCCCCGCCACCCCGCTGCAGCTCGAGCCTCACCCCCGCACGAAGCATGACAAGTGAGTATCTTAGTATTCTTAGTATAGGCACAGAATATATAATAGTTCTAACGAACAGATGCTCGACTCTGAATAAAAAAGCGCATACCTACCGCTTTCCATGCCTACTAAATTTACCAATGGAGCGACCTTGAACGCGCCGGTCGTTGCCCGCACTTGCCGGCCAGTAGACGCTAGGGTTGACACCACTTAGAAATGATTTTATAATTAATAGTTGAGTGAAATAAAAACACCCACACATTCCATGCACTTCACTGATTAGGTTACCTAATTGAATTGCTATCGTTTTTCAATTTTTATTTTCAAAACCAATAAAGATTTAAAAAAAAGGATTTCATAGGGTAATGGATGCTATTAAAAGCAATCAAAATATGAAATAAACAAAAAATCCAAAAAAATCACAGCGATTTTTGAATTCGCACCGACGAGAAGTTCTTTTAATAAGCCTAGAGGTTATAAAAAACATAGTTTACGTCACCATTTGAAACACTAATGTATTTGTAATTCTACTTAATCTCCTTGATATACTCGTATACTTGCTACTGCAAAATAGTATCAAATCTTTCGGCAACCTTATACTACTACATATTTGCTATGGCGTTACTCAGTAATGTGTGTGTAATGAATAGTAAATGTGGTTTACTTTTTCTTAAATGCGGTACTTATCCACTCCATCTATAACGGCCTTCGTAGCCCAGTGGGTAGTGACTCTGCCTACGAAGCTGGAAGTCCCGGGTTCGAATCCCGGTCAGGGCATTTATTTGTGTGTTTATCACGAATATTTGTTCCTAAGTTATGGATGTTATATATGCATATAAGTATCCATATGTATTTATCTATTATATATATCATCGCCTAGTACCCACAACACAAGCCTTACTGAGCTTACCGTGGGCCTAGGTTGATTTGTGTAAGATTGTGTCCCATAATATTTATTATTTATTATTCCCTTTATTTAAATTTCCTCTTAAGTTAGGTTTTTACAATAATTATATAAAAAGTAAAATATAAAACAATACATACAAAACATAAAATCATTATAAAAACCTAACCTAGGGTGCCGCCGGCAGCGAGGCGGGGCCCAAGCTACCGGTGGTCAGGGCGACAGAGACAGGAACCTCCTGACTATCCGCGCAGTATCCAGGAGTACCGCCTTCTGTATCTGACCCTTGATCCAGCCATCTAGCGAGAGTCTCTTAAGGTGACGGTCGAGACTCTTCGCTATTAAACCATTCGCCGAAACGACTATCGGGACGATGATCGTCGAATCAACATCCCACATGGCGGTTACCTCGTGAGCCAGGTCTAGGTACTTACTGGCTTTGTCCTTCTCGGCCTTCACGAGGTTCTCGTCATGGGGGATGGTGATGTCGACGAGCACTGCCTGTCGTTTCGATCGATCTATCAGCACGATATCAGACCTATTGGCAAGAATAGTCCTGTCCGTGATGACAGATCGATCCCAATAGAGCGTGGCACGACCATTTTCGAGAACTGGCGCAGGTGTGTACTTATAGTAAGGCACTTCGAAGACCACAAGACCATATAGCAGAGCAAGTTGCTGGTGAATAATTCTGGCTACAAGGTTATGTCTGTGCAAGTACTCGCCGTTAGCAAGATGACCACAACCGGAGATAATATGCCTGAGGACTCCCCGGGACGGCGGCATGCCCGACAAATGTCGACCGTACCGTCCTTCAGGATATACCTCCGGTAATTGTTCGTCATGATAACCTCGTCCGCAATTGCACATACAAAACCTTCGGTTTCCCCGAAGAGATCCCCGAAACGTAGCCAGTTCACCGACGCGAGCAGATCCACATCGGGCCCTGTGAGGGCCTTGCAGAACCGCCCGTGAAGCTCCTTGCTCCTCCATACCGCCCTGCGGTCCTCGGCGCTCATCACTTTAAGTCTGCGCCAGTTCTCGTTTGCCAAGGAGAGCGGGGTGAAGTTTCCGTCCACTGCCACTACGTCGCGATGCATCCCACACTCGTTGTTTAGGAAATAATCCCTGAGACTGCACACCTCGCGGTTGTGGAGGTCTTTGGCATTTATAAAAGCCGCGACCTCCACACTTCCGCGAAATGTACAGTCTTATAATAGACGAGCGTGGGTGTAGCATGCGATGCGCAGTAAGCAGTACACGAACTCCTCGGTCCAGGGCATCCAGCTCAGTCTGAGTCCATCTTAGTACGCCAAAGGAGTAAGTGAGCAAGGGCATCACCCAGGCGTTGAAGGCGCGCACCTTGTTGCCGCCCGACAAAAGACTATTAAGTACTTTTGTCAAACGACAAAAGAAGCGTTCCTTCACCGCCTGCTTTACGCTCTCACCCTCAATACCCAATGACTGTGACATACCAAGATACTTATAGGTTTCTGCTTCGGAAATAGATTTGAGGGACATTGTCTCAGAAAGTTGTAAATTTGTTGAATTTACAACTCTACCCCGCTGTACATGCATAACCGCACACTTATCGACACCAAATTCCATTTTGATGGCGCTACTGAAGACTTCTGTTGTATTCGGTGCAAATAGCTTGAGGTCATCCAGATAGAGCAGATGAGAAATTACCTCACCCTCTCTCCGAAGCCGGCAACCTAGCCCTGAATCCTTCAGCAAGGTGCTGAGTGGATTCAGCGCTAGGCAGAACCACAGAGGACTCAGGCTATCACCCTGGAAGATCCCACGTTCAATCCTTATATAGTCCTGCGAGCCAGAGGGGCCATCTCCTCCCCCCGGTTGACGAAGAACCGTGTTCCACTGCCCCATGCAAGCGCCTAAGAAGGATCTCAAAACTGCATCAACTTTATACAGCTCTAAGATCCTCCTCAGCCATGAATGAGGCACCGAATCATAAGCCTTCTTGTAGTCAATCCAGGCGGCCGAGAGGGCACCTCTGTTCCGCCGGACTCGTTGGCAAATGGTCATGTCTATGAGGAGGAGCTCTTTAGTACCACGAGACCCAACCCTACATCCATTTTGAGCAGGGGCCAAAACGTTGTTCGCAACGATGTGTGCGTAAATTTTTGCTCTCAAAATGGATGTTAGGAGCTTGTACAGCGTAGGCAAGCACGTGATGGGTCTGTAGTTTTTCGCTTCCGTGGTACTACCGGACTTATAGAGCAGGGAGGTAATACCAGTTGTAAAGAAAGATGGCAGGGAACCGAGCTCAAGGGATTGCTGGAACTGTGTTGCCAAACGTAGGTGTGAGCATCGAAACCATTTCACCCAGAAGTTGTGCAATCCATCCGGCCCAGGACTTTTCCAGTTCGGGGCCAAACGGATGGCACAACTTATAATTATTTATTATTATTATTATCTCGGTAAAAAAGTCGTCTTATTTTATTACAATGGTACGAATAAGATACCGAGGTGTAAACATTATTTATGGATCTGCTGGATATAAGTTTATATACCTAGAGGATTATTTGTTACGTATAGTGTGTTAACGCAATGTTCAATGCGTATTCCCCATGAAACCCGGGATTTTCCGATGGGTTGTATAAACAAACCATTAACAATTTCAAGGCCAGCCCAGTCGAGTAACGTATTTATCCTGGGTTTTTGCTGAAAATAACAAGGGCTACCATTTCGTATGTTGCGCTTTGAGAAGTAATATTTTAAGCTACTTAATCCTCGTGTTCCTAGTCTTTGAAAGTACAACGTTAGAATGTGTGTGTAAAGTGTGGTATATAATATATTGATACCATACTGGTAGACCCATTCATAGTAGACTGCAGTGATATAGGTAGTAGGGTAAATTGCAAAAAAATTGTACATAGTTAAGAGCCTTAATCTGATCTACGCTTTAACTTTTTTCCATTGTGTAACGGCAATTACTCATACATTTTATATGGGTAACTTTCGTTACACAATGGAAAAAAAGTTAAAGCATAGATTAGATTAAGGCCAGTGTTGTGGATAACGCTGATTTTGAGGCTTAAAGACTCGAACCCTAAAGACTCCCGAGGGCTTAAAGACTCAAGTGACGAAAATCAATATTTAGCATTCATATGCGTAAAATAAACCAACACGGTTCTTAAACAGCATCGAGTCTTTAAGCCTCAGGAGTAGGGTTTGCAATCCGGATATCCGAAATATCCGGATATCCGCCAAATTTCGAATCCGGATCTGACAGGCTCTTGGATCCGGATTTTTCGGATATTACGGATCTTTAAAATACAACAATGAAAATCGAAAATACGGCTACAAAATGATGTTTTACCGAGTCCACGCTGAAAACCAAATGACAGATAACAACAGAAGAACAGAGATTGAGCTGTCTTTATTCGCCACTTCATCATCCCAGACCAGATTATTTTTGTTTTTAATTTATTAGTCACAAAAACCAATTAAACCTACATACCTACTACAATCTAGTAAAATTGCCGCAATTTGATGGCGAAAGTTGGCGTTGGTTTAAATGCACTAATTCTCCGTAGGCAGAGACACTATTATATAAATACAATATTACCTATAGGTAGGTACTATTATAGCTACCTTACCTACTAGAGACTTGCGCCCGTATTCATAAATGTTCTACAAGCATATTTTAACTAAAATGGCGTTAAAATTAGTTTGTCCTTATCTGTCACTTTGACATTTGTGTTCGTAAGAAAGGTACAAAGCACATTTTATTTACCAGTGGCATTTTAAGTTTTATGAATAAGGAAATTAGTAAAAAAAACCTTAAGAAATATTTAAGAAGTATATTTGACACATAAAGTAAAAAGTAAATGCAGCAACAATACCTACGTTTTATAATTGTAATATTTTTTAGCGTTCCGTACTCAAAGAGTAAAACGGTACCCTATTACTAAGACTCCGCTGTCCGTCTGTCTGTCTGTCACCAGGCTGTATCTCATGAACCATGACAGAAAACACAGTTGAAATTTTCACAGGTGATGTATTTCTGTTGCCGCTATGACAACAAATACTAAAAAACAGAATTGAATAAATATTTATAGATAATGGTACGGAACCCTTCGTGCGCGAGTCCGACTCGCACTTGGCCGGTTTTTTAAATTTTTAGTATGATATTCTTAACTTATAATATGATCATGCAATATAATAAGCATGGTACGCTTTTGCCATATTGTACAGTCTTGCCTAAATGAATGTCCCCTCATCCCCTGCTAGAGAAATGCCTTTTCCCTCGTCCCGCTCACATGGTCAATTTCTCCTCCTAGGCTTGATACCTAGTTACAACCCTATTGAATTAACTCCGTACCTAGAGCTCATTGAAATGTCTGTACGAGCACCAGGTACGGAGTTAAATCGACCTGCTGGTTGATCACGTAACGCATTGTGCGCACGTTGGGTAGATCTAAATGTCAAATTTTAAATGGAAAAATGACAGTTGGATTGTCCTAGCGCGCGTTCGGAACGTTACGTTGATCATTTCTGTGTTAGTTATTCAAGTGACAGCTTTCAGTGACGAAACTCTCACTATGCGAGTTAGTTTGTAGTTGTAAGTAAAAAGAAAAAAAAAGTTTTAAACCCTTTATGACCTCGGGAATGCGTACCTATTTAAAATCTTTCAGGTATACTATGGTATAGCCGTTTTTTCCTAGTTTAACCTTACTATTCCTACATTATACCAAAAAAAGCTTGTGGATCCGTATTATCCGAAAGATCCGGATATCCGGATCTGTTGAATTCAAATATCCGAAATATCCGGATCCGAAATATTAACGGATCTTGCAAACCCTACTCGGGAGTCTTTAAGGCTCGAGCTATAAGCCTCGAAATGAGCGTTATCCACAACACTAATTAAGGCCCTTAATTATGTACAATTTTTTTGCAATCCACCCAGTAACTACAATATTATGTCCCGCTAGTAAATATTTCTAGTTTACTAGACGCATAAGGTTGGTCTAGTTTTCTGTGACAGTCCCGAACTCCCATTTTTTTTTTTTTTTTATTTCACGTTTCCATATTTCACTTTAAATATTATAGATTGAAAATAAGTAATTGCCTACGACTAAAGTTATCGTTAACGATTGGTAATATACTGTTTGTCAGATGAAATAATATCATTGTTCTCAAATTAATTACCGAACTTTGTGAATACATAATTTTTCACGTGTATCAGGTATTATTATCTTAGTCAAACGATTATCTACGCAACGCACGTTTCGCTAATCAGTTGTGTTCATGGCACATCGTGGATCAAACGTTTTTACCTGTAACATACAATTCAGAATGAAAAAGTTAATTAAATTAAAAATATTCAAGTGAAGTGTCTGTGTATGTGAGAGATGAGTTTCATGTTATAATTTGTTTGGAAATGGAGGCGTATCAAGACCCAGAGGAACAGTCTGCGTGGGCGGTGATAAGGCTGGTCAATAGTGCCTTTGACGGACTCAGGTATACTATTTTATTTACCATGTGCGATTTATTTAATCGTATGGCATGCATTATTTGGCCTTTGAGTTTGTCACTTTTTAGTACCACCCAGGGGACATGTGCAGGGTTGTGGTAGGTAGCTCCTGCGGACGCAAGTGACAGTTGTCCCCCCTTTGTCAAGTGAGTGGGCAACTCGACTGTTAGAGGTTCTTAAGCCGCCCGAAGGCCTCTAACTCGGCTTAACGACTACTGTCATAGCATCCGGGATCAACTGCTTAGCGTGCCTTCCAAAGCACGGAAGCGCTCATTTATAGTAACCACTCAAACAACTTTACCTGCGTTATCGTTTCCGATTCGCAGGCGCCACTGGGCTATGAACGCTTCACCATGTGCGATATTTAGGATGGATGAGTAAATTCCATGACATACTCACCATATGTCTCGTTCTTATGTCATGTAATTAAATTACAGTTGCAATTCCAAAGCCGTAGCAGTAGTATAATGTATTGCCGTAGCAAAAATATAAATATTCATCTTTGAGCGTGCATCGCCTCATAATTGCGAGCGAAATTAAATTCGGCGATGATAAAAGTTTTTTCCAATATATAGGCGTAAAATGTATACAACCGGTCGTAGTGTAATTTAAACCATTACACAATTATACAAATTTCATATATAATCGGCAGAGGTATTAGAGATATTTGGAGCAGCAACAGATTTCAGTTTATCACGGTTGTGATTTGTTACGGGCTATTACCGTTGATGAACTGATGGATTATGCGATAAGAATATTGATTGTATGTATTCGTCGCAGCGATGTTTTGAACGTTCACTATTCCTCGTCCTGGGCTTTCGAATTTGATTTACAACTGGTCGTAATTGATACGCTTCTCTATTCCATATGGACGGTACAGTTATCAAAGCTTGCTCTTTGGGCTTACGAGTGCTTTTAATGCTAGTTTGTCAAAGTTGACGACATCGTGAACCTTACAACGTTGTAAACATTCGTGTAACAGGATAAAGCATACAATTATTACTATTCACCAAAAACGATTCGGCTATGGATGTCTTTTCCTTCTTTAGAATTGTATAAATTTAACTATTTTTACTACGTCCGTTCGTTTCTCGGCTAAATAACTGGCGTTTCATGAATTAGATACAATTATAAAACAAAACCTCATCCACTATTTCTGAAATATGCTGAAATCTCTGAACTATATTAAAAATGTTGTTTTTAGAAATAACTTATCATGGTGACACTATCTGTTGATAACAACAGAGCATAAGTAACCGATCATCTATGTGCATTTGCTGCCAATTGCTGTAATTTTCTCAGAAATGGTCGTTTTTGGGGTCAATGTTACCTTGTAACCCATGGAGTAATTTGTTAAATAAATGGGAGGATGGAGTTTGGTGCCTACTGTAGTTATATATAATTTTAAACCTACGTAGTTATAATAAAATCACTGCGTCTCAGAAACACTAACGCCTCTTATAAAGTATTTCTTCTGTCTGGGGAAAAGTGACTGACTGACTGACAGTACAAGTATTGCCAAATATGTCTGACACAACTATATTGGTAGATACTTTAGAGCGAGCAGATATTTTTAAGCACGTTGCACTGTCACATAGTTAGGATCCAATAGTTAGGTGTTTTGCCTTACAAAATGTATATAAATATTAGGTTCCTTTGTAAAATCCGCGTAGATTATATTTTAGCCGTTTTGATAATGCTTTTATTGTAAAATCCAGTTTCTAGAGTGAAGTATCTTTCAACTGGAAACAAAACTAATTTCTTTAGTAATTTTCAATAGCGTTGCTTGATCTATTTATTCCATATATAGACAATTAGACACTAATATAATATTACAACATTTACATTGCAACCGAAGCGTGTCTGTTATCTTTTCAAGTTTAAACTGCGGTACTGAATAAGCCGGGCTTTAGGTGAAAGTTGTTATGGACATGTTGTTAGTTCCCAGAAAAGGACCTACGTTACTTCCCGAAAGGGTCTAGCAGGCTAAGCTAACAAGATTGGCCCCCGCAAGGGATTTGGTTGTAATTTGAGGTGCAGTAGTGGCAGGACCTAAGAACACTGTATGCGTAATATCATCAGCCTTCGATCTTCTTTTGTTTCAGACTTATTCACGAAAATGTCAAAAAATCAAGGTAATTTTTAAACTGTTATTTTAGCTAAACCAAGCAAGCGAGAGTAACCAAATAAATTCAGGAGCATAAAATGGGGTTCATAATGCATATTTTTACAGACGTTCATATCCTTGAACTTAGATGAAAAAAAAAATAGTTTTTTTTTGCCACTTCTCGCAGAGACACAACTATCAAAAAACATATTTAATAAGCCACAATTATCAAATACGTAATCATTTAAAAAAAATTAAAAATCATGGTGCGTCATGTCAAAAAAAAAACATTTACGAACGTATGTTTACTGTGTTTTTTTTTTCGCTTAATTTTTTTGCCACTTCTCGCGGAGACACAACTATCAAAAAAAAAATTTAATAAGCCACAATTATCAACTACGTAATCATTTAAAAACATTTTGAAAAAACATGGTGCGTCATGTCGAAAAAAAACCATTTACGTACGTATGTTTACTATATCATATCATATCAATACTAACTGTGCCATGTTTATATATTTTTGAAATTGCCATGTATGTCAAATTAAATATTAATCAATTTCCTGCTTATACACGTGTAATTTCCTGCTTGTACGCGATAAGACACAAAATCGCGCATCACCCATCAAAAACAGCCTTGCGTGCAAAAAGTGTTTATGGCATGGCCCCCAAATTATATAATAAGTTACCCAATTTAATAAGACAATCCAAAATGCCTCTTTTTAGGAAATATTTGTTAGACTTTTTGGTACAAAATGCTTTTTACACGTTGAAAGAATTTTTTGACTATATGCCGCATATTTATTGAATCTAGTATAGGTAATGTAGTGTAATGTTGTAACTTTAGTATTTTTTGCATGCTGCATGATAGGTCATAAGAATCTAGTCTTAGTTATAGGAATGCAGTTTATGAAATATTTCTATGCCTATTCAGGCTGGATTGTGCTGAACAACATTGTATCTTATTACACCTTATGTACCACATTCAAGAAATAAATTAATGATTGATTGATTGATTGAATAGAGTAGTAGTGGCAAATCAGTCTGTAGTAGGTATAAGTGTAGTAGGGTATGTGTTAGCTTAGCCTGCTAGACCCTTTAATGAAATTGAATGGTGGGTGTACATACGAGTATGTATGGGACTTGGAGTAGAGTGGATAATAAGTTAAAATATTTACAGATTTTTATGAGCAGCCTATAAAAAAAATATAGCACTCGCCTTAGTTATGTTTAGTAGCGATTCTCTACATGTTTACAAATATATTCGCAGATAGGACGAGGTTATCTACAGCCCTCCATTTGGATCATAACAATTCATAACTTTCTCATTTCAATGTGATTCGCGCTCGCTCCCACGCTCAATGAGCTAACGAGTCAGTGAGTGTGCAAAACATATTGACATGTGATTGATATGCGAAAATGTCGAACTAAATTGATGCATAGATTGCATTAACATATTTATAATTAAGTTTGGAAGACATTGACGTCAATTGCTGTTTTGCGGTAAGTTTTAATATTCATGATTGTGTTAACTCAACAATATACAATATACACAGTCGTGCGAATTTATTGATTAGATAGGTATATTTAATGACGTAAAATTAGATTCGGTTGGTGCCAAAGCTAACGTACCTACAATATTGTATTGGACATGTCACATGTCATACGGAGGGATGAAAGTCATGTGAGCAGAAGAATGTGGAGGGTTGTAAGAGAAGAGGTAGGTACGCCAAGGAAAAGGTGGATGGACTGCGTGAGAGATGATATGAACAGGTTGGTAGTGGTGAGGTAACGAGTGATGGAGAGGTATGGAATAAAAAAAGCATGCTGGGCCGACCCCAAATAAATGGGATAAGGCAAGCGAATGATGTAACTAAATATAAACCAGAAATATATTTTTAATAACTTAGTACAAAGTTAATAAAACCTATTCTTGTCAAAAAAAAACCGGCCTAGTGCGTGTCGAACCACGCACAACGAAGGGCTCCGTGCCTATTAAAAAGGTCGTATCGTCACAGAAATCTTACGGCACTTACGTCCTTTTCCGCAGGGAATGCAGTTTTTCAGCAATATCTCGAAAACCTTTTAACCGATCTTGTTCAAAATACTTTTCCGTAAAAGAATTTGGTAAGCGCTATGTCTAGAATTTTTTTTAAATTTTTTAAATACACCGTTTGGAAATTAGAGGCGGGGGGGGCACAATTTTTATGACTTTCGGGGCGATTATGTCCGACTATATTCACCTAATCAAAAAAATTGCTAAGAAACCTTACATTTATTTTGAAAGGCCTATCGATTGATGTTCCACACGTGGACATACAATGTTTTTTTATTTTTTAACGTGCAGTTACATGTATGGGGTGCTAAAATTTTTTTTTACTCATTTAATTACAGATCTATGTAGCAGCTACCAAATTACACCTATCCTCCAAATTTTATTCAAATACACCTTATAAATAGGTTTCGAGTAAAATGCCTGTGACTTACGGACAGACGGACATGACAAAACTATAAGGGTTCCGTTTTTGCCATTTTGGCTACGGAACCCTAAAAAAGATTTTTGTTTTTTTTTTATTCTTCTCAAAATGTCGTATCTGCCACTTTGACAATTGTACTGACCGGTAAGTGATAAAACACATTTTAGTTAACACAGGTTTGCAAAATTTTACGAATAACGTGGTTAATGTTAGTCCATTGACGCTTGTCAATGGTGGTTCGATCCCACATAAGAGTACTCGTATGTATTTACCAAAGCATTAGTGTCTTGGTTACCTGTAGGTAAAATGTATAATTTTATTAATTATTTTTACATCGGCCTTACAGTAAATTGTTGTTTTTTTTTTAACAACAAAGATTATTATTATTAGTACATCAAGAGTAGCTGATTTGACCCGTTAAGAAAAATCGAATGATGCCGTAAACATACTTTTTATTCTGTACCGCAAATGGTTCGTTATCCTTTAAGTCACCTATGCGCTTGGCAAATTGTTGTCATCATCATCTTCATATCAGTAGTAAGACGTCCACTGTTGGACATAGGCCTCCCCCATACATGCAAAAGTGATCGATGCTGAGCCACCTGCATCCAGAGGACTCCCGCGACCTTTACCAGGCCATCAGGCCACTTTTTGGGGGTCTACCCACGCTGCGTCTTCCGGTACATGGTCGCCACAACCTTTCCGCCCCAACGTTTGTTAATCAGTTTTCAAATTGTTGTCAATCGGTTTCAAAACAACCTAAATCCATATGCTGTTTATCGTTATATTAACTATTATACAACGTGGCTGTGACGTCGCGTCACGTGTGAACCGTAAACAGATTAAACAGAGTGGGTGCTCCCATTTGTCCAATCAACGTAGATATTGACGCCTCCACGGGTAGGGACTGCACGAGCACGATATACAAGGCCGGGCTGTGCATCAATGGATTTTAATTACCTACTGAAATAACTACAAAGATCTACAGTTACATCTAGAAATGCTCTACTTTTTGTGTCCTGTCAAATTATTGCATATTTTATCATAAACAATTGTTAGTGGCTTCACGTATTCTTGTGGATTAAAAGGATCAGAATTAGAAGAGAGTACTTCTAGTCGAATGAGTGAGCGAAGCGAACGAATTTCTAAGTTTCAGCTTGGGCAAAAATTATTTCGTATGGCCGGCTCTATATACCAGTCGCATTTCTCAACCTGAGTTTTTTTGAGCTCAAGATTTATATTGTTTTTTTTTGTCGATTCAGTTTTTGGAAATTTATCAAAAACACTTTTTAAAAAAGCCTGACTCGCGAGGTCTACAGATCACAGAGCCACTGATAAAATTCTATGACGCACGCTATTAGATGAGAACAGGAGAGCACACTTTATATGTCGTTTCTCCAATTTGTTCCTAATTCGTCATCTTCCAAATTTGTTATTTTCCAAATGTAACACTTTCCAAACTGGTCATTTTCCAATCTTGTCATATTCCAGATTCGTCATATTCCAAACTCGTCATACGTAATTTAACAGTTTTGACGGAACCCTGCTGCGCGGGGCTCCTATTTCTGGGCTGTTGGCCCTTCGGGCATTTGAAGCTACCTAACGAACCTAACCTACCTAGTGCTTCGCGATCGCAACGGTTTTCCTACAGGAAAGAAAAATTCTATGAGTGTAAATAGAGGATTAATTATGATGTGTTCCTTATGATGATCGAAACGCATACGTGTTTAAGAACACCTGGCCAGTATAGGTATATCTGCTGCTGACTCTACATGGTATGACGAGTTTGGAATATGACGAATCAGGAATATGACGAGATTGGAAAATGACCAGTTTGGAAAGTGTCACATTTGGAATATGACCAATATGGAAGATGACGAATTGGGAACAAATCGTTCCTGCAGCATAGTCGCGCCCGCGTGGTCGTGCCGCCGGAGGTGTCCCTGAATTTCCGCCAGGCTTGTCTCCCTCCCAGCACGCATTCCGATCGCTTTATCGGGTTCGTCCTACGAAAGCTAGGTTAAAACAAAAGCGTTGTCGTGTACTGTAGGTAGGTACATGCAGGAGGCGGGAAAAATATGATTTGTAATTTTCCTCAATCTGTCATCGAATCTCTAGTCCAGCCATTTTATCTTCACTAATATGGAAACAATGACAAATTTGGAAATAAGTTTTAATAGCAGATTTTGTCTGTGTAATTAACAATTATCCTCAATCGAACATTAATTATATTATATATAAATTAGCTCCTGAAAAGCTGTTTTTTTTTTCCTTTATTTTTGTTTAGTTATATTTGGTCTGTATAATATTCAAGATAAATCATACAAAAAATGATGCATACGAGTATAAAATAAAATAGCTTCCGGGTGAAAAGTTTGTAGGATTTTTGTATAAAGCACCTTAACCTTAGAATAACGTTATAAAAGGAAACAAAAACACGCTATTAAAATATGTTTTTACAAAACCATATTTTTCCATCGTTGAAGTTGGAAGCTAACAGTTTCGGCGCACGCGATGTTTATCGTCGTTTTTATGAGATAACCGATTATAGTAACCATATGATATGATATCACATTTAGCGGTCCATTGTTTCGGCTGCCTTACACCGTGTTTATAAACGATGGCTCTTTACTTCATTACAAACTGTATGGCCGCGTTCAGTGTACTCTCGCCGAGCGGTCGGCCTGTACCGTTTTCCAGCGGGCCAGTGAATAGTGAATGGGAAACGGATGATCGCGTTTCCTCCTATATAAGAGTTATTATTGTGAAACTTGTACTATTTGTCGTTAATCTCCGTTGGTAAGGCTCGCTTTAGATCAAAAATTTTGAAAGCTATAAGTGTTGTCGATTTGAATCTGATTTATATTTATTTACACATGTTTTCTGATCTAAAATAAAAACATTGGTCTTCGCTTCTAGTCGCTGGCTTTATGCAACTATCTTATCGTTGTACCGATAAATTGCTAGCAGTCGATACGCGTATCAATATTGTAGTTACCTACATTTAGATACGTGTAATACCTAAGTTTCTATTGGTTGCAACAGTTATTCTCGCGACCGCGAACAGAGCACAACCTCTGTCCGCTGTGTACGCTGGTGAGCAATTTGCGTTTTTGCTTCCCGTCAGTTTTGACTGGTATTGTCTAGTTCCTAAGTTCCTTGATATGTGTTAGTTTTCACATTCGACACTTTTTTGTTCAAGCGGATGATGTGTCAGAACCATGCCAATCCTACGGAAATATGAGTTATAAAGCAACATACATTTCGTTTTTCTATATCGAATTTCTTCACATCGTGCAGCATGCAGTTTTTTATGTCAGAATAGCATGTATGGGTAATTAAGTTTAGTTATGTTGTTGGATTATATATGAACAACGATTTTTTATTTAGCTGACAACAGTTACAAGGTTACCTGCCTAGTCAGACTGGTTTTATAACTTCTTATGTTTAGTGACGTATTACCAAATACCAGAAATATATAAATGTATTGGAGTTGAAAACTCATGATTTGTTTTGTATCTGAATGCTTCGATAACTTGCATGTTATCGTCTCTCTTGTAAACACGAGTATTGCCGGCCTTTCGATTGAGACGTACGTAATTGTGATTGCTCGTGAAGTATCAACTGTCCATTTCAATAATCAATTACTCAAATATTATTCAACATCAGGTTTGGCATTGTCTTCGAGGCACTTGTTCATAAAATATCTGACAAGACTATTTCTGGTGACTGGTCTTGAACGGCTCATAAAAAATAATGATAAGGGAAACATTGTTTTCAAAACTAGCGTTTATCTTATAGGTAGTATACTTGAGATTTTTTTAGTTGGCCGAATTGAATCAAAAGAGTCCATCCAAAAAGCAACTCAACCGTTCAAGGTATAAGATTACAATTCCAATTACAGTTTAATAAAAAGTTGTCACATGAAATAATCATAACCATACTATAAATATTTTAACATCTTAAGTATTATGTACATGACTATACAATTATTAAATATACAAATATATATACAAATAATAGGATCCAAGTCTTCCAATACATTGGAGATTAGTAAATATGTGGATAGATCTTTCGCTCAAATCTTGGGGAACTTGCATGGGACTTCAATTTCGAATAAATTGCACTCAATTGATGCGGACATTCGTAGAAATATCACACAGAAGAAAAAAAAAACCGGCCAAGTGCGAGTTGGACTCGCGCACGAAGGGTTCCGTACCATTATCTATAGAAACGGCAAAAAAATCACGTTTGTTGTATGGGAGCCCCCCTTAAAAAAATATTTTATTTTGTTTTTAGTATTTGTTGTTATAGCGGCAACATAAATACATAATCTGTAAAAAATTCAACTCTCTAGCTATCACGGTTCTTGAGATAGAGCCTGGTGACAGATTATCTATAAAAACGGAAAAAAAATCACGTTTTTTTGTATGGGAGAGCCCCCCTTAAAAAAAAATGTTTTTTTTTTGTATTTGTTGTTATAGTGGCAGCAGAAATACATAATCTGTGAATATTTCAACTCTCTAGCTATCACGGTTCTTGAGATACAGCCTAGTGACAGACAGACGGACAGACGGACGGACGGACAGCGAAGTCTTAGTAATAGTGTCCCGTTTTACTCTTTGAGTACGGAACCCTAAAAAGAAATAAAAACGATGGTAGGTATTAGTTTTATCTCACGTTCATCATCATCATCATATCAGCCAAAAGACGTCCAAGGCCTCCCCCAAAGAGTGCCAAATTGATCGGTCCTGCGCCACCCGCATCCGCATTTATCTCACGTTAAAATGACGGAAAAAAAAATATTATTTTTGCCATAAAATAACATACTCGTAACAGTTACACAGAATATTGAATTAGAAATTATATTTTGTATGAGAAGTATAGACTTAAACGCAAATGTTGTGGAGATGATTGCAAATTAATGACTTACTCCGTAGTAAACGCGCTGAGAATATATGTTGTGACGTTATAGCATTTTAAGCCCGTTTAATATAGAGCGTTTTCGGGGGGTGCCGGTGCGTGCAGATTTCAAATGCATATAACATCAGTAAAATAAATCATAATAAAGTTTTAGTGCTACAGTTGTTTTAATGCTGGATTATACTTTTGAGTTTCGTAATAAAATAAAAAGATGCAAGTTCCCTATCGTTGCCTGTCGTCATCTATTTGGTTTCATTACATTTAATAATTTTATATTCATTCCGTGTATTCAGCAAACTTGAAATTGCTAAGAGAGGGATAGACTGTTACATAATTGCATATAATTTTACGCTGTCTTGGCACAGTAACCCGTTCATTTGTAAATCGCGCACCTCACTGTGGCTAGCACATCCGAGTCATCATAATTTTATCAAGACGGCATGATCATTGCAAATTTGCGATATAATTTGCGTGGATTATGACTAATATGTTAATGCAATAGAGTCTATATTTGGGTTTAGAAGTGTTTATCGGTGTCCTCATGATGTGATTAAAAGTTGTCAATGAATCGAAAGTGATCTACATAATGAGAAGGAATATTAAATATTCTGCCGGTAGCGGTTTCACTGCCATTTCTGCCCTGGTTTCTCTGAGATGACATTCTCTTGTAACATTCTCGGGTCATAGCTGTTATTTCTGTCATAACTTCAGTGTTTCCGTGATTATCTCTATGAAAGTTCGTGTTGTTTATTTGGCAGTCTTTTCACCATTTTTTTTAAAATCATGTGTTTTGTTGATACCTTGTCGCTATCTTGTATCATCCAATCTTAATTTTGCGCACCTGCTTATAAAAATATCAGTGTTTCGTAAATTCCAGTCAGTACCAGTCTAATCTTGAAGACAGCGTTCTTCGATTATACAATGTTAATTAATGAATAATTCTAGTTATATTAAAACGCGCGTAATTAATAAAACATTCGATACTTTAACCAACATTAATTTGCACTTTCTTCGCCGAGGATAAATCTGATGTCTTCCTTGTCAAATCAACATCAGTTTTTTGCTTTAATTAATAGTGTCAAGAACAGTTGCAATTTGCAATGAGTGAAATTAACTAAATAGTGCTAATAAGTTAAGAATGGTCGATAACGCGTCCTTTGAATGCTCCGAGGAGTCCAGCGGAGAGAGCGGATTTAACGAAAACGGGTAAGAATCTTCTTATCAATTATTTTTTATCGATTTATTGGCCATTTATGATGTTACTTCCAAAGGGCTTTTTTAATTAATGTAAATTAGTTGTCATTCTATAATTTTAAAACTAATTTTCAGCCTCTTGCCCGTATCCGATTGAGCTGAAATTTAGCATTATTTCGCAACTTTGGTGACAAAGCAATTGTTCTGGCAATACCGAGCTGATCTAATGAAGGTGGCCATAGCAACTCCTAAACTATTAATGTTAGGGCTCATTGGAACCCTCTCAACGAGTAATACAAAATAGATAGATACGTATTGTTGAAATGTAGAGTTTGCGGGTTTTATTTAAGTACACAATTCTTGCACATGCAACGGACGGATACAAGCAGAGAAATGTATAATTAAACTGACTTTAAATGTGTATAAGTGACTGATAAAAATGTATTTAAGTACACACATGCTTTGGTTTGTTTATTCTCATGGCTGACTGGTGACGGGCGATAGAAAGGTATGGAAGAAAATACATGCTCTACTGATCTCTAGGAATAAGGTCAAGTGAATCATAATCATGATGGTGGTAGGTAAATGAGAGGGATCTTCGTTCAGAGAGAGATAAACAGTGTTTTTCATTATCTTGAACAATCAATTTGTTTATCGATGATTGAGTGACAATGTATTTATTCCCTTCCTTTTTTTGTTTGATCTGTAGTATGATTGTAAGCACCTCTGGGTTTAATTTTACGTTTTTGTATAATTTAGCGGTTGTTGACTTTCTAACCCTCTAAAAATATAAGGGCAACCGTTGGCTATTCCTAACGAAATACGACCTAATTATGAAGAATGTACATAAATGAGCACGGTTTAGAGAACGCTAGAAACAGGACATGGAAACCAGGATTAAGTATCGGGTCCAGATATAGGACAACAGATTATGCGCATGTATAAGAACGACTCCATCCAAACCCCGTTGCGAGACCCATTTACCTTCCCATCCCAAATTACCTATTCGTTCCAAAATGCTAACAGACTCCATTATTTATTGAAATTCAACAACTTGCGTAGTTTGGCGTCATACAATGTTTTATGTATTTAGTCGTCCAGGCATCTCCTTATTCTCATAAAGATAAGACGACTTTTAGCTCGTTGTTCGCGTGGAACATTTGTGAATATTGCATAAAACCTAATGCGACCCAGCTTTTCGGTCAGTGCGTTATCGTCTCTTTCCAGTTGGTTTCGTGTGTTACTTGTGCAGGACATGGGGTTTTTTCTAGTAAAAAGGTGCGTTTATAGACATTTCATCTAACCCTATAATAGTTTCAAATTAAAATCTGTATCTGCCATGAAAATGCTGGACATATTTCTAATAGGGATGGGCAAAATTTTAAAGACAAGTATGTAATGAAATTATATTGCATGTTTCCTTGATCCGTTGATAACTAACGCAATTCTATATACAACTGGGTCATACACAGATTTAGGGTATTGTCTGTGGATATTGTCAAAGTTAAGGGCTACAAAGCCTAATTTTTGGTTGGACGCTTAATCCGCATAAACGGCGTCTTAAATATTATTATGCGATAAAAACAATCTTCATATGCACGCAAGCTCTCAACTATTGTCCACAGGAGAGACGAATTTTGGTTTAAACACTGTATGACCCAAACGCCAGTGTCATTATCCTACACGCCCGATAACAGCCAAGAAAGATTCTACGTGACACATCTTTTAATTTGTTTGTGTGTCAGCGTGCGATAATCTGCTTTCATAACTATCAATCGATCATTGTGTCAAGTGTAGTGCGGAAATTGTCCGCTGTAAACAACCCGATTTGCCCATTATGGGTAAGTAGCGACGCTGCAATGGCAGTGTGTGTTATGTGTTTAGTCATATAGTTCCGCTATTACTTTGGACTACACTTTTGGGCCATGCAGAAATTTAGGTTCGCGTATTTCCTGTGGACATTGCCAAAGTTAAGGGCCATAAAGCCGCACTTTAGGTTGGTTTCTTAATCCGCATAAACGGAGTCTCCACCTTATCTTATCTTATCTTATCTTATCTAGGTGAGGGCCCTTTCGGATGCACTTCGACCCAGTGGGATCTTTTGTGCATTTGCCCTCTCCTTTATACCTGCTCCCAGGCTTGCTCCATCATTTCCACAAAGCGGATGATGCAGTTCGCCGGGAGCACCTGAATTCCTTTGGTTGCGGGTAACCGTTACCAAAGTAGTTCATTCTTTGTGTGGCAAGGGCTTGACATTCACACAATAAGTGTTCCATAGTCTCGTCCTCCTCGCCACACATTCTACAGTCTAAACTATCAGATAGTCCCATCTTGGCCAAGAGGTCCTTGACCTCCACCTACATATATACAATCATTTTATATATGCACGTAATCCCTTAACAATTGAACGCAGGAAAGACGATTTTCTTTCATTGTCGCCCATCTGGCGATCGTACGTAGGTGGGCATTTTTTATTTTTCTTCTACCTTGATGTTTTTGGCGTGTCCAGTGCCTTTGACACCCTACAAATACAAAACAAGTTGAAAAATTGTACTTGTAGCGATTTTAAAACGTCAATAATATATCTAGATCGTATAAAAACCCAAAAAACCTATCATTTAACATGCCGACCCACGATTTTTGCCTGTCCACCTGCGGAAAGCCAACTTCAAGTATCGATTCGAAGTATTAGAACTTGTATATATATTGTGCCTGGAAATACTTGTTTCTGATAGTGGAAAACATGAATTTTCTTCAATCAACCTTAAGTATATTTATCTCGCTAAAGTATTTTTTACATAATAAACTAAAATTAATCTTGTCCAGTGATTCTGGAAAAGTGGACATGTCCACATTCCGCTACGATGATTTTGTGGGAACGAGGTATTTTTATTACCAAATTAGGTGTTTATTTTCCTCTAGCATCACATACCGTTACGTAGCATCACATACCGTTACGTAACATCATTCGTTTTGTTTACAAACTGTCAGTAGTGGCTAGAAATCGCGCGCGAACGGTGCGTCGAGTGGTGGACCCAAAAACTAGTGTCCTGGTTCCGTTACGTTACGAGATTACGAAGGTTCCTATAATTTTTCTGCTAATGCGACTCAATTATCTTAATCTGTCATTATCATTAACCATGATTTCAGTAAAATACTATTACAATTGTTAAAAACAGTATATTAAACACGTGTTTTAATTTGCGAAGTATTCGTTCCGTTACGTCCATTCCGTTACGATTTGTATGGTAAAGTAGCCCTCTTAAGTAATGGAATGACGCCTATTCAAATAAAATGGTACACTTTGGAAAAAAAATGCCCAGGTACAGTGTAGAATGAAAATCAACGGAGCTACCGAAAGACCGAGTACCTACCTGAATGTTTTACAAATATCTACGACGTCATTTTTACTTTTATATAAGAGCATTACGATATATTTTACATTGTTTATTACACGTGTACATAACAGGCAACATCGTAACAGTCCCGTGACACTGATCAACTATTCGCCACTTTTTATACAAAAACATAAATTATATTTATTATTATTGTACGTTTCCCTTTGTTCTCGATAGTAATTTATTATTCTGATTGTTTCTTCTCAACTAAAAAGAAATGCACATGTGCCAAGTGCAGGAAAACAGTGACATTGGCGCGTGGATGACCCTGCGAAAATAATTATTGGTAACTTTAGCTTATGGTAGATTGGTCTAGAGATTCTTGGACCTTAAATACTGTAAATATTATCAATATGCGTCAACTTTTGAATGTGATTTATTTACAAAAGGAAAACAACCACAGTCTTGACATTTCTGTTGACCTGATAATCCTGATATCACTGAGAAATGTTATCTATAGTCGCTGACCATCCTTCAAATAAGGCCTACTTGCTACAGGCGTCTTTTGATAAAAAGAGACATTTTCTGCGGTCATTCTACCTTTCCGTTTATTATTTTTACTCTAAATCCTGAAGTAAACGTTCTATTTAGGTTACCTATTATTTACATCATAAAGTAAGTCTGACTAGAACCGATATCGTTTGAAATAAACGTTGCGATTCATTTATTTTACTGCCAAGTGCCAAGTTTTATACGCCGAGTTGGCTTTTTAGGGGCCATTTACTTAATCGTAAACTTCCTAAAGATCTCAAATTTAACTCTAGGCTTGGGACAAATCTGGCCGAAAAGCCTCGCGAGGAATTTCACGACCTAAATTCCGCTTTGGATACCTACTACTACTCAACAAATCTCCGCAGGTCACACCAGATATTCATATACAAAAGGATAGCGCCGCTCATAGATTGAGTGGTACCAGTGGAACAGGCAGGTTTCAGAACCGGGCGGAGCTGCACGGACCAGGCCCTAGCTCTGACCACGCACATTGAAAACGGCTTCCAAACAGGGCTGAAGTCCGGTGCTGTGTTTGTGGACCTGACGGCAGCTTACGACACTGTATGGAGAGAAGGATTGCTTTGCAAACTGCTAGCGACTGTGCCTAGCTTGACCATCGTAAAGCTGTTATCGAACATGCTCTCCCAGCGGCGATTTAGCGTACACTTGGGCTCAAAGGTCAGCAATACCAGAATGCTGAGTAACGGTCTGCCCCAAGGATCCGTGTTGGCGCCCATTCTGTTCAACTTGTATATTCACGACCTCCCTGATACTGCTGCCAGGAAATTTATCTACGCCGATGATATATGTCTCGTTACTCAGGGCAAGGAGTTCCAAAACCTGGAAGCAACGTTATCAGGCGATATGGAGCTATTGGCCAAGTACTTTCGAATATGGCGACTTACACCCAGCGCAAGTAAGACAGAAGCGTGCTGTTTCCACCTGCATAACCAGTGCGCCACGCAGGAGCTAAAGGTCAATGTACAGGGTACAACATTGAGACATAACTTCTTCCCAAAATACCTCGGCGTCACTCTAGACCGCTCCCTGACCTTCAAACAGCACCTTACTGGTATGGCTCGCAAACTCCAGACCCGAAATAACATCATTCAGAAACTGAGCGGAACCTCATGGGGAGCAAACGCAGACGTGTTGCGAACCTCGGCGCTATCTCTGGTTTACTCGACTGCCGAATACTGCGCACCAGTCTGGCTGGGTAGCGTCCACACCACCAGAGTTGACGTCGAGCTGAAAAAGGCCATGCGACTTATCTCCGGCACGCTCCAATCTACTCCTTGCCACTGGCTTCCAGTACTGTCAAGAATCGCCCCACCGGATTTACGTAGGAATGTCGCCCTGTTACGAGAAGTAGCAAAGATCCAGAAGAACCCGAGCCTTCCAATGCATGCGGAGTTTATGAATCCCGCTACTGTACGCCTAAAGTCCAGAAACGCCCCGTGCAGCATTTCCAGAAAACTGTCAGCCCAAAATTTCGATCTGAAGCTAGAGTGGTCGCAATCGTGGAACTCCAAGATGGTAGGAAAACTGGGATCCACTATTGCACCGGGCTCCTGTATAGAAGGGTTCGATCTCCCAAGGCGGGACTGGTGTAACATCAACCGACTCCGTACTGGCCACGGTCGCTGCGCTCACTATAAACACCGTTGCGGATGGGTGGAATCCTCAACTTGCTCGTGCGGTGCCGAGGAACAAACGATTCGCCATATAATCGAGGATTGCCCCATAACGCGCTACGCCGACGGACCCCCAGAAGACCTGATCACCCTTGGCGACAAGGCCATCAAGTGGCTGACAAACCTTAGAATTAATTTATAGTTATTATGTTTCTGTTTTAAATGCCATACGATTAAATAAAAATAACCAGATATTTCGTTTCCAAGAAATATTTTTGCGAATCAACCTGAGTGTTTCCGTTTTGAGTACCCAAGTGAGAATTCTTTTAATCGTTTCATATATTTCTCAAATTACAATGTTTAGTGGGTTAGTTTAGTGGTTTATGCGTAGGTACAACTAGAAATTGAGCGTGAGTTTCAGTTTCAGCTAACTAAGTAAAACTTTGGGTAACAGTAAAAATAACTAGTTGTTCCCTGTGTTTGTGAGTAGGTACTAACTAACATGGGATTTCATCGCAGAGTTAGTTACTAAACTAACTCTCCGATACAAACTAACACAGGGAAAAACTATAGTTGTTTTTATAAGTAATTTACATACCTAGACATTTCTGGAAAAGATACGAGCTTATCCCACGGCTAATCAATCTATCGACTCTATTGTTTCAATTCACAATAGATTTTTTGCATTTGGCGCTATGCATAATTTTGCTGAACCTAATTGTGCTAAGTGTCAGTGAAAAATTATTTTACTATGATATATGTAGATATAACTTAGCATTGAAGTGAACTATAGAGTCTCTTTTCGACTGGTACACATTGTAAGGCGTATATTATTATCTAATACGTTTCACGGAATCAGAAATTTATTTTTCCCTGACTGGGAATCACTGTACTAATCGCATTTTATTGGATTCGGTTTGGTATTTGTCTAACGTGTTAACAGAACGAGCTATTTGTCTCAAGTCACCATCGAAAGGCTATCGTAATTCTTACAATCATTCACAATGAGAGAACAATTGAAGTAGTGAAACGGGTTATTTCAATCAGTCACCTCGCCCATGGTTCGGCAAAGGTCGACGCGCAGTAAATTAAGCATGCATTGCATACTTCGATAGCATTCCCCGTGGCCCGGAGCAAAAACTGTGGTTTTTATCCGCTGTTCATAATCACCGTTGCAGAATGGACGTGGTTTAATAGGAATAGGAGGTTTATGAGATTGTTTATAGCCATGGTCAAATGTTATAAATTATTAAGAGGCAATGATCCGACTCTTGGATCGAGGGACTAGAATTTGTTATTCAATAAATCCTCGATAATCCAAACGTGTGTTTGTCGATACCAACATCCAACAACAAGATTTTACAGGAAAATTTGTTGCTAAGTTATCATGATTAATTGTTATTAAGGATAACTAAAATCATGTTTGTTGGTAAATTTTTACCCTAAATAGTATAACGGAACTTTTTTTTTTTTTTTTTTTTTTTTTTCTCTTTAAGGCTTATAGCTAAATTTACATAGGTACAATTAATCTGCCAAACCACAATGCGGTTTGTTGGCAAACAACTAGAACGGTATTTTGCGTTACAGCTTAAAATATGTTGTGTTATAAATACATTAAACACAATATAAGAGGCAAGTAACAGGTACAAAGTAGGGACAATAGGAATAGCCCGTTCGAGTCTCCTACAAGCATTTCCTTACCATCTAAGTTAAGAAGACTGAAAACTTGCAGTTACGTAAGCATTTATTGCACGTAATGCTTATAGATACGGGAGGCAAAGTATTAGATTACACCGTTATGTACCCTACTGATATCAACTATTAATATCCGATTGGTATCCTTGTCCACAGACATGTAGTAAAGCCGCTGTCGGGCTCGGCGCCGTCCGTGCGCGCGTCGCCCACAACCGTCGAGACGACAGACGGCAAGCAGCCCAGCAAGTCGCGCCAGAAGAAGTTCCAGCGGCACTTCCCGCAGGTCGGCCCCGAGGAGCGAGTGCTCAATTGTAAGTAAACCCTGATCGCCCACTAACGTAATCGATAACATTCGACGTCAAACAGACCTCTCACAACGCTCAACGCCGTTTGTGCGCGCGTCGCCCACAACCGTCGAGACGACAGACGGCAAGCAGCCCAGCAAGTCGCGCCAGAAGAAGTTCCAGCGGCACTTCCCGCAGGTCGGCCCTGAGGAGCAAGTTCTCAATTGTAAGTAAACCCCGACCACCCATAAATGTCATCGATGCCATTCGACGTCAAACAGACCTCTCACAACGCTCAACGCCGTTTGTACCTACTTGTACGCGCGTCGCCCACAACCGTCGAAACGACCGGCGGCAAGCAGCCCAGCAAGTCGCGCCAGAAGAAGTTCCAGCGTCACGTCCCGCAGGTCGGCCCCGAGGAGCGAGTGCTCAATTGTAAGTAAACCCTGATCGCCCACTAACGTCATCGATAACATTCGACGTCAAACAGACCTCTCACAACGCTCAACGCCGTTTGTGCGCGCGTCGCCCACAACCGTCGAGACGACAGACGGCAAGCAGCCCAGCAAGTCGCGCCAGAAGAAGTTCCAGCGGCACTTCCCGCAGGTCGGCCCCGAGGAGCGAGTGCTCAATTGTAAGTAAACCCTGATCGCCCACTAACGTCATCGATAAAATTCGACGTCAAACAGACCTCTCACAACGCTCAACGCCGTTTGTGCGCGCGTCGCCCACAACCGTCGAGACGACAGACGGCAAGCAGCCCAGCAAGTCGCGCCAGAAGAAGTTCCAGCGGCACTTCCCGCAGGTCGGCCCTGAGGAGCAAGTTCTCAATTGTAAGTAAACCCCGACCACCCATAAATGTCATCGATGCCATTCGACGTCAAACAGACCTCTCACAACGCTCAACGCCGTTTGTGCGCGCGTCGCCCACAACCGTCGAGACGACAGACGGCAAGCAGCCCAGCAAGTCGCGCCAGAAGAAGTTCCAGCGGCACTTCCCGCAGGTCGGCCCTGAGGAGCAAGTTCTCAATTGTAAGTAAACCCCGACCACCCATAAATGTCATCGATGCCATTCGACGTCAAACAGACCTCTCACAACGCTCAACGCCGTTTGTACTTGTACGCGCGTCGCCCACAACCGTCGAAACGACCGGCGGCAAGCAGCCCAGCAAGTCGCTGTTAGTTCGAATTTAACCCATATTGCTTTGAAATAAAGTGCCCATGCCGCGTCGAGCACTCGGACGTTTACCTTAGTTTTTGTTTTATTAATCATCAAAGTTTGCTTAAATCCGGGTCATGAAATTCACATTTTAATTTGCGGTTCACGATCTTCTCTCCCTCTCACTGAGCATAAGCGTGAGCGAGATGGAAGTGCGTGTTCGGAAGTGTGTAACATCACTTTTTAGTACATATTAATTGATTTTTGGAATACTGAATAATTTATTATTGTGTTAGAACAATAAAAAAACTAGAGATGCGCCGAATATTCGGTAAATATTCGGTATTCGGCATATTCGGCACGTTTTTCAATGTTCGTTATTCGGCCGAATTATTCGGTTCAAATGCCGAATATTTACCGAATAATTTTGCAGGTTCTTTGTCTGCAAGTTGTAACAATGTAACATAGTCATTGTCCTGTGAAATTATTATTCTAAAACGGATTCTTATTGTTATTTAACTACCTTTAGTATAAAAGTTTCACTTAAAATTCAACAAGATTTTTACCACTGAAAAATGAGTCTGTTTTGGAACGGCTGATTAAGGCATAAGGCATTCCTTTGAACCGAATTATTCGGCCGAATATTCGGTTCGGCAAAAGCTGGACCGAAAATTCGGCCGAATATTCGTATTCGGTAAAACCCATATTCGGCGCATCTCTAAAAAAAACTATCTTTTTTATATAAAAAAAAACTGATTGTTGTGGAAAATTACGAAATCTCGAACTTTAAAGTTTATTTTTATGGTGATGTTTAAGATTTTTTTTACAGAGTTACCAAGCCATTTTGTAATATTATGTTCGGTTATTGTGTTTCTTTATTTCTTTTTCAGTCTACAGGAATTTTTCTGTAGTAGAATTCTTCATTATTTCTTCACACTAGAAGCTCAAAAATCTATCTTTTCTTCAGATCGTGAACCGGCCTCGCCTTAAGAAATGGTCTACTTACCTACTAAAGTAAATCCGCATATAATTCCCTGCCGTTTGCTTTTTTAGGGTTCCGTACCCTAAGAGTAAAACGGGACCCTATTACTAAGACTCTGCTGTCCGTCCGTCTGTCTGTCTGTCTGTCTGTCTGTCTGTCTGTCTGTCTGTCTGTCTGTCTGTCTGTCTATCTGTCTGTCTGTCATCAGGCTGTATCTCATGAACCATGATAGTTAGACAGTAAAAAAATTCGCAGATGATGTATTTCTGTTGCCTCTATAACAACAAATACTAAAAATAACCTGCCAAGTGCGAGTCGGACTCGCGCACGAAGGGTTCCGTTTCCGTACCATTATCTATAAAAACGGCAAAAAAACCACTTTTGTTGTATGAAAAAAAACAAATATTTTTTTAATTTTTTTATTTTATTCTGTTTTTTAGGGTTTCTTATTCAAAGAGTAAAACGGGAACCCTATTACTAAGACTTCGCTGTCCGTCCGTCCGTCTGTCTGTCACCAGGCTGTATCTCACTGATACCGTGATAGTTCCATTTGAAATTTTCACAGATGATGACTATAACAACAAATACTAAAACACAGAATAAAATAAATATTTCCCATACAACAAACGTGATTTTTTTTGCCGTTTTTATAGATAACTAGCGACCCGCCCCGGCTTCGCACGGATTTATATGTATGCAAATAATAATAACATGCATGTATTACCTTATTTAAAAAAAACCGCATCAAAATCCGTTGCGTAATTTTAAAGATCTCTGCATACATACGGACAGACAGACAGACAGACAGCGGGAAGCGACTTTGTTTTATACTATGTATATTGATGTATTGATAGTACGGAACCCTTCGTGCGCGAGTCCGACTAGCACGTGGCTGGTTCAAAATCCGGATCCGGATCGGTCTGAAATATTGTTGGATTTTTTTTCATACGCTCGCCGTATATACTTTCGGAGGTAGGTATAATGGTTTTCGACTTTTCTGTTTTACTTTATTTATTCCACAATTTTAGTTTATAATAGCTCAACTGTACCTTTATCAACAGTAATTAAATCACGGTCTAATTCCGTGGAAAATTGCTTCAAAGTTTATTAAAATACCGGTTATTATGTAAGTAAATAAATGTAACCTATTTGTAGGTATAAATATTTATCTCGACCTACTTTGTTTTCCGCGTGTTTAAGTGAAGGCGTCATATGTATAAAATAAAACGTTGGAGCTATGTATAGGCATAATTAATAGGTACTCATACTGTACGTTAATTTATTAGGTTTCCGATATAATATAACTGTTAATATATTTTATAAAAGCGGAAAATACTAGCGGTAAAGCAATAGCAAATGATTAATTCATATACAGGTTGACTGGTAATTCGACCTATTCCTTGAAAGGGGTTATACTAGAGCTAATTTGCAACAATTTATGTCCAGTCAACCAGGGGTCAAAACACGATATTTTTTTAATTTTTCGAGTTTTTAGTTTGTTTGAAAAAAAAATCGCCTTGCAGCCTTAAAGTGCTGATTGTGGCAAAAATGTTTTTTTACCATCCAAATGGAAGTACTTTTGTCACAATCACCAGCTTAAGGCTGCAAGGAGAGTTTTTTTCATACAAACTAAAAACTCGAATATCTCGGAAACCAGCGAGTTTCGACCCCTGGTTGACTGGACATAAATTGTTGCAAATTAGCTCTAGTATAACCCTTTCAAGAAATAGGTCGAATTACCAGTCACCCTGTATAGGCTTTAATCGCAAAAAAAATCACATTTGTAGAGCTTAAAAAAAAATTGGCATACAAGCATTTATTAAAAAAAACAGGTCAGCGGCCACGTTAATGAAGTTGAATATCGTTATAAGGAAACTAGCAAAAGCATAATAGTTGATATTATTTTATCTATCCAAAATATCATAAACCCTCCATGATGCGTTCAAGAACCGCACATTATGACTACCATAAAAATAAACTGTTTTGTTAGAACAAATTTCTTATCTGTGAAAATGTTATTATTGCTAAATAATAACATCGATTTCGATAATATTATTTCCCTCAAATTTCGAACGTCTCCGAAAAACCAAGAAATTTGATTTAACCTTTATTCTAATATCAGTCGAGATGACGTAGTTCGAAATGATTTGTCAATTTGCATACAAATTTGACAAATGTCGCACGTAAGTAAGATATCGAACGAAGAATTTTATTTTGAGTAGGATATTATTATAGTACTTGCAACTCAGGTTTTGGTTTGGTTTTCGCTGGACATAGCGTGGACTATCTCTGTATACCGTACAGTATGTATATTCTTAGGTTAATATCTCTTATACAGGGTGACTGGTAATTCGACCTATTCCTTGAAAGGGGTTATACTAGAGCTAATTTGCAACAATTCATGTCCAATAGTAACCAGCGCCTTGGCATATGCTGTAATGCTGTTGAATTTTATATTTAAAATAAATAAATAAATAAATTATGTATAGTCACTTGAACTACTATAACGTGGCCGACTTTTTCATAAAACTGTCATTGGAATTTAAATCTTTTCCCTTGGCTAGTAGAGTTGTTTTTTGAATGGACTACTTTGAAGCAATTCGGCCATGTCAAATAATCTCCAGTATACTTATCGTACGAGTGAAAAAACGATGTCCAGTTAGCAACCATGTTTTCATTACCTTCTTGTTTGTTTTTGACCTAACGGGAATGAAGTTTATTACCAATATTCCACATATTCCACGTATTGTTGACGTTCAATCTCGAATTGATTCCTTGATTGCCTTATTAACTCGAGCCTTATTGAGATTACTATAGGGGCATTTTTTTTCAAAGTGTACCATTTTATTTGAATAGGCGTCCTTCCATTACGAGGGCTACTTTACCATACAAATAGTAACGGAATGGACGTAACGGAACGAATACTTCCCAGATTTTAACACGTGTATAATATACTGTTTTTAACAATTGTAATAGTATTTTACTGAAATCATGGTTAATGATAATGATAGATTAAGATAATTGAGTTGCATTAAAATAATAGGAACCTTCGTAATCTCGTAACGGAACCCGGACACAATTTTTTGGGACCACCACTCGGCGCACCGTTCGCCCGCGATTTCTAGCCACTACTGACAGTTTGTAAACAAAACGAATGATGTTACGTAACGATATGTAATGCTAGATCAAAATAAACCCCTATTTTGGTAACAAAAATACCTCGTTCCCACAAAATCATCGTAACGGAATGTGGCCATGTCCACTTTTCCAAAATCACTGGACAAGATTATTTTAGTTTATTATGTAATAAATACTTTAGCGACATAAATATAAGGTTGATTTAAGAAAATTCATGTTTTCCACTATCAGAAACAAGTATTTCCAGGCACAATATACAAGTCCTAATACTTCGAATCGATACTTGAAGTTGGCTTTCCACAGGTGGACAGGCAAAAATCTAGGGTCGGCAGCCAGAAAATCCAAGAAAATGTGGTAAATTTAATGCTAAATGATAGGTTTTTTGGGTTTTTATACGATTTAGATATACTTATTATTGACGTTTTAAAATTGCTACAAGTACAAATTTTCAACGTGTTTCGTATTTGTAGGGTGTCAAAGCCAGTGCCTTTGACACAAGCCAAAAACATCAAGGTACAGTCGCCATCACATACATCGGAGCAAACAAGCACGTCACAAACATCGGAACACACCTCTATTTTCAAGGCATGCATGTGCCGATATTTTTGAACACCTAAAGTGTACCTATGTACGTGATGGCGACTGTACAAGAAAAATAAAAAATGCCCATAGGACTAGTTCGATTTATGTAAGACTGTGTCTAATCTTTATTTATTTATTATTATTTATTCCACTGGGCCAAATAGGCCTAAATCTTATTCAACCTTGGGCAGCCTCTCGGGGCAAGGGATTTTTTTATCTACCGTCAAATATGATATTTGAAATATCCATGTTAAGAGTGATTATTCACTGGAGCTATGCGGGGAAAAAAACACTAATAGGTAGAGATGGCAGCAGTAGATGGTGGCAGTGGGCGGGGCACATTGCACGTAGAACCGATGGCCGTTGGGGCGGAGAGGTTCTCGAGTGGCGACCACGTACCGGAAGGCGCGGCGTGGGTAAGGTGGACTGATGACCTGGTAAAGGTCGCGGGAGTCCGCTGGATGCGGGTGGCGCAGGATCGGTCACTTTGGAACTCTTTGGGGGAGGCCTATGTCCAGCAGTGGACGTCTTTCGGCTGATATGATGATGATGATGAGGTCGAGATGCGCGAGCGACGTTAGTCAAAGTCAAATAAATTATTTGTGTGAGAGTAGTGATGTTGGTTTTTTTTCCTAGCACGCAACTCGTGTACCTCTTACAGTTCTGTTGGATACTTGCTCTAAATACCCACTTTTGACAAGAACGTTCCTTATATTGAGGTCTAACATCGCATTCCCATTTCAGACTACTCATGCGCTCTAGTGGGAGATCTACTGCTGCAAGGCCATCTCTACATCACCAAAAACTACTTCGCTTTCTACTCAAACGTGTTCGGATATGTGACCAAGGTTAGTATCGTAGAACTTGTGTCTTCATAGATTGAACGATCTATATTAGACACGACGTTATACAACATTCCGAGCGTTAGGTTTCTAGATGCCACTTAATTCTTTGAACGTTTTATTCAAATATGCATAACATTTCACACTCGCCCACACATCCTTGCTAGACAGCGAATATAAACCTCGCTTGAAAGAATGAAGGTTACTTGACATTAGGCCGTGACTTCCACCTGTCGTTCTTGGCGCTGTGGGCACGGCATCTCGCGACTAGACATCGGCAGCGAAAGGGTCAAGGTTTGTCTTTTAAAATGATAAAGATGCCTTATATTTTCGAGAGGACTGGAATGAATGGATTATACTGTCTTTCAAAACCTGATCCGAAGTGTCGATATAGCCAATTGGTGTTTATCATACAATAATAAGGAATAAAAGGTTACAAAAATAAATATTGAAAATGGAATATCAAGAAAATGGTACAGGTTAATCGAGTTGACTAAAAACTCGATCTACCAAAAAACTTAATATGAGCTAATTGTATCTTAAAGTAACATTTAAAAAACTGTCTCATTGTTCATTTACGTACGTATACGTATCCCCACACGGGTAAAACATAAAAAAGGGGTAGAAAACAAAAAATACCACGTTTTATCATGACCCGATATGCAAGGTGCTTGAAGCATGCTATGACCTTTCGTTTTATTTGCTGCGCCCAAATTGGAACATTATAATATTATTGTGTTACGTGTTTACGGATACGTATAAAGAATAGTTTCCGTGGTTTCGAGGCTGATATGAGGTAAATATTTACCAGTAGTATACCATTGTAGTATTAGAGAAGCGGGTAAACATAATCCGGAAGTTTGGAGGAATTTTAATTACTTATAAAATAAGCGACATCACAGATTAATGAATCAACATTTGGCTTTACTTCGTCACACAGTGTTGCTTAACATTATAAGGTTGTGTAAGTAATAAAAATTAAAGCCGCTAGTAATCTAATCAAGAACCTTAACAAATTAGACGTAAAATGTTCTCTGAAGATAAGAATTTTTAAGAGCATTCATTTGTTTTAGGATCTAAATAAGATGCATAATAGCAGTAATAGGTGAAGCTGGCATATATTTTGGCTTAAATAGTTTTGGCGGTATACGGTATACGGATAAAAAGGTTGATTTAATAAATATGTAATAGGTCTATTTAAAAACAAAATATTTACGTCGTCAGCGTAACATGCCATGCGTATGTTGCCTAAGTCACTCCCACCACTAAGAGGAATCTAACGACACCTCAACATAACCCTGCTTTCCGCAGTCAGGTAATAAGAAGAATATGAAATAAGACCGTATTAAATTTCAGGTCATAAAGCCGTGTAAGCATTGACGCATAAAAACGTGCTTATATAGCTCCTTAACTCACTAGCCGTAACTAGGTCATCGAAGTTTAGTCTTGTCCCCGAGCGTAATCCGATTTTAGGCACGTGCCGGATGTGTATTCGTTTATGGTAAATTCAATTAGGTTGGCGGGAAATATAAAATTTGCTAACTAGTTGCCCGCGACTTCGTCCACGTACAATTCGTTCGTCCTATGATACGGTTTTTGGGTTGACGACTATCCTATTATACACCGTGTCCAATAACTTCGAATACACTTTTTCTAGCACTGGTGTGAAAAAAAATAGAAAACTTTCAAACAGATTTGTCATTATAATTTGAAGTTTATGTTGTCATGAACAAATAACAATATTTAAAAAATATTTATCTAGCGTCGTTAACTAAATCCTTGATGAAGCAATTCCGGGAACCTATTATCTCAAAATTTCTTAAGGGCGATAGCGTGAGTGCAATTTTTGCGGCGTTGAAACCTTTTGGAATTAAGCGTAACCTAGTTTATACTACAATTAGAAGATACAAGGAGACCTCCACATTAGAAGACCGAAAGAGATCTGGTTGCCCGCGTTCAGCAAGAACGGATAGGGTCGTGAACTCGTGAGAGAGCGTCTCCGCCGGAAAAAACACCGTTCGATCCGAAAATTAGCTGCAGACTTCAATATTTCAAGAGGATCAGTACACAACATTTTGAGAGCAGACCTCGGGTGTCACGCTTACAAGAAAAGAAAAGTACACGGCATTTCCGAAGCTATAACGAAAAAAAGGTGGGATGAATTCGGTTTTTCGGACGAAAAACTCTTCGTATTAGAGCAACCTCTCAATGTTCAAAATGGTCGTTTGTGGGCAGCTAACATCCAAGACATTCCAGATAATCAGAGGAATGTGCCAAGATTCCAGAGTGCACCATCAGTGATGGTTTGGGGAGCAGTTTGTAAGCGGGGTAAACTTCCTTTGGTATTTATCGACAAAGGGGTCAATGCTGATTACTATAAAACAGAAGTTATGGAAAAAAAATGTTGCTCCAAACCAATCCAAACTTAAAAATGTTGTATAGAAACGATTACTATTGTTTCCAACAAGACGGAGCTCCATCCCACACGGCAAACGCAGTTCAAGCGTGGTGTCAGGCCAATTTAACGGATTTCTTGCCAAAAAAATAATGGCCCCCGAGTTCTTCAGATTTAAATGTACTGGACTTTTTTGTTTGGTCATATATGCTCTCGAAACTTAATAACTACAAAATAAAGAATTTGGAGCATTTCAAAAAAGTTATCGTACTAATTTGGGACGAAATGCCGATGGAGGCAGTGCGTGCCGCGTGTGCGACGGATTCGAAAAACGTTTGAAGCTGGTGATGAAGGTTAAAGGCGGAGTTATCCCAAAACATTTTTTGTGAATATTGTATATAAGAATATCTGTCATGAAATATAGTTTTATTGCAATTGTTATTAACACTTTGTTTTAATGAGAGTTTGAAACTGTTTGCGAACTTATTGGACACGGTGTAAGTCTTTCCTCTGGACTCACTTTTACCGCTTTCCCGACCTTGCTCTTCTACATTCACAGGCATGGTTGTTTAAATTTTCACAATCAATTCGCGCCCTTAGGGTTGAGTTCCAGAAAAAAAAATAGGTATCCCATGTACTTCTGTAACCCAAATTACACGAACTTTTATCATAATCGGTAAATCAGTAGTTAAACGTGAAAAGGAAGCACTGACACAATTATGATACCTATTAGTGCTCGTATGGAATCAATTAGGTTAGCGGAAAATATTTGCTTATTCCAATTTTAAAACAAACAATATTTAAAACTACAGCGGACATTGTTTTCATGTACTTTTGCTTATCTTCGCAATAAAATAAAAACCTTGCCAACGTAAAATGAAGTATATTGACATTTATGTTTCTCTGGCATGCGACAGTGATTAATCTTGGTATCTATGTCTGACCACCCCACCCACACAAGGTGGACTGACCTGGTAAACGTCGCGGGAGACCGCTCGATGCGGGTGGCGCAGGATAGATCATTTTGGCACTCTTTGGGGGAGGCCTATGTCAAGCAGTGGACGTTTTTCGGCGGATATGATGATGATGATGATTTATGTCTACCTATTTACTACTAGTGTAGCAAATAGGCAGACATAAATAACCAACAGTACCAGATAGACCTTTATCTTGTCCCACCATAAGCGAAACCCCACAAGTTATGATTTCCCACCAAATTACCATGATGTCGAAACCTGGGCTCCCATCCCATAGTTGAGAGTCCCAAATTTCTTCTGTCTGTGTTTTGTCTCTTTAGGGTTCCATACCCAAAGGGTAAAACGGTACCCAATTGGTACCCAATTACTAAGACTCCGCTGTCCGTCCGTCTGTCTGTATGTCCGTCTGTCACCAGGCGGTATCTCATGAACCGTGATAGTTAGACAGTTGACATTTTCACAGATGATGCATTTCTGTTGCCTCTATAACAACAAATACTAAAAAACAGAATAAAAAAAATATTTAAGGGGGCTCCTATTCAACAAACGTGATTTTGTTGCCGTTTTTAGGGTTCCGGACCTCGAAAGGAAAAAACGGAACCCTTATAAGATCACTTTGTTGTCCGTCCGTCTTTCATGACCCTTTTTCTCAAGAACGCGTGGAGGTATCAAGCTGAAATTTATATCAAATACTCAAGTCTACTGTACCTTGGAGCTGTGAAAAAATCTAACTTCTAAGCCAATGCAATCAAAAGATACAGCCGTTTATGCCGCAAATTTCCGCAAATTTTCGAAACTCGCAAGGGAATCAACACCTACAGGGTATTTCCCGTGACCTCAGAATCTTGAAATTTGCTACGAAGCATCGTGTTATAGCACAGATTAAAGAAAAATTGCGAGAACCGTAGTTTTTTAGTTACATCACTGAAAATTCTAGTCCAGTATAAACTGACACGCACTAAGTATGTGAATACATGCTTAGTGAGTGTCAGTTTATAGTGGACCTGTTTCTATTGTACGGGGTGGTCCGGAACCCTCGGTGCGCGAGTTTGACTCGCACTTGACCGGTTTTTTTTTAATAGATATTAATGGTACAGAACCCTTCGTGCGCGAGTCCGACTCGCACTTGGCCGGTTTTTTTCTTTCTTTGTCATATGTGTGATAACAGCAATGCCTAGCTGAGCAACTTTTGAAATCTCAAATTTTTCACGCATTGTTTCTGTCGCGCTGTTGTGGCGGCGGGAGCTGTCTATGCGGCTAAAATTCCCACGCAAAAAACTCAAAAATAGAGGTTTCGCTCTCGACTGTTTCCTCCTCCAAAACGCAACCAATCATCATAAAATTTTGGAAACTGCAAGAGGAAATATTAATCTACGCCGCTATGTTTAGTTTTTTTGGATATTTGTTGTTATATTTGTATACTGCGCCTTTTTTGCAGCCATTTCAATTAAGCCGTTTTTGCGATTTTTGAGCCGCTGTAAGTTTCTTTAAAATAAAAAGATCCAAAAAAGCGAAACATACATATTGATGATATTTACCTTATTTGAAAAAAATCATTGCTCTAGGTTCATAAACCAGTTTATTAATAAATAAATTGACTGTCACCAACTTTGAATTTCTTTCCAGCTCTTAATACCAACGACGTCAGTCCTCCGTATAACCAAGGAGAAGGTGGCGAGGATAATCCCTAACGCAGTGGGCGTGTGCACTAGAGACGAGCGACATGTCTTCGGGTCGCTGCTGTCGAGGGATTCCACGTATAAGCTGATGACGCATGTATGGAAGGCAGCGGGGGTGCCGGATATAGCGACGCCTAAACCACAGGTACCTTTGCCGTTGATTGTTAATTTTGGGATAGCCTTTAGCCGCTCACCATACCAGGAAAATTGACGGTCAGATTTGAATCAATTGTTGTAGGAAATAGGGTAGAGTTTATTTTTAAAATCGAACGACATAGAACAAATGCAACTCTGTTCCAAATTAGAATGATATAGATTCCATTGATGAGGGTGCCTTTAACGCTAACCGCGATCGTCTGATATATCGGACCAAGAGACATTGTAAATGACAACTTGATTTACGACAGAGTTAAAAATTTAAAGTAGCGACTTTTTTAAGTGACTCAGTTACATACAACAAACTATAAAAAGAAATGACGCCTAGTTTCTCTGGGCGAATCCTCCCAAACACTGTCCTTTCGCATGTCCACTTGTAAAGTAACCGGTCGTTCTCAGGAGCTGCGCGCGTCGGAAGTAGAACTGGACGCGTCGGAGTACTCTCCCGAGGACGACAGCAGCAGCGCGGGCGGCGACGCGCTCGACGCGCCGCGCGCGCACCGCGCGCACACCTCGTCGCCGGCACGACGCGAGTCCGAGGCCATCATCACTGCGGGTAACTAACATGCATCACATGTATATAGTACAGCTGGACGCGTCGGAGTACTCTCCCGAGGACGACAGCAGCAGCGCGGGCGGCGACGCGCTCGACGCGCCGCGCGCGCACCGCGCGCACACCTCGTCGCCGGCACGACGCGAGTCCGAGGCCATCATCACTGCGGGTAACTAACATGCATCACATGTATATAGTACAGCTGGACGCGTCGGAGTACTCTCCCGAGGACGACAGCAGCAGCGCGGGCGGCGACGCGCTCGACGCGCCGCGCGCGCACCGCGCGCACACCTCGTCGCCGGCACGACGCGAGTCCGAGGCCATCATCACTGCGGGTAACTAACATGCATCACATGTATATAGTACAGCTGGACGCGTCGGAGTACTCTCCCGAGGACGACAGCAGCAGCGCGGGCGGCGACGCGCTCGACGCGCCGCGCGCGCACCGCGCGCACACCTCGTCGCCGGCACGACGCGAGTCCGAGGCCATCATCACTGCGGGTAACTAACATGCATCACATGTATATAGTACAGCTGGACGCGTCGGAGTACTCTCCCGAGGACGACAGCAGCAGCGCGGGCGGCGACGCGCTCGACGCGCCGCGCGCGCACCGCGCGCACACCTCGTCGCCGGCACGACGCGAGTCCGAGGCCATCATCACTGCGGGTAACTAACATGCATCACATGTATATAGTACAGCTGGACGCGTCGGAGTACTCTCCCGAGGACGACAGCAGCAGCGCGGGCGGCGACGCGCTCGACGCGCCGCGCGCGCACCGCGCGCACACCTCGTCGCCGGCACGACGCGAGTCCGAGGCCATCATCACTGCGGGTAACTAACATGCATCACATGTATATAGTACAGCTGGACGCGTCGGAGTACTCTCCCGAGGACGACAGCAGCAGCGCGGGCGGCGACGCGCTCGACGCGCCGCGCGCGCACCGCGCGCACACCTCGTCGCCGGCACGACGCGAGTCCGAGGCCATCATCACTGCGGGTAACTAACATGCATCACATGTATATAGTACAGCTGGACGCGTCGGAGTACTCTCCCGAGGACGACAGCAGCAGCGCGGGCGGCGACGCGCTCGACGCGCCGCGCGCGCACCGCGCGCACACCTCGTCGCCGGCACGACGCGAGTCCGAGGCCATCATCACTGCGGGTAACTAACATGCATCACATGTATATAGTACAGCTGGACGCGTCGGAGTACTCTCCCGAGGACGACAGCAGCAGCGCGGGCGGCGACGCGCTCGACGCGCCGCGCGCGCACCGCGCGCACACCTCGTCGCCGGCACGACGCGAGTCCGAGGCCATCATCACTGCGGGTAACTAACATGCATCACATGTATATAGTACAGCTGGACGCGTCGGAGTACTCTCCCGAGGACGACAGCAGCAGCGCGGGCGGCGACGCGCTCGACGCGCCGCGCGCGCACCGCGCGCACACCTCGTCGCCGGCACGACGCGAGTCCGAGGCCATCATCACTGCGGGTAACTAACATGCATCACATGTATATAGTACAGCTGGACGCGTCGGAGTACTCTCCCGAGGACGACAGCAGCAGCGCGGGCGGCGACGCGCTCGACGCGCCGCGCGCGCACCGCGCGCACACCTCGTCGCCGGCACGACGCGAGTCCGAGGCCATCATCACTGCGGGTAACTAACATGCATCACATGTATATAGTACAGCTGGACGCGTCGGAGTACTCTCCCGAGGACGACAGCAGCAGCGCGGGCGGCGACGCGCTCGACGCGCCGCGCGCGCACCGCGCGCACACCTCGTCGCCGGCACGACGCGAGTCCGAGGCCATCATCACTGCGGGTAACTAACATGCATCACATGTATATAGTACAGCTGGACGCGTCGGAGTACTCTCCCGAGGACGACAGCAGCAGCGCGGGCGGCGACGCGCTCGACGCGCCGCGCGCGCACCGCGCGCACACCTCGTCGCCGGCACGACGCGAGTCCGAGGCCATCATCACTGCGGGTAACTAACATGCATCACATGTATATAGTACAGCTGGACGCGTCGGAGTACTCTCCCGAGGACGACAGCAGCAGCGCGGGCGGCGACGCGCTCGACGCGCCGCGCGCGCACCGCGCGCACACCTCGTCGCCGGCACGACGCGAGTCCGAGGCCATCATCACTGCGGGTAACTAACATGCATCACATGTATATAGTACAGCTGGACGCGTCGGAGTACTCTCCCGAGGACGACAGCAGCAGCGCGGGCGGCGACGCGCTCGACGCGCCGCGCGCGCACCGCGCGCACACCTCGTCGCCGGCACGACGCGAGTCCGAGGCCATCATCACTGCGGGTAACTAACATGCATCACATGTATATAGTACAGCTGGACGCGTCGGAGTACTCTCCCGAGGACGACAGCAGCAGCGCGGGCGGCGACGCGCTCGACGCGCCGCGCGCGCACCGCGCGCACACCTCGTCGCCGGCACGACGCGAGTCCGAGGCCATCATCACTGCGGGTAACTAACATGCATCACATGTATATAGTACAGCTGGACGCGTCGGAGTACTCTCCCGAGGACGACAGCAGCAGCGCGGGCGGCGACGCGCTCGACGCGCCGCGCGCGCACCGCGCGCACACCTCGTCGCCGGCACGACGCGAGTCCGAGGCCATCATCACTGCGGGTAACTAACATGCATCACATGTATATAGTACAGCTGGACGCGTCGGAGTACTCTCCCGAGGACGACAGCAGCAGCGCGGGCGGCGACGCGCTCGACGCGCCGCGCGCGCACCGCGCGCACACCTCGTCGCCGGCACGACGCGAGTCCGAGGCCATCATCACTGCGGGTAACTAACATGCATCACATGTATATAGTACAGCTGGACGCGTCGGAGTACTCTCCCGAGGACGACAGCAGCAGCGCGGGCGGCGACGCGCTCGACGCGCCGCGCGCGCACCGCGCGCACACCTCGTCGCCGGCACGACGCGAGTCCGAGGCCATCATCACTGCGGGTAACTAACATGCATCACATGTATATAGTACAGCTGGACGCGTCGGAGTACTCTCCCGAGGACGACAGCAGCAGCGCGGGCGGCGACGCGCTCGACGCGCCGCGCGCGCACCGCGCGCACACCTCGTCGCCGGCACGACGCGAGTCCGAGGCCATCATCACTGCGGGTAACTAACATGCATCACATGTATATAGTACAGCTGGACGCGTCGGAGTACTCTCCCGAGGACGACAGCAGCAGCGCGGGCGGCGACGCGCTCGACGCGCCGCGCGCGCACCGCGCGCACACCTCGTCGCCGGCACGACGCGAGTCCGAGGCCATCATCACTGCGGGTAACTAACATGCATCACATGTATATAGTACAGCTGGACGCGTCGGAGTACTCTCCCGAGGACGACAGCAGCAGCGCGGGCGGCGACGCGCTCGACGCGCCGCGCGCGCACCGCGCGCACACCTCGTCGCCGGCACGACGCGAGTCCGAGGCCATCATCACTGCGGGTAACTAACATGCATCACATGTATATAGTACAGCTGGACGCGTCGGAGTACTCTCCCGAGGACGACAGCAGCAGCGCGGGCGGCGACGCGCTCGACGCGCCGCGCGCGCACCGCGCGCACACCTCGTCGCCGGCACGACGCGAGTCCGAGGCCATCATCACTGCGGGTAACTAACATGCATCACATGTATATAGTACAGCTGGACGCGTCGGAGTACTCTCCCGAGGACGACAGCAGCAGCGCGGGCGGCGACGCGCTCGACGCGCCGCGCGCGCACCGCGCGCACACCTCGTCGCCGGCACGACGCGAGTCCGAGGCCATCATCACTGCGGGTAACTAACATGCATCACATGTATATAGTACAGCTGGACGCGTCGGAGTACTCTCCCGAGGACGACAGCAGCAGCGCGGGCGGCGACGCGCTCGACGCGCCGCGCGCGCACCGCGCGCACACCTCGTCGCCGGCACGACGCGAGTCCGAGGCCATCATCACTGCGGGTAACTAACATGCATCACATGTATATAGTACAGCTGGACGCGTCGGAGTACTCTCCCGAGGGCGACGCGCTCGACGCGCCGCGCGCGCACCGCGCGCACACCTCGTCGCCGGCACGACAGAGTAGCATTCTTCAAGAGACGTGTTTCGTGTTTCAGCGGGTGCAGCGGTGATCCAGCCCGCGCTGCTCACAGGCGCGCCGGCGCCGCGGCGGGCGGCGCGCTGCACGCAACTGCTGTTCCTCCTTCTGGCGGTCGCGCTCGCCTGCTCGGCGCTCACGCTCGCATACAGGCTGCATCGCGTCGACCAACACTCACAGGTAATAGAGTCTTGGCCAAAACTATTGTGCACCCTACTTTTTTCCTTTGTAACATGAAAAACAAAAAAAACCGGCCAAGTGCGAGTTGGACTCGCGCACGAAGGGTTCCGTACCATTATCTATAAAAACGGCAAAAAAATCACGTTTGTTGTATGGGAGAGCCCCCCTTAAAATAATATTTTATTTTGTTTTTAGTATTTGTTGTTATAGCGGCAACAGAAATACATAATCTGTGAAAATTTCAACTCTCTAGCTATCACGGTTCTTGAGATACAGCCTGGTGACAGACAGACGGACGGACAGACGGACGGACGGACGACGGACGGACGGACGGACAGCGAAGTCTTAGTTATAGGGTCCCGTTTTACTCTTTGAGTACGGAACCCTAAAAATATTGTTTTAATCGGGAACTTGCATGGGACTTCAATTTCGAATAAATTGCACTCAATCGATGCGGATATATACGTAGAGATATCATACAAAAGGAAAAACGATTTTATTAGTTTTACCTAACGTTAAAATGACGAAAATTTATTTTTTATTTTTTCGATAAAATAACGTAACAGTTACATAGAATATTAAATTAGAAATGATATTTTGTATGACAAGTATAGACTTAAACGTAAATTTTGTGGAGATAATCGCAAATTAATGACTTACTCCATAGTAAAGGCTATGCTGTGACGTCATAGCATAAAACCGTTTAGTATAGAGCGTTTTCGGGGGGTGCCGGCGCGCGCAGATTTCAAATGCATATAACATCAGAAAAATAAATCATAACAAAGTTTTAATACTACAGTTATTTTAATGCTGGATTATACTTTTGTTTTTCGTAATAAAATATTAAGGTGGTTCGATTGCCATACAAAGCGTTATTTGACATTCGCAGGCTAACGGCGTGATATTTTAAGAAACTTATGCAACAAACTTTCATCAATTGGCTTCCCATTTGCGCCAAATTCCCCCTTTCCTAGAATAAACTTGTATAAACTAGATTAATTTGAGAAAAATAGTTTTCCCAAAATATCACGTGGCAAACCAATTTCTCAAATTAATCTAGTTTATACTAGTTTATTCTAGGAAAGGGGGAATTTGGCGCAAATGGGAAGCCAATTTATGAAAGTTTGTTACATAAGTTTCTTAAAATATCACGCCGTTAGCCTACGAATGTCAAATAACGTTTTGTATGGCAATCGAACCCCCTTAAGATGCAAGTTCCCTATTTTAAAATTTCACGAAGACGTTAATAATCCTGTGTTTGAAGATCATTAATAGTACATTATTGCCGTGGCCGGGAAGTAGGCAATTGCAGGCTGAGTATTTTGTTTAAACGGACGAGCTTGCGAGTCCGTTTAATTATAATACGAAGCCTGCAATTGCCATTCCGGCTGAGGCTAATATAGTGCTTTTCTCAAAAATGGGGGAATAAAAAAGACTAAATTTAAATCAAGCGTTATTATTAAATACAAATTGAGGATACTGCAAATTACATAAAACTAAACGCCATATTTTTTTTAAACAGAATCGCAAGTGTATTTTTCCACCGAAAAACGCAATATTTTTATGACACATACAAAAATGTCGCGTTTGCAACAGAAAAATACGAGTTGATTTGGCTGAATATGACCTGTGCCGTCTTTTATATGCCAGTTTCTACTTTTTAAAAAGTTTGGTTCTCGACAAATAAAGGAATTCATATGTAACATTCCAGGCGGCCTGCAATGTTTTTTATTTTTTAATTTTGATCTGGCCTTCAACTATACACTTTCTTTACCTTCCAATATGTAGCGAGTTGTGTTCACTTTGCGGGCTATTTTTGAGAAAAAATAATTTACTAAGGACCGGTTTTTCAATCACCAGATAAATGTATCTGTCAGATAAAATTATCACTGTCCCTTTCCCCAGACATATAAATGAAAAGGACAGCCTAACATTTATCTGACACATATGTTTTATCTGGGGGTTGAAAAATCTGCCCTTAATGTTTCATTTACTTGCTATTTCAGGATGAACTGTCCCAGCTGTCCGGAGAGCAGTTGTACGGCGAGCTTGTTCGCTGGCGCGCGCGGCTGCACGGCCGCGCCGCCACCGAGCTGCACGCGTTCCTCACCACCAACCTGCTGTTGCTCACTAAGGTAAGCGAGCATGTACGGCGAGCATGTACGGCGAGCTTGTTCGCTGGCGCGCGCGGTTGCACGGCCGCGCCGCCACCGAGCTGCACGCGTTCCTCACCACCAACCTGCTGTTGCTCACCAAGGTAAGCGAGCATGTACGGCGAGCATGTACGGCGAGCTTGTTCGCTGGCGCGCGCGGTTGCACGGCCGCGCTGCCACCGAGCTGCACGCGTTCCTCACCACCAACCTGCTGTTGCTCACCAAGGTAAGCGAGCATGTACGGCGAGCTTGTTCGCTGGCGCGCGCGGTTGCACGGCCGCGCCGCCACCCTGCTGTTGCTCACCAAGGTAAGCGAGCATGTACGTCGAGCTTGTTCGCTGGCGCGCGCGCGGCTGCACGGCCGCGCCGCCACCGAGCTGCACGCGTTCCTCACCACCAACCTGCTGTTGCTCACCAAGGTAAGCGAGCATGTACGGCGAGCATGTACGGCGAGCTTGTTCGCTGGCGCGCGCGGTTGCACGGCCGCGCCGCCACCCTGCTGTTGCTCACCAAGGTAAGCGAGCATGTACGGCGAGCACGTACGGCGAGCTTGTCCGCTGGCGCGCGCGGCTGCACGGCCGCGCCGCCACCGAGCTGCACGCGTTCCTCAGCACCAACCTGCTGTTGCTCACCAAGGTAAGCGAGCATGTACGGCGAGCACGTACGGCGAGCTTGTCCGCTGGCGCGCCCGGCTGCACGGCCGCGCCGCCACCGAGCTGCACGCGTTCCTCACCACCAACCTGCTGTTGCTCACCAAGGTAAGCGAGCATGTTCGGCGAGCACGTACGGCGAGCTTGTCCGCTGGCGCGCGCGGCTGCACGGCCGCGCCGCCACCGAGCTGCACGCGTTCCTCAGCACCAACCTGCTGTTGCTCACCAAGGTAAGCGAGCATGTACGGCGAGCACGTACGGCGAGCTTGTCCGCTGGCGCGCCCGGCTGCACGGCCGCGCCGCCACCGAGCTGCACGCGTTCCTCACCACCAACCTGCTGTTGCTCACCAAGGTAAGCGAGCATGTTCGGCGAGCACGTACGGCGAGCTTGTTCGCTGGCGCGCGCGGCTGCACGCGTTCCTCACCACCAACCTGCTGTTGCTCACCAAGGTAAGCGAGCATGTACGGCGAGCATGTACGGGGAGCTTGTTTGCTGGCGCGCGAGGATGCTCGGCCGCGCCGCCACCGAGCTGCACGCGTTCCTCACCATCAACCTGCTGTTGCTCACCAAGGTAATCGAGCATGTACGGCGAGCATGTACGGCGAGCTTGTTCGCTAGCGCGCGCGGCTGCGCCGCCACCGAGCTGCACGCGTTCCTCACTACCAACATGCTGTTGCTCACCAAGGTAAGCGAGCATGTACGGCGAGCTTGTTCTATGACATTGCACAAGCCCCCACTGTATTCTCCTAGGGACCATTCGATTCGCTTAAAGGAATTTAAATAATTTTAAATTGGAGTAGAGTTGCCTCGGCGTAAGGCGTATGTAGATCATTTGGATCAGAAATTAAATTATCGTTGTATGGAGCCCGGCGGGTGAGGGCCCGACCACATGTCTGCGGTGCGGCGACGCAACGCAGAAAGTCACGTTGCGGCGCCGCAGGAATTCAGTTGCATTATCACGACACAGCACCCTAGGAAAACACGATGCAATGCGGCGCCCGCCGGGCCCTTAGATAAGTTTTCAACACAACCACACAAATAATCCTAAAAAGTTTTTAGTTTCTAAGGAAATGGGGCTACCCACGCTGCAAATTAATTTATGGAAACCATTACTAACCCCAATTTTCTTATTTTCCAGGTGCGACAATCCCTCGAAGCGCTATCCGGCGTCATACTGACAGACATGGCGCACGCCATGAACGACGTCCCTAACGAGACAGCCTTCAGTTAGCCTCGCGAGGCAACAGACCGAAAACATTAGCCTCGCGAGGCAACAGACCGAAAACATTAGCCTCGCGAGGCAACAGACCGAAAACATTAGCCTCGCGAGGCAACAGACCGAAGACATTAGCCTCGCGAGGCAACAGACCGAAGACATTAGCCTCGCGAGGCAACAGACCGAAGACATTAGCCTCGCGAGGCAACAGACCGAAGACATTAGCCTCGCGAGGCAACAGACCGAAAACATTAGCCTCGCGAGGCAACAGACCGAAGACATTAGCCTCGCGAGGCAACAGACCGAAGACATTAGCCTCGCGAGGCAACATACCGAAAACATTAGCCTCGCGAGGCAACAGACCGAAGACATTAGCCTCGCGAGGCAACAGACCGAAGACATTAGCCTCGCGAGGCAACAGACCGAAGACATTAGCCTCGCGAGGCAACATACCGAAAACATTAGCCTCGCGAGGCAACAGACCGAAGACATTAGCCTCGCGAGGCAACAGACCGAAGACATTAGCCTCGCGAGGCAACAGACCGAAGACATTAGCCTCGCGAGGCAACATACCGAAAACATTAGCCTCGCGAGGCAACAGACCGAAGACATTAGCCTCGCGAGGCAACAGACCGAAAACATTAGCCTCGCGAGGCAACGTCCCAAATTAACTAAGAAGCTGCCAGGTCAGAGGCCATGTATGCACTGCTGCCGAAACTCATCAATCGGATGCATTGGGGCTCTGTGTTGAACGTACATTGGATTTACTGTCATTGGAAAATGGACAATTCGAAATTATTGATCAAATCTGAATAATGTCAATTTGAAAATCCTCGACATGGAAATCTGTCCAGCCTGAATAATGCTAAAATGTAATTATGTCCTAAAAGTAAAACTTGATTTAGAAATACGTTCATATGGAATTAAGTGCACTCTAAAAATATGACTTATCGGAAATACGTCATATATGAATTTTGTACAAAATAGTCGATATTTCATTTTGATATTAATTTAAATTAGACAACATTCACTTTGCACGTATTTGAATATGAACCTATTTCCGACGAAATTCCAGGGCTAGATTCATTTAGAACAAGAAATAAAATTGTTCATGAAATATTATAGACACAATTAAATTTTAACCAAATTCACTTTTGGTAGTATTACTTTTGGTCCAATTTCAATATGGTCATTTCGTGTTGACGATTTTCCATAATTCATAATTCATTTAATCATTTGTGCCCAATGACAGTAAATCGTAAATTGTGGTAGTACTCAAGGGTGGCAATCCTTCCAAGATGCCACCGTGATCTCAAAAGGTTTCTGCGATTGGGTATTTGACGAAAGTCAAATCAGCTTCATTTTATGAAACGTCAAAACCGCTCCATTAGTATGGAATTTGTAGGGATTACTGTGTTGTTACGTCACAATCAAACAACGTCCTTATTGTTAGTTTTTATGAATTTAAAAATCTTAAAGTAGGTAGCGAAGTATCTGTTGCTAATGAAAAAACAAATTATTTTCACTGTTGTCAAATACCCAATTAGATCAATGAATTCTATTGAGCTTGTGACCTGATATTATAGCTTCACTTTTGCTGTCTTCATTTAACGGTATGAGGACTTCGTGAAGGTTAGACTGATGGATTTACGTGGTATTTTACGCTTATGTTCGACTAGGTTAAAGGGGCAGTCATTGGACTACCGGCCTTGTTATTTATTTATATAATTTATTTCTAAAATTAATCCAGCTCAATGTTTTCAAAGCATTTTCAAGCATAAAACGTGCAGTATTCGTGCAATAGACGCAGGCACAATTTTTATTGTTTAACATAGTGTGCATGTGAAGTATACTTGAAAAACATAAAATAACAGATAATTCGGAATGGATGAAAATTTTAGAATTGCCTGATTATTTTTTGTTGATAGGAATAAGCTCCCTTAGCACCAGTAAAAAGTTGCAGACTTTTCAGATGCGTCAATTATTTTTGAAAAATACAAACCGTTTCCTCACTTACGTTTTGGGTTTAGGACGGCGAATAAGACACTTTGTTTGATCCGTCTCATATTGCAAAAGAAGTCTTAAAAATCCGTGGTAAACTGGCAATGATAATGACAGCTGCAGCAGCTATATTTGTCAGTGCCAGGGTCAGATATTTAAAAAAAATTTTGCCTTATGAGACGGATCAAGGAAAGTGTCTCATTCGCCGTCCTAAACCCAAAACGTAAGTGAGGAAACTGATTATATTTTTCAAAAATAATTGACGCAGCTGAAAAGTCTGCAACTTTTTTCTGGTGCTAAGGAAGCTTATTCCTAAGACCAAAAAAAGAATCAGGCAATTCTAAAATTTTCATCCATTCCCCATTACGTAGCCCCTCTATATTGTTATATTTATTGATAAATATGTGATTATTCATGTATGATACAGTTGTAGGTTGGATGTAACCGGTACGGGTGCCTGCAAGGCATTGTGTATGTCATATTTGTGTCAAACACAATATTTAGACTAAGAGTAGGGTGATAGGGATATGATCATAGTCACAATTTGATTTAAATTATTACTGTGTCGAACTATCCTGCTTAGACATTTAAACAATTTACTTTAAAAACAAAGTTTTAACCGACTTCAAATCAGTAGCCATATTGCTTCAAGTTTGCCTATACAATTTGAAGAGTTCCTTCGATTTCTCCAGGATCCCATCATCGGAACTGGATTTTGGTGACAACGGGACCAATATGGGAGTATATGCTTTCAAACAAAGAAATAATTTTTCAAATCCGTTATTACAGAGTTATCGTGTAAGTACACAAAATACAGTCGAATTGAGAACCTTCTCCTTTTTTGAAATAAACACCTGCATAAATTATGAATACGTTAACAAGAATCGAAATTAATATACAATTCTTCGATATCAAGGGTCTTCAAATGACGAAATATCAAAATCAGATTAAAATGACAGAGACATGAAACAAAAACGATATCCTGCGGAAGTTCCCCTTCTGGTGGAATAGCGACCCTGGTTACTGTTGGTTTACGAAATAAAATATCTTTTGATATAGAAACCGATCAAGTAGCCTTTTACTTATTAAGCATTATTTATTTATTTAAACCTTTATTGACGTGCAATTTAACATAATTGTAACACTTATATATTTCGTAATTATCATCAGTATATAACGTCCTGGGCACAGGCCTCTCAGATGAGAGGGAACAGGCAGTAGTCCCCACGCTGGCCCAGTGCGGGTTGGGGACTAAGGCCTACCCCATTTTCCTCCACTCGGTCCTATTGCTGGCATGCTCCCGCCATCTCCTTTTTGGTTTGCCTCGGCTCCGATGGCCGTCTTGCGGGGCCCATTCTGTACTTATTGTGGCTTATCTTTCCGGATTCATACGCATGTCCAAGCCCAGTCCCACTACAGTTTGGCGGTCTTGGCACCCATAGTGCGTGTTGTTAGGGGATTCCGTCGAACAAATACTTCACTTTCGGATACCGGCTCCATATTTTAGTATGTTGTTAGGCATGTCCCCTGGATTCCAAAACTGCCGGGGGAAAATCTCTAAGGAGTCGAATTCCCCTGTAATGACGTCATCAAAAATTCCGCGGCCGCGCTTGGAAAAGTTTAAAATACACACAAACCATGTAACGTACAGATACACGTGTGGGGTACCAAATGAATTTTCCCCTAACAACATGCACTACCACATCTACAATTTGAGTTTTGGAGCGCAGTTCCGTTATTCTTATTCGATCAGTTCTGCGAACACCTAGTATGCTGCGCTTTATCGCCCGCTGGCAAACCTTGAGTTTCGACTTCTGAGCCTCAGTCAATGACCGATATATTTATTGTTATTTACTACTAGCTTCTGCCCGCGCCTCCGTCCGCGTGGAACTCGTTTATATGGTAGCTTCATACAAATTTCCACCCACTATTTCACTCCCTTAGGGGATGGTTTCCGGGATAAAAACTATTCTTTGTCCTTCCCCGGGACTCAAACTATCCCTATACCAAAGGGCTGTGGGCAACTTTGTATGGAACGTGGACCAAAAACCAACAGACCTGAGAGTTATGTAATTTTATTTACAGCAAGTTGTTATCTCATTACGTATTTTTTTTATTTTGTATTTTTTTACTTATTTTTTTATTTATAAGTTTATAAACAGAACAACAATAATTAAGTTGCTTAGATGACCTGCGGGATGATTAAATATAGAATTAGGTGTACCTATTCTCCAAATGAAACCCGTTTTCTCACTCATATTCACACTGAATAAAATATGAATATTTCAGTTCTGCGATGGAATTCAACTTTATGCCCATAGAACGAAATAAAGTAGATAACCAGACCTTTTTAATAACCTAACCTAACTCTCGGGTCTGTTGGTTTTTGGTCCATTCTGCCCATCCGTTAATCTCAATCGGTTCAGCCGTGCGTGAAGAGGTAACAGACAGACAGACAGACACATTTGCATTTAAAATATTATAGTTTGGATTTCTTAAGAACGGTGCAGTTTGACACGGTAAAATGAAAAAAAGCATTTACCTTCATTACGTAATTGTGAATGTGATCTTGTCAGAGCGAGGTGCTAGTAATCTTATTTAAGGACTAAAACATTCCCTAACCGCAAATACTGTGTGGATAAATATAAGTATACTTGAAATTATCTGCGGTATCCTGCAATTTAAAACTGTCAATGCAATTTGAGTCTGCTGACTTAGTTAATAAAGTTGCTTTTTGAATGGATTTCATCAAACATGGCTATCTCAAATAGTTTCAACTGTGCGTTTAAGTATAGTGTGTTTGCGTTTCTTGCCAATGTGGGGACTTGGTTTATTTTGTTGATAGTCCATATTAATGTGAATTAATAGATACTTATTTTTCTATCCTGGTTTAAAATAACTGCAGAAAATCGGTATTACCTCGTAAGGCTCAATGTGCATTGCAATGCACACACCGTTTCAATGGGATTTGATTTTCTTTGAAAAGATAATAGAAATAAAGTAGCGTTTCTTTTGTTTTTTGTATATTCAAACAAATAAATAATGGGTATTTTATATGTTGGGCCTTAAAAGGATACAAATACAAGATATCTGTATTTTGAAACGAAAACCTTAGTTTAAGATAAAGCAACGTGAAATGTGAAATAAGTAACTTTCGACATTTTTATTATCTTTTTATAGTGAAACGTTATCTCCTGTGTAATTAGGTTTCGGATATATTACCTGTATTGTGTAATGGTTATTCTAGTCTTCGGCGAAAAAGCTCAAGGTGCAAATCGATGGGTTACTTGTACGTACTTATTGTTATAATGTTTGCTATTATACCTTATTCCATATAAAATAAGAAAAATCGTGCGTTTGTCATAACATTTCAAGGAAAACTATTATTATGAAACATAAAAATATTACGTCGTGTTACCGCTAGTGATGTGCAAATTGCGGAAAGTTTCCAAAAAGTTTGAAAAATCTCAGAAATTTCTAGAAGAAAGTTTCACACGGAATTAAGGAAATTTACGTACCAAAAGCATAAACGGCCTCCGTAGCCCAGTGGGTAGTGACTCTGCCTACGAAGCTGGAGGTCCCGGGTTCGAATCCCGGTCAGGGCATTTATTTGTGTATTTATCACGAATATTTGTTCCTGAGTTATGGATGTTATATATGTATATAAGTACTGTTACTGAGCTTACCGTGGGCCTAGGTTGATTTGTGTAAGATTGTCCCGTAATATTTATAATATTTTATAAAACTGTAACTCTTATACATACAGTTTTATGCTTCTCAGGTAAATTTCCATGTTGGAAAGTTTCAATTCCAATACAAAAATGAGTGAAATTTTCCTATGTTAAATTGCAGAAAAATTTCGCAATATTGGAAACTTTCCGTAGGCACATCAGTAGATACCGCCCTGGGTGGGCACTCTAATAGTGTTACGTTTTAAGGTCTGTTATTTTGTATTCGACGACCGCTTTAGCATAGTTGGTAGTGACCCTGCCTACGAAGCAAGAGGTCCTGGGTTCGAATCCCGGTACGGGCATTTATTTGTGTGATGAGCACGAATATATTCCTGAGTCATGGATGTTTTCTATGTATTTAAGTATGTATTTCTCTATATAAGTATCTATATCGTCGTCTAGTACCCATAGTACAAGCTTTACTTAGTTTGGGACTAGGTTGATTTGTGTAAGATTGTCCGCAAATATTTATTTATTTATTTATTATTCTTTGATATTCTAGAAAAACGTTTGTCCGTTAATATTCTAATGTTATATGGAACCAGGTATAGCTGATCCTAGCAAGGCTTCTGGTTCGAAATTCGTTCGCTCAGAAATCGTATTATTAAACTTAAATCTGCAACTTAATTGCGAAACTATCACAGTGGACGTCAGTCGGATCGGTTTCAAAATAGATAGAAACAGAATGACGTCACTTAAAGTTTCACGGTTAGATTGCTATAGAATGCTGGTGACATTTACGCAACATTTACACGAGGTTTAGTCATTGCGGCTGTTCAAGCAAAACTAGGCATTAGTTAACTATCTCGTAGTTTAACTATGAAAAACTTAAATAATACCAATTTCAGAATGTATCCTTATTCCTGAGTCATCAAACTTTCTTACTTTTTCTCATAAGTAAAACGTTAATTTCTTTACTTCTTCTTAATTAAAATCCTACATATTTTCTATTGTATACAACATTTGTTAATGCTACATTTATGGAACTAAAAACAATATAATATACAGTCTGTAGTCTAATAGATTTATATAATTTTTACATTATTGACAATTTCAGTCGAATTCTCCAATATCTATCTATACAGACAACCTTTCAAAATATCTACACATGCGTCTTATGTCAGTAACAATAAAGACTGTGTATAGATGTTTTTGAAAGGTTGTCTGTACAGATATTGGAGAACTCGACTGTACAATGCAACAAAGTGAAAAAATGGATACATGAATTCAAATAGGCAGTGGACTGTAGCTATTATAGTCGCAATGGCTTCGTGTAAATGATTGACTGGCATTTTGAAAACATTGGTATCATCACTATGTACATAGTTCATTACTTGGTTTCCCCTCGAAATAATGTGTACTCGCCCTTTGCAGCAATCGTGAATTAATGTTATTTAATCATTTAGTTAATAATCAAGTGCTTTCTTGTAGTTATACTTGGTGTATCTGTGTATAGCAATCTGTTTAATGTCGCTCATGAGAGTTTTGCTATATGAAAGGCCTAATTTCGTTCTAGGTTACCACAGTGCCAAATGTGCAAGACAGGTATATTCTATCCGAAACAGTAAGAGTAAATTCTGCTAAACGAACGCAAGCTTTTTGTTTGCGTTTATTGACAGGATTTATTCTTTCAGTTTCGGACGTACTATACCTGCACTGGGTCTTAGTCTTACAGTAAAAGGCTTATGGTTGGCTTCAGCATTTGAGTGCCCGACATCACAAAGATTGTGTTATTTCACTTACCAACGAGCATACACTTAAGGTGGTTCGATTTCCATACAAAACGTCTTTGGCCATTCGTAGGCTAACTAAATATAGATGATTTTGACAGCTGATGTATCGCTGTGTTTAACTGCTCTATAGTCCCCCGCGGCTATGAAGTCAATCCTGAGACATGCCTCTAGGGTGGAATATGTAATTTTTTCCTATGGTTGACATTCTCATTATTCAGAAACTTCATAGTTGCGCAATGTGTCAGGATTGACTTCATAGCCGCGGGGGACTGTAGTAATGACAGTAATATAATATTTGTGGTTAAGGGCACAGGTACATTGCAAGTCCGTTGTTTCACATTAAATATTTAAGGTTGCTTCAATTCCTTTCATTACGAGTCATGAAGGTGGAATCATTATATTGCCAAAGAGAAAAACTAGACTAGTGGATATATCAAAAAGTAGTTTAGTGAGGTTTGTACAATAGCTAGGTTGTAGGTAGGGTGTGGTTATTTTTTTTATGCGTACGTTCGGTTTTAGTGGGTTGTAGTTTTTTAATGTTCCTGTTAAAAACATTAATACATGCAATTTTAAACTAGGTGTAAATTTAATTAAATATAACCATTTTAATAACAAAATAATATGCAATCTTATAGTCGGCTCACTAAAACCAGACCCGCATAGATAGTGCAATGTGTTATTGTATTGCAAATGTTTCATTGTGTTGGTTCATTTCTACAGCGTAGGAATTGTTAAATCAGTTGTATGTTCGTCGATATTTTCTGTATATCTGTTTGGAGTTGTGATTCGTTTATTGTTTGTTTATTGTAAATAATAGATAAATGAGTTTATTGAATAACCTTCTTTTATTTCCACGAATCCTTCATTGTCTTTACAGTCCAGCATTCATATTTGTCATACTTAATTACAAAGCGGGCAAAAAACGGCCCATGAAAGTTGTCAGATATTTATGCGTGTTTTGTTGTGAAAGCTATTAATGCTGGTGACGACTATACAGTCGACGTCGAATATATGTTTACACTTTTATACATTATACTATACCTTGTTGACCTTGTTCCATGGCAATCAGGCGAGAAATGTATAGGTACCTAAGTATTTGACGTCGACTGAACTAAGAAGTCCAAAAGAGTACTGAAGTCTCCAATATGCTAGGCTAGCAAAGGGACATCCTATAAACTCATGATTATGATCAAGGATAACATTACCTTTTGAACGCCATTCTTCACGTACTAAGAACCTTTTATGAAAGACATAAGGTTGTTTTGACAGCGGATGTCATAACACTAAAAGGCGCTCTTGGCGCTTCGAGCACGACAATACAGGACGCCTTTATGCGTTAAAAGGGTTAATTATTTACTAGGTTACTAGGTAACTAACTCGAGTTTCTTAACCAAGCAAAAAAACTAGGTACTTGTACAAAATAAAGATATATTAGTACATTTACCACCAACCAATACCTTACAAAAATTATAACTGCGTTCAAAAAATATAACGATAAGTATTTACCTGATGTTTTAGTTAGTTATAGGTACATAATTCAAACTTAACTATTTGCACGCCAGGTAAGCGCGGTAGGTCCTTTAATCGTTTAGAACGAAAACACTAAGCATTATATACAACCATTATACAATTTACACTCAACATTGATATAAATGTATCTTAACTCGCATTCGTAGAACGTTATTATTTAAAATACAAGAATGTTAATAAAGACTGAAATATATTAATTTTACAGTTAAACAGACATTGTTTTATGCAACATTATAAATTGGGATAATTATGATTCATAATATAAATATCGAAGGGGGTCTGTGTAAGTGCATTTTCGATGTACAAAAAGTTAGTTTTAAACAGTTTTTTGCATGAAGGTAGGTACTAGATGTCGCTTGGGGTCAATCATTTTCTAAATTTAACTAAATCTGAATTTTCATTAATATATAGATTTTAGAAAGGTGTTCTATTACTATCGACATTAAAGCGGTTAATTGTGACACACTCAAAAAATATCGTTAGAGAGTACTGTAGGTACTCGCACAATTTGACAATAAATGATTTCTGATTCATTAAGGATATAGGTGTTGTGAAGGGAAGAGCATACCTACTGATACTACTTTTGGTTGAAATTATTAGAATTTGGACCTTCTCGCTTTGACCGAAACGTTTAATATAACAAAATAAATCAATATACATTAACATTTAATTATACAAATAGGTAGCTGACTCTCAAACACGACGAAATTGATCAAATCACTAATTATACCTACTCCAGGCAAAATACGGTTTTTAAAAACATTAATTTATAATAATAGCCTTTCTATTTATTCTAAAATCCAACAACCTTTCCACCCGGAAGTAATTGGGTATATAGATTTAAAGCATTCATTGCCTTTTTTGTTAGATTTATATTTAATATTTTAGAGCAAAATGTAAATTAACCAAAATAATGATTAATATTAACTTTTCAGGAGCTAACTAAGTTATATATTTTTTTGATGTTTGAAATTTTGTTCTTATTTTTGATGTCTGATATTTTGTTGGATTTTGCCTCTAGGTAAATATTTAAATGATAATATTATATCCGTTACATACAAAAAATCTGCTATTATAAATTATTTCCAAATTTGTAATTTTTTCCATACAGGTTGTCAGTTTATTGCCTGGACTAAAGTACCTACTACTAAGTGACACTGACGTTTAGCAGCACGGCTCTGACAGGAAGGCCCACGAGCTGTGTCGCGGCGACAAAGACTATCCGTCTCTTTCTTAGCGTTCTAATCAGAAAGAGATGGATAAGAAGCGACACAACTCGCGGGTGTGATAGCCGTGCAGAATCTATCAGTCCATCGGTAATAGGTCAGATTCGCCCAAACAGGAAGATCTATCTTAGTGTAAGGCCTGAGTAGACGCACGGAGCTGAGCGTTCGGCGGGGCGTGCAGCGGGGCGGGCGAGCGTGCATTCGCTTTGTGCAGCGTCTACTCAGGACACCAATTGGTGGAGTATTGATACGACTCATTTGTTTAACATGCACGTCGCACGCCCCGCTCCTCCGCACGCCCGACTCGAGCATCCACTCAGGCCTGACACTAACATTAATAAGATGTGAAAGTACCATGGACTATATTGAAATACAACATCGGTAGGGTCCACGGAAAGAACATGTCTAGTCACTGTTTTAAAAAAAATAGTTTTTAATGTCACGTAATAATTCATAACGAGCTCATCATTTTGACATTAAAATCTCATTAAAAAAAAATGTGACTAGACATGTTCTTTCCGTGGACCCTTCATCATCTGGTCTTATTTGGTCGAATTGATACTAAATCGTCATCCATAGAACCATTCTATTTCTTCTTGGAAAGTGTCCTCTGCTTCTCCGCATGCTGCACCAGATGTTTGTCTGTGGAGAGCCCCTTCCTCGCCCGTACGGAGTCCATGTAGGCCTTGGCTCGATTCACCCCGTCCCACTTTTCACCCCATTGGAGGTACTCCTCTTCGGTGCGGGGGCGCCAGAATGGGTCTATTTCGATTACCTGGAATAGAAATTAAATTGATTGAGTATGAATTAAGGTAAGGTTCCATTTGCATATATGTAAAGTATAATGGAATCTTAAGCTGACCGCTTTAGGTTGGTACTGTTAGTAGTAACCCTGCCTACGAAAGCTGACAGGTTCAAATCCCGGTAAGGCTATTTATTTGTTCATGAGTACGAATATTTTGTTCCTGATTCATGCATGTTTTCTATGTATTTTATATTAATTTATCTATACACCTAACTATGTATATCGTCGCCTAGTACCCATAGCACATTGCTTTGCTAAGTTGGACTAACTAGGTCGATTTGTATAAGATTGTACCCAATTTTGTATTTAAATTTAACATGCAACTGAAATAAACTCAATACTAATATTATAAAGAGAAAGTGGCACGAATGAACTAATAATCAGCGTAAAGATAACCTATGACCCAATTTTTATTAATTTCGAATATTTACTCACTATCCACTAATAAAGTACAGACATTAACTTTACGACACAGTGAATATCATAGTAGACAAAAAACGCCTAACTGATTAAGATGAGCAAAAAAATGCATCCGTAACTTATAATCGCATCAAACAAACATAAACACGGAGTAGGTAAATTTTATTCTGTAGGAAATCCGGCATTGCGCAACAAATTATTCATCTTTGCATGTTACATTTTTTACATATACTAGGTAAATCACTACGTTAGCAAACAGACGTGTGGCCCAACTTACAAACTGTATTTGCGATTATTTGACTTGGCCGACTTGCAACAAAGTAGCCCATTAAAAAACAATCCTACCGTCCAAGGTGATTTGAATTCGAATACCTAACAGTTTTCTAAAAAGTCGGCTACATTAAATAAACTCCACCATAAGTAGATTAGGCTGAGGTCTGGCGTTGAGTGAAGTTACTGTCGACCTCACAATAGTACATTGTTTAACAAGGGGCGTAAGAGAAATATTGCAAACGAGAGTCTATCAGAAGCTCGACGCCAGAGGCGGAGGGCTTTTCATGACTCGATTTTGCAATATTCTTACGCTCGTGTTATACACAATGTTTTTCATCACATTTGCGAGGAAATAAATAACTACAAAAGACAGAAAAATCTAGGTTTCATACAAGCGCACCAATCGAAAATTGACCAAATTGACAACTTCACTTCCGGATCAGTGCGAGTGGAGCGCGCAGCTACAATATTTCGATCAATCACAGAGCAGTATTCTTGCAGCGCATGGCCTGCTCGATTTTTATTCAACCAATCACAGAGCAGAATTATTGTAGCGCGCGACCACCTAGATTTGCTTTAACCAATCAGATCACACAAAAGCTCATAACTTTCTAGGGAGTTATAAAAATCCATAACTCCCGCGGGAGGTAAATTGGCTATAGCTGCTCTATACACCTGCCTATAATACGTGTACACCCTTTACGAGCAAGTGTGATGAAAAGGGCTGGACACTTTTGTACCGTATCGCTGTAACGTCATGTTAATGCCATACGAAATTTTTAATAAACGGGTGATAGCGACAAAGTATCAAGGTGTTCAGTTACTTATGGGTTCAACTGTACTTTTCCAATTGAGCTGCTCCAAATATGAGGGCAACGATATACCGGTGTGTATAAAGGATAAACTCCTCTAGACTGACCACAGATGTATGAATATAAGGAGATCGGACATGGCGGCCGATTTGTATAGAGTGAGCCTGTCGCAAGTACATTAACCCACACAACGCCCAAGTAATTGACAAGACAAAGCACGCACACATCTAAAACACACACACTTGTATACCTACACGCTTATTTGACAATAAACGCGCATCATATCAGGCATTTTGGGAAAAAACGTAATATTCTCTGCGATCAGCACGCGTGCACAGTATGGCAGTGTATGCCCATTGAGCATACAGCTGCGACACGGCCGCCGGCGGCTTGTCCTCTCTCTAGTATTCTATGCTCTGAGAGACTGACATATTAAAATGGACGAATCATTCAACTATTTACCTACTGAATTTTGCAACCGGATTTAGCCTAGTGGCTGTCCTGTCTATGAAGCTGATCCTGGGTTCAATTACGGTATAAACATAAACAGCTAACATTTGTGTAATGAGCATTAATATTTGTTTTCTGAGTCATATATGATTTGTATCTAGGTATAAGTATTACATATAAATATCTTAGTCTAGTATGTCCCTTCCCTACCCATTAAGTAGCATTATTGAGCTTACTGTGAGGTTAGTTCGATTTGTGTAAGATTGACGCCTAAAGGGGATGGGAACAGTTGAAACAAATCGTTTTTTTTTAAATTTGATCTACCTACTACTAAAACTGACACACCCTGGATTCAAAATTCTATTGCCGTTTAGTAGCTAAAAACATGCTCTTTCATTTGATATATTTTCTTCATCTCTCAGGTGATAAAAAGCAAAATTACGGACGATATAAGAAAAAATGTTTCAATCGTACCCAGTCTACCCTACTCGTATGCGACTTTCATTACATTACGGGGCTGTGTGGGTTAGCGAAATACGATGAATTCAAGCAAACCCCGCAATGTAATAAAACCATGCGAGTTGTTGCACCATGCAAATGGCCCTTAAGAGTGGTGTGACTTTTTGCAGCATACAATATCGATGCAAATGCTAATTACAAAAATAATCTATGGCTGTCGCAAATACGAAATTTTGTACAACACGCGTTTGTATGGCTACAAAAAGTCGCCGTGTGTAAGTCTCTTTACGAACAACGCGTTCCTTAAACGTCTGCTAGACGGCCGCCAACACGCCCCTCCGACCGAGCGACCTTGGTCGACACCGATCGCTGTAGTATGAAAATTTCCTGCATACAACTGTCTACACGGTCGGTGCGGACCAAGGTCGCTCGGTCGGAGGGGCGTGTTGGCGACCGTCTAGCAGACACTTAACAAGGATAGCCGAAAACTCTTACCTCCCAATGGCTGAAGAGTAGCTGCGGCGCCGCCAGTCCCGAGGTGTGCGTCCGCAGTTCCATCGCGAACTTGAAGCTCTCAGCCACCGGCATGAGGGCCTGCACGCGGAACGAGGCCGACCCCGTCTGCAGGTCGCTGCCGATGACGCGGCCGCCGCGCTGACCCAGCGCCGCGTACAGCTTGCCTGGTGACAAATGACAGTCGTTAATAGGTATAAGGGGGGATATTCATAGTACTTTATTTTCAAGGCATTAGGGTGCTGGATGCGAGTGGCCCAGGACCGGCCATTGTGGCACTCTTTGGGGGAGGCCTATGTCCAGCAGTGGACGTCTTTCGGCTGATATGATGATGATGAAAGTGCATGTTCAGATATTTACAGCGTTTTTCAAGAAAAGTGTACAATTTTTTTTTTTCAGTATTAGTTTTTTTTTGGTTTTTCTTACTCAGAATCTTTGATACTATCGATCCTCATATAATAAAAAAAGTGTCCTGAACATTCAATTCCAGATCGTCACATTTTTGTATGCAGTCTTTTTTAGGGTTCCGTACTCAAAGAGTAAAACGGGACCCTATTACTAAGACTCCGCTGTCTGTCCGTCCGTCCGTCCGTCCGTCTGTCTGTCACCAGGCTGTATCTCACTGATACCGTGATAGTTCCAGTTGAAATTTTCACAGATGATGTATTTCTGTTGCCGCTATAACAACAAATACTAAAAATAAAATAAAATAAATAATTTTATTGATAATGGTACGGAAACCTTCGTGCGCGAGTCCGACTCGCACTTGGCCGGTTATTTTTAATTTTGTCGTGCGTGACGCACTGGAAAAAAAAACTTACATAGTAAAATCTGGGACACCTTTTTTCTTGTATGAGGATCTAGATAGTATCTACGATTCTGAGTAAGTAAAACAAAAAAAAAACTAATTCTGAAAAAACAAAGCTTTGTACACTTTTTTTGAAAAACGCCCAAATTGGTATAAGTTTTTTGAGGGTTGTTGTAGAGGCTAGAAAGTAGGCAATAGATAGACGAGTGCGTTGCGAAGATACGAGTCTATCTATTGCACTTTTGGACGAGACATTAAGTATACATGAGCTTTTCACGCTTACTGCAAGAAAATGGCAAATAATTATAAGTATAAATATAAATTAAGTAAATTTATAATTAAAGATAAAGTGCAAGCATGACATAAATTCTTTGACTTGAATTGAATAGTTGTTGAGCTTCAAAAATATGCTTTAAAGACACTGCCGCAGAAAGGAGTTGGCATGTAAGTAAGTATACAGTGTGTAGGATCAAAATATTTAAAACATTCTTTCAGTAAAAAAATAGCACAAATGTCTAAAAAGCGATGTTTTCCAACTATTTTTGTAACCGTCAAGTGGCGTAAAAACCTCGTATCCGCGATTCGTGAAGCCAACAGGAAGCGAGGTTAAAAAACGAGCATCTAAAAAAGTTCGCTTCGTGGGCTCGGGTCTTGACCAAATATTCAAAGTGCAGTCGCGTAGAAAAATTCCTCGGCTCTTTAAGATTCGTCGCGGCCATTTTGAGATGTAAGGGGGGCTTCCGGTCACGGCCAGCATCCGGTTCAATAGGTCACGTCTCTGGGAAAATTAACGTGTCTTGGAATGTTTAGAATGCGTCCGTATTCACAAATAATCAGTGAGGAATGCTGTTATAAGCATTGGCAATACTTTTGGGCTCTGCGATGTAAAAAAGCCTATCATTCATTATCTTCCTGTTTCATTATTCCTGGTTTTTTAGACCCATCTATTTTATTTAGTTAAGTAGGTATTACAAGTTACCGTCAGATTATGATCATCGTATACCGATAAACTATAGAAACATTGTGAACTATCATTTCGTCCGTTCACAATTTAACGCATTTTCATGCAATCGCGAAGGTTAGACTTCCGGAAATTGCATGATTCTCAAAGGATTCAAAAATCAGTCTGTGACGGCGTACGATGCGGAGAATAAGCTATGTTTTGGTATATGAGTACTTTAAAATATCGTACTTTTTTGGAATCAGCGAAATATTTAGGTAGGTACCTACTGCGAATTTATATCAGGAATGTAATTGTTTATCAAATTAAAGAAAATTTTAGATTATCTCAAAATGTGAACAAACGATACAAATAAAATGAGCCGTAACATATCGAAAGTTGAGGCAGCAAGAGCACGTCTGTTATTTAGGCACGTAGGTAGATATTTGGAGGCGATCGGCAAAAACAAACGACTGGCGGTTTACGGACAAGAACCACGGGATGCTGGGCTCGGACTACACTGGAAATGATACGTTTTGGACTGCTCAGATCTTCCTACCTATAATTTTACAATAGTACATTACTCATCTAGGGCGGTAATAAGAAGAATTTCTCAGATCGTAGGTATTTGACGCTGAGACGAAGGCAAGGGCAATAAACATGCGAGCTGAGGTTTTTTTATTACCGCCCGTGGTGAGTATAAACTTTCACGCCTCCCTCTTCCCTCTGACTAAGCAATGAGATTCTAACGGGCGGTGATTGGCCACTTTACTGTGAGGTGTGATGAAAAACTATTTTACTAGGTACCTACCAGGAACTTGCTTTAATGAAAAATCTTATCTGTTTAAATTTTGCTATTCAAAAGTCGAATGTCAATGCCCGGCCCTGAAAGATATTATAATAATTTCAAAAAAATGTTGATGCCACCAAAAATTTCAAACGGACACTTTTTTTATTTTGCTGCTTGCTACTTATACGAGTATCATATCAGCATAGTATCACAATACCATTTCTGCGTGACATTATTGCAATGCAATAAATATGTGTTTTTGTCTACGAATTTAATTCATTTCATTAATAACCACCCAATAATAATAGTAATTGCAGTGTTGCAATTGAGTAAATATTTCATGGAATACAATACAAATTATAGGTACCTACTCGTATTGTTTGAAAATATCAAGAAGGGATTTTATATTGCAAGCAGGCAACATCAAGAGTTGGGCTATGATTCAACATACGATATATGCATGTGCGCGTTTTTGCTTTAATGTTCCACGCGGATTTCACATCACTCCATTTTTAAATACTTTGCTTCATTAATTTTTGGAATCATTCATACCAAACAATCATCATACCTGTACAGCAAATTAAATCTCTCCACACGTGAAAAGCGAGGAGCCTTAAGACTGATTAGTAACCAACACAACGCGTCCGCTTTTCGTGGCAGTTTTCGGTATGCTGCCACGAAGTGCTGGAATGATCTGCCACCACCTATCAAAAACTGTATATTCATTGCATCATTTAAAAATTAAAAAAATTAAAATGTATCTTATCAACCAACAAATATCTAATGCATAAGCGGACAATCCACATAGCTCTTGAATTTCAATATTACCTGTAAATGAAATCACACTTATACACCTGCATTCCATCATACTTACCTTAGACCATTTGTTAACTTACTTAGCTCTGAATTAATTACTTGCGCAGCGACCTCTCTTTCTCATTAATTAGGTTTTGTTACGTATAAGTTATAATTATTAGTTATATTATTTTAAGATCTGTATCTCTCTCTGGGTGCCCTGAAATCCAGCGCCTTTAGCATATATTGCTGCTGGCATATGATGAGTGGTATCCATTTTGGTGCATTTGAGTTTATGAAACAAACATGTGATTTTTTTTTCCAAATAAATATATTTCTTTCTTTCTATTTAAATTATAGTGTAAGTAAACAGTAAGTGTTATGCATGGGTGAAATGTAGGTATTATTGACTTTTGCTAAAGTTTTCATGTTGTTTCTCTATTGTTTCTCAGCCAATATCTTTTCAATACGTTGGATTTTTAAATGTATATTAAAGTGTAGAGTTTGGTACAAAAATGTGTAAGTATCCATATTTTCACCATTCTTTCCCGTCCTACATTCGGTCAACTTATGACAACGCAATAAGTTGAAAAAATAGATGCATCTTTTTGTAGCCGGGCGGCGCGGGCGGTACACGATACTTACAAGTAAAAACAATCGAATGCCCAGTATGAAGTGTAAAAATCAAGGTAACACATAACACTTCAAAAGTTGTGTTCTAACCTCAAACATTTCTCTCAATCCAAGTAATGAGAGGTGACGTAAGCTGAGGCTGTGTGCAATTTGACTCGGTCCAGAAGACCCGTTTCCTGTGGTTTCATTCAGTCAATACTTTATGAATGGCCAATCACCACGACTTGAGAAAACACGTATTTTGTACCGATCGTTTACCTCTTCAACGTCGTATCTAAATCAATTGTGGAGTAGTAAAAGCCACCTTGGAGAATGTATAATATGATTCATATTTCAATACCGCGCAAGAAAGGGTATGAGGTGTAGAAAGTAAACAGTTGGTACGCGTAGTGTAGTGGCAATGTTAACGAGTTGCACTTATGGGCATGAGTGTATATGCGTGTAGTTCTATATCACAGTAATAGGTGTGGGTCTTAATTTATTTCATGGCTAATTTATATTTTACATGGGTACTATGTAGTATACCTACCTATGTAAAATATAAATTAGTGAATGAATGATGACACATTTGTAGTGATGTTAATTGTTAGTGAAATTAGTGAGTGTGTGAATGTTCACAGAATAGGTATCTAGGTGATTCAATTTCAGATCCTTTTTTAAGTAATATAAAATGGTTATTCGACGTTAATATTAAGTTGTTATGCTATTCAACGTCATTGAATCATGAACAAATATGTAAAACGAACATTGAAGAAGTTCGTCAAAAAGAAGCATTGGCTTTAAACGAACAAAAAGGTATTCGAAAACATCAGTGTTGAAATAGTCCTGTTAAGGGGACGTAGGTTCGTGGTCTTCTCTCCCTCTCACTGAGCATAAGCGTGAGCGAGATGGAAGTGCGTGTTTGGAAGCGCGGATATCATGTTTTTTAATTTTATTTTTTTGTGCGTTTTAATAAATAAAAAAGTAATAGCTGATTTCCCTCAAACATGACATTGCCGATTTTAAGAACCAATTGTAATATGTTTAGCTGTTGTGCATAATTTGTTAGAATTTTTTTAAGTGTATTTAGACCTATGTTCGTGATTTTTTTTTATCGAGCGAAAGTCAAAAACTCATGATTCGAATAGCTGATTTCCCTCGAGAAAAGCCTCAAGATTGCTAATTAAATTTAGGGCAGCCGTATTATAATCCAAACAAGAGCTACGATTTTTTAAAAATCCGTTTTCGGAGCTCACGTTGCCTTAAATACGCATAGTACCTACATAATTATTTAGCTGCATTTTAAAATGAAGTATACAGTCAGTTACCAGCAAGGGCAGCAATTGGGTTTTTAATAGGGTAAATTAACGTACTTCTTTAAATTAACCATGACCCTAATGTAATGAGTTAACTGAAATTCCGACTTTATAAATATTCTAACAAAATTTAAATTGCCAGCAATGTACAGCAATTCAATTGACAAGTAAGTGTAAATGAAAGCTCTTCATACTTTGTTTAGTACGACGTCATACACCTAGTACATTGAAGGTTCGGATTTTGGAAATTTAATCGTGCAGTTAATTTACATAACTATGATTTGCACAATGCCTGTAAACAATTGCTCATGGAACATATTATTATCAGCCTTAATAAATGCCCGCGTGCTGGTAATACACTGTATATGTGCAATATACTTATTATCAAAACACACTGTTTTCGCGGCAGTGTCTCTGTGGCTTTCAATAGACACTGCCGCGAAAATTACGCTTTAATACATTGTACGTGGGTGTGTAATTATTAGTAGGTATTATTTTAAACATGTCACGAAAGTTTAAATTCGGTTATTAGAGAATTTTAATAGATTAAAAATGGCCTTCCTCCGATGGATTCCTAGATATTGGATTGGTAGTTAGTATTAGATAGGTATTACATGCATAAAAAAGTGTCAAGTCAAGCAACAAAGTCAGTAGCCAGACATAGTAAACGTCTCATTCTTTTTAGGATCAGCTTGTCTACGGACGCGTTTAAATAGCAAGCATCCATAATTATATGTTTCCAGCCGACATAAAACCGTTGCGGCCTATATCGTCCGGATAACGGGCGAATCTCTTAGGACATCCGTCTGTCACGAGTAACACGACGATTATGCCACTAACGGGACTTGCGACATTTATGTTATAATGCTGTTTTTATATAGGAACCTAATTAGAGAAGAATCGGTAAGGGAACAGCAAGGCTAGCTAATAAGTTGCTGTCAAAAGAGAGGTTAGACATGGCGGCTAAATGGACGTTATTGTAGCATTTCGTTACACACGTCGAATAGCAAAAGACAAGTCACAGGAGAGGGGCTTCATAGTCATGGACATGTTACATAAATTTACTCAGATTTAAAGCCAATTTTTTTAGTCTCCTTTAAAAAAAAAGAACTGATTTTATTGAGGTCGCTAATGAGACTTAACCCCACGAATTTTTTTTTAATTATTGGGTTTATCTTATCCCACGTTTACGTTCGATTGGACCAAATTACAAGGATTTTGCTTTTATTGGTCGTTAAAATTGTATACAGCGTATGACATCCATTAGAATATTAGAACATACATTTTAAGTAACGATAGCTTTCGGTGCTGTGAATCGCTTCATCGAACAAATAAAACAATTAGATACCTTTTCTAATGGCGAGTTATTAATGTTTTAAATTTTCTCAACCAACATATGTGTATACATATTTATGATGCTGACTGTAGTACCTACTGCTAACATTTATTTGACGTTTCAGAGAAGCAGAGCATAGAGAGAGATAGAGAGTTTCAGAGAGAGTTTCAAATAATACTGTCAGTTGTTTGTTAGCTTTGTTACCAATACATTGCGAAACAAATATTTTGTATGAAAAAAAATGTATTGGTTTTTACTTGAGATAACCAATTTACGTTCATTAGGGCTTATACTTTCAGCCCATAAAATATATGTTCTTATGGAAGACACATATAACTAAATGAACATGGAACTTAATTCATTATTACGTGAAATTTATATGTTTTTACCCGTGGGAAAAACATAGGCACCGTACAGACTGATGTTTGTAAACAACTGTTTGTCTTGCTCCAAGAAAGTGCTTATGGAACCTTCGATCACCAATGAGCCTTTACGCGAACCGTCGATAGCTATCAACAACTCTCTGGCATCGAATCATTCGAAACGGAACTTCACTCTCCTCCACTACTCGCATCGTCTAATATTATGTTATAGCTTTCCCGTCGTCAATATAGTTACGTTTTATCTCATTAATTTATAAGATAACTAATTTTGGACACAGGAAAGACTCTCACCTAAATCTCTGTATGAGGTTAAGATGAAATGGGTAAGGAGATTAAAACGAGCAACTCATCTCAAGTTGACATTATTTGGTGACGGTAATGACTCGAACTCAATTCGATTAGGCGTAATATTTACATACCAAAGACGAGGACGCGTTGCGTGCGTGGCGAAGTTTCAATAATCTTTCGGTCGCAAATTTTATCCCGACGTCGTAATTCGTTAACAATGGCCAATATTTTCGAGCGGTATTGTAATCTAAAGTCGAATGAACATTATGACATGACTTCCAGGATGAAATCAGGATGAAACTCGCTACCGTGATTAGGAGAAGAGGCGGGATGCGGACGTCACGCCATCGTCTGCGTGCTGCACTGTTGCAGAACCTACGAAAGGACGGAACACGGACGCAGCGATATACCTACTTACAGTAAAAAATAAATATTTTTTCGACAATCTTACACAAATCGATCTAGACCCAAACTAAGCAAACCTTGTACTATGGGTACTAGACAACGATATACATAGGTACTTATATAGACAAATATATACTCAATACTCAATCATTTATTGCAATATCACAAAAGTAGGTACAGATGTTAACTTAAAGCTACAGATCATTGTGAACCCTGTTGGGCACTGCAATGTTAGGGAGAGGAGGACTTACTGATCGTTTATAATGTATCTTCTAAGTATTCATTTAGTGTGTAATAGGATTTATTTAGTAGTAGTTGCTTTATTTTGTTTATGTACATTGTATCGTCTTCTTCTTCTTTTATAGAGTTAGGTAAATTATTATAAATCTTAATAGACATTATTAATGGGCCTGAGGATAGCAGGTTTAGTTTGGCGGGCGGTGGAATGAGTCTGTTCTTATTACGGATAGGTCGTGAAGAGGGAATGTCTTCGCGTTTTATATAGAACTCTTTATGTTTCCGTACAAACTTGCATGTCTCAAATATGTATATACTAGAAAGAGTTAGTAATTTATGTTTTATAAAGTAAGGCTTGCAGCTGTCAGTTTGCTTGATATTGACCAATATTCGGATTAGTTTTTTCTGGATGGTGAAGACAGAAGTCTGTATACTTAAATACATAGAAAACATCCATGACTCAGCAACAAATATTCGTGCTTAACACACGAATATATGCCCTTACCGGTATTCGAACCCGGGACCTCCGGCTTCGTAGGCAGCTACCAACTGGGCTATAGAGGTCGTCGGCTACAGTGTACCAAAACTCTCGTATTATACTCGTCTTCGAAGAAATTGGATCACTTCACAAGGGCCAACGGCCAAACATGGCGAAGTGATTCGGTTCCTTCGCTCGCCATAGATGTGATGGGGGTGCAAACGCAACTTGGAGTAGAAAAGCTTGAAGGGAGGTTCGCACGGCAGCACTCACGTCTCTTTAATACGACCTTGTTGAGATTATTTCATGTGGACGACTTTCTATAAACTGTTTGAAGAATTGGAACCTTCTACCTTGAACGGTAGAGTTGCTTTTGAATGGACTACTTTGAAGCGATTCGGCCAAGTCAAATAATCTCAAGAATCGCGTCCGCGCCTTGTCCGTGACGCCCCGCCTTACATCACGTCGGTATGTCATGCAACTTAGTTCACCACAAAGTTCTTAGTACCGGTAAAAACCATTGCGCCGTGGCGTGTGATTGAAGGGCAGAAGACTGGCGTCAATAAATACTGGTCCATTTCCTTTAGCCGCCAGCCGCCGCGCCGCTTCCGTCCCGAGAGCCTCCTTAGATGGATGTAAGTGCATTTGGATGCCGATGTACATACGGCGTTTTGAGCCGCTCGAAAGCTTAGAAAAACTAAATAACCACGGCACAGGACAAGGATTCTGGTTCTTACGACGACCTCAAATTGGAAACGGGGGATATGAGACAATTCTTGACATTTGTTAAGCTGCGTTGTATGTGAATTGTCATCTTAGTAAGATCTTGATGAGATTGTATAGGAGGATTTCGTAAATAATTAAGTAACGTAGGCCTAGTTTATAACTTTTTTGCTGCCAAGCATGGTCTCAAAGAACTTCGAATGTTATGTCCATCGAATTTACCTACAGGTACAGACAAGGCTATATACATTTATTAAAAAAAAGCGAATAAGTAGCGTAGTAGTCGAAATAATATACATCAAATGGACATTTTGTGTTAGCTAACGCCATATTTAAAAGCTGTTATATACAAATACACCTCAGGCTCCAGCCTGGATATGCTTCGTGCCAGATTAGCGTGCGTGAGCGAATTAAGTCCGATCGGAACTGGATGTGATTTAATAACTCAACCCTTCCGCTGCAGCACGAGAAACATGCAGTCATTTGTTTATATAATGTTTTAATAGATTACATTTGTTTAATTTAATCGCATGTTTATCGAACTCGATTGCCTAATTTATGGGCATTTTTTAATTTTTCTTGTACCTTGATGTTTTTGGCTTGTCCAGTGCCTTCGATACCCTACAAATACGAAACACGTTGAAAAATTGACTTGTAGCTATTTTAAAACGTCAATAATATATCTAAAATGTAGATAAACCCAAAAAACCTATCATTTAGCATTCAATTTACCACATTTTCTTGGTTTTTCTGGCTGCCGACCCTCGATTTTTGCCTGTCCACCTGTGGAAAGCCAACTTCAAGTATCGATTCGAAGTATTAGGACTTGTATATTGTTCCTGGAAATACTTGTTTCTGATAGTGGAAAACATGAATTTTCTTAAACCAACCTTATATTTATCTCGCTAAAGTGTTTTTTAAAATCTACGCGTAATGCTGTGTGTAGCTCCGCAATCATAATATACCAGTGAATTTTGATGTAATAAAATTCAGCAATAACTTAGGAGATTTTACAATTTTTTATTGAACTATCAAGTCTATGTTAGACTCCTCAGAATCCTATCATTACTAGTAAGCGAAGTGGCTATGTAAAAAAGTACATTCGGCAATACAAAGCTTGTGTAGCCGACTGAGCCAAAACTGAAGTTCTTGCTGCCAGAAATGTGTTTTTTGATTTAAAGATAAAGTCCTATTCACGTTTATCATTTGAATTTATATCAAGTCGTGACGCGATTGACTAACTTAATGACAAATAATCGTAATTGCGACTATTATAACGCTGAGCGATTATGTAACTGACGCAAGAACAGCTATGAGAATAGTATTTTGTGACACACAAATAACAAGAAACTCGACTCTTGTTACGGCCAAAGTAGCTGTCATTAGCGATCTGTGAAATATTACTTTTCAAATCGGGTTGCAGGAATGTCCAACTATTGTCATGATTAAACAAAAAAAAACAGGATAGTTTCTTGTAAACGAAAATTTGAATATATGTAGGTATATGATTTTATTACTCTGCTGGGATTTGAAGAGCCACAAAGTTAAAGTGGACTTAATGATACTACAGGTTTGACCATGTCAGGCAAGAACGAGATGTTAAAAAGCGGCCAAGTGCGAGTCGGACTCGCACATGAAGGGTTCCGTGAAATAAATTGCGGTTTACGATTTATGACGTATTAAAAAAAACTACTTACTAGATCTCGTTCAAACCAATTTTCGGTGGAAGTTTACATGGTAATGTACATCATATATTTTTTTTGTTTTATCATTCCCTTATTTTAGAAGTTACAGGGGGGGGGGACACATTTTACCACTTTGGAAGTGTCTCTCGCGCAAACTCTTCAGTTTAGAAAAAAATGATATTAGAAACCTCAATATCATTTTTGAAGACCTATCCATAGATACCCCACACGTATGGGTTTGATGAAAAAAAAAATTTTGAGTTTCAGTTCTGAGTATGGGGACCCCTAAAACTTAATTTTTTTTTTCGATTTTTGTGTGAAAATCTTAATGCGGTTCACAGAATACATCTACTTACCAAATTTCAACAGTATAGCTCTTATAGTTTCGGAAAAAGTGGCTGAGACATACGGACGGACAGACAGACGCCATTTGGCTACGGAACCCTAAAAACAATCCCGAATAGTATCCGAGGCTATTTTCATAAATCTCACAATGAATACACACGTGAACTGGTAGACTGATACCCGATCCAAAAGGCGATGCACCGGAAATGCAGAGTATGGTATGTCTACATAAGGCGTATTTGCCGTGCGGTCAGGTAAATAGGTGATTTTAGAAAGGCTTAAGGTTCTGAAGCTAAGCAACAAAAATATTGGAAAATACCTATATTGAAAAAAATGGTAAAAGATTGGTTTAAAAAGTTGGGTGGAGGCTATTTTTATTTTTAAGTTATGAAACAACTTCATTGTTTATACATTTTTCAGAACAATAAACAGTAAATGTTTATGTCAAAATATCTTCTAAGGAGGCTATTTTAAAATTTAAATTCACTTTTCTGCTTCTAAATTGTAAGTGATATGATATTTTTACAATTCAAACTATGATACGTTTTGACAAAAAAATATTTTTTTACTGATTTTCGCAAGTATCCGCGCTCGGGCGAAAAAAACAGCATACAACATGTTACCGAAACAACATTTTGAGGGTTATATTCGCCTTAATTGCACGATAACAATTGCTAGAAGTAGTACTAAAATTGACATGTCATGTACAGTCGCCATCACATACATAGGTACACTATAGGTGTTCAAAAATATCGGCACATGCACCCTAATGCCTTGAAAATAGAGGTGTGTTCCGATGTTTGTGACGTGCTTGTTTGCTCCGATGTATGGGATGGCGACTGTACATATCCTGCCAACCCCGATTCGAAATACAGGCGTGAGTTTATGATTTTTTTCCGTAGGTCACATTCTACCTTAGTTAATCCGTAAACCTTTGGAGCGCGAAGTTGGCTTAATGAGGATGTTAAGCTGATTAAATAAGCGGGGGTTTAACAGTAGGCGCCTGGCCAAGGCTCTTTAAAACTCGTTAACCCTACAAACGTTGCGAGCATGTAATTGTTCTTGTTCCGTACTCAAAGAGTAAAACGGGACCCTATTACTAAGACTTCGCTGTCCGTCCGTCCGTCCGTCCGTCTGTCTGTCACCAGGCTGTATCTCAAGAACCGTGATAGCTAGAGAGTTGACATTTTCACAGATTATGTATTTCGGTTGCCGCTATAACAACAAATACTAAAAACAAAATAAAATATATTTTTAAGGGGGGCTCCCATACAACAAACGTGTTTTTTTTGCCATTTCTATAGATAATAGAACGGAGTCGTGCGCGAGTCCAACTCGCACTTGGCCGGTTTTTTTTATACGACGACGGTGGCAAAAAACCGTACGGTCTGCCCGATGATAACACAGATCAAGAAGAATCACAAGCGCATTGCCAACCCTTTATGTATTTGCAGATTCGTTGTGTTGATAGCTAGAGATTTTTTATGAAAATAAATATATATAGCTAGAGACGAAAGCGGGTCCCTCCCTCTCAACGCAATACACCCTCAGAGTTCTGGCGACCTTATACTCACTGCTAGGAACATACTTTTCTTTCTTAACTTTTCAGGACGTCAAAAACATCGCATGGAATCCATTAGGTAAAGTCAGGGTTGTTTTACAACAATAAGTAGTGAAATATTTACGGTTTCCGAAAATAAAATAGGTATGGGAAATATAACTAAGGCGATATGCATAATTCATCATGATTATCATCATATCAGCCGAAAGACGTCCACTGCTGGACATAGGCCTCCCCCAAAGAGTGCCAAAATGACCGGTCCTGCGCCACCCGCATCCAGCGGACTCCCGCGACCTTTACCAGGTCATCGTCCACCTTGTGGGGGGCCTACCCACGCCTCGTACGTGGTCGCCACTCGAGAACCTTTCCGCCCCAACGGCCATCGGTTCTACGTGCAATGTGCCCCGCCCACTGCCACTTAAGTTTAGCGATTCGGAGGGCTATATCGGTTACCTTGGTTCTGCTGCGGATATTAGCCTCATTTCTGATGCGATCACGCAGAGAAACTCCCAACATAGCCCTCTCCATTGCCCTTTGGGTGACTTTGAGCCTCTTATGAGGCCCATTGTAAGCGACCACGTTTCAGTGCCATATGTCATCACTGGCAACACACACTGGTCAAAGACTCTCGTCTTGAGACACTGCCGGTGGCGCAGGACCGGTCACTTTGGAACTCTATGGGGGAGGCCTATGTCCAGCAGTGGACGTCTTTCGGCTGATATGATGATGATGATGATTAAAAGCTTACTAAGCGTTTAATACGCCGTTGGTTCTTGGTAAATCATTAGAGCCATCTTCTCTAATTAGACCTTGGTTCGAGAGAGAGTCCCTGACCTGGCTACTGGGTACCGAACGCTGCCCAGCCGAGTCGGATTCGACGATTAACCTCTTTCTCGAAGTTGGACCTACATACCTAACTGGACAGTCTGTCCTAGGTATACATAATCGTCTACAACTTCAAGCGTAAAGTGTCCGATTGTAATGGGAGTTGGTACTACAAGGGCATTTGACATGATCTTCGACTTTAGGCGACCGCTTTAGCCTAGTTGGTAGTGACCCTGCCTACGAAGCAAGAGGTCCTGGGTTCGAATCCTGGTAAGGGCATTTATTTGTGTGATGATCACGAATATTTGTTCCTGAGTCATGGATGTTTTCTATTTATTTAAGTATTTATTTCTCTACATAAGTATCTATATCGTCGTCTAGTACCCATAGTACAAGCTTTGCTTAATTTGGGACTAGGTTGATTTGTGTAAGATTGTCCGCAAATATTTATTATTATTATTATTTATTTATCATTTCTTAGACCAACTCGCTCGGAAGCTTTACTGAGGTCATCGAGCATCGTACTTAAGTCCTCCATGGTCTCATGGTATGCATAATTGGCAAAAATTAAATGCCAATCCAATGTAAACCTTCCGGAACCCATTTACGTCCTGTAAGAGATTATGCAGATCATCTCTAACGCAACAGGAGGTTGAACCAAGGGTGATAAGATAATTCCAGATATGATTGAAAGTTGAAACAGACACGTTAGTTGTTGTGTCGTGAATTTAAATTATAACTAAAAGAGTAACATAACTAAATATTGAATCCTGTTATATTATTCCAACTAATTAATAAATAAATTAGACGAATTTATATTATTCAAATACAAAAAGAAAAAATATAGTTTAGACATTTTCAACCTAGAATATAAAAGTGAGAATTATTTTTATCAAAATTACATTAAATAATTGTACTTAAGTGTTACATCCACAGATGTATGAATATAAGGAGATCGGACATGGCGGCCGATTTGTATAGAGTGAGCCTGTCGCAAGTACATTAACCCACACAACGCCCAAGTAATTGACAAGACAAAGCACGCACACATCTAAAACACACACTCTTGTATACCTACACGCTTATTTGACAATAAACGCGCATCATATCAGGCATTTTGGGAAAAAACGTAATATTCTCTGCGATCAGCACGCGTGCACAGTATGGCAGTGTATGCCCATTGAGCATACAGCTGCGACACGGCCGCCGGCGGCTTGTCCTCTCTCTAGTATTCTATGCTCTGAGGTTACATCCGTTAGTGTACGGCCTGAGTGGACGCGCTCAGCTACAAGCGGGGCGTGGACCGGAGCGCCCATATAAGTATACCTACTTTAAAATTGCATTTTCTCAAACATGCAATGAAATATTCTCTTTACGTTCCTTATAATAGACTCGGAAGTATCCTTTTTCGGGCGCAGCATCTCGAGGCGGCCTGAAATGGGATTTCATACAACTTCTCAGGCCTAGCAAAGTAACTTTTTAATTTCTTTTCATTTAATTCCACTATTTGTGGCACAGCATCACGGCATTCAGCCATGAAAATTAGTTTGATTTGAGGATTTTTATTTATTTATTTCATTGCATGTTTGAGAAAAGCACTATACATGCCTCGGCGTGAAAACGGATTCCCGGCCTCGTATCTCTATCCGTCTATACCTGCGTGGCCAGAAATCCGTGTTTTCCCAGCCTCTGATGTAATGTACTATTGTTTTATATGGACGCTGCGCACGCCCCGCTCGTAGCGGAGAGTGCATTCAGGCCGTTACACTAAGACTGTTACTGAAAAGGTATCCACTCATCTTTACCAAGTACCTAGACACTGCTCTTCCGAGGATACCCTTATAAGAGAGCGCTCCTGTATGCGATTATTTCTTACCATTTTATCACTCCCCGGGTGTCCCCGGGAAGCGCGACCGGAAGACCTGCGCGCGCGCAGCCTCCACCGGTGATACGAGTTTCCTGCATTTGCCGCCCACTCACCGCACTACGCGATGCATGCATCGCACAGAACGAAAAAAAATATATATTCCGTGAAGCCTCGAGTGCGCGAACAAAATAGGTACAGTAAGGCATACCTACAAAGTATATTATATTTGCGTAAGACTCTATGACTAATATAAAAACTCGTGCGTAATCGGCCATCTGTTAAGGTTTTGTAGTCGAAGACAATTAAGTCATTGTTAAATGAAGTGGACTCTTAACTAAAACTCAGCGACATTGTCGAGAAACGACACAAAAAAATCATTCAGATCGCTTCCTCTTTACGGAATGTCGAAACGAAAACCTGAAACGATAGGTATTTATTTGTGCTACTTATAAGCCCTTATTAGGAAACGCAGAATCGAATAATTTATAGTGTTTTTCAACCTTTTTCATGGCGCGATCATCCATGGATCCTAAGCTCAGAGCATAGAATACTAGAGAGAGGACAAGCCGCCGGCGCGGCGGCCGCGTCGCAGTTGTTAGCTCAATGGGCATACTCTTCCATACTGTGCACGCGTGTGCTGATCGTAGAGAATATTACGTTTCTTCCCAAAATGCCTGATATGATGCGCGTGTATTGTCCAATAAGAGCGTATAGGTATACACGTGTGTGTGTTTTAGATGTGTGCGTGCTTTGTCTTCTCAATTACTTGGGCTTTGTGTGGGTTAATGTACTTGCGACAGGCGCACTCAATACAAATCGGCCGGCATGTCCGATCTCCTTATATTCATATTACATCTGTGATCCTAAGGGTAGGATGGAAAAATATTTTGCGACACCCCACCCTTCTCTATTTTTGCTTATATAATTTTATTTTATATTCATATCAAATCCCTACATAAGTTAACTTAAAAATTCAAGTAGCGGCGACCCCCTACAAGAGGCTACGCGACCCCTCTGGGGGTCACGACCCACAGGTTCAAAAACACTGATTTAATGCATACCATGCAAGATGCCTTGGGGACACATCTATAAAGATGCGTCCCCAAGGACAAGGGCGTTTAGTAGTTATCTACTAAGTTTTATAAAGAGGAAAAGCCTGTGAGAGTTAATCTTTGTACGTTTGTGGGTGTGCCTATAGGGGTAACTCCGGAACCACACCCAATTTAAAAAAAATCTTTCACCTTTGTATAGAATAGACTTTCTGGAAGATCATTGGATATATTTTATCCCGCGGGTTTATCCTATTCTTTCCAAGAAACGGGCGAAGCCGCGCAAGCAACTGTTAAATTATATATTTACAAAAGGTGCGTGTGCTATTTGCATGTCACATCACATATATAGATAATTAGAGCGCGGTGGGCAGAAGTCACCTTGTACGTCGCCAGTAAAGGAGTTGGAAACTAAATTGTCTTTTCAATTAGTAAAGTTGTCGTATGTAGGTTTTGCGGTAACCGGGCAGTCTTATTCACAGTGTGTTGAGGCAAATAAAATGTTCAGCCATTTTTGAAGTGGATACTTCTTTGCTCGCGTTCTTGTATAGGGGTACAGTTCAAAATGTATCACGTGACTTCCGGAATAACTTTTTGTTGAGAAGCCTAATCTGATTTCAAATAATTGTTTGTTACATGTCATCCTTCATTATTTGCCATTAGTTGTTAATCACAAAATGTTATTTAGTTTATGTGGCGGACATGAAAATAATGCTGACATGACCGCCATTTTCAATGTATCGCGAGTCAAATGAGCAACGTCAGTCAATGTTGCCATGTAGGTTTACCGATTTATCTGTACTTATACAGATTTTAGTGAATTAATTCAGATATATTAAGGTTCCATAGCCAACAAAAAAGTATATATCCACTTAAACTTAATTAACGGTTGTATCTCCGACACAACCCGGTTCTTTTTTTAACACTACGACGATGGCAAATAAATACACGGCCTGCCTGAAGGTATGCAGACACCGTCGCTTATGAACGCTTGCGACACCAGAAGAATCACAGGCGCGCTGCCTAACCCTTATTGGTTTGAGGATTCATTGCGTTGACAGCTGTTCTGTTCTGGTGAATCATCCAGCCAGCAGTTCTGCTGCAAGGACTCGGAGGTGCTGACTACGGGAGCGAGGAGGAGTTAGAGCAAAGTAACGCACGTACCGGAAGGCGCGGCGTGGGTAGGCCCCCCCACAAGGTGGACTGATGACCTGGTAAAGGTCGCGGGAGTCCGCTGGATGCGGGTGGCGCAGGACCGGTCATTTTGGCACTCTTTGGGGGAGGCCTATCAGCCGTCCAGCAGTGGACGTCTTTCGGCTGATATGATGATGATGATGATGAACGCAGAAGGCTCGCTTACCCCATCTATTGAAGCTTGTGCGGCAGAAAGATAATGATGGGGTATGAGAACCTTAACCGTTCACCGTCTTAACCGCAAATAGTTAATAACTAGGGTAAGCGGGCTTGTTTGGCCGTGCTGAACCGCCCGGCCGTAGGCAACCTGCCCGAGGCACCGGAGAGCCAAGTAGATAAGTAGGACGAGAGTGTAGGTGTGCAGTCAGGATGGTTGGAGAGACGGGAGTTGGAGCCGACCCGAATAAAAGCATCGTTAAGCCAGCGTGGGGTATACTTATATATTAGAGACAAATCCAGGTCCCACACTCTTAACACAGCGCATCCTCGGAAGCTCTGGCGACCTTGCTCACTACCAGGAACACAACGCCAAATACCCATAGAGCAAGTAGTAGTCTATATATTAGGGTAAAACCATTTTATCTTTCCTTTGGACACAAAGTTTTAAGGCCTTTTGGGGCCTAAATTACAACACTTACCCTGAGTAGTGCAATAAATACAAATAGTGTACAGTCACCTGAAATATTATTTAACAGGACAAGGAGCAACCGCAATTTACTATCAATAGCAAATAAACTTAACCTACTAATTCCCAAGTGCGAGTCGAACTTGCGCACGAAGGGTTCCGTACCACTATCTATAAAAACGGCAAAAAAAAAAAATCACGTTTGTTGTATGGGAGCTCGTTAAATAGTTATATTATTCTGTTGTTTAGTATTTGTTGTTATAGCGGTAACAGAAATAGATCATCTGGGAAAAATTCAACTGTCTAACTATCACGGTTCATGAGATACAACCTGGTGACAGACAAACAGACGGACGAACAGCGGAGTCTTAGTAATAGGGTCCCGTTTTACCCTTTGGGTACTCCCTAAAAACGCATCTAAACTATTGTAGGTACAATCACGCCAGTGAAGATCTAGGTGAATTAAACCAATATAAAATTACTACCTAAATTCATTAATTTCATACAACTTTAATCAAAATAAGATTCTTGCAGGCCTTGCGTAACCAAGAGACGAACAAGCCGCAACTAACGTTTCATACTTTACGCACTTGCATTGAGGTGTCAATTTCACAATAAAATAACTTGCATAAATTACGGAACCCCATCCAAAAATGACACAAGTATCCAAAATGTTAAGGTATTTAAGTCATTTTTAAGGTTTTGAAATAAAATGTATTCATCTAAATGCATCTCAGAATAACCAATGTTTTAAAAGCCGCAGAAGGAGGCACAGGTTGTATCAGATGTGGGTTTGTGTGGGCTTGGAACCCACTACCCTGGTATGTAGGTGGTGTTTACCAGAGTTACATAACGTATCTTACGGCATGCGGACCAGATTTTTATACCCACGTTGTAAATAGGTGTTAATACCGGAGACGAGGTAAATCTGATTGATTCAATTTGAACGGTCATACGCTGAGAATTAAATTCTAAGACTCCTAGGCGATTAATTCAACATGAGTTACTTATAGAATACGTAGACAAAATTAAATTTTGTGAAATAATTTCGTTATAAATTGAGTTCTATTGAATAATCAGAATGTTCAAACTGCCTCATTACTTAACTTGAATTGTATGATACTTAATCACAAGTTATTTGCAATTTAAAATATATATTAAGGTTTACAATATTTTGCACTGGCAATACTGTAATGTTAGTAAGTACCTACCTATATGTTTTTCTTGAATTATACCATATTATATCGAAAATTGTTTGCAATTTAAATTGTATATAAATTTTGAATATGTTTCTGTCAACATTAAAATTTTTGGTATGGTTGTTATTTTCTAAGCCGTCCGTTCTGCAGTGCGGCGTTCTTTAGTGCGGAACGGACGGCTTAGAAAATAACAACTATACAAGCTTTTATTGCCATCTACTCATTGAGACGATTCTAACGAGCCCAAACTCAACGGTGTTACGTCGGTTACTGAATTCCCATGCCCACCTTCTGTCTCCATCATCAGCTCGATGGTATCATAATATTGAATGATTATTCAAACTATACTAATACCCAAAATTGCAGCTCAATCGGTTGAGGTGAACTGGTTCAAAATCATTGACATACTATTACTACGTATAGACTGGCAACCCAGAACATTTTTCTTGACGTTTTACAATCAGGCCGCCATCTTGAAAATCAAAGAGTATGTGAATGTGCAGTAGATGCGTCATTTTTCTGAATTTAGATTCAGATAAAGCCATAGCGTGATTTAGTACATTCGTATAAAAAAACTACTTATTGATTTAAAAACGAATCACATCATCGACATTTGGTATTTGTAATTTTTTATACTGGATATCTTTATACTTCCCGAGGATGCACTGTTAGACCAATCAAATTAGCTTACCCTGGACATAATTCGTAAACTCGTTGTTTTTATTGTTTTATCGGATTTTACTATTCAGTGTCAAATATTAATGAAATATATTAAGTAAAAAATCCGCGATCGTAACCGTAGTTAAAAAAAACACGAGTTAACGTACACTACCTAACTTTTTCCTAAAAGTAAAAAAGGTAACCAAGTACCTTGTTAGTATAACTTTGAGGTGCATTCAAATTCGATCACTTAATAGCAAAATTAAACTGATATCAAATTCGCATATACGTTTTTTTTCACAGTTTTCCTCTGATCTCATTATCTAGACAAGCCAAAATGGTAACTATGATGTTTTTATCTGTTTAAGGTATATTGCGTCTTTTTAGACATTTAAGACAATAATTAAACATTTATTTTTAACGTTTTAATAATAATGTATTTCTCAGTAATTATAAATAGTAACTATGAATTTTTTGTTTACTTATAGCCTTTTGTGTACGATAATCATGTTTTCATCAAAATTAAGCATGTTAATTTCACGCTTAAGAAATTGAAAATTTAATTGAAAATACTCGCGACCTTGTCGTGGAGTCAGATGCATGCGGTGGGTGCGAGGCGGGGAGAGAGTGGGGCGCCAGCGGGCGAGCGCACGGCGAACTCGTCTTAACGAGTTTATTTCAATTACGTGTTTTGCACCGACCGCGCCGTGTACAAATAAAACAAATATAACGGAATATCCTAATTGTAGGATTTTTAGCTCTAATGAAAAATCACAGTTTGTCCCTTACGCCCTTTGAAAACTCTGGTCCAAAGGGCGTAAGGAACGATTGATTTGCTTTTATCATCGAAAACATAAGTAAACTCTTAACTGTTAAGTAAATGAAAGAGATGATGCCATGATCGTGGTTAGCATAAAAAAAACCGGTCAAGTGCGAGTCAGACTCGCACACCGAGGGTTCCGGACCACCCCGTACAATAGAAACAGGTCCACTATAAACTGACACTCACTAAGTATGTATTTACATACTTAGTGCGTGTCAGTTTATACTGGACATCAAATTTTCAGTGATGTAACTAAAAATTTACGGTTTTCACAATTTTTCCTTTATTTGTGCTATAAATACTTCGTACCAAATTTCAAGATTCAGAGTTCACGGGATATGGGCATGGGCATTTCGTCCCTTACGCCCTTTGAGCCTACGGTAGTCGATATCCTTATTGGCAAAATTGAGCCGACACAGTTGGCCAGAACGCCAAAAAAAAAGAGAAGATATGCTTATCCACCCAGAGATGGGATAAATTTATTCAAATACGAATAACGTTTAAGAATAAATAGGATTATTCGCGAATGACGAATAAATATTTCGAATAATTATTCGCCAATAACTTCTTAATTCGCATAATCATTCGTAATGCTTTTCGGGAATAATATTTTGAACGAATATTGTAGGAATGCTTTGTAATAGAATATATCTCAAAAACGTAATATTTTCCTACAGACAGAACAGTGATACCTAGTTTCTAAATTTGTTAGAAAAAGGTTACCGCTTCATCAAGAGTACCAAGTAACATCGCCGTGCATGGTGAAACGGATATTAATTGTAATTATTTCACCTGTTTTATTTTTACTATATCGGCTTTACCACGGGTGAAAAAAAAACCGGTCAAGTGCGTCAAAAAACTGGTCAGACTCGCGCACCGAGGGTTCCGGACCACCCCGTACAATAAAACCAAGTCCACTATAAACTGACACTCTTATCTTATCTTATCTTATCTTATCTAGGTGAGGGCCCTTTCGGATGCACTTCGACCCAGTGGGATCTTTTGTGCATTTGCTCTCTCCTTTATACCTGCTCCCAGGCTTGCTCCATCATTTCCACAAAGCGGATGATGCAGTTCGCCGGGAGCACCTTGAATTCCTTTGGTTGCGGGTAACCGTTACCAAAGTAGTTCATTCTTTGTCTGGCAAGGGCATGACATTCACACAATAAGTGTTCCATAGTCTCATCCTCCTCGCCACACATTCTACAGTCTAAACTATCAGATAGTCCCATCTTGGCCAAGAGATCCTTGACCCCGAAGTGACCAGTGAACACCCCAGATATGATTCTGAGTTGCTTCCTACTGGATTTCCAGAGTTTTCTGGTCCAGCCCGAGTCCACTCCTTCTATGAAGAGCTTAGAGTGCCTTAAGCCAGCCTCATTCCTCCACTCGTGTTGGTGTTTGGTTTTGGCGTAGGCTTTAAAGGCCGATATTATGGTCCCCTGCGAGAGTCCCACAAATGGTTCTGGACCTACAAAGTGATTTGTAGAGCCCCCTCTTGCAAGCTCATCTGCTCTTTCGTTGCCGATGAAGCCCTTGTGCCCTGGTATCCAAACTAGTTGCACCTTATTGTGCCTTCCAAGTCTGTTTAGTGCTTGGACGCCATTATAAATTAGTCTAGAGTCCACTATGTATTCACATACTTAGTACGTGTCAGTATATACTGGACATTAAATTTTCAGTGATGTAACTAAAAATTTACGGTTTTCGCTATCTTTCCTTTATCTGTGCTATAGGGCGTTGCTTCCCACCAAATTTCAAGTTTCTGAGTTCACGGGAAGTAGGTTTTGATTCCCTTGCGGGTTTCGAAAACTTGCGGAAATTTGCGGCATAAACGGCTGTATCTTTTGATTGTGTTGGCTTAGAAGTTTGATTTTTTCACAGCTCCAAGAGACAGTAAACCTGAGTATTTGATATAAATTTCAGCTTAATTCATTTATTTGTTGCAGTATGGGTCTCACAAGATGTTACATATAAATACAGTTCCAGCATAACCCTGTTAGGGCACAGCAACATTAATATAAAAAATATTAATTCTAAAATAATGCATGCACACACTATGCACAGGAATTCAAACTTTAAATGATTGATACCTCCACGCGTTCCTGAGAAAAAGGGTATTGACAGACGGACGGACGGACAACAAAGTGATCCTATAAGGGTTCCGTTTTTCCATTTCGAGGCACGGAACCCTAAAAACACACAGATCAGAATATAACATGATTAAGTACATACAATGTACAATTACAGGTATATAGTTGAACAATCTTACATGCGTAACCGCCTCTAATAACATACATTGATCCAATTACAGACAGTGGCTGTCCATAAATTACGTCATTTCAAAACTGGGGGGGGGGGGGTCTATTGGATGACGGTAGTCAGGATGATGATAGGAGGGGGGCCAAGAATTGACAAAAAACAACCGGCCAAGTCCTGAGTCATGGATGTTTTCTGTGTATTTAAGAATTTATTTATCTATATAAGTATGTTTATCGTTCGTCTAGTACCCATAATACAAGCTTTGCTTAGTTTGGGACTAAGCCGATTTGTGTAAGATTGTAAAAGAAAAAAAAACTGGTTTTTAGTATTTGTCGTTACAGCGGCAACAGAAATACATCATCTGTGAAAATTTCAGCTGTCAAACTATCACTGTTGTTGAGACACAGCCTGGTGACAGACAGACAGACAGACTGACAGACAGACAGACAGACGGACAGCGGAGTCTTAGTAATAGTGTCCCGTTTTACTCCTTGAGTACGGAACCCTAAAAAAACAATGGTTCAGTTTCAATTGTTTTTTCGAGTTGTTGAGTCGCCGCTGAAGATGAAATTGTCCCGTAAAAAATATTACGACTTTCAAAGTGGATTAACACAAAAACAATGTGGAGACCGGATGATTGCTGCTTTTAATAATGAAACACCTTCAAAGACGACAATATACAGGTGGTATTCAGAATTTCAACGTGGCCGAGTATCCCTCACGGACGACGCGCGTGAAGGTCGACCAAAATCGGCAGTTACGCAAGAAAGCGTCCACCTTGTGAGTCAGCTGATAAAAGAAGACAGGCATGTGACATATCGGGAAATTCAGGAGTCTTTGCGGATTGGAATGAGTCAGATACAAATTATTTTACAGGAAGAATTAGGCGTGCGAAAGTTGTTTTCCCGTTGGATCCCGCACTTATTGTCTGACGAGCAGAAAACGACTCGTGTCAATTGGTGCCGCAAAACATTGAATAAATTCAACGGAGGATGCTCAAATGCAGTTTTTAGTGTCGTATCAGGTGACGAGTCGTAGATATACGCATATGAGCCTGAAACTAAAAACCAATCTGGAGTATGGGGTAACGAAGACGAGCTTCAAGCCAACAAAAGTTATTCGCTCTCGCAGCAAGGCCAAGAAGATGGTGGCTATGTTTGTCTCCAAATCGGGTCACGTGGCTACTATTCCACTTGAAGATCGTAGAACGGTCAAAGCCGATTAGTATACAAGTATTTGTTTGCCGATTGTCTTTGCTGAACTTAGGAAAAAAGGCCTAGTCGCCGCATCATCCTTCACCACGACAATGCCAGCCCTCACACCGCTCGTAAAACAAATGAGTACCTGGAAGGTGGAAAAGTCGAACTACTGGACCATCCTCCATACAGCCCTGACCTAAGTCCCAACGACTTTTTCATATTCCCCAAAATCAAGGATAAATTGCGTGGTGGGCGCGGTGTTTCGGCGGCCGGCAGAAGCAGTGGAGGCTTTTAAAAATTTTAACGACTGGTTTGAACGCATGGAAAAGTGCATAAAATATAAAAGAGAATACTTTGAAAAACAATAAAAATACTGAAATCAATGTAACTGCATATTTTTTTTATATTCCCGAAACTTTCAGTTTGACCCTCGTAGTGACCCTGCCTGCGTAGCCGGAGGTCCCGGGTTCGAATCCCGGTAAGGGCATTTATTTGTGTGATGAGCACAAATATGTGCTCCTGAGTCATGGATGTTTTCTATGTATTTATTTATCTATATAAGTATGTTTATCGTCGTCTAGTACCCATAGTAGTTTGCTTAGTTTGGGACTAGATCGATTTTTGTAAGATTGTATAAGAAAAAAAAAGAAAATAAAAAATCTGTTTTTTAGTATTTGTTGTTATAGCGGCAACAGAAATACATCACCTGTGAAAATTTCAACTGTCTACCTATCACGGTTCGTGAGATACAGCTTGGTGACAGACGGACAGACAGACAGACAGACTGACGGACAGCGGAATCTTAGTAATAGGGTCCCGTTTTACTCTTTGAGTACGGAACCCTAAAAACGATGACGTAATATATGGACAAGCCCACACACATGACATATTGAAACAAACCTGTTAAATGCCCCAAGAAGCGACTCATTTAACTCACAAAAATATTGTTAATTAGTAGAAAAGGGTATTAATACTTGAAAATAGGTACACTTGTAGTGATCATGTTAAATTCGTGTACGTGTTACAACGAGCAACCGCATCCTTAAATATTATTCGTAGATTTATTGGAATGAAATGAGAATAAATCATTCGTCATTCGAAAGTGTAGACGAATAAATTATTCGCGAATAAATGTTTATTCGAATAATTATTCGAATAAGAATCATTCCAACAATGCCCCTTTCTGCACCCACACAAGTAACATATTTTATTTAAATAATTCTATACAGAAGACTGAGTGCTTATAAATAGGTAATCGACATTCCACGACAATTATGTCTCATGCTGAACAATTTAATTATTATCGATCTAATGAACACAATATTTCAATAAATCTCCACCCTAGCCGAACCGTGGTAAACGCCACGTTCGTCTTTATAAATGTTTGACAGTCATTGACCTATCCATAATAAATGAAGGCCGAAACGCATTGACAGCGGTGGCGAAGCGGCGGCGCGGCGCAGTGTAGAGGTGGTACCGGCTGTATTGTTCGATCTAATAAAGCCGGGAAAAAGCGTTCGGATCCTTTCATATTAGCTCGAACATTACAAGTACCGCCTCCGCGCCACCCCGCGCCGCTTCGCCACCGCTGTCAGTGCGTTTCGGCCTTGAATGCCTGCGACTCGCGACAGCACGGTCGGTAGTCGAGACGCAAAGCAATGATGGCCTTATTCTGCAAGAGATAAGGTTCATATTAAAACTTTAGTACGAAAAAATATGAATTAATTAATAATCGTGGATATTTTTTGTTTAATTTGTTTCTTATAGTACTAATAATATGTTGACAGCATAAATCAAACACTTTCCAAGTAGTTATGTATTTTGGTTTTCCAAAAACTAACAATATTTGTGATTTTAGAAATCCGCAAAGAGAATCTGTTTAATTTTTAATAATTTATCAACACACATAATATACTATTCAGAATAATTTGTTAAATTGCAGTTATCTATAATTTCTGGTAAGATAATCCGGAAAATGTGTAACTTACTGAACTTTCTTTATTATTGATAGTCCCGGTTGATTAATTAGATTAATTTTGATTTCTTTAACTGGAATGTAAGCGTCATATCATAATAGAGGCACTTTTACAAAGTTACATATTATGCTGCACTTATGAAATCAGAATTTGTTAAAAATTTAGATTTTTGGTTTTTTTACAATGACGCGGAACCCTAAAATGTTTAATTCTTTTTATTTTAACTATAACTAACAATACTTTACATCATAGAAAAAGAAAATTACAGTTATCGAATTATGTCCGGGTTTAGCTAATTTGATTGGTCTATGTGTTGTTTGTGTTGAAGCAATTGGAAATTAAAATGGTTGGCGGCTAATTTTTATTATTCTTCTAAATTGCCAATGGGTTCATATTCGGAGACCATACTCGCTTTGCCAACATTATTTATATAAGAGAATTGGCCTAGGATTTGAATGAGTAGAACTTAAAATCTAAATAGCAACTGAACGCTGTCAATTCATAAAAACGATTAAATAAATAAAAACAAATGGTTGCTGCTAATTTGGAGCTAAAATGCTGATTATTAAAGGTTCAAATAGTCAGTTTATTAAGATAAATCCCACGGCTTATACTTAGCTAATAGGGAGAAGTAGTATTAGGATTTTGTCACTTCTACATTTTTTAATGTTTGAAATAATGGCCGACAGTATGGCGCGCATCTTATAAATTACAACAAAATTTAATAAATGAATATTATGAAAAATATCCGTGAATGTACCGATGAAAAGTGATTCCCGTACTTTTACTATTTTTATATGGTGTTGTTGGTGCAACAGAACAATGCACAAGAAGGCATTTTTAAAAGTTTTAAGTCAATCTGCTCTCGAAACGACCGCCATCAGTGCTCGCCACAGACTAAACCAACATACGCTCATGAGGGTGTGTTGACATGCGCAAACTTATGCTAGGTGATGTCTACTCTAGTAATATAACTCAATGTTCAAAATACAGTTCCAAGATAACCCTCACTAACAACCTGACTAATTAATAAACAAACCAACAGGGCACTGTAAATATTATAATTTGAGTACGTTTTTATTCACATAAAAATAATATGTATTCATAAATAAATAACACTTGTAAAATATGGTAATTTGTGTCCTTATTAAGCCTATTCATTGGTAAAAGTAGGCTTCGGAAGGCTTGTGAAATTGGTGGCTCGTGCAGAGGCCGACCTATAGCAGAAATAGACCCCCGTACGCGTGCAAAATGCTCCCCGGGACTCCCTTGGCTACGAACTTGGGGAACTTTCCCTTAGATATTTAAATTATTACTTTACACGGCTCTAATGCGATGTTATCTTTATTTATTACGTTTCGGCACAGGTTTCACCGGCCATGTGTCGTACAAAGCGCGAGAGTTTTTAGTGTGATATAGTTCCCTTAGATTATATTTAATCTAAGTTACTAGTTTAATTTAGAGGCGTTAAGTCTGATAGCCTTATTCATAAACGTTCATAAAACCTATCTTAGGCAAATTGTGATTATAATTCGTTTGTTTTTATCGGTGGACTAGTTTCCATCCGCGACTTCGTCTGCGTAAACCCGGGATAAAACTATCCTATATTTTAATCCAGGCTATAAACTATCTTCGTGCGAAATTTCATCCAAATCGGTTCAGCCGTTTAAGCGTGATTGAGTAACAAACATCCAGAGATACAGAGATCCAAACATCCAAACTTTCACATTTATAATAGTTTAGGATCTTCACCCTAACTACCCTAAGGGGGTAATTCTTTTGCTGACGCTGACGTTAATTTGTTATTACTGAACGTGACATAGCATCGCATCGCGTCCTTTAGCATTTACCCCAAAACCTGGAAAGATGATTCTCAAGATCGAGACCACCGTAGGGAAACCCTACGCAATGGAAAACAAGATAAAGCTTGGTTTGATCCTGTATTAAATCGTGGAGTGAATTAATACACCGGCGCGCTGATGAGCCTCTTTCATCTAAGGGCAGCGTATTTTCTTGTCAATGCGGTCGTGGCTGTGTCGCTCCCGTATCGGCCTGAAAAGCCGCTGCATGCTCAAATCATCTTTTCATAGATGTATGAGGCCTATGATGAGCATGGGCAACAGATTCAAAGTCAATCCGTCTCCGAAACTAGGTAAATTTTGTAATAAATTATCCACTAATATAACAGGGATTACAAATAAACAGATGCGCAGTTACATCCGAAATCAGACCGAAACAGAGCTCGTAACGCTTATTGTAAAACCAAATCATTTCCATCAAAGAATAATATGGAACTAGAGTATAAATAATCAGCACGTTTTACACTTCGCGTCTCTGGCAAATGGATCAATGACAAAACGGGTTGAGATTTTTTGGCCGATTTCATGATTTCACTAAACCGGAACACGGATTTGATCAAATCACTGCATTTCTCCAGGGAAATGATGAAACCGGGAAACCATTATAAGACGCTGCCTGTGTCAATTGATCATATCCCTCAGGGATTTCTTCAAATCTCAGCTTTGACAATTTCCCTGCAACCCGATGCAGGGTTGACGGAGTTACGGGTATAAAATATGCGCTTCATATGATCCAGACAACTTGTATATATTTATTGTACCTAAACACTTCCCAATGATGCCATACAAGTAAATAAACCAATTTATTTAGGTGTGCCTACAAATCCAAAGCGATAAGTTGAAAATTTTGCCGAGACCTAGGAAAACAGTCCCGAGTGACTATTTCAGTAGTCGCCCAATAATTTCGAGACAGCAGACGTCATAGCCGGAGGCCCTGAATAGCGAAACAACTTTAACATTTATCTACACGTGTACACATCATCCAATCAAAATGTACGTGTATCATAAGTGGAACTGTAGTTTTCTAAGTTGCGACAACATTAGCTACTGGCACATTAAAAACAAGGTCCCCAGCCCAGCCCCGGTTGCCTTGTATACCTAGAGCACGATCTTAAAATGAAAACAAAAAGTTGAAAAAAAAATGTGTGCACACTTCCAAGCCTAGGGTTAAAAGTTCCAGCATTTTGTGTCAGTTCGACACCAAACCCTGGAACTTTTTTCCGATATAAGCCTATATTTACAATTTTAATGGTTAAGTTAGAATTAATCAATTCAATCTAACGTAAAGTTTTTATCCCCTTTTTGGTCTACGTGGCAGAACATTTTAAATCTTCTTGGATGGTCTCAAATGGGCATAAGAAGCTGATATCAACTTATTTTTTGGAACCACGAATACATTATCAATATTATCATATAGATAAAAGGTCACTAGAATGGCCGCTACAGTAGCTTGACTGAGTGAAAACGGTGTTGTCTACGCATATCGTTTCATTGTTAGATTAGTAAGAAAGAGTCATATTCGCGTTTGAACACGTGACACATCTGAGGACCCTTTTGGTAGAAAACTTAGTTGTGATATTTGCATCCTACACAAGTCCAAATTTTGTTGCCGCCATTTGTTCTATGGCTTTCAAGAACTTAAATTGGAGCTGCCACTAGGCCACTACTGCTTTGTTTTAGAACTACACTATCACTGGTTTTGATAGCGAAACCCCCGCCACTAAAAGCACTGGCAGCCCCGATAACAGTAAAAGAAAACCATAGTGTAGACACTGTAAAGCTATTTTTCTTCTTTAAGTGACTCTTAAAAAACGTTGTCAATCAGCTCCTATCCGTAAATTTGAGTGAGAGAATCTGAGAATTTGAATCAATGTTGAACGGTCCTAACCACTGCCCACTTCCGGATATTATTTATTTAATCGTATGGCGTATTTTATATTGTAGGCTTTATTATTATAAATCAACATCCAGGTCGCACAGCCAGTCGATCGCGTCAGATGTCAGGTTAGTGTAGAGGTCCTCCGGGTCACCTTTATAGCGTCGCTTTGGGCAGCGCTCCACGGTGTGCTGAGTGGTTTGGTCTTCAAGGCCGCAGTCACACTTCGGACTTTTGCTCCATCCCCATTTGTGCAACATGTAATTGCACCTGCCGTGACCCGTACGGATTTTGTTGAGGCGGCACCAGTATTTCCTCTGAAGCGAGAAGCCCTTCGGCTTCTGAGTTGGGTTTCCGATACGTGTGTAATGCTGATCGCCAGTCGCTTCCACCCGCTCTTTCTTCCACGCTTGTTCTAGCTAAAACCAAACTGCAAGGAAGCTGAGAGCTGACCTCAGCTTCCTTGCAGCATCGCTCGTAGGGCGGCGCGATTTGAGTCGTTGCGGTGGTGGATCCGTGAATTCGCGGATATTAAGGAATCAAGACAACATTGCGCCCTTCCTACCTTATGCTTTCCTGGTAATTTGCCCCTCATGCACGATGACTTATTCAGCACTGGCACAACAAAAATGACAGCAAAGGAGTCAACGTGTTAGAGATCTTTATCTTTTATCTCTCTCCTCTGTCTTACAAATCCTTTTGCTTTCGAAGGACAGCGAATTATAAGGAAATATATGACTACTTTTTCAAGGAAGAAAAAAAACGATATGGTATCTTGTTTTACCCTCGTAACACTATTAATACAAACTGTTCAAAGTATTATAACTTCAGTATAGAACATTAGAGCAAAGTTTGAAATAAAACATCGCGTGTCAGAAGCTGTTAATTTCCGCAAAGTTTAAAACTCAAACACGGCGTCGCTCTGTAAATGAGTCAAGTTTCAGTCATTAATAGAGATTTGCAGATTGTATTTGCCTACAGTTGTTGGCAATGTTGGCGCAAATATTCGACACTGCGTTTTATTTATATAACTCGTCAGAGAGACAGCCCTTTTTAAGAGGTTTTAATTACATTGACAATTGATATACCTTCGATTTTGTGACATGGCGAAATGCCACTGCTGGTATGGAGCAGTACCTACGTTGGTTTAATTAACCAGTTACTGTCAGTCATGTGACAGTAAATAACGTCATGAGAATCGTGTCAAGATTATATCACTGACATCTATCGAAGAGTCCCGGGCCTTATAAAAATTGACTAAGATGTAAGAATCACGTGGATTTATTTACTTGACATAGTCCCTAATAAGGCCTGGTTTCCCCTTTCGGATGGAAGGTCAGATGTCCTGGCCCCGTAGCATGGATGGCGTTATCACGCGATAAGTGATAGGATAAGCTCGTTCTATCGAACGGTGTCAGCCAGGGACGGATGCTCTATCCTGTCACTTGTCGCGTGATAGGCCATCCATGCTACGGGGCCTGATATGCCTCTGCAAAAGCGTTCAGGATAAGGCTAGTTCAATAAATTGTTAGTTGTTAGGAAATCATTAAGTCTTTCTGGTAAAATGGCTTACCAATAGAAAACTTTATACCAACTAGTCGGTATGTCGCCCATCTCTAGTCGTTAACCTGTGAACTATATTCGTGATGCTACTTTTTATCAAGATGGCGACGTCAGTAGAGTGGTTTAAGAGCTTTAGAACACAGAGTCATCACTTAAATTTTATAACCTTGCTAAATAATTCTGCCGCCCGTACTAAAAGGTATTAACTGAAGTAAATACCTTACTAAACATGTGCTATTTTGAACGAGTAGAATAGAATAAAAGTACAATTGTTGGCGCTCATAAAATAATATTAATGGTTTGATTTATTCGATATCAGTCGTAAAGCTTAGCTAGTGCTCGCTGTGGCGAATAGAATGAAGGTGCGATTTCAAATAGTATTTTTTTCCATGAGCACAACATTGTAATCTGAAAACCTCTTTCTTTTAAAATAGGTACTACAGGGAAATTATTGTGCGATTAGTGAAGTAGTAATAAACAGGATGCTCCCAGGAATTTCCGTTAACTTTGGCATATTGCAGAGTACCTACATTCACAGAAACAAATTAGCATGATTATTTTTTGAAAAAAATAGTACATTACTTACCTAGGGCGGTTAAACAAAGAATGTCTCAGATCGCAGGTATTTGACGCCCGAGCCGAAGGCAAGGGCGATAAATATGCGCTCTGAGGCTTTCTTTATTACCGCCCGTGGCGAGTACAAAATTTTACGTCTCTATCTGGCCAGGAAGTGGGGTTTTCCGCACGCATAGCGTGCGGTAATTCCTACTTTATGGCCAGGTATGACGTAAATAAACTAAACATTTTTTTATTTCGATTTTTGTTCAAAATAATTTAATGTAGCATTAATGGTTGTTGTCTTATTGTACAAGGGTCTTGAAACACATGAAATTAAAAAAAATGTATGTAAACATATGTAATATCGAACGAACTCACTTTGTAAACCCTCTTGTAGTGTATAGGAACCTTACAAATTTTAAAAAGCTGTTAGTATGTGTCACAGTTAAAAACCATTTTCACTGTTTAAATCTACAACACTGCATGATTAAATTTAACATTGAATATCTTGATAACAGTAAGAGTTAAGATACTAGGTACTGTCTTGGAGAAATGAACTTTATTTGATCTAAACTATGCCCCCTTGCAATTAACGGCAATGGGCTTGTGACCTTAAATTTGTTTACGATGCCATTCGACCCAATTATTGTAGATGAACAAATGTTTATATGGAAGCAACTACATTTAAAGGACATTAATACCCAAAAAATCGAGCTAATGACGGACCTCGCTGACAGCAGCCGAAACGCTTCATACTGATTGGCTTTAAAGTATGACGTCACACCGTGCAATTTGTACTAACCGTTGCATGGAAAATGAAGTAAATTGCTGTTTCGGTCGCGAAATACTGCGTTTAGGTCCATAGTTGTCATACAGATTTGTTTCTATAAAAGCGTAGGGATTCTATTGGTACCTTTAAATTTACTTTTGGACAATAAATAAAAAAAACATTTTTTTTTTAAACTTTCATGGTTCATATCTTTTTATGATTTGAATTATATTTTGTAATTTATACTTTATTACAATCATTTGATGGTTTACTATCCATTTAGCAACACGACGTTATCAATTTTAACACCACGCAACAAGCCTATTGTCGGCAACACGTTGTATAGTATATATATTAATATCATACACGTCTTCGTCAATGTTTAGCTAGCACGATTGCGTTTATGTCCGACATAAAGCATGCGTCCTTGTCGCACTGACGTACTTACTTGCTACTAAGGAACGAATACCTACTTTACGAGTATGTACGATATAAACGCGACCATTGCAGTACCTATAGTAGGTACATTATGTATTAAGGGGATCCCATACGCCAATGACCTTCGATCTGAATCCCGTAGTTTTCTAAGGTTATTTGTAGCTTATCATATTAACAACAACAGCTTTAAGCAATATTATATCCCAGATTTACGTCAAACATCACTGTCTTCGAGATATTTGGCAGCAAAGTTGAACAATTTAAGACCAAAAACAGGTTTTCTGGCCATAAGTTTTGTGTTAATAAGTTTGAGATCAAAACCGTACACACGTTTATAGAGACATCAGAGACGAACCCAAATATGTAGATTTCGTATATGTTAGATCTTTCACAGCAATCTTATAACAAAAAAGGTGTTTTTTGATACAATGTTTAAAAAAATCATAAAAAAATAACTATTCATTTCTTACAAAATATGGTACACCAAAATGGAGATTAAAGAATCGATAGCCATTTGCCTTATAATTCTATCTGTAGTGCAAAAGTATTTGTATCAATTCAAAACTAGTCAAAAATCGATGAAAACCTCGGGTAGCCCCTTAAAGGATGTGTGATGATTTTTAATCACATTATTTAGATAACGAAATGGGGTGAAGAAAACACGTAGTTGTATTATATTGTTATTATAAGGCTTTAGTTATAGGTATATTTTCTGGCATTTATTATACTTGTGTGGCATCCCTATAAAATTTAGTATTAGAATTCCCCAGAGTCCCGATAAACGGCAATATTGTTATCCGCTAAGCACATTAACAAGAGACTATCGCCGTAAAAAAATCTAAACCGGAACTCTCACTTCCCAAGAACCCGTACTTACGAGGAAATACCTTTTTTTACAAGACATTTCGAGTGCGCGTGCCAACACTGACGTGCCAGGCTAAAACGACTTAACATTACAAAAGTCTAAATGACACAATATACCTGTCCCTATTTCACTTGTAGATTCATGCAGGTAAACTCTCAAACGCAGAATATACCTATCCTTATTTCACTCGAAGGGAAATGTGGACAAAAAATGCTGACCACTCGAATTTTGAAGTGCATTCTGAGACTGCATTGTCTAGGTAACAATGCGGCACTTATATTTGAGTGTCCCTTATCTGAGAAACGACTTCGTGCATACTTGATACTTTGGAGCTATTTCCTTGAGCGTGGCTTTGTCAAGGATTTTTTGGTGATAATTATTTTACAGCGCTTTGAAAGGATAAACATGCTTATTGCATAATACTTTTTCATATTTGACAATACTACTATTAATAACACTACGTTTTAGAATGAGACGATACCAACATAATCACTATTTCCCAAATAAACATATTTAAAAGGATTTGATACATGTTCCGGGTAACTTAATTTCAGATTCGTTTTTCAGCTTAGATACCATTTATTACGAAGGTTGATATTTGATATACCAATTAAGCTTTAAACACTATAACCACTGACTAAGCATTAAAAAAATAGCCATGACCTCTATTAGACTATATGTACTTACTTAGACTATAATTTTCAGCATGGCGTCGAAAGATACTCTGCCTTGACATTTACTATATATCTGTGATATTTGGGTGTATCCATAGGCAGTTTTGTTCCCCCACTGATGACTAAGCGTCACTTAGATCTATATCCACCCCTAAGTTTGACGTCAAAATGTTATTTTTGGGATATTAGACACGGTTGTGACTTGCAAAAAAAATTACGTAAAGGTTCTATACCTGGAATTGTATAAAGATAAGTTTATTTAAAACTGGGCCTCCTATTTTGGAGATGGAGAAGTAAATAGAACGTTACTCTTTCTTCTAAGTATTCGAATCGAACCCAGGATCGACAGATATCTTCTCAGCCACAAATCAATCAAGCTAATTTATGGAATATTTTGTGTCACTTGGCAACGAAGCTTACTTATCTCGTGAAAAAGCAGGAGAACATATTGATGTTTCGAAATTTGACTCAAAACAACTTGCACAAATGAAACTTTAGCAAATGACTTCTTCGGAGAAACATTTTTTTAAGGTTGTGATATGTAGGTAACCAAAAAGCAGCCCGAGTCTAATCTAGGGATCATGCTAAGTTGGGTTCATTTCGTGACACGGCACGTTGTCATCCGCTAGTTTTTATTTAACCCCCGACGCAAACAGAAGGGTGTTATACGTTTGACGTGTCTGTGTGTCTGTGTATCTGTGTGTCTGCGTGTGTGTCTGTCTGTGGCATCGTAGCTCCTAAACGAATGGACCGATTAACTAGAACGCGGTTTGTTTTATCCGATAGCTGACTTGATCGAGATGGTTCTTAGCTACGTTTCGACAAAATCGGTTCAACCGTTAAACTTTGAAATGAAAATGTCGGGGGTTTGCAACTTTTCTAAGTTGTAGGTTGTAGTTATTATACTTTGTCATTCGTTTGTTGTGTACCTATATATTTGTCAAGATTAAATGCTTCAATCAGAATCTCATGCATTAGATATTGGAATACCTACGGTAGTTGAATAATATTCTAAGCAACTTATTTATGCTAATTTAAAGATGTTACATTAAAAAATAAAAAAAAATACGCTCTTTGACCGTAGAAAATAGTGAAGTTATTTGCAAGTAATTTCCTAAAAACAAAGCGTTTGTGACGTTTCATCCAAAGGTTGCTGATTTGACTATCAGTGAAGTACCATATTGCCAACCCTGCATATGCCGTGATTTTCTGACACGCGTTCCACATGTTTACTAAACTGACACGCACGCCACGAATTCATGAATCGCCACTTCTGACCTGATTCTTGTTATTTGACAGCTGCGTGGGTGTATAATACCTGCTGAAAACCATGCTCGTTCGTACTCGTACCATCATGTCGGGGTGTAGCTTTCGGGTGACATTGCGTGTCCGAGCCTATTAGTACGACTAGAATAAAAAGTGGCCAAGTGCGAGTCGGACTCGCACATGAAGGGTTCCGTGAAATAAATTGCGGTTTACGATTTATGACGTATTGAAAAAAAACTACTTATTAGATCTCGTTCAAACCAATTTTCGGTGGAAGTTTACATGGTTCATATATTTTTTTTAGTTTTATCATTCTCTTATTTTAGAAGTTACAGGGACACACATTTTACCACTTTGGAAGTGTCTCTCGCGCAAACTATTCAGTTTAGAAAAAAATGATGTTAGAAACCTCAATATCATTTTTGAAGACCTATCCATAGATAGTGTATGGGTTTGATGAAAAAAATTTTTTTGAGTTTCAGTTCTGAGTATGGGGACCCCTAAAACTTAATGTTTTTTTTCGAATTTTGTGTGAAAATCTTAATGCGGTTTACAGAATACATCTACTTACCAAGTTTCAACAGTATAGCTCTTATAGTTTCGGAAAAAAGTGGCTGTGACATACGGACGGACAGACAGACAGACAGACAGACAGACGGACGGACATGACGAAACTATAAGGGTTCCGTTTTTTGCCATTTCGCTACGGAACCCTAAAAAGATATCAAATATCGCATTTATACTTTGGTAGGCTACCTATCAGTAAATGCTGACAATTTCAACAGAGCACTGTATTTAACAATGTTCAGAAAGCTGTTAAGAAAAAATCAGGTGCAATCAGTTCGTTGACCATAAATCAATTTAAATAGAGCCATGTCATTTCTAATGCGAACTTTATCTCGGTGTGAACATTCCTCTTTTTCGTTGTCACGCTCATGGCAGAGTGGACGTAGTCGACACATCAGGGGCAGTAGCAAACTTCACAATTCGTCACCATTCCTATCGTACTGTAGTGCTTCTTGGGTACCTATACGTGCGTCGAAATGGAACATTGAATGCAGTTTTGACTTGGTCAGTCCAAAACAAACGCATTGGTGAACTGCCGCGCGCTCTTGTGCCATAGTATAAAGACGGCAAAGTATGTTATCTTCCTACAAACGCACCGCGCGCGGCTTGTATGTGTGTACTGTGTATAGATAGTATAGCGCACACATACAAGCCGCGCGCGGTACGTTTGTATGAAGATAACATACTTAATTTGCCCTCTTTATACCTACTATATGCTTGTGCCTTCAACTTTTCCCTGCACAACAAAACAAATCGTTCCACAAATGTGTCTTGTCGACGTGCGATGTGTCCAAAGAAACAGTGCGAACTTTACACTGACAGAATTCTAGTGCTTGGATACTAATACTTGTGTGTAGTCCTGCTGGTCGATCACGTAGCGCATTGTACGCGCGTCAGGTAGATCTAAACATAGACTATATTGAATCATCATCATCATCATCATATCAGCCGAAAGACGTCCACTGCTGGACATAGGCCTCCCCCAAAGAGTGCCACAATGGCCGGTTCTGCGCCACCCGCATCCAGCGGACTCCTGCGACCTTTACCAGGTCATCAGTCCACCTTGTGGGGTGCCTACCCACGCTGCGCCTTCCGGTACGTGGTCGGTTCTAAGGCTATCCGCAGCAGAACCAAGGTAACCGATATAGCCCTCCGAATTGCTAAAAAGTGGCTATATTGAATAACCTGATCTAAATGTCAATTTTAGTATGGGAAAATGACAGTTAAATTGTCCCAACGCGCGTTTAAAACGTTACGTGATTGATTACCCCTCTGGCATGGCAACTTGCGAATCTTCGACAGTACCTACAACTGGAGATAGCCAGTCAATATATTTGAAGGGAATATGTAAAAGATTAGTAGTTTATGTGACTGTAGGAACATAATGAGGGGCATTAAACACGAGTTTCATAATAACATCACACGTGTGTTTTAATGCCTAATTATGTACAGTTACATACACTATTTTATCTACCCACATGTTATAAATCCTCAATGATGTGTTCGGGAACCATTAGAATAACCGCCATTGCACCGCCATGGCCAACTGGATTTCAAATCATGACCAACTCCACTGGACGCACCACCCCAACACCGGACCTGATTTCCATAATAAATAAATAAATATTTGCGGACAATCTTACACAAATCGACCTAGTCCCAAACTAAGCAAAGCTTGTACTATGGGTACTAGACGAAGATAAACATACTTATATAGATAAATAAATACTTAAATACATAGAAAATATCCATGACTCAGGAACAAATATTCGTGCTCATCACACAAATAAATGCCCTTACCGGGATTCGAACCCAGGACCTCTTGCTTCGTAGGCAGTGTCACTACCAACTAGGCTAAAGCGGTCGTCAAAACAACATCGATTATATTATGATTTTTCATACATTATAATAACACTGGCATAGATAAAACGCTGATGTTACTAGTTGCAATTATGGTGGTCGTTAGGTATATATGGTTTCCGAACACATTCTAGAGGATTTATGATATGGATGTAGATAAAAGTAATTTATAATTTAACGAACTTGCGAAGCAAACGAAGTCTTCCGTTTCAGCTTGGGCATGCAAAAATTATTTCGTATCTCCGGATGGACTCCTCGACAGGTCGCATATTTCTCTACCGATTCTAGTGAAATTTTGTGAGCAGTTTCATGATTTTGTATTCAATTATTCGAAATAAAAAAAGCGGCCAAGTGCGAGTCAGACTCGCACATGAAGGGTTCCGTAAAATAAATTGCGGTTTACGATTTGACGTGTTAAAAAAAAAAACTACTTACTAGATCTCGTTCAAACCAATTTTCGGTGGACAGTATAGCTCTTATAGTTTCGAAAAAAAGTGGCTGTGACATACGGACGGACAGACAGACATGACGAATCTATAAGGGTTCCGTTTTTTGCCATTTGGCTACGGAACCCTAAAAAGACGAGCGAGTTCTACAGCTCACACAGAACCACTAGTTTATATTGTTCTGATATAATAAAAGTAAATCAAACCAAATAACGAGTAAAAATCATAGTCAATATCGTGTCTAGCAAAACTAAACAAACATAAGATACATGCTAGACACGATATTGACTATGATTTTTACTCGTTATTTGGTTTGATTTACTTTTATTATATCAGAACAATATAAACTAGTGGTTCTGTGTGAGCTGTAGAACTCGCTCGTCTTTTTAGGGTTCCGTAGCCAAATGGCAAAAAACGGAACCCTTATAGATTCGTCATGTCTGTCTGTCCGTCCGTATGTCACAGCCACTTTTTTTCGAAACTATAAGAGCTATACTGTCCACCGAAAATTGGTTTGAACGAGATCTAGTAAGTAGTTTTTTTTTTAACACGTCAAATCGTAAACCGCAATTTATTTTACGGAACCCTTCATGTGCGAGTCTGACTCGCACTTGGCCGCTTTTTTTATTTCGAATAATTGAATACAAAATCATGAAACTGCTCACAAAATTTCACTAGAATCGGTAGAGAAATATGCGACCTGTCGAGGAGTCCATCCGGAGATACGAAATAATTTTTGCATGCCCAAGCTGAAACGGAAGACTTCGTTTGCTTCGCAAGTTCGTTAAATTATAAATTACTTTTATCTACATCCATATCATAAATCCTCTAGAATGTGTTCGGAAACCATATATACCTAACGACCACCATAATTGCAACTAGTAACATCAGCGTTTTATCTATGCCAGTGTTATTATAATGTATGAAAAATCATAATATAATCGATGTTGTTTTGACGACCGCTTTAGCCTAGTTGGTAGTGACACTGCCTACGAAGCAAGAGGTCCTGGGTTCGAATCCCGGTAAGGGCATTTATTTGTGTGATGAGCACGAATATTTGTTCCTGAGTCATGGATATTTTCTATGTATTTAAGTATTTATTTATCTATATAAGTATGTTTATCTTCGTCTAGTACCCATAGTACAAGCTTTGCTTAGTTTGGGACTAGGTCGATTTGTGTAAGATTGTCCGCAAATATTTATTTATTTATTATGGAAATCAGGTCCGGTGTTGGGGTGGTGCGTCCAGTGGAGTTGGTCATGATTTGAAATCCAGTTGGCCATGGCGGTGCAATGGCGGTTATTCTAATGGTTCCCGAACACATCATTGAGGATTTATAACATGTGGGTAGATAAAATAGTGTATGTAACTGTACATAATTAGGCATTAAAACACACGTGTGATGTTATTATGAAACTCGTGTTTAATGCCCCTCATTATGTTCCTACAGTCACATAAACTACTAATCTTTTACATATTCCCTTCAAATATATTGACTGGCTATCTCCAGTTGTAGGTACTGTCGAAGATTCGCAAGTTGCCATGCCAGAGGGGTAATCAATCACGTAACGTTTTAAACGCGCGTTGGGACAATTTAACTGTCATTTTCCCATACTAAAATTGACATTTAGATCAGGTTATTCAATATAGCCACTTTTTAGCAATTCGGAGGGCTATATCGGTTACCTTGGTTCTGCTGCGGATAGCCTTAGAACCGACCACGTACCGGAAGGCGCAGCGTGGGTAGGCACCCCACAAGGTGGACTGATGACCTGGTAAAGGTCGCAGGAGTCCGCTGGATGCGGGTGGCGCAGAACCGGCCATTGTGGCACTCTTTGGGGGAGGCCTATGTCCAGCAGTGGACGTCTTTCGGCTGATATGATGATGATGATGATGATTCAATATAGTCTATGTTTAGATCTACCTGACGCGCGTACAATGCGCTACGTGATCGACCAGCAGGACTACACACAAGTATTAGTATCCAAGCACTAGAATTCTGTCAGTGTAAAGTTCGCACTGTTTCTTTGGACACATCGCACGTCGACAAGACACATTTGTGGAACGATTTGTTTTGTTGTGCAGGGAAAAGTTGAAGGCACAAGCATATAGTAGGTATAAAGAGGGCAAATTAAGTATGTTATCTTCATACAAACGTACCGCGCGCGGCTTGTATGTGTGCGCTATACTATCTATACACAGTACACACATACAAGCCGCGCGCGGTGCGTTTGTAGGAAGATAACATACTTTGCCGTCTTTATACTATGGCACAAGAGCGCGCGGCAGTTCACCAATGCGTTTGTTTTGGACTGACCAAGTCAAAACTGCATTCAATGTTCCATTTCGACGCACGTATAGGTACCCAAGAAGCACTACAGTACGATAGGAATGGTGACGAATTGTGAAGTTTGCTACTGCCCCTGATGTGTCGACTACGTCCACTCTGCCATGAGCGTGACAACGAAAAAGAGGAATGTTCACACCGAGATAAAGTTCGCATTAGAAATGACATGGCTCTATTTAAATTGATTTATGGTCAACGAACTGATTGCACCTGATTTTTTCTTAACAGCTTTCTGAACATTGTTAAATACAGTGCTCTGTTGAAATTGTCAGCATTTACTGATAGGTAGCCTACCAAAGTATAAATGCGATATTTGATATCTTTTTAGGGTTCCGTAGCGAAATGGCAAAAAACGGAACCCTTATAGTTTCGTCATGTCCGTCCGTCTGTCTGTCTGTCTGTCTGTCTGTCCGTCCGTATGTCACAGCCACTTTTTTCCGAAACTATAAGAGCTATACTGTTGAAACTTGGTAAGTAGATGTATTCTGTAAACCGCATTAAGATTTTCACACAAAATTCGAAAAAAAACATTAAGTTTTAGGGGTCCCCATACTCAGAACTAAAACTCAAAAAAATTTTTTTCATCAAACCCATACACTATCTATGGATAGGTCTTCAAAAATTATATTGAGGTTTCTAACATCATTTTTTTCTAAACTGAATAGTTTGCGCGAGAGACACTTCCAAAGTGGTAAAATGTGTGTCCCTGTAACTTCTAAAATAAGAGAATGATAAAACTAAAAAAAATATATGAACCATGTAAACTTCCACCGAAAATTGGTTTGAACGAGATCTAATAAGTAGTTTTTTTTCAATACGTCATAAATCGTAAACCGCAATTTATTTCACGGAACCCTTCATGTGCGAGTCCGACTCGCACTTGGCCACTTTTTATTCTAGTCGTACTAATAGGCTCGGACACGCAATGTCACCCGAAAGCTACACCCCGACATGATGGTACGAGTACGAACGAGCATGGTTTTCAGCAGGTATTATACACCCACGCAGCTGTCAAATAACAAGAATCAGGTCAGAAGTGGCGATTCATGAATTCGTGGCGTGCGTGTCAGTTTAGTAAACATGTGGAACGCGTGTCAGAAAATCACGGCATATGCAGGGTTGGCAATATGGTACTTCACTGATAGTCAAATCAGCAACCTTTGGATGAAACGTCACAAACGCTTTGTTTTTAGGAAATTACTTGCAAATAACTTCACTATTTTCTACGGTCAAAGAGCGTATTTTTTTTTATTTTTTAATGTAACATCTTTAAATTAGCATAAATAAGTTGCTTAGAATATTATTCAACTACCGTAGGTATTCCAATATCTAATGCATGAGATTCTGATTGAAGCATTTAATCTTGACAAATATATAGGTACACAACAAACGAATGACAAAGTATAATAACTACAACCTACAACTTAGAAAAGTTGCAAACCCCCGACATTTTCATTTCAAAGTTTAACGGTTGAACCGATTTTGTCGAAACGTAGCTAAGAACCATCTCGATCAAGTCAGCTATCGGATAAAACAAACCGCGTTCTAGTTAATCGGTCCATTCGTTTAGGAGCTACGATGCCACAGACAGACACACACACAGACACACAGATACACAGACACACAGACACGTCAAACGTATAACACCCTTCTGTTTGCGTCGGGGGTTAAATAAAAACTAGCGGATGACAACGTGCCGTGTCACGAAATGAACCCAACTTAGCATGATCCCTAGATTAGACTCGGGCTGCTTTTTGGTTACCTACATATCACAACCTTAAAAAAATGTTTCTCCGAAGAAGTCATTTGCTAAAGTTTCATTTGTGCATGTTGTTTTGAGTCAAATTTCGAAACATCAATATGTTCTCCTGCTTTTTCACGAGATAAGTAAGCTTCGTTGCCAAGTGACACAAAATATTCCATAAATTAGCTTGATTGATTTGTGGCTGAGAAGATATCTGTCGATCCTGGGTTCGATTCGAATACTTAGAAGAAAGAGTAACGTTCTATTTACTTCTCCATCTCCAAAATAGGAGGCCCAGTTTTAAATAAACTTATCTTTATACAATTCCAGGTATAGAACCTTTACGTAATTTTTTTTGCAAGTCACAACCCTGTCTAATATCCCAAAAATAACATTTTGACGTCAAACTTAGGGGTGGATATAGATCTAAGTGACGCTTAGTCATCAGTGGGGGAACAAAACTGCCTATGGATACACCCAAATATCACAGATATATAGTAAATGTCAAGGCAGAGTATCTTTCGACGCCATGCTGAAAATTATAGTCTAAGTAAGTACATATAGTCTAATAGAGGTCATGGCTATTTTTTTAATGCTTAGTCAGTGGTTATAGTGTTTAAAGCTTAATTGGTATATCAAATATCAACCTTCGTAATAAATGGTATCTAAGCTGAAAAACGAATCTGAAATTAAGTTACCCGGAACATGTATCAAATCCTTTTAAATATGTTTATTTGGGAAATAGTGATTATGTTGGTATCGTCTCATTCTAAAACGTAGTGTTATTAATAGTAGTATTGTCAAATATGAAAAAGTATTATGCAATAAGCATGTTTATCCTTTCAAAGCGCTGTAAAATAATTATCACCAAAAAATCCTTGACAAAGCCACGCTCAAGGAAATAGCTCCAAAGTATCAAGTATGCACGAAGTCGTTTCTCAGATAAGGGACACTCAAATATAAGTGCCGCATTGTTACCTAGACAATGCAGTCTCAGAATGCACTTCAAAATTCGAGTGGTCAGCATTTTTTGTCCACATTTCCCTTCGAGTGAAATAAGGATAGGTATATTCTGCGTTTGAGAGTTTACCTGCATGAATCTACAAGTGAAATAGGGACAGGTATATTGTGTCATTTAGACTTTTGTAATGTTAAGTCGTTTTAGCCTGGCACGTCAGTGTTGGCACGCGCACTCGAAATGTCTTGTAAAAAAAGGTATTTCCTCGTAAGTACGGGTTCTTGGGAAGTGAGAGTTCCGGTTTAGATTTTTTTACGGCGATAGTCTCTTGTTAATGTGCTTAGCGGATAACAATATTGCCGTTTATCGGGACTCTGGGGAATTCTAATACTAAATTTTATAGGGATGCCACACAAGTATAATAAATGCCAGAAAATATACCTATAACTAAAGCCTTATAATAACAATATAATACAACTACGTGTTTTCATCATCCCTTTTCGTTATCTAAATAATGTGATTAAAAATCATCACACATCCTTTAAGGGGCTACCCGAGGTTTTCATCGATTTTTGACTAGTTTTGAATTGATACAAATACTTTTGCACTACAGATAGAATTATAAGGCAAATGGCTATCGATTCTTTAATCTTTAATCTCCATTTTGGTGTACCATATTTTGTAAGAAATGAATAGTTATTTTTTTATGATTTTTTTAAACATTGTCTCAAAAAACACCTTTTTTGTTATAAGATTGCTGTGAAAGATCTAACATATACGAAATCTACATATTTGGGTTCGTCTCTGATGTCTCTATAAACGTGTGTACGGTTTTGATCTCAAACTTATTAACACAAAACTTATGGCCAGAAAACCTGTTTTTTGGTCTAAAATTGTTCAACTTTGATGCCAAATATCTCGAAGACAGTGATGTTTGACGTAAATCTGGGATATAATATTGCTTAAAGCTGTTGTTGTTAATATGATAAGCTACAAAAAACCTTAGAAAACTACGGGATTCAGATCGAAGGTCATTGGCGTATGGGATCCCCTTAATACATAATGTACCTACTATAGGTACTGCAATGGTCGCGTTTATATCGTACATACTCGTAAAGTAGGTATTCGTTCCTTAGTAGCAAGTAAGTACGTCAGTGCGACAAGGACGCATGCTTTATGTCGGACATAAACGCAATCGTGCTAGCTAAACATTGACGAAGACGTGTATGATATTAATATATATACTATACAACGTGTTGCCGACAATAGGCTTGTTGCGTGGTGTTAAAATTGGTAACGTCGTGTTGCTAAATGGATAGTAAACCATCAAATGATTGTAATAAAGTATAAATTACAAAATATAATTCAAATCATAAAAAGATATGAACCATGAAAGTTTAAAAAAAAAATGTTTTTTTTATTTATTGTCCAAAAGTAAATTTAAAGGTACCAATAGAATCCCTACGCTTTTATAGAAACAAATCTGTATGACAACTATGGACCTAAACGCAGTATTTCGCGACCGAAACAGCAATTTACTTCATTTTCCATGCAACGGTTAGTACAAATTGCACGGTGTGACGAATCAGTATGAAGCGTTTCGGCTGCTGTCAGCGAGGTCCGTCATTAGCTCGATTTTTTGGGTATTAATGTCCTTTAAATGTAGTTGCTTCCATATAAACATTTGTTCATCTACAATAATTGGGTCGAATGGCATCGTAAACAAATTTAAGGTCACAAGCCCATTGCCGTTAATTGCAAGGGGGCATAGTTTAGATCAAATAAAGTTCATTTCTCCAAGACAGTACCTAGTATCTTAACGCACACATCGCACACATAATACAAACAAAATAATTATAAGTGCGAAACTCTGTCTGTTAGTTAACTACTATGTATGTTTTGAACGCTAAACTGATTTTGATGAAATCTATTATGGCGAAAGGTTGTGAAACTTGAAACCCGGAAAAGATGAAGGATACTTTTTACCCAGGAAATACACCGTTAAGGATCCAAAATAGGGCATAGATGTTGGGCTAAAGCCATTACACAATAAGCTTGACAACCAGTGATGTACGACAAACCCCATAACCATATTCCACGTCGACATCATTTACGTCCATATCTCCTAAAGAGGCTTTACAGTATTCACAACGCAACCTCTGCCAAGCAAAACATTTATCACTCGAGAAAAAAAAAACAAAACACGTGCCACGGCCTTTAGAACTTATAATTATATGTATTATAGCAACATATACATACGTACATTTCTCAATGGCCTTATAGCTGGCGCGTAAAAAACACATGTATAGCTACGAGCTGCAGGTAGGCATGTATAGTACGATAGCGACTGTCCGTCCATTCATAAGAAGCGGTTCATTCATGCGGGCGCGAGGACAGTGAATGGGAGCGAGCGAGACGGCAGATAAGGTTGCGTTACATAGACAATGGAATTCTTGAAATCCTGTTCTACGAAAAACTCGAATGACATTGTTTTGTTTAAGACAATCGGGCAGGAACGGTGGCCATTGATGTTGAGTAGTGGTGATTATTACGTGAATAGGTTTTAGAGTCGGAAAACTGGCACGCAAATCACGCAATGCTTTATTGTTCAAGTACCTACCGTAAAAAGTATTAAGCTCATTAAATTTAGATTAACCAGATTTTTCGGGTAACTAAATTTGATTGGTACTAGGTACTATTTAGGACATTAACCCGTAAAAGTAGTCATACATAGGTACCTAAAGTACGAAGCGTGACTTCGGATGACCTTGAAAGCAGACATGAGATGGTTTATTTTCGACTTCATAATTACCATGCAAATTATGTCTAAATGGCAATATTGTCCTCCATAGAGACCATTTTTAGGGTTCCGTACTCAAAGAGTAAAACGGGACCCTATTACTATAGTATCCTCAAACCAAACGGACGACTGAGCCAATATGATCCCAGTCGTCTATTTGGTTTGAGGATAGTATAAGACTTCGCTGTCCGTCCGTCCGTCCGTCCGTCTGTCTGTCACCAGGCTGTATCTCAAGAACCGTGATAGCTAGAGAATTGAAATTTTCACAGATTATGCATTTCTGTTGCCGCTATAACAACAAATACTAAAAACAAAATAAAATATTGTTTTAAGGGGGGCTCCCATACAATAAACGAGATTTTTTTGCCGTTTTTATAGATAATGGTACGGAACCCTACGTGTGCGAGTCCAACTCGCTCTTGGCCGGTTTTTAAATCTTCATATGGTGACATTTTTATAATAAAAAACACCTAGCACTCCTTATTCTTGACAATTTTAATAAATTGAAACAAAATACCTACCTCATCATCACCTCAATTAAAAAGCTGCAGTCTTGTTATTGGAGACATTGGAGTAATAATAATAATAAATATTTATTTATTCAGATAACTTTGTTCCACTGGTTAGTAATTAAAATAAAAGTATCTTACAAAACTATTGTTCAAATATCATTATAAACTCAACTAAACAGTAAAACTACTAACTAAATTTAACTTAAGTATACTTACCTAAGTTAAATTATTTAAAATTACACAATCCCAGTCAACAAAAAACGAATTCCCTTAATAAAAATTTCTAACATAATCAATTCCTTAATATTTTTAAAACAATAAGAAAAAAAACATATTGTCTTAATTCTCGGTTAGATTTAAGTTATTGTTAAATATTGTGAACGCAGCTTTATATCAGAGCAACACGATTGTGTAGAAAAACATCATCGGTAGGAAGTCAGGCCCGAGCGGCCGCAAGCAGTCTTGATCCTTGCAAGACTGTGAACTTATCATATTCACTCATTTCATACCATATATTAAAACAATACATGAATTTAAAAAATATATATCTAGGTATATAGTTATCGTATTTAGTAGATGGGTAAGTACCTAATGAAAAACATGAATGCTTTGTAGCACTATTCATTTGGTAAAGTGACGTCAACATTAAAATATTTGAATAAAAGGAATGCTACATAACGATAACCGAACGCTTGATTACATATGTAGTGCCTTTTTTTAAACTTTTTTCTGAACACACAGTGTCCTCCCTCATGTGTGTTGTAGGTACATATATGCTATAATTTACTACAACTGCCAACAAAAAATATATCACACTTACTTATTTAAAGTAATTTATTTAATAACTTAACGATATTTATTTACTAAGTCTCAATTAAATTCGACTTATATTTTTGCGTTAGATTTGTAAGCGATTTCATTAACATTTGTAATTGAAGCAATACAATTTATAATTGCGACTTAATAAATTATCGTTAAGTTAAACGTATAAAATGGGCTTCTAAAATTATTCTAGTTTCGACACGCAAATCGTTTAAAACACGAAAATACGAAGCTTTCCGTGTAAAGCCTTAAAGTATCAAGCGCGCTCAGTCGCAGTCGGAGGTGGTTATACCGGGCGCGTAGGCCAAGTCATACCTGCCTCGACTCGCCCGACGCCAGTCCGAGCTTGCCCGACGACGAGCGCACTCGATCCGCGTCAGTGCAGTGAACATGCAAGTGCTCGGTATTACTCTAGCATGGGTGCTCTGCAGCGTTCAGGGGGTTATAAGAACCCCTCTAGAAGCCTTCAGGCCGTCAGGAGAAATACACTTGAGGAGGCCCGATAAATTGCCCTTCTTGCCGCATAAGAGGCCCATTCCTCCCTTCAAGAGTGGACTCAAGATTCTGTATCAGACTGGGGTAAGTTGATTACTGTTTAAGTTATTTAATGGGTAGGTAATAGGTAAGGTAAGTTGCAACCGGTAAAGTTGAAAATTACAAGTTTAATCCTGTAAGAAATAGGTCCCCGTATTATTTGATAGGTTCCCGCGTCTTAGATGTTTTCTATATCTATATACTTATTCTATCGTCTAGTAGTTAGACCCCTGACACAAGTCTCATATAGCTAATATTTAGTATGTATAGGAATCTAATATTTATTTACTTGCTCACATATTTATAAGATTCACATAACGGAATCAGTACCTATAGTGTCAGAGAAGATAAGTATGTCAAAGAAAAATTAATTGTATTTTGATACACAAGTAATACCGTCTATCAATATTAGGTATTACGTTACAATTCTTTATTTAGGTAGTATATAAACTGTTTGTAGATGTATCGAAAGATATAATTTAAGGTTCTAATATTTCTAATGCCTAAGAGTAATATTAAGTCATCCTGAAAAATAAACAGGTTTCGTAATGAGGTAACAGGTAGCATTAGGTATTTAATTATATCATTAATTATCATGGTTTGTATATTTAGTAGTTTTATGATTCTACGTGATCATGTTGACTTAAAAGCTCCGAGCATTTTTTTAACGTTATTTCATAACGAGACCTCTAATAACTTGTACGTAGGTACCTATTAAAGTGCATTTACCTGGAAGCCAATCGTCTAGTATTTATAAGTACCTACATATCCTTATCCATAGTATCAGATAGCATTTGATCTTGGTCGATCTGAGTGTGTCACTCATTATTCTAAGTCGATCATTATTATGGATTATTCTATGACAGTGGTTTCTTCATAAACTTTTTCTAGGCATGGATCTTTCAGAATTCCAAAAGTAAGCACCTCGGACCCTTGTCGAGGGAAATTAAAAAAAAAATCTTATTTAAAGCAAAATTTACCTACGTATATGTACCTATTAAACTTAATTCAAATTTATCGTATAAACAAAGATTTTGTTGCTTGGACTTACTCGTAGTAAACAGTAAGCACATTAAACTGTGGGATTGTTTTCGAAAAAAACAAATCGCATACATAAATCATCGTTCGCGTAGCGTCTAATGTATTACGATTTTTAGTTTTGATCAACCCCAAAAACTTAGAATCGTCCGACTCGGCAATAACAATACATGACTACATGTGCAGGCAGATATTTCCAATAAAAACATTAAGAGTGAACCAAGTTGCCGTGGACCGCTGGCAATCAAGTTACGGACCCCCAAGACCACTTTAAAAAAAACCCTGGTCTAAAGCTTGAAATGACGCACAGAAGCTATCGCGTATGACGTCATATTAACGAAACTATTCCGATGTATCTATGAAGGAATCCACCCAGCAATTAGGGCAATTAAAACTGACAAGTAGAACAGAATACGAGCAGTTAAATTTTACAAACACGCCATTACTATAGCCGTGACTAATACTTACTGAGAATTCATAATTGAAGCGTGATATGACAAAAATCAACAAACATAAGTTGTTCTAAGAAAAATCTATAGAATCTTGACATTTAAACCATCTTATTATGTCCGTTATAACCAAACTTCAGAAAGTCCCAATCAGGCCTGAGCGCAAGAGCAGCTGACACTGTATGCAGTCGCAGGATATGTCTTCTTGTATCGAAACAATAGTTTTAGCATGTATCTATCTATAATTACTTATTTACGTAGGCCAGGGGAGGCTGTAAGTAGGTAGTACCCTACACTAGGACTTAGGGAACACCAACTTACTATAAGCCTTGGTCAGACACACGGCGCGGCGCGATATTTCCATACATGGCCTGTTTGACCACGCTAGCGGTTTGTACGGAGATGTCGCGCCGCGCGGCCGCGGCGCGGCGCTGCGTCGCGCCGTGTGTCTGACCAAGGCTTTAATAAGCGTAGACTGCCTTTCAGCGTCCACTTTTTACGATCTCCAATGGTATGTCAAATGAAACGATTGGAAATAAAAAGAAAATGACGACGACAACAACATCCGCAAACAAATACCTAATTACCTCCCGCCATCGATTTCCTCTCACGAAATTGAAGCCTCCACTGCATGTTGGTACTTAATAAAATGATTACATTCCTCGGCCGAAAATGAGAGGAAACAAATCCGGATGTCAAGTCTTCAATAAAAAAAATGATAATCATTATAATAATTTCAAAGTCGAATCAAGGGGATAATCGTTCCGGCGAAGCTTCGTTCCACACTATATTTAAGACGTTCGCTGGCGCTGTTGGGAATTAAACTGTATGTCTTAGCACATTGGCATTGAAATCGAGTGAACCAATGAGAATTTTTAAAATCGGAATTGTTTGAATGGGTAGCGTGGGCGCACGCGTAACACCGGTGGCAGCAGGTGTTCATTCACTCATTCTTATCTTGACAGCTTCGATGACTTACGACTGCGCGGGCCGGGTCCGTGTGTGCACAGATTTAGTGAAAAAAAAAACGTCGCCAGTTTCAAACTCGTAACGGTAACCGTTCGTCGAGGAATGCAATTTAACTTCTGTTTTCGACGTTCCGTGATCTTGGCGATAATGTAATTTCTATGCCACATTATCTAACTTCTATTCAATTGGCCGCAACAATGCATTTCAGTGTTGGAGTATTGATGGCAATTGTTAATTTTCGCAATAATCAGGCATGAAGTGTCTGTGAAGGATGTAAAAGAGCCGACGGGCGGTGGAAAAGGAGTTTATTGCTGAATTAAATTTGAATAACAAAACTGTAGGGACCTGGCTGTCTCATCTAGCCGCCGCCACGCCTCTCATACTTACAAGGCCTGCAGGGTCTTATCTAAATAATTTTTAAGTTTCGAATGCCGACAGGCGCGTTGGGGTTGCGTGGTATCAGAGTCGTAAATTAGACTTTAGGGTAGTAGGACCTTAGTTGTACCTACTTACTTTAGTTGAGCCACAACATCTAAGGGTAAAATGATATTGATGATCTTTTTAGTCAGTCTATCAAACATTACTGAATTGATATTTGACAAATGTAGGAAATTGTGGAGCATCTCTTTCTAAAAAGTACGCAGTTAAATGAGAGACAGACTCGGCTGCTTTATCTGCGGCAGTAAAAATGCTGATTAAATGTCACTTCGACCAAACAAGAGAAGAATTTATCCTAAGATTTATACCACACAAAATTGGCGTTTATTCTCAGAGTACCTAAGTAGCATCCTTATTCCTGAGTGGTCGAATTCGGACAATTTGACAATAAATGATTTCTGATTCCGGCCTATCAGTAACATGTCGTATAGGTACTTACCTAAACTATACACATCACATTAGCAATATTACAGATATATATCCAACAAGATCTGAAATTACATGATGAAAGAAATAGAGTAATTGTGTTGGAAATTATTAAACGCTTTTGTCGTAGGTATCTACAACTACTGAAATACTGGGAACCTTTGACTTTTAGTTCAACTCTCTAGACTGACTTTAGACCTATATCTAAATCCATCGTTGATTTAAAATTAAATTAGCTATTTTACGACTATGATAAGGGTTAATAGCGACTCTAAACTCCAATGTAATCTAATCTAGGCTAGCTACTATATTTCATTTGTTGAGTAATGTTTGCGTAGTTAACTGTAATGGCAGTCTTTAGTCTAAATTGGCTGGCGAATGTTTCAGGTATCAAATTTCATTAAAGTTGATATAACGTTATAGAATAATGAGGACATTAATAATTGCTAAAACTTGACTGTTCAATTATTGCTATTGTTTATTAACCCAGCAAAGAACAGAATACATGACGAACACCCAACGCGAAAGTTTAAAAGGATGCTTGGGTGTTTGCTATTCTTTCACACCAAAACTACGAAACACATGTACATATATACACACCAGGGTTTCGCTTTGTCATTTGTCGAAAAGGACGATTTTTAATTGAAGGGTACACGAAAAGAACAAGTCTAGTCACTTTTCTTTGAACATACGCTAACGCCACGTTCATTGCGTGCTTATTTCCAGAAAAACTAAACATGATCTTTCCACGTACCCTTCAATTGCATCTTTACCCCATTAAGCCCTATTGACAACCAAGGAACGAAGTGATATCATTTGTCTGAGAAGAGAACAACATATCCTTAGACTTTAATTTACACAAATACGGAAAGTTCGTACAAAATAAATCGCAACCCGACCATTTATTACTTGTCGCAAAACGGTTTCAGTGACAAGTGAACCGTCGCTAAGCTCTTGTTGACAATGTGGGCATATCGGGTGTAGCATTATATTGGCCTGAATTATCCGGCCCCCACGAACATTACCTACTGCCAACAAAGTTTAAGTCTAAAGCTAAACAAACAGTCTGGATGGCTCTAGAATTGAGGCGTCAAGTTGCAACAATATGACATACTCTGGTGAGTCTGGGTCATTGCAGTCAGATATCTTGGAAAATTTACTAAACTATTCACTAGTTTTTATGTCATTCTTTCAGAATGTATTTGAAGTATACCTATACTCGTACACGATGATAATTAACATTAATCATTCATTCATTCATACATAGTTATCAGTCGAAAGACGTCATCTGCTGTATAATTAACATTAACTAAATTAAAACTAAATTAATTCTAAAAAAGGCCCTTGAGGCATTGTACTGAGGATGCTGGCGGCATTTCCTCGCTGAATTGCTATAGTTTTAGTTGTGCTTTCGTCAAATAATTTTCATTGTTGCGATGGTCTACTAAATGCATTGCTAATGCTCTGAAACTATATGTAACTTTTTCCGAATGGCTAGCTTTTCGTCTCCTAGTAGTCTCAGTGGTTTTTGTTTACTTATAGATGTGTTGGTTTCAGTATTAAAGTAGAAAATGTAAAACGAGAAATAAGCATTCGTAGTCGTAGGTATATGGTAAATAATAATGTCAGTTGATGATCTGTAGATTCGCAGATCCAAACGGTGTGCCTTGCGATCTTTAGAACTTTTCATGATGAAATGAGTCAGTTAAATGATTAATTGATCATCCCTTTTAAATACCCTATACACTGTCGACTAAGCCTTCGAATGAGTGCGAACTATCCATAATATATTGAGTAATAAGCTGCGATATGCTTTTAATATTTTACAACCAGATACAATCAAAAAGCGGCGGATATTACGAGAACACACCCTGCACTGGTCGTCAATCATTTTAAATAGATTACTAGACTATCGATGAAAAACTAACCGTTTGACGCTAATTCTGTAGCAGGAAATTTAGCTGATACACGTACACCGATTTCCCTAATAAAGGAAATTCACATCCTGGGCTAAGTATCCTAGGATATAATTACTTTGACGGAAGCAGTAGTCATATAAGATATATTATGTATGACCAATGTAATAAAGAAATAACTGACATGGTTACTGTAGGAAGTAGCAAATGGTAATTCATTTCTATTATTCGACTGTGATAGGTTTGGGAATGGTATAGCTGTCCATTTACATAAACTTTAACGTAAGTATATGGTACTGTCACCTCCGATCTTATTTTAATGGCGGTTAGATAATAGCTGTGTCGGATTGTTTGCTGGATCATCTGACTGGAAATTACAGTCAGCTGGATGAGCGTGGCAAGGGACCGATTGACGATCCTTACGGTATGTTACATCCTGCAGGATTATCTTTATCTTTCAGATAATATGATGATAATGGTTGCCTGCTGGCCAGAGACGATAAATAATGATCTGAACTTATAATTTCATCCCATTTAACATAAGAAATAGAAGATACATAAAATAATATAAATTAAGAAGCCGTTGCTATGGCGCTTTATATTTTAACAGTTTACTAACGCAACTATTAGGTTTCAAAGCGGACCCCGGGCTCCTTTAGCACAACCGGGAATAACGCTAGGAGGATGATGACTAACGCAACTTACAACTTATTTACTATAAAGAACTTACATTTAATAGTCCGTGAGCCCACTCCCAATACACGTACGTCTCATGACAACATGATAGAATGCATCGCAGCAGTTCGAGAAAGTTGTGCTGAGCAAGAACAGAAGATTATCGCAACTAAAATTGGCCGAAAGTTTGAAAAATCCTTCACTTCCGGTCAAAAATTTAAGACCAGCCAGACGCCAGCCTTGCCAGACGGTGCCAAAGTACCTTTGGCTCCGTCTGCCAAGTAGGTACGTCCGACCATTTCAGGACTGACAGACTTAAGTTTACTCTCTCTCGAATTAAATGGCTAAATGATGCCACATGTCTCGTACTCTTGTCGCATGACGTAAATATACCTACCCTTAAAATTTTCACCGGAAGTGAAAGATTTTTCAAACTTTCGGCCAAGTTTAGGTGCGATAATCTTCTGATTCTTGCTCAGCACAAACTTTCTCGACCTGCTGCCATGCTTTTTATCGTGTTGTCATGAGACTTAGGTGTATTGTGAATTGGGAGTGGGCTTACGGATTATAAGACATTGGTCTCCGGTCGACGTCGTATACGCCGCGTAAAGCATCAAGTTGTATGGAAGTGCACCTACATTTCTATAGAACGTGACGCTGTAAGTGGCGTGCGGTGTTAACCAGAGACAGTGGACTAACGTATCACACAAGTACATACACAGCAAGTAGGTATAAAACGATGTCAGGTCAAAATATCGGATGTGTACTTGTACAAAATATCCGTCGGATCGGACGTACGTAACTGGAGCGCGCGTGCGCTACACCGACACACGCAGCAAGTCGCGCATCTGTGTGTGTCACCAAATTTCCTCGTTTATCATCACGTCTTTGAGAGGTAAAGACATACATAAACTCACCCGAAAACAGATATGCAGCTGGTCGATCACGTAACGCATTGTGCGCGCGTCAGGTAGATTTAAATGTCACCTTTTCTATGGAAAAATTATAGTTAAATTGTACGAACGCGCGTTCGGAACGTTACGTGTTTACCCCCATGATCATATGAAATTGCTTTCAGTGCTGCTTCGAGCAAATATAGGCTTCAAGATAGATAAATATATGTTATATTGCAGTGATAAATTGCAAACCCCTCGCCCAAAACACTTCAATTTTACTCCCATGGTGAACTCTTACGACGCCCACATGAAGAAATAGGGTGATTTTACCCGAGACTACAATCAGGTTAAATACAGTATATACAGGGTTATTTAGGGGTCGTGGAGCAAGAAGACCAAAAACGAATAAGATGGTCATACTGAACAACTTTTCCCATGGGACCACCCACGAAATCGCAAAAAAATAAGAGTCAATAAAGAGTTAACTATGAGTTAACTGCGAGTTAATGTAAGGAACAGCTGATTTTTTTTGCGATTTCGTTGTCTATTTCTTGGGAAAAGTTGTTCAGTGTTACCAGCTTATTCGCTTTTGGTCTTCTTGCTCCACGACCCCGAAATCAGCCTGTATATTGCCAATGAAATAAATAAGGACCTGGCGCTCGAGATTGTTAAATAACTATAACCTATAGGTATGTCTGATAGCAAATCGTGGGAGTGGAAGGGATGTCTCCATTCCATCTACAAAGTTTAGTTTGTAACTATTCATCATGTTTAAGAATACACACAATCACACATCGATAAGTAGTTTTTAATGTAAAGGACGAGGAAGATTTTAATATGCCTCTCATGTCTAAACTAAGATTTCTCACTATGCTTGGTGGTGTTGGTGTCATTTTATCACGTAATTAATTTAACACACGCTGAATAAAATGAACATTACCCTAATTGAAATATTCGGCAAAAAACTCCGTTTTCATGAATAAAAAATGCATATCGTTGTTGAAAGCAAAGTGTTCCGCTTTAATATACAATTTAAATAGTTGCTTGGGTAGCCCGGTCAATTAGGATGGTAATCGTGCAGTCATGTCTATTGTTAAGGCTTATGAGAACTGCTTAAGTTTAATTTCATTAGTATGATAAAATACTTTATATGCTAAACGGCCTAGTTTATTCAGAACGCTAACAGACATGTAATAAAAGACTCTACAAACACTGGTTTACTGTGCCCGCATCCGTACACGTACGGATTCGAGGCGTGTGTAGATACGGAAAATGTTATACTTCCTTCTCTAAACAAATTAATAAATACCTAACGAAGTTCTTAATAAAATAATGTTTGCACGAAGTACTACGAATACATTCCGTTCTGAAACTGGGGATAGTTACCACAAAGTGAAAAAGCAGCTACTCTTTGGGTGTAATAGAGTTTCAGAGTTAGTATCGAAAATGGATGAATAGAAATCAGTTTCTCTAATAAGTACGTTAAGGAGGTAACGATACTGAAAAGGGTTAAGAGCTACTAGCCCAAATTAGGCTATTGAATGACATCGGACTTAAGCAACATGTCAAGAAAATATTTGTACGAAACTTCACATCATATAGTTTCAGGGTTAGTTTGTATGTGTAAACTTGCCAAAGATTATTTTGTCAGCATCAACTACAGGTTTGGTGTCCAAAATGACGTGAACCTATCCTTTATATTTTTTGTTGTAGAGAAGCGTCCTCTATTCCTTCGTCACGGTAGCTTACAGAGTTTAAACTTTTTATTGGACAAACGATCACTTTTTGTGATGACAGGATTTAGACAAATCTTGGCTCCGATCAATGGGTTTAATGAGATAATTTACGCTTCGCTACGGACGAAACACAAAAAAGGCTCGACTGAGACATGCGTCAATAAAGAAAAGTGAATGCAAAGAGTGACCTCGGTAGGGGCTCCGGCTCGGGCCAACAATCGTCCGGTAAAGGCGAAAGCACATGGCCACAAAGTAAGTTCCATTTTAAAACTCACCATCCCGAGGACAACTGGTTGCCTTGTATTTTTGATCACAAATGCTTTTTAATTTGCAATGGAATAGGTACACTTCTGAATACTTGACCTGACCTTATTTTATAAAAGGTTAAATTGCAGAACAGCAGACAAACAATTTCTAAGCAAATTTCTAAAGGCAACGCCTTTTTGAAACCTGTCTTATTGTAATAATTCTAACCAAAGAAACGTCAAACCACTTTTCAAATTTGAAGATCCTGCAGCTTTGCTGTGTATAGGGCGCAAGGTATTAAAAAAGCAATAAGGGCTCCAAAAGGATGGGACACCTGTGTTACGCAAGCGGGACACAAAAAATAGTAGTTATATGCGTTCTTCTTATTTTACTTGCTCGACGGTTAAAGATGATGCCTGATAAGAAATAGAAGTGGCATACATTTTTGTAGAATACTTAGTACTTAACAACTTTACTGAACGGTACTGAATGTAGGGTTTTGGTACTAGTAAATACCCATAAAATATCTAAGTATTAGTCCTATTTTCGTAAAATTTTAATAGGTTTTTTTAATCGATACCTAGTATCAAAAGGTAAATATCTGACGTTATCTGAACCAAATACGAGTATATTGTAATATTTATGAGTCTATAACGGTGATGTAGTCAAGTAAATGAATGTACCATAGCGATTTATTCATCAGCATATAAACCCCAGAGGTTTCCGCTGGTGTAAAAAATGTATACCAAAATGTACACTCAAATACTCAAATTATATTGGTCAATAAATTAAAAGAAAAATGTACCTACCTAATTTCATATTTTGCTAGTAATAACAACGTCGAATAAAAAAACCTTCCTTACGATCATTATTTAACGTAGTTTGAAATTATGACCTAATTTAGGTATTGGGAATTGCCAAGAAGTAGCCGCAACAAAATATGTAGGTAGTTGTAGTAGATCAGTACCTACTAGGAATACCGCTTGTTGCGCAGAGCCCTCTTTTAATCAAATCTTTCAAATAACGCACGTTTCAAAAGCGTACAATATAATATAAAAGTATCCTCCCTTAAGGGCACTTAAGCAGAGCTTCCCTAAAGCTGCTTGGTTATTTTAGATAAGAAAAGAAGCTTTAGTGCCAAATTTCACATGTTCAAAAACATTAAGAAGGGCTCCATTTCCATTTTTGTTAGATTGTGGTATTTGTCTTTTTAACTCAGAGTTTCATTGAGATTTACGAAAAAAAAAACAAATATAGTAGCTTATACACATCTTAAAGAGCATGTAAATAGATAAGAACACGATGATATTGACTAATGACATCATTTGAATGCTACAAAGGACAAATCGGAATCCACAACACTATACTTGAAAGAACTTACATTAAATGGACTGAATTGGAAATTTTTTTTGAAACTAGAACATACATGTGAACATAAAGTGAGTGATAAAAGCGGAGAGATAGTCGAAAAATAGATGCCTTTCAACCAAGTCTTTTCATCCCGCAATTGTAGAAGATTTTCCCAAACAGACAAGATAGTTCACCCTTTGCTGTCAGTCAATGAACAGGCGGCCTTAGGTTGGCATCCGCCTCAAAGGGCTGGCCACGTGCGTCTTGAATGGGGCTCTCCGGATGCCCCGGGCTACAATGGAACCGTTCATGTGAGCTCGTCTGTATGTATGTGATACACGTCAGTATATAAAGTTGAAGTTAAGAATCTGTCAAAGATGAATACCAAAAAATATATGTAGTTTTTTAAATGCGTATTTTTTTTGAAATGCAATTAAAGGATTAAATATTATAATCTTTATTAGGTCTGATTTCTTCTTCTTCTCTGTTAAAACATCTGTGGAACATACCGAAATCATAACTTTTTTTTCAAGTTTATAATATTGCGAAGTCCAGTCCAGATACCAAGTTGAAGAGTGTACCTCTAAATTGGCCATATTAGAAGCTGTATTCAAATATGCTACTATATGTAAGCCAAAGTTAATTAATCAATGAAAAACTGCGTCATTTCAAGGTCATTGAAATTTACACTCTTTACACTATTTTCAAGAGCCTCAGATGTAGCACTAAAGTTCCGGAGAAAACGGGACGGATGAACGACCGACCACGAGTCTTGCCATATTAATAAGGGCTCTGTATGTACTTTTCGAGAATTAAGTGTCTCTCGAAGAAAAATAAATTGTTCAGGAGGTATAAAGAAAATTGAACAGGGAAGTGAAATGTTTTAGTGTCGATTAATTTTTTTATAGTTGTTGTTATTTTTTACTTGTACAGAATAGTAGTGTACTAGAACAGTTAAAATACGTACAAAGCGTTAAAAGAGATAGGTCTGTAAATGAATGTACCTACCTACATAGTCTGATATTTGTATCTTGTTTATATAATATGCTTGCAGAACAAGTTTTATAACTTAGGAGTAATTAAAAGGACGATGCGATGAAAACTATAAAAGGGATTATAAAACGAAAACTAAAAAAATGGCTTCTCGAGCACACATTCTATAGCTTCGACGAATTTATAAACATTGTATGAATATTTTTTAATATTATTGCAATCATAACTAGTAAATAATTATTATTTGTAATTACACTTTTTGTGTAAAGCTAATATTATTATTACAATTTTTTTTTATAAATTCCTGACATGTAATATTGACAATTATGAATAAATGAATATGAATATGAATAATATGAATAAATCAAATTCAACGAAACTATATCAGAAATCAGTTTTGCAAATTTATATTCCATTGCTAATGGAATGAAACAATATTGGGTGATAAAAAAAAGGTAACACGGGTACATTGAACCTGTGCTTCTAAGAAACTCGCGTATGAGTTTTGAATTTAAGACAACTGTCGATGGCTATATCGGCGGTCAAAATAAGCACAGATTGCGAGTCACCGAAACAGCAAAATAGGCTTGTCTACACCAGCACCATCGATTGCTTATTAGTTGTTGCGTATCATCATCACATCAGCCGAAAGACGTCCGCTGCTGGATATGCCTCCCCCAAAGAGTGCCAAAGTGATCGGTCCTGCGCCGCCCGCATCCAACTGACCACCAAGGTGGACTGATGACCTGGTAAAGGTCGCGGGAGTCCGCTGGATGCGGGTGGCGCAGGACCGATCACTTTGGCATTCTTTAAAATATATGAGAAACGCATACGAGTAGATCACCCAGTGGCCATCTCGTTCATCTGCCAACCAGCAGGAATGACCAGAGAGAGAGAAACATTGCATATGTTTGAATAATTAAATCTTTCGTATCTAAAAGTCAGTAACAGCGAACTAAAAAAATCAACGGTAGTAAACCAGTTCTTCAATATTTATAGGCACGTAACATTGAACACTAGTGTTTAATGAAGGCTAACAAAAGCAGTTAAAATAAGCCCCAGGCTTCATATTAATAACACTCGTAATAAACATCTGGTAATAAATAAAGTTTGGTCATCTCGATTAAAATTTACATGCGAGATGCGTCTTTGAAGTAGTATCAATAAGGTTAAAAAATGAATGGTAAGAGTGATGATGAGAGGCATAGTTGATTGCTGCTATAACCGGTGGCGATGTGTAATCGGTAATTTGTTGGCTACTTGTGTTAGCGGGAACGTAACCGGCACCGTCCGCGCCCCGGGCGAATCCGCTCCCGAATCTTTTATAACATTTTGTTTGACATGGTGGCGTACGACTTGTTGTGGGCGAAAATACACGAGGACACAACGGTACCCCGTGACGTCATATCACTGCTTAGGCATTGGTATGATAACCAAAAAAACACTGTCAAGTGGGCAGGCGCCGTATCTGACGAGTATGTGATGCAATGCGGGGTCAGACAGGGTGGTTTGAGCTCCCCCACATTGTTTAATGTATATATGAACGGCCTCATCGAGGAGCTCAGCAGTGCCTGTGTCGGATGTCACATAGAAGACGTGTGTGTCAATAACTTAAGCTATGCTGATGACATGGTGCTGCTGAGCCCCTCGATGGGGGGCTTAATAAAAATGATAGGAATCTGTGAAGAGTATGCTGTGGCCCATGGGCTCAGGTACAATGCGTCGAAAAGCGAGCTCTTGCAATTTAAAGCGGGTAATAAAAGTTATCAAATGCAGCCGGTCATGCTTTGTGGGACTCCGTTAAAAAGAGTGGACAAATTTAAGTACCTGGGCCACTGGGTCACTGACTCACTGTCGGACGTCGAGGACATCGAGCGGGAGCGCCGGGCGCTGTGTGTCCGCTGTAATATGTTATCCCGCAGGTTTGCACGTTCTAGTACAGAAGTAAAGTTGACACTATTTAAAGCATTTTGTCAAACTTTCTATACGTGCGGCCTGTGGGCTAACTTTACGCAGCGGGCGTACGGTGCCCTGCGCGTCCAGTATAATGATGCTTTTAGGATGCTGTTTGGGTTGCCGCGGTATTGTAGCGCCTCAGCTATGTTTGCCGAGGCGCAAACAGACTGCTTTTTTGCCATCATGAGGAAGCGATGCGCGTCACTCCTCACCCGCAGCCGTGGCAGCACTAACATTATCCTAAGTACGTTGGCTCAGCGGTGGGACTCGCCTCTGGTAGACAGGTACGTGCAACTACACGCACCTGTGGCCGTACAGCCGCGAAAGTTTTAATGTAAATGTTGTGTAATGTTTTGTTGTGTCTCATTAATTGTAGTACTAACAATAGATATATAAGTTATTGTATTACCTAACCCTATGGACTAAAAGTCTGAAATAAATAAATATAATAATAATAATAATAATTAAACAACTAGGTACAAAAACTTAACTACAAGATATTAATTGTATAATTCCGTCGTTTCCTGTGCCCTTTTGATCGGATGCAAAAATATTCTAAGCCATTGAAAAATTTGCATTTGATTTCTGAACGAAACGGTTTTTGTTGTCGTGGTCCCCCGATTGCTAATTTAAAAGCAATTTCTGCGCGAAGGGAAATGCCGGTTGTTAACATCGTTTATAAGTAATTTGCGCTGATTTACATATTATAGGTAGTATAGGTACGTATAGCATAAGTATTAAGGAACGATTATCCAAATGTATTGCGTTATCTTTGAAAAGGGTATAATACATACACAATAGCCTCATGTTTAGCTACACTTTCGCAATATATTAGGTATCCGTCTTAATCTCACCTTTCACATAATAAGGAAAAAACAATCAAATCTTACATCATTGGTAAACGAACATTGACGAATTCAATTACAAAATCGTGCTGTGTAGAAGATAATATTACAAAATCGTGCTGTTTAGAAGATAATATTAACCTATAGGGGAATGATGTCCCCGATGAGATTGTCAATTTGATGTTAAGCAGTTAGTATACCTAAACAAGTACCTACTCAAACACAAGTTGTATAAAAATGTTTGGCACGAAGACTAACGTACATCCAGAGGCGTTCAATATGTGGGCTTAACAACGCTTAATAGACTACTGTCAGCGATAGTGATACCTAACAGAAAAGCGAATCAAGTACCTACGACAGTAGTCATTATTTCATGGATTCCGACTTTTTTCGATCTTCGATTACGTACTTAAACGTTGTTAAGTGATGGCCGAGGAAGAGGAATTAAAGGGATTTATTTAACTTTTAACTATAAACGTAGTAACATCAACCAATGTTCCATGCTTGAGCGAGACAGAAAAGCGCCAAAGGCCCTGGCGAAATAGGGATAGTGGTAGGACGGTTGTGGAAGGTCGGTCGGTGCTGGTAACAAATTATTTCATTAGAGTGGGCGCGGCACCGGCGGCGCGCGCGCTGCCACCTGTCCGGCGGACCGGATGCTTCGCCCCCCGGCCCCCTCCACCCGCCGCACCACAGCCTCCACCTCATTTCAAATACAACCTTAACAAAAAACCCCTACAGTCCATTTTCCAACATGATCAGATCTCGCCAGGTTCTCAAAACGACTTAGAAAAGGACGAAAACGCAACGTCCCTTAGAACTGTCGCCCCCGGCTGGTCAGGTCTCAAATAACGTTTCCAAAAAATCATCGACACAACATCCGTTGAGCCTCCGAGCGGTACAAATGGGCGGTCGTTACTAAAATCAGTGTCTTGAGTCAAATGAATAAATTAGGTACACGCAATGGTCTCGATTAGAACCTCTTAACGAGTGGTTTGAGATAATTTTTATAATGGGTAAAGCAAAGCTAGCATTCGATTTAATTTGACCGTGTTCTGATGTCGATTTTTTGCTGCTTACAATTTATATGCAGGTTCGGCGCCTGCTAAATTAAGGCACACGTAAAGTAAGTCAACATTGGGCATACATTGTGCAGTGTGTTCCGTTTCTTGGCTTATACGAAGCTTTTTGTTCGGCACACAAAAGGGCTGTATCCGGTCGTTGAAAGATCGAGCCGAGCCGTTTCCGCGAAATCTATCGCAACAAGAAACGGGAAGTATATCCGGAACAACGAAAAAAACACCAGTTTTTTCACACCTTCAAGTTACTAGGGTTGTCAACTTTGGTTTCGCACTTTGGAGATACATTAAATACTTTTAAATGGTGTACCTAGTCAACAAGGCCAGAAAGTTAGGCCTTCAAGTAAATCAGTCATTATCAATATTATATTACACTTCTCATTAAATTCAAAAGATACTAGCACACTAAAATACGTACAAATTGGTAAAAAATATGTTTGGGTGTAAAATATGTAATAAGTGAGAATAACATAAAAATGTACTAATAACTCTTCTTTGTTCAATATCATCATTCATCATTATGTCTACCCACCAATGTTAGTCTGTTCTTGCTACACAATGATATTCATATTGATGTAGTTTAGTCTGATTTTTATCAATATAAAATAAATATTAAAGCTTTAGCAAGTTAACAATCATTTTAATGGATATTTAAGAGTTCCTGTATGCGGAGTAATCGCCATCGTTTTATTTGCAGCAGCAGTTGCAGGGCTTGAATATAATTAGTGACTAATAATGAGTGCAACCAAATGGTCTGTTTTTTTTCCGTATTGTGGCTTTTTGCTGCTTAGGCACTAAATGGTCTGTTCGTACGCAGCCCTGAGATGCTGCTCAGTGTCAATTTTCCCACACACAACAGGTTGCCGAGCACGCCTTCCTGTCGGAAGTACGACCAATGGTCCTTTTCTACGAAAAAAAAACCTTTTTTTGACAACAGATTTCGAGCACACATGTTCTACGTCGTCAATCAAAAGGACATATGTCCCGAGGGGTTTCGGATGCGTTTGCGCATTTCAAAATTAAAGCCGTAGTGTCCGTATTGTGTGAATGATTATGATTAACATCTTACGGGGTATAATGATCGGTTTCTTGCGGGTACGACAGGTGTGGACCAACATGGATTGCACATTTCATTTTTCCCACGAGCGATCTTTTGTGGCCATCGCTTTTCACCTGACTTTTGGGTCAGAATAGGACGTTATTTACGGTTTATGAATGCTACACAAAGCCCCGTTCAAGCGTATCTCTTTAAGGCATTTTATTATACAGACCATTCCTTTGATCCATGGATGTTTGTAGGTTGTTTAATTCATTGTTTATAAACCTATGTTTTGTGGCGATGGTTTTGGCACCTGTTCCTGAATCACAATAGGTCCTTTTACTTGTATGATATACAGACATATTGTCAGAAAAAAAAAACATATCATTAAAGCAAAGGCGATGTTTATGTATCTATATTTCCAAAAGGTAAAAGCCAATGGATAGATGGCAGTTTATACAATGTTTGAAATAGAATCTCATTCAATTTTGTTGGTGAGGCGATAGGCACACACTGCTGTTGTAGGTATCTGGAATGTTAACAACAATGCGCGTGGAATTATTAATCGAGCAATCGATCGCGACAAATCGATAATGTTCCCTAGTACCTAAGTATTATAGAAACTTTGAGCGAAATTGTTCAATGGGAAAACAGATAGGTATAATGTGACTTCCATCGTATCATAAATCAAACAATCTTTTGATAATTATTATTTTCTGTAAGGTACCCAAAGCTCACTGGATATAAAGAATCTTTAGGTTAGGTATTTACCTTTATGTTGTTTTCTTTGATTAAGTTGTCAAGTAAAGAGTATGTAGATATATATCTTCATCTTGTAAAATTACATTACTTTAGCAAAATTACGTATGTGCGTAAATACGGCCTTAGACACTACTTCTTCTTAGAGTGTTTTAGGAAATTGTATTTTCCACTGCTAGATTCCGCATTTGTTGAGTCGGGTATTAAAACTCTGATCTCTGAGTATGTACCAAGTGATGTCTGATGTAATATAAATCGCATACATACTCAATCATTTACTTACACTAAACAGAAACAAATTAGACTAATAGGTAGGTACCCTAGCGTCCCTAGCTCCTGGATATAATTCCTTCCTCAGCTTACTAATTACAATATCTACATAAAACATGATATAAAACGTGTGTTTCGTGTCGTCAGCACACTATAGTTTGCATAATAATTATAAATTACTTATTTAGTACTTATGCGGAATAATAAGAGGCTTACCTACATGCATATAAATCTAAATAGGTTAGTATATTCGAAGTCATCACTACATTGTAATAACATAGTAGAAAGAGTATTTCTACTATGGTAATAATGTTTCCGCATACAAAGTACAATCAACCAATAAACAAATTACGAAGACCCCTACCTATAAGATTTCATTAATGAATAAAATTTGTCTGTATACTCGTACATACTTTTTTACAAAGCACCATATCATCTTTGAGTGTCCCATCACCAAATTTAGCGGGAATTAGGCTGATTTCAAGACTCTCGACGGACGCAGCTGCTTACCTTAAATCTAATATCATGCCATACGTTAAATAAATAAATACAGACATTTTGCTTTTTTGTTATGCGGAATGGGAAAAAAATAGGTATATACAAAAAAATTACAAGAAAATAATTTATATGAAATTATGAAGTCATAATATTTTAGAGGATTATTATACTTACTAATAAGAGTAATAAGGCAGTTGAACTGATGACGTCTGTATCCTACGACCTCTAATCTTTTCGCCTGTCGTAAGAAATATAGAACATCACATTTCTGCATCGAATTTAAATGGCACATTAAGATTTGATGCAAAAATGCAATTTTAAAGCGAAATAACGTGACATTGTTATTTTTTTTCCTTGTCCTAGCTGGTCCAGTTAATTTGCCTCTCGTGCGATTCATTATCTTCTTTCGGTGGTTAAAGTTTTATTAAGTTTTCTAAGTTTAACCATTCATCCTCCTAGCGGTTTTTCCCGGTTTGTATATTACATAATCCTGATTACTCGACCACTAGTATGTAATACTACCTAGTATAATGTTCTATGGCACTGGTATAACCTTATTTTATGTAATTTCAGGTATCAGAGGATGACCTCCCTGCTTGCCGGCCGCGGCAGGTGTGCAGTAAAGTCGACCTGTACGACACCACGCAACCCTGGATCGAGAAGAAGTGCCGGTGTTTGGGGCATAGGCCATGCTCAAGGTATATTCAATTTATGATTATTATTATTAACCACATAAATTAAAAACACAACTAACATAATTGTCTTCGGTCTCCGCGATTATTACTCATTACTATCTCTCATTAGATAGGCTAACTGTTGACGAACAAGTGCTGAAATGAGCTCGAAACTCGGAATATAGCTATTTAATAGGTACATAATATACCTACGCCATAGAATCCGTAGATATACATAGTATTAATTAACAACTAACATAGATAAGTGTCCTCAAATGTTTCTATAAAAACCACACACAAATCGGTTCACACGTTTTGGAGATACGATGCTTCTGCAAGATACAAGCCGACACATTTTAAACTAGGGGTGTTATAACACTCCTAGTTTGCGTCGGTATTTTTTCGAAGGTAACCTTTCAGAACCTCGCCAATTATTAGTGACGGGTGATGGCGAAATACTTTGAATACCAATCACTTGCGCGTATTTACCCCAAATTCAACACATTTTTCAAATTCAAAACATCTCTAAATCCCAATAATATTTCTCATAAATGTTTACTAATAAGTCTTTCCACTTCTCCAGCGAACTCTCAGCGGACGACAACCACACGCTCGCCGACAAGACGACACTATACAAGACCTGCGAGCCGGTCAAGCGCCTGCCCAAATGCCGTTACTTCAAGGACCCCGCGTGGACGATCTACACACTCCCCGATAGCAACGCGACCCAGCAGATCATCAGCTGCCATTGCCCGAAGATGTCAGTCACGTACCTGTTGAAGAAGCTGCCGTATACGACACCTAGCGGCGTACAGGGGAACCAGTACCAGTTCGCGTGCTCGCCTATCAGCGTGAGTTGGCTTTCGTATTAGTTCGCGCGGTCGCCGCTGGGCGGCGCTGATGTTAAAAAGGCATTCGGTGTGGGTGTTAGTTTTGTGGCGCCACTTTAGTATGTTTGGTAAATTATAAAGACTCCCAATGTTCTCCCGTCGAGGGTTCCAGAACGGTGCTGTATATGCGGGATACAGTTTCATATGTTACATGGAAAGTTTTTATAATTTACTAATCTCAACTTCGATGTATGGAATATTTTAATACAGCTTATAAATACATTGATGGGACACGATTCGGATTTGTTATAATTACAGTAAGTGATGTGACATTTTGTTATAAATACCGATGTCAGACATCTGTGAACTGACAAATTTTGGCATAGGTACGAAATGCTTTGGTTATAGAAAATTTAATTTGGCATTAGGAGTAAGACACCCAGCGCTGTATAAGCAGGATACAGTTTTATTTATTATAGCGAAAGTCTAACCTGTAATGTTTTTATAATATTTAGGTAGGTATTTGAATAGTTCATAAAAAAAACATTGATGGGACACCATTCGACTTGTTATGATGACAGTAAGTGATATGACATTTTGTTATAAATAGCTATGTCAGACATGCCTTAGTAATAGAATTGGCATTAAGTAGTTGTTAGTTATTATGTCAAACGTTATCCAAATAGAATGCGACTGTGAAATAGTTGATTGACCTAAAAATATTTAAATAAGTACATAGAAAACATCCAAGACTCAGAAACGAATATCAATGCTCAAACCACCACGGCCGATAGCGTCAGCTTATTAGGAAGGGCACTACCCACTAGATTAAAACAATCGTCGTACTTATGTATATGTATGTTGCCACAGACTGACAAAGGCAGACAGAGAACCTAATAAACCTCATCGCAATGCATCGAATGTAAATGGACTCAATGTTGTGTGGAATTGTGCGATTATATTAACTGCCCAAAAGCTAGGAAAGGAATTCTCGGTCGGTTAGGAAATGATTCATGGGACTTATAAATCGTTTAATCCAAGAAGGTATATTTCATATCGTAATAGTTTGAGCTTTGAGCATCTCGATCTAAAGTCCGCTTTTTCATGGACTGCATGATCTATTCCAATATTATCTCACATTCTGATTATACTTGAGATTATTCCAGTTGGCTGAATTGTATCAAAATAAGGTCTACCAGGGTTAATGCGTCAATATGGGGTGAATGCTTCTTTTAAAGATATCTTCGAAACGCAATATTTTAGAACTATTACAGCTCTCGATGTTCAGACTTTCAGAGTACCAAACTTTAAATTTAGACAATTGTAATAGTTCTAAAATTTTCAGTTTCGGAGATATCATCAAGATACGCATTTACTCCATCGACGCATTTGCTCCGGTTTAACTTAGTCCATTCAAAAAGCAACTCTACTTCCAAGGTAGAGATTCCAATTACAGTTTTATAAGAACTCGGCCACATTAAAAAATCACAACTACAGCTTGCGTTGCATTGATCCACTCGTTTTCCAAGAGCGGTCACACACGGCGACTTTTTGCAGCGGTATTAACGGGATACAGTATCGATACAGGTAATTTTGACAGGTGATCTATGGGTAGCGAAATTCGCGCGTCGTTTATATCACTGCATAAAGTCACAGCGTGCAACCACTCTAAAACGAAATATGCTCACTTTACTTCGACAACACATATTATATAGCATAGATTTCATAATCCGTTCTTCCGTTACAGAGATTGCGGTGCTCACGAAAGGAGCCGTGCAAACTGTTCAGCGTGCGCAGACGTCACGAGCAGATAGACGAGGTTAACGCCAACACAATCTGCCAGTGTCCCCGCGAACACTCCTGCCCGAGGCACCACACGGAGCCAGGAGTGCTAGCCGGTGTCACATACGCGGCTGAAGACATACGCACGTATCATGGCTACTGCATGCCTGAACCCCCACCTAACTCCTACAGATTCGTAGGCGATAAAGACTGAGACGATACGGTTAAAAAGGAGGCAACACAACGTTTTATACCAGCCTTATGAACGCATTTTAAACGCATTGACGCTAAAGATTGCTTTGCTCATTACCTGTTTAGTACAAACTTCTAAGGCAGCTCGAAATGCTTTTTTTTATTTAGTGCTATTATTTTATAAGATGGACAAATAGCCCAATCAATGAGAACGTCGTCGTCATCAAACAAATCCTGAGAATTATATCAGATTGTAAGTGTAAAATGATAAGAGTGGGAAATGTATCTGATTTCATATAGCCGAGTTTTTATTGATTGGGGTAAAATAAAAATACGAACAAAATGAACAAATCGTGTTGACAGTTTAATGTACAACGTTTTAAAGTATTGTAAATTGCTTGTGTAAGGGCGCTATCATATTGTTTCTGTTATAGTTATTAATTATTATGTAAATAATAGTTGTAGACCTAAGTAATCATTCCAAACGGTTAGATTAGATGATTGAATAATTATTCATATTTTAATTATTTACTTGCCATACATGTTGCGTTTGTTCCGCGTCTTCCATTCCAGTCACGAAGACAAAATTGTTTCATTATTTTGTTTATGTTTACGATTGTATAATACATAGTTTTTGTTATTTATGACGAAGATATCGTCATGTCTTAATTATACTCTACTTTTTTTTATAATTTTCTTATCTCTTTACAACCTTGCTGATATACTTCATTACACTTTTTACTAAATGACCATAAATAATAAGTTATAGAAAGTGTTACGAAATTTCAACATTAATTCAATAAGTTAAAAAAATACTTAGTATTGAAAATAACTAAAGTTAATTTAATTAAAAGCAAACTGTAAGCTGAAACTTGATATAAAAAGGTGTCTCAAAGTGAAAATTAGGACTAAGAACAAAAGTTATGAGAAGCTTATGTTAAATTTGCAAAGTATTTAAAATGATCAGAAGTGAAACGAGGCACTACTGAAGACTGTATCTATGTAAATATGAAACATGTTTGTAAAATGATACCTTAATGTGGTTTGTCTTCCTTATTTGTTTTATGTATAAATTTAATTATAAGTTAAATTATTGAATAAAAATAAATAAATGTTTCGATATCAGAACTTGTTCTTTCATTGTTGCAAGGTGTGTAGACAGACATCATATTACAGTAAAAATAAGAAAGAGAAGTAAATAATATTCATACGAGATGCTTTCAATGTAGACGAAGACACAAAAAAAAACAACAAACTTAATATCTAACACTATAAAGTGTCCACGAAAATAATTTCTTAGTGAATTTTAAGTTTCCATATTTCGATTACAAATTCTAATTGATTCGTGTGATTCCCGTGATTATTAATGTATTTGTGAAGGTAATGACGACATTACATAGCTACTTATTAGGAAATGCGAACAAGACGGCGATAATCAAACAATCCGATGAAATTTAAATTAAACCAGCTGTCACTGAATGCTAGCCCAAGAAGTGATAATGTGGTACAGCTAACAGCGAAGTCACGAGAAACTTTAATATTGTTTACCATTGTCCAAAACGTGATTATAACGACAGTTGACGTAACATTATTTGCCCGATGTTTACGACGGGTTATTCACAGATTATCCAATACCGTGACAAATGAGAGAAATTTCAAAGTAACGTTCTTCGAGTTGATATTAATGACTTTATTGAGGTTTTAAATAAGTGTCTACGGAGATGTAAATAATTATCACGATTAATCTGCGGTATTTCGTGTTTGAAGCGGTTTTTAGCATCAAATAATAGTTATTTTTGATACAAGTGCGTAAAGTAGGCAATTCCCAACTAGTGGCGATGACCAAAAACACAACCGTCAGGGAGTGTTTTTGATCGATACGAGTTGGGAATTAGCTATTTATCTGCACGTGTATCATACAATATTTTACAATGCATCTTGCAAGGAAATAACAAAAAAAATTGGTACTTAAAAGGTGAAATTTTAATTGTCATGAAATTTCATTCTCGCACGTGTGTCCGACATAGACGACTTCCCGTGTTTACTGTTTATGTTGAACCATATAAAGGCGCACTAAAATAGTTTGGATGTAAATTTTAAATGGATTTCAGGCCAATATTCCCACAGACGTGCGAGAATTAGATTTCATGACAATTAAAATTTCACCTTTTATGTATATTTTTTTTATTTCCTTGCATGATGCATTGTAAAATATTGTATGATGCACGTGCGGATAGATCATTCCCAACTCGTATCGATCAAAAACACTCCCTGACGGTCGTGTTTTTGGTCATCGCCACTCGTTGGAAATCACCTACTTTCCGCACTTTTATCATAAATAACTATTATTAGCGACTTTTGGAGTAGGTAATGTATATCTTTCAACATGTATTCGGTCATAAACGCATATAACTATTAGGGGCAATATCACACTTAATTTTTACTCAATTTACTAAGTTGTTATCAGAGCATTTCTAGAAAAGTTTGTAATTCAAACGACAGTAAAGTTAGCTGTTACTGTATTCCTTTTTTGTTACCATAATCATCATCATCAGCCAAAAGACGTGCACTGCTGGACATATGCCTCCACCAAAGAGTGCCAGAATGACCGATCCTGCGCCATCCGCATCCAGCGGACTCCCGCGACCTTTACTTTACCAGGTCATCAGTCCACCAGTTTTGTTACCATGCTTTTTAATAATTTCTTAAGGACTGTATTTCTATATTTAGCAAATAAGACTCTGTTATACTTATACTTTCTTAATCATAAAGGATCTCAAAACAATGTCTTAAAAATGCTAACAACAAGAAATAATGAAGGTGAACTTCATTGTGTGCTTAAGCTAACTTATCTACAAACTTTTCTAGAACTGCTCATCAATGTGTTTTGCTTGCACATTTCGACTTGCGCAGAGCTAACGAGATCATGCAAAAAAGACACAGTTATATTTCGTGAAATAAGAAATTAATTAGAGAGACCATTTTCTTGAATTAAACAAAAATCCGCTTACATCAAGATGCTTTCTTTCGAACCAAGACAATAAAATCTTGGCTCAAGATGGTTTCGCTTAATTCTAGGTAATTTAACATCTTCCTTATGAAAGTCTTCTTTCAAGAATCCTCCAACCCAACCTCGAATAGTGATTTTTATTCTGTGAAGAAATTAAATTGGAGAGTGATATGTAAGTTTTACCGACTAAGCGTATACAGGGTATCCGGTAAATAATGGACAACCTTCTAACCACGAATAGGGCACCTTAAACTGGTCCAGAAAATCGACTTTGAGGTTCAGTAAAAGTCCCCTGGTTTTCGAGATATTCGCACTTTTCGAAGAGCGAATTGTACCAAAACAAGGTGTTTACAAGTGAACATTTATAGCAACATCCTTATTTGTAAAAATGTAAATGGCATGTGTTATACCATTTTAGAATCAGTATTAGATAAACACAAAACAATCTTATTGAATTTACCGAGTGCCTTAGCGAAATCAGTGCTATAATTGAGAACAGTGATGTCGAGTCGGTATTTATCCTCGGGGATTTCAATTCGCACCCAGGTGAGCGATTTGCCAATGAACTTTTAGATTTTAGTTCTGAACAGTCGTGGACGTGCGTTGATATCGATTTATTGCCCGCGGATACATTTACGTTTGTCAGCGACGCGCACGGATCGCGACGCTGGCTCGACCACTGTGTGGTAACAAGTGCAGCGCGCCTGACTGTGCTGAGTGCTGCAGTTTTACAAGATGTATACTGGTCAGACCATTATCCTTTGTTAGTTCAGTGTAACTTAAGCCAGATTACGTCTAAAATTGCAGCACCCGGTGCGGTGTGTAATGGGTTGGTTTGGGGCGAGCACGACAGTGAACAGATTACTTTGTTTCATGACCTTTGCAACTCAAAATTGAAAGATATACATATACCGCATGATCTCGTCTTATGTGGTGATAAGCGTTGTAACTGTGAGGACCATAAACTAATACTAAAAGTCATGTATAGCGACATTCTACACATAATTTCCTGTGCTGCTAAATCTAGTTCCACCTGTCACGCTAAGCGCAAAATAGCGAGAACAAAATGTAAACAAGTACCTGGTTGGAATAAACACGTCAGTAGTGCACACAGGGAGGCTCGGCTCTGGTATCTAACATGGGTATTACACGGAAAGCCGTCTGGTGGTGATATGTATGTTAAAATGTGTGAGACTAGGCGTATTTTTAAATCTAAATTGAAATTCTGCCAAAACAATGAAGACAAAATCAAAATGGATATAGTTGCGCAGCTTCATTCTACAAAACAGTTCGGTAAATTCTGGAAGTCCACAAACAAACTTTGTCCTAAGCCGAGTCTCCCTGTGAGTGTGGCTGGTTTACACGACCCCTCCGATGTTGCAAATGCCTTTCGGCGACATTTTAGTGTGCAGCCGACTGTCCCGCCGCGTCAAATGTTTGATGCTGAGAATTGCCCCGAAAACATTAGTGTTAGATTTTCGGCTTCCGAAGTGGAGTCAATAATCAAAAAAATGGTAAGGGGTAAGTCTCCTGGATTTGATGGCCTCAGCATCGAACATTTGAAGCATGCTGGTAAGCACCTGCCCAGAGTCCTAGCACTGTTTTTTAACTTATGTATCAGCCATTCTTACCTGCCAGATAGTTTGATGTACACAGTGGTTGTCCCAATTGCCAAAAATAAGACCGGAGATGCTTCGGACATGTCCAATTACAGGCCTATCTCGCTTGCTAATGTCATTGCTAAGGTGCTGGATAGTTTGCTTGATAAGCAGTTAGAAAAGTACATTGAGTTGCACGATACGCAGTTTGGCTTCCGGCCTAGCTTGTCTACCGAAAGTGCGATTCTCTGTCTCAAACAAACTGTTCAGTACTACACAGCTAGAGGTACGCCTGTCTTTGCCTGTTTCTTGGATCTGTCAAAAGCATTTGACCTTGTAGCTTATGACATTCTGTGGAATAAGCTACAACATGAGACCGATGTACCGTATGAAATCATGACAATACTCAGGTACTGGTACGGAAGACAGAAAAACAGTGTGAGGTGGGCAGGCGCGCATTCGGACGTATATGGGTTGGAGTGCGGGGTGAGGCAGGGGGGGTTGAGTTCGCCTCGCCTCTTCAATTTGTATGTAAACCGGTTGCTCCAAAAACTAACTGCTACCAGGGTCGGCTGTTCGGTTGATGGTGTTTTTATAAACAACATTAACTATGCGGACGACATGGTCTTGTTGTGCCCTTCGTTCAGTGCGCTGCGTGACTTGCTGCGAGTTTGTGAGTCATATGCGGAGGCCCACGGACTCAAATACAATGCAAGAAAAAGCGAGTTCCTAATTTTCAGGGTTGGTAAGAAACCTTACGAGGATGTGCCCCCGGTGACTTTGTGTGGAACTCCCTTGACTCAGGTAAAACATTTTAAGTATTTGGGTCATTGGGTCTCTGAGGACATGAGTGATGGCATGGACATAGAGAGAGAGCGCAGAGCGCTGTCCGTGCGGTGCAATATGTTGGCTCGTAGGTTTGCACGTTGTAGCGACGAGGTTAAGTTGACGTTGTTTCGAGCCTACTGTCAGTCTTTCTACACGTGCAGCCTATGGGTCAATTTTACTAAGCGCACGTACAGCGCACTGCGCGTGCAGTACAACAACGCGTTCAGGGCGCTGTTCCGGCTGCCGTGGAGCTGCAGCGCGTCCGGCATGTTCGCCGCGGCGCGCACCGACGACTTCCACGCTATCATAAGGAAGCGTTGTGCCTCCGTGCTTACCCGCCTGCGCACGACCACAAACAGCATCCTGAACGTGTTTGCTGACAGGTGGAACACACCCGTGATGAAGAGGTGGTTGGCCCTTCACGGTCCTAGTTATTAGTAGTTTAGTTAATTCTTTTAGTTATGTTTATTATTTTAAAATTCAAAATTTCCTTTGTTATCATTTTTGCTTTTATGTATATACCCACCTATGTGTAATACCTATGGATGAATGTCTGAAATAAATTGCTATTTATTTATTTATTTATTTAAACTATTTTTCAGGAAGTTGGCCACTCTGGTCCTAATACATTTTTTTTTACCACAAGCAATCATACTTGCTTATGATGGCCAGACCGATTTCTGTTTAATTAGGTCTTAATTAATAATATCACATTTTTCTTTAAAATGTTCTACTAGTTTGATTGCTAGTGGTGAAAAAAAAATCTATGAGGACCAGAGTGGCCAACTTCCTGAAAAATTGTTTATCTAATACTGATCCTAAAATGGTATAACACATGCTATTTACATCTTTACAAATAAAGATGTGGCTATAAATGTTCACTTTTAAACACCTTGTTTTGGTACAATTCACTCTTCGAAAAGTGCGAATATCTCGAAAACCAGTGGACTTTTACAAAACCTCAAAGTCGATTTTCTGGACCACTTTAAGGGGCCCTATTCGTGGTTAGAAGGTTGTCCATTATTTACCGGACACCCTGTATAAAATAAAATAAACACCAACTCATAATATAATATGTTTTTGTCGTCAATTTATTGTAGTCATCGTCAATAATAGAGTAACTGGCTACCACTCACTTTTCTATGAGAAAAAAAAACATTTATTGTACGTAACGTGTTTCTATACAATCTATGTTTGACACCCCGTAGCACTGGTCCAAAGATACAACATGTTATCCAAGAAATGGAAAAGGGGAAAAAAAAGAGTCAGAAGAAAAGATGAGAAGATGAACTCAAAGATATAGCCGGAGCCATGTGGAGACGAAGAGCTCTCGATAGAGTCAGATGGAGGACTCTGGGGGTGGTCTATGCCAAAGGCAACCGGACAATGTCTGAGGAAAACGGCTATCAGTAATCAGCACTAAATTATTTTGTTGATATACATCGATGGCAAACTAAGCAAAGCTTGTACTATGGGTCCTAGATGACGGATAAAAATATACTTATATAGATAAATAAATATTTAAATACATAGAAAATATCCATGACTCAGGAACAAATATATTTATTTAAGGGTATTCCCTTACCGGGATTCGAACCCGGGACCTCCGGCTTCGTAGGCAGGGTCACTACCAACTAGGCTTCAGAGGTCGTCGTCGTTGATAACAGTATGTATTTATATACGAAAATACATACTAAAGAACATTAAATATTTTAGAAAAACATGTATTTTGGCTTTCATTTTTTTAGTTCTTTTTTTTTCTTGTTTGTGTTTGTTTTTATTTGTTTGTTTGTTTCATTTTTTTATTGTTTTTTTGTTGTTGTTATTGTTTTGTTCTTTTTTTGTTTTTTGTTTTGTTTTTGTTGTTTTTTTTGTTATTTTTTTGCAAATTTTTTCCTCATATGCGGCGTGAAAAGTCACATGTGTCACTCAGGAGCAAAATTATTTTCGTCTTGGGCGTTAACACTTGAATCCCTCACTACGCTCAGGATCCTACGTTAGAATCCCTCGCTACGCTCAGGATTCTATAGTAGGATCCCTCGCTACCTTACCGCGCCTTACAACTCGGCTACAAAGCCTCCAAAAACAAAATAAAACACATGGAATAGAGCCTCTCTATTTCGATTTTCAATATCAATGTCCGAGTCTGATTGTGTCCGATAAATGCTCAGGGCTGTTATTCGCTACGCGTTAATGCGGCTCACCCCGCTGGTCACCCGTTACGAAACTAGACCTCTACCTACGCTTAATTACTACGCATCGCGGTGTCAAGGTATAATTGTGGGTGAGCGTTGAAGTGAGCTTAAAACAAGTTACAGAATAGGGGGGCAGGTCAATACAGAAAACCCATTTATTTGCTTTAATCCGTTACTAAGCTGGAAGCACGTCGAAAACGGTACACTACAAATACTACAGTTTTGTCGCTCGAATCACGGTCAAGTAACATGCTATGGTCAATATAAGAGTATATATTTGCGATTAAAATTAACATGAAAGTTACACATTTTGGGTTAACGGCCGTAAAGCCAAGTACATTCCTAATAAGTACGCAAGGACATGAAATAACAAAATAGCGGCACCACCATATACATAAATATTACAACTTTTTAAGTGCTATACGATTTTTATGGTTATTCTTTTAGACTGACTGTTATTTACATCATCATTATCATCATTTTCAGCCCTTAATCGCCCACAGTATTTTAAAGAAAATCTTGATTCAAGAAATGAATATTAGGAAGACCGCCTAGCTATATCTTGAATTGAACAAATATCATTTTGAATTAGGTGATAGAGATAGGTATAGATTGGCTGTTGTAAATATAGTAAGTAACAATGACAACTTGTTGTGAAATCGTCCTTGTACCTACAATGAGATTTAGGTATAAAATAGGTCATGTAAACATTCTTTGTCTGCATTTGTGTCGAAGCTTTATATTTTAAATGCCAAGAAAATAGATGTAAAGAAGTTCAGGGGCTTTATTTAAATTGAAGAAAGACTATATAGTATAAACATTTTTATTCGTTTTAAATAAATTTTCCATGTCTACTTCTTAGAAATATGTACGTATCAGAAGAAGACTGGTACATTTCATTAAATTGATTTTCCAACGACAAGAAATTTGTGGACTTTCAATTACTCTAGCTAGACTACATTAATCCCTAATCCCTACAGTAGTTTGTAATGTTCATTTAATTTGATCTGTTTCAGTATTTAATGTGCCCGAAAAAGGTAGCTATTTATGTAAATTAGGTGGTAGGAAGGAGCTTACGTCTATTTTGACTGAAAACTACACTTACTGGAACTTAGTAGCGCTAATTTTTTTACTAACTTCAAAATAGGAAGAGGTTCTCAATTCGTCGGATTACTCAAAGACGCCTGGACGGATTTGGAAAAATATTCGTTTGTTTGAAGGGGTATCCTTCCCAGGTGGTGGTCCCATGGTCATCAGGTAAGGATCTTATGATGGGATCTTAGGATAGAGAGAGTAATCGAGGGAATTTTCAAATTTTATAGGCACACTTGAAGCGTAGTGCTGAATTGATGTAAATTATTGATCATCTCATCAGCTGATTTTCGAGTCGAGATAATATGATAAAATTAAATAACTGTACATTTTACAACTTACACAGTTTGGGAGCCGCGCAAATCAATACAGCCTACCGTTAAAACTGTCCACGTATGTAAGTCACTTGCCATTAGCCTTTTGAGAACAGTTAATTCGTTTAAATTGTAGCAATGGGTCTAAACGATAAGATTATTCAAGTCTCAGTATTAAAAGGTCTTAAGTGACTGAGAACAATATATTATTTTACGACGTTTAGACTTGGAGCGCATTAGTCTAGCAAGACCGACGTGCGCCGATAGCGTATAAGCTAATAGTTTTAGCAACCACAAATCTATTTAACATCGTGTTGAAATGTGAACTCTATTTTGAACACAGTAATATTGGTTTCGCAAACGACTTTACAGGTGCGATACGAAGTTTGCAAAGTAATCAGACTATATAAGATGCCAGTTCACCACGATTTAGATTAGTGCGAGTAAAAGTAAGCTTTAGGCCAAGATTTTACTCGGATTTGCGGTTTGAAACTGTATCGCAGTTATATGTCATGGAAAAGCTGCTTTCGCATTATCTCTTATGATGTATTTTTTAGTTGCTCTAGACCCCAACAAGCATAATAAGATTGCTAATATGAGTATGCTGTCAGTGTTAGATAGCTTTGTTCGCAAGAGAATGGCCAAACGTGATATTGCCGCGCGTGACGTCGACAGACCGCATGATTTAGATCTAGATCGTCATTTGTTTTAGACTTATGCAGCAACCGTACGTAGCAAACAGGGAAATGGTTATCTGAATTAGAAGCATGGACAAGAACTATTAATTTCCCTTTTACACAGACCTGATATGATTCATACCACTCTATTCGATATGTTTATGTATATTATACCTTCAATGTTGATCTGCATAGATGTTATGCTTGCGTCAGAAAAGACCGACACCGCTTTGTTACTTTAAGAATCTAAACCACTAAAGGGAATCACCGATGCATTGCCATAACATTTCGAACAAATCATAGAATAAAGAAATGTAGCTAACAAAAGATGACCGAAGCTACTAATAGTTACGTTGGAACGAAGTCCTTATTTCAGTTTGGCCAAATCCAGCCTTAAAAGCGTAAACGTTATGAACGGTTCCTTAATAACAATAACTGTCAAGTTTTTCAACACCAGCTTAAAGCTTGTATTGTTTAAGCGCTCGCCGAATCTGTATCTAGGGCCTCAATCGGAGTCCATAACAATCGGTACAGTTAGGGAAACACGACTCACAGAATTAAACTGTAATGCTACTAACGTCATTTCAATAATTCGTGATTCCACAATAATTGTGACATAGTTACGTTCACCACGGATCAGCTAATGTAAACTTTAAACGTTTGACATAGCGTTGGATTTGGTTGGTCAGTATTGCTGTTGGGACTTAGTAGTTGTGAGCGATTTTAGGTCTATGGCAACAATGTGTACCGTACCTAACTCAACGGGAGTCCACCGAGATCGGTCTGGGTTATGAACTATGATCTCGGCGGTTATTATAAAAGAAGCTGGCTCTAACCTAACCCATCAGTGTAAGTATCGACCACACCGAAGTACCTATGCAATACCTTGACGCCGCATTTATTTATGCACCAAAATGCATGGCGAAACCGTGACACACAAACATAAGGCGCGTCGCCGCGTTTACACGTAGTCCAGCTCCGGTGTGACCGGTCCTTTATGAAGGTAACATAGCCTGGAATGGAATAACTATAATTTAAATATGTTCATCATCTTGTACATTAAGCACATGGCAAGTAAGACCACTTTAGCAACTACCAGAGGTCGTCTTAGAAAGTATCATTGCTACATGTCCTTGGTTTGTCTCCTAACTTAAATTTTCAGTGTCACATCCTATTAAAGATTTATATTCTGAATGTTGATTATAATGATTATTATGATGATTTAGAGATTTATCTTAACTCTGTAAGCAAATGCAGCTACATCCACTCTTCTACTTATTACTTGAAATATATTTTATATGTACTTTAGTATATAGTTACTCGTAATTTTTCCAATGGTAATGGTAATGGTTATGGTAAACTTACAAAAGAACTCCTGTTAAAAACCAACAGTAAACAAATCACAAAGTTCCTTGTCTAATTTTCAAAAACATTTCTGAACTTCTAATTTTCTATTTTAAATAAAACTAAAATTCTTGGTCTAAAAAGAAACCGTTAACATCCGCGACGACTCAAATAAAACAGGTAATCGTTGCTCGTGAAGCACCCTGCGTCTGGTCAGCAATCTCGGGGACGACCACCCGGGAACCTATTTGGTCGAGCCAGAGGTAGCTAATAACCGACCGTACAATGTAAGCCCGTTGCGCAATTACTCCTACAGTAAGAAAGGCTCACCATTCACCGCGAGTTAGGTACCTAACTAAAGCAACCTAAAGTATTTTGCGCAACGGCATCTTTCACGTCGACTCATGTATTGTACTAAATAAACAGTGATGCAAAGAATACAATTTGTCGAGTAATAAATGGTTGCATCAACTTTAAAGGCAATCCCTGTTTCCCGACACGTCTCATATAGGCTTAACCGTCGGTGTCGGATTCAGTAACGATATCGAAGGGCAAGTATTATGCATGGTGGAAAACATGCTTACTGTTCACACCGCCCAATCCGATATTGGAGCATGCTCCATACAAAGTTTCGTTGTCGGATGCTACACCGACAGTAACGGATTGATGTGAAAAGCTCTAAGATACCTACTATTGACCTACATACTAGGGTTGAATTTGATTCAATCTTAGGCGGCTTTTACACCTGTAAGTTACTTAATACTACTTACAACGACTTACGTGAGCAGTATTTGTACTGAACTTACGTAAGAACTTACAGGTGTACAGGCCGCCTAAGGCCGTCATCCCGTCACTGAATGCAAGTCCAGTTCTTTTTTCCCATCTCATTTATACCAGCTATGTGACATAGGAATTCCTATCATCGGCGGCATCGGTACATGTGGAAGCACGGCGAATGGAATTTCACAGGCGTAGGTAGAATGCTAACGAACGGGGTTCTTCGCCATTTGAAGTATTTGAACACTAATTTTACGTAGGTTGCATCACGATTTGGGATTAATTGGTAAATATCATAAACTCGAATCTTTCACCTTTTCCCTTTGATCTATGGAAAGAAATGCACGTGATTGGCGATTCTGTGCATTGAGGTCCACGTGATTATTGCGTTGCATGTGAACGACCGGAATTGATAAATAACGTACTTTAAAAACAAAGTTTTAACCGACTTCAATTTAGTACTCCACCAAGCCACGTGACCTTTTCCAGTTCCTTGCCACTTTACCACATTAACTGCTTTCGAGAGCAAATCCGTTAAATATTACAGAAAAAACCAAATCCCTGTGGGTCAATAATATTTGAGGAATTCCGACGATTCCTTAAGGATCTCAGAATCACCTTTTATTATTATTTGTTTTGTGGGCCGTAATATGCATCTTCGACCAGTAAGTTTTGATAACAATAAGACCAACCTGGAAGAATATATCTACTTGCAAATAAAAAAAGAAATGGACAAATCGGTTCAAAAATGACGGAGTTCTAAGATAGGTAACACATGTAAAAAAAAACATACTACTTAATTGAGACATTCTTCCTTTTTTTAGCAAGGCTTCTTTCTTTTATCATCATTGTCAGCAAGTTAAATAGGAGAGCATCTCACTACTGCATAATATAGGCGTAATGAAAATACTTTGAAGAAAATATTTTTTTAAATGTACCTATTCGTGAAAACCATTTTTTTTGAATAGGTACTCTGGTTTAGTAATAGTTGGAATGAATTCTCAGTCTCCGACTTCTGCATTAAAAAATAATGCGTATTTTGTTTCCAACGGCTCCTGAACTTTAACCTCCGACTTCTCTATATAAATATACCTACATACCCACTTTGCGTATAGGGTTTATTTTCAAGATGATATTGTACCACTTTGTCGGCGAGATTGATTTATACATATACTTACCTACCCATGAGGAATTACAGTTTTCTGGTAGTAATTAGCGCCCTGAACAAACAGTCGAACAGTCGGATATTGCAAAACTATAATGATTGTTGAAATTATGATGATCGACATATTTTTTTCGCTTTGCAAAATTAAACAGATTTGTTAAAAATGTTAAAATACTGTTCTAGCAAAGGCGATTTAGGTCAAGTCATGCCAAATTAAATAGTTTTTGTTAAAGTACTGTTTAAGCAAAGCCGATTTCGTACCAAGTCAGGGTCTTAACATATTTATCATCGTGTCAACCACTGTAAAGGCCTCCACAAGGCCTTAAGATCACAACTCAACCCACGTTGCCCTTTGCTTCATCTGTTTTAAACAGACTGTGTATTCTTAGAATTACAGCAAAGAGATCTGCCCCTTTGCCATTTAAGTACAAAAGCGAAGTCTTCGTTACGTGGCACAAACTATTATAATAGTTACTACGGCGGTTGAATTGAGATGTCAAGACTTTGATTACTTGACACCACAAGGCACGTTGGATGTTCATGTAGTGAAGGTAACTCCGACAGATACTGCTTAAACTGCGTACCTATAAAATACTGATGGTTCTTTTCAGTTGTTTTAGGCTTTTTGTCGTTATGATAGGTAGGTATGGTAAGGACTGAGTGTTAAAAATCCTTTTCTTCAGTTTTCAGTGAATAAAGACATTATTCGTTATAATTTGCGCCCAAATTATGTATAAAACCTGAAGTACCTATTTAAAATTTTAGTAAGTAGGTACCTAAAACAAGTCTGAGATCACAAGCGCTTCGGAAGTTATCACAAAAAAATACTCAAGTACTACTAACTGTTATTTTATTCCTAGGTGTATAAGTACGCACTACGTATACTATTGCGTATTATTACGCAACCGTTAGTTACTCACATACATTTTAAGAAACAAACTTTAAAGTCTAAATCCAGCCTTATGACAACTAACGAGAAGCGCTGCAAAAACATAGGTAGGTACTTACTGGCTTTAAAATAAGCACATTTTTAGATACCACACCTACAAAGTGACAGTAGACTACTAAAATGACTAGACCTACAAAGTAGACCGTCACAGACATATAAACTACCTGGGACATATATGCTGAAACAAGGTTCCAAGTATAGATTCTTCGGGTCCAATAAATATAATTATATACAAGTAAGTAGTGGACACTGTGGACAGCCGTACAGGCACATTCATCTACATCATTTGTGGGATCTATGGATTGTTCCCAGTGACGTGTCTACACGTCACTGGGAACCATCCTCACAAAGTTCAGTGTTGCAGTCCCACGAGCTTGCACGTCCGCGTTCCACTCCGATATAATTACGGGCGTTCAATCAATTTCCAGACGCTACCGCTGCGCTGCGCCTACGCCGCGAATGCAAATTTTCCCGTAGGGTGGAGTCGCTTGACATGGACGAAGCGGAGAGCGATACAGTAAAGCCGGGGAAATATGATTTGGCCATCTGTTTCTGTGTTATAATTTGTTTCACGTAAACATGATTAGACTGTCTGCATTTACGAGCTGCAAATTGATTTATAGGTAATATTGCTCTTCTTTTATTAAACTAGATTTAATATCATGTAATTCAAGCGATGACGATGGGTAATTTATGGGTTTTTAGTAGTTTCGACTTAGGGAATGTGTTTTGTCTCGTAAATTGCCACAACTAAGAAATAACATGTTCTAAAAACTTTTATCTTGCCCATGAAGTGGCCTACATACCTCAATCATTCCTACAAACATCAAACATATAAATATGTACATATTTTAGTTCTAAGTCTTTGTGTATAATCAACATACCTCATCTCGTCTTAGATCAACATATGTCAATAACAGTTTGAAGCTCCTTTTTAGTGTGCCTATTTGTACGACAAAAAACATTTTTTTTGTAAACTTTCACATGAGAGTTGTTATCTCGGAAGTAAATTTAGTGAAACATGGCATCTTGTAGAACGCAATCTTTCTTCGATCAAGCTGTCATTGTATGTCGCAGATATAAAACTTAACATTAAGCCACAATTACGTTGTTTATAATGACATCAGTGAAGAGACCAGTAAGAGTGTTCAGTGTGTTCGCACCATTATACTATAGGTGCCAAGCGGCAGGTCATTATGTTCTGTTATTCCTCGCGATCATATTGATTATTATGAGAATGGACCTAGTGGCCGGCCAGCATACAGAGAACCATAAATATACAAGACTTTGAAAGAATAAGATCGAAAGATACACTGGCTCGTTGTGCATAAGTTAAAAAGTACAAGTCACTTACAGGAAGTTCCCAGTTTCCATGCATTATATGGTCGAGATAACAGTAGAAGCATACATTACTCCATGTGCACTTATGTACCAAATCACGTATAGGTCTGTGCGATCAGATCTCACATTGAGGTACTGCACGGAGTACATTTGCGGCAGTACTTTGATGTAAGTAAATCAGTCAGATCTGTCCCCGATTGAAACGAGACGAATGGGAAATAAATTGCAAATGTCGCCCCATTGAATAGACAGAGAAACAATATCCTGAGTAATAGGTAAAGTAAATCGCGATCGCAGTCCATACAATTGAATTTGCCCATCTGATGGCTTCTCTTCAACGGTCAGCATTGAAAATAGGAAGAAATTGAGGTATTTGAGGTTGACCGATGATCTTATTAGAATTCTGAGACAGATTAGAAATGTTTTAAACGTTACTTGTTTATGCGTTCCTGATTTTATCGTGTTACTTATTAATCCATTAGGTAAACTTATCTTATACGCATTGAATAATAAATTATACGGCTAAAAGCCTTTTTATCGACATTTGAACTTATTAAGAAGAAAAAAAAAATGTTAAGATATTACATCATTTGCAATATTCACGCATGTATTTTTCCTAACAGTACCTAATGTTTTATGGTTTAATCCACTTACGGATACGCACACGACTATTATCTGAACAATTTATTATCAAAACATACGGTTCAAATATTTAGGTGATGAGCAGGAATACTTGTTCTCGAATTATGGACGTCTTGTACCTATGTATTTTTTTTTTTTTTTTTTTTTTTTTTTTTTTTTCATGATAAAAAAATACATTACAAATTTGCTGTCATGTCCAAAAAAATAAGATTATTTATCATGATCGTCAAAAACAAAGAAAAAATAAAGATATAATATTAAATTAATACAATGTCAACAAATTTACTCAATAACGAGTGTTCCATTTTATTGCCAAATCTTTTCGGTTTTTAAAAACGTAATTTATGTTATCAACATGCAAACCATACACTCAGTCATGTCACTCGCCATCCCATTCATACACACACTATTTTGTATATTTGTCTCGCACTGGGGTGGGAAAGTTTACGATCGGAGATATTCGGCCATCTCCGGGCTTGCGTCGGCGCAACCGACAGGAACAGAACACTGTGACAACTCGTGAACGAAACTTGACTACTGTCAAATGTGAAGCGACCGGCCGGTTAATTTATGAAGAAAAAAGTGAACTAATTGGGGTGAGTTTAGCCATATTTATATATATTTCATCATCACACGGCTTGGAGGTACTCCGGTGAACTTTTCGATGCAAGGCTGGGAGAATTTTGAATATATATTTAGAACCAGTGCAACGACCACATCGAATCCCATCTCTTTACACCGGCAAAGAGAAGATTTGAAACCATTTTTGGTCCTTCGAACCGGATTCATTGTTTCTCCCAGTTTTGTTATCCTAAAGTCACCGAACATAAAACTACTTCGGTGGATTGTTGGGACGTAGGCAATTCGAGCGGTCGAATCGCAAACGTAACCTACAACTAAAATTTCGAATTTTACTTAAAACTATTTACACTACACATCATTTAGCGGTAAAATATGTGTTTTTAGTGTTCGCAACAACCTATTTGATATATATTGACTCCCTCCCATATGTAATTACAATTCACTTTTTACAAATCACATTACACGCACGGTAGGGTACACACAACAAAAGTTTGCATAAAATCAAAGTGTTTTGTATAGTGATTGAAGTTATTAGTTTTGGCAATTTAATTAGTGCAATCTTGGGTGTGTTTTGTTATTGCGTTGTTTAAGAAATTGGTCGGATTTCTCAGTTTAATTTTAGAGTGGTTCGATATTTAACACGAGGCGGAAAGTGTTACTTAAATTCGCCGTTTGTATTTGGAGACAGCGTAGCCTCGCGGTATAAGGCGCGCTTACAGATCACGAGTTTGTCGGATCGATCCCCAGTGCGGGCGATCTTTTTGTATTTTTATTTTTGGGTATTCCGGTTTTTATGCGATTCTTTGTATTATTTAGCGGGAAATAATACTTAGTTTTCACAAAATACTATTTTTAAGCGGGTTTGAAAACAGAAACTTTACGTTTTCATTATTTGTCGTGCCTGTTGGGGGTTTTGTTTTGTTTATTTGATATTGTTCATCAATTTATCGATAAATATGGCAACCAAAAGGGAATTGATGTTTCAAATGAAGTATGACACGGCAAAAAGAAATAGAGATTTTTTGTATGATCTCGCCCAATTAACTGATATATCTTCGGAACAGAAAAAAGAGTTTGTAGTACGGTACATGGATTTAGAAAAATATTATGAAGAATTGGTTACTTTACATTACGAGATTCAGTTTAAGGCGGAAGACAGGGAATTGGACGAGCATAAACAGTCATACGACTCATACAATAATAAATATTACTTTATTAAGATGAAACATTTTGAGTTGTTCAACAGTTCTCCAAAGTTGGAAAACGTCGATGCAAATAAACAACAAGCCGGGAGTCGAGCTGTACTCCCGCGCTTGCAAATACCTACTTTCTCGGGAAAGATCGAAGAATACCTATCGTTTATGGAGTTGTTTCAGTCGCTCGTAGGTAGTGACTCGACGTTGTCCAACACGGAGAAAATGTACTATTTGACGGGTTCATTAGTGGGGGAACCTAAGTCACTAATACAACACTTATCAATAGTCGGGGATAATTATTCTATTGCAATCGATTTGCTGAATTCGCGCTATAATAATAAAAGATTGTTAGCGGACAGGTTGTTACGTAACCTATTGAGTGTTGCTAATGTAGGGAGTAAAAATTTAAGCGGATTAAAATTATTTTTAAATACTTTGTCGGAAAGTACTAAGGCCTTGGAAAAAATGAATTTTCCTGTTGACTCGTGGTCATATTTGCTATTTTATATTAACTTTCAAAAATTGGACAGCAACATGAGAAAACATTTTGAGGACAAGGTGGCCGATAAGGACTTACCGACATTTGCGGATCTAATTAAGTTTTTGGAAACCGAGATACGGATCTTGGAGTCCAGTGCGGAACCCTTGTCCATTGCGCCCGAGAAGCGCGGTGGCGGACCGAGCCATGCGGTGAAGGCTCATGCGGTTTTTAACAATGCGGGATTTTCATGTAGGTTATGCGGTAAGGGCGGGCATTTTATCGCCAAATGCGATAAATTTTTAGCGATGACGCCTGGGGCACGGAAGCGTCACGTGGTTGCACATAATTTGTGTTTTAGGTGTCTGAACGGGCACAATATTGATCGGTGTAACTATAACGGTAATTGTTACAAATGTAATTCGCCCAAGCACCATTCATTGTTGCATTTTGACCTACCGGCGACGGCGTCGGATCGTCAACAGCGGCCTGCGACAAGCAATGGTTCTATGGCTAGGACAGCTCCTGACTCGGCCCCAGCGAGCGTTCCTTCTACAAGTGCTGCCTCGGCCAGTAGTCCTCCAGTGAATGCGGTGCCTGGAACTACGGGCCTGATGGCTTCACATGTTAACAACGATCACGGCGGTTATCAACGTACGGTGTTACTTGCCACGGCGGCGGTACGAGTTCTGGACAGTAGCGGTACTTACCAGGAAGCGCGCGCGCTGCTCGATGGGGGTAGCCAGGGTACCTTTATATCGGAAACTTGTGCGAGTAGATTAGGGTTGAAACGGTTTAACTCGAACATGGCTACAGTCACGGGACTTAGCGGCACTCCTGTGAGCGGTTGCAGGGGCGGCGTGAATTTATGTATGATGCCTAAATATGCGGACCGACCTACTCTCATGACTGCGGCTACGGTATTGAATAAAATTACTCATAACTTACCAAGTTTTTCTCTGCCCGCCCACATAGCGGACAGTTTTCGAGGACTGTGTCTTGCGGATGACCAGTTTTTCGTCAGTCGGGAGATAGATATTTTAATTGGTGCGGATCTACTCGGTGATATTTTACTCGGCGGAGATTTTATAAAAATAAATGATCACTTACCTCGCGCGATGAACACGGTGTTCGGACACGTGTTGACGGGCCCGGTAACCTTTACGTCAGTTCACCCTGGCCCTCAGGCTGCAAACATTTCGCAGACGTTTTTCTGTAATGCGGCTACCGACCAGATCTTGGAGAGATTCTGGGAGGTGGAAGACATTCCGGACAAGGTGATAGACCCTAAAGATCTGGAATGTGAAACGGGTTTTGCTAATACTCATCAGCGAGATGAGACCGGGAGATACATTGCTCATCTACCGTTTTTATCGGACAAGCTTCCTTCCCTCGGGAATTCGGTCCCATTGGCCACGAAGCGGTTCCTGGCAATGGAAAAGCGGCTTCAGATTAATGAAGAGTTTCGGGCTAAGTACGTCAATTTTATGCGGGAATACTTAGAAACTGGTCACATGTCTCTCTGTAACGGGTCAATCGATGATAATGCCGCTGGTGCAGGTTACACAATTCCGCACCACGGAATTTTTAAAGCGGATTCAGACAAGATTAGGGTTGTGTTCGACGCTAGCTGCCCAAGTAGCAGCGGAGTCGCTTTAAATGATTGCTTACATGCAGGACCCAAGTTACAGCGAGATATTGCCGAGATCATTTGCAGATTTAGACTACACGAGTTTGTCTTTACCACAGACATCAGAATGATGTTTCGTCAGATATTGATTGCGGAAGATGATCGACCATATCAGCGGATCTTGTGGAGAGAGTCCCCAGAGTTGCCGCTACTTTTTTATAATCTTAATACTGTGACTTACGGAATGAAGTCCAGTCCCTACCTTGCGATTCGGACGCTGAGGCAGTTGGCAGATGACGAGGAGGTGCGCTATCCTGCGGCTGCGCACCTCCTTCGTTCATCGGTATACATGGATGATATTTTTGGAGGTGCGGATACTCTAGAAGGTGCTAAAGAGCTCAAACAAGAGCTGACGTACTTGCTCTGCTCTGGCGGCTTCGAGTTGAGCAAGTGGACGGCTAACGATAAGCAGCTTCTGGCGGATGTACCAGCGGAACATTTAGACAAACCTCGAATTTTCGACAACGCCGACGGATCTGGCTTTTTTAAAATATTGGGCATCCAGTGGGACCCAAACTCGGATAGCTTTTCGTATCATACAAAGTTGGATGACAAAGAGACGACTACGAAGCGATCCATTTTGTCGACTTTAGCCAGAACATTTGACCCATTGGGGTGGATCACACCGGTGATTTATCAAGGAAAGATCCTCATGCAGCGGTTATGGCTGTTAAACTTGTCTTGGGACGAGCAGCCTCCAGCTAATGTCATTGCGGAATGGCAGGGTATACTAGCGGAGTTGCCTTTAATCAGCCATTTACGATTAAAACGCCTTGCCTTGTGCAACGGAAGGACCTGTTCCCTTCATGGCTTTGCGGATGCGTCTGAGCTTGGTTATGGCGCCGCGGTCTATCTACGAACAGTAGATCACAATGGGCAGGCCCACGTACATCTAATGATGGCCAAATCACGCGTTGCGGCGGTTAAATCAAAGTTAACCATTCCCAAACTCGAGTTAAGCGCATCGTCTTTGCTTGTGCGGTTAATGAAGTATGTTGTAGAGGCTATTAAAAATGAAGTGGTTATCGAGGAGATTATTTGCTGGTCGGATAGCACCATCGTCCTCTCTTGGTTGCGGATATCCCCCCATTTATTGCAAATCTTTGAAGGTAACAGGGTGTCACAAATTGTTAATTGCGGATTAGAAATAACTTGGCGCCACATACCTTCCGAGATGAACCCTGCAGACGTCGCGAGTCGCGGTTGTCGCGCGTCGGATTTACTCGGGCATACCTTGTGGTGGGGACCATACTGGCTGAAAGGTAATGCGGACACCTGGCCTATAAACATTATGGATAAAGAAAAGGAAATGGACTTACCAGGTTTGCGGAAAATACCGGTTAAGGTTCACACATCGACGATCGATGCAGCGGAGTCGATATTTACGCGGTTTAGTTCATTAAGCATGCTACTTGCGGTTGTAGCATACTGTCTTCGGTTTATGACCAATGCTAAAGGTTCGTCAAATAAACTCACGGGAGTGCTGACGGTTCCTGAAAGAAAATTTGCCTTGGATCGTCTGATCAAACTTGCGCAAGAAGCGGAACTTGCCGATGATCTAGATAATCTAAAGCGGGACAAACGATGTTCTACAAGACTGCGAAGGTTGATGCCTTTTATCGGTGAAGATGGGCTATTGCGGGTCGGAGGTCGACTGCAAAATTCCAATTTGCCATTCAGCGGAAAACATCCTGTGGTACTACCAAAGCGTCATCCACTTACTGCTTTGATTGTAGATCACTTTCATATCATATATTGTCACGTGGGAGTTTCTACTCTCCTGGGTATTTTGCAACGGCAATATTGGATTATATCGGCAACACAAGTAGTACGTACGCGGATTTTTAAATGCATCAAATGTTTTAAGACTAAGGCTAAGCCAACTGAACCCTTGATGGCTGCCCTACCTGATGATAGGGTTAATGCTATTGGTGTTTTTCACACCGTGCAAACGGATTTTGCCGGTCCGTTTTTAATCAAACATTCGCGTCTGCGGAACGCCAAAATCATAAAGGCATATCTTTGCGTCTTCATTTGTTCGTCTACTAAGTGCGTTCATTTGGAATGTGTTACTGATCTTTCTACAGACGGTTTTCTTGCGGCTTTGACTCGATTTACATCTCGGCGCGGTCTTCCGAGTGTTATCAGATCGGACTGCGGTACAAACTACGTCGGGTCAAATAGACACTTGAACGAAGTTCAGAAATACTTAGCTTCGCGGGAAGTTCAACAGGGGCTCGTTAACAAGGCTGCTCAGCAAAATGTTACATGGTGTTTTAACCCTCCAGCGGCGCCTCACTTCGGCGGTTTATTTGAGGCCACGGTTAAGGCAGCAAAAACATTACTGCGGCGGGTCATAGGAGAACAGGTCTTGACTTTCGACGAGCTAGTTACGGTATTTACTCGAATCGAAGCGGTTTTAAATTGTCGGCCGTTATGTCCTTTGACTCAGGATCCTCAAAACTTTGAGGTCCTTACGCCGGCACATTTTCTTATTGGGAGACCGTTACTCTCAGTACCGGAATACAACTTTGAGGATATACCTGACTCACGGTTAAGTAGGTTTAACCTCATTCAGGCTATTTCCCAACGTTTTTGGAGAAAATGGAGCGACCAGTACCTCCATTCTCTTCAAATGCGACATAAGTGGACTTCACTGACGGATCCGCCTCGGACAGGTGATCTCGTCCTAATTAAAGAAGAGAATTTACCCCCCCTCAAGTGGAGATTGGGCAGAATTGCGGAATTGCTGCCCGGTAGAGATGGTGTAGTGCGAGTTGTAAAGCTCAAAACTTCAACAGGCACGTTGACGCGCCCTGTTGTAAAGATTTGCAGGCTTCCCCTGGATTAAATATCGAATTGCTTTAGTTATTAAGTCTTGTTTTAGATTTTAGTTTTCACTATTTATTTGTGTTTTTGTTGATAAAGGCTTTAGCCTTTCTCGGGCGGGGGAATGTTCCATTTTATTGCCAAATCTTTTCGGTTTTTAAAAACGTAATTTATGTTATCAACATGCAAACCATACACTCAGTCATGTCACTCGCCATCCCATTCATACACACACTATTTTGTATATTTGTCTCGCACTGGGGTGGGAAAGTTTACGATCGGAGATATTCGGCCATCTCCGGGCTTGCGTCGGCGCAACCGACAGGAACAGAACACTGTGACAACTCGTGAACGAAACTTGACTACTGTCAAATGTGAAGCGACCGGCCGGTTAATTTATGAAGAAAAAAGTGAACTAATTGGGGTGAGTTTAGCCATATTTATATATATTTCATCATCACACGGCTTGGAGGTACTCCGGTGAACTTTTCGATGCAAGGCTGGGAGAATTTTGAATATATATTTAGAACCAGTGCAACGACCACATCGAATCCCATCTCTTTACACCGGCAAAGAGAAGATTTGAAACCAACGAGTACATATAAAAATAAAACAAAATCAAAAGAACAAATATGTCAACCACTAGGTATCGTCATATAGGTATTACAGTATGTCTAATCATATAATACCTTAGACCTCACGTTTATTTGGGAGTAGGATGATTTGTGTTGGGTTCCTTATTATATATTTATTAATACCGAATTCGGTAATCATTATAGAAACAGCTATAAAGGCGCAATAGCTGTTGAAGTGTTGAATAATGTTGATTACTACCATACGCCGCTTCGAGATGTCTAACTGTTTACTGACATTCGAGTTAGCCTCAGATTATAGCTGAAAATCGACTCCGCGAATACCATTTACACTCAAAGTAATTTATATATGTATTTATAAACAACGATGGTAAAATTCTATGAGAGTTCATTTAACCAGCTACGTACCCAACTGCCGCGCGGTGAAATGCCGATGCCGCGCCGTTGCTCTGATAAGAAACGACAAAAGCGTCGTTGACACTCATTCAAGCTACATCATTCCGGATTAGTACTGCAGAGCATCTGTTTACAGCGATTCAGAATTTCACGGCTTTTTAGTTCCTACTGAGCACTCGTTCCATCCATGAGAGCAATTGCTCGTTGATTCAATACAAATTCACGTTTCGGAAGGTACCTATTGCGGCGACAAGACATAACGGAAATTTAATAATGCTGAATATTTGGTTCAGTTGCAGTCATCAATTCCGTTCCGTTGACAACGTAGATGGGGGGTCCCATGAAGTTAACGATTTCGTTTAAATGTAGGGTTCTTGTTGAATTTAAGATTAAAATTTATACGTAAAATGTGAATGATAAAGTTTTTGGTTTTTTTATTTAATGACCTTAGTCGTATATATCATCATCATCATATCAGCCGAAAGACGTCCACTGCTGGACATATGCCTCCCCCAAAGAGTGCCAACATGACCGGTCCTGCGCCACCCACATCCAGCGGACTCCCGCGACCTTTACCAGGTCATCAGTCCACCTTGTTGGGGGGCCTACCCACGCCTCGCCTTCCGGTACGTGGTCGCCACTCGAGAACCTTTCCGCCCCAACGGCCATCGGTTCTACGTGCAATGTGCCGTATATATAGGACTATTTAAAGCATGCGACTTCACAATTAGCTTAATCTGATTTAAAAATTGAAGTTTTCACGAAAATCTGCCTATAAATCTAAAGTTATTCGCTAACGCAGAAGAGAAAGCTGACAAATTTCTTACATAAATTATATAAAACGATTACATTTCACCTCAAGAACAGTTTGGATCTTTTCTCAGGATCCAACACCAATCCATTATTAAAGTGGACACAGCTGTGCAAAAATCTGTGCTGTGTTTATAATTTAATGGCTTAGACTCCTTGCTGATTTGGCAAGGTGGATTTGCCAATATCAGTTTAAAGGTGTTGACATATTTATTTACACACGAGGAGAATATTCTGTAAAATTTTGACTGTTTTTGGGGAAGGATCAGCCCGGAAACCTAAAACAAATAAAAATTATGGACATCACAGACCATCACATGACATTTACAAACATTGCCTACCTGTCAGTGTCAGTGTCAACTTTCAAGGCAATGGCGCTAGTTGTGCTGCAACAGATCGTGCAGGAGTGATATGGCTGCGTTCATTGATCGCTGTATTGTTTTTATATTTATAACTTTTGTCCCTTCTCGTGTTACGCTAAGTTTTTATTTTTTATTATTTGTTTGTTATTGCTGGATTTTGTTATCCACCGTGGAGTCACTCGTTGGTTCTATCGGAAGATCAGCGCTGGCAGTAATGCCAGCATAATGCTGAGATAGAACCCTTTCGTGAAAAAACGCTTTTTTGTCTCGAATAAATGTTTCCTTCTTTCTTTCAAGAATAAATTTGAACATATCGCAGCAAACAAATAGTGAGGGTCTAAATGTAAGGCCGTTTGATCAAGTACAATCTATGATCGCTCTTCGCCCCGCTGCCCGCTGGCGTCCAGACTGCGGCTTTACGTTTATAGGCCCTTGTATCGAGACCGAGCCGCATAATTATATCATATGCAATTTTCTAATTTCAAGCTAAACTCCAGGTAAAAGTTGAGGTTTTTTGCAGAGGTCTAACATTCGCGCTTCTTAACCGCAAGCCAGCGTCATTATAGCAGAATTCGCAGACAAAAAGTTATCTCTAGTCCTCGTGCTTTCACTCCGCTGTTTCCGTATCCTTAAGTAGCAGTTAGATTGAGATCAGAAGGCACGTGTCGCAATGTGTGTCCGACATTACGGATCAACGTCCGGTCGGTTGTTTTGTATATGTTGGTTTAATTACGACACCTCAAAGTATATTGATACATTATGCCTGCGTTTTAGGTTGATGACTACACCTTCTTCCTCACATACTTAATCCCATATTACCCACAATATTTGTTTTTTTTTAAACGGTACCTGACGGACTCAGTGCGGCGTCTTTATCTTAACAGATTCCTACAAAAATGCGTTGTGACCTCAGGTTTCGTAGTCCAAGCCAATCCCACCCGGCTGCACAATACCTGGCGAAATCCAATCATATAGCGTGGAATTTTGCTTTGAGAGTGGATCGCCGAGGAAAACGAATTCTCCTAGAAAAGAGACCTAGCTAGATTCTTCGCCCCTGTAAACCCCGGAGCCATATAACCGTATTGAAATAATTTAAGCTGTTTTCGAGAACCCATTTACAAACAAAAGCATACACGAATGTTGCATGTCTAATAGTACAGTATAAGAAGCTCTGGAACCTGCGAAAGCATAAAGAACGGATTTTATGTCTATATACCAAGTAGGCCTAGAACTTTTTAACATTTGTTACAACAGTTTCGGCACTGGACTACACTTTAGTCTCGCCGAGTCACTATAGCTGTCGCATTCGGTCGCATTACCACCGTCCGGAGAAAACGACAAATTCCGTTATCCGCTAGCCAACCGCCGCCCGACCATAAGTCACCGTCCACACTGCAGTGCTTGCTATCAGTACCTTGACTTGACAGGAGTGTTAAACTACCGCGATTAGGTGCAACTACTGAATTTAACTTGTATATTCAATTAAAACCAACTAGCTGCGTACAATCGAGGATTAATTGACTTTTATATACGTAATTTACGATCAAAAACATTGAACCACCACGAGATTATACTTTTTATATTTAACATCACAAGACGGTTTAATTCTTAACAGTTCAAAATAGTTACCCAAATGCTTTTGTAACAATCTGACAAGACGCCGCCAGTCAATGTTTTTTTAAATTATTGGCAATTAAAAAAGTTGAATATTAAATTGCTTTACGTTATAATTATAACCTTTAGGTACTAGTGGATATTGGTAAACGGTAACGTAACAATGAGTGTTTCCAGGAACATAGGTGGTTTGTGTCTTGGCATGGACCAGAACTAACCCATTCATTTCAGAAATGAGAGTTTCAGGAATATATTATAAGCGCTTCGATAGGTGCCTGGCTCTCAACGTATATAAAAAGTGCACAACACACACACACACACACACACACACACACACACATACACACACACATATATACATACCCTATTAATGGACATAAACTTGTATATTAGCGTTTTACCAAATTTTTCTCTCATATACTTACTTACTTTTGTTTATTTTCTTTGCGTCATAAAATGTTTTTAACTAAACTATTAACTAATTAAGCTACACCATGTGAAAGAGCGGTGTCTCTTAAATAATACAGGTATATTTTTTACTTAAAAAGTGATACCAGCCAGCACTTTGTTAAAATACTTATGATACTAAATAAATATTTTATTTAATTTTTTTATTTTTTTATTACATAATCATACAAAATCCGGAAAGACTATTAACAGATACCTATACTTTTATACTATAGCGCTTCATATCAAAGTACTGACTGGCACTTCTATTGTATCGTCCGGACTGACAGGTCTGCCTCCAACACTCATTAATCCTACAAGCACCGATATTTTCAGTATCTAATCACTACACCGTTAAGCAAGTTTTCCAACAGTTTAACAAACCATAAAACCAAATCCCAGTAAAATCCGAGTTTCTTACATTTGATTAGACGCGACAGGAAATGCAGTCGGATAAAGCTTTCGCTTGGTAATTATGACATTCACGATAAAATAACAGTATCTAGCGATTGAAAAGTCTAAGTGAACTAACCGTATACGGGCGGGGAGGAAATTCCCTGAAATGATATTAATTTAATGCATATAACAGAACTGTCGTAGGAGAATGATTCTCATAAAGCTAATCTAGCGTCGTAAAACAATGAAACGCGATTAAAGTGGCGCTGTTGTTTATTTTCTCCGACGATCGTCGGGTGGTAAATAAGTAGGCTTCTATGTTTTTATCTGGCTGTATGCCGACTAAACAATCTAAACATTAGTCGATGAAAAGGTAATACTCTCGGGAACGAAATGTGTAATTTTTGGACTCAAATTACAGCAGATTACATAACTATAGGTACTTCCTTGCACAATTCACTTTATGGGTCGTGCGTGTGGAACTATTTGGGAACAGGGGTATAATATCGGCTCGTGAATTAACAAGTTAAAGTGTCATATCGAAATCACTGTTGTCATCTCGCAAAGTACTCACAAATAAAATAGAAACTGTGCCAGTACTTATAGATCTCGAAAACTATGCATAAAATATGCCGGATGCCGGTTTCAGGCAATCACAACTATTACCTATTTATCAGTCCCATGATTAGAGAAAGCTTCTTTAAGGATAAAAAATATATACCTACGATTATACGATTTCAAATTTACCAATATAGCTGTTGGAAAACTGCGAAAATAAAAAGCAGCCCAACAGGCATACAATTAAAAACTTAACAATAAAGTGGTACAGCCAGTATGAAATAGATAGTGCCAAATATACCTATTGCAACACATCTTTATTTCTAGTGTGGATGTGTTAAGATATATTTGACCAGAAATTATAAATGTTGTTCTTAGTCTAAATTGTGGCATAAGCTTCTCTGTTTCTTAAAAGGCAATTCACCCTCTAAAATGATGTAACGGTACAACCATGTTGTACTTGGTTGGTATGTTCTTCGTTAAAACGTAACCTTTGATCCTATACTACGAAGATGTGATTTAACCAGACCCGTCTAGTATACGTGTTTCCGATTATCTAGGTTGGTATTATCCGCCTCCACGCAAGGCTCGTTCTGCGAAATCTCGAAGGAAGATACTGTTTACGAAAAGAATATTAGGAATTTTATCGTAGACGCGCAACGTTTACAGTTAGATTTACATAACCAGGTAGATAGATAATTTTACGTACCTAGCCTAAGAAGCATTACAAAATGCTTTACGTCTAATGTATTCACATATAATTTTGATAAAAGAATTTTATGTTGACAAAAGAAACATGTTATTCAGAGAAGGAATTGAAATACCTGGGGATATTCATTATTTTTGCACCCTTAAACGGACAGTTAAGGATAGTATCAAAACCGACAGTCAATGTCAATCGCCTACGTTTAGTAACAAAACCGACAGGTTAGACGTGACTTAAACATCACTTTAGTCAACCTTAATCGGCCATTTTTTTTTAAATTCCCCACCTATGTGCCTCCATTTTTTAAGTTTTGGAGTTCATATTTGATATATGAAGGCTGGATTATTTATTATTTAGAAAGAAATATCATACTTGAGTTGGGTTTACATTTTTCCTTTCTAAGAACAGTTGTTTAAAGCCTTTTATAGATTAAACTAATTTCATGCGACACTCTGCTACATCTTTGTGTATTTTTTCGGTCTTTCGGTATCATACTTAACTCAAACAAACTGCAGTTCAGTACCAAAAGGGTGCAACTTAATTGGTATCAATGTAACAATGACCTTTTTCGATTATCAAAGAAATGTAGTACTAAATGGAGCGCACAGATCGAGACACGCACATTACACGGTTTGCGGTGGCCCATTCCGGAGCTTTATCGATTTAGATGCGATTTTAAAGACGTGCATTGGTGTAGACACGCACAAAATTTCGAACATTATGATTGCATAGCGGTACAATGTACCACAGGGTTGAATCTGCATATCTAATTTGTGTACCGATACCGCTGCGTCACATATTTTTTCAAGTACCTAACTTTGCAAAAAAGTTAAATATATCTTTAATGCGTGCATCTAATAAAATATAATACGTACTTTAGTCGGAGATACAAATAGATGCACGACCTGTACCAATCTATTTAATGGATGAAAAGTATTTTAAACATATCGAATTTTTGCCAATTCATATTCAAATTCAATTTAATTTATTCATTTCTCACAAGGATCTCATTTTTGTCAGTATGCACAAACAAACATGATCAGCAATCAATGCTGTTTGGGCTTCTACTCGTCCTAATCAGCAAAGACGCCGCGTTTTTGCACATGATTGCTGCAAATCCATCGGTGTGAGCCTCTGCAAACATCGATGAGGCGCTGCAAAACCTTGGCAGCCCAAGCAACATTCTGAAAGAGTTGTTGTACTGTACCTTGAGAGCGTTGTATGATTTTTGGGTATAGCGACCTGTGGGTTCGCTTTTTGTGTAAAAAGATGAACAATAAGCTTTAAACAGCGTTATTTTTACTGCTTCTGAACATCGCGCAAACCTGCGGGGTAACATATTTGCCCTCACACACAACAAATGCTAAAAATTGGCTATTGGGTTGGCTGAAAAATTCCGGAAAAATCATATGCGCGTTTAAAGAAAGAAACATTTATTCGAGACAAACAACACACAGCGTTTGTTACGAAACGGTTCTATCTCAGCATAATTCTGGCATTGCTGCCAGCGCTGGTCTTCCGATAGAACCGTCGAGTGAGTTCACGGTGGATAACATACAAAAGACAAAATGAATGAAAATGAAAATGAAAAATGTTTTTATTTCATAAGTTTTGTTCTTTTACAAAGGTCCTTTGGGGCTACCTAGTAAGTAAATAAATACTTGTGTCAGGTAGTCCCGCTCTTCCATCGGTACAAGGTGCTATATAATATATGAAATAATTTACTTAATTTAAATATTAGTTTACAAAGTTTTGTGTGTGTGTGTGTGTGTGTGTGTGTGTGTGTGTGTGTGTGTGTGTGTGTGTGTGTGTGTGTGTGTGTGTGTGTGTGTGTGTGTGTGTGTGTGTGTGTGTGTGTGTGTGTGTGTGTGTGTGTGTGTGTGTGTGTGTGTGTGTGTGTGTGTGTGTGTGTGTGTGTGTGTGTGTGTGTGTGTGTGTGTGTGTGTGTGTGTGTGTGTGTGTGTGTGTGTGTGTGTGTGTGTGTGTGTGTGTGTGTGTGTGTGTGTGTGTGTGTGTGTGTGTGTGTGTGTGTGTGTGTGTGTGTGTGTGTGTGTGTGTGTGTGTGTGTGTGTGTGTGTGTGTGTGTGTGTGTGTGTGTGTGTGTGTGTGTGTGTGTGTGTGTGTGTGTGTGTGTGTGTGTGTGTGTGTGTGTGTGTGTGTGTGTGTGTGTGTGTGTGTGTGTGTGTGTGTGTGTGTGTGTGTGTGTGTGTGTGTGTGTGTGTGTGTGTGTGTGTGTGTGTGTGTGTGTGTGTGTGTGTGTGTGTGTGTGTGTGTGTGTGTGTGTGTGTGTGTGTGTGTGTGTGTGTGTGTGTGTGTGTGTGTGTGTGTGTGTGTGTGTGTGTGTGTGTGTGTGTGTGTGTGTGTGTGTGTGTGTGTGTGTGTGTGTGTGTGTGTGTGTGTGTGTGTGTGTGTGTGTGTGTGTGTGTGTGTGTGTGTGTGTGTGTGTGTGTGTGTGTGTGTGTGTGTGTGTGTGTGTGTGTGTGTGTGTGTGTGTGTGTGTGTGTGTGTGTGTGTGTGTGTGTGTGTGTGTGTGTGTGTGTGTGTGTGTGTGTGTGTGTGTGTGTGTGTGTGTGTGTGTGTGTGTGTGTGTGTGTGTGTGTGTGTGTGTGTGTGTGTGTGTGTGTGTGTGTGTGTGTGTGTGTGTGTGTGTGTGTGTGTGTGTGTGTGTGTGTGTGTGTGTGTGTGTGTGTGTGTGTGTGTGTGTGTGTGTGTGTGTGTGTGTGTGTGTGTGTGTGTGTGTGTGTGTGTGTGTGTGTGTGTGTGTGTGTGTGTGTGTGTGTGTGTGTGTGTGTGTGTGTGTGTGTGTGTGTGTGTGTGTGTGTGTGTGTGTGTGTGTGTGTGTGTGTGTGTGTGTGTGTGTGTGTGTGTGTGTGTGTGTGTGTGTGTGTGTGTGTGTGTGTGTGTGTGTGTGTGTGTGTGTGTGTGTGTGTGTGTGTGTGTGTGTGTGTGTGTGTGTGTGTGTGTGTGTGTGTGTGTGTGTGTGTGTGTGTGTGTGTGTGTGTGTGTGTGTGTGTGTGTGTGTGTGTGTGTGTGTGTGTGTGTGTGTGTGTGTGTGTGTGTGTGTGTGTGTGTGTGTGTGTGTGTGTGTGTGTGTGTGTGTGTGTGTGTGTGTGTGTGTGTGTGTGTGTGTGTGTGTGTGTGTGTGTGTGTGTGTGTGTGTGTGTGTGTGTGTGTGTGTGTGTGTGTGTGTGTGTGTGTGTGTGTGTGTGTGTGTGTGTGTGTGTGTGTGTGTGTGTGTGTGTGTGTGTGTGTGTGTGTGTGTGTGTGTGTGTGTGTGTGTGTGTGTGTGTGTGTGTGTGTGTGTGTGTGTGTGTGTGTGTGTGTGTGTGTGTGTGTGTGTGTGTGTGTGTGTGTGTGTGTGTGTGTGTGTGTGTGTGTGTGTGTGTGTGTGTGTGTGTGTGTGTGTGTGTGTGTGTGTGTGTGTGTGTGTGTGTGTGTGTGTGTGTGTGTGTGTGTGTGTGTGTGTGTGTGTGTGTGTGTGTGTGTGTGTGTGTGTGTGTGTGTGTGTGTGTGTGTGTGTGTGTGTGTGTGTGTGTGTGTGTGTGTGTGTGTGTGTGTGTGTGTGTGTGTGTGTGTGTGTGTGTGTGTGTGTGTGTGTGTGTGTGTGTGTGTGTGTGTGTGTGTGTGTGTGTGTGTGTGTGTGTGTGTGTGTGTGTGTGTGTGTGTGTGTGTGTGTGTGTGTGTGTGTGTGTGTGTGTGTGTGTGTGTGTGTGTGTGTGTGTGTGTGTGTGTGTGTGTGTGTGTGTGTGTGTGTGTGTGTGTGTGTGTGTGTGTGTGTGTGTGTGTGTGTGTGTGTGTGTGTGTGTGTGTGTGTGTGTGTGTGTGTGTGTGTGTGTGTGTGTGTGTGTGTGTGTGTGTGTGTGTGTGTGTGTGTGTGTGTGTGTGTGTGTGTGTGTGTGTGTGTGTGTGTGTGTGTGTGTGTGTGTGTGTGTGTGTGTGTGTGTGTGTGTGTGTGTGTGTGTGTGTGTGTGTGTGTGTGTGTGTGTGTGTGTGTGTGTGTGTGTGTGTGTGTGTGTGTGTGTGTGTGTGTGTGTGTGTGTGTGTGTGTGTGTGTGTGTGTGTGTGTGTGTGTGTGTGTGTGTGTGTGTGTGTGTGTGTGTGTGTGTGTGTGTGTGTGTGTGTGTGTGTGTGTGTGTGTGTGTGTGTGTGTGTGTGTGTGTGTGTGTGTGTGTGTGTGTGTGTGTGTGTGTGTGTGTGTGTGTGTGTGTGTGTGTGTGTGTGTGTGTGTGTGTGTGTGTGTGTGTGTGTGTGTGTGTGTGTGTGTGTGTGTGTGTGTGTGTGTGTGTGTGTGTGTGTGTGTGTGTGTGTGTGTGTGTGTGTGTGTGTGTGTGTGTGTGTGTGTGTGTGTGTGTGTGTGTGTGTGTGTGTGTGTGTGTGTGTGTGTGTGTGTGTGTGTGTGTGTGTGTGTGTGTGTGTGTGTGTGTGTGTGTGTGTGTGTGTGTGTGTGTGTGTGTGTGTGTGTGTGTGTGTGTGTGTGTGTGTGTGTGTGTGTGTGTGTGTGTGTGTGTGTGTGTGTGTGTGTGTGTGTGTGTGTGTGTGTGTGTGTGTGTGTGTGTGTGTGTGTGTGTGTGTGTGTGTGTGTGTGTGTGTGTGTGTGTGTGTGTGTGTGTGTGTGTGTGTGTGTGTGTGTGTGTGTGTGTGTGTGTGTGTGTGTGTGTGTGTGTGTGTGTGTGTGTGTGTGTGTGTGTGTGTGTGTGTGTGTGTGTGTGTGTGTGTGTGTGTGTGTGTGTGTGTGTGTGTGTGTGTGTGTGTGTGTGTGTGTGTGTGTGTGTGTGTGTGTGTGTGTGTGTGTGTGTGTGTGTGTGTGTGTGTGTGTGTGTGTGTGTGTGTGTGTGTGTGTGTGTGTGTGTGTGTGTGTGTGTGTGTGTGTGTGTGTGTGTGTGTGTGTGTGTGTGTGTGTGTGTGTGTGTGTGTGTGTGTGTGTGTGTGTGTGTGTGTGTGTGTGTGTGTGTGTGTGTGTGTGTGTGTGTGTGTGTGTGTGTGTGTGTGTGTGTGTGTGTGTGTGTGTGTGTGTGTGTGTGTGTGTGTGTGTGTGTGTGTGTGTGTGTGTGTGTGTGTGTGTGTGTGTGTGTGTGTGTGTGTGTGTGTGTGTGTGTGTGTGTGTGTGTGTGTGTGTGTGTGTGTGTGTGTGTGTGTGTGTGTGTGTGTGTGTGTGTGTGTGTGTGTGTGTGTGTGTGTGTGTGTGTGTGTGTGTGTGTGTGTGTGTGTGTGTGTGTGTGTGTGTGTGTGTGTGTGTGTGTGTGTGTGTGTGTGTGTGTGTGTGTGTGTGTGTGTGTGTGTGTGTGTGTGTGTGTGTGTGTGTGTGTGTGTGTGTGTGTGTGTGTGTGTGTGTGTGTGTGTGTGTGTGTGTGTGTGTGTGTGTGTGTGTGTGTGTGTGTGTGTGTGTGTGTGTGTGTGTGTGTGTGTGTGTGTATGTGTATGTGTGTGTGGGAGTGTGTGTTTGTGGGAGTGTGTGTCTTTACATTAAGAGTTTTATCTAGACAGTAGTGACTCAGTCTCATTGTAATTCAGTGTTTTCAGCCATTCACTGACAACTAACTTACATTTGTGCAATTGCATTACATAAATATTTATCTTCTCATTGACTACATTATACACGTGTGCAGATTGCGCTTTGTATTGCCTTTTTGCAAACACAGACTTGGTCATTGTAGAGGGGGCAACGTTGTTTTTTCGTCGACGTGTTAGTAGTGTGTGGTCGAAGTTTAGAGTCCTGTGAAGTTTGATTATTGATTGCAGGATATACAGTTTCCTCATGGACAGCTGGTCACTGATCAAGTATAACTCATCCGTGGGGAATCTGTGTGGCTTAAAAAATAAGACTTTTAGCAGACAACGCTGTCCCCTTTCTACTTCAATTAATTTAGATTTCGTAGCACCACCCCAAGCGGATATGCAGGAAGTCATTACAGATTGTGCAAGTGTTACATACAGTTGTTTTAGAAGAGATTTCGAGGCGATATGTCTAAGCATTTTAAATATCCAGATAAGTTTCCTTATCCTATTATTCACATATTCGATGTGCATGTGCCATGAAAGTCTTTGATCAATGATAACGCCTAGGTATTTAGAAGTGTATACTTTTTCTATTTCCATACAGTTACAAGAGTTGTCAATACTTCCATTACAGTTATGTATTTTTAGTTTTAGGTTTCCATGTGGTCGGGTACGATCATATTTAGAGAAGCATATATATAATAATAAAAACTTGGTTAAACACGAGAAGAGACAATTAAGTTGCTGTCGCTTCTCGTTGCTGTTCCTTAGTTTATATGAAGATCCGCTGTGTTGACATCTAGAGACAAAATGCAGGTCCCTCATTCTTCTCAACACAGTGCCGCATCTCCGGGACCACTGGCGACCTTCCTCACCACCAGGAACACAAGTCCATAGGTATACATTCTGTATGAAGAAGCTAGAAGCGGTGTAATGTACTTATGGCTGCAGTATTCTGTAAGGTGGATGTAGGTGGGCGAATATTCAGCGTTATAGAATACGTTTATTTTTCGTCATTGTCGTCGCCAGCAAATACTAATTATAAGAGACGAATATCAGAGTCCACTTTTGATGAAGACGTAAGCCAATACCGGTGCTGAGTCTTTTTAGGGATCCGTAGCCAAATGGCAAAAAACGGAACCCTTATAGATTCGTCATTTCTGTCTGTCTGTCTGTCTGTCCGTCCGTATGTCACAGCCACTTTTTTCCGAAACTATAAGAGCTATTCTGTTGAAACTTGGTAAGTAGATGTATTCTGTAAACCGCATTAAGATTTTTACACAAAAATCGAAAAAAAAACATTAAGTTTTAGGGGCCCCATACTCAGAACTGAAACTCAAAAATTTTTTTTCATCAAACCCATACGTGTGGGGTATCTATGGATAGGTCTTCAAAAATGATATTGAGGTTTCTTACATAATTTTTTTCTAAACTGAATAGTTTGCGCGAGAGACACTTCCAAAGTGGTAAAATGTGTCCCCACCCCCCCTGTAACTTCTAAAATAAGAGAATGATAAATCTAAAAAAAATATATAATGTACATTACCATGCAAACTTTCAACGAAAATTGGTTTGAACGAGATCTAGTAAGTAGTTTTTTTTTTAATACGTCATAAATCGTAAAAAGCAATTTATTTAACGGAACCCTTCATGTGCGAGTCCGACTCGCACTTGGCCGCTTTTTTCAAATTTGCCTCTTTTTTTTATTGCCACTCGTTGACTCTAGTAATCAATGTTATTTATCTTAATTTTATTTAGTGCACCCTGTTTTTTTTACCCAACAATATTCTAAACACCGCCAAAACTCGCAAGGGGGTATGGATAGCTATAGGAAGTAGGTAGTAAGCGCTTAATACATTTAGTATGTACGCAAATTCAGTGAAAAAGCTAAGTGGATAATGCGATGTTTTTTGGGTTTATCGACGCAAGAAACTACCTCAGTGACCGACATGCAAAATTTTGGGGCAAAAAATAAACGATGCGTGTTTCGCAGGTTGTCCACTTCGATTACGTTTGACTCAGTGGAACCGTTACTGGGTTTTAATTACCGTGTAAAAGGAAGGAAATTATCGCAATAATACCTCCAGGTGCTAAAGGAAAAAGACACAACGGTCGATATAAGTGAAATTTTATTTAGTTATATGCACATTTGTTCGTTTTATATGGGGGTTTTATTGAGATATTTTATTTATTTCAATAATTTAATTTCTGTAAATAGAAGTTCAGTGCCGATATCTCAAATAATTCCTTATCCAACCACACAGCACCTATTCGTATTAAATAGCTTTCTAACATATCTTATAGGATTAATTATCCTTTTGACACGATTTGGATTGAATCATACAGAATATTTGCTATATTACCTATAAAAAAAAACACGAAAGAAAAATGTGAACTTGTGGTAGATGATCAACAAATCGTTCACAGTCACAGTTAATGTGTTAAAAGTAGGAAACGTTCATGGTGTCCAAATGAAATTTTCTATTACATAATACTGCAAGTATATGATGCAGTAGAGGGCTGCGCGGGCGCGCCCCAGCAAGTGGTGAGTCGCGCGCGCAGTCCCGCTCGCATCGTCGCCGTGGCCGCACGCGCGATGGCCCGCCCACTGTCCGCACTGTTCGCGCTCGCCGCTCTCGCCTCTATCGCCGCCGCCGACCCGCCGCACCCTCGGCTCATCGACTTTAACCCCTGGGCATGGCTACCCGCTAACAGGAACCGATCCCCATCCATTATGGACTACTTCTTCCCGCCTTCCCGAACACCCAAACAATCCATGTTCGATCCACCCGCTGACCGCACACCCCCACAGACCACCGTCACAACCGCCGAACCCACCACCCTCGAGGAACGTTCCACGACTATACGCAAAGCCACTACTAAGACAAAATCGACCGCACCCGCGATCCATTCGACCGCAACTATTCAACCAAAAACTAAAAAAGTCACCCATAAAATAAACGCGGCCGATACTACGGTAGAATTCAAAACTCAAACCACTAAAATTGAATCACCAGTTCCGACCAAAGACGCGACTATTCCATCGACTTATCGGCCGACGAAGCATTACACGATACGGCCGGTCGTGCGGACGACGGAAACGCCAACGGTCCAAGATACGGAGACTACGTTGAATATGGACAGCGATAGTACGGAGACAGTTTCCGAGTACGATACATCGGGGACGACGGCCGAAGAGCCGAAGTATACTGCGCCGACGCTGAGCACCGGGAGCGAGTCCCGGGCCACGGACCCGGTGACCAGCACAGCTGCCGTGGAGTCCAGCACGCAGCCCGAGACAACGGTCGCCGACGCCGCCGACAGCCGCGAGGGCTACCTCCCCCTCCGCGACAAGCCTCCGCAGACCCACGTCAAGATCAACGATCAAACTAAAAAAGAGGTCAGTGATTCAAACGTTGTTTTTCCTAATCAGTTTCACTCTAATACTCTAATCGGCTTTCCTAGTTTTTACGGGCACTGAATTCTATCATTAGCGTCGATTTAACGACGTGGCCCTAAACGTAAGTAATGTTCGCACTTAGCGCGAAATATGTACGAAGACGAGCGTAAATTGCTGGGAAGAGTAGTGATATCACCACCCTCGACTGTCAGTTCATAGTCAGCACATAAATATCGTCTAATGAGCCCTTAGAGAAAGGTTACTGTGCATTCAACAGAAATGCTTTCCCACATTAATTGTGCAAATTGATATGAATTATTTATTTCTTAGCAGGTTTATCTGGTTGTCCGGAATGCTAGAAAAAGGTTCTATAATAAAAACGAGCTATGTTACGCTTTGTAACTATTTGTAGCCAAGAGCATTAATCGTAAATTGCTTGTTGTGTGATATTTTCCATAAGACTGCTTAATCGATAAGGCAGTTTACTTTCCATGGGTCATCGCGTAAACTTAATGACTTCGGACCAATAGTATTTTTATTTACAAAGAAAGCGAAAATCGCTATTCTCAGGTAAAGATTTCTAAAACGATTAGTTCCTATTATTTTCGTTACGTGAACGCACTGCAACTAAATTACAAAAATATGCGGACTTCATTCTTCGACTATTTCGCCAACATTCCATTATTCTGTAATTACACCAAAATTAAAATAACAATGGAATCCATTTAGTTACAAGTTAAACAAAAAACCAAGTAATTATCATGTAGGAACTCCTATTTTCAGTCATTAGGGTCCGCTTGTAAGCCCGGACACGGAACTCGTTAGAACAAAATGCTTACGAAGACAATGTAATAGATTATCCTAGCGCGCATTAAATTATATACTATTGTAAAGTATTTTTTTGATACAGGCGTTTATTTTGTCAACTTCTATAAATATTGCCCGGCGCCAAGCACAAAACACAGTCATTAGGACGTTCTTACATAAAATATTGTCATTCATCGATGACTAAGAAAGATATGAAGATCACATACGAAAAAACAAACTCTAATCACATCGGGCTGGTACTTTCCTGTCATTAGTTACTTTGTGGTCACCGAAATAGACGTCGCCCGCAAAAATTTGGACGGCAACAAATTTAGTTTGGTTTACGAGTCTATTCTTTAGGAAAACTTTCTCTCTTATGCAGTTAATCTATCATGGTTAATGAATGAACGAGCATTTTCTTAACTTTGAAAGTTTCTTTGTTGCGCTCAGACATGGCTGTCAGTTAATTGGTTTCAGGATGTTAGGCCCTGCACAAAAGAATTTCGCGTTTGAAATGAATAGTTTAGAAATAACTTGTCTAAATTCACACCGTTTAAGTGCACACCTAATAATGGATGACGACCATTGATTCTTGGAATTTGTTGTGGGCAGAGTGAAAGCTTTTCCTTTAAGCGATAAGAACGAAAAAAAACCATCATGAATTGAAATGTTCAAACTTTTGAACAAAAATGTGTGAATTGTGAGTGATTGACAAGATTACTTTGTGTGAAATTGGACTGATAGCATCATGGGAAAAAACGGATCTTGTTAAAGTGCGTTAATTGAATCAAAGCGTGGTTCGGCGTCAAAAAAAATCTCACTTTCGCGAGGTGGAGTAAATATTTGAAGAGGTCGTTTCGTTACTAATCGTGTCTAATTAATCAGTAAGCAAGGTAGAAAGTCCAAGTATCTATCCATCTATTGCGAATTGGAAGAGAAAGGGGCATAGTACCCTACGTAGGTACTGAGGAACTAGGTTGTGCCAGCCGTAAACAGAAATTGCACCTCAGACGAAAGTGTTTCGGACGGGAGTTGAAATACCAATAATTTTAACATTGTAACGATAATAGCTTAAGTATCGCTGAATAGACGTGAAATCAATTCTTCAAAGTGTAAGTACTTATCTCCGATATTCTTAAATGTTAATATGCACGGGCACGGTTATAAAAAGTTATTTTAGGTATTTGTAATCATCGTTTTGTGAACTTACAATAGTTTCATGCTTGCAAAATATGCATGTCTTCCTTTGCGACCCACGGCGTTTGATAATCTAATTTCTCTTTTACTTGTATAAAAACTATAAAAAACCTCATGCATAACTTCAATGACGGATAAATCATTTAAATCAATTAGTGAAGGATAAATATAAAATAGGGATATTTTTACGATGCCATTCGAACCAGTTTTTGGAGACAAACAAATGTTTGTACCTATGGGAGCAACTACAATTAAAGGACATAAATACCCAAAAGTTTGAGACAAAGATTGACCTCGCTGGCGGCAGGCGAAACGCTTAATACTAATTGTCTCACGGGTATGACGGACGTCACAACTGCTAATTCGTACTAATCGTTGTATGGAAAATCAAGTAAACTGCTGTTTCGGTCGCGAAATACCTACTGCGTTAACGTACATAGTTGTAGTAAAATTTTGTTTCTATAAAAGCGTAAGGATTCTATTGGTAAATCTAAATGTATTCTTGGACAATAAAAAAAAATCATATTTTTTCTAAACTTTCAAGGTCCATATCTTTTTATTATTTTAATTTTATTTTATAATTTTTACTTTATTACAATCATTTGATGGTTTACTATCCATTTAACAACACTAGGTTATCAATTTTAACATGAGGTATCATGCCTATTGCGTCGGTTAGCAGATTTCAGTTAGATATGAATGCTTTAACTTTAACAATGACTTTCCCTTATTAATATCGTCTTCTACCATAAATAATCTGAAAGTTTAATTGTTAATTTCGATTAGGTGCTTACGGCGAGTTTTGTCACTGAGAAATACATCTAATTCAAAGGATAATACAAATATAAGAAAGTGCATTTAAATGTATTTAGGTTCCTGGGCTTCACTCTGGACTCTCACCTTAACTGGAAGTGCCATGTAGACAAACTATGTGATAGATTAAGTAGTGCATTCTTTGCTTTGCGTAAGCTAAAACTATGATATCATAAGATGCCATGAAGTAGGTGTATTTTGCTCATTTTCATTCGCTGATGTCCTACGGTACGCTCATTTGGGGAAACTCAACGGATGCCAACAGAGTGCAGCTTATGCAGAAACGTGCCGTACGTGCAATGATTGGGGCAAAATTGAGGACTTCGTGTAGAGCTAGGCCACTTCCCAACGCACGGTATTATGACGCACTACTAACTCTATATATTCGAAATTATAATGTTCGTAAGGAATAATCTTTCTTTTTTCGATACCGTAAATGTGATTGGCAAAACACTCCGCCGCACTGGGCGTTTGAGAACAGTTCCCCGTCGCATGGCACTTGCAGAAAAGAACCCGCGTGTGATTGCGCCTACCTACTACGAGCGACTACCCGGTGATCTAGACTGGAACCATCTGACGAAGCATTTAGTTAGACGTCGCCTGAAATGCCTTTTATTGGAAAATCTATTATACTCAGTTAAAAAGTATATATTATGGATCTTGATTTGACATAAATTATTATTATTACCTATTTACATTTGTTTTAATATGATTTGACATTAAATATCACCTATGTTCTAATGCACATTACACTATATTGTAAATTGAATGACGATACCTATAGTGGTTGACATATTTGTTCTTTTGATTTTGTTTTATTTTTCTATTTACTCGTTATTGAGTACATTTGTTGATATTGTACTAATTGAATTATATATCTTTATTTTTTCTTTGTTTTTGACGATCGTGATAAAACATCTTATTTTATTGACATGTAAGCAAATTTGTAATGTAATTTTTTATGATGAAATAAACAATCTAATCTAATCTAATGATAATTTAGTACTTATTTATTTATTCATTAAAGCTGACCTTACAAATAAATATTACATTGCATCGCTCCACAAAACGAATTATTTAGTTGGTAGGGAGTGGGATTTCAGTCTCAAGATAATACTTAGGTAGGTACTTAACTTGGAAATATTTTTACTAATATGAATCATTTCAAACCCCATATTCACATAACATTAAAATGTTTAAAAGATAAAAGGACAAAGAGATACGGTAGTCATAAGAGTGACATATTACTTAAATAAAGAAATTTAATCCCGTTGACAAAATACATGAAAAATAATAATCCTATCCATAACCACCAAGCACTACCTAAATAAGACAAAACAGATTTAGCCAATGAGCTTACTGTTTCATAATTAGCGTATTTATATGCAAAGATTGGCAGTTACATTTGCAAGAAAAAGTAATGGCAGCAATAATTCACTTTCCAAGGGAAAAGTGCGAGTAACTGCTCCCGGCCAGAGGGTTTCGTTAATTTTACGACTTCACGACAAATCGATAATTGTTATTCGGAAGCAAACTATAAAACTAGTCAAACTTTCACTTGTTTCGACAATGTGTGAAATATTGGATGAAAAACTAGCAACAATGCGAAACATTGCCCATTATATGGCAGGTGAATATCTCGTTGTGCATACAATGTATGTTATTAGCACAGAGTATGAAACTATCGAATGGTGTGATAGGATCTCATTACCACGTTACGTGTAAGAGTGGCACTATAAGATAAGGCAGCTCGGAACTAAAAATGAAGCCACAGAGTGTCGGCGTCAGCTAATGATAGTCGTATCCTCCAAGTTTTATATTGGTTTATTTGCGAATATGATAGAACGCAAATGCAATATGAGAATACCTATACACGAGGAGGATCTTTATCATAACTTTTTAATGGTCTTACCGTGTTTTATTCTGAAACGCGAAAGCTTTTTCTATCTCGAATCTTTGCTTAAATGGATGCATCCGAGACGCAAATAACTTAATAAACTCGCCTCGACTTGCGAGGAACTAGTTATTATTATGGAAATGAAATTACTTACGTAAGACTGTAACTAGAAATTGCAATTGGTTTTTAACGAAATAAGTTTGTTGGTGGTAATCCAATGCACACTGCTGTAGGTATCTTTTCGGGTCATTGACGTCATTGTTAATGTTTTATCAAATGTATTAAGGTGGTTTAAGTAACATTTATTGTAATACAAAAAAATCGACATACAAAGATACGACATACTACGAAATCCATTGACGCCCTAACACACGCTCTAGCCTTAAGGCGCTATAGGTTCAGCGAAGTGAAGCGAACATAGTTTTTGAAACAATATAATGCGTCTGTTTATAATAATATGGTTTCAAAAAAATACGAATAGTAATCTTGAGGCTTTTCTGCAGGGAAATCAGTGATTCGAAACACGATTAAGCAATTTTCGCTCGATAGAAAAAAATCACGAACATAGGTCTAAAACATATTTAAATTCACTTAAAACATTCGTAGCAAATTATGCACAATAGCTAAACATATTAACATTGGTTCTAAAAATCGGCAATATCATGTTTGAGGGAACTTAGTGATTACTTTTTTATTTATTTAAACGCACAAAAAATTAAATTAAAAAACATGATCACATCCGCGCTTCCAAACACGCACTTCCATCTCGCTCACGCTTATGCTCAGCGAGAGGGAGAGAAGACCATGATACTATAGCGCCTTAAAATGGAAATGGGCTGGCCATGTAGCACGCCTTTAAGACCAGCAGTGGACCAAAAAGATAACGACATGGAAAGGACCACAAGGTAAACGGAAACAAGGAAGACCCTACTCAAGATGGGAAGACGAAATAAAATAAAAAAACAGCAGGTCTTCACTGTTTTCAAACAGCCCAATCAAGAGAAGATTGACTAACTTTGGAGGAGGCTCACCTGTAGAATGGTTCTTGCAGACTTTTAAGATGATATTTTTTCTTTATAATAATTAACCAACACTGTCATAAAACTATGTTTAACCCATTCACGGCCACACTACGCTCGTAGCGCTACGCCGTAGTCCGTAGCAGCTTAAACTCCATATGTAGCAAAAAGCGTTCGTAGCGCTCTGACGCATGTGTGTCGTCATTGGCGCTGAATGAGTAAATAAATAATTGTACTAGGGTAAGTGCACCAGTGAATGAACGAATCCAGTGAATGAACGAAAACCTGATTATTTGCTTAAATTAAGAGTTCTGTATATTTCTAGCATACCGGGTATTTTTTTCTCGATTAGTAGCATTTACTGTAAGGGTTTTGTAACATTTACATTAACTCAGTCGCAACAGTTACTAAATGAGCGAAGCTTAAAGTTGACGGGCTATGGGCGTGGATTTTTTGTATGAGCCGGTAATAAGGGGACAAGATTGTTACCTTTTATTTGATGTGCCATTGTACTAGTTTTATAAACTTGTAACTTATGGTGTGTGGTTTTTGGAAATCATAAGAGCGGTATTGTGTTATTCAAACATCTTTTTAAGTTATTTAAGTTTAGATTCTCGTTTTTTAGAAGGTGTTCTATAACTAGAATTAAAAACCGACTAAATCCAGTGAATGAACAGTAGTGTTCATTGAATGAACAGGAGTGTTCATTCACTGGCAACGACTGTTTTAATGTTTTCGTAAAATCTTATGTTCTAGTTATTGTAATAAGATTTAGTTTTTAGTAGCATAACCACCAATGGTTTGTCCATCGTTGGTCCAGTGTTCGAACAAACCTCATTTTCGAACATAAAGTTAGTTCATTCACTGGTGTATAGATTTCCAGTAAATGAACATCGACCCATAATTACCTAGTTCATTTATTGTTTTTTTTGAACCAGTTAATGAACGAACATTTGTTACAGTTTTTTAATTGTTTTAGAAAAAGTAAACCATTAACTACCACCCCGTGTGTTGGTATATCGAGATACTCCAAACAAAATCGCTAAACAGCAATTTAAACCAACAAACCATAACTATAACAGTAGTTCGTTCACTGGTTTTTAGTTATTCATTTACTAGAAAACCCTGTTCATTCACTGGTGATTTTCCATTTTTCTACCTAAAAGGTCTAATAACTTAAAATTATGGAAACTTATTGCAAAAGCAAAGTAATTTAAGCAAACTAAAATACTTGTTTGAGCTGTACCAACAGTCACGGCCGATATTAAGTATAGCTTTCTTATATAAAACAATTTTTAAAGTCTAAAATATCCTTAAGCGTTCATTCACTGGTACACTTACCCTAACACTATTAGTAAGAATATATAGTAATAAGGAACTTTAATTTAATATTTATTATCTTTATTTCCTTTCCTTCTTAGATTTGGTTTCTACAATAATTATATAAAAAGTAAAATAAAAAACTATACATACAAAACATAAAATCATTATAAAAACTTACCCTAGGGTGCCGCCGGCAGCGAGGCGGGGCCTAAGCTACCGGTGGTCAGGGCGACAGAGACAGGAACCTCCTGACTATCCGCGCAGTATCCTGGCCCCGTAGCATGGATGGCGTTATCACGCGATAAGTGATAGGATAAGCGCGTCGTCTCGTTCTATCGAACGGAGTCAGCCTGGGACGGATGCTCTATCCTGTCACTTGTCGCGTGATATCCATGCTACGGGGCCAGGAGTACCGCCTGCTGTATCTGACCCTTGATCCAGCCATCTAGCGAGAGTTTCGCAAGGTGACGGTCGAGACTCTTCGCTATTAAACCATTCGCCGAAACGACTATCGGGACGATGATCGTCGAATCAACATCCCACATGGCGGTTACCTCGTGAGCCAGGTCTAGGTACTTGCTGGCTTTGTCCTTCTCGGCCTTCACGAGGTTCTCGCCATGGGGGATGGTGATGTCGACGAGCACTGCCTGGCGTTTCGATCGATCTGTCAGCACGATATCAGGCCTATTGACAAGAATAGTCCTGTCCGTGATGCCAGATCGATCCCAATAGAGCGTGGCACGACCATTTTCGAGAACTGGCGCAGGTGTGTACTTATAGTAAGGCACTTCGGAGACCACAAGACCGTATAGCAGAGCAAGTTTATTTATTATTATAAGTAACATTTTAATTCAAGCGTCATACGGATTCTTGAAGCACTTGCTTTTAAAGTTATTGGGCTATATAAGCGGAAGATACGACTTCATTCGGCCGCTGCCTGATTGCACATTCTTAGACACTGTTATACGAGTCAACCCTCTGCTTGATAGAAAATTGGGTTTTCAGGGTAATGCTTATTTAGATTTCACGATTCAGATTGTCTCGATGATTAAATCGAATTATAGTGATCATTAGTAACTGGCCAATGTTCTATATGATGTTTCAATCTTCAATCTTAGATTGTATTTGACCGAATAGTAATAATGATTAACTAAAATACTGGGTTACAATGTCCTATGAATAAAATTTAAATAATATGATACAATTATGTCTAAATCAGAGGTTAAACGTCAAAATCGTACATACTAATCTTGGAATATCCTATTTTACGGCCTCCGTAGCCCAGTGGGTAGTGACTCTGCCTACGAAGCTGGAGGTCCCGGGTTCGAATCCCGGTCAGGGCATTTATTTGTGTGTTTATCACGAATATTTGTTCCTGAGTTATGGATGTTATATATGTATATAAGTATCTATATGTATGTATCTATTATATATATCATCGCCTAGTACCCACAACACAAGCCTTACTGAGCTTACCGTGGGCCTAGGTTGATTTGTGTAAGATTGTCCCATAATATTTATTTATTTATTATTTATTCTTGTTTGATTAAATTGACACTTCTCTGTAAAACTGTATTCAATATTAAAAAAATAACATTAACGTAAACAACACTATACGCATAGTACGCATATAAAGAAAGACGAATAAAGTTCAAATAGTTATGTTAGAAGACGTCATCGGTCTTTGCATAAGCATCGTCACGAGAAAAAGCTAGTTCATAGTAATGAAGGGTTTTCGACTAATGACGGTGCATCGGCTAATAACATAAATCGCGTCAACAGATGTGGAATAATTGAGATTGATCTCGTGCCGCGTGGCGCAGTACATCCGCCGCGTGAGAAGTGATTTTGTCCTTGTCGTAAATCATTTGATCAAAATCAAATTAAAACGATGGCATTTGACAATAATTACGTAAACTTGACAATGCCATGGCCACCTTCTGTCTCCATCATCAAAGCAGCTCGATGGTACCATAATATTGAATTGGCATCTAAACTACATTTAAACCGAAAATTTCAGCTCAATCGGTTAAAGATACCTATCTGATTCAAAATTGAGTTGTAAGATTCCACCCGGACAAACATAGTTAGTTACTTACATACATTGCAAATTGCAGTTACATAAAAGCTCGTAAAAATAAGCACTGCTGTTCCCCTATGACCCTTAAATTCAATTAAGCTTGCCGGCCAGATTTTATTATAGCTTCACTAATAGGATGCTAGAGTGTCATTATTATTGTAACAGGCGAATGAACATAAGCGTCGAAAAAAGTAACGCATTCAACAACGAATCATTGTATTATTTATTTATCTTTATTGCAAAGTAACAAGTTACAAATACATAAGGCATTCTCTACCTGTCAACCTTTAGGCCAAACAAAAAATAATCATAACTGGTGCGTGGGAGTGTATTAATCCCTTATTAGATTTATTTACGCGTTACGATTCCGAGGATGAAAACTATCCATAGTAAAATTATTTCTGTAAGCTGCGGTCCAATCTCAATTAGATATGTAAATTTTGCAAAAGCAATATAAGCTCGATATCTAATCTGTCGCATTACATAATCACTATTTATCTCTCTGTAACGAATTCTCACATTCCGGAAAGGCAGAACATGTAGAATGAAGCATAAAATGACTTGCATCATTTAAGGCCGCTGATTCTGACAAGAGCGTCCACATCGAGAGGAATTCTCCGAACATCCGACTAAACATTTTACGTAAAGACGTGAAAATTACGTGAACTTGCGTCCAATGACATAAACGATTCGTCGGACCCAATTAAAGATGGCGTTACGTGATGTACCGGTATCCAGCGGGTACATTTGGCACGCGATCGCACACGGCTAAGATAAGTTACCGTTTCAGCAAACCGCCTACCGCGGACAGTTACGTCCCGAATCGCGGTAACCGGCCGTGGCGCGATAATTAAGTGGAGTAAGTGTGAAAACAGGATTAAACTTTTTGACTTATAAGAACACTAGCGACCCGCCCCGGCTTTGCACGGGTTTATATCTACATATAATACAACATGAATTCATATAAACCTTCCTATTGAATCACTCTATCTGCACTCAAGAGCAAAAGTTTCGGGTCACCCTAAATTAAATAACCGCAATAGGATTTTTTTAATATTTTACACTAGTCTTATTAACATTTTTAATAAACTAAGTATTCTTCGTAATACCCAAATGTATTAGCAATTTCCGGGATCCTATCATAAAAATATCAACATCCAAAAATGACTATTTTTGCGATATCTCGCTCCGTTAACGTTGTTTTTTTCATGGGTTTTTACGAGTCCGATTTAAACCTGGTAACGTGTTTTTTTACTGTTATTTCTGCAGATTAGATGAAAAATTTAATAAAGATGACAGACATGGACATGACACGGTTAAAAAACTATACAACCTTGCACTATTTTAGAAAATATGACGGTATTTCATCGACCCGAAACTTTTGCTCTTGAGTGTATTAAAAAAACCGCATCAAAATCCGTTGCGTAGTTTTAAAGATCTAAGCATACATAGGGACAGACAGCGGGAAGCGACTTTGTTTTATACTATGTAGTGATTTAACTTGATATCGCCGGAAATACGATACGAATAAATAATATAATATACGTTGCATATTTCTTACATTGGCATTTCCTCATTATACATGCTATTATTTTAGAATACTTATACTCCTGTTCCTTGTGGAAAAAGTGCATGCATTTCCCCGATACATAAAGAAATGTTTTGCAATTCTAAATACCTATACTAATGTGAGTCTTATAAATTATACCTCTCTCTAGTATGAGGAATACGTATTCTATAAAAATGAGATCATTTACATGTAACTTTCTGTGAATTATCCAGTAAAGATAATCACTTGGATTTCAACGGATTTAAATTCAATACAATAACGGCCAATTGACACACTGAAATCTTTTCGCACGCCTATACAGCAGAGAAAAAGCTATAAAGCCATATACAATCAGTAGTATCCGAAATAGCATTAGCAACGGGCTTCAACGTTTACCTATTTCTTGTTCGTTTAAAATTCCATTTGTGTTTAGGCACACACATAAATCGAAGGACGCGTCAAAAGAAGAAAGATGAGCACGCAGAGAATATGTAAAGTGAGTAATTTGCGTTCGGGCAGGCAGCTAGATCGTTACCAAGTTACTAAACGAAAAAAGTTTACCTACGAAGTTTCTGTACCTACACTATTACAAAGTTGCCGCGACCAAATTTAATGAACGGACGTCAGAAATGGAGCTGACAGCAGCGAAATTTTCCTCATAACTTACAGTTGAAGATAGTTTGAAATAACACGCCCCAAGTGAAGAATCTGTACCTAGCAAAAATGTACAAAATGAACACATTTTGTGCACATCAAATTTTGGAATTTGTGTTTTGACCTTTGCACGGCCCAGCTTAGTAACTCAAAATAAAAATGACAATGGTATTTTTCCTCCACTCATGTACATATAAAACTCCATTAGTATTAATCAATATTACTTTTTGTAAGATGTTTGTCTCTTGTCGTGGTGCAATAATAGTACATTATGATACAAGTGTGCTATGTTGGTCATTACACTCGAGTCGGTTTTTAAGCCTGAGCCGAAGGCGAAGGCTTAATGGAGACGAGAAGTGTAATGACCAATGCTCACGTGTTTCATACGACGTTTTTCAACACATTTGCGAGGAAAAAAAAAATAAAAATAAAAAATGAAAATGTTAAAAGATATGTAATGAAAAGGCACTAGTGCGATAATGTAATGTAAAAGTCACGGCATGGGTAATATTCTGCATTATTTTGCTAATATTTAAAAAGATATGTAATGAAAAGGCACTAGTGCGATAATGTAATGTAAGAGGCACGGCATGGGTAATATTCTGCATTATCAGTGTAAATACGCTGTAATAAGACCTACTTTACGAGCAGGTGTGTTGAAAAGAGTATTTATTATTATATTTGACGTTTGATATTAACTAATCCGGAAGAAAACATATTATGGCATTACTATAACAAGTTTAGGGACAGTATTCTTAAGACTAACTGATACCTATTTGTATCTACAGAAACATGCGTACATATTACCAAGAAATTTCTAGTACACACACACACACCCTAGTGCCTTCGCCTTAAAATAGTAACCCACGCGAACGAAGAAGCCCGCAGACGCTAGTACAGCAATATAATAGAACAGATTTATCTCAGACCTGTGGGAGTTCACGATTTGATATGGAAGCATGAGCTTAATTGTTTGCTGGCATAAGGTAATAAACATTTCATTGCTCGACCTGATAAATAGTATCCGGACTTAACTAATGACTCTACAGAGCTATTAACATTTAAGATGTGTGTATAACATGATTCGTCATCAGACTAAATAAATATGAAAGCGGAACTGAAGTGTGTAAATCATGTTAATTGCATACATTTCGTTTCAAATGTAAAATTTATTGTAATCGTGTTTTGATGAACGAAATTGATTTTAATGAACTCACGTTTGTTAAGAGTACATTAATGCCGTGTTATCTTCTGTCCAATAATTCATAGTCATAGTGGTTGTAGTAAGTCTTTTTTTTCTTATACAACGACGGTGGCAAACAAGCTTACCTGCCTGATGTTAAGCTAGTACCGTAGCCTATGGACACTTGTGACTCCAGAAGAATCACAAGCGCGTTGCCGACCCTTTATTCACTTGAGGATTCACTGTGTTGGCAGATAGAGACATGCAGGTCCCTCACTCCCAACACAGCGCATCCTAGGGAGCTCTGGCGACCTTACTCACCACCAGGAACAAAACACCACATACTTCATAGCATGCAATAATATAGCAACACTACAAAGCAGTGGTGCTATTATGGCTGCGGTCTTCTGTAAGGGGGAGGTACTTTCCCAGTTGGGCTGCTCCACATACGAGCGAGATGACATTCCGCTGTACCCTACCTCTCTGGTAGTGCGTAATTAACTAAAATTAAAGAGTGCGTTTCCTCCGACCAGGCGGAAGGCATGATCGGTGATAGATTCGCCAAAGCCAGGAACGGTCGCAAATTTTAAAAACACCTACCTACATATTTTTCAACTTGTCTCGCCTAGTGCAATAGCCACTAGCGTAGAATGGGGTATTGAATTTGGCCGGATATTTCAATACGTCTGTACAAGATTACAGAAGTAAATAGCGAAGGTTATGTTACCCAATGAATAGTAGAATAGCAGTAAACTAACTGTTTGATATGCCTCAGTATAATGAACGCGAGTTGTGAGAAATGTTGACATGTCAAAAGCGTATAGACAAGAACAATTATTTGTTCGGCTCTCATCTTACTCTGTAGTTTCTTATAGACAGGAATGACAGTAAAGTTAGTTACCAGCGCTGAAAGAGGGTGACAGCGGAAACACCTTGTCAAATATTACAGGGCGTAATCAGTAAATACTTCATTTTAATTGAGTTTTCTACACTCCATTTTCAGAAGATTTCACCTACTTTGGATAGGCTACTACTCAGATATTTCTTTATATGGATTCAACGCCTCAAGTTAACACTTACGTCTATGGCGAATCATTAAGACTCGTTAATCAAGATCGCATCATCAAAATACCATACAGGTTTCCAGTAGCTTTTACCAAACCAAGCATGTCACGCAAGTGAGGTAGCTAAAGTATATTTTTCAAAAGCCCTCGACGGTTTTAAATTTCACTCCACGATTATGATTGATCGATTTTTAATAATTGCTCATAGGCTACTATTTGTAGGAAGCGCGAAGTTATTTGAACACATAACTCATCAGAATGACAGGTCATTAAGATCGCATTCCATCAAAAGGGAAACTTTTCGGTCTGAGTTATTGGCACTATTAGGAAAATTACGACCCAAAAAGTTTTATGGATAGTTCAGGGGTCACTGCGTGTTAACTATTACTGCCTAAACTGGCAACTGACTGGCTGGTGGTGGCAACGTGTTATACTCTTATAGATGTTTCTATAACTCAATTTCAAATTTGTTAGTAATTAATACTTTTAAGAGTTTCCGATAAACGTGATTGGACGTCGGAAACGTGTAATATAGATAAATTAACGAGAGCATGGAATTGCATATGTAGTAGTATTGAATGTTTACAGGCATTCTATCTTTGAATTTTCAATTTTCTCGTACTATCAGCATAAAAAGAGGTTTGTTATATATTGAAGAAGTAAAATACCAAAATAATGTCAGTGTCAAATTGTGAAGAAAAATTAAGAGAACATTATTCTCCTTTTGTTGCAAACGGTACAACAACTACAAATGCAATTCCATGTTCTCAATAATTCATCTATACCTTTCGGAATTCCTAATAAGAACATTGATTTCTTAAATATAAAGAGATGTTGTATATATGTTGATAACTTAAATGACGTGTTGCTAAGCAATTGGGGTTATTTTTTGATTTAATAAAGAGAAAAGCAGTATCAGACGCGTATTCCTATATTCAACATAGTTTTGCTGTCTACTTTGATTATACCGCCCAAGAGAACAAAAGTAACAGCCAAATGAGCTTCGATAATCGATAAATCGAGTTAGCATAATCATAGTCCGATAAAATCATCGATATTGATCTATTAGCCGATCTGCGTGCTACGTGACACAGCATTGTTCATCCGCCACATCGTAGCTATGCTTTTAACATTAGAAAGCAAAAAGTATGTTAATAGGGTGTTCGATGTACGTAGAAATCATTTTCGCACTCAGTTACTCGTGAACATGTAGGTACACTGTTTATTTTTCCAAGCTCGCATTGCGTGTTGCATTGTTTTAAGATTAGATCTTAATTTTCACGCATCAAGGTTGTGATTTCAATGACAACGGTGAGTCCATATGATCCTGTTAAGGCGACGTGAGCTCCAAAAACGGATTTAAAAAAAATCGTAGCTCTTGTTTGGATTATAATACGGCTGCCCTAAATTTAATTAGCAATCTTGAGGCCTTTTCCGAGGGAAATCAGCTATTCGAATCCTGAGTTTTTGATTTTCGCTCGATAGAAAAAAATCACGAACATAGGTCTAAAATACACTTAAAAAAATTCTAACAAATTATGCACAACAGCTAAACATATTACAATTGGTTCTTAAAATCGGCAATGTCATGTTTGAGGGAAATCAGCTATTACTTTTTTATTTATTAAAACGCACAAAGAAATAAAATTAAAAAACATGATATCCGCGCTTCCAAACACGCACTTCCATCTCGCTCACGCTTATGCTCAGTGAGAGGGAGAGAAGACCACGAACCTACGTCCCCTTAAGGTGAAACAAAATCTATTTGCTCTACTACAAGATCTGGAATAGGAAGATAGAAAGTAAATATACATGTGTCAAATCAAGTCCCGCGTCAACACAAATGGTGAGCTTTACAACGCTTTGTCTAAATAAGGCAATATTTGTAGAAGGCAAGTTAGCTTTCTAGATATGTAATGTGAAGTCACGTCTTTAGAGGTTTCTCTGACAATTAAACAACCTTTTTTAACCGCTATACAATAAAATTTAAGTTTTGATAGATCATAAATAAAATTTAAAAAGTATTAGAATGACCATAAAATGGTCATTCTAATACTTTTTAAATTTAATTTATACGAACTGTTTGACACCTCACTTTTACAACGGCATTAAATAAGTAAGTTATTTTGCTGCGTAGATGCGAAAACAATAGGTACCTCATGCATGATGATGGGGCGGTAATTATAAGTACTTATGGCATGAATGTGTATGAAACTAACTTTGCACATTAAAATTAGCGAACAGACTAATTGCAATATCTCAAAATGCATAAGACCTGACTATTAGCAGTGAAAGTAAATACATAATCGCTTAATTCAGCCGGAACGTCAAAAGTGCGTGAACCTTTCTTACTACTGACTGTCCATCAAGTTATACCATTGAGGTTAACCATTGTGGATTCAAGAAAAAAATACCAGTATGCTTCATCAAAGTATACAAAGATCTTTTAATAGAACGTGATTTGCTAATAATATGTATTTTTCTGAATCTTATAAACATAATTGAGGTATAGGTATGTATTTAAATTTGTGCTATTTGTAGTTTCATTGTATGATCATGTAATACGATGACTATGAACTATTTTGCTATTTGTCTAAACGTGACTTCACTGAACCTAAATAAATCGTTGTGAGAGTGGATTATAATACGCCTCCAGAACTGATAATCATCACAAAAAAAATCGTCTGTTGAACTAGTTAAAGTAATATTTTTAATGAACATGACTACGGAGTATAAAAACGTTGCTTACTCACCACACTACGATAGCTTCATTAGGTACATACCTGAAACAAAAGAATGAATAATTTAGACAAAATGAAAACAAACAAAACGTAATAATGGCATAACATTGGCGAATTTCAATTATCGCATAACACTCATCATGTTAGAGGCCTTTGGGCGAAAGTTTACCGGTGCGGCTGACCCCTCTATTCATTATAAGAAAATCGAAAGTAAATTTAATTCGGCTACAAGATAAGTTTGACAGCAATTTCATTAACACATGTTTTGACACCGCTTTTTGCTCTGTAATAGATTCCGATAGAAAAACCCACGTAATCGTAATCGCAACACATTCGATCCGATAATGATTTGGCTCTTTTACGACTGTTGCTTAACAGATGTTTAGCGCCAAGCTATAAAGTTCCGTCCAGAAATTACGCCGACTGAAAATGTCGTATGTTCAGTGTACAAAGTAGTGTGTTGTGCCTTTTGGAACTGGGAAGCCAGAATTAATCTCGAGCAGAATCGATCGTGAGTGAAATCGGAATAGTGATCTCACTAAACAGATTGATTTAAATCGTGACAAACAAATAAATACAAACAATTGTTTTAAATTTGCACAAAGTCACCTAGTCAGTGCGGGTAATAACAACTATATGTCTAACTTTATACTAACAATGGGTGATGTAAAAAAGAAAGCTGACGAAAAAGTAAGATTTGGGAGTTTAATTTTATATGCCATTGTCACTGAAACGGTATATTTTAAATAAATTTAATGAGAAGAAACTGCTTGATTTGACCTTTAGGTAAACACCAAAATTGTTTTAGATTCTCTTGATTATATCTGCCAGTGTCAACACTAGCCAAATGTTTGATTGCAAACGATTACTACACACACGTTAGATATGACATCTAAAATGTGAATAAAGAAAGCAGTAAAAAAAAAAAGCTACATTAAAATAAAGGTGCACATAAAAGTAAGATTGCCGGGTAATCCATTTGTCTTTGCAGAAATGGTGTAACCTACGTTTTACTTAGCTAACTCGTATTCGCGAAAATGATAAAGATGTCGTGAATCTCATTGCGCAAGATTGCCACGATTTCCGGGAATATTTGCATGACTTTATAACATACAGCTTGTAATCAGTATGCTACCGTTAAGGCAGTTAGAGCGACCATCTTGGGACAGTCGGGTAAGAAGTCTATCTAGTATACATAGGTACGTATACGCGACCCGGCGTAACAGTACCTGTTACTACTCATATCATAAACAACTATTATGATGTAAACTACCACTTTGAACATCGTTATCGTTGCGAAGATCGTCAGTGTCACATAGCTCAATAAAATGCAGGCACATTTTTTATTTACGTAAAGAGTAACCCGAAAGGTATTCTCCGAAACTCATTGAGCTGCATGGAGTATCAAAACTTGTTCTAGTTTATAGTTTTCTTTATTTTTCTTTTTTTCTAAGGCTTAAAGTAAAATGAGCTGCTAGTTTAACAAACAAAAAGCATTATAATTGCATAAACTGAGGAACGCTGCTTATGACAACTGTATCCTTTACTGGAAGCAGTGACATGATTGTACCTTGTTTTACGCTTGCTTACTATTGCAGATGTTTCATTTCATAGGAAACCTAATCTAACCTAATACACGTTATACACAACGACCTTTTAGCGGTACCTAAAAAGTTGACAATTTCTGTGAAAAATAATTCTATGACATGAAAATTTTGCGAATGTACTAATTCGATGAAACTTTTGTCAATGAAATAAGGGGAAGGGGCAAATTAAAGACTAAGCTGTTTTCGTTTGAAGGTTTTCGATTTGAACACTTTGAACCGTACACTTTAATCTATTACGTGTCCACAACTCTTGAGACTTCAACGAATGTTCAAATCAAGAAAGGGTCAACCACGTCAATGTGCTTCTTCTGGCGTCGCAAGTGTCCATATGCTACAATGTCTGCTTAACTCATGTTAAGCAGGCAGGCCGTATGGTTGGTTGCCACCGCCAAAGTTGAAAAACCTCAACCATTCCACAGTCAAACTAAAGAATGTTTGGAGCGACGTATTGTGACATTTAGTTGTAGGTACGTAGTTTTAATAAATAAATAAATAATAATATATTATTTCCAAGAACTTAGTAATTGCTAAATTGAGGATGTATGCGAAAAGCCAAGCAGAAAGTAAATATCTACATATAACACTGCAAAAGAAATACCAAGTGTTGACACTGTCTTGTCGTCACTGAAAGACGATGTTCTAAGAAAAAGAAACATTATGACCTATGAATAGGTCGTTAAGCAACGCAGTTCTCAGTAGCTTTACATTCTAGTCAATGACAATTACCTATATGTACTTTCATCTCTAATTGTAGCATCTTTAATATGTAAATAAGGTTATTTCTGCACTTCATGTAAAGCAACGGTCAAGAGACAGCTCAAAACATCTCAAAATATACTGTAACGGCATGTAACACTGTAAAGTGTAAACACACATTAAAGAAAAAAAATATTATAACCAGGAATGTGCACGTAAGTGTTTGAATTCGTGCTTACAAATAATTATGTGAATTGCTCAAACAGGGTTGGTATGAGTAGACTGAACGTGTGAATAACTTGACATAGTAAATGCAACGTGTTAAGTGCGGCAGCAAACACTTAGTATCAGAGCAAGCACAACCCTACAAGTTGCTTCTAGTGTTGACCAAAGCAAACTTTGAAATACAGTAGAAGAGAACCAGCTAGAAAATACATTATTTAACAATTGTTTTTGTAACAACATCCGGTTTGCTAGCTAAGCCTACATACGTGAATGACAACAAGCGTTGCCTTAACTCCAATGCCAGTTTCCTCAAAAGGACTAGATGGAAAACAACATACTTGCAGTCTTACGTCTAGTTAAGTGAATTCATGTCTAACGACTTTCCCATCTGTACAGTAATAAAAGTGAACAGTCGGGTTGAAATAGGTATATATAATGAAACGACATTACGCGGGGACAAATTATCTACACGAGTAGAGAAAGATCTTGTCTTGAAAGTGTATTTAAGTAAGCGGTTAAGACAGCAAAGCCTTATTAAAGCGTTGCTGGCAGCAGGACATCGAGTAAATTATCAGTGAATTCATTATGGCTGTGATTTTATTACGATAAGACGTATCGCCTACCGTTGTTGCATCCAACGGAATTGTGTTCGATAAAGCACTGTGTCAGTTAGCGGTAGCTGCTTTTTTTCCTTTGCCTTATCCAATCCACCATGCTCCGCTGCGCGGCCATTCGACAGGCCGGGCTTAATCGCGACTAATAGACTCAGTATTAGGTCCGTGGTGAGATTGCGTTAACAGTATAATACAAAAATAAAAAAAAAATAAAAAAAAACAAATTATTTATTTCATAAATTGCTAGTTACAAAATAAAAACAGTGTGAAGTACTTAACTTTAAATTACACATTTTGGTATCGGAAGGGCATTCTTCAATGAAAAATTACAAGATGGTCTGCTTTATTGTATATGACTAGTAGCATGACAGTCAAATTAAATTTAAGTAGTTGTAGTAGCCTATGCCAATTCATAACATTAGGTGTCAAAGCGGACCTCGGGCTCCTTTAGGGGCACAACCGGGAATAACGCTAGGAGGATGATGTAGTAGCACGTATAATTTACTGACAACTCTTTTTTCATCTAGAGGTAAATGCTGAATTTGATACCCACATTTTGCCACATTGTGGTTTGATGGTCAAAAATGTTCAGCAATTTGCTGTAATGTCGTATTACATTAAGGGGCATATGAAAAAATAAGCTAGTTTAGAAAGCAAAAGCTATATTGCAGTGTTAGACAGTAGTCTAACAATGCAATATAGCCCGGGTTCACTTTTTATATCGACGAGAATGATAATACCAACGTGTGCCTTAATAAAACGCAAAGGCAAAAAGTAGATATAAGTACGTACTAAGTTAGTTAACCTCTCACTTGTATTTAATCGATCCTCTCGGATTTATCCAATTCTGGACATAGGAAAGTCGAAGCCTGATCAAGACATGCCTATAAAACCTTAACAAGATTTCAATTTCTACAGCGTGTAAATGATATTGATATAAAAACTCACAGTTCATCTACTTAATGGGAATGTTGGAATTGCTTTTAAAGCTACTTGATCAAAAAAAGAATTTTGTGAAAACGATAAAATGCGGATTGTAATAGCCAATTGAAGTGAGAACGCCTTTGGAGGCACTATTTATTTGGACCATTCTAACGTGAGACGTACACTGTACAGTAGATGGTTGATTCCTTCCAGGCGCTTAGCTAGAATATTGATAATTAAACGATATTGCTTCGGTTTCTTACACCGCAAATTAACACCATTGTAGACGGCGGTATCAATGATCGAAGTTAAGAGATTCCGGTCGCAATCTCGGAAACGTGACCGTTGTTCTTGTTTGCATTGCGGTTGAAATGGCTATAAGCGGACGAAAGTTTCAACCTACATCGCGGATTGAGCACGTATATCACTTGACAATTTCTCTGGTTTGACGCAGGTCAAACTTTATTCGTGCCACTGTGTTGCATTACGGAACGAATGTAAAGGGTATTCGCGAAATGTATGCTTAGGCCTGCATGCGTGTCACGCACCGGGCGAAATTCGCGTCGCTCGTGTTGCCGATGTGCAGTGACTTTAATGACAACAACGACTCCTTTCCCATATTTAGTACTGTTAAAGAGACTTATTCAACCACGTCGCTTATGGGCTAGTTAGCTGCCTCTGGGGGGTCCAGATGTTGTGATAGACTCGAAAACAAGATCAGTTTCTTGATGAATATTGCAACCTGTTAAATTACGTATTTGTACATCACCGCAGGGCAAATTATAAGGGTTGATAACCTGTCATCCCATCTGTCTGTGTCCAAAAATGCTGTACAAGAGACGAAACTTCGTGATCTTTACATAAAATTACTTCAGTTAACTATTTTATTCATTTAAATAGTCATTTTAATTAATAAAATAACAAAAACTGCAAATAAAATAATGTTAAGGAGGAATTAAATGTTGCAGGGTAAGCCTAACTATTAAAGTGACGTTTAAGTCACGTTTAACCTGTAGGTTTTGTTACGAAACGTAGCCGTTTGACATTGGCCGTAACTATTCGTTAAAGGAACACAAATAAATGAAAATGCCCTATAAGATGTTTCTCAGCAACGCCGAGAAAACTGCATAGCAACTACATAATCCGACATAACCATGTGACGATAGTAGCGAAGTACACAAAAGCAACATTATGACAGGTCATGATTCATAACAGATGCGCGGATGCAGTATCGGGGGAACGATCGAGCGTGAGGCACTCACGGGTTTATATATATCGTGACACCGCTATCTCGGATAACTGGGAACGGATCTAGGATCTCGTGGAAAACCGACCTCCGTACGGTGCTCACGCATCGGAGAATTCACTCTATAACAATATAGGTATTATCTAATCGGAATTCAATCTCTTTATCTTTACGGTTAGCTGTTTCTGTGTAGCTTATATGATTGGTCAGGAATTGCTGTATTAGACCCTGAGTGCTGGGAGGAGACGCTAAGCACGAAATGAGAGGCCTAAACCCTCCTACGTGTATACGTATAAGTCGTATAACACGACTGGCCAACTGTATTGTCACCCATGCAATAGAGTATTTAAGAGCAAGTTTGGCCTAGCCAGTCATATCAGAGCTCATAATAGGGCTAATCCGTAATTTGTTAGGGTTGCCGTCATCGATGAGGAGGACTATAATATATACCTGGTGTCCCAAAATTTAACGTCAAGCCAACAACGGGTGAAATGCCAAGTCATAAAATTACAAAAAAGAATAAAAAAACCAAGTCTTATATAAAAATAAATTGTCATAAAACAATAAATAAATGTACACCCTGTGATATGTTTTACGGCTACCAGCTACAGATCTTTAATTTTCTTCAATATTTTATGTGTACAAGCACACACATGCTCACACACACACACACCCACACACCAAAGTTAGTTAATAAGATAAAATAAGATAAAATCATCACGTCAAATATTCGGAATTTCATACTAACTGGCATTGTATACTGGCATTGTATACTATGTTTGGAAGAGCGAGCCCTCCTGGCACAGTCACCATACCTAATAGGAGGACTCAACCATTACGTATTTACCAACTAAGGTTGTTATGTCAAGAAATTATTGTAGTATTGTATTGTATTAAGTTACGTATAAGCCTACGTTTTATTTAAAAATATTTTTTTCCCCAACATGTAATTAAAATTGTTAATGAAAAAAAAATGCACTACGCAAATTAGGCAAGTAGCTTTAAAAAATTGCCTATTTACCTAGTCCGAATTACAAAAGGGCAAAACAATTGCTAGTATATTTAAAAAATACTTGTTTTTTTAAAGTAGTGTAAGATGCCTTTTGTTTTTTGTGTAATATCTACGCCATAGGAAATTCAAAGCTCAACTTCCATCAAAGAAGGAAAAAAAAGTTTAAACGTCACTTGGTTTTTTATTTAAATAACTTTCATGACTTGGGCATGGGTATATCACCCGTTTGCAGCTTGGCGTTGGTTTTTAGGGACACCCTGTATCAGGCCTAAATGAAAATATAAACCTGCAAAAAACTGATAAGGGAAATCTCCTTTACTGTGTAAACATTCTTAAGATTATATCTTAATCAAAACTGCAACGTACAACAAGTTTTAGTAAACTTCATGAATCAGGATAATTTAAACCTACATATTCCCATCACGTAATAGTTTCTTGGTTATGGTAGCCATATTCAATAAAGATACTGGAGGTGATAACAATAAATAAGCCGAGGATACAGAGCCGCACCTATATTCAATGAAGCCTTCAAATTTTATGCATATTCATAACATTTTAAGGGCCAAGCGAGTCATTTGCATCGTTTATATGCTACTGGATTTTCTCGCGAATTCACCCTCCGATACCTAAGTGTATTTTGCAAATTTTAGGAAGATTTTGTATATTTAATGGATGCGGAGATTATGTTTCTTTATTAACCCCCGACAGAAACGGGGGTGCTATAAGTTTATCACAGATATGTATCTGGTGTGTCTGTCCGTAGCATCATATCGTAACTCCAAAACGGATGAGCATTAGAGTGCGGTTTTTTAAATGACAGCATGGTTCTTAGCAGTGTTTGTTTTTTATTTAAGTAATTATTTTCATACAATGGAAATGTGAAAACAAAGCAATTATATTAACTTTCGCATTCCTTCGTTATTATAAGTATCTATGAAAGTTGTAGGGAACTAAGGAAACTCTCACGTACATAGTTAACTAATTAAAAGTAAAATGCGTGACTTAACCGGTTAATATAACAATTACGATAATTTCAAAAACACTTATAGGATCAATCTTAATGCTTCCTGTCTTAAATGACAGTTTAACTTCTTCCAGCAAACCCTCATTGGCTGGGAAAGCTGTAATCATTTCAGTCCTGTCGCAGTTACGACATTATGAATCTAATATCTTAGACACAACCTCTATCCGTATGCATGAGTATCTATTATTAGGTGTCCGCAATTGAGAAATTAATGCGTGCACGCGACTTGTACATAACGTCAATACCGCCGTGAATCCGGAATGGTATATTTTATCAGCATATTAAAACTGCGAAAGTGAGTATATCAATTTATTTGATTTTCGCTATTTCTCCGAATTGAGTAGGTTTCCAACAAGTCCTCCCAGAACTAACAAGGGTGCCAGCGAAGCTCCAGAAATATCCTAGTAACTCAGATGAAATGCAATTTCATGTTATGGACATTTTCATTTTCTGCGATGATTTAAGAGCAACCTGTTTAGACAGCTTGAGTTGCCTTTGCTGTTCGTACGTGGGTTATAATGCAAAGATAGCATTGGAGAAACCACACTATTCATATTTGACAGGGCGGTCTACACTTCAGTGACTAACGAATGAGGTTGTATAGACAATTATACCTGCCCCCGGTAACTAATGGAGCCCTTATATGGCAGCAGCTCCCTAGAATGGGGTCAATCGCCCACCGACACAACGGTAACAATCGAGAGATTTGAATGGTTAATACACAACTGGACACCACACGAAATGCCATGAATGCATCGTGTATGTTTAATGGTGATAATAAACACGTCTACATCTATTAGTACACAAAGAACATGCCGAAGTGTAGTGAAGACACCGATATAATGTACGATGCACATCATTTACAAAAAACTTCACACCGGCTCTAATAGCTCAGATACAACGATGTTTAACATCACAATGCATATCTGAGTTAATGCGATGTTGATGGACATATTACTGGCACCCGAGAGTGATCTCGTAGATGACATCATTTGTCACGTAAATTATGTTAAACATAAAACAACATGTAACCCATACCAGCTGCAGTTGTGGCAAAAACCACAGCATCTGCCTGCTTTTACTAAGAACTGTAATTAACCTCTAGTTCAAGCAGCACGAGGACTCACCTATTATTAAGGCCTTACAAGAGAGAGTTCAACCGCTTACATGTCTGACTTCCTTGTTAAGATACGTTTTAAGGACAATAATTTATGCTCATTAACATCATCATTATATAACGTTATTGACTTTGACGACCCCAAAGTCTATAGAGTGATTTACAAAGGAGACTTAATGGGTGAAAGCAGTTGAATTGAATCTTAAGGCCTCATCATCCGGTCTGATAACCTTACCAGCTATTGTAACCGACCTACCTCTAACTGAACAACAATTGAGAATGAAGACTCGGGTGCGTTCAAACGGCCTTTTCATTTTCCTAAATGAGTTGCTAGTTTGTTCTGCCCATCGTTGGTAATTAGGCGTTGCCGGTACGTCGGTAGCGTTGTGTAAGTCGTTGGTGTGGTCTGCCAGCCACAATGGAGAGATGCTTTCACGCGTCTTTTGAACTGTCAATAAAGACATTCTTTTGAAATGTGACAATGATGACGCCTGGAATATAATTAATTATCATTGACGATTATAATGAATGAAACGTAATACAATTAGTATTTTACGCATTGAAACAATACGGGGTATTATTAAAGCTTTGTAAAGTAATTAATTATTCTCCGAATTTCATTCTTAAAAGTTGAGATTGGACAAATCTAGGCCGCCAGTAAAAGAATAACAATTACAGTATGGCTATAGTATAACTAGGTACCTATAACTAAAACACCCGCATTACGCTTCGTAGCTTTTTTAACAGTCATGAAGGTATGCGCCTTGTAATGGGTTATTTACACACATATCCTCACGCTTGTACCCAATTGTTTTAAATAATCTATAGTTTTATTTTATTTTGTGACCCACTGATTGATAATTGCGGACATTGAAGTAGTATAATTATACCTTGTCGTATTCTCTTCGTCTCTATTCCGCATTCCGTAGATTTGCTCTGAGCAGGTACTACTTCAACAATGTTGAAGACACGCGCTCTACAATCTTATAGTAGCGTCATTGAGTGGTTAAAGCTGTTCAGAGTAAGACAGTTACTTAGACAGTGTAATATCGGTGCGGAGTTCGAGATGCGCCTATTGCGCTGAAAGCAAAGCGAAATGCATCTTACGCACGTTTATAGCTGAGCCGATGCAAGCTATTTCCCGTTACTCACAAATTCCGTGGCACAATGGAGCCATTGGGAGGCCTCATCGACGGATAATTTGGGCTCGTATTGTATCGCAGGGTAAGGGCCCTGGGGGCATCAAAAGGCACCATAATACGAGAAAACCAGCAGACCGGAAACTAGACCCCGGCTTTAATTGAAAACCTCTACAAAAAGAACGCAAAAACAGATGAAATTAGTCGCGTTTTATTTGGTACGCGTAAAATGGGCGTCCGAAGTCGAGACAAAAATAGTGTTTGGAGTAATTCAATAAGGGGGGTACCGTTATCAATAGTCTTTGTCATTTATATCACGGTGTGAATGACCTTTCAACGAGCTGATGACTAGCGATAATAAATTTCAGTTTGTAAACAACGTAAATGTTATCCGCTGTCAAATATAGTGCTGTGAGAGCATCTTGTACGACCTTCCTTATAGCGTCGGCATTCTACAGAGAGATTGCTAGCGTCTTTGTCCGGCTTACCGCAAGCAAATTCAAACCTCAATGGATCGTGCAAATTTATGGGGGCCGGCTTGGTCGCCCAAAGGCTGTACATCAGCCGAGTCAAAATGGCGGAAGTAACTCGGACCATCTCGGCATCGTCGACCGTAAAAATATTGCAATCCAGAAAATGCAAAATAGTCAATTTTTGCTAGAATGGTTCTCGTAGTTTCTCACTGCTATAAATTTACTTTCCTCTTTGTATCTTTGGAACACATACGCAGCGCCAAAATAGCAGATTTCTTTTACATCCAAAGTACAAAATAAACATTTCTACATCAAATAACAATCTACATTCTTCTAACGGTCGGTGCTCCCATACTACAAGTGATGTGAACTGTCATCGTTTTAGACATGGGTGTCAACTAATCTACATTGCCTTTTATATTCCTATAGTAAGTATCCACATTTTCATATCGCATTTCGACCCAGAAACAGAGTCGCGCCGTGAGAATCGCTGGCGGGTCAACTTTGCTAATGTGATAGTCATGAGTGGACGCATCACTACGCGGCTGTAACACTGTAGATCCTAGTAGGTACACAACTACACATCTATAAATAGAGTGTGAAGCTCTGTGAGGAAGAAGCCTTGAATGGGTGTCTCCGAAAATACTAATCGGATTTAAAACTTCGTTAACCAATAAATAGAATGAACCTTCGAGATGGACATAGGCTATATTTTAGCCCGAGGCCTCACCTCTTTGTAATATGATGGCGGAGCCGTACGGGTAGCTAGTGTAGAGATTAGGTGAGAAATATTTTCTCTTTTCAAGCCTTAATTGACATTGAACTATGATTGAACTTCACCTGGCCTGTCTAAAAGGTATTCTCACTACAACCTATTACAGCCCGAACCAAAGTCATGGATCATGACTTGTCATGATAGGTTTTAGATTTGGACTGCTCACCATATGTAGGTAAATAGCCATCAAACGACTGCTAAGCTAGTTGGTTTGGTAGGTAGTAGTCTTACCTGCGAAGGTTCGTTTCCCGCTATGGGCGTTTATTTGTGTGTACAGCAATTAGAGTAATAAATAATATTTACTTTCGCGTTTTTTAATCATATCTTTTATTTATCCGTGCACGCAATTCGAGCTTAACGTTAGTGCTTTTTTTACTGAGTGTTGTTTCCTATACTTAACTACTTATTTTGTTTATCTATATAAATATTTATATATTGTCGTCTACTTACCCCTATTAGACTTAGTTGGAGACTCCATCGATTTGTGTAAGACCCTTTTCATATATTCCATATTTGAACCTACATTTCATAGGTATATGACAAATGACTTGTAAATGACAATATTGACCAATAAATAATACAATACAATACAATATGCTATTGAAAATCTGAATATTTATTCTCATTTTGTATTGCAGTTTAATTGAAACTACGCATGAAATATTTTTTACTGGTAAGTAGTAGAAAGTAAGTTGATATGAAGGACTAGCATAACAATAAAACTCACTGAAGAGATCCGATAAAGCCTGAAGAGACCAACAATAAACAAAGCACAATCTACCTTAAAAGGGTTATTAGGTGAAAACCCATATTAATACGCCACATCATTTCATTTTATTATGAAAGTCTTAAAGATCATCTAAATGGACCTACATAAAACTTCCGTACTTGGTTCGTTACTGCGAAAACGTGACTTTATGGTACAGCAACGTAAAGGCTCCTGGCCCTTCTTGGCCCTGGGTCGCCCAGGGCAGGTTGGAATCAATTTCATGAAGAAACCAATGTAACTATGTCAGGAGGTTATAATCCGAGAGTCGCCCCGTTACTTCGTTCGCGCGGCTACGCGAAATTACACAAACCAATCATGAATGCAGGCCCTAGACGGTAATACACAATTGTAAGGCAATGTTCTGTACCGGTTCAACTATGACAGTTACAATTAGCACTAATTGGGCGGACTAATGATACATACAGAGAAAAGCGATGAAATTTAGGACGCGTAGCTTTTGTTATCCTAAACTACCCACAAGATGTTCTATATTTTTGCAATTAGCATGTCAGTGCCATTTCCAGGACACCTTTTCAAACGTATGTTGTGAGAAACGATTTGACAACTACATATTATTTTATACGGATATTTGACACTTTTGACAGGTTTCAATGACGAATAAGAATAGAATTACCAGTTTCGGGATACGAAGAAAAGTGAGTATGTAATGTACACACGCGGTAGTAACAGTAATCAATCATGCATTATTGCAATTTCAGGAAAGAGACTTGTTTTCACATCACATAAAACATATTCATCCATTTAAAAGATATTTGTGCAAATTAATCCGGAAAACATACGTTTAATGTAATTTATCGATGAATATGTAATGTAAGAAATGCACAAAAAAAAAGAAATGCTTGTTAGTGGAAAATAATTTTAATGAACATCCGGTATGCATTTTTAAAGATTGGTAATGCCGATTTATGAATTTTACTTGATAGCAGCAGTGTCGTCAGCTATCTACTCGTAAGTAGGATAGATACGGACACTTAAAATATGAATATAGGGTTATTAATTAAAACTTTTTTTTAATAATAAAGTTAGAGCGCATAATGTACAAAGTAGGTTACCTTCCACATTCAACACAATTTTGTGAAATTATTTTACGTTTCTAATTATAATGAAAATAGGTTTGTAGTTCGGTATGGAAGAATTACAAAATGTCTAAGTAGCAAGCAAAAGACAGCATTCTACAAAGCTATTTTAAACTAAATAAATCACAGTTGTGACCATATAATTAACATTTTTGAAATACGGGTTTGTTTCTTTGGACTAAACACAGCCATAAAATTATTATGATGATTGTATATTATAACTTGAACAAAGTTACGAGGCTGCATCACATTGCAGGCAATATTCATTTATCACTGCTGGCAACACTTGGGAACAACACTAATAGGTGCTCATAACTTAAGTCTAGGCTATATAAATTACTGAAACGTAACTGTATCCCGCCATAGTTCAAACTTAATAAGGTGTTCGATTTTAGTATCGTTAGCCTCGGTGACACAAAAGTCTACTCTTGATGCTTGCGTAGCTTTTCACTTCAGTCGTTGGGCGATTTTTGTGACGGTTTCAAAGTAGTTACTTATACCAATTATTAGCAAGCTTTTGAAATACTTTGAAGCGGAGAATAGTTATATCAAAAGTGTTTTACGCGAACGACTCAAGCAATTCAAGAGTTGCGAGTATCACTGCTAGTGAGCATAATTTCTTCTACATGATCTAAGTACATCCAAACATTCCAAGAAGGGGAATAAGCTGCTTGGCAGTAATCATTGTCAATGTTTTGAATCTCTTTGAACGTCTAGTTTCCTATCGAATTGTATAAGACCAAAATTGCTTTTTCATAGAACCAATGTTAGCAAACACAGGATCAGATACACAACTCCATCTACACCGTGCAAGACATAAATCACGACTAGTCCCACACGCCAACCGCTAACAGAACCATCCAACGCATTGCTATTATTGGCAACAGGCTATAGCGAATTTTCAATCAGGTGCATCATATATCTACGTCAAAGAGACGGCAGATTGACGCGAGCGGGCAATCTGCGTCGAAAGCCGGCATGTGGCCATTACCCTAACAGGGCAATGACAGGAAACAATGCATACATAATTATGCATCTTTAGTCTGCTGAGTATGCAGGCGAGTTCCATTGGGTCGCTTACTCTGTCAGGGTCAAATAATTTTTAAGCGCGGGAGCGCGGGCCTGCAAATTTTAAAAAGGGTATACTTCTGCGTCTAAAACCGGCGCTCTCCAAATGGACGTTGAGGAGAGAGTTTTCTATTCTTTTTTAGGGTTCCCCGCACCTCGAAAGGAAAAAGCGGAACCCTTATAGGATCACTTTGTTGTCCGTCCGTCCGTCTGTCAAGACCCTTTTTCTCAGGAACGCGTGGAGGTATCAAGCTGAAATTTATATCAAGTACTCAGTCTACTGTCCCTTGGAGCTGTGATAAAAATCAAACTTCTAAGCCAACGCAATCAAAAGATACAGTTTTTTTATGCCGCAAATTTCCGCATCGAAACTCGCAAGGGAATCAAAACCTACGGGTACCTACTTCCCGTGAACTCCGAATCTTGAAATTTGGTACGAAGCAAAGCAACGTATTATAGCACAGATAAAGGCAAAATTGCGAAAACTGTAAATTTTTAGTTACATCATATAATAAAAATATTTTTAATAAATTAAAGGTTTGTACGGAACCCTCGGTGCGCGAGTCCGACTCGCACTTGGTCGGTTTTTTTTAATAGCGTATGCCAGTGTCCCCTTGTGCAAAGGCTTCTCCCCTACATTCCTATGACAGCTGATTGTTAATAAAGAAATTTCATAGTACAGACCATATCAGAGATCTGGTTAGAAAGAAAGTTTCAATGGTTCTCAAACAACAATATCCACAAAAAATAACTGAATGAGAATTCAAAGTTAGAAAACTTCCAATACCTAAGAGATTAAATTTTATAAAGTAAGTTCAACCAACAATGCTCTAATTAATAGATCCATCATTATAATTGAGAAATAAAAGTTTCGTTCTATCTTTTAATAATCCACTAGACAGACGGGGAAAAATGTGTAGGTATTAGACGACCAATTAGTACAAGCATGAGGCACGTTGGTCTTATTTATTAAATTCCTATATTATGCCGAAAAGTCACACGCGAGCTCGAAGTAACTATACGTTATTAAACGACGTAGTTTTGAATTGTCGATGATACAGTAGTGTTGCTCAGCGATTCGAATATACAGGGAGTATTATTCCAACGGGGCAGTGAGGGAAAATCAGAAACTATAAGAGATACGGAAATTTGCCCTTAGGAGTAACGAGATCGATTTTAGAAAAAATAAAAACTACATTAAAATATTTTCAAAAAGCCCCATCACGACCGGGAATCGAACCCGGTAAAATCTGTCTAAAAATCAGACTTCTTTTTTTTGCGTAAATTAATAGTGCTGGATGTAAGGAACAATTGTTGCTAAGAAACCCTGTATCTACAATCACAGGAAAATGCTGAATGTCATAGTTTGATGTACGGAAATGTATCTCCCCATACTAATCCCCTTAGAAAGTATAGGGAGATGTGACGTGTGAAACTAGACGAAATTGGTAAATTCGTAGTTTTTAGGGTCCCGTACTCGAAGAGTAAAACGGGACCCTATTACTAAGACTCCGCAGTCCGTCTGTCTGTCACCAGGCTGTATTTCACTGATACCGTGATAGTTCCAGCTGAAATTATCACAGATGATGTATTTCTGTTGTATAGTAATAGTAACACGGCTAACAAATACTAAAAGCACAGAATAAAATAGTTTTTTATACATAATGGTACGGAACCCTTCGTGCGCGAGTCCGACTCGCACTTAGCCGGTTTTTTTTTATTTATTTTCATTATTTATACCAATCTTTTCAAAGCTGTGATAAGATATAATTCCTATACTTACTCAAGGTAGGTACTGGTAGGTAGTGTACTGTGTGTATGGGGAGATCCATCTCTGTAGGTACATTAAACTATGAAATTCAGCATTTTCCTGTGATTGTAGATACAGGGTTCCTTAGCACCAAATCTTCCTTACATCCAGCACTATTTATTTACGCAAAAAATACGAACTCTGATTTTTAGACAGAAAGATGTTCGTAGACATGGTAGCAGTTGACATAATGATTATATAGATAGATAGTACCTTTATTTAGTCACTTGTGTCGTCTGTCTAATCCTGGATCCCATGACTATAAATCAGTAGAAAACTGCATACTACGTGCATTTCTGGGTTTTCTTGTCAAAATCAATGACTTGAATTTAACAACTTCTTTTGATGGACTCCTGAAGGGTTCAAAACAAGTCACCTGTCTTGACAATGAATACACGAGAGTGTAATGCCTTGATCACACGTACCGAGCAAACAAGCGAGACAGTGCTCTCGGCCGAGTACTCGGTGCGTATAACATAGCGAGTGACTGTTTATACGCACCGAGTACTCGGCCGAGAGCACTGTCTCGCCCGTTTGCTCGGTACGTGTGATCAAGGCATAACCGTGTGATACTTACGTGTGATGTTTATGAAACCTATTATTTGGAGTCATTAAAATAGTACTGGCCAATTGTTAGACTCCTGGGCCAATTATGAAGGCTGTACGTGAGTGCATGTTGTTTACTTTTATTGCAGAATAAATAGACTTTTTAATGTATTCTTCTTATGCAACTACTTATACTATGAGTTATATGATTCTGTTGACTTTAGAACCTGTTTCATTCGTGTTTATTTTGGCTTAGAATTATACTACTCGTAAGTATCACACGTTTATGCCTTGATCACACGTACCGAGCAAACGGACGAGGCAGTGCTCTCGGCCGAGTACTCGGTGCGTATAACATAGCGAGTGACTGTTTATATTACGCACCGAGTACTCGGCCGAGAGCACTGTCTCGCCCGTTTGCTCGGTACATGTGATCGAGGCATAACCGTGTGATACTTACGAGTAGTATTCTAAGCCAAAATAAATACGAATGAAACAGGTTCTAAAGTCAACAGAAACTTAGAACTCATAGTATAAGTCTCTTTATTCTGCAATAAAAGTAAACAACATGCACTCACGTACAGCCTTCATAATTGGCCCAGGAGTTTAACAATAGGCCAGTACTATTTTAATGACTCCAAATAATAGGTTTCATAAACATTCGAGCTTCTGTAATATTTCTAACAGTTGAATAATTATTACCTGGCAAAAATATAATGCAGTCAGAAGATGATGCACTCGCGTTGTTTTTTTTTGTCCCTGTCATGTGCAGCAGGTTTCAATGTACTCATTACTTTCAAATTGAAGACGTGCGTGGAGGTAATTACATTGCTAATTTCTGAACTGTTTTATATTATATCGCATCTAAAACCCTTCATAAATTTAAACTTGTATTGGAATATGTACTTCGTTCTGGCAAACAACAAAAATCAAACGAACCCACAGTTTTGTGTCTTTTCTTCTTTTCTAAATAACATGTAAACAAGTATTTTCTTCAAAAAACGTTCAATAGCTTACAAAGAGGTCAACCTTAGACTTGCCTTCTAATTAGATTTAATTGGCATGCTCGCTCGGACAGGTTTGTTCGACACATGTGGAAGCGAGCGAGCTAAACACAATGCAGATTTTATTTACTATATATTTTTATCTATCCAAATATCATAAACCCTCCATGATGAGTTCAAGAACCGCACATTATGGCCACCATCAAAATGTTTTGTTAGAACAAATATCTTATCTGTGAAAATGTTATTATTGCTAAATAATAACATCGATTTCGATAATATTATTTCATTCAAATTTCGAACATCTCTGAAATCAAAGAAATTTGATTTGACCTCTATTCTAATATCAGTCGAGATGACGTTTAGTTCGAAATGAATTCAATTTTTTTGCATACAAATTGACAGATGTCGCACGTAAGTAAGATATCGAACGATCCTAGTAGGATTCGACTCTAGTTTGTCTCTGAATGAAGAAAAATCTATGACAGCTGCCAGAAAACAACGCCGCGATGCCGGTCATAATATGCAGCTCCTGAATGCATCGTGGAGGCTTATGATAAGTGAATAGATAAAGTAGTGTATGTAACTGTACATAATTAGGCATTAAGACACTCCTGTGATGTTATTACTCGCCTTCGGCTCGTTTCATAAACCCACACTCGTGTTTAATTCCCTTAATTATGTACAGTCACATAATCTACTATTTTGCACGTTTATCCTATGTGTTTAGGAATTGAATCTTTTTGGCGGAGAAGATCAAGTAACAACTCTTAACAGTCAAAACCGTACGTAAGATCTAGTCTTATATTTGACACCTATAAACTAGAACATTTAAGGACTGTACTTTGTACAATGTCGAAGGAACCCCTACGCATGTATAAATGAAAACTGCGTAGAATTAAATTAAATGAGTGTTTATTCACTTTTATAGTTATTTTACAATAAATTGTGCCGCGGATCAAGTTTCGCCGTTGCGAATTGGAAAGAGAAGACTGTTGTCACATAAAAATAACGTTTAGCAACGAAAACTTGCTATATTAAAAACTAATTAAGCTAGGTTTACACTATATGTTTTGTATTAAACAAAGAAGAAAGACAATGATGATTTCGTGCAACAAGCAACAAAGCAAAAATAAACCACTTTGACTTATTGACAGCCTTGCACAAGCATCCCGTGTATGCGACGTCTCCATCATAATAACGTTTCACAGGTTGTATAACATACCAGTAAGCACCATAACGGCAGTTGACAGGTGAGGACCTCAGCCGTCCGCGTCCCCTCAAGCCATTACAAAGCAACTACAAAGAGCCTAGTCCCCCCAACGATTTGTGGTTGCAGCCTCGAGGGGAATACAGACGTTAACTGCGAGCTCATTTCCACTTTGGATTTGAAGCCAACCGCAGCCGCTTCGCGCCAGCGTGTAAAGTTAAACTATGCAAAGAAGACAAGTTAATCCAAACCATAATGATCCTTATTACAACAGTGTAAAACTTTTCTGAACTACCTTGTTTTCACGCTCAGAAGAACGACTTTATGAGCCGTTAACTCATCACAACCAAGTTCCGTAACAGTTTAATATTTTATAAGCCTTTAAAGGCAAACGATTTTATAACATATAAATCACGACAGGTTTAATAGCTAGCCGAAGGACTAAAACAGATGCGAAGAATTAAATAACTCGTCATAATCTATCTTAAGATCTGCGCGATGACAACCCCCTGGGGATACAGATGTTTCAGGAAGATAACGCGAATCTACTAATAAGTGGGATGTTAACGACTCGATCCCGACCAGAGAGATAATCTAATGATAAAAGTCAGATTGCATGCGAGGCAGACAGGCAAAAGAACACGGCTAATAGTAGAGAAACAAACGCATACTTGCGTCAGAGTAAGTGGGGCTTGCGATCGTCAACTATCACGGAAGATGGAAAAAAATCGACGTTTCCGAGTCGAGTATCGCACGGCATATCCGTTTTAATGGAGTAGAGCAGTAGTCGATAACAATAAGCGGTGAGACGCATGACAAAAAGTTTACAAACACAATAAGCAGCGGTTCCCGACCTTGCATTTCACCTCGGAACTGGGCTGTGGTCGTGCAAGATCCCACTTTGCTGAATGTCTGAATTACATCTTTACCCGTAATATACCGTTGCAAGTACCGCTCAACCGTCATAATATCGTAATAAAAGAGTGGACCATAATGGCCGTTTAGGGCATTTTATAAAAGTCACTTTACAGATCAATTTTTCATCGAACAAAATACTGACCGAGCTCTCATTAAGGTTCAGTGTTACAGTAAGTTACATCCCTACCTGAGCAGCACGTATTATAAATAACGTTTGAAAATTATAATGCGAGGATAATGTGGGGTAGCATTTTCAATGCAACAAAATAACAAGGCAACAACAAACAAACTTGCGGTATAACTAAATCGTTATAATACACAACACATCCTGAGAGTGTTCAAATGAGGATGTACCTTTACACAATTAAGATACATTTGTAACATTACCGTAGCGCCATCATCTTGATAATGCAAGCATTACTAGCGGCTACTGAACAAAAAGAAAGGCTGCAGTGAATAAACTCATACAGTGTAATTTAAATAATTACTATTGTTACACCACTGGAAGGTATTCGCGATGCGCATTAGTTGAATAATCAATAATGCGTGGGAAAATAATTGAAAACTAACAGGATTTCGAGAGCGACTCGGAACAATTAGTAAACAATACAACTGCTACATTTACACGATCTTACTTATAAACGTAATTGCGATTGCAACGCGTTCAAATATGAAATTTATGTAAATCGAGACGTGGGAAGAAGAAAATTGATTAGATTTCGAATCGATAATCTAAGAGGTTTTAAGTACTTTCCCTCCCAGGTGGAAACTCAGCCAAAAGCAAGGGTTAGTTGAATGCTCAGTCGCATCTAGACCGTGTCGGTAAGCCAAGACGCAGCCGACAAAACGGCGCGTCACGCCCAACTAAGCCACGCAACTTTTGAACAATAAGAAATAAACAATAATAATTTATTCGCAAAATTAGCTACTACTATGGAAGCATTGTTTACGGCATTATTTTAAGGCAGCGATGAAAAGTAACGAGACGAAAGTAACCATTACTGCCTATTGTAACGAGGAACACAGAACTGTATGAACTTTCTGCACGGCATCACAAGACGGCGCGCGAGCTCTCTCGATTTTTCTCGCTCAACGCCTCTCTTTCTAAGTGTTCTAACAAGAGAGAGACGGATAGTGCGAGAAAAATCGAGAGAGCTCGCGCGCCGTCTTGTGATAGCCGTGCTGGTGTGTTTAAAAAAGTGCTAAACCATTTATAGTATTTTTTCTACTCCTGTACCGTTATCTGTCATTTATATAGGCTGTAGCTCAAATACAATGACACCATATATATATAAATAAGTCGTCGCAAAACTCTATGATCTATGGCCGAAAAACGCACTGTTTAGCGTACTTTTTTGGTTCATACATTTTTCATAAAAGCACTGTTTAAGTTTTTTTTTTAATCGGCCGCTATATTGCAGTGGTGCCAACTTCATAAACAAATATTTCGAATTAAAAGTATTTATTTACGATTTAACATTTGTATATTATAAATTATTTACTACAATAATAATAAATCATCATCTATTGTGTGTTAAATTACACGTTTTATAAATTCTTGGTATTATTTTTAAAAATAAACAGCTCGAATTCGGTCCGGGTCCGGATTTGGTTTGGTTCGGATGGCAAGTGCAAACAAATTAAAAAGAAAACAAACCATAAGCAAGAGCTGTCACATTTCCGATTTCCCACCAAAATACAGTTCAAAATGAAAAGACGAAAGATGATAAACTATTAGTCCTAAACTATTAAGATTTTATTTGTGTTTGTGAAAACAAAAGTGTACGTTCCTTTTAGAATGGTCGAAGAAATTAATAACTGCACTCCTGAAGAAATGGCGTGAGTAGCAAAAGTACGAATAGAAAACTTGTTGCCTAAAAAAAAGTTTAACTATTCTGTAGTCTGCTATTTATTTAAAATTTGTCGTAGAAAAAGTATTGTATGGAACGGTGTATAACTGGTCTAAAAACGCTCGTGGCGTCTTTAATTGCGATGCTCGCCAAGGCTCGCATCGCAACCCACGCCACTCGCCTTTTAAGACCCTTCTTATACAACAGTTGCATAAAATACTATTATGCAACTGTTGTATAAGGAGGGTCTTAAAATGTGAGTGGCATGGGTTTAAAAGACGCCACGATCGTTTTTAGACCAGTTATACACCGTTGCATACAATACAATGCTTTTTCTACGACAAATTTTAAATAAATAGCAGACTACAGAATAAACTTTTCAGACACCAAGTTTTCTATTCGTTCTTTTGTTACTCACGCAATTTCTTCAGGAGTGCAGATATTAATTTTTCCGACCATTTTAAAAGGAACGTACACTTTTGTCTTCACAAACACGAATAAAATCTTAATAGTTTAGGACTAAATAGTTTATCAGTTTTCGTCTATTCATTTTGAACTGTATTATGGTGGGAAATCGGAAATGTGACACTTCTTGTTTATGGTTTGTTTTGTTTTTAATTTGTTTGCACTTGCCATCCAAACCAAACCGAATCCGGGTCCGAACCGAATTCGAACTGTTTATTTTTATAAATAATAACAAGCATTTATAAAACATGTAATTTAACACAAAATAGATGATGATTTATTTATGGATGTTTTCTATATATTTAAGTATTTACCTATTTATTATTCGTCTAGTACCCATAGTACAAGCTTTGCTTAGTTTGGGACTAGGTCGATTTGTGTAAGATTGTCCGCAAATATTTAGTTTTATTTACGTTATTTATTTTTATTATTATTGTAGTAAATCATTTATATACAAATGTCAAATCGTAAATAAAAAAAAAATATTTTGGAATATCTGTTTATGAAGTTGGTAGTACCAAATCGGCCGCTATATTGCAGTAGTGCAGTTGGTACCACTGCAATATAGCGGCCGATTTGGAAAAAGTTAGATGATTTGCATCGTGGTAAACAGTGCTTTTATGAAAAATTTATGAACCATAAAAGTACGCCAAACAGTGCGTTAATGGGCCATAGAGCATAGAGTTTTTCGACGACTTGTTATTAGTGTCATTATATTTGAGCTACAGCCTATATAAATGACAGATAACATACAGGAGTAGAAAAAAAACTTTTTTCTGCTTTCACCGGCTTATTAGGGTTCCGTACTCATGTATCTCTGTTGCCGCTATAACAACAAATACTAAAAACAGAATAAAATAGTTTTTTTTTTTCGTCTAGTACCCATAGTACAAGATTTGCTTAGTTTGGGACTAGGTCGATTTGTGTAAGATTGTCCGCATTATATATATATATATATATATATATATATATATATATATATATTTAAGGGGCTCCCATACAACTACGTAATTTTTTTGCTCGATATTGATAACGGCAACAGGTAGACGCTTGAAATATTCACAGTTATATATTCACTTTAAAAATAAATTAATAAATTAACATACAAAAAACGTGATTTTTTTGCAACTTTTATACATAATGGTACGGGACCCTTCGTGCGCGAGTCCGACACGCACTTGGGCGGTTTTTTCAATAGGTACTTGTCGTCATTCATATGAATATGGCCGCATCGCAATATTCATATTGATAGCCATTACTTATGTACCTCTTTAAGAAACATAAACGTGAACATACCTATAACATTTTACGATTATTGTTTTTCTTCCAAGTACTTCCAGGTCTTTAGATAATAAGTTACTATACTTATTTAATTACGACATTAAAATAACAGATTAAAATTATCTTTCAATTTTATGATTCCAGTTTGAGTACGAAATTATCAAAAGAGGAAACAATTAATGACAGAGATATATTGCAATACACATTCTTGTTTTATTTAATACCTAGTGGTAGGTACTTACTTGAAATAAAAATTGAATTTGAAGGCTATTAGTATCACCAAGGCGATAATTGCAGCATAACGGAATTATGCGTACGCGCGTAAAAACTAAAGCGTCGCTTGGCATTTGTTTGAATAGTGAAAATGCAAGACATTTGACTTTGAAGGCTATTCATATCTACAAGGCGATAATTGCAGCATAACGGAATTATGCGTACGCGCGTAAAAACTAAAGCGTCGCTTGGCATTTGTTTGAATAGTGAAAATTGCAAGAAATTTGACTTTGAAGGCTATTCATATCTACAAGGCGATAATTGCAGCATAACGGAATTATGCGTACGCGCGTAAAAACTAAAGCGTCGCTTGGCATTTGTTTGAATAGTGAAAATGCAAGACAAAAACTGACTGACCGAGATGCGTTAACAGGTGGCCGGCTCATCCGTGCTCGGGGCTCCGGAACCGCACGTTTTTGTCAACACGGTTATATCTTGCTTAGATATTCTTACATTTCCGCTATAACGTGATTTTCCGGAAAATCTACGGCCACGATCGCAGTTGTAATATTGGGATTCTTTCGCTTCTACTTATACTGGTGAAATCATAGCGGTATTAATGGTATTTATACATGCGAACGTAATTTTTGTCGACCAATTAAATATTTATTCATTATTCATTAAACTTGCTTTATGCCTTATGACACTGAGTCCGCCATTCGTACTTTATCTTGTATTGTGCAATAAGATTGAATTAAATAAATTGCGCGTATTTGTTTTTTTTATATTAATCATTTAAAATAAGTGCCTACCAGTAGCGGCGCGTGAAAATTTTCGAAGGGCAACGCGGAACAAAAAAGTAATGAAAGAGTTTAGAGTAGGTATTAGTAGTTTATGCAATCGTTATATAATGGATGCTTTTTAAGTCGAGTACCACGTTTAGGCCACGAAGCTTGCTGAGTGGCCTAATTAAGGTACGAGACTTAAAAAGCTAATTATATAACTAATGTATACAATACTTTTTCTACGAGTCAACGGAAATAATAATTTATTAAACAAACTTGGTATCTATTGAAAATCGCCCTGCTGAAATGAAGCGCAGCAGCTTAGTAATTTTGCGCGTTGATGTCTTCACAGTTATCTTATACAGCTCCTGGATTCATAAGATGACTGCTGGCGGTTATCTTATGAAAACATACGAGTTCCGTGACGAGCTCGTGGAGCTCCAGGATTAAAAAGTATGTGATCTTAGTTTCGTGTACGAAATCTTAATTCAAAGATTAATGTCGACGAGTAGAAAAATAACTATAGGCTTGCCTAAAAATAAATTGGTGCCTACGCATTTTACATCGGTTCTCGATTCTCTTTTACGTTTTAAAGTCATGAGTTGTACTTACTTATCACACCAAATTGCGTTGATAACATTATAATTTTATAGTCCAGCATGTTAAATTTTTTTTGGTACAACTTTTTACATAACCACGTTTACTGTAGCGTCGTTTCTAAAATTCACTACCCCGGAGAAAAAACAAAACTAAAATAATCTCTTATCAATCAGATCAGATGCAATGAATCAATGTTCCATACTAAATTATGAGGAAACAATGCCCGGAGATATTTATCGGACGTGCAAACGCATCCCGCCTCCCTGAACTGACAAGGTAGCCTTCGGCTGATGAATCTATGTAGGCTAATGGATAGACGAATCTGACTCGGTAGGTACAACGCTTTGATACATGATCAGGTCATTTCGGAATCAGAGAAAAGAATAGGCAATAAAATTAACAATTACTTACCACCTTTCTTTTGTTTCAGTTGATCTAGAAATGTTTTGTTGGATTCAGTTCTGACTCTCCCATGACTTGGAGGTTTTCGTCTTTAATTGAGAACAAAGACACCTACTTTCCGTTGGAAGCGTAAATGATATTTTATTAACTTATTCATATATGATAAGGTGATACAAATGTCGTGTACATACTACCATATCAAAGATAATAGGTATAAGTAACGACGCTACTTGCCCACACTGTGGGCAGGAGGAAACAAGCAAGCATGTACTAGCGGAATGTGTTATGTACGCGGCACCGCGGTTTAACACATTCGGTAAAGATATGTTAGAGGAGAAGGAATTGAGGGATATCGACCTTAAAGATGTCCTTCTGTTCTGCAGGAAAACAAGAAGAATTGAAGAGTTGGAAGTGGGAACGCCGCCGGGACAGTAACCTGAGGCTCCGAACTGAGGGAAATGGGCTGAATGACTGCGACAAGCGGTCGACTGCCCGCCTGTTTCCGGCCAGGCGTCCCTTCACAACATCATCATCATCATCACCATATTCAATTGATGTGCGATAACATGCATTCGATCGTTCAATGCAGTGGGAACATTAATTACCATCGTAGGTAATTATGGATAGGAATTTAACATGGCTTCGCCGACGCTTTGTGTGGATCTCATAATTCATTGTGTGGATCTCATAATTCATAAGTCTTTCAATGTGTTCAACCAGGAGACCAGGCAATTCATCTGAAAATTGTTCACGAAATTGATAAAGTTAAGTTGACTTGCTGTTTATTTTCTATACTCTAATATGATAAGCCAAACAGAAAATATCATATACTATATGCAGTGTATGTCTTTCAGACGAACTTATATTTTATGGGCTGAAAAAAGTATAAGGTCTAATGTATAATAAAAGTGTTTCACCTCACCACGCAATGCACAGGTAAAAAGTTAACATATCACACGGACACGATGTTTGATTGTCTCTCAGAAGTGTCAAATAAATGTTATCTGGCATTATGTTGCTGTTCGAAACTTTAAAAAATAATTACGCTTTATTATCAAGGGTACTAATAATTATATTTTTTTGATAAAACTGCTAACGACGCATTTATGTGACACAATTGAGCTTCATATGAAAGACGCAAGTTGCATAAACAGATAGGTAGTGTAATAGCATAGTCATAATGTTATTGGGCAGCACAGCAACCAAGCCTAATAAACAGGTATCTGCATGTAATAATATGAGAAGTGCATGAAAGTGGCCGTGCAGTGCAGCGTGCCAGTGACCCAGTGTTGCAACCTACATAGGTCGGCAGCTGATTAACAGAATGCAGCGCGGAGGCAGGTTGTGGAATTCAATTTAATTCAATTAGCTTGCAACTAAATGCATATCCGTATTCTGAATTTGCGTTTAAATCGGATATACATGTACCGCGAACTTTACTCTGTAAAATGTATCCATAGCTACGACCTGACTTTTTAACCAGAGGCAGATATAAACATTGTGTAAGATTAAGTTAATTGTAACTATTAGGTATTCCGCTATGTTTAAATGTCGAGCCAAGTTCCAGTTTTTGTTAATACTTTCGTCGTAATATTCATCATCAAAGCTGGCGTAAATAAACTGTTATCTTAACATTTAATTATGTATGTTAATATCATATGTAATAACCATTATACGGTTTTGTTTCAGGTAATGAACACATATGTGCGCTTTAATTCGACTTAAGAATGGGCGAGAAATAAAACCAGTGGTAAGTAAAATAAGCTTAAGTTTTAAACAGTTTTGAACAAACATCAACAAAACGATTATGTTGTGATGAACATCCTATCGGTATCTATCTATACAAGTGCTCGGGACGATTCCAAATAATTTTAACAGCGTGTTCCTAAGCCTTACAGAGGAGTAAAAAAAAGCGGCCAAGTGCGAGTCGGACTCGCACATGAAGGGTTCTGTTAAATAAATTGCTTTTTACGATTTATGACGTATTAAAAAAAAACTACTTACTAGATCTCGTTCAAACTAATTTTCGTTGGTAGTTTGCATGGTAATGTACATCATATATTTTTTTTAGTTTTATCATTCTCTTATTTTAGAAGTTACAGGGGGGGACACACACATTTTACCACTTTGGAAGTATCTCTCGCGCAAACTATTCAGTTTAGAAAAAAATGATGTTAGAAACCTCAATAATATTTTTAAAGACCTATCCATACATACCCCACACGTATGGGTTTAATGAAAAAAAATTTTTGAGTATCAGTTCTTAGATTAGATTAGATTAGATTAGATTATTTATTTCATGATAAAAAAATACATTACAAATTTGCTGTCATGTCCAAAAAAATAAGATTATTTATCATGATCGTCAAAAACAAAGAAAAAATAAAGATATAATATTAAATTAATACAATGTCAACAAATTTACTCAATAACGAGTACATATAAAAATAAAACAAAATCAAAAGAACAAATATGTCAACCACTAGGTATCGTCATTCAATTTACAATATAGTGTAATGTGCATTAGAATAAAGGTGATATTTAATGTCAAATCATATTAAAACAAATGTAAATAGGTAAAAATAATAATTTAACATGTCAGGTCAAGGTCCATATACTCTTTAACTTAGTATGGGCAACCCCAAAACTTATTGTTTTTTTTTATTTTTGTGTGAAAATCTTAATGCGGTTTACAGAATACACCTACTTACCAAGTTTCATCAGTATAGCTCTTATAGTTTCGGAAAAAAATGACTGTGACAGACAGACAGACAGACAGACAGACAGACAGACAGACAGAAAGACAGACATGACGAATCTATATCTTTAACCCTAAAAAGGAAGCTTATTCATTTATTGCAAATTTTCGCCTACGTAATATACATAAATAAAAGAAAAAAAAGTGAGCCAAAGTCACCCTTTACTTAATATATGTATTGTTTTACCATTTAGTGCACCAGGAACACGTTGTTAAAAGTATTTGGAATCCTCCCGAGCACAGTGTATAAATGAATGAAGGCGATAAATATAATTTATTCAAATAAGTTACTGTCACAAAAACTGAACAGAATATCACGTAATCATGTCAAGATCAAGTCTGTTAGTCTGATAGAAGAAAGCACATAAAAACCCGTCTACACCACCGCAAGCCACATTCTCTACGGGACTTGCAAAAACTTGGCAAAGGCGCAATCTCCAAGGCTTTTTCCTCCAGCCAGGCCTAATTGTACGAAACGGCAACGGAGGTCGTTATAAAATAACGCCTATAACAGTAAATTCAGATTAAGCGGATCAAAAAAAAATATGAATTTTTCGTCACAATCTCTGTTTTTAAATAAAAAAAACTGTTGAAACGCTTGAACTACGCCAGCGTCGCTTGTTAGGCTAGGTTAGCTTTATTTTACTGTCGTCAAAACTGTAATGCCTCGTTATAATTAAAAGGAGGAGAGAAGATGTGAGGCGGCAATCAAAAGTACATTTATGGCACTAGCCTTTACAACCGTGCTTAAGACTAACGTATATTTAGATAGAAATGCTAGAGCTTTGAGGTATACAGCAGTGGTCAGCAATCGTTTTCGTAATTACCAGGCTCAAGTAACCGAAGCTAATGCACCGGCAAATTGGTAAGAGTGCTGAATCTGTGTGAACACTTTTTAACCAGTGATATCCTCAATAAAACACTTTGGTGATAAACAACGTATTTATTCCTTGAGTTGCACTTCATACACATACACAATCCAATGTAACAATGAATGAATAAAATGTCAAACTACCGCTTTTATGATTGTAACGTTACCGGTTAAAACAGTCAACGGAAATCAACAAAGTTACTTATTAAAATTAAATATAATTGGCTAACATTCGGCCGTCCTGAATTTATTCCCGTCCCGGGAATTTATACAATTTAATTCCCAGTAATAGTGATTAATCATCAGTAGGTACGCCTAAAAATTAACCAATTAGATATTACATTTATTAAGAAAATAATGATGCATATAAATGTTTTGTGGCTACTGTATTCTAATAGATACTGCAATATTCTTTAAAGGTTAATCATAATCACATTTCACTTGAAATAATACAAAAGATCAACTGTGTTAAATCAAAATACATCAATGCACAACTGGTCATACTAACAGTAGGTATATCTCCTATTTTAAACTAATGGTAATATTATACTTTAATAGTATCTACTAAAATAATGATGCACGTAAGCATTTTCTTTAAACTTTTAATAAAATTAATTAAATATAATTGACTACTTACTGTGTCTGTATCAGCACAAATCAACACTTGTCAAATTTTAACTAATTCTTATTACATATTATGTCAATTCATTTGTGAACATTGAAGCCAACATTCAGCATTCTACCTTAGTATCAATATAAATTTAACGTCTTTTCATTGGTGAACATTGAAGCCACATACATATCTTCAACATTCCTACCTATGTATCAATATAAATTTAACGTCATTTTATTTGTGAACATTTAAGCCTCATACATATTTTCAACATTCCTACCTAAGTATCAATATAAATTTAACGTCATTTCATTTGTGAACATTGAAGCCTCATACATATCTTCAACATTCCTACCTAAGTATCAATATAAGTTTAACTTCATTTCATTTGTGAACATTGAAGCCTCATACATATCTTCAACATTCCTACCTAAATATCAATATTAATTTAACGTCATTTCATTTGTGAACATTGAAGCCTCATACATATCTTCAACATTCCTACCTAAGTATCAATATAAATTTAAAGTCATTTCATTTGTGAACATTGAAGCCTCATACATATCTTCAACATTCCTACCTAAGTATCAATATAAATTTAACGTCATTTCATTTGTGAACATTGAAGCCTCATACATATCTTCAACATTCCTACCTAAGTATCAATATAAATTTAAAGTCATTTCATTTGTGAACATTGAAGCCTCATACATATCTTCAACATTCCTACCTAAGTATCAATATAAATTTAACGTCATTTTATTTGTGAACATTGAAGCCTCATACATATCTTCAACATTCCTATCTAAGTATCAATATAAATTTAAAGTCATTTCATTTGTGAACATTGAAGCCTCATACATATCTTCAACATTCCTACCTAAGTATCAATATAAATTTAACGTCATTTCATTTGTGAACATTGAAGCCTCATACATATCTTCAACATTCCTACCTAAGTATCAATATAAATTTAACGTCATTTCATTTGTGAATATTGAAGCCTCATACATATCTTCAACATTCTACCTTAATATAAGGAAGCCTCATTAATATCTTCCGTATATAATTTAAATAAAATATAACATTACAAATGGAAGCCGCCTTCGCATCTACCAAAACCTCATACCTATTTCGGTACGTAATATATATAAATGCGTTAACAATCAATCTTTAATTTATCTAATTATTCAGACATTTCAGGTTCCGCATTAGGATAGTCACCACTAACATAATTTTCATCTTCATCTTGACAATCAGATCTATAAAATACCTACTAACCAAGGGTTAATTTTATCGACTGCAAATAAGCTCTTAAATGGTCTATTATCCTTCCTGGCCGATAGTGTATCCTCCACCTCATACCTATCGTGTCCTATTACTCGTGTTATACGAGATGGAACTCTAATTTTCGGAAACAACTTCTTACTTTGCCCAGTCGACTGCACTTCCCTTTCAACTCTGACTAAATCACCAACCTTATAACTGACATGTTTTCTGTTCCTGTATTATCTATCCTTTTGTTTTTGCTCATCAAGCTCTATGTGTTCCGTCATTTCCTGCCTAATAACATATATTTATACCGTGTCTTCCTCTAGGGATACCCCTAAACATATTGGTACCAAATAATGCCTGAGCCGGTGTTTTTCCCTTATTAATAGAAGGTGAGTATTCTTATGCTTGCTGTTAACAAGCGGACCTAAATGGTCAATATGGACCGTATGAAAGGGTTCTGCTATTTTCTCTATAGGATGCAACTGACCAGCCTTTTTAGCAACCGGAACCTTAGCGTGAGCACACTCAAAACATGACTGTACATACTTCTTAATAAATCTTCTCATTTTGGGAAACCAGTAAGTGCCTTTAATTCTGTCAAAGGTTTTATCAAAGCTAAAGTTTTAATATCATCATGATTGGCTTGCATGATTTGCCATCTAACACCCTTAGGGACAACCCATCGATTTCCATCATTAGTGATCCTATATAACAATCCCCTTTTGACAACAAAGTTATTAGAAATCTCGATTATATTATTTGTCTCTTTGTCCTTAAGTATATTTACAGTCCGCTGAATTTCGGAATCAATTTGCTGAACTGTGGCGACTCAATCAACTGTAATGGTATTAACTTCTAAAACAACTTCTCTACACTAACTCAATGCGTCCACATGAGTCATTGATTTACCGATCTCAAAGTCTAGATACAACAACTGCAACTTTAGATATTATGTCTTTTTTCTCAACTATCGCTCACAAAGAATTGCAGTCAGTGACGATGGTGAAATGTATGATTATTAAGTAAACTCTTAACCATTCTAATGACGCCACTACAGCTAACGTCTCTAAGTCACAATGTAAGTGCATCTCATCAGGCGACGTTTGTCAACTGTAGTACGCAACAGCCTGAAACGGTTCAGCTTTATCTTTTCTTTGTAATAAAATACCAACTTCTCCCAATTTAGACGCATCCGTCTGTAATTCTGTATCATATAAAAGATTGAAGAAAACGAGAATAGGTCTGTTCGTCAAACTATTTTTAAGTTGAATAAACGCGTTTTCTTCTTGTTCCCCCCAAGTATTTAGTATCCTGTTTTAAAAGCTGTGTGTTGGAGGTTTGGCAATTATTAAAAAATGCCTCAGAAGACGCCGGAAGAAACTGGCTAAACCTATAAACTGTCTAGTCTTGTGTTTATCAGTAGGCCGAGGAAAGTATTTGACGGGTTGGATCTTTTTCTTACATGGCAATTGTTCATATTCCCTTCCAGGTTGCAGATTCAAACCGTATTCTACATATATGCTTCCATTTAAAATAGGTTTAGTAAAACTCTACTTTAGTGACATTATTTATGGTGGTATTATTATTAACAATCAACGAAATAAATTTGCACTCATCGCTCGTAGATTTATTAGTAAAAGTCAAGCTATTTAAGTAGTTAGTTAGCATGTAGTTAGTTTTAAGCGTTATTACTACGTGGTCCTGTTCGGTATAACTTTGTCCTATTAATAAGGGTGTGCTCAAATAACCATCGGGCACAATATATACGTCTACGGTAGCTTCAACGGAATCGATCATAATATTCGTCATACCTATTGTTTGAACGGCGGAATTTCAAAAAGCCCTTTAAAATAGGCAAATTATCTTTCGACCAAATTGTCAAAAATATTATTAGCATCGCATTATGTCATGAGAGTGCATTAACTTCCAAAGTCTATAAAACACGGTAAACTAACTTTGTTTACGTGCGCTGTTTTATAATATTTTTGATAATTGCTACTTGTACTGTACCGCCTAGTCATGACACCGCTCTAACATCTATGTTCTTTTAATTTTACACTTAAGAGGACACATGGCCGATTCGAGAGCAAAATTCGCATTTCCTAATTGGTTGTTTACATATGAAATGAGGATGCCCTTCTTCACCGCAATTAAAACATTTGACTAATCTATTGTCTGGCTTATGTCCCCGGTTAGCTTGCTTATTGTCAATGCTGGAATTGTTTATCAACGGTCGAAACGATATCTTAGGTTTAATATTAACCTTTTCGCCGCGTAAACAAACAAGCAGCTTGTCGGGATCTTTAAACTGAGCTGCTTCAGCACTTGTTTTTACAGCTCTGTCACCAATTCCTAATAAGATGCAATCAACAGCATCAGTACCCGTTATCTTACACCTATTGCGCAACAAAACCTTATCGTAAAAATTGTCTTCCAAAACATCCCCATATTTAGCGCGCTTTTCAAGCATTTTTGTTAATAACAAACCGTAATTTTCTTTGCTGAGAAACGCGGTTTTCAATTTAACTTGCCACTCGGGCCAGGTGTACTTTAAACTCGACAAATCCTGATACCATTTTTGAGCTACTCCTGCTAATTTAGGAAGTGCATAATAGTGGATAATTTAACGCTCAGTCCAATTGTTTTTTTTTTTTTTATACTACGACGGTGGCAAACAAGCTTACGGCCTGCCTGATGTCAAGCTGGTACCGTCGCCTATGGACACTTGTGACTCCAGAAGAATCACAAGCGCGTTGCCGACCCTTTATTCACTTGAGGATTCGCTGTGTTGGCAGATAGAGACATGCAGGTCCCTCACTCCCAACACAGCGCATCCTAGGGAGCTCTGGCGACCTTACTCACCACCAGGAACACAACACCACATACTTCATAGCATAGCATACCTATATACTGGCTGTCTCGTTCACCTTAGTCAACCATACGTCCATTGTTTGACTCTGATTTGCCGGATTGTATTCAGGCAATACATTCATTACAGGAAATCTTTCAACATAATCATTATCATCTGATCTAACAAATTTAAATAAATCCTTCAATGTATCTAATAAGTCATTATGGTGTGTATCACCATACCTCGTTTGATTTCGACAATTCCGACGTGAACGCGAGTGGCTTCAGCTGCGACGCACGCGTGACCGGCTGCGGCGCGGGCGGCTGGCTGCTCTGCGAACGTAACGGGCTGCAGTGCGAGCGGCGGCTACGCGAACGGGACCAGCTGCAGCGCGATTGCGATCGGCTGCGGCGATGCCGGCTATTCTCCGACCCGTTGGAGTTGATGCGGCTGCTTCTCCCGCGGCTGCGTCTGGATCGGCTCCTCTTTGTGCGACTACGCCTTTTCATCTCGCGGTCGCGAACTCTGCTGTCCCTGCTTGAAGCTGGCGGTGTCATCGCTCGACTTCCATCAGAATCGTCAGGTGGAAGAGAACACGACTATCATGTTCATCCATACTGAAATAAAAATATTTACACAAGCGTAACTGTTCTTTAATTTCGTTGCCCTACTAATTACTGCATTAGTAGTAGCTAGCATTAATCATGGCATGGACAACGTAATATAGTATTGAAAAACATAATAAAGAAACTACGGAATTGGACAAACTAATATACTTCTTACCTTTATAGTAATATTGCTAGAAATTCAATCACCTTTAACGCTTACGCAAAACAAGCTTCGTTATAATAAAACCAGAATAAAGAAATCAACAAACATTTGTGAAACTGTTATTTCTTCACTTCACGTTTTACGTAAAATAAGTAAAGTTTTATATTTACCATTTAGTTTTTCATACTTAGTTCAAATATTGTAACCGATTTTGAAGTCATTAACGTCAAGAAAGCCAATTCAATTATTAACTTCTAATGTAAAATTTCAACAGTTTGATTACCTGTGGCGTTAGGACTCAATCCCTGTTCTGAAATGATATCCTCAATAAAACACTTTGGTGATAAACAACGTATTTATTCCTTGAGTTGCACTTCATACACATACACAATCCAATGTAACAATGAATGAATAAAATGTCAAACTACCGCTTTTATGATTGTAACGTTACCGGTTAAAACAGTCAACGGAAATCAACAAAGTTACTTATTAAAATTAAATATAATTGGCTAACACCAGCTATGTAACAGAAGGAGAGCCTCCGATTGGCTGAAACACCTTTTCGTTTTTTCCGGCAACTTAGTACGTATCGGTAACGCCATGTGAGCGCAAGAATTAGTCTCGACACTTTCCGATTTCGTCGCGATATTGTTTGCGGAATTGAATTTTGTACGGACTATACTAAATCGGGGTTAATAGCTATTGGGTACGCTGCGTTTCTTCCGCATAACAAATGAGCATTTTGGCGTAGTAAGGTACGTTCAAAATGCATGTAATATTATAAACGGCCAGTATTATCAAGTTCAAAAGTAGAAATCACCAACGACTGCAATAAAGGCGACCTTATTTGGTGCTCCGGCGCGTCGTGATTTCAGAATAGAAGTCTCATTGTTTGCGCCAAATAGAACAGTTAAGGTTAAGGGGGCGGCCATATTTTCGGCGTCCAGAGCGTGACGAGCACCTGTCAAAGTGTACACTATGACCGAAGACGCTCCAATGGGCATAGCGATCTATGATAAGAATGATACTGTTAAGGTCGGTTCAGGATTCAGATATGATACGATAAAAGTACCTATTCTTTTTATGATAGGTCGCATGGTCTACTAACGGGACTCGATCGCATCAGGAAAGTAGCCGTCTTGCGATTAGCAATACAGTGTTTAAGTAGTGTAGGTACTAAGAGAATGTTACATTCCCGACACAAATTATATAAAACCGGCCAAGTGCGAGTCGGACTCGCGCACGAAGGGTTCCGTACCATTATCTATAAAAAAACTATTTTATTCCGTGTTTTTAGTATTTGTTGTTATAGCGGCAACAGAAATACATCATCTGTGAAAATTTCAGCTGGAACTATCACGGTATCAGTGAGATACAGACTGGTGACAGACAGACGGACGGACGGACGGACGGACAGCGGAGTCTTAGTAATAGGGTCCCATTTTACTCTTTGAGTACGGAACCCTAAAAAGTGTGAGCTCAAGTATGAAAGCAGTACCTATATATAATTTCCATATTTTTATTACATATTGGTACTAAGTTTGTGCTCCGACGACAAAATCCTAATATTGAGAGTTATTTCAAAATTTCTTTAGATGGGTCAAAAAGTCGTTGTGTAGTAGTATGTACGTATCTTTGCAGTCTACTGAGATACAAAAATTTTATAATACAACCTACCCGCGCAGCTCCGCCCGCGTATTACAAAGAACCAAAGCAGTGATTTGGGATAAAATATAGCCTTACCCATCCAGAAGATTCGTTATACAATTTATACTGATGAACGAATATTTAAAATCGGGTGAGTAATCCGAGATTGCCACTCAACATACAAACTTATATTTCACAGACATTACTTATGTATTATAAGTACTTAGAATAGGTAAACGTTTCCATACAAATAATATGTATTGCCGGCAAAGTAGGATCAAAATATAACGCTAAAAGTAAATATCGGCGAGCGGCATTTCAGACTGCACGCGTAAACGAAATTTGACTAATGTTTTCCTCAAAACAAGCAAGGCTCCTTTCACTTTGATATCGATCGAGGAAACAAACAGTTTACGATTGGAATAATTTGCTTCTGTAACAAAGGTGAGACGAGGTCAACGATCAACAGGTAAAATAGATACAAATCTCTTCGAACGGCTCCGGGTCAGCAGTTCGCTACTAGTTGTCATTGCTATGACAGGCTGTGTGTTGAGAATGTTAGTATGTGAACTATGAGAATTTTATAAGATGTGTTAGAAGAAATCATGTGTGCTTCTGAAGATAAGAAGGCGGTTGAGCGTTGAGCGGTCTAAATATATGATTTGTTAGGCCATTTCCTTAAACTCGTTATTTCTTAGCGGTGAATTTTGCCCTCGTGTTAATGCTTCGGTCGCTTAAATCCACATTCATCACAATGTATTTCTTTATAGTTTTGTTTAATATACATTTCTTCTAGTTTGGTTTAATATACATTTCTTCTAGTTTGGTTTACAAAAACTTCTCAAAAGTGGCATGTTGATTAAAACATTAGAAAAAGATGGTGATGTACAATGTTGTCGGGCACGGAGCGCGTCGTAAATAGAGATACATAATAAGATTTCATAATTTAATAGCATACTTTAGTGTAAAACATTGTACTTCATTACTTAATAATAGGCCAAGTTCGCAATAAACTATAACTCATATTAAAATTAATAAGGACGAACAAAAAGTAGTCGCACAAGATGATTGCGAGGAAAAACGGGTGCATGGGGTTCATCGCCCCCTCCCGGTCTGTTCCCACCGGCCGTCTCCCCGGTGGTAATAACGCTATTCACAATGTGTAATAAGTTTCACTTTGTTCATGCATTAAAAAGGCAAATTACACTAGCTTCAGGATTGCAGATTTATAGGAAGCGAAGAACTTGAAGACTTGGCTCGTGAGTGACGATTCATTTCTAAATTGTGAAGTTTACAGTCGAATCTTTTTATCTGGTTTAATATGCCGTAGACAAGTATCTGTGATTATCAGACATACTACATTTTGAAACGAAGAACTTGAAGACTTGGGTCGTGGGTGACAATCGTTTATTTCCTAATTGAAAAATTTACTGTCGAATCTATTTATCAGGTTTAACATGCCGCAGACATGTATCTATGATTATCAGACATACTACATTTTGAAACCTTGAAGACTTGGGTCGTGGGTGACAATCGTTTGTTTTCTAAGTAATTGTAAAATTTACTGTCGAATCCATTTATCTGGTGCCGCGGACGAGTGTAGGTATGCCATTATCTCATCAGACATCGTAAATTTTATACCATATTCGCAATAATTAACTTATAATAATGATATTATTACTAGCTGTTTAATCACCTATAGCTAGGTTAAAATAATTTGTACCTATTCCATTTCACCACATCACTTGCATGAAACTGCCACAAAATAGACGTAGTCCGATGATTTATAACAACTCTAAGCTGCCTCGTTGACTGAATTTGTTACCTACTTATTTTTCTTTAGCTTCTTCAGCTAAATAAAATATATATCTCAGCTTTAAGTTTTTAAAAATTTATCAAAAACGCAAACAAAATAATGTATTTCTTGCTGATATTTTTCTATAATCACCGAAATAAAAAATTTGCTACGTAAAAAGCCTTCGAGAGTCTTTAAACAAAATTAATCTCCATCAGGTTCCCAAACTATTTATAAAACACTCCGGATTCCAACAGATCACAATTCCAAGACCATCTTACAATTAGCCGTTAAGTTTATTTGACACCCCGGGTTAATCTCAAATAGGTAAATTAATACGGAGTTTCTTTTATACGGAGATTGGAATTTGTTCGCAGATACCATAATCGCTAAGGGGTAACTGTACCTATTGAGCCGTTTTGGTCAACAACAACGGTCGCTTGTTTAAATCGCTGTCCTTTTAACCTACAAAAATCACTTTCACCTTAACATATTCATCCAATTCAATTGTAAGGAAATTATACCAATTACACTTTAATATCGCTAAGCGTTTAAGTGACACGTAATTTCGGTTACGTCTAACAAGCAGTAATTGATAGAGTCTAGTCATTGTAAGATAACGAGTGTAATTATCATTATCTATTTGTCGAACAGTTGGTTAGTACAAAATGTTCAGCTACCCGGAAGCGTCACCATTATTCATAATGGTGGCGGGGTGTTTATCTTCACGCGATCGGATTACTTTCTAAAGGTAAAAATCGGATTTAAATCAATGTTGGACGCCCCTGGGGCACAAAAGGTACCTAATGACATTATGAGAGACGTGATGATTGTCTTTTATGACAGTGTAACGTGCAAATTGGATATACTTAGGTAATAGTTCTTCCCAAACTTCGTCATAACGAACTCTCACAGCCGTTTTTTATACCTCTTCAATGGATTAAATATATCCGCCTGATTGGTAACAGAGATTCCGTAAAACCTCCCAAATATACAGTGTTTTTTTTAAATGGGACAGTATGGGGAAATCCGAATCTAAAGGAGATAGAGGAAAATTGTCCAAGGAGACATTAGGTGTTTTTTTATGTAAACAAATTTGGCTCGTTAAAATTTTTGGTCAAGCGTGAGTTGTTCTTAAAAAAATATAAAGTTGATCAATTTTTTTTTGACGCGGGTCGACTCTGTTTCATGTAAGGATTATTTCATTGTATGGAAAGAAAAAAATCTGAACAGCAGAAGTTGGTCAAATTTAATGAAAACTAATCTTCATACAATTGCAGTATTCGCCTTTTAATATTGTTACAAGTGCCTAGGCGTGTAAAAAAATATTTAAAATTATTCAATTTTTAAATTTCGATAATCGATAAGAGCTGCAGATGATTCAAGAGAAGAACATTTTTTTTAATCTTCGTAAACATCATGGCACGCGATAGTCTTGAAATTATAAAAAAAATAATTCAAATGAATCCCGATACAACTCCGTACAAGAATTAAAAGATGCTGTTTACAACACTTTAAACACAATTCACCATAAGTCTCTGTTAAATGCAACTAGAAGTGTCTTGAAGCGTGCTCGTACCTGCATAAGACAAGACGGCGGCCACATCGAACATTTACTCAAGTAATAAACCAACTGTATGAAGATTAGTTTTCATTAAATTTGACCAAATTCTGCTGTTCAGATTTTTTTCTTTCCATACAATGAAATAATCCTTACATGAAACAGAGCCGACCCGCGTCAAAAAAAAAATTGACCAACTTTATAATTTTTTAAGAACAACTCACGCTTGACCAAAAATTTTAACGAGCCAAATTTGTTTACATAAAAAACACCTAATGTCTCCTTGGACACTTTTCCTCTATCTCCTTTAGATTCGGATTTCCCCATACTGTCCCATTTAAAAAAACACTCTGTATACAGGGTGTGACCTGTAATAGGACCAATAAATTAAACGGTAGATTATTAAGCTTGTGAACAATTATTTCCATGTTGTTTTATTTAAAAAAAAAAAAACATTTTTTTTTAATTTTTTTCTTTAAAATAAGTTTATTTGTATTGTTCTACTCTTCTGGAGTGCTATAAGTAACTTTTTTATTTAAAAAGCAATAAAATTTTAATTAATATTATAAAACACAAAAATATCTTTTGATAACAATAATGATGTTACCTCAAAATCTGCATTGACTGCTGTGCTATGATGTCTTGGTGCCAAGATACAATTACTCTTGGAGGTCATAACTTACGATCAAAATTTCTCCGAATCAAAAAAAAAACAAAATGAATGGGACGGGACACAAGGGGTTACTGCAAATGCTAAGGAAGCGTCCTTTTGAATATTTGCTCCTATAACAGGCCACACCTCGTATAGTCCAGAAGATCAACTATGTATATGGTCCAAATTAGACTAACAAATTTCTGACAAAACTATTTTTTAGTTATTTTCTTCGTTTTTATTTGCCGTTTTGTAGTTGCATTGCCTCTCATAGAGTTCATCCACAAAAATAATCATACACAATCGTGCAATATCGAGTTCATTTAGACCATAGTTAGGTGATTAGAGGGTTTTTATCGTCAGTATGAAACTATAACAGCAGGGTGGCGCAGGACCGGTCATTGTGGCACTCTTTGGGGGAGGCCTATGTTCAGCAGTGGATGTCTTTCGGCTGATATGATGATGATGATGGAACTATAAATAGATTGAATATAAGGGTAGGCAGTTAGACCAAAGACAACTATAACAGACCTTCAGAATAGAAATCTCACCTACAATGTTAACATTATTCTCATTCCCATAGTTACAAATCATTTGGATACGTAAGCTGTTATAAAAATTCAAAATTAATTTATCTCATCGTTGCAAAGGCAAATCATGCAGACTAATTTACAAACAAATGGAATAAACCTTCCTTTGCTGCTTAACGATGTTTTCCGCTCCTCTAAAGTGAATAATAAATCTGGACAACGTACATTTACAGTACTGAATACTTAACAATTATTTGAATTTTCTCAAATAAAAAAACACGAAGTTTTTCAGATTATCATATTTTTACGAAACAAACTGTTTAGTACACTGCTTAAAATATAACAAGTTTCTGTCAAAAAAATCATTTTGGTACATGCTTTTATTGCAAACTGTACTTTTCTGTATACCGTCATCACCTACTCATTGAGACGATTATAACGAGCCCAAATTCGACGGGAACTACCTACTGAACTTCCATGGCCATCTTCTGTCTCAATCATCAGATCAGCTCGATGGTACCATAATATTGAATTGTCATCCAAACTAAACTATACCCAGAATTTAGCTCAATCGGTTGAGGTTAACTGGTTCAAAATTCTTTTCCAAGATTTGTCCCATACTAACAAATTAACAAACGAACATGTCAAGTTAAATAAAAGCTTTTAAAAAATCCTTGTCGACGACAAGCAATGTAATTAAAATGTTAACAAAGCTATTAAGGATGCTAAGAAAATATAATAGAAAAAATAATCTACGCAGGAAGATTACATTTGAATTAATTTATGGCTAACATTTGTTTGGCGGCCATTTTAAAACAAAATTATATTATGTTTATTACAAAATCAAAGAGTGATAAATCTACAAGTTTTATTGAAAAGCACCTTTCTCTGTCGAATCGTATTTAATTAGAATCGAAAAAAAATCCTTTTTTAATTTTCAATCATAGATACATACCTAGGTATATATATACGAAACGCCTTTAACAAGTGGCTTGCACGACTACAAGAGCCAAGTAACGCCGCCCAGCGCTCAGTTGGTGCGATTCTGCCAAGTTTCAAGTCCTGGATGGAGAGGAAGCGAGGGACAGTCACGTTCAGGCTGACACAAGTGCTCACTGGGCACGGCTGTTTCGGCCAGTACCTGCACCGGATTGGCCGCGAGCCAACTGCGCAGTGTCATCACTGTGGGGAGGACGAGGACTCCGTCCAGCATACACTGCAGGAATGCCCTGCGTGGGACTCCGAAAGGGCGTCCCTGGTCAGCGCAGTAGGCACGAACCTGTCCCTGCAAGTTGTTGTGACAGCTATGCTGGCAGCGGACACGACGTGGAGGGCCATGGTTTCCTTCTGTGAGAACGTCCTGCTCCAGAAGGAAACTGCCGAACGGGAACGGGAGAGGGCAGATCCCACTCGTAGGAGACGACGCAGAGGGCGCGGGCGTAATCGTCTTCCGTGAGCCCCAGGTGCAACCCGTGTAGACTCGGGCAATAATAGGTCTACGGTCTCCCCCGCCTGTCGTAAAAGGCGACTTAAGGGGGTCAACGGGGTCGCCAGTGATTTTTTGTGACGGGGTCCACAGCACTCGGCCACCCCAGAGAAGGCGGCGAAGATGCCCAGAACGAGCCAGCAGGGGCAAAGCGCGAGGAGGGCTCTAGTGCGTTCAGCCACCTGAGATCCTAGAGTCCTCCGAATTACTTAGCGCAGATGGCGGTTAACGTGGAGTTTTTAGTGGGTAGAAATACCACATAACCCAGACCTCCCCCAAGAGCTGGGTACCTGGTTCGCAGGTTTCCTCCAAAAAAAAAAAAAGGTATATATATATACAAAAAAATCGCTGCATTGCAGAGCTCGGTCGCCCAGGCACTTAACTATATTAATTATGATAAATGCAACATGACACATGCTGCGCCGACCCCATGTAAATGGGTATACACCTATTGCTGGTTTAAAAGTATAGAATAATTAAAAGTAACATACACATATTAAGGTTTTAACTTACAGCAACAAAAGGGACAATAACTCTTCAAAACTAGATGTATAAGTATTAGTTGTGTTTGCTACCACTCGAGAGATGCCAAAAATTATTCGACTGCGGCATTAAATTGTAGATAAAGAGTGTTAAATTCATCGGCTCATCTAAAGCCTTCAAACGATGGCTACATTACCCAGAGATACATTCTTCGATCATTCAAATTATCAGAATTACTATAGTCAGTAGGATAATAGCTGTGTTAAAATAACACGGCTCGGTAATAGACCCAATGGCATATTTGTTTATTCACACCTCATCCAATTTCTGGGATCATTCATGTTTTTTTGTTAATAAAAGAAGAAAGCTCACACGCTGGTATGCCAATGTGTTTTGAAACAAAAGAAAAGAAAATAAACATTTGGTATCGTAAACAGCAGTTTTGCTGTGTGGTAAAATGTTTGCAGTGTTAAATTGCATCACGATAATCCGAAATATAGTTGAAAGCTGTACTGGGAGATATCAAACAAATGACCTCTTCTAAAGAAGCAGTTTACGTTTGAGCCTATGATTGATCCGAGACTATAATTTAGACTGAAATTATAGGCGAAGTCGTATAAATCGCCACACGCCGACCACGATTTGTAACGTATTGTAATAACATAAAAAAGTTCTAAATGAGGGCCCTTTCTCTAAAGGCTTTCTATTTTTATGTTTCGCGGTTTTTGTTCGTCTGGCACGTTTATTTGTTCACCAATTTGCACTATTTGCGAGTCTGAGAAGCCATTGCATAAAATATGACAGTAAAACCGCCATGGCGCCGTCGCGCCTCGTTTATAATTTCCCATCAGATAATGACGGTTTATCGCGCTTTGTAGCAATTTGTATCCCCATTATGTAATACACTTTTACCCTAGTTTGATTTAACTAGCGAACTATTAAACTTTACTAACACTAAACCTGACTAGGCATGCTATAAGGTGATAAAACGGAAGGGCGTCTTGAGTGTACGTTTAACCGGTCGGTTTTCATGATAATTAATCCTGAACGTACTAAATGATTAACCAGGTTCCGTAGTCCGAAGACAGCGACGACTTTTACGCCACTTCCGAAGCGTGTCCCGCTGTTCTGTCGAGATGTCAAGATGTCAAGAAGACATGAGATGAAGCACTGTTAAGATGCAATAATTAGCTCGCGATGTGACAGATAGCTCGTCAGATACAGCGGATAGCGGGGGCACGCACGTGGTCCGCTCACTTTCAATTTCGGCGTTACCACTGGCTACTATTATTGGCATGCTGCCAGCTCGAGTATATTGCTTCCTTGTATTCATCCAAGTTATTTAATGACATTCAACCGGTTAAAATATTTATGTGCTTATATTAACAGCTTAAAGTGGTCTATGTCGACGGCTTATACGCTATAGCTATAATACTCGATACTGAACTGAACGTGATTTGTGCTTCTATCCTCATCTTATATTGTTATATTGGAACACGTAGGCTTATAGTTAGCCTATTGGATGAGATATAGAAAATAAATAAATAAGATGTACCTACTATATAAGTGCATACTCGTAGATAGGGTACGTGCATGCTGTCTTAAAGGCAGTTGAATTAAAATAAATTATAAGTAAAAGGATTATCATAAGATCATTTATAAAACAAGTAGGTAAGTATAAATCAAGGTAAGAATACGGAAAAGTAGGTTACTGAAAAAAAAGGCTTATTCATACAAAAGGTAGCCTATGTCACCCAGAGCATAATTTCGAATCGATTGACACCTCATTTATCAAAATCGGTTCAGTATATTTAACGCTACGGTGGAACACACGTGAATACAAAGACTGCTAAAAAACATAATTATCTCTTTCCTCCTTTCGGCTCTCTCGTAGTCAGGAAAAAAAGAGGATCGCTATTTATTGGTTCAAATCTTTTGAATTTGAATGATTCAGACATCTTATCAAAAAAATACTACGGGGCGCCAGTGCCATTACCCACATCTTCTCAGTTTATCAAATAAATGCGAGATAATTCTGCCAGATTGAACATGTTACACGGGTACCGGTAGTTTAAGACTTTTAAGGTGGTTCGATTGCCATCCAAAACGTTATTTGACATTCGCAGGCTAACGGCGTGATATTTTAAAGACAAAGGCAAAATATTTATTTGTAAACATAGGTTGAAAGGTCTTACAAAGGTCTTATAGTGTATCTCTATGTTTTGCCATAAGGCATACAAATGTTTTAAGTAGAGATGGAGCATGCATAAACAGTTACAATTCTTCATCTGTCAAGTATTCCCTTAGTGAATAGTAGGCTTTTTTAACTAGAAGTGCAAACAAGCTTTTTTTGAACTCTACCAATCCTTCTAACTTAGTTATATTTCTTGGCAATTTATTGTACAATGTAGATGTAGGTGCCACCCCGAAAATACTTTTAGCAGGAAGAGCTGTGTTTTGTGATTTCACATACAGTTTATGACATCTGCGAGCACTTTTAAACACAAAGTAATCTAGTTTAAACAAGTTTATTCTAGGAAAGGGGGAATTTGGCGCAAATGGGAAGCCAATTGATGAAAGTTTGTTACATAAGTTTCTTAAAATATCACGCCGTTAGCCTGCGAATGTCAAATAACGTTTTGTTTGGCAATCGAACCACCTTAAGTAAGCAAGCCACCACGGGAGCATCGCGGCGATACTGTTTTGTTTTTTACGTCGTCAAACATTGATTTTTTCCCGTACTTCTTGCTATACCGAAGGCCGTTCTAATCTGGGACGGATTCCAATGCGTCACGAAATCATCTAAGTAGGTTGAATAAAGTCAACAAATTACATTTAACTATAAAATCGTAGAGGTACACGTTTTACGTACGTGCCGGGACGATAGAAAGCTGTCCCTTTTCATCGATGATGATACTGAGTAAACCTTCAACTTATTTTAGTTAAGCAAACTACTTCTCACTATTTAGTAACATTCGTTTTTAAAGCTGCCTCTTTTAAATAAGTGAGTTGATCATAAGTGACATCACGCGAGTGTTATGATGAAAAGGCCATTAGTGGATTAGTGTAGAAAATAACTTCGTTTACCACTGGAGTAGGTATGTTATATACAGCATCATTAACGTTAGATTACCAAAAGAAATTACAAGCCTTTATTGAAGTAGTAAAATAATGGTAATAAACGTACAGGCTGCAGATATAAGGTACAGTCAGCATCGTATAGGTAGTTAGTAACAGCCAAACATATTGTAACATATCCTTACTCTCATGCACAGTAATAAAGACGGGTACCGAAATATTTAACTACTTTGGCTGCTAATAACTATATGATGCTGACTCTACAAGCGAGCCAACTATATTACAGAGGTAGAAATAAGACATTACTCACCTAGGGCGGTAAAAAAATGAATGTCTCAGATCACAGTTATTTGATAAATATGCGATCTAAAAGCTTTCGTTGTAACCGCCCGTGGCGATGACACAATCTTACGTTTCCCATTGGCCAGAAAATGGCATTTCCGGTACGCGTAGCAGGCGGTAATGACCACTTTGTAGCCAGGTGTGACGTAAAAATATTAGAAGTCAGTGCGGCATCGGCACTGCACACTTTTAAAACATTAATGATGCAATACTTATTACATCTGTTCATACTCCTAGTCTTACGCTTCTCTGTTTATAGTAAAACCTTGAAAATAGGACTTTTACAATGAAATGGGGGTTAGAGCAATGAAATGAACAATTATCCGCACGTCGCGATCTCACTTTGCTTCACTATGTGGAGCACAAGCCACATTGCGATGCAAAAAGCGGACAACAATCTACACTAGGCGAGGTTCTCAGCAAACTGAGATACGTATTTGGAGCAAGTACAATATAATATTTGATAAACAATAAATAAGATTATTAATGAATGTAATGCTGATATAAAAATATGTACTGAAGACAATGCGCAGCCACAGGGGATCGAAACGTGACCTCGTAATTGACGGGAAATATAAAAGCAAAAAAAAGATACAAGAGCATACCTACATTAAATTTGTAGAAGTGGTCAAACAGAATCAAGACCCTGGTAGGTAGAGTAGAACGTTGCATCTTTCTGTCCGTGGAGTGGAAAATCCTCGAAGACTTCTAATAGTACATTGTGATACAAGTGAGCTATGTTGATGATTACATCAGAGGCGGAATTGTCACGCGAACCGCAGGTGTGCGCGTGATAAGAGAGCCGAGGATGTAATTATCAAAGCTCACGCGTGTCATACGGCGTTTTTCTACACATTTGCGAGGAAAAAATCCTTTTCATAAAATGAAAATGTTACAGGCTCCTAAGTTGTTTCCTTTAGTTATTGATGACAACAGGTTTTTACTCACATATTTGTACATCTCCGAAGAAAGTACAGTGGCGTCAATTCTATTTATCACTTTTCTATTCACCAAGAGTCAACATTTTTAATAATAACCAAACACGCAAATTCAATGTTACAGATATTTGTAAAATTACTATTAATGGCGCGCAACTATTTTTTTTCGTGAAGTTCGCGCAGTGCGCCCGCAGCGAGGCTTAGATGAAATATCTAAACAGCCAATACAAAATAATATAAATACTTTCTTATTTAATATAAATTCATGTAAAATGTTATCAAAAGTAAATAGGTTTACTAAATGAAACGTTAAAATATCATATCCAAGAAGAAATAATCAATTAATTCACAAAAAGGGTTTAATTTGTTTAGTCGAGTAAGAATCCATTTGCCGAGAATTAAAAACAAACCTGTATAACCCAGTCAATTTAAGAATGCGCCGAGTCCATACATACACCTTGCTGCAAGGTGCCAACGTGTCTTAATCGGGATATAAACATAACTACACGAGTGTCGTAATGTTATAAAACACGCGTGTTTAATACCCAGGATTATGAGTCTAATAGCGGCACAATAAGAGGCACGTTACGAGCAAATGTGTTGAAAAGAAGGTTATTTAACACATTAATGCCCACATTAAATGTCTTTAAACCGCAATATAATACAAATCAAAGTGGTAGCACAGTTGCGGAAAATTATTCCTATGGTGCAAACGACTTCATCGAATAGCTGTTAACAAAGTTAATAGCGACTACTTAACGGTTGCCAGCAGTGGTTGCGGCAAGCATACTGTCAAACAAATACCAGATATAGGAACAGTCTCTGCCTTCAAATCACAAGGTGCATATTCGTATTACGACTGCGGCAAGGCGGAGCTTCTAAGGTAACAAAGAGTACGCAGAAAGACCAGTTAATGAGCAGGGGCACCGCGGGGCTATCAATTTACTCAAAATAAATATTTCCACGCGGAAGCAACCGCTGTGTTATTTCAACAGGCACCGCATTACCCCGCCGCAATGATTGCCGGCGAAAGGGCAATTTAGTCCTAGACTCTGTTAACTCTAAGCACGAGCTCAGAAATTGTAAAGAACTACCAAGTCGTGGTTTGAAGAAACGATGAAATAATAAATCAAAATAATAACAGTGATGCAAAGGGATTTATGGTGCGTCGAGGTAAATGAGGAAGTCTTATTATGAACGAAAATACCGACGTTATAAAAGTTATTTATAAGGAAACAGTAATTGTCGGTCGTAACTTGCCGGTACTGATGTCAGAAAATAAGATATCTGGGCATAAACACATAAAGTCATACCTATTGAGTATTCACGCTCAACTAGCTAACAGTGGCAAAACTACCAGAACTCATAGAGCTGTAATGTCGTAAATTAGAATTAAATTAGCCAATAAAACTGAGCTAATACTAAACTGTTATTAATGGTTTAATCTGGAATGATTAGATGTACAGATGAAACTGAATAATTTAACCGGTCAGGACCTAATAAGCATTAAAAGCCAATGCGGATTAAAAAGAACAAAGTAGGATGACGCAATTCTGCTCGTACCTATCCGAAGTACAAATAAAAACAAAATTAACAACGTATAAGTCTGCGTTGATGATACTTTCTAACAGGGACCGGAACCGGTTACCCTTATTGGGGTTTTCTATAGGGTAATTTTAGAAGTTGTTTTTAAAACCCTATCCATAATGGTAACCTTATGATAAGGTTACCTTACTGATAGGGTAACCCTATTGTGATGGTAAGCATATCGGATGTGGTAACATTAATAAAACCCCAACAAAACCCTATCTCGATAGGGTTTTGTTACGGTTACCTTATGGTTACCACATCCGATATGCTTACCATAACGATAGGGTTATCCTACCAATAGGTTACCTTATCATAAGGTTATCAAATTGATAGAGCTACCAAATTGATAGCCTGAAAAGGGGTTTTCTGGTCCTTGCTTTCTAATTACCTCAACAATGCGACGACAGCAGCTCAAAATAGTAAAATAAACTCAAATACTTAACATAGGCACACTCCAGTCATCACTTTATTAAAAAGTCTAAGGTCAAGTTTGATTAATGGTGCGTAATCTTATAATGTTCCGTCTCATTTGTCATCTCCGTTTTGAATGGCGTTATCATACTTAGAGAACGATCAGCTAAAACAAATTTGTGTTTAATGTATGACCAAATTGAATAAGATTATGTCTGATTTTAGGAGTGAATTTGGCACTAAGCTGTTTATGTTAATGTAGTCTAGTTTTCTGATGTAAATTAAGAACTGTATTCAATTCGTGAAATATACTGGTTGTTAAACCAGTATATATAAGTTACTTAGACTAAATAGTATTAATCTACCTACATAGGTACGATACCTACCTATATATTCATACACAAACTTTATTCGAATTTTATTTAGATAGGTTTTTTATGTACAGGTACGAACTTATTGTCCGAAGCCGAACCAAGGATAATATTTGGTTCGGAACAAAATTATATAAGTAACACGTTAGTATCAACACACTATTCACTAACTAAAGTATTATGAAATCAACTCGGTCATTATCATCATATCAGCCGAAAGGCGTCACTGCTGGACATAGGCCTCCCACAAAGAGTGCCAAAATGACTGGTCCTGCGCCACCCGCATCCAGCGGACTCAGTAATTATAATTAAATAATCTATAGATACCTTGCATTACATACATAGCTATAAAACATTCACACGAGTTGCTAACATCCAAATTTTAGAAAATCAATAAAAAATAATTAAACTACAACACAAATACAATAACAATAAACTTTGCACCAGATGGATAAGTTATCGTTAAAGTTACGCTTAGTAGCAATCAGTAGTCCTAACATAGGTATTGGTTTCGTAGTATATGAGACTTGCTACATTGTAAAACAGTAACTATAAACATTAAGAATGACCACTGCAACAAATGACTATTGTAAACTGAAGCTTGGGGCCATACAATAATTCGAAAGCTATCTTTCGGCAATAAAATATTATTTGTATCTGTTATTCGCACATGTATGGATTACAGATGATCGGCGAGCGAAAGCGGGGATTTCTATATTTAAAGGGAATGATGATAGAATCTGAAACAACGTACGTTAAAAACATACTTAAATATGTATATATAAAAAAAATTACAGCTAAATACTAAGATTTGCGATTCAAAAAGTACAGTCAACTACAATAGCACGAGTTCATGCTTCGTTGATTAAACAAGTAAGTGACCTTTGGAAATAGATGGTTTGCCTATAATTATAAACCAATTATATGATTTTACGTTAAAAGGTTTTGATTCTAAATAATTGCTTTCAGGAATTATGAATCATGCAATGAACATGGCGTAATTATATATATAGGCGACCAAAATTAGTTTTATTTCTACTTTGAGATGGTACTCAAAAAATTCAATAGTTTATCTGGATAACAGCTAACGGCATCGATCGATAAAACATATTTCATTCACACCTTTGTCATGGTTATCATGTCTAACTGATAAGTATAGTTCACTTTATGGCAACATAAACATTAGATTAACATACCAGTTTATGCTTTTCCCATGTCTACGGAAGTAAATCGAAACACCCATGAGAACCTACACGCCATTACTATGATCTGCATTAAAGTGTTTTGTACCGTTGATTATTATAGCCTATTACAACACCTTTGATTCAAGTGCGAATGAAATAATTAAAACCTAATGATGTACTTATACACCCATTGGCAGTTTGAATTACGCATACAGTCATGTTTAAATACATATGTTTTCCGGAGAGGGAGGAGAGTAACTAAAGCGACTCGCATCGCCTAAAAAGCTAATTTTAAGAGTGTTTTTGTATAACATTTTCTCAAATCCAATAATTACCACTATTTGATAGATGAAATAAGTTTATATATATATATAATTATTTTACAAAACTATGGGTTCATCTGCAAAAGATACAATATCAATCATTTTCTTACCATTTTGCTTTTATCATTTCAGTTGTCTTGTTTTTTTACCATTTGTGTTATATAGTCCGGTGGACAGCCAAGTATACTCGAGAGCCAGAATAAACCGGGTACACAATCTAAAATTCTAGAATGATATAAATATTCATAGGTTTCGGGAAGCTAAGTTTACAACTACAAGGATATGTTTAATTCACATAGCATGAGTCACGATTAAATGCTATAGAAATAAATAAACTCAGATTTAATTATTACGATACCTAAAACGCGTAAACAAAGACAAAACTATAATCAAGACTTTAATAATTATTACAGATTCCGCAACATGCATCCTTAAGCATATGCAAAGTCCTTAAGCTAGCATCTAATTTATTCAATGACTTCAGAGAAAAGATAAGAAATACGGCTCCTGGTTTTGGCTTACAAGAAACTATCGTGGGATTACAATAAACGTGATTAGCAAGAATTTAGCCGTATTTACAATGTTAGGATGAAGATCACGCGTAAGGATCTACTGCGATCCAAGTTGAAGACAACACGGCTACTTACCCAAACCTTTAGGTCGGGCATCTACCAGAGCTGCGCTAAACTATGTTTCCATACAAGTGGCACCTAGCTGCGAGGTATAAAATATGTGAAAACACAGCTCAGAGTGCTATTGAAATTTACGGGTTCAATTTTGGTGAACTGCTAGAACACTATATCACGATAAAAATTTCGAAATGAACCATGCCACCGAAGTAGCTATCTTGCATATTTCCTGTTTTTAGGAAAGTTTTTTTTCAAAGAGTAAAACGGGACCCTATTACTAAGACTTCGCTGTCCGTCCGTCCGTCTGTCTGTCACCAGGCTGTATCTCAAGAACCGTGATAGCTAGAGAGTTGACATTTTCACAGATTATGTATTTTTGTTGCCGCTATAACAAAAAATACTCAAAACAAAATAAAATAAATATTTTTATTGATAATGTACGGAACCCTTCGTGCGCGAGCCCGACTCGCACTTGGCCGGTTTTTAGGGTTCCGAAGCCAAATGGCAAAGAACGGAACCCTTATAGATTCGTCATGTCTGTCTGTATGTCTGTCTGTCTGTCTGTCCGTCCGTATGTCACAGCCACTTTTTTCCGAAACTATAAGAGCTATACCTACTGTTGAAACTTGGTAAGTTTACCATATATGAATTGCTTTATACGCTTCAACATATTAGTAGATGTATTATGTGAACCGCATTAAGATTTTCACACAAAAATCGAAAAAAAAACAGTACCTATGTTTTGGGGGTCCCCATACTCAGAACTGAAACTCAAAAAAAAAATTTCATCAAACCCATATGTGTGGGGTATCTATGGATAGGTCTTCAAAAATGATATTGAAGTTTCAAACATCGTTTTTTTCTGTTTTTTTGTAGTTTGCGCGAGAGACACTTCCAAAGTGGTAAAATGTGTCCCCCCCCCCCTGTAACTTCTAAAATAAGAGAATGATAAAACTAAAAAAAATATATGATATACCTACATTACTGAAAATTGGTTTGAACGAGATCTAGTAAGTAGTTTTTTTTTAATACGTCATAAATCGTAAACCGCAATTTGTTTTACAGAACTTGGCTTGGCCGCTTTTTTATATACTACGGTGGTGGCAAACTGGTATATACGGTCTGCCTGATGGTAGACACCGTATTCATTCATCATCATTCATTGGTCATTTGGAAATCAATCTAAAAAAGAATTAAAAATATCGCAAGCAATACTTCACTTTTACAGATACGGTCATGAAAATATGGAGCTATAAACTTTTGTTTGAGTCTTATATTCCAGACACAACTGGCTACGTAGGTATCTCAGAGCATAGAATATTAGAGAGAGGACAAGCCGCCGGCGGCCGTGTCGCAGCTGTATGGTCAATGGGCATACACTGCCATACTGTGCACGCGTGCTGATCGCAGAGAATATTACGTTTTTTCCCAAAATGCCTGATATGATGCGCGTTTATTGTCAAAAAAGCGTGTAGGTATACAAGTGTGTGTGTTTTAGATGTGTGCGTGCTTTGTCTTGTCAATTACTTGGGCGTGGTGTGGGTTAATGTACTTGCGACAGGCTCACTCTATACAAATCGGCCGGCATGTCCGATTTCCTTATATTCATACATCTGTGGTAGGTATGTATACATTACTCATAGTCGTGAATGTACATCAAGAGAAGAACGAAGAGGCCACTTCGCGGCATGCGTCATGCGTTTAAAAAAACAAAATTGTCCAGGACTTTTCGAGCTCGACTGTACAAGTTACGAAGTACCTTATGTGCTATTTCACTGTAAACTATTCAGGTTGACAGCTCAGTCGTGCGCTACAAGTGACAGCCGACCCTTCAAGCGATTCTAAGCATAAAGGGAACACACCAGGAACGAAGCCGATAGGACCATAAACCTGTAAAAGTTATAGGTTGCAACGTTTGTTCCGATGCAATCAATTAATAACAGGTGGTACACTAGTAGTCACGATAGAAATTAAACTGGGTTACTTATTGCATCAAAGGATTGACCTAAGAGTGAGGTCCGGTCACAAAGGAGGTTATAAGCCGTAATTTAACTCATTTAGCCCTTATTAATACCACTGATTATTATTTTCTGTTCATGCTTAGCATTTTAATCTATTGGTACTTAGTGGCGCTGTGAGCTGTACAACTCGCAAGCCAATGTTTAAAAAAGTTTTTTTTTAATTTTCAATGTTTAATGCGACAAAAAAATATTACTATCGAACCTGCTCACAAAATTTGACGAGAATCGGTTAAACAATGCGACCTGTAGAGTAGAACAGCTGGACAGGCGAAAGAGTTTGGCTCATGCTGAAGCAGAGAACTTCGTTCGCTTGGCTCGCTCGTTCAATAAATCGTAAATGATTTGATTAGCCAATTTCGATATTCGGTTACAAAGGGCATGCTGTAGCAGTGAGCATTTTGTGATGTGGAGAGATGATAAATCAGCTGTTGCGGGGACAATCCCACGGAGTCAAAGGTACCGACGAAGTCGTACATCAACCATCATGTTGTGTATCAAGAAGTAATCTTCTTAATCGATATTTTTTATCCATGTCGTCTCATCGATCGGGTAGGTTTTATTAAAAACGAGTTATTAAAAGAGTACGCAAATAAATGCGTAGGTACAAACGTCTTCCCTATCACCCGACCCATGATGTTTAGTACGAAGTCGAGATACTGTTCACCACTTCTGTTGTGTCTACGTCGTGATTCGCAAACGCTTCGCCAATTTAATATATTGACAGTGCTTAGCTTTCTATAGCGTCATGAAGACAAATAGAAGAAAACCAAGCGCGGTACAAATCTAATACTTAACTTTTTAAGAAATATACGCCTAAGTCGTGATTCGAGGCCTCAAATAAGATCAAATTAATTTGAACGTTCAATGTGAAATGTTTAGTGAATACAAATTCTGTTTTGGAGTATGGATCATTGAGCAGTCACTGAAACGGATTTTAGTCCACAAATTGTGATGCTTTAATAGAATAATCGATTCATTCAATTAATATCTACAGTTAGCTATCTGCGAAGTGAAGCGTGAACATGATTTAAATAGCGGCATCGGAGTTCAAAAAACCGACTTATAAAGAAAAGGGTGTAAGTTTATATGAGGCCCATATGTTCTTGGAACCTTGGCGAGATAAGCGACAGAATGCCTGTGGTTGATGAGTGGCCGAGGGGAAGATAACATGCTTGGCTATTACTATATATTACACGCACACGTTATAAAACATGTTTAGTACCTTTACTGCTATATATACCTATATGTAAAATTAACATGAGTCGCAGGGCCTATCGGCGCAGAGACTAAATTAATATAAAAAATTAAAAAGTGCACTGAACTAAAAATTAAAATCAATTCACGACGATTTATTTTAAATCGCGTACCCAGGAGAAAAATCCGAAGAGAAACGAAAACAGAACAAAAGGTGATACAAAATACTTATAAACAATGCCAGTTGCGCAATTTGCTTAAAAATAGTATCTAACAATGCACACGCGAGGATGTGCAAGCCATTATTGAGCGTTCAATGCGAGAACTCGCTGCAAACGGCGGGAGATGTGATCGGGAAAACAAAAACAAGAAAACTAAACACTGCCGCAACTGCAGAGGCAAAAAACATTTCAGACGCACGACTGAGATGCGCACAAAATACCATATTTTCGTTATTCCATGCACCTTATCAGGTATATGGCTATACTCGGCTACGCTACGTCGCCGTTACTTAGGTAACCAGTCTAAAGTGGCCATTACGGCATCCATCTTCGTAACATGAGCCTAAGTTACATAAAAGTGCACTTGATCGATCGAACCGCAAAAACTGGTGCAGACGTTGTCACACGATGAGTTGCAAGACTAACCGTTAGTACGAAACATTGTCGACACGGAAGAACGCAGGGAAGACAATAGCTCAGAGTGAAAAAGAGACTAATTGAGGAACGGCGACTGATGACGACAACGATTACCGCAAGCCCTGTTAGAACGGGACCAGCTTTTGTGGGCAATCCCGCATGAACATGGACAGCTAGCCTCCGCAAAAACTGCGCTCCGTCGAACCATGTACGTCTGGATACAGTTTTTACTAAAGGAAACGTCGCTTGAAAACTAAACGGAAACACCTTTCCTAGCAGGCTTTCTATTGTAACGTCCACTATCGGCACGATTCCGTATTGTCTCAGGCGTGGAACTTATAGCATGCGCTCAGTTGCATAGCACTCGAATTTATCTCCAAAGGCAAATAGCACCGTTTACGGGTAGTCGCCAGTCGCCGGCATTGCGCGGGCCAATTACGTGCCGGCGAAGTATTCATTACATGGGAGATGCTGAGTAAAATGTATAGGCGCTCCCACAGCGGTCGGATAAGCGTAACGTACGATCGTGGCCTTATCTGGCTATCGGCTCCCTGGTACATAGCACGTGCCTTTGCATACGTAGATGCTGCGGCGTCGATAGCCGATATCGTCGGATGCTGCCTGTCCCCACGGGACAAACACCAGCCGCATGCACTGGAGAGACCGCTGACTCGTTCAGATGGAAATCTCGAGCCGATTCGCTTTCTAGTGTTCTATTTTGAGGATACAATTTAAGAGAACATTATGTACGCGCCGCTACTATAAAAAGTAAATTGTAGTTTATTTTTGATGTTCTAAGGATAATGGTTACTCTTTAGGTACTTATAGATGAACGTCTTGGTAACACCGTAACACCTAAACAAGAAACATAGACCCGTATAAAATAAAACAATGGAAAGAAATCCGCGGCGAGCGTGATTCCTATCTCATTGCCGGATAATCTGCACAATGTAATGGAAGTAGCTTAGTGTATCTATTCTGGCCAAACAATTGTTTTACTATGTGGTTCAAATATACTTAGGATCGAATGTGCAGACAACTTCATTCGCTGCCTGATAATTTTAGAATTTCCAAGTAGCAAACATTTCTGACTATATACGAGTATTTTTTGTAAACCCAAGGTATTATTTTGACGCAGTGGTATATTTTAATGATTTCAATGATACAATACGTTGGAAAAAACCGAACGTGCAGAAAGAAAAGTCCTATGTTTTTTTGAATTGTGTAAGAGATCACACACGTATTTAACATACCTATATCAAAATAAGCAAGATAAGAGGTAGCAGTGCCTCCAGTTATATTGCGTCAACAATGCTTCAAAGATTTAAAAAAAACGGCCAAGTGCGAGTCGGACTCGCGCACAAAGGGTTCCGTACCATTGTCTTTAAAAATATTTATTTTATTCTGTTTTTAGTATTTGTTGTTATATAGCAGCAACAGAAATACATCATCTGTGAAAATTTCAACTGGAACTACGAGTATCACGGTATCAGTGAGATACAGCCTGGTGACAGACAGACAGACAGACAGACAGACGGACAGCCGAGTCTTAGTAATAGGGTCCCATTTTACTCTTTGAGTACGGAACCCTAAAAACGACTGCCTCATAGCACTTTTACATCGTACCTATAGAAAATCCCATGCCCAGAAAATATAAGCGATCATTAACAGATTTTGTATTGCAGCTAGTTCTGTAGGCGACCTCTGATAGAATCTAAGGAAAATCTATGTGCGTTTAGGTCGTAATTCACGCGTATAATACGAGTGGACCGGCCGAGGGGTACAGGTTTAATATGCGATAAATTCAATTTATCTTATTATAGGATGGTAATGGTACGTCGTATTCGTGAGACATTAGCAGTCTTGTATAGACTGACTAGGAACTATTGTGTACAGATTTGAATACTATTGAGGAACAGTCGAAACACTAACCCCCTTATTCATAAAACTGTACAAACCTCTGGTAACCAAATAGTGTAGATATTGTCCCTTTGCCACAAACATAATATGTATAATAATAAGTCAAAGTGACAGCCCCTGGACAAAAAAAAATTAACGATATTTTAACTAAAATAGGTTTGATGTACAGTCGCTATCACATACATAGGTACACTCTAGGTGTTCAAAAATATCGGCACATGCACTCTAATACCTTGAAAATAGAGGTGTGTTCCGATGTTTGTGACGTGCTTGTTTGCTCCGATGTATGTGATGGCGACTGTACCCTGAATCCCATAAATTCCAATCCTGAATGCAAATCAGTTTTACCGGTGTTCTTTCAACTGAAACAATCTCAATATTTTACTAATATAACGAGGCAAGTTTGTTGACGATGAGTTACTCTTTCTCGCGATAACTGCCGCTTGGATTTTGATGAAATTTTCAAGTAGGTAATATCTTATTATCAGATTCACATATTTCACTACGTCCGCTTGACCTTCTATGCCCCCGATCGATAATGGGAGAACATTAGGGGATGATTTTTGGGATAAAACATATCATATTTTTCCCAAATTAGGTCGCTTTTGTGAGAGTTAGTTAAATCCTAACTTCAACCATCTAAACTTTCACATTTATTGAACGAGCCAGCGAAGCGAACGAAGTTCTCCGTTTCAGATTGGGCAAAAAGTATTTCGTATGACCGGCGTCTGTCCGGCTCTACAGATACGCAGTCATACAGGTCCGCATTTCTCAACCGATTACAATTTTTCTATAGATTAAGTTTTTGTAAAAAAAATCCAGCTTTCGAGTTCTACAACTCACAGAACCGATAGGCTAAGCTAGCTAGGCATAGAGCTATATAGGTATAACATGTATAGATATGTAGGGTTTACACGCGTACGAAATCGCGGACGGAAGCTAGTCTCACATAAATCCTGTTACGCACGAGGTATTTCTACGATTACTACAAACCGGATAAAAGTTCCGCGTTGCCAGGAACCAACTTGTTTTGTCTCATTTTGATACTTTTCGATACGCAGGCCGTTTATCACTCCAAACAGGGGCGTGGTTATGCCACGTTTTTCTCGATACAAAATCGAAATAAACAAACTAAGGGCGTGGCGTGTTAAACCATCTGTAATCGTTTGTACAACATATACACTTAAGAGTCCCTGGCACGGTCAACTCAAGTCGACCCACCTGACCGTAGTTTGGTTCTCATTTTTAAATCGGCAAACTGGAGTAACATGAAACTATTTAGAGCATTTACATAAATTGGGATCTGCCTGCCATATAACTAGGTCGTCAACTAGTTTCTATATATAGATAATAGCAAAAAAATAAGCCATTAGAGACTTTGTGTAAAAAACGTTCTACTCGCTGTATTTTTTTTCTATTTTAATTTCTAGCAACACTAGCTAGTTTCCGACCTAAATATGAGGGATCCCACTGTGTATACAAAGTTTCATGTTATTCTAGCATCTTGTTTTAAAATGAGAATCAAACTAGGTTGGTATGGAGGGTGGTTTTTTTTGCATGGGAACGTAACCGTTATTTTTCGTTCTTTGTTAAAATAATTCATTTTCTAATTGGGCAATCTAATAATACGCACTTGTTACCTCAAACAAAACACAACTGAGTCCTACATATAAAGTATAAAATAGTTCGAGATATGTGGTTATTACGAGGTTTTTGCAAAAAACAGGTTACAATCCTTGGAGTGGAGCGTCCTGGCGACCCTTAAGTAACATTTTATTGACCTACAATGAGGTTTAAAAATGTTTACTTAATATTTGAAACATTTACGATTGATCACAACAGGGACGTGACTGAGGTATGAGCTTAGTGAAGTAATGATGCAATGAATATCGTGTAACCTTAGAATAATAACGCCTAGAAACGCAGTTCACGCGCAACGGTGAAGCCACCAAAACTCGGCCATAAATGGCCCAGTACGCCGATCGGTGGAACAAAATTGGTGCGTTTGTGTGCGTATTGGCGCGTGTGAATACGAGTTGATCACAACTACATGAATCCATTTTATGCCTCACGCTTGGCGCGTCAGCCGTATGAAACTATCATTCTAGGCGTTATTATTCTAAGCGTGTAACCCTTTCACAAATTACATTATTTTTCTTTACAACACTAAAAAAAAATACAAATGTACCATGTAATAATGTGTATGTGTAGATAGGTATCTATAAAAGTTCCTATCCAAAATTTAATTTTTGGTACAAGCTTTTATTGCCGACTGTTCTTTTCTGCATACCATCATTAACTACTTATTGAGACGATTCTAAACTCGATGGGGTTGTGTCGTTTTATTGCGTAGTTCCTATGGCCACCTTCCAGCTCCTGCATCAGATCAGCTCCAAGTCAGCATAATATTGCATTGTCATGCGATATACATAATGCTTGCAAAATTTCAGCTCAATTGGATAACGGGAAGTGACTGAAAAATGGATTGCAAATTTTGACGGACAACTTACTTACATACATACATACGAACAGTGCAAGTTAGTAATCCCCCCGCTCCTCTGTCCGATCGTCTGTATCACCGACATTGTGTATGAGTGTTCGACGCTGCGTTCAAGTGTCTGAAGAAGAATGCTGAAATATGACGCAACTCATAATAGACATGCGTTGACACCTGTCATCGATAATATCGAAGTTATAGTTTGTTATGGGCACAAGTCATACTAAAGCCCTTAACATTATGCAATATACTTGTAGCGTGTATATCTAATCTGCATTAAAGCGATTGCTTTCTTCATCCAGTGTTCCTATTGAGTTTAATATTAATATACTTATTTATTCATCTATACTAATAATATAAAGAGGAAAAGTCTGTGAGATTGTACAGCTTTGTAAGTTTGTATGTAATGGGTTATCTCCAGAACCTCCGGACCGATTTCAGAAATTCTTCCACTTGTGTATCTTCCACTCGTACAATGGACTTTCTGGATGGTCATATGCTAAGTTTTATCCCGCGGGTTTGCCTGCGTTCTTAGCACTTCGCGGGCAAATGCGCGTAGGTAGCTAGTTAATATTAGAAAGTTTGTGTGTGTAGCTTTGTGGGGTTTTAGCTTTGTACGTGTGTCTTCGGGGTTGCTCTTCGGAACTACATCTGATGTCAAAAATTATTATACCAGTGTGTACGCGGGCGGAGTCCTCGTGCAGCGAACAAGTTAGTAAGGAAGCAACCTAATGATACCAACTCAACAGCACGAATACTTCAATTTCTCATTTGTCAAGGCAACGGAAAGCCCTAGGCGTATGCGATGTCACCAGGCCCCGTGGGCGGAAGGCCTATCGAGCGCGTCGGATCTCCTACGTCCAGTACATCGCGATACGCTTCCTTGCTCACGTCCTACGCATGGCAATTAAGAACACTACACAGTCTACATGTAAAGGGCGTAACTTGGTACAAAAATCACAACGCCAGAGACTTTTGCGAAAACACTCCGCATAGGCAATGGGGCAACGGTTACGGAATTCATAACGTTTTACATCTTCCACGGTATAAACTCGTACTTGAGGGTAATGCAGTATCAATTTGATGACTATTTTATGAATTCGATATGATACTTTGTAGCTTAACGATACGCGGTAGAATTTGTCTCTTAGATAGTATGACGCAGTTTATTTCAACTTGAAAGTAACATTTCAATCGTATAACTGTATACCTATGGATATTGTTGATGTGTTGAAATATTTCTTCGAAACGTTGCTTGATATCTAAATATTAAAGTTTGTTCAAAACGGTTTTACCTTCTCGCGAAAATGTGGTGGTACCAGTGGTTTGGCCTGTGTTACGCACGTGTAAAATGTGCCTAGCACCTGAAGTTTACTATTACATGCACTTAAGGTGGTTCGATTGCCATACAAAACGTTATTTGACATTCGCAGGCTAACGGCGTGTTATTTTAAGACACTTATGTAACACACTTTCATAAATTGGCTTCCAATTTGCACCAAATTCCTCCTTTCCTAGAATAAACTTGTATGAACTAGGTAGATTAATTTGAGAAAAATCGTTTTTCCAAAACATCACGTCCCAAACCAATTTTTCAACTTAATCTAGTTTATACAAGTTTATTCTAGGAAAGGGGGAATTTGGCGCAAATGGGAAGCCAATTGGTGAAAGTTTGTTACATAAGTTTCTTAAAATATCACGCCGTTAGCCTACGAATGTCAAATAACGTTTTGTATGGCAATCGAACCACCTTAAGACTCCCTAGGAAGCGCGACACAATACAGACGTAGTTAGACTTTCATTCTAAAACGGCGTGTTGGAATAACACGAAACTTCCTATACACAAGAGGATGCGCTATCTAGGTCGGAGACTTCTAGTGCTAGAAATTATAATCCAAAAAAAATTGGGAGTAAAGAAGTGTATGAAACTTTTTTTTTTTTTTGACCTCGATTTGGCGGATCCCGGTGTGTACCTATACAAAGTAACATGTTACTCCAGCATGCCATTTTAAAATGAGAACCAAACTGCATTTGTATGGAGAGTCGAGCTTCCTGGGAATTCTTAATCTGTCTTATGGATTAACAAGGCAAAAACAAGAGCAATACAAATAATATGCGAGTTCCAAATAACAAATAATACGCGCACACAAAGGCGCGTGTGGCATTTCACAGCTTTGCATTTTAAGAACGAAACATTTGACAAATCGCCGCCAATAAATAGTAGATTGTACAACGAGTGCATAAAACGAGCCATTTTACCTGAGAAGTTTATATCCACCCGAGCCACCGGCGAGGATGGATAGTTAAGTCGAGGGGCAAAATCGCTCATTCATGCTCGAGTTATACACACTGCTTTTCACTTCGATTGCGAGAAAATAACAAATACTTATTAGCAAAGTTTAATAAAATAATAGCTCATTCCCGCCAATTTAAAAATAAGTATTGTTACAGTAATAAATTATAAATATTATAACCCTTACCATATATGTATATATAACCACCTTAACACTCTCTCTCTCTCTCACTCTTTCTCTCAAACACACACACACAAACACACACACACACACACACACACACACACACACACACACACACACACACACATAATGTAAACAAAATTGTAAGTAATATTAAAATAAGCAAAGTTGATGTAACGTACCTAAAACTAACTATACTTGTATAAAAACTTTGATACGAAACTGAGTCCTGTAACACAGGGTTTCCTAGCTCAGGACGCAGGGTCGTGATTAGCATATTGTGTATCTTTTTTTTGTCCAATAAACTTTTTTCATTTTCATTTTCATTTTCAATTAACTTTTTAAAAATTTTATGTTTAATTTTCGACACCTGATACTAGTTCAGATACATTTAATGTTTTGATAATACGTTTTTAAATAATAATTCAGTTTTGTTTTTTCTGGTTTTATAAATCTTGTAAACACAGTAAGTGATATTGATGAAAGCATATCAAATAAAATAACGAGTTTATTCTACGAAGTTTTATTGTGCGTGTGGCTGTTAGGCCCAATTATCTTAGTCGTCAAAAAAATACATTGTGCACTAGAGCATAAAAATTACATTTTGTGCAGCTTAAATCCAGCACAAAGGCGAACTTTGCAGGCATGAGAAGTGCATAAATTATTGAAGCCATTGACGCTACGTCAAGAATAGTCACTAAAACTTAGTGAATAGGACCCATAAGAACTCAGGGAGCGTTTATCCCGGTCTCCCCTATAAATAATTAGATTTCTTGCGTTCACAGTCGATTGAGCGTTTATTTTCGTTCGCGCCTTGTTTGGCGCTTGTTACGCGCCTCCGATATCAGCCGTAACAAATTCTCTCCGGGACGGGTACACGGCAATCTGCAACCCGATCCCGGCTCTGGGTCTGGATGCTGAGACAGATGAATATCGTGAGATTGTTTGGATTATCGAAATAGGGTTAGGTTATTTCGCTCTTGTTTACACCAGAAGGGCTAAAACAATTAGGTCATATTCAATGCGTTTGGATGGCAATATGTCGACCATAAAACCAATCTTGAGAAACTGAGCAGCGATTTTGAGTCATCTGTCAAATTGTATTAATCTATCCGCATGAATGTCAGTACCTAATTAAGTAAATTTCCTGATTTGTTCATGCTGATCCTCAATACTCTTGAATGACATTTTTAGGACGCTTTCTCCAATGTAACTGTAGTACCTACCTATATTTTTCACCGGCCTACCTACAATGTTAGATTTACACACATGTGCCGGACGGAACACATGGAATCGAAAAAGCAAGTGCTGTACAATCCAATTTACATACGTATTCATTTAAAGTCGTTTGGAATAATTCCACATCTAATAAAATGAAAATAAAAGTTCCAATTACTCAAGCAAATCAGTCTTACTATTCTGCTATGTAATTTGCAATATTTTTACTGCCTTCTATTTACATTCTTTTTTATGTGCATCGTTAGCACAAATATTTATACGAAGATGTTGAGATACGATCTAATGATTAGTAATGGACGTACCCTGGCGTACATAAGGCTATAACTCAAAGCTAACCGGGCATATATTTTGGTTAACTGCATATATCTTACGACCAATGGGTTCTGAGATATATTAGGAACGTGTACCTAAGAGCAAACGTTGCTTAGGGCTTAGAGGCGTAGGCGGCAACCTGCCTCCTTTAACCAGACAGGAGTTGCGAGCCAGGTGGATCGCCAACCAGTATAATCGTATTAAATTACAGGTATAAAACCGCATTTTATTATGCCTGAATGTCTAAAAATTGTCCTAGAACTGTTTTAATCTATGAACTAGGCTTACTATTATCATATAAGAGACGTTCTCTTTGGTTATTGCGGTTTTCGTAGAATTTATGGAAGTATGTATGTAAATGTATACCTACTATACGTACACTGTCTTTAAGCATAATGTTAATTTTGTAGATAACCTTTCTCTCTGAATAACATATTTTTCACATAATGGCTTCTATACAATTTTAATGAATAATTACGATTGCAAAGAAATACATTTTCAAAAAATCATTTATTTACTCTGTCGCATACAAATATATATTTATAATCGTCAATTTAGGGAACTCTTGACTTGTATGGTTCTCAAATGCGTCGAAAGTGTCGAAACTAAATCCCTCTTAGTTGTACGCGACGGTCCACACAAGTTGTTGCCCAGTTGTTACGTAATATATTAATGCATTGACTGCATTGTCTTGAATCTTCACGCATGTTCACTATAATAGGAACTTGTCCGTGCCGAGCAAGAGAATACGGTGTCTACAATAGTTCGTGAATTGGCGAGAAATTTACTAGTGTTCACGTCTGTCAGCGTGTCGGTTTGATAATTGCAGTCTTTGAAGGTAATACTTGACCACAGAAACACATGTTTGGACATATTGACTCTATAATAAATTTTACGTCATACCTGGCCATAAAGTAGGAATTACCGCACGCTATGCGTGCGGAAAACCCCACTTCCTGGCCAGATAGAGACGTAAAATGTTGTACTTCCCACGGGCGGTAATAAAGAAAGCCTCAGAGCGCATATTTATCGCCCTTGCCTTCGGCTCGGGCGTCAAATACCTGCGATCTGAGACATTCTTTGTTTAACCGCCCTAGGTAAGTAATGTACTATTACCACCGTTTGTTTACATTTTATTTTATTTAATAATTTACATCACAGGCTTACAGTAAACAACCAAAGCGCGTTAGGACTTAAAAATAATAAATATAGTACATGACACATGACAGTTATATACATTATACAAACAAATAAAACAAAAGTAGCACTAACTAAATATTAGTCCATATACAGCACTCATTTTAGTAAGCAGGCTTTGCCAACTGTCTGCAAACACATCGGCATCCTGCCTCAGCACCAGCTCATTGAGCAGCGCCGACGCACGAACGCCATTTAAGTATATGTATGTTTAAGTAAGTAGGTATAGTTTTTTGGGTTAGCTGTTGAAAACTATAAAATCGGGCTTTACTTTTACTAAACCTATTAAAAAAGTAAGTAAGTAGGGAACTTACTTACTTAGTACGTACTTTTTAATTTAAATTCGTTTACTAAACCTACGCTTCGGCAAGTTTCGTAGATAGATAGTAGCGATTTTTTCACACTATGACTATCATCTCTATTTATGACACTACCCGATTGTACGTTCGAAACCCAAAATACTGGATGATATTTGTATTTATACGTATTTATGTAATTGTGCTTTAATAACACGTTACTTATTGACGAATTAATACCAGACGTTTTACAACGGTACTAAATCGCTACTACATTTTAAGTAACACTGCACTTCAAATGTACCAATATAAAATACTTTGTGCTGTACAGTTACATACTAAACAAACAAGATTCTTCAAAGATAAATACAATCACGTCCATTATTTAATGTCGTCTACAGTTTACTGAAAATAGGTACCTAATTAGAGTCAATATGCAAATGTTCTGAGTTTCCAAATGACGCCAAAGCTGCTAAAACTACCATGTAGTGTGGAACAAACTTGCTTGGCTTATTAAAATTCCAGTGCAACGGGCTGTGGCAATAAATAATTAATTGTCAATAAGCGAGAAGCGAACGGTAATCTCTATCTAGAATCAAGATGCACAGTTCATCGCTGAATAACAGAAGGCTCGCTGAAAGATGCGACATCTAGGGAAAACATGCCAAGTTAACCTGTATAAAACCACTATAAACGGTTTCTAAACGAGCTTTTTAGTTGTTATAGATATTTACCGCCAATTTATTATACTGGAGCGTGAACGTGGTCGCTCACTATGGACCTCATAAGAAAGCTCAACGTTACCCAAAGAGCAAAGGAGAGGGCTATGCTGGGAGTTTATCTGCGTGGTCGCATCAGAAATGAGGCTATCCGCAGCAGAACCGAGATAACCGATAGGTATAGCCCTCCGAATCGCTAAGCTTAAGTGGCAGTGGGCGGGCAACACTGCACGTAGAACCGATGGCCGTTTGGGCGGAAAGGTTCGCGAGTACCGGAAGGCTCAGGCGTGGGTAGACCTCCCACAAGGTGTACTGATGAATGGATGCGGGTGGCGCAGAACCGGCCATTGTGGCACTCTTTGGGGGGGTATGTCCAGCAGTGGACGTCTTTCGGCTGATATGATGATGATGATGATGAAGCGCGCCTAAAACACTCATTATAAATTTAGTAAGCAAAATTTAAGTAGCAGACCGCAAGGATTTACTTAGCTTTTTTTTTTGAGGAATAAGAAATAACTCTTGTCGGGGAGGCAAAGTCAATAATAAGAATATAAAATAAATAGAAGCACCGAGCGATGTTTTAAAAACATCGTGACTGCGACATTTTTATACCGTAGCAAAAATGTTGTCGTAAAATTTTCGAGGAGATTTATGTCGTTATAAACGTCTCTTTTCCATTGCCGTTAACGCTCTCCAGCACCGCGATGCGTAGTAATTAAGCGTAGGTAGAGGTCTAGTTTCGTAACGGGTGATCGGCGGGGTGAGCCGCATTAACGCGTAGCGAATAACAGCCCAGGACGGCCAGTTTTCCATTTTCCCCTTTTAGGTAAATATGAAGTGCGATATTGCCGGCCAGTCTGTGTGCTTTGACAGCGCTGTCGGCGCGACGACAGAATTCCCCGGTTCGTAAGCGGTGTTTAACCAACACTGACTAATTGTACGTTACGGAGTATCACCTGTAGTGCGCAGTCGCATGCGCGGCGTGTCTGTTTTCAAACCTCATTAGCTATAGTTTATGCTCTTTTGTTACATTATTTAGGTTCATGTTTGGGTATTTGCTGTATTTTTTTAAAAGCTACTGCGGATAGGCTCATTTCTGATGCGATCACGCAGAGAAACTCCCAGCATAGCCCTCTCCATTGCCCTTTGGGTGACTTTGAGCCTTCTTATGAGGCCCATTGTAAGCGACCACGTTTCAGTGCCATATGTCATCACCGGCAACACACACTGGTCAAAGACTCTCGTCTTGAGACACTGCCGGTGGCGCAGGACCGGTCATTTTGGAACTCTATAGGCCTATGTCCAGCAGTGGACGTCTTTCGGCTGATATGATGATGATGATGATTAAAAGCTTACTAAGCGTTTAATACGCCGTTGGTTCTTGGTAAATCATTAGAGCCATCTTCTCTAATTAGACCTTGGTTCGAGAGAGAGTCCCTGACCTGGCTACTGGGTAGAGTGATTTTTTTTTATACTACGACGGTGGCAAACATGTTTACGGTCTGCCTGATGTTAAGCTGGTACCGTCGCCTATGGACACTTGTGACTCCAGAAGAATCACAAGCGCGTTGCCGACCCTTTATTCACTTACCGCTTTACTCGTATTTTCGTCTGTCTCGGTGACAGTGTGCAATCAGATTGTGTAAAACAATGCAATCCCAAACGAGTCGAAATAGTCGGTAGTAGTTAAATAAAAGCTTGTCACAATAGTGACATTTTTGGCAGAAACGTGTTTTTGCAGAAAAAACAGCAGAAACGAACGTTGAAGCATCTCAATTTCTGAACGAAAAACTGAATAAAATAATGGAAGTCATTCTGTACTACCGGTCACGTCATCTGCAGAAGGGTTCATTTTGGGATAATTTAGTAGCGGGCAATGCAAATTAAAATACAATATTTATGGTGTTTCCCGAAACTGTAACTTCATGTCGTAGGAATCCACATATGTATTAGTCGAATCAGAAAACGATAAAATATGTATGTATGTGTCTAAGATATCGGTTACACGCTAATTCTGGCGTCAGTTCAGTCCATCAGACTGACTAGAGCCTAGATAATGATCGTGTAACCCTTGTGAATGACAGAAAACTGACAGCAGACAGTCTGTCAGTCCGAGGGTTACACGATCATTCTCTCATCAGTTTGATCAGACTGATGGACTGAAATGGCGCCAGAATGAGCGTGTAACCGATGTCTTATAAGCAGAGCCCGGATTTTTCACGGCAAAACAAAACACTATCGTAATCTAGCCAGTGATAGAAACATTATTTTACGTCATACCTGGCCATAAAGTAGGAATTACCGCACGCTATGCGTGCGGAAAACCCCACTTCCTGGCCAGATAGAGACGTAAAATTTTGTACTTACCACGGGCGGTAATAAAGAAAGCCTCAGAGCGCATATTTATCGCCCTTGCCTTCGGCTCGGGCGTCAAATACCTGCGATCTGAGACATTCTTTGTTTAACCGCCCTAGGTAAGTAATGTACTATTATCGATATCGAATATTATTACTATTAGGTATAAAAATAACATGCCGATATATTTTTACATTATTGAAAATTAATTTTATAAATGTGTGCCCTTGACGTCAAGTTAAGTGAAGTCATATTGATAAACGAAACTGTTTACTCCCAGAGAATGTTGAAAAACTAATGAATATCTACTCCTATCACTATTACACAAATAAAATGCCATGTTCTGCTGTGTGTTCTGACGTGGATTACGAAGAAGAAATTACATCTGTTTCTAATATATATATATATATATATATAAGTTCATTACAAACTTCACGTAATTTCTTTATTCAATATTTATTTTATTTGGTGAAGTTTTTTCTTCTACACAATTATCGATATCGATAAAATAATGTTTCTACCACTGGCTAGATTACGATAGTGTTTTGTTTTGCCGTGAAAAATCCGGGCTCTGCTTATAAGGACGCAACGAAACATAACACATACTTATTGGCAGTGAAACAAAAAAACACCTGTAATTGCAATTGAAACGAATAAGTGCAGTATTCCAATTTAATACATATGAAAACCTTTTTGACGCATACGGTCTACCTTATGGGAAGCAGACACCGTAGCCTATGGACGCTTGCGATTCCATAATAATTTTAAGCACGTTGCTGACCCTTTATTGGTTTGTGGATTCGTTGTGTAGAATTGAAGATAGCTAGAGACGAACGCATCCATCCCTCACTCCCACTCACTCTCACTCCTCGGGAGTTATGGCGACCTTACTCACCAGGAACACAACACCTCATATCTACTCTTACGGTCAACCAATTTGATTCCTAGGCCACCGTAGAACCCTGTCATTTTAACTGCAACATAGCGACGCAATAATCCTAGCAACCCGTACTCGTATTGTCATAGCATTTACAACGGCAAGGTTCTATAATGGCCTAGGTATCAAATTGGTTGACTGTACCTAAAAACCAAGTAGTGGCGCTCTGGCGTTATTATGGAGGAGGTAAGAAAGAGCAAATATTTGCGGACAATCTTATACAAAGCAAAGCTTGTACTATGGGTACTAGGCGACGATATAGATACTTATATAGAGAAATAAATACTTAAATACATAGAAAATATCCATGACTCAGGAACACATATTCGTGCTCATCACACAAATAAATGTCCTTACCGGGATTCGAACCCAGGACCTCTTGCTTCGTAGGCAGGTTCACTACCAACTAGGCTAAAGCGGTCGTCAAAAAAATCATTACCCACCTGTGGCACACCTGTGTTACAAATAGGTTACAAGCTAAGAGTAACAACTACCCTCAACTAACTGCATACTCTTTTTTTAAAAGCTGACAATTGACTTGTTACCTCTACGTGTGACGACACCCTATTAAAAATGGACCGGTTTTGTCTAGTAAAAAAAGCATTAGGTACTTTGAAGGAAAAGTATGTGACATAAAACCTTTTGTTTTGGGAAGAGTAGTTGATACTAAGTGCAAATTGCATGTTCTAAATAGTCCGGAACGAGAAACTGAAGTATTGAATGACTTCACCGCTATCCTGGTCTGCTGAGTTGAACTAAACGCCGTATAAGTATCTGAATCAGAATTGCTTATAAGCTCTTTTGATGCTGAACTGCACTATCAACCTGTACACGCAGTAGCTGCTTTATTCCAATATCATGCGGAATGTAATACCTACGGTTGGTTTCAAACAAGATGCTTTTCTTAGAAAAAGTAACGGATCGAATTTTGGGTCAATAGTACCTAAGCTTTGAAGTGTCCAGTATAAAGTGAGCTTTAAATGGCTCAACAATTGAAGTCCGTGACTGTACCTTTGGCACCTAATCCCAAGATATACCTAGCATAGGCACTAGTTTTACGAATGTATCATTTGAAATACAAAAGCAACACTTCACCTTTTCGAGCATCCTTGATTAGACCCTGGAAAATTCACAGAAGTTACTACCTTATTTATTTATTTATTCGTATGGCATGGGTACAGTTCTTTACAAACTTATATTAAGACCATCGTGGGTAAAAAACTGTATGTTGCTGCGAGGCTATTAGAATAAGCAGTGCAGCAGCCAGAAGTTGATTCCTCTTTAGCACTACCTTATGAAAAAAATAAACCGTTGCAGGTATAAACATGTATACATATTATAACAGTGAATTAACGACAACTTCCATGAAAGCAATTAGTAATGTCAATTTCACGTTATACACATACGAATAAGGAGTAATGAATGACTTCAAGTATTTTCTACAACTATTGCCGGACTAATGACTGGAACAATTACGACTCGTGCTAAGAATTGTCATTACCTCAGAACATAGAATACTAGAGAGAGGACAAGCCGCCGGCAGCCGTGTCGCAGCTGTTAGCTCAATGGGCATACTCTGCCATACTGTGCACGCGTGCTGATCGCAGATAATATTACGTTTTTTCCCAAATGCCTGATATGATGCGCGTGTATTGTCCAATAAGCGCGTAGGTATACAAGTGCTTGTGTTTTAGATGTGTGCGTGCTTTGTCTTGTCAATTACTTGGGCTTTGTGTGGGTTAAGGAACTTGCGACAGGCGTACTCAATACAAATCGGCCGGCATGTCCGATCTCCTTATATTCATTCATTTAATGAGTGTTTTAGTGACGGCGGTATCTTCTGGTATTTTTTAAAGCTATTCATCTTTTTCAGTGTCTTCGATTAACCGCTGGAAAAATCGCAGAAGTTACGACCTAAAAAATTAACCGTTACAAGTGTAAACACACCTATTTTATCAGAGCAACGACCGTTTCTTCAGTGCAATATGGATGATGCCTAAGATTTTTTTTACGATGCCAATCGTACCAGTTTTTGGAGACGAACAAATGCTTGTATGAGAGCACCCAAGGGAGATACCCAAAAATTGAGACAAAGATTAAACTCGCTGGCGGCCGTCATAAACGATTCATACTAATTGACACACAGGTATGACGTCACACCTGTTATTTGTACTATTAATCGTTGTATGGAAAATCAAGTAAATTGCTGTTACGCTCGCGAAATACTGCGCTTAGGTACATAGTTGTCGTACGATTTTGTTTCTATAAAAGCGGAAGGATTCTATTGGTAGCTTTACCCTTGGACAATCAAAAAATGCATAATTTTTCTAAACTTTCAAGACTCATATCTTTTTATGATTTTAATTATATTTTATAATTTATACATAATTGCAATAATTTGATGGTATACTATACATTTAGCCACACTACGTTATACATTTTAAGAGTGCTCTTCAAAAAAGCGCTCGCTCAGAATTCGGTATTTTGACACGCGTAGTGCGTTTGTGTGTGTAAATACTACTACCACCCACACAAACGTACCTAACCCCCACATTCACAGCGAGATCGCACCAGCCGCGGGTGCCGTCCCTTTCTAGCTATATGTAAGTGCGATCGGGATAGAACTAACCGCGGAGCTTGCCGATGCAAATATCTGTATAGCGCACCGTTGGAATTCACTCCGTGACCGATATTGATACTTGCACTAAAAAGTGGTAAGTATTACTTCGCTAACATGATGTTCTAGAACATCATGTTAGCGAAGTTAGATAACTTGAATAAAGTAAGTATTTGATTTTTGAGCACAAGTTTTCTATTTGTATTAAAATACTATGATATGACAAAGTATTTTTAGTTTCGTTTTTTTAGTATAAAATAAACTAACGAGTTTTAAAGTTGTCAGTAATAAAATAATAATTTGTTTTACGGATATTAACAGTTTGCATGTTATCTGAGTCTTATTTATATATAGTAATGTAGTGAAATTATACCAGTAGACCCACTACTAGGAAATTACTGGGTACTTACGTATTCATTTCTTGAAGAATTTTTTTTTTGTTATGGACAGTAAAAAAAAACTGCCCTTCATAGAAATTACTATGTCCGTTTCTTACCAAAGGAACTGAAAATTATAAATTATACAAACACAGCTTTTTATCTAGAATACAATTAATTCATGCGTGATTTTATTCAAAAGCCTAAAACCTCAGATGATAAAAAGGAATAGATATGAAACGGGGGCTTGGCGCGTGTCGGTGCGACATGGCCAAATGGGCATGTCACTGCCCACCGCATGTTAGTCGCAATTTGCCGTGAATCTGAAATGTTTTTCCACGTTTACTCAAAATGCCGAATTGTAGCGTGGTTACATGCAAAAATAGGAATGAAACTAAAACCTACATGAATGGTGGAGTCACGCACCACATGTGAGTATTAGTATTTTCACTTAAGTCAGTAAAAACTAATATTTTAATAAATAAACGCAACGCCGCATCATTTCTCGGGATCGAACTAACATATCGAACGAAAAAGCATATTTTTGTTCTATGCGTTGTACATTGAACGTTCAATACAGTAAACCACGGCGCAATGTATTAAACCACTATGGATATGGACGATGCTTGATTTTTTTAGTGGTACGGCCGCTGCTTGGCGTCGCAAACTAGAGCGGTGCCAAAGTGCAGTTACAATTTACGCGTAATCGATAAAATAGAAGTACGATATCATACTAGTTATTTTATTTCGACTACTTTCGCTGTTTTATTTTATTTAATTACTTGTTTTGGTTGGGTGCCTATCTTAAAGGTAACTAATAACATACTCATAAGATTAAAAGGCACAAAATGTTTACGGTACCTACTAATAAGATTTTCACTAAGTTGCAGTATGAACGGTAAATAGACGTATTAAAATTGTATGTACAAGTATATAATTTAGTTGCAAATGGCTTCAGAACAACTTTAAATGTGATATTATTACCAATAATTTATTTTAAATGATTATTTTTTACTTTCATTTGAAATGTGATAATTGAAGAAGAAATCTCGGTTTCTTATTACAGTTTTCCAAAGAATCCAAGTAGGTACTAAAAAAATGGATAGATGCTACTGGCAGAGGTCCTAATTAGTTTCCTGTACAGAGAAGAGTTAATGTGTTCGTAACATTTTCAAGAAAAATGTTTCCAACCACTTAATAAGAGCCGTACACTTTTCGAATATTTGACACCTCGCTTGCTTGAAACCTAGGTGTAAAATGTATGGTAACACATCTTCGCACATCTTTGGTGGATACTCGCCCTTAGCCTTAAATCTCGTAATATGAGTAATGGACATATTATTTCGCGCCAAAATGCGAGTCGGATCGGCCTGGTACCTACAGGTCAAAAATATCGATGTGACCAGAGTTTTAAATGTATGTGAACACGAACTTATAAAAAGCCGTTTATGTTACTCTGTAGGTATTCGTCAATACTTTTTACTTTTGCGATTTATGGTAAGTTAACAACCCGTGTTATTTAAACTTGTAGCTAGAAGTTTAAATACCACCACATAAACTTACCATGTCGTCGAAGTTGTTACCCATCAATATCTTAACATAATATTAATTTTAATATCAATGTCGATAAAACATAATTTTAACGTTTGTCGCCCCCCTAGTGTAGTGCGTTTAAGCCAATCACAGCCCTTGTTTGCATGTTGCCGTAGACTCACTGGCAACGCCCGAGTCTTTGTTTTTACACGGTTCAATGTGTGTGCCTGTGGGCGCTGCGGTGGGAGAAAACTGGGGACATCGGTTTTGGTTGAAATTAAGCAGTACGGCACTTCTCCCTTTTTTTATGTTCTGAGCATAAAACCTATGTCACTTTTTAGGATTCCGTACTCAAAGAGTAAAACGGGACCCTATTACTAAGACTCCACTGTCCGTCTGTCTGTCCGTCTGTCACCAGGCTGTATCTCATGAACCGTGATAGATAGAGATTTGAAATGTGATGTATTTCTGTTGTCGCTATTTATAACAAAAAATACTAAAAAACAGAATACATAATTTTATTTTTATTTTAGTTTTTATCTGTTTCTTTTTCTTTTACAATCTTACACAAATCGACCTTGCCCCAAACTAAGCAAAGCTTGTACTATGGGTACTAGACAACGATAAACATACTTACATAGATAAATAAATACTTAAATACATAGAAAACATCCATGACTCAGGAACAAATATTTGTGCTCATCACACAAATAAATGCCCTTACCGGGATTCAAACCCGGGACCTCCAGCTTCGTAGGCAGAGTCACTACCAAGTTACTAACTAGGCTACAGGGGGTTCCTATACAACAAATTTTTTGCCGTTTAAAGATATAGATAATGGTACGGTACCCTTCGTGCGCGAGTCCGACTTGCACTTGGCCGGTTTTTTAAACATTTATTTCGAAATAAAGAGTGATACTCGGAAATGTCGAAGGGAAGGTCAATCGTCGAATCCGACTCGTCTGGGCAGCATTCGGGAAGCTACGGCACATCTTTTCGTCCAATATTCCGCAGTGTCTCAAGACGAGAGTCTTTGACCAGTGTGTGTTGCCAGTGATGACATATGGCACGGAAACGTGGTCGCTTACTAAAGGCCTCATAAGAAGGCTCAAAGTCACTCAAAGGGCAATGGCTCTCCATTGCCCTTTGAGTGACTTTGAGCCTATGCTATGCTATGCTGGGAGTTTATCTGCGCGATCGCATCAGAAATGAGGCTATCCGCAGCAGAACCAAGGTAACTGATAAAGCCCTCCGAATTGCTTAACTTAAGTGGCAGTGGGCGGGGCACATTGCACGTAGAACCGATGGCCGTTGGGGCGGAAAGGTTCTCGAGTGGCAACCACGTACCGGAAGGCACAGCGTGGGTAGGCCCCCCGCAAGGTGGACTGATGACCTGGTAAAGGTCGCGGGAGTCCGCTGGATAAGGGTGGCGCAGGACCGGCCATTGTGGCACTCTTTGGGGGAGGCGTATGTCCAGCAGTGAACGTCTTTCGGCTGATATGATGATGATGATGACTCGGAAATGTAATAAAACCACGTAAAATTCTTCCTTGCAGTGTAAACCCCCGGTGTGTGTTATTATTGAACACCATTGTTGATAGGCTGGAATGCCCGATGGTGGAGCACTGGAACTCCTTACATGTTGTAGCTAATAATTGTATTGTCTTATTTTAATGTCTTATTTTATTTTTAATGTGTACTTTATTTTAATGATTGTATATGAACTATATGTGGTTCGAAATAAACAAATTAAATAAATTATTATATATAAACGAAAATAATTACTAAATGCAAGGTAGGATCGTGCTGTACTTAACAAACGCCATATAAGCTTGTTTTTTAAAAAGTTTTTTATTCATCTTGTTATTTTCAATAACCCTGCATATTATGTTGCTGGTTCGTGGGTACTTGTACAGACAAATCACACAAACCCAAACAAGATAGGTCTATCTATTTTAGTTAAGGAGTTCCCATGACCACCTTCCATCATCAGATCCTGGAAATCATCCATCACCAAAGTGTTTACCAAGACAAAACAGATGAGCTCAAACTAGATGGGTTTATCTAGTTTAGTTTAGGAGTTCCATGACCACCTTATAGCTCCATCATCAGACTCTGGAAATCATCCAGCACCAAAGTATTGCCGTGCCATGACCAAATAAATGAGCCCAAATTCGATGGCTTTATCTTGTTGAGTTTAGGAGTTGCTATGGCCACCTTCCGACTCCATCATCAGACCAGCTCTATGATATTATGTCACCGAAGATACGCAATTGTACCTAATTTGAAGATTTCACCCAAACTCCCATACATACATACATACTAACAAGGTGGACTGATAGTAACAAGTAAATAAATTAAATCTATCAAGTATCACGATCACTCGTACAATAATAATTGACTATAGAACGCGTAGTTTAGACAAAAGGATCCAACCCACAAGACATCACCATTGAAATGTATGACTTTTGTTTTAGGTAGAAGGTTCAATTTTAAATGTTACGTATCCGGTGGGTTTGAGCCTTTTCGCTACACTACGTCATATATGGCAGCTATGCAATTCATAACTTGTCTCGATTAGCCTCACGAATGTATCCCCAGTATAGTTTGACCCCGAGGTTGGTAACAACTATGTCTAGTCGGAGATCAAAATAATATTATTTTATCTGAAGAGTGGCCGGTTAGCTTCGTGAATAGCCACAAATAAACACACTACACGTCTGTCTCGGAGGGCTATTCCGCCGGTACTGAGATAAATTCCCGCGCGACGGTAAATTTATACTAGTTTTGAATAATTATTTATAAATATAAATTTTGACAAAAGTTATACTTTTTGGACTGGATCTTGTTGGTACAAGCATGAACTTTAATGTTACGTAAGATTCAATACAAAAATTATTCAACAATAATGAGAAAATCCTTGAGTTTTCAGTACGATTTTGTTGACAAATATGGTGTAATTGAGAACAGTTTACATATATATACGTGCAGAATAAGGAAAATTCGAGGCGGCTAGGAGCAATGGCAACATATTACGCTAGTGAAAATAGAAAAAAACAAGTAGGTTCCCATATAACATCATGGAGTATTAGGGGCTCAAACTTATGACTCTGCGCTCTCTTCAGAAAACTACTGTCGGTAATCGGGTATTTTCGGTTAAAGTATTCAGTTCTTCGTAAATTGGAGGCGGCTAGGACCAATATGAGGAGTTTACCTATGCAAATAAGTAATCAGGATCTAGAAAAAGCTCTCCGTTTCTTAGAATTACAACGTCAAAAATCCGTCATTCTCGCTTATTCCTGACCAAAAAACGAGCGCCCTCTTAACATGAGGCAGAACCTATTGTCATGTCTATTGTGCAGTTGATTATGCTATTTGACTTTGGCGGCATTACCAGTTATAATCACGCAAATAGACAGTGAGACAGGGAAAAATTTAATGATTGTATTAGAGAACGGTAATATCGACCACCGTTTTCTACACTTATAAATATTAAGAAAGGAATCAATCGTGGTTGCATGAATATACTTACGGACAAAAACGTGTGAAAATTAGATTCTGTTCAATTATAGGTAAACTTATTCATGGTACAGTCGGCATCAAAAGTAGCTACGCAAACGAGGACGTCAAAAGTTTTAATTAAAAGGGTATAAGAGCTTTTGACGTCTTCGATTGCGTAGTTACTTTTGATGCTGACTGTAGGTACGTAGCATCAAATACGTAGTACGCAAGTCTTACAATTATAATTAGGAAAATATAAATTATGAATCGATAAACGCAGCGCTAGCATAATGTTTCATCATCAGTCATTGTTCTTACTGTTCTTAGAGAGGTAAGGCACAGTAGAATGTCATATTAAGAGTAGCCCCGCAGTGACCGCAGTCATAATAATATGATCACCCGAGGACGCGCTGTGTTAAGAGTATAAGATCTGCAGATGTGTCTTGCAACCACGAATCATCAAGTCACTTAACCATCAGGAATGTCATGTGTCGTGGTTTAAAAAAAAAACGGTTTAATGAATAACTTAGTCAAACATGGAAAGCCTAGCTAAAGTGACCGGGACCTACAGTTACGTATCGAGGCACAGTAAATTAATGGAGTGAAAATGGACAAAAAAATACATCAAATAAGGAAGAGCCGAGACTGTTATAATAATTACAGGGTGCCAGTGATTGCCAGCAACATTACAAGTCTGCGTAAAAGGATTTCGCATGTTATAAATCGAAGATCCGACGTGATGGATCGTGGTACTTACATGTAGATGGATTTACTTCATAATAGTATAATAGAAATAACTTGCAAGTACATTTTTTTGCAGAAACTTTGCGTAATATGATTGCCCAGTTCATCCTTTGCATTATGACAACCTGCATAACGGATTGCTGTAAGTGGAAATTGCGTGAATAAAGTTTTGCCTTTGACTGAATCACAATAAAAATATAAAGCAATCAATCATCATAATCACATGTCCACATTAAGTTGTTTACAAACTTTTTTACAGCCACACAAATCGCGTGTAGATATAATCAAGCATGGCAGTAACGAGATGAATGATTTGTTCAAAGAAAACGAGACGATGAGTGGATATGTTAATATTGTACATGCCACGCCGGTTGTTACGTATCGATTACGCAAGGCAACCCTGAACCAGTGTTGAGGCTGGTCGCGGCCAACGAACGCTGAATGCATTCAGTGCTCGTACGCCCACTTCAAACGAATAGCGCATTAACTCTAAAACTAAACCCGTTCCATTTTCAATCTTAACACTCCTCAATTGCGTCTAAAATTGCACCGCTTAGCTCTAGACGTTGTCTTGTTTTCATTTTAAAGGAGACTTTCTTGATCGTTTGTGGACCGGCAAAGTTCGCAGAGTGTGACACTGTGTGCAAATTAAGGGTTCGCGAAGAAAAGTTTCGCGCGCGAGAATATCGCTCGAATATAGGATTGGAAGCGATCGTCACGTTTTAGATTTATGGCAGGTCGTTGTTCGAAAACGGTTATATGTTTCAAGGGTAAACAGACATTTGGGTTAGAACAACAAAGCGCGTTCGCACGTGCTTCATGTCGCGCTTGTTTTCGTTTTATCTAATTAAGAATTTTAGCGAAAATATTCTAGCTAGGTGCTGTTTTTTCATGTAGAAATAAAAGCAGTCGTACACATCGCCTATTGCCTGCAATACGGCCACAATTCAAAATTAAAACACATTTCAGATGTAGCTCTATTGCAGTGCAATACGGCCACATCCCAAATGTGTTTTAATTTTGAGTTGTGGCCGTATAACAGGCAATAGGCGACATTTTGTTTAGTAATATAGGCCACTGTAGACAAGCGGTAAGGCACGCAACTTTCAATCGAGGAATGGAGGTCGTGGGTTCGAAACCCGGCTCGTACCACGGGTTTAAAAAAAACTTATGTACGGAGTATCATTTGATATTTAACAATGAGATTTAAGTGCAGGAAATCGTCGCGAGGAAATTGTTCTAATCCCAAACCAGGTAGTTTTCCCTCTGGGTTGGAAAGACTAGAAGGACGATGACGCATTCCGTCCAATAATTGTAATTTAATTCAATTAAATAGGTTACCTATCTTAAGCACGAAAGGTTTTTGTCGTTTTTAGGGTTCCGTACTTAAACGTAAAACGGGACCCTATTACGAAGATTCCGCTGTCCGTCTGTCTGTCTGTCTGTCTGTCCCTCTGTCACCAGGCCTGCGCTTTAATGTCCCATGAACCGTGATAGTTGAACAGTTGAAACTTTTACAGATGATGTATTTCTGTAGCCGGGATTAACAACAAATACCTACTAAAAAACAAAATAATTAAATATATAAGTAGGTATATTTTTTTCTTTTACAATTTTACACAAATCGACCTAGTCCCAAACTAAGCAAAGCTTGTACTATGGGTACTAGACGCCGATAAACATGCTTATCTATATAAATAAATACTTAAATACATAGAAAACATCCATGACTCAGGAACAAATATTTGTGCTCATCACACAAATAAATGCCCTTACCGAGATTAGAACCCGGGACCTCCGGCTTCGTAGTCAGGGTCACCACCAACTAGGCTACAGGGGGCTCCCATACAACAAACGTGATTTTTTTGCCGTTTTTATAGATAATGGTACGGAACCCTTCGTGCGCGAGTCCGACTCGCACTTGGCCGGTTTTTATTTTATTTTGGCATTAACTGTTCGACAATCTTCGATTCACTTTTTTTTCGTTTGTCCGACACTTCACTTTAAAGGGTTACAGTTTACAGCTGGTCATATTATGGTTTCGCTTGTGTAATTGTTTGACATTTCAATGATTCCCAATTATTGGTATACCCGCAACGTTACGATTCCGTGTTTTATTAAATCGTCTTTATTATATTTGTCATTATAACATATTAAGTAAGTATTAAATTATGCTACTAATGCACGTGGTTTTATGAACATTGTTGTCTACGTACCTATGCATTTTTATGTATGGCAAACCCATCTATGAATCTACCCGCTTTGTAGGTACTATATGATAAATAAACCCTACCTGCTGTATTCAATGGTTGTAATTGTGTTATATTGCATAGTAAGTGAGCCCTGTTGGATTTATCACCTAGGATTTTTTTAAGATGTCGTTTATAAATGTATTCGTCAAATGTATTAAAAAGTGTTCGGTTCTGGCGCTGTTAGGGTCGCGGTTCTTCCTAACACTCCTCCTCGCTTCGCTCGTCATCGTACCTACACCAACCTGCCTTAGAGTAGAATTGGTAACTAAAGTTCAAATTTCGAATAAGTACCGTTGACGGAACTGGGGAAAAAAGTCTTACCAGTTCCGCCACGAAACTATTGGGAAAAAAAGTCTCACTAGTTCCGCCACGGAACATCTTTCATGGGTCTGCTGGGAATAAAGGGTTTCTTTATATATTAACTACTTTAATGCAAAACATTTCCTTTAAATATAGCTCTCAGTTATATTTCGGAGTCGAGTCATAAAAAAAGTAGTAAAAAGGTTTCGATAAAATGAATATTCGATATTTAAAGCTTTCGACAAGGAGAATTGTCGGTGAAGTGATTATCAATAAATGGTGCTTCGATTGATCAAGCTTTCGTCTAAAAGGAGAGTCGATAAAACGTCTTCGACGTAGCGACTATCGACACATCTTTCAAAATGGCGTAGGTAACCCCTTGAAGTCGAACGAATGGCGATACGCTAGGAAAGGGTATTGGCGTATCGCCAGCCAATTATTGCGATTGGTTTAGCCAGTACAATAGAATGATTGCCAGGCCCCTATTTCACTAACTTGACAATTGTCACCTGACAACGACAATTCGCCATACATTGCTTGTTCTAGAAGTTAACGTGGTCGCTAGGTTACTTATGGAACTAGCAATGTACGGAGAATTGTCGTTGTCTGGGTGACAATTGTCAAGTTGGTGAAATAGGGGCCTGGCAATCATTCTATTGTACTGGCTAAACCAATCGCAATAATTGGCTGGCGATACGCCAACACCCTTTCCTAGCGTATCGCCATTCGTTTACTGCTAAGTCAATCAAGCTTAGACCAGCAACGTTACACTAACGGATCTTTATATATGTATAAATATCGTCACATCGTTAAGAGATCACGTTCCAGTTATTAAGCTCAGTCCCCAAGATAAACTAGCCAGCTTCGCAACAGAGCAATAACAAACAACCCCAGACGACTCCGCGTGTAGTAATTTTAATTATACCCTCTTTGAATCCTGTTTGCGTTGTCGCTTATCACATAATTTACAGAAATAAAAAACTATTTTAAATACGCGCTTGATGCTACTTTACATTTATGTATTTAACTAATTACTTACGTTTTTTGTTCAACACTACTGTACCTTTAGAATCAGATAATATTGAACAGTACTTAATTGGCGATCGAGACCAGTGCACCTAGTTCTCGTCAGCGGGAAAAAAGATCTATGTTGATGGCTGAACAATGTACCAACATAAAATTAATAAGCGGTTACCCATTATGTTGTAAAGCATCAAGATGTTGCGGTCCGCGTTGGGGAAGTATGCTGAGATCGAGGAGATAGGGTAATTCAAAGTAAGTCATTTTCAATGGGAAATCATTGCATCAATTTCATAAACATTACAATAATATTTATTATCCTGAACTATTAAAAAGACATTCAAGTAGTGCAGAGTTATGTTTAACACTAAAAAAGCCTATAACCTATAACTCATTAATTTAATAATGCTTCCATAGTTATATTGAGGCTTCAGTAAGAATAAAAGAGTAAATAAAGTAGTATAAGTTTATATTTAAAAAATATGATTTTCTAATAATTACATTAAACTTTATTTCTTAAAAGCATGTGTTAGAACTTTTTCCTCGCTTTTATGCCGACAAGACTATAACAAACTAGTCAAATCAAGTATTTAGTCATATTGCTTGTATCATCATTATTGAATTCAGGGCATGTTGAGATAGATATCAATAAAATGTCTGAAAGAGGACAAAATTTAGTTCAAATGGTATTCGATACGGAGATAGAGTTAAATAAATCTGGATAGACAAAGAGCTCAATATACAAGCGAACAAGCTCTAAAGCTTATAGCCTTTGAGAGCGAGATCACTTTATCCGCTCGTACACTCTAGTGTAGAATGCAAGAGCGGAGATATTTTACATAATGCAGCCATCTTTTTCTAAAAAGGAATCCTTCATTTCAAACCAAACTTCAGGTCAACACTCGCAGTCATTTATTTTCCTTCGTTGACAATTACCAAATGAAGACCTATTCATAGTTCACCAACCTTGATATCGCGATGGCATTCGGTCCGATTCACGAAGCTCTGATCATGATTGTGAAGTAGATTTACTTTTAAGGTAAACATATCGCGCGATCTATCTTAACATTGACCTCACTTCATAACGGAATTCACGATTTGCGTGTTTTGTACTGATAAATGTTTTAACTTCACAAATATAATAATTAATTGCGTATTTAGAAGTCCTTCAATACACCGTTTTTATAAAAACTTGGCTGTTCACTCGGCAACGAAGAATCTCAGTACTGAGACGACAGCTGGGCTGGCATACGCATCGAGCTAAGTTCGAAGAAATCAGTGTAGTAGGTACGAAAAGTTTTAAGCTTATTATCTGGCGAATGATGCTCCCTCAACTTTACAGCATCAAAAGCGTATCGAAAGTAGTAATAAGAACGTAATCCCAAAACCATAGTGATGAACAATCCGAGCGTTCAACTTGTACGTGACGTCCGGCACTCGGATAATAGCAAGCAGGATTTAACCTCCTTTGCCCTCCTGATGACTCGGTCCCCGGCGCTTCGCCCTGTTATCCAGCCACCATCAGAACGGTATTCGCGGCTAGAAGCGGTAACTTAACTCCAACCGATAACCCCACTTTTAATGGCCGACCGAATCACGGGTACTTTAACAGAATTGCTCTGTTTATTACTGCACATTTCAACCGCAAAAATTAATTAATCGGTCAAGTAAATCCCATCGAGCATAAAGTGAAAGCCAGAGAGCCCTAAAGCAGATAATTAATTTTAGTGTGGAATTGACGAAATTGGTGGAGAACGCAGGGCGCTGCACGGAAGCGAGTGAAAGTTGGTGCGATGATGTAGAAAAATAAAAAGTGTGATCGGAAAAATGTGACCAGTGGGCATTGTGAGTGGCGACGTGAAGGTCGGCGGAGAGCAGAGATGTGCGTAGCGCACGGGGAATTATTTACAGCGCAACCATATCTGGCGAAAAAGGGAAAGCAAACGAGTATAATTTACACATAAATAAATAAATAAAATAAATAATAAATATTTGCGGACAATTTTACACAAATCAACCTAGTCCCAAACTAAGCAAAGCTTGTACTATGGGTACTAGACGACGATATAGATACTTGTATAGAGAAATAAATACTTAAATACATAGAAAACATCCATGACTCAGGAACAAACATTCGTGCTCATCACACAAATAAATGCCCTTACCGGGATTCGAACCCAGGACCCTGTTGCTTTGTAGGCAAGGCTAAAGCGGTCGTCACATTTGTGCACTATTCTGGAAAGATGAATACTCTGAAATAGTGACCGGTGCTATTGTTTTTTAAGTGATCCGCAGTATTTTCATCGACTCTTGATGTTGACAACAGCTGTGACTTCAGTCACTATTTTTTTGCGTTAGCTTAGTTTTTGAGTTGCCATACGCCTGATCAACCTGACGATTGTTACCTGGCAATGTCAATTCGATGAACATTTCTAGCTCCACAAATAACTAAAGTACCTCAAGAGCTGTATTACTTCTAGACCTAAAAATGCACGCCGAATTATCATTTTCAGGAATGTGTGAAATAGAGGCCTGAGTAACGACGTGTCTCCAGTTATTATATTATTTATAACTTTCTTTTTACTCAAATCAAAAACAAAATGGGATTTTTTTTAGCTAATGCTCCGAATGTTACGAACACAGAGGGGTCTTTGTTGTGAGCTCACTATACAGGTCAATATACAGGTTACTAGAGTAGATAGAGCTGTCGACAAGGGTTCGATATTATCAAAATTAAATCTCACAGCAGGTGAACATTGTGGCGACGACATCGTACCTACTCGTATACTAACTAGAGCTTCGAAGCGTAACGGTTGTTAGTTCACTTTGCACGATCTTATAATACACGTGTCAGTCGAAGTGTTAACAATGTCTACGTATTCATGGGTGCTATCGATCGATTATGTTTCCTATAGTATAAAAAGTGAGTCGTACACTAAATAAGTTTGTTAACCTGATCTGTCGACGTGAACGCAATTGGCAGAAAATCGCGATGTACCTGACCGTGAAGTATTGTGGACATCAATCGGACCGATTTTTTATGAGACTCGTCTAAGTTGTGCACTCGGCCGGCCACAATTTGTTCCCTTATACGTGTTATACATGTTTCATCGGCATCTCTCCCGGGAACCGTCGTGATTTATTTCTTATTGCCAAGTTTATCACTATTGCGAGTCGGTTCTGATTTCTTTTTCATTCTGTTGATTTACCTTTATTACTTACCGATGTTGACGCCAAGAGTTTAGGTATTAGGGAGCTTTCAATCAAACGTCCTTATACAGGTAATCGGAATAAATATACTTTTCTCAAACATACAATGAAATAATATATTGACTTCATGTCTGTTATAATAGGACTGCAAAGTGATCGTCTTTTATTTCATCTTCAATAGGGGTGTAGACACAAAATAAGATCACCAATGATGATGAATTTGCTCGAAAAAGGATTAAAAATAATGTCAAATGGAGAAAAAAGTAAAACAGCATTACATAATCACATAGGTCTCCAAAGTTTCAAGAGGGGGTATAAGTATTCTGTCCTTTTTCCGCAAAACGCACCTTCATATGAAACGATTGTCATTTATTATGACGCTCGGAGATCGTGACGTCACGATCCCCAAGCCTTTTCTCTTTCTATCAAGCAATATTAAAACGGTCGTAGCTTCGTAATTTTTTGAGATATCTAAATGGGATTTTCGTCTCTAGGCATATTTTTTGCCTTCTTTCTTTTGGAGTATATATATACACGAGTCGTTTTAAGTCTACAGCTACACCCCTATTGGTGACACAATATCATGGCGTTCAGCTATTTTAAAAAAAACTTACGGTTTTTTGTTTTATTTCATTGCATGTTTGTGAATAGCACTATACACACATACCTCGGTCGGAACTTAGGGATTGCCTGCCTCGTATTACAATCTATTTATATCAGACTTGGCAGGCAATCATTTACTTCCCGGTCTTTATAGTAATGTACTATAATTTCGTGTCGAAAACGTAGTCTTTAAAGACTACATAAACTGGAATACTACTGGTCCAAGTTGAATGAAAGATTTGTGTGAATAAAGCGCCCATCACGAAGTAATCACGGAAGTAGACTAACAATAATGCTTTTTATTCCACTTTACGTAGTTAAAGTTCGAATTGCCGAGATACAACCGATAACTACATCCATTGAAAAATGTCTGTTCAGCCGCCATTCCCATTGTCTTGTCGCGTGCGAATAGAATCGTAGTTAAAAGCGGCTCGATAAAAGACACAGATATAAAATAAAGTCGTAGATCACACAAATGCATCTTCTTCGCGAGCCAACGATCTTCTACACATGTACCGACCCCAAACTTTTGTAGTCAAGTCCAAATTAAATATTTTCCTACTTTGAATGCATATTTGTTTTAGAAAGGAGTTGAAATTAATCCTTTCTGTATGTATTTTCTCATAATTGTCTAGAATCGTGTGTAGGATCGATATCAAATCCTAATCCATTACAGACGTAAAAAAACAACCGCATTGAGAACCTCCGCCTCTTACGAAGTCGGTTAATGACAATAGTAACCCTATTTTCCATATTTATTGCCTGTTGCGAAATATTAAAATTCATATATTTAATTTATTCATAAAACCAGATTTTACATAAATTACACATTATGAAGTATACCTACCTACCTCGTACCTCGTCTCTCAATATGTATTAAATCCGAGGTATCAGTGACGTAAATTTTTTTACTTAGATATGCGCGTTCGGTGTTCAAATCGCGGTACATGCGAAGTCTACTTAAATATATGTCTGAGACAAACATACTAGATCGTTGACACAGAAGCAATGGATGAATGGGAGCATAGCTTGGGTGCCCCTGTGCGATTCTCATCATTGTGCCGACGTAGCAAATTGGCTGTTGCTTTTCAATACACCGCCATACTCGGGTGACCCCGAAATTCGCGTAACATTGGTGAAATGGGTCAACTTTGACATTCGCTGACACCCTTTCTAAAATATTGATGATTTTTGTGTGCAGCTTTTTAGGCACTTCAAATGTGAGTAATTTACTCGGGCTTATATTATCAGTTTATTTGGCATTGGGTTAGTTTTATGATTTTCAGTGGCGAGGCGTCCACAGAACTTAATTCCCACCCGCTTGGATTATGCGTCTTATCTTTCAATATTATCCAAAGAGACGAGAAAAAAAACATATAATCTAAATAACTCCTTCTAGCCTATTATGCTTTTCCGCTTTAACTTTCTATTACTTATTGCACTTTGTACCTGCTTATAGCGAAATCTTCTTTGAATTGGATTCAACTACGATTATAGAGCACCGTGTTAATCCTCTTAAAATGCAGCCATTCGAGTATCCAATTTGTTCTGTAGCCAACTTTGGCGATATGCCAAAAGGGAAATATTAGTCAACTATAGAGCCAAACACGAATTTACTAACAGCTTGGCACTTACCACTATTGAGAACACAATAATGAATACATGTAAAGTAATTGATTGCTAAGGTTAAAATATTAAACATTTGTCTGTGAGTGAAAACCCAGTGACGAATTTAGGTACGAATTTGACTCTTAACAAGTCTATCAATATTAGAGGTATAAAATGTTTTAAGTGTAGGTTTCAGTGAGTTCATTAACCTACCTACTGTTTTAATTGAAAGTTCGATAGACATAGATTCAAGAGTGACAACAGCTAAAAGGGGGTCAAAAAGTAGCCGAAAAAACCTCGCGTGATTTGTGCATAAGCCCCAAGTCAGATGTAGGTTGTAATTTTTTTACCACATACAACTGTCAACAAATGATGCTGTCCGATATAAAATTGGTCAGATGTAACAAGAAAAATGCAATGATTAAATTGCTATACATGGATTTATAACATGTCAAGAGTTCTATGAATTTTATGGATCTCATTATCAGATCAGGATTAAATGTAGGTATGAATATTGATAATGCTGAGCTGTAGGCTACTACCGGGATCCGCAGGCGGCGGATAACGGAATGGCCATCAGATATGAAGGTTAGCTACGAATATATTGAATAAGCTGGCCCCAGACACACATCGCCATGATTATCAGGGTGTAGTGTGAAGTATTGTACTCGCGAGGGACTTCTCTATAAAAACCCGCAATATTTCTTAACAATTTCATGATATGGCTAGTAAGAGGCTAGGCTTTGGTTCAGTTATCACGGAGCGAGACAAATTAGATTCGTAATCTGGAGACCACCACACAACATTTACCTAAATTGGAGTACCTAATGGAATAGTGTAGAATAATTATACCGACAAAAGCAGCTCTTAAACAAATGATGACGAAGGATATTGTATACGGAACTTCGATCTTTGATATAGGTTCTTTTAGGTCTGTTAAAAACAAGGCTCATCAACTTCCTATCGTTACACCCGGTTGTGCTCTAAAGGGGCCCGGGGTCCGCTTTGACACCTAACCCCGCGTGATTTGGCATAGGACCTAGTTTTACGAAAGCGACTGCCATCTGACCTTCCAACCCAGGGGACCACTAGACCTATTGCGTACATAAGTTCCGAAATACACATTGGTACGAGCCGGGATTCGAACCCACGACCGCCGCTTGACAGACGCATGCCTGAACCACTAGGCTACCATAGCGTGATATTAAAAACAAGACTAACTTATTTTTTCTTTATTTTCAGACGGTACCACTCCCAGCGGGCTCCACATCAGTACTGGCGAAACCCACCAAGTACCACTACTATCCACACAATCAGCACATCTACTTACTGCCGGAATGCGCAATACAACAGGTAAAGAACGAATTAATGTTGTTCGCAATCATACTCGTGATATTGTGATTCTAAGGTCGATTTTGTAACATGGTGATGTTGATGTAGTTGAAGTTAGCATCCAAAAAAAATTTGTGTGACCGAAACTAAAAATATTTATTATTGTGTTCGTATTAGTTGAGTACAAGTCCTGTAAACAAGCGGTTCTGATAAAACGTATGGATTTATTGATAGAGTACATACTAGCACTGTATCGTTCCTGAAATAAGTCTCACTCGACCGCACAACGAAATTTCATTGTCGCGATTCCTCGTTATCATGTATGTCAACGAAAGCAAGAATAGGTTCACTAGTCATAATTGCCGCAATCGGCTCCACGAACGCATTCGTCCAATTAGTTCAACATACCACATTCCCTTCCAGGTGTGCAATGCGGTGTACGTACGCCTCAACTATACTCAGCCTCTCTGCGCGTGCCCGGCGCGGTACCGGGACCCGTGCTCCGCGAGTCTTAACGCTGACGACCTGCATACCACCAGACTCACCACGGATTCTAAGAAGAAGGTTGGTGGCTTCAAACCGTTTTACCGTATTGATGACGGATTGGTAATGACGAGAGAGAGAAGTTGATGTGTAAAGAAAACACGGTGAAGTTTTCTTTAGTAGACCTTATTCCGGTGCAATAAGGTTTACTAATGATCAGATAGCTGTGTTGTTTATAGTGGAATGTGAAATAATTTTAATTATTTATATTAACTGTCGATATGATGAAGGAGGAGTACCGTTTTATTTGTACTTTTTTAGATAGATGTGCAGAATTATTTACTTAAATTGATCAGATGATACAAAGCTCGTGTAACTCTTCTGAGATATTTACGTAGACACATATTTTCACTGCCGCCAATAAAAATATTCACCATAACATAGAGGCATTCCATCTTATTAGGTAGGTACAGTCAGCTGTAGAGAAAACCCCTGCACATAGAAATTACCCAGTAAGGAGGAGCTACTTTTCTCGGCAGCGGAATTTTAATGTTAATGCGTTACTAGCTCTATGCAATGCAATCGAAAATATTTGCATACGGGCAAATGTCATCCCAATAATGTGAGTTCCATACTGGATTGGAAAGCCAATACCGCAAAATAGAGCATACACCAATTCTTGGTATTGAATAACGCTACAGTGAGAACTTGTTTGGTATATATCGACTGACATCATCCTCCTAGCGTTATTCCTGGTTGTGCCCCTAATGGAGCCCGGGGTCCGCTTTGACACTTAATCCCAAGATTTGGCATAGGCACTTAGTTTTAAGAAAGCGACTACCATCTGACTTTCCAACCCAGAGGGAAAACTAGACCTTATTGGTGTTAGACCGGTTTCCTCACGATGTTTTCCTTCACCGAAATGCTAATGGTAAATATTCCGTACATAAGTCCCGCAAAACTCATTGGTACGAGCCGGGATTCGAACCTACGACCGCCGCTTGACAGCCGCATGCCTGATCGACTGTATTCTTCTGTTAAATATTGAGGTCGCCGCAGTCCGCAGGGTGCGAGTGACGCAGGACCGGTCGTTGTGGCACTATTTAGGGGAAGCCTATGTCCAGCGGTGAACGTCTTTCTGCTGATAAACATGAAGATGGTGATAATGATTATTTTACTTTCAGTATGCCAACAAGGCGGTGACTCTAGTGAAGACATGCGAAGCAGTCTCAGAGATGCGGGAGTGCCGCGCGCCGCGGGACTGGTCGCTGCTCGCCCTACAGAACATCCGGACCGGCAAGTCGCACTATCTGGTCATCTGCCGGTGTCCAGAAAACCATATACTTGGTAAGATATTAATTCCGGACCTACATTGTAATGTGATTACTGTAGTGTTGTGATTTAGCGCTCGGAGCTTTGCAGATTCAAGCCGTTGAAACTAACGTTATGCAGTAGGGTGAAAACTCAGGCTCGGCCGAGTGCTAACTTATGTAGCATCAAGTCGCCCGTTTGATTATATCATAATGATAATATGAGCTAGCGAGATGGATCAGGGTCAGATACAGAAGGCGGTACTCTTGGACACAATGCGGATAGTCAGGAAGTTCCTTTCTCTGTCGCCCTGACCACTGGTGACTTAGACCCCGCCTCGCTGCCGGCGGCACCCTGGGTTAGGTTTGTATAATGTTTTTATGTTTTGTATGTATAGTTTTATATTTTAATTTTCATATAATGATTGTAAAAACCAAGCCTAAGAATGAATTTGAATAAAGAGAATATGAGGTTGGATGGCCCAAATAGAGAGCCCTAGGTTCCATCCCGCTACTATACAATACTTACTTACTCGTACTTAAATCTAGCTGAAACATCGAAGTTAAAGAGGCAGAGATCAGCATCGGCCTAATCCCGGTACATAATATCGTAAAAGGCAATAATATCCACCGGTTACTAGTGCTCTCAGGGGCAGCTGTGTTAGTTGAGTGCCGTGCACTTTTCGTCATCAATCCAGCACGGCTACAAGACGCGCGATGCGAGAAAGGGTGTGACAGAAACCTTTAAGTGTGTCTCGCCGTGTCTTGCTTCAAGCGGATTGCGCAGGTCCTTAACTACACAAGCATAGAATGAAAGGATGACATGTTGCAAGTATAAACGATGCAGTGCGTTCCACTTGAAGTTCTAGCACCGGAAGACACAGATAGCGGCCGCCGTGGAGTTTTAGTGGGTAGAAATTCCACATAACACAGTTTTCTCGACTATTACCGAATAACACAAACGTTTATCAGCGCAAATGTCCCATAAAAGACTTAAGGTATCATTCAATGTAATGACCCATAATTTATATGTTTTTCCTCATTGCAGAAGGCCCGATGTCTCACGATCAGCCCACCTACGCGTCCGTGCCCGGTATAAGGGTGTATGGCATGATGTGTGTGCGACACAACCCGGTTTACCAAGGTAATATATTAGGTATATGGATCAATATACTATTCTGTCGCTAGTCGCCATGGTTCTGTCTACTGGGTCATTTATAAAACCATGATTTTACGGGTTTAGATATATCCAGCGAATGTAGAGTTTTGTTCATTTTGGAAGTCCAATAGTTGCAATATTTGGCCAAGAAACTCTGTCATGTTGACGAGCAAACGAGACATAATAATTACAAGAAATTGTTGATTGACCCATAGGTATCTTGACTATAACAAAGTAATTATTTTATAGTAATGTCGGGTGACAAGCAAAAGTCACTACCAAAACTGTCACTGCTCTTCAAAACATCGTATCTCGCTACGTAGTCGATATCAAGATACGATCTTTGATTTAAGTATGTATTTGTTACTTAGTGAGTTTTGCTTGTCACCCGACGGTATAGTACCGTGATTTGGATATAAATAGAACTGGCAGATGAATTCCGTGTAAATTAAAAAAAATGAAAAATTGCAATTAGTTTGGAATGGAGATAAAACTGGTTACCTACCACACAATTTTTAATGCAGGTTGTTTTGTATTTGCACGTTCGCGTTGTAAATTAACTGAGAGTTATTTCATTTCCAATCAAATTGTGTCCGAGAATTCAGCAGAACATTTACGAACAACTATTTCAAACAATTGAGAACAAATATATATGAGAACCTTTTAAAGGTAGCCTTTACAATAAAAACCAGTCATGTGAACCATTCGCCCACCAAGGATATACCGATAGATCGACACATACACACATAGGTATGTATAGGGTGAAATCAAAACCGTAATATGCCCTTATTCATAGCCGTCCATTAAAAGTGTTTAAGTTAAAATAACGTACAAATTCGTGTTGGTACCTAACTTGGTCAGTCACATCAATACAATTTAGTAAATAATAACCGAGGTGTTTTAATTTTTAGAGTTCCGTACTCAAAGAGTAAAACGGGACCCTATTACTAAGACTCCGCTGTCCGTCTGTCTGTCTGTCACCAGACTGTATCTCACTGATACCGTGATAGTACCAGTTGAATTTTTCACAGATGATGTATTTATGTTGCCGCTATAACAACAAATACTAAAAACAGAATTAAAATTAAACCGAATAATTTAAATAGAACGCAAGCTTTCTGTTGTATGGCTAGATGTTAACTCAAATCCAAAATATTGTTTCCAGGATTCACGGCGAACCGATTTACCGGCGTACAGAGCACCACAAGCGCCTACAAAGTGGACTATTCTCAACCACACGCCTATCCCGACAAGCCTGTCTACAACCGATACCAGTCACCAAGCTTCCTGGCACCCAACTACTACAACAGGAGGTCCCGAGTCGCGCGAGTAAGACGAATGGCGCCAGAATACCCCCCCTTCCCTTGGTACAAAGTCAGAGAACTAGCACGATCGTTACATTGGATCGAATAGAACATAATTGAGGGTAAAAAAACAAAAGTATGTTGGGTTCATCCAGGCCCTACTTGTAATCGTGCGCCTTCTTGAATCCAACGAAAACTTTGATAAAGGTAACACGCTTCCCCGTACCGTCTTAGTCACAGAGTAACTTTTTTCCCATTCTAAACGCGTGTTTAGTCTGATGAAAATACTTTTGCCTACTCAATACTCAGTGAACTGAATTTATTAGTTTTATACGCGTTCAGAGACTTTGTAACCAGTATACCTTAGACAATCGATCTTATTTATTTCAATAATTATATAGTATAGCAGTATGTACTTACGATACCTAAACGTAACTTATTTATGGCATGATATAGAATTGTTTGTTTGCCAGATACATAGAGATAACCATGACTATAATAAGTTTAGTTTAAATGGTTAAAATGAGTGTTAATGTTTGCCCCACCATCGCACTAAGACAAGGTGATATCTATTGGTTAAAAAACACATATTATATGGCAATCCGGATCAAAAACTCCTTAAAACGGTATAGATCCTTAAACCTTTTCAACGCTCTGTCAAAGAGAAAAGTTGTAAACCACAGGCCACGTCAACATGATATTTAGTGTGGAGTTAATGCTTATGTCAATGCATGTAGGTTGCTATCACACTGTACTTACACTGGATTAATCCGTCATTGGCGTTGAACCAGTGGTGCGAATATATCCGTCTTTCGCGTTGATAAGATTAAATTCGATGCTAAGACGTATTCTCTAACCAGTATACAGGTCCAATTGTTTAACCTCCATCATCAATAGATGATTGATGATTTAATTGTTGTAAATAACAATATTTATTTCAAAGTCAACCGAAATACTTATTATATTTGATATAAAACCAAGACCGCCGAAAAGGCGCCTGTATAATATATGTAGTTTGGAGAAATTTTACAATCCGAACAGAGAATAATTCCGAAATTATTTTGTGTACGTTATTTACCAGTTAAGCTAGACTTGTTTCATAACTTTCTATACAATTTGTTGGTTACAGTATGCTAAAAGCAAGAGCTATTTTAGAACACATTTGATGTCAAAAAGCTAAAAGTGGTTTTTGGGCATTACCTATTCCCGGAATATCAAGTAGGTAATGGACTATTTGATTCAGATTGCTACATTGTACAGTCGACGTCAAAGATGTGTATACATTTTTAATTTTGTATTAAGAACGCTGATAACGAAATTTATAAATTTCAAATTAAAGGAAAGTTTGACAATTTTCACGCTCCGAGCCGGATTCCAAACGGCGACCACAGGCATACATGGCCTAACCAAAGGCGTTGTAAGAAGGAACTCATTGAAATATTCAGTGGCCGAGACAGATTGTTCCGATAGCCCAGTTGGTTAGTAGCGACGGGCCAAGAATGCCTGTGGTCTTAGGTTCGAATCCGGATCAGAGCATTGAATTTTTTTTTCTGTAATTTGAAATGTTTTTACAGCACAGGTACAATGGATACATAAAACACATAAATGTAGACATAATATTTGACATCAACTGTAAAATAATATCGGCCTAGCATTAGATGGTTTTACACAAAACGATGTGATAATCAATTTCAGGTAACTTTTGTGTAACGTCAATGCATTTATAGTTAAGACTAGTTTTAGAGTATCCACATTATTTATTTAAGAAAACCATACTTAGAAAGTTCAGATGTAAATAGTAGTTTTAATGAAATAAATGTAATTACGAAGATTAAATTTAAAATGAGAGTACCTTTAGTGTATGAAATTCCTCATCTTTCTATTACCTATCCCCAGAAGTCACTAGCTGTGTGTGTGTGTCTGTGTGTATAATAATGTGTTCGTGCGTGTGCGTGTGCGTGCGTGTGTGTGTATTTATTCTTATTTTTGTCGATAAGTGGGTATAATTCAGACACGTTTTTGAATTGGAATTGGCTCTGTATTGTGCTGCTTCCACGCGCGCCAAGCCTATTATGTCAGAACGGGACAGCACCTATTCCAATTAAATTAGTTTCTCGACTCTGGATTTGTCGCTTAACTTAATAATCATATTGTGTAGGTACAATAATGCAAGAAAGTGGTGTACCACTTTTCGACCCTATTATTCGTTCAAAAGTCTTGTACCTAAATTGTAATCGGGCGCTGCTTTCATATCACCTGAAGATACAGTTGGTAACATAGTATAATGAGACTTGCGTGGTCACATAAAGGTTTCACAGGATTATCCCAAGACTCACCGCCATAATCCGCAATCCAAAATAACATGATAAACTGACAGCAACGAAGGGGCGACCGCGGTAGGTTCCCATGATGTTACGTATGCGTAAGGATAAGGGGCAAACCTCTTCTGAACTATACCTACTTGAGATTATTTGAGTTGGCCGAATGGGGAACTTGCATGGGACTTCAATTTCGAATAAATTGCACTCAATGGATGCGGATATACGTAGAAATATCATAAAGAAGAAAAAAAAGAAAAAAAAACGATTGTAGTAGTTTTATCTCACGTTAAAATGACAAAAAAAAATCATTTTTTCGATAAAATAACATAACAGTTACACAGAATATTGAATTAGAAATTATATTTTGTATGACAAGTATATACTTAAACGCAAATGTTGTGGAGATAATTGCAAATTAATGACTTACTCCATAGTAAACGCGCCGAGAATATATATTGTGACGTCATTAGCATAACCCATTTTACTATAGAGCGTTTTCGGAGGGTTTCAAATGCATATAACATCAGAAAAATAAATCATAAGAAAGTACTACAGTTGTTTTAAAACTGGATTATACTTTTCATTTTCGTAATAAAATTAAAATATGCAAGTTCCCTATTGTATCAAAGTAGTCCATTCAAAAAAACAACTCTATTGTCCAAAGTGGATAATTCCAATGACAGTTTTATAAAAAACTCGACCACATTAAATAATCTCAACCGTATGTATGTAAACTTTATTGTCCACAACACACTGGTAAAAATAAGTTTCTATCAAAAATTTAATTTTTGGTACAAGCTTTTCTTGCCGACTGTACTTTCTGCATACCATCATCAACTACTCATTGAGACGATTCCAACGAGGCCAAACTCGATGGGGTTGTGTCGTTTTATTGCGGAATTGCTATGACCACCTTCCAGCTCCAGCATCAGATCAGCTCCAAGTCATCATAATATTGCATTGTCATGCGATATACATATGCATGCAAAATTTCAGCTCAGTTGGATAACGGGAAGTGACTGAAAAATCGATTGCAAATTTTGACGGACAACTTACATACTCACATATTTACATACATACGAACTGTGCAAGTTAATATAAAGCTTGTAAAAATACAGACAAATTAGCTTAAGTCAATACAAAGGCGAACTTATCACTATACGGGATTTCTTCTAGCTTTACCTTCGTTAACCTTAAAAATTATTGAACGGATTTATGTTTCAAAAGGTACGTAATTGCCGATCCATTAACTATACAGGGCCCCATCCATTTATATCTAGTTCAAAAAAAAATAAGCGTACCAAAGTATCATATGAGGATTGCCACCTGAAAATGTAAAAAAAACTTACCTAGTACTTTCTGGTCGACGACGATATCACAGGAATACATGGCAGCCATTAGACGTTGTGGTTGCAACTGGAAGGCCTTACGGCATCCATCTTTGACAGCTGACATAATTTGACCTGTCAAATATAATTAAGCTTGTGAGCGTAGATAGAGGATATATAGATGGCGTCCTAGCGTATACCCAAAAGCTAATACACTCTTGACGTCTAATGTCATTTATAATTTAGTCGTATTATATCGGTGACGTCATGGTGGTGTCAGTTTCAGTACAAATTTTGACAGGTGTGGCGGCAAACAAGCTGGTGGCAAACAAAAAATCCGTATACGCGATGAGGGACAGAAAATATGACACTGTATCTCGTTCCCACCTTGCTGCAAGGTGCCAACGTGTCTTAATCGGGATATAAACTTAACTACACGAGTGTCGTAATGTTATTAAACACGCGTGTTTAATACCCAGGATTATGAGCACAAAAGCGGCACAATAAGAGCGGCCGATTAAGACACGTTGGCACCTTGCAGCAAGGTGTAAGTATGTATGGACTCGGCGCATTCTTAAATTGACCGGGTTATACAGGTTTGTTTTTAATTCACGGCAAATGGATTCTTACTTGACTAAACAAATTAAATCCTTCTTGTGGATTAATTGATAATTTCTTGTTGGATATGATATAGAAACGTTTAATTTAGTAAAACTATTTACTTTTGATAACATTTTACATGAATTTATATTGAATAAGAAAATATTTATTTTATTTTGTATTGGCTGTTTAGAGATTTCATCTAAGCCTCGCTGCGGGCGCACTGCGCGAACTTCACGAAAAAAAATAGTTGCGCGCCATTATAGGTAATTTCACAAATATTTCTAAACATTGATGATGCGTGTTTGGTTATTGTTAAAATGTTGACTCGTAGTGAATAGAAAAGTGATAAATAGAAATGACGCCACTCTGTACATTCTTGGAGATGTACAAATATGTGAGTAAAAACCTGTTGTCATCAATAACTAAAGGAAACAACTTAGGAGCCTGTAACATGTTCATTTTATGAAAAGGATTCTTTCCTCGCAAATGTGTTGAAAAACGTCGTATGACACGCGTGAGCTTTGATAATTACATCCTCGGCTCTATTATCACGCTCACCTGCGGTTCGCGTGACAATTCCGCCTCTGATGTAATGATCAATATACCTCACTTGTATCATAATGTACTATAATATTAGGGGACAATCTTTCACAAATCGAACTAGTATAGTAAGCTCAACAAGGCTACTATCATGGGAACTAGACGACGTATATTTAATAGAACATAACTAAGATACAATACAATATTACTAAGATATTAAAAAGTAAGTAGTTAGGTACCTGAAAGTGGTCCAAAAGTGTGTCCAGCATCCGCAGCCTCAGTTTTGTCCAAGATCCATTCCTCCACACAAAAAGCGACCCCCATCATGGGCTCTTCGCACAGTGGGCCCGCCAAACTGGCCAATTGGAACCCATTCACAAAACTGCCCTCATAATCAAACCTCGGATCATCTTTCAATTCCTTCTTATGGTACAAGAACTTCGTGCTGTAATCCGTCGTCTGATTGAGAAGCAAATTAGGCCCACAATTCCTTGGGCCCACGGACCAAATTTGCTCAGCAACGTTGCTCCATTCTGGACCCAATTTGGAGCTGATATTCTTGAGGTCTTCTATGAATATTTCTATTAGTTTCAACATGCGTTCGGACAGTTCGTGTGTGCCGTTTAGTTGCAAGTTGTCTAATTTGTTTTCTATGTTTTCGTGTTTTGATGAGCCTTGCAACGATTTGATGTGCTGTGAAATGGCTTTGAGCAAATCTGTGGATTTGTCTAAGAGAGCTGTTATTTCGTCAGGCAAAGGTCTTGCTCTTATTTTAATCCTGCTTTGTTTGTTATTGGTGTGCACATTAATGACTGGGTCAACCTCTGTGTCGTTGCCTTTATCGATGTTTTGGGAGTCTATTTCTTCATTCGCCATGTCCATTTTGGGTGGTTCTATAATAGTTTCCCTGAACGGTACTATGGGCTCCGATACGGTGATTGGTATTTTTGCGTAATCATTTCTGAAAACAAAGGTTACATGATATACCATCGTCAGTTTAGTAAGTTAATGATTATTACTATTAGGAGGGAAGAACACATTGTTATCACTAGAAAATAATGGGGCACCTAAAAACCGCGAAAATGTACGTTTTTAGTACGTATGAAAGAAGGAATCAATAGATATTAGATGTCAGGTACCAAAGCGGATCCCGGGTTCCTACCCGTGAAACACTAGGAGGAATATGATTCGATGTCTAATATCTTCATAATAAAGACCACAAAGGCAAAGGCTCTTCTTTCGTGGAATACTCAATGTTTAGCTACTAGTACTTATTCCCTATGTGTAAAGCACACTAATAGAAATAGTTTCGCTAAAAATAAAAAAATTACCTTTTTTTATATACAGGGTGTGGCCTGTAATAGGAGCAAAAAATTAAACGGTAGATTATTAAGCTTCTGAACAATTATTTCCACTAACCATGTGGAAATAAAACATCAAAAAAAATAAAATTTGATTTTTTTTTTTCAAAATAATGTATTTATTTATTTTATTTTTGTTTAGTTGTATTTTTTACTCTTCTGGAGTGCTATCAGTAACTTTTTATTTTAAAGACACTAAAAAAAAGAAAAAAAGAAAAATATCTTTTGAAAACAAAAATGCAAAAACTATTATGACATATTACATGATGTTACCTCAAAATACGCATTGACTGCTGTGCTATGATAGCGTGGTGCCAAGATACATTACTTGGAGGTCATAACTTTTTATTTATTTATTATTTTGTTTGTGGGCCTTAATATGCCGCTTCGACCAGCAAGTGATCTATTGTGGCAGCCCTTGTTTTAGAGTTCACCGTTAAGTCCCGTTGCCTCCAGGAAATTCCAGATTCTTTGGGCGGTGATATGTTGTACTTCTTGTGGGTGCATTATGTGCCGCCCTAGGTAGGTACTTCTTTTATGCATGAGTGGTCCGCAGGATCAGAGAATGTGCATTGCAGTCTCCTCTGTCTCCTGGCAGAACCTGCAAGTTGTGTCCTGCTTCATACCCATTTGAAACAGGTGTTTGTTCAATTTGCAATGTCCTGTCAGGATTCTTGTCACTGCGCAGGTTTTGTGCCTTTTGAATTGTAATAACTCTTTAGACAGCTTACTATTGAACCCTTCGATCAGGGCTTTAGCTTGTTTTTGTCCTTTGGTGAACTTCCACAGCTTGATTGCCTCTGATTTTTCCGCGTTGTTTAGCAGAGAATATGCTTTCCGTTTTGTGATGCCACAGAACGGTTCCGGGCCGACTAGGGCCGTGTCTGCGCCCTGCCTTGCAAGTTCATCTGCTCTTTCGTTTCCTACAATGTCGGAGTGCCCTGGTACCCATCTAAGTATGACTTTGTTGGAGTTCGCCAGGGTGTTTAGATTATTTTTACAATTCTGGACTAGTTTAGAGTAGGACTCTAGTGATTCTAGTGCCAGCAGAGCAGCTTGGCTTCCGAGTTGATGTAGATATGTTGGTTCCTTAGGTTTCTTTCAAGATTGATCTCCACGCATTTATTTAATGCGAAGAGTTCAGCCTGAAAGATTGAGGCCTCCTTCCCCATGCTGACGCTAGCTTTGAACTTTGGCCTCTCACCGTAGATACCACATCCAACATCATCACCTTTTTTTGATCCATCTGTATACCAAATGTGGCTTCCCTCCTTGAAGTCCATTTGGTCATTTGTCCATTTGTCTCTCGGAGGTATTTCCACTGTATACAGTCTAGTGAATTTGCATTCCACGTATGTGTCGTCAGTGGGCATGCTTAGGTTTTTGTTATCAAAAACAAGGGCCTCAAGTTTGCTTAGCGCTTGAGAGCGCCATTTTGGCCTTGTTAGTGTGCATATCCTGTAGATGCACTGCTTCGCCTCCTTTTGCACTTGCAGGTGGAGTGGCTTTAGATCGAGCAGTGCATCCAAGGCTGCCCCCGGTGTTGAGCATAAAGCTCCTGTTGCTGTTAAGCAAGCTGTACGCTGAAGACTGCTTAACTTTGTGATGGCTGTCTTTTGGTGGACTTTGTTACACCAGACTGCAGAGGCGTATGTGATTATCGGCCTCACTACGGCTGTGTAAAGCCACAAAGCAATTTTGGGTCGTATGCCCCATCTTGCTCCTGCCATTCGACAGCAAGTCCACATGGCCATTTTTGCCTTTTGTATTGTGTTATTCAAATGAGCGTTCCAAGTTAGCCTTTTGTCAAAGGTAACTCCTAGGTACTTGACCTCATTTGAGTAGGGTATTTCCTGTCCATTCAGTTTTAATTTGGCAAGCTTATCTAGTTTCCTTTTCCTAGTAAAAGGAACTAGTACTGTTTTGCTCGCATTGATGGACAGGTCATTTTCTTTGCACCATTTGTTTATGGTGTTGAGCGCTCCTTGCATTAGGTTCGAAATTGTGTGGAGGCAGGGACCTTTGATTATGACTACAAGGTCGTCGGCATATCCTTGCGTGTCATAGTCTAGGTCCTTCATAGTTGCTAGGAGTTGGTCCACTGCCAGGGTCCATAGTAGTGGGGATAGTACGCCTCCTTGAGGACATCCTCTTGTGGTGTAAAATGTAAACTCAATTGCATTGAGGGTCAGAGTGACTATTCTATTTGATAGCATGCTCTGGATCCATCTGATGGTGTTTTCGTCCACACCCTTTGATGCCAATCCCTTAAGGATAGTCTCTGTGGGTGTGTTGTCGAAAGCTCCCTCGACGTCAAGGAATGCACATAGAGCTGTTTGCTTATCCTCTAGGGTTCTTTGCACTTTGTCGACCAGATCTAGTAGTGCAGTTTCCGTAGATTTCCCCTTTTGGTAAGCATGTTGGTTCAGACTCAATGGTCTGACTACCAGGTATTTCGCTCTTATGTGCTGATCAATGACTCTTTCCATCGTTTTCATAACTTTAGATAAAATTTCTTCGAATCCAAAAAAAAAAAAATTGTGGGACACAAGGGGTTACTACAAATGCTCTAAGGAAGCGTCCCTTTGAATATTTGCTCCTATTACAGGCCACACCCTGTATACGGGGTGGGCCCTGTAACAGGAGCAAATATTCAAAAGGACGCTTCCTTAGAGCATCTGCAGAAAACCCTTGTGTCTCATTTGCTTTATTTTTTTTTTAATTCGGAGAAGTTTTGATCTAATGGTATGACCTCCAAGTAGTGTATCTTGGCACCACGAGATCATACCTAGCACAGCAGTCAATGCAGATTTGGAAGCATAGCATTTCAGAAGAGTAACAAAATACACGTAAACTTATTTTGAAGAAAAAAATATAAAAATCTTTTTTTTTTCAATTAAAACCACTCGGAAATAATGTTCGCAAGCTTAATAACCTACCCTTTCATTTTTTGCTCCTTTTACAGGGTCCAACCTGTATAACAAACATTATTCGTGAGGGAGGAGTGTTCATCACAGTTACAGTAATGTGAAACACAGAGGGTAAGTCAGTATGTACGACTAAAACACGAGTGAATTTACTTACTTCAAATCCTCCAGACATCTTTCGAGATGGACCTCACCAGCCGTTACTATGACATGCTCGCCAGTTTCCTGCAGGAGGACTTGAACGCACGAGTCTGACTGGTTCAGCAGTTTTAAACCTGAAAAAAAGATACTAAATTCGCTGCCGTTTGGCTAATGGGACAGTATACCAACATTGACATGGTGGGATGGTCTGGATCTGCTAGCACAACTGACGCCACAAAGCGAGACGAGAAAATGTACCCTCGTCTTTCTAATTTGCATTGTAAGTGAAACAGGAGCCGCTGTGCCGCGAGAGAGGCGACCTCAGAGCATAGAATACTAGAGAGAGGACAAGCAGCCGGCGGCTGTGTCGCAGTTGTTAGCTCAATGGGCATACTCTGCCGATAGTTCACCATCCGTTGTTACCGAATGTGCACGCGTGCTGATCGCAGAGAATATTACATTTCTTCCCAAAATGCCTGATGTGATGCGCGTGTATTGTCCAATAAGAGCGTAGGTATACAAGTGTGTGTGATTTAGAGGTGTCCGTGATTTGTCTTGTCAATTACTGGTGATTTGTGTGGGTTGCTTGCGACAGGCGTACTCAAATACAAATCGGCCGGCATGTCCGATCTCCTTATATACATACATCTGTGGACGCGACGTAACAACTAGGTGTGCTAGCCTACCTGGATGCGTTTTATAGTGAATGGCTGAAGGGTGCGCCGGTGCACTAAGCCGAAATAACTGATGGCTGATAAGACGCATTTGCCCAGAAGTGGGACACACAATAGACTAGATAACTGCAACTTAGAAATGTTTAAAAACCCCCGACATTCTCATTTCAAAGTTAAATATATCAAAAACGGCTCAACCGATTTTGTTGAATCGTAGCTAAGAACCATCTCGATCACATCAGCTTTCGAATAAAAACAAACCGCATTCAAATCGGTCTATTCGTTTAGGAGATTTTTAATTCAAAAACTGAGTCAACCACAAAATTCTTTTTAGGGTTCCGTACTCAAAGAGTAAAACGGGAGCCTATTACTAAGACTTCGCTGTCCGTCCGTCTGTCTGTAACCAGGCTGTATCTCAAGAACCGTGATAGCTAGAGAGTTGAAATTTTCACAGATTATGTACTTCTGTTGCCGCTATAACAACAAATACTAAAAACAAAATCAGACTCAGTTCTACAGCTCACAGATTCACTAGTTCATATTAAGTTAAAACTCATAATCTCTCACTTTCTCGTCTACACTTACCTTTGACTAACTGCGGCAACTGCGAAGGGTTCGCCGGTTCTAAAGCCACCCTTAGTATAGGAACGGCGGCTGATTGTAGCTCGGTGAACGCTGGACAGGCGATTGTGGTACTTAACGTAGCGGTTTTAAGGACGTGTTCTTCTAAACCACCGATGCCTGGGAACAAAAGTTATTCAATGATGTATACGTAGACATATTTTAAGCCGACGTACAGTCGCTATTACATACAACATACTCACAAACATCTAAACAACCTTATTGGCAAGGAATTAACATATTTTTGAGCATTTCCATAAAGTAAGATAGAATACTAAAAGCTATTTTCTTACCAACAATGTTGCCAGCAACAGCCTCATCAATTTCTTCTAATTCTCGGCCCATCAAAATATACAATGATTTAATCCTGAAAAATAAATAGGGCATCAAAATAACCTCAACTGTAATTAATTTTTTTAAACATAAGGATGGAATCATCTAAACCGAATTAATTGTTTGTTAGTTCAAATAATTCTGGGTTTTTTTTGGTATGTTTTACTGTCATGATTTCCATATGTATTAAAGTGGAATGCTCCAATACCTTTTTTCTTGTTTAATAGAATCAACATTTTTATTCCGGCATTATTCTGGTATACAATTCTATTTGACGCTTAGGAAAATGCATCAGTAACTTCGGTACTTACTCTGTGTATGTGATATGTTCATCACTTTTCAAGTCTTTTAACTTCTTATTAGGATCTATTTCATAGTCTTTCAAGTTAAGTATTCTGGACGGGTCATGTTTTGGACCTAAAACATAAACTTTGTCACCTTTTCTTAGTCTACCACTAAACACTCTTGCAAATGCAATAAATGCGGGTTGAATTTCGTCTTTTTCTTTCTCTTCTTCAGTGCTATTTTCTTGAGTATTTAATTCAGTTTTATTTTCCTCCGGCATTGGTATAGCCTGGGAATTAACCTCATTTAATTTCATCTGCTCCCTCATTTGCCTTGCTTTGTCTCTTCTCAGAGCCATCTCTTCGGCAGTCAAAGCCTTTGGCTTGTTTTCCGGAAGCGCACTTTTGTCTATGCTAAACATTTTGGAAATATATACTATAACAGGCCTTGCGGAGCTACTGTCACATGCCAGGAAGTCACTTTTAAGCTCTTGAGTTTTGGGATGCAAAGAGTCAAAGTCGAATATTTTCGTGCACATTAGTTTTTCAACTTTGTCCAAACTTATTTCCTTGGGTGAAGGAAGTTTTGTACAAACCATATTTAATACAGTTAGAGATAGAGGCAGCCATTGCATCATCAGGGACTGTAGTTGGATCCTGCTGTCTGTGTGTCTCAAGTCCCTAGTGGTTAGTTTGATACCAAGTTTATCACAAATAATTGGCACTTTTTCTTTTTCATTTCTTATCGCAATAGTTTCATAAACATTCCATAAGTTATCTAGCACTAGTTGTACGAACAGTGGCTTTTTCGCCTTTTCTTGAGCCCCCTTCATGAAGCGTTTTGTCTTTGAGTTCAAATAGAAATCACCCCAAAGTACTTTTCTGAGTATCTCCTCTTTCACACCTGACAAAACAAACGAAATATAAATTATACTACTGATTTATTTGAAGATTGTTACGGTTCAGTTTTCTTATTATACTTGGTAAAATATTTACTTACCAAGTTTCTCAGAGAACAGCCGAGCAAATGTGTGAGTTGTAAAGCCCCAACCATCAATAGCACTTGCAAACACAACATTGCCTTGTTCCGGAGCAAAGTAAAGATTGGAATCATCTGAATCCTCTAGGGCGGAGGTCCAATCATAGAAATTGTTGTCTTCCTTGGGTTTTTCGTTTACCTCCTGAAAATAAATATTGCACAATATTAGTATTTCACAGAAATAGAGTACAAACCAAATTTTAGGACAGTAACCTTCAATTTGCTACAAAAAGAATATAATAAAAAACCAATTAGACAACCCAACTGTCTATGTTTTCTATTAATTTTAATAATAAAATTAAGGGCACATTTTTTTTTTATTACCTGCTTATCAATTTTTGTTTCCTCATTCCCCAACACTTCACTGGCAAACAGTTCACCCATGACCGCATTCACTTGTTCCATGACTTGCGTGAGGTGAACATATGCATCCAGCGGAGTCATCTGCATTTCCAGTATGAGTCGGTCGATTTTATTGAGCACTAATACAGCTTGTATGTTCTCTGAGTAAGCCTGCTTTAAAGCTAACCGTGTTTGTGGGCACACACCTTCCACAACATCCACCTGAAATTAAATTAATACAATTTAGTCTGCTGACTCAAAAGAATCTTCTACATTTATTTATTGGTACCATCCTCATGGTACCTTATAATATATAGCATAAAAAAACGTTTTATATACACAGGTTATTTATACAACATAACAACAGCCAATAAAACTTATTTTTGTAAATAAATAAAACAAAAACTAAACACCCTAGTACTCATTGCACTAGTTTAAAGCTAAGTCCACACCAGTGCTCTTTCATGTTCAACAAGGCATGCGGCACACTGTGCTGCATTGCTGTCACACTTAATATACCAAGTGTGACAGCAATATGCTGCATGCCTTATTGAACGAGATAGCACACTGGTGTGGACTTAGCTTATGTCATCGGCGCTTTATCTCGAAGTGACATGTCTTAGATTCAAATGAAGAAAACTGCTCTTAGTTTGAATTTAACCCATATTGCTTTAATATAAAGTGCCCATGCTATACACAAGTGCAATGCAGAGTACTAAGATGTTTACCTTAGTTAGTTATGTTATTTCATGCAAATTATTTCTTTAAAAATGTATATTTCCGAAATCATTTTAGGCAACGAAATCAAACAACTTCTAATGTTTTGTTATCATAACAAGATTTTACTCACAACAACAATAGCTCCATCGCAAAGTCTCACAGCCGTCGACACTTCACTCGAGAAATCAACGTGTCCAGGTGAATCTATGAGGTTCACAAGGTATTCCTGCTTCTGTACAGCATGATACAGCGCTATACTACTACTCTTCATGGTTATACCACGTTCCTGTTCGTCAGGCCGGCTGTCCATGTATCGCAGCTTCCCTGACATCCGCTGCGATATGATACCATTGCTGGATATCAAGGAGTCCGCTAAAGTCGTTTTCCCATGATCCACGTGCGCCACGATGCATATATTGCGAATATTCACAGGTGTGTTTTGAAGTTCTAAAAGTTTCGACCCGTCTACCAGCCGCATCTTGAAGAAATTAATCAAGACTGTTTGTAAGAATGTATGAGATGTTGTGACACGATTACACTGTCGATTTTAAGTGAGAATTGTTTCGATAACGCGTTAAATTATAAGATAAAATTGCACAATGTTGACCAAGGACTGAAACAATCACGCACATTTGACTTGACAGCTTTGACATTGACAGTGACGTTTCCGTTCAGAAACGTTCAACAAAATCTACCAGTTTTCCGTTGTATTATTGCGCCGTATTTTTTTTATGGTAAGAATTTGTTATTTTATTAAAAAGCGCATTATGAACCGAAATTATTTACTTTTTGGAGAAAAGCATCACATTTAAGTAATATAAAATAAATAATGAATCCAGGCACCAATTTCGTCTAAGAAACTGGAAATATATAAGAAGGTACTCGTTCTTGTAGTTTCTTTGGGGTTCTAATGCTAGCTTGAGAAAGAGACAGAACGAATCTCTCAGTTACTCTCAATAGCACGGATGGATTTCCAGCCGCATTCGTAGACTTCGTAGTAGCGAAACTGAGACCTGCTGATCTAAGGTCCTTAAAATCACATTTAGCTACGTTTTCGTTCTGTACCTAGATTACACTTTAAATCATTGCTAGCAATGTTAATAAAACTAGACAACTACTTACAAGTTGTAAGTAGAGGCGCTCTGTCTGCGAACTTTAATTAAAAACTGTTTTTCTTAATTATACTTTGCCCTAGTTTATGAATTTTATGAGTTTCCTTTGGATCGTTGTAAGTACCATAAGATCCAGCAATTAAGGAGCGCTACTCGAAAAGTCATGATGAGTTTCACGTCTAAGTGAATCTAGAGCTCCAAAGTAAAGGCATTGAAACTATTGAAAGTAGGTAGGTACCTACCTACTTATTAATGCGCATTGTACTTAATGTTCTTGCTTGGTCCGATTAATAAAAACAACCACATAAGATTTTTTTATGAATTATATTTTATAAGCACACGTCTCATCTTTGTCGTAATGACGGAGCGACTGTCCTCTTCCATCCCATGTGTGCCTTGCCTCGCACACGCATATCCCGAATACTTGCCCACGGCCATTTGGGACGACCAAGTTTCTCGTGGATGTATACTATTATATCTCTTTCTGGTAAGTAAGTAACTACCTACAACTAGGTATTGTCATAACATACTAAGGGACATAAGCTACATCTTCTTAAGTAGGTAATAAATTATCGTGTTTGATGACAAATAAGAAGGTATAAGTACCTACTGCATCGTGCAAGAGCGAGCATGACATCGCATAGGTCCTTCTACCTATAGCATAGAATAAGTTATAGTAGTAGGTTAAGTAGGTAGGTAAGGTGGTACCTATACTACGTAGTTAGTTATCTTTTTTGCATTAAGTTCTCGATACCTTTTTTTATACAACGACGGTGGCAAACAAGCTTACGGCCTGCCTGATGTTAGGCTGGTACCGTCGCCTATGGACACTTGTGACTCCAGGAGAATCACAAGCGCGTTGCCGACCCTTTATTCACTTGAGGATTCGCTGTGTTGGCAGATAGAGACATGCAGGTCCCTCACTCCGAACGCAGCGCATCCTAGGGAGCTCTGGCGACCTTACTCACCACCAGGAACCCTACACCACATGCTTCATAGCATGCAATAATATAGCAACACTACAGAGCAGTGGTGCTATTATTTTCTTATTACAGAAAGTAAGTAGGTACTGAAGTAAATACTTCTTAGTACCTATAATATACCGATTAAATATATATATATATCTGTCACAGAGTTGCAGCTAAAGCCGCGTCCGCAGCGCCATGTTTTCGTGGTTTTTAAACGTCAAAAATGTTTTGCCAATCAAAACAATACCCTATTTGTTTGCCGAAACTGACGGAAAACATGTTAGATGTTGGCAAACACCGAAAACGCGGCGCCACAGACTACTAAGAGATACAGACTAACTAAGAGATACTAACGTATCAGACGCACAACTGTCATACAGCCATTTTAGCCAATAGGGTTCCACTGAAATTGACGAGACCTTTTTTTTTTTTTAATTTTGATTCATGTTTTGGCATGAGAACTGAAACGAACAGCCAGTGTATGGCACAGTGGCACAGAGTACCTATTTTTAATGTATTGTAATAGAGATCTATGTCGGCGGCCCAAATGGGTAGGAAGCAGTGTCGCCCTCCTGCAGGAAGGTTTGGAACTATTACGATGTGTATATATTTATGATCAGCAATGCTCCATTTATGTACAGTAGGCACAGCTCGGCCGAAAAAACTACGGACCAGCCGTAGTTACGGGGCAAGTAGATATCCTGCAGGGTGCACCAGTTTTCTGAATAGACATATACATTTTCTAAGTTACAGAACAATTCTAAAAAAAAACTTCAATTAAAAGGTTAAATGTATTTTTATTTTAAAATTATGCAATAAGGATACGAATTCACTCAAAGACTTGGCAAGCTGAGCTTGGCAAGTGACAATAAATTATGTTTACAAAATGTAGGTATATCGCTCAAGCACTTTAATTAATCTAATATTATCTAAGACATTTAAGTATAATGGTAACATTAAACTAAACCTATATTATAAACTAAAACTATAAAAAGTAAATGACCCCCAGGTCGCCGTCGTTGGCTATGGTGCCCAGAAGGCTGGCAGCGTTACCTCTTTGGATTGCTAGGCTAATCCTTTGGCCAAAATAGCTGCCAGCCCTCTCCGGATGTTTGGATGAGCCGCTCCGAAAGTTCCTTATACAGGGCATACACGCCCGGTCCCCACGGCCCCAGGGTTTCCACTCCAAACAGCACTTTAGTTTAACTAAGTATAAAAGCTTAGGATTTATTCATTCACACTATCCTAACTCGTTCACATAAGTACATACCTTAGGTAGGTAGGTACCTAAGGCGTCAACTTCCTGCATGGGGACAAATACATATAATATTCAAGCACAATACGCTATCTTGGTGTAATACTAGACGTTCACCTCACGTGGCGGCAGCATATTGAGTCACTCAAGAGTCGTGTTCGAAAGCTCATGTTTGTTTTTCGCACTTTAAGGAATATTACGTACCCTGAATTGCTGAGAACCGTATATTTTGCTCTCTGTGAATCCCTTTTGGGCTACTGCAACGCGGTCTGGGGAGGAGCGGCAAAGACGCATCTAATTGGCTTAGAGAGGGCACAGCGATCTCTTCTTAAAGTTATTTTTAGAAAACCATCACGCTTCAGCACCAAAGAACTCTACAAGGTCTCTAATGTTCTCACTGTTCGTCAGCTGTTCCTAAGAAAAGTGATATACAATTATAGCAAACTGCACGACAAAATGTTCTTAGCGGACACAAGACGACGTCAGCGCTGGAAAACCCCAAAAACATGTACAACATTTGCCCAAAAATTCCACGCTTTCATTTCCCCACTAGTCCTGAAAACTTTTAGTAAGCTCCACCATGTCACAAGGCCCCCCAGTAAATCTTTCCTGACAAAGTGGCTCATGCAACTAGATTACCACGAAACTGAACTGCTGCTAGTCGTGACAAAATAAGTATTGTTACAGTAATAAATTATAAATATATTATAACCCTTACCATATATGTATATATAACCACCTTAACACACTCTCTCTCTCTCACTCTCTCTCTCACACACACACACACACACACACACACACACACACACACACACACACACACACACACACACACACACACACACACACACACACACACACACACATAATGTAAACAAAATGTTAAACAAAATTGTAAGGAATATTAAAATAAGCAAAGTTGATGTAACTAAGATACTGCATGCTCTGTACCACTTTATAATAAGTACCTAAAACTAACTATACTTGTATAAAAACTTTGATACGAAACTGAGTCCTGTAACACAGGGTTTCCTAGCTCAGGACGCAGGGTCGTGATTAGCATATTGTGTATTTTTGTCAAATAAACTTTTTTCATTTTTTTCATTTTTTCAATATATGAATTATTATTATGAGATCTGATATGGCAGGCTATACTTGCTTGATAAGGCCAAAGTTGCTTTTAAATACTCTATTGCACTCTAGGATCACGAGTTGGCCAAAGAATCCTGGTCTGTGTCTTTCTCTTACACCACAAATTTTATCCTACTATTTCCACCCATAATGAGTCTCTATCTCTGGAATATTCTAACTCAACACGTTCACGAGTAGGTACACGAAGAGATCACATACTTTAATTAAAACGAAAAAGCTGCGAAACATATCGAAATAGCAAGATAAATCCGTATTTTTTCTGACTTTTCAATCAAACTTCAAACATTTGAATTCAAATTTCAACTTGAAATTTGCATATTTTTAATTTATTTTTTTATGTCAAAACATATATTGGTTAAAACGCTCAAACAAATTCAAAAACAAGCGGCAAGAGTGACAGCTCGGACAGCTTGAAGATGGCAGTAGGTGCGGGGGTGAGGGAAGCGCGGTAAATATTGTCAATTGCATTAGCCAATCACGTGCAATCACGTGACCACAATACTAACGCCCGGATATTTTGTTCAAAGATTGCAGGCCGTGCGCGGCGCAGCGGACCCGGCTTAAGCATGTATAAAAAAATTACTTTGTGCCGCAGTTGCAGAAATATAACATCCAAACAACTCTCATTGGACTTCGGTACCTGAGAGATCTCTCTAATTGCCGCATCTTCTACAGGTAATAAGTAGGTACTTACCTATTGCATCAGAACAACAGTGGAACATGAACTTTTTGCTTATAAGTAACGTACGTTATAATATAATTAAATACTAGGCAGTAATAGTAATGTATTAGGTACCGTCAGCACACATGTAGGTATGTAAACTCAGGCATTACTCAGCTGCAGAGGAACATGACCTATATATAAAAGTGTGTACGACTGTAGGACCTAGGTAGGTAGGTACGTATATTTCTCTGTATGTTTAAAAATCTGTATCTATGTATTTATTAATTTCGTTAGGACAACCTTTAAAATGTAGAGTCTAAATAATGTAATTGTCGTGACAAGCAAAGAGCCTGAAACTGGCTTGAAATCACCGCTTAAAAAGACAGATGGAGTATTACAACGCCGCGCTCTTGGCTTCCTTATTCCCAACTTTACTGCTCTAGTGCAGTAATGTGCCACCTCGCCCCGGTTTACACTTCTGCAGCGTTGCACTTCGACTCCCAAAGCTGCTTATATTGCGGAAAATGTTGATATTATTTAAGAGCGCAGATGTGTATTAAAATTGTCATACTTACGACCTAAAAATTATAGAAACCCAAGGACAGACGAGTAAATAAGACTACATTCATATCATATACCTACTATTGAAATTATGAAATTTGGAATATAGGTGGTTACGGGGACGAGAAATCGATCTAGATATTCTAGATAGGTCTCATGTCCGGGAAAATTCGTTTTTTCCGTATTTTCTCCATTTTCATCCAGGGACCCAGGGACTTACTTACTAAGTTAAGAAAGACGGGTTTTAAAGGTACCTACTTTTAAAAAATAACCTACTAATTGCGAAATTAGGTATTTGCTATGGGAAAAAATGAAGGCGCTTAAAACAAGTTGAATAAGAATAAGAATAAGAATACTTTATTGCACTCATGTCAGGTCTTAAATATCTTACAGTCTATAGTAGGTACAATATGACACCCTGTAAGGGTATTGCAAATCCTTCGTCTCAAAACGTAGGTACACATTACAAATTAAAAAAAAATAGTACTTAAACTAATATTTACATGTAGGTAGGTATCAATATCTAGGATAACATTTGCGAAGATTATCTATGGTAACTATTTACATTGAAAAAGTCTTTCAGTGAATAAAAACTGTTTTCTATTAAATATGATTTTAACTTTGAACAAATTTAGTATATTTGACCTCATCAGCTATTTCTTTAGGTAGGCTGTTGTAAATGCGTATTGTTGTTATATGGGGGCTTTTATTTCTCATTTATAAGTTATCTACTACTTACTCTCTTTCACAAAAATTGCGGGATTTTTTTTTCGGTATAATTTTTAATCTAGGGCCGTCAGAGGGGTGCTGATGAGACTAGGACGCTCTTGACATTTAATCCGCCTCTGCTAATAGTTCATGTTCATTTTAACGTCGGGGAAATGCAACCACATTATAAGGGAGAGTGGGTAAGATTCGTACACAAGGAGCATTCGTACAGTAGTCATAGCTCGACTATCCAACATGCTGAAGCGTTCATATTTGTATGCGTGACTGCCGCTCATATGCATAGGCTAATACCCTTAAAAAAGTGATGGCAGTGCGGCAGCAGATTTCACCAGATATAATTATATATATATGTGATTTCGTGACCAGAAAATAACTTTTGGTTCTTCTTTGAATGCGTCTGTCTCTAATAAGTTTTAAGACTCAGAAAATTAGTATACCTACCACTATATGTGCTACCAAAATGTACCAATGTCTATGGTAAAAGAAGATGGGAATATTTGTTACCTAGTATCCTGAATGACTTACCATCTGATGTACTCACAAATATATGTGATAAACAGCAACATTGTAAACGTATAATGAAATCTGCTTGTATATCCCAAACCTGATAGTAATAATTAATGAAATAGCTAATCTAAATTACTGTTGCCGCCGTAGACGTGCATGCAGTTTTTGGACCCTAAGCCGCGGCAATAGGATAAGAAACGGTATGCACATCTCCAGCGTGCTCCCAAGTGCTTCACAGCATATCACGTCATAATGTCGCATTTTGTGTAGGCAATCGCCGTGTGCGCTTTATTTTTATAAGCTTGTTATCCTATGTATAAACTAAATATTAATTGAGTGAATGCAGTGGCAGTTAAACCCTGCTGGGTTTTGTCCGCTGCCAGGCCATGTATTGTAAAATAATTATATATATAAATAAAAAATAAAAAATCGAATAAAAAAAAATATATATATATGTATATCTCCACTTATAATAAATCTCTAAATTAAAAAAAGAATCAGCTAGTTTGAAACTAAGCTTTGTGTGGTACGAATGTTCTCAGCATCCCATGAACGGAAAAATATGAAACATTTTATATAGGTACATTATTATTCTAGATGCGACAATTAATTAATTTTCCGTAATATACGACTCCATTTAATTTTTCATTTACTTTTATTGAAATCAAACGCTGCTCCAACTGTCAGCTATAAGAAACGTCAAATTTTCTTCAAAATGGCGGAATTGCTTTGCCTTTCAGTTATTAATAATTTAAATCCAGTCTACGATTGTCCCGCTCCTTAACATACGGCTGCGTACAAAAGTGATAATGTCTTCATGAGTGTATTCAAAGAAGAATAACCTCACAAGGACATTCTAGCTCCAGGTCCTATGGAATGTAACTCTTGGATTAACTTTCCTCTGGATATGATATATCTGCTTCGCAATTAGAGTATGTAATATTATGTATAATAAATTGATATTAAGACCATTAACTTGTAGTTTATAAATTTAAGTGAGAATCCTTTAATAGGAACGTTGAGTCAATTTTTCTGGTCAGATTGTTGGGTCAGCTGTCTTACCTTATAAGTGTTCCTTGACCTGGCACCGTCCGCTGATCCCATGTTGTTGGGTTGAATGTCCCATCTGTTTAAAGGTGAAAACATGAATCTCTGCTAGATCCTCTAAGTACTTGACTATGCCTTCAACGCATAGGTAAAAACGTTAACTGACTTATCCTTAGCATGTTATTGAATGTTATGAACTTGGTAGCCCACAGGCTCAGACAGAGTCGCAAGGACCCTCTTACTTATGTTTCGTCCTGAGCTCACACGAACCCAGACGGAGTCGCGCGGACTCTTTACTCATTCCCTGCCTATAGAATTGGCCAAGTCTACGTGCACTGGTGAACCCTTTGGTTCTCAAAGTTGCCGAATATTAAAACGGCGGCTCGCAAGCCTTCTTCAGATTCTTAGTAGCGACAGACAATAACATTAATGATATATTACGGATAAGCGTATCGGATGGAAATAGGTTGCTTGATCAGCTCTATGAGTTTCGCCAAGTCACCTAACTTCCACTCCATTAATAAAGACTTAAATAAAGGAATATTCTACATGTTTTCAAGATACTTAGCTTTATGTAACAGGTCAGGAAACGGGCACAAAAACTATTTTCACCATCACAATTTATATCATTTTAAATGTCAGAAAACAAAAGAATTTTAGCGACAAAATTCAAAGCTTACCAAAGATAAAATAGAGTTTGAGTCCATCCGGTGTTCAGTCAATGTTGCTATATACAAATATTATTTAAGGGTTATTTCTCGCGAACCCTCTTCGCGACACACCCGCCACGCGAGGTTAGTTTATATTGGTCATCAAGTCGCGAGTCCATTCATGGATTTTCTCCAGAGCGTGGACTGCGGCAGCTCGATGTTGTTTCTCTTCATTTGGTTGATTGCACAAACCTTCACTATTCTGTACATCATTTTCTGTATCAGACAAATCGTTTGTCATACTTGTTTTATCTAGCTTCTCTCTCGTGTCTTGTGTTAAATCGTATCTCTCTTCTGTATTAATTTCATTGTCATCGATTTGACTGTAATCTGTTTCTATAGGATTATTTGTTTCCACTTCCTTGATTTCTATAGACGGCATCTGAAGCAAATCACCATCAACGACGTGTGCTTCATTAGCTTCTTCTTGACAAAACATTTCGTCAACTGAATTCTCAGTCTCTACTTCCAATGGATAGAGGTGTGAAATGGAACGTGTAAATACACTATCACCAACTTTTATTTTTGCTACTCTACATAAATTGTCACTCCCCTTTATTATTTCCACTATTACTCCTACTTTCCAACCTTCACGGTTTCTAGATTCTCCCTTTATCTGTACTACATCGCCAATTTTTTGGAATATCATGAGATCTTATTCTAACTTGCTTAGGCGAGTTTCTATACCTTTCTCTCAAGCTGAGTAAGTATCGATTGATGAACATTTCCTTATATTCATCCATAATGTAGTTACCTCTCTTCCAACCTTTAATAAGTTGTTGTTTAATGATCGAACCCGAGATCGGTAAATGTTCCATAAGCACTTGAATGTTCAAACATCTTCCAGGTGTTAAGAAATCGGCTGGTTTCAGAATGTGATCTATTTCGGCTCCCACATATGTAAGTGGTCGAGTGTTGACTACAGCCTCGACTTCTTTGATGATTGTCAAGAGCTGATTCTCACCTAGCATATGTTTTTCGAGTGTTCGTTTTAGACAGTGTTTCACAACAGCCACAAGACGTTCATACACGCCCCCATGCCAGGGTGCTAATTGAGGTATAAATTTCCACTTTATTTTCTCTTTCAATGCTCCTTCTGATATTACCTCAGCTAATAATCTAAACTGAGATGCATTGTCAGAAAGTATAGACGATGGAATTCCTCTAGTAGCGATGAAACGTCTGAACGCCATGAGACATTCGTCTGTGGTTAGATCTTTAACTACTTCCAAATGTATTGCTCGTACTACAAGACATGTGAAAAGGCAAATCCATCTTTTCTTTAAGCCACTTTCTGTCTTAATGGTCATTGGACCGAAATAATCTACGCCCACATACGTAAAAGCTGCAGTATATGTTACTCTCTCTACCGGCAGAGCCGGAGTCTTAGGTAGTTCATATGGACCTCCTCCATGTTTCACGCACTTTGCACATTTGCTTAGAATCTTTTGGACTTGTGCTCTTCCTTGAGGAATCCAAAATTTCTGTCGTACGAGACTTAAAGTATGAGGTACTCCAACATGAAGATTTTCCTCATGGATTTTCTTGATAATTTTCTGTGTCAATTCACTGTTCTTGGGTAAAAGTATAGGATGTTTGGCGTCGTATGATAAACCAGAATTTTTAAGTCTTCCTTCACATCTTAATAATCCATTTGTGTCAAAGAATAAATCTAAATTCTTGGATAAATGTGTTATCTTTCCTTTGTATTCTTCCGGAAATGATATTTTTTGTAATTCTTTTATCTCTTGTGATTGTGAGTCTAAAACCTTATCTTTGATTAATCCTTCATCTAACAATGTTGTTTCTAGTTGTTTTTCTGTGTTTGGCACACCCTCCCCCATCAGAAGAGAAGTGTCTCTTTGCGGACCTCTAGGCCAATACTTCGGATCTTCCTTCAAAAAGTCAGGTCCAACCAACCACCTATTTCTTTCTTCATCTGAGGTAATTGGACGTGTGGCTACATCTGCAGGATTAAGACCAGACGGTACGTATCTCACAACCAGATTTTTGTTTTGTTTTATTTCTTCCAGTCTTCTGGATACAAATGGTTCAAGCAACTTCTCAGAGTTATACCAATCGATAACTATCTGACTGTCTGTCCACAATGTCATTGACGTCACATCCAATTGTAAAAATCTGAGTACGTATTTAATAAGACGACTTCCTATCAAAACTCCCATCAATTCTAAACGCGGTATTTTCAGGTTTTCCTGGTCCTTAATAGGAACCAGACGCGATTTACCTATTATAAAGCTAACTGTATCTCTTTGAACCAAGTAAATCACAGCTGAATATGCGACTGTTGACGAATCAGTGAAGCAATGTACCTGTGCTTCCTTTTCATTGGGTACAGTAATATTCCTTGGTAGACATATAGTCTCTACTAGTTTCAGTTCTCTTAGAATAATCTTCCACTTTTGAAGTAAATTCTCAGGTAACACAGTGTCCCATTTGATTCGTTCCTTCCATAACTGTTGTAACAGCAATTTTGCTGGCAGCAATATAGGTGCACTGAATCCACAAGGATCATAAATCGCTGCTATGGTTTTTAGAACTCCTCTCTTAGTATTGGCGTTGTTTTCATTAACTTTGCCTCTGAGTTGTAAAACATCGCTTTGCAGATTCCAGTTAAGGCCAAGTGTTTTAATAGTTGGTCCCTTAACTATGTCAGGTACTTGTTCTGCAAATTCTTCAGAATTAGAACTCCACTCTCTTAGGTTCATTGAAATTTCAGCGAAAACGCTTTTTCCTTCTTTATAGAGATTCAATGCCTCTTCAACAGATTCCACTCCTGTGAGAACGTTGTCTACATATATATCATTAGCCAGTTGTTTAGTGTAATTTCCATTTGCCTTTTGTAAGTGATGTCTGACCGTAGCATTCAAAAGAAACGGACTGCATATTATTCCAAAAGGTACGCGCGAGAACCTATATTGTAACAAGTTGTCTTCAGTAATGGGTTTATTTATATCTTTTAGCCAAAAAAATCTTGTAACATCTCTGTCATTTTCATTTAAAGCGATTTGTAGAAAGGCTTTTTCCACATCTGCCGTTATTCCTATGGCATGACATCTGAATTTCATAAGTAGCCCTGTCAAATCTTCCAACATCATAGGACCACAGTATAAACATTCGTTTAAGCTTTTAGTATCCTTCGTACGCGCGCTGGCATCATAAACAATCCTGAGAGATTTGCCAGGTGTTATGACTGGGTGATGAGCAAGAAAATGGATTGGATGATCCTCTTTAATACCTTCAGGTACCACCTCTATGACACCATTTCGTAGTTGATCCTTGAGTGTTTGATTATAAGTCGATAAGGTGTCGGAATCTAATCTTTTCAGCAGCCCGACCAAACGACCATACGCTAATCCATAGTTGGTAGGTAATTCAGGTGGATATTCTTTCCAAGGCCAACTAACATGATAGCGCCCCTCTTTGAACGTGGTGTTCTTATTGAAATGTTCAATGGCTTCCTCCTCTCTAGTAGAGTTTGGTGAATCGATGATTCCTATGGACTCTAGGTCCCACAAAACCTTCATAGATACCTTATCTAACGGCAAATCAGGTTCATTTAATTTAGTTTCATATGACGCTTGAAAGTATGTGAGTACTGACAACTCGTCCCCATGTTCGTCTCTAGTCCTGCCAGAAAGTATCCAACCTAAGTTAGAATTCACCAAATATAGATTCTCTCGTATCTTTACTTTTTCTTCAGCCATAATTGAATGGTAATAATCGTTACCAATCAGTATATCCACCCTATCTGACAGTGAACCATCATCAGCCAGTAGGTAATCTTCTCGATGTTCCCACTCATCCAGTTCCTTACTATGAGATGAAATGCCACGCGTGATAGAAGGTACAATGTTCGCATATATCACCTTTTGCTTATTAACCCTTGATCGAATATGAAGTTTCACTATCGAACTATCTATCTCTTGAGGTTTGTCTGAACCAAACGTAAATACCATCAGATGGCAGTTTTCTTCTTTCTCCAATTCAAGGTGTTTAGCGACATCTTGAGTGACATAACTTCTCATACTACCAGAGTCCAATAACACACGGCACTTCATTGATGTATTGTTAAGTCCCTTGACGTTGACAACAGCTGTTTGCAATATTGTGGATTCATTCCCATGTACATGTAGTGCACTAGTAGATTCTTTCTTAGTTGTCACTCCTTTAGGGCAAAGCGCTCTGTTATGTAGACCCTTCACACCACAATGATAACAAGCTCTGTATCTTAATCTGCAGGAGTTTAAGGTATGACCCATACGCAGACAATTATAACAACGGTTTCCTAATTTCGCTTTCCTTTGTTCTACAGTTCTACTGTTTGTGCACTCATCATTGAAATGATCACCCTTGCAAAAGATACAGCTGATTTTCCTTCTTTTCTGTGTAGATACTTGTCTATTATTCTCATCCTTGAAGTTATGAAATCTCTTAGTGGTTTGAGTTTTGCTAAAAGCGGCTAGATTTGGTTTAAATCGTTTATTCGATTTCTTCACAGTTTCACCATTCTTTCGTTTTTGTATCTTAGGTCTCTTCTGGATTCTCTCTTCTTTTATATGAAGCGTCTCTGTAGTATAACTAGAGTCTTCTTTATCCAGTTTCTCAAAGGTTCTCTTAGCATCTTCTCTAGCTGATAGTACAACATGAAGTTGTTTCCTAATTTCTTCTACAGTCTCGTTACTCAGTTTCAATTTTAGTTCATATATAATTTCTTCTGGAAACTTCTCCATTATTACGAATCGAAGGTGATTATGTTCAATATTTTCTCCTAGTGAGTTCAATACACGAAGATGTCTCTCTATTTCATCCAATGTTTTTCTACACTCTTCTTGTTTTTCTGCTCTTTTAAGTTTGTAGAGAGTTGAATAATGCGCGTCAATAATTTGAATCCTTTTCCCATAGCGATTTGTGAGAGTGGTGATGGCAATCTTATAGTTGTCATTAGTGGTCTCAAGACCTTCCAAGATTGTCATTGCTTCACCCTTCAAAGAAGCTTTTAAGTACTGTAGCTTATCGACATCTCTCATCTCTCTCTGATCAATGATAGAACAGAATTGATCCCAAAATTGCGTCCATTGAAGTACATCTCCCGAAAAAATTGGTAAAACCAATTCCGGTAATTTTCCTCTATTCATTAACTGACTCGAGCTTGAAGAAGAAGAAACAGCCTTGTCTTTCTTGACTTGTATTCGAGCATTCAATTCAGCCAACATCTCGTCTCCTTCCAATTGTTCAGTTGTCATATTAGATATCTCATCCGCATTAGGATCTTGAGAACTGTTAAAATATTGATACAATTCGTTGCTGAATCGATCAAGTACAGCTTGTAGCTTTGATGCCAAAATTCTTGCTTGTTCCTCATCTTCAGAAGACCACGACTTTAGAACACAAAGAACACGAGAGCTGCTTGACAAGCTTTTGATGTTTTCCACAAATTTGGTTAATCTACCCAAATATATTTCATCCATGGTTTTGCATGTACAAGTATAAATCTGAAATTATTTTAAACACCCTGTAGTACAATAGTTCATATCATCCATATTTATCACAGTAGCGTTGACTCTAATAATTTGTCTTGGTAAATATTAATTAAGTTTATTCTGTATGAAGCATATTCACTTCCAGTATACACTCAATTAGTTACCCTACTGCCTTGCAATAAATGTTGTGACATATCTCAAACAGTACTTGACATAAAGTATTAATATCATATTACCAAGTGATTTCTTGTTCCAATAAATTGCATAATAAACAATTAAAGCATGACTTAGTATAGTCAATAACCATGACACTTAGTTGGACGAGTCTGTTTCCTTCGAAACATTTCCACTTTTTATCCATCTGACTTGACCATTGCACTACCGTGCACCTTCATCTCGTTATATGGAACCACAAGAAAATCACTCAGGTCTTTATTATTAATGACACACAACTAAATATGCATGTTGATAGCGCCTATTTGGTTTGATTGAATCAATCAAAACAAATACGTCACTACCTGTCACTAAATATCGCAGTAAGCACTACTTTACCCTAGTAACTGTATGCTTTGGTCTTATCACAATATACAATGATTGAACACCTTTAATAACACACACACACTGCAATATATGTATGCAGAATATATGTGAAATTTTGCTCATCCGAGTAAACAATGTTTGTTCCAAAGTGTTACTGTGCTTTCTTAATACATATCCATAAACAAACAAAAACCTTCTTTACTTATCCAGTTTTATGTTGCAAATAAGATATATGCACTGCATAGGTTGTTAACCACTCGCTTTACAGTATACACGATTACATTGTTACATACCTCTCGATCTTGTAACACTTCGTTTTACATTTATCGTATATCTCCTTGAAGATAGGTTCTTCTATTCATTTATTATCACTGATCCTATTGATAGAGGATAACACAATAAGTTTTAATAGAAAATAATATTACCTGATCAAATTATGTTTGCGACTTTATAATCACGGTTTTTTAAGAGAAAATTAGTTGCAGTACTGTTAAATTTAACAAATGTATCGTTCCATATGTGCAATTGCCATAATATAACTCATTCAGCACTATACTAATACTTTATTTCGCTAGAAATGCGAATTTCAAATTGTAAATTGCTTACCGGCAAAATACTTTGACCGATGAATAATTACACTTGAAAAACGTAAATAATCACTCTTACCTGATGATCACGATTATCCCTGTTTTATTTTTAGTTGTTTCCTTTAAATAACTTCAATCAATATTGTAGAAGGCCTCAAACAATATTTTCTTGTTGACAAATAATAAGTCTCCTTTTTGCGAGAACGTTCTTCTTGTTCCACCTAAAGAATTTATTACAATAAGTAAGTAATTGTATTTACTTCACGTTTATTGAATTACGAAACTAATTAGTAATATAATTATTAAATTTCCTTTGATTTGATCTGACAGATAAAAGAAAAATTGAATATCAATTTGACGTTTCGACCTTGCCAGATGTCAATTTCTTTCCAATTATTTATATTGACCTTTTTAAATAAGAAATATTATTTGATATCTACTAAAATTCTCTAAAACGTATAAATATTTATTTGATATAAAAGTAATACGTTTTCCTAAAATAAAATACTATTTCCGAATAACTCGTAACTCGCCATCTTTGATTGAATAGTAGAACTTCTTCGTTACAACTGGTGCCGCGTAGCTAAACCAATTTGCTCTTGATAATTTTAGCCCTCAAATTGATAAAATTGTGTTTTATACACAACAACGTTTGTAAAATGAGTTCTAATCATTTTACCAACGTCCCTGTTATTTCTTATATCTAAGGGTTACACAAATAAATAACAATGTCTGTTTTTATTAGTTTCCCTACTCAACCAAAGATGTCCTCAATATCAAAATCATAAGACAGCTGACCACTAAAATGAAAATTTTAATTTTAGTTATATATATTCTTGATCTTAAAGATTTATTAATATGTTTTATTTATCAGACTTGGTTTAATCTGCACTAGACTTTATTTCAACTGAATCTTTAAATACTGAGCTACATATTTATCAAATTCAAATCCCAGCATCTACCACCAAATTTTGTCCCGCTCCTTAACATACGGCTGCGTACAAAAGTGATAATGTCTTCATGAGTGTATTCAAAGAAGAATAACCTCACAAGGACATTCTAGCTCCAGGTCCTATGGAATGTAACTCTTGGATTAACTTTCCTCTGGATATGATATATCTGCTTCGCAATTAGAGTATGTAATATTATGTATAATAAATTGATATTAAGACCATTAACTTGTAGTTTATAAATTTAAGTGAGAATCCTTTAATAGGAACGTTGAGTCAATTTTTCTGGTCAGATTGTTGGGTCAGCTGTCTTACCTTATAAGTGTTCCTTGACCTGGCACCGTCCGCTGATCCCATGTAGTTGGGTTGAATGTCCCATCTGTTTAAAGGTGAAAACATGAATCTCTGCTAGATCCTCTAAGTACTTGACTATGCCTTCAACGCATAGGTAAAAACGTTAACTGACTTATCCTTAGCATGTTATTGAATGTTATGAACATGGTAGCCCACAGGCTCAGACAGAGTCGCAAGGACCCTCTTACTTATGTTTCGTCCTGAGCTCACACGAACCCAGACGGAGTCGCGCGGACTCTTTACTCATTCCCTGCCTATAGAATTGGCCAAGTCTACGTGCACTGGTGAACCCTTCGGTTCTCAAAGTTGCCGAATATTAAAACGGCGGCTCGCAAGCCTTCTTCAGATTCTTAGTAGCGACAGACAATAACATTAATGATATATTACGGATAAGCGTATCGGATGGAAATAGGTTGCTTGATCAGCTCTATGAGTTTCGCCAAGTCACCTAACTTCCACTCCATTAATAAAGACTTAAATAAAGGAATATTCTACATGTTTTCAAGATACTTAGCTTTGGGTAACAGGTCAGGAAACGGGCACAAAAACTATTTTCACCATCACAATTTATATCATTTTAAATGTCAGAAAACAAAAGAATTTTAGCGACAAAATTCAAAGCTTACCAAAGATAAAATAGAGTTTGAGTCCATCCGGTGTTCAGTCAATGTTGCTATATACAAATATTATTTAAGGGTTATTTCTCGCGAACCCTCTTCGCGACAACGATAGACCTTTACGATACACATGCCAAAAGTTAAACCATAAAAAAATATTCGATTGTGATATGAGAACTTATATGCGCAAATGTCGCATTATGGTGTAATCTCTATAAATGTATCAACAAATTTGAACAATATAATTATATTGTTTTTTTTAATGGCAAACACACGCGCCCTTTGCGCCATCTGCCAAAGTGCCTGCGGCGCTACCACGAAAACCGAAACTCGAAGTTCGTATAACTGCATCCCTGTCACTCGAGTATTGTTATTGTTAGTGCGATAGAAATAGAGAAACCCGAATATTTTCGAATTCCGAAGTTCGTGGTTATAGCTCAGGAATCGAAACTACACCCCAAAAGCCGCGTCCGCTGCGCCATGTTTTCGTGGTTTTTAAACGTCAAACATGTTTTGCCAATCAAAACAAAACCCTATTTGTTTGCCGAACCTGACGGAAAACATGTTAGATGTTTAAAAACATGAAAACATGGAAAACATTGGTGCAGCGGACCCGGCTGTAGGTAGACACTAAATAAAATAATCATAATGTATTTTCTCGAAAAAAGGATAATAGAGAAAAAATCAACGCAAGAGGTTATATGTACAGGTAATCACTAAGTTCCAAAGTTTTATGTTCTGTCCCTTTTCCACAAAACGCACCTTCATATGAAACGATTGTTTTTTACTATGACGCTCGAGGATCTTGACGTCACAGTCCCCGATCGCTTTCTCACTCTAACAAGCGACATTAAAATCGGTTTTGAGATATTTGAATGGGATTTTCGTCATTATCTATACCTACATATAAATGCCTACTCGTATGTCCTGACTGACTCACCCACTCACTCATCAACGCACAGCCGAAACTACTGGGGCTAGAGAGTTGAAATTTACACAAGAACTACCTTTTACAACGTAGGCAACGAATAAGAAGGGATTTTTGGAAATTCTACCCCTAAAGGGGTCAAATAGGGGTGCAACGTTTGTATGGGGAAACTTTATTTTGTGAGCTAGAGACTTAAAATTTTGTATAAATATTACTTATTAGAATACAAATAAAGTACTTTCAACGTTTAGGAAAATTCTGCCCCTAAGAAACAAGGGGTGCAAATTTTGTATGAGGGAAACTTTATTATTTTAGCAAGAATTTCTATACATTGTAGAAAGCTTACTTATTAGAATACAAATAAAGTAAATACTGTCAGCGTTTTGGAAAATTCAGCCTCTTAGGGGGTTAAAAAGGGTTGCAAAGTTTGTATGAGCGAAACTTCTTTTTGAGATAGAAGCTTAAAAGTTTGTAGAAAGATTACTTATTACAATACAAATAAAAAAAAACAGCGGATTGGAAAATTCCATCCCTAAGGGTATGAAAAAGGGGTACAATGTTGGTAAAGGGGATTTTTTTGAGCTAGAATCTCAAACCTTTTTAAAAAGATTACATAATAAAATAAGATAAAATAAAATAAAATAAAATACTTTCAGCGTTTTAGAAAATTCCACCCCTTAGGGGTGTATAAGGGGATGCAACGTTTGTAAATATATTTTTTTAGCAAGCGACAAACCTTTGTTGAAAGATTACTTATTACAATACAAATAAAGAAATTTCAGCGTTTTGGAAAATTCCACCCCTAAGGGTGATTAAAACGGGTGAAATTTGTATGGAGGAATTTTTTTTTTTGAGCTAGAGACTTGACATTGTGTAGAAATAATAATATAATATAATCTTTATTTCATTACAACAGAAGTTATAGGTACAAATACTTAAGTGTGGTTGAAACTCGTCACATAGTTATCTTTTGTAATTTAAATTATTGGTGCAGAATGAAGTCCTTTACTTCCCGTACTAGTTAAAAACTGTATCACGGTGAAGTAAGATTCGTCAACCCACATCAATATAGGTATATATCTGATATACAGTAATGTATTTACAATATGCGGCAAGTTACTTATTTTCTTATATTACATTTATACAGTGGATCATAAATTTATACAATTTGATGGTATGTTAAATAACCAACAATGTAGGTAGGTAGATAATTATTTAGAGTTGGCCGAGCTACATTAAAGTAGTCCATTCAAAAGCAACTCCACCGTCCAAGGGCTAAGAATCAAATTCCAATGTCAGCCGGCACAAAAGTCGGTACATTCAATAATCTCAACCAAATTGTGAACAAGTTAGTTAGCTTAGACGTAAACAACTAGTATATGCAAAAAATACAGATGCATTTATGCAAACTTAATATTCTATTTTCAATATATTTACTTATTTTTATGTACAATTAAATATACGTACGTGCATGGAATGTGTATCTGAGTGAGTATGTGTGTGTCTGTATATGTGAGTAGGTGTGGGTGTGTATTAGGCCATTTACTTTATCAGTTTTTCTGTCTCTTCGTAGCTAAGTGAATTCAAAAAGATATCCAATACCCGTCTACATTCATAGGAACTTAAGTCACGTAATTTAATGTATTTACTTATATGATTATAGATTTTGGGTCCGAGATTTTTTTGGAATTTACGGGAAAACGCTGACTTGGATGTAGGGATATAATAAACAAAGTCAAGACGGCGGCGTGTTGGAGAATAGTCAGGCTGATTTTGATGTTGGGATAATATTAAGCCCTTAATATACAATTGCCTTATAGTAAGCACTGATGTATCTTTATATAAGGTCTGAGTCGGATATCTAAACTTCTTAAATAACATTACTTTAAGAACTGCGCGCTGGGCACGCTCAAGTGTTAGTAATGCAGTTTTTGCAGCTCCTCCCCATGCTGTGATGCAGTAAGATGCAATTGACTGACAGAGTGCATAGTATATTGTAACTAGCAACTTACTGTCACAGACATGTCTGAGGTTCTTAAATATATAAATAAGTTTCCGTACTCTACCAGTTACATTTGTTAGGTGAGCATTCCAGTTAAGGTTTTTATCTAGTTCTACACCTAGATATCTGATCGAATCAGTGCGTTCAATCGAGGGAAAAGAAAGATTATTTATTAGAATACAAATATATAGGTAAATTACTTTCAGTGGTTTGAAAATTTCTACCCGCTAAGAGGGGGATAAAGAGGTGCAATGTTTGTATAGGAAAACTTTTTTTAGGCAGAAACTTAAAACTCTGTAGAAAGATTAAGTACCTACTTATTAAAATACAAAAAATACCTACTGCCAGCGTTTTGGAAAATTTCACCCCTTAAGGGGTTAAAAAGGGGTGCAAGGTTCGTATGGGAAACACTTTTTTTAGCTAGAGACTTGATAGTTTGTAGAAAAAATACTTACCTATTACAATAAAAAAACCGATTGTTTTATTTTTAATTTTTCCCTGAAAAGCGTTCAAAGTTTGTATGGAGAGCAAGAAAATTTTAAGTATGATATTTGTAACTTCGATCTTAGCCTGTTTAGACTACAAAACTTATTTTAGCATTATTTTTCAATATATCCCCTAAATGGGATTATTAGGGTGTTCAAAGTTTGTATGGAGAGCAAGATATTTTTAACGTAAGGGATTTGTAACTTCGGTTTTAGACTGTTTGCTAAAATACTACAAAACTTATTTCAGCGTTTTTTTTAATTCATCGCCTAAGAAGGTTAAAAGGGGGTTCGAATTTTGTATAGAGAGCAAGACATTTTTAAAGTAAGAAATTTGTAACTACGGTTTCAGACTGTTTTCTATGAGGGTTCAGAGAGGGTTCTTAGTTTGTATAGAGAGCAAGAGATTTGTAACTTCGGTTTTAGATTGTTTTCTAAAAACTAGGTACAAAATTCATTTTAATGTTTTTTTTTTAATTCATTCCTTTAACAAACATTTAGACGATAACATGTTATACGCGGACGAAGTCGCGGGCAACATCTAGTATAATAATATACCTATAGTTTGTAATTAGATGCTTGAGATTAATATGTAAAGAATGGTTTTGGGATTACTTTTACGGTTATTAGGGTTCCGTAGCCAAATGGCAAAAAACGGAACCTTTATAGATTCGTCATGTCTGTCTGTCTGTCTGTCCGTCCGTATGTCACAGCCACTTTTTTCCGAAACTATAAGAGCTATACTGTTGAAACTTGGTAAGTAGATGTATTCTGTAAACCGCATTAAGATTTTCACACAAAATTGAAAAAAAAAATTTTGGGTTTCCCCATACTTAGAACTGAATCTGAATTTTTTTTTTACATCAAACCCATACGTGTGGGGTATCTATGGATAGGTCTTCAAAAATGACATTGAGGTTTCTAAGATCATTTTTTTTCTAAACTAAACAGTTTGCGCGAGAGACATTTCCAAAGTGCTACATGTAAAAAGTCTACAGGTTTTGGGGTGTAACATGGATTGTTTACTTTAAAGACCGTATCGGAAAGAAAGTAGACAACTTCAGGCCTCTCTAAAAACTGGTACGTACATAAAACTGGCATAATTTTTTTTTAAATAACGAACTAAGTATATCCTTTTCTTTTAATTGCAACAAAAAGCAATTACTACTTTTGCCACATGGGGTCAACATGGGGCGAATTAGCTTACACGTTCGTAAAAATATTTTGGACGATTGGTGCAAAATAAAAGGTATGACGATTAGAAAACTGGTTAAAAAGTACGAGTTGAGGCCCGCGGGCGTGCACAAGATAATAAATCAATTTTTTGACTTCTGTACTCTCCAAGATTTGCCTAAATCTGGAAGAAAACCGGGGACAACCGACTTGGCATGAAAAAAGAAAGTCGTAAGAATGTTTAAACAAAATCCGTCCCTTTCAATTCGAGATGCGGCAAAAAGAGCCAAAACTTCTTCGGCTATGATACAAAGAATCATTTCATTTCATTTCATTCATTTATTTCATTCAGTAACAATATACATTGCATTTGAACATTGTGAGCATATAAAAAAATATAAAACAAATTAAGTAGACAATAAATAAAATATACAAGTGCAGCACGAACAATAATAACAAAAATAAAAAACTACATTACATTATCGAATATTTCAATTTTCAATTTTCCTCTTTGATCGAAACTTAGAATATCGAATATGTCAAAGAATTAGAATTAATCATCACATTTTAAATACAGTTTTAAGAATAATCTAAAGTCAGAAATCAAACTAAGATGCAACGTAAAAACCTATAAAAAACTAAAACAACCAAAACGAGATGATAATCAAACGATAGCTGTCAGAAAACTGGCAAGGAAATCATACGACCGACCAAGAAAAATCAGTGCATTATAATGGATGACGAGACCTATTGCAAATTGGACTTTAAAGCCTTACCAGGACCTCAATTTATTACGGTGCCGGCTTATAGAAGGTTACTCGAAAACATAAGGCCATCAACATCGAGAAACTCGGGAAAAAAGTATTAGTGTGGCAAGCGATTTTTCAATGCGGTATGCGATCGCAATCCTTCGTCACTACAGGGATTTCGAACGCTACGGTATACAGTGACGAGTGCTTACAGAAAAGATTACTACCACTAATAAAGAAGCACAGGACTAGCACTTTATTTTGGCCAGACTTGGCTTCTAGTCATTACTCTAAAACAACGAAGAAATGGTATAAAGCCGATAAGGTAGAAGTAGTGGATAAGGAGATGAATCCCCCAATCGCCCAGAAGTTCACCCAATTGAGCGATATTGGTCTATCATGAAACGACACCTCTAAAAAACGCCAAAGCTGCCACCTCAGTCGAAATTGAAAAAAAAAAGTGGAACAGGCCATCATCAAATGTGTCAATAGTGATCGTCCAGAATTGAATGAGACACATCAAAAAGAAAGTTAGGTTACAGGCAAAATATATAAAATACGACGAATTCATTCAAAATAGTTCTTTATAAAGACCTTATTTTTCAGTTTCTTTTTGTTTTATTATCAGTTTTCACACAGAATAAAAATAATACCATTTTGAAGTTGTCTACTTTCTTTCCGGTACGGTCCTTAACTTAGATAGGATTGCGAGGACAGTTGGGTCATGAATGGGGAGAGAAGGGATGTCAGGGGGATGAGATAGTTTTTAAAGGCTACTGTTACCTAACTAATGTATTCATATTATTACAAATGGACCTATTGTAATATTCATAGTAAAAAAAAATGTTTCCAACAATTTACCAAAATCACCTTTGTATGAAATCACATCCCAACTACGGGGGGAGGTGGGATGTCTTATTTTTCTGTGTTTAACTTTAAAGTTATCAAATGGAACTACCTAAAATCATAAAAAACTAAAATACAAACGGCCGTAACATTTACTAATAAAATTAAGTTTGCATAAAATGTAAAATTAAACTGTTATCCAGGTTTGAATGTCAGTTTTGTCTCTACTCACTCCGTTTTTTTTTATTTTTTTTATTTAATAATTTACATCAGAAATATTATTTCCATAATTTGTTAGTAACTGTGATCTTAAAATTTTACGATACTTAATAAATAGGTAACAAACGATTAACTCGCATGAATTCAAATCACATTCCTCGTTTTGAATGTAGTTCCAAGTTACTAAGAGTAGGGAGTATTTTGCAGCAGTCATAATAAGTAGATTAATTCGTTTCAGGTTAAACGAAATGGAGATGGAGATTACCATGGTATTTTAACACGTTCTGTGCCGCGAATCGCTACGCGCTACGCTCGTAGCTGATTCCGTGGTTTTCCTCGTATGTAGCGGAAAGCGCCTACGGCGTAGGGACTCGAAATCGGGTTCCCGGCACTGAATGTGTTAACACGTTCTGTGCCGCGAATCGCTACGCGCTACGCTTGTAGCTGATCCCGTGGTTTTCCTCGTATGTAGCGTAAAGCGCCTACGGCGTAGGGACTCGATATTGGGTTCCCGGCACTGATTGTGTTAACACATTCAGTGCCGCGAATCGCTACGCGCTACGCTCGTAGCCGATCCCGTGGTTTTCCTCGTATGTAGCGGAAAGCGCCTACGGCGTAGGGACTCGATATTGGGTTCCCGGCACTGATTGTGTTAACACATTCAGTGCCGCGAATCGCTACGCGCTACGCTCGTAGCCGATCCCGTGGTTTTCCTCGTATGTAGCGGAAAGCGCCTACGGCGTAGGGACTCGATATCGGGTTCCCGGCACTGAATGTGTTAACACATTCAGTGCCGCGAATCGCTACGCGCTACGCTCGTAGCTGATCCCGTGGTTTTCCTCGTATGTAGCGGAAAGCGCCTACGGCGTAGGGACTCGATATCGGGTTCCCGGCACTGAATGTGTTAACACATTCAGTGCCGCGAATCGCTACGCGCTACGCTCGTAGCTGATCCCGTGGTTTTCCTCGTATGTAGCGGAAAGCGCCTACGGCGTAGGGACTCGATATTGGGTTCCCGGCACTGATTATGTTAACACATTCAGTGCAGCGAATCGCTACGCGCTACGCTCGTAGCCGATCCCGTGGTTTTTCTCGTATGTAGCGGAAAGCGCCTACGGCGTAGGGACTTAACGTTAACACATTCAGTGCAGCGAATCGCTACGCGCTACGCTCGTAGCGACCTTTACCAGGTTATCAGTCCACCTTGGGGGTCCAACCCACGCTGCGACTTCCGATTAGGTACGAAAAAAACTATTATTTCAAGCCGATTAAGTCGTACTAAAGTTTATAAAAATATATATTTCTGAGACAATTTTTATTCACGACTCAACTTGAATGTTCATTCGTTAACTATCTTAGTTAGACAGCTCTAAGGAGCTCTAAGTAACGCAAGGGGTTTATCTTTTGTATGTTGTTTTGTATTGTATGTAATGTACTTACACGTGCAATTTTATGAGCAATAATTGCAGTTATCTCACTCTTACCTGCCGGCTAGAGCAGGCCGGCTGTACTATTGCGGGTAATTAGTGATCAAACTATTGCCCGCAGTGCACCTTAATGTTACTTACATATGTTTTCCTACAGCTTGCAACTACAGCGCAACGTAACATGAATGGATTTTCATTACCTATAGTTCCTGAATTCCTGATTGATTTAATACACAATGATGTCTTAAATACTTACTATAATAAAGCAGTTAAACCTCGTCAGTTTGCGGGCAAAACATAGATTTATTCCATACTCCATCCGACTTTGTAACTAGCAAACATGAATATTCAGCAGACGCCATTAATGTTGAATGACGTTAAACTTCTGAGGGTAAAAGTTTTCTTAAGCCTTCAACTACGATGCACTTGTTTGAATTTAATAGGTCATATATTATGCAGATGGGTTCCGATCTAAGTTTGGGATTTAACTTTTGCTCATTATGATGTTTTCTATGTTTACGTATACAACACAAACTCATGCCTTTATTCTCAAAACGGGTAGGCAGGAAATGTAATTTTCAGCGCCTTCTAGTAGGTGTAGGTTTAATTTTTTCACCGCGAATAGTCACAACGGAAGTCACTGTCAGGCCAACATCTTTGTTACATGAGAGGAAATTATTACACTTATTTGATATAATGAACAACACATATTGGTATTGCCCTCAAAATGAAGTATCATTGGAACATGTAATTTCAATTCTACATTAAATGAAATACCGCCATTTGGCTTATGTGGTCAAATAGTCGGTCATGGCGATACAGCAACACACTTAACACTTTTACTGCCAGGGGGTGCCTATAGCTTTACGCCATAGTCGCTTTCCGCTACATACTCGTACTCGCGAGAAAAACCAGGATCGGCTACTTCGATTCCTGGCAGTGGCTGTGTCAAAGTGTCTAAGTATTGTTGGTGTTCAAAGGATTAAAGATAAATAAAATGTGATATTACTAGACCATCACCCACAACACATTTCAACCCTATTTCCGTAATGGACTGTTAGGACACCCTCTGGAAAAAGAGGGTGGTGCTATTCTAACTCGGCACCACACGGGGAACTAACTTTAGCCGTTAGAAAAGCCTAATTGCGTATGAAATCCAAATGACATCCATGTAACTATATTACTAACGGCGGTGTAATTGTGTTACTTACTGACGACGACGGCCAGTCTTTCGGCTTTACAAACTTTCTATTTAACTTGCCGTGTTCATATTATATAGGTAAGTACTCACAAATAAATACCTAGGTATTTGCCTTTATCAGGATTAGAAAATGGGACCGTTAGTTTATTGAGGCAGAGGATATCTAATAAGGGTGGCTTGCACCAAGCTGTTTTTAATCGTAAGCGCTGTTCATTAAAATCTGGATTATAGGTATGGAAAGTTTGTAAATTTTCTATGGAATGACAACATCCTGCGCCATATTAAACAATGGTCGGTCCGTATAATATATTTCAAATTTATAATAGTCCGGTGACAGCTGTCATCTCATTACGGCTATATCATTTTATGTAGGTCGGTACGTAAATATTATGTAAGTTGTCCTTCAACATTTAAAAACGCCATTTGTTACCCGCGATTGAGCTGAATTTTGGCATGCAATATGATGGTACCACCGAGCTGGTCTGATGACGAAGACAGGAGTGGGCCATCGCTAACCCTAAATTACACAAGATAAACCCATCTTAAATATTTGGACTAGTTGGAATTGGAACCCTCTCAACGAGCATGATGACTGTAAAAAAAATACAGACGGCAATAATAACTTGTGCTTTTTTTTCTGACAGAAACTTATTGGTATTCGGCGTAGCTATGGCATAATCGTCTTACGTACGCGTAGGTACCCGTCCAATATTAAATACAGTTATAATACAGTATTTATATGAAAAATAATAGGTGATAAGTCATACTAATGCCCACCCAGACGGGGTTTGTGTTTTTTAGTTTTTTGTTTGTATCTTTTTGACATACTAAAAGTCTAGAAAAATCCAAGAGGGCAAAAAAAAAAAATGTGTGTGTGTGTGTGTGTGTGTTTGATTGCGGGCAAGCCTGACTGTGCGATTATGCTACACTGCCCGGGGCTGCATTCTCACACTAGTGTCATTCAGTGGTAAATGTCACTGTAGTTTTTTATTTTTATTTAGTTTAGTTTTTTAAATATGTGTCATGCAGTGTAATGTTCACGAAATAAATGATTGAATAGAAAAAAAAATAGCTAATATCTACTAGTTTGGTTTTGGGGTCATGGACTCGGAATTACAAAAAGTGACGAAGATAGTCATTACTGAACAACTTTTCCCATAGGACCAACCACGAATTTGCAAAAAATAAGAGCCAATTAAGAGTTAATTGTGAGTTAACTGTGAATTAATTGAGAGTTAAGGTATGGAATAGCTGTTTATTTGGCGATTTATTGGTTGGTGTCATGGAAAACTTTTTTCAGTACAGGGGTATATTCTTCGTTTTTTGTCGCTTTTGCACGCTTAGATTTTTCTAGACTTTTAGTATGTCAAAAAGATACAAACAAAGACCTAAAAAAATCAAACCCCGTCTGTGTGGGAATTATTATGATCCCAAAGGCTATATATCCTCTACTATTAGCAAAGTAGTTAACTGCGAACCCCTGATTACATGTTTCTATGCAGATTATATTAGCTGGTTTGCTCAATCACTGCTACCAAACTTTAACAAATTCAATACGTGCACTGTTAATAAATGTATACTGCGCACTGAAAAAAGTCAACTTTGTCTAACACCTTTACTATCTGGGTAAATGGGCGGGAATCTAGCAAAAAAATGGGACTTAGTTTAACACAACGCTAATTTACACGCGACGAGAATACGAGCTGTAATAAAAAGTATAAAAATGTTTCATTTCGGCAGAAGAGCAGTATCAGCAAAATTAGTATGTGCCACATTATAACATTAATTGAAGTGTCTCTTGACATCTGTTATTCCTCGCTATAATTATAATATGTTTGTTTACTCCGAGTCTTTTAAATTTAAAAAAAATATATCATGTATACTCGCTTGTGCGGTAAATTTGTTATTCAGTACAAACTAGTTTCAATGTAAAACAATCAACAAAGTTTATAGTTTTTAAAACTAGATCGCAGCACGAAACTTTCTGGGCGGTGGTTCCAGATTTGTGAGGCTGCAGATAGAAATATATCAAGTTAGGGAATAGTAACTGGCAATGCAAACACCAGCTTAAGGCTCGTTGCGCTCTGCATATTTAAAATAATGAAATAATGCATAATAAATAACCCAGGCAAACCCGCGGGATAAAATATAGCCTATAACCATCCGGAAAGTCCATTCTACACATAGGTGAAGAACTTTAGAAATTGGTCCAGTGGTCAATCCCTGGAATTACCCGTTACAACAAACTCACAGACTATTCCTCTTATAATATCAGTAGGTACCTATAGAAAATCAGATGGGTTTCGGATGTTCTTTTTTCTCAGATAGGAATAGTAGTGAAGATGCTCGTATACGTGACTGGGATATAAATTTAGTTGTTATTGTATTTCACAGAGCTTTATTCATCTCGAGGACCTATTACTGTAAAACGCTGGCGCATCCGCGTATGCAGTTAAAAAATGACGATAAGTACTGATAAACAGAATGAGTATAAATAAATAAATATTTGCGGACAATCTTACACAAATCAACCTAGTCCCAAACTAAGCAAAGCTTGTACTATGGGTACTAGACGACGATATAGATACTTATGTAGAGAAATACATACTTAAATAAATAGAAAACATCCATGACTCAGGAACAAACATTCGTGCTCATCACACAAATAAATGCCCTTACCGGGATTCGAACCCAGGACCTCTTGCTTCGTAGGCAACTAGGCTAAAGCGGTCGTCAAAATAGATACTTTACTATAGCAAAAGAAATAGATAATCATCTTACGTGTAATTCATATTAAAGAACTTTTTAATTTTTTTTCTTGTTCACACGGCGTTAATACGTACGAAGCAAAAGAAAATCGCCTTAAATCTAACGCGGTCCGGATAATCGCATGTGAATAAACAAACAACTGAGCCAGAAGAAAACAGAGGAAGCAATTTCTTTGCAAGTATACATTATTCTTGCCACGTCTGGCGCGCAATTAGCTCGGCTGTACAGTTCGCTTTATGTTCCCACAATAGCCTCGCCCGAAGCCAGCTTAATGTAAAAGGCGTGTCTAATTCTACATCAAGTGTTTTCTTGAAAGCCAGGCCATAGCCATAGTGAATTGAATAAATGTTCCGCCATAAATAGTTTCAGCTTTTCTCTGAGACTCTCAGCTTTGTAATTTTACTTTAATTTTTTATTCTGCTTGCTGTTAATTGGTTCTCCTTAGTTATTTTTATCTTACAGCTTTTCCATTATTTAAGTTCTATCTTCATTATTTGAGGACGAGGATCTCCAGATTTAATGCTGGCGCAGTGCGTTTTAGGAACTACACTCGGCTAGGTTATACAACTAGCATATGCCCCCGACTTCGTCCCATTTTATTCCTTTGGGATTACTTTTGTATCAATTAGTTATTAGATACTTTTTAATACACATATACAATACCATTTTTAGGGTTCCGTACTCAAAGAGTAAAACAGGACCCTATTACTAAGACTCCGCTGTCCGTCCGTCCGTCTGTCTGTCACCAGGCTGTATCTCACTGATACCGCGATAGTTCCAGCTGAAATTTTCACAGATGATGTATTTCTGTTGCCGCTATAACAACTAATACTAAAAACACAGAATAATAGTTTTTTTTATGGATAATGGTACGGAACCCTTCGTGCGCGAGTCCGACTCGCACTTGGCCGGTATTTTTTTCGATATTATATTATATCCGTAGGATTAGAATAATAAAAATTTAGGTAGGTTTCACGTTCTTTATTTGATGTTGATTGCGTTTTTAAATCTATTTTGGCTTTGACTATTTCGGGGGTTTAAGTAAGAGGATATAAGAGGAAATAATGTACATTATACCTATCTGTCTGAATAGAGCTCGATCGCTTACGTCCAGAAAAAATTATGTATTCAATTACAAATAGGTACCTTAGTTTATAGGTGACGTAGATTGTATATTTATTAAAATTGCATAACATAAAAATGCTTATTGCTCAGACAGTTTAAACCCCAGCAAATTGATAATTTATTCCCCAAACGAGCCTAAATTTACAAAAACACGCAACCGAAATCGCAATGCGATTTTTTTTAAGTTACGAGCTCATGTTTTATTTGTTATGAGTTGTAATATTCAGTAGCGGCCCTCGTAAAGCTTTTTATAGGGACAGGGCTGTTGTCACGGAAATTTGATTTTTCGAATGAGCGGATTTAATATCACGACCGTACTGGTGTAAAAAAGTGACATTATCAATTAATGATTCGTGAAGGCGTCAACTGTCTGGTACGGTTGACTTCAAATATATGTTTACACTTTTCAGTATTCACATTACTTTGAATAAGACGAGAAATATGATCGCATCAGAAATGAGGCTATCCGCAGCAGAACTACGGTAACCGATATAGCCTTCCGAATCGCTAAACTTAAGTAGCAGAGTGCGAGGCACATTGCACGCAGAACCGATGGCCCTTGGGGCGGATAGGTTCTCGAGTGGCGACCACGTACCAGAAGACGCAGCGTCGGCACCCTCCACGAGTTGGACTGATACGCTAAAGGTCGCGTGAGATCGCTGGATGCGGGTGGCGCAGGTCCGATCACTTTGGCACTCTTTGGGGAGGCCTATGTCCAACAGTGACCGTCTTTCGGCTTATGATGATGATGATGATGACGAGGAATGTATAACCTTGCAAAGCACGTTATCCTAGTTTCGGATAAAGTTTGATGGGATTTAGTGCTTTAATTAATTGAGAGGGGCATAACAACGATCTGAGGGGTGAATCTAAGACTACGTTTCGCGCACTCACTTCTATTCCTGCGGGAGCTATCGTGGTGTAACAAAGGTGAAAAACACATTGAGAGGAAAACGGAATACGAAACGTGTCATGTCACTGATCAACCCCGGACAACATTTAACGGGATTTAGTGTTTCAAATGAGTCTTTCAATTAAATTGATAAACGGGGCATGAAAAACAATGCTTTGGATTCTAAGCCGCACCTCGCTATTAAAATACGTTGAGTATGTAATTATCATTTTTATTTCTTTGTGTCAATAGAAAATGAAACGGTTATATAAATGAACCAATCGGTATTTTTTTCAACGGTGAAAATAACTGTTGATAATTTAGTAATGTTTGTTCGAGAAGTTACCGTCTACTTAATCACATGCAGCACTAATGAATGCTGCATACACAGCTAAACACATCAAATTGAATTAAATGGGTATTATAAAGAGCAAACTTCGCAAAACTGTTAATTTTGCTGACCGGCTCATGTGTTTCACTGAATCAGTACACTCTAATTCAAATTGCATGCATGAAATGATATCCGGCCTGCGGTTTTGCCCTGTTAAACTCACTTTGATAATTTCGAGTGTTTATGTATAGGTATTATGTAGTAGGTATAATTGTTTGTTGTGGTGGAACGTACAATTTGTTTTCCACTTGTTCAGTCTGAATTATGATTTATGTGCTTATTTTGAGGATACATGCGGATAGCAAGGATGTGTAACGTTCTACTAAACGAATTACAGAAAAACCAGGAAGAGTCACAAGATAAAACATAGCCGAAGTACATCCTAAAGGTCCATTCTATAATCTGTTGAATGTTGTTGTTGTTGTCTGTTGTATAGTTCCGGTGATTACTTCCTATTTACAAAGCTATCTCACAGACTTTTCCTCGTTATTATTAGTATAGAAGTAATATAGATTATACCCGTAGTGTAATAAAATAGAGTCGCCCTAACAGCATCACATTATAGATCGTCATTCCGTTTACGTTATATTAAGTTTCCTACTTAAAACCACGGCGCAATTGTATACATCTGCGTATAATTTACTTTCAAAACAAAGTTTTAACCGACTTCAATTCAGTACTCCGCCAAGCCACATTAACTAAATTTTATTCTAAATTATATTCATTAATTAAAGAACGCGTAAGTATATTGTTCCTAAGGTACATAATAAAATAAGTACAACCTTAGAGGAGTGTAGTAGTAAAATTATATTTAAAAAAAGATTAAAACTAGAACTCTTAGATTTATTTGATAAAGGGTTAAGTAGCGCAAGGCATGACGTGTTGCGTAACCGAGGTATACTTACTTACCTAAATAAATAATGTAGTTATTTGTAGGAACGCTTTTTCCTGGTTTAGTATATTAGGGTTAATGTAAGTAGTTCGGATAAAAATAACAGTGGTAACGAGCGTATTATCCACCAACAAACTGTCCTCAGTTTGGCGGAACATATTTTGTAAAACTAGCGTTTAAGTTTTTGTGAAATAAAAAAAAAAAAAACATTTCCACATTTTTTTTCCAATTTACCACATGAACTAATTTTCGAGAACAAAAGCGTTGATTTTTAAACCAATAAAAATGTATGTGGGCCGATAATATTTGAGGACTTCCGTCGATTCCTCAAGGATCTCAGAATTACCTTTGGCACTTCATTGTTTGCTATTTCAACGGAATAATATCAGAATCTGTGACGTACTTATATAGTTTGAAGTACCTACATCATTGAGAAGTTCCACAAGCCATCTGTGGTTTTCATCATCACTTCCACTTCACTAAATTTATGATTTCCGGGTGTAAATACACGAGTTATAATAGAAAATACCTAAATTACTACACGCGTGCCTAATATATTTGAGGAGTTTCCTCAATTCCTCATGGTTCCAATCATCCAACTGGGGTTTTGGAAACAATGGGACCAATCTGGAAGCATATACTTTCAGTTAAAAAAATAATTGTACGAATCGGTTCATAAATGACGGAGTTCTGAGGTAACAAACATTAAAAATAAAAAAAATACATCCGAATTGAGAACCTTCTCCTTTTTTTGAAGTCAGTTAAAAACACAGTTCCGTTTATTAATGTGTTTAGTTATAGTTGCGGGTAAGTATACTTACTTTTACTTTTGTAATAATTTACCTACCTATTTAATTGTCTACTAATAGCTCGTAACTCAGCAACGACCTGCCATTACCTTAATCAATCTTTATATCATATATCTTTAACTATAAATATCATATTTTGTTTCGTAGTGTATCTCTTTGATGTTTCAATATGTTTACCACAGCCAATGTTTCCCACATTTCTGACCAATGGTGAACCATTTACTTCAAACGCATTATCTATATCAAACAAATGCCATTCCCATGGGTCGCAAAGGTCTGTGTATGGTTACATTACGTTAATAACTTGTATATTAGCGAGTGATACGAAGAGGTATTTGCTCACAAATATAATTTTCGACAATAGGGAAAAGTAAAATGACGACCGAAGAATTGGTACTTTGGCAAATGTATACAGGGATTCACTATCATAGTATTTATATTTTAAATTATGTTGGTTCCACTATAAATTCGGCAAAGAACATTATATTAAAAATTAAAGGCACTAAAAAAAGAACTGATTTGAATAAAAAAAAACTCTGCAAGTTAATGATAAAACCAATGGAAATTAAAAACATTTTCTACTGATGTAAACATGGAGAAGGGACCGATTGTTCTAAGCAGGCAGTATGCACATTGCACAGGAAATGTTTGATCTATTTCTCATTCAATGTGCACATACGGGTACCGTGTTCCACTGATACTGCAGCTTTTATCCATTGCATTTCGAAGCTCTCTTTGGATCTATATATCGACAGCTGACTATAGAAACCATTTATAAAAGACCGATAAGCTACGCTTATTGAAGTCGTTCTAGCTGAAATAACTATGTCGTTTAAATAATGCGCTATTTCTATCTTCAACGTTACGGAGTTGACTTTTATGCAATTTAAATTATATAGACAAGATAGGCAAGGTTATCAGGAAATAAGGAGTAATGAAAAATGCCAAGTAATGATTTAACGGTCCTTGACAACGGGCTTCCACGAAGAAAAATGCCGTGGCGGTCTGAGTCCGGCAGGTGCAGGTGCAAGGCTGCACTGGTCGTCATCATGCGAAATCTTTGCCAAATAGGAACCTGAAACCTGAGGACGATGCTAGCAGAAGGAAAGGTAGAGGAAATGAAGATGGAGATGGAAATACTTAAAATAGATATATTAGGACTAAGTGAGGTAAGATGGGAGGGAAGCGGAGATTACTGGGACGGAGAGTTTAGAGTTATGTATACTGGAGAGAATCAAGGTGCCAACGGAACAGCTATAGTACTTAACAAAAGGTGGGGTAACTTAGTGGACAACACCATCCATCACAACTACCGAATAACGGCCATAAAAATTAAAACACAACCCGTAGATACAGTTATAGTCCAAGTTTACATGCCCACAGGGGGCCGATTTTTGACTTTCGAGCGCTCGACTTTTTCATTCGAAAACTGTCCAAAATTATGAAATGCTATTTTGAAATAGCGATAGAAAATTTAAGAACGAGTGGTATTGAGCACTCGTATTCAATTATATCGTTAGAAAGTAAGTGCCTGCAATTTTGAGACTGTAATAGTATTTACTTATTTAATTTTCGAGCGCTCGAAAGTCAAAAATCGGGCTCCTGGAAGCCACGGAGACGATGAAATAGAAGACATTTACAATTCTATAGACTCAATAGTAATTTAATAGTAATGGGTGATTTCAATTCAGTTGTGGGAGAAGGAGCGGAAGAAAATACAGTAGGAATGTTTGGGCTGGGAAAAAGGAATGCTAGAGGCGATAGAATGGTACAGTTTTGTAAGAAAAACAGTTTAGTTGTAACTAACACCTATTTTGAGCTCCCAAAGCGAAGGTTATACACTTGGAAAATGCCTGGGGATATAGGCCGCTACCAAATAGATTATATATTAGTTAGATTGAGATATAGAAGTCAAGTGGCATCATGCAAAGCTTTTCCGGGAGCTGACTTAAATACAGACCATAACTTATTGCTATGCAAACTGAACTTTGGAAGTAGGAAACAACAAAAAAGGTTACACAGACCAAAGAAGCTCGGTCTCAAAAAACTTAGGGATAAGGAAAGCAATCGTTTTAGAGTGCAATACAATAATAAAGTAGGGGATAAATTACATGAATATAAGAATACAACAGATAATAATACATGTAATAATATTAGTGTGAATGATAAGTGGGAAAAAGTAAGAGATATTTTAATAACATCAGCTGATGACTGTCTAAAAAGGGAAAAAATTGTACCGAGGAAAAGTTGGCTATCCAAAGAAATAGATGACCTTATGTTAGAAAGGAGAGAACTCAGAAATAAAACTGATGATAGAAGTTTGCAAGAGTATAAAAGACTGACGAATAAAATTACAACGAAATGTAGGGAATGTAAAGAAAAGGATACATTAGAAGTTTGTGAACAGATAGATAAATATATACAGAAAGCATATATCACAATAAGGATGTTAGACATAAAGCACACTGCAAATAGTACAACTATTAAATGAATGAATGAATGGTTTATTCACAATGAATATATGGTACATAAGATCTTAAATATATGATTGGTATACATTCTGAATGAACAAGGGAACATACTTATAAATAATAGCGATATTTTAGATAGATGGACACGATACATTGAACAACTTTACAAGGGACATGGTTTGGATGAGAACGACACAGAAGAGGCATATCTAATTGATGAAAATGAAAAGGGTCCAGCTATTTTGAAAAAAGAATTTGACAAAGCTTTGATGAGTATCCATAACGGTAAAGCTGCAGGGGACGATGGAATTTATATCGAAATGATAAATTACGTGTGTGAACCGACGAAGCAGGAACTTTTTGAACTTATTCAGAACATATATGCCACAGGACAAGTACCAATAGATTACTTACTTAGTAAAACAGTAGCATTACCTAAAAAAACTTAATACACTTAAATTTGAAGAACATCGAACGTTAAGCCTTATTTCACAAGCATCCAAAATAATCCTCAAAATAATTCAAAATAGACTACGACCAATAGCTGAAAACTGTCTTGGACCTGTATGAATCAGTATGGCTTCCGACATAATAAAGGGACCAGAGAAGCCATTTTAGCCCTTAGAATAATTATTGACAGACGATTGGAGCTCGACTTGGACACACATATACTCGTAGCTTTTACTGATCTAGAGAAGGCTTTTGACAAAGTAGACTGAAAAAAATGATGCGTATTCTGCGTAAAGTTGAAGTCGATTATAGGGATAGAAAAATTATATACGAACTCTACAGAAACCAGGAAACCATCATAGAAGTAGGCGAAGAAAACGGGAAGGCAAATATGCAAGGTGTAAGACAGGGTCGTCCACTCTCACCTCTTATATTCAATATCTTCATAGAGCGGGCCATACAGATATCAATAGATTCAGACTTGGGGGGCGTTAAAATAAATGGACACAAAGTACAATTCATTAGATTTGCAGATGACATCGCAGCAATTGCCGAAGGTAGTAATCAGTTACAGCAATTAGTATTAAAACTGGATGAAATTTTCAATCAAACCGGACTTAAAATTAACTGCAATAAAACCAAAATTCTCACCATCTCTAAACACACAACAGTATACAGAAACCCAATCGTAATCAGAGATACGACAATAGAGCAAGTTCAGAAATTTAAATATTTGGAAAGTACATTATCAGTGACTCTAGGTGCACCCCTGACATCATACAGATGATTGCTATGGCCAAAAAGGCATTTAATTACAAAAAGCATCTCTTAAAAGAACAAGAATCACTGAAAAATATTTTAAATGATAAGCAAATCTTATACACAGAAAGTACAGATGAAACATACAGAAATATAATAAATGTGATACAAAGCTGCTTACGACAACTTCCCAACACAAGAAGCGAGAACAATCCGTATGACATAATCATAAACGATGATATTATAAAACTTATGCAAGAACGGGAAACTCTAAAAAACATTACAAACAGAACTTTCGCAGACAGAAAACGACTAAGGATACTACATAAAACAATTAAGAAGAAAGTAAAAGAAGCTCAGAAAGTGCAAAGAATAAATATACTTATGGAACAGTTAGAGAATTCAGGCTCAAGCAAAAAAGCGCTCAAAAAAACAAATGATAAAAAACAATGGATTATGGAGTTTAAAGACAATCAGAACAAGCTAGTAACGTCGAGAAGAGATTTACTTCAGGCTGCCACCAACTACTACCAAGACCTATACAAAGAAATAAATAGTGAAACCGACAACAACTATAGATATCTTGACATAAACCAACAAGTATTACCCTTTCTACAATCAGAGATTAGAACAGCAATAGGAAAAATGAAGAAAAATAAGAGCCCGGGCGAGGACGGCATTACTAGTGATATTATAAAAAGCTTTGATGACTCTATCTACCCAGTACTAGTAAAGTTATTCAATCAAGTATTGCTATACAACGATATCCCTAGCTCATGGAAGACCAGCATTATTACCCTACTATATAAGAAAGGAGACCCGAAAAACATAGGAAACTATAGACCCATTAGTTTACTTCCTACAATTTATAAGATATTTACAACTGCAATACTCAACCGTATTGCAATTGAAATAGAAGACAACCAGAGTAGAGAACAAGCTGGCTTCCGAAAGAATTACTCGACAATCGACCATCTGTTCACTGTAACACAAATTATAGAGAAATACGCAGAATATAAAAAAATCCTTTATATAGCTCTGATAGACTACAGCAAAGCTTTTGACTCTATCAAGCATAGCAAGCTCTGGGAAGCCCTCAGTGAACAAGGAATAAATAAAAAATACATTTCATTACTGAAAAATATATATACAAACTGCAACGCGAAGATCAGACTAGAGAAGCCAGGTGAAGCTTTCAATATAGAGCGAGGTGTAAGACAAGGAGATACTATCTCTCCCAAACTATTCATAGCGCTGTTAGAGTACATATTTATACGAATTAATTGGGACAGAAAGGGACTGAAAATAAATGGCGAGTATCTATCACACCTCCGCTTCGCTGACGACATAATTCTAATGTCAGAAAACTTTGAAGACCTCCAGGATATGATACAAAAATTAAATGAGGAAAGCATAAAATGCGGATTGAATATGAACTTAGACAAAACCAAATTAATGACCAACGGAAAGAAAGAACCCCTATATGTTGCAGGACAAAGTGTAGAGTACGTTGACGACTATATATATTTAGGTCAAAATATCAGCTTTACAGATAGAACAACAAAAGAAATAAAGAGACGTATAATGCTGTCATGGAAAAAATATTGGTCGCTAAAAGAGATTTTTAAAGGTAACTTCCCCCTCCATATTAAAAAGAAAGTTATGGACTCAGCCGTGATGACGACCCTCACATATGGCTCTCAAACGTGGTCCCCTACACTTAATGCCCGAAAAAAGATAAGATCCTTCCAAAGAGCGACAGAGCGTAGTATGCTCGGCATCAAGCTACGAGATCGTGTTAAAAGCGAGGATATCAGAAAGAGAACAAAGATAATCGATGCACTTGAACAGGTCGCAAGACTAAAATGGAAGTGGGCGGGACACGTGGCTAGAATAAACGACGACAGATGGAGTCATCAAGTCATACACTGGCAATACATCGAAGGAACCCGGAGACAAGGACGCCCCCTGCAAAGATGGAAAGACGATGTTACCGCAATAGCGGGCAACATGTGGACCCGACACGCTCAAGACAGGAACAGATGGCTAGAGATGGAGGAGGCCTTCATCCAGAGATGGATGATCCCCAAATAAACAACATACTATATATGTACCTAATAATCATAACTTTTGTAATAACTGCATGCATATTTCAAATATTATAAAAAATCAATTAATTACGAGACACTGTATAAAGACTCTACCTCAATACTTAATAATGTAAAAAAAAAAAAAAATTAAATAGGCACCTATGAGTTTACTTATACAGTGCAAATTGCTAATACATATATAGATACACCAAAGATCAAAGTATTCATATTAAAGTGAATAGAGAATGCATAATTACGTATGAAATGTAATAATATTAAAATTTAAATATTAAAAATAAAACTGTAAAGATATATAAAGAGATATATTAGATAGGTGCATGTATTAACTTATCATACAAATGAAATAGGATGATCAAATATTTACCTATGTAGTTTGTTTAAATTAAGCATGCTATTTCTAAAATGATGGGAAATAAAGGCTATTTTTATTTATTTATTTATTTATTTAAAAGCACGCATATCAAAAACAGCTAAAAAGCGGCTGATTAAAGTTAACATTTGGAGCATTGTTTTATATGGAAGCGAGTCGTGGACGCTAACCCAGAGAGACTATTTCACCAACTTGACAATTGTCACCTGACAACGACAATTCTCCGTACATTGCTGGTTCCGCAAGTAACCTAGAGACCACCTTAACTTCTAGAACAAGCAATGCATGGCGAATTGTCATTGTCGGGTGACAATTGTCAAGTTGGTGAAATAGGGGCCTGGAGGGTAAAATTGAAGGCAAGAGAGGCAGAGGAAGGCCTAGGCTAACATATTCTAGCCAAATAAAACATAAAGCTGATGTCGAGTCATATGAGAAAGTCAAGAGGCTGGCAATGGACAGAGAAAAGTGGGGTTACTCCACCGACAAGAGCAAGGTTCTTAAGTAATGATGATGAGACAAGATAAAAATACATGTTGTGTTGTGTGGGTACATAACAAGTGAAATCAAAACATTTTTCGAAAAACCCAACTGCTTTTTTGCAAATATTAAAGCCTATGTCACTCCCACGATTAAGAGGAATCCAACGACACCTCACATGTCAAAAAAAAAGACATACCCACATACATACATACATACTTACATACATACATACTTACATACATACTTACATACATACGCTCGAAAAACATAACCCTCTCTCCTTCGGCAGTCGGGTAATAATTGATTTAAAAAGAAGGTAAAATAAAGGCAAACTTTTATTCTCCTTATGCCCGGGCCACACTAGCGGGAAATGCCGTCAATAATGGCGTTTAACATTAATAGGATAATTTGACATTAATTGCAAATAAAATGTACATAATTAAGGGCCTTAATCTAATCTTTGCTTTATTTTTTTCCATTGTGCTACGAAAGTTACCCATATAAAATGTATGGGTAATTGCCGTTACACAATGGAAAAAAGTTAAAGCGTAGATTAGATTAAGGCTCTTAACTATGTACAATTTTTTTGCAATTCAACTATTAGTGTAGCCACGACTTCGCGTTAATCTCTTTGATGTTCCGCTAACTGAGCTATCGCCTAACGTGAAACTTCAATATCAATGCCGTTGTTTCCCGCTAGTGTGGCCCGGGCATTAGAAGCAATAAAGACATTCAAGCAACTTCAATGTATGGCATCCGCTTGCCGCCCCGCTGCCTGCGACGTCCAGACCGGGCTACACTCACTCATCATCATCATCATCATATCAGCCAAAAGACGTCCACTGTTGGACATAGGCCTCCCTCAAAAAGTGTCACAATGGCCGGTCCAGCGCCACCCGCATCCAGCGGACTCCCGCGACCTTTACCAGGTCAACAGTCCACCTTGTGGGGGGCCTACCCACGCCGCGCCTTCCGGTACGTGGACGCCACTCGAGAACCTTTCCGCCCTAACGGCCATCGGTACTACGAGAACACTCATCCTGAAGAAAAACTACACAGAGCTTCGAAACATGTCTCCCGTACCTAGTGACAATTATGAGAGTAATTATTACGTTTTTATATGTTGCGCGTTCGATAACTGATACGTTAGCTCGGCGCGCGTGGAATCAACGAAAAATAGACCAGCTGGTCGATCACGTAACACATTGTATGCGCGTCACGTAAATGTCACTTTTTGTGTCGGAAAATGACAGTTCAGTTGTCTTAACGTGCGTTCGAAAAGTTACGTGATCACCCGTCTGGTGGCCAAATATATTCTACCACAATGTCACCTGCATCATATTTCATAGTTACAGTTTGTATAATATCCCGCAACTTTCGAGCCGTATTCCGACCTCTAATTAAAGACGTCGCGTCGCAGTAGTTGCAAAAGTTACGTATTCTGTATGTTTCCCCTCAACTTATCCGAAGTATTCGTGAATATTCATAACTTTACTGCTGGAATGTTAACTAGGGTCGGCCCTTCTTACCGTCCTACCCAAGTTTACCTTAATTGCATCCGAAGTGAGAAGATAAACGGATCGCACATATAATGCCTTTCTATTAATAATTTAATTGCCTTATTCAGTTACGCCATAATGTCTTTAAGTCTACGTTGCTACTTCGTTTACGTCAGCATAATACTACCCAAATTATTAATTTAAGCTGAAAAGTTATTGTTATTTTGGTCTTAAAATTACATTAAGCCGCTGCATTAGCAATCGCGTTTTCACGACGGAAGGCGTGATTTGTATATGATAATTTGTTTTTGTTTTATTTTTATACGTAGCTTCTATGCGTAGCATGGTTGACATTTTATCACTTATCGCTGTCGATAATCGACAAGACATCTGTCACGTTCTAACAAGTATGGGAGTGCGAGAGTGACAGATGACAGAGTGATGAAAAATTAAATAAATAAATAAGATAGTACCTAGCTAGAGTGACAAATTGTGTGTGTTATAAATAACTCAAACATATTTTATATTGCATGTTAGTCAACCATGCATACGAAGTTTCATTATTTTTAATATAATATGTCGGTTAAAATAGGCATAATTCATGGATAAAATAAAAAAAATCTACCCCGTATAACTAACCAACTTTTAAGTAACTATTAGAGTAGTAGTTTAGTAGTAGGTAGTTTAGTTTTTTGTATTATCAATAAATGAGTATGAGTATGAGTATAAATTTGACCAAACATAATCAGAGTTAAGGACACATAATATACTTATACTCTTTGGGTGAGGCCTATGTCCAGCAGTGGACGTCTTTCGGCTGATATGATGATGATGATGATGCATACTATAAGAACATAATTCGCTTAGATTATTATTATTATTACCACTATAAGCCTGTCCATGTGTTTTAATTAGACATCATTAAATTCTTGGTATACTTACCTTCCAAATAATCTAAACTATTGGCTTTGTGAGCTGTAGAAATCGCCAGACTGTCCGTATCATTTTTAGGGTTCCGTACTCAAAGAGTAAAACGGGACCCTATTACTAAAACTCCGCTGTCCGTCTGTCTGTCTGTCTGTCTGTCACCAGGCTGTATCTCACTGATACCGTGATAGTTCCAGTTGAAATTTTCACAGATGATGTATTTCTGTTGCCGCCGCTATAACAACAAATACTAAAAACAGAATAAAAAAAATATTTTTATAGATAATGGTACGGAACCCTTCGTAACTTAGGTATCACAGAGGCAGAAGAAACGACTAAACATATACTACTGGACTGCAAGCAGGTAGAAGTATACAGAATTAAGCACCTAGGTTCTCCAGACACACTACGGGACGCAGTCAGCAACACCAAGGCACTCACCAACTTTTTAGACGAGCTGGGGTGGTTAGAGTAGCGCCACACCGCCGTTTCACGCAAAATAGGCACAATGGATGTCGACTTGCGGAAAACGCCCAGTATAACTAACTAACCCTTCGTGCGAGAGTCCGACTCGCACTTGGCCGGTATTTTTTAATTTTTTCTATATCTTTATATAAGTAAAATATATCTAAAAAAATCTTTATATAAGTAAAATAAAATGCTGCCTGCTCGTAAAATTTGGCGAGAATCGGTTGAGAAATGCGACCTGTAGAGGAGAACAGCGGGACAGACGCCGGACATACGAAAGGTTTTTGCCAAAGCGAAAACGGAGAACTTAGTTCGCTTCGCTCGCTCGTTCAATTATAATCTGATTATTAGTCCTTGATTTTGGTTTAAAGTCACGACACTAGCGGTATCTCATTTCATCCGAAGTGCCGTCATCGACACAGACGTTCTAGACTGGAGCAATCTCATTAGCTCCGAACCCAAATAAACAAGATAATATCCCTCTCCACCGAGATTAACTGCTCCCTCACAAATAACTCCGCCAAATGTTTACACTTTCACAACTTCTTTTACTATAAACAGAAGTTTTTCAACACGCTTTTATCAGCGCAATGTCTTGTTTTGTGGTTGTAATAAACATTGTGCTGGAAAAGTTGGACACGCTAGTTTGGATGCTCTTGGAAATCGAGGTTTGTTTTAACAATGACTTACTGTTTACAAATACTGTATATTTTATACAACAGCATATTGTGTCTTTTTGTATAGTGTCAACGATTTTATTATTGTCAAAATAATTTCTACCTTATGCCACCCACCATAAATATTTGTGGTTAGTGAAATTGGAATCAAGATTTGTAGAAAATAGAGTTGAACTCTTCAATTTGCTCTCAAATCGAATGAGACAAAAGAATAAAATAAAGGTACAATCTGTTGCTTAATGGACGGCACAAGGCTACAGAATAACGGAAAACAATGTCCTGTCTCATTAATACCAAATACAGTCTTTAACGATCTTCAGTTTCGTGGTTATATTATCTTATCTTATCTTATCTTATCTAGGTGAGGGCCCTTTCGGATGCACTTCGACCCAGTGGGATCTTTTGTGCATTTGCCCTCTCCTTTATACCTGCTCCCAGGCTTGCTCCATCATTTCCACAAAGCGGATGATGCAGTTCGCCGGGAGCACCTTGAATTCCTTTGGTTGCGGGTAACCGTTACCAAAGTAGTTCATTCTTTGTCTGGCAAGGGCATGACATTCACACAATAAGTGTTCCATAGTCTCATCCTCCTCGCCACACATTCTACAGTCTAAACTATCAGATAGTCCCATTCGTGGTTATATTACTCAGTGTTGACTTATTTCGTTTCAACGTCAACACGTATTCAATTCAAATATTAGGAGCTTTTTTGAATTTTTCTTCACACTTGCTCATAAATGATGTTATTCCATGCCTGTATACAGAAGGACAATGGCCTAAATTGTTCCCACGGGAATAATGGTCCCAAGGGATTAATGAGCTTGTGTGTGATCTGTTTAAACAAATCTAGACGGCCGCGCGCTACAAGAATTCTGCTCTGTGATTGGTTGAACATAAAATTGAGCAGGCCATGCGCTGCAAGAATACTGCTCTGTGATTGGTTGAAATATTGATGCTACGCGCTCCACTCGCATTGATGAAGTGAAGTTGTCAATTTCATTAATTTTTGATTGGTGCGCTTGTATAAAACATAGACTTTTTCTGTCTTTTGTCGTTATATATTTCCTCGCAAATGTGATGAAAATCATTGTGTATAACACGGGTGTAAGAATATTGCAAACTCGAGTCATCAAAAACCCTCCGCCTCCGGCGTCGGGCTTCTGATAGACTCTCGTTTGCAATATTCCTCTTACGCCCCTTATTAAACAATGTACTACTACTACTACTCAGAGTGTGGCATAGCATAGATCCTACACCACACCGACTGAAATTCTACATATTCGAATAACACTCCAAATAATCGGTTTATATGCCAAAGGCAACGAAAAGGCACAACCAATTCCGTACAAAAATTGCAGAAAAATATAAGCAATTGCTCTCTTCGCGACACTCTCTGAGGGCTAAAGCGTTTCAAATCATTTGGCAGTACGTCGATAATTTCATTAAAACAAGACTCCTGCTGAGAGCTCTCTTTATACTGCAAATTGACTTCGTTACGTCAAATGCTCGCTGCCGGAGTATACTCGAGATGTTTATATCTAAATAATGTTCGATATGAGTTTATATTGCTCGTTCACCGACGACGATCGCGTAAAAACATACAGGACAATGTAATTTGCGTACACTTGTAAGAATATCAAATCCTAAGGTCCTGTAGTTGACAAGCATCTAACACGTGGCCTTCCATGATATAATTTATCAGAGAATGTGGAGCGTTATCGCGGTTCCGTTTCTTGAAAAAAAATGCCAACCAGCCATCGCAACCACCACACGAACTTGAGTTTTCGTGGCAATCATAATTCTTACTTTTGTGGTTTTGCGACCCGCTTTAGCGAACATTGTAGCCTACGAATTCTGAGTAATATGAAAACTTTAGAGTCATCAAAAGCGCTTTCATCATCATCATCATCATATCAGCCGAATGACGTCCACTGCTGGACATAGGCCTCCCCCAAAGAGTTCCAAAGTGACCGGTCCTGCGCCACCCGCATCCAGCGGACTTCCGCGACCTTTACCACCTCGTGGAGGGCCTATCAACGCCGCGCCTTCCGATACGTAGTTGCCACTCGAGAACCTTTCCGCCCCAACGGCCATCAGTTATATGTGCAATGTGCCCCGCCAACTGCCACTTAAGTTTAGCGATTCGGAGGGCTATATACTGATATACCTTGGTTCTACTGCGGATAGCGATTTGCTGACCCTTAACTAATTTGATAATGCGCAAGAGCGCAAGTGAGAAATGCGCGCTGCATCTCTGCTCTCCCCAACAAAGAGAATTGTATCAAAATTAGATCTTGTTTTTTATTTATTATTGTGTTTGTACATAAATTGTAAGTATGTCGTTTCTATGAATTTAGTTCCTATTTTCTCATTTCATCGAAGGGTAGGCGGAAGAGATCCCTTATAGAAATAAGTTCGCCTTTGTACATTTATAGTTTGTTGTTTTGTTTCTTTTGTGAAACTTTACCGCCCTAAAAATGCATATTGCAGTATTTTAGACTTAATATCGTGTATTGCCACCCCTAGCCCTACGACAGGCATTTATACGATTTTCCATCGATCTTATAAGTTTTTTCAGGACTGGTTCGATTTCTTTACACACGAGTGTATTAAGTACTTAGTTATATATGTTTTATTCAACTTTTTATACGCATTTAAACTTCCGTGATGTCAAAGAAGGCTTCAATATTTAAGTTGATTAAGATCGATCGCCTTGATCTGGTTAAAAGTTAGCAGGTTCGAAAATAAGTTAGTTCACATAAGTTGCTGAACACCTAAGTACCTTGCGTTTTCACTCGTTTGACAACTTCATATGGCAGTTTAAAATGACGTTTAATGCTTTATGCGAGACGGTACAAAGGTGTTAAGCCCCGTACCTATTTTTTCAACACACCTGCTCGTAAAGTAGGTCTTATTACAGCGTATTTACACTGATAATGCAGAATATTACCCATGCCGTGCCTTTTACATTACATTATCGCACTAGTGCCTTTTCATTACATATCTTTTTAAATATTAGCAAAATAATGCAGAATATTACCCATGCCGTGACTTTTACATTACATTATCGCACTAGTGCCTTTTCATTACATATCTTTTAACATTTTCATTTTTTATTTTTTTCCTCGCAAATGTGATGAAAAACGTCGTATGAAACACGTGAGCATTGGTCATTACACTTCTCGTCTCCATTAAGCCTTCGCCTTCGGCTCAGGCTTAAAAACCGACTCGAGTGTAATGACCAACTTAGCACACTTGTATCATAATGTACTATTATTCAACTATGACAAAGGATCTCATACTATGAACAGCTGCTATTACGAATTCAGGCCCCGTAGCATGGATGGCGTTATCACGCGATAAGTGACAGGATAGAGCTTCCGTCCCTGGCTGACACCGCTCGATAGAACGAGACGACGCGCTTATCCTGTCACTTGTCGCGTGATCCATGCTACGGGGCCTGATACCAAATTATAACGAGTTACAGTGTCGAGTCCGTAGGCATTCTGTGTCTAATTAACAAAAAAACATAGCCGAGGGCTCTAGTAAACATGAGTAGCCGCTCCGAAATCACAAGCTTCCGAGTCGGACTGTTTTGACTAATTTCACCAGTCTAGCCCAGTATGTCTGGACCGTTACATAATAACTAACAACTTACAGTCCCCCGCGGCTATGAAGTCAATCCTGACACATTGCGCAACCATGAAGTTTCTGAATAATGACAATGTCAACCATAGGAAAAAATTACATATTCAACCCTAGAAGCATGTCTCAGGATTGACTTCATAGCCGCTGGGGACTATAGAGCAGTTGAAAAACCCCCGACCGCTGAACGGCTGAACCGATGTTGATGAACCATCTCGATTGCGTCAGCTTTCGGATAAAAAAAAAACTGCATTCAAATCGGTCCATTCGTTTAGGTGCTACGGTGCCACATACAGACACACAGACAGACAGACACCCCTCTTTTTGCATCGGGGGTTAAAAATTATGCGTAGATCACATATACTTTACTCGTAATTGTTGAAACTTTGTTCAACCAAACGGCGCAAAGGGCGCAGCGGAATGACATCTCGCTCATATTAGGAACATCCCATCTTGGAAAGTACTTTGGTGTTGTGTTCCAGGTGGTGAGTAAGGTCGCCTGATCTCCTAAGGATGCTCTATGTTGAGAGTGTGGGACCTGCATATGTAAGAGAAAGAAAGAAAGAAGACATTTATTTACTACACAAAAGACACACAGAGACAAAGGGAGTAGGCATACATTACAATTTAACACATATTGTGTGTGTCTTCGCGGCAGTAAATAGGTCGCTGTCTCAGCATTATGCCGAGGTGTCAGACAGACACTTACAGCGCTGATTTTCAGACAGCACCGTACGTGACTCACGGAACGCAACACAACATAAGAATGAGTGAATATGTCGATCAAGGGTCGGTTGCGTGCTTATGAGTTGAGATTATTCTGGTATCGCATGTGCCAATGGGAAATGGTATCTGCTTACAAGTTAATTGGCAGTATGCATGATTGTCCGTCGTCGTATAAAAAAAAAATACAAGCAGAAAATTTGCACAGTCCTTGAAGATATCAAAGTTTAAGAGCGGAATTCAGTAACGTTCGTTACTAAAATTAAGCATGTATTGCATATAACCAATGTAAACTTTTAATAGAAATAGCAGTAGATAAGTGTTATTAGTTAAGACTCCTTAACTCGTAAACTCTTAAATATTTAAGATTAGTAGTTAAGCTCAAAATAATGTTCATAAAAAAAAAAATATATATTGGTTTCTAATGTGGGTGGTGAGGTGAGTATACACAGGTTGAGAATTACGTAGCAGCTCATGTAAAGGCCCACCAACACAGTACAGTACTAGGCTTTCATCGTTTAGGCTGTGATATATAAAATATTGTTGCTTAATAATGTTACCTTGTTGATTAATGTGAAAAAATATGCCGATTTGTATTAATATTTCATGTGACTGACTTACCTGTAATTATAATGTTATAAAATTATATGTATATTGTAATTAAATTTTAAGACTATGTAATACTAGTCTAAATATGTATCTAATTTAGTTATTAAGAACCACACGATGAATGTTTTAGAACTTAAGTCCTTTGTGTCCTGAGGTGGGCGTAATCGCTGCGACTACTCAGTCCCTGACTACTGCAGCCGATTACGAAAGTTTTGTTATTCTCGCATACCTGTTTATTATATTCAATAAAAATCTTTGAAAATCTTTGAATCTTAATTTTAAGACTAACGCGGATCCCGGTCACATCTTCAGCTATTTGCTTCAGAGTTCAAAGTCCGGTGACTTTCCTAATGTTTAACGGATAAATACAAAGGCAATATGAACAGTAAAGATCAGACAGTAAATGTGTGGGGTGGCATTTCTTTTAAACTTCTGCTTCCAAGACAGAATGAGGACTCCGAAACTGTTAATTTGTAGAAAGTTACAATTAAGCCTAGTTAGCCATTTTTAGGGTTCCGTACCAAAAAGTTAAAAAAGGAACCCTTATGGTGCGACTCCGTCCGTCTGTCCGTCCGTCCGTCTGTCACAACGTTAAATATCTCAGGAACTACTTAAGCTATCCATTCGAAATTTGGAACAACTGTTAAAAGAGTCTAAGACACGCTTATGGAAATTGAAAAATTTAATTATAATTTTTTTATCCTCTGTGTAAATGACAAATATGAGGGGGGTTAAAAAATCAAAGTCTAGTACATAAATAGATCAAGTGGGGTATCATATGACACGGCTCGAGTGTCACTTTCTAATTTTTTTCTACAGTGGTTAAATTTTGATTTATTAGGGAAAATGAAGAAAAAAAAACTATTACCCCCTTTCACTCCGAAGTTTACTAAGCGAAAGTTCTGAAATAATAACATATGATTAAGAGTAACATAAATAATACAGGAAAAATAAAATGATATCTCTAACTAGCATATTTCCTTCTTTTTAATAATTTCTTAATTAAATTTTAATTTACTTACTTTTGTATACATACATACATATAATCACGCCTCTTTTACTTTTGTATGTAATTTTATAACTTCAAATTCCTATTAGATTATCTGTAAAGTCCCTTCTTTCGAATAAAAAATAAATAATCGAAATCGGTACGCGTGATAAAAAGCTATCGCTGATAAACAAACATACTCTGACATGACGGGTATGGTGTATGAAAGTTTGTACGGAACCCTCGGTGCGCGAGTCAGACTCGTACTTGACCGCGATTTTTTTTGGCTGCTGGCAGCCAATCCTCGATTAATTCATGCCTTGGCTTATATTGTGTATTTGTCTGATCTCAACAGAACATAAGTGGCCGCAACTTGGGGCCAAGTGCCCTATAGAGCAGAATAAAGCGTTGAGAATAGATTCATGCGATTTAATAACGAGACAAGTACTAAATTTATGTAGGTGGGAAATTATATTTAGAATCCGTAGCGTGCCCTCTTTTGGACGTCATACCTCACGTACACGTACCTAAGTGTCGGCAATTAGTTGGTTCGAAGGATATGTATTTAGAGGGAAAAAAATAAACGACGTAAGTGACACCTACACGTCAACTTTTTTCTGTATGAATGTGATTACAAGCCTTACTTGAAATAATTAAGGTAACTTTGACAGCGTAGGTACGCCATGTCACCTAAAGTCGTTCTTGGTGCCTTGTACACGTAGATAGAGGATATATAGATGGCGTCCTAGCGTATATCCAAAAGGGACGATGGTAAATTAACCATACTAAATTAAGAAGTATCAGAAGCTAATACACTCTTGACGTCTAATGTCATTTATAAATTAGTCGTATTATATCGGTGACGTCATAGTGGTGTCAGTTTCAGTACAAATTTTGACAGGTGTGGTGGCAAACAAGCTGGTGGCAAACAAAAAATCCGTATACGCGATGAGGGACAGAAAATATGACACTGTACCTCGTTCCCACTTGCGGTATTGCCTATGCATACATCCTTTGTCACTCATGTGTGCATGTGTGGGTGACTCCCTCTATCTATTCTACCTCTATGCTTGTACACGACAAAACGCAATTTCACCAGGTGTTTTGGCGTCCAAAGGTTTTAAGGACACCGTAGCTAGGAGACACGCCTACACCTACTTGCTTCAGACGTAACTTAAGTGTCAAACCGTTAGAACAATATACTTAAATCTGTACAACTTCAACTAAATATATTGACATTGCTACATTTTGATTTCTATTATTATCTATTTTTTAAATTTTTACTAATTTAATTCGATATTAATATTACAATGAATAATAATGAAATAATTTCAATGACATGCATATTGAGAATCAAAATATTGTACGCCAAACTCTGGCTGATTGTGATGTAACCAAAATACTAACCCTAACATCATTTATAACCACTCACATTCGAACAATAAATCATTTCGTATTTTGTATTTGTATAAAAATTCCGGAACAAGTCCTTACTCTGTTTCGGAAGAGAAAACAATTCCAACCTACACAATCCACACATATATTGGCTGAGTTCGTAATTGCCTCTTATTGACCGACAATGGGTTATTTCGAGCCTAAAATAACAAGCCCGAGGACCCAGAAAATAAATGTAAAAATAAAAGGCATTAAATGAGAGAGAGTGTAGTTTTTCTACATCATCAACAGCCTAATCTAACTACAAGCCAGCCTCAACCTTTGAAGAGTATTTTTACGAGAGCGATTCAATCGTCATAAAAACTTTTTGTATAATTTCATGTAACATACGTTCTAAACACTACATAACATTAGTAAGCATGATGGTCAATTTATATAAAACTCATATAAAATAACAACTTTTGATATAACGTTTATACAGCATAAAACTAATATCATAATCGGGTAGGGGTCGGGTTACATAAAGTTTAAAAGTCATATTGTTGATAGGCATACGTGGATTCGTCATAATCATCATTACGCATTACTGTAAATAGTCATACATATATGCGCATTACGTTTTGAACCATAATGTTTAAGAACATAATGTGTATTGCGCATAAATTTGTGGCTCATAAAACTATTTAACCATACTGTAGAAACGCATTAACTGCAATACGCATAAGCCTATGTTCTCTTTTATGTTGGGTCACAGTTCTAGGTCAGAGTATATCAAAGGGTAGTCAGTATAAAAGTTTCCAAACAAGTTTTAATAACAAGTTTTTCCGCTCTTTTATTAAAAAAAATCCTCGAAGACGAGCGCTTTCGTCTTCTAACCTATCCGCGATCCGAGTCGATTTTGCCACTAAGTCCCTGTTCCCTACTGCCTACGTGAAAACTTGATCTTCATACACCAGTATCTTGGCATTGATTGATCTCTAAGAAAAGTTTATTGGTTATATGTATACGAAAAATACCTACTTAATCTTAAGTCCGTCACCATAATTTATGCAAAACGATCGTTAAGATTAAAATTATAATCAACAATATTATTGCTTGATAAATGTATGACATTAACAATTATTACTAAAACTAATTATAAATACTCGTATCAATATTATGACTAAATATATGTATGCCATTCTACATTATGGTTAAACCAATTATGACTCCATATAATTATGACAGGGAACAATAATTATGCCATAAAACAATTTATGCAATAAAAAATTATGAGCATCAACTTTATGCGTAAAGTGTTATGACAATCGATATTATGACAATAGTTATTATGCAACTAGATGGCCACCCATCATAATCATTATGTTTTATGAAATTATGCTAAGATTATACAATTTGTTTTTATGCAACTTAACCACTTACACAAGTTGAAATTATGATAATCAAACGAATACATAGACATTTTCATTATTAAATTGTTTTTACACTAAACATTACACACCCTATTTTTGTATAATAATAAATATAAATAAATCAGCATACGGGCAGTATTTAGGGCCAGCGTGGAGTGGTTCGGTGCGGATTGGGGACTCCACAGTCCACATACACCTTCAAATTTCTTCGCAGATGTATGCACGTTTCCTCACGATGTTTTTCCTTCACCGAAAAGCTAATGGTACCTAAATATCAAATGATGTTCCGTACATAAGTTCTGAAAAATTCATAGGTACGCGAGCCTCGACCACGACCGCCGTTTGGCAGCTTTTTTGTGTAAATATAGAGAAAAAAATCACGACGTCCATTTTACGATAGCGGAAAGTTTTTGATATACTTTAAGCCTAATAACTGCGAGTAATGGCTAGGAAAACGAACAATTAAGTTGTTAGAAGTAACAACTTTGTTTATTTTGTATTACGACTTGACGTGCCAACTAATTTAACAAAAAATCGTTAGTTAATTAGCCATTAGCATGGGTAGGTAAAATATGAATCGGGTTGTTTGTTTCTCGTAGCCTTCGATTAACATAATTAGAAACCCTGAAATACATTTTGAAACAAGGTAGATGTAGTAATTGAAAAAAAAACCGTTATAATATTATAGTGTAGCTGGAAGGCGCAGTGTGGGTAGACCGCGGTGGAGCAGGACCGGTTTTTGTGGCACTCTTTGGGGAGGCCTATGTCCAGCAGTGGACGTCTTTCGGCTGATACGATGATTATAGCTTACGTTAACATGTTATCTTTCTTGCGAAATTAACCTTATGGTCGATTAGCGACTAAAACAAACGTGCCTAACATATTCGAAGTACAATTGACTGAATTGCGATAGTAGTTAGCAGAACGATAAAACAAACTTAACGCAGTAAACGTGGACATGCCTACCTTACTACCTATTCAGATAAATCCACTGACGACAATTTAATGATCCCTATACAACCCTGAACTTACTCCAACTGAGACGTTCGAAAGTGGAAACAGTCTCTCGATTGTCCATCTCACTCAGGCAGGAAGGAGAGGAGGAAGTTAGAGAAAGATGGGGTGTTCGCAAATCGTGTTGTCGTGATGTTAGGGGTATGTTTGGATGGCCCGGTATCGACAGGGCCGGGATAGAGACAGGACGCGCCGAGGAGCAATGGGACCCATTTAACATGTCGCCCCCGAAGGCCTCGATAATTGGATTCATTACCAGACCCGAGAAATATGGCCGCCATTTATTGCTTTAGGACTTATTGACGATCGGCGAGTATTCCGATATTTCTAGGATAACGTAATATAACATAATTGGAATCTACGGAATGTAGGTAGGTAACTTGTATAAATTACAATAGGTCCGAGTAATAATTCGTGTACTAAACACATTCATGATTCATCGGTATATCTCATCACCATCATCATCATATCAGCCGAAAGACGTCCACTGCTGGACATAGGCCTCCCCCAAAGAGTGCCACAATGGCCGGTCCTGCGCCACCCGCATCCAGCGGACTCCCGCGACCTTTACCAGGTCATCAGTCCACCTTGGCCTACCCACGCCGCGCCTACTAACTTTAATTATATTATTTCAAGTACAAACTACTGTCGAAAACCAAAATACAAGGCTAATTAAATTTATTTGGCTACGATTGTAACACTCCCGGATACTTTTATAAGGATTATTCAATAGACAGGCAGGTACCTATTTTTTGTATGCCTTGTGGCAAAACACCACTGTGACCACCAGACATACCTTTGTGTACCTTATGTGTTTCACAAATAAATTACTTGAATTTGAATTTACTAGCTTACGTACTTCCAGACGCGATACTTTCAGAACCTCTATACGCATAGAGGAGGGAGAGTAATGTTTTCAGTTGTCAATTTAAGCAAACGCAAGTAGGTACCTATTTTCGAGCGCCTTACTCCCTTAGCGCCTTACTGGTTGGTTGAAAAGGATTTTTCTTTATCTTTTTGGTATCGTATCTGTTGTTGTCTATACTTTATATCTAAAAGCTATGATAATGGCTACAGTTTGTATAAAAATCCTAGAGGTATGAACCTACCTACATTATGAAGTCCATTGTAACTTCTTTCTTCCAACTTGTGTGTATGTAGCAAACAAATAATTGATTTATTTATCTATCTAATAATATAATTATTGGAGGTTTTAGATATTCCGGTTCATCTGGGCCCTATGCCACAAAACTTACAACTACAATTTACAAATTACATATAACATAACTATTTGTAGGTTTTACTATGGCTTGTACTCTATGTGATGCGATATGTTGCCTACAATTAAACAATTTTGTAGAATTGTACCCTTGTAAAGTTTTGTGGGATAGGGCCCGTGAAATAATCAGTCAACGACAGAAAACTTTTCTGACTTTATCTTTAACAACGTTTCGAATAAACAACCGGCTAATAAACGTGATTTTATAATTCTATAAAGTATCGTTCCGCGTCAAACGACGTAACAAAAAGCCTTTTTATATGCACACCATTAACTCCGACTTATAACCTAATTATATCACCATAGCTCGCTGGGGACGCGAGTTTTTGAGCGATGCCAGCAATTCCAGTTGGCCTCTTATTCTCCGCTCTGAATGGTCGCGGTGGGACGCGGCTACGACCCGATACCCACCGACTACTGAATGCCAGGAAGTAGCATCACACAGTTAAAAATATACTGCCATGTAAAATTTTCATTAATTTTATAATTTATATATAATATGTATTCATTACTATTTTTAACAGTCCACTGTTTACATTGTTGCATTGCTGCGGCACACGCCATTCGTATATATTTTATTTATTTAATCTTTACTTCCGACTGGCTTTGGCTCGTATTTTTTATGCTGGGCAGTCTTAGATAGTTTTATGTGCACTGTGTCCCTAATCAGCTCTACGAGTAATACAGTTAATTTCTCCTCCTCTCTTTTAGCCAGATTCACAAGGTTTGGTTGTAGGCCTCCGAGAGTGTGCCGATCCCGCTCGCAAAGCAACCGCCGGGCCTGCGGCGCTACCACGAACTTCGAATCTCGAACTTCGTATATATCCGTCTCTATAGCACTTATGGTTTATGGTACGTGAGCGACCGAAACGGAGATATACGAAGTTCGAGATTCGAAGTTCGTGGTAGCGCCGCTGCTGCAAGCAGACCCGTTACGCTAGATTGCTGAGGCAAGTTTAGGTCCAGTGTATAGATACGGGTTCTGTACAGTACGAATTGTGAATTTCACATTTATTATGAACCTTCATTGGTCTAATGGTTTCACACTTTTTATCTTTTGTGACGCCTGTTTGCCATTCGGCAAAGGCCTGCTCCAAGTTATCTTTACATACACTTTGAATTTATTCCCAGATGCAACGTTACGTCACCTCGCAATGAGTACAACCTGAAATGAAAGGTATGTACGCTCCCAACGCTTCTATGCTACCGTTCTCAACCCGACAAGTCTAATGAGTCTGCTGAACTCCGTTGGCTTCTCGCTCCCGCGTGTTTTTCGCTTCAGTGCCACTCCCCCGACACTTGGCTTTAAATCAACTGCGTTAGCTCACAAATATACTTCATACATAACAGTGCATGTTTACTTTGAAAGAGTCTGCAATCAACTTTTATTGTGAGATTTAGTTATGTCTCGCTGGAAACGTGTGAGGGTGTGTGTTATATGTGTCTTTGTGCAACTGTTACTGTAAGTGTATTTATAATAAAAAATGTGATTGTTTACAAAAGCGACCTCTCGTGTATCAACTACTGCAGTAAAGGAGTGGGTAAGATGTGCGTTATAGCGTCATTCAAATAAATAACGGTGAAGGCAAAGCCTTTAACACGATTACTGTCCCTATCCATACCAAATGATCTGACAATTTAACACGGCCAAATGTACGTCCAGTTTGAAGCTCTGAATCCACTGTGGAAGCACGGATTCCTGAGAAGCAAGTGCATATATGACCCATCATTGGGGGCACTCGAACAGGGAACGTGTAGCTTTTTGCCTTCACCGTAATTTACGTAAAAAAATGTAAAAAAAGAATAAATTTACTGTTTATTTCTTAAAAAAAAAACATGTTACATTTCTAGCGATAAGGCTTAATCTTATTAAGTATTTTAAGATTTTAGACTGCCTAATCGAAAAATTTGACTCAATACTTTATTACATAATGGGAACAGATATTAACTTAACAGTGTAACTAGTGTATTAACATTTTCTTATATATTTATTTTATTTTATTTTTTTATTTTATGTTTATCAGACTTTTTGGGTATCAAGTTATATAGAAGTCTATTTAAAGCGCGTGGCAATGCGTTTGTCCAAACTCTTTTACCATATTCATAGTTAGTAGATGGAATTACGAAGGTATGTTAGCTTGCGCATGACGCTGTAACGCATATGTTGTGTTTAACTAAGTTTTCATTATTATATAGTTTGTTTTGTTTGTTATCCACTGTGAAGTCACTCGACAGTTCTATCGGAAGATCAGCGCTGGCAGCAATGCCAGCATTATGCCGAGATAGAACCGTTTCGTGACAAACGCTGTCTAATGTTTGTCTGGAATAAATGTTTCTTTCTTTCTTTCTTTCATATATTACTCCTTTACTGCAGTGGTTGATCGCTTTTCTAAACATTATCAAATTTTTGTCAATACACTGATAGTAACACTGTCAGGTACAAAATATCTATACTATAGATTTATTTTCTAAACTAAAGTAAATACAAGATTGTGGACGACGCGTGGCGCCGACGTGGTCGATGTGCGACAGGCCTGGGTTTGACCTTCGCGACCTCACAGTCACCTAACAAGGGGCGTTTAAAAACCGCGGCGGGCGAACCGCGCGTTTCAACCGCGGCGGGTGAACCGCGGCGGTTGAACCGCTCAGCGTGTTTTTAAACGGCCGTAACGCGCTTTGATAGCGCAGGTGCTCTAGGGGAGCACTAATCCCGCAGACTGAGCTGCACTGTTGAAGGATGGGGTGGGGGTGACGATAAAATAATACTTGGCGAAAAATAAATGAAACGGTATAATAAAATAATGAGACACAAACTACTGATTAAACTTTCCCTATCACAATTTCCTACTTCCTATCACAATTTCCCTACTTCTTCCTTTCTTCTTCTTCCTGGGAGCTCCCACTGGTGGGGCTGAGCGAACACAAATATATCCGGCGATTATAGCCTCTTTTATACCCCTAAGACATCAAAAGTGGTGGGGATACAATTTTAAAGACCTCGCCCACTTTCACTATGGAAAAGCTAGTTTTTATGTTTTCCTGATTTTCAGGGGCACCTTAATGGTTTTTACACATTTTCCTTTAAAAGAACTATTTGTGGGCTATACATTACAATGTCTATTAGTTTTCCTACTTTTCCCGTTTAAATTGGGAAAATCGATATTTACGTAAAATTATTAAGTTTGGTAACATGAAATGGCTTTGCCAGGCCCTAGTGGCTTTAATTAACATTGATTATCAAAAGTGAGTATACATACGTAAGGGCATTTACCTTACCTTTCTAATGATATCTTAATTGCTTTCGTACCTTATCTGGTTACGAAGATATGGCCGGGTGAGACCGTCAATTTTCACATTTACATTAACGTGGTAGCATAAGTTTGACTTTGCTCCCGTCTTTTTAGCCAATCAGAGAAATCAACCTGAACCTTGACCATTCTTGCACCATAATATGCAATAAAACTCTATGCATACGTAGTGTACATTTTTATTTCACATTTTTCGTAACTCTAGTTACCGATGTCCCTTGTTGACGGACTAGATCGGGATATAGTCTCAAGTTGGTTTCTTTACAAATAATTTGGCTGTCTCTCCCTCAATTATCAGGGGTTCTCCCTCTATCGATCTTTATGAAATAATTACTGGAGGTACCTGGTACCTTTATCTTTACTTTAAGCTATTTTCTTTGTCTGTAACTATGGTACTTAGGTCCTAAATAAATTGCGCGCTTCTTATATGAGCCGTTTGCTTTAGGAGCTTAATCTGGGTACAATTGCCGTCCTTATGTGAAGGAATTATAGTTACACATCCTTTCTCTTCGTGGCCCGTAGGCCTTATCGTTCACATACTATACAACACCCTTTCTCTTCGTGACCCGTAGGTCCTACATTTCACAAACTACATTCTGTCGCCCACAATGCCCCCGCCGGTATGTATCGCAGATACATACTGGGTTGCAAGGGTAAGCGACAGTCTACATTAAAGTCTTACGGCACGATTCGTTACCAATTACACTTTTAATCCCTTTTACTTTCATGTTCATTCACTGTCTTTACCATTAACAATTTTTCTTTAATTACCTTATGTGGCCCTTGAGCGACCAGCACAACACATTTTCACTTGGTAGCCGGTACCCCCATCGCGTGGTGGGTCGGCGGGGTCGGCGATGACCCTGCAAACGCCGATCTTAATCTTCACCTTCTTCTTCTTGTTTTGAGCAGGCCTTGTAGGCGCTGCGTCATCCGGCGGCTCCGGCGGAGCCGGGGGTTGTCCATTATTGCCGGTATGCAGTGTTAACTGCGCGTCCCGGCGGATCTTCTTCGTGTTAGCGACACTACTAGTCGCTGCCTCTCGCGTCGCGAAGGTTGGCGGGTCGGCGGGGCGCCGTTTGCGCTGTGCCGCCGACGATGTCCCGCTGTGTGCAGTGCTTGTGATGGCGAGCTGGCTCGCCCTTCCGCAACTGGCGACCGCAGCACTCTCGTGCGTCGCGGTGGAGATCGACCCCGCTATTCCAGGGGCCGATATGTTAAGAGTGGCCGTGACCGACCCCGGGTGACCGCGGGTCGGTTGAGTGATGTCGGCGTGAGCTGCAACCAACCCCGGGCGACCGTATGTCGGTTCAGCGGTGAGGTGAGCCATAGCGCCCCCTGGCGCTGTGGTTATGGACACTGTATTGTCCTCTGTGTTGCTCGGTACGGTGAGCGCTGCCTCTGAGCTCGTATTTATAATTTCCAATGGTGGGGCACCGCGACCGGCGGTCTGCGGGTGCCCGGACGACTGGCTGTCATCCAAGTAGGCTCCCTCTCGTTGGGGCCTTGTAGCTATGCCGAAGTGAGCGACTTTCGGCAAGGCGTCGCTCTGCCGCGGCTCTGTCAGCCGGGCGGGCTCTGGCGTGGGTGTTGCGTCGCGTTGGCGATGTTTCTCAGCCATGGCGAGCGCGATGTAGGTTTCCGGTGGTGGTCCGGACGGTGGGGCACCGCAACCAGCGGTCTGTAGGTGCCCGTATGACTGATTGTCAGCCGTGGGGGGCCCCCCTTGCTGGGGCTCCCTAGATGTGCCGAAGTCAACGACTTCCGGCAACTCGTCGTGCCGCCGCGGCTCTGTCTGCTGGGCGGGCTCCGACTTTGATGCGGTGTTGCGTCGGTGACGCTCCGCAGTGGCCATAAGCCTCTCGTTGGCATTTCTTAACCAGCGCTCGTGTTCCTCTTGCTGTGCCCTCTTTAATAGGGCTTGCCTATTTATGGATTCTTGTTCCATTTTTCGTAACTCTTGTTTAAGGCCGGCGTCTATTTTCCTTATTTCTTCCTGGTGTGCTGCTTGTTGCAGCATTTCTTTTTGCCGTAAATTGGCTAGTTGCTCGCTCTCTTCTCGTTCGAGCTCCTGCTGGCGTGTCGCCGATAACCGACTTTCGGTTGACTGTTGTGATTCCGGCCGGCATGTCGTCAGTGGTTCCGCGAACGTGACTCTCTTTCTCATCTTGCCGACCTGCGCTCCCCCCGTCAGGGGGTATTTGAGGATCCCTCTCTGGTAAGTTCCAAGGGGTATGCTCTCATATTCGTTCTGCCGCTGCAGCCGGTTCTCTGCTTTTATGCGCCACGAAATATCCGCTTTCTCATATGGGGACTCTGTCACGTCCATGTTTGATAAAACTGCGGGGGCCGCCCCTCTTTGGGTGTCGGCTCTTCCAGTATCGTCGATACTCATAGGGGCTGGCATTCTTCTCCTCAGCCATTGCTCCCAGACCGCGTCTCGGGCATAATTTTCCGGTTGCATTTTCCTGGCAACCCGGGCGGCGTGCGCGGTGTGTGCGCCGTACGCCGCTGGCTCGGCGAGCCATGTTCTAGGGCTGTATTTGTGATACGGTGTCCGCTCGCTCCCGACTGGCCTCATTGGAATCGTTCCGTTCATAATGTTGGCTTAATTCTGCCTATTTATACCACTCTCATTGTGGCTTTTCAGTGCACGCGCACTTAATAACACTGTTGTCACACCGTAGTGACCGAATAAGTACTTCTACTAGAACTCTTCTATTCGAATGCCTGCGGTTGCGCTCTGGGCAACCTACACTACAGGCATGAAAGGGCTTCTACTCAATACACCGCACGTATTGTATACAGTTTATGCTGTCACACCGTAGTGACATACATGCATTCACAATTTCTAATTTTTTCACCACTTTTGGTCGCGTCACGGCGACAAATTTCAAGATTCACTGTTTTTACTATCGTTGTTGCTTTTATAACCCCCAAACGACTTTCTTTGAGTACCCACACGTACTATCACTTTTTATAACTTTCACTTTTTCTGGATCTACAGATCCGGCTCGAAGGACCAAAACGACTGTGGACGACGCGTGGCGCCGACGTGGTCGATGTGCGACAGGCCTGGGTTTGACCTTCGCGACCTCACAGTCACCTAACAAGGGGCGTTTAAAAACCGCGGCGGGCGAACCGCGCGTTTCAACCGCGGCGGGTGAACCGCGGCGGTTGAACCGCTCAGCGTGTTTTTAAACGGCCGTAACGCGCTTTGATAGCGCAGGTGCTCTAGGGGAGCACTAATCCCGCAGACTGAGCTGCACTGTTGAAGGATGGGGTGGGGGTGACGATAAAATAATACTTGGCGAAAAATAAATGAAACGGTATAATAAAATAATGAGACACAAACTACTGATTAAACTTTCCCTATCACAATTTCCTACTTCCTATCACAATTTCCCTACTTCTTCCTTTCTTCTTCTTCCTGGGAGCTCCCACTGGTGAGGCTGAGCGAACACAAATATATCCGGCGATTATAGCCTCTTTTATACCCCTAAGACATCAAAAGTGGTGGGGATACAATTTTAAAGACCTCGCCCACTTTCACTATGGAAAAGCTAGTTTTTATGTTTTCCTGATTTTCAGGGGCACCTTAATGGTTTTTACACATTTTCCTTTAAAAGAACTATTTGTGGGCTATACATTACAATGTCTATTAGTTTTCCTACTTTTCCCGTTTAAATTGGGAAAATCGATATTTACGTAAAATTATTAAGTTTGGTAACATGAAATGGCTTTGCCAGGCCCTAGTGGCTTTAATTAACATTGATTATCAAAAGTGAGTATACATACGTAAGGGCATTTACCTTACCTTTCTAATGATATCTTAATTGCTTTCGTACCTTATCTGGTTACGAAGATATGGCCGGGTGAGACCGTCAATTTTCACATTTACATTAACGTGGTAGCATAAGTTTGACTTTGCTCCCGTCTTTTTAGCCAATCAGAGAAATCAACCTGAACCTTGACCATTCTTGCACCATAATATGCAATAAAACTCTATGCATACGTAGTGTACATTTTTATTTCACATTTTTCGTAACTCTAGTTACCGATGTCCCTTGTTGACGGACTAGATCGGGATATAGTCTCAAGTTGGTTTCTTTACAAATAATTTGGCTGTCTCTCCCTCAATTATCAGGGGTTCTCCCTCTATCGATCTTTATGAAATAATTACTGGAGGTACCTGGTACCGTTATCTTTACTTTAAGCTATTTTCTTTGTCTGTACCTATGGTACTTAGGTCCTAAATAAATTGCGCGCTTCTTATATGAGCCGTTTGCTTTAGGAGCTTAATCTGGGTACAATTGCCGTCCGTATGTGAAGGAATTATAGTTACACATCCTTTCTCTTCGTGGCCCGTAGGCCTTATCGTTCACATACTATACAACACCCTTTCTCTTCGTGACCCGTAGGTCCTACATTTCACAAACTACATTCTGTCGCCCACAAAGATAATAATTAACATTAACTAAATTAAATTAAAACTACGTTAAATCTAAAAAAGGCCTTCGAGGCATTGTACTAAGGATGCTGGCGGCATTTCCTAGCTGAATTGAAATGCTGATGCGTTGCGCAAGAAAGCCGCCAGCTCTTCGGTCACCAGTTACATCAACCAGACGTTTTGCGATTTCCGCAAATAACTTATGCGCACTGGGACAAAAAGAAGTAGGTACAAGTATAAATTCGCCAGCATATCTAGCGTGGCGGTGCGCGGTGACGGAATGGTTAATTTAACGCAGTCACTGACCGGTAATCTAAAGAGGCCGAGGTCGATTCTCAGTCTGCTCCGCTAGTCATTCATTTTCAGCCTTTCATTATTACAAGCTTTTATTTAACTTGACCTGTTCGTTTGTTAGTGTGGGACATGGAACTGAATATTTAACTAGTTAACCTTAACCTATTGAGCTGAAATTAGAGGTATAAGTATGTACTTTGGATGACAATAGAATATTATGGCAGCTGATCTGATGATGGAGACAGAAGGCGGCCATTGGAATTCAGTACTTAACCCACGTAACCCTGTTGAATTTGGGCTCGTAAGAATCGTCTCATGTGTAGTTGATGACGGTATACAGAAAAGTACCTACAGCTGGCAATAAAAGCTTGTACGAAATTGCTCCACCGACAAGACCTTAGCTCTAAGTATATGATGATGACCAATAATTTACTTTCAAAACAAAGTTTTAACCGACTTCAATTCAGTACTCCGCCAAGCCACATTAACATTTCCACATTTTTTTTCCAATTTACCACATGAACTGATTTTCGAGAACAAAAGCGTTGATTTTTAGACCAATAAACCAAATCGCTGTATGTGGGCCGATAATATTTGAGGACTTCCGTCGATACCTCAAGGATCTCAGAATTACCTTTGGCACTTCATTGTTTGCTATTTCAACGGAATAATATCAGAATCTGTGACGTACTTATATAGTTTGAAGTACATCATTGAGAAGTTCCACAAGCCATCTGTGGTCTTCATCATCACTTCCACTTCACCAAATTTATGAATCCCGGGTGTAAATACACGAGTTATAATAGAAAATACTGAAATTACTACACGCGTGCGTGTGTATTTGAGGAGTTCCCTCAATTCCTCATGTTTCCCATCGTCCAACTGGGGTTTTGGAAACAATGGGACCAATCTGGAAGCATATACTTTCAGTTAAAAAAAGAATTGTTCGAATCGGTTCATAAATGACGGAGTTCTGAGGTAACAAACAATAAAAAAAAAATACATCCGAATTGAGAACCTCCTCCTTTTTTTGAAGTCGGTTAAAAATGAAATATTTGACAGAAACTTATTTCCTATTTCTCGCACATAATAGGTACGGCGTTAGCGTTATAATCGGAGCGCGGAATGTATTTTCCCAAATGAGAAGAGCGTAATAACGTTTTAATTGGCCGCGCATGACAACAGAGATACTCATTACTCATGCTATTATTATGCTGCACGCCATTACAAGTGACCCTCATCAAAAGTTTCTTTGATGCCTCACCCTCGTTCAACATCGCGGATTAATTTTCTGCTTTTCGCAAATGTAAATTATACACATTAACCTGGAAGGAAAGATTTATAAGTGCTTCACATTTATTAGCACCTGTGCTTGTTTTGAAATTCTAGTCTTAATTAATTTTTACATCCCTGTCTTACGAAGTTATAAGATTTATGCATGAGGCATGAGAGTTCCAGGATACTTGGCAGACGAACAGATGAGACCGTAAATAATCCAGTTTTTTTAAGTTTTCCCTTGCGTTCGTCTACAATTTCAACAAACTTTAGCCCAGAAGTTCTAGGTACTTTAAAATGTGTATTGATTATAACTAAAAACTTATAATATTAGGAACAGAGATCTAGATTTCCCGTTTACGTCTTTCCTGCGGACGTTTCTTGGCAGTGAATGTGTTAAGGGTTATAAAGACAAAACTTTTAATCTGCTACGGCGTCTCCTCTTCGGTAAAATTTATTGGAGTCCTCCCGAGCACCGTGTAAAATGTTATAGGATTAATACACGTAAGCGCTTCACTTTTGATGACAGGAAAGACGACTTTTTGACGCCAATACCTGTACTTTTGGTTCATGAAGTAACGAAAAATTAATTTCTGTGTTTCAGTTATTAAAAATTACGGAACTAATAAACGATTTGGTCCGTTGTTCGCTTGCCACCGTGTCTGTGCCTGCTATTCTCGAACCCACGGGCTTGGCAAAAGACGATGGCAAGCGACCTGATGGTGCCACATTGGTGCCGTGGAGGTTGGGTTGAGCCTTAGTGTGGGACGCAACGTGTGTGGATACGTTTGCTCAGTCCCACATCCAGGGGACTCGCTCTCAAGCCGGCGCTGCAGCTGACCAGGCCCAGGTGTTGAAGCGCCGCAAATACTCGTCGTTAATTAAAGACGAGTTTGCGGCGCTTGCGGTAGAAACATTGAGTCCCTGGTCAGCTGACATGAAATCATTTATAAGGGCAATGACTAAACGACTCGTCGAGGCTTCAGGGGATCTTACCTCTCGCAACGTATTTCATTAGCAATACAGAGAGGTAACGCCGCCAGCGTTATGTGCTCCATGCCGCAGACGGAACTGCTGGACGGGGTTTTCTTCCTATGACTGGGCAAATTAAGTTAATTTCGTTTTTAATTATTATATAATTATTTGCTTGTTAGTTTATTTTTATTTATGATGTTATTTTCTTGTTTTTATATTTATTGGTGTCATTATTAGTACCTAGATAAACTTTATCTAATAAGGATACATTATCTATACATCTAAAACAAAGTCGTGTTAGTTACACCATTTATAACTCGAGAACGGCTGTACCGATTTCTATGATGTTTGATATGTTAGATATGTATTTGCACATTTTAGTAGAATAACCACAAAAAAAAGATAAAGTGATGAAAAAAAAAATACTTTCTCATGGATTTTGTTTGGGGAATATGGCGATACGAAGTTCGCGGGGTCAACTAGTATAGAAAATTATTTACCAATATTTACTAATATTTGAATGTTATTCACCTGTAGTCGAATCTGAGACTACACAGATTCGACTACAGGTGAATAACAGATACTTATTTGTAGTCTCAAATGAATGAGTCGTCGCTTTCACTCAAGACTACGTGCTAACGCAAGAAAAAATTCCCGAATATACCTCTATGCTCGAGTGATTTAGATATGACAACGCATTCCAGAGTTGGGGTGAATAAAGGATGACTCACGCTAGAACGGGCTGTGTCCGGCCCGGGCCGTTTTCTAAGAAAAACGACGGCGTTTTTGCTCGGCCGAGCAATACCCAAGGCCGGCCAAGCCACGGCTGGGCCGTGCCGACGCCCGACACCGAGCCACTTCCGAGCCTTGGCCGTGGCTCGCCCGAGCTTGGGTTAGGCTCGGCCGCGCAAAAACGCTGTCGTTTTTCTTAGAAAACGGCCCGGGTCCGGGCTAGCGTGAGTCACCACCATAGTTGTGCGAAGTAGCGCGTGCGGCGTGCGAGAAAAATAAATACCAATAGCATTGCCTATAGGCACGCTCGCGTTATTCTTTCTATTAGAAGATTTTTTCCTAACACATAGCTCCGCTGCTTCGCACAGGTCTGGTGGATTCCCACCCTTAGCGACCCTTGTCTTCGCTTTCGATCAGCAAGGCTAGCACAAGACGCGAACGATGTGGGAAAACTAGAAAAGGCGTGAAAAAGAAGTTAGTTGGGTGGGCTAATCAACCATTTTTGTTGCTCGTTGCCATGGCTTTATGGGGTTTAAATCCACTGTACACGTATTTTAGTTATATTGGTAAACCCATTCCATGGTGGGGTAGGGTCCTTTCGCCGGTAAGCGACCACCTAATTTCATGTGCCGGTTAGCGACCACTTAGCTGAGTTGGTGAACTGAAAGCATATTTTCTCGTTTTTGTAGTAAATTCCTATTCCATAACTACCAACAATAATGCATACGGCTAACTGTTTCAACAGGGTCCGTAGAATTGATGTTTTCTTCAATTGAAAAAACCATGTCTTTCAAGTGGTCGCTAACCGAAGGTGGTCGCGTAACCGGCGAAATGACCCTATCTCCTTAGCGTGATAGGTGTCCAATTTATAGTATTTTTCTAAGAAATTCTGTCACTGATCGTCTCTTGGCTTACCGAGACAAGATAACAACAACATATGTGTGTGTAGTACTAATCGTCTAAAGTGGCAATTACACTTCGTCGTTCGCCGCATGCTGCATACGGCGACCGCAAAAGTGTAAAGAACACGTTAGTCGGCCGCATTCGGCGATCGACAGCTAAGTAATAGCCGTAGTAGGCGGACAGGACTAATGTCAAGACGACGTTTGTTGGCCTAAGTAGTTTAAAATGAATTCGGCGACCGCATTAGGTGAACGACGCAGTGTAATTGCCACTTTATGCTACCTAATCAAAAACGAAACCATCTCCACAAACAAAACATTTTTCAGAAACTTGACAACCGTATAGTTTCGGTCGTTTCGGTCAAGGACTTCCATTCCGTCCACTTGCCGCAAAAGGCAATTAGGGGTCATTCGGGTCCGTGATCGTTCACGGGGGTGCCGTGATGATTAATGACCCAGTGAATGCGGTAAACTCCTTGATGTCTCGGCAAGAGCACAGGAAGTATATTTTTGTTCGTCACTTCCGATTGTAATTACATTTCAATGAGTATCGTGCGCTTGTTTCAGTGGTTTTAAGCGCGGCGAGCTGACGTAGCAAATTTAGCACGCGAAACATATTGAAATGCGATCAATGTGTGAAAGAGATTACGGTTAATTTCTTTCAAAATTGAGGCCTCACGTGCCTTGACATATATTGGATTGTATTCTTATTGGTAATTTGCAGTACTCGTTATGATCTCTGACACGTCCATTTCTAACGTGTCAGAGATCATAACGAGTACTACAAATACCACAACTAAGCGCATGCAACAAGTTACTTAAATCCGTTTGAATTCACTTCAATATGCAATAAATTATATCCAATCGGGGTTCAGGCTTAAGGCGTGAACGTCGATACCATCCTTCTAAGTAATGGACCTCTAATATGTTTAAAATTATTATACAGATGCCTTTACCTTAACCGTTCTTTGGTACGCTGTTGTGTACATTAAGTTCAGTTAGAAATTAATTGATATATGTTGCCTAAATTCATCACACATACGAACCACAAGTCATCGTTTTGGCTTCAGTAAATAATTGTTCACTACAGTATAACGCTAACGCACACTCAAGCGCAAATCAAATGGGTTTTTCATTTCTTTGAGTATATTTCCCCCTAAAATGTTGTAATTCCGTAAACACGACTTTTCATAGATCTACTACGTATACCCTGTCTGAAAAAAGATACCATGAATAACTTGGAAAAATCTGATGGAACAGTTAAACCAACCTGTCGTGGCCACAAGGGAATATGGCCGAAGTTGTCTTCTATTTAATAGAACTATCAGTTTACCCAGAGTTGGCGTAACTCAATAACGGGAATATATTTGCGAGTGCGAACTGTTTCCAAGTAATAAAGGACCCAAAAGCCCGGAGGTAGGTCTAACTAGATACAATTTCAATTGTAGATGTATATCTGAGAAATTCAAGGTCAAATATATTTCAGAAAATCGATGGAGAATGCTCTGAGGCGGATAATTTCCTAATAATAGCTACGAGTCTGGGAAGCTTTGTGGAAAGCGAATTATAATCAAATCGAATTCTTGGCTAAGCAATTTATCTTGATGAAATGAATACCGTCTCTGTGCTAGAGAAATGCTTTGCATTACGTTCAACTTAAACTTAGAGACAAATATTGTAATATTTTTACAAGGTTTATATTAATTTGTAATAATAAATAAATAAATATAATAAATAATAAATATTTGCGGACAATCTTACACAAATCAACCTAGTCCCAAACTAAGCAAAGCTTGTACTATGGGTACTAGACGACGATATAGATACTTATATAGAGAAATAAATACTTAAATACATAGAAAACATCCATGACTCAGGAACAAATATTCATGCTCATCACACAAATAAATGCCCTTACCGGGATTCGAACCCAGGACCTCTTGCTTCGTAGGCAGGGTCACTACCAACTAGGCTAAAGCGGTCGTCAAATATTAGACGAAAATCTGACACAAATCGAATAAGGCTTAGGTATGTACCTACTAGACGACGATATACTCGTATTTAATAGATATAAATATTTAAATACATCCAAGCATCAGAAACAAATATTACTTAGCTACACAAATATATTTGCCTTAACCGGTATTCGAACCCAGGACATTCTGAGGGGTAACGTTTCGAACGCGCGTTAGGACAGTTGAACTGTATTTTTTCCATATAAAATTTGACATTTAGCTCTACCTAACCTATAATGCGTTACGTGATCGACCTGCAGCTTCGTAGGCAGCATCACTACCCACTAGGCTAACCGATTCTCAACAAAGCAAATAATTAATAATTATTATGTTCGAATGTAAGAAAGGTGGTTGTTTGCAAAAACTGAAATACAGAAACAAGTTGGCCTTAGGAAATCCTAAATTATATAAGTTCCAAAGATACGCTACGTACATATAAACTTATATTATACGAGTAAACCTATGTCACAAAGCTACACTTACTAAATAATAAGATAAACTTTACTCATTCATTTAGTAATACTAGTATTGAAAACCCATCAGATTCATCATATCAGCCGAAAGACGTCCACTGCTGGACATAGGCCTCCCCAAAAGACCTGACCTGGACTGATGACCTTGTAAAGGTCGCGGCAGTCCACTGGATGCGTGTGGCGCAGGACCGATCATTGTGGCCGTCTTTGGGGGACGCCCGTCATATTATGGCTCTTTAATCGTCATGATGTATAGTTATTGATTGTGCCAATACAGTACAGTAAACAATAAAAGGTTGTAAAATAAATCTTTAAAAAAAAGGTTTTATAACTAAGAAGTTGATGGCTTGTTAGAACGGAGTAAAAGTTTCATTCCAACTTTCCCGTTCCCTCGATACTTTGAACACGCGTGTGAATGTAATATAATATTGTTAGTTTACTTCCAAGGGATTTGACTGGAAAGAGAGAGTTTCAAACTACAAGCAAACAACGAGATTTTTGAACCGTCACGGCTTCTATAGTTTGGAAATATTAAATCGCTCGATCGATCGATCGGTGAGGTGCTTATCACATTTTGTAACGTTTGGCACAATAACACATACGATGTACTAGTAATGCAATTTATTTAGCAACCGCACATATAATTTTTATACTAGGTACTTATAAAATAAATAAATATATAAATTTGGTAGTATTTGAAGATAATCAAACTTTTTTACAGTATGCAAAACGATACTATGCGCAAAAACAGTTGACATTGTCTAAGGTCAACTATTTGATATTGTTGCGAACGCAACCTATTTTATTAGTACTTACCTATTAAATATTATGCAGTAGCAAAACGCGCCCGTCGGGCACGATTAACATGAGAGGGGCTTTTGAAAACACCAGTAGTAGCGCTACACAAACTAGGATAACTTTCACCGTAACTTAAATTCGTAAGCTTTTGCCTGTCACTTACCTTTCATGTACCATATTATATTAATTCTGCGCATCTATCTTTCGGCCAAAACTATTTTTGTAACCAGAGTCTTTTGAAAAATTATAGAACAGTCAACTTTTTAACCCCCGACGCATAAAGAGGAGTGTTATAGGTCGAAACGCACAGACAGCGATGGCGGCGCGGTGCGGTGCGGTGCGGAGGCGGTACCGGTTGTAATACTCGAACTAATACGAAAGGGGCCGCACAGAATACCGCGCCGCGCCGCGTCCCGCCGCGGTATCCTGTGCGGCCCCTTTCGTATTAGTTCGAGTATTACAACCGGTACCGCCTCCGCACCGCGCCGCACCGCACCGCCACCGCTTTCTGTGCGTTTCAGCCTTATAAGTTTGACTTGTCTGTGTATCTGTGTGTCTGTCTGTGGCATGTAGCTCCTAAACGAATGGATATTATTATTCAATGCGGTTTTTTTTGTCCGAAAAGTGTCGTGATCGAGACGGTTCTTAGCGTTTCAACAAAATCGGTTTAGCCGGTTTTGTGAGATATTGAACTTTGAAATGAAAATGTCGGGGGTTTTTAAGTTTTAATTATCATAGAGGAGTTTTTTTTTAGTCGTCGAGCTACATCCATCACCGGCATTAGCACCAGCAGATATAAAATATTTAATAGTCATAAATACAATGAAATGATATTTCTTCGAATTACATTTAGTGTTATTTACTTGACAAAACGCGATGAGGACATCGGGTCGCGTCCTCGTAGATTGATATACCTACTCTAAGCGTCGATAAAAGAAAGAAACGTAACCAGTTTATAGGCAATATCTCCATATAAGAACGGGTAACAAACACTGTTCTTTAGCGCCGTGTAAGCTCGTCGTTATGCATGGCCGGCGAGGCTAAAGCCTCCGCTCGACGTCACCCTATAGATAAACTGCACCTCTCTCTGAAGACACGGCTCTAGCAGTATTTCAAGCCACAGCATAAATTACTCCAGTAGGATACATTATTTTAATTATTTGCGACCTGAGAGGCAAGGACTGATTTCGGTTACGGTTATACCGGTATGAAACCGGTATTCCATTACTGTACCGTTATGTCATAAAGGTTATGCGCGCCGCGCGAACATAACGGTACCGTAACCGTTTTGAAATAACGGTTAGCGGTATCAGTTTTAAACGATACCGTAACCTTTATAATACCGGTATTATAAAGGTTATCGAGAAAAGTAAGCAAGCTGGCACTCTACAGAGGAAGCATTGGCTACTAAACATTTAAAGACAAAAATACAAAGTGGCAGAGCCTTTGCCGGCGGTTTGGCAATAACGCCAGGCCAAAGTCGATATATCGGTACCTTTAAATAGCGGTTACAGTACCGGAAAAAATAAAGATACCGTTATATTTCGGTAGCGAAATATAAAGGTTCCACTACCGAAACCGCTATTTGAGAACCGATATCACGTCATACCGTTAAAATAGAATACCGGTATTTTTCGGTTATGCAGTCCCTGCTGAGAGGTCATTACGTAACTTTCAGATAGAGCGTTAGGACAAATTAACAGTCATCTTCCCGTACACAATAGTACATTGTGATACAAGTGAGCTATGTTGATCAGTATGTTCGCCGAGGCGCGCACCGACGATTTCTATGCCATCAAGCGAAAACGAGTAGCGTCGCTACTGAGACGGCTGAGAGGCAGCAGCAATAGTCTTCTGAGGGTGTTGGCGGAGCGCCTCGACTGTCCACTCTCAAGATACTGGGTTCAGGTGGCTATCGGGAGGGCCAAATAAGCCTGAACCAGTTATTCTTCACTACATAGTATAAAAAAAAGTCGCTTCCCGCTGTCTGTCTGTCACCATGTATGCTTTGTATAATGTTGTATAATATGTAACTTGTCATTTAAGTAGCATTAAGTTATTATCATTATTGTCATTAACCTAGTTCATAAGTCACCACTGTTACTAACATCATATTTTATGGATCGAACCAATTATCTGAAATAAAGATATTTTATTTTATTTTATTACATGCGAGGCGGAATTGTCACGCGAACCGCAGGTGAGCGTGATAATAGAGCCGAGGATGTAATTATCAAAGCTCACGCGTGTCATACGACGTTTTTCAACACATTTGCGAGGAAAAAATCCTTTTCATAAAATGAAAATGTTGCAGGCTCCTAAGTTGTTTCCTTTAGTTATTGATGACAACAGGTTTTTACTCACATAGATTTGTACATCTCCAAGAATGTACAGTGGCGTCAATTCTATTTATCACTTTTCTCCTTCACCACGAGTCAATAATAAAATAATAATAATAAAATAAAATAAAATAATAATAATAATAAAATAACCAAACACGCATCATCAATGTTTACAAATATTTGTGAAATTACTTATAATGGCGCACAATTTTTTTTTTTCGTAAAGTTGCGCAGTGCGCCCGCAGCGAGGCTTAGATGAAATCTCTAAACAGCCGATACAAAATAAAATAAATATTTTCTTATTATATATCATATCCAAGAAGAAATAATCAATAAATTCACAAGAAGTATTTAATTTGTTTAGTCGAGTAAGAATCCATTTGCCGAGAATTAAAAACAAACCTGTATAACCCGGTCAATTTAGGAATGCACCGAGTCCATACATACACCTTGCTGCAAGGTGCCAACGTGTCTTAATCGGGATATAAACATAACTACACGAGTGTCGTAATGTTATAAAACACGCGTGTTTAATACCCAGGATTATGAGCCAAAAAGCGGCACAATAAGAGGCACGTTACGAGCAAATGTGTTAAAAAATACATAATAGTATTAACTAGTACATTACTTACCTAGGGCGGTAAAACTAAGAATGTCTGAGATCGCGAGTATTTGAGGCCCCAGCCGAAGGCAAGGGTGATAAATATGCGAGCTGAGGCTTTCTTTATTACCGCCCGCGGTGATTACAACATTTTACGTGTCTCTCTGGCCAGGAAATGGGATTTCCGCACGTGTAGCGTGCGGTAATTGCTACTTTATGGCCAGGTGTGACGTACAGATATTAGATGGATCTATCTGACGTATTTACGTATATCTACGTACCTACAAATATTAAAGCAATCGACCGGCTGGAGCCCGATTTGAGACATAATTATCTAGTCACTCACTTGATTTCGGAATTTAAAAAAAGGTTAGCCTAAATTGCTTTTTTTTTCTTAGCCCCATATAGGTACTTCGCTTGGCAACTACAGTTCTCAACTCTGGTTGCTACAAGCGAGTGCAACGTTGCGCTTAAAAATTTGATTTCAAGTATTTCGCGTGCTCGCATTCCCGTTTACTACGCTGAGGTGTCAGAAAAGCGCCCAAAATACACTGAATTTCGCTCAAATGCGAAACGAACGTATCCGACCAAACCAACCGTGTCCGAGGACGTTGACACAAAGAGACGAGCTCTAATTGGCACTATTACGAAATTATATTCCCAAGAATTCAAAGGATTAGATCGTACCACCGATGTGAGGAGCAACCCAGTCAGGTCTATCTCAATTGTGTGCATATTTTTATATCACACCGTAGGTAATGGTACTTATTTAGAGTTGAAAAAAAAGTGATGTTAAAAATAAAAGAGGAGCAACTGGTAGAAGTAACACTTAAACGACGAGGAATTGTAATCAAATTATTTTCATCTCATTGGTTCTAAATAACGCGCCCAAACAGGAACCAGTACAAAATTGGGAAATTTTCGTCTTCTAACATTTATTATTTAATAAGGGTCATGATCATATAATACGTAATCCACACGGGACAGCAATCTGACCCGACCTCAAGCCGTCTATGTTAAATGGACAATTCATGAGGTAAATAAAGAATACTAACGGTAAAGTAGGTTACTTTTATATTATGTATTTGCGCTCTTCAACACTTATAACAAGAATGTTGCTTTTGTTTCATGACTTTTTAGCTCTGATTTTGGGGTGATATCCCTATAATATGCCACGTCACATTGTGTAATTCGAATACTGGCCCTGTAAAACTTTGCTAGGTAGACAGACGTAAATGATTAAAACTTGGTAAATACCGCTTAACTAACTCGTCTACTGCTTAACTACTGTGTTCCTATCGACTACCATTGCGCCTTTACATAGCACACGAGGGAATAAGTAGATTTACGAACTCTAATCTGCGTATTTCCCTTGTAACATTCAATACGTAACTTGATATACATAGTAGCAGCACCGTTTATATGTGCAATACATGAATACTTTTTAACACCCGAAGGACCGCTGAAAGATACTTTCAAATATGGAAAGCAGAATGTTTAAACGGGACCCCAGAGACTTTAAGTTAGTATATGGCTCAGTAAAAATGTGTAAGCTGTAATGTTCCCCGCGACGGTAAAACTCAGAGAATATTTTTTAAACGCTTCATAATATTTTAATACGTTTAGATAATCATAAATAGACAGACATTTTCCTCGTTCCCGTTTTGCCTTTTGAAAAATTTCTGTTTAAAAACGATTGTAAACGGGAAAAGGGAAGGTATTTCCATTTAAACTATTTATTTATTAATACGTTATTTTATTGCATAATGAAGGTACAAATGGCCCATGCCATAAGACATTCTTTACAAGTCTGCCACTGGGCTAATAATAATTTATATTTTTGTATGTGTGACCGTTGGTAACCAATATTTAGATAGTATTTCAATCAAATAAATAAAATAATGTCTATTGAGTCGTGCACGCGCGCATCCCGCAAGCTGTGTGACCAGTCATACGCAGATTTATAGTGGACAATTGGAACGCGCACTTCTGCGCTTATGCATCTGATGGATGTTATGTCGTTTGATTTGTTTTAAAATCAAACTAGCGACCCACCCCGGCTTCGCACGGGTTTATATGTGTGCAAATAATAAAAACATGCATGTATTATACATATAAACCTTAAAAAAAACCGTATCAAAATCCGTGGCGTAGTTTTAAAGATCTAAGCATACATAGGGACAGTCAGACAGACAGACAGTGGGAAGCGACTTTGTTTTATACTACATATGTACAAAATCTGCGAAAAGTTAAAGAAGAAAGACAACCAGATCTGCGATCTCCGATTCGACAAGCAGATCGACTTGAACAATGTTGATTTGAAGAAATTGAAGGTTAGAGACCTTAAAAAGGTCCTGAATGATTGGGATGAGGTTTGTGAAGGCTGCATCGAGAAGACGGACTTCATTAAAAGAATAGAAGAGCTCAAGCCTAAATACATGGGCAGTGGTCGATCTGACTTGTAATAGTTCAATAATAGAATAATAAATGAAATGTGATAATTAACATCAACAACTAGGCTCCAGGGTAGCCCGGAACAGAACATCAATATTGCATTTAAGGACTTGAGTGTTGTGGGAATGTTTGTGCACACATTGAAGTAAATTATTGTATTTATTAAGTAAATATGTAGTGATAAATCTAAACAAATGTTACTGTGCTCCAATGTTTAGAAGGGTGTCAATTATATTGAAGAGCAGGAGGGGGATGCCTTTTAATATGCCTTTAGGTGGCTAGAGAATATTATTTAAATATGTGCTGCTATTGTCCACGAACTTATTCGTTCCACTGCACTGTAAGAACGAACGCTAATTTCATGGCTTGACGGCTATATGTTACAGCTACGTGTTACTAGCAGCTATTTCCAGCTCCAAACAAAGCACCAAGTGAAGTGGCTGCCCGCAACCGTCATGAATAAATGTACGAATTCGCATTTCGTGTGCGGTGCACTGCGCTTGCAAAACAAATACTTGCCGTTATGAAAGCGGGAGAATAATGTGAAAAATAAAATGGCAGCAACTGTGACCTGAATGTTAGAGGGTAGTGATATGATGTATGGTTATGGCACGTTAAATGCAGGTGGCAAGTTAAACATAATAACTATAGCCGAGCAGCAAGGAACGCTACCATCTGACGGTCAAGGGTGCGAATCTCGGCTTGTCGCAATGAGTTTTTCGGAAATTATATACGGAATATCATTTGATATTTATCATTAGTTAGAAGGGACTGAAAATATTACACTTCTTTTTTTGGGCTGCCGTGTAATACAAGCTGGATACCCGTGGTAAACGTGGCTTCGCAGCTGGGGCTCTAGTGACCGTAGTCTTCTTCTCTTCTTCTTAGTGTCGAGGTTCCTCAGATAAGAGATGCCCAATGGGCAGCGGTGTGGACAGCTCTGTCAGTCGCATCTCTAAGTTCGTGTTCCGAGCAATAGAGCGGGCATGTGGGGCACGCCATCAGGTACGCCATGGTTTGCGGTGCTGTATCGCAAACACATTGGGTTGATTGGCCACGATGCAGTCCCCATCTGGCCATGAGCAACCATAGTCATCACCGCCATCATTATCGTCCTACCGTTTTCCCGGTTGTATCCTAAAGGAGCCCGGGGGCTATGGGGCTCAAGCGCCACCGCCACCCAAAACCATCTGAGTCCTTCCGGGACAAATCTTACATTCGGCTAAAATTTAATTTTCAAGTCAAGCCCCACCGGAAACCAAAATCCAGAATCCGCCACTGTGGCTTAACGTCAGTTCCATATATATGTATTTTCTAGGGTGCTGTGACACCAAGCCCAGCGTTTATTTTTCACTGGCATTCTAAAGTTACTCTCCACCCTCTGGGTCAGTTAAATCAAATTATATAAAACACATTAGCAAATTGAATGTACAGAAGCCCTCTAAAGGTTGACCTCAGCCCTTAATAGCCGTTGAAACATAACGGTCAGAACTGCCGATGCCACGCAATTCACGAAGGTCATGTACTGTGTAGAAATTTTGAATCTAATGGAACCTTCCGAGAACCTCAAAAGCCTTTATCGCGACCTGTTTATTGTTTTTGTTTACAGCCGGAACCTGAAACTGACAATTAAATAATTTTGGGTTAAGAGGTGTATCTGGTTACTAACCTTTATTTAAGTAGCTGTAATAAAATTAGAATAGTTTTGAGTAAACTCATTACTTGATCAGAAGAACTAGATAGGTAGGTACTCGTAAAGTTAGTTTAAATGACATAGTATTAGTAAAGTATTTCTTACCCTAATCCGTAGGCAAATATATACTTATAAAGATAAATAAATTTTATCAATGTTTACTATCGTCTAGAACTGGCCCCGTAGCATGGATGACCTTATCACGCGATAAGTGACATGATAGAGCATCCGTCCCTGGCTGACACCGTTCGATAGAACGAGACGACGCTCTTATCTTGTCACCAGACGATGTATTTCTGTTGCAGCTATAACAACAAATACTAAAAACCAGAATAAATAAATAATTTTCATATATTTTTTTCTTTTACAATCTTACACAAATCGGCTTAGTCCCAAACTAAGCAAAGCTTGTACTATGGGTACTAGTTGACGATAAATATACTTATAAAGATAAGTAAATACTTAAATACATGTAGTGCTCATCACACAAATAAAAGCAGGGTCCACTACCAACTAGGCTAAAGGAGGCTCCCACACAACAAACGTGATTTTTTTTGCCGTTTTTTATATATAATGGTACGGAACCCTTCGTGCGCGAGTCCGACTCGCACTTAGCCGGTTTTTTTTTCAAAATGGCAGTTCGTTTGTGTAAAATCTGAAATAATAAATAAGTATTTTGCGGACAATCTGACACAAATCAACCTTGTCCCAAACTAAGCAAAGCTTGTACTATGAATACTAAACGACGATATAGATACTAGTTTACCTATATAGATAAATAAATACTTAAATACATAGAAAACATCCATGACTCAGGAACAAATATTCGTGCTCATCACACAAATAAATGCCCTTACCGGGATTCGAACCCATGACCTCTTGCTTCGTAGGCAGGGTCACTACCAACTAGGCTAAAGCGGTCGTCAATGTACTTTTGTTTGAGACCGTAACTGCATGTGCTCCCGAAATTTGAAATAGTTTGGTTTGAACAATGGACAACCATAAATGCGAGTTTTTAAACCCGTAGGGATTAGGAGCTGGGCCTTCCTTGGTTCACTTATTTACTAAACCTATTATTTAGACGTCATAATAGGCATTTTCACGTGAAGAGTTCCTTTTATCTGCATTAAAGTCTAAATTATAAATTTTAAAACCAAACCAAACCAACTCTTTTGGCAGATTTATTTTATTATTAGGTATCGTTCTTTTTTGTTGTTGATGGAACTAATAATCTTACAAAGCTGGCCTTTATTATTTAATGTTTGTATCTGAATACATCTGCGCAAGAAACAGTTGTGTTGAGACTCATGGGTTTGGGAACCTATAATATTTTTACGGAGACTTTTTTATTTTCAGTAGGGAAAAAATTACAAATAGCAGTATATTTACGGTTATATCATTCAGGATTATCTAAAGACATAGAATAACTTAATTAGCTCCTGAAAGGTCACAAAAATATTAATAAACATATTAATCTTTATTTTAGTTAATTTATAATGCTGTATACCTAATATTGTCGATAAATAGGTAATACAAAACAGAGCGGCCAGCTTTTGCGCTATAAAGATGTGCTGAAGTGCCACATGCGGAGATGTGATATTGAACCATCGGCATCGCGCTGGGAGAGTTTGGCTCAAGATCGATCAAAGTGGAGGCATACAGTGAAGGTTAATGTGCAAGCCTTCGAAGAACGAAGACGTAACGAACTCAACGCTAAGCGCAAGGAGTTAAAGGCTCGACCACCTGCGGGCATCCACTACAATTTTGTCGGAGGGAATGTGGTCGCACATTTTCTGCAAAGATAGGCTACATATGTCACTTGAGAGCTCACGAACGATGCTCTTATTAGCCATCTTTCCAGTCACCGTGGTCGAAATCGGCCAGGATGATGATAACGATGATTATGAATACAAAACAACATGAATGATTTATTTAAGTCTATAAAATTCCGGAAGGAAAGTTTGTAAGGTTCTTGAATGAAGCAGCTTAGACGTTTTAAAATCAAATAAACAATAAACATGCTAATTATAAATTAATGTTTAACAAAACCGTTTTTTTTTTCGGATAGCTCTTCTGACACCTTAGCTTAGTAAATGTGACAGCAAGCCGGCGAAATACCTATACTATTAATACTAAAGTGTCAGTAATAATCATGATCATAATCTGTCCGGTAAACAATAAGGGTTAGCCTGCTAAATAATCCCTAATATAATAATTTTGGGAAGCGCCTGAGTCCTGATCATCCAACTCAGAGAAAGTAGAACTTTACCACCACTTGCAGATATTAGACGATTTCAAGTGACTGGGAAACCGGATTGTTGTAAAATTAGCATTTGTTAATCCATAAAAATGTAAATCAATGGAATAATAAAATACCAATAACTAACATATTTTTAAGGCTATCAAAATAGAACGTTTCTACTCCCAATTTGACATTAGGTACGTCTTAAAACTAAAGAAAAAAAAATAGGTAAGTATTGTAATGTTGCGGTACAACAATCAACAATGCGGAGTGAATCGTCAATCCCTCCTTTTAGTGGGCGCAGCATTCGATATGTTTTTAAAATTTAAATCGGATTGCTGCACCAGTGTACAGAGGCGTGAACAGAATAAATTAATACAGATGGCGCTTCGAGAGGATTGCGAGGGTAAAGGATTAACACTGTAATTAAGATACTATTGGTGACGAATCTGAATATTCACAGTGTTCGGAAACCAATAGGTACGTCATATAATTCATGTTTTGTTTAATTTTGTGCCACTTTATAAATAAACTATTTTGATTTGATTTTTTATTATTTTGATAAATTACCTACTACACATCTAAATTATTTTGTACAGACAGAGGATGCAATTATGGTTAGCTTAATATATCATATGATGGATATCCACATTGACATTATACAGCGTGTCAGCGTTTCCTAAGTGCTGGGAGGACTTAGCCGCAAAAAGGCCATTTTGGCGATCTACCATTTTTCAGAGGATTAAGCTATTTCAGGTTATTACGAAAAGAGAGGCCTAAACCCACCTACGTGTAAACGTAGGTACAACACGACTGGCCAACTGTATTTTCACCCATGCAATAGAGTATTTAATAGCAAGTTTGTCCTCGCCAGCCATATAGGGCTAATCCATAATATGTTAGGGTCGTATTTTCAAGATATATATTTTTTAATTTTTGCATGTTGGCCATTTATGAGCATTGTTTCTCTAAAAACCCATTGTTCTCTTAGAACTATGTTGAATAACTTGTAACTAGTCCTAGCACAGGCCTCGGTCTTTTTGGGCTGTTACCGCACACTGTCTTTAAACACGTCAGGACCATTATTTAGACTTATGAATGATGTAAAAAAAATGTTAATAAATAAAGTTATAAACTTATATACAGCGTGTAAACTGTAAATGTCATCGTTTTCGATAAAAATTATATGTAAACGCAATAAGGTTTACAAATGGTCGGCTGAGTGTGTCGTCGATGGTACACTAAGTTTAGTGTTAGTAAATTAAGTAGGTAATTTAGTCAGTAGGTAAACACAACAATGTTTTACTTTTGGAAGGGAGCGCACATTCGCCGACAAACTGTCCTCAGTTTGGCGAAGCAGAAAGGAATGTACTTGCCATTGTTGTTTTTTTTGAGAATAAATAAAATAAAAAAAAATTTTGGTAAATGGCTAAACGAATAAAGAGCGAATGTTTTGTACGAGCGCTCAGCAATATATTACGTCCTAATTGATATGACTTAACCCATTCGAGCCCAATGACTCACATATGACTCAGCGTGCGCAATTTCCGTTACAGAACGGAAAAACGCAGATTAGCTGTACGGCGTAGCACACGTATCGATGCGTGGCCGAGAATGGATTAGGAAGCTTTTTGACTTTATAGGTGTCGTAAACAAATGACATGACGTGTACGTAAATCAGTCTATAACAGAATGTGCATGTACATTGCGTGCTCAATTATATTGTATGAAAAAAATTAAGCAATTAGATAACGAAATTAATGTTTTGTTGTTTAGATTAATCGCCATCAAAATATACGCCTGTATCAAATTTACACGCTGTAGGTATGGTACCTGTAACCTTTAAAGAACATTTTAAGAATTTGAAAAACATTTGCCACTATCGAACTGACACCTAGTTTTTTAAAGGTTAGTTGACTTAGTGCAAAGTTCCAAAAGTCTATTTACTTACCCAATCGATCTAATATCGGTTATAGTTTGTTTTCCGTAAAATGACGAAAATTAACTTAACCTGAGATTTTACAACATCTATTGTATTATTTTCCATTCATATTTAAATAGGAAAGGAAAAGATAACAAAGAGACTTCATTTATTTATTTGTAAATACAATTTATCAACATAATTAACTGACCGAAGTGTGGTACGGGTACTGGAGTAGCTACTGTTTGTTATATTGTTTATGCGTAATTGTTTTACAACCGTACTTGAAGATAACAATTAAACAAAAGATGTCAGTAATGGTTGATTTTAAGTATTATTCGTCATTTTAAGTAAAATAAACTGTACACACCAGTTTTCAAATAAGCATGACTATCGCGAACTGTAAGACCGACATTATTTTAACAGTTATAACTTATAACTATAAGTGTCACGTTTTCTTCATACGGGCTTCTAAAATGACGGCGGGTAATGCCATGAATAAGTAAGCGGGGTGTGATAGAACGGACCTAAGTTTAGCCCTGAAATAATTTACATTGCTGACGCGTCGTGGGTAAAACGGCTTTCCAGGAACAGATTATCATGAAGCTTCACGCGCGGGAAGATCCAATGTATATTTGTTACTAAATTAATATTTATCTGAGAATATTGAGAAGTTTATACGATTACGATTTATTTATTTAGTTATTGGGTGGATTTCAAAAAAAATGTACATAATTAAGGACCTTAATCTAATCTATGCTTTAACTTTTTTCCGTTGTGTAACGAAAGTTACCCATATAAAATGTATTGGTAATTGCCGTTACACAATGGAAAAAAGTTAAAGCGTAGATTAGATTAAGGCTCTTAACTATGTAATTTTTATTTCCAGTAAATTCAAGGACTATTTATAATATGCATCACACGCAGGAAAATACAATGTTTATTGGTTACAAAATTCATATTTATTTATACTCTTACTGAGCAGTTTAAATGAGTACTTTTTATTTGGATGTTTACAAGAAAATATGTACGTCAACTTGAATCCTCGGTTAATAAAAATGTATGGGCTACGATTTCAAAATTAATGTACCTACATTATCTGATCAATTCATTTCGATTTACCAATATATTTAGTACCTACCTACTTTTCCACCAATGGCAAAAAAAATTCTGATCGTTTAATTTTATTTTCACTTCTCATGCTCTAAAAGTTCGTCTTTATGTCGTGCGTAGGCGACATAAAGTCGCTTTTTATGCTCTAGAGCATAAAGTAAAATCTTCGTCGAAGACCAAGGCAATCGCTGCAACAGCCACACGAACATCTTTAACTTCATACAACAACCTCTTTATTTTATTTCGTTTCGTTCGTATTCTAAGACCAAGGCAAAGATACCAACAGCCAAAGTACACAATAAAACTTCATGAAATAAACTTATAATTTGTATTTCGTCTCATTTATTATTTTTTATATTGTTGCTGTTTCATTTCCTCGCAATCGAAGTGAAAAGTAGAGTGTACAACTCGTCCATAAAACCCATTTTACACTCGACTTTATATCTATCCTCGCTCGCAAGCTCGCTCGGATGGATAAACGTCTCGAGTAAAATGGTGCGTTTTATGCACTTGTTGTACAATCTACTATTTGCTAGCGATGTACGCAGTGACGCGTTTTTTGCGCCGGGTCAAAATAATTCAAAGTACTTATACTAAAAAAACTGATATGTTTGCCGTTTTTATAGATAACGGTACGAAACCCTTCGCGCGCGAGTCCGACTCGCACTTGGCCGGTTTTTTTATTTATGTTTTTTATATATTTAAATATTTACACTACAATCAAAAAACTTAATTGTATGCCGATGAGAAGTTCGTTTACTATAAATACCTAGGTACTCACACTAAATACTTATACACCATTAGACAAAAAAAGAAGCGGGTTGTGTCGGAGATACAACCGTTAATTAAGTTTAAGTGGATACCTCTTTGTTGGCTATGGAACCCTAATATATCTAAATTAATTCACTAAAATCTGTATAAGTACAGATAAATCGGTATACATGGCAACATTGACTGACGTAGCTCATTTGACTCGCGATACATTGAAAATGGCGGTGATTTCAGCATTATGTTCATGTCCGCCACATAAACTAAATAACATTTTGTGATTAACAACTAATGGCAAATAAAGAAGGATTAAAAAATGTAACAAATAATTATTTGAAATCAGATTAGGCTTCTCTACAAAAAGTTATTCCGTAAGTCACGTGATACATTTTGAACTGTACCCCTATACAAGAACGTGAGCAAAGAAGTATCCACTTCAAAAGGTGTACCTAGTCTGATGTAGACTTCAGTACGTGCATTCTTTTAGATTTTTATGAAATATGCATGAAAAAAGGTCTAAATTAAGAAATGTCCTCAATAAGACTCGAAATAAATCCTATCAAATTAAAAGTGGTCCCTTGGGATCCTGCGCGTGAAATGAGAAATAGAATAAATTTATATCTCGCCAGTGGCGTTAGTGCTATACTGACCGCCTTGCGAGACACGAGAAAATCTACTTTCTTCCTTCTAATAAAAGGTACTAAATGGGATGGAAGTTGCGGAGTCACACGACAAATAATAATTTATTGACGCTTCAATAATATAAAAAAACAGATATATTATACGCTGTGATAAAACACTCGTATACGCAATGGGCAGTGTAGCGTGCCCTCGTATAGGTAATCGTATAGACTCATGTTAAAATTGAGAACGTAGTGTTACTAAATGCGTTACTTTATTTAATCGTATGGCATACATTATTTGGCCTTTGAGTTTATCAATTTTTAGTACCACCCTGGGGACACGTAGGGTTGTGGTAGGTAGCTCCCCCCTTTGTCAAGTGAGTGGGCAACTCGACTGTTAGAGGTTCTTAAGCCGCCCGAAGGCCTCTAACTCGGCTTAACGACTACTGTCATAGACAGCATCCGGGATCAACTGCTTAGCTTCCAAAGCACGGAAGCGCTCATTTATAGTAACCACTCAAACAGGCGGTCACCCATCCAAAGACTGACCGGTGCCATGTTTGCTTAACCTGCGTTATCGTTTCCGATTCGCAGGCGCCGCTCGGCTATGAACGCTTCAAATGCGTTAGTAAACCATCAGATTATTGTAATAAAGTATAAATAAAAAAATATAATTAACATCATAGAAAGACCTTGATAGTTTAGAAGAAGTATGCATTTTTTAGGGTTCCGTACTCAAATAGTAAAACGGGACCCGATTACTAAGACTCCGCTGTCCATCTGTCTGTCTGTCTGTCTGTCACCAGGCTGTATCTCACTGATACCGTGATAGTTCCAGTTGAAATTTTCACAGATGATGTATTTCTGTTGCCGCTATAACAACAAATATTAAAAACAGAATAAAATAAATATTTTTATAGATAATGGTACGGAACCCTTCGTGCACGAGTCCGAGTCAGACTTGGCCGGTTTTTTTAATTGTCCTAGAGTAAATTAAAAGCAACCAATAGAATCCTTACGCATTTATAGAAACAAAATTATGAACACAACAACATAACACAACATCCAACACCTATGAACCTAAACGCAGTACCTATTTCGCGACCGTAACAGCATTTACTTGATTTTCCAAACAACGATTAGTACAAATAGCGGATTGTGACGTCATATTTTATATCAATTAGTATGAAGCGTTTTGGGCTGCCGCCATCGAGGTCAATCTTTGTTTTACATTTTTGGCTATTTATGTGCTTTAAAGCCTCGAAGACATATACTTTGCAGACCATCTTTGTTTACTCGCAACAACGGGACCAGCTGCAGTTCATTACGAACGACCTCGCTGATTTCGCTGCAAGACATGCCTAACTACCGCTGATGCAGTGCCGATATACATCAACGGCGACGCAGTTGAACAAGTCGGCAATTCTCATACCTGGGAAGTGTCGTCGACCCATCAGAGGGAACGAATAGCGATGTTGAGGCGCGCATCAACAAGGCGCGAACGAGCGACCACCATAATAACCCGGCGCACCAAGATCAGAGTATTCAACTCTAACGTCAAGTTAGTCCTACTGTACGGATGCGAGACATGGTTCGTGAGGAATGACATCACTAAATAGTCGTTGACAGGTGTTTGTGAACAAATGCTTGCGGCGCATTCTTGGTGTATTCTGGCCACGAACTATATCGAACGTGAGACTGTGGCAGATGATTCGACTTACCAGAAGCCCACATGCCAAGAGACCCTGGAAAGGAAATGGCGATGGATTATACACGCGCTTCGACGGTCGGATAACCTTGTCTAAACAGGGCCTCCGCTGGCAATCTACTGGCAGAAGAGGGCCGGGACGTCTTCGTGCTGTATTACTGGCTAATCGAAATTTTGAATTTATATTTCTTTTACCACATATTGTATTCTACATGTCACTTCATTAAATAAAGTCAAATACATCACCTCGGAATACATGCAGGCAATCAGTTGAGAAAGAGGCTGGCTCAACTGGGGCTGGGAAGAGCTAGAAGAAGTCACGTAAGATCGTGCAAAACGGAGAACTCTCCTGCCAGCCCTATGTCCCTAATGAGGGATAACAGGAAAACATCATCATCATGTTCTTAAACTACCTAGTTTACCAAGTTACATACCCACATTTCTTCCTCTCCAAAAACTGGATTTGAATGGCATCGTAAAAAAATCTTAGTCTACCTCTATTCTGTACCTACATTTAATCAAGTTTTGCCATCCAACGATAGCAAACCTATCTATCTTTAATTTTGTCGGCGCAATAACGATTTCAAACACCAATATTATTCTTATATATTTCTTTTGGCTTTCAATACCGTCAAATCGTAGCTAAATTTCATTACGGGAACCATGAAGCCTCAAAAACTTTCATAATTTTATGATTCACGGTTATTAATTAATTTCTGAGTAGTACGAAGGTCTTATCAAAAACGTGCCTTTTCATAGGTACCTTCATATTCAGACAAAATAGTACCCGGCACGTGCTCTGAACAACCCTTCAAAGTATTCGTACTGTGTAAAGGACGTACCTAAATTGCTCAGTAATTAATTTCTCAGAAAAACGTGCCGTTTCATACCTTGATATTATTATATTCAGAAGTGCTAATACAAAATACCTAGTTCCCGACACATAACCCTTCAAAGTAGACGTACTATATATTATATAGGACATAACGCGCCGTGTATACTAATACGTTTAATCTATCCTTCCGCACCGTTACTCCGGTCCCTCTATTAAGTATAATAATAACCTTCCTTAGAGCCCTGCGGGGCTCTACTTTTCTATTAGGTTGTGAATTGACTTGGTCACTTAGGAATGGTGGAACAGTTTTTATAAAAACATTTGGATATTTTGCAAATGGCATAACGTTTAATATCTTTGTAGGCAAGCCTGAACATAATAAGTTTATGTGTGTAGTGTTAATTCGAATGAGAAATTAAAATGGAATACTACCTAAAATGAATGTAGTGTCTTAAAAAGGGAAGAGTTTATCGCCTGTTAAATACTTTAGACATTACAGACTTTATTTAACACTAGCTGTTGCCCGCGACTTTGTCCGCGTAGAACTTATACTTAGAAAATATAATGCAAACAAACTTCTACTTACCATCTTAAGGGATGATTTCCGAGGCAAAAACTATTCTATATCCTTCGAAGGGTCTCAAATTATCTCTATACCAAATTTCATCTAGGTATGGATTTTATCCAAACTTTCACCCCCTATTTCATACCCTTAGGGAATGATTTTCGGGATAAAAACTATCTAATGTCATTCTTCGGGACTCAAACGACCTTTATACCAAATTTCATCTAAACGGGATTCATCCAAATTTTCACCCCCCATTTCACCCCCTTAGGGAGTGATTTCCGGAATTAAAACTATCCTATGTCCTTTCCCAGGACTCAAGCTATCTCTATACCAAATTGTATTAAAATGGGTTCCATCCGAATTTTTACCCCTAATTTCACCCCCTTAGGGGATGATTTCTGGGGTAAAAACTATTCCATGTCCTTTCCCAGGACTTAACCTATATCTACACCAAATTTCATCAAAACAGATTACATCCAAATTTTCACCCCCCCCCCCCCCTTAGGGGATGATTTCCGGGATAAAACCTATTATATGTCCTTCCCCGGGACTCAAACTATTTATATACCAAATTTCATCGACATCGGTGCAGCGGTTTAAGTAGCTCCATACAAATTTCCACCCCCAATTTCAGCCCCTCAGATATAAAAACTACCCTTTATCCTTCCCCGGGGCTCAAACTATCTGTATACCAAATTTCATCTAAATCGGTTCAGCGGTTTAGGCGTGAAGAGGTAACAGACAGACAGACACACTTTCGCATTTTTAATATTAATATGGAAGTATGGATTATTAGTATGGATAGTATGGGTTCTTTCCGCTTGTCTTCCAAATAGAGGTGTAGCTGTAGACTCACTTTAAAAGAAAGAAGAAACGAAAAACTCATTCAAATATCTCAAAAAATAACGAAGCTTCAACCGTTTTAATGTCGCTTGTTAGAGTGAGAAAACGATCAGGGACCGTGACGTCACGATCCTCGAGCGTCATAGTAAAAAACAATCGTTTCATTATAAAGGTGCGTTTTGCGGAAAAGAGACGCAACAAACCCCCTCTTAAAACTATATACACTTATAACTTAGTGATTACCTATACGAGTATAGCCTCTTGCGTTGTTTTTTTTCGAGATAATACAACATTATGATTATTTTGTTTAGTGTCTACATCCCTATTTTCGATAAGATAAGATAAAATAAAGTTTCTTTATTGTCAGAACTGTGTACATTTAGTTGTTTTGGGTAAAATAAAGTCCAACAGCTTGCCCATTTCGGACGTACAATATTAAACTTAAAGCTAGTCAAATATACTAAAACAATAACAACAATAGTATTTCCAAATAATTTTAACCATATTCACAGTACATAAAATATTAATTTAGATCTATCCGACATCCGTTTTTTCTTTTAAACCACGTACTTCGGAATTCGAAAATATTCGGGTATCTCTATCTCTATCGCACTAACAAATGACAAGAATGCAGATATACGAACTTCGAGTTTCGATTTTCGTGGTTTGGCTGAATACGCAAAGAGCGCGCGCGCGTGCCATTCAAAAAAACCAAGTTTATATTGTTCGAATTTGTTGTTACATTTGTAGAAATTACGCCTTAATTCGACATTTGCGCATATAAGTTCGCATATCAAAATCGATTAATTTTATATTTGCTTTTGGTTCCTATGTGTCTCGTCAATGTATATCGTAGACGGGATTAAAATTATTAATAGGCGAAAGAAAGGCAAAGAAATTCCGCCATTTTGTCCGTAGTATTTCTTATTAGTCTGTGATTTTGACGTTTCTTTTAGCTGACAGATGTGGCGGCGATATACTTTAAGAATAATAAATGAAAAATTAAATGAAGTCGTATTGTTACGGAGATCCGTAGCAGAAATTAAATACGTTTAAGTTTCAATAATCAGTTTATCATGTAGAAAACAAAGTTACAGCCAAAAAGTCCTCCCGCGATTTTCTATTACAATTTGCATTCCCCCCGAACTTCCCAGAACCGCCACATGGCGCTGATCGTCGCTAACCATCCGGCCGACTAAAGTACTTAGTTATTCAACAATCCATTCAGACGGTTTAATTGAATTACCAACCGAGTTTTAAATATTATTAAATTAATTAATAATTATTACTAACTGTTTGACACTGCTTAACTTAACTTGAAACTAAATAAATACCCTGATTGACTTATACAAAACAACCAGTCTGGAAAATAATTATATCCAACCAAAATCTGACTATTAAGCTACTTTTAAAATGTAGACCGAGTATTGATACTAACAATTACGTAAACAAATATTAAAATACAATAAAATAATTAATGTGAGTAATTAGGGTCCTAGTTCCGCTGTGTAAGCGCCAGTCGTTGTAACACTCGGCCATCCTGAATCATCGGCCGCGCCGCGCGCCGATCCATGGACATTTTCCTGTCACCGGCAAACGTGAATCTGGAATTTAACAAACATTTGCACAGTAACTTGTATCGATAAAACATCACATCAATCAGGTAAGTTTACCAGCGCCATCTATGAACATCACATGAAAGCTCACCACCATAACTATAGTCTAAGAGCCAACCACTACTTATGCAGTGATACTATATTTCCTTCTTTTTTCCCTTGTAAATATTTTTGACAATTATTGTATGCTACTCAAATGTCAGTAGGTAATGAAACTTTGCATTTCACACAGGGCAAACAATCAAGATAAGATCATGATATGTAGTCATTATTCAATTATACGTAGCTAAGTATGTTCTACCAACCAGATTAATATTTTAATAGTTCACACAGACGATAATGTAGTTCACACAGATTATAATGATTTTACACACAGATTGCTATTGCGTTATCTCACACAGATTGCTGTTGCAATATTTCACACAGATTATTATGATATTTCACACAGATTGTAGTGTTTGACAAAGATAGCTGCAATGTTTCACACAGATTATTAGTCTTTCACACAGATTATGGAAGAGTTCCACACAGATATAGGTGTTTCACACAGATTGATGAGACAAGAAAAAAAAAAATCACCCTCTCTTTTGCCATGGTTTCCTTTAGCATACGCACATGTAAGACAAGAGTTAATATATTTTCTTATAAACCGTGTCATACCTGCAAACCAGAACTGCGACTTTATGGTTTTCTCGCATTTGTCAAATCCTACATGTCCTATTTGGTCATGATATTTTTGTAATAAACCCCATTTTGCAAGTTTGGGTATCACAAACCTATTACCATAAAGCGTTTTACGATATAGAAACCATTTTCGAGCTTGTAATTGTTTACAATATCCGGGTTTTTGCTACCTTCTTTCAGTTGTTTTATTATATTTTGTATTAAGTTATAAGCCAATCTGATTCTTCTATGTGCAGTACTGACACCGTATCCACAGGATTCCTACTAAGGGCATCAACATGCTGCATCCGGATACCAGGTCGGTACTCAATCTCAATATTGAACTCTTGTATAGTAAGCCACCATCGGGCGATGCGTGGAATTAAGTCTCTCTTCAATAACGTCGTTCTGAGAGCTGCAGAATCTGTGACAAATTTAACGGGAATACCAGTCAAATAAATATGAAAACGCTTCAAGGACGCTACTACAGCCAGGGTTTCCAATTCATAACTGTGGTAAACCTGTTCCTCAGGGCTAGTTACGCGACTGAAATAAGCCACAGGCTTTAAATGATCATCGCGTTGATATTGAAGCAAAATTCCACCCAAAGTTCGGTTTTGGCATATACATCATATATAGCCAATACGGGCCTCTCCGTTAGAATTGTCTTTAATTTTTCTAATGCAGACTCCTGTTCTGAACCCCAATCCCATTCTCCTCCTTTCTTTATCAGGTAAGTGAGTGGTCGAGCAATCTCGGCAAAGCCTTTCACATATCTTCAGAAATATGATGTTAAACCAATAAATTGGCGCACTTCGTGTACATTGCGAGGTTGCTTGAAGCGTGCTACGCTTTCAATCTTTGCATTGCCTGGTCGAATAGTGCCTTTTGTTATCTCATGGCCTAGGTAGTTAACGTTAGTTTTTAAAAATGAGCATTTTTTGACGTTTAATTTTAGGTTTGCTTGTGTGAGCAAATCTAAAACTTGCTCTAGAAGGTCTAACCCCTCTTCAATTGTGACAGAGGGAATAGTGACATCATCGAGATAAATGGCTAGTTTATTTTCTAACGAACCTAGTGCGCGACGTATCAACCGTGAGAAGACAGCTGGCCCATTTGCCAAGCCAAATGGCATTTTCAAGAATTCGTATTGGCCCTCAGCAATTACGAAAGACGTTTTAGATATCAAATACCTAGTTTAGGGCACAGGACACCGTTCCTAGGCTAATCTAAAAATAGTGCACTCTATCTATCATATCATGATGTATTACTTAAATAAGCTGATGTACTGATTCTACAATAAATATATTTTTATTTTCATATTTTCACTTAATTTTTAATTTTCATTACATTTCATTTCATCAAATCCTCATCCATTTTGACTTGATAGTAACCTTGAGCCAGGTCCAATGTCGTATAATAAACTTTACCTACAAGCCGGTTAATCTGATCATCCATGTGTGGTAACGGATACCGATCCTTTACCGTCCGCGAATTTAATGCACGATAATCGACACATAACCTATAATCTCCATCTTTTTTTTCGAACAAAAATGACAGACTCGCATAATCAGAGGTCGACTCTCGGACTATGCCTGCTGAAACGAGTTCATCAACCTTTTGCTTTACGATTTCGTTTTGTTTGTAAGACATCCGATACGGTTTACAATAGACGGGTTGATCAGTAGTAGTCTTTATTTTCATCTCTATTAAATCACTGCACCCAAGGTCACCTGAGCATTCAGCAAAACAGTGCCAGTAGTTATTTAAAATCCTTAGTAACTGTGTGGAGTCATGTTCGCTTATCTGACCCATGTCTATGGTAGATGGATCTAAGTTTACATATTTATGTGTAGCGGAATTTGCGTGTGATACATCTGCTACTGTCATAACTTCGCTTTGGACGTACACTTCCGCGCGGCAAATGAGTTTATCAGCTGGCCATTGTATACATACGTCACCGAGATTTATAATGCGTAAACTATAAGGCATCTTTTCCAAAATAGCTTGCGGTATGAAAAATGAAGATGCCCCAAGAGAAAATACCACTGGACGCGAAATTAGTATGGTTTGTGACCCTAAATCGTGTTTGATATAAACAGGAATGTCACAACTCGCACCGGAGGGGAGTACCAAATCGGACTGTAGGTATAATGGGGCCTTGGTTATAATGTCATTGTTGGTCAATTTTATATCAGTCAAAAAATTGTCGTTTTGAATTGTAGGATACAATTTAACACTTGACGACGTCGTAATAAGGCTCACATTAGGGTGGTTAATTATTGGTTGCCCAACTATTAAATCAATGTCGTTAAGTTGTGTATTCGTAATTTCGGCACTGCTATCCAAGTGCAAATCGTCAATAAAGAGTAGAAATTAAACCCTACCCATTGAAGCCGTATGTAGACCGCCGAAACCTTTCATACAAATGTTTGATGGTAAAACATGTTTAGTCATAAGATCTTTGTAAGCCTTGGGGCAGAACATAGCTGGACTAATTTATATGTACCTACCATCTAGCATAATTACATTATGTGCATACCTATTGTTCACAAATAAATGATTTGAAGTTGAAGTTGAAAACCTTTGTATGCAGAGTTTGAGCCATTTTAGCCGTTATAATATTCACTTTGCTGCCCGTATGCGATTCCTACTAAACCATCAATTGTAACACGTTTTTTATACAAATCAGACATAATTTCATATGTAGTAAAGTATACCGACTGTACCTGTTGTGGTATTTGCGGCGGGCGCGACGACGGGCCCGCGGCGAACCAGCAGGCGGCAGCGTCGTGTCCGGCGCGCTCGCAGACCTGGCAGCGGGTGGCGCGGCTTCGTGCCCCGTCTTGCGGCAGCTGTAGCAAAGTTTCGGCAGAAATCCGGCGGAGGCGGCGGTTCCGCGGCGCCAACCAGCTCTTTGTTCCGTAGTTCTTAATTCGACATTTCTGTAATTCTCAAGCGACGACAAAAACCCGTAATAGAGTTGATCAGGAGATTCACAATTATATGCCTTCGCGTTAGCCTGTAACTCTGTTGGAAGACCACGTATCAAACAGGAGGCAGCAGCGTCACCTTCAATATTACATTTCTTTAACAACGACATTTTGTCATGATAATAATTTGTCATAGTTTCACTTTCTGTCTTTTTCCTTGCTAGCATTTCTTCTAGGTCGACGAATTCAGTGGATCGTGGAAATGCTTTAGATAGCTTTTCTTTCCATAAATTCCAAGACGCAGCATAGTCATCAAGGTCATCATACCACTCTCTGGCCGCTCCTCGTAGCCGTATTTGCATCACGAAAATTTTGTCACGGTCATCATAATCCCTAGTTGTTCAATTTTATGGAGCCAACCGTTCACATTTGTAGCTTTCTTGCCAGGATCGAATTTCGGAATAAGTTCTGCGTCTATGTGCGATATATGACTATATGACGCTTCTTGGTTGCTATAGGAGGTTCTTTTTCGATGTGCCAAGAGAACGTTTCTTGCTTTTCTTCTTCATTTTCTTCGTCATCACTATTCTTTCTCTTCCCTAGTCCACGAAAATATGGCCCGAGCATGGTTACGTGAATAAAAAACCACTTCTGATATGTTACGGAGATCCGTAGCAGAAATTAAATACGTTTAAGTTTCAATAATCAGTTTATCATGTAGAAAACAAAGTTACAGCCAAAAAGTCCTCCCGCGATTTTCTATTACAATTTGCATTCCCCCCGAACTTCCCAGAACCGCCACATGGCGCTGATCGTCGCTAACCATCCGGCCGACTAAAGTACTTAGTTATTCAACAATCCATTCAGACGGTTTAATTGAATTACCAACCGAGTTTTAAATATTATTAAATTAATTAATAATTAATACTAACTGTTTGACACTGCTTAACTTAACTTGAAACTAAATAAATACCCTGATTGACTTATACAAAACAACCAGTCTGGAAAATAATTATATCCAACCAAAATCTGACTATTACGCTACTTTTAAAATGTAGACCGAGTATTGATACTAACAATTACGTAAACAAATATTAAAATACAACAAAATAATTAATGTGAGTAATTAGGGTCCTAGTTCCGCTGTGTAAGCGCCAGTCGTTGTAACAGTATATTACGGAAAATAAATTAACTGTCGCAGTCGGATAAAAACTATCCTAAGTTGCAGCTGGAATAATAATGTACCTATATAAAATGTTTCATATTTTTCCGTCCATGGGATGCTGAGAACATTCGTACCACAGAAAGCTTAGTTTCAAACTGGCTGATTCTTTTTTTAATTTAGAGATTTATTATAAGTGGAGATCACATTTTATACAAGCAGTGTACAAATCATACTTTAGATTAGACTTAAATTTATACAGTCACGTGCAGGGCATAACAATGTGTGATGTTAAAAAGGGGCTAGACTCAGCATAAGCAGCACACCGAGTAAGGCGCTGTACGTGTCGCGCCTGCATTACTCGCCACGACTGCTGACAAGGTGGAGTATATTCACCAGAAGACTGGGTACTCGCTGAGGGTTTTTTCACGTAGGTGCACTTCAGCTCGTTTGTGGTGCGCGTGCCGCGGCCGCTGCAGGAGACCATCGCGTGTGCTGACTTCTGGCCGAAGGGTGTCGTGTTTCGGCGGTTCCGGGGCAACCTACCGAATGCTACACCGGACTTGACGACACAACGGAGCCACGCTGTTATGTCGCCTCAATAATTAGTTTTTAATTTTATAATATTTTTGTATGTATGTTAGTCTTTTAGGTATTTGTTACTATGGGCCTTAGATGCCTGAAATAAATGGTTTTATTTTTTTATTTTATAATGTTGCACTGAGTTGAGTACCTACACCGCAACGCTAGTTTTCAGTCTGACCCTTATATAACAACTTTACTCGTAAAATATATCGGAACGGAATGACAATGTATTCGCTGTAGTATGATTCATGTTGTGTGTGATTTAAGTTCTGTGGTTTGGTTGTAACTATGTGCGAAATAAATAAAATAAATATGCATTTAGGAACAAATGAAAACACAGAGGTAATAGGTAGGTTGTACGCGGGCTGGGTTTCCGCAACTCGTCATAAATGCGTAATAAGGTAACAAGTATATTGTTATAAAATAAGATAAAATAAAAATTACCCAAAATTGGATAATATGTGTATCTCTATACGAAGGAAGGACTAGACCGCCCGGAATTTAAAACTGCTCAGTCTATTATTTACGATTATACCCTATATGTATTTATAGAAAAACGCTTTTCATAGCACCAACAAAGCTGAGGCAAGATATGAAGGCCATACTCCAAACTAAATCATTAATAACTATTCAGAATTACGTATATGCAGTGTTCTTTTTAACACACAATCGTATTCAAAATAATAACGGACGTGCAAGATAATCAGACATCAAAAATGTAGATATTTTGTGGTATATTAATTATTATATTTTATATAGTTAATGTTATGTTGCTTCCCTGTGATGTTAAAATCTAAAACTATGCGTGGATGACCGCGGTATTCTAGGCTTTTTAATTGCAGTGGCTGTCCGCTTCTGGGTGACATAACAGTTTACCTAGAGCGGCCCAATTTTGATAAACAAAAGATGTGTGATGAGTTGGTGGCTAGGTGACACAGGTCAGGGCAAATTCTATCAGATCGACGAAAGCAACGAAGTGGCGACTTCATTGTCATGATTTCTGTTTCACTTGCGTGGTTAATTTACCTATTGTAGTTTCCTATTTTTTCACGATGTGGATGTTGATCTAAGAAATTATTCTATTGTTTTTTTGAAAACTATTTATTTTGTCTACCATACGGTTTCGTGCAAGTTCAAGTCGAAGTATAAAGTCAATTGATTAAAGGCTGGTCTTAAACATTTTTAATTTAGTCGTTATCCATGTGATGCGTACATTAAAAGCCTATGAGACCCCGAAGAACCTTTCAATTTAGAAACTTACTTCCTATTTACTTAGTACAAGTTTTAGTAAAAGCGAGTTATCTAAAGGTTTACCCTACGTTTCTGGGCTTGCGAAAAGTCCCAAAAGTTAAATCGGGCGTTCTTGGAAGTTTTACTGCCAGTTTTTACTGATAAAGAACTTAGGTACTTTAATTCATAAGGTAACTTGAGTCGTATCATAAGGTAACTTCCGTATCAACTTCCATCACCTACAACTTTCGGGATAAAAAGTTTATCTTACCTTACTTAGTTTAATAACTATCTCTATACCTAATTTCATCTAAATACGTTCAGCTCGTTTTTAGCGATTTGAGCGTTTCTCAAAAAGAAGCTGCTATTTTTCATTGTAAAACTTTCTGGGAGTTTAAGTTATTTCCACTGCGAATCACGACCTCTTTTGATCCTAATAGGACCGAATAAAGTCCCAAAGATTTTTCTTATTGTGTTACCATTTCTCATTGTGCTTTGTATGGCGGCAGTACCTACCACGAAAGGAAAGTTCGAAAATGTATCGAATTTTTAGGCCACTTTTTTCTCTTATTAAAATAACATAAAAATTGCAGAAAATACCATCAAGAATGTGTTTTTTTAAGAAATGCTTCTTATAAACGTTCGTTCCAATATCCGAACTGCCACGACCGAACCCTCACTAGGTGAATGTGAGATAGCGTGCTTGTCCCAGGCCAGGGATGCCTGGAGGGCTGTTTGTCCTCACAAAGACGTTCCCTCTAACCCCAGCCTCCAGAAACTCTGGGACGAACCTATTTGCCGGAGAGTGCATGAGCACCTACTGGAGACATGTCCTTCACCTCTGGAAATAGCCCGCCTGCTAGCCATATCCGAGAGGCAGTCTGGCCAATGGCTACATGCATACCCCTCAGCCAATTTCGGAAACCTCCTTGACCCACATAGTTTCCGCCTTTCAGTAGGTCTGCGACTCGGAGCCAACCTCGTCGAGCCCCCTTTGCCTCTCTGGTGCAACCGTAGACCGCCTAGGTCATCACGGCCTCGCCTGCTCCAGAAGCGTCGGTCGCCTGTCCCGCCATGCCTGCCTCAACGACATCATACGTCGAGCTCTGGCCAGCGTCAGCGTGCCAGCCACACTGGAACCGCATTCAGGCCATTGCCTGGCGCGTGACGACGGAAAGAGGCCCGACGGACTCACCCTCGTGCCGTGGCAACGGGGACGGCCATTAATCTGGGACGCTACATGCGTCGACACCCTAGCGCCGTCCCATCTCGGCACGACGTCGTTGAAGGCGGGCAGTGCGGCCGCTGCTGCTGAAGCTGCAAAGCGCCGCAAATACGCATCCTTAGGTGACAGTTACGTATTTGCGGCGTTCGCCGTGGAGACCTTAGGTACATGGGGACCGGAGGCATTAAACCTGTTAAAAAAAAATAGTAAAATGCTCATCCACTCCACTGGTGACCATAGGGCTGGCTCGTTTCTCGCTCAACGCATTGGCATTGCCATTCAGCGAGTTAACGTAGCCAGCCTTATGGGCACCCTACCAAGTGGTAATGACTTAGGGGATTTATGTAAATATAGTGTAGGCCCCATAGGTTAAGTTAGTTTTAGTAATTTTACTTCTTATTTTCATGTACATATTTGTTAAAATTAAATAAAGCTAACGAGTTACTATAATATTAGTAGGATATTGTTTTTTATTAGTTAGGTATCAGGAACAACCGCATTATATAATGTATGAACATTTCGAGAAAATGGGATACGTGGGAGCGCAGCGGTACGAATTCAGTAATTATTTAGTGCATGTTTCATTAAAAAGCCGGGCTTCATGGGTGTGGTTACTTGGTTAGGTAGTAGTCACTTTCGTAATCCAGCCCTCAAAGTGATATGAACGGAACTAAATTAAACGGTTTATTTATAAGAATAGTAATTAATTGTCTAAGTATGACTCTTATTTACAAGAGCAACATTCACACAAGTATTGAAAACCATAATATAGTTTTTCATTTTCTACTCATAATATAATTGCAAACGTTTGTAATTTTGGATGATTGTTACCTACTCAGACATTGCCTGGACTAAGAACACTTATAGGTGACTCTTGCCCCACGGGTAAATTGTTTATATATTATTTTGCATTAAGTTATTGAATAATATTTGGTAGTTGATGAAATAAGAAATGGAAGTTAATACTTCGTTCACGCGGACGAAGTTGCGGGCAAAAGCTAGTATAGAATATGCCAGGTCTGCTGTGCCATGTAAAGTACCTACAGCCAGTGAGCTTTTAGAACAGTATTCCGGTTTGGGTGAAATCGTTCACTTTGGTTTAAGAACGTGTAAGAGCAAGCGAGACAGAAATATAGACCCGAAACCTTTTCTAAATGCTCGCGGTCTGTAGTTGCGTGCGCTTTAGGGAGCTAGTTAAATAATATGTCTGTGGTACTGGTGTAGGGTCTACGGACTGCATGGCAGAGAGAAGTATTTATCTTGCTCCAGTTGACAGGTTGGGCGTATGCTATTTATTCGACTTCTCTGTGCATCGTAAATGAAAATGGTTTTCTTTTGGCTGTTTCTTATGTAGGATATACAGTACTTTTAACTTCTGTAAATTCGTGGAGCGTGAATGATTGAGAAATGACACAGTAAGTAGATAGTAGAGAATAAACTATTGTTAAACGTGAAACATACTGTTACCAAAATAGTATTAATGCATAACAAACTTCGATATCATGACTCTGTAAGTAAAATGTCCTCAAATGAACAAAACATATTCTATTTAAGATCAAAATGTTCTACAATTGAAATGTAACAAATAATTACACAATATCACTCTAAATCTTCGTAACATGCCATATAATTTTTTTTTGTCTCTAGCCGCCCAAATGCCTATTTAAAGGCATCCTCCCCTTCAATGTAATTTTTAACATTTTAAATTGGAACAGAGTTGCATTTGTTTTGTTTCGTTCGATTTCAAAACAAAACAAACTACTCTGCTACTTTTGATTAAGGTGGTTCGATTGCCATACAAAGCGTTATTTGACATTCGCAGGCTAACAGCGTGATATTTTAAGAAACTTATGTAACAAACTTTCATCAATTGGCTTCCCATTTGCGCCAAATTCCCCTTTTCCTAGAATAAACTTGTATAAACTAGATAAATTTGAGAAAAATAGTTTTCCCAAAATATCACGTGACAAACCAATTTCTCAAATTAATCTAGTTTATGTAAGTTTATTCTAGGAAAGGGGGAATTTGGCGCAAATGGGAAGCCAATTTATGAAAGTTTGTTACATAAGTTTCTTAAAATATCACGCCGTTAGCCTACGAATGTCAAATAACGTTTTGTATGGCAATCGAACCCCCTTAAGATTTCATTGCCTATTTTTCGCGTATGGTGGGCCGCTAGAAGTTTAATGTTTTATAAAAGCTTCTATTTAAGATGTCTTATTACTTATTTACTCGTAGTAAAGTCAAATATTGCAAGTCCAATTTGGTGCTCAATAGGTACTAGATTCACAATTTTATTTCATATTTTTACCGCCAATGCTAAGCAAAACGGGGAACCAGTTTAGGTGCAACTTTAAAGACAAAAACGGAGCAAGGTAGCCTCTAAAATTGCACCAAAACTCCGTTTATTTCAACCGAACAACATGCAATTCCTTAACTGCAAGCAAGAGCTTGTTTCCATTAGCAATAAAACCGGAACCCGGTAAAGGCAATCAAGCGCCGGATTACAAACATGGCGCGCACGTAGATAGATTTTTTTAAAGTTTCTGAGCACCGACTGCCTGACTCTAACCCATAAATCTGTACGAGGAAATTTTGCAAAGTGCTTACACTGCTATACGAATTAAGAAGGCAGTAAATGTAGGGTACACTGAGTACGATTGCAAAATTTTTTCGTATATCGTCCGTAGTTTTGTTTTTTATCATCTGAGAAATGAAGAAAATATATCGAATGAAAGGACGTGTTATCTCACTAAACGGCAACATAATTTTGGATCCATTTGGAAAAAGCGATTTGTTTCAACTGTTCTCATCCCAGGCGCGGTCGAAACAGTGACAAAATATAATACTTTTATGTGTTTTATTCGTTATTTTTATGAAATTACGTTTAATTTAGGAACTATTTTTAATCGGCTCGCGTTTTTACAAGTTTAGGTGGTTCGATTGCCATACAAAGCGTTATTTGACATTCGCAGGCTAACGGCGTGATATTTTAAGAAACTTATGTAACAAACTTTCATCAATTGGCTTCCCATTTGCGCCAAATTCCCCCTTTCCTAGAATAAACTTGTATAAACTAGATTAATTTGAGAAAAATAGTTTCCCAAAATATCACGTGACAAACCAATTTCTCAAATTAATCTAGTTTATACAAGTTTATTCTAGGAAAGGAGGAATTTGGCGCAAATGGGAAGCCAATTTATGAAAGTTTGTTACATAAGTTTCTTAAAATATGACGCCGTTAGCCTACGAATGTCAAATAACGTTTTGTATGGCAATCGAACCACCTTAAACTCTACTGTATATTAATATCAGTCATTTGGCGCCTTATAAATAACTAATAAATAGCCGTAAATTAACTTAAACAAAGCAAAAGTTAACTGTTTGCATTTTAAACGTAACAAGACTAATCAACAACACATGAAAATAAACTAAAAGAAAACTTTCTAAGACTTTCATAATTCAATGTCAAACAAATAAATACAAGAAAATCACTCTGCTTCACCCGTCCCATTTCAACCGTCCCCACCTCCCACTCTCGGAAAAAAAGAATAATGATACAGTAAAACTAGATACGCTGACATGATCCACAAGCTTCACCTCAAATATAAACACACACTCAATACTCTCACTGAAATAGAAACCAGAATAATTAAAATACTCACGAGTGAAAATACTCACTTTTAGGAATCAAAACACAATAGGGTCTTCTTCAAACAAACTACGCGCGCGGAAAGCAACGTCACGATGTTGTTCGTGTACAAACCGATTGTCCGCTTCTTTCCCCCCTTGGACGCCTCGCCGTCCCGTCCCGCCAACGGTTTGCGAGATATTTGCTTTGTTTCAACCGTCCTGTGTTTCAACCGTACCCAGCCTACCCTACTAGCTTCTCTATCTTACTTCTTTGTGATTTGGGTTGGCTAAATGGATATCCAATGACTTCTCGGCTTGTGTTGTGCTAGAGGAAAAAATATCCCGAGTGCGTAAAATCGTTTTTTTATTTCCATTTTTCGACAAAACGTTCAACTATTGGGTGGCGATCATCTTTTGGTTCCACCACCCTACGAGTAGTTGGCAGTGTAAAGGCTCCACGAGGGTAGGTACGTGTACGTTTGCTTTACTCGTCGGCTGTCTCTCATTCATCAAGCATTCTAATATATAACGTACATTTACCTGTGTTGTCAGCCTTACATATTCTCGGAATCTGTTATTTTATCCTAGTACATTATTGCATTTTGAAATTTAAAGTTCATTAGAATTCAGATTTAATATAACATTATAAACGAGTCATGCGCTTACACGTACTGGCTTAGAATTACCTAATGCAAGAGAGGGTGCTAGGACGAAGACGCTAATACAATTTTAACAGCGTTTTTCCATATTAAGTTTTAACATGTTGAATCCCAATTTAGGAATAAAGCGAGTTTTCTGACACTGACTGAGGGTGGGGGCTTTATGTACATACCCGAAATATCCTGCCAAAGAAATGCATGATATGTATTACTATTACATAGGTACACAATATAATAACATTTATAAGGTTCATCTTTTTTTCATTCAATATCTTCTGCGGGGCGGTTCTAAAAAGCTCATGGTATCAAATCCCATACTAATAGTGTTGGTCATGCCACGATGATTATACCAGAGAGAAATCACTAGAATATCATGTGAATTGATATTTTACAAAACTTATCGAATTGAAAACCTGAGTCGAATGTGCTCGGGCCGCATTTCCTGCCCTTCCGTCAATAAAATATCGCTGTTTTTCAACTCCTTGTCATTTTTATTTTTAAAGACATGAATGTGGAAATATCCTTAAGCCGGGACATTTCACATTATTTAAGTCGAATATCGGCACTGTAGCGATAATCCCTTGATGCTGAATTCGTGTCGCATTTAGGAGTTGCACAATATTTTATTACCATGTGTGGCTGGGAAATAGCTGCCCTAGTTTTTAACTTATACATACGGTTGGGGAGGAACTTTGCGTCGCTTGGTATCGTTATATTGAATCTTACAGTACGCTACAAACGTTTACGATGGGAGGAAAGACATTGCATGTGCCCTGACTGTATTTTAAATTTCGAATATTTTAAATTTTAAAATAATAAAACCATTTATTTCAGGCATCTAGGTCCATTGTAACAAATAAGTACCTTAAAGAATAACATACATACAATATAATTATAAAATTAAAAACTAATTATTTAGGCGACATAACAGCGTCGCTCCGTTGTGTCGTCAAGTCCGGTGTAGAATTCGGTAGGTTGCCCCGGAACCGCCGAAACACGACACCCTTCGGCCAGAAGTCTGCACAAGCGATAGTCTCCTGATAGTGAATATACTCCACCATTTGAAAATAGAACCAAAATAAATTCGACCAATCACGTGGCTGCTTTACCGAACTGTAATGAATTGGACCAATAGAATCGCTTTGATTATTGAGTTTTCTCTTTGATGTCGTTCGCTCGTTCATGTATTTTAAGATATCGACGAGCGTACGAGCGATAGGCTGCACTTCGTTTCAACAGTATCGAGTTTGTTTAATTAGTTCAGTTGACTCGTAGAAAATTAATTTTAATGAACTCGTACAAAAAGTATTGTTCACAATAGTGTTATAATCAAGCTTTTTAATCTCGTACCTTACTTAAACTTAAACACGGTACTCGACTAAAAAGCTCTCTATTATAATACGATTGTGAAAAATACTATTATGTTAACTTGTATAAGAATTAATGGTAACACAAACGATGAAATTAAAAAATCAGCCTTGTCGCAGTGAATTTAAACCGCTGATAATGGGGTATCTTAATAAAGTCCAAACTTATTAAATTAATTACATTTAATTAATTGATTTCAAACAACTAGGATCATATTAAATTACAAAAATTACAAATTTAGAAATAGGTGAGTCACCAAATTGTTAGAACCTTTTTGGTCTAACGCTTTTTTGTTAAACGGTCTGAACAAACTACCTACATCATATATATACTCGTAGGATAGATAGTTTAAGTTTACAGTAAAACTTTGTCCCATCTACTAAAAAGTATTTTCAAACCAAATTTAAAACTCGACTTAAACAAACTACCCTACTTGTGCAACCGAAAAATGCAAAGTTTCGAAAGTTATCTTGCAGACCGAAACGTACCCAGGAGTTTCTAAACCAAGAGTTTGAACATGGACGGCATTTCTTTTAGAGATTGTTGTATAATTAGTTCGTGTCATAATTAAAATTTTTAAGACGAACTTTTATTTTTGTATTTTCCACAGCAAATGCTTGTTAACCATTTACACCCCTTAACAAGTAGAGCCAAAAAAATGCAAATGTATTTTTTTTGTAAATTATACTTTACCTATAATAATACACCTATACATTGCGAACTAAGTAAAGGGTCCTTTTTCATTTTATGTAATAATGTGAATATCCCGTATATTTTATTATGAGTATCCAATTTTTTTCCAGGCATTAGGCATCATTTATAAGGTTTTTATTTATAAAAAAATAATAATTATGTATTCTTTTCAAAAATAATAATAATTTAGTGTGATCGAACTAGACACAAAATATGTTGTAATGAGGGTTACATCAGGCTGGCCGCCCGATCAGAATGAGTTACCCACTTAGTCGACTACCAACCACCCGTGCGTGAGGTTGAGGTGCCCTAACGCCTTGGCCACGACTTTGTTCTTAAGCGGTTTTTCTAATTCATTGCGCGTGATCCCAACTAACCACAGTGTGTTGCGCGTCTCGACCGCGCAATGCACAGATAAAACGCTGCCGCAGGTCGCTTAAGACCAAAGTCGTGGCCAAGGCGTAACTCAATAGTTTAGTATCGAGGGATATATATTTTGTATAAGGATTAACATAATATAAAGGAGGGTAGGGTGAAAAAAAATTGTCGCAAGGCAGCAGATTGAAAGAGTTTTTCTTTATATGAACAGAGTGTAAATACAATCGACAGCCTCGCGACAATTTTTTTTTTCAAATTTCAGTGCAATCGGTTACCAGCCGGTGGGTGACAGATAGTTTGCTCATTTCGATCAGGCAAGACATACCTAGTTAGTTAATTAACACTACTACACTACTAACAACTACACCCACATATCAAAAAGAACCCAGGCAAAGCAACGGTGCTAAAATATATCCTATGTATCCCCACAATATACAGCGTGTATTTTTAATATTACCTCAAATTGTAACCGGAGGTCACAAGTAACCCGCTTCTTCCATAAGTCAAATGAGTGTAATAATGCTATTACTTATTCTGTGGCATTACATTGCTGCTCGTTTACATTTTCTAAAATTAATTATGCTTTGGTAGTTAAGACTAACTTACAATTTTCTTACAATATCGGTTTATAATACTAAAAGACAACAGAGAGAAATTTATGATTAAAATTTGAGGTAATATGAAACATACCTACAGGCTGTATACTGGTGAAATAATAAAAAAAAAAAACAGTATCGGGATTACCCCCTACATACAAACTTACAAACCTACAAACTTACATTTTACAGACGTGTATAGTATTAGTATAGAGTATAACATAAAATCTTGTGAAAAATAGAGCAATATTTTTGAATATGAATACTTTGAATGGTTTCACGGTTCTGAAATTGTACATTCTCGAAACGCAGAACTGGCAGTGGGGAATTTGTAGAACGCATATCTACCGGACGGACGGACGTCCTGCATTACAGTTTACAATTTAGTTTTAATTAGCTTTGCTGTGCTGTAGTATCCATTGTAGTAGCCAGTACGGAAACGTCATTAAGGAAATTTACACCAATGAAAGGAAAACAAGTAATAAACAGATAGGCTGGGGGTTTGATAAATACCACTCCCGTGGTTTTCCCCGTATGTTGCGTAAAGCACCTACGACGTAGGCGCCCGCTAGGCGGGTCTCTGGCAGTAAAAGTGCTGAATCTGACTTGCTAATAAGAATATTACTTGCTTCGATACGTGTTGTGTTTTCTATATTAGTCTATTGACTTGCAAAAGAACTAAAAACGATGATAACAACTGAAAGTGCAATCCTTTATTTACATCTGGTATAGAAAAAATAACACAAAACTTATTATAACTATATCTTAAACTAAACTACTTATAAAATAAAATAACTTAAAAATAACTAAAACTAAAGATAAAAAATTTGCCCCAGATCGCTGCCAGGCGTAACTGAAAGTTGTATGAAGTGATGGGTTTCATCCTTTATAAAGGAAACACTTCTGTGGATAAAAGACGATTAATATCAAAATCAAAAAATCAAAATCAATTATTTATTCTGCAAATAGGCCACAAGGGCACTTTTACATGTCAAATGGTGTTCTACAATATAATATTAATAATCTTACACAATAATCATTTTAAAATTGCAGATTTTAACTAATTAGTACCTAAATGGTTACAAACTAAATGTCACTGAATGAAAACTAGAACTATCCAAAATTGTAAAATATTATCAAATACATTTGATATAAGGTCTGTATGGATCGAGACTGTCTCAGGCAGTTCGGGTTAGTTGGCGAGAAATATCATAAATCAAAGAAAAAAAGAAGAAAGTTGTGACTCTTTTTTGATCGTTTTGAAGTGCATCCACAGATACAGTTGTGTACCTATTTGGTTGTATTTGTCGTAGCGCTTTTATGTAGTCCATGTGTGCTTTAACTAATTGTTATTAAATTTATTGGTGATTTCGCAATATCTCGGATTTTTATTAGCTATTGCGACTTCGACAGATACTTATGCATCTTCACAATATTTTTTTTAATTTGCCAGTAGTGGCACTAAATTGCTCTGCTTTCTCTTTTGGAAATGCAGGCGTGAGTTAATGTAGGTAGGTACGTACTACGTATGTTTTTTTAACCTCGTAAGGAAGGCCCATCGGCCTAATTTTAGGACAAAAAAAATCATGGTTAACAAACAGCCCAGCTCCTGAAATTTTTGGAATGCAATTTGAACCGTATTTTTGGGAAAGAAAATTCAAAATAATTATTTATTTATGACCTATCTTTAGGACATTGGGCAGTTATTACAATTGTCCTAAATAGCTTTATAGCTTGGGCCTTACGAGGTTCAGTGGAAAAAAACCGGCCAAGTACGAGTCGGACTCGCGCACGAAGGGTTCCGTACCATTATCAATAAAAAATATTTATTTTATTCTGTTTTTAGTATTTGTTGTTATAGCGGCAACAGAAATACATCATCTGTGAAAATTTCAACTGAAACTATCACGGTATCAGTGAGATACAGCCTGGTGACAGACAGACGGACGGACGGACGGACAGCGAAGTCTTAGTAATAGGGTCCCGTTTTACTCTTTGAGTACGGAACCCTAAAAAAGAATACTGCGTAAAATACATGCACTGTGACTACAGTGACGTATTTTCAACTCGTACATGTTTAGTGCAAATCCCCATTGTAGTGAAACTTAGTTAGGTTGTTACGCCAGGACTGTATAATACTATTAATATCGTTTAGTACCTAATGCAGGCCATACTAATACCCGGTCGTATGGTACTCATATGTCACTTACAACTGTTATACTCTTAGACTTCGGTTACACGCTCAGTCTGGCGTCAGTTCAGTATTTAGTCTTATTCGAGTTTGGACTGATGCCAGAATGATGGAAAATGGACACGGTTACACGATCAGTCCAGACTGACAAAATACTGATGAAATCACGACGCAGTCGCCGTTTGGACACAACGCAACACAGTCATTTAGTCTTGTAGTCTAATATGGATATTATAACGAAAAAAAAGGCCTGTGCTATGATCAGAGTTCGGATATTCGGATCGATATTTACCTAAACTTGGCAAGATCCCGGAAATTGTTGGGAAAATATGGAGTCGGCTTCTTTTTTATTTTAAATTTAATAAATATTATCCGGGACTCCGGGATCGCACGAAATGACATAAGGATCCGAGTATCCGAACTCTGGCAATGACGATAATAATCGCTTACCTGTTAAAAACACGTATAAAAACAAAACGGTGGATGAGAAGCCGGCTACATAGAAGAGATCATTACACGCATCTAAATTTAATGAATGAAATACGTGTACAGAAGGAAGAAGAAGATTTTGAAAATTACTATTGGATGAATGTAGCCGGTCGATCTGTTAATAGCAGATTTGGACGGTGACTGACGCGAGTATGACACAAACAGGTTACACGATCAGTATCCTATCAGTTTTCTGTCATTCATTAAAAATGGACTGACGAATATTATCTAAAATATTTAATTTTCATCAGTCCAGACCATCAGTCCAGCAGTCCGAGTGGTTACACGATCAGTATCTATCAGTATTCCGACCAGAATGATGGACTGAACTGACACCAGACTGAGCGTGTAAGCGAAGTCTTAGGGATTCGTGTTTCATACAGATTACAATACGAATAAAATAAGTAAACGATTCTGATGTTAGCTACAAGTAGCGCCGCAAGGTATCAGAGGGGCCGGGCGGGTATGCGGGAAGCGACTCGAGGCTAACTTCAGAATCGTTAACTGATGTTAATCGTGGTGTAGGTATTGTTTTTTTTAAACGATATGATACAGAGAACGATTGTGATGGAAAAAACAACCATTATAGTCTCACCTTAGACAGGACTCGAACCTGTAACCCTGCATTGCCGGTACAGTGCTCTCACCACGGAGCTATATAGGTACGAGAACAGTGACCGATGAAACGTATCCTTCAATCACATTCGCCGCCGCTACTAGTAGCGACCTCTCTGTATTTTCTTGACTTAACAGCCTTAGGACCTCTCTAATGGGCAAGCTTGCTGTTTTTAACCGACTTCAAAAAAAAGGAAGAGGTTCTCAATTTGGATGTATTTTTAGGGTTCCGTACTCAAAGAGTAAAACGGGACCCCATTACTAAGACTTCGCTGTCCGTCCGTCCGTCCGTCCGTCCGTCTGTCACCAGGCCGTCTCACTGATACCGTGATAGTTCCAGCTGAAAATTTCACAGATTATGTATTTCTGTTGCCGCTATAACAACAAATACTAAAAACAAAATAAAATAAATATTTTTATTGATAATGGTACGGAAACCTTCGTGCGCGAGTCCAACTCGCACTTGGCCGGTTTTTTTTAATGTTTGTTACCTCAGAACTCCGTCATTTATGTTATGAGTCGATTCGTAATAATTTTTTTTTTTAATTGAAAGGATATGCTTCCAGATTGATACCATTGTTTTCAAAACCCCAGTTGGATGATGGGAACCATGAGGAATTGAGGGAACTCCTCAAATATATTAGGCACGCATGTAGTAATTTCGGTATTTTATATTATAACTCGTGTATTTACACCCGACAATCATAAATTTGGTGATGGTGGAAGTGATGTGTGAAGACCACAGATGGCTTGTGGAACTTCTCAGTGATGTACTTCAAACTATAAAAGTACGTCACAGATTCTGATAAGATTTCGTTGAAATAGCAAACAATAAAGTGCCAAGGGTACAATTCTGAGATCCTTGAGGAATCGACGGAAGTCCTCAAATATTATCGGCTCACATACAGTGATTTGGTTTTTTTCTCTAATAATCAACACATTTGCTCTCGGAAATCAGTTCATGTGGTAAATTGCAAAAGAAATGTGGTAATGTTCATGTGGCTTGGCGGAGTACTGAATTGAAGTCGGTTAAAACTTTGTTTTTAAAGTAAATTATGATTGTTTATTTTCAAAATAGTTTTTAACTATTTTAGACGGAAAACCAGCGCCCGCTCGGGAGCCAGCATTATGCTGAGGCGGGACCATTAAGTGACAACTGCTTAGCTTATAATATAGTTGTTATGTATTTTGTTGTTTTATATTTATGTATTTTTTGTATTTATGTATGTCTTTTGCTTTTGTTTTTCGTTACATACTTTGTGTTCCTCACGAAAATATATTTTTTAAATTTCACTATCTTTTTTTTCCTTCCTTGCTTCTCAAATTGGGGCCCGAAGTTTTTATACCCTCTTAGAGCGGTAACACACGCCGACTTTTTCCAGTGATACAAAACGCGCGACTAAAGCGCGATATGAGCCATAGGTCACGGCCCTGTCATAATATATGTTGCGAAAAATCGCCGTGTGTAACCGCTCTGGGTCACTAGTAGAATTACTAGATCGCAAAATGACCTCATCGCGTAAGGACTGCAGCACAAATGTACTGCATCGTAGAAACCCGACGACCACAAGATGACTATCTATATATCTGAATTGTAATGAATGGGTCATGACTACATCACTAAAAGGCCAAGATCCATATAACGACTACATCGTAAAATAAACATAATGCTGAAAGTCTAGGTTGAAAAAAGTGGCCAAGTGCGAAAAAAGTGGCCAAATGCGAAAAAAGTGGCCAAGTGCGAAAAAAGTGGCCAAGTGCGAATCGGACTCGCACATGAAGGGTTCCGTGAAATAAATTGCGGTTTACGATTTATGACGTATAAAAAAAAACTACTTATTAGATCTCGTTCAAACCAATTTTTGGTGGAAGTTTACATGGCAATGTACATCATATATTTTTTTATTTTAGAAGTTACAGGGGGACACACACACATTTTACCACTTTGGAAGTGTCTCTCGCGCAAACTATTCAGTTTAGAAAAAAATGATGTTAAAAACCTCAATATCATTTTTGAAGACCTATCCATAGATACCCCACACGTATAGGTTTGATGAAAAAAAATTTTTGAGTTTCAGTTCTGAGTATGGGGACCCCTAAAACTTAATGTTTTTTTTAGATTTTTGTGTAAAAATCTTAATGCGGTTTACAGAATACATCTACTTACCAAGTTTCAACAGTATAGCTCTTATAGTTTCGGAAAAAAGTGGCTGTGATACGGACGGACAGACAGACAGACAGACAGACGGACGGACATGACGAATCTATAAGGGTTCCGTTTTTTGCCATTTGGCTACGGAACCCTAAAAAGGCTAAGTCGCAAAAAATCTAGGTATATACATACTCCGTACAGTCATGATTTTATTGACTCGTATGACATAGAAAAACCAAGTGATCATTTGACGATCTAGTAATTCTACTAGTGACCCACCGCTCTTAGCGCTAAATTAAATAGGTACATCGATGGGGACGTGATAACACACATCCTGCTGAAAGGCTCAAAGCATGTCGCCTATGATGACAATTTACACGTGTTTGATAATTAATTTAATTCTGGACATGACTAATAATATCCCCGACGGATATGGCAAGGCTATTCCATTTACGGTTATTGACAGACGGGGACATTCTCACACTTTCATGCTTTTTAACCACCGACGGAAAAAGAGGGGTGTTATAAGTTTGACGTTTCTGTGTGTCTGTCTGTCTGTGTGTATGTCTGTCTGTGTGTCTGTGCGTGTCTGTCTGTGGCATCGTAGCTCCTAAACGAATGTACCGATTAGAATGTGGTTTTATTTATCCGAAAGCTGACGTGATTAGCTACGTTTCAACAAAATCGGTTCTGCCGTTTTTGAGATATTGAACTTTGAAATGAAAATGTCGGGGGTTTTCCAACATTTCTAAGTTGTAGTAATAAAATAAATGACAGAGACCCCGAGGATGTGTTGTGCTCTAGCTATCAACACATCAACGAATTCCCAAATCAATAAAGGGTCGGTAGCTTCCATTGGATAAGGTGTCTGGTTACTATCAGTCAGATTGTACACTTGTTTGCCACCGTTGTAGTATAAAAACCGGCCAAGTGCGAGTCGGACTCGCGCACGAAGGGTTCCGTACCATTATCTATAAAAACGGCAAAAATAAACACGTTTGTTGTATGGTAGCCTCCTGTAGCCTAGTTGGTAGTGACCCTGCCTAATACGAAGCCGGAGGCCCCGGGCTCGAATCCCGGTAAGGGCATTTATTTATGTCATGTGCACAAATATTTGTTCCTGAGTCATATTTATTTATCTATATAAGTATGTTTATCGTCGTCTAGTACCCATTATTATTTCTGGTAGTGGCTTTCGGGCTGTCAAAGCCCTTATCACTGCGACCATCGCTGATCTATTGTGATCGCCACTTACTACAATTCTTGGTCAAGTCCTGCAAACTCGAAGAATTGCAGGATTTTGTTGAACTCAAGAAATTTGATCTCCTCCGGGCACATGATGTGTTTGCCCAGGAAGGAGTTACGACTGTGCATGAGGCAAGGGCAATCGGTTAGGATGTGTGTAGGCGTCTCCTCTGCTTCAAAGCAGAATCTGCACTGCCTTGTGTCACACAGTCCTATCGTTTGCATGTGCTTATTTAGGCGGCAGTGCCCAGTAAGCACCCTGACCAGCATGCGTAGACGGTTCCTACTTAGCGCCAAGGCGTCAGAAGACGCCTTTTTGCTAAAGGCTCTAATAAGTGCCTTGGAATGTTTCAGTCCTGGGTTAGCTCTCCAGGCTTGAATGGTCTTGTAGAAACAATAGGCTTTTAGAGTGAGCTTGGTTAGACTTTTGGGGATACCACAGAACGGCTCTGGTCCGCAGTGTGTTCCCTTCGCCCCCGCTCGTGCAAGCTCATCAGCCTTTTCATTTCCCTCGATGCCTGCATGCCCTGGGACCCAACGTAAAATTACCTTGTTTTTGGTACCCAGGTCATTCAATAGTTCCCGGCAGTTCTCGACCAGCCTCGACGTCGTGACGTTAGAGGTAAGAGCCAAGAGAGCCGCCTGGCTATCTGAGTGGATATAAATCGTATGATTAAGGAAGGCGCTTTGCAGATTCGTTGTCGCACATTCTAGAATGGCGTATACCTCTGCCTGGAATATAGAAGTGTGCTTACCCAGGTTCAGACTGATCGCTGCCCTGGGTGCCTCTCCATATATTCCGCATCCTACCTCCGATCCGGATTTGGAGCCATCAGTGTACCACTTCAGGCTACCTGGTTTCCAATCTATGAGGCTGTTCAACCAGTCCTCTCTCCTTAGGAGTTCCACAGAGTAGTTTATCTGCGTGCAAAGTTTTGGGGGCATTGTGTCAAGTGGCATCCCTAAAACAGGTATATCGTATACTGAGTCCTTGAGTGTTCTCAAGGCTGTGGATAGCCAGTCACCTTTCCTTACGGACGCTACTCTGAGCATGCTGGACTTCGCCTCCTTTTCCAAGTGGAGGTCCAGGGGCGGCAGGTTCAGCACGGCTTCCAGAGCAGCTGTTGGAGAGGTTGACATGGCTCCAGTAACAATAATGCAAGCAGTCCGTTGCAGACTGCTGAGCTTAGTTATTGTTGTTTTCTGTGTCGTTTTTCTATACCAGACCACAGAGGCGTATGACACCATCGGCCTCACAATAGACCTAATAGAGAATACCCATAGTACAAGCTTTGCTACTAGGAACTTGGTCTAGGTAGGGTTTTGGGACTAGGTCGATTTGTGTATTTGAGTTTTTAGTGGGTAGAAATACCACATAACCCAGACCTCCCCCGAGAGCTGGGTACCTGGTTCGCAGGTTTTCTCCACGGAAAAAAAAAAAAAAAAAAGGTCGATTTGTGTAAGATTGTAAAAAAAAACCAAAAAATATTTATTGTTATAGCAGAATACATCATCTGTGAAAATTTCAACTGTCAAACTATCACGGTTCATGAGATACAGACAGACAGACAGACGGACAGCAGAGTCTTAGTAATAGGGTCCCGTTTTACTCTTTGAGCACGGAACTCTAAAAACGGCCTACTTCATTATTATGATTAGGTAAGTTATAAAAGCAGAACTATAGGTATACAAACACTCTCGATGTGTTGAACAAATATAATACTATGCCTACTTACTCGTACCTAATAGACGTAGGAGCTTCTGTTTGATTTCGATTTCCCCGGCTTACCCGCAGTTTATGTATTTGCTGTGGTTGATAGAAAACCAATAAAACGACGAGAAATTGACACATGTGATATAGAAAAAGTTTTCAGTGCCTGCCGACGACATATTAGATTTCGGTGACGTAAATATTATCTTATAAGATTCTTACCTATAAATGTTGCTCTTCAAAGTGAATTTCTACCGATTTTTTTTCTTAGTTAACGAAAGTCAGGCTTGTCGTCTGATGTTTTAATCGAGATTCCATTATAAGTCTGGGTAAAATACGAGTATAAATTCCAGATACTTGTTTTACCGACAAACGATTCATCGACTGAATGTTTCAGCGAATTTTCATTTCATCGAAAACATTTTTTTTCAGAAACTGTAAACTTTTCTGGATTTTTATATAACAAACCTAACCTAACCAAATAGTTAATTTCGGTAAAATAAATGACTCCGAAATCAAGTAAATATTATAGTTCTTATAGTTAGTGCGTGCGTAGATACTTCACAAAGTCTCGCATAACTTGTTAACCATTATTACGAACTAGGTAGCTTTTGCTTGCGACTTATTCCAATGCTTACTTTAACTTCCAATTTCGCTTTGAACATTAGTGCATATTCATATTCTAAGATGCGCATAAAACAATATTACAATATATCGTGAATGTTTGTATTAAATAGCCTTTTTTTTATACAACGACGGTGGCAAACAAGCTCACGGCGGAGTATTTTTTTGACAACTGACAAATATTTTTTTAAATTATAATATAGTTAATCTCCTATTGCGGAGTGACTGTTGGCATAAACCTCCTCTAACTATCTCCATTGCTATCTATCTAATGCCACCCTGGTGCAGTCTCCTTCTAAATTATTATTATTTATTTATTTAATAAACAGAGTACTTTGATAATAAACTAGAGTATTTTACCACGTCTCAGTTAGTAAATACGAACATCTACTTCAATAAGTAAAGAAGTAGATAATGCGGATTTAGTAGTAAAATTTGAACGGATGGCATCGAAAATGCATCGGATACTAAGAAGGCTTATACTAGCTGACTTTCAACTATTTCAAAGTGCTAAGCGCGACTCGCATTTGCCTCCTTCCATTATTCAATGGATGAGTCTATGAAGATATTGTAAAGAAAGCTTAGTAGACGTCCGCAGACATTGGCGGTTCATATTCATAGTAAACGCTTCGCTCAATTTGTTATTCGTATGAGGTTTTTTATTTTTTAAGCGTTTTGTGGCTGAATGTAAAATGCGAAATGTATGGCTCAAGATTTTTTATTTTATTAATGGCTCCAAATACTTTGATGTATTTATGGCAGAGTTTTATAATCTTACTGCTATTATTTCAGTTCAGACTAACTATTAACTACTTACATTCACATTATTTTTACTAAACGGGACTTAATTGCGTATAATTAACTTCTATTTATTTACTTCTCTGAGGTTGAATTCCGGGATAGTAGAGAATATATCCCAACAAATGTTTCGCTTTCCCGAGTTTTGTTTAGTCCCCTCATAGGTACCTTTTAAATAACGTAATAAATACATAGCAGCATTGAAGTAGCTTTATCAAGGCCTATTTTGTTAGGCATGTAATCAACTTTTTAATTACGTACTTACAAGAGTACAACGAGATTCGTTATTTTGTTTGTCGTCTTGCTTGCGGGCCCTGAATAAATGCGTAAAATCCCGTAATAAGGGATTTGGCAATTTAATAAATACGCCCCGAGCGTCTTGTATCATAAGTACGATTCTTTAATTTTCCGCCGCCAACCCAAAGCCGCCCCTTTTGAACTTAAGACTTCAATTTGCGTCCCGACATGATTTTTACGTTTCGCGATCCCGAGATATGAGACATGAAATGCTTTAATTTATAAGCTTTAATATATAGCTTTTGCTTTGAGACTTCGGCCGTGAAAATTCGTATTATTGGACAATTTTCATATAGATAGACTCAATCATGAATGCTGGTTTCTGAAATATTCTACTAGCTACCCGCGTGGCTCCAGCTGGGTATAACAGATAACCCAGGTGAGCGGCTTTACATCGGGTTCGAATATGTCCATCCTTAAGTTCTATTCTATACATATATACAGGAGAATATTTTTTTTTGGAATGATGAGTACCTTTTTCCTGGTATTACTTATATGCAAATGCAAGCCTTTTCCTCTTTATTGCACGAGGGAGCAAAGAGAACGAAGTTATTTGCTTCAGTTTGGGCAAAAGTTCTTTCGTATGTCCGTTTGTCCAGCTGTTCTCCTCAACAGGTCGTTTTTTTTACCGATTTTCGTGACATTTAGTGAGCAAGTGCAATAATTAATTCGATTTTTATTGCCGATTCAGACAGTCGAAATATTAAAAAAAACAAGGGCTCGCGATTCCTAAAGCTCAACGAGCCACAAGTAATATTAGTACAGACTAGGGACTTGTCATCGTTTTTTGACGATTTTTGACCCGGAGCCGGATTCATACTTATCTGACGTGAGGCTCTCTGATGTGCTCTGACGCCGGACGCAAAAGGAGTCGTCACGTCAGAACGTATCAGATGAGTACTAAATCGATATCTTTCTGTCGCGTCATGACACTATACGTCAGATAAGTAGGTATGAAATGCCGCCCATATTTCCTTGTAACGTAGGCAAAGTAAAGAATCTTTACTGATTTGACAGACAGTTGACACTGACAGCTTACAGCTTAAGCGCAATTTATACATGCAAGAAATTGCATGCAAGTTCCGCTTCATTGTAGGTAACCGAGGTATACCGAGTTCTTCAATCGATCAAACCCCGCAATATAGTAAAACTTGCACGCACTTTCTTGCATGTGTATTTTGCGCTTTACTTACCGCATCTATCCCGCGCCGCAAAACGCGGAAGTGGCCTTAGTCGCTAACACAACGTAAGTAGACAGTTGAAGTAAATCTCTGGCACTAAAACTGTACCAGGTACCTTATGTTAGTAAACGGTTTAACTTGTCACCCAAGTTCTAAACTTCGGTCTAGGCACTTGCTTGCCTAGATTTACACATGTAGGTACGTAGTCGTTATGTTTGAAACATTCATCGTCGGACAGGGTTATTTCTTGTTTGGACAGAATCTTTAGGCATTCTAGGTACCTACTATTACTTATTCTGTGATTCTAGAGTATCTTCACAGGTGCACAGAATAAGTAATAGACAGGTGTTTTTAAATTGTCAAATTTAAATTTTCAACCCCTTTCCTTTTGATAAGGGTCAAAACTGCAATGTTCTTGGATAGATTCAAAACATGTTGAAAGATATTCGATCTTAATGACTTGAGTCAGAGCTTGTACTATTACTTATTCTGTGGTCAGATAGTCTTGAGTGACATATTAGGTATAATATCCTAACATGTCTTAGACTCACAAGATTAAAAAATAATTATGATATTGGATAAGGAATAGATACATAGAATAAATTATTCTTATATTACCAACTAGCGACCCGCCCCTGGTTCGCACGGGTTTATGTGCATAATACATGCATGTATGGTTTGTATTATACATATAAACCTTCCTCTTGAATCACTCTATCTATTAAAAAAAACCGCATCAAAATCCGTTGCGTATAGTTTTCAAGATCAACGCATACATAGGGACTGACAGACAAACAGACATACAGCGGAAAGCGACTCTGTTTTATACTATGTATTGACTAGCTTTAGCCCGCGATTTCGTCCGCGTGTATCTCGTGAATCGCCTTAGAGGATAATTGCTATTAAAGTATTTCAGGTTTATGCTTTAACATCGCTCCCCCGTGCGAAGTTCCCCCACCTTTTCACCCCTTTAAGCGATTATTTCCGGGGTAATTTATATACATTTATATGAAATTTATAAATTTAAAACTATATCCATACCAAATTGTATCAAAATGTGGTTTAAATGCATGCAAATGCTACATTAGTAAATGGATTTTTTTATCAAAATCCGTTGAGTAGTTCTACTCACGTTAGTATGGGCAACCCGTTATCTTATGCTAATGGATTCTGTATACATACTGACTAATTAATGGCTTACTTTTAGTCGGAATCTATTTTACTAACTTTATTTTACTTAACTTTTTTGATTAGCCAAAAAAAATGGTTTTTATGAAATATTGCTGCTCAATCAATTATTTAGCTGCTCTACATATTATAAGCGGAAAGTTGATCGTTTGGGACATTCTTTGCAAATCAAGCCTGCTTTCATCTAGAGGTATATTATAGACAGGAAAAGTCTGTGAGAAGTTTGTAAGTTTGTGTATAATGGGTAATCTCCGGAACCGTTGGACCGGTTTCAAAAATCATTTCACCTGCGTATAGAATGAACTTTCTGAAACAATATAGGCTATGTTTTATCCAGCGGGTTTGCCTGCGTTCTTTGCAATACGCGGGTGAAGCCGTGCGGCCAGCGTGTGTACCTATAGTAAATTCAACCTTGTATGCTGATCAAATAATTTGACGAAAAACTTACTCGTATTTTTGTTGCGAGCCAATTATAATAACAGCTAACCATCCTTAACAAATCGTTTCAACAGAGTTAACATCTTCTCACTCAGGCAAGTTTTCTTATAAAGTTTAAATAAGCCCCCATAATAATAATTAAGGGGCTCCCGTCAAAAATCAACGAAATTTAGTAGTTTTCATTTCGACACTCGTCCTCGGTTTATTGAAGCTAGCTTTCCAGGTGCAGATATGGGAAAGTTTGATTCTTGTTTAACATTATTGATTTAGAATAACTTGAAAAATGTTAATACAGAATTAATTATCCATTTTTAAAGAAAGGTCTGTAAAAATACAAAACGCGACACTTCATCCTCATTAAAACTTTTATATTACCGAAACTCGTACCTACTCATACATAGTGAACTTACCTATAATTTTGATTAGCGCTTTGTATTTTTAACTCATTTTCACAAAAGTTACGTCCCAAAAACTGGTTTGTTGGCCTAAAATTGCCAAAGTTCGGTGTCATATATCTCGAAAACGGTAAGTTTTGTAGTAAACATGGGATATAATTTCGGTAAACCTCGTTGTTGTTAATACGATAAGCCATAAAAAACACGAATAAACGGGCAGTTACAGATCGAAGGTCATTGGGAGCTAATAGCCCCTTAAGCTCTCTAGACTTCATTTAGTAATGCGCCAGGCCATAATTATATAGATGCACCTTTCCACACATGAACATTAACTACGGTCTGCACTTGACTTGTTTTCCATACAAACATTTATACCTTTTTTAGGTTTCCGTACTCAAAGAGTAAAACGGGACCCTATTACTAAGACTCCGCTGTCCGTCTGTCTGTATGTCTATCTGTCTATCACCAGGCTGTATCTCAATAACCGTGATAGTTAGACAGTTGAAATTTTCACAGATGATGTATTTCGGTTGCCGCTATTACAACAAATACTAAACAACAGAATTAATTAAATATTTTATAGATGGTATTGGTAGAATGGTACGGAACCCTTCGTGCGCGAGTCCGACTCGCACTTGGCCGGTTTTAAACCCACTTAAAGGTTTAATTTTGTAAAACCCTTAAGTACTTATTGCTAGCCTACCTTACACATTTCAAGACTCTTATTGGTTCAGTAGTTTCAGCTTAGTGTTGATTAGCAAACTCGAAATGATTTCGTAGTATTATCCTCTGATTTTATCATGCTAAGCTAAGGGTTGATTAACTCAAAATGCTTGATTAATGGAGATTACTTAGAGGTCATTATAACTTTGTAATCAAAATCGTGGACATCTTCCAAGTCCAAAAATAACTAAACTTTCATATAAACTTTCACCCCCTATTTCACCCCTTTAAAGTACGAATATCTAAAAATGTTTCAAAGAAACCTGTTTTTATTTGTGACCATAAAGCCAAATCTCAAATTTCATAGATCTATACCAATTAACGCCTTAAACGGATCGCCACCATTTTTGTTACAGCCTACTGTATATTCAATCCCATAAAAACATTCCATGTAAAAAATTGGCCAAGTCTCGAAACTCTTTCACAGTAAAAAGTGGTGAGATATATTTCGTAGAGTCAATTCAGGCATTCTTATTAATCTTTATTGCTTGCTAAATAAAATTCTGCAACTTGGGAATCACACAACTTTACTGCATTTACTAATTTTTGCATAGGTACCGAAACTATGTAAGTGTGATTACCAAGTCACAAAATTTTATTTAGCAAGCAAATAAAGATTAATAAGAATGCCTGACTTGGCTCTACGAAATATCTAACCACTTTTTACTGTGAAAGAGTTTCGAGACTTGGCCTATTTTTTACATGGAATGTTTTTATGGGATCTCGTTTCTTTTTGTAGACTTTGTATGGGAATGTTATTTTACCAACCGCAAATAACGTTTGTATAGTTTTGCAGGAAGTAACTGCAAAAGTAACTTTGTAATTGCATGTATTTGTATAGGATTACAAACTTACTTATGCAGTTTATAACTCTCTGAAACGTGACTGGAATTGCAATAATTATAGGTTTTTTATGAATTATTCAGCTAAAAACTAATTACGTTTGAAATTTGGAGCTTGTGGGTCTGCTAGAAGTACCTTAGAATTAGCGTGATCATTATCAGTATAATAAGTGAGTATGTCAGTGACAAAACTAACGAACTTTGACGGACAATAGTTCTTAAACTAAAAATTCAAACTGTATGTTATTGATATTATATGTTAGCCATATTATGCCCTACATGTTACTGAAAATTGAGGGTTCTAGCTTTAGCCAGCACAAAATTACAGGATTTTGAAAATGGCCTGAATGGCTTGATGGTACGGCCGTGCCTCTTTGTTTTGCTCGACTTGGCGGGGGCACGGCAGTGTATTGCCCTTGCCTTCGGCTCGGGTGCAAGGCTACCTACACTAGGTAGGTACGAGTATACTCGTAATTATTTTGCCCACCTGAACTAAATATTACAAAATAAACAATTTAGTTGAATGTATTCGAGAGGCGACCACGTACCGGAAGGCGCAGCGTGGGTAGGCACCCCCCCACGAGGTGGACTGATGACCTGATAAAGGTCGCGGGAGTCCGCTGGATGCGGGTGCGCCATGAATGGTCATTGTGGCACTCTTTGGGGGAGGCGTATGTCCAGCAGTGGACGTCTTTCCGCTGATATGATGATCACTGAACTGTATCGCTAAAAAGTAATTTCTGTCAGACAAACTTTAGGTAGTGGAGGAGATGCAAAAATAATACTGCTAAATTGATATAACATAATTTCACACGTCAAAAACACGCCCCGGAATTTGACCCAAAGTATCGTTATCGAATAATTCATCCAGCATGTGCAGAATATTTATGCGATGCAATTTAAATTAATAATAGTCTGTACATATGTACTTTGCACCATGTACATAAACATGCATTCATTGTATACAGCATTTTAGAATTTGCTTGTTGATTTATCGGGCGATCAGGCTGTCCCAGAACCTGTAATTTCTCGCCGTTATTCTGTTGACAATGGGCGTCCAGTAACCTCATATCATTGTGACATTGATTGTAAGTTCAATATTTGGCGTGGCAGGTTTATTCTCAATGTCCGTTCGGATGTTCAAAGCCCTTGTTAACAAAATAAGGAATACATTTCTATTTGACGACTGGTTGGCCTAGTGGGTAATGACGCTGCCTACGAAGCTGAAGATCCTGGGTTCGAATCCCGGTAACGGCAAATATTTGTGTGATGAGCAATGAATGTTCGCTTCTGACATATTTGTACTTATATACTTTCAAGAATTCTCTTGCTCACATCCGTGTATCATCTTCATTGTTGTATTGTAATGCTTTATTTCAGACCAAAGATCTATAAAATTTTAATATTCAAATTATAAATTATTAAAGCTAAAACAAAATAAAATTAAAATCAGAACACAATAAAATCATTAAAATTAAATTACAAATGTGATGGTCAGTTAGACGTCCTACCCATGCATTTTGTCCCAATGCAGCAGGAAGGGTCCGTCTAGGCGCGCTGCCACCGTCTGTAGGAGGCTGTTTGGGCTGCCGCGCACGCGCCTCAACAAGGACGCGACGCGCTTGTGCATTATGGCCTGGAAGCAATCCGTGCGCCTCTCGCAAAACATCCCTGATGCACTGCAATGGCGCCGCAGCCCCAGCAGCATCCTAAAGCCGTTATTATATTGGACGCGTAGGGCGCCGAAATCTTTTTGAGTTAAATGATCCATGTTACTTAGTTAGTTGATCCATGGGCTGCAGGTATAAAATGATTGACAATACACCTTAAAAAGTGTGATCTTTACGTCATCAGTATACCTTGCAAACCTACGGATCAACATATTGCTCCTGACTGCGAGCGCCCTACGTTCCCTCTCCACGTCCTTGTTGTCACTTATTAGGCTCTCCGTGACCCAGTGTCCAAAGTACTTAAACTCCCTTACAATGTTCAGAGGTGTGCCATACAGTTTTACTGGCGGTATACATGGGTAGGTAATATTTGATTCCAGCCTTAAAAACCAACATCACGCTTTTGGAAGTATTGTACCTGAACCCGTGATCTTCCGGGAACTTTTCACAGACACTGAGCATCTTGTTGAGGGCGCTGACCGATGACGCCAGCAACACCATGTCGTCCGCGTTACTAATGTTGTTCACAAACGTGCCATCCACTGAGCATCCGACCATAGTGTTGCTGATCTCACCAATTAACCTATCCACATACAAGCTGATGAGCTTAGGTGACGACAAGCCCCCTTGCCTGACCCCACACTCCAGCGAGTATGAGTTTGACAGCGAGTTAGCCCACTTGACAACATTCTTTTGATGCCCGTACCAAAATTTTAACAATGCGATTAACTCACCGGGTAGGCTCGAGTCCTCTTGTAATTTCTGCCAAAGTTTGTTATAGCACACATTATGACAGCCGAAAGACGTCCACTGCTGGACGTAGGTCTCCCCCAAAGAGTGCCAAATTGAACGTTCCTGCGCCATCCGCATCCAGCAGACTCCCGCGACCTTTACCTTTATGTGTATAAACCAGTTGCAACTAGCATTGACTGCAACCTTATACAATTTTAAATATTAACTAATAATTATAAAAAGGAGGCCTGTGCCCAGCTTTAGGAGGTTGATAGGCTTTATGACGATGATGAAGATGAGATTGTTTATTTCACGATGACACTCCTGATTTTAGGTAGGGTTGCAACGGATAATACTCATACTACCAATGTAGCAGGCCTCGGGCGTTTCCATGAGCACTCTGAGCTCTGTAACCGATGCAGTAGTGTAGCGTTTCGTCGTTAGTGCCACAGTAAATAATATATTAGCTAAAGCAGTATATCAACTAGAATCTCTTCAAACCTGAGCTCACTAAGAACCAGTTCTACGCGGCGCAAGTGACTGATGCACCGCTGAGACCTCCGAATCCCGTTTGAGTTTATTGTAGCGACGCTTGTCTGTGTGAGTGCGTCAAATCGGACGTTAAAGTACACATTTGTTGTACTGCTATATGCTATATATCCACTGTGTTACTTAACTGCGAAAACTGATAAAGTTGTTACGGTCAGTAGGCGTGTGATGAGCTCAGCGCTTGATCTAGTAAGGCTTGTGTCAATCACTTTGTATGCAAAGGGGCTCCGGGCTATATCGATAGTTTCCATTTCCACGTCCATGTACCGGTCCTAGTTTGTAACGGCTGCAACTATGTTATTAAATAAGGTTATTTACGATGTTGATAAAAATAACAGGTCATTTTATGTTCCGTGTAACGTCTTAAATATAAAATACGGTGTTATAAGCCGGTAGACCAATCGTTTGCGGTTTGGAGCAACAAAGTACTACGTTACCTAAGTTTTGTCAAATGGTTTTGATATGATGTTTTGGTATGGAAGTAATTGATTGAATCAGGCGTTACAGATAAATAAATAAATAAATATTACGGGACAATCTTACACAAATCAACCTAGGCCCACGGTAAGCTCAGTAAGGCTTGTGTTGTGGGTACTAGGCGATGATATATATAATAGATACATACATATAGATACTGTCTGTTTATATGTAACGACATCACGTGAAAACGAGCAAATGGATTAATATGAGACTTTTACTAAAACGTTAAGTGGATCTTCAGCCGGGCTATCTATCTATCTATCTATATCTATACATACATACATATAATAAAGCTGTAGAGGGTCGAAAGTCTGTACATTGAAGATATTGGCAAAAAAATCAATTGAGGGGTCTTAGAATCGATAACAGAACACACTTCAACAGATTTTAGAATTGTTGTCTGTTTGTCGGTTTGTCTGTCTGTTTATATGTAACGGCATCACGTGAAAACGAGCAAATGGATTAATATGAGACTTTTATTAAAACGTTAAGTGGATCTTCAGCCAGGCTATAGGCTATAAAAATCATAAAGATTAGGGTTCAAAGGGGGTAAACAAAGGGGTTAATCGTCGTATGGGTTTCAAGTCTTTAGACTTGAAAGTTGGCAAGCATACAGGGTGGAAAGTTAAAACGGGGCAGTAAGGGCAGCTACTAGATCCCTTGCCGCCACGCAAAAATGGCATAAGGATTTCATTCCTAACTTTTTAAGTGATGACAATCTACATTCACAGATTTTTGAAAAAAAGTACAGTCAGTGAGAAAATCATCACTTTTGACGAAATATTTTTTTAATGCCATTCGATCCCATTCCTATTAAGGATCAAAATACTCTTTGGGACCGACTAAGGATTGACTACTAGAACGCCCAGAAATCAAAGAAAACTTTTTCCATACAGTCAGTATGGGAATCCCAAAGTGCAAGTAGTACTTTAGTTATACGATCATCAAATTGTATAAGCTATCTCCGTCTCCATACAATTTGATGATCGTCTAACTAAAGGACTACTTGCACTTTGGTATTCAAACATTTATTTCACAAAACAAGTTGCATTCAAACATTTATTTAATTCAGAAATTACTAAGTGGTAAGGTTATCCCTGATCGACTACGTCTAAACATAAATTCGTTGATAATTTTCTTTCAACAAGAAAAGTACAATGGTTAAAGATTTCTTCGAATTAAAAACGATACCTACCTACTATCTTCCAAGTACTATAGCGTGGGCAAGTATGAGTTTTTTTTTCTGACTTAACTTTTTTTGCCGGCAAAACTCTTGATTCTCGGCGAATGCAATACAAAACGTTTAAAGCTCGAGAACATGTTTACAAGGCACGAGACACTGTGGCAAAACTGCAGAAAAAGGTCAGGTCAAAAATTTAAAAACCAAACGTGAACATGACACAGGAAACGCGGAAAATTCGAGTAAAAAATCCATTCGCGGAAAAGCGCAAAGTCAAGGAGAACGCTATGATAATGCCGCGTAGCAAGGCGGATATTTGGGGATTATTTATTTTCATATACATATAATTGCCAAGTCTTAAGAATACAAGAACACACAAATGTTTGGTATGTATCGTCTACTTTTGTAATTATGTATATGGATTTAACGTTGTATAGGTATCTCTCATTTGCGCATATTGTAGTACCTACAGTATTTTTAAGTCAGAGTAAGTTAATGGAACATCACACACACTAAATCTTTAACCAATGGTTTGCAATATAATGCCAATAATCGTTGCCAATGATACCAACAACGATTTTCGATTTCCTCAGAAAAGTACTTTATATTTTTTTATGACCAAATTGTACAATTTAAATTTAAAACAGGTGTTTTAGTGAATTATTATTATATTATGATGTTTGTAAATTTAAATATCAGTCGGAGATAAGAATATTGCCTTCAGCGCCCCCTATTACTTTTATTTTGACTTTGGTTGTAATGTGCTTTTACTATAATTCTAGAATTAATGTCATCATTGAAATGTTAGGTAACGAGGACATATTTTTCTGGACAAACTCGGGATCTCATCAGTTCCGCTGTGCGCTCACAGAGGACTGGTATTATTTGAATTCGAGACAGAACAATAGACGGTTGGGATGACTGTCATGGAAGAGAAAAGTCGGAGAGAAGGTGGAAGCTCTCCTTGATGGAGAAATAATCGCGAACATGGTTTGGGGTGACGGAAACCGAGAACCGAAATTGCCAGTCCCCAGTTACAGAATAAACCCAAATCACTGTATTTTGGCTGATAATAATTCAGGAGCTCCGTCAATTCCTCAAGGATCTCAGAATCACCTTTGGCACTTCATTAGTTGCTACTTAAACGGAATCATATCAGAATATGTGACGTAATTTACATCATTCAGGAGTTCCATAAGTTATCTGTGGTATTCATCACCAGTTCCACTTCACCAAATGTTTGGTTCAATACATCATGGATCCCATCATCCAACTAGCTTTTTGAAAACAATAAGACCAATCTTGAAGTATACACTTTAAAATGAAAAAATATATGTAGGTACGAATCGGTTCATAAATGACGGAGTTCTGAGGTAACAAACATTTAAAAAAACTTATAGCCTGTTTGAAAACCTCCTCCTTATTTTGATTTGAAGTCGATTAAAAAGTTAAAATAGTTTCTAGGTACAATAAATTTCATTAAAAATGTTACCTACGGAGGCAAAAAGAATATTACAATTAAAATGAAATTGAGAACCATTCGTCCAAGATGAAGGACTTTAAGTGAAATTATACTATACTGGATGTGGAGTATGTTTTTTAATAAGGTACAGCAGGATCTTGAGCGGACCTTGAAGTTCGTCTTCGGTCTCATATCAAATTACTGGGATGGAGGTGATAAAGAGGTTCTGCTCTCTTTGGCCTTCCAAATAAGTTCGGCCTTCAGGCTTCTGCCAGAGCCCACTGGTGTTCTGTGGTGCCTTAATTTATCCCTTACCGCCGCAGAAGTAATGCAATTTTGAAATTTTAAGAAGGTTCCTAACTATGGGTTTCCTTACGTGCGAGATTTATGGAAGGATATTGCATCGATCTTACTTTCTCTTTGGTCACTGGCCGGGGCTCAAGGCTCTGTTGAAAAGAAAAGCCTTTCGCCTAGCTTCATATTGTTAGAAGGTGGCAACTTGGAAGGAGGAAAGTAGCTCTAGGCTTCTACATTCTGCCGGGGCTCCGATTTCGTGCGCAGCAATTGCTTTTACCACTAAGAACATAATGGTTTAGAAACTTTATAACATAAATTATAATTGTTATACAGGGTGTGGACGGTAATAGGAGGACCTGGTTTATTTGACTTAACTGGAATACTACCTATATATTTTTTCATTTTAAATACAAAAAATATAGCATAAGTAATGTAAAAAAAAACTCCAAAAATGTATGGAAAACAAAGACACTATTAATCACTGACATAAGTGCCCAGTGTTATACTGAGATATTTAATGAGTTACTTCATTACTTATGGATCACAACTTCAATTGTTTTTTTCCGAATTCAATAATTTTGAAACACCGGGACCAATATAGAATAACTGCGGATATTCTACGGAGTCATCCTTTAAATTTTTTGCTCCTATTACAGGCCACACCTGGTATATCTATTGTGCATGGTTATGTTTGGCAGAAATACCACAATGACCAAACCGACTGTTTCTAAATCTAGCGCTCAGTGTCATTCCATTAGCACTCATGTTGGCTGCCACATTGATGATGTGTGTATCTATAACATTAGCTATGCAGACGACATGGTGCTCCTGAGTGCCTCGCCTTGTGGTCTCGCTAAGCTATTGGGAATATGTGAAAAGTGTGCACTTAGTCATGGTTTGCAATATAATGAGAAAAAAAGTGAGTGCATGGTATTTCATATCAGATTCTATTCGTCTATATGGAACACCATTAAATAGTATTTTTCACAATCGTGTTATAATAGAGAGCTTTTTAGTCGAGTACCGTGTTTAGGCCAAGAAGCTTGCTGAGTGGCCTAAGTAAGGTACGAGATTAAAAAGCTTGATTATAACACTATTGTGAACAATACTTTTTGTACGAGTTCATTAAAATTAATTTTCTACGAGTCAACTGAACTAATTAAACAAACTCGATACTGTTGAAACGAAGTGCAGCTCATCGCTCGTACGCTTGTTGATATCTTAAAAGACATCAACGAGCGTACGACATCAAAGCGATTCTATTGGTCCAATTCATTACAGTTCAGTAAAGCAGCCACGTGATTGGTCGAGTTTATTTTAGTTGTCTGGAGCGTATCGAAAAGTAGTTATTTAGATTGTTTCGACAGTAACATGGACTACAACTATGAAAAGAGTGACGTTGCAGTATTCTCTATGAAATCTTAATACACATATTTTAATCGTCGAGTACAAAAAAGTGGTTTTTACACGACTGCCCAACGAAAAGGAGTGTAATGTTTTTATCAATTACCTTTAGAGACTTGGGACACGTGGTACCGTGGTAGGGTCCACGAAAAGAACATGTCTAGTCACTTTTTTTTTCCAAAATGAGATTTGAATGTCACGTAATAGTTCATAACATTTTGACATTAAAATCTCATTTTGAAAAAAAAAACGTGACTAGAAATGTTCTTTTCGTGGACCCTTCAATTAGGGTATTGCAGATTAGTGACAAATCTAAACTTAGGTGACAGAAAATATTGTTACCTTTAATAACCAAGCACAACATTAATTCGCTTATATAATTAATAATTAATATAAATATCTGTTACAAACCATAGTATATGTAGCTTGTTTTAAATGAAATGACAAAAGAAAGGGTTTTATTATACGGTACGGCTATTATAATAAGATCATGTATCTACTAAACTACGTGTTAATATAATGACGTTACTTTTAACTTTATTAAAACTTAAGTATAAATATGTATTATGTAATAATATTTGTTAACTTTAGGCTAAGACACTGTAACTACCTACTTAACTAACTTTATCTATGATCCCAGTTGGTCGAAATAAATGTTTTGAATTGAATTAGGAGTTCACACAATTTTTTTTCAAGTGTTGTGTAACTTTAAATCATTGTTTACCTACATAGTTTAGGTAATCAGGTGCCAACTGAAACGAAGCAAACATGAAACGGGCGGGCTTGATTTACATTCCAATTTAGTTCAGCACTCCGCACCGGTTTTTCCGAGGAAGCATTACTCGCGCTACATTTTCTAGTTTTTGTCTGTACAAATAAAAACTTTACCAGCGCTGCATATTCCAGTATTTTATTGGGGCCATTTGACTGATTGGGTTTATTTAAGAAAACTGTTGTTGCACCAGAAATAAGGGAAGCGACTATCTTACTAGGCATGACTATATTGCGTGATCTAGTTATATACCTATATCACTAGATTAGACTAGTGAAGTAGGTATAAATACCTAAACTTACATTATTATGGCTGAATTTGGGCCAGTATTGTCCACCGTTAGTGAGTGTCTATCGAATTTAAATGCTTGTATTTTAAAAATCCGAAGGTAGGGGGAAGTGGGGCAGTTAGATACAAGGGGCACATTGAAACACCTACATTATTTCCTCACTGAGTAACTTAAATTCACCTACGGCGACACTGACGCACGCCTTTGTACTTTTGAGTAGCTCCCCTGCGACGGCGCAGCTCGCCAGTCAGCCGTTATCGGCCAGCGAGTCACAACGTGTTTTCACGTCTGCTGACTAAAAATATACCCAGTGTTTGTAGGAGTTCTAGTGCCACATTTTGTACTTAATTGGATGCATAATATGATAAACGGTAAGTAAATATATTCAGTTATCTAGATAAATTGGCATTTCGAAGTAATACTTAACCGTTTATTTTGTATTATTATTTATTTTGTTAAGTAGTATATGGGGTACTTTGGTACAAAACAGTATGGGACAGTTGTAAGTTCACACATCAAAGTACCCCGTAAGTGTACTAATCTGCCCTACTAGTTTTTTTCGGCTGAAAATATTAATGATATATTTCTTGTTTTCTAGAAAATGGTTCGAACGTATAAAACGACCACCGAACGAAATAAGATCAACGAGGAGGATGTTAAAACTGCTATATATCTCAAGTTGTGGCGTAAACACTATCTCTGAGAGCCGTAGTATCCAAATACATGTAATATTTCTGTTAATACATATGTTGACTGATTAAATGTATATATAGATAAAAAAGTTTTTGTTGTTGTTTTCTTGTTTCTTTTTCAATAAGTTTTTTTTTTGATTCCGTACCAAAAAAGGTCACTGTCACCGTAAACATTCTTATTTTGCAAAGTTGCACCTTCTGTTCGGATCTGAATATTGTTTGACGTTTGTCTACCATTAAATAGGTTTGTTGATTTCTCTGAGGCACTTCTAAAAAGGATCGGTGAGAGGCCCCTTCCTGATGTTACTGGGATGTTCATATATTTACAAAACCCGATCAATAATGATCTTGAAGTGAAAAAAAACATCTGATTGTCTGATTGTGTTTCCCAATGCCAAAAAATTGTTAAAAACCAAGAAATTAAAAATATAATTATACGACTGACAGGAAATGAAGCAGATTCGGAAGAAGGTGAAGAATGTTAGGGGGCTAATAAAACAAAGGAAGATAATGATACAAATACTAATAATGATCACATGTGTGAGACCCGGAATGTTATGCTATGGAAAAAGAGTTAGAGTTCCAATTAAAACTAGAGAAAGATGTTTATCTGAAGCGAAACGAAATTAATATTGCGGTGAAGGATTATGAAAAAAATATAAAAAAGGAATTGGCTGCTTTCGAAAATGATGGGAGTCAGAGGGAAAACTTAACTTTAGTAAACAAGCGTGGAAGCTGAAAAAAATAAAGCCATATTTAAAAAAAAAAAAAGTTGCAGAAAAAAATTATGTCATCGCAAGTACCTACTAAAATTTTGTTGATTTTTTATATGTGCTTATAATATAACAATTACGCCGTGTCCTTTTTTTGTTTGGTTCAGGGACTGATTTCGGTATGAAACCTGTATTTCAATACGTTACCGATATGTCGTAAAGGTTATGCGCGCCGTGCGAACATAACGGTACCGTAACCGTTTTGAAATAACGGTTAGCGGTATCAGTTTTACATAATACCGAAACCTTTATTATACCGGTATTATAATGGCTATCGAGAAAAATAAGCGACCTGGCACTCTACAGAGGAAGCATTGGCTACTAAACGTTAAAAGACAAAAAGACATAACGGCAGTGCCTTTGCTGGCGGTTTGGCAACAATGCCAGGCCAAAGTCGATATATCGGTACCTTTAAAAGCGGTTACGGTACCGGAAAAAATAAAGGTACCTTTATATTTCGATAGCAAAATATAAAGGTTCTGCTACCGAAACCGATATGACGTCATACCGTTAAAATAGAATACCGGTATTTTTCGGTTATGCAGTCTTTGGTTTGGTTAATTAAATTTTTATTAAAAAAAACCCGTAGAATTGAACCATGTGTTATTTTTCTTGCAAAACCCGTAAACTGCTGGATCCACGCTGGATCCAGCTGGATTGATACCGATCCAGCAAAAATCCAGCTGGATTGAAAACGCTGCAGGATTGCAATCCCTAATTGAGGTGTTGCAATGCTGTTTTAAAAAAACAAACTATATGCGACTTTGCGTCATAATGACATCACCGGCACCAAAGTTTCGCTCGCTACCTATGAGATTAACATCTTCTTTCAAATAAAAAAATAATGATCGAAATCGGTACGCGTGTTAAAAAATATCGCTGATAAATAAACATTGCAAGTTATTAGTACCAAAATGCAGAAGGTGCTGTACAACGGTTTCTTCTACTATGAGCTGTTAAGATTGTTCAAGAATGAATGGGCTCGTGACGTGACGGGTATGGTGTATGAACGTTTGTACCGAACCCTCGGTGCGCGAGTCAGACTCGCACTTGACTTGATTTTTTATTTATTTTGTGTTTCATTATACACACATTCACAAACCATTTTTTCAGTATGAAAGACTGGGGGCACTTTGGGACACAAAGGGGGAACTTTGATAAACATATCAAAGTGCCCCAAACGATGTACCAATATGCCAAAAAAATGAATAATAGACTACAATATTTAAACAAGTAATTCAATATTGGTCACCAAACATTTACTTTGAATTTATTGGTCCGCCAAAACAAATAGGTAAGTAACACCTCACTAACTATTGCAAAAATCTTTCGTTATTACTCGAATGCACCAATTTGTTTTAAATTTTAATTTTCTTGACTAGCAACTAGGGGTGATGTATTCCATGGCATTGTCATTCAAAGTTATTTATTTTCCAATCAGACATATCTGTTTTATTAAATGGCTACCTCTTCCCAACTCAACTCAGGACGAAGCCTGGTTTAGAATTATCGCGAATAAGCGAGTCAAGAGACACCAGCATAGCAAATAAGCGAGTCAAGAGGCACCAGCATAGCACCTGTTCCCCGCGAGCAAGTTTTATTTGCATGACTTGCGGTCGTGCTGCCATAAGAAACGTTGTATCTCCCCTTAACACTGTTTTTATAGTGTGTAATAGTCTGGAAAGCCTCTGATGACCACTTCCCGCCGCTTCACTCGTATTTTTTTAAATATGCCGTATAATAAAGTGTAGCCTATGTCCATCCTGAAGGTATTACGTGAAATAAAATTTAAAATCGGTTTCTCTATTTCCCGAGATTACCCTCAATATACCAACAAACTAACGAAGTCGCAAACATTTCCTCTTTAAAATTGTTAGTAACAAAGGTATTGTTCCAGCATGTTCGATTCCGTTTGGTTCGTCACACTGTAATAGTACATTACGATACAAGTGAGGTATGTTGATCATTACATCAGAGGCGGAATTGTCACGCGAACCGCAGGTGAGCGTGATAATAGAGCCGAGGATGTAATTATCAAAGCTCACGCGTGTCATACGACGTTTTTCAACACATTTGCGAGGAAAAAATCCTTTTCATAAAATGAAAATGTTACAGGCTCCTAAGTTGTTTCCTTTAGTTATTGATGACAACAGGTTTTTACGCACATACATTTGCACATCTCCAAGAATGTACAGTGGCGTCAATTCTATTTATCACTTTTCTATTCACCACGAGTCAACATTTTTAATAATAACCAAACACGCATCATCAATGTTTACAAATATTTGTGAAATTACTTTTAATGGCGCGCAACTATTTTTTTTCGTGAAGTTCGCGCAGTGCGCCTGCAGCGAGGCTTAGATGAAATCTCTAAACAGCCAATACAAAATAAAATAAATATTTTGTTATTCAATATAAATTCATGTAAAATGTTATCAAAAGTAAATAGTTTTACTAAATCAAACGTTTCTATATCATATCCAAGAAGACATAATCAATTAATTCACAAGAAGGATTTAATTTGTTTAGTCGAGTAAGAATCCATTTGCCGAGAATTAAAAACAAACCTGTATAACCCGGTCAATTTAAGAATGCGCCGAGTCCATACATACACCTTGCTGCAAGGTGTCAACGTGTCTTAATCGGGATATAAATATAACACACGAGTGTCGTAATGTTATAAAACACGCGTGTTTAATACCCAGGATTATGAGCCTAAAAGCGGCACAATAAGAGGCACGTTACGAGCAAATGTGTTAAAATAGCATTTTATGCAACTGTTGTATAAGAAGGGTCTTAAAAGGCGAGTGGCGTGGGTTGCGATGCGAGCCTTGGCGAGCATCGCAATTAAAGACGCCATGAGCGTTTTTAGACCAGTTATACACCGTTGCATACAATACTTTTACTACGACAAATTTTAAATAAATAGCAGACTACAGAAGCAAGTTTTCTATTCCTACTTTTGCTACTCACGCAATTTCTTCAGGAGTATTAATTTCTTCGACCATTTTATAAGGAACGTACACCTTTGTCTTCACAAACACGAATAAAATCTTAATAGTTTAGGAGTAATAGTTTATCATCTTTCGTCTTTTCACTTTGAACTGTATTTTGGTGGGAAATCGGAAATGTGACAGCTCTTGCTTATGGTTTGTTTTTTTTTTAATTTGTTTGCACTTGCTATTCGAACCAAACCGAATCCGGACCCGGACCGAATTCGAACTGTTTATTTTTATAAATAATACCAAGAATTTATAAAACATGTAATTTAACACACAATTGATGATGATTTATTATTATCGTAGCAAATAATTTATAATATACAAATATTAAATCGTAAATAGATACTTTTATTTCGAAATATTTGTTTATGAAGTTGGCACCACTGCAATAGCGGCCGATTTAAAAAAAGTTAAACAGTGCTTTTATGAAAAATGTATGAACCAAAAAAGTACGCTAAACAGTGCGTTTTTGGGCCATAGAGCATAGAGTTTTGCGACGACTTATTAGTGGTGTCATTGTATTTGAGCTACAGCCTATATAAATGACAATTAACGGTACAGGAGTAGAAAAAATATAAAATGAAACACCACACGGATTATTTTACATAAACTGATTGTTTTTTTTTTATTATTGTATATTCGTATTTTTTCCTGCATTCATTACTTACCTACCTAGGGAGGCAAAACAAAGAATATCTCAGAGCACAGGTATTTCCAATAAAATATATGCGATCGGAGGATTTCTTTATCACCGCTCGTGGTGAGTACATAATTTTACACCTCCCTAAGCAGGAAGTGAGATTTTCCGCACGCGTAGCGGGCTGTAATATCCACTTTATGGAAGGGTGTGACGTCAATATTTTTTTGTGTTTATAGCCAATTTTTTTAATTATTTATTACAATAAAACAAGTTACATAATATGAAATTAAACTTATCTGCCAAACTGCATGACAGTTTGTTTCCAGAAAACATGAACCCTCATTAAATTGATCACTCACTGTAAGTAATTTTTTTCCGTTGAACAATTTACATACCATGTTCAAAACCACTCACGGCTATGTTTCTACATACGTTCTAGTAGGAGAAACAATAGGGGCCTAGGGAGACTTTTCCAAAACCTAACAATCGGTGAAATGAACATTCGTATTTTAAGCTCGACTTTCCGTTGGCGCCTATATTTTCAAATCCTAGAATTCCTAGAGAGGCAGGGAGCATCCGATGAAACAAGTTTATTTTTGCCTAGCACAAAAACTAGGATTTTGAGGATAATGTGTCATGCATAGCACTACAGGTTTCATGTTTCTTGAGTTATATATGAGTCATATGTTAATTTTATTACAGTAGATTCGAGAGATTTACTGAGAAGTAATTAGGAGGAATATTGCCTGCAATAAAATATTTAGTCTATGAAAGAAGTAGTGTATTACACAAGTTGCAAGCAATGCTGCGGTATAAAATATAGCTTTTGTTTGTCATGAAGGTCCATTCTATAGCTATTCTGGCGAAATAACTATTGTTCCGAATAAGACGGAAGCGATTGCCGTCTCTCTCTATATCTCTCTCTCTCTCTCTCTCATCATGGCGTCTGAGCCATGCACGTCGCTCCAGTTTGTAAATTCATCATGATCATCATCATCATATCAGCCGAAAGACGTCCACTGCTGGACATAGGCCTCCCTTAAAGAGTTCCAAAGTGACCGGTCCTGCGCCACCAGCGTCCAGCGGACTCCCGCGACCTTTACCTCCACATGATGCAGACATGATGAAGCACTTAAGGTCATCAGTCCACTTTGTGGGGGGCCTACCAACGCCGCGCCTTCCGCTACGTGGAGTGGAGTTTGTAAATTCAATTAAAAATATAAAAAAGTAATAAATTCAGTGCTACTCTGTCTGCGTGTATATGAAATGAAAATGAAAATGAAAATGAAAATGTTTTATTTCATAGATTGCTAGGTTACATTGAAAATAAGGTTGGGTCTTCCTAGTAGGTAAAAAATACCTGTGTCAGGAAGTTCCGCTCCTCCATAAAAAAGCAGTTAATGTTAATTTCTTATATGTAGGTAAATATTTATAACATAAAATAAAAACAAAGACGAATTAGGTATCACAGGCATAGTGTCGTGACCCTAAAGTTGAGTGTGTGTGTGTGTGCTTGTGTGTGTGTGTGTGTGCGCGCCTGTGTGTGTGTGTGTGCGCGCCTGTGTGTGCGCGTGTGAGTGTGTGTGTTAGTGTGTGCGTGCGTGTGTGTTAGTGTGTGCGTGCGTGTGTGTTGTTTGATAAAGTAGGTATATATTATATATAACATTTTCCATTTTGTTATGTTTTACTAACTATAGAATTAAATTTAGATTAATACAAGATTAAGTAACATTTCAGTATCTTCATAACTTAGCATCTTTAACCATTCCGTTAGAGACCTCTTACAATTATATTTCTTTTGTTGATAGATATTAATTTTAACATTTATTTTATTATAAAGGTATGCTGCACGTGTCTTATACTGCCTTTTAGCAAACAAAGATCTATATGTTGTAAGTGGGGCAACGGTGTTTTTACGTCTTCTAGTTAGAAGCGTTGGATTAAATTTTAGTGTTTTATGTAACTTTAATGTTGTATGGAGGATATACAGTTTTCGCATTGATAATTGGTCACTAATTTTATACAGTTCATTTGTGGGAAATCTGTATGGCCTCAAGTACATTACCTTTAACAGACACCGTTGCCCTCTTTCAACCTCCAAGAATTTGGATTTAGTTGCTCCACCCCAGACGGTGATACAGTAGGTCATGATGGATTCCGCTAACGATACATATAGTTGGTTAAGTAGTGTCTTGTTTGCAATATGTCGAAGAATTTTAAAGATCCATACCAATTTTCGAATTCTACCATTTACAAATTCAATATGCTGATGCCAAGATAGGCGCTGGTCTAAGATGACACCAAGGTATTTAGTGGAACTAGCCCTCTCAATGTCCTTACAGTTACATAGAAGGCGATCAGTAAGTGAACAGGTGTGTATTTTGAGGTTTAGGTTAGTCTGTGGTTGAGTGCTATTGTACTTGGTAAAACAAATGTAGTTCGTTTTTTTAACGTTTAAAGTGAGGAGGTTGGATTTTAGCCACGAGGATACCCTACCAAGACCCACATTTGCATTCACGAACACCGACTCCCAGGAATCACCCTCAAAGACGATGACAGTGTCATCAGCATAAGACTGGATATTACCGTGGTTTACATTTAGGTTAATTAGATCGTTGATGTAGATTAAAAATAACGTGGGCCCCAAGATACTTCCCTGGGGGACGCCAAAAGTGATGTCAACTTCATTGCTTATGTGGTCTCCCAACTTAGTTTTTTGAGTGCGACCATGTAGATAGTCACTTAGCAATCTCAGTGGGAGTCCCCTAATACCAACGCACTCCATCTTGCGTACGAGTGTGGGGAGAGAGACGGTGTCAAAGGCCTTTTTTAAATCGAGAAACACAGCTAAGCATTTTTTTCCACTTTCTATTTTGTCTATAATTAGGTTTGTGAGTGAAAGAATCGCGTCCTCAGTGGATCTAGATCGCCGAAAGCCAAACTGGAAGTCAGAAATGATGTTAAATTTATCTAAATATGCTATTAGTCTATTATTTATTAGTTTTTCAATTATTTTAGAAATAGCTGGCAGTACTGATATTGGTCTGTAGTTGTTGACGTCGTCTCTCTCACCACTCTTGTACACAGGAGTGACAATAGATTGTTTAAGTTGTATAACTTGGAATCAGCCCTGCATAGAAACATAAACAACTATAAGTGAATTTTTGAAATCGGATCAGTACCTACCTGGTTCTGAAGATTACCCACAGTAGGTATGTACGAATCGAATGAAATTATGAAAAGACTGAACTCTATAAAAAAAGGTTTGGTGTCTGCCTACATCATATTAAAATAAATCGTGAAAAGGTCGTTTTGCTATATTACTGTCGAGACCACTTTTATAGTGATCTACCCTACCTTATTAAGTCAGCGATGGACCCTTTTACCCGGCCGGCCCTCGAAACGTTTATGAAAGTGAAAATGTCCTTAACTGCACCTGTTTACCCTATACACGGCATTTGCCGGAAATTGAACGTAAAATTGTCAAAAGGACTAAAAAATAATTGATGTTAATTACTTCTAAATTTACGGCAGTCGTTTACTTTTTTATTTCCCATTCGTTTTATAGGAATGTTTTGGGAGGGATTTCATTTTATTACACGCTTTATATTACTTTGCTTGTTAGTATTATTGTTTAGTTATCTATTATACCTTACACTGATTCGTTCTGAGGGGTGATAACGTAAATTTTAGGACAACTCAACTGTCACTTTCCCAAATAAAAAGTGACATTTCGACCTTGATGTACGTTCTATGCGATACGTCTGGGTCTGATGAGTCTTGACATTTGCCAGATATCGGCGGGCATTCGAGCCTTCGTTAGTCTAAAACGCCGTAAAATTCTTTGAAATTAGAACATTTTAACTATATTTTTAGATCGCCCGGTTTCCCAGCAACACGACTCTGATAACACTGCCGATAGGAAACAGGTTAGGGAGTAAATAATTGTGGTAATAATCCAAATACCAAGAACATACAAGCGATTTCAGAGGAATTTTCTCCCGTGTAGCTATAGGTATGCTCTGGCTGTGGAGTTTATTACATCCTTGCCTTGCTGCGGTTTTCCCAAAGTAGTTAGTAGATATTTCAAAAGCCCAGTTTATTCTATTAGATGGAAACGATGATAACACGCATGTGACATCCCTTAAGCAACACGTTTCAGTAGAGCACGGTGATAGCTGCTTTATGAGTTTAAAAAAAAACTGTACATAAAAAAATATTTTTGCTTTGTCTTACTCAGAATCGTAAACACTAACGATCCTTAAGCAAGGAAAAACGTGTCCGAAATATTTCATTCCAGATCGTCGCACATTTAATTAAATAGTATGAATACGAGACACTGGAGAAAAAAACATTAAATAGTAGAATCTGGGTTTTTATTTCTTGTTTAAAATTCGTTAGTATAACGATTCCACGTTAGAACAGACAAACTGAAATTATGTAAAAAAATGAACATGTACCTACAGATATTTATAAAACCCTCAGCTTATTTCGACAAGCCGGAAGCTTATTTCGCTCCACCGTAGTAAAAATAAACTTCCCAAAAATATTAATCTTAGTTTTAACAGCAATGTAAACAACCACCTTGTGGAGGGTATCGGAGGTACGAAAGGCAGAGTAGACAATAGGATATACTATCATAATGACCGCTGAACTCGGTTCCATGGAGCGCCGTTCGAATCATCCCTCAGTTTGTACCCAATAATGACCTCGCCGGGCTCTGGTTTCACAAAGTTATTAATTGATATTCCAGTTATGCAGGCTTGTTCGAGACCATTACGGTGCTGATAATAAAAATAATCTACCAGTGATTCAGGGCAGGGGGGGGGGGGGGACAAGTCTAAACTGCAAACATTGAGGCACTTGATCAATAACACTGGTCTAATGGCCAGATTAGAACAGTGTGGCCAATTTATAGTTATAAAAATGTAACTTGTAGTTTCGTGAAAAAGGTCTGCACAAGAGGACATCTGTGATTTTTCCATACAAACGCTCTCGACTGTGTCATCCCTGGTTTTTGAACCTAGAGCAATTTTTTTTTTAAATAAGCTCAATATCACCAATATCTATGCCGCTATGTTTCGCTTTTTTGGATCTTTTTATTTTAAAGAAACTTACAGCGCTTTAAAAAATTGCTAAACGGCTTAATTGGAATGGCTGCTAAAAAAGGCACAGTACCTATACAAATATAACAACAAATATCCAAAAAATCAAAACATAGGGCGTAGATTATTTCTTCCTCTTGCAGTTTCCAAAATTTTATGATGATTCGTTGCGTTTTGGAGGAAGAAACAGTCGAGAGCAAAACCTCGATTTTTGATTTATTTGCGTGGGAATTTTAGTTCGAGCTGCAGTTGTCCTTATCGCATAGACAGCCCCCCGCCGCCGCAACATTGCGTCAAAAATTTTAGATTTCAAAAATTGCTCAGCTAGGCATTGCTCTAATAACTTGGCATCTGCCAATGAACAATCTGCCGTACCTGCAATTCAATTCAATTATTTATTTCGGACAATAAGCATCTCACAGTCTGTTTCAGGCTTTACTGGGGCTACACGTCAATTATCACTGGGTACTATTATTATTTATCTGTTAGGTGACAATTATCAAATCGGTCAAATAGGAGTCAGTCCGAAGCGTAAATCCTCTGACGCCGCGGTTACACAGCGACGCTTCATACGCGTCACGTTTTAGAGGCATATGATGAAGCACTTAAATTCACAATTTACATAGGTTACGTCATTTTGAGGTAAATTTGCGCTGGTTTGGCTACTCAAGTTCAAACTAATATCTTTATTAAGTCACGAAATTCATCTTAACATTAAATTAATATAAACTAATATCAACGGCTGTATCTTTCAAGTTCCTTGCTTGCTTTAATTGAATCAACATGGGTAAGAACAACTATGAAGCATATTGATGGAAAACTTATTTTCGTGAGTACTGTAATAAATGATTTATTAATAAATGATGACACAGCGGGAATTTAGTATCCAATTAGCTCTCATAATTTACAACTTTTATAATTAATTTCGATGACTTATAACCACTCTATAGGTATATATTTTGCCGTGAAACAACCTTTGGCAAGACTAGTAGTAGATAGATAGTTACAGATTGTCCCGGTAAGAGCATTTATTTGTGTTAACATTTCAGACGAGATATTTTGGCTTGTTGATAATATTTTTGTATAATGGGGTAAAAATTTCTATCATATTAATAAATCAGTTAAATAATGTAATTATTGCTATTTGAAGTTTTTTAACTATTCTGGATCGTTTGTTTTATCAATAACCACGTAGAGGATAAACATGGTCCACACTTAGACTATTAAAGTTAGTCAATATTTCCCGCCCAAATGGTAACTAATGGTTTTAAAATTTTCTATAGGATCTGACTGATTAATAGTAGAATGTTTAACTCATCTTATTTCGTTTGAGAGCCAAACTGTTTCGTCTGAATTTGGCAGCTTTCTGTGCCCTAACTCTAATTGTAGCTCTAAAATCTACAATTTTATTCTCACCCTTTGTTCATTACACCACGTAAAGAACTTACAGGACTTGAAATACTACTTCGAAGTAAAATGTTTACGAAAAATGGAAGCTCAAACTTTAACCTGAAAATTTCGTAGTTGCATTTTCCCACCTCCTCGAATATTTCAGTAACCCGGTTTTAACATTCAATGCAATAGCCACGAGGTAAGTCACAAACTTGGCCGTTAATCTCTATGACTTCCTCTTCCTTATCCTGTAAGTACCTGTGACAGAGGAAAGCAATTTAAATGTAGAAAGATAGTTATATATAGCAGATAAGTAAGTTGAAATGGTGAAGTAATATAGGGGGAAAGTTAAAAGTGGATTAGTGGGTCAGAGTATTGATTATTTAATAGTATTTTATGCAACTGTTGTATAAGAAGGGTCTTAAAACGCGAGTGGTGTGGGTTGCGATGCGAGCCTTGGGGAGCAACGCAATTAAAGACGCCACGAGCGTTTTAGACCAGTTATACACCGTTGCATACAATACTTTTTCTACGACAAATTTTAAATAAATAGCAGACTACAGAATAGTTAAACTTTTCAGGCTGCAAGTTTTCTATTCGTACTTTTGCTACTCACGCAATTTCTTCAGGAGTGCAGTTATTAATTTCTCCGGCCATTTTAAAAGTAACGTACACTTTTGTCTTTACAAACACGAATATAATCTTTTAATTTGTTTGCACTTGCCATCCGAACCAAACCGAATCCGGACCAGGGGACCGATTTTTGACTTTCGAGCGCTCGAATCTTTCACTCGAAAACGGACTAAAATTACGAAATGCTGTTTTCAAATAGCGATAGAAAATTGAAAAGCGAGTGGTATTGACCACTCGTATTCAATACTATCGGTAGAAAGTTAGTGCCTGCTATTTGACACTAAATTCGTATTTACTTTTATTTAATTTTCGAGCGCTCGAAAGTCAAAAATCGGTCCCCTGGACCGAATTCGAACTGTTTACTTTTATAAATAATACCAAAAATTTAATAAACATGTAATTTAACACACAATAGATGATGATTTACTATTATTGTAGTATAAATTTATAATATACAAATGTTAAATCGTAAATAAATACTTTTATTTCGAAATATTTGTTTATGAAGTTGGCACCACTGCAATATAGCGGCCGATTTAAAAAAAAATAAACAGTGCTTTTATGAAAAATTTATGAACCAAAAAAGTACGCTAAACAATGCGTTTTTGGGCCATAGAAATAGAGTTTTTCGACGACTTATTAGTAGTGTCATTGTATTTGAGCTACAGCCTATATAAGTGACAGATAACGGTGCAGGAGTAGAAAAAAATATAAATTAGGTAACCAAATTAAGGATATTTTTAGTTCACTAAAATTCGGGTAACGTTTGTAATTCACATCTGTTGGACAGTATTTTATGTTTACCTAATAATGTAACTTACATTTGAACTTTTTCTTAAATATGCCTGGTCCTCTTGCCACGTCGTCGGCTAAACTCGACATGTTGTTAATCCAAATAATTAGAAGGATTAATATTTCGGCTTTACATTTCATTTGGCCTGTTAAGATTTAGTACTTTTTATTAATTTGACATAGGTAAGTTACCTAAACATTCTAAGTCCGTTTAGTTTAGACACTATGTAGGCAAAAACTCCAATGAATTAGTGACACACAATGACAATATAAAACGCAATTAATATAAAAATTACACCCCTAATAATTAATAACCACGTCAGTATCAATCTCTGCATGAAAAAATGCGCGGGGGAGTACTAAATATATTAACAAATAATAAGTTTCTGTCAAAAATTAAATTTTTGGTACAAGCTTTTACGGCCAACTGTACTTACTTTTCTGCATACCATCATCAAGTACTCATTGAAGTGATTCTAACGAGCCCAAACTCGATGGGGTTGGTCGTTTTATTGCGGAGTTCCTATGACCACCTTCCAGCTCCAGCATCAGATCAGCTCCAATTTATCATAATATTGTATTGTCATGCAATATACATATGCTTGCAAAATTTCAGCTCAATTGGATAACGGGAAGTGACTGAAAAATGGATTGCAAATTTTGACGGACAACTTACATATACTTACATATTTACATATGAACAGTGCAAGATAATATGAAGCTTGTAAAAATGTGTCTTGCCCCTTTCTCACAAACACAAATGTCAAATTGTCAGATAAAGACAAAAGTGTTAGCCGCATTTGATGAGTAAGGCCATTTATTAGTGCGTATCTAAGAATTCATGGGATTTCGTAAAATTACATGAAAACTTAAAAACACTACGAATTTCAAGGTTTTCGTAGTAGACTGCGTCAATTTATGATCATGTGCCATTGGGACAATTGCTCGAAGAATACGAGGCTTGGGGGAATGTACCTGCGACATCGCCCTAATTTATGAGATGTAATATTCGCGCTCAGCGTCCTACCTGGAGCCTATTCTGATGGACTCGGGAGACAAATTTGCTGGTGTTAAAAGCTTTGTTCGAGTAATGGTTCAGCGCAAAATGATTCTTTATTTTACCGTTAATGAACTGTGACAAAACGGGCCCCATTTATAACAGTGATACATTCACTTTCTTATTGATTGCAGGTTAAAGGTGAAATTCATTATTATTATCCCACTGCTAAGCACAATGATGATCATAATTTGACATTTTAACTAAGTACCAGTCATGTATTTTGGACTATTATTATAACTCACAATTACTTATTAAGAAATAACAGTAGGTAGTGAAGATATGATTTTAGAATGTGAATAATGTTCTTTTGGTATTTGCGACCATGTAAAAAAAGTCTGAAATCATATCTTCACTACCTACTGTTATTTCTTGATAATTGTGAGTTATATAATAGTCCAAAATACTTTCATGCCAGACATGACTGGTACTTAGTTAAAATGTCAAATTATGATCTATCCTATCACTATCTTTAGTGTGTGCACAATGTCTAAACGGTGACAGCTGTTATGAAAACAAGCCATAACTTCATTCAATTAAAACACTCCCGACACAACAAACACAGCTAAGAATCATCTCGACAGAACTTTCAATTTCAAATTACCTAAACTACTATTTATCCCTAACCCTTTATTCCTTCCACTTCCCTTTTGCGTTGGGGGCTAAAAATCGACCTCAGTTTTCTCGTAACTATCTGAAAAGCGTGAACCGTGGAAAATACGTTATTTACACATTTGATAAAACCATCACATTCTGGTTCCAGAATCAGTCTGAGGTGTATCCGGACTACTTACTCCTACACACGGGCTTAAGAACATAATCTTTATCACTCGAGCACTCACAGACTCCTTTTATTTTATACCAGCTTCATGTAATGTCGTCCCTGGAACACGGTTCTATGATAAATGCTAAAACTCTGAGTTATTGGACGAATGTGTGATACGTTCTCGGAATGTCCCATAAAGGTGATGCATTTTGCAAGAGTTTGTACATAGTTTACGTACAATTTAAGCTGAGTGCTTTTTACCTGCGGTGTACTACACCTGAGTAACGGGAAAACTTTAGCGTTTACTTTTGTTTCGTTTTGTCAAAGTCTTATACATTTCCTAAAATATATAATTCTCTAAATAGACGCTCGCTAGTGTGGCATCTTACCCGTTCGTCGAGTTCAATTTTATTGTTAACATCAAACGTATGGACCCAACCTACACATATGTACTTATTTTCTTAAATCACGTGGAACAGGAAAGTTGTAATTTGACAGGAGTTTGAGGACGTTACAATCAGTGCATATTCTAACTGCTGAGAAATACACTTTAAAAAAAGTGCATGTGTTCTGTTAACTGCAATAAAGGAATTTAAAGCAAGGTGTAGATTGGGAACATAGTACCGCAATAGAAAACTGTTTCATTAAGATATATGTTTTTAATATAACGTGTTCTGATGTAACTTACAAAGGGACTTCAGGGTCACATCCACGCAGACCACGATGCACCCCATATTATTAACTTGTTTGTGTTTAGTCCATATGATAGCGTTGGTTGTAATGGCGAGTTTTTGTAAACTGCATGCTCTGGTCTTCAATACAGTGTATTGCTCAGGCGAAACGTTAGTTAGGCGCACGTAAAAGTGCAAAACACATTGAAATGTGCTGCAGGGTCTCAATTAAGTGTCACATGCGCTTTAAAAGCGAAAGTGGTGAATCAAATGGCCCTCTACGCAGGCAAAATAATTATCATGTTTTGCTCCTGTTTGAAATAACGAATGAATTTGCGTGGAGTATTCCCAATCACCAATTTTATTGACATCGAAGTTAGACATATAATTCGATCGTTAAAAAACCAGAAGGCACCTGGAAGTGATGGAATAACGAACGAGATGATCAAAACGTACGAAAAAAAAATAATAAAGCCCTTGCTTGAATAGGTGCATTCAATGTTATTCTGGATACCAAGCTACTACCAGAACAATGGCTTCACTCAACAGTAGTATTACTGCAAAAGAAAGGGTCACAGGTGGACATCAACAGACCTATAAGCCTAATACCGGTAATCTATAAAATGTTCATGGCATTACTCAAAATATGTACGAGTATATTAAATGAACAACAGGCGAGAGACCAGGCAGGATTTAGAAAGGGCTACTCCACAGTTGACCACCTACATACTTTGAACATGGTAGTAGAAAAATATACAGAGTACAACAAATCACTATTTCTGTGCTTTGTTGATTTCACAAAAGCCTTTGACAGCATACAACATAACTACATGCTTAATGCTCTTCGAACTCAAGGCGTAAATGCTGACTACATCCAGCTGATCAAATTAGTATACGAAAAAAATACAGCCAGCGTGAGGATGGAGGATGAAGGTAAAAAATTCAGTATACAAAGAGGGGTCAAACAAGGAGACCTACTGTCACCATTGCTATTTTTGAGTGTTGTAGAACAAATCTTCAGGTCAGCAGAAATAAATATGTTGAATTATGGCAAAAACATCGACGGTGAAAAGCTGAGCGTGTTGAGATTTGCTGACGACTTAGTATTTATGGCGGAAACTGGTTCTGAACTGCGAAGTATGCTACAAATCTTTCAAAACCATCTTAAAGATGCAGAACTTACAATAAACAACGGAAAACCCAAGGTTATGGCCAACAGACCTCGCGCACCAGTATTAATTAACGGGATAGAACTTGAATCTGTGGAAGAATATGTGTACCTTGGGCAAATATTTTCGTTTACTAACAAAATGAACAAAGAAGTAGACATAAGAGTGGCTCTGGGCTGAAGAAGATACTGGAGCCTGAAACACATATTTGAAGGAGATTTTAGCATCACTTTAAAACGTAAGGTTTTCAACGCAGTCATAATACCTACGCTCACATACGGCTCACAGACATGGACGCTAACTGATAAACTTAAAAACAAATTAAGAACTTGCGAACGCTCAATGGAAAGAAGCATGCTGAACTTGAAATTAAAGGACAAAAACAAATGCACGGATATACGGAATCAAACTGGCGTTATGGACATACTGGACGTCATTCACCAATATAAGTGGCAATGGGCTGGTCACATAATGCGTCTAAGTGACAACAGATGGACACTAAGGACGACCGAGTGGACACCACGAGACGGGCGCCGCGAAGGGGGGCGGCCCCGCGCACGCTGGGACGACGAGCTGCGCGCGCGCTGCCGCTGCCCGCTCTGGCGGCGCGCGGCCCGCGACCGCGACGGCTGGAGGGACCTACACCACCACACCTCCGGACGAAATGACGCACCACCCAAATCCAAACCTTAACCTGCATGCTATAATTATTTTATTTTTTTACTTTTCAAATAGGGAAACAAATAAAAAATAAATATATTTATATACAGGGTGGGCCCTGTAACACGAGCAAATATTCAAAAGGAGGCTTCCTTAGAGCATTTGCAGTAACCCCTTGTGTATCATTCACTTTCAAATTTTTTTGTTAGGGAGAAATTTTGATCTAAAGTTATGACCTCCAAGTAATGTATCTTGGCACCACGAGATCATATCACGGCAGTCAATGCAGATTTTGAGGTAACATCATGTAATGAGTCATAATAGTTTTTGCATTTTTGTGTTCAACAGATAGTTTTGTGATTTTTTTTCTTTTTTTTTGTGTTTTTAAAATAAAAAGTTACTCATAGCACTCCAGAAGAGTAAAAAAATACAAGTAAACTTATTTTAAAGATTTATTTTTTTCAAAAAAAATATTTTTTTTCGCATAAAACCACTTCGAAATAATTGTTCACAAGCTTAATAATCTGCCGTTTAATTTTTTGCTCCAGTTACAGGGCCCACCCTGTATATATATAAGTATATATATATATACCTATATAGATATATATAATAAAAAAACTAAGTTGTATATACACATAAAAACAAAAAAAAAAACTGTTATTAAATACTTTGATAGTGTTAAAATTATAATAGTCTAACATAGAAATAAAATTTATCTAGGTAGGTACTAATATGTGATGTAATTTGTGAGTGCTATAGTTAAGTTGAGAATGTTTAAAATGTCACACAAAATATACAAAAAATGATAAAATACGTAACAAAAATAATGTATAAAAATTAAGTTGTTATCAAATGCGTATATATTCTCCTAGCAGGGCTGGTAACCCATGGAGTCTAATTACCGTCCCTCCTTCTTCACCGAAGGAGAGGCCATTTAAAATTTAATTTAAAGTAAGTAAACATATAGTAATGTCGTAGCAAATTAAAATCTAAATTATTATGTAACAATGTATTAATAATCAATAAATGGCTATTCTAATTCTAATTGTAATTCCCAATCATGTCCAGGGCCTATCGTTTAGTTGCGTTAATAATTAAATTCGGCTCAGTTTCATTTTCGTGCACAATTGACTCGTGTTTGCGCTTACACGAGTTTAACGTTTATAATTTTGAGCCAATTATTCGTTGTTGATGAGATTCAAATATGAAACAGATACTCCGTTCAATGAGGTAGTCGAGAAATAAACTGCTTTTGATGAACGGATAGACAGCGAGAAATCGCATTAAGTGTTCCGTTAGTTAGACCAATTGGAACGCTAAAAGCAGTAAGAAATGTTTGATGATGGATATTTTACATTTATTTTTGTACACCCTGCAAGAAATTCCAACTCGTGAATGACTTATGCGTTAAAAAGGGTACAAAATCTCGTCCGAGTATTTTGGACATTCGTTGACTGGAGTTAAGGGCGCATAATAATTATATCAATCAACTTTGTTTTTAATGAGTATCCAAAGTGGATCACCGAAGAGACGTCAAGGGAATACAATTTTATTAAATTTCGCAAATAAGCTAACGTCTAAGCCTTTATTGGAGAAGTATATTTCCCAATCACATTTTACGGTACTCTAATCGCTCTGAAGGGGGCTGGATCCCACTTTGTGTCAAATATAAAATGTATATTAATTTTTCTATGCCCAAAACTAAAGATGTGAAACGAAACGCAAATAATTTTTTTTCTGACTCAAGTCATAGTGACAACGTCAGTTGTGTGTTGCCAAAACATGGTAAATTCGTGTAAAATAAGTTTAAAAAAAGCACTGTATCGCGAAAAACACCCGGTAGTTTTTTTTTCAGTTATATGTATAGATTTTGAGTTGTTTTATCATCTTGATAAGTAATAAGAGATATTTTCGTGAGAGAAGAAGATTTTACTTCTGACCGGTAATTAATCTATTTTCTTCATACTTGAGGCAAAATTTCATTATAAATACTTTATTTTATGGTAGTAGAACAAGAAAACTCTCGATTTCACGACAAGTAAGTAAATTAAAAATGCAATGAGCACATCATACACTGACGAGTCAAACAGAGGATAGCTTTGAATAGCGGTCTAACTACAAATTTTGGATATACCTAACCCTGCTGTGGAGATGTACGTACATTTGTAAGTGCAGATACCTAGCTCTACTGAAGAGATAAAATTATCTAATATTCAACAAATTAATATATGGCATGGCTTGAGCCCGACATGGCATGACTGTGACAGCTACGGAAGTTGGCACCCCTCCGCTTTGAGTATTGGTGGACTTCCAATACTGGAGGTGGGAATGTCGGGGCGTTTAACTTCCGTACAGACAGACAGACATGACTAAGACTGGCCGACAACTTGACAGACTAGTTTGGAATGATGGACTTTTAAATTTAGACACAAGGAACAGAAAAACAGCGGACGAACACGACAGTTGACCACCGACAGCGAGAGGACAAAGAGCTGAACCAAGACGAAGACATTGATTGTACAGACAGACCTTAATATATCAAATTTACAGCTAGTTCAACAGCGAATTTCAAGTCATCTGGCCCTATTTTCGCTAGACATACGTGGACTACGATTATCTCTATATACCGTACAGTATGTATACTCTTAGGTTAATATCTCTTATATAGGTTAATAAGTTAGTTTTAGTTTAACGGATCCACTGAAAATCAGCGTCGTTGCACTTTGTGTCTCGATTCATGCTGAGTGGACTCCTTTTTTGAAGCAACACTAGATTCCTCCTTTAGATCTAAGCCTTATTAGATGTACATATATGCCTGTTGTTGTTCCAAAATAAATTGATTCTATTCTATTCTATTGGAGAGTGATAAGTTCTATTGAGTGAAAGCCAGATATCCATATCGGTCTGAAGATATTTCCCACAAGATTATTTTATACATAATCGGAGTGTTTGAAATGTGGACATGCGCGTGTGGGTGTGTGTGACTTTTTTTGTTGGACTGCACTTTAAGGATGACTCACGCTAGAACGGGCCGTGTCCGGCCCGGGCCGTTTTCTATGAAAAACGACGGCGTTTTTGTGCGGCCGACCCAAGCCCGGCCGAGCCACGGCCGAAGCTTGGAAGCGGCTCGGTGTCGGCACGGCCCGGCTGTGGCTCGGCCGGGCTTGGGTATGGGTCGGCCGCACAAAAATACCGTCGTTTTGCTTAGAAAACTGCCCGGGCCGGACACGGCCCGTTCTAGCGTGAGTCATCTTTTATTGTATGATATGGAAAATTATCCAATTTGGAAATAATTTATAATAGCTGTTTTTTTTCTGTGTAACGGATATATGTAATTTAAGCAATTACCTACTAAATCAAACAAAATATCGGTCATTAAAAAAATATATTTAATTCGCTCCTGAAAAGTCTGTTTTTTTTAATCTTTATTTTTAAGTTAATTCATATTTGCTCTATAATATTCAAAATGAATAGGTAATACAAAAAAGACAATAAATGCTTCATTTTAATCTAAATAACTACTTCCAAGTGAAAGGTTTGTAGGAATCTTGAATAAAGCATCTTAGAATAACGTTTTTAAATGAAATAAACAAATGTAAACGCTGTCAACTTTTTACAAAATCGTATTTTTCCGGAAGTAATGCTCTTTTCATGCGCTGAGCTAACGCATCAGATGTAGGTATTTTTCAGATTGCTCCCTTGATGCAAAACCCTAAACCTTGAAACCTTCGTATTTCTTGTGAAATGTCACTTGTATTTTTTTTTAATTATCTTATAAGACGCATCCGAGGTACAGAGCAGATTGGAGAAGTGGCGACAAAAACTGGAGAATGTTGGCCTGAGGATCAGTAGGTCCAAAACAGAGCATATGTTTTGTGATTTCGGCGGTCTCTCCAGTTTTACAGGCATAAAGCTAGACGGCGTTATGCTCCCAGTCTGCTCCGATTTTAAGTACCTCGGTTCGCTTGTACAGTGTGATGGTGATATCGACCGTGATGTCAAAATCCGAATTAGCGCTGGGTGGATGAAATGGCGACAGGTCTCCGGAACAATATGCGATGGCAGAATGCCTCCTAGGTTAAAGGGCAAAATCTATAAGACCATTGTGAGACCTGTCGTCATGTATGGATCGGAATGTTGGGCCTTAAAGGTGACGGATGAAAAGAGATTGCATGTAACGGAGATGAGGATGTTAAGATGGATGTGTGGTGTGACGAGGATGGACCGAATAAGAAATGTGTATGTAAGGGGAAGCCTAAAAGTAGCACCTATCGCGGATAAATTGAGGGCCAATCGCCTTGCGTGGTATGGGCACGTAATGCGGAGGGATGAAAGTCATGTGACCAAAAGAGTATTAGGTATGAATGTGGATGGATATAAAATACGAGGTAGGCCAAGTAAAAGGTGGATGTACTGTGTGAGAGACGATATGAAGAGAAAAGAAGTGAATGATGATATGACGGCTGACAGAGAAGTATGGAAGAAAAAGACATGCTGCGCCGACCCCAAGTAAATGGGATAAGAGCAAGGAAATGATGATGATTTTTTTTTACTTATGAGGTCTAAGTTGACACGTTATTATGACACCGAATATCGCCGTAGCTATTTCAATTTCACAAAAATTATATACTTTTGTTTTCTTTAAATAGTTATCAATTATTATTTTTCGATGTTTAGATGCGTTTTAAGAATTTTCAATATAAGGTACTTACAAAGTAAAATATTCAATGTTTATTTAATCGGTCGACAACCCTATATGTAGATCGTACTGTCGTGTTGTTAAAGGCTAAATTTTGTCAGCTGACTTGATCACTAAGTCCATCGACTTTTTTAAGCGGCCTTTGCAACGGCTGGCTAAATGCAGTGCACTAACTTGGGGAGGGGCGATAAACCATCTCGCTCTAATCAGTGAGTTTGAGTGCAGTTAGTGCACTGCAGTTAGCCAAGTCTAAATGCTGCTTTACTACTTTTATTTATTTTGCGCTTTAGTGTTGAATTAAAAAAATACTTGCGAAAGTTGTCGCCTACTTGCTTAATTAAAACGCAGCACTGAGACGGCTCGCTAATAAAAAATATAATTCATGAGTAAACTTAACCAAAAATCTTAGCCAAGAAATAGTTATTTGTTATGCAAGGCTGCAAAGTTGTTGTTTGGCGCAAGTGCTTGTATTGAAAGCAGAGCTAGCGAAGGATTGTTAGTTTGAACCATGAGCGAAGCGAATGGTTCAAAAGTAAAATCCTGAGCATAGCGAGGCTTTCAAGGCACGAGACGCCAAACAACTTTGCTGCCGAGCGAAACACACAACTTTTCACCTCACCACCGCGAGGAAAATTATAAATGTAATGAAAGTAATTTGGACCTTATAGGTACTCATTTTCAATAAACGTTTGTTTACATTTCATCAAAATCAAAGCATTTTATAATTATTAAATGTAACATAAGCATTTTCGCATTTTGAAATAAATTCCACCCTTACATTAAAAAAGTCAAAGTATTTTTGGGTAGGTCCTAGGTACTCACGGGTAAACTAAGGCTCAAATACGCATATTTTACTTTTTCCGCAAACTCAGCAGGCATTAAAATTCATTTTATGTATATCTTCTGCGCTAAAATCTATAAATAACTTCCATTGTTTTGATATTACTGTGGCTTTTGAACAAAACAAAACAATGAAATGTAGGTACACGAGTTTTTTCTTAAATTAACTTTTTAAACGGTGCGTTCCAAATTTGCACGAAGCGTAAAATTTTGAAATGTAAAACTACATTTTAAAATTAGTTGTTTGTATTGTATTTTTATAAGGCAGTCTAATTATTAATATTTCATATGTACTTAATTAAGAAAGACTGAGTATTATTAAATTATTTTATGAAAATAATAATAATGAATTATTAGCTTTACACCATATGTTTCTGAACGCAGGATAATGAGCTCTTATTCCTATAGAAAAAAGTTGGATCTCGCGATAGAGCGTCACCTTCGAAATTCAAAAACTCTTTCCACGCTAGCGGATATAATGGACTTTTGCACGCAGATTTTGAGCAACAAAGCAAGCCTTTTCGAGCCGGTGAGGTGAAAAAGTCTATACGCTAAAGCTAATAATGGAAACCCGCTTCGAATTAAACAGTGCAATTTACAAGCATTAGGCAATAATAGCTAACTACTCAGACAAAGTTTCTCTAATCGTCAAGCTGCAATTGCCAGAACAGAACATGTAGGTATTCATGGAAACTTTATGGCAAGTTGGTTTCATAAGCCTGTAGAGGCAGGATACAGTACTTAAGTCAGGAGTTCTGAACACATCCAGGCAAATTAGTGCCCTGATATTGCAATTAGCGCGGTAATGACGTAGGGACTAATAAGTTCCATCGACGTTTAGGTTAAAGTTATTGAATGCACATAGTAATCGCATAAAAACCGGCCAAGTGCGAGTGGGACTCGCGCACGAAGGGTTCCGTACCATAACTATAACTACATAGTATAAAACACAGTCACTTCCCGCTGTCTGTCTGTCCCTATGTATGCTTAGATCTGTAAAACTACGCAACGGATTTTCATGCGGTTTGTTTTAATAGATAGAGTGACTCAAGAGAAAGGTTTTATACATATGTATAATACATGCATGCATTATACATATAAACCTGTGTCAAGCCGGGGCACAGGCACCCTATAAAAAAACCACCCTATAAAAAGTGCGAGTCGGACTCGCGCAAGAAGGGTTCCGTACCTATAAAAATCAATTTTATTCTGTATTTTTAGTATTTGTTGTTATAGCGGCAACAAAAATACATCATGTGTGAAAATTTCAGCTGGAACTATCACGGTATAAGTGAGATACAGCCTGGTGACAGACAGACGGACGGACGGACGGACGGACGGACGGACGGACGGACGGACAGCGGAGTCTTAGTAATAGGGTCCCGTTTTACTCTTTGAGTACGGAACCCTAAAAAGCCAAATGTGGCAAAAACTCCATCATATGCCAACTTGAAGACGCGCTACATTTTGCAATCTGTAGGTCTAGTATAAATTTTATCGATACGTTTCGGAACGCGTTTGCGATTATAGTAGGGCAGTTTCACGTCATGTGGACACGATGGACAAAAGCACCAAATTTTTTTCAGGTACTAGTTAGGTTAGCTTTAAGTTTTTGATGGGAACCAACTCCTCCGTCGGCCATCTTTTTTTTATGGGAGTCATTTTGAATTATTGATATCTCGGGTTCTAAATCACTTAGAATGACAAACTTGGTGTCTATATATTTGGGGCCAGGGAATTCAACTAGATATTTTTTAGGGTCGAGTTCCCAAAGGATACCATACGGAACCCGTTACCAAGCCTCCGCTGTGGGTCCATTAGCTATTACTGACACACAGATAGACGGACGCACAGCGGAGGCTTAGGTTTGGTATCCTGTGGGAATTCGACCTTAAAAAATATCAAGTTGAATTCCCTGACCCCAAATATGTATACTTAGATACCAAGTTTGTGATTCTAAGTGATTTAGATCCCGAGATATTAATAATATACCTATAATTCAAAATGGGCCCCATTAAAAAAAAGATGGCTGTCGGTGGAGTTGGTTCCTATCAAAAACTTAAAGCTATGTACCTAATTAGTACCTAAAAAAAATTTGGTGCTTTTGTTCGGAGCGTCCGCATTTACGACAGTTTGTTCCGGCAGTCTGCCCTACTATTAGTTTCAATTTGTATGGCAACGCGAACAGCGCCTGTGGTGGTAATTATTAGGAACTACGCGTTTCCATACGAATTTTAACTAAACGCAAACGCTTTCGAAATCTTATATGTACCTATCGATAAAACTTATACTAGAGCTATACTGAGGTAAATAAACAGCTGCCATCAAAACAATTAATACAAACTCTGGAAACTAAGCCTTTACAAGTAGCGATTGCTAGGCGGCCTCTAGCTAGTTACTATAGTTGTTGACTAGTGCTGCCCTTTCTGCTACGGTCACGTCCTCAGACACCTCACTGTTTGTCGACCTGATTGCGACCGCCACTGACTGTTTGATCAAGACCTCGGTAATTGAATAGTCTTCGGAATACCTACGACCCCTGCTGTATTATATTTCAAATTATGCCATCTTGTTTACGGCGTCTTAAGGAAACTTTACCGGCGACCCACTTTTCCCGTGGTCCGTATTGCGTTACAAAAATTAAAAGTACAAGGTATGTATAAAAATGTCTTCAAAGAGGCTGCGTTTCTACCACAGCTACTTTAGTAGAATACAAGCTCTATGAATAGCAGGTAACAGAAAATAGTATCTGGTATGTAGGTCATTAAGTGGTACACTCAGCGGCAAATACTCTGTAGCAGTCAAAGTGGCCAAATAGTTCGGTACACCATACTAAATATATTGTGTACCGAACTATTTGACTACTTTGGTTGCTACAAAGTATTTGACGCTGAGTGTACAAAAGTATAAAGTGCAAAAGTGTAGATATAGTTTTGAGAAAGCGTGTACCCATTAAACATTGAATTAGTATGTATCGACTGTCACACTAGATGATTGATAAATAGGGGGCCCGTCATGGGCTCCCAAATATGAATGAAATAAGGAGGTGGTAAGTACTATCCCGTCATGGGTTACCAACAAAATGATGCTCCAAAATATGAATGATAAGGTGGGGTTGTAGGGGGGCTGCTATCCTAGCCTGAAGTGATCCCCTCTTGGTGCCACTAATAATGAACACGATGAAGATGAATACTTGACCATGTAAGGCTCCGTCCTGGACACCTTACCTCAGCTGCCGCCGTCGAGAGCTCCGCCGTGGATCCGCTCCCACCGTCAGCTTCCTCCCCATCCGTCCTGGATGGGGTTTATGAAGGTTTGGGCCACCACCTCGTGAGCACGGTGCTTCCCATCACCGCGTCACTCGGAATGAAGATTGAAGAAATGAAACTATATTGATTGACCACTTTTTGTATTATCGCACACACTTGATTACATGATAAATACACTGACTTGACCCTAGTCTGGGCCTTCAGCCCTGAAAAGGCTTTCCTAACCTTAAACCATGCGGTTACATGTCGGTCCCGATTTGCAATGAACGAGTCATCTTGAAACTCTAAAGATACAGTTCTCTCTGCCGAGCGGGGCGGTGCTAGTGTCGCCCTCTAGTATTGAATGAGACGTACTAGAATCGACCTTTGACAGCAGAGTGATCTTGATTTATGATTATTTAATAACCAAATTTAGATTTTACCAAAACCTGTCCGATTTGCTTGAACACTAGATAATTGGTCACCTTCATTTTTGTTTAATTAATTTATATACCATCCTAATTCTTATCCCGGTTGAATAGTTAATAGAAAATGACACATGTCCATTACCACATACAAACTTTATTAGTATTATAGTACCTACAGATATATCCGAATCCGATATTGAGGACAGAGCGAAGTTCACACGGAAGATAAGGAAAGCATACCCAAGCTATGAAGCGAGAGAGTATAGATACACGATTAACATGATTACTTCTCGATGTAATACTAAGTGTAGTGAACTAGGTATTTACTAAGTACATTATTCCTCAAAATTATTAATCTATGCAATAGGTACTTGTATTTACAAAATAACATGTGACAATAAGGCAAACCGTCCCTTACTCCAGCTAAGTTACGTACACCACCGGTCGTAGTAAGTACTAGTATTAAACGCTCGTATTTAAGACCTCGCTTCGCAAGCCATATTAGGGCACATACTCGCAATGGCCTCAATTAGTGAGGGTCGACCTACTGGCCTTAGTGGAAAAAAGTCTCTGGAGATGGGGCATATTTCGTAAAGTATATTTGTTATCTAAACAGCGACTGGTAAGGCAAGAACCTTGTATGTAATTCTAATGGTTTCTTTAAAATATGTGTTACAAAAAAGATGTAAGTAGATATTATGTTCTCTTTTGGTACGAATTCCATGTGTAAAAATGGCCAGGCTTACGTTAATCACAGGTGACAAGTGAAAGTAGGACGGTACTTATGCTAATGTCTGTGAGCAAAACAGAACAGAGATAAATATATGACGTAGGTCAATTTACCAAGTTTTAGTTTTCCTTTTTGGAGCGCGTATAACCTATCTACCTTTCATGTTACATCATTGTTTCTGTCCAAAAACTTAGAAACTATAGAAAGCAGGTACCTACATGCGAGTTTCCTTGGTTTTATAAAATTGTCTTTTACCTTTCTTATTTTTCAGAAATAGGAAGGTATTTTTTTAGTCTATGAATGACCAACATTTTTCTGAATAGTTTTATTGCTACTTTTGTGTATTATTATAGTGTAATAATCTCTGACGTAGGTATGACACTTCTTCTTTATCTTATAGCACTAAGTATATTATTTGCTTAGTTTCTTCCCACTTAAGCACATTTGAGGTCAGCCACAGTTTAGTAAATAACCTTCTAGAATATTGAACGTCCTCCGAACTCAGAACTAATAGCAGAACTTGTCTAATTGAGTTAGTAAGTCCTTATTTACCACGTTAATTTATCGCAAAGAACATTTAGCTTAAGTACATTTCACATTGAATTTTCTGGACACGAAAGAGAATATTAAATTTAATCTTTATATAATTTTCGCGTAACTACCGCTTTGTAGTGCTTAAATATTTTGATATTATAAGTAGTATAAGTACCCTTGAATTTATTAATAATAATTATCTTTTTTTAGGAAACGCCAAAGTATGTCGACGCCAAAAATATGTTTACACTTTTGCACCTTATTCCATTCTAATAAGGCGAAAACTGTAAACATATTTTTGGCGTCGACTGTACCATCAACTGTCATTAGATGAACTTTGCAGTCACTATCACTTTTATTTCGATAATCATTTTCTAAGGGGATGAAGGCGAAGCAAGTTTGTGTGAGCGTGCAATTGTGGTGCAATTGGATAGTTCTACGCGATCGATTACGTAACGCATTTTACGTACGTTAGGTAGATCTAAGTGTCAATTTTTATATGGAAAAATGACAGTTGCATTGTTCTAACGTTCGTTCGATACGTTACGTGACTACCCCTCAAAACCATGTAGCACGTCTAGTTTAAATATAACAAGTTACTTTAGATTTACACCAAAAATACACTATTACTCATCGACTTACAAGAACTTCGTTTTGTTTTTTGAGTCTCTTTTACCTATTTGAATAAGACTTCATAAAATAAATCAGGAACAAATACCTCGAACAAAACCCTTAAAAGCTGTTATCACGGAAAATGAAAGGATTGGGAAATCTTCCCTTTGAAAGGTCATTTTTCTTTCAGACAGATGGACGGAGGCTGTTTATCACAGACCTAGCTTTTTAGATGGCATCAAAATGCGTGTCATCACAAAAACTCAGTGATAAATGATAATAATGGTAATGATTTTTAAATCTGGTACAAAAACTTACCCTGTTCCGCCAATTACTCTCGATGGCTCTCCTCTTAAGCAGGTTACCAGCTTTAAATATTTGGGTCACTGGGTCACGGACACCCTAAAAGACGACGAAGACCTAGAAAGGGAACGCAGGGCGCTATCAGTCCGGGGTAATATGCTCTCACGGAGGTTCGCACGTTGTTCACGAGAGGTCAAAATCACCTTATTTAAGGCATATTGTCAGACGATGTACACGTGCGCCCTGTGGAGCAATTACACGAAAAGGACATTTAGCGTTCTGCGAGTCCAATATAATAACGCCTTCAGGGGACTGCTGGGGCTGCCCTGGCGCTGCAGCGCGTCGGGAATGTTTGCCGATAGCAGCACGGACGGCTTCACCGCCGTGTTGCGCAAGCGCGTGGCGTCCCTGTGGGCGCGCGTGCGGGGCAGCCCTAACACTCTCCTGAAGGTGGTCGCAGATAGATAGTCCTATGATCAGGCACTGGGCAGGCATGCATGTGAGGCCGAATAATAACTTTAATTTTATATAATTCAATTTAATTTAAATGTAATGTAACTTAATGTATTGTTATTAAATATTATATTTTTAGTAAATTTTGTAGCTACTAACATAGTTCGTAATTAAATGTATCACTAACCAACTATGGATGATGTCCGAAATAAACAATTTCAATTTCAATTTCAATTCAAAAATATTATCGGTTTTTGTACCCAACGTTTCCATAATCGGAACTAGAATGGGTATTGGTTATTTATTATGTAAATAAACAATAATTTGATACAGACTAAATTTAGTCAGAAGCTACTTAGGCTTCACAGGTAACATATCAGGATATTTTTTATAATTTTCGAGGACACAGAAGACATCTTTTGTTTTTCGTGTCAGTATAATTCTCACGTATCATTTTTATTATATTAAAAGCGCATTCCAAAATTGGAACAAAGATCTATTCGTATGGTTATTTAGTACCCAGTGGACGGGGTAATAAGTCTAGTGAATTGAGCTTTCCGCACACCCGACGCAGCCGTACCCGGCTAACTACTAATGGCAGAATTAAACTAACACTTGGTTAGTGCTAATTGCATTGTTTGCCAAAGCTCATTTGGTCTGAGGTCGGCCGTGAGAGAAAACTACAGTGCACATTACTAGCATGCCATTTAAAATAAAACGCACATTTACAAACGTTGTATTACATCCTACCAGTAACATAAATGTTAAAATAGACTATGTTATGATTGCTAAAAGTAGTGGTAATTATATCTTATAATACTTTTAAGTGTGAAAAACTCAAGTAGGTTCATTAGATATTTTTAGAATAAACTTCAAGTTGACACTTTCAAGCTTAAAAAGTTAAGCTACGCTGGCTTTTTGCGATCGTAAAAGGTTGTTTTGAAACCTCATTTAAAAGTTCATTTATAAACTGGCTACAACTTTTTATGAATAAGGCTGTAATAAGTACGACTTGAATGGGCAACATTCCAACTGAATTATTGAACACAAAAACCGACCCCTCTTAATATAACTTCAGTTAGGTAGTGTCTGTTTTAATTAGGGATGCCTAAACTATAGTTAGGGGTCAAAAGATGTTTTATTTTCGTTACTAAGTACTAGTAGACAATAAATGCCTTAGTAAGATATTATTTTTGTTACCTTTCTTATACGAAGTATAAAATGTTTTAGTCAAAGGACGGTAATTTTGTTAACACCGAGTGTGTTAATTTATAATATCTGAGTTTCTTTAATATTACGCTTGATTGTGAATTGAGACCTTTGTAAAGCGCTTAAACAGGAACAAAATATCTATGAGGTCATAGCTGTCTAATACACAAAATAATATTAAGAAACTTTGACTTGAACCAAGAAATTCATTAGGAATACCGCCATTAAGGTGGTTCGATTGCCATACAAAGCGTTATTTGACATTCGCAGGCTAACGGCGTGATATTTTAAGAAACTAATGTATCAGACTTCTATCAATTGGCTTCCCATTTGCGCCAAATTCCCCCTTTCCTAGAATAAACTTGTATAAACTAGATTAATTTGAGAAAACTAGTTTTCCCAAATTATCACGTGACAAACCAATTTCTCAAATTTATCTAGTTTATTCTAGGAAAGGGGGAATTTGGCGCAAATGGGAAGCCAATTTATGAATGTTTGTTACATAAGTTTCTTAAAATATCACGCCGTTGGCCTGCGAATGTCAAATAACGTTTTGTATGGCAATCGAACCACCTTAAGTATCTTGAACGAAACAAAAATAAGAATAATCTTATAATAAGAACATAGCTGCTGGACATAGGCTTCCCCCAAAGAGTGGCACAATGGCCAGTCCCGCGCCACCCGCATCTAGCGGACTCCCACGACCTTTACCAGGTCATCAGTCCACCTTGTCTACCCACGCTGCGCCTTCCGGCACGTGGTCACCACTCGAGAAATTTTCCGCCCCAACGGCTATCGGTTCTACGTGAAACTTACGTTCTCGCACACTGTGCTTTGTGTCGGAACAAGTGCTCGCTGCAAATACAAATCAGATCCTTATAGGTATTGTAATCTGTACTTTTTGTTTACTTATATGTACTGTAATCTGTACCTTTTGTTCACCGGCGAGGCGAGAAGACACGAAATGGGAAATTCTCATTTCTCTCTCTCTCACTCTCGCCTTTTCTGGAAAACGTGCATGTTCGATCCTTTAAGTTATTTTGATTTTGTCTATACGACATACTGTAGATTTTGCGCTATAATGGTTTGGTTCTAGAATTTGTGACTAAGCATTTATAGTAGTTACGCTGATAATGATTTCAAAGTCATTAGCGTTTGCTTAGTTAGCTAATGAATTAGCGATATCGTCGTACGCAATCTAGTATGAGGGTAATTAGAGGAGGACATTCACTACGGTTCAAGATACATATTTCAATACTTTGCCCTATATTTCACCATAAATACCTACGTACAATCGGCGGACAAGATGCCTTAAGGCTTTCTCTATCGTCGTGCCCGATCAAACAATGATGCCCGATTTCAATTAAATATTCCTACTCAAAATCAAACATTAATTCTGCAAATAGGCCACAAATGGCACATTAATACTGTATAATGTAATAATACTTAATAAAAGAGAAAAATGAAAAATTATATTATAATATACAAAAAAGGGCGGCGTTCTGCGGTAGGGTGCCCATACACGGCTGGCTAGTTTCCTCGCTGAACGGCGATGCCAATTCTTTGACCGGTAGGTCGATCACGTAACGCATTGTACGAACGTCGGGTAGGTCTGTAGTGTCTGTAACTATGTTTGTTCGGGTGGAATCTTGCAACTCAATTTTGAAGCAGATATCTTCAACCGATTGAGCTCAAATTTTGGGTAAATGTATAGTTTGGATGACAATTCAATATTAAGGTATCATCGAGCTGATCTGATGATGGAGACAGAAGGTGGCCATGGGATTTCAGTTGGGCGTTGAGTTTGGGTTCGTTAGAATCGTCTCAATTAGTAGTTGATGGCGGAAAAGTACAGTCGTCAATAAAATCTTGTACCTAAAATAAAATTGATAGGAACTTATTTTATTCTACCAAGGAGGCATGCTCTCCAAACCGATGCAAAATTAATTTGCCGCACTATCCGTAAAAGAAGCGTTTCGTAAAAAAAATTTATCAGCCTCGTCATCGCGTTTTACGATCGAGCTTGTTTCTGCTTGAACTTTATGGATGAATGGCGTGGCGTGCCTTAGGCTTTACATAAATATACTCGTAAATCTTGGAGCGAGATTACGAGTAATAAATATGCGACGACATTCCCGTTATTTAAAAAAATCAAATTTTTCGTTAAAAAAGATACGCAATTCGTATAACAATAATAAATAAATAAATATGTACACTCTTACTTTAATACAATCTTACACAAATCGACCTAGTCCCAAACTAAGCAAAGCTTGTACTATGGGTACTAGTCGACTGTATATACTTATATTGATATACATCCATGACACAGGAACAAATATTCGTGCTTAACACACAAATAAATGCCCTTACCGGGATTCGAACCCTGGACCTCCAGCTTCCTAGACAGGGTAACTACCAACTAGGCTAAAGCGGTCGTCAAAGTATAAGGGGATTTCACTAACAGAGTCATTTTTTTTAAATAAATTTTAAATGGTTGGGTACTTAAATAGGAATTCACAAAACAATTAGAATAATGATTAGCTATGATAATCATTCTACCATTTTGGGTCAATAAATCTTGTCCTATTGCATTTCATCTTCGGGAAGCGAACACAGCACACCCTTTAGGTACTCAATTATTATATTTTTTTCCAAAAGTAGTACGTCGCTTTATAAATATGTTAAATTACCCACCAAACTGCCATAACAGTTTGTTGGCAAGACTGCGCGCGATTTGAAAGGGCACAGAAAAGTATTCTTAAAAAAAGCATGTTCCTTCCATTTCTTTACCCCACAACTGATCTCTTTAAAAAATGCAATATCGTAACTGTTACACAACTCTTTATCCTGCACATGTTCTGTCCTGTAAAAACACTCAATGTTAACCTACGATTCAAATGGTCGCACCACACTTGGCGGTGTTTGCCCAAATATTCATGTTGCATCTTTTTCCTTCCTACGGCAAATGAAAGAGAGGCCACGACGCAACGCGAACACAAACCCCCAAGTGTAGTACGACCATAAAAAAGCTGATTAGTAGCGCCGTACAGATTTGATCTGTTCCCCCAAAAAAAAAATACTCGGTTTGAAAGAAAGAAAAAAATAAACATTTATTCGAGACAAACAACACACAGCGTTTGCGCAAAAATTCATTGGCTTTCAGGAGGTTTCCTATATAATATTAAAACTGATTACTAACTTATGACTGTGTAAACTGTATAAGTACTTTGTGGTGGAGTTCAATAAATACTTTTCGTTCTATTATTTTCTTCTCGATCCAAAATATTCATTATACAATTTTCAACAAAAGTTCTAACATGGTTAATGTTTTGTATTGAATATAATAGTAGGTACCTCAAAAAGGTTATTTGTCACTTATGCCCATTACGTGAGCAACAAAAGTACAAAGTAGTACAATAAACCGTATTAAACACTTTCCGCTGATAATTCAATAAAAGCTCGTTACATTTTCAGGGAAAAGTCACGGCTACATGGAATCTGCGGTCTTTGTGAGAGAATTCCCTGTAATTTGGTGGCTTTTTAGGGCTGCCAAAAGCTTAAGTAGTCTTTAGGGTGTGCGCTTGTATTATTCCTGCTTTTTATTGTGAAATCATGGTTGTTATGCATTGCATAAAAAAAGTGGTAATGGATATTTAATACGTGCCGCCTGGAAGGTGGTTGAAGATGTAGGCGTCGGATTTATTCGTTGGATTGAGGACAGATGACAGCCCTAAAGTGGGCATAAACGGAGGGAAATGGCGGCAAATCTCGCCGCACCGCAATTCGTCCGCTCCACGTAAACCATTTCGCCGGCTCACGACCAATTGTGTCAGCTTTTTATGATTCTATGCTATTGTTCGTTAGATTTTTTCCAAACCTTGGTACGAGGCCAAATGTAGGTTTAAGCCGAATATAAAACACATTAGCACCGCTGTTTGAATAGGATTTTAATATTAATAACTTAGCGCGTTAATGTGCCCATGGTTTCTGCGTTTAGCAAAGCGAAAATTAATGCTGATTGTGTACAAAGGTGAATTTTCCGAAAACTTTGACTTAACCCTGTGTAGCGATGTAAAACTTGGATATTGACTATTGATTGATTGATTGGATATTGATTGATATTGAGACTTGGACTGCGCACTACATTTGGACGAAAACAATAGTATTTTTCACAATCGTGTTATAATAGAGAGCTTTTTAGTCGAGTACCGTGTTTAGGCCACGAAGCTTGCTGAGTGGCCTAAGTAAGGTACGAGATTAAAAAGCTTGATTATAACACTATTGTGAACAATACTTTTTGTACGAGTTCATTAAAATTAATTTTCTACGAGTCAACTGAACTAATTAAACAAACTCGATACTGTTGAAACGAAGTGCAGCTCATCGCTCGTACGCTTGTTGATATCTTAAAAGACATCAACGAGCGTACGACATCAAAGCGATTCTATTGGTCCAATTCATTACAGTTCAGTAAAGCAGCCACGTGATTGGTCGAATTTATTTTAGTTGTCTGGAGCGTATCGAAAAGTAGTTATTTCGATTGTTTCGACAGTAACATGGACTACAACTATGAAAAGAGTGACGTTGCAGTATTCTCTATGAAATCTTAATTCACATATTTTAATCGTTGAGTACAAAAAATATCTATTTAGCAGAATTACATCATACAATTATTAATCATTCGGAGTAAAATGATGGTGGATACTTTCTCTGAACTGGAGCGTTTCCTCTGGACACCAACATTTAATAAGCTTTTTTTATTTGTACAGTATATAAGATTAATTAATTAAACGATGTAGCTATAAAATCTGCTTAAAACGCTGAATAAGCAAATGTTTTACATTAAATGCCCATACATTTCAAGTGAAGCCCGTGAAACAGCCCTCTCAACTTGTTGATCGAGTGTTATAGAGGCAGAGTGCTTCTATTTCTTCGGATGAATGTTCTGAGAAATATTTTTATGTTTTCACTACGCTGTGCTACGGGATTGTTAAAAACAATTTCAGTGCCAGGAACCATACATATTTTTCATGGTATTGGCTACGTAGACTAAGTATGAGCGTAGCACTATAAAATTATGGACATTAAAGGTGTTAAAATAAATTGTCTTTTCAACGCTTTAACAGTGCATGAGGACGCTACGACCCTACGTCGAGCTTGATAGTTTAGCACTTTCACTGCCAGTAACCCTCTGAGCGCGCCTACGCCGTAGCCACTTTTCGGTCTACGCCGTAGGCACATGCGGGATCGACTACGATCGTAGCGCGTAGCGATTCATAGAAGTGAACGTGTTAGAGATAATATAAGGACATGAGTTGCAAACCTATACTTACTTAAATATGCAGTTATCTGTGTAGAAACGCTTTTTCCTGGTTTAGTTTATTAGGGTTAAGGTAAATTTATACTAAGCAGAAACGTCCGCTAACGAATTCAATCCCTTCACTCTTCTAATTAACCTTAAGGAGGCTCGTAGAAGAGTGAAGGGATTGAAAGATTCGTTGCAACTGGCGGGACCCACGGTAGCTCAGTTGGATAAGAGCAATGGACGGATTCCAGAGGTCGTGGGTTCAAATCCCGCCCGTGGCGAATAATTTTTCAATTTTCCTCTTTGATCGAAACTTAGGGTTAAGGTAGTTTGGATAAAAACAGTGGTATCGAGGTACCTTATATTATCCACCAACAAACTGTCCTCAGTTTGGTGAAACATATTTTGTTAAACTAGCGTTTAAGTTTTGTGAGATAAAATAAATAAAAATAAAATATCAATCATGTTTTTATCTCATAATATAAGAGGAGACGCCGTTTATGCGAAGAGTACAACCAAAAATTTGGCATTGTAGTCCATAACTTTGACAATTTCCACAGTAAAAACGCAAACCTAAATCTGTGTATGACCCAATTATAATAATGTATATCGAGTTAATGTAGAATTATTATAGCCTTGCCGACTAAAATGTCAGCGATCCATTAGGAAATTAGTCGACATACATTAAAGCGATAGTCACCAGCTTATTAGGTTATGAATGTTATGATTGATCGCCATCATAATTATACCGACCGGCCAATATATCGCATTGATAATGTTTATTTTTATTCCTGAAATACACTGAATAACTATCAAAACGGGTACATTTAATATGGAAATGTATCAACAAACTGTTCATATTTTCATCGAGTTTCTTCCTTTATAACAAATATTGTGAACTAAAACTTGTTCTTACGTCATAGGTTTAACAAACAAATTAATCACTACTATGATATATTTCCAACATTATACAACTATATTTTTTTACGTTACTTCTAATCTCATATGGAATAAGCTACCTAAAACTAAAGACCCCCTCGACTAACGTAAAAATCTGGAAATGAAATCTACATGAACATGGTAATTTCCGAGACTTTTTGTAATTTTTGTTAGCATATAGAAAGAATGAAAGAAAAAAAACATTTATTCGTGGACAAAACAATGGGTGTAAAAAACAAAACACAGAACGTAAAAATAGCAGGGTCCACGAAAAGGCCCCGACTCAGCATGGTGCTAACCTAGAAGGCCAGCGCTGGTCTTCCGTCGGAACCTTTACATGAGTTACCTGCTGGAAGGCAACACAAAACAAATACCTACGCTAAACATAATATATCTTAAAACTATTCCAAATCCGAGACCAGAGGTGTATAGGTGTTATCATTGGTATTTTATTGATTACTTTCAAAATGCTACGAGTCATAATTGTTACACTTCGATGTACACGTTTGTAGATACTCTTGTTGCGTATTAAAACATTTTTTCAAATTCAATTGAAGAAACGGAGAAGTATTTTCGTGTAGCAGATAATTGAATTTAAAAGAATGTTTTAATACACAACAAGACTATCTACAAAACGTGTACATCGAAGTATTTTTAAAAGAATGTGAATAAACACGATAAATTACAGAGGAAAACTGCGCGGTCTTTCATTTTTCAAGGCATACCCATTAGAACACGGTAAATGTACTGGAAGGGATTCCTCCAAGAAATTACATTATATTTGATCAGACCATTTTCTTCGAGTTTTTCCGCGTTTGTTTAAAGTAAACCCTTATTTCCTTGTTTATACAGGTTTAGGCTATAACTTGGAACGATGTATTTAAGAATAAGTAAACTCAGCCTCAGCTTTGTCATATTAATTTCAGGTATTTATCAACCATGACTAGAATGTAATGGAGAAGTTTTGATTATCTCCACTTATAATAAATCTCTAAATTAAAAAAAGAATCAGCCAGTTTGAAACTAAGCTTTGCGCGGTTCGAATGTTCTCAGCATCCCATGAACGGAAAAATATGAAACATTTTATATAGGTACATTATTATTCTAGCTGCAACTGAGGATAGTTTTTATCCGACTGCGACAGTTAATTAATTTTCCGAAATATACGACTTCATTTAATTTTTCATTTATTTTTATTGAAATCAAACGCTGCTCCAACTGTCAGCTATATGAACCGTCAAATTTTCGTCAAAATGGCGGAATTGCTTTGCCTTTCACTTATTAATAATTTAAATCCCGATATATATAGATAGACCTTGACGAGACAAATGCTAAAATATAAACCATAAAAAAATATTCGATTCTGATATGAGAACTTATATGCGCAAATGTCGCTTTATGTCGTAATTTCAATAAATGAAATCAACAAATTTGAACAATATAATTAACGCGAATTTGTTTTTTTTGAATGACAATGGCACGCGCTCGGCGCATTCAGCCAAAGTACCTGCGGCGCTACCACGAAAACCGATACTCAATGTTCATATATTTGCATCCCTGTCACTCGAGTATGGTTAGTGCGATAGAGATAGAGATACCCGAATATTTTCGAATTCCGAAGTTCGTGGTTATAGCTCAGGAATCGAAAATATGGTAAATAATCATAATGTATTTTCTCGAAAAAGAATTTAAAATAAATATAGTCAAATGGAGAAAAAAACAAAGCAAGAGGTATATAGGTAATGATTAAGTTATAAGAGTCCAAAGTTTTAAGAGGGGGTATGTTCTGTCCCTTTTCCGCAAAACGCACCTTCATATGAAACGATTGTTTTTTACTATGACGCTCGAGTATATTGACGTCACAGTCCCTCATCGTTTTCTCACTCTAACAAGCGACATTAAAACGGATGTAGCTTCATAATTTTTTGAGATATTTGAATGGGAGTTTCATTATCTTCTATCTATTTATACATAATAAATGCCTATGTCCTGACTGACTTATTCACTCAATCACTCACTCACTCACTCATCAACGCACAGCCGAAACTACTAATCTTAGAGAGTTGATTTTTGCACAGTATGTTGCTTTTATAACGTGGGCTAGGGATAAAAAGGGATTTTTGAAAATTCTACCCCTAAGGGGGTAAAATGGGGGTGCAAAGTTTGTATGGGAGAACCTTTTTTTTTGAGCTATAGACTTAAACTTTGTAGAAAAATTAGTTATTAGAATACAAATGAAACACTTTCAGCGTTTTGGAAAATTCCACCCCTACGGGGGTAAAATAGGGGTGCAAGGTTTGTATGGGGGAAATATTTTTTTTTTAAATAGAGACTTAAAACTTTGTAGAAAGATCAGTCATTAGAATACAAATAAAGAACTTTCAGGGTTTTAGAAAATTCTACCCCTAAAGGGGTAAAATAGAGTGCAAAGTTTGTATGGGAAAAACTACTTTTTTTTAAATAGAGACTTAAAACTTTGTAGAGAAATTATTCATTAGAATACAAATAAAGTACCTAGATTCAGTGTTTTAAAAAAATCTACCCCTAAGGGGGTAAAATAGGGGTGCAAATTTTGTATGGGGGAAACAATATTTTTTTTAAATAGAGACTTAAAACTTTGTAGAAAGATTAGTCATCAGAATACAAATTAAGTACTTTCAGCGTTTTAGAAAATTCTACCCCTAAAAATAGGGGGCTAAAATAGTGGTGCAAAGTTTGTATGTGGGAAACTATTTTTTTTAGCTTGAGTCCTAAAACTTTGTAGAAAGATTATTTAAATACAAAGAAAGTACTTTCAGCGTTTTGGAAAATTTCACCCCTAAGGGGGTAAAATAGGGTGCAAAGTTTGTATGGGAAAAACATATTTTTTTTTAATAGAGACTTAAAATTTTGACGAAAAATTACTTATTAGAACATGAAAAATACTACATTCGGCGTTTTACAAAAATCATTCCCTAAGGGGGTTAAAAAAGGGTGCAAGGTTTGTATGGGGAACACTTTTTCTGAGCTAGACACTTAAAACTTTGTAGAAAGATTACTTATAAAAATACAAAAAAAAAGACTTTCAGCGTTTTGAAAAAATCTATCCCTAAGGGGGATAAAAAGGGGTGCAAAGTTTTTATCAGGGAAAGTTTATGTTTTTGAGTTAGAGACTTGAAACTTTGTAGAAAGATTACTTATTAAAATACAAAAAAAGAACACAAATCGTTTTAGAAAATTCCACCCCTAATAGGGTTAAAAAGGAGAGCAAGCTTTGCATGGGCAACACTTTTTTTTGAGTTAGACTTAAAACTTTGCAAAAAGATTACTTATTAGAATACTAAAAAAGAACTTTCACCGTTTTAGAAAACTCCATCCCTAAGGGGATCCTTAAGATCCTTAAGAAGGGTAGCCAGTGTTGTGTGGGAAAAACTTTTTTTTTTACTAGACTTAAAACTATTCAAAATGTTACTTATTAAAATTAATAATAAAGTACTTTCAGAGTTTTAGAAAATTCCACCCCTAAGGGGGTTAAGAAAGCTTTGTATGGGCAACACTTTTTTTGAGCTAGAGACTTAAAAGTTTACGAAAAAAGTTCTTTCAGCGATTAGAAAAATTCAACCTCTAAGGGGGTTTAAAAGGGGGTTCAAATTTTAAATGGCGAGCAATAAAATTTTAAAGTGTGAGTAAGAGATTTTTAACTTCGGTCTTATTCTGTACGTTAAAAGACTACAAAACTGATTTCAGAGTTTTTCCAAATTCATCCCCTAAGAGTGTTAAAATTGGTTCAAAGTTTGAGTATTTCAAGGCATTTTTAAAGTATGAGATTTTTAACTTTGGTTTTAGACTGTTTGTTCACAAACTAGAAAATGAACATCAACTTTTTTTTTAATTATCCCCTAAAAGAGGGTTCAAATTTTGTATTGAGAGAAATCATTTTCTAAGACGATAAAAAGTTCTACGCGGACGAAGTCGCGGGCAACAGCTAGTAATTTATAAGCAACTAGCTTCTTTAAGCGACGACCTTCGCAGATTCATTTCCTGTACCCAAAATAATATTCGTACTTAAGCGATATTAAAAACACACAATCACATATATAAAATTATGTTGGGTAGTTTTTGTTTATTGCTAAATAAATATTAAAAATTATTGAATAATTGACTAAATAAACACCTAGCTTCAATTATTTTCATCTTAGATTGAAATGATGTGTCATTTGACAATTATCGACAATCTAGTATGTCTAATGCAAATAGTGCCTATATTTAACCTAAATCCCTACTGTTACATGTAACTTTAAACCCTATTTTGAGCAAATAAATAACTTATGATTATGATCTAAGACTAATGAAAATCTAAATTCAAAACAAATAATTTCCCTTATTTGCGCCCTGTTGACGTAACACAATACCTATACACTTACAGAAAGTTCCAAAACTAATGTATCATTAAGTGGGTCAAAACTACCTCTCAAGATTTGACCTAAACAAACACGAGGTAACTACTCAAAACAAGAGTTTGTCATTAAAATAGCAAACATTTACCTTTAAACCTAATTCCTCCATCATACGGTTAAACCTAAGGGAATAGATTATAAGCCCGACGCCAAGGGTACCTACGTCTGAAGGTCACTTAGGTCTTTCAGTCTGGGATTTATTCAGATCGAGAGCCCATATTTTATTTTCATAACTCAGACGTGATTTTGAGTTTATATTTTAAATAAAGTAGTCGAAGCAATCCATCATGCGATTGGAACGGAGTTCGGCATCGAAACGCCCGCGAGACCATTTCGTGAATCTCGGGGGTAACATTGTTACAACCATTTTCCCGATAAATTTCTATTGAAACCGAAATCGCTACAGAGCCGGTGATGTCAGCGGGTGATTGGATTTGTCCAGTAAATGAGACGGCTATGAAAATCCACTTGTCGCCACTCGCTCACTGATCATATTTATTATGTTATGATCTTAAACGGTGATAGTTAGGCAAAAAAAACTACAACTATTTACTTTTTATTGGAGGTGTATTTTTTCACGCACAATAAATGCCCATCGTTTCATCTGGCTTCAAGAGCGAGACTTTACTAGAGTTTTTTATTCACACGTGGGTCACTCCTTTAAAGTAAAAATCAACGAAAAGTATACGAACAAAAATAATGCATGGTCAAAAATTCACTTTCTTGACTTTTTTGTTTTTGTTTACCCCTTTGGGTACCTGTGATGTTACTGAAATCTAAAATTTCACCAAAAAAACTCATTTTTTCCCCCGTGACACAACGATTCGTTTCGGCGCGATAAACAACAATGACGTTTATCTGATAGTATTGCCAGGTGCTGTCTGTATTTTTTATTTTTTTTTATCTAGTTTTTAGACTATGAATTCGCGACGTTAATGGCGTGACCGACATCAGGTACTACAAGTAATACTACGAACTGAATAAGAAATATAATCGTTTTTCAACGGTGTTCACCTCTAAAACGTATTCCGATTTCTGTTGGATTATTATGTGACAGAATCTGCAAAGTTTACGGGTATAGCCGTGTTTGTATGGTGAAACTGCCTTTGACGAGAAAATGGTTTTCCTTTTGCTCGGATATTATTATTATGTATCTCCTGTTTAAATTCACGGGACAAAGCCCGGTCCTTTGGAAGGCGTGCGTGGGGATATAGATCCAACACGTAGAGTCCCTTTGGAGACGAAGTTTAATGTGATGTAATACACCTGCTTAGAATCCATTCACGGGTACATCGGTAGATACCCGTGAACCGGTCCCAGCAGGCGTTGGAGCTATTGTAGGAAAATGGAAAAGAGAATTGGGTTTATGGTGATGACATTTGGGTGGACAATAAAATTGGGTTATTAGAAAGTGGTCCGGACACCTGGCATAACAATGTTATCCACAACGTTATCGAGGCAGGCGGTGACTAGCCGCTCATTAGATGGGCCCCTAAAAATGCCGTCGTAAAGACGGCCAGGAGCAACACCGGGTGAGCGGCTCAGGGGTGTCGAGAGGTGGTGCTGCGCTTTCTCCGAAGTTACTCGCGGCGTTATGCCCTTTAACACTTCCACCCCTGGAGCATATAGCTCTAACGACTCCTCTCTGGACGGCCAATGAAGGCAAGCCAGAGCTTATTATTATTATTATTGGTTTGTGGGCCTTAAGGTGGTTCGATTGCCATACAAAATGTTATTTGATGTTATGCGCCAAATTCCCCCTTTCCTAGAATAAACTTGTATAAACTAGATTAATTTGAGAAATTGGTTTGTCACGTGATATTTTGGGAAAACTATTTTTCTCAAATGAATCTAGTTTATACCAGTTTATTCTAGGAAAGGGGGAATTTGGCGCAAATGGGAAGCCAATTAAAGAAAGTTTGTTACATAAGTTTCTTAAAATATCACGCCGATAGCCTGCGAATGTTAAATAACGTTTTGTATGGCAATCGAACCACCTTAATGTGCCGCTTCGACCAGCAAGTGATCTATTGTGGTAGCCCTTTTTTTTTTTTTTAGAGTTCACCCTTAAGTCCTGTTGCCTCCAGGAAATTCCAGATTCTTTGGGCGGTGATATGTTGTACCTCTTGTGGGTGCACGTTGTGCCGCCCTAGGTAGGTACTTCTTTTATGCATGAGTGGTCCGCAGGAGCAGAGAATGTGCATAGTAGTCTCCTCTGTCTCCTGGCAGAACTTGCAGGTTGCGTCCTGCTTCATACCCATTTGAAACAGGTGTTTGTTCAATTTGCAATGTCCTGTCAGGATTCTTGTCACTGCGCAGGTTTTGTGCCTTTTGAATTGTAATAACTCCTTAGACAGCTTACTATTGAACCCTTCGATCAGGGCTTTAGCTTGTGTTTGCTCGGATAATTATCTTTATAATATAAATATACGTTGTAATTTCACCAAATATCAGCCCCAAAATCGTCGTGATTTTTGAGATATTAAAAAAAAAACGAAATCGTATTTATTTATTATCTACTAAAGTAGCGGCCCGATTTTGTTAAAATTTGTATATATTATGTAGATAATAGAGGAATTTAAAAAAAAAAATCACCATGAAATTTCATATTTAAGTAAAAAAAAAGATTATTAATATTTCAAAAAAAAAATATGTACTTGTAAGGTGCCGACCCCATTCAATATTGGATATTTTATAAACCATTTCATACTCTACCACATATATTTTTTCCAAAAAATATCACTCGGATCAACAGGTTAAAAAATCCATCCATATCCTCTCATACATAGGTTTCGCTTTACTAGGTAGGATAGACACAACGATGTGCTTTTATCCGACCCGAAGGTTTAAATGAAACATTGCAAAAATATAGTTATAAAACTGCCCGGACAAAGTTCCAAATACAAGCGGCTTCCGAGTGCGAATATTTTAGGTATTTCGTAAAAATTGCTCTTCGCGATTCCCCATTCAACTTCGCAACAGATGCAAATACGTTCAAAATAATTTGCACATCTCTATTCCTTAACGCATAGGGTTCAAATTGAATGCGTAAACTTATACGCAAGTTTAGTTTGAGAGTGCTCATGTTTACCCCGAGTTGGACAAGTGCAATGACTCCAGAACTACCATCTCTATTCTAAAATGTCGTATTTCACTATGCGCTTCCCGTAGACATACGTCGTTTTGTATTACTTTTAGGCAGAACAGCGTATTGCAAGTCACTATTCGCTCGAGGTGTTCCAAAGCCGATTCAAACAATTCTGAGCTGAGAACACTTTGAGGCATTTGCATTTACACTGGCTCTTTTCTAGACAATGTAAGATACAATTAACTTCAAAAAATTATTTCCATTAAGTTTTTGTGGTAAACCTGAATATTTCCATAATTTATTTTTTTGTACATATTACTGAATGTACCTGTAAGCCGCAATTTGCAATAAGTTGCCAACACTAATGAGACATTAAGCCAGTGAGAGTAACCGGGTTCGACCACGGTTTGACATGCTCATGCGCAAGAAGGTAAGAAAACCAGGTTTTTATTTTTTCAGATGTATTTTTGAACAAACTGGGCCTGTTTTTATACGCAAAACGTTTTTATAAAAATATTATAATATTTTTGTTATGGAGGAATGAAGTATGTAACAAATAACTAATATTTCATGTGACTAACTGACCTTCAAAAGTTATGTATCTCAAAATTCACAGTGCTGGGTTCGTGGTTTTTCTTTTTTCATTTTTGCGCTTCATGTTAATTTGCAGTCTCCTTGCAACGTATCATAAAGTACGCATTGTCCGGTTCATGGGGTGTGAGGTTTATTCATTTCATGTATCTTATAACATAATACATTATTATTATTACCAAGACGGGTTGTTGTAAAAAGTTATGTTTAATCTATGCATTCGGTCGCTGCTTTGCATGTTACAAATATGTGTATTTTTTATATTTTAGGGAGGTGCACAGCTTCTCTTTTTATCTTTTTATTGAGACAAAAAAATACTGGCCTTGAGGGATAAAGTCAGATATTGAAAAATCATCTGATTCGGAATCGGAAATTCCACCAGTTCTCCCTCAAGGCTCGAGCTCGATGTAGACAACATGATATTGATGTAATGACAGTTCTCCACCACCTTCATTACCCGCTTCCTTCGAAAACTTGCACAATAAGACGATAAAACACCTAGTTTAAAAAAAAATGCTGCACCAATGGCTCTCTATATCTTCTACAACTGCATCAATTCAGTCTCTTCTTTCACCGATTGCACCCATACTCGTAATATCGCCGTTTACACCAATGGCATCAACAACATCGCCAACTAAATACACCAAGTGCATCAATGCAATATCGCCCTAACAGCACCCGCATCACCGCTTTCCCTGGTTGCTCTCATTTACGTGTCTAAACTGTCGGATCATGATATGCCTAAGGTTTTCTTTGATGGAACTGGTATACCTTTTACTCCTACGGACTTTTACCTTGGTATTAACTATGGATCAGACTCTCTCTGGGGCCCCTAAAATATGTGAAGTCACTATTCGCTTGTCTTTATTCTCAGAGGCGCCTGCAGAACTTTCTCCCTCTTCATAGGCATCTCGCTTGCTCGTTCTCTTTTACCCACTACTTGACAAACAAACTCAACAGTTTTAGATTTTACAACTGATCTAATTTACATCTTTTGGGCAGTTTTTTCAAGACTTTCGTGTATCTTCCAACCTTGATGCTGGCATAATTGTCCCACTGGACACTAGCCATTAAAATCAAAAATCGATCGAAATAACACATTTTATTTACCAGAAGCATTTTAAGTTTCATGAATAAGGGGGTAAGTAACTACTTATTCGTGTCGAAAACCTTCGACTAGCAAAAACTGTGTCAATTCGCCAGTATATCTTGGTAATATCACAAGATAAAACCAGTCTACCAAGTTCTACGTTTGTTAAATTTTAAGAGATCTTGCGTAGTTGTATCAGGATGATTTTGGGGTTGTGGAGCAAGAAGATCAAAAGCGAATAAGATGGTAACACTGAACAACTTTTCCCAAGAAAACCAATCACGAAATCGCAAAAAAAAACAGCTGTTCCATACATAACTCTCAATAAACTCAACTCACAGTTAACTCTTAATTGGCTCTTATTTTGTTGCGATTTCGTGGGTCCCATGGGAAAAGTTGTTCAGTATATGACCATCTTATTCGCTTTTGGTCTTCTTGCTCCACGACGCCGAAATCACCCTAAACAATGGATAATTCCAGCTAGGTAGGTAATGCTTTTATGTTGCACAGATTGTTCAACTTTATTTTTAATAAATAAGGGCATTTGTACAAAGGCATTCCTCGATAATGGAATATTCATTAACGCAGTCAGCTCATTGTCGCGATTGTTCTGAAGCGACACAGGCTGACTGTTAGCTTACATAATTTAGCGATACCTCAGGGAAATACTGAAGACAACAATGCGGCATGAATCTGCAATATGCATGCAAATTTGCATGCACATGCGTTATAGCCATACGTAACATGATTGAGGGAGGCGTATGCGATGTTTCGTAATTGCCTGAGTGGGATAGCGAATTAGTGTAATCGCTGAAACAATTTTAGGGTTCCGTACTAAAAAGGTAAAAAAGGAACCCTTATGGTGCGACCCCGTCTGTCTGTCCGTCCGTCCGTCTGTCACAACGTTAAATATCTCAGGAACTGCTAAAGCTATCCATTCGAAATTTGGAACAACTGTTAAGAGGGTTAAGACACGTGTATGGAAAATTAAAAATTTAAGTATACATTTTTAATTTCTGTGTAAATGACGAATATGAGGGGGTTGTTTAAAAATCGAAGTCTAGTAAAAAGATCATATGGGGAATCATATGAAAGAGCTTGAGTTGCACTTTCTAAAACCGTTTTTATTTTTTTTCTACAGTGGTTTCATTTTAATTTATTAAGGAAAATGTAGAAAAAATACCATCCCCCCCCTTATCTCCGAAGTTTACCGAGCAAAAATTCTGAAATAATTACATATGACTAAGAGTAACATAATAAAGAGTATCAAAAAAACATAACAAAAATACAGGAAAAATAAATGATATCTCTAACTAGCGTATTTTATTTTTATTTTTCACAAATAATTTCTTAATCTTTGCAATTTACTTACTTTTTTTTTGTAATTTTATAACTTCAAATTCCTATCAGATTATCTTTAAAGTCCCTTATTTGAAATAAAAATAAATAATCGAAATCGGTACGCGTGATAAAAAACTATCGCTGATAAACAAACATACTCTAAAATTTAAGGCTCCGAGCCGGATTCGAACCGGCGACCACAGGCATATACAAAATGAATAAAGTATGGTGTATGAAAGTTTGTACGGAACCCTCGGTGCGCGAGTCAGACTCGTACTTGACCGGTTTTTTTCAAAATGGCTCTGCTAAAGTTAATCAGACATCCTGTTTAAGAGCCCATTAACGTGCGTGCTCACTAGCGCCACTGGTAAATAATTGTGATTATGTAAATTTAACGATCGATATTTAAAAAAGCGGCCAAGTGCGAGTCGGACTCGCCCATGAAGGGTTCCGTAAAATAAATTGCGGTTTACGATTTATGACGTATATTAAAAAAAAACTTCTTACTAGATTTCGTTCAAACCAATTTTCTGTGGAAGTTTGCATGGTAATGTACATCATATATTTTTTTTAGTTTTATCATTCTCTTATTTTAGCAGTTACAGGGGGGGGGACACACATTTTACCACTTTGGAAGTGTCTCTCGCGCAAACTATTTAGTTTAAAGAATAAAAATGTTATGTAAACCTCAATATCATTTTAAAAAGACCTATCCATAGATACCCCCCCACCCCATAGACGATTTTTTTTTGAGTTTCAGTTCTAAGTATGGGGAACCCCCGAAATTTATTTGTTTTTTTTCTATTTTTGTGTGAAAATCTTAATGCGAACTTCACAGAATACGAGTACCTCTACTTACCACGTTTCTTATAGTTTCGGAAAAAAGTGGCTGTGACATACGGACGGACAGACAGACATGACGAATCCATAAGGGTTCCATTTTTTGCTATTTGGCCACGGAACCCAAAAAAGAAGGCGACTATCTACTGTATTTTGTATTTAAGAGTGCTCTTCAAAAAAGCGCTCGCTCAGAATTCGGTATTTTGACACGCGTAGTGCGTTTGTGTGTGTAAATACTACTACCACCCACACAAACGTATCTAACCCCCACATGCACAGCGAGATCGCACCAGCCGCGGGTGCCGTCCCTTTCTAGCTATATGTAAGTGCGATCGGGATAGAACTAACCGCGGAGCTTGCCGATGCAAATATCTGAATAGCGCACCGTTGGAATTCACTCCGTGACCGATGTTGATACTTGCACTAAAAAGTGGTAAGTATTACTTCGCTAACATGATGTTCTAGAACATCATGTTAGCGAAGTTAGATAACTTGAATAAAGTAAGTATTTGATTTTTGAGCACAAGTTTTCTATTTGTATTAAAATACTATGATATGACAAATTACATATATTTAGTTTCGTTTTTTTAGTATAAAATAAACTAACGAGTTTTAAAGTTGTCAGTAATAAGAATAATAATTTGTTTTACGGATATTAATAGTTTGCATGTTATCTGAGTCTTATTTATATATAGTAATGTAGTGAAATTATACCAGTAGACCCACTACTAGTAAATTACTGGGTACTTACGTATTCATTTCTTGAAGAAATTTTTTTTTGTTATGGACAGTAAAAAAAAACTGCCCTTCATAGAAATTGCTATGTCCGTTTCTTACCAAAGGAACTGAAAAATATAAATTATACAAACACAGCTTTTTATCTAGAATACAATTAATTAATGCGTGATTTTATTCAAAAGCCTAAAACCTCAGATGATAAAAAGGAATAGATATGAAACGGGGGCTTGGCGCGTGTCGGTGCGACATGGCCAAATGGGCATGTCACTGCCCACCGCATGTTAGTCGCAATTTGCCGTGAATCTGAAATGTTTTTCCACGTTTACTCAAAATGCCGAATTGTAGCGTGGTTACATGCAAAAATAGGAATGAAACTAAAACCTACATGAATGGTGGAGTCACGCACCACATGTGAGTATTAGTATTTTCACTTAAGTCAGTAAAAACTAATATTTTAATAAATAAACGCAACGCCGCATCATTTCTCGGGATCGAACTAACATATCGAACGAAAAAGCATATTTTTGTTCTATGCGTTGTACATTGAACGTTCAATACAGTAAACCACGGCGCAATGTATTAAACCACTATGGATATGGACGATGCTTGATTTTTTTAGTGGTACGGCCGCTGCTTGGCGTCGCAAACTAGAGCAGTGCCAAAGTGCAGTTACAATACGATATCATACTAGTTATTTTATTTCGACTACTTTCGCTGTTTTATTTTATTTAATTACTTGTTTTGGTTGGGTGCCTATCTTAAAGGTAACTAATAACATACTAAGAAGATTAAAAGGCACAAAATGTTTACGGTACCTACTAATAAGATTTTCACTAAGTTGCAGTATGAACGGTAAATAGACATATTAAAATTGTATGTACAAGTATATAATTTAGTTGCAAATGGCTTCAGAACAACTTTAAATGTGATATTATTACCAATAATTTATTTTAAATGAGTATTTTTTACTTTCATTTGAAATGTGATAATTGAAGAAGAAATCTCGGTTTCTTATTACAGTTTTCCAAAGAATCCGAGTAGGTACTAAAAAAATGGAAAGATGCTACTGGCAGAGGTCCTAACTGGTTTCCTGTACAGAGAAGAGTTAATGTGTTCGTAACATTTTCAAGAAAAATGTTTCCAACCACTTAATAAGAGCCGTACACTTTTCAAATATTTGACACCTCGCTTGCTTGAAACCTAGGTGTAAAATGTATGGTAACACATCTTCGCACATCTTTGGTGGATACTCGCCCTTAGCCTTAAATCTCGTAATATGAGTAATGGACATATTATTTCGCGCCAAAATGCGAGTCGGATCGGCCTGGTACCTATAGGTCAAAAATATCGATGTGACCAGAGTTTTAAATGTATGTGAACACGAACTTATAAAAAGTTGTTTATGTTACTCTGTTGGTATTCGTCAATATTTTTTACTTTTGCGATTTATGGTAAGTTAACAACCCGTGTTATTTAAACTTGTAGCTAGAAGTTTAAATACCACCACATAAACTTACCATGTCGTTGAAGTTGTTACCCATCAATATCTTAACATAATATTAATTTTAATATCAATGTCGATAAAACATAATTTTAACGTTTGTCGCCCCCCTAGTGTAGTGCGTTTTAGCCAATCACAGCCCTTGTTTGCATGTTGCCGTAGACTCACTGGCAACGCCCGAGTCTTTGTTTTTACACGGTTCAATGTGTGTGCCTGTGGGCGCTGCGGTGGGAGAAAACTGGGGACATCGGTTTTGGTTGAAATTAAGCAGTAAGGCACTTCTCCCTTTTTTTATGTTCTGAGCATAAAACCTATGTCACTTTTTAGGATTCCGTACTCAAAGAGTAAAACGGGACCCTATTACTTAGACTCCGCTGTCCGTCTGTCTGTCCGTCTGTCACCAGGCTGTATCTCATGAACCGTGATAGATAGAGATTTGAAATGTGATGTATTTCTGTTGTCGCTATTTATAACAAAAAATACTAAAAAACAGAATACATAATTTTATTTTTATTTTAGTTTTTATCTGTTTCTTTTTCTTTTACAACCTTACACAAATCGACCTTGCCCCAAACTAAGCAAAGCTTGTACTATGGGTACTAGACAACGATAAACATACTTACATAGATAAATAAATACTTAAATACATAGAAAACATCCATGACTCAGGAACAAATATTTGTGCTCATCACACAAATAAATGCCCTTACCGGGATTCAAACCCGGGACCTCCAGCTTCGTAGGCAGAGTCACTACCAAGTTACTAACTAGGCTACAGGGGGTTCCTATACAACAATTTTTTTGCCGTTTAAAGATATAGATAATGGTACGGTACCCTTCGTGCGCGAGTCCGACTCGCACTTGGCCGGTTTTTTAAACATTTATTTCGAAATAAAGAGTGATACTTGGAAATGTCGAAGGGAAGGTCAATCGTCGAATCCGACTCGGCTGGGCAGCATTCGGGAAGCTACGGCACATCTTTTCGTCCAATATTCCGCAGTGTCTCAAGACGAGAGTCTTTGACCAGTGTGTGTTGCCAGTGATGACATATGGCACGGAAACGTGGTCGCTTACTAAAGGCCTCATAAGAAGGCTCAAAGTCACTCAAAGGGCAATGGCTCTCCATTGCCCTTTGAGTGACTTTGAGCCTATGCTATGCTATGCTGGGAGTTTCTCTGCGCGATCGCATCAGAAATGAGGCTATCCGCAGCAGAACCAAGGTAACTGATAAAGCCCTCCAAATTGCTTAACTTAAGTGGCAGTGGGCGGGGTACATTGCACGTAGAACCGATGGCCGTTGGGGCGGAAAGGTTCTCGAGTGGCAACCACGTACCGGAAGGCACAGCGTGGGTAGGCCCCCCGCAAGGTGGACTGATGACCTGGTAAAGGTCGCGGGAGTCCGCTGGATGAGGGTGGCGCAGGACCGGCCATTGTGGCACTCTTTGGGGGAGGCGTATGTCCAGCAGTGAACGTCTTTCGGCTGATATGATGATGATGATGATGACTCGGAAATGTAATAAAACCACGTAAAAATCTTCCTTTCCAGTGTAAACCCCCGGTGTGTGTTATTATTATATATAAACGAAAATAATTACTAAATGCAAGGTAGGATCGTGCTGTACTTAACAAACGCCATATAAGCTTGTTTTTTAAAAAGTTTTTTATTCATCTTGTTATTTTCAATAACCCTGCATATTATGTCGCTGGTTCGTGGGTACTTGTACAGACAAATCACACAAACCCAAACAAGATAGGTCTATCTATTTTAGTTAAGGAGTTCCCATGACCACCTTCCATCATCAGATCCTGGAAATCATCCATCACCAAAGTGTTTACCAAGACAAAACAGATGAGCTCAAACTAGATGGGTTTATCTAGTTTAGTTTAGGAGTTCCATGACCACCTTATAGCTCCATCATCAGACTCTGGAAATCATCCAGCACCAAAGTCTTGCCGTGCCATGACCAAATAAATGAGCCCAAATTCGATGGCTTTCTCTTGTTGAGTTTAGGAGTTGCTATGGCCACCTTCCGACTCCATCATCAGACCAGCTCTATGATATTATGTCACCGAAGATACGCAATTGTACCTAATTTGAAGATTTCACCCAAACTCCCATACATACATACATACTAACAAGGTGGACTGATAGTAACAAGTAAATAAATTAAATCTATCAAGTATCACGATCACTCGTACAATAATAATTGACTATAGAACGCGTAGTTAAGACAAAAGGATCCAACCCACAAGACATCACCATTGAAATGTATGACTTTTGTTTTAGGTAGAAGGTTCAATTTTAAATGTTACGTATCCGGTGGGTTTGAGCCTTTTCGCTACACTACGTCATATATGGCAGCTATGCAATTCATAACTTGTCTCGATTAGCCTCACAAATGTATCCCCAGTATAGTTTGACCCCGAGGTTGGTAACAACTATGCCTAGTCGGAGATCAAAATAATATTATTTTATCTGAAGAGTGGCCGGTTAGCTTCGTGAATAGCCACAAATAAACACACTACACGTCTGTCTCGGAGGGCTATTCAGCCGGTACTGAGATATATTCCCGCGCGACGGTAAATTTATACTAGTTTTGAATAATTATTTATAAATATAAATTTTGACAAAAGTTATATTTTTTGGACTGGATCTTGTTGGTACAAGCATGAACTTTAATGTTGTGTAAGATTCAATACAAAAATTATTCAACAATAATGAGAAAATCCTTGAGTTTTCAGTAAGATTTTGTTGACAAATATGGTGTAATTGAGAACAGTTTACATATATATACGTGCAGAATAAGGAAAATTCGAGGCGGCTAGGCGCAATGGCAACATATTACGCTAGTGAAAATAGAAAAAAACAAGTAGGTTCTCATATAACATCATGGAGTATTAGGGGCTCAAACTTATGACTCTGCGCTCTCTTCAGAAAACTACTGTCGGTAATCGGGTATTTTCGGTTAAAGTATTCAGTTCTTCGTAAATTGGAGGCGGCTAGGACCAATATGAGGAGTTTACCTATGCAAATAAGTAATCAGGATCTAGAAAAAGCTCTCCGTTTCTTAGAATTACAACGTCAAAAATCCGTCATTCTCGCTTATTCCTGACCAAAAAACGAGCGCCCTCTTAAGTATCTTTTGAATACATCATATTACGTCGGGTGACAAGCAAAACTCACTAAGTTACAAATACCTATTTATATGAAAGGCCGTATCTCGATATCGACTACGTACCGAGATACGAGGTTTTGAAGAGCAGTGACAGTTTTGGTAGTGACTTTTGCTTGTCATCCGACGTATTAATAGTGTTTACGTTGTTGGATTCGTCAATCTACCTATGCGTCCAAAGTTAACACGGCCGTTTTTCTTTTGGGTTCATAGATCGACGAATCCAGCAACATAAAAACTAGTTTGAAGTATTCACAGGTACTTAAATAAAAACACCCATATATAGTGGCCTCCTTTTTACAAGCTTACAAGCTTTATATTAACTTGCACTGTTTGTATGTATGTAAATTTGTAAGTATGTAAGTTGTCCGTCAAAATTTGCAATCCATTTTTCAGTCACTTTCCGTTATCCAATTGAGCTGAAATTATGATGACAATGCAAAATTATGATGACTTGGAGCTGATCTGATGATGAGCTGGAAGGTGGCCATAGGAACTCCGCAATAAAACGACACAACCCCATCGAGTTTGGGCTCGTTAGAATCGTCTCAATGAGTAGTTGATGACGGTATGCAGAAAAGTACAGTCGGCAATAAAAGCTTGTACCAAAAATGAAATTTTTGACAGAAACTTATTTAAATATCATCATCGATCCTTGCCTTATCCCTATTCGGGGTCAGCCTTCCTGATACTCTTCCTCCAATCATTACGGTTCTGCGTCAATTCCGTTGTTATGGCTAAGTAACTTCGTCATATCACATTTTAACAGTAAATTTGTGCTAAGCACTTCGTCATATCATTATGAATGGTCTTTAGCCAGGTTGTTGGTGGGCGTCCTCTTCAGAGTTCTGGCTTTAGCCAGCACAAAGTTACAGGATGTTGAAAATCGCCTGAATGGCTTCGAGAAAAGGATGGTTCGGCCGTGCTTCTTTGTTTTGCTCGACTTGGCGGGGGCACTACCGTGCCCCCAGATACTCACGAGAATGTGCCGCACTACTTTAAATAGCATACTATATAGTCTAATAATTACACGGTTCAACTCACGTATTAAACGTCACTACGGGCGACATGTTTTGAACTCTTCGGGAGTTCTTCTTCAGGAAGAATGTTTGATCTTATGATATCGGTTTTCGCGGCCGCTCCGATCGCCGCTCCACCCGTGATGCACGCGCTGACAGTGCGGGGGGAGGGTGGCAGTCTTGCGTTGGAGTTGTTGTATGAGGCTGCGGCAGGAGATCATCTCCTGGAAGGGCGCCCAGCCTCAAGGAAGGGCGCCCAGTTAACTCGCCATCGGCATACCGCCCTATAGTCCTGCTTGATGAGGTGAGCAAGCTGTTCGAGCGCATTATCGCTGCCCGCCTCAACAAGCACTTGACTCGGGTCGGGCCAGATGTGGCTGACTGCCAGTACGGATTCCGCAGTGGCCGCTCTACCGTTGACGCCATCCTTCGCGTAAGGGATCTTGCCAAAGAGGTGGTGTCCAAGAACGAGGTCGTATTGGCGGTATCCTTGGACATCGCCAATGCTTTCAATACCCTGCCGTGGGGATGCGTGATGGAGGCCTTGCGGTTCCACGAAGTGCCCGCCTACCTGAGGCGAATGGTCGGCGCGTACCTCTCAGAGAGGTACGTAGTTTACCCCGGCCGGGAAGAATGGGGGAGACACCAAATGACTTGCGGTGTTCCACAGGGGTCGGTCCTGGGCCCACTCCTGTGGAACATTGGCTACGACTGGGTCTTGCGGGGTGCTTACCTGCCAGGCGTAAACCTCACATGCTACGCTGACGACACGCAGGCCCAGGACAAAACAAGCCGACACGCCTGCATACTGGCCACGGCAGGTGTGGCACACGTGGTCCGACGGATACGGTTACTGGGTCTGGAGGTGGCTCTCCAAAAGTCAGAGGCCCTAGTATTCCATGGGCCCCGAAAGGCGCCTCCGCCGGACGCGCATATTGTTGTGGGTGGAACCCGGATAGAGATCGCGTCTTCTATGAGGTACCTGGGCCTCACATTAGACTGCCGATGGACCTTCAACGCTCACTTCAAGCGCCTGATGCCAAAGCTGCTGGGAGCTGCCGGTGCTCTAGGGCGTATACATATACGTAATACAGCTGTACATGGGGGTCGTCCGATCCATGGCCCTTTATGGTGCCCCTGTATGGGCGGACATCCTGCATGGCCGGGAAATCGCCCTGCTGCGAAGGCCACAGAGGGTGATGGCAAACAGGATGATACGGGGGTATCGGACGATCTCCAACGAAGCAGCATGCGTGCTGGCTGGATCGCTCCCCTGGGACCTGGACGCGAAGGCCCTTGCAGCGGTTTATATTATAGTTATCAAAGTCACCCCACACTCTAAAAATATAAATAACTGAAAAAGTGCTGGTTTGAATTTTTATATTTTATTTTTACGAGGTTTTTAGCGGGTTTACTTTACATTGGCAGTGAAAAAAGTAGGGGTTTCAATGTAACCCCATTCTCAATATAACTTCGATCGCGTTGTTTTTTTTTTCTGTGAAAAATATAAGTCCGTATTTTTTTTTATTTACCTACCAAAGGCCTAAAGAAGTGAAAAAACCGATTATTATATTTTAATTGCATGTTTTTACGTATAATAGGATCGTCAAAGAAGGCTGTCAAAGTCTAAAATTGATCAAAGTAACCCCGGTTTACGGTACCAGCAGTCACGTCACGCCTTTTCACATAGAATGAAATGGGACGCGCCTGTATCGCATGCTACAAGCGACACCGCTGCGAAAACACTCATCCTGAAGAAGAACTCCCAAATAGTTCACAATATGTCGCCCGTAGTGTACGTTTAATAGGTACGTGAGTTGAACCGTGTTATTATTAGCATTATTACAACAGGTCTCACGAAAGTTTAGATTCGCTTACCTACTATAAAGTCAGTTTTGTTTTGTTACAGTATAAGTAGGAGTGAGAACTATAAGGATGTTCTGAAAAGACACATGTAGAGGGATATGATCATCATCAAGTAGGAGAAACTACTTTGTGGATTGACCGACCTTTAAATAGGGCGCCCTTTATTTTACTACAAGTTTAGTTTTAACCTTTACTTACGTTTTGGCAATTGGAAACGAAAGCGTTATTAACTTCAATTAGAAACTTTGTGTGCTGATAAACTATTCAAAGTTTTAATTAGTTGATCATTGGAGGCCAATTAATAATTAGCTGACCGAAGTTTTCAGGCAGATGAAGCTGTATTTTAATGACTATTGCTTTCAAAACAAAGAGAAGATGTTTATATTTATATTGAAATGCGTAAAATGGCCTGGAGAGCACTGGTCGAAAGAGGATACGAACAAGAAGAAGAAGAATTATTATAACCTGTGAAGTTCTGGGTTCTCGGGGACCGGAGATCAGAAAAACGGCAGTTCGGATGAATCCATTTATTGACAAGTCGATATCTTGACAAACTGCGTACAATAGAGTTGCTGGCCTGAGGCCGCATACACCACAATCCTCCCCTCCAATTACCGCAACATACTAAGATAATCTATACATCTATACATATAATATAGCTGGAGAGGGTCGAAATTTTGTACATGGAAGATATTCGAAAAAAAATTGGTTAGGGATTCTTAGAATCAATAACAGAACACGTTCCAACAGATTTTAGAAATTTTATCTGTTTGTCTGTTTATCTGTTTATCGGTTTATCTGTTTGTCTGTTTATGTGACCGCGCATCACGTGGAAACGGCTGAATCGATTAAGATGAAATTTAGTATAAAGATAGTTTGAGTCCTGGGGAAGGACATAGGGTAGTTTTTATTCCGAAAATCTTCCCCTTAGGGGGTGAAATGGGGGGTGAATTTTTGGATGGACTCCGTTTAGATCAGATTTTGTATAGATATAGTTTTAATCCCGGAGAATGACAATGGATAGTTTGAATCCCGAAAATCATCTCCCAAGGGGATGAAATAGGGATGAAAATGTGGATAAATCCCATTTAGTTAAAATTTGGCATAGAGATAGAAGGAGTCCCAGGGAAGGACAATGCATAGTTTTTATACTGAAAAATCATCTCCTGCGGGGTAAAATGAGGGGTGAAAATTTGGATAGAACCCATTTACGGTATAGCGAGTTGGAGTCCTGGGAAAGGACATATAATAGTTTATATACCGGAGATCATCCCCTAAGGGGGTGAAATGGGGGTGAAAATTTGGATGGAGCCCATTTACGGTATATCGATAGTTGGCAGTCCTGGGGAAGGACATAGGATAGTTTTATCCCGAAAATCCTCCCCTATGGGATTTGTGTGACCCATTTAGATGAAATTTGGTTTACAGATAGTTTGAGTTCCGGAAAAGGACATAGGATAGTTTTTATTTCGGATATCATCTCTAAAGGGGGTGAAATGGGTGGTGAATATTTGTATGGAGCTACCATACAACCCATTTAGATAAAATTTTGTATAGAGGTAGTTAGTAGGCGCGGCGTTGGTAGGCACAAGGTGGACTGATGCCCTGGTAAAGGTCGCGGGAGTCCGCTGGATGCGGGTGGCGCAGGTTTGGTCACTTTGGAACTCTTTGGGGGAGGCCTATGTCCAGCAGTGGACGTCTTTTGGCTGATATGATGATGATGATAATGATGATAAAAATAGTTTGAGTCTCGGGGAAGGACATAGGATAATTTTTATATCGGAAATCTACCCCTAAAAGGGAAATGGAGGGTGAAAGTTTGTATCGAGCTACGATATAAACTAGTTCTACGCGGACGAAGTCGCGGGCAAAAGCTAGTACAAAATAAATAATAAACGGAACTAACATTCTACTCTTTGTAGTTGATTTCCTTATCGAGCCTACACTGGCGCATAGGACGAGGCTGGGGCGGCACCGGGGTCGACGATGGCGCGTCCGACTGTAGTGTGGCCGCCGATGGTGTGCGAATGGCTATCGATCTTGAAACCGTACGCTATGAATTGCTGGGGATTACAGGGGAGCTTCCTAAACGTTTCCTTAACTTGTCAACGTGCCTATGGAAGTGCTTGCCGTAGAAGTCGATATCTTGACCAACAGCGTACCATAGAGGTTGCTGGCCCGAGGCCGCATACACCACATAACCTTTTCATAACGTCTCAGTTACATGGGTTAAGGGCTGGCTTAATGTGTCCAATCGACTGTTATTGTCTTGTCAGGGCTATTAAATCTCACAAATTATCCCAGAACCAGAGTATTAATGACAAATGTGGAACATAATATGTTGCTGTGAGAGATGAGAGCCAGAGGTGTACGCACAGCTGGTAGCTTTGTTTGAGTTGGAATAATGGATCATACTTCAACTTTAAATATGTAAAGAACATCTAAAACGATGATTGCTGGTATGAGGAAACTCGAAAGTTAGAGAATTCTGCGAAACTCGTTAAGAATCTAAATTGTGATGCCCGTTCAAGTTGGATTTGGGGCTTTAAGCGAATATTACTTGCTTTAATTTGTTTGCAAAGTAAATAACGACAATAATTTTTATAATTTCTTCTAGCATTTTATTCTTGTCTAGTAGTTGCTTAAACACTATAAATGGTTTTAGTGTGGTTAATGTGTTGATGGTTAAAATTGATTGATTAACGACATATTTAACCTTTATCACACGAAACGTTACGCCTCTAGTTTTCTTTTAAAGGCATCTAAATAATTGAAATCATTTCCATACACACACACAAACCCACCTTTTCCCAAAAGCTACCCAAATTGTAGCCCATATTTGTTAATCCTCAACCATAGCCAACATTTAAAACATACAACATTTGATATTAGTCCCAACTCAATCTTTATACGCTTACAACAGCAACACTTGACTTGTAATTATCTAGTAAATTTTATCAATAAAAGCGGAACTCAGTACCTACCTACTTAACCTGCCTTGTAAAAATCTTGATTTTGCCCGCAATTTTGCTGTTTTGTGATGATACAAGTACTGGATTTGATGATCTAAGAGGTTTGGGCGAACCCATGCAATAGTTTTTTTTTTGAAAAAATATCTTTACAATACAATACAATGCAAATACTCTTTATTGCAAACGTGAATCACACAGAGGACATAAAACCTTAAAAATAAAAGGTAACAACAGGCGGGGTGGGGTGGGGTGGGGGGGCAGGCTTGGGGTTACAATTTTATTTAAATGGATAATTTCCATAGAGAAGCGATAGTTATCCAATTTTTATTTAAAGAACCGACAAAACTAGTTAGTGGTTTTTTCTAGCTGAATTTGACTTGGGTTCATATAAATATTTTTTTTTACTCCTGTCGGCCTGCCCACCCTGTATAAAGTATAACAATTTATTAACATATTTATTTACCATTTTCAGAGTTAATCCTCTTTAATTGGAGATAAATTGGTTGTTTAACCACTAATAAGCATGGTAAATACTAATATTAAGTTTATTATTCCAATAACAACATCGTGCATCGGTGTGTCGAATCATCATTTTGACGGGCATCAACGATTACACACAAACTCGCAAAAGCTTGTTAATGGAACGTTCGAATATGTAATCTCACGATGGGGCCAAAATACTAGAGACCGTGTTATTTCTAAAATACACAATTGTTTTCAATCTATGTTTACCTACGGTAAAAAGTAACAAACTTTCAAGATAATAGTAATGTTCTGTCATATCGATTTATTTTGATTTCATCATATCGTATCATACGAAAGACTGCATGACATCTTTGATTTAGAAAAACATAATATAAGGCTCCACTGCCAATCATTGACTCATGATACCTACTTTGTCATGTACAGCAGTTGTAGAAGATAGGTAGATATATACCCTTTGACATCCACCTATTCCATCCATAATTATTATGATTGTAAATAGTTACTACCCAAAACGAATTTGCAAAAAAACATGGCCGCGTTCAACCGAGGTCAGACTTGTAAATATTTTTCAAGCGTGCCTAAAAAAATGTTTATCACGGTTAATCCTATTGTTTGAGTGCTCAGTAATCTTTACATATCCGCCGACCGGGCCGAAAAACCGGGCGTGACTGTTGCTGTTTTTCTTCTAAAATTTTGCTTAAACAATTGGTTTTCCGAGACGCTAAAAGCCCTTTGCTTACCATTTTACACTTTCGTAGAAGCTTTTAGTATTTCAATTTCTGAAACTTAATTAAGCGTCAGAACTTTGCGTAATGATGTAAAGTTTTGCATTTGAGCTGATTTAAGTTTTTCGTATTACCATTTTGTATTCTTGCGTTTAAATTGAATGTACAAACGTCTGCCGAGATGGTCCTTTCTTGGAAGTACTAAATTTAATATTTCTCGAAATTTAAATATGTATAAGTACTTCAGTTGTTAGTTTCATGTCTTCCTGCCAATATTTTTCATACTTACTTATTTGTTTGAACGAGTTGCTTTATCCGCTTCATTTTAGAATACAGACATTATGTGGGTCAAAGTTCTTGTAGATTTGAATCCCCTTTCCCAATAAATTGGTAGTAGTCCTGGACTTGTTACAAATACCTGAAGATGCCATGCCAGTTTGCCGGTACATTGACAATAATGCGAGCAGCGGACTGACGGCGGTTGGAACGCTCGTAGAATCACCCATGTGCGAGTATACGTTCATTCATATATAATATGTATAAACAGATAAATATTAATTTAATAAAACATACGCATCAATGACATTTATAAGGTGAATAGCTGGCATATTCATAAGAACACTCAAAATGACCCATAGGTTGAACTCAAATGCCTAAAAAAAGTTTTACGTATGAGGTAAGTATAGATATTATCCATACTTCCACACTAATATTATATATACCTAATTTCGAAAGTAATGCCGTCTGTAAAATTTTCACGCTTAAACCGATTTAACTGAAATTTGGTATGTAAGTAGATAGTTCGACACCCTGGAAAGTACATAGGATATTTTTCGCTTTTTACCACGCAAATTATAATTTATAGGATAGGATATAGGAGTTAAATAGGGAGTGAAAGTTGCAATGGAAGCGCAATAATTGATTCTACGCCTGTAAGAAGTCTAATAGAATATTTGCTATTAGATTTTGTAAGGCGTTTTATAAATAATAATAATAAGGCGTAGGGATGTGACGGCCCCATCGCCCACCAGATTTCTGGTGCAATCAGTCAACGTAAGACAGCTTGTGGCAGGCTGTTAGGGAGTAGCGTCCCTACGTACCTGAGTGCTCCTGAGGGTGTCCTGCGGTCAGGCTGAGCCGATCGGGTGGTTGGTTGGACAGCAGTTGGAAGTGTAAAATGTCATAACGCTGGCGGCCCTTGAATGGATTACCGGGATCTGGCGCACCGCAGACTCACCTCTCGACAACCTCACAGCCGCTCAGACGTGTTGCTCCAGTGTCGCACTGTGCGTGCGACTGTTTTGTGGGGCCCATTTAGCGAGTTGGCGAGTCACCGCCTGCCTTTTTACAATTTTGAGACTGATTGTCACGGCAGGTGTCCGCTAGTCTCCTCCCATAACCCATGTTCCAGTCCACCCACCATTCAACCCAATAATCCATGACCTTAGTTTCCATCTCAGTCACAGTGCTGCACTGCAATATTCTTTGCACCTGGCGGGGACCATCACCGGTTGTATCATGTGGTGCGGTCGGAGATGGTACCCGCCATGTGTATCCCTCGCTTTAGATTATTTTTGTTTAAAAGGGCCTCTGTGCTGTTGGCTTTGGCCCCACGCATGCCTTCCAAAAGTCCGGGACCCCATGGTCCCAAGATATGGCAAAAACATACAAATAATAATAATTATTATTATGGGAGCGAGTGTGTGTGTGTGTGTGCGTGTGCGTGTGCGTGTGCGTGTGCGTGAGCGTGTGCGTGTGCGCGTGCGCGTGCGTGTGCGCGTGCGTGCGTGCGTGCGTGCGTGCGTGCGTGCGTGCGTGCGTATGTGTGTGTGCGTGTGCGTGCGCGTGTGCGTGTGCGTGTGCGTGTGTGTGTGTGTGTGTGTGTGTGCGTGTGTATGTACTTATGTGTGTGTGCTTGGGTGTGAGTTAATGATGGAAATTCCACAACAGCTTTATAGGGTTTAGTTTGTATGCGGTATTCTAACCAGGCTCTCGGTTTCAGCATATGACAATGTTAGTAACCATTTCTTTACAATACGTCTAGCTTCAGGAGTGGAAAGCTGTTTAATGTTCTGGTACTTGCAGATGTTATTATATACGTAGGGATGTGAAAAAGCTGGAGATTTACGAGGCGAAGCTGATATGAGCGGTGGCAGGGCGGTTAAAAGGCGGTTAAGGTGATTAAAGAAAGAGTACAGGCGTTATCTGATGTAATAGTACATTGTTTAACAAGGGGCGTATGAGGAATATTGCTAACGAGAGTCTGTCAGGAGCCCGACGTCGTAAGGCGGAGGGCTTTTGATGACTCGAGTTTGCAATATTCTTACGCCCGTGTTATACACAATGTTTTTCATCACATTTGCGAGGAAATAAATAACCAAAAAAGACAGAAAAATATATGTTTTATACAAGCGCATCAATCAATTGTTGACGAAATTGACAACTTCACTTCTAGATCAGTGCGAGTGGAGCTTCAATATTTCAACCAATCACAGAGCAGAATTATTGCCGTCCAGATTTGCTTAACCAATCAGATCACACACAAGCTCATTACTCCCATGGGGCCATTATTTCCCGAAGGAACATTTTAGGCCATTGTCCTTCTGTATACAGGCAAGGAATAACACCATTTATGAGCAAGTGTGATGAAAAGTTAATTAAGCACATGTTTGCATATGCTAGCAGAATACGCTAGGGATTTCGATTTCTGTTGCGTAGATGTAATAGGTATGCGTTTCACCCTAATCGGAACTGATAGTAATTGATGAAAGGGCCGTAGACAGACCTCATGGGAATAGCAACCCTTCAAGTGTCTTACGTGTCAGAAGGATTCGTAAAACCTTACTAATGTAAGTATGTACACTGTGTGTCTGTGTGTGTATGTGGATCTGTGAGTAAGTACCTATCTGTAAACTGCACTCAGCCTAAAAAAAAATATAAAGTTCCTGTTGGCTATTTTAAACTACTTTGGAATTCGCATTAGGGAACTTGCATCTTTTTATTTTATTTCGAAAATCAAAAGTATAATCCAGCATTAAAACAACTGTAACATTAAAATTTTCTTATGATTTATTTATCTGATGTTATATGCATTTGAAATCTGCACGCGCCGGCACCCCCCGAAAACGCTCTATATTAAACGGGCTCTGACGTCACAGCATATTTTCTCGGCGCGTTTACTATGGAGTAAGTCATTAATTTGCAATTATCTCTACAAAAATTGCGTTTAAGTCTATACTAGTCATACAAAATATCTTTCTAATTGAATATTCTGTGTAACTGTGATGTTATTTTATAGAAAAAAAAATACAATTTCGTCATTTTAACATGAGATAAAACTAATATTTTATATTTTTTTTCTTTTGTGTGATATCTCTACGTATATCCGCATCGATTGAGTGCAATTTATTCGAAATTGAAGTCCCATGCAAGTTCCCCAGTTTGTTGGATGATCGCTTTAAAATCTAGATATAAAAATCAACGTCAGAAATCCCTAATACAACTGAAAACACCCCTCACAAATGGCACTAGACCGAACGTTCCGTCTCGTTACTTAAAATTCCTATTTTCAAAAGTTTTAAATCAAAAATTTACATATTCATTAACCCTTGAAATATTGCGGTCTCGTATCATTTCATAAAGTAATTATTTTTGTTGTTGTTATGATAATTAAATTTAACCTTCAGTTTTTGTATCCATACAAATACACTGAGCCATAAAATTTGCCACGAGTTATCATCCCTGTTAGGTATTCTGGAATAACAGTAAGCCGAAAAAATTACACGGCTTCTATTCGTTAATATGTAAAGGCGGATTGCGCAGTAATTACGCCTAATCCAAAGCCAGCCGATTCGCAGAGACACAAAAATGTACTACGGATTATGTACTTACTGAGCACCTAAGTGTTGAAAGCACAACCAACTTTAGAATATTTAATTACTGCCCATCATCATCATCATCATATCAGCCAAAAGACGTCCACTGCTGGACATATGCCTCCCCCAAAGAGTGCCAAAGTGACCGGTCCTGCGCCACCCGCATCCAGCGGCTTCCGCGACCTTTACCAGGTCGTGGACCTTCTTCAGTCCACCTTGTGGGGGGCCTACCCACGCCGCGCCTTCTGGTACGTGGTTGCCACTCGAGAACCTTTCCGCCCCAACGGCCATCGGTTCTACGTGCAATGTGCCCCGCCCACTGCCACTTAAGTTTAGCGATTCGGAGGGGATGTTTGAAACCTAATGTCACAATTGTTATCCGTGTACTCAACATAAAATCAATAAAATAATTGAATTCAATTGAATTGGTTATTTCGGTTCTTATTTATTACCTTGGTTCTACTGCGGATAGCCTCATTTCTGATGCGATCACGCAGAGAAACTCCCAACATAGCCCTCTCGCTTTGGGTGACTTTGAGCCTTCTTAATGCTGTATATTAATAAATATGTGGGTACTCAGGTTTTCCGATGCCTACCGCGCGGAGTAAATAAATGTCAGTCTCGAAATACGTGTGTTTCAATAGCCGTCCTTTGATACCTTTCCCTAGTATATACCAATTGGCGCCGAGGATGGGATCGATACAATCGTAACCTTAGTCGAAGAACATCTTTCACCAAGAAGGTCTATAATCGCAGAAAGGATGATGTTTAGGTCATGTAAGCAAGTCGAAGGTCAAACCATAAGCGAGTACCTCCTGCAATTAAAAAAGCTGAGCAAGAATTGTAAGTTTTTAAGTAACGCCATGTTGAAGGAAAACTTACGCGACCAGTTCGTTTATGGGTTACAAAGCGAACGCATTCGGCAGCGAATGCTCACAGAGGACGACGAGCTCACGTTCAAACGCGTTACTGAGGTGGCGTTGTCGCTGGAGGCGGCCGTTCGAGACTCCAAGCCGGCAGCGGAAGCGACCGCACCGGACGCCTGCGGCGAGGCGGGGCCCGTATACGCGGTCGGCGTCGGTGCGGCGCGCCAGCGAGACGGCGCCGGCGGCAGCGGCGCGCGGGCTCGAGGCTCGCGCCGCGCCGGAGGCTTCCACAGTCCTCAGCGTCGAGGCTACGGCGACGGCGGCCGGGGAGGGTCGGCGTCAGCAGAAGGGCGATGTTACCGTTGTGACGGACGACACCCGGAGTGCTCGTTAATCGCTCATATCGCGAAAATGTGCCGTTTTAGAAAAGATCCCAAGAGAGTGCATCGAGTGCACACGGAGGCGGACGAGCGGGCGCCGACTGAGCTGAGCGATGCCGAGCCGGATACTAAGTGGACGGTTAAGGTAAAAGTTAACAATGTTTGGTTAACCATGGAGGGAGACCGAACGGTTAACGATCTTAACTTAGTAGTCATAGGCAATAATTTCAGCCCATCGTTGCTTGAGCGTAATTGGTTGAGAGCTTTCGGTATAAATTTTCCATGTATAAATGGTAACAAGAACATAAACTCGTTAGACCTTAAACTACGTAGTGAGGCTACAGCCGTGTGGCGGAGCCCGCGGCCCGCCGTGGCGGTCGAGCTGACGCGGCTGCAGTGCGAGGGCATCATAGCCGGTCGAGTGTAGCGACTGGGGCACGCCCGTGGTGCCTGTCAGCAAGAAAAATGGGGACGTACGGCTATGTGGCGATTTTAAAACAACGGTTAACCCGGTTTTAGTCGATGATAAGGACCCCATCCCGGTTATTGATGACATATTCTCGCCTCTTCAAGGCGGAAAATATTTAAGTAAATTCGACCTTAGTCAAGCGTACTTGCAAATCGAATTAGAGGAGGATTCGAGAGAGTCATGTACTATAGTGACGTTGCAAGGTATGTATTACTATTATAGGATCCCCAACAAAATAAAATGCGCGCTAAACAAGTTTCAAAAGTTAACGGATTTCAGAAATCTGAGGGACGTGTTGATCTCCCTATACGAACTCTTAGAGGTAGAAAAGGAGTTTACTTGGAGCACGGCGTGTGAGGCAGCATTTAGAAAGGGAAAAGTGTTACTAGCGAAGGCTCCCGTGCACGCGAACTTCGAAGGCGCGCGTGCGACGTCGGTGACGGCCGACGACGTGGCGCCGGGTGGCGTGGCCGCCGTGCACGCGCAGCGCGGCGCCGCTGGCCGCGAGCACGTCGTGCTGCACGCCTGGCACACACTCAACGCAGTCGAGTTGAATTATGCGCAGATTTGTCATTAGCGGCAATTTTCGGGTTGACGAAATTCCACGATTATATTTATGGTCGAAAATTCACCCTAGTCACGGATTCTAGATACGCTAGTCAACCATTGGCATCAATAGTTAGTGAAAAAAAAATGGCCGCGAGCGGACTTCGGCAGTATCTAATGTTAGGTGCATATATTTACGAAGTCAAATGTATACGCACACACCATAATTGTCGTGTAGATAATTTGTCGATAATACCGGTTCCAGAACTTCTAGGCGACGGAAAGGTATTTAAAAAATATATAGCCCAGCTGCACCGCGATTACTCCTTCGCCCTGGAGGGTTCTAACGAGCTAGCTATCGATAGCTATGCGGCTGCAGCTGCGCGCGCTGATTCGGCACCGGTGCCGGCGCCGGCGCAGGCCGAGCAGCGCAGCGCGCCCACGAGCCCCGCGACGCCGGCGGCGCGGTTGCGGTCCGCGAGCCGCGCGCGCCGTTCCCGCCACGACCCGACTTCCCTCGGCCTAAACGAAATCGCGTTTCACTACTAAAAGATTTGGCTTCAAAGTACTAAACCCATCAGTTTCACTTTAGATCATAAAATGTAACTTTATAGATATATAGGTTTGGTAATGTTACCACTTCGGCACATATTCTTGTTTGCCAAATATGCCAAATGTGTATGTATTAAATACCTTTGAAGTGCCTTTTTATAACAGTCGCTCTTGTATTAGTATAGTTATATGTTTAGTAACGTTTAGTTAAACTACCCAAGTAAACGAATGACGTTCATTACCGGGATTAGAACCGGCCTTCAGCGAGGCATACCTACGTAGGCAAAATTGGCCGTACATGTCTACGCAAAGTGTACCCGTTTTCATATCGTACGCTGTTCCCTTTACGATACGGTTCAAATTGCAGCTTGCAGTGGTAACCGGGTGATGTGTAAACAATTTTTTTTAAGTTGCGCCTTGTTAGCAGTAATTGCTAATGATTGTAATAAAGGCCTATAAGTTTAAGTTAGTTAGTCAAATGTAAAAGTTTTAGTTTCTCGTTCAAAAAAAATGCTCACACTTATAGAATCAGATTAAGAATGCTGTTTATTTATTGGATATAATGCATGTAAATTCTGTAAGTTGTCCTAAGTTAGCAACAAAATCCTGCGATTTGTATTTTATAACTCCATATGCAATTCACAGCTGAGGATGTAATATAAAAAACTATGAGGGGAGAATGCTGTATATTAATATATATGTGGGTACTCAGGTTTTCCGATGCCTACCGCACGGAGTAAATAAATGTCAGTCTCGAAATACGTGAGTTTCAATAGCCGTCCTTTGATACCTTTCCCTAGTATATACCACTTATGAGGCCCGTTGTAAGCGACCACGTTTCAGTGCCATATGTCATTGAGACACTGCGGAATATTGGATGAAAAGATGTGCCGTAGCTTCGAGCGTAAAGTGTCCGATTGTAATGGGAGTTGGTGCTACATGGGCATTACTGTCCAACTAAATATTTATGAAGTCGTCAAATTTTTTTACCACGAGGAAAGCAAGCACTGCCTACGGGCAACATGGTTTCGTAAAACTACACAACTATATAGTCCACTACCCCAACTATGGTCCAAAAGTAAACTCATCCGTTTTTATCCATACCGATTTCGTATTAGTGATTTTTTACGTTTTTATTTAAATTTGTGTTATTATATTGCCTGTCTTTAAGTTCACCCAGTGACCCATGAAAATAGCACCTGAGCAAGTAATATGAGAATTGATTTCCACCATAGTTGGGTGACGTAGGTCGATCACGTAACGCATTGTACGCGCGTCAGGTACGTCTTATCTTATCTTATCTTATCTAGGTGAGGGCCCTTTCGGATGCACTTCGACCCAGTGGGCTCTTTTGTGCATTTGCTCTCTCCTTTATACCTGCTCCCAGGCTTGCTCCATCATTTCCACAAAGCGGATGATGCAGTTCGCCGGGAGCACCTTGAATTCCTTTGGTTGCGGGTAACCGTTACCAAAGTAGTTCATTCTTTGTCTGGTACGTCACTTTTTATATGAAAAATTGACAGTAAAATTGTACCGACGCGCGTTCGGAACGTTACGTGATTACCAGTGACTATAGTTGTGTAGTTTTACGATTCCCTTTTTATCACTTATCCAAAATCATAAGTGATAAAATGGCAACCATTTTACGCCCGCTGCAGATCGTAAGCAGACACCCGGTGACGATTATTTATTGAGAGGATCCGTTAACTGTGTCAGGCTAGAGACTGATGCCGTTTCACTGTGTGGGGCTAGATACTGATGCAGTTGACTGTGTCAGACTAGAGACTGATGCAGTTGACTGTGTCAGGCTAGAGACTGATGCAGTTTGACTGTGTCAGGCTAGAGACTGATTCAGTTGACTGTGTCAGGCTAGAGACTGATGCAGTTGACTGTGTCAGGCTAGATACTGATGCAGTTGACTGTGTCAGACTTGATATTGATGCAGTTGACTGTGTTAGGCTAGAGACTGATGCCGTTTGACTGTGTCAGGCTAGAGACTGATGCAGTTGACTGTGTCAGACTTGATACTGATGCAGTTGACTGTGTTAGGCTAGAGACTGATGCCGTTTGACTGTGTCAGGCTCGAGACTAATGCAGTTCACTGTGTCAGGCTAAATACTGAAGCAATTGACTGGGTCAGGCTAGATACTGATGCAGTTTGACTGTGTCAGGCTAGAGATTGATGCAATTTGACTGTGTTAGGCTAGAGACTGATGCAGTTTGACTGTGTCAGGATAGTAACTGATGCAGTTTGACTGTGTCAGGCTAGAGACTGATGCAGTTTAACTGTGTCAGGCTAGAGACTGATGCAGTTCACTGTGTCAGGCTAGAGACTGATGCAGTTCACGGCACATCCTCGATAGCTCTGGTGAAATGACTTGTATCGCTATGTACATGGAACAAAACACCACATAATATATTTTACGTCATACCTGGCCATAAAGTAGGAATTACCGCACGCTATGCGTGCGGAAAACCCCACTTCCTGGCCAGATAGAAACGTAAAATTTTGTACTCACCACGGGCGGTAATAAAGAAAGCCTCAGAGCGCATATTTATCGTCCTTGCCTTCGGCTCGGGCGTCAAATACCTGCGATCTGAGACATTCTTTGTTTAACCGCCCTAGGTAAGTAATGTACTATTTCAACACACCTGCTCGTAAAGTAGGTCTTATTACAGCGTATTTACACTGATAATGCAGAATATTACCCATGCCGTGCCTTTTACATTAAATTATCGCACTAGTGCCTTTTCATTACATATCTTTTTAAATATTAGCAAAATAATGCAGAATATTACCCATGCCGTGACTTTTACATTACATTATCGCACTAGTGCCTTTTCATTACATATCTTTTAACATTTTCATTTTTTTTTTCCTCGCAAATGTGTTGAAAAACGTCGTATGAAACACGTGAGCATTGGTCATTACACTTCTCGTCTCCATTAAGCCTGAGCCGACTCGAGTGTAATGACCAACTTAGCACACTTGTATCATAATGTACTATTATGTATTTACACGCACTTGTTACAGTAACACCAAGGAATCCTTAATTATACATAACTTCTACGAGTAGTAGTTTACAATTTAACGAATCCCTTGAAGGATCTTTTAATTAAAAATCAGTCAGGATACGAAAATCTCTTAAACAACGAATTACCTTGGAATTAAGTTGTAAGAAATTCTCCAAATAGAAATTTAGCTCATTTTAGATTTCAGAGAAGTGGAATCGGACTAGGTAAAATAATACAAATATTGTATTTACTTTACCTTGGTTTAACAAATTTTTAGGGTTCCGTACTCAAAGAGTAAAACGGGACCCTATTACTAAGACTTTGCTGTCCGTCTGTCTGTATGTCTGTATGTCTGTCATGTACCAGTATGTCACCAGGCTGTATCACAAGAACTGTGATAGCTAGAGAGTTGAAATTTTCACAGATTATGTATTTCTGTTGCCGCTATAACAACAAATACTAAAAACAAAATAAAATAAATATATTTATTGATGATGTTACGGAACGGAAAGACAGACAGACAAACGATTCAACTTAGGCACACTTAATGTAAAGGCACAGAGTTCCACAGATGCACAGGTTGAAAACTTGAAATGTAAAAGACTTCAATTTCGAATAAATTGCACTCAATCGAAGCGGATATACGTAAGAAAAAAAAACCATTGTATTAGTTTTATCTCACGTTAAAATGACAAAAAATATTTATTATTTTTTCGATAAAATAACATAACAGTTAAACAGAATATTAAATTAGAAATTATATTTTGTAAAACAAGTATAGACTTAAACGCCAATTTTGTGGAGATAATTGCAAATGAATGACTTGCTCCATAGTAAACGCGCCGAGAATATATGCTGTGGCGTCATAGCATAAGCCCGTTTAATACTAGTGTAGAGCGATTTCGGGGGGTGCCGGCGCGTGCAGATTTCAAATGCGTATAACATCAGAAAAATAAATAATAAGAAAGTTTTAATGCTACAGTTGTTTTAATGCTGGATAATACTTTTGATTTTCGTAATAAAATAAAAATATGCAAGTTTCATATTAGGTAATAGACAGAAACAATTTTTTAATGCACTTTAGAAAAGGAAAGATTAGCTAAAACGCTGCTTGAGATAACGAGGAGATGCAGGATAATAAATAAGTATGTATATCATGAAAGTTACGCCTAAATCGGATTAGCAACCAGTTGAGTTCAGAACGGAAGTTAGATACATGGTTTATATTTGCGTAACCCCAATATGAATCTGATAGATATGTTTTGGATTCGCTCAAATTTGTTCAATTGCTTCTGTGAAAGATAGATATAGGAAAGGTCAGCATAATCTAGGACTGCAAGATGTAACGTTTGAGCGAGCGCAGTTTTCGTGGCGATGGGAAAAAAAACTAAACCTTCTCAAACAGCCACTCAAACACAACAATTACAATGTCAAAATAATTACTTTTGTGTATTTAAAACTTATTGAAGGGCCACGTGGCATTGTACTCTGTCATGCTACGAATGGGTATAGCCGTCTCTCTATTTCAATCGTAACTATTACAGTGCCTCCATAACAATCCAATTGCATGTGATCCCGTTACTTTCACACATTTAGCTACGCCCTAAGGCAAAACGAAACGCATGAAGCAAGCTGATTTACGTATCATTTTAATACTTCAAAAACGCAGTCCAAAATTGGAGTAGGTAAGTGTTAGAAATTCCGATGGAAAACCATGCGACAATTGACGTGGCGAGTAGTTGTGAACCCTATAGAACTTTCATGAGACCATTATTTCCTTACTTTGATCTAAAATACCTTGGCATCCAACCCGTCGCTGGAATGCATTATCCGTCACCTCGTTGATTTACATTCAGCACCTAACCGCGCCCTTGGGAATTCAAGTCGTCAAATTTACGTCATTAAATAATAATGATCGCTTTAGAAGTAACGTATGTACTTACTATTATAATAAACGCATCAATTATTATGAACAGTTCGTAGGTTCGTTATTCATTCTTATAAAATGCCGGATTGTCCAAGTAGACTCGGAGAGCTACTACCAAAAGTAGAGAAGGGTTCGTACAGTCAGCATCAAAAGTAACTACGCAATCGAAGACGTCAAAAGTTCTTATTCCCTTTTAATAAGGACATTTGACGTCATCGTTTGCGTAGCTGCTTTCGATGCTGACTGGACTACGCACTGTTACATATTAGTATGAATTGGTTTGTTAAAAAATATACAGTTACTACAACAGAAATAGTGGTTATAATAATATCACGCGCGATGTTGTTACTAACGAAAGTTTGAAATTAAAAGTAGTTAGTTTTCTAGTAACTAGAACTATAAAACATGTTAAAACTGCAGTTCTCCTCAGGTGAAAAGCAACTTAACAAAACTTTATCTTCCGAGCATCGTTTCCTGAGGTTTATTACTAAGGGTCGTGGTAATTTTTATGAAACAATCTCGTGGAGAGTTTGCGGACGTCCTATCCTGCCTGTAGAGCATTCTGAACCGTAGTCCAAAGAGCTCAGCAAATTTGTCATTTATTGACTTCGTGCTTCTTGGTTGCTTGCATTCTTGTTTTTCACTGATAACCAGGTTCCCTAGATTATAACGTCTTTCTTAGCAGTGGCCAAAGTCTTCGAGCTTTCTAGGTAGGATTTGGTTTTTGAACTTATCTAGGTTCGATGCATTAGTGCGATAAACTGTCGAAACCCCGATAAAAGATTATTCCAATGTATTAGGGACATTGCTAATGGACAAATTAATCAGCCTTATCAATACGTTCGTAACAAAATGATAAAATTACCCGGCACGCGTAAAGGTGGACTTCCGACGAGCGGCTCTATCGCAACGGCCGCAGCGTCTAAGCCGCTGCGTTACTGTCGCAGCGGCTGAGACGCAGATTGGCTTCCGAGCAGCGCGACTCCGGCATCAGTCACAGTTATTAGTCCATACCTGACGGCTGTGCGGTCGAGTTGATATATAGGAATAATCCGATCAATTCAAAAAATATTATTAGAAGAAGAAGAGGATGATATCATTCCAATTTCCCCCCAAATTTTGTCTTTTTTCGGCTGGTTTTTATAGCCCGTTTCACTTAAATTATATAATATTGCGTATTGCGACACTAAATTGATAAATATCTCATCTTGTTCATCCGTAAATACGTAAATTTTTTTGAAATTCTACTAAAATAACCTCAAAACCACGTGCGATCGCAGCGAACTGCGCGACAGTGCTTGCGCGAGCATTGCACGGCCGCTGCGGCCGTGCGTGACGCGGCGACACTGACGCTGCGCTCGACCGTTGCCTCATACATTTCCATACTGCATAATACTATCGCTCTATCGCCGCGTCACTGTCGCTGCGTTAGTGACGCCAGAGCCGCAGTACTCGGAAGTCTAGCTTAACCTATTTCACGACAGTGAGCGTTTCAAAAATCAAATACCATTTTCAACACAACTTCGTTCGAAATTACAAAGACACAGGCTTAGTAGTGATTAGGCAGCGCTCGCCCTGTAATCTTAGCAAATTCAAATCGTAAATCACACGTCACAGTACAAATCATCGTTAACGTCGACATTTGCGTAATATAACGCCCTCATCAAGCGTAACGGGCGGGCCTCGCATGGACTCGCAATGCGGTGTTGCTTACAACACGGTATTTCGAAAATTAACTTTATTAAAAAATATCTGAAAAAGGACAGCTGCTGTTACGGGCTACGTGAATGTGTATTACCTGAGCTGTACATGTTTTATCAGGAGTCAGTTGGCAGCATGGTGCATATTATGGTACTTTGTCTGAAAGAAGCAACAAAAATAAAACCTGAGGGCGTTTTTTTTTATCGAGATTTCTTAGCTGTCGATATGATTGTTAGCTATGTTTGTTGTGTCGGGGTATTTTTTATAAATGTTTAATTCATGTAGGTTATTCACTACTTTGTGCATGCGACTGTCGTAACTGGTAAAGTACATTTCTTTACGTCATACCTGGCCATAAAGTAGGCATTACCCCAAACCCCACTAACCCCACTTCCTGGCCAGATAGAGACGTAAAATTTTGTACTTACCACGGGCGGTAATAAAGAAAGCCTCAGAGCGCATATTTATCGCCCTTGCCTTCGGCTCGGGCGTCAAATACCTGCGATCTGAGACATTCTTTGTTTAACCGCCTAGGTAAGTAATGTACTATTATTACACTTGTGTGTAGAAAAAAGAGATTAGGCCCAAAACTGAACCCTGTTAGTGATCCGTGCTTCTAAATCTCGTGTACTTACTTGCTTGAATCAGTTCCGTTAATATTGTTTTCTGGGATTTCAGTAAATACGAATACGAGGTTTATGCCTTCAGTCCATAGACCGTATTGCTGCAGAATTTGCATTAGTACTAGTATAATTATTCATTACGCAATCAAATGCTTTAGCGAGGATATGTTATCTATTATAATTCTAAATGTTTTCAACATGTGATCGATACGAAAATTATTCAAATTCTTTATGTTATATAAAAACAATACCTACCTACTTAGAAAAGTTGAACAAAGCCTGACATTCTCATTTCAAAGTTCAATAACTCAAAACTGGCAGTACCAATTTTATTAAAACGTAGCTAAGAACTATCTTGATCACATCAGCTTTTAGACAAAAACATCGCATTCAGATCGGTTCATTCGTTTAGGAGCTACGATGCCACAGACAGACACAGATACACAGACAGGTCAAACTTATAGCACCCCTCTTTTCGCATCGCACATGCATGCAAAAACATGACGTTTAAAATGTCTAATGTTATGTTATGATAAACATTACGTTATGTAGGCTAGGTACCCAGTAACGTTCTTGATGAAGATCCCCGCTCGGGGCTACAATGGTTATCAACGTCGACGTACATACGCATCCTGCTGGTTGAAAATGATTATTTTGTAATTCTAATTATGTTCATGGCTCCGCGTTTAATGCTATAAGGGGACCAGCACAAAGGGCCGGAATCACAAAGGACGAGCTAAATAATGACGCAAATTTTTGGCATAATTTTAATTAAAGGCTAATTTGCGACATTCGCAAACCGGGACATTTTCCCGTTTGCGATATTTTTCCGTCATAGGCATTAGTTAGATGGCAGTCCTTACTGTAACGTCTTGTTTCATGTCTAAATTGATAATATATTATACAAGCAATAACATAAAATTCAACACGATCTCGCTGGTTCAGTGCAATGCAGTTGCGACGATAATTGGTTTTTATGGTACGTAGGTAGCCTTTAGATAACCTACAGATAGAGATAAGATACCTACCTACTCGTGGACGTGGAGTAGGCTTAGTTCCGCGGCTTTTGCAGCTAGTAAAATCAGTCAATTAACCGACGAGAAAACCGCGAGATTGGTCTACTTTAGCTACTTCCATAGCATTATGTCATATGGCATTTTACTATGGAGTAGCGCTGCTGACATTGGTGCTGTTTTTGTACTGCAGAAGTTGCTATTCGCGCAATTTATAAAGGGCTATTCGCGCAATTTATAAGATGGGACCTAGAGAGTCCCTTAGAGAAAAATTTAAACTAATTAATATACTGACAGTGTATTCTCAATACATTTATGAAAATATCATGTATGTTCATAAAAATATTGTTAACTTTAAAAGAAATTATGATATACATAATCTAAATACCAGAAATAAAGACAAGCTCGCAGTGCCCTATACTCGGCTGCAAAAAATAAACAAATCTTTCAAGGGTAACTGTATACGGTTCTATAATAAACTCCCAAGTAGTGTGACTAGTCTGACAATTAACAAACTTAAAAACTATCTGAAACTTAAACTAGTACGTAAAGCATATTACAGCATTAAATACTATATGAATGACAAAACTGTCTGGGAATGAATTGCTCTACGCATAATTAAAATTTACTACTTGTAACTGTATTAGCTATAATTAGTATGTTGTGTTAGTACCTAAGTAGTGTTTGTTATATTTGTTATTATTATTGCTTTTTTACATTGTATATTTGACATTTTGAAAGTGCTTAACTGTAAGCCTACTTGAAAGAATAAATTACTATTACTATTACTATGCATACGTCACAATATGTTAATACTTGTGTTTGCGTCATTTGTTATGTTATAGTTTAGTTACATCGTATGTAGACCTTTTCCCAGTAACCTAAGTTTATTTGCAGAGTAGAAAACTTTTTTGCTTTCAATACTATTTAATGGGGATTTATATGGACACATGACGGCTGACATGTGCCTAATAAAACACTTTATGACACATAAAACTGTTTTATTTACAAAATATTTACAGCTGCACTTAACCAATACATAAAGAATTTATTACACTTAGTACAGGTTATGAACAATTATTCTGTTTGAGAACATTCATATTACGTAGGTATCTGGTAAAACAATTCCATTTCTTACATAATTTTATGAGAAACAATTTATAAAAGTAATTTATTTACAAGTTCTACTTATCTTAAATTCTTGTACAATTAACAAACGTTAGTAAAATTAGGAATAATGGAGAATCATTTATTCTCCTTCAGCCATTGTTTCCTTCCTTATTCAGAAACTTGGTAGGATAATTAAATGAATCTTATTGAAACTTTTTTCTTGTAGATAAGGAATGTTAAAGTTATGAGTTAACAATCGTAAAGTAAAATTTTACAATACCATGAAAACTAAGTCAAGTGAAAGGAAACTCGAAACATTTATCAACAATAATACGAAAGCCATAATTTCAACACTGTCTTCAAAGGAAAAACAATACCCGGTTGTAACCACTCTATGTCGATATGACTATGTCGTCTTGCGAAGAATAAGTATTTCGGCTCACCTATTTCCGATCACTGATTATAATCGATCTAATTTACTTCAATGCAAGGATTTCAATTTTACGTTTCCTTGGTCTTCTTCTAAGTTGTCATTGATCCCGTCAGACTTTTTTGTAGCGTAGCTTTAAAACCGATCAGATTTTCCCCAACCCTTTAAACCAACACGGATTCTCATTTCAACAGATTCCTATTCGTAGAACGTTTTTCCATTTTTCTGTGATGATGAATTTTGTGATAACCTCCATAATATACATAGACTTGAACATTTCTAGAAAAAGGAATCAGTCGTATTGGGATTTGTTGAAATAAGAAGTTGTAAATATGAAAATATTTTGACTGGGCAATAATTTAAATCAATGATTGGCAACCGCCTTCTGAAAGTTTTCTACCATGCACCAAATGTATATTTAAGGATGACTCACGCTAGAACGGGCCGTGACCGGCCCGGGCCGTCTTCTCAGAAAAACGACGGCGTTTTTTCGCGGCAAAGGCATACCTAAGCCGCGAAAAAACGCCGTCGTTTTTCTGAGAAAACTGTCCGGGCCGGACACGGCCCTTTCTATTTAGCGTGAGTCATCCTTCAATCTGCTTTGAATACCAAAACTTACCTATGCATTACCCAGATGTCTTGATGTAGTTAAGAAGAAGTAGCAACTATTTTACGGCAAAAAATTTCAGCTGTACATAGTAATAATACTAAGTAATGTACCTAGTGAAACCTACGTGATACTTACTGTAATTCGTTTCTTTAATATCAGTTTCTCGTAATCTCTAGATAGTTGTTAAAAAGTTTAAGAATGTTATGCCTTTACAACATTCGGGTAACTGGTCATCTTGTGACGCATTTTCTTGGGAAATTGTGTAAGGATACTACTTTAAACATTAGGGCGAGAATTGTTTTTAGGTTTTGGTATAGTGTAGCGAACAAGGGTGCTCTGTCACTGAATGCGAATACCAGCAAGATGATTGGGTAGTGTGGATAGAGTTTCGTACCGCTGCTCTGCATGGCTGCCGGCCGCTCGCCGCTCACCACGTGGACTACCACCGATGCCGAATCTGTCAAAGAAAAACAATACTTTAATACGATTTAACATAGGTATAACATTTTATGCACATAAGTACTTATTAGGAAATGACGTAAGATTATTGCATGCTCATCGAAACTCGACCACAAGGAGTGGAGTGAGTGTTAGGAAGGAGGGGAGGAATTTTTGTTAGTTGGTTACCTGTGTAGTTGATACGAGATACGAGTATATTATTAGCCTTGTAAATAAACATAATTCAATAACATAAAATATTTCTATCCATCATACATTGGGCCTGGCCTCATGTCTGCGTTGCAGCACCGCAACGCAAAACTTTAATCCCCGTTTAGTACCGAGAAACCCGGGTTTAGCGGCGCGCGTGCCGCAAAATTTTGTGTTGCGGCGCCGCACCCGGGCCGGCCACACATTACGGCCACTAGTGACCGCCACTGAACGTGGCCACTAGTAGCTAAATGTGCGGCCGCTCTTATGTAATCGTGTAGCCATTACTAGTTAATTTGCTAATTAAAGTTATGGGCTAGCAGAATTACAAAATGGCTGCACGTGACATGAAGTTCATATATTCATTCATTCATATCAGCCGAAAGACGTCCACTGCTGGTCATAGGCCTCCCCCAAAGAGTTCCAAAGTAACCGGTCCTGCGCCACCCGCATCCAGCCGACTCCCGCGACCTTTACCAGGTCATCAGTCAACCTTCGCCGGAGATTCTTCGCACCCCTGACCCCGCTGGTATCCTAGCCTATCTCTAGGGTCTCTAACTATCATCAGGGGGTATATGCCATAATCGCCTCGCTTGGCATGCGGGTTGGCGATCGCAGTATTTCCACCGCACTCCATAAAGTTCGCACATAAAGTTCGCTCAATTGTAAATGGAATCGAACATTCTACAAATTCACCTGGGCCTACCTCGCTTTAATCTTTTCTGTAATGGTGAACTCCTACTACATTATACCGATTTTTCGTCATCATTTAATACCCATTAATGTTACAGCCTTGGCACGGAGGATTACTAACGCAAAAACTACTATTTTCATGAATCTTTCGAGGTCACAGGATCGCCCGAAGTAATTCTGATGTTTCCGTTCATCAACAAAAGAGAACCGATCATGGAAACCCCGAGCTTACGGCCGCACTACAATAAAACCAGTCATGTGAAAAAACCACCGTTTCCTCGGTTAGTTTTGGGGGTCGGGCCTCGTTTCAGCTCACCTCTTCCACAATACAATCACTTTGTTATGTAGGAGATATAATCAGAAACTACTTTTTCTGACTCTAACTATATCGATAAGCGAAGACCAGCGCTGACAGCGATGCCAGCATTATGCTGAGATAGAGCCGTTTCGTGACAAACGCTGTGTGTTGTTTGTCTCGAATAAATGTTTCTTTCTTTATTTTCTTTCGAAGTTTACTTTTTCTACATTTTATTATAATGTGATGACTGAGTATTTAAATCATCAATACTTCAATGTCATTCTCATGCCATACTTATAATAAATAATCATATAGTTTTTTTTTTTCTGTTAGTTATTTGAAAATAATTGCCAATATTGCGAATTACGAACTTTCAAAGACTAAAATTACGATTTACACGAATAATAAATGGTTAATTCAAACATGTTGGAACCAGGAAGGGAGTCGAGCGGGCGCGAAAAAGACAAATGGTTTTCGCGCAATTATGGACAGAGATTAGTGACGGTCTCAAAAGAAAAATATCCTGTAGCTGAATTGCGACCTTTTTTTAACAAATCATTTCTAGTATTGGGGGCAGGCTCTTCAAGTGAACTCTCGTAGAATTAATATTTTTGATTTTATATATTTATTAATTAAATACCTCCTAAGGGTGGATTGCAAAAAAAATGTACATAATTAAGGGCCTTAATCTAATCTATGCTTTAACTTTTTTCCATTGTGTAACGAAAGTTACCCATATAAAATGTATGGGTAATTGCCGTTACACAATAAAAAAAAGTAAAGCGTAGATTAGATTAAGGCTCTTAACTATGTACATTTTTTTTGCAACTCACCCCTAAGCTTCCTGAGTCGTGGATGTTTTCTATGTATTTAAGTATGTATTTCTCTATATACGTATCTATATCGTCGTCTAGTTCCCATAGTTTGCTTTGCTTAGTTTGGGACTAGTTTGATTTGTGTAAGATTGTCCGCAAATATTTATTTATTTATATTTATAAGCCCTTTTAGGATTACTCGTTACTTCTATCGACTTAATTAAACTTGACTTTAAGGTTTGAAATAGCGAAAACGTCTTATACCCCTCTACTCCCTCCCCACCCTTCTCCTCCCCTCGTCGTCAAGTACCCATAGTACAAGCTTTAATTAGTTTCGGACTAGGTCGATTTGTGTAAGATTGTCCCCAAATGTTTATTTATTATTTATTCATTTATATACTGTCAGACTGTCACCAATTCCATTATACGATTATTTTCCTCGGATTTTTTACGCTGTTAGATACAATTTAACATTTTCTGCCTGGGGTCACATTCTAGTCCTTACGATACCTGTGTACATCTACGATTATAACGGATTATGTAAATAGAATTGCTATTAGAGGGGTAATGATAATGACGTAACGTTCCGAACGCGCGTTAGTACAATCCAACTGTCATTTTCCATATAACATTTGACATTTAGATCTACCTAACGTGCGTACAACGCGTTACGTGATCGACCTGAGGGGTAATCACGTTGAACTGATGTAAGGTTGGAGATGAATAAAAGGCGAGCTTCAGGAATAGAATGAACGCTTTATTGGGAGCTACAAGAGTATATATAGGTTTAACATATATGGATGTGTGTGTGTACTGAATGAAGGCCATTGCAGGTGCACCGCTGGTGTCCATTACATAAAGGAAGAGCTAGATAGGTACTGTTACATGGTCTCAGGTTTTATATGCAATAAAATAGGTTCTTTGATTAAAGCATATTGAGGTCATATGCCGTCACACATGCCACCCATACCGCAACGTAACGTTCCGGACGCGCGTTAGGACAATCCAACTGTCATTTTTCCATATACCTTTAATTCTACCAAACGTTCGTACAATGAGTTACGTGTTCGACCAGCTGCTGATTTTGTAATAGAGGTACTAGACTTGTGATAATTTGACAAGCATTTGTTTCAAATTCTTTATCGGTAAACGATTTTACCGATCAAAAAAAACTGTCAACTACGCTACGCATTTCGTGTAACGGGCTTGACATATTTCAAATTAAGTGCTTTTTTGATGTAACACGACTTGCTGGTCGGACTCTAAGGTAAAAGTACGTTTCACCTAACGCTTAATTAAGACCTCGATGTACGTTTTTTTATAAGGTCTGCGAATTTCATAGGGCTATGTACAAAAGTACATTTGTAATTTAGATACATTTGTCATCATTTAAATGTACCTAGAAATTAATAACATACTTATAGATATACTATAATAATAATAAATAATAATAAAATGTATGGGATTTGGGCGTTGCGAGGTGCTCAAACTTTAGTTTGTTAAAGGATGACTCACGCTAGAACGGGCCGTGGCCGGCCAGGGCCGTACCCGTCCCGGGCCGTTTTCTAAGAAAAACGACGGCGTTTTTGCGCTGTCGAGCCATACCCAAGCCCGTCCGAGTCACGGCTGAAGCTCGGAAGCGGCTCGGTGTCAGCACGGCCCGGCCGTGGGTCAGCTGGGTTGGTTCATTGGCTCAGTGGACGTGGCGCAAGCAACATCTCCTGCCAGCATCTCCTGATGATGCCTCGTAGAGAGGCGAAACTCGTGTCGAGGTTTTTTTCATTATTGGTGGTGGTTTGCTGTAACTATTTGCATATTTATACGCAAATAGTTGCATTTGATCTCCGCTGATCGACCAGCACGTTTTTAGCGGAATAGCAAAGGAATATTGCTCTCTTAATGTATCTGCATATATTTTTATGCGTGTAAAGTATTAAAACACCATACATAGGTTTTATGTATTTCATAAAACTAATAAATAAAATCTCGTGGGAAATATTTTCCTTCGGACCGATATGAATATCCGGCTTTGACTAAGTTGAACTTTTCATCACTCTCCAATAAGGTAAGAAGATTTTTTTTCCCACAAGGTGCAAAATAAACTTTTGTAGCGGTCAGAAGTACCTATAATGTTCCCACAAATTTGATACTCCCAAATAACACTGAAATTCTAACGTAATCACGAAAATATCACTTATTAGGCTATAACTTGTAAAGAACATAAAACAACTCAAAATATATCCATAAAACTACTTGAAATAAAACTACCGGACTATTTAATTCAAAAACATGGGAAATGTATTAAAAAAATAAAAAAGTTATAACAGAATATGATAAGCATCAAATTAACAATAATTAATCATATTGTTATTGCACTAAATATATGGTTTCAAAATAAAGTAAAAAAATCGTACATGTATATTTAGCGTCGTACAATTTTTCCGTAGGCGGGCAGTTGTGCGTTAAATGTTTGGTAGCGCTGACCTTTACAAGAACGTTCAAAAAATAATACACTTGAATATCGACCTAATTGGTAACGAAATATGGTTGATATTTTAAGGACCATCAAATAGTAGCATGGCTGAGGCCAACGTGGTTTCGGTATCAGGTACTACGGGTACGTTTCACCGGACGCCCGTTCGGTGAATTGGACAAGGAAATTATGTGGAACCTATCACGCGAACAGAATTTAAGAAATATTGTTTATATCGTATTAATTATGTTATAATTACAAACTTTAAATTTTTACAAGGAATAAGAACCTATTGCGAAACTATAAATACAAACGGCTCTTGCTACTATTATTGTAAAATATGTGTTATGTTTTTTTTTTCAATAGTCTTGCCAAATAGCTTATTTGAACGGCAAAAGTCTTGAAAATTATTTACATCAAACACAGTTTTGCAGAAATCTACCTTGATAATCAATGTTCGGTAAATGCTCATTGAATTTGCTATACTTTTAGTTATTTGAAAAGCGAATTAGTTTAAATAAAGTACATTGTGATACAAGTGTGCTATGTTGATCATTACATCAGAGGCAGAATTGTCACGCGAACCGCAGGTGAGCGTGATAATAGAGCCGAGGATGTAAGTATCAAAGCTCAAGCGTGTCATACGACGTTTTGAACACATTTGCGAGGAATTTTTTTTTTTTCATAAAATGAAAATGTTACAGGCTCCTAAGTTGTTTCCTTTAGTTATTGATGACAACAGGTTTTTACTCACATACATTTACTTGTATATCTCCAAGAATGTACAGTGGCGTCAATTCTATTTCTCATTTTTGTATTCACCACGAGTCATAATTTTTAATAATAACCAAACACGCATCATCAATGTTTACAAATATTTGTGAAATTACTTGTAATGGCACGCAACTATTTTTTTTTCGTGAAGTTTGCGCAGTGCGCCCGCAGCGAGGCTTAGATGAAATCTCTAAACAGCCAATACAAAATAAAATAAATATTTTCTTATTCAATATAAATTCATGTAAAATGTTATCAAAAGTAAATTGTTTTACTAAATGAAACGTTTCTATATCATATCTAAGAAGAAATAATCAATTAATTCACAAGAGGGATTTAATCTTAGAATAATAACGCCTAGAAACGCAGTTCACGCGCAACGGTGAGGCCACCAAAACTCGGCCATAAATGGCCCAGTACGCCGATCAGTGGAACAAAATTGGTGCCTTTGTGTGCGTATTGGCGCGTGTAAATACGAGTTGATCACAACTACATGAATCCGTTTTATGCCTCACGCTTGTCGCGTCGGCCGTATGAAACTATCCTTCTATGCGTTATTATTCTAAGGATTTAATTTGTTTAGTCGAGTAAGAATCCATTTGCCGAGAATTAAAAACAAACCTGTATAACCCGGTCAATTTAAAAAGGCGCCGAGTCCATACATACACCTTGCTGCAAGGTGCCAACGTGTCGTAATCGGGATATAAACATAATTACACGAGTGTCGTAATGTTATAAAACACGCGTGTTTAATACCCAGGATTATGAGACTAAAAGCGGCACAATAAGAGGCACGTTACGAGAAAATGTGTTGAAAAATAGTTTATGATCAACCTGTAAATAAATAATCTCAACAATATACGGTTTCCCTGATTCCGGACGCTGTTCGTAGAAACCTTCAAGTCAAAACGAGAGTAGACCCATCACCGAATCCTCATTATTCAAATATGACTGCACTAAATGAACTTGTTTTTACAAATAACAAAAACCAATTAAATAATCCGCAAAACCCAATTTTTATTCATAAATTCGCCTCTAAATGGTTTTATGACCTTAAGAAGTTCACTCAATTTCTTACCGATTTTCGTAATACCATACAAAATGGCGATCGACTGGCTAGATTAATTACCGCGGCCCCATTGAGGTCCAAAATGGCCGTTTCTTCCGCGTAGTGGAAGGGATAGGTATAATAGTGGGGCAAAATATCACAACGTAATATTAGCTGTACTACTCGACTTACAGCTTAAAATAGGGTCAATTCGGCGATACGGCAGATCCGGTGAAGGGTACTTTTACCTTATAGATCACCCAGTTCAAAATGTTATTCCTACCTGCGTAAAAAACATAACAAAAACGAATAAGTACGCAAATAAAATGAATTCGGTGCTTCCTCGTGAACTGAATGGTCTAGCTGTACTTTGTCTATACTCTTTAAATAGATTTTCCATAACATTATTTATTTACACTTAAGGAGTACCAACAGCTGCAAAAACATGATATTATAAGTCTTACATAATAATACAAAACCAATTAAAGGAACTCGCATATAGATTATGTTTAGGTTCTTACCATGTAGGCCGATAAGTTAGGTTAAGTAATTAAGCAACTGTGTGTGTCCCTCCGCCATGAATAGGTGACCTTTGCCATTTATACTTTATTACCACTATTTGGCGTTTGAGATGTTTTCAACGCCGACGTCTAGCCGCAAATTATATGACTCACGCCCACGAATGACGTTTTTTCTGAGAAAGTCTATAAGTACGAGGTTAATGTATTTTTTCAGAATACGCAATAACATTTTATAATATGAATGTTACAATGTATTTATTACTAATTGAAACAGTAATAACTGTGGCAGCTGAAAATACAAAGGGAATATTAACGTAAAGAATTACCAGCCCAATGCCAAGTAGTTCAATATTATATTCAAGAAAGGCTAAATTCGCGAAATCCAGTATTCGGTACAAATTACGACCAAGTGTACGAAAGTCGATTAAAGACTTACTTCTGGGGCTTAATTTTACGATTATTGTTAATTTTATCCTCGCTTACTAAGGATTTCATTTCATCTTTATTCATTTAATTGCTGGAATTTTCACAGTCCAGTTATATTATGATTTACGTTTTAAAGTATTTAACAATTGATAATAATGATCACGTTTAAGTACAAGGGAGGAAAGCATTGTTTTAACTTGTGTAATCAAATTAATGTTAACGGTGAAACGATATTTAAATTGAAGGGAAAGGTCGAGGTCTGACGATTTCCAAATACCCCTAAACTTGGGCGAGGCGTGTTGTTTTTTGCTTCGTTAAAAAACTTATTATAACAAATTAATTCTAAAAATAATACGTTGAATTTCAATGGCCTACGGGTGAATCCTATCGATTTTAGGATTATTTCAAAGCTTTTATTAGGCAATTAATCTATCTAAAAGCAATTTCTTCTTTTGTAAAGCTAAATTAAAGTACTTACGTGGAATAAAAGAGATTTCAATAATACTCGACACTTAGTAGGTATGGCTACATTAAAATTGACATTCCTTTGATTTTGCAATAGTGCTCAAGTCTCAAAGGGCAACGTATTAACAAAGTAAATTGGATTGTGTAACTTGCACCAGCACCTCGTCTGCTTTTACGGCTCTGTTGACCTCACTTAAGACGAATATAGTCCCTCGGCCTTGCGTATGAGAAAGTGCCGTGTTACCTCCCCAAGCCGAGAGTAAAAATATTCCTGTTAAATCAAAGTACGTACTTTACTGCCTTTCTTGCTGCGATTCAATTACGAGTGTTGTAAGACTAGACCTCGCTTGTGTGTTTGTAAATAGTTAGATGGATAGGAGGGTAACCTGGCCCCGTAGCATGGATGGCCTTATCACGCGATAAGTGATAGGATAAGCGCGTCGTCTCATTCTATCGAACGGTGTCAGCCAGGGACGGCAGCTCTATCCTATCACTTATCGCGTGATAAGGCCATCCATGCTACGGGGCCTGATGCGACGTTTATCACACACCAATTTGAAATTTCCAAATTATTATCATCGCACTTATTCCTAGGGCCAATTTTTCTAGCGTATACAAGGATCAAGGAAAGTGTCTCATTCGCCGCCCTATAAAGCCAAAACGTAAGTGAGGAAACTGTTTATATTATTCAAAAATAATTGACGCAGCTGACAAGTCTGCAACTTTTTTTCTGGTGCTAAGGAAGGTTATTCCTGTCACCAAAAAAAGAATCAGGCACTTCTATAATCATCCATTCCCCATTTTAATGTTATATATATACATATAACGTTTATTGTTTTCATAAATATAATAATTATAACTAATTAGTGAGCACAATGGAAAGTTGAGTACGTAAGAGTAAATTAATAGGTAATAATTACCAATGAACGGAAATGTCTCTTATTTTTGTCGTGTAGTATATATAAGAATGTTATTTTTGTCCTAAAGTATTTGGTTTGTAATCTTGTATCATTCGTCTTTAGCTGTTTCAGTACTACCTCTACTGAATAAAGCTGCTACTCTGTCTCCACATATAACCTCATGCATACCACGTCATGACAAGCTATGTAATCCACAACTTGTTTCATTATTCACTCACGTAACTCACACTTTCATAAACATACCAAGTTGCATAAAAAGAGTGATGACTATCTTAGAACAAGCGGTTTGCCAAGAGCTGTCTAGCTTTAAAAAAAATATCATGTTTGGCTACGTTGAGCAAAGAAGACCAGATATGCAGCGCCATGCCACGAAAGTAAGTATGTAAATCAGAAGGCTATGGGGAGTGGTGATGGCATACTGCGCATGAGAGTCACGCACGGCCCTCGGCCTTGAGCCTAACCTATGGATAAGAATAAGTATTGAACGGCGCTTGACGCATACATATTATACTTCCCATGATTAAGTGGCAATGTTATATTACTGGACGCCCTTCTGCGTCGAGGAATCGATGGACATGAGTATACTTCTGATCGGAGCGGGCGCGCACGTGTTATTCCCGGAATCCCACGATGTGCCTCACACAATGAGCCACCGGGTTGTACGCTGTCTCCACGCAGCTTGCTCCGCATAGGTCACGCCTAGTACTTTATCGAGAAAACGTGGTGAACGCCGGCTTGTGAACATGAATAAACCGTGGTGAGTTGTTTTAGAAGTTTTAGCAATATTTTGCTATAGACCATCACATGGTTACAATCCTAGTAGGTCTACTAGAAGCTTCGTCAACGTACATAGAGACCCACGGCGCTAATGCACGTGCCTCGCTCTGTCCACGGTGATGCTACCGTATTGTACGTAATTCACGCGTAAATTACGCGTAGATCATCGAGGAAGCGTTGGAAAATTTACGATGCATTCCTTAATCCCAACGACATTCATGGAAACTCGAATAAACCAAAGGTGGTCATGATTTTCGCAGCAGTGCAGTTTTGTCAAAAAAATAGACTAAGTTGAAAAGTATTCTGACCGGAGCTGCTGGGCGTGCACGGATAATTCCCGGAGACCCACGGCGCTGCGCACGTGATGAACAGCCGTGTGTGCGAGTATGCTTTTCTGTCCAGCCTAATGCTACCACGGTGTACGTATTTCACGCGTAATAGATCATCGAGAAAACGTTGGAAAAATTACGAGGCATTTCTCAATTCGGGAGCCCGGATAAGCCAAAGAAAGTGGAGATTGCAGATTTTACAATATTTTTCTAGAAGTTCAAGAGAATACTGACCAGAGCTGCTAGGCGCGCATGTATAGTTGCCAGAGTCTCGTGGCGCGGCGCGTGCGATGAGCAGCCGGCTCGTGCGAGTGCGCTGCTCTGTCTCTACGCTGATGCCGCCACGCTGTGCATAGTTCACTACGTGTGTCCCGCGGTACCAATAGATGAAGCTGAAACAGAATATACTTTGAAGACTCTCAAATATTGTTAGATAATGTTTACGCTACCGTTAATTTTGGCCAAGCGGCGGGAAATTTCTACTGCAGATCAAGACAGCGATGGAACGTTAAAAAAATCTATATTATTATTCTTTACGTATTCATAAAATTTAACAAGCCTATGGTACTAAGTTCTTATTGTATCAGTTCAAATGCACAGGAAACTGTTTTTAGAAGCCGGCAATTCATGATTTATTTACAAAGCTACTCTGAAAGTCAGGACTAGTGCATTTAGGTAGTTAAGGAAGGCGTAAATCAATAACTTAATTTAAAGTGTTTACAAAGTTCAGTAATTCGGTTGGATCTTTACTAGTATTTATTACCTATTGCATGTAAATGTTCACATACAAACTGATGTACTTGATTAAATAAATGATTTGCTAGTATTTTTAGCCATTATAATTAAAACAGTAACAGCCAGAATAGCCAAATATATCGTACGACACCCTTATTCTTACATTAATAAAGACGTGTACCTGTAAATATTTGGCTACTTTGGCTGCTATTAACTGATGCTGACTGTACTACGAATAGGAAAAGGCAGTAGTCCTCACGATCACCCAATGCGAGTCTTCTTCATATTAGTTACATAGATAAAGAACCCTTTACCTATGGAAGATGAAGATAGAATAGGAAAATGTATTTTATTCCTGGTGAATTCTGAAATTAGGCTCAAGGTCAATGAGACGCCATTTTTAACACTTGTAGAAACTTATAAGGTCATTAGTCCCCAATTAACAAGGGTCCCTTTCTCGGGCATAGCCAGAACATTAAGTATTAATGTCTTAACTATATGCATATTTTATGGTACGAATTTATTATACCTACTCGAGAATAGTCGAGAAGTAGAATAGGTAAGCAGTTTGTTATTAGTTCCAAACTGTGGCATTTCAACTTAATCGAATAAGTCTCAAAGATAATAATTCTCACTTTGTGTGATGGATAGTTGAAATTGAGATAAGAATAAATTTACAGAGAGTAGGTATAGTAGTATATAGGTACATGGTGTGACTGTAATGTCGCATGGTTATGGCCTGAGAGATAGAGAGAGCTGAGTAAGAAACTGGAATAACGATCGGAAATGAAAAATCTCCTCTCACTCTCCACATTGAATCCAACTTGAAGGAGGATTTTGTTAATGAGATTATAAGCACATCAAATATCAATTACTTATACTTCTCCCATTAAAAGTCTGAAATCATCAATCTGATACCTATTTAGTTATATTAAACATTGTTTTCAATTGCTTATATTCATCATAATTCGTTTGGCACTTTTCTCCAAGAAATACAAATACATTGCCATATGTCACATCAAGCACGTAAAACTTGCCGTTTGCGGTTCTACGAATTTAAATCCAGGTACGAGAACGTCAAGTAGATTTAAAGCTTTGTGGATTTAAAATTATTCTCCATTCGGGTTTTTCATTCATAATTCAACATGAATCTTGAAATTGTACGTACATATACATCTTCATCTTCCATAGATAAAGTCCCCTACCCACATTGGGCCATCGTGGGGAATACTGCCTATTTCCTGTCATTCTTGAGAGATGGCCTGTGACATGCATTGGGTTGTTTATAGGCTGATGCTGACGAACCCTTAAATATTAATGATTTGTGCGATTTTTAATACTTAACTTGGTCGTAGTTATTTTCTGTAATTTAATAAATATTAATCATGAAGAGTATTCATATAATTACTAACTGCTTTTTTTATCTACTAAAATACGACCTGAAACACGCCATCATTTACATTTTTTAAATCTCATATTAGACAAAGGCTAAACAATTTAATAATTTATTCTCATCAGTAGGCAACCACCACCACCGCGCGGACGACCCGTAATTGATCCATCGGAAAGCTCAATGTTATTAAGCCCCGTCACCCCGCAAGAAAATTTTAAATCAATTAAGCATTTCAAAAACAAAAGCAAAAAGTTGAAATTTGGCGACCAGCTGGGTAATTGTGTGTATACAAAAGAAACAGGAAAAAAAAAACGGGAAATTTTAAGTATTACCTATTTATTATTATTTATATTTGTTACCTCAGTACAACATGATTTATAAACCGATTTGAAAAAATCATTTTTTTCTTGTTAGGGACTTCCAATTCTTCCAAAGTGATGGGAATATTGTAATCAGGTCAGGGCCAGGTTCAGCATTAGGGGCTGGGTGACGGGGTTCTGGAGAGATCAAGGGACATCTATAAATATTTTACGCACGCCTATAGGCTTTGGGTAATTCGTAATGCATTAACATTTGAGAAAAACCATTTGGTGAAGTAGAACTGATTTAGTGTGGAGTCCTGAAGTAATAAGAATTGAGATATAAATGGGTGCCAAGTTCAGAAGATAATCCTAAAATAAAATGTAGGTATTCTTAAGAACACGCAATTTCTAATTTTTTCAACTACAACAATGTTTGCTATTTAAAAATATAACTTCTTCAATTTGAACACTTGAATTATTTACACAAAGCAGATAAATTAGGATAAATAATTGATGCTCAAGATTGGACTTGGCTAGTTTTTACATACAAGATATCTGATATTTGTCTAATCAACTTATCATCTTTATGTCGTACGTAAGTACCTAACTGTTTATATATGGTAAGGTAATATCTTTCTCTTCGAAAAATATGGCTTGCTAGTAAAAACTAGCAACTAAGTTATCTGCTTTGTTTAAATAATTCAAGTGTTCAAATTTAAGAAGTTTTATTTTTATATAGCAAACATTGTTGTAGTATAAAAAATAAGAAATTGCATGTTCTTAAGAATACCTACGTTTTATATTTGGATTATCTACTGAACTTGGCACTCTTTAGATCTCAATTCTTTTGTCGTCCAAGTTGACAACCACGCATATTCTTAATATTGAACTTGGCTCCCATTTTCACATTTATAATGTTTTTGGTGGGATTATTATTACCGTATTCCTACTATTCTCTAGAGATGATCTCTGATTTAACTATTAATCCAGGCAAAAGGCGTAGCAAGCGTGTTTTCAGTAATAAAATAATGGATGCTTACTGTGAATACACTGATAGGTATGCGATATTGGGGAAATCAGCAATTTTACACTTCTGTGGTGAGACTCGACTATAGGAATTGTAAAACTGACAGTGTTTAAAATGACCGCAGGCATCATTATGTTTTGCAAAACGTGCTAGAATTATGAGCCCACACAATATTATAGGAGTATCGCTAATAAGAATAAGAATAAGAATAACTTTATTACACAAAAAGACACTGTTACATAGGTAATAGGAAAGCGATATCTGGTGAGTCCCAAACTAGGCTGAGCCTGTATCTTGGAACTCATGGAGTTATCAGTTACATCTGTTATCTATAATTATAATGAGTAATGAGCCACAAGAGAGAAGTTGTGTTATAAAAAAGAAAGTTTATAAACTGTGCCAAACATTATTTTAAAGTATTAAACCGAAAACTTAATAAATATATTTGTACTCAAAATTTTAAAAGTTCCTAGTAGGTAATTTATTTGTAAAACAGGTAGGCAAGCGAGTTTCTGTGTGATTGTGCGTGTATGTGTGTGTATGTGTGTATAAGTGTATGGATATTAGAGCGAGTAACATACCTACTAAATAAGTGTGAGACTCCTAGATACATGGTTGTAGGAAACTTAATGTACTGTAATGCTTCAAAACGTAATTTTGAAGTAGATTTAATTTTAATTATATTTTTTTAATTACATTTTGTTATGATCATTTAATTTTATTTTATATCCACGTAGCTAACTATAATTATAAAATCGGATTTAAATCGCACAAACAAAAGGGCATTAATGCACTCTGGATGAATTATTCGCTAATGCTGGATTTAGGATGCGTATCCACCACAGATATGCTAAGCCGTGTTTGTGTTTCCATACCAGTGACATCTAGCTAGCTTGACAGACAGCTTAGCAACATCTCTGGTAGACGGGCAGCTTTAGTTAAAACGAACTAACGGGCATTCTACTACTTTAATTTGGCGTTTACACCAACTTACGATTACAGACAGATTAAAGTTTAATATGGCGCCGTTAGTTGTCATTCGATAGAAACTTGTCAAACTTTCCATACATTCCGATTTTAACGAACAGCGCTTACTATAACAGACGTACGAAGACGAGTAAGGGTGTAGGTACTGTTATTTGTCAAAATATTCGTGTTTCATTTTTTTGGCGCATACGGCGAATTAAAGTCTCATTCATGTATAGGTACAGGATGGGGCAACATTTTTTGCAATTTTGAAACTTTGACGAAAGTACAACCATAAAAGTTAATCCCTGAGCATTTAATTTTTGTGACTAACATCTAATGCAATCTCGTCGCTGGCACTCCTGCAAACGACTATGCAAATTTTGGAAAACTCGCTGACACATCCTGCGAGGGATCTCGGCTATCTCATCGCGGATGTTTTGCTTGAGTTCGGATATTGTCTTCGGTTTTTTAACATAGAATTCGACTTTATAAGTGAGACCCGGGCTTCCTCCTAAAGAAGCAGCCAACTGTTACGTACAAATTGTTGTTATTATAAAACTGTTTTACACAAAAAGCTCGTTCTTGACCAGTAAACCGCTCCAATGCAATGAAAACTGCGTAAAGTCGTGTCAAATTTCCCACCACTCCAATTTAATTTATTATTTTTCAAGATATTCAGTGTTGCTATTTACAAAAATTTATGGCCCACCCTGTATATGCCTCGAAGATTTAAAAAGTAATGAACCGACCGGAAGTCCCCCGTTTATCTGACGAAACATACTGTTTTTGACATTGTGCTACTATTGTGTCTATAATAGTTCCTAACAAAAGATAAAAATCTGCATAACGTGACAGGTGGGCAATTACGGAACGTAGCCCGACACTCACATGACCGATTTTTAAATATTTACTTTAAAACTATATACTAATAATAAAAAGAGGAAAAGTCTACGAGTACCCTGAGAACTTTACGGTTTCGCTCTATGAAAACACAACAATATATCGATATCAGCCATATTTTTACACCAATAAATAGGTTGGGTAATTTGACTAAATATTCATTAATAATTCACCTAAATTTAATACCGATACTGTAAAAAATAATGAAAAGTAATCTTCATAAATTCCGTAAAAATCAGGCGAAAATGGTATAAACTTTCTTTACTTTATAATTGACTACGTCTATATGCGTTCTTTGGGATACGCGCATAATCCACTTATTTTTGTTAATGAATAAACCTTTCTATAGGCCAGATGAAATTCAATATTATCTCAAGGTCGTAAAATATTTAATTAAAATGTCGTTATTTCCTGACGCATATATTTTTGGATTCAGGTAGTAAGTCTCCAAATTTGTGTACTCAAACATGTTTTCATTATAAATTACTGATAGCATTTTTGCTTGCGGGTTAATTTTTTTTCCAAACTTCCGGTCCATAGAATGATTGATTTCAATAGTAAAGGTTGTTTAAAATAACATATAAAAGCCGTATACAAATAATTAGCCTGATAAATTATTTCCAAAAAAACCGTAATTTTCTCAGGGTAGGATCGTAATTTTGTATGTAATGGGTAATCTCTGAAACAGCTTAACCGATTTCAAAAAGTATTTCACCAATGTCTAGAATGAACTTTACGGCTGGTTATTAGATAAGATAGCCTTTATTTGCTGATTTATTTTGTTACATTTCATTTACTACATGCATGCTTAAACTAATTTATTTTCTTAATTAAAATATTTCATTTTTCTATATATATTTGTTTTATTTTTCTAACTTCAGCTTGCCTCTTGGACATAGGCCTCTTCCCAAGCTTTCCATTTTGTCCTGTCTTTAGCCTCCCTTCTCCATATTGTTCCTGCTTTCTTTTTAATATCGTCCTCCCATCTCATTATAGGTCTTCCTCGTTTTCTTTTTCCCAGTCTTGGATACCATTCTGTGATGTCCTAAGTCCACTTTTCCATTTCTTTTTTTTTTAATTTTTTTTTTGGGTGAAGGCAAGGGCGGTAAATATGCGCTCTGAGGCTTTCTTTATTACCGCCCGTGGTGAGTACAAAATTTTACGTATCTATCTGGCCAGGAAGTGGGGTTTTCCGCACGCATAGCGTGCGGTAATTCCTACTTTATGGTCAGGTATGACGTAAAAATTATAATTGAATATGAAACTGTAATGATTACGTATCGACGTGTAGTAATTTAGTAGATTATAAGACAAGTCAATTCTGCTGACTAAAAGCAAACGCAGAAAAAAATAGTGTATTCCATATATGTATGTATCTGCGTTTTCTTTGGGCGTACCCTAATGGAGCGAACTACCTCATCTTTTCCAATTATCCGCGAACACCGCTCAACAAAAAGCCGTAGTCCAATAAATAAGGACAATTTAAACATTTTTTATAAAATCGGAAAAACAAGAATTCATATGGAAATCTGTTTGAAGACATAGGAAACATAATAAATACCTAAATATTAACCAAATACATTTAGTAATTATTTAATAATAAATATTAACCAAATACAACAATATACACGATTTATTAATTTAATTTAATGGCTAGTAGATCTAAAAAAGATCTATCTTCTGTAATATAAAACATCAAACATAATAAAACATAGGAATCGATTACACTTTTTATGAATATTCAATATCTGACATGTAACATCAAATAAAAATAAAAATTTATAAATATGAAAGGCTGATGTTTAGTACTCAACTTAAATTTAAGGGGACGTAGGTTCGTGGTCTTCTCTCCCTCTCACTGAGCATACGCGTGAGCGAGATGGAAGTGCGTGTTTGGAAGCGCGGATATCATGTTTTTTAATTTAATTTTTTTGTGTGTGTAAAACACACATAACGAATAACAAATTAACCAATTTTAATATGTTTAGCTGTTGTGCATAATTTGTTACGATTTTAAGTGTATTTTAGACCTATGTTCGTGATTTTTTTCTATTGAGCGAAAGTCAAAAACTCAGGATTCGAATAGCTGATTTCCCTCGAGAAAGGCCTAAAAATTGCTAATTAAATTTAGGGCAGCCGTATTCTAATTCAAACAAGAGCTACAATTTTTAAAAGAACCCGTTTTCGGAGCTCACGTCGACTTAACGATAAATCTTCCAAATGGCATAGGCTGTGTGTTGTGCGTACATACCTACAACGTGGTTGCCAAGTTGGTAATGATCGTGACCGTGAAAAATACCTTTTTCATCGTTGTATTTGGAACATAGTAGCCGGCTTCGCAAACAAAACATCACTACTTACGCAGTAAGCAATCAATATTAATAAAACACGCAGTTCTTGAATTATAATTTCGGAGTAGTATTCATGTTTTCATAATAAATCCATGTTTGCGGAAAAATCTCTTTCAAGCCTTTGTGAAGTTATCATTTTACAAGCTTTTTATTAACTTGCAATGTATGTAAGTATGTAATTTGTTCGGGTGGAATCTTGCAACTCAATTTTGAAGCAGATATCTTCAACCGATTGAGCTGTAATTTTGGGTAAAGGTATAGTTTGGGTGACAATTCAATACTATGGTACCATCGAGCTGATCTGATGATGGAGACAGAAGGTGGCCATGGGAATTCAGTACTTCACCGACGTAGCCCCGTTGAGTTTGGGCTCGTTAGAATCGTCTCGATGAGTAGTTGATGACGGTATACAGAAAAGTACAGTCGGCAATAAAAACTTGTACCAAAAATGTAATTTTTGACTGAAACTTATTTTTAACACAAATTATATTTCCAATGCCGTTAATTTCTCGGGACATACATTTTCGGGGTTAACAACCCTTACCTACACTTATTGGTATTATTTTAACCATGCTCTATTTAAAAAAAAAAAAAAGTTTTCATTTATATACCCGAGAGTAGGTAGTAGGTAGCTCGGGGGGCGTCGTGGTGACATGTTCGCGATCCCATGGCGCTCCCATTAACGGCAGGGACGGAAACGCCGGAGTGGTTTTAGTGGGTAGACTCCCTCCCCCTTCTTTTTAAATAGAGATAGCTGGAGGGTGTGAGTCCCACATACCCCCCATTATAGCTTCCCGGCTGGGGGGATGCGTTTCCACTCCGTCAAAAAAAAAAAAAAAGTTAGTAGGTAGCTAGCTTGATGAATTTTATATTAAAGGTAACAGTTAAAATATGATTTTATTACTTTGAGTCGGATTCGAACAAGCGACTTGCTGACTTGCTGATTGCTCTAAGCACAGCAAGCAATAAGTATTTCGTTACGAACCGGTTCTGCTCAATACAAAATTTACTATAATTATTCCTTAGAATAATAACGCATAGATACGCAGTTTACGCGCAACGGTGAGGCCATCAAAAGTAGGACATAAATGGCCCAGTACGCCGATCGGCTTGTCAGTTGCAAGGACGCGTCTCAAGTGTAAATAGCTCCCACATTTTTCATTAATATGACGGTTTGTGCAGTGAAAGGGTGTCACAATGCATCGGATAAGAAGGATAAACATTCTAAGATATTATTCTCTAACTCGTATTTTTACGTAAAACAGTAATCAAAATTGCATATTTTCTATAAGCGGCATGACAGCGTAGTGTTGCCAATGTAACGGATATATTTACCCATAATTCTGTTCTGATAATACTAACATAAAATACAAATATTGGCAGGGTTGTAAATACGAAGAAAATAAATCACTTGATTTGTATCAAGCTTTTACTTGACTCCCCGTGTATGTTTGAGTATATCTAGGTCAAATCTTGCAAATCAATTTTGACTAACTTCCCAGAGTTTAATCGAGTTTAAATTTTGTACACGTGTTTTAAATCAGGTGACACTGCAATATTATGGTACTTCCGAGCGGGCCTGATGATGGCCATAGGACCTCCTAAATTATCCTACTAATATTATAAATGCGAAAGTTTGGTTGGATGGATGTACGTTCCAATCAATCTCAAAAACTACTGGACGAATTTTTATGAAACTTTCCAGTAATGTACCTTATGTAGCAGAATAGGACATAGGCTATAATTTATGTCAAATTTCATCAAAAAGGGTATGAAACTTTGTATGGAGACCAAATATTTTTATGTTGCGAGAGCGGAACTATGACAAGGGCAACAAATGATATATCCCTTTCTGTCTCACTTATTGAGATTTGTATACTACCATCTCTCTCGGTCGTGGTATTATTATTACCATAGCGGGTCCTGAGTAATGATAGGTTAATGAGGATAAACAGTCTACTTTACCTGCTTTGCAGGCGCAATCCACTCACTAGCAGGGCCGGTTTTAGCACTACCAGCGCCCTGGGCGAGATCAATGAGCGAGAGCTGTGGCGCGCATTTATTGTCTATGTCCAGCGCCATGGGCGGTCGCCCCGCCGCGCCCTACCCTAACGCCGCGCCGGCTCTGCTCACTAGGAACAGACCTAACAGTCGTCGTTGATTAGGCTACATAACATTACCTGGGTGGATCGGGAGCATGCCTCGCGATGCACGTCAGGTTGATATCCGAGCCGGCGCGCACAAACAGCTCCGGCCCTGAGAGTATCTCTGCCTTCGACACTGCAACAAAATACGCCAATTTATAAGCCCTGAAAGGTTCAGCTTTCACTAATGGACCTTCGTTTAACACGTACTGCATTTGGTTTTTTGCACTTCCTCTAATGATGGCTGAAGTGTATTACGTCAAGATGTTTTTAGAGAGCACAGCACATTAGATAGGTAATAGTTTTCATTGGCGAAGTGTGCTCAGGTATTTTTGAAGCGCTATAGAAATGTAGAAGCACGTTTAGTTTTACAGTACCTTTAGTGTTTTATATGGATAGGAAAAGTAAGCAGTAATTAAAAAAAACATACCTAACGATTTAAAGACACGATATCTCACAGTTTCGTAAATATCTGATGTTTATCATCTAAAAGTAAATTAAGAGCTAATAAAAAGGTCAACTATGTAGCTAACGTACTACTTCACGGCCTGACGATGAAAATAATACTTCTTCTTCTACAGTTGATGGGAAAAAATTACATGCGTTGTTCCTTTAAATAAGTATAGTACTACAGTCGCCATCACATACATAGGTACACTTTAGGTGTTCAAAAATATCGGCACATGCACCCTAATGCCTTGAAAATAGAGGTGCGTTCCTATGTTTGTGACGTGCTTGTTTGCTCCGATGTATGTGATGGCGACTGTACAAAAATAAAAACAGAAAGACAAACATTCAAAGTCAGACATGTGCGTCCTGTGGTACGTCGAGGACGCCCTGTACCAATTTTCAGGAACAAATAACATCACTCGTACTTTGACAAATTTCTTTTGTAGTATTCTACTTGCATTTGGTCTCTTAGACATCTTGATCCTCACAAAAAAGAAGATTGATTAATAGTACCTAATCTGCAGTGTCATTACTAATTAGGTATTTATACATATTTTTCTGGTAATCGTAATGTGACCATGATTGCGTTCAGTGCAGTACAGTCGTCATCACATGTACATTATAGGTACATTATAGGTGTTCAAAAATATCGGCACATGCACCCTAATGCCTTGAAAATAGAGGTGTGTTCCGATGTTTGGGACGTGCTTGTTTGCTCCGATGTATGTGATGGCGACTGTACATTGGTACCTTTAGACACATTATAAGGAAAAAAAGTCAAACTCGCGCACGAAGAGTTTCTTGCCATTATCAATAAAAACTGCAAAAAAATCACGTTTATTGTATGGGAGCACCCTTAAATATTTATTTTATTCTGTTTTTAGGGTTCCGTACTCAAAGAGTAAAACGGGACCCTATTACTAAGACTTCGCTGTCCGTCCGCCCGTCCGTCCGTCCGTCTGTCTATCACCAGGCTGTATCTCAAGAACCGTGATACCTAGAAAGTTGAAATTTTCACAGATTATGTATTTTTGTTGCCGCTATAACAACAAATACTAAAAACAAAATAAAATACTTGTTTAAGGGGGGCTCCCATACAACAAACGTGATTTTTTTGCCGTTTTTATAGATAATGGTACGGAACCCTTCGTGCGCGAGTCCAACTCGCACTTGGCCGGTTTTTTAGTATTTGCTGTTATAGCGGCAACAGAAATACATCATCTGTGAAAATTTCAACTGTGTAACTATCGCGGTTCATGAGATACAGCCTGGTGACAGACGGATTGACAGACAGACGGACAGACAGCGGAGTCTTAGTACCTAATAGGGTCCCGTTTACGCTTTGGGTACGGAACCCTAAAAAGGTGTTACCGGCGACATTTTAGCTACTTCTCATGCGTAACGTACAGTAGAGTGAGACACGAGTTGATTTGATTATCTTATTGAATTGACTTGGCACGATTGTTAAATTGACTCGCCAACCGTGTACAGCGGCAGAAGGAAGTTGCTTATAAAACAGACGCATGTGATGTACCTACTTGTTTTTTCAAAGAAAATAAACAATTTGTATACGGTGTGTGTCCTTTATAGGGCCTTATTATTTTAAGGGCGGACAATATTATTATCTAATTATAAACGAAAGTGTTTAATAAATGTTATGTTCGTGGCATTTCATTGTTGCTCGAGAGTACTTCACATATGAAATCTCTATTATCAGGGGTAATATAGTTTCATATAAAGACACACGTTGTAAAATCAAAGAACAAGATTGACTTCGCTGCAAAATTTCTGTATCATTTTATGTAAAACTTTTGGTTTTGCGCGTGTCTTCAGCGGCGAAACTCATTACCATTACGAGTAGTAATGCACACAAAGAAAATTACTTAGCCGGATTCCGAATTTGCTAACATGGAGACATTTTGTGCAATCTAATTTCATAAAGTTAAAATTTGAGAAAGAAAAGACTACCTATGTAAATATATTAACATTGAATCCTGAAAGTAGATTTCGCAAACAGATTCTCCACAACGCACGTAACGTCTGAGCCGCGATTCAATTTATCTCAATTGAGGAATCAATAAATAAATCAATAAATATTTGCGGACAATCTTACACAAATCAACCTAGTCCCAAACTAAGCAAAGCTTGTACTATGGGTACTAGACGACGATATAAATACTTATATAGAGAAATAAATACTTAAATACATAGAAAACATCCATGACTCAGGAACAAATATTCGTGTTCATCACACTAGTAAATGCCCTTACCGGGATTCGAACCCAGGACCTCTTGCTTCGTAGGCAGGGTCACTACCAACTAGGCTAAAGCGGTGACCTGTGACGCCGCTCGCCACGAACAGTGTCCCGTTACATAGAAACTAGCTTTTTCCCGCGACTTCATCCGCGTATACCTACTCGTTAATTGCCTTTAGGGATTATTACTACGCTTGTACAAAATCTGATAGCAAATATGCTATGAGACTTCCCACAGGCGCAGCATCAATTATCGCGCTCCATTGAAACTTCCGCTCCCCTTTTCATCCCTTCAAGCTTCAAGGGGTGATTTTCGAGATAAAAAGTATACTAGGTATGTACTATACTGGGAAAGCCACCGTTACTTTCGCGTTTTTAACATTAATATGGAAGTACATGCCTAAGCATTGTAAGGAATGTATGGATGTAGCTGCACTTCCATACCACTTGCTACATCAAAGTCTTTACGGCCGTTCGAAAGATTACGCAATGGCCCTACCCTGTGGGATTTTGTCATCGCGAATTAGGCACTATTTTGTTTCATTTACGAGTTTGTAAAACTACCTACCTTATGATTATTTTGTTGCTTAAAAAATGCATATAAGAGAAACATTGCAGTGAAAATGGCATTTTTACTGCAAAACACACTCAAACTCAGACCAATGTTCAAGAGAAGTCCAATATCCAACCAACACTTGCCATAACAAACAGCCAGAAACCTAAGGAATAACAAAGGACGTTGGTGTTTATTGAAATGTTTACGGTGCCGCGACTTCACAAACACATGATATAAAGTAGTTACATAGTTACTGACACAATAATGTGTAGAAAATATTGCAAATACAGATTACTTACACTTTTCCAAGTGTCTCTTATTCGTAAAATCAGCTTCTGTCAATAATTTACTTTAAAAACAAAGTGTTAACCGACGAAAAATCAATCATCCCCTATTTTCCTACCCTTAAGGTTGTTTTTTTTTCCAAAATGTATATGGGACCAACTTCGGGATATACTCTTTCCAATAAAAAAAGAATTATCAAAATCGAACTACTCTGTAAAAAGTTATGCGTGGTCATACATAAAAAAATATATATATATATATATATACGCGTCGACTTGAGAACCTCCTCCGTTTTTTTCGTCGGTTGAAAAATGTATTTCTGGTAGAAGTTTTTGCTGCCGACTGCACCTTTTTTTGCACAATGGGGAATGGATAAGAAATTTAGAAGTGCCTGATTATTATTTTTTGGTTTTAGGAATAACCTTTCTAAGGACCAGAAAAAAGTAGAAGAATTTTCAGCTGCGTCAATAATTTTTGAAAAATATAAACAGTTTCCTCACTTACGTTTTGGGTCAAGGACGGCAATAAGACACTTTCCTTGACCCGTCTCATATAACAAAAAAAAAACTTAAATATTTGTGGTAAACTGACACTGGCAATGACAAATATAGCTGCTGCAACTGTCAATATAATTGACACCAAAATGTCCTTGAACCAAAACTTCAACATTTTTTTTTCTTCTTTTTTTATCATCAAAAAAATAACTAGGCACTTCTAAAATTTACATCCATTCCCAATTATCAAATACTCGTTGGGTGGGTTCCAATGAGCCTAAACGCAACGGTTTTATCTTGTGTAGCTTATCTTGTTTAGGAGCTGCTATGGCCACCATCTGTCTCCATCATCAGATCTGTCCGATACCATAATATTGCCTTTTTACCGAACTTACTCTGTAGCCTAGTTGGTAGTGACCCTGCCTACGAAGCCGGAAGTCCCGGGTTCGAATCCCAGTAAGGGCATTTATTTGTGTGATGAGCACGAACATTTGTCCCTGAGTCATGGATGTTTTCTATGTATTTAAGTATTTATTTATCTATATAAGTATGTACATCATCGTCTAGTACCCATAGTACAAGCTTTGCTTAGTTTGTGACTAGGTCGGTTTGTGTAAGATTGTCCCCTATTATAATCCCCTAATATATATTACAGCTCGAAAAATGGTTTGCAAGATTTGAATTCTTTGACTCTGACTTTTTTTTACTTTTAAAGGAAAGCTAAGGTACTTTGTAAAATGCCCTTTAAAAACATTTTCGATAATACGGTTTATCAATAGGTATTTAAATGATTCGAAATGGTACAGTCGCGGAATGAAAAGGTTGACCACCTTAAGATCTGTTTTTGCTTGCTCAGTATAAGTTATCAGTATCTGCTTAACGACCGAGTGTCAGACACATTCCGTCATAATGAATGTCATTTCACTACATGGCCTACAGATACGTCCACTATGAGAATTGACCTCTTTGAATTTTGGAAAACGAGTTAAAAAAAAACCGGTCAAGTACGAGTCTGACTCGCGCACCGAGGGTTCCGTACAAACTTTCATACACCATACCCGTCATGTCAGGACCCCATTCATTCTTGAACAATCTTAAACAGCTCATAGTAGAAGTTACCGTTGCAAAGCGCCTTCTGCATTTTGGTACTAACAACTTACAACCTAGTATGTTAGTTTATCAGCGATAGCTTTTTATAACGAGTACCGATTTCGATTATTTATTTTTTACTTGAAAGAAGAGACTTTAACGATAATCTGATAGGAATTTGAAGATATAAAATTTCATATAAAAGTAAGTAAATTACAAATTTAATTAAGATATTATTTAAAAAAAATATTCTTCATTTAATTTGAAAATAAAAATGTTTGTTTATTTTTTTCATTTTCCATACACGTGTCTTAACCCTTTTAACAGTTGTTCCAAATTTCAAATTGATAGCTTAAGTAATTCCTGAGATATTTAACGTTGTGACAGACGGACGGACGGACAGACGGACAGACGGACAGACGGACAGACGGACAGACGGACAGACGTACAGACGGACAGACGGACAGACGGACAGAGTCGCACCATAAGGGTTCCGTAGTCGACTAGGAACCCTTATAGTTTCGCTTTGTCTGTCCGTCCGTCCGCGGATAATCTCAGTAACCGTTAGCACTAGAAAGCTGAAATTTGGTACTAATATGTATATCAATCACGCCGACAAAGTGGTAAAATAAAAAGTGTTTATTTTATTTTATTAGGGTACCTCCCCTATACGTAACGTGGGGAGTGTTTTTTTAATTATTTTTAACCCTAACGTGTGATATACTGTTGGATAGGTATTTAAAAATTAATAAGGTATTGCAATTATAATTTTTTGATAATGTTAATATTTTCGAAGATAATCCCTCCAGAAGTAAAAAAAAATGTGTCCCCCGCCCTCAAACTTTTGAACCATAAGTTTTAAAAATATGAAAAAATCTCAAAGTAGAACTTTACAAAATTTTTCTAGGAAAACTTTTTTGAAATTGATAGGTTGAATAGTTTTAAAAAAAATACAAAATAATTTCACACACATACTGTGACGGACGAAAAACTACGGAACCCTACACTGAGCGTGGCCCGACACGCTCTTGGCTGGTTTTTACCTTTACTCTTAAAACAGTCCTGTAAATTTATTCCTGTTATTATTAAGATGACCACCCAACTAAAGCAACGCGTGTAACCTATTGTCTAATTTTAAAATATAATTCGTTTTACTGGTAATAAGGCTGTACCTTAAGACTAAACCTAGAATACATTTTTGATGTAGCCTGATAATGGTTACATAAACTCTCTTGTTGGAAGTATTCCTGTGATTTTATTATTTAGCTAATCATCAAGTTTGTCGGTGGTTCCACGTGGCGCTCATTAATACATAGTATAAAACAAAGTCGCTTCCCGCTGTCTGTCTGTCTGTCCCTATGTATGCTTAGATCTTTAAAACTACGCAATGGATTTTGAAGCGGTTTTTTTAAATAGATAGAGTGACTCAAGAGGAAGGTTTAACTATATGTATGATAAAATACAATACATGCATGCATTATACATATATACCCCTGCGAAGCTGGGGCGGGTCGTTAATTATAAATTGAGATGAGACCAACCGCTCTGGTCATAACCAAACTCACGACCTTAAGTCAATATCTCATGCCAGCCGTAGGCTAACCTAAAGTAGATAATACGCCACTGAAATGATTCTGGTTCTTATGCTGCGAAGGTGAATAAATAATTGAGCAACCACTTTGTGACAATTATATTTATAAAATACGGAAAAGAACAAGTTGTGAAATTAAATTAAACAAAATGAAAAAAACCAAACAAAGGGCGAAATAGGAACAACCTTAAATAAAACAAAAACCAAAGAAATAAAAATACAAAAATATTTATCCTCGTTGAGGCTCGAACTGGCGTACGTAGGAGCTCAGTAAAACTAGTGGCACTATGCGGACGCTAGACCACGCAGACGATGAGGGACGATGTGAAAACAGCTGTCCGTTCCAGCGCAATGCGCCAAATAAGATTTCGGAAATCGCTTGAGTGTGGGATGTTGAATCCCTATCCAAAAGGGCGTGTCTCAAAGGCTGTGAACAACGTAACACAGGACGTGAACCCACGAAAATTCATCTTGAGCACAAGTCAAATGTTAAGCCGTTAGAAATGTAAAGAAATCACTTACCCCGTGTCTCGATAACACTTGCACACAACGGTTAAAGAAAAGTAATAAGTTTTCTTGGAATCAAATTGCTGCAAACTTCCAAGATACATAAAATATTAATAAATCGATATCCGTGGACACAGTGACATTCACCTGACGGAACATTTTTTCATAAAGACAACATAGTGTCAACGCATGAACATTATCTGCGTTCTGTGATACCCGTAGCAACCTCTATGCTGACAACGTGGAATTATAGTCATTCCAATATCCCCTCTCCTCAGAAGAATCCGCCCCGGATTCATAACATGCGCTTTAGGTCCGATGAGTGCCATTTGCCCAAGTCTTTGCCTCTGACACTAACTAATTTATAGACGTCTGTCGATAACTTCTTAGCAACGATGGCTTTCTCGAACTTCGGTGACAATTTAGACATGAATCCTTTCGCAGCATTTGATAGGAATTTGGTGCGTTTCCAAACCATATCTCCTTCCCGATACTCACAAATACGCCGTCGTTTGTTATATTGCTTGGAATTTTCCTCATGTGCTCTTCTCAACCTCTCTTTAATGTCAGCGTAGATTTCATTTCTTGACTTTAAATAAGACTCAAAACCCTCTCTATTGCATTTCAGCGGAACCTCCTCCTGAAAATGCCCGCATTTGTTACCTAGAACAGAGGTCTCTCGCCCAAAGAACAGATAAGATGGCGTCTTTCCCGTTACCTCATGAACCGAAGTTCTTATGGCATGTGCAATGTGATGGATGTACTTATCCCAATCCCTATGATTATCCCTCACATAACAGGCTATGGCTGTTCCGATGACCTTATTCACTCTCTCTGTCGGGTTCGCCTGAGGATGATAATAAGGTGTATACCACAAGTCTACGCCATAGTTCTCTGCCATCTCCTTAAACTGGTTGGCTACAAATTGTTTTCCATTGTCACAAATAATTACATCCGGGGAGCCATAAACTAATATTACTTGTTCTTCTTAAATTTTAACAATGTTAGATGCTTTACCTGTGCGTAAAGGGAATAGCAGAGAAAACTTGCTGAACCAGCATGAAAGCACTAATAACATAGTATTACCCTGCTTAGAACGTGGGAATGGACCCATTAGGTCTACTGATACAACCTGAAATGGCCCCGACACTTCTCTTTGTCGCCCCATCATGCCACTTGGAGGTAACTGTGATGGTTTATGGCTGGCGCAGACCTCACATTTTCTGACATAAAGTTTAACGTCGCTAATGAGGGAGGGCCAAAAGTAGTGTTGCCTAACTCTATTTACTGTTTTCTTGACACCAAAGTGACCCGCGGTCGGATCATCATGACATTCATTAAAAACCTGGCTTCTAAGCGATTCTGGAACTACCAATTTCCAGTTATATTTTTCCTCTGGAAATTGCTTCAGCTTCAAGTATTTCCAAAGTCGGTCCTGACTAAGCTGCCAATCTTCCGAATGCGATCCGCTTAGTACCTTCTCTTCCTGTGCCTTATACCAGTCATCTTTATTTTCTGCCCTGATTTCCAACACATTTACGTCTTCTGCGTTCAAAGCTCTTGACAACGCGTCTGGAACAACATTCTGCTTGCCTTTGCGAAAAACTATTTCATAGTCAAACTGTTGCAGACGCATGGCCCATCTAGCTAGTCGGCCGTGTGGATCTTTGTTTTTGTGAAGCCACTGCAAAGCACTATGATCAGAAATTACTTTGAAGTGACTTCCCTCAACATATGGCCTGAATTTTTCTACTGCGTGAAGGACGCTTAATAACTCCCTCTCAGACGCTGAATAATTTCTCTCCCTATCCGTAAGTTTAGAACTGGTATAGGCGATCGGCCTTTCAACTCCCTCACTCTTCTGAAACAAAACCGCACCTGTTCCTCTGTTCGACGCATCGCACTGCACAGAAAATTCCTGGCTGAAATCCGGAACACTCAAAACCGGGGTTGAGGTCAAGGCTGTTTTTAAATTCGTGAACGCAATCTCCGCCTCAATGTTCCAAACTATACGCTTGCCCTTTTTCCCACCTTTCGTAAGTTCATGTAAAGGCGCGGCCACCATGGCAAAATTCTCAACAAACCGCCTATACCAACTAGCCATACCAATAAACCGCTTTAATTCCGTAAATGTTTCTGGCCGTGGATAGTTAAGTATCGCACTCACTTTATCTGGATCTGTCCTTAAACCCTCTTTATCTACCAGATAACCCAGATATCTGAGTGAAGACCGTGCAAACTCACATTTTTCCGTATTAACTGTCAAACCAGCCATCTTCAATTGGTCTATGACCCATTTTAACGAGGAAAGATGCTCTTCAAAACTACTATTGCAAATGACTATGTCATCCAGGTAAGTGAATATCTTTCCTTCGTATTCCGGTGGAAATAACCTATCCATGAAACGTTGTTGAGTTTGGGAAGCATTACACAACCCAAACGGCATAACCTTAAATTGGAAAAGCCCTTTTCCACTTATACCGAAAGCCGTTTTTTCTTTGCTAGATTCCTCTAACGGTATTTGCCAGAATGCTGAACGCAGATCTATGGTGGACAGGTAACGAGCATTCCTTAGACTGTCTAGTATCACAGATATTCTGGGTAGAGGATATGAATCCTTCTTGGTAACTTTGTTTAGTTGCCTACTGTCTAGGCACAGTCTGTTTTTACCCGATGCTTTTTTAACCAGGAGGACCGGAGAGCGCCAAGAACTGTGAGATGGTTCAATGATGTCGTTAGCTAACATTTCTTCTATCTCAGCTTCTAATTCTTTCATTATGGGGGGAGCGAACGGATATTGCCTCTGGCACACAGGTAAATGATTTTCCGTTTCAATATGGTGCTCAATCAAGTGTGTTCTACCAATACCCGTGCCTATTTGCTCACGCATTTCCTTGATAATCAAGTCTAAGGACGTTTTTTGCCCCGGCGTTAACTCATCTCTAGAAATAACTGGATTAGGCGAGCTGAACTCCGCAATATGTATAAGTATTACATTGGGAATCACGTCTAGCACTAAAGTAGAGCCACTTTGCGAGTGCAATAAGCATTAGCAGAAGTACAATGCATGTTAAACAATATGGCGTTTTATCTTATCTCCCGATAGGCACACCAGCCCAAGACGTACTTCAAGAGGACCCCTGAAATAAAGGTTCAACGACTTGGTCCGATCGAAATCCGAGCAATTCAAATTAAGTTGGTAGCAATTAATTATTTAATATTTGAGAATCAGCACTCAACACCACATCAACCTCAAGTTGCTACAGTGGCATATCCTGATATCCGTTACGAGTACATATATATCACAGTGTTACTAGTTAGTTAGTTGCGATACTTTGCAATCTACATATAAGCAGTAGTCACTGCAAGGGATAGCCGCTGTCTAGGGTATGTGAGTATTTGGTTAAAGGGACATAAATATATGAAAATGCCCTCTTACCCACAACAGTAAGCCTGAACGACAAACTGATCTTTGGCTCCGTGGACACCTGGCACTCGTAGCCGCCGGAGTCCCGCGGCTGCGCGGGCGCCACCCGCAGCGTCCACTCGTCAGTGCTATCTATGTGCAGCGCGGCAAAACGCGCGTCGCTGCTGTACGTGTGCACCCCGACCGTCAAGATGTGCAGGTCGCGTTTCCGGATCCAGGATACCTGGTGACAATATTGTCAGTTGTTACACTGTTCTTGCAAATGTAGCATAATGAATGTACGGTCTAAGATCTTCATCTGCCGTCTGAGTTTGAAAATTATACGGTTGGTTTTTATTGGCTTTCGCAATCTATGCTCGTAACCAATGCCATGGTATTGAGCATAATTGGCGCTACGTAATTCCGCCCCGCTAAGTGGAGGAAAGCACCTACTAGGATCTTGACACTCAAAGAGTTAAATTGCCGAGCTTAGGTAGCCTAACGACCTTAGGTCTGGAATACATAGGTATAGAGGTACCCTTAAAGGGGACAGTCGGAATATAACACGTATTCTGTTCTATTCCATCGATCGTTTCATTAATTTCATTACATTCTTTATGCATACCATTCGTTGGTTAAGGGTATTTTTACTGACCCTTATTTAGAACTTCTCTAAGTTGGTCTCTCTTTGTTTGACGATATTTACCTCAATATACCCTTTGATATATTTGAATGCCAATTAAAATAAAAAATGTAGACGATACTGTATGAAACCTCAAAAAACACATATAACATGAAAATATTCACTAAGTACTTATGTTTTTTGTGGAGGAAACCTGTGAACGAGACTCTCACCATCTGGGACTTGTTGCACTTTTTTACAGTGCTCAGAATGTAACATACGATTTAAATGCGGATACTAGCTACACAACAGCTACACAAATATTTTTTTCCATAAACTAAAATGTTCAAAAGTGAAAGTAAAAAATAAAAATAACATCGCACGTAAAAGCTTAACAAATTGGAATCAAGCCGTCTGAATGAAGTAATTATTTCCGCTTTACCGTCAGTGCAGAACAGTCTTTCATCATATAAAATGCTTTGAAATAAACGAAATATCACGCATAAATCGAAAATATTTTATTTTATTTAATTATATCGTATTTACGGCGCAATGAAAAGTTTAGAACGAGGTAAATAATGCTTAAATGGTACACGAGGCAGGAAAATTTGTATCATAAGCGTACTCAGTTTGACGAACTTTTTAACATCAACATGTCCATTACTACGCGACTAAAGGATGAGTCACGCTGGAACGGACCGTGTCCGGCCCGGGCCGTTTTCTAAGAAAAACGACGGATTTTTTGCGCGGCCGAGCCATTAACCGTGCTGACACCGAGCCGCTTCCGAGCCTCGGACGTGGCTCGGCCAGGCTTGGGTATGGCTCGGCCGCGCAAAAAAGCCGTCGTTTTTCTTAGAAAACAACCCGGGCCGGACACAGCCGTCCCTTAATCCGTTCCTTCCGTTTAAAATTTAAAAACTAGTGAAGATTCCGAACACAATAATAAACATTCCGTAAAAATATAGGTACTTTAATTGAGATAATAAGATGTTTTATCCCTCATTAAAACTTCCATAACGTCTCCATCCCTAAAGGCGTAGGTACCTATAATAAAATGGGTGTGTGAATAAAAAAAGGTTTGTTATAAAACGTCACGCAAGGTCCAAATGAAAATATTAAAAGCCCACTGACTCAAGGAGTAATAAATGTAAGGTTTTAAATGACAAAAGAACGGAGTAACCGTTGATAAGCTTACGTGTGTTGCGGAACCCATCAGTCCCATCTGACCGCGACTTACACTTTCAACAAATCCGGATCGTAGGGTGATACTTACACTAGTAAGTCCACTTTTGTCTCGTTTACTACGTCAGATGACCTTGTCTGTAGGTATTAGGTGCTGTTTGTGTAATACAAGCCGACTTACTCGGCTTCTTGACTGGTGAAATAAGGTAAGATAAGATAAGCTTTTATTTCTTTGGTACACAGTTTTTCAAACATATTTATGCATTGCTTTTGTAAATAAATGTTTTTTATATATATGTGTTTTTTCTTCTTTCACTAATTTTTCACTATTCTAAATCACTATTTTAAAATCATATTATTAATCTTCTTCGTCTTCTGTGTAAGGACCGCCTAAAGCGGTGAAAGCCTCCTCCAAAGTTTTCCAGGTTTCCCTGTCTTTAGCTTTTCTTCCCCAATAGCATCCCGCTGTCTTTTTGATATCATCACTCCATCTTGAGAGTGGTCTTCCTTTTCTTCGTGTGCTGTCCATCGGGTACCATTCCGTTACGGTCTTTGTCCACCTTTCGTCCTTAGTTATTTGTGTATGCCCTGCCCATTTCCATTTGAGTCGTAGCGCTTGTTTGACTGCATCTGTGGCTTTGGTTACTTTTCTGATTGACTTGTTTTTTATTCTGTCTCTAAGTTTCAGTCCAAGATAGCTTTCAGTTTGTTCAGCGTCTTTTTGGTTAGGGACCAGGTTTGGCATGCATAAGTGAGACATGGGAGTAGACAGATGTTCATGAATGATGTTAAGTGAAATACAGACAGATAAATATTCGTGTATCACTAGATTTTGTCTTATTTTCTCGTGAGATTTCAATAGGTCTCTCAGTTTTCACATTACGTAATGCTTATTATTATAACGCAAAATTATATTTATATTTCGATACACCCGGGATAAACGCTAGGAGGATGATGATGATGACGGCATCTAAATAAAAATGTGTTTTTCTTATCCTTGTTTCTCTGTAATGGTATACATTTATTACTGTCGTAAGCGTAGGCACAACTCATATAACGCCAATGAGGTTGATGTAATTTGTCTCGTGAGATATTCACGATTTACATTCAATATCAAATTAGATATACGTTCCCGTGTTTGCTTTTTAAATCTCATGTCTCTCTTATAACGCATTGTTCCCTTTCGTAAAGACCCGTACAATTCTGTGTAGACATAAAATATTTAATTTGTTCGAATTTTGTGGTTAGAAAATGTTGAATTTACACGAGTTTGCGCTTTTATATTACCGTAGTTCAGAAAATATCATATTTAGATCATCGGATAAATTAGCTTCGGGCGTATATGTACGGAAGTTGTTGGGCTGAATAATTTAAGAAGAAACGTTAATTAATTAGTCATATTCAATACTTAAATCTAATATTGCGCTAGCTCAATCTCTCCTTCTCCTCATTCTAGACTATGCTCATAGTTGATATCTGGACCTTACTGAGGACCAGCTGAGACCTGTCGTCATGTATGGATCGGAATGTTGGGCCTTAAAGGTGACGGATGAAAAGAGATTGCATGTAACGGAGATGAGGATGTTAAGATGGATGTGTGGTGTGACGAGGATGGACCGAATAAGAAATGTGTATGTAAGGGGAAGCCTAAAAGTAGCACCTATCGCGGATAAATTGAGGGCCAATCGCCTTGCGTGGTATGGGCACGTAATGCGGAGGGATGAAAGTCATGTGACCAAAAAAGTATTAGGTATGAATGTGGATGGATGTAAAAGACGAGGTAGGCCAAGAAAAAGGTGGATGGACTGTGTGAGAGACGATATGAAGAGAAAAGAAGTGAATGATGATATGACGGCTGACAGAGAAGTATGGAAGAAAAAGACATGCTGCGCCGACCCCAAGTAAATGGGATAAGGGCAAGGAAATGATGATGATGACTGAGGACCAGCTGAATAAGCTTGAGCACCTGCAAAATCCTTCTATAAAGTAGGTTCATATTTGGCTTGCGCAAGTATGACCACATTTCTTCCTTTAGTTCTCAGCTCAGTCTCACATTCTATCGTTGATCTACAGTATACTTTTTGCCCCCTCAACTCCTCCGTATCTTACCTTTAAATCGCCTCAGTTCTATCAGATGTTCACAAAATCATCTTCTCGCTCCACCAATTTCATCCACCAAGTTATATAGCAACTCATTCACATTTCAGGCTGTTCGGCTGCGGAATGATTTACCGTTGCATTTAAGACGTGCCAAATTTTCTAAAACCAGTTGAAACAATATTACTTGTCGCTTGCCTTAATTGCCTAAGTTGCCTTGTAATTTATTTATATAACTGTATTCTAGTTCGTATCTATGTTCTTATACTATAATTATTTATGGAAGTATGTATTTGAGTGTGTAATTGTCAAAATAGTTCACAATCTTAAATAAATTTTAGTAAAATTCCCCCTATAAAATTATTTTAAATATTTGATCCTTTCGTGCTAAAATATTTTATTTATATATGTGTTAGTAAGCTTTTCTTGGTTTGTTCCTGCACTAGGTACCTGTTTACAACTCTTGTTGAAAATTTCCTGCTACTTCCTATTGTCTGGAAGAGATCGCTTTTAAGCGATAACGCCTGTTGTTAGCACTTTTTATTTAATCTACTCCTGAAACATGTTTTTCTTATGTTGTGGTGTAATAAAGAATAATACTACTACTATTACTAAGTTCGTAGTTATTGATTTTGTTACACATCAGCTTTCGTCATAATTGGACCAATCTTCAACCAATCTTACTGTATAAAAAAAATTACCCTTAGTCTCAAAAAAGAATATCCAATAGTTCAATAACCAATGAGTATTATTCTGGTGTCTCGAATGGAACAACATCATTAACCAAGAAAGCAGCGTCAGGCAATATTTAAGTTATAAAATAAAACAAAATCGCCGCGGCTAGAGCTGGCTTTGTTCCAAAATGTACGGGCCTCGACCCAATTCTCTTTGCTTTATTCCCGAGCTCGGTACTCGGGCTCACGCGACATTTCCTACAGTACTTACTCAGACTCGTTCAGAAAATCAAATGCTATATACGAAGAGTTAAGCCGCATTGCCAATAAGCGGTATGGAAGACCGTTGGACCGATCATGGCTAACGTTCGACTGAATTAACGAGTCATATACACTGATGGGGACTGGCAATTTTATTGAGGCAATTTAAATTTAACGAGCTACAAGAAAGAATCGGTTTTTGGCCCTATTCGCGACAGTTATAAATGATAATAATTAAATAGGTAATTTTAATACCCAAAATCAATTTAAGCATAATTTCTAGTATTTGCTTTTTTGCCGTTGCTTATGCCTAAGTCAGCACGATTTAATAGCGTCAAATTTCAATAATTTATTTTGGCTTTTTTAAACATACTTTTCTCAATAAACTCAACGTGATTTTATAACAGCTGCTCATTACCGTGAAATTTTTCGCCAATGATTAAAAACTCATTCTATAGGTAATTCAAACCACATTCAGCAATATTGGAAAACCAAATTTCAAATAAGAGTTAATTGAATTAAAAGAAACTTAAGGTAAGCAGATAAATACAGTTTTAATACAAAACCTTTAAATGTCAGCAGATGTACTACAATTTGCCACCATGCATGTTTTGGTCGCTATATGTTTAACTTTGCGTGATTCCAACCAATAGGCCTGCTACCGAGTATTACCTCAATCTCACAACTTTGTTCCATTGATAGGAGAACATGACCTTTATTTCGTTCGTACAGGTCCTTTTCTCTTTGGCACAATATAGTAAGATACGAGTTTTGGAAAGTTAGCTCCGTTATGCCGCGTTTACACATTTTTACGGATGGTCTGGAAGTTATGTGTTGTAGCTCAGCCAACTTTTACACAAATTGTTTGTTGGACAACGAAGCTATTATAATACCATTACTACATGGTTTTGAACAAAGTTTTTTCACAGTGTACCTTGACACGTTTTTAACCATGTATACTGAGACTGAATACATACTGTAGGTAACGAACGTGATCTTTTGTTACAGAATATAACCCTAGTAAATTAGAATTATTAAGCTTAAGATGCGAGTTGTTATGACGACAAACAATAAAAATATGTTCCCTCGAGATGAAAGTGTATTCCGTTTCGGGGTGTTTTTATTGCTTCTATTCATTCGTTCATACCCATTAATTCTTTTATGCCTCACTGGCTCTTAATTGTGTATTTTTTCGCAATATAATGTGACATTATTGACGCAGCTTACGGTTTAGGGCCTGTAGAAAACCATTGCATTGCATATTTATGAGAAGATGGGAGCACTCAAGTGAATCTTTTAGCATTTTTAAGCTTAAGAGTAACCTCGGTGGAAACCGGCAAAACCACTGACAAAATATGGGATGGCTTGGTTTGAGTAAACCACGCCACGCGCACGAGTACACGAGCGAATATTTTTGGTTTTTCTAAAAACATCTAACTTTGTGAAGTGTTATTCATATTTCTGAAATTTTAGATGACGTAAAATATCACCTTTAGTATTTAATATTCACGTAATATATCAAAAAATAAAATATCATGTAAGCGACTGAAGAATGTTAGCTATCTGCGTAATAAAACTGGTGAATGAACACTAGAATTTATTTTCTTTGTCTTCTATTTTTTATTTTACCTGTCTAGTCTCCGGCCGAACGTAATATTGTGAAATAAGTAAATGGCTCTGCTCGGGGTATCGCCTCCGTTCTAATAATAAGCGTAAGACGGCAATAAGCCGTTTCCCGTACCTATATACGGATGTTTTAGAAACATTATCGGCAGCACCCGGAGTGATTAAGAGCTTACTATGTATATGGAGAGTTAATTTTGAGATAATCTGTTCGTATTTGTACATCCCGCTGACGATATCGTGTGTATTCAACCGAGTTTACTCCTGGCTCAGCGAGGATTTCGGCATTTACGCTATGACTGTGCTGACGTGACTTTATTACTTGGTGCATTATCTGACAACAAACACTCTGTCAGTTTCATTTATTTGTTCGAGACTTCTGAAAATGTACACACAATCATGAAATGGAATGAAATGTATTCAATGTGTATTTTAGCTTCTGCCCCCGACTCCGTCCACGTGGAACTCGTTTATAACGTAGCTCCATACAAACTATTCCCTGAACTCACTCAAACTGACTCTATACCAAATTTCATCTAAATTGGTTCAGCGGTTTAAACGTGAAGAGGTAACCGGCAGACAGACACACTTCGCATTTATAATATTAGATATATATATATGGCGGGTGGCGCAGGACCGGGTCATTTTGGCACTCTTTGGGGGATGCCTATGTCCGGCAGTGGACGTCTTTCGGCTGATATGATGATGATATAAGGAATAGTATATCTATTTACCTATAAAACTATACATCGTTTAAATCACTTCTAACTATCTAATTGTAATATACCCCGTTTTAAACTCCGGTGCAATTCAGAAGCAATAAGTTGGAAACAAGTGCACTGCGACGCCCGCCGCAGGTAAAATTTGCCTCGTATTAAAATGTAAATAGATGCTCCTACAATGGCACACGCGATGATAGGAATGAAACAAACAACGAAGCTTGGTAAGCAGTTGTGTGCCAGTTGTGCCACACAGTAGGCTTTTGCCTAATAACATCTGTTTTTGTCGCTGGACTATTAAAACCAAATTTATAGTTCGGTCAATTTATGATCGGTCTTGTGTTTGTGGCACTTTGCGAGATTGTCACATCGCCTGGATAATTAACGTAATGTGTCCAGTTGTAGTATGGGTCACAGCTGATAACAGCTGGTCACAGATGTTAGCAGCTGTCGGAAAATAGTCACCAATTTTTTCCGTATTATTGTTTATATAAATTCCAGGAAATAGGACAAAGGAATAGTTCACATTCCTTTTTAATACCGTAATAACAACGCTTGTAATTTGGACCTACCGACCTTGGAAACATAACGCAATGTTTATGAAACAAAGGAAATCTATTGCTATAAAAGGAATGTATTTTCTATGAATAAACCTGTTACTACCTAGACTTCGAGTTGTCACTATCGTACAGTCGCCATCACATACATCGGTACACTATAGGTGTTCAAAAATATCGGCACATGCACCCTAATGCCTTGAAAATAGAGGTGTGTTCCGATGTTTGTGACGTGCTTGTTTGCTCCGATGTATGTGATGGCGACTGTACCTACGTCCTATACCGCATGCTACGTCATGATAAGGTGTCAGACAACTGTTGAATCTCAAAAAATGCTCCAAAGTCTCACCCGTCCATACTAATAAGTAATATAGATGCGAAAGTGTGTCGGTCTGTCTGTTTTCTTCTCACGATTAAACCGCTGAACCGATTTAAATGACATTTGGTATAGAGATAGTTTGAATCCCGGGGAACAACATAGGATAGTTTATAAGTGAATGTAAAAAGTAAATGTTTGTATGGAGCTACGATATACACGACTTCCACGCGGACGGAGTCGCGGGCAGAAGCTAGTCATGAATAAAACAGAGTATGTATTTTGCAAGTGACCTGTAAAGAACCAACTACCACCAATAACCAGTTTGTCACGATCTCGCCGTCAATATAGCTACATCGTGGTAATCATCAGCGCCTGTACCTATACATTACCACCATCGTTCAAACGACATCTTTTAAACGTTTTAAATTTGTATACGCGCTATCATATGATGCTTTAAAATTAGCCAAGTGAGAAGCACACTTGGCTGGGTCGGTCGAGTTGCGAAGGCCAGCGTTGCGTGTAATTGAAGGCTCGAACCGTTCGAGCCCGCATAGCTCCACCGATCTCTGCCGGGCCTCGTCACATGGAATTATGCACAGCAGATCCAGATGCAAATAAATGCATGACTACGTACATTTGAAAGGTGACTGGTGAGACAGTTTAAAGTTCTTAACACGCGCAATTACGTCGTTGGCAGTATTTTTGGGAATGATAACATTGGCAACGGCACGTCAGTATGCGTACCTAACCTACATCCGCGCGATAGTTAAGCTGCAGTTTCACTTAGCGAACATTTGAACAGAAAGCACCTATTTCCATTCAAACGAAGAAACGAGCATTTGTTTAGGTACAACAATCGTTTCGAGCTCGCTCGCAAAGTTGCGTTTTCCCTACCGCACAGTAAAACGCCGAGCGAATGCTTAGAGCAACTGTTCGCTCGCGAATGATGTAGCTTTCACTGAATGAATGAGCGAGCGAGCAATGGTTCGCCGAGTCCAACCGATCAAAACGAACAAATGCTCGCTAGCTGTTCAGAACACTAAGTGAAAACGACGCTTATTATAATCATAATAATCAATCATATTTTATTTAATCATAAGTAATTCAATATTACATGTCAAACTTTTTCTTATAAATAGTTCATATTTTATTACAACAAAGTAAGTAGGGGAGTTGTGTATAATACGATCCCTCGAGGTAAAATTATTCCCCATCTTATCCGAGCGACTACTAGTGTCATCTATCTAAATATACAATGAACGTGTGCCCCGCGACCCCGCCAGTTGCCTCTAAAATTGTCATGGCGGTGTGAGCAGTGTGGTTTTATTACAAAATACTTAACAAATGTGTCTCTAATCTATGGTAAGCCTATTTTCTGAATACCATTACTTTTTTCATGTTACGTTTTATTGCTATTGTGTTTAATTGTCGGATTACAATGATGTTAAGATATATTTTAACGATGTTTATCCCGACGCACGTTAAATTTGGTGTTTGAGGTGAAATTATCCCTTTTCGTGCGTGTAAAATGATCCCTGGAATCGTTTTATCCCATTAGTATATTTAATTTTACAGATCATGCCGCGAATTTATAAACGTCAAACCACTCGCCAAAATTGGACTGAGGAAGAAATGCTTTAGGCTCTTAATGCCGTTAAAGAAGGAATGCCTTATAAAACAGCAAGCAGACAGTTTTCTGTGTTTTTACAAATCTTAAGTACAAAATGATCCCTGGGATCATTTTAACCCAACCCTAAGGATCGTTGTATACATACATATGTATAAAATGATCGTTTACCAAACTTTTAGAAAACGTAACGTAATTAATAAACTATGTACAAATCATGAGAAATAAGTAGGTATGCAGTTACTTAGGTAACAAAATTGACTATTCAAAAACATCTGAATCTTATGTTTTTGTCTTCAAATTTGAACACAGTAAAGATTTTTCCTTAAGGGGATCATTTTGCACACATCTCCCCTACTTACAGGAAATTAACAGAGAAAAAATCATCATCAACATTTAAGAGCTTGGCTCTTGTCGGTGAAGTATGCGCCAGTTCTCTCGGTCCTCGGCTAATTTCTTTAGGTCCCGGTAAGACAAGACATTTGCTTTTGCTTTTAGTTGCTGTACAAAGCTTATCCTTGGTCGACCTCTACCCCTTGATCCTTCGATCTTACCTTCTATGATATTTCTAAAGAAAATGTCGTGTTTTATCAAGTGACCTATCATTTTGCCTCGTCTATTTTCAATTGTGTTCAGCAAGTTTCTTTTTTCTCCCACCATTCTCAACACTTCATCATTTGTCATTCTGTCCGTCCAGCTTATTTTCTCCATTCGCCTCCATAGCCACATTTCAAAAGCTTCAATCCTTTTTCTATCTCTTTGAGTCATTGTCCACGTCTCACACCCGTATAATGCAAGACTCCAGATGTAGACTTTGATCAGTCGTTTTTTGGTCTTTCTGGAGCGCTTGCCCTGAACAGAGATAAAATAAAAATAAAAATTGACATGTAGTCAAACTTTTTCTTATAAATAGTTAATTTTTTATTACAATAAAATAATTAGGTAATTAATTACTTACAGGAAATTAACAGAGAAGAAATAAAAAACAAACATACTTAACAGTACCTTACTAAGTAGTACTTAGATCGTTTTTAACTCTGAAAATTCAGTGAAACGGTAAAAGGTATACTCGATAAGCCATCATTTAAGTCTCGGTTTAAAACTGACCAGTGACGATGCTTCTGTGACATGGGCCGGCAGTCAACTTATAAACCGTCGGCCCCATGACGTGGGTAAGTTTAGCCAATTTCACGTCAGACGATGCCTGATGCCACCAGCTACCAGCTTATGAGAGTTTCGCAGGTTTCGACCATGGATCTCTGCTCCATTCAAGAGCAAAAGTTTCGGGTCACCCTAAATTAAATAACCGCAATCGGTTTTTTTTTATATTTTACACTAGTCTTATTTACATAATATACTTTCTACTTAATACCCAAATGTATTAGCAATTTCCGGGATCCTATCATAAAAATATCAACATCCAAAAATTACGGTTTTGCGATACCTCGCTCCGTTAACGCTGTTTTTTTCATGGGTTCTTACGAGTCCTATTTAAACCTGATAATGTATTTTTTTTATTGTTATTTTTGCGATTTAAATGTAAAATTAAATAAAAATCATGACAGGATTAAAAAAAAACTGTACAACCTTGCACTATTTTGGGAAATATGACGGTATTTCACCGACCCGAAACTTTTGCTCTTGAGTGTACACGTGCTTCACGCGCAGTGACACGTGTCTATTTGTTTGTTCATGTAGTACCTATGTATATACAACAGCAAACTACAACAGAAAAAAATAGATTTAAAATTAAAATTGTAGGCACGTGATCAAACAGATAGTAAATAATATAGGCTGACCTACTGAAGCTCGATCCACATGGGATTTGGCAACTGTAAACTGTATTTTACAAGCCGCCGAAAGGGGATTAGTCGAGTGTGTGATACAAGTGGCACTTTCATAGCAGTAACTTTACGACATTTTGCATCCAGTTGCACTGGATTCCATACACATTTCTTATTTCTTATGATATAAAAGTCCGAGGGCTTGACGTTACTTCACGTAGGTACGCCGATGACTAAAAACTAATAAAATCTAATACCAGCTTCCTCTAATAAGCCTAATAAGACCCCTGGTTGACTGGACATAAATTGTTGCAAATTAGCTCTAGTATAACCCCTTTCAAGGAATAGGTCGAATTACCAGTCACCCTGTATATACATTTATGTAATTAATCACGTTTCATTAGAACGGTTCAATTAATATTTTTTAGACGTAGATAATATGCGCGTACAGAGGCGATATTTGATTTATTTCAAGGACATTCACTTGAATGAGATATAACAACCTTTTTGTCCACCCGAAGGTCCGTTTTTAATATTGGTAGAATATTTTTTTTTTTTGAAAATTTGGCTCTTACGTCCAACACATTAGGTATCATGAATGATACATTGATAATATTGGTAAGTACAAATAGATGAGCATAGATAAGACACATTAAAACTAATCATGTAAATGATCGATTAATATATATTTTCCGCTATGGGAACATTATACTAGCGGAACTTAGAGATCCGACGAAGCGCCACAATCCCTATTACTGTGTAAAATTTTACTGTCCATCGCTCCAACGGGATGAAACGGTCTGGAAGACTATATAACAATTTTCGCACAGTACCTACTTACTCGTATTATGGTTTGCATAATGTAACGTTTGATATAAAAAATTGTGCCATAAGTATCGATTTTTTCCTATTTTTAACCGACTTCAAAAAAAGGAGGAGGTTCTCAATTCGGATGTATTTTTTAATTTTTAATTTTTATTTTTAATGTTCTCAGAACCTCAGAACTCCGTCATTTATGAACCGATTCGTACAATTCTTTTTTTATCTGAAAGTATATGCTTCCAGATTGGTCCCATTGTTTCCAAAACCCCAGTTGGATGATGGGAACCATGAGGAATTGAGGGAACTCCTCAAATATATTAGGCACGCGTGTAGTAATTTCGGTATTTTCTATTATAACTCGTGTATTTACCCGGAACTCATAAATTTGGTGAAGTGGAAGTGATGATGAAGACCACAGATGGCTTGTGGAACTTCTCAATGATGTACTTCAAACTATATAAGTACGTCACAGATTCTGATATTATTCCGTTTAATAGCAAACAATGAAGTGCCAAAGGTAATTCTGAGATCCTTGAGGAATCGACGGAAGTCCTCAAATATTATCGGCCCACATACAGCGATTTGGTTAATTGGTCTAAAAATCAACGCTTTTGTTCTCGAAAATCAGTTCATGTGGTAAATTGGAAAAAAAATGTGGAAATGTTAATGTGGCTTGACGGAGTAGGGTCATTTCGCCGGTTGGCGACCACCTAATTTCATGTGCCGGTTAGCGACCACTTAGCTGACTTGGTGAACTGAAAGTATATTTTCTCGTTGTTTTTGTTAACTCCTATTCCATAACTACAAACAATAAGGCATACGGCTGACTGTTTCAATAGGCTCTGTAGAATTGATGTTATCTTCAATTGAAAAAAACCATGTTCTTCAAGTGGTCGCTAACCGAAGGTGGTCGCGTAACTGGCGAAATGACTTTGACGTTAAAACTTTGTTTTGAAAGTAAATTATTATGAAACAAATTAAAAGTACGGTTGCTGAATAATTTGCATTATTTAAAAACATGGAATTTTGGCAAAGGTTACATTACCTATGTCAAAAAAATATTATATCAAATATCTTGCTCGGGTATCTACTTACTTAACTTTTAATTGAACTGGAGGAGCATCAGAAAACTAATGGATTGCCAACTTTTGAAACTTAGCAGGGATCGTTAACAACTTCGTTGTTCTGAAGCAAAGGTAAGTTATTGATTAAATTCAGAAAAACGTGCCAGGGCGGAGTCCTGTCACCTTAGAGATTTATAGTGAGCTCCCCTTCCGATTGCGAACATCAATTTAGATTGGGAGAAAAACGATAGCCTTACAAATGCAGTGTGTTTAGCGAGATACAGGTAAAAAAAAATATTTGGGTCAATGTTATATTCCCATTTCGATTGAATGTAAATGAGAAAGCCATTTGAGATTATGAAAAGTTTCATAATTTGTATTACATCAACTAATTTCTTGCGTAAGTCTCTCGAATCATATTTTTGTCGAAACTTAAAGTCTTATCTCAAAATACTACATTTGAATGTCAAAAAATTAAATTTTGTATTCTGAAAATTTGAAATTTTTGAGACATTCATCATATCAGCCGAAAGACGTCCACTGCTGGACATAGGCCCCCCCCAAAGAGTGCCACAATGGCCGGTCCTGCGCCACCCGCATCCAGCGGACTCCCGACCTTTACCAGGTCATCAGTCCACCTTGTGGGGGGCCTACCCACGCCGCGCCTTCCGGTACGTGGTCGCAACTCGAGAACCTTTCCGCCCCAACGACCATCGGTTCTACGTGCAATGTGCCCCGCCCACTGCCACTTTAACAATTCGGAGGGCTATATTGGAGACATTATTAAAATTATTTTAGACAGCTGCAAAGTAACGTAACCCCCGTTGCATAGGAGTTTGTATTTCACGTTTCTCTGCAGCCGACTGTACATACCTATGACATAACACATGACATTGGGGATGTCCCTATGACATGCCGAGCACGTGACACATTTCGTAAGAGGAATACCGACTCTGGGACAGCTTAACCATGCCACCGGTACCATATCAGTTTGAAAAGCACTTTGTAACGAAACATAACCTTAACATACAGTGTCACCTGAACGGTTTCAGTCAGAACTTGACATTGATTTTACTCCAGCCACAGCCAAAAAGTACGACGAATAATGTTAGCTGCCACACATCGACAAAAAGAGCGTGAAAAACTTCGTCGCTCATCGGAACCGCAAGGATACCTCGTATTTCATAATAATGGATGGGTAGCTTTTGTTATCTTAACACTTCGTATAAAGTTTCTTCACACGAGATATTTCGGGTTCTTTCCTGGGAAAAAATAAGAGTGATTGACTAATTACGGTTAGCTAAAGTTTTTATCTAGTGGAGTCTTTATACGTTGCCTGTTACTAGGCACCGTGAATGTCATCACACACACAATTTATGAGTTAATATAAGTAACAATAAATTTATGTGTCAAACTGCGTCGACGACCGGTATAAATTAATTTGTTAAGTATATAAATATTCATTTAAGCGTTGTGTTTTTTTTTACATAGTTTTCATATATTAATGAACCTCCAGGTCTTTAGCTTTATGTCTGTCGTGTCTATTGTGTACCCCTTTAATTTTTGTTTATGCTGTGCTCTAAATAAAAAAAAACTACTGTTTGTGTTCTAAATAAATTTAAAAAATAAAATAAATTAATAGCTCTCAGTATATAACAAAGTACTTTGTGAGCCTCTGGCTAGAACATCGATGTCATGTCAAAATATGTATTTTACTTAGGTGCTTAGGCCCCAAAGTGCCACGATGGATCTTGGTAACACTTTTTTTTAAATAAGCCCATTTTTAAAGAAGTTAAATGCGATACTAATATAAAATGGCTTCTTTCGAAGTTTATTTATGTTCAAGTGGGCTCTTTTAATATTACGAGTAAGACACCCAAGCTGCGTTTTCTCGTAATTTTTTTGTGAGATAACGCATTAACGGCTTTGCCTATGTGCTGATCGAGGAATAAAGCCAGTTTTAAATGATCGATACGGTTAACCGTAAAGAGGTGTTTTCCGGTCCCTGGTTTTAATTCACCAGAGAACCTTATAAAACGTTAATTGCTTCTGACACCCCGGTCCTAGGGCTTCCACGGCAAACGCCGCAAATTTGTAACTCTCACCGAAAGTTCTTATTCACGGCGGTTTTCTCTCCAGCCGCCCTCAGTCTGCCCTATACATTATTTACGCATTGGAAATACAACTAAAGTAGGCTTAACCGCAGATGAAGTTATAAAGCAAACAATAAATACCCACGTTGCGTAGGTATTCTATCCGGAGCAGATTTTGTCGCGTGGATTAAGAATTTCTGTATGACCCCCTTTTGAAACAACAGCTTAAGTTTAAAATATATGGAGTTGTATCATTATACATAATATTAGTAGACCGTGTGGTGTCGGGTTAGAATAGCACCACCCCCTGTCTTCCCGTGGGTGTCGTAAGAGTCGACTAAGGGAACAGGGTTGAAGTGTGTTGTGGGCGATGGGCTAGCAACCTATCACTGCAACATCACATTTTGTCGATCTTTTATACCCACATTTATGCTAAAAGTGGCACTGGAACACAAGTTTCATGTGCTCTGCTTACCCCTTTTAGGGATAAAGGCGTGATGGTATGTATGTATGTATGTATTAGTAGACACTCTTACACAAGTCGTATGGCATAGTACTTAAGTACAAAAAGACTTGTGTTATGGGTACTAGGCGACGATATATTTCATAGAAGATATATAGTAAATACTTAAACATAGAAAACACCCAAGACACTGAAACAAATAATTATGGCACTTACAGGATTTCAAGTATTTGAACCCGAGACTGCCAGTTTCGCAGGCAGGGTCACTACTTACTAAACCGGTCGTCGCGTCGTTGTGTTTAATTATAATATAAATGTTCCTGCTTTATTTTCATATGACCTAAGCTGCTAAAGTCACCTTTGAAATCCCTGGCTTAATCAGCATGTTCTAGTTGGCTTAGATGTTTGCGGACAGGATGTTGACGGTATTGAACGAACTAATTGTAGTCGAGTTTTAGTGAAAGGGTCGATATATGGAACGCCCTCCCTAATTTCAAATCTGCTTTAGAAATTTCCTTGCCGTAAAGCTGTGTGCGTTTGTGCTTGGCTAGATCGTAACTGAGTGGTCTATGCGATATACATATGGAGTAGCTGTACTTACTTGCTTAACCATATACGTGTTTGAGATGCTTCTCTACCGTAAGATTTAGTGGAATGACAACTTCGTATCAATGGGATTACGAATATAGACATTTAATTGAATACGAGATTGGGGTAGTAGTTCATTGCAACATTATGTTTTTACGTAATTCGACAGTTAGTTCGTTAAACTGGGCCTTTTCATCGATAGGTAGTGCGAATCCTTTTTCTAGAACAAATTCACTTCTCTCTGTATAACTAGGCACAAAGAGAAGACGTGGAGAAGACAAAGCCACTGTCTTTCAATGTTAAGTGTAACCGCTAGTTTTTTACGTTGTATGCTTCACCTACCTACTAATAAAACGTTGTATATACCGATATACCTTTCGTTTTAATAAGAACCTTGCTACTTTAACACTAGAGTCACTATTCGAGTAAAGTATTTATCAAACATGACCTTTTCATTTTGAAGCGTTTGTGGCACGTCGCTAAACAATGGGCTTTGTTTGACCGATGGGTCTTAAGATAAGATCAGTTTTAGAAAAGTGATACTCACTATACCTGTAATGTTTGAACAAAAGTTTTTATTGGCAACAAACGTGAAATAAAAACATATGAACTCAATGTTGAAGAAGTGGTTTCTAACGTACTCTGAGTCAAACTCGACCGCAAAGCTCAGAATCGGCCATACGTTTCAATCACGACGCCTTTTTTCTGCCTGCCGTTTTAACGAATTATGTAGAATTGCGTTTTTGCACACTTGCGAATAGGACAAAACACTTTTGTATAAAAATGAAGACTTTGAAGCATAACCGAATATCGTTAAATTGCTGTTTCAATTTTGATTGCTGATGTTTAGAATTTCATGGAGAAAGCTAACTGCAGTCATGTCTGTTTAAAGTGATGGGTAAAGATTTTTGAGTTTTTTTGAGAACTACCTACCTATATCGATAGAGTTTCGAAAGAAGTACTAAAACGGTTCTCAACAAATAATCTACTCCTTAAAACTAAAAAATAAACTATGTGTAATGTGTATTAACTTGGGATGTTGTAATGAGAAGTTTTCGTGATAATGTAATGAAGTATGAAAATAATTTCGTTGGATTTTCCACTACACAGTTAGACATGCAGTTCAAATGGCCTTATTCATAAAAGTTAAACACACACATCCATCATTTTGACATTTGAAGTTTCATGAATATGGGTAAAGTTAATGATCTTACCGCTCTATCAGCCAAGTTCTTAACGCGGCAGTGCAGGTAGGCTGCCTGGCCGACCGCGGCGGTGTAGTCGCGTTTGGTGGCGTTGTCGAAGGTGGGCTGCGTGTCACCGTCCGTGCCGTTGTAGCTCGACGTCGTGTTGAACATGTCCAAGTCACTGACACCGCCGCCGCCGGACGACATGCCTGGTAACAAATAATTGTATTAGGCAAAAGTCACCACTGTTATTTCTCAATGAGGGGAATCGAAATGGAGTTGGGACCGTTCACTACGACAAGTATATTTTGACTAACACCGCGCGGTACGCAGCCGCGCCCTCTCGCGTCTTAAAGCTACCCACATAACATCTCTCCACCTTTATTACTAAAATTAACACCAAGAAAGTAGGTATAATAAGAACACTAAAAGAATGATCTGTAGCCAACATTTTTCCTAAGCCGTTTCCCAGTTGGCTCAGATTCCTCTGAACCTTGGTTCCCGTTCCGATGTCGAGCTAAAAGGCGCAGTTACATCGGCAGCAATCAGACCCGGGCCAGTATCCTCACTCTCCAACCTGCGTTCTCCATCTGTCTCGTGCTTCGTGGTACCTTGGTTAACGTTGCCTTGGATTGATTGGTCATTCAGTGTGTGAGGAACCACAGGGTCGGTCGACAAAGATGGCTGCGCCAGCACCATCGGCATCATCTCCGCGGAGGCTGGTTGGCTGCTTATGTTGGGACACCCATGCAAGTCCCCAAATTCTAAGCTGACTGACGTCGAAGGCAGCGCTAGAACTACCGGTGGCATCTCGGTGGTGGTAAGTAGATACTAATTTATAATAATAGTACCTATTTTTTATTGCACCACAACATAAGAAAACATGTAACAAGAGTAGATTAAATAAATAAAGGTAACAACAGGCGGTCTTATCGCTTTAAATTAATTAAACTAAATTTAAACTAAGTTAAATCTAAAAAACCCGGCCAAGTGCGAGTCAGACTCGCGCACGAAGGGTTCCGTACCATTATCTATAAAAAAAAAGCTATTTATTTCATGCCATTACTTAATAGTTTTACAATACAATGTCATCATTTATATTAATATTATTTGCAAGTAAACATGCATTTATCTTAATTAATATATATTATCATATAATTTAATCTTCTCTTGTATATTCATCTATTCTTTAATTTATTTAATTTATTCAACATCTTCTTCTTGTATTTAGTGTACTAGAGCATGAACCCCTCTCAGGTAAAGGCCTCCTCCAAAGATTTCCATGTTTCTCTATCTCTGGCTATTGCTAACCAGTTTGTTCCTGCTATTTTTTTTATATCTTCTTCCCAACGTGTATATGGTATGCTTATGCGCCGTTTGCCTGAAGGCCCCTTCCATGTAGTAACTTCGTATGTCCACCTGTTGTCTTGAAGTCTGGCTACATTTATCTATTATACAATTCATGATATCCGTAGGATTAGTTAAAAGTAAGGCAGGAGCCCAGTTGATGCTTTTCAACTCACCGCGCAACCGATCACTATCCAACCGCTTAACATATTTGTATGCTACTCCACTGTTTGGATTGTCAGCTATTGCAAAGCCAGTTATATAGTGGTCGGCGAGCACTGTGGTGATTACAGCTGTTCGTGCAAGTTGGTCTTGAGAGTTACGGACAAATACATGGTCAATACAAGATTTTGATAATAGGTCTCCTTTTGTTTCAACTCGTGTGTATATAAATTTTCTGATATAAACTTAATATTGTCCGATTCAGAGTTCGAGTATGAGTAGTGATTGTTGTGTTCCTCGATTCCAAAAATAACTATTTCGATTTCTTGATTCTTTGTCTAAGAAGTTTATCCTTTGTTCTTGATTTTGTACTTGTTCTTTCAGGTTTTCGTATTTCACTTCTAGGCAGTTGAGTTTGACGTCTAATATGTTGGTTATGTTTTCTGTAACACTTTTCATAATTTCCGTGACGTTTTCCTTCATTGTATTTCGCTGTTGTTCAAGATCTTCCTGAATCTGGCGTAAGATTTCTAAGATTTGCTCCATTTTTCTATGTGATTGCTTCGAAATGTCAAGATGATTGATAAATAACCGAACTAATGAGGTCACACTTATTTTTACGTTATTAAGGTTTTGGGTGATCGATTTTCACTTTTATTGCTTGTGGTAGTTATAAAAGATACTTTCTTAACCTTTTGTACAGGTTTTATAGTTATCGCAATCACAATAACGTCACTTCTTCGTTGAAAAACACTAGTTTTCCAGTCATATATTTTGTCCGTTTTTCGTCGTTTATTCAGTCTATTTCACTCTGCTTTTATTTTCCTGAGTGATTTAACACAATATATATAGTCTTCACCATTATCTATAAAAATATTTATTTTGTTTTGTTTTTAGTATTTGTTGTTATAGTGGCCACAGAAATACATCATCTGTGAAAATTTCAACTGTCTAACTATCACGGTTAGTGAGATACAGCCTGGTGACAGACGGACAGACAGACAGACAGACAGACAGACAGACAGACAGACAGACAGACAGACAGACAGACAGACAGACAGACAGACAGACAGACAGACAGACAGACAGACAGACAGACAGACAGACAGACAGACAGACGGACGGACGGACGGGAGGACGGACGGACGGACGGACGGACGGACGGACGGACGGACGGACGGACGGACGGACGGACGGACTTAGTACAGTGGCGGAATGAAATGGTTGATCAGTTTTCAAATCAAATAATTTACGCGTTGCAAGCACATGTTACCTTTTTAAACTGTGTATCAGCGAGAGTGATGTATATTAGTTTAACATTATGTTCAACTGTTTGACAACATAGTTCAAATTTACTTAGACGAATTTTCCTTGCCTATTAATAGTTGAACTAAAACCTTTTTTATTAGTTTGATCTTGCCAATACGTTGTGTCAAGTTTGATAAATCTAATGATTAAATCCTCTTAGCTTAAAATTATTAAAACTATAAATGTGAGTAACAGGTCCTGTCAATGTCATCATTGCTATTTCTTGTATACGTTCTTTTTCTTTTTTTAACTCATTTTCCAAAATTTAAAGAGGTGTAGTGAAATGACATTCATTATGACGGAATGTGTCTGACATTCGGTCGATAAAGCAGATACTGATAACTTATACTGAGCAAGCAAAAACAGATCTTAAGGATATCAACCTTTTCATTCCCTGACTGTACTGGTATGTACTGTATCCTTAAAGTAGCCTACTGAACGTAACGGCAATCGTTCGACGTACAGCCCTCTTATCTTATCTTATTCATACACGTAGACGTTTAAGTACCACAAACACGAAGCGATAAGCTGCAAACAAAGGTTTCCGGTGTGATCCCCCCCCCCCCCCCCCCCCCCCCCCCACCGATACCCCCTCGATACTCATCGTTACTTCTTGACACTGCGCGTCACCTCGTTCCAAAGCTAACACATATCAAAGAAAGAGCGAGCGTTGTATTCACATTGGGGAAGTTATGAACCCTTGGAACAGCGGACATATAATAAATTATCTCACGAATCACTACAATTTTGTAACTTATCGAAATCCTCAAAGACCTAACCACACCGACTTCAGCCAAGACCCGGGTGACCTTTGCTTAGGTGTCAGGGGCAGTGTAGTAAAAAAATCCACGAGACTTAAAATAACCTTATGTTAATGTAGATTTTTGCTTTTGACGTAAAACCGTTCTGTTCCTGAGTCGACATGAATAATGCAACATGAAGCACGTCAAGGGATGACGGAGACACAGAACTAAGACCGAACGTTCTAGAAAGCCCTAACTTTATGAAGTATCAAAAGATGCCTACGTCCTTTCTACCAACAAGCCATCGAGACAGTGCCCAAATTTCGCTGCTAGAAACTCTGCTGCATCTTTAGTTCTTCCATAGATATTACAAATTAACTTTTCGTTTTCTCGAAGGTATTCAAAATCTGCATGAATTTGAAATAATTGATCAATTTGGTACCTACTCAATAGTTAGGTTTTTTCTAGCTTTTCATGAGTAAAGGTTTGGTTTTGTGTACTAATCACTGGTTCTTGATTATTCTAGTATCCGTTTTTTAGCAACACAGTACCTATTACATTTTTTATACTGGCTAATATGTGGCGGATTTAGAACTAAAATGTCCACTTCTTCTGCCTATCACAACACACTTCGAATAGCATTGCTCATACCAACAGTAATATATCCGTGTCACACACTAAGACCGTCCTTCGTATCACTTCATGTCATTATAACGTTGTAAAAATTCCGTCATAATTGCGTGTAATCCAACGTTTTCCGAACGGACCGCTAGTGAACGGAACGCCTCTAAACTGACCATTACACAACCCCACGCAACCTTTGACATAAAAAAACAACCCAGCACGCGTGCCTTGCACAATTAAACAGTAACAGAGTGTAGTAATCGACATGTTAGCCAGCCGCTTGACAGAAGGCAATTTGTCGTCCCCTGAAAGCTTTTTTCCCGACTCCAATAGGTTTGTCGAGCCCCGGGATTACGCAACGGCCGCTCAAAGAACGCAGACCTCGTCCATCATTTTGACAGCTGCCAATAACAGTAACCTTTTCTCACGTTGGAAATTTTAAGACGATGACGGGGTGCCTAAATCTTCTTTATTGAACTGAACTTTATTCATTTAAGTTGTTTGGTAGAATGGTCAGCAGATTGTTTTGGTGGATTATTTGAAAAAAGTCATACACATATATTAAGTAATATTAGGTGGACCTTGTTCAAGCAAGAAATAGTACATTACTTACTTACCTAGGGCGGTAAAACAAAGAATGTCTGAGATCGCAGGTATTTGACGCCCGAGCCGAAGGCAAGGTTACGGAACCTAGGCTATATCGAGGTTTGTAGTGGCGGTATACGAGTAGGTACTACTTAAGTACGTATTTTCACTTGAAATTGTAATTTTTTTTGTTTACCTACGAATAAATACTAAGATTCTGATCTAATCCTTTTACCAAATTAATTCTATTATACTTTGAATAGCTTTTATATTTCTCTAAGCAACAACGATAATCCTAATTGGATTAGCAAAACAATCTTTTTTGGCGTGGAAACTTTATTTTTCGAACAAAATCTTAAAATTGTTTAGATTATTATGACATTAATCATTTCGTAAAACCACGCACGCTTTTAGAATTATGAAAGTTATTTCGGAAAGATGACGGGCAACATTTTTATATAGGGATAGGGGGTCGACAAATACAGCCTGGCGCTCACAGCTTTACCTAATCCAGCGCAAGATCACGTCTCTTTTTTAGAATAGCAAAATTCAAAAGAATTTTTGGAATTTTTGTTCATCAGTCATATACTCGCTCGTAGGTATGTGAACCTAAACAAAATATATATTTTAGTGTCTTGATTCTTGAATTGTGAGCGTGAAGCACTGTTATATGTAAGTACTTAATTGAAATTAATTTTAGGGGCCATTCCTCGTATAAGTTTGGGGTTTGTATTATATTTGTTGCGCACGCTTGTTATTAACGCGCACGATAATAGGGAATATGCATGTGATTTAGATATGGACAAAAAAATTATGTGTAATCTTTATTGCTAAAGAAATATACACACATGATTATTTTAACAAAGTATCATGTTTCTATTGATCAATTTAATTATTTAAAAGTAGTATTTTTCAAATTCCCTCGCGCATTTCCAAAACGCAACGCTATTGGCGGAGCGAAATGTGACGTCACCGTTCACTCGGTGTCTACAGCTGACAGGTCGCTTGTATGAATATTGAATTGTTGTTTATTAGTGTTTTTTGGGAATTACTAACTGAAATCACTCAGACTCCTTGTTAAAGAAGACTCGCCAAGTCGCCACAATGACTGAAAGCGGTTTTGTCAAGGCACAGTCGGATAATCTGCCTAAAATTGATGTGTTCATGATGACGACGTACTTCGCAAATAATTGTGACTTTACGTCCGCTGAACTAAGAGGAGTAAAAGCTGCAAGGTAAATAAGTTAGATATTTGATAAATTTTGATATCCGTTATTTTGTATTTAATATAATTTTCTGTATATTTTTCAATCTGAAAAGAAGAATAATATTATGTAGTCAAAATAGGTAGACTTTTAAACTACTTCAGATACTCGTAGGTGTCTTTCTTAAATAAGTGGAATAAAAAACTAGTACATATATATATTATATAATCAAAGTTATGTTATTAATTAGGAATGTTAAATGTTGAGAACAACTTTTCGTCAAGGCTTATAAATAAAACAAATGTATGTAGGTACGTTACTCAGTAAAAATAATTACTTAAATTTAATAGAATAGAACTTATCAACAGAGTGCGAACAAAGAAACTTAGCTAAAACGTTTGGTGATCGAAATCAACACTCGTAGTCAGCTGTTGATCAACAAAAATCATAATATTTGTAACATTAGTAACAAAAAAAATTGTGAATCTGAACAGTTTTATGAATAGGTATGTAATTAAATTTTTAGGTTAGGTTATTGTTTATATTGTTCGCGAGTACTAATAAAAAAGATTTTAGCTATATACATAGCTATATACTCACGTCGAAATGATCTTCACAACAGTATAAACTACTCAAGCACGATAAATCATCTCTCTTCATCGCCTTACACCACTTTTTCCTTATATTTGCATCTTTGGGCATATGAAAATATATCTTGTCAGGTGCAGTTTTAATGTTATTTTCACACATAGGGACAATACACTATTTATAATAAGCTTTTGTGTGCTCTTCCATTATAATAAGTTGATCTTATAAGCTTTATAATCACCCACTTTTATTAAAACTGTGAATCTAACACTTCGTTGTTAATTTATTCTTAGTGCACGGTGACGTCACTAAATGAGCGCGCCAAAATGGTGGCGTTTTAATCGTCCGAAAATGATAGTAGTTTTAATTGATTTTTTATTATTTCTTATTTAATAAAATTGTGCGAGTGTTATATTTTTTTCCGGATATATAATTACTTATAGAATAATTAAAAAAAATAAAAAAATATCATGAATATTCCCTATTACGAAACCGATTTTATACGAGATTGTTTGCCTACACTCTGATTCAATATAATGTTCTGTAAATGTCTAAATGATGTGCGTCCCGACCGTTGCCGGGAGTGGTGGCCTGTGGTGGTGCGTTGGCTAGCCAAGCTATACAGTATATCTGTATTCCTTTAGAATCGGCAAATAAGTGAATACTACAATCTTCAACTACCTATTTCGATTAGTGAACCCATATCTCTCCGATACACGAAACACAACTTCATGTCATGACGTAATTATCTGTATTTGTGTACCCGAGAGTCGCGACCGACTGACATCAATGGTGTAATTATCAACTTAGACACGAATATTAAAACCTGTAGGTATCATAGTGGATCGAAATGGAAATATTAATCATAGCGAATACTTATGCGTTTAAGGTGGTTCGATTGCCATACAAAGCGTTATTTGACATTCGCAGGCTAACGGCGTGATATTTTAAGAAACGAATGTTTCAGACTTTTATCAATTGGCTTCCCATTTGCGCCAAATTCCCCCTTTCCTAGAATAAACTTGTATAAACTAGATTAATTTGAGAAAACTAGTTTTCCCAAAATATCACGTGACAAACCAATTTCTCAAATTAATCTAGTTTATACAAGTTTATTCTAGGAAAGGTGGAATTTGGCGCAAATGGGAAGCCAATTTATGAATGTTTGTTACATAAGTTTCTTAAAATATCACGCCGTTGGCCTGCGAATGTCAAATAACGTTTTGTATGGCAATCGAACCACCTTAACGTGGAACGTCTTCATTGTTCATATAAATATTATGTCGGTAACTAGTGCGACTACAAAACATTTTCATAAATATCCTTGTTTTATTTTATCGATCACTTTCTTGATTCCCGTAAACCATAAAATATTTTTGTAAGTGTTTGTTTTAGTCGAACATTAAAAAAAAGTTATTCAATAAAAATACTGAAGTGCATTTTTATTGATTAACCAAACAAAACAATAATTAGTTAAGTACCCGGAATTGCCCGAAATATGTTTGCATGGAATATAACTCGAATCAATCCCCCGTAAATCGAATGGTCTTTTAACGACAGAATATTACACATAATTATTCCAAGTTTTTTCACAGATATTTCACGCTCAAGTTTCAAAATCACAGACGACAAAGATCAGATTAACATCAGCTCAACGTAGGCTAAAGAATGGAAAAGGGAAAAATGGAAAGATTTTTTTTTGTAAATAAGTATGACTGGTGATAAATGATTACCTATCCTCACCATCTGACTGGTCTGAGGAATAGGTACTTAATAAAAATAAAACCTAAATAAAAAACATAGCAGTAGCACAGTTCAATTTGCTTCTTCTTTTAAGGTAGTTCGATTGCCATACAAAACATTATTTGACATTCGCAGGCTAACGGCATGATATTTTAAGAAACTTATGTAACAAACTTTCATAATTTGGCTTCCCATTTGCGCCAAATTCCCCCTTTCCTAGAATAAACTTGTATAAACTAGATTAATTTGAGAAATTGGTTTGGGACGTGATAGTTTGGGAAAACAATTTTTCTCAAATTAACCTATTTTATACTAGTTTATTCTAGGAAAGGGGGAATTTTGCGCAAATGGGAAGCCAATTGATGAAAGTTTGTTACAAAAGTTTCTTAAAATATCACGCCGTTAGCCTGCGAATGTCAAATAACGCTTTGTATGGCAATCGAACCACCTTAATAATAAACGCCTTCAGTTGAGTTTTTTTTTAATTCTGACTTGTTTTGGAAACATCCAGAACGATTTTACATTTTTATGGTAGGCAGGTACTTATTCGATATTTCTGTACTTGTGCATTTTGACAACATCAAACTTAAGTGCCAGAAAAGGTGAAATAATACTAATAAATACATAAAAGTAATGAAGACTGGTACACGGTCGGTATATCTATCATCATCACAGGCCTTTGCGTCTATTCCAGACGATTTAAACATTGCCCTGGAGACATCGTTTTTGGTGACTGTAGAGGCCAATACGCGACCGGCATGATCTTTCACATTTCTGGCAGACGAAATTCGTGCCAGGGGCTCTAGTTTCAGCTTGTTGTCTACGCAACCTTCTATTGGCCAGTGTCTCGAACCAGGTTCCATCGCACAACGCTCTGCCCTCCACAACGCGTTTGCGCCATCCATCTCTATCTTCGGCAAGCTTTGCCCAGGTCCGATAGTCAATTTTAAAAGCAGCCATGTCTCGCTTAGCGCAATCCTTGAAACGCAACATCGGTCTTCCAACGTTTCTCTTGGCGTTTGCTACTGCACTAAGCAAGGTACGTCGAGGTATTCGAGAAGGTTCCATCCGGTGCACATGGCCCAGCCACCGCAAGCGTCTCTGTTTGAGAATAGCAGTCAAACTGGGCAGCTGTGCTATGTCAAGAACCCTCTGATTTGTCACTTTGTCCTCCCACGTAATGCCTAAGATATTACGTAGACAGCGCATGTGAAAAGTGTTAAGTCGTCGCTCCTGTTTCGCATACGTCGTCCAGGTGTCGGCTCCATACAAGAGTATGCTCAGAACGCATGTTTGGTACACAATAATTTTCGTTCTGATGGTAAGATGTCTGTTACACCATACTCTTGTACGTAGCCTTCCGAACATTGTCGCCGCTTTGCCGATACGAATATCGATCTCTGCATCGAGGGAGAGATTGTTCGACACGGTCGACCCGAGGTAGCAAAACTTATCGACAACCTCCAGAGCTGTGCCATCCACCAGTATAGTTGGTGTTTCCGCACTGCCCTGGACTAAAACTACTGTCTTTTTGGCATTTATGGACATGGAAAACAAAGAACAAGCCCGTGAAAATTTGTCCATGATGTTTTGGAGCTCGAGAGCATTGGTGGCCACAAACGCTGCGTCATCAGCAAACAAGAGACTGTCGACAAAGAAGTCCTCACGATATTTTATTGATTTGAGGAGCGCGATATTGAATAACTTCCCGTCAACCCTTGTGTGCAGGTGCACTCCCTGTTGGCTGTCACCAAAAGCATTTTTGAGAAGAAGTGAAAAGAAAATGCCAAACAGGGTAGGAGCCAAAACGCAGCCCTGGCGAACACCTCTCCGCATTACAAACTGCTGAGATGTTTTGCCGTCAAACACAACAGCGCCTTTCATGTCGTCGTGAAATGATTTGACGAGATTTAAAAGTTTTGGTGGGCAACCAATGTGCTCAAGCGCCGTATATAGTCCATCTCTGCTGACAGTGTCAAAGGCCTTGTTAAGGTCTACAAAGGCTACAAATAGAGGTGTGTTCTGCTCTCGGCACTTTTCCTGTAGCTGACGAAGTGAGAAAACCATATCCACCGTGGAACGCTGGGAGCGAAAACCACATTGTGACTCTGGATATACGCGATTTGCAAGTTTTTGGAGTTTTCCAAGCAACACACGTCCAAATAGCTTGCCTACTATACTCAAGAGGGAAATCCCGCGGTAGTTGTTGCAGTCACCGCGGTCTCCTTTCCCTTTGTACAATGTGATGATGTTGGCGTCGCGCATATCCTGCGGAACGCGTCCCGCTTCCCAGCATTTACACAGTAGATTGTGCAAAACAGGTGTCACGCACTCAAGTTTAACCACTTCCGCCAGTATGCCATCGATGCCGGGACTCTTTCCGCTCTTAAGCTGTTTGACTGCCTTCACGAATTCATCTATAGTGGGCAAGGCATCTAATTCCGTCAAAGTATCTAGTTTGGGCATACCTTGGGCAGCTTCTAGATGGATGTTGACTGGACGGGAATAGAGACCTGTATAATGTTCGACCCAGCGTTCCAGTTGACGGAGAGTGTCGGTAATTACAGAGCCATTCGCTTCCTTAATTGGTGCAGTCTTTTTCGGCAATGGACCTAGTACCTGTTTGATGCCTGAATAAACACCGCTAAAGTTCCCAGTATCGGCGCACAACTGTATGCTACGACAAACACTGACCCAATGAGCGTTGGCGTAATGACGCACGTTACGTTGCAGGGCTGCATTCGCAGATTGCAGCTTTTCACGTGTAACAGTACTGGGACACATTCGATGTGAAAAAGCAGCTTCGCGTTTTGAGTCTAGCAAAGGCTGGAGGTGTTCTAAGTTCTCGGCAAACCAGTCTTGACACTTAGCTTTTTGGTACCCAAAAGCTTTACCCGCTGTATCCGTAAGAAGTCCGTTGACACGACTGCATTCATCAGATACTGGGGCGTTAATGTCCCAGGAAGCAGTTTCGTTTTTTACCATCTCTGCAAATTGCTGCACCAGTTCATCATTCCTAGTTTTTTGCGTATCAATCTTTCTCTTACCAGGTTGTCGGGATGAATGAATCTTTTTGTGGATGATGGCTACACGTGCTACTACTAGGGAGTGGTCGGTGTTACATTCAGCACTGTGGAATGTACGCGTGTGGAGAGTTTCGCGGAGGTTTTTCTTCCTGGAAATAATCAAGTCCAGTTGATGCCAGTGCCCAGAACGTGGATGTTTCCAGGATACCTTATGTGTCTGCTTTCCTTTAAAATAAGTATTGGTCACACAAAGAAGATGTTCGGAGCAGAACTGTAACAATCGTTCGCCGTTTTCGTTAATCTTGCCCACACCATGCAGACCAATACAATCGGACCAAGCAGCGGTATCCTGACCAACCCGGGCGTTAAAATCGCCTAGTATGTAAAGACGGTCGGAAGATTTCACCCCACGTACTGTATCGGCTAGCTGTTCGTAAAACTGATCCTTAACTTCTGCAGGCGATGGTAATGTTGGTGCATAAGCAGATATTAATGATACATACCCACAGCTGGTGTGTACGCGCAACAGCATAATGCGTTCTGAAATACCTTTAGGACACTCTATAGCAGATAACAAATCGTTTCGGACCGCAAACCCAACACCATGCTCGCGTGTAGCAGATATGTCTTTGCCTTTCCAGAAAAAAGTAAATGAAGCCTCTCGCAATGAACCTTCTTCTGGGAGCCTGGTCTCCTGAAGGGAGCAAACTGCAATATTGAGCCTGGCCAATTCAACATCAATCACAGCAGTTTTACGCAGTTCTTGTGCGCAATCTGAGCTTCCGCTGGCGTCCGGGAAGCCTGTCCTCATTGTACGGACATTCCATGTTGCAAGGCGCATGGATTGGCGGTGCAAATATGTTTTTTTAATAATGTGTTTCGTATTGGCAGGTGTGATAGGTAACGGCACCAGTTATCTAGTTTTAATCTAGTGCTTCCTACACCCCAAAGAAACAAACCAGCACCGAGACGGACCAGTACCTGACTGACTGGGGGCTGCCCAGCTTAAAGCGGGCGGTAACTGGTCAGTGGGCCTACGATGGACCCTCCCACTGTCGAAAGTGACCCCTGGCGCCTGAGTTTACGTCTATCTACCCAGACTTATAACCGGTAGACTGTCACTCCCCGTGTTTTTTTCCGCACAAATAAAATGCACGGGTGAAGTGTCCTCTCCACGAGCAATGCGTCGCCTGGGACACAATTAAGGAGAATGCAGGGTTGCCCAAGACCTGCACCACCCTCTCGGCCTCATTAGCGGGATCCACAGGAACGACAACAGACTGGTACACGGTCGGTATATCTATATACTTTAAATAAATACATATTATTGGGAGTCAATCTTACACAAATCGACCTAGCCCAATAGTAAGCTCAATAAGGCTTTGTTATAAGTATTAGACGTCGATATAATTTACTACACATAAATATTTAAATACATAGAAAACTCCCAAGACTCAGAGACAAAAATATTCACGCTCATTACACAAATATTTGCTGCCTTACCGGGATTAGAACCGGCCTTCAGCTAGGCATACCTACGTAGGCTAAATTGGCCGTACATGTCTACGCAAAGTGTAGGTACCCGTTCATAGCTCTTAATTATAGTGGTACTAACAATTGGTTAAAACGGCATAGATACATAAATAATATATATTCATACATACTGTCTATTTGTGTTATTTTATTGAGGTGTACAGTCAAGGAATTTAATTTCCAACTCACCTAAGGTTCAATATCGTATAGCAAACTGTCACCATAAAAGTTAGCCAGAGCACGACGTTAATTTGACATATCACATGAATTGTGTCAGTAACTAGGCAACAGATTAACTACGTTGACATGGTGAACTGAACTTTTGAACGTGTTATCTCATAAATATTTATTCCTTCCTGGTGCAACTCCACAATTTGAGCTCTTAATAGTTCACGGTCAGCGGCAAGCATTTTATTTTTCAAATTAAAAACGTGAAAATTATTTTTAAATTTTCTCGATGGACACTCGTGACACATGTAGAGAGGTTATCTTCAATGTGAAGTGACAAATAATACGTATTGACATTTCAATACCATTACTGAAATGTTCGACCTGCATTAGCATTGCGAATGTCTAACGACATTTCAACGAAATGGGTAGGGAATTAAGTTCCTTGACTGTACAAGAAGTATGGTGTATTTGTACTTACATAGAAACTATAACGTTCGTCTTAAATGCAGAAGTAAATTTACCGTCTAATTTAGGTCTGACTAAACGCGCTCTCCTTACAGCTTTTTGTGTTCACTTAGTTTTAAACTCTACTTTACGCGAAAAATAAATTCGTCTGCCAAGTAGACTCTAAGTTGGCAATGTACTACCCGTCAGTCTCTACTAAGCCTTGGCTTGGGCCCAACTCAAGCAACCTTCACTTGGCCTGACGAGGCCACCTGAATTATGTACAGTAAGGACATGTATCATACATGTCGTCTCATTAAAAAGTGATTAGCAAATTGAGACGCACTGTCAACCAATTAGCAGCGACGTGGATTTGCTTCAGTTGAAGTACGAAGTTCACTACAGAATGTATTGACTTATTACGTAGTCATGAAACACTGTGCGCCAAAGTGCTTCAATCGGCAGCCATTCCGTGAAAACTAAATTAGTTGGGCGCACGGAGCTAACCTGAAATCGAAAACGTGTTAAAACCAGACATTGTAAAACCACATTCTATAAAACAATCCATCCTAAATCTAATGAAAAATCGCTCATGAAATTTAGTTGAGCAGTAGTATGTCTGTAAATAAAACTCCTACTTTTACGAAAAGAAAAGGCTTTACGAACATGCACGAGCAGGCGGTGAAAACAATCCGCCACCCACAAGCTTTTATTGCCATACGTTTTTATTTTTCCCGTGAGTTACACCTGGAGACAAACAAACCAATACGCTCCCTTTGAAGTGGTTGAAAGCCGATTTTGGACGGTCCATCGGTTTTCAACATGAAATTGAATTGCCTTTCCATCTTACGACGATAAAAATAAAGTTCAAAATTGCGGTTGTATCATTGTAGGTCCACACGTTGGATGTGTCACACGTGCAGGCGAAAAGCAATTTTCTAGCTAGAATGTTTTAGAAAAGTTTACAATGTACCGGTAACTAGCGTTGCGCATATTGTGAAACTTTTACAAACACCCGATTATATTAGGTTTTGTTTTTAAAACATTGTCCCGGTCTTAATATGGCATGTTATATTGTATTACTGATTCGCTTTGTTAACCGTAACATGACGTCATGAAGGGGGCATAATTCATATGTTATGTCTGTAATTAAGGCTTATACACCCGCTAACGTCCTTGAGTCGTCGTCCGTATGGGCCAGCACGCGACTGATCGGGCCTGCCGAGCCTCCGCGCTCGCGCATTTTGTAGGTATTTAAACATAGTAATTAAGATAATCATTTTATCTATTCAAACTCTGCGAATTTGTCTAAAAATATTTAATAACTTTATTTGAGTACAAAAATTATATTTAAAATATCTATAGTTTAGTCATAATATTGAATAAACTTTACAAAAAGAGGTAACTTTGGGATTTTTTTCTATCGAGTGAAGTTCATTAGATCGCGTAACTGAATGCAACTTTGACTAGATTAGATTTTTAAATTTTTGAACCCTATTTTCTACGTCTGAGATTGTTTTAAAAAACTCGAAAACGCTGCCCCTGTTGACTGTCGAGCTTTAAACTGAAATTCAATATTAACAAGGCACTCCAAAACCCCAAACTTACTAAACGGGACGCCTACTCAGCATGTTGTTGGCGACGTTGATTTTCAAAAAAGTTGCGGGTAAAATTATAAAAACCTGCTAAGTGCGAGTCGAACTCGCGCACGAAGGGTTGCGTACCATTGTCTATAAAAATATTTATTTTATTCTGTTTTTAGTATTTGTTGTTATAGCGGCAACAGAAAGGTTTACTATTGAGAGGCATAAAATCATTAATACTAATATGGTTACGCATAATTACTTTACGCCGAAAATAAGATATGCATAAGTCACATTTCGCATAATTTTTTAAGCATAACATTAAAAAGCATAAATACAGAAAGCATAACCCTCATTAAAACTAATAACAAAAAGCATAAACATGAATACCCATAATAATCAATTGACATCATATCAAAATGCATAACGCTATTGTCCTATTAAAAGGGGTACGTATCACAATGTCTAAAATTAAAAAAAAAACTAACGTTAAATAACCTACGATCAAAATATGTGTGTAGATTTTAGTGATTTTAGCCTATGGTTTTCTTAGTAGTAAATTGCCTAATTGTCATTAGTAGTAAGTTTTAATAAAAGGTTTTTCCGCTCTTTTATAAAAAAAATAACCTCGAAGACGAAAGCGGGAGCAAAGCTCCCGCTTCCGTCTTCTAACCTATCCGCGATCCGAGTCGGTTTTGCCACTAAGCCCCTGTTCAAAGGGTGGGCATCAAATATTCTTTTGGCTTTATTATTATATTTAATATTATAGGTTATTTTTCTTATAAAAGAGCGGAAAAACTAATAATATCATTTTAGGTATTTTGACCAGTTTCATTCATTTAGTTATTTTAGACAACTGAAATTATGGATAGTGACAGATAAACCAAATAATTATTAGCCCAAGCAATAGTATGCCTTATGTATATTCGGCCAATACAAATTAGTCTAGCTAAAATTATGCTAATAGCGTAGTATGCCAGAAAAACAGTGAGCCAAAATATTACTATGCGAAAGTACTATCATGCCACAAATAATTATGCCAAACCAATTATGCGAAACTGCATTAGTCTAAAAACCATTATGCGATCCAAGGGGATACCCAACAGAAATACATCATCTGTGAAAATTTCAACTGGAACTATCACGGTATCAGTGAGATACAGCCTGGTGACAGACAGACGGACAGCGGAGTCTTAGTAATAGGGTCCCGTTTTACTCTTTGCGACACAATTAGAAACGCACTGCTAGCAGTGAATAAGGTAAGGTTAAATTGAAACTGCGACTCCTGAAGAATCGAACTGCTGCCACAACAGTGCGCCATGTACCTACGTTGCATAGTTTGGATATATGTAATTGCCACGAAATTCCCTTACTTTACCGACAAAAGTTATGCCCAATGCAGTGTTGTGCCGAATTTTCATATCATCGTTTTTTTTTCTCAGTAGCCCTTAACTTTTTATTAGATATATTTAAAACTAGCTGTTGCCCGCGACTTCGTCCGCGTAGAACTTTTTATCGTCTTAGAAAATGATTTCTCTCAATACAAAATTTGAACCCTCTTTTAGGGGATAATTAAAAAAAAAGTTGATGTTCATTTTCTAGTTTGTGAACAAACAGTCTAAAACCAAAGTTAAAAATCTCATACTTTAAAAATGCCTTGAAATACTCAAACTTTGAACCAATTTTAACACTCTTAGGGGATGAATTTGGAAAAACTCTGAAATCAGTTTTGTAGTCTTTTAACGTACAGAATAAGACCGAAGTTAAATATCTGTTACTCACACTTTAAAATTTTATTGCTCGCCATTTAAAATTTGAACCCCCTTTTAAACCCCCTTAGAGGTTGAATTTTTCTACTCGCTGAAAGAACTTTTTTCGTAAACTTTTAAGTCTCTAGCTCAAAAAAAGTGTTGCCCATACAAAGCTTTCTTAACCCCCTTAGGGGTGGAATTTTCTAAAACTCTGAAAGTACTTTATTATTAATTTTAATAAGTAACATTTTGAATAGTTTTAAGTCTAGTAAAAAAAAAAGTTTTTCCCACACAACACTGGCTACCCTTCTTAAGGATCTTAAGGATCCCCTTAGGGATGGAGTTTTCTAAAACGCTGAAAGTTCTTTTTTAGTATTCTAATAAGTAATCTTTTTGCAAAGTTTTAAGTCTAACTCAAAAAAAAGTGTTGCCCATGCAAAGCTTGCTCTCCTTTTTAACCCTATTAGGGGTGGAATTTTCTAAGACGATTTGTGTTCTTTTTTTGTATTTTAATAAGTAATCTTTCTACAAAGTTTCAAGTCTCTAACTCAAAAACATGAACTTTCCCTGATAAAAACTTTGCACCCCTTTTTATCCCCCTTGGGGATAGATTTTTTCAAAACGCTGAAAGTCTTTTTTTTGTATTTTTATAAGTAATCTTTCTACAAAGTTTTAAGTGTCTAGCTCAGAAAAAGTGTTCCCCATACAAACCTTGCACCCTTTTTTAACCCCCTTAGGGAATGATTTTTGTAAAACGCCGAATGTAGTATTTTTCATGTTCTAATAAGTAATTTTTCGTCAAAATTTTAAGTCTCTATTAAAAAAAAATATGTTTTTCCCATACAAACTTTGCACCCTATTTTACCCACTTAGGGGTGAAATTTTCCAAAACGCTGAAAGTACTTTCTTTGTATTTAAATAATCTTTCTACAAAGTTTTAGGACTCTAGCTAAAAAAAAATAGTTTCCCACATACAAACTTTGCACCCCTATTTTAGCCCCCTATTTTTAGGGGTAGAATTTTCTAAAACGCTGAAAGTACTTAATTTGTATTCTGATGACTAATCTTTCTACAAAGTTTTAAGTCTCTATTTAAAAATAATATTGTTTCCCCCATACAAAATTTGCACCTCTATTTTACCCCCTTAGGGGTAGTTTTTTTAAAACACTGAATCTAGGTACTTTTTTTGTATTCTAATGAATAATTTCTCTACAAAGTTTTAAGTCTCTATTTTAAAAAAAGTATTTTTTCCCATACAAACTTTGCACTCTATTTTACCCCTTTAGGGGTAGAATTTTCTAAAATCCTGAAAGTTCTTTATTTGTATTCTAATGACTGATCTTTCTACAAAGTTTTAAGTCTCTATTTAAAAAAAATATGTTTCCCCCATACAAACCTTGCACCCCTATTTTACCCCCGTAGGGGTGGAATTTTCCAAAACGCTGAAAGTGTTTCATTTGTATTCTAATAACTAATTTTTCTACAAAGTTTAAGTCTATAGCTCAAAAAAAAAAGGTTCTCCCATACAAACTTTGCACCCCCATTTTACCCCCTTAGGGGTAGAATTTTCAAAAATCCCTTTTTATCCCTAGCCCACGTTATAAAAGCAACATACTGTGCAAAAATCAACTCTCTAAGATTAGTAGTTTCGGCTGTGCGTTGATGAGTGAGTGAGTGAGTGAGTGAATAAGTCAGTCAGGACATAGGCATTTATTATGTATAAATAGATAGAAGATAATGAAACTCCCATTCAAATATCTCAAAAAATTATGAAGCTACATCCGTTTTAATGTCGCTTGTTAGAGTGAGAAAACGATGAGGGACTGTGACGTCAATATACTCGAGCGTCATAGTAAAAAACAATCGTTTCATATGAAGGTGCGTTTTGCGGAAAAGGGACAGAACATACCCCCTCTTAAAACTTTGGACTCTTATAACTTAATCATTACCTATATAACCTCTTGCTTTGTTTTTTTCTCCATTTGACTATATTTATTTTAAATTCTTTTTCGAGAAAATACATTATGATTATTTACCATATTTTCGATTCCTGAGCGACCACGAACTTCGGAATTCGAAAATATTCGGGTATCTCTATCTCTATCGCACTAACCGTACTCGAGTGACAGGGATGCAAATATATGAACATTGAGTATCGCTTTTCGTGGTAGCGCCGCAGGTACTTTGGCTGAATGCGCCGAGCGCGTGCCATTGTCATTCAAAAAAAACAAATTCGTGTTAATTATATTGTTCAAATTTGTTGATTTCATTTATTGAAATTACGACATAAAACGACATTTGCGCATATAAGTTCTCATATCAGAATCGAATATTTTTTTATGGTTTATATTTTAGCATTTGTCTCGTAAAGGTCTATCGTAGACGGGATTTAAATTATTAATAAGTGAAAGGCAAAGCAATTCCGCCATTTTGACGAAAATTTGACGGTTCTTATAGCTGACAGTTGGAGCAGCGTTTGATTTCAATAAAAATAAATGAAAAATTAAATGAAGTCGTATATTTCGGAAAATTAATTAACTGTCGCAGTCGGATAAAAACTATCCTAAGTTGCAGCTAGAATAATAATGTACCTATATAAAATGTTTCATATTTTTCCGTTCATGGGATGCTGAGAACATTCGAACCGCGCAAAGCTTAGTTTCAAACTGGCTGATTCTTTTTTTAATTTAGAGATTTATTATAAGTGGAGATGTTATTGTGTATAACCCATTAGGTTAAGTTAGGTTTGATTTATAACAGTCCTGAGAAGTTTCATCATCATCATCATCATATCAGCCGAAAGACGTCCACTGCTGGACATAGGCCTCCCTCAAAGAGTGCCACAAGGAATAAAAAAGAAAAAAGTTACTGTACTGAGAAGTTTACTGTTTTTAAAATAATAAAATTATAAGTAAATTCCGCGAAACATTCATCCGATGAATCGTTGGTCGGTAAAACAAGGGTAATTCAATTGACACCTTTGCAAATGCAGCCGCGGCGATTTTGATGACGACATTACTATTGGAGAGCTGACTCCTTATAGAAATCGTCTCCCGGCAGTTTTGGGCCCCAGGAGACATGCCTCACAACATATAAAAAAGTGACCAAGTGCGAGTCGGACTCGCACATGAAGGGTTCCGTAAAATAAATTGCGGTTTACGATTTATGACGTATTAAAAAAAACTAATTTTCGGTGGAAGTTTGCATGGTAATGTACATCATATATTTTTTTTAGTTTTACCATACTCTTATTTTAGAAGTACAGGGGGGGGGACACATTTTACCACTTTGGAAGTGTCTCTCGCGTAAACTATTCCGTTTAGAAAACAATGATATTAGAAACCTTTATATCATTTTTGAAGACCTATCCTAAGATACCCCCCACGTATGGGTTTGATGAAAAAAAATTTTTTGAGTTTCAGTTCTGTGTATGGGGACCCCTAAAACTTAATATTTTTTCGCTTTTTGTGTGAAAATCTTAATGCGGTTCACAAAATACAGCTCCTTACCAAGTTTCAACAGTACAACTCTTATAGTTTCGGAAAAAAGTGGCTGTGTCATACGGACGGACAGACAGACAGACATGACGAATCTATAAGGGTTCCGTTTTTTTGCCATTTGGCTACGGAACCCTAAAAATGGCGCTGATATCCGAAAGTTAAGTATTTTGCCGTAAATACGGACTACGGGTATTTATGGGTAACGTTTTATCACGGTGTGCAAAAATTAATTTATAAATGCAGTAAAGTTGTGTGATTCCCAAGTTGCAGAATTTTATTTAGCTAGCAAATAAAGATTAATAAGAATGCCTTACTTGGCTCTACGTAATATCTCACAAAATTTGACGATGGAAGAGTTTCGAAACTTAGCCTATTTTTTAAATGGAGTGTTTTTATGGGATCTGTACATAGTAAAAATACTGGGTAACGTTTTATCACGCAATGAGCAATGAAAGTGGCCTTTTTTCCTGCTCAGAGAGAGAATCGCCAAGCTGTACGTAAGTATACCGTGGGAACGAGGTGGGAACAAATGCGCACATCCTGCCAGCCAGCGTACCGTTGTTCATTAAAGTCTTGCTCGGCGACGCGTGTCTCCGTGATTTCTTGTAAGTTGGATGTTTGCCCTGTTTGATCTTATTCCCCAACTTATCCCCCCGAGAACGAGACCTCACCTGTATTTCTACTTTATTTCTCAAACAATACTCCTCAACTTTCCTGAGACTAAACGGCGGACTCCGTAATTGAAAATTGTATTACACTGTCTAAGGGCAGACGACTGTTACACAAGCAATTGTGAAATTTATTAAAGGTTAAATTGCAAACTACTCCTTAATTTGACTTTACTTCTTGTTGAAAGCTTAACTCATATGCTTAAGCTTTAAAAAATACATAACCTTTTTATTACAAATTTTAAAGCCTTTAGTAAGACAATCAGAGATAAAAAGGTGATGTACAAACAGGGCTTGAATAAAAAGCCGCCGGAACGTGCACCCAAAACATTAAGTCCCGGCCGACGCTAAACTGTGGAGCCTTTGAAACAAGGATTAACAATTTTTGGGTTTTTTGGGGGCAGAAAAGGATAAACTTTTTTCGTGAAAACGTACAGGCGCTGCTAAAGATATGAGTACATACAACTATACATTTTTCGCCTTACATATTTGTCATAGAGATAAAGTATTATAGAGATAAAAGGTGAGATAAAGGATAGAGGTACAAGTGTCATAGAGATAAAGGTTTGAACAAACAAATACAAATTAAAGTAAGTATGTTCGATACAATGTTAGCTTCGTCGTTTATTAAAAAAGCGGCCAAGTGCGAGTCGGACTCGCACATGAAGGGTTCCGTAAAATAAATTGCGGTTTACGATTTATGACGTATTAAGAAAAAACTACTTACTAGATCTCGTTCAAACCAATTTTCGGTGGAAGTTTGCATGGTAATGTACATCATATATGTTTTCAAGTTTTATCATTCTCTTATTTTAGAAGTTACAGGGGGGGAGGGGCTCACATTTTACCACTTTGGAAGTGTCTCTCGCGCAAACTATTATATATGGTAAAAAAAAGAATGATTTTAAAAACCTCAATATCATTTTTGAAGACCTATCCATAGATACCCCAAAATTTTTTTTGAGTTTCAGTTCATAGTATGGGGAACCCCACAATTTATTGTTTTTTTTCTATTTTTGTGTAAAAATCTTAATGCGGTTCACAGAAGACATCTACTTACCAAGTTTCAACAGTATAGCTCTTATAGTTTCGGAAAAAAGTGGCTGTGACATACGGACGGACAGACAGACAGACAGACATGATGAATCTATAAGGGTTCCGTTTTTTGCCATTTGGCTACGGAACCCTAAAAAGCGAATGCTTTCAGGCCAAGTGCTTGAAGTGCTTCAAGTTCAACTTACCGTTGAAATAAAACTGATCTTAAAAGACCAAATTATGTCATTACAAAGGTATGAAAGGAGCAATACATTAAAATGTTTGAACAGTAGAGAAGTGGAAGGAAACAGGAATCTCCGGTTCCTTCCTATTCGACACGGTTTTATTATTAGCCCAGCCTTTGAGTGAATATACATATGCATATGTTTACATATATTTGATAACTACCTGTCAATCCTGCGAGGTGCCAAACTCATAGTCGCACATACTTATTCGCTACGCGCTACGCTCGTAGACCATCCCGTGGTTTTCCCGTTAAGTAGCGAAAGCCACCTACGTATACAGTGTAGGCAGACGGGTTCCTGGCAGTGAATGTGTTAAGCTGCATTTATGGTACAAGCAGGACATTTGGCGGTGCGGCGCATCACAACATGCGGAAAATCAAACATAAATATGGTGTTGCGTTGGAGTGTTTACCGTAGGTACAGCTGGGAGCGTTTACATACATGGCTTACAGCTCGCACATCACTCGTCCATGACCAAGACCTAACCGGATCAGAACGCACGCGGCATATACAAAACCAATTGTAAGTCAACACATTCCGTTGAATTAAAGCAGCCGCTAAAATGTTATGGTACTATGTAAGTATTATTTTACGACGGGTTCGCTAACGCTGAAAATCTACTACTACTACGCCTACGTTCAAAATGTTCAAATCCTCGTAAGTGCAAATATTTGTGTGTTGAGCATGAATTTTTGCTTCCGAGTCTTTGATGTTTTCTACGTATTTATATATTTATATTTATTAATTATATCGTCTCGTGTTGTCTCGTACCCATAACACAAGCCTTACTGAGTGTACTATGGGGCTAGTTCGAGTTGTGTATGATTGTCCCCTATTATTTATTTATTTATTTACTTATTTAATTATTATTTATTTATGAATGGGATTGACCATGTGCCTGCTCTTACAGCTCGCGTGGAAACAAGAGTACAAAGCACATTCAAATCAAATTCATAATGCGAAATGTACTCCTCAGATCTACCTCTTGACCCGTTCGGCAGATCCTTAACCGATTTAACGAATCTCCAATCACACTTTTATCGTATTGTTAGACGGACACCGGGTTTCCAGGGAGCTTGTTAATTGTCCGGCTAATCTTAATTAGACGTTCTGCTATGGAATCCCGGTCTTCTAAAACCTTGTTAACAGCAATATGGGAGCACTTGGACTAAGTGTAGTGCTTTCAAAGCCTTCGAGGCGAGCGTCCAAGGGATAGCCCAATTAAAGCAAGGCTATGTAAATGTTAATTAAATCTCCGTGTTGTAAGTGAAATTGATACTGAAAGTTTGGCACTTTCCGGGTTAGTTATTTATGGGTTACTACGTAACGATCGATCAGGGTCTCGACAGAATATATTGAATTGGAAACCGTTTAGCACTTGTCACATGTCTCGTTCTGACATGTTAGGCTTGGTGCCCGTGGAAACGAGCGCGAGCAAACAAATACTCATATATACATACAAATCACCACTCGCAAATCAAATCGCAAAGCACCAGGCAGAGATTACGGACTTTCATTTGCTACAATACTGTCAAAATTTACACTACTTTACTTACCCCTACCCTTAATCCGATCGGCTTTTCTTAAGAATGAGTAGACAAAAGTTTGGTGTGGTCATAGCATTCCAACTGTCCCATCCGCGTATCCCTCAAATGTATGCTCTTTTTGTTAAATTTCTTTCATCTATCCTGTCTAAATGCCTTTTTAAAAAAAAAAATTTTTTTTTTCGTGGAGAAAACCTGCGAACCGGGTACCCAGCTCTCGGGGGAGGTCTGGGTTATGTGGTATTTCTACCTACTAAAAACTCCACGTCAAGCGCCATCTGCGCTAAGTAATTCGGAAGACTCTAGGATCTCAGGTTGAACGCACTAGAGCCTTCCTCGCGCTTTGCCCCTGCTGGCTCGTTCTGGGCATCTTCGCCGCCTTCTCTGGGGTACATGGCCGAGTGCTGTGCCCCCCGCCACGAAAATCACTGGCAACCCCGTTGACCCCCTTAAGTCGCCTTTTACGACAGGCGTGGGAGACCGTAGACCTATTCTAGCCCGAGTCTACACGGGTCTATATGCCTAGGAAATTTTAACACACCCTTCTTAATTTTTGCCCGACAATCTTTTACTCCGCACTTTTCTCTTTTAAAACTGCTTCTTTTATCTCTCAATTTCACACCATAGATATAAGTACGCCTCAACGTACAACAAGTACGGCATAGAACATATAAATATATAAGTACCTAATAAACGGGCTTCAATTATTCTATTCATTAAGTCACAAAGACATTCCCTAATGTATTTAATGAAACAAGATGACCATCGCGCCGTCAGACACAAATCGTACCGTAGACTTAACGGGGGGCAATTTGACACATACGTTTTGCGTCGAGCTTACAAGTCAGAAATCCGTGCGAAAGATTTAACCCCTTAACAAACCGATATAACATTAATCCACAATTCCAATCTTTTTAAAATTACAAAATGATGATCGTAAATGGTTGTTATTTTTAAATTAGAACTTTTGATTGTGCCCTCGTCGTCATCATCATCATCGAAGACGTTCACTGCTGGACGTAGGCCTCCCCCAAAGAGTGCCACAATATCTGGTCATGCGCCACCCGCATCCGTGCCTTATAAGGGTATTATAACTTTTAAAAGATAGCGAGAGACTTCTCTCAATTGCAAAAGACCCCCAACATGACAGATTTTAGTTAGCGACACACAATAAATAGGACAAATTAAAGAAATATAAAATATAGTTTGTAAAATATTGTATTTAGACGTTATCAAGAGTACTTTGGGGACCTTTGGATCAGGCATGATGCAGAGCGTGGTGTAGATTACCTATAATTCTTATTATTCCTAATGAAGCGTTCATAGCTTTTGACGACCGCTTTAGCCTAGTTGGTAGTGACCCTGCCTACGAAGCAAGAGGTCCTGGGTTCGAATCCCGGTAAGGGCATTTATTTGTGTGATGAGCACGAATATTTGTTCCTGAGTTTGGCCGTTTTCTATGTATTTAAGTATTTATTTCTATATATAAGTATTTATATCGTCTTCTAGTACCCATAGTACAAGCTTTGCTTAGTTTGGGACTAGGTTGATTTGTGTAAGATTGTCCGCAAATATTTATTATTATTATTATTAATAGCTCAGCGGCGCCTGCGAGTCGGAAACGATAACGCAGGTTAAGCAACGATGGCAGCGGTCAGTCTTTGGATGGGTGACCGCCTGTTTGAGTGGTTACTATAAATGAGCGCTTCCGTGCTTTGGAAGGCACGCTAAGCAGGTGATCCCGGCTGCTGTCTATGACAGTAGTCGTTAAGCCGAGTTAGAGGCCTTCGGGCGGCTTAAGAACCTCTAACAGTCGAGTTGCCCACTAACTTGACAAAGGGGGGACAACTGTCACTTGCGTCCGCAGGAGCTCCCTAACCACAACCCTGCACGTGTCCCCGGATGGTACTAAAACAGTGACAAACTCAAAGGCCAAATAATGTATGCCATACGATTAAATTATTCCTAATTTAAGGACTTTAGTTTAATGCTAACAATTAATATCCCATTCTGTTTCTTTCTTAGCTTTGTGCTTTAATTTTATTTCATGTTTCGTTGTAATAAGTAAATTTTTGATAAAAAATAAATTGAACGGGCCAATTAGAGTACCTTATTTGGGTCGTAACTGTATTAAAATATACTTTGCCTGTATTCACCTGAATAAAAACAGGGGTAACACGCGAAATTAAAATGTTAACGTAACAAAATTGAGATTGCTTTCTTTTGCGTGGATTTAGCAAGTCACCATTTATTTTGCTTGCCATAGAAGCACTTACCCACTTAATTTTCGTTCACACAGTGACGAAGTGAAATTAGGTAGCACAGTTTCGGAAATCCAATATTCGTTTTAGGATCTGGATTAATATTGCATGTAGGTAGAATAAAGTTGATAACGAACAGGCTTTTCCATTTAGTAAGTTAATTAAAATCCACATTTTTGGTGTCAATACGTGTTATTTATTCTCTGATATGTTTGACATTATAATTTTCAGTCTACTATTTGACATAATTGTTTAAATAAAGTAAAAAGAAAAGTATAATAAATAAAAAAAGAGCTTGGATAACTATTTGTAAAGATTTATAATTTATAACAGATAAATGGAGGAACACGAGTATTATGTTTAAATATGTAAGTACACCTATGTGAATTTAACATCTGCAAAGCCAAATACGGATATATCCGCACCACCGGTTCAACGCCAATGATGTACCTTCATGCATTGACATAAGGTTTAACTCCACACTAAATATCTTGTTGACGTGGCATGTGGTTGGCAACTTTTCTCTTTGACAGCGCGTGGAAAAGGTTAATGCAACACTAGCATTTTCCCGCAACTGCGTCCACGTGAACTCCCGTATCAACTCAACTGACTTCTCCAATATAATTCCCTTGTGGATGATTTTATTTATTATTTATTTAATTATTTAAACTATATTGCACAAACAAAGAGTACACCTGGTGGACTTAATGCCTAAAGGCAAAATAGATCAAAAAGAAAGAAAGAAAGAGAAGAAGATCTAAGAGATCTTGAGGCGATTTTCGCGATAAAAAGTACTAAGTTGTAAAACAAGTTATAAACTACCTCTGTATGCTGCATTTCACCGTAATTGCCAACAAACATTCACAATTTCACTGTATTACTATACAGAGTGTTTTTTTTAAATGGGACAGTATGGGGAAATCCGAATCTAAAGGAGATAGAGGAAAAGTGTCCAAGGAGACATTAGGTGTTTTTTTATGTAAACAAATTTGGCTCGTTAAAATTTTTGGTCAAGCGTGAGTTGTTCTTAAAAAATTATAAAGTTGGTCAATTTTTTTTTGACGCGGGTCGACTCTGTTTCGTGTAAGGATTATTTCATTGTATGGAAAGAAAAAAATCTGAACAGCAGAAGTTGGTCAAATTTAATGAAAACTAATCTTCATACAATTGCAGTATTTCGCGTTTCAACTTTATTTCAACGAGTTTCGCGCACTCGCTTACACCCGCCGAACTAACGTACAATTATTATTAATGGCATTCATTATTTTTGGCCTTTGAGTTTGTCACTTTCAAGTACCACCACGTGCAGGGTTATGGTAGGTAACTCCTGCGGACGCAAGTGACAGTTGTCCCCCCTTTGTCAAGTGAGTGGGCAACTCGACTGGTTAGAGGTTCTTAAGCCGCCCGAAGGCCTCTTAGTGGGGCAGACTGCCGGACACGCCGGACAAAAGCACCAAATTATTTTCAGGTACTACTTAGTTAGGTACATAGCTTTAAGTTTTTGATAGGAACCAATTCCTCCAACGGCCATCTTTTTTTTTATGGGGTCATTGTGAATTGTAGGTATATTATTAATATCTCGGGTTCTAAACCACTTAGAATCACAAACTCGGTGTCTAAATATACATATTATAGGAAATTCAAGTAGATATTTTTTAAGGTCGAATTTTCAAAGGATACCAAACGCAACCCGTTTACTAAGCTTCCGCTGTGGGTCCGTCTATCTGCGTGTCAGTAATAGCTAGACTGTTAGCTTTAGTATACTTCTATTATTTCTAATTATAGTAGATATAGTCACATATATTTTATCAAAAATATATAAAACTACCTATACCTCATCTTACCGACATAAAATATTTTTTCACTTCATCGTAATTTTTTTAATTTTATTTTATATTTACCCTTTCAGACCCGGCCAATACAATGGGGAATGGATGAAAATTTTAGAAACGCCTGATTTTTTTTTTGTTGATAGGAATAACCTTCCTTAGCTCCAGAAAAAAGTTGCAGACTTTTCAGATGCGCCAATTATTTTTGAAAAATATAAACAGTTTCCTCACTTACGTTTTGTGGTTAGGACGGCGATTGAGACAATTTCCTTGATCCGTCACATATTACATAAAAATATCATAAAAATCCGTGGTAAACTGACACTGGCAATGATATTGACAGCTGCAGCAGCTATATTGGTCATTGCCATTTAAAATATTTTTTGTAATATGAGACGGATCAAGGAAAGTGTCTCATTCGCCGTCCTAACCACAAAACGTAAGTGAGGAAACTGTTTATATTTTTCAAAAATAATTGACGCAGCTGACAAGTCTGCAACTTTTTTCTGGTGCTAAGGAAGGTTATTCCTATCACCAAAAAAATAATCAGGCATTTCTAAAATTTTCATCCATTCCCCATTGTGCGGGTTGATTACATTTAATTGTCAAATCAAAAACATATGTCAATATACTTCATTTTACGTTAGCAGGGTCTTGTTTCTCCGGTCTGAAAGGGTTAAGTAAGTTCCTCGTGTCTGTTTTAGTCGATAACTTTACCCCTCAAGCCCTAACAATAATAGTTTATGAAGGAGGTCGCATCGGTGGCGACGCCTACGTTTTCCACATTCACCCCCGTTTACCCACGCTCTTGGGGTAAATCCAACTTATTTCAGCATGTCAAAATACTCATTATAGATCACTCTCACCAATTAAAAAAATTGATATTTTTAATCCGAAGCCTACAATTTTGGCGCGAAAATTTCTAGTTTAAGCATGTTTCTACATGTTTCTACATGTCGTGCGTCCTAAAAAATAAATCAAAATAATTTATGTGGCCATTTAATATTAATTTACTAATGTAGTTGTATAAGTGTTTTGTAACTAACAATGCTTTGAATCTAAGGAATCTGAAAAAAAACTATTTTTATTTTTATTTATTTAAGAGATTTTGAAAAAATACTACTTTTCCCGCCTCTCGCAAAAAATTGCGAGAGGTGGGAAAAGTAGTTCTGTAAGATTTTCAACTAAATGTTTTATGCTAAACATGTAAGGAAATTTATAATCTTTAAACTTACAATAACACTTTTGTCATAGAAGCAATAAGTAAAGTGCTATTTCAAAAATACCAAAAAATGGCCCCTTCAAATGAGGATGGTTGCAAACGCACACATGGCCCGAGGTCGGAAATTTACTTTTTTTTCATAACTTCATACCCCACCAATATAAATCAAAACATTTTCCTCTCCACCTTTTGCAAGGATAATCCCCCATTGCCTGGAATAACCCGTGGAACCACCAGGGAAGATTACCCTTTCCAACAAAAAAAAAATCCAAATCGGTCCAAGGGCCTTCAAGTAATGGAGGAACAAGCATAAAAAATAAAAGATTCGATTTCGAAGAGGTTCCCAATTCGCCGGAAATTGTGAACCTCTTTTTTGAAGTCGGTTTATAAAATGATCTTCACACTAATGTACTCTACATAGCGTGACCAGCATCTGTCTCGTAAATAAAAATTAGCCACTCATTCCGTTAAGGTGCTTAATGGCGGTTTTGTGTAGGCCATAAATATAGCTGTTAGATATTATTGCCGGCATGCTTATGTGTAATAAAGGGAAGCAATAATTGCTCGGCCACTCGGAAGTGTTCAGGGGTTGGTGCTAATAATAATCAATAATCTATCTACGTTGCATGATGGCCGCGTCACTTAGAATTATTTGCGGAGCCCGATTCGAGATTCAAAATGCGAAGGCTGGCGTTATATAAGCGTATCCCCGCTTTTATTGCAATTGTGATTATGAAAATATGATGATGATGATTGATGATGAAAATATAACCAATATACAATTCAACATTTTTGAAAGTAATGAACAAAATTCTATGCTCACAAATAATATAACAAATCCAAAGCACGGAAGGTGTTTGTCCTTTTTTATTTTGGCGTTAACTGTTCGACAATCTTCGCTTCACTTTTTTTTAGTTTGTCCGACACTTCGCTTCGAAGGGTAACAGCTGGTCATATCATGATTTCGCTTGTGTATTTGTTTGACATTTCAATAATTCCCAATTATTGGTATACCTAATACCCGCAATATTAGTATTCCGACGACGTAACGATTCCGTGGTTAATCTCGTTCGTGTTTTAGTAAATCGTTTTTAGGGTTCCGTAGCCAAATGGCAAAAAACGGAACCCTTATAGATTCGTCATGTCCGTCCGTCTGTCTGTCCGTCCGTATGTCTCTTATAGTTTCGGAAAAAAGTGGCTGCACTTTTTTCCGAAACTATAAGAGCTATACTATTGAAACTTGGTAAGTAGTCTTTCTGTGAACCGCATTACGATTTTTACACAAAAATTGAAAAAAAACATTAAGTTTTAGGGGTCCCCATACTCAGAACTAAAACTCAAAAAAAATATTTTCATCAAACCCATACGTGTGGGGTATCTATGGATAGGTCTTTAAAAATGATATTGAGGTTTCTAACATAATTTTTTTCTAAACTGAATAGTTTGCGCGAGAGACACTTCCAAAGTGGTAAAATGTGTGTCGCCCCCCCCCCCCCCCCCTCCTGTAACTTCTAAAATAAGAGAATGATAAAACTAAAAAAAATATATGATGTAGGTACATTACCATGTAAACTTCCACCGAAAATTGGTTTGAACGAGATCTAATAAGTAGTTTTTTTTTAATACGTCATAAATCGTAAACCGCAATTTATTTCACGGAACCCTTCATGTGCGAGTCCGACTCGCACTTGGCCGCTTTTTACTATATTTGTCATATTATTTTGTATACGGAGCAAGTATGTGTTACTACTAGTAATGATATTGATATTTATTTATCTCATAATATTACATTGCGTTATAAACTACATTAATGTCAATCTATAAGAATTAATACTATGATCGTCAAGGGTAAAATAATAGATAATTAATAATTTAAAAATACAAAAAACACCGCATGAACTCCTCTTCATGAATTCGTCCATGTAATATATAGTATTTTCTAAAAGTAGTTTCTTAAATTGGGACTGGAATTCCGCTACACTGACCACGTCTTTTAAACTCTTCGGTAATTTTTCATATAGAGCAGGCCCCATCACTTTAGGGTATTTGTCACACAGCGCTAGCCTTTATCGATTTTTTATGAGCCGATGTGCATTTCGTGTGTTGAAGTTATGAACTTCATCGCCTCGTTTAAAAGTTTTTAAATTTCGTTTTACATGCATCACTGTGTCGTGTATGTACAATGAGCTTACAGTTAATATTTTTTTGGATTAAAATAAGGCTCAACAAGATGTCTTCCTTGACACTACCGTTAAAATACGAATAGCTCTCTTTTGGAGAATTAAAACTCTTCTACTATCCGTTGAGTTTCCCCAAAGGACAACACCGTAAGCTATGATAGAATGTATATTATACGTAATACACTTGCAGGAGGGTTTCCGACGACACTAGTTTGCTCAGCTCACGCAGTGCGTAAATCGAGGTAGCCAACTTGTTGCACACCAGTTTAAACCTAAGTCACTTGGAAACCTAAGAACCTAACTAGTTTTGTCACCTGGATGTTACCACGCAGAGATAATGCACGTGGTATTATGAACATTGTTGTTACCTATGCATTTTTATGTATGGTAAACCCATCTATGAATCTACGCGCTTTGTAGTTTGTACTAAATATATGATAAATAAACCGTATCTGCTGTATTCAATACTTGTTTTTGTGTATTGCACAGTAAGTGAGCCCAGTTGGATTATTATCTGGGATTTTTTAAAGATGTAATTTATGTATTCGCCAAATGTATTAAAAAAGTGTTCGGTTCTGGTGCTACCGAGGCACGCTCGCTCGGCTCGCGCGCTATAGGGACGCGGTTCTTCCTAAGTTTCCTAACACTCCTTTCACACGCTTCGCTCGTCGTCGTACTTACACCGACCTGCCTTAGAGCTTAGAACTCTGAAACTACTTTGAACTTCACTCAAAATCAACATTTGGCTAAACATATGGCATGCGGAAAGTAATCTCCACTTATAATAAATCTCTAAATTAAAAAAAGAATCAGCCAGTTTGAAACTAAGCTTTGCGCGGTTCGAATGTTCTCAGCATCCCATGAACGGAAAAATATGAAACATTTTATATAGGTACATTATTATTCTAGCTGCAACTTAGGATAGTTTTTATCCGACTGCGACCGTTAATTAATTTTCCGAAATATACGACTTCATTTAATTTTTCATTTATTTTTATTGAAATCAAACGCTGCTCCAACTGTCAGCTATAAGAACCGTCAAATTGTCGTCAAAATGGCGGAATTGCTTTGCCTTTCACTTATTAATAATGTAAATCCCGTCTACGATAGACCTTTACGAGACAAATGCTAAAATATAAACCATAAAAAAATATTCGATTCTGATATGAGAACTTATATGCGCAAATGTCGTTTTATGTCGTAATTTCAATAAATGAAATCAACAAATTTGAACAATATAATTAACACGAATTTGTTTTTTTTGAATGACAATGGCACGCGCTCGGCGCATTCAGCCAAAGTACCTGCGGCGCTACCACGAAAACCGATACTCAATGTTCATATATTTGCATCCCTATCACTCGAGTATGGTTAGTGCGATAGAGATATAGATACCCGAATATTTTCGAATTCCGAAGTTCGTGGTTATAGCTCAGGAATCGAAAATATGGTAAATAATCATAATGTATTTTCTCGAAAAAGAATTTAAAATAAATATAGTCAAATGGAGAAAAAAACAAAGCAAGAGGTTATATAGGTAATGATTAAGTTATAAGAGTCCAAAGTTTTAAGAGGGGGTATGTTCTGTCCCTTTTCCGCAAAACGCACCTTCATATGAAACGATTGTTTTTTACTATGACGCTCGAGTATATTGACGTCACAGTCCCTCATCGTTTTCTCACTCTAACAAGCGACATAAAAACGGATGTAGCTTCATAATTTTTGAGATATTTGAATGGGAGTTTCATTATCTTCTATCTATTTATCTCCACTTATAATAAATCTCTAAATTAAAAAAAGAATCAGCCAGTTTAAAACTAAGCTTTCTGTGGTACGAATGTTCTCAGCATCCCATGGACGGAAAAATATGAAACATTTTATATAGGTACATTATTATTCCAGCTGCAACTTAGGATGGTTTTTATCCCACTGCGACAATTAATTTATTTTCCGTAATATACGACTTCATTTAATTTTTCATTTATTATTCTTAAAGTATATCGCCGCCACATCTGTCAGCTAAAAGAAACGTCAAAATCACAGTAATAAGCAATACTACGGACAAAATGGCGGAATTGCTTTGCCTTCCTTTCGCCTATTAATAATTTTAATCCCGTCTACGATATACATTGACGAGACACATAGGTACCAAAAGCAAATATAAAATTAATCGATTTTGATATGCGAACTTATATGCGCAAATGTCTAATTAAGGCGTAATTTGTACAAAAATGTAACAACAAATTCGAACAATATAAACTTGGTTTTTTTGAATGGCACGCGCGCGCGCTCTTTGCGTATTCAGCCAAACCACGAAAACCGAAAGTTCGTATATCTGAGGGCCTACCGCGAACGGCATTCGAAGTTTTCCCTCTCTGTCGCACTTATGTACGAACTTGTAATTATGACAGAGAGGGGAAACTTCGAATGCCTTTCGCGGTAGGCCCTCTGCATTCCTGTCATTTGTTAGTGCGATAGAGATAGAGATACCTGAATATTTTCGAATTCCGAAGTTCGTGGTTTAAAAGAAAATACGGATGTCGGATAGATCTAAATTAATATTTTATGTGTGAATATGGTTAAAACTATTTGGAAATACTATTGTTGTTATTGTTTTAGTATATTTGACTAGCTTTAAGTTTAATATACGTCCAAAATGGGCAAGCTGTTGGACTTTATTTTACCCAAAGCAACTAAATGTACACAGTTCTGACAATAAAGAAATCTTATTTTATCTTATCTTATCGAAAATAGGGATGTAGACACTAAACAAAATAATCATAATGTTGTATTATCTCGAAAAAAAAACAACGCAAGAAGCTATATAGGTAATCACTAAGTTATAAGTGTATAAAGTTTTAAGAGGGGGTTTGTTGCGTCTCTTTTCCGCAAAACGCACCTTTATAATGAAACGATTGTTTTTTACTATGACGCTCGAGGATCGTGACGTCACGGTCCCTGATCGTTTTCTCACTCTAACAAGCGACATTAAAACGGTTGTAGCTTCGTAATTTTTTGAGATATTTGAATGAGTTTTTCGTTTCTTCTTTCTTTTGAAGTGAGTCTACAGCTACACCTCTATTTGGAAGACAAGCGGAAATAATCCATACTATCCATACTAATAATCCATACTTCCATACTAATATTATAAATGCGAAAGTGTGTCTGTCTGTTACCTCTTCACGCCTAAACCGCTGAACCGATTTAGATGAAATGAGCCCCGGGGAAGGACAAAGGGTAGTTTTTATATGTGAGGGGCTGAAATTGGGGGTGGAAATTTGTATGGAGCTACTTAAACCGCTGCACCGATTTAGATGAAATTTGGTATATAAATAGTTTGAGTCCCGGGGAAGGACAAATAATAGGTTTTATCCCGGAAATCATCCCCTAAGGGGGTGAAGGGGGGGGGGGGGTGAAATTTGGATGTAATCTATTTTGATGACATTTGGTGTAGATATAGGTTAAGTCCTGGGAAAGGACATGGGATAGTTTTTACCCCAGAAATCATCCCTTAAGGGGGTGAAATTAGGGGTGAAAATTCGGATGGAACCCATTTTAATACAATTTGGTATAGAGATAGCTTGAGTCCCGGGAAAGGACATAGGATAGTTGTAATTCCGGAAATCACTCCCTAAGGGGGTGAAATGGGGGGGTGAAAATTTGGATGAATCCCGTTTAGATGAAATTTGGTATAAAGGTCGTTATTGAGTCCCGAAGAATGACATTAGATAGTTTTCATCCCGAAAATCATTCCCTAAGGGTATGAAATAGGGGGTGAAAGTTTGGATAAAATCCATGTACCTAGATGAAATTTGGTATAGAGATAAATATAGAGATAATTTGAGACCCTTCAAATACTTACTCTAAATTAGATGCATGCTGCTCCATCTTCTCATAAGTATTTGTATGCCATATGGCAAAACATAGTGGTACATAATTTTAAGTTCTTTGACCATCCATATACCTATGTTTACAAATAAATGATTTTGAATTTTGAATTTTTGAATTTGAAAGGATATAGAATAGTTTTTGCCTCGGAAATCATCCCTTAAGATGGTAGAAGTTTGTTTGCATTATATTTTCTAAGTATTAAGTTCTACGCGGACGAAGTCGCGGGCAACAGCTAGTGATAGATAAGTAAGAAAGTGGCATTGAAACAAAGGTCAACAAGCCAATGCTCAAATGACTGTAGCGGTAAACCTTTTTCGAGCAACGGATACATTTTGATAACATCAAATGGTAAATGAAAAGTTATGAATTGTATATTCGGAGAGGTCATAAAAATACGAAAAGCTTTTGGATAATCAATATTCGGACAAGTAAATTTCGTGATTGCTATAGGTCACCGTGACCGCTTGTGTAGACGACAAGTAATACATAAACAGTTGTTACTGACCTATACGAGTGTCGAGTATATACTAATGTTTAGTTACAAAATATCATCATTATTTGCTATTGTATTCCCCATAAGTACTTCCGTACTTATTCAAGTACAAAGTCAAAAAGAGTTTCGCATTCTGAATCACAGAAGAGTCCAAATTCAAAACCGCAAAAATCTAACATGTACTTTGGAGGGTACTGTAAAAGCACTATCACAAATTTTAGGCACTTGATGGATGTTTTAACCACTGTGATCAATTCTACCACAATACTCCCCTTCCCCTAAGTAACTAACCACAGTCTATTTTAAGTCAGTCGTATGCATTATTCATAACTTTAAAGGCGAACAACGTTGTGGTGTCTATTCGGAAATTACATTATAATTCTGGAAACTGCGTAGCAAACGAGCTGCTGGTCCATTTTAGATCGTCGCTTCGCATCTCCATCACATCTTAATGGGTTTCGCGTGCTCGCTTCCTCGTGCTTCATGTGAAGGAGACGAACTGTACTTGTATATGAAATGCGATCGGGACATTTCAATCGCATTTAAATTAAATAAATAAATAAAGATTTATTGTCGAAAGAAAACTAAACAACAAAAAAACAAGATCTAATAGAAAAATAATAATATAAAACAAACGCTATAGAAAATAAATTAGTGCAACAATAGGCTCGGGGCTAATTGTTTGCTGCTAGCCTGTCAGCTGTACTTCAGTGTTTTTCAGAGTCATCATCATTTTATTATTGCGCGCTTGTTTTGCCACGCGCATAGAAGCAATGGTCATTATAATATTACGAGTATTATGTGGGTTTAATCTTTGAAGCCTATATAGGCTATCCGCAGCAGAACCAAGGTAACCGATATAGCCCTCCGAATTGCTAAACTTAACTGGCAGTGGGCGGGGCACATTGCACGTAGAACCGATGGCCGTTGGGGCGGAAAGGTTCTCGAGTGGCGACCACGTACCGGAAGGCGAGGCGTGGGTAGGCCCCCCACAAGGTGGACTGATGACCTGGTAAAGGTCGCGGGAGTCCGCTGGATGCGGGTGACGCAGGACCGGCCATTGTGGCACTCTTTGGGGGAGGCCTATGTCCAGCAGTGGACGTCTTTCGGCTGATATGATGATGATGATGATGAATCTTTGAAGTAGGTACCTATAATAGCTGTATCTCTGTATCTTGTATCAATGGTGCAGTAAAATTGTGGTGTATTTTCCTCATTTAAGTACCAAACACAACAATGTTTTAAATAGATAATTAGTTGCATTATTCATTTTGGATGTGGCTTAGCAATTCAATTTAATTATCAAGTATTTAAGAGCTTGGCTCTTGTTGCAGGAAGAAATTCAATATCAATGTAAATTTTGCCTTTTCCTTAATTTTAAATAAGATTAAGTTTTCATTTACTACTTTGAAAATAATTCATAATATATTTTTTAATACAGTTGCTCAAAAAGTGCTACTTAACTTTACGTAGCTGTTTAGCGTGCGGATAGTTGGTTTTCGCGAACTAGTGCTTTTTACTTTTCCACGTATATCGAACGACGTTTTTTAGGGTTCCGTACTCAAAGAGTAAAACGGGACCCTATTACTAAGACTCCGCTGTCCGTCCGTCCGTCCGTCCGTCCGTCCGTCCGTCCGTCCGTCTGTCTGTCACCAGGCTGTATCTCACTGATACCGTGATAGATGATTCCAGTTGGAACTTTCACAGATGATGTATTTCTGTTGCCGATATAACAACAAATACTAAAAACAAAATAAAATCAATATTTTTATTGATAATGGTACGGAACCTTCGTGCGCGAGTCCGACTCGCAATTGGCCGGTTTTTAATATAGTTGCGAAAAAATAAGAAAAACAACAAGTAAGGAATTCGAAACTTTTATATTATTAATTCAGTTGAAAAATAATGAAGTTGATAAAAAACCAATTTTTTAAACAGTTTTCCTTACATTGTTATTTTTCTTATTTTTTCGCAACTGTATTAAAAAACGTCGTTCGATACACGTGCGGAAATTTATATCATTCGTCACTCGTCCCGAGTCTTGCCACTCGCCTACGGCTCGTGGCCAGATATATCGCTACTCTTGACGTAATGACATACCTTCCAAATGTGCCCCTTTATATGGTTCAACATAAACACGGGAAGTGGATGCTGCACCACGGCGTCGCGGAAGGTGACCAGCCCGTTCGGGAATGGATTTTAGGCCAATATAGGCATACTGTGCGATAATAAGATTTCGTGACAATTGTTTTTTTTATTTTTTATTTCCTCGCATGATGCATTGTAAAATGTTGTATGATACACGTGCGGATATGTCATTCCCAACTCGTGTAGATCAAAAACACTCCCTGGCGGTTGTGTTTTTGGTCATCGCCACTCGTTGGGAACACCTACTTTCCGCACTTGTATCATAATTCATATATAACTATTGTGCTTCAAGTAGCATTACAGCGTAGCTGCAGGTACTGAAGATTGACTAAGTTTACCTACAGGCATATTGCAAACTTAAACGTTGGGTTCAAGCAATTTAGACGCAACTTTGCATGAACTATATGTCTAGTTCAGATAGTCATGTACTCGTAGGTTTGTGAGCTTAAGTACTTTTACACCGAGTAGAATTTCAAGGGAAGCTAGACGATAATAATGATCATTTAGATAGAACACACTTAAAAAAACCTTTTTTTTGTTATAATCTTGCGGATGTTGTATATCTACTTTATTTTCATTACGTGAAATGGGGTTACTTTAATTCCTGGGTTTACATTGATCAAAACTTCTCACTTCATGTTTAAACTCCAATTATACGCTTTCTGAACGCATCGTTTGGTTTTTTTTTTACGATTGGCAGCATTGAACGTTACATAACCTAACCATTACATAAGAGGAACTTTTAAAGTTAGACCTATTGAAGACAAGCTAGCAGAAACACGACTGCGATGGTATGGCCACGTCATGAGGAGACCAGCGGACCACATGACCAGAAAATTTCTCGAGCTTGAGTCAGCGCCGAAGAAACGTGGGAGACCCCGACTCACTTGGATAAAGACCGTGGATAACGACCTTAAGAGAAATGAGATTGACCCAAAGACGACCCAGAACCGCCAGCTCTGGAGGAAAATGATTAGGAGAGCCGACCCCAATTAAAAATGGGAAGAAGGCCGGTAGAAGAAGAGATTGGCAGCATTGAACGTCACTGTCAATGTGTCTTTACCAGTCGTGGGATCGGACACGCCGATCGATGAAAAAACATCTCATTTTACAGACTTTTAATAGCTTGTATAACTTCTAAGGTACAACTTTCAGTATAGTAAATACATATTTTTTTTATAATTCACTGAATCAGGCTATAACATCAAATACTGTTGCAAATCACAACCTTGACGGCCATTTGCTTTTTTCGATATTTGTAGCATGGGGTATCATTGATCACTTCTGAGGGTTTACTTTGATCACGATACCCTCATCATTATCATCATCATATCAGCCGAAAGACGTGCACTGCTGGACATAGGCCTTCCCCAGAGAATGCCACAATGAGCGGTCCTGCGCCACCTGCATCCAGCGGACTCCCGGTACCTTTATCAGGTCATCAGTCCACCTTGGGGGAGGGGGGGCTACCCATGTTGCGCCTTCCGGTACGTGGTCGCCATCCGAGAACCTTTCAGCGCCAATGGCCATCGGTTCTACGTGTAATGTTACCCTTATGTGAATGATAGCCTTATTTAATATAAAATAAATACCCTTTTTTTTTCTTTGTCAAAGTACACACAATCCTTTATAAATCCTAAGACTGTGAACGGACTTTTTTTTAATGTTCTAGTGTTTTTTTCCTTAGTACTATCATAATCCGTTAAACAAAGGGGGGTTTTAAAGTAAACCCGATGTCAGTTTAAAGTTGATCACCGACTTAAGAATTAATTAACTTCTAAGACATATTTTTTTTTTTTTGTTGGTGCAATCGATAGAGGACCAAAAACCGATATTTGCATTTTTTCCTTATTTTTTTGATATACTTTTAGGGAGATACAGACGTTTCAATTCTGAAATTGATCAAATTAACCCCAATTCACGGTACCGACCTTTATTTGCCAATGCTTCACTTTTCTTGTGGAGAAAAATAAACACTAATAATTACTCGTGTATACAGTGCGTTACCAAGTGCAAGTGGGCTATTTTTAAAGTATGTAACGTCGTTATTTAACTTAAGCATGACCTTAATTCAATTGATTAACTAAAACTTTCTAAAAAATTTGATTTGCTAGCAAAGTAAATTGACAAGGAAGTTTAATGTAATGTAATGTACTTTGTTTGTTTGTTTATTACGACGTCATGAAGATAGATCTGATGTCTGTTTAAATAGTCCGGATTTTGGAAATTTAACTGTGCAGTCTTTTTCATAATTAGGATTTCTTAATACATGCAATCAATCGCTAATGGAAAATATTATTATCAGTTTTAATAAATGCCCGCGTGCCGGTAACTCTCTGTATGTATGTAAGTACACGGTTGCTTTATCGTCCCGATAGGAGGGATCATCAGGAAAACATTAAGGGCCGCCAACTAGGAGTAGGTATTATATTAAAAATGTAAGAAGCTTCATTGACTGCTTCGCTTTAGAAGCAGTATTCAGTCGACCAGGCTACATTATAATTCAACATTGGATCGATACCATCAAACCTCCATTACGATTAAATCGCAATGAAAATTATCGATTGAATTGTATTCACGTCTAATGGCAGCTCGTCTTGGTAAGGAGTCGATGCTAACATTCTTTTGGCTTCTAAATATTTCCTTTTGCTTGTGTTAAAATACAAAGGAATGATTTATGCAGGTTTCGCACTGACCTGTATAAATAATGCAGGACAGTGAGGTTTCGTGTATTATTTTATTTTTTATTATTATTTTATTTTTCGTCCAAACATTATTTGGTTTGTTTACTATTAAACGATATCTCGTACGAATTTGTAATCACGTTCTCAAAAACGGCTATAACGATTTCGCTGAAAATTGCAGTATGGGGGTTTACTGGGGCAAAAAATCGATCTAAGTAGGTTTCAAATAAGATAAATAAATAAATATAAATATTTGCGGACAATCTTACACAAATCGACCTAGTCCTAAACTATTAAGCAAAGCTTGTACTATTTAGGGGTACCAGACGATGATAAACTTATATAGATAAATAAATACTTAAATACATAGAAAACATACATGACTCAGAAACAAATATTCGTGCTCATCACATCAAATAAATGCCTTTACCGGGATTCGAACCCAGGACCTCTAGCTTCGTAGGCAGGGTCACTACCAACTAGGCTAAACCGGTCGTCATGTCTCGGAAAATGCTCGGTCGCCTACGTACTAGGTACGTGTAATGTACGACTAATTAACAAAAGTAATGAAATCATTGCGATAATTATTTATTTCTGCAGCTCGCACGCGGTTAAATTGTTTTTTTATTGAATGCAAATTACTCGTAAAAATATCTACTGAATAAAAAACTATCATACATTATAACCGTCTCTATAAAGCTTTCCCTCCTGAAGTAATTATATCGATTTAGATGAAGCATGAAATGTCTTTTGTTGTATTATTTATCTTGAATAAATATTATAGAGCAAATGTAAATGAACCAAAATAAAGATAAAACCATGTACCTAAATATAAATTTTGGAAGCTGAACATCAAACTACAAGTTGGTCAGAAAATGTATTTATTTTTAAGAAAAGCACTATATATGCTTCGACTATAAGTGCCATCCTGGGCTCGTATTATAAATAAATAAAAATAAAATAAATAAAAATCATTTATTTCAGACTTAAGTCCATATATGGTTAGTAAACAATGAAATCTTATCTTATCTTATCTTTGCTCGTGTTAGTATGACATAAAAAGAGGGACATAACCAATGACTGCATGCAGTCTCTGCCAGCGGGTGAGCATGGGGCCATTTTCACGCTCCGTAAACACGCTCAGAATGCTGTTGGGGCTGCCGCGCAGGCGACGCATCATGGAGGCGCACCTGTTGCGCATTATCGCCGCAAAGCCGTCAGTTTGTGCCTCCGCAAACATACCAGAGGCACTACAAAATCGCGGCAACCCCATCAACGCCCGGAACGCATTATAGCCGGAGCTCGCCCCCGGCTTGGCCGGCTAAATCATACTCGTCCAGGATGACTCACTTACTGGTCTCTACTCTCTGCTGTAATGTACAGTCAAGGAACTTAATTCCCTACCCATTTCGTGGAAATGTCGTTAGAAATTCGCAATGCATTAAGGTCGAAAATTCTATTTCAGTAATAGTATTGAGGTGTCAATACGTATTATTTGTCACTTCACATTACAGATAACCTCTTTGCGAAAAGTTATCATTTGCTTTTCTACATGTGTCATGTGTCAGTGTCAATCGAGAAAATTGTAAAATATTTTTCACGTTATTAATTTGAAAAATAAAATGCTTGTCGCTACCCGTGAACTATTAAGAGCTCCAAAACTGTGGAGTTACAACAGGAAGGACTAGGGATTCATGAGATAACACGTTTAAAAGTTCAGTTCACCATGTCAACGTAGTTAATCTGTTGCCTAGTTACTAACATAACACAATGCATGTTATGTGAAAGTAACGTCGTGCTCCAGCTAGCTCTTATGGTGACAGTTTGCTATACGATATTGAACCTTAGGTGGGTTGGAAATTTAATTCCTTGACTGTACTATAACATCGGTTTTCCGTAGCGTAAACCGCTGGACTCATTTAAGTTTCTAACGTTCATTGCAAATTGTCAATGACGGAATTATTTAATTTTGGTAATAGGACATTAAGATTCAAACGGTATCCAACCCAACCGACGACGTCCGTTTGTGATTAAGTACCCTGAGATAATCAAATAGCCTCCGTTGATGCATACATGTGTGCCACATAAATCTGCAGAAAACGCTATCGGGTTTTATACGAATGTGCTCAATTTTTTGAAACGATATATTTGGAGCGTATGCAATTTGTTGTTAACCGTTGTTTTAGGCCCGGTTTGTGTTTTTTTGTTAAATAAAATAACATGTTTTACAAGCCCTTAATAACTGAAATTGTTTGCTTATCTGCTCCACGTGCTAAGTAAGTTGTTCAATTAAATATATATATTGCATAGGTAGCTACTGATATTATAACCAAAATTGTGCTCCCGGTCGTCATATTAGGATAATGTATTCAATCTAAGTAATACAATCAAATTGAGGTTAGCTGATTTTGGCCGGTGGAATACCTAGCTGCGTGGTAACGATATTTCCGAACCGTCGAGGGAATTTAAACGAATAAACGGGTTTTTGTGAGGTAAAGGCCACTATCGCAGTGGTGCGGTGCTCAGTTGCTGCGGCATCGGTAAACTACCAGCTGCCAGTTTCAACAATCAGTCATGTCAGTACAGGTGCGCGGGTACATTAAAAATGATTACTTCGTGATTGGTGCGGGATCCGCGGGAGAATGGCGGTACGAATGCAGTACTGCATGCGTCGCCTTGCTCCCGAGCAAATGTAGTGTATTACCGACAGTATACCGACCAGTAAGATAATCTGGGTGACATTAGTGAGCTCTCGGAAAAGCACAGTGACCTAACATGTAAGCTTGCCGTAATCTAAAACACGACCTATTCTTGCATTTAAACTTACTGTGATAATTAAGTTAAGTATAACACAGTATTTTGAAGGGTTTTTAATTTAGAAAGTACCTACTTATAAATATAGCAGAACCTTAGTGATCAAAAATTTAAATATAGTAAATATTTTTTTTTAATTACTAAAATCACAAAAACTGTAAATATGTTCTATAAAATGACAAGAAAGAAATTTAACAAGGGAGGAAAAATAAAAGTATGCCTCTTAATTGACGTACTTAATTAATTCGTACAAACTTTTCTAGAAATGCTATTAAAATTATTAACTTTGAAGCCGCAAAACCGCAAGTCAAATTGTTCTTGAATTGTCTCCTAACGACCGGCGGTTACGTTTTGTGGATCTCGGTTTAGGTGTACCTATTTTAAGATGCAAAGTAGTATTAATAATGTAAAACATACACTACTATATTTAATATGGCTTAGACACTAAATAATAAATATACTACCAATCACCTACCGGGTGTGGCATGTAATAGGAGCAAAAAATTTAAAGGATGACTCCATAGATTCTATGAAGTCATCTATGGCATAAAATATCCGCAATATGATATTTGAATTTGTGATCCATAAATAATTAAATTTGACATTACGATATCGTAGCATGTAACTCATTTAATATCTTGGTAGAAAACTGGACACATATGTCATAGTGATTAATAATGTCTTTTGTGGAGGCATTTTAATTTATTACTATAGTACGGTTACTTAAAGTTTATTTATTTCATACATAAAACATGTATAAAAAACTTTTACAAAACTAAACTATTATTAAATTAAAATAACTAAAACTAAACCTTAAACTTAGAATAACTAATTAAATAAGAGGCTTGGGCCTCTTGGCAGGGTGCCCATCACGCAGGCAGCATTCCCGCGCTGAACTGCGATTGCGATCCTTTGCGCGAGAAAGCTGCCGGCGCGAGGGTCACCCGTTGCCTCCCTCAACCTTTTGCTGAGCTCCCTGTGGAGCTCCAGCGCACCCTTACCCCAAGGACCTAGTGTCTCGATGCCGAAAGCAAAGAACTGATATTGGTACTGTCTTTTTGTTTTCTATAATTTTTTTGGAGTTTTCTTTTTGACATTTTGCAAGATTTTTCGTATTTAAAATGTAAAATAATATTGATAGTATTCCAGATAAGTAAAAGAAACCAGGCATGTTGTTACTACAAAAACTTTATCTTTTTGAAGTGGATACTTCTTTGCTCGCGTTCTTGTATAGGGGTACAGTTCAAAATGTATCACGTGACTTCCGGAATAACTTTTTGTAGAGAAGCTTATCTGATTTCAAATATTTGTTTGTTACATGTTTTAATCCTTCTTTATTTGCCATTAGTTGTTAAGGTGGTTCGATTGCCATACAAAACGTTATTTGACATTCGCAGGCTAACGGCGTGATATTTTAAGAAACTTATGTAACAAACTTTCATAAATTGGCTTCCCATTTGCGCCAAATTCCCCCTTTCCTAGAATAAACTTTAATAAACTAGATTAATTTGAGAAATTGGTTTGGGACGTGATATTTTGGGAAAACCATTTTTCTCAAATTAATCTAGTTTAAACAAGTTTATTCTAGGAAAGGGGGAATTTGGCGCAAATGGGAAGCCAATTGATGAAAGTTTGTTACATAAGTTTTTAAAATATCACGCCGTTAGCCTGCGAATGTCAAATAACGTTTTGTATGGCAATCGAACCACCTTAATCACAAAATGTTATTTAGTTTATGTGGCGGCCATGAAAATAATGCTGAAATGACCGCCATTTTCAATGTACCGCGAGTCAAATGAGCTACGTCAGTCAATGTTGCCATATATACCGATTTATCTGTACTTATACAGATTTTATATATATACCTCTTATATTCAATATTTTCATAGAGCAGGCCATACAATAGATTCAATACAGCAATAGATTCAGACTTGGGGGGCGTTAAAATAAATGGAAACAAAGTACAATTCATAAGATTTGCAGACGACTTCGCAGCAATTGCCAAAAGCAGTAATCAGTTACAGCAATTAGTATTAAAACTGGATGAAATTTTCAATCAAACCGGACTTAAAATTAACTGCAATAAAACCAAAATTCTTACCATCTCTAAACACACAACAGTATACAGAAACCCAATCGTAATCAGAGATACGACAATAGAGCAAGTTCAGAAATTTAAATATTTGGGAAGTATCATTACCAGTGACTCTAGGTGCACCCGTGACATCATACAGAGGATGGCTATGGCCAAAAAGGCATTAAATAACAAAAAGCATATCTTAAAAGCACGCATATCAAAAACAGCTAAAAAGCGGCTGATTAAAGTTTACATTTGGAGCATTGCTTTATATGGGAGCGAGTCGTGGACGCTAACCCAGAGAGACAGAGAACGACTGGAGGCCTTCGAAATGTTGTGCTGGCGAAGGATGGAAAGGATTAGCTGGACGGAGAGAAAGACAAACGAAGAAGTTTTAAGGATGGTAGATGAGAAAAGATGTTTGCTAGGATGTATTAGAAAAAGGAGAGGCAAGATGGTGGGCCACCTGATACGGCACGACAGTTTCTTCCTAAACATCCTGGAGGGTAAAATTGAAGGCAAGAGAGGCAGAGGAAGGCCTAGGCTAACATATTCTAGCCAAATAAAACATAAAGCTGATGTCGAGTCATATGAGGAAGTCAGGAGGCTGGCAATGGACAGAGAAAAATGGCGGTTACTCCACCGAGAAGAGCAAAGTAATCATGATGATGATACAGATTTTAGTGAATCCATTCAGATATATATTTTACGGGTACAGCCAACAAAGAAGTATCCACTTAAACTTAATTAACGGTTGTATCTCCGACACCACCCGCTTTTAGGGTTCCGTACCAAAAAGGTAAAAAAGGAACCCTTACGGTGCCGACTCTGTCAGTCTGTCCGTCTGTCCGTCTATCCGTCCGTCCGTCTGTCACAACGTTAAATATCTCAGGAACTACTTAAGCTATCCATTTGAAATTTGGAACAACTGTTGAAAAGGTGTCTTACACGTGTATGGAAAAGGAAAAAAATAAATAAATATTTTTATTTTCTGTTTAAATGGCGAATATGAGGGGGGTTAAAAAATCAAAGTCTAGTAAATAGATCAAGTGGGGTATCATATGAAAAGGCTTGAGTTGCACTTTCTAAAACCGTTTTTTTTCTACTGTGGTTAAATTTTGATTTATTAAGGAAAATATAGAAAAAAATACCATTCCCCCCTTATCTCCGAAGTTTACGAAGCGAAAATTCAAAAAAAATTACATATTTATTTTATTTATCGTATGGCGGTTACACACTGGTACAGTATATATGTATTCGTATCGATGTCGCTGATAGAGTTCCAGTGTGCGCTGCGAGGTTCAGAAGGAACAGTGCAGCTGCCGAGTTTGTTGTTCTTTTAGCGTGTAGGGTTTCTAGGGTTATTCCTACGGACGTAGAACAACAACGACCTCAACGACCTCGACAGTTATTAAGAGTAACATAAATAATACAGGAAAAAATAAACGATATCTTTATCTAGCTTATTTCTTTTTATTTATCAAAAATAATTTCTTAATTTATGTAATTTACTTACTTTTGTATGAAATTTTATATCTTCAAATTCATATCAGATTATCGTTCAAGGCCCTTCTTTCAAATAAAAAATAAATAATCGAAATCCGTACGCGTGATAAAAAGCTATCGCTGACAAACAAACATACTAGGTTGTAAGTTGTTAGTACCAAAATGCAGAAGGCGCTTTGCAACGGTAACTTCTACTATGAGCTGTTTAAGATTGTTCAAGAATGAATGGGGTCCTGACATGACGGGTGTATGAAAGTTTGTACGGAACCCTCGGTGCGCGAGTCAGACTCGTACTTGACCGGGTTTTTTTTTGTTAAACCACTTGGAAGTTATTACTGATTGGCTTGATAATCCATCGTTCCAATTTTAGGGTTCCGCACCTCGAAAGGAAAAAGCGGAACCCTTATATTACGAGTATTATTATTATATACCAAGGATCACTTTGTTGTCCGTCCGTCCGTCTGCCAAGAACCTTTTTGTCAGGAACGCGTCGAGGTATCAAGCTGGATTTTATATCAAGTACTCTAATCTACTGTCTTTTAGAGCTGTGAAAAAATCAAACTTCTAAGCCAACGCAATCAAAAGATACAGCCGTTTATGCCACGCACTATGTATGTGAATACATACTTAGTATCAGTTTATAGTGGACTTTGTTCTATTGTACGAGGTGGTCCGGAACCCTCGATGCGCGAGTCTGACTCGCACTTGAGTGGTTTTTTGCTTATAAATTACTTTATTTAAAGTGTTAAAGCGAATTATTTTGCGTGTCGTAAATCTCAGGCAATAGTAGTTTATGTGACTGTACATAATGAAGGGCATTAAATAAGAGTGTGGGTTTATGAAACGAGCCGAAGGCGAGTTTCATAATAACATCACACGAGTGTTTTGATGCCTAATTATGTACAGTTACATACACTAATTTATCTATCCACATATCATAAGCCTCCATGATGCATTCAGGAGCCGCTAATTATGACCGGCATCGCAGCTTTGTTTTCTGGCAGCTGTCATAGTTTTTTTTTTAATTCAGAGACAAACTAGAGTCGGGTCCAACTAATCCAACCATCATATCGTTCGATATCTTACTTACGTGCACATTTGTCAAATTGACAATTCATTTCGAACTAAACGTCATCTCGACTGATATCAGAATAGAGGTTAAATCAAATTTCTTTGTTTTTCAGAGACGTTCGAAATTTGAATGAAATAATATTATCGAAATCGATGTTATTATTTAGCAATAATAACATTTTCACAGATAAGAAATTTGTTCTAACAAAACTGTCTATTTTTATGATGGTCATAATGTGCGGTTCTTGAACGCATCATGGAGGGTTTATGATATTTGGATAGATAAATCATGTTTTAGTACATGTATTTCTATACATTAGCAATTGTTAAGATTTGTTCCACACGACTTACTTTCTAGGTCTTTTTCAGCTTCGAAAAACCAAAGAATGAGCAACATTTAAATAGAAATGACTCGTGAAAAAGCGGAATTCGTGAAATCTAATTTCTCTAATGTCATTTCATTTCATTTTCTAAAGTGCTTCCTTAGTGGCTATGTTCCGTATTTTCCGTAAAAGATTTTTTCTGTTGTTAATTTAATTATTACTAAAGCTGGATGAGCTCGTGTTATCGTGCCTTATGAAACGAAATGTCGATTGAAATAAAACGTTTCATCAATAACGTTGGTACGAAATTTGCCATTTGAAATGGAATGGTGAATTATTTGTTAAGTTTGCTGTCTAGGGCTTTTTCATGAGTAAAAAAAGAAAGAGCAAATACTTGTATTAAGTTAAGGCAACTATATAAAAACTAATGTCCATAACGTTATTTTGAAAAATATTTTTATTTATTCATATACATAAATATATGTGAACAAAAAATCTGATGCTGACTTAATAGGTTTCTACCTTAGGTACATCACTTTAGTTGCCCGGAGGGATACTTGGGTAAATATCTCTGATGATATAGTCTAAGAAAGTGCGGCGAAGTCTGCCCTTCCAACTGTCCCATTCACTCTTCTCGCGTACACTCTCTTTGTTAATCTTCTTCCATACATCCTCCGCTGCTCTTTTCATTTTTAGTTACCACATTCTCATAAAGTTCGCACTTGTCCCTTATTACATTGTTTCTTAAGTATTCAATTTCTCAATTTCACAGTCTCTGCTGATGAAGGAATGAAGAAAAAAATGTACAAATCGGTTTATAAATGGAGGAGCTTTGAGGTAAAAAACAGTAATCTCCACTTATAATAAATCTCTAAATTAAAAAAAGAATCAGCCAGTTTGAAACTAAGCTTTGCGCGGTTCGAATGTTCTCAGCATCCCATGAACGGAAAAATATGAAACATTTTATATAGGTACATTATTATTCTAGCTGCAACTTAGGATAGTTTTTATCCGACTGCGACAGTTAATTAATTTTCCGAAATATACGACTTCATTTAATTTTTCATTTATTTTTATTGAAATCAAACGCTGCTCCAACTGTCAGCTATAAGAACCGTCAAATTTTCGTCAAAATGGCGGAATTGCTTTGCCTTTCACTTATTAATAATTTAAATCCCGTCTACGATAGACCTTTACGAGACAAATGCTAAAATATAAACCATAAAAAAATATTCAATTCTGATATGAGAACTTATATGCGCAAATGTCGTTTTATGTCGTAATTTCAATAAATGAAATCAACAAATTTGAACAATATAATTAACACGAATTTGTTTTTTTTGAATGACAATGGCACGCGCTCGGCGCATTCAGCCAAAGTACCTGCGGCGCTACCACGAAAACCGATACTCAATGTTCATATATTTGCATCCCTGTCACTCGAGTATGGTTAGTGCGATAGAGATAGAGATACCCGAATATTTTCGAATTCCGAAGTTCGTGGTTATAGCTCAGGAATCGAAAATATGGTAAATAATCATAATGTATTTTCTCAAAAAAGAATTTAAAATAAATATAGTTAAATGGAGAAAAAAACAAAGCAAGAGGTTATATAGGTAATGATTAAGTTATAAGAGTCCAAAGTTTTAAGAGGGGGTATGTTCTGTCCCTTTTCCGCAAAACGCACCTTCATATGAAACGATTGTTTTTTACTATGACGCTCGAGTATATTGACGTCACAGTCCCTCATCGTTTTCTCACTCTAACAAGCGACATTAAAACGGATGTAGCTTCATAATTTTTTGAGATATTTGAATGGGAGTTTTATTATCTTCTATCTATTTATACATAATAAATGCCTATGTCCTGACTGACGTATTCACTCAATCACTCACTCACTCACTCATCAACGCACAGCCGAAACTACTAATCTTAGAGAGTTGATTTTTGCACAGTATGTTGCTTTTATAACGTGGGCTAAGGATAAAAAGGGATTTTTGAAAATTCTACCCCTAAGGGGGTAAAATGGGGGTGCAAAGTTTGTATGGGAGAACCTTTTTTTTTTGAGCTATAGACTTAAACTTTGTAGAAAAATTAGCTATTAGAATACAAATGAAACACTTTCAGCGTTTTGGAAAATTCCACCCCTAGGGGGGTAAAATAGGGGTGCAAGGTTTGTATGGGGGAAACATTTTTTTTTAAATAGAGACTTAAAACTTTGTAGAAAGATCAGTCATTAGAATACAAATAAAGAACTTTCAGGGTTTTAGAAAATTCTACCCCTAAAGGGGTAAAATAGAGTGCAAAGTTTGTATGGGAAAAACTACTTTTTTTTAAATAGAGACTTAAAACTTTGTAGAGAAATTATTCATTAGAATACAAATAAAGTACCTAGATTCAGTGTTTTAAAAAAATCTACCCCTAAGGGGGTAAAATAGGGGTGCAAATTTTGTATGGGGGAAACAATATTTTTTTTAAATAGAGACTTAAAACTTTGTAGAAAGATTAGTCATCAGAATACAAATTAAGTACTTTCAGCGTTTTAGAAAATTCTACCCCTAAAAATAGGGGGCTAAAATAGGGGTGCAAAGTTTGTATGTGAGAAACTATTTTTTTTAGCTAGAGTCCTAAAACTTTGTAGAAAGATTATTTAAATACAAAGAAAGTACTTTCAGCGTTTTGGAAAATTTCACCCCTAAGGGGGTAAAATAGGGTGCAAAGTTTGTATGGGAAAAACATATTTTTTTTAATAGAGACTTAAAATTTTGTCGAAAAATTACTTATTAGAACATGAAAAATACTACATTCGGCGTTTTACAAAAATCATTCCCCAAGGGGGTTAAAAAGGGTGCAAGGTTTGTATGGGGAACACTTTTTCTGAGCTAGACACTTAAAACTTTGTAGAAAGATTACTTATAAAAATACAAAAAAAAAGACTTTCAGCGTTTTGAAAAAATCTATCCCTAAGGGGGATAAAAAGGGGTGCAAAGTTTTTATCAGGGAAAGTGTATGTTTTTGAGTTAGAGACTTGAAACTTTGTAGAAAGATTACTTATTAAAATACAAAAAAAGAACACAAATCGTTTTAGAAAATTCCACCCCTAATAGGGTTAAAAAGGAGAGCAAGCTTTGCATGGGCAACACTTTTTTTGAGTTAGACTTAAAACTTTGCAAAAAGATTACTTATTAGAATACTAAAAAAGAACTTTCAGCGTTTTAGAAAACTCCATCCCTAAAGGGATCCTTAAGATCCTTAAGAAGGGTAGCCAGTATTGTGTGGGAAAAACTTTTTTTTTACTAGACTTAAAACTATTCAAAATGTTACTTATTAAAATTAATAATAAAGTACTTTCAGAGTTTTAGAAAATTTCACCCCTAAGGGGGTTAAGAAAGCTTTGTATGGGCAACACTTTTTTTGAGCTAGAGACTTAAAAGTTTACGAAAAAAGTTCTTTCAGCGATTAGAAAAATTCAACCTCTAAGGGGGTTTAAAAGGGGGTTCAAATTTTAAATGGCGAGCAATAAAATTTTAAAGTGTGAGTAAGAGATTTTTAACTTCGGTCTTATTCTGTACGTTAAAAGACTACAAAACTGATTTCAGAGTTTTTCCAAATTCATCCCCTAAGAGTGTTAAAATTGGTTCAAAGTTTGAGTATTTCAAGGCATTTTTAAAGTATGAGATTTTTAACTTTGGTTTTAGACTGTTTGTTCACAAACTAGAAAATGAACATCAACTTTTTTTTTAATTATCCCCTAAAAGAGGGTTCAAATTTTGTATTGAGATAAATCATTTTCTAAGACGATAAAAAGTTCTACGCGGACGAAGTCGCGGGCAACAGCTAGTATACAAATAAGTATATATATATATATATAAATATACACAACCCAATCCGCCTCCTTTGCAGTCTGTTAAAAATAGGTGGCTCGACAGTTTGAGTTCAGTAAATTTAAATGCTCTTGACGCAATGCCATTACATGAAATTCCACCTATGAAGTCGTCAAACCATGATTTCAATCATTTTGCATTGCGTTGCACATTGTTCACCTGCCACCCTGTGTTGATTCCACAGAACCGTGAAATCATGAAATAATAGGATTACGCACGCTTTGATGGGGCATTTATAAAGGACCCTTGTGAAACTGAAACTGTCTGTCTGTCACATTATTCTGCTGTAGGGAGAAATGCGGCTGGATTAACTGAGTGGCAAATTTCTGTAATAATACGTTTTATATTGTACTAATACAATTTCGGAGCTTTTATTTACCTGAAACGTGCTGTCATATCTTTATTTCTTTGGCCATAAGACCTCACACGAAACTTGATGGACTCTATGCCGTAGATAAAAAGGAACAGTCATAGGGAAAATTTATGCTTGTAATGTTAAAGCTGTGATGCCTACGATGAATAAAATATATTAAGATGAAGTACCGACTAAGAATGTTGGAAATGTTTAGGTAACAAACAAAGATCACTGCTTTAGTTCTTGTACAAAATTTGTTTCTAGGTCGATTGCTTACAGCGTACGAGTACATCGACGTTATGAGACACGAAGAAAAGTATCTCTTAAGAGGCTGACAAGACCAAATTTGTTGAAATTAATATTATTTAAGCAGTTGTTTAAGAAAAACTATTTGTTCTAGCACATCAAAGAAAATATATGTTAATATTCATCATATTTCCAAGACCGTAGACGGACTCGAAACATAATTGGATGAAATCGGCTCGATAGAAAATAATTGCAAAGATTGGTCTTAAAATCATCTTAAACGGTTCTATGTCCTTATTGTTTTGACGTATGGGTCTGCAATTAAAAACATGAAGTCCACATATTCATACCTAAACCGTAGACGAGCCATATTTTACAAAAAATCCACACTTTTTTTTATTTTAATATTTATTCATTATTTTCGTCTAAAACCTTGCCGCTCAAGTAACACTCGCTCTCGTTTACTCCGATACAAATAGACAGTGTGCGCGTTTTTGGTGTTGACAGCGCCTTAACCGTAAAACTTGAAACATACCTAAAAAAAATATGAATTTAACACATCCATATTAACAAAATTTAGTCTGTTAAGCAATATTTTGAATCGTTTATTGTATTATGCTGAACATTTCACAAGTGAGTTGGTGCACGAAAGGTTGTTTCACTGTCAATGTACATACACTTAATGTGTTGTGAACATCAACCATGAGCTGGTCAGATTTCTATTACATAGGTATACTATTATACCTAAGATATGAATAGAGGCACGATTTGCATTTGCACCCATCTGTTTAATAGTTGAAAAGAATATTATATCGAATTTAGTAATTAAATAATAGTACATTGTTTAACAAGGGGCGTATGAGGAATAAATATTGCAAACGAGAGTCTGTCAGAAGCCCGACGCCGTAAGGCGGAGGGCTTTTGATGACTCGAGTTTGCAATATTCTTACGCCCGTGCCCGCGTACAATGTTTTTCATCAAATTTGCGGGGATATAAATAACTACAAAAGACAGAAAAATCTATGTTTTATACAAGCGCACCAATCAAATTTTGACGAAATTGACAACTTCATTTCCAGATCAGTGCGTAGCTTCAATATTTCAACCAATCACAGAGCATGGAGCATGTGGTTCTTGCAGGGCATGGCCTGCCCGATTTTATTTTCCAACCAATCACAGAGCCAGAATTCTTGTCGTACGCGGCCGTCCAGATTTGCTTAACCAATCAGATCACACACAAGCTCATTACTCCCTTGGGACCATTATTTCCCGCGGGAACAATTTAGGCCATGGTCCTTCTGTATACAGGCATGGAATTACACCATTTATAAACAAGTGTGATGAAAAGAATATTTCAACGATGGGTTGGCTAAACAAATCCTGGCAAGACTATGAATACCTAAAATTCAAAAATAACTTTTTTTCTAAAACATTTTTCTCAATTGTTTAACGAACAAATTTTATACTAATCGAGATTATGAAGCCTAATATACTCCTTTACTCCTAGAATATACTAATGCTAGGTTGCCTATTTTTTTCCATGCCTGAGAGTCGAAACTAGATAAGTCGAAACTAGTAATTTAAACTCATCTCATCTGTTTAACAAATATATTCGTATTTATAGGATTTAAACTTTCGATAAGTATAAGTTGTTAAACAATTTTAATCTCCGGCCACGCACCCGTCAGCTGTTGCCATCGCCGGAAGCGCGCACCGTGTCACGCGGCAAATCACCACTTATTTGCGCGCTCAACTGCATCAACGCGCTCCTCGCATTAGCACCTAAATGTGATGTTTTTGCTGGTAGCTTTTTTTTTTATTTTTCCAAAAATAATAAGTTACATTTTTATTAAGTACTTATAAGTTCGCCAAACATATTGTTTGTTGGATCACTATATGTGACGTTTCTACAAGCTGTTCGCCGCATGCCTATTAAACAGGATATCCCCGGACATCGACAACCACCAACCCTATGAACAAGCCGGCTTCAGGAGAGGCTTCAATACGATTGACCATATCCATACATTAGAACAAGTAATCGAAAAGTATTTAAAATTCCGCAGACCTCTCTACTTAGCCTTCATAGACTATAAAAAGGCTTTTGACTCTATCTCACACACTAGCATTTGGGAAGCTATAGCTGGTATTAATATAAATAATAAATACATAAACATCATAAAATACATTTACGAAAAAAGCACAAGTAGAGTCCGGCTAGAAAAAACAGGTCACAATATCAATATAAACAGAGGAGTAAGGCAAGGCGACCCATATCTCCAAAGTTGTTCATAGCGGTTTTACAGAATATTATGAAAGATCTACCGTGGTCAACGCAAGGTATCAATATTGATGGTAAATTTTTAAGCCACCTGCGGTTTGCAGACGATATCGTCCTTTTATCGGAAAGTGCTGTAAAACTGAACACCATGATAAACTAATTACATATAGTAAGTACACGTATTGGACTAGAAATTAACCTAGAAAAGACAAAAATCATGACCAATGACAAAGAGACACCCATCCTACTAGACGCCAACACCCTGGATTACGTGCAGGAATACATCTACCTAGGGAAGCGACTGACATTTGACAAAAAGAGGAACATAGAAGAAATATCTAGAAGGATCTCAGTAACCTGGAAAAAGTTTTGGGCTCATAAAGAAATACTAAAAGCACAGAAGTACCCTGTAAAAACAAAAAAAAATATACTGGACTCCGCAATACTACCATGCCTTACATATGGTTGTCAAACATGGTTGTTCGAAAGACCCGCAAAAATAAAAATTCAGTCGGCTCAGAGAGCAAAGAAGCGAAGCTGCCTGAATATCAAACAGAGAGATAGAGTGAGAGTCACTAAAATACGCAAAAAGACTAAAGTTATTGACGCTCTTTTCTTTTCGAAAAGGCTAAAGTGGAAATGGGCGGGCCATGTATCGAGATATACCGATGACAGGTGGACCTTGAACACCACGAAATGGAAGGGGCCGTGTGGTTCAAGGAAGCGAGGAAGACCTTATAATAGATGGCAAGACGAAATAGCCTCAGTCGCAGGAAAAAATTGGTTAAAAACCGCACGAGACAGACCGACTTGGCAAGCCTTGGAGGAGGCTTTTACCCGCGAGGGGTCCATTCAGCATTTTTTTTAATTTATTTGAATGTTTTAATAATTAATGCTATAATGGAATTTAATAAAGCTTTTTTACTTTTTTTATTTTATTTATTTATATGTGACGAGTGTATGAAGTTCTGCGAGGCGATGGATAAACGGCAGTCATCTGTTGCTAGTTAAGTATTTTCTGTTTTTCTGTAACATATCTATTGTTTTATACTTAAGTTCTGATGTTGTTGCTTTTCGTACTTAATGTAATAATTAATAAATTATGCAGTGCCTTAGAAATGTACTGTTATGCTGTGTGTCTTTTGTTTAAATAAATAAATACATTTCCTAATTTATAAATGACTTACCAAATAAAACATAAATAATGCTAATATTTTTGTGATTCCTACCATAATGCATTGAGATTCTGGAGAATTTAAGTAAAAAGTAGAAAAGTTAGAAAATATCAAAGTGTAACAGAACCTTAAGTATCCAAATATAGTATTAAAGTTGATATATTATAGACAAATGATCATTTATGAAATACATTACGAACTTCGTTAACAATCATTCAATCATTCACATATCATAAACTGAAACTGCACCGAGCAATTTAGAAAAGTATTCGTTGAAATAAATTTACGATGATAAACTGCTGTTCTGGAAGTTATTTACTGTATTTCTGCCCCAGTTCGTAGTCGCCCCATAAACTATGTGAGCTCAGTCTTAATGACACGGATTAAATTTATGAGTCTCCGATACATTTCTAATGACTCGGGTACGTCTATAGGCTTACGCAAAATTACCAGAATTAAGCCACATTCGAATTATATTAGCTCTAAGTGACTTTTGACCTTTGAGTAGATTTTTTTTTATAGTTTTATGTGCTATATACTCTTTTCCTTCCACGTATCCCTATCCTGGATAGTCTCCCACCAGTCTTGGTCAAAGACCTCAAGCTCGTCTCGCCATCTCTGACGAGGTCTACTGCGACGCCGTGTTCGGTTGTGTGGGACCCACTTGGTGGTGATTTTAGGCCACAAGTCTTCCGGCATGCGGCAGATGTGCCCGGCCCAGTCCCAGTTGAGTAGAATGAATGAGATCAAAATGTAAACCGATGTCAATTAGAATAAACTCATTTATATACGAAATTTCCAAAAATATAGCTCAATGATTTTATATATTTTACTAGGTTTTGCCCGCGACTTCGTCCGCGTGGAACTCGTTTATATCGTCACTTTCTCCCCCCTTTTAACCCCCTTAGGTGATGAATTTCCAGATAAAAACTATCTTTAGTAAGGACTCTTTGGGAAGGCCCCGGAATTCAAAGTATCTCTATACCAAATTTCATCTCAATCGGTTCAGCGGTTTAAGCATGAAAAGGTAACAGACAGACAGAGTTACTTTCGCATTTTTAATATTAGTATGGATTGTATGAAGGAAAGGGTCATTATGGCTGAGTTGCATGATTTTATAGATTAGCTTACTCCGAACGCCTTTTTTTACAAAATAGACTCCGCCGCAAACTTGGTTTCTATGACCCGCCTCACCATAATAGATGCATGTAGGCTTTTTTCAGTATTATTTTGCATATTTTCATATCACACGGCCGTAAGGACCTTTTCTACTAAACCGTAGGACTAAATTAACTGACTTATAATTTAAATATTTTATATTAAAAATAAAGATACGTCAACAAAATGTTACATCTAATAGTTATCAAAATAGCCATAATAAAACGTCTTTTTTACCCCGTTTTAGAAAACATCTTCGAAACTACCGCCATAAGGTACCTTTACCCATGGAACGTCACATACATATATTTACCTATGTAATGTTCCTATTCCCCAGGACTCCCAAGTACCGCTATACCGTAAATGGGTTCCATCCAATTTTTCACCCCCTATTTCACCTCCTTAGAGGATAATTTTCGGAATTTAAACTATCCGTTGTCATTCTCCAGGACTCAAACTATCTCTTTACCAAATTTCATCTAAATGGGCTACATCCAAATGTTTACCCCCATTTCACCCCCTTAGGGGATGATTTGCGAAATAGAAACTACTATATGTCCTTTTCCAGGACTCAAACTATCTTTCACCCAAATTTTATCAAAATGTGTCACAAACAAATTTCCACCCCCAATTACACCCCCTTAGGGGATGATTTTCGGGATTAAACTATCCTATGTCCTTCCTTAACTATCGCTTTACCGTAAATGGGTTCAATCCTAATTTTCATCTACCATTTCTCACCCCCTTAGGGGATGATTTCCTCCTTTTATGTGTTACGGAATAAAAATTATTCTATGTTCTTTCCTTGGACTGAGACCTCTCTCTATACCAAATTCCATCTAAATGGGTTCTATCAAAATCTTCAACCCTCATTTCACCACCTCAGGAATTTTTTTTTCGGGATAAAAACTATGCATGAAATATTTTTTCGGGATAAAAACTATGCATTGTCCTTCCCTAGGACTCCTTCTATCTCTTTACCAAATTTCATCTAAATGGGTTTTATCCAAATTTTCACCCTCTATTTCATCCCTGAGGGGATGATTTTCGGGATTAAAACTATCCGTTGTCATACTCCGGGACTCAAACTATCTTTCAACCAAATCTCATCAAAATAGGTCACAAACAAAGTTTCACCCCCAATTACACCCCCTTAGGAGATGATTTTTCAGGATAAAAACTATGCATTGTCCTTCCCTGGGACTCCTCCTATCTCTATACCAAATTTTAACTAAATGGGATTTATCCACATTTCCATCCCTATTTCATCCCCTTGGGGGATGATTTTCGGGATTCAAACTATCCATTGTCCTTCTCCGGGACTCAAACTACATCTATATCAAATTTAGTCTAAACGGAGTCCATCCAAAATTTCACCCCCCTTAGGGGAAGATTTCCGGAATAAAAACTATCCAATGTCCTTCCCTAGAACTTAAACTACCTCTAAACTAAATTTTATCAAAATGGGTTACATCCAAATTTTCACCTCTCCATTTTACCCCTTAAAAGAAAGATTTTCGGGATAAAACCTATCCTTTGACCTTCCCCGGGACTCAAACTAATTATATACCAAAATGGTTTAAGTAGCTCCATACAAATTTCCACCCCCCATTTCATCCCCTTAGTGGTTGATTTCCAGGATAAAAACTACCCTAAGTCCTTCCTCAGGACTCAAACTATCTCTATACCAAATTTCATCTTAATCGGTTTAGCCGTTTTCACGTGATGCGCGGTCACATAAACAGACAAACAGATAAACAGACAAACAGACAAAAATTCTAAAAACTGTTGGAACGTGTTCTGTTATCGATTTTAAGTATCCCTAGCCAATTTGTTTTCGAATATCTTCCATGTACAGACTTTCGACCCTCTTCAGCTTTATTATATGTATAGAAGATTAGATTTATTAAGCAAGTATTTTCGTTTAAAATTCGACGGCAAAAATGCTTGGAATAAATATATTAATGCATTTTTTTGTCGAACAATAAACCCATTACGATAATTGTAGAAAAAGAAAAAATATAAATTGATTTTGCTTTTGAGAAAATCATTACTTACACAGGTAAAATTCATCATCACAAGTTACAACCTAAAGAACTGCTTACTGCCAAAGATTGCCCCAAGCGTAAAGTTGTGGTGTCAAAAGAGGATAAAAAGATCGGTTAAATGTAACAAATTCAACATTGTTTCAACGAATTGGCCGCGTCATCCATTCCAACTCATGCCTATATCGAAATTGATTGAGATCGTTCCCTGAATTATAGGGGCAAGGGTGCGTTAATGGCGATCGGATCAGGTAGCGACTATGTAGACGCAAAATCAATTAATAAGCCTGTTCCATTCTAATAAATTCTGTGATTCAATCAGATTTCTATCATAAAGATCAAATGTTTCATGTAATACAGTACCTATTTACCTATGTGACATAGTTAGGTAATAGTAAAAATAAATTATGTTATAACACGGACTCACAAAATACTCGGAAAACATCACGCTTCATTCAACTTATTTTTAACATATTTTTAAATATATAAAGATCAAAAACAGGAAGCTATTTTTCAAAAGAAAATCGTCGAAATAAATATATTTGACGTCATCTGCAAGTATTTTCCTATAAGGCTCACTGAGCGTTTTTGACGCGTCTTGCAAGTATTTTCCTATAAGGCTCACTGAGCGTTTTTGAGCGTCTTAAAAAGTTGTTGATTTGACTATCAGTCAAATACCGTATTTTGTGATCGAAGCAGATTTGTATGATAAAGATCAAACATTTACTTTGATTCAGGGCACCGCTCGGGAATACGGTAATATTATGTTCTCAAGGACATATACTAACTGCGAATATTTGTGCAGATGAATAGATCATGCTTTCTGTGTGTTTGCTCAGATCAATGATTACTATTCAACGTATTGGTGAACAAAACTTTGATCAATCAGAACACGCTATACAATTTCATTATATGAAATTGAACGAATACATTTATTAAAAAAGTTTTTGTTAGTTCCAATAACTCAATGTTCAAGAACATACCTCCTGAGACAGCCCGCCCTGCCTGTACGCTTTAGTGCTTTTGAATTAGGAACTTTGTGACATTCACAACAAAGAACATTCAGTTCAAAGTCAATTTTTTAGTTCAAAGTTAATTTAACGGCCTCCGTAGCTCAGTGGGTAGTGCCCTGCCTACGAAGCTGGAGGTCCCGGGTTCGAATCCCGGTCAGGGCATTTATTTGTGTGTTTATCACGAATATTTGTTCCTGAGTTATGGATGTTATATATGTATATAAGTATCTATATGTATGTATCTATTATATATATCATCGCCTAGTACCCACAACACAAGCCTTATTGAGCTTACCGTGGGCCTAGGTTGATTTGTGTAAGATTGTCCCGTAATATTTATTTATTTATTATTTATTTAATTAAGAAATTGGTCAATTATAATGGTTGGCTTACTCTTTATATTTTTTAGAGATTTCCTCATTCATCTTCAATTGTTGGGCATTGAAAATAAGTGGGTAGCACTATGCAACATTTTGGCTGCAATCGCAATACATGTGCTCATCTACCGTTTGGCCTTCTAACTCACTCACTCTTCCATTTATTTATTAACAGTTACCAGGATCGCCGTGTGTTGTCGGGTTACAATAGCACTACCCGTTTCTTCCTAAGATAGGTACGTGTCGTAAAAGTTGCCTACGAGATCAGGTTGAGGTGTTTGGTGGGCGATGGGCTAGCAACCTTACACTGCTTTTTCTCTGTCTTTAAACCCACAGTAAAATTATTAGAAGTAGCACTGAAAATCAAATTAAAAATGATCTTACTAGTAACCAGATGAAAAGGGATGCAACTAATTAGGCATCAATAAGCCGAATTTACACCAGCTATGAAAAATTGTGTAATTCTGCAAAATCCTGCAGTCGACGGCCCGATGCAAAGACAATAGGATTAAACCAATTCATCGACTGCTCTTCACATGCACGCACAGATTCAGCCCGCATTTTGGTCTATGACGCTCGCAAATTCCGGACACGAATGTACACAATGCACGAAGAAGCGTGATACTCGTGATCCCGTCTTCGCTATGAACAGGGCTGTTATTCGCTACGCGTTAATGCGGCTCACCCCGCCGGTCACTCGTTATGAAACTAGACCTCTACCTACGCTTAATTACTACGCATCGCAGTTTCAAGGTATAATTGTGGGTGAGTGTTGAGGTGAGCTTAAAACAAGTTACAGAATAGGGGGGCTGAACACAAACTATACGCAATGATCGATATATAGGTATATTTATATTACTATAGACTTCATAAGTTTATTAACGAAAAAACAATTGTCAACGTACAATAAAAGTCATAATATTAGATAGGTTTACAAGTCAATAAAACTTAGTCAAATAACCCGCCTCGTGTCATTCCGGGTGCAAAGGTGGCCATCACACTCGCCGCATTGCCGCGTTGAATCGCGATCGACAACCTTTGCAACAGGAATGACCCGGAACGGGGGTCATGCCCTCTCAGTCGCAAACGGCGCCCCACTTCCGCCAGGAATGCCCTGGCCTCTGAGCACCAGCATCCCATAGTCTCCACCGCAAGAGGGACAAATAAATAATTCACCAATGCAGAGTATTTGTCCCGCTTTCTAAGCGCAGCCGCCTCGGCAGCAGCTCCTGCTGCCCCAATGGTGCGACCAAGGCGCGAGGCAGCGAAAGTGCTCACACAAGTGGCGTCCCACAGCAAGCATCTACCCTTCTGCCATGGCACCAGGGTCAAGCCATCCGGCCTCTTGCCATCGGACTGGCTCAGGCCTGAAGGCTCCAGCACACACATGGAATATTGGCCGAGACTAACGCCCTCCGGACAATATCGTTGAGGGCATGGTGACGAGAGAATCTCCCCGCACAGCGACAGCAACTCAAGGCGTGGTGCCCGTTGCTCTCCACCATGGCGCCGCAGATGCATAAATGAGGTTCGCATACATCGCAGCCCAGGCGGAGAGCCACCGCCATCCGCATCGATTCGTCGTCAAGCAGAGTGAGTGCCCATGTGTGGAGAGGGAAGCGCATGCAGCCATGCCCTAGACTCTGGCTTAGAAACTGCCTTCAGTCTAGCCTTATCCACTCCTTGTGCAGCCTCCACAAGAGAATCCAGTGCCTTACTCACTCCTATATCGTCCCACGAACGCTGGCGATCGGGTTTTTCCGGCCTGCACGCACCTGGGTTTAGAGCCACCCAAGCATCCCAAGCATCAGACGCGTGTGGTATGGTTACCTTGTCACCCTCCATGGATAGTATATCAGTAACAAGGCCCACAACACCACTCGCCGACGCCAAGAAAGCCGGAAGGCTGATGTCACGCGCACGCCGAATTCCCAATCCACCATTCCGGATAGGAAGAGACGCAAGTTCCCATTGGTCCTGATTTAGGGAAACATTCAAGATGGACTCTAATGTGTCCTTCAGCACACTATCGAATGAATCGACAATACTATAGATATATATATATATATATAATTATGTGGCAAATAAATAAATGTGATGGTATGTATGTATGTATGTAGCAATTTATAAATGTGCAAACTCCTTAGGGCTCAGCCACATAAAACTTATCAAAACATGTTTGTTTTTTTCATACAAATATGTAGCAATAACCAATATGTGGACCGGAACCCATCCGTGATATTTGATACAATGACATCTCTCTCATTCTGAGTATAAAAGACTGAGACATTAATAATCAGAATTTCTGTGTCGTACCTATGTAAAAAATACAGTAGAAAGTGCCAATATCAAAACATCGCTTCCTAAAGTCTTTTACAAGTATTTAAAATATTCAAAAAGCCTTTTAAACTCAAAAGACTAATAAATGGAGGAAGTTATACCAAAATATGAGCTAAGACTTGCAAATTAATTGACACTCCTTATTGTATACACGAGTGTGTTGGTTAATATCACTTCGAACATCACAGCTACCGCAGGAGTAAGTGTGTCTTCGGATAAATCACAGGTTGAAGGTACGTTTACACTGCCGACCTGGTGATACGCTAGATTTACATATACCTACTACAATATATAAAGACAACATTTATTTATAGCAAACAAATATATATATATAGTATTTTTTTTATTATGTTGAAATTTTTTATTTAGTTACAGTTACAGTTGACTTATTACTAAGTTGTTATTATTATAATTGCATCAGCAATAAGTATATGTATCTTGACCTCAAAACACGGACAGTGAAGCAGGAAATAAGTCAGTATAGTCTTAGATACCAGAAAAGACTCGCACACCATACAAATGAGCTGGCATTGGCACTGAGTGGAGACGGAGGACAAAAGCACACTAGACTGAAGAGATGTGACATTCCCAACCTCGGAGGGAGGTTTACCTAGAGAGATGGAGAGTTAAACCACACTGTTGGAATCTCCCTCAATATAAAAAACAAAACTTGACAAACCGTCAGACAAACAAATGGCTTATTGTCTACTGACAGATCGCCATGACGCAGCCAAAAGAGAAAAAAAAAAAAAAAAAATATTATAATTGACGATAATGATAGAAATTCTTGTAATTTTGACATCTCATGCAAATTTATATTGTTATTTTTATCGTGTAATACTTAAATGAATCTTAATCTGAAAAATCTGAAATCTGAATCAAGATAGTCAAAATATTACTGAGTATTTCTGTCTAGATAGAGAACGTTGTCTTTTTTCTTTAGATTTAGTTTACCTACTATTTCAGCGGTGGTTTGTATGAGTCGTTGGATGTCACCGATAAGAAGCAGTCCGAAAATGGCAGACACCTGAGACACCTAATATTTGTTTTGTCCGCCTCTTTCCATTGTGTATAGTGTGTTTACGCAAATAAACTTTTTTTATTTCTAAATAGACCTAAAATACCCAAATGCCTAAAGTGACAATCAAAGACGAACAAACTTGTCGCAGATTAGTGAGGACACCCGACCTCAAATAATTGGACAAGGCAAGGAAGAAGAAGACGATCACATAAAAAATTGAACCACATGACATTGAATTAAGTTAAAATTAGACATCTTATAAATATGAATTAGATTTCTAAATATGTGATTGCTGATAATAATAATGATAATAACTTAAACTTTTAAATTAACTACTGACTAACGATTTATTTAATTGAATGTTATGTTATGTGTATTACTGATTTTTAGGGTTCCGTAGCCAAATGGCAAAAAACGGAACCCTTATAGATTCGTCATGTCTGTCTGTCTGTCTGTCTGTCTGTCCGTCCGTATGTCACCGCCACTTTTTTCCGAAACTATAAGAGCTATACTGTTGAAACTTGGTAAGTAGATGTCTTCTGTGAACCGCATTAAGATTTTTACACAAAAATAGAAAAAAAACAATAAATTGTGGGGTTCCCCATACTATGAACTGAAACTCATCAACTTTCTTTTCATCAAACCCATACGTGTGGGGTATCTATGGATAGGTCTTTAAAAATGATATTGAGGTTTCTAACATCATTTTTTTCTAAACTGAAGAGTTTGCGCGAGAGACACTTCCAAAGTGGTAAAATGTGTGTTCCCCCCCCTGTAACTTCTAAAATAAGAGAATGATACAACTAAAAAAATTTATAATGTACATTACCATGCAAATTTCCAACGAAAATTGGTTTGAACGAAATCTAGTAAGTAGTTTTTTTTAATACGTCATAAATCGTAGAAAGCAATTTATTTAACGGAACCCTTCATGTGCGAGTCCGACTCGCACTTGGCCGCTTTTTTATTTTATAATCATTACTAATGTTAGCTTAAGTATCTACTAGCAAGAATGATCCAAGTTGGGTCCATGAATAAATTAATTTATTATAATACCTATAATAGGCGTACAACAAATTGATAAAAAAATGTGCGCAATAGTGCAATGCAGTAACACAAGGATTGCAGTTTTGGTATGTCGAGGTATACGGATACTTAGACAGTTTTAAAGTGGAGATTTTTGAGTAGACAGTTAATTTTAAAACTGTGGCGGTATAGAGACGTCAAAGTACGAATAATCCTGATATGAAAAAAAAACCATATCCTAGCGACGACGTCCTCTTTTATCAATTAAGACAGATGAAAGCGCGGCCCTGCATTAAGAAGCTACTAACAAATCTATAAAAGTACAAAAATCTTCACTTATGGCTGCCGTGAAGTACGAAACTGAATGATTTGATATTCTTAAGCCATTTTTTGACATAATGCTTTGTATTTTTTCCTTTTTAAGGCAAGGTAAAGGGAAGTAAATAAGAAAGAGCAAAGCAATCTCAAAATGTTACTTTTTTCACGGTAAAAAGGCGGTCTTTTCGTTTCGTATTCGTAAAGGTATAAAGGAATTACGGGTCAAATAAACGAGGTAATTGCACTATTAGTGGAACAAAGTGGGATAATGTGTGGAACGAAGGTATTTCCGATACAGCGATATTGGTTTCATTTCATTTAGCCACGCACACAATATTATTACGGTTGCGATCAATATACACGAGCCTTTCTTTTATATTATTTTCTGTATTAAAATAGTAATGTTATACTTCTACACTTAACAATTTACACACTAACTTATTAGTTACTATTGCTCCTATCTTAAATTGGGCTCATGTTGTATGTATTCAAAGTTATGAAAAAAGTATCAGGTTGTGTTCACGAACATAGACCTCCCTAAGCATAATGTATAAGCATATTTTTTTTGACTAATCACTTTTGTTACCTCCTACTAGTACCAGTATACTACTTTAGTTTTAAGTTTTAGATTTTAAGACTTGCAATAAATACCCTTACAGGGTCCCATGTTGTACTGAACATTTTGTAAGACCACCTGTATGCCAATATGAAAGCAATAAAGTTATATCTCTTATTCTTATTCATTATAGGAAAATGGGATGATAATTTAGTAAACTCAACACAAATTGCTGTGGAAATGTTGACTTTCAAATAATCATTTCCGATTCAAAGTTTCAAAATTCCGAAACGGTTGCAAAGTGAGCGCACCCCGTAAGCGGGGATTTAATATTTCAATTTAGTGAAACCGCGCGTAGAGGATCCTCGCCTGCGAGCATGTAATCTAGAACCACACTTTGTTTTCACATTCCACGCTTTATAATTGCGACAGTCATTAAATAAATAGTCGTCCCCTGGTCGATCAGCAGGTCGATCACGCATTGTACAGTCGAGTTCTCCAATATCTATACAGACAGCCTTTCAAAAATATCTACACATGAGTCTTATGTCAGTAATAATAAAGACTGTGTATATTTATTTTTGAACGGTTGTCTGTACAGATATTGGAGAACTCGGTACGCACGTTAGGTAGATCTAAATGTAAAATTTTATATGGAAAAATTACATAACTTGTTCGATGAATACTTAGGACTGTAACTGTGTGTCACTTTTCATATAAAATTTGACATTAAGATTTGAGGTCTAAAAATATGCCAATACAGTTTCGACCTTCATCTAAATGAGAGACAACAGTTTCCGTCAAACGTGTCCTCCGTTGATTTTCCTTTTCGGAAGCCAAATTGCAGATCAGAAAGTAGATTATGATTTTCAAAAAAGTTTGTAAGGCGCTTATTGATGATCCGTTCCAGAAGCTTGGAGTAGGCTTTAAGAAGAGAAATCGAGCGGTAATTACTGGGAATATCTTTGGGTCCACTTTTATGTATCGGGATGACAGTAGCAGTTTTCCAACTCTGTGGAAATTTGCCTGTGGATATGCTAAGGTTAAATATTGCAGCTAAGGGTTCCACGATATAATGTCACCAATTCCCGTAAGAATTTTGTTACTAATACCGTCTATCCCCGGGGCACTTTTAACGTCCAGTGACTAAATAAGGTTGAAGACTTCGTGTTTATCAGTAGGCTCGATAAAAAATGAAGTAGAATTTGTGTGGCAGATACTTTTTTTAGATGCAAGAGCTTCCTGAGTTTCATTGGTTTTTCTTAAAATACATTTTGCTAGATTTGAACCCACAGAAGAAAAGCAGGCATTGCAATGATCAAGAGAGTCTTCAGCAGATGATTTAGTAGATCTACCTAACGTGCGTACAATGCGTTACGTGATCTACCAGGTACCCTAAGCGTGCACTGAAAAAAAAATTTTGCAAAGGACCTTTTTAGCTCAGTTAAGAAATAAATGGTTACATACAACCATGATTAATTTAAACCGCGCAATAAAGGTTTGCTTATGGTAAACGAGCAAATACTGCTAAACGTCCTCGGTTATTTTAACACAATACTTATTTATTTCCAAATGATTGTCTCGGTAAATATAATCCATACCCAATACGGTTAAAAACGGACAAGTTTACAGTGTTATATGCTGACCACAGCCTAGTTTGATTTTAGACCTTGAAATACTAGGTTAAAATTTGATTAGTTGTTTTGTTGCAAGTAACTGTGTGAATGACTAAGAAACAAACGAGTGGCTTAAGTAGATATAATCCTTACGTTATCGGTTAAAAATAGAAAAGTTGACAATGTTATTTGCTGTCAACTGCGTTATTTCATTTCAGACCTTGCATACTAGGTTAAAATTAGATAAATTGTTTTGTTGCAAATAACTGCGTAAATGACTAAGAAACAAACAAGTGGTTTAAGTAAATATAGTCCTTTCTTTATCGATTAAAAATAGACAAGTTTACACTGTTATTTGCTGTCAACTGCGTTACTTAATTGTAAGTCTTACAACACTAGGTTAAAATCTGCTAAGTGGTTTTCCTGCAAAAAACCACGTGCAATATTAAAAAACAAACAAGTTGCTTATTTTTAGATAAACAAGCACAGCTCGTTTATTGTGACGTGAATTTGGCGGATATGTGTTGTCAATTCAAAACCCTTATTTTTATAAGTTCTTTGATTTGAGATAAATTTCGATCGGATCTACGGTAAATCTTGACGGAATAATACGATATCACGCTGCATTTTGCAAGTGAAATAGTAAACTACAGTCGCAACGGTATTCTTCGATTCGAAATGTCTCACACTACCGATTGGTAGTACGAATCGAACGTTAAATTACGCATCGAAAACTTAACGTCTAACGTTTTGCAGTTCAAAATGCAATTTAACTTTTTTTTGTTCTTCAATGCAATATTCTTATTTCAGCGTTAAAAGTTTTAAGTAGATTCTTATTATGTGTATTTAATGCGATGCAAACGGTTAAATATTCAAATTAAAAATGCTCAACCAGACTGCAGAACTGAAAGATGAATACGAAACTCTTATAATTTTAAGTTACGTACTGTGGAAATATTAAAATGCCTGTTTGTGTTACGCATTATTATTAAAATACTGTTAAAGGTAACAGAGAACTTAAAACTTAGCTTCGCTTGACGTAAGTCATACATATATCAAGGAATCCTCATTCTCATTATACACATATATGTACATCACCGTAAAAAAATACGAACCAGTACTAGTCTAAAATCTATCTAATCAAATTGTAAACTGCCGGTTATCTTAGATTAACTCATAATATTACGCGTCAGATTATAAAAAGTTCACAATTTTACGGAGAAAATTATATCCATGTACAAGTTTCACGTTCAATATCCGCTATAACCGCTTCCGTGGATGTGTATCAATTTGATAACTTATGTACAAACCTAACTTAACAAATTGATACACATCTACGAAAGCGATTTCGTGTCAAAGCAAAATAATGTTGTACCGATGGTTAATTTGCTAGCCAATGCAATGTTGTATAAATTTAATAAAAATATTCATATTGATATTATGCCACTCGGTAGAGAGAAGCCAAAAGTCCACGTGATTTATTTAGCTATCGAACATTACATTAACTATAAATAATATAGTCTGGCCAAGGAAAGTGGCACCAATTACAATTACGAGGCAATACTAATTAAATGGTAGTTGGCAAGGGTATAAATAAATTATTCTTACATTACCGATAAACCAAACTCACGAAAATACTTGAAAAAGATAAAACTCTTCAACTTATTTTTGTTAGTTTAGCATATCCACTGAGCTAAGCCCGCCTAGCAGGGACACCGACACCATAAAAAAAATATTTCAGACCATACTGATCCATATTTTTGTTAATAAAATCTTACGTAATTTGTTAGTATTGGAAACCAAAAATAAAGTAAGAAAAGTAAAAGATTAAAAAATAAATAAAATGCTGAAGTTTGACTAAAAGTTGGCTATTGAGAGAGTGAACACCAAGGCTACTTAGCTCTCCCTATAGCCACCTCAACCCAAAACTTTATGATCGGGAGGTCGAGTCTTTCGGCCAACGTCTCGAGAAGACTACAGTGATAGGTGCTTACCACTATTTAGCAGGAACACCAAGGGATCGGCTACGAGAGTAAGTGCGTAGCGATTCTTGGCAGTGAATATGTTCTAAGGGAGCGTTCTTGACATTTCATAAAAAAATGCTGATTCAACATCCCTATTGTTTGTAGTATCTTACTTTATGCAGATGCTACAAAATAGGCAACGTATAGCTTCAATTAGTACTAGTTATAATCTTAAGTAGGTAGTAATGAATATTATAAACCAACTTACCTAAGTATCCAAACAAGCACAACAGCGCAGCAACCCGCATCATGGCAGTGTTTTTACTTTCACATTATCAAACGACTAAACACTTCCGAAGTTATCTCTTCAACAGTCACGGCACAAACAGTATTTACTAGTATTCTTCCGCTCCTACAACAAAATAAATACAACAATTACGCACAAATAACAAAGAACATACTTAATAAAATAGTTCTCAACAAATAAAGAAAACAAGAGTAACTTATAACAATGCGTAAACATATTCGAGTAGTAAATAAAAATAGTAATAATGGTTTGAGACGAAAACTCGCAGGGATTGGACGGGCGGGCGGTCGGCTGGGCTCCTTAATTCATCGTTAGCGGAAACTTTGACCAACTTCTAAATACTATCACTCACTCGTAAAGAAATAAGAAAGTTATCTCTCGGTCAATTATGCCAGTAATATTGTATTTCTTATAAGGTACTCGTGATGAAATAAGCATAAGTAGGCACGGGGAGTAAATACTCGCCACAAGCTAATTTTAGGAAAGATATCAGGTTGACTACATAGACTATTTCCGAATTGACTCGAAATATGCTAACCGGGTGAGAATAAATACGATACTGGCAATGATATCATAGAGAGTAATAGTAGGTATAACATCAACGTATAATTTTAATGTGTAAGTTGAGTTTTATGAGGCTATTTGTAGTGCCATTATTACGCATTTTAAGCGTACACACTCATCACAAAACCTACGCAGGTTAACGTACGCGTCGTCTTGCCGCTGATATAGTATACTACGAGTAGGTATATAAGCGGCAAGACGACGCGTACGTACATTATAATTATAATGTATGACTCTGAAACCTGGGATTAATTGCATTGCGTTGCCACGGTTTAATTTTTCACATTACCTACGTACGTACTACGTATTTTTAGGTATAACACGTCAACAAAACCGATTGTCATATCCTTATAAACCATTATGAAAGTACCTACCCTGCTGATACGAGTAGGTAGGTAGTTGTTGAACACTTCATAAAGCCACGGAGATGTTGGTAATGAATCCCACACTCAAATATCTACTGCTTTCTTCTGTATGTTTTATATTTTATTTTATATTTATTTATTTGGTATTAATCATACACTGTCAATGTACCCACATTATAACTTATAAGTAAATTAAAATTAAAACCACAAATACACAAATACGAGCGTGACTGGTTCGCTCTCTTTGACGTTTTATTTAAAAAAAGCCAATTGACTTCATTGGCTTGCTTAAATGAAGCAAATATCATCTGATACTGAAAAACGTGAAAATATTCACGCGAACTTGCAAAACTCTTTGATCAAAGGCAGTCTTTGAGAGTCTACTACATACATACGCGTTTGTGCAATCATCGCTCGTGAGAAAATCTGTATCCTGAGCTCTGTGCCGCCCCGAGCCTATCGCACACGTCGAAGGAACTTCTCTTTATCACACGGAAAATGTTCAAAGTTGTCGGTAAATTCTGAGTCTGAACGCAAACATTCAATTTAGAATTCAACACACGGACGCGGGAAGTCGTGAACAGATATTAACGAAGTATAGACGGATGGCTTAATGAGAATATCGCAATCAAAATATTTAATTGAACTCAATATTTATTAATATTAAATTTGTAACAAATTCAACTTAAAAACCAGAAAAAAAGAATAATTAAAACTAAATAAAAAACTACTTATAACTAAACTAAGGGGTCTACCCGCGGCATGGTGCCGAAGATGCTGGCAGCATTTCCCCGCTGTATCGTAATACTAATGCGTTGAGCGAGGAAGCTGCCAGCTCTTCGGTCCCCGGTGGTAACTAAATAGGTAATACATGAAATCAATGATATGCTATTGTACTGTTTAGAATATTAATATCAAATCCCATAGTTATAGTACTGGACCATGTTACTTATATATATATGTATAGTTAAGTATATGCGAAAATTAAAGCATTCGATCATTTTTTAATAGCAATACAATTAACTTATTCCCAACTCGAAAGCGCTTCCCTCGATAAATCCATTAAATTACCATCAAAATTACTGGAATTAGTCAGTCTAAAGCTATAAATTTAAAACGTCTCAAGTTGACTAAGCCTTCTGTTTAATTAAAAGTGAAATTAAAGCTTAATACAAACTGAAGCGAGCCTCATTTCAAGGCTTGTTAAATCGCAATAGAGTTTATCCGCTACTTTAGAGATATCGGGGCTGTGAAGGGGTTTTGTAAAAATAGGCGCTCCGATAGTCCGGACTCCGGAGTCGCGGCCGTAAAAATTTCACGCTTTAGAAAAAACCTCTTTTGCAATCAGAGCGGATTGTGCTAGAAGCTGAGCTAAGCTGCTCTAAGCAGAGCACCGGGCGTATTTCGCTACGACTGAATCCCATTATTGATTTACAAATACCGTTTCGCGGATTCGGAAATACGCGGTAGGCCGATAATGTTGAAATGAATTGAGGCAAAACTTTACTCATTGCAAAAAAGTATTGGGTAGGCAATGGGAAGAGTTGATTTTAGCGTTCTACGCTACACGGCATGAAATAACGGAGGATGTGGATTTATATATTTTATTTTTTTGCAAACCAGAGGGGTAATCACTAATCACGTAACGTTCCGAACGCGCGTTAGTACAATTTAACTGTCATTTTTCCAAATAAAAAGTGACATTTAGATCTACCTGACACGCGTAGGTACAATGCGTGAGCGTCCTGCAGATTTCGGGCATTTTACGTATAATAACTGGCCAGTATTTACTCGTAGTTTAACTCAAATATGGGTGACGCGAATAACCTTTCAAGCAAGTATTTTATTATATTTTACGTCTACATCGGACCGTGGACATACTTACGTGTTGCCTCGAGGCGAAAGCTCGAGGTTTCTAGGCTAGGTCAGCGAAACTGTTACTTTATAAAGGGCGTTATTTCTGCTGTGTTAGCAAAAAATTAAGATTTCTCTTAAATTGGATATGAACACGAACATATGGAAGCAATGAAAACTTTGTTCTACGTAACGATTTCGATGGTACAGTGTAGTGTGACTGGAAAGTGTTAATTTAAGGAATAGATCATTATCCTCCTAGCGTTATTCCCGGTTGTGCCCTAAAGGAGCCCGGAGTCCACTTTGACACCTAAACCCAAGATTTGGCATGGACTTTGGGTAGTTCTATCATTTCGTGCAAATCACATGTCCGTTGAAAAAAAAACATGTATTAAATGTTAAATTAATTTTAATTTTTTTTATATGTTGTGTTGGGTACATAGGTATACTTTGCATCTAAAATCTATTATACTATTGTAATAAAAATGTATAAAAAAAAAAATAACATGCCAAAAATTCATTACCATCATTGTTCCGAACATAAATTTATATGATTTAAAGCGAATAACTAATATATTACATCAACCACATTAAATTTATCCTCTGATATCGTTGAGGTACTTATCAAGGAATAAAACAATGAAGGTTTAAACAGTTAAATAATTGTTATTTACTTTCCCTGTAGCAAAATATGTTTGTCCAAAAATATTCTTCATTACCATAAGTTCAATTTGCAACAACATAATCAACCTGTGGATGTGCGAAGTATTGTTCTACGCATCAACCCCCCTGCCCGCGATCGCCGCCTCAGTCGACTCAGTGAACAGTGATAGGACGGACGCGCGTCAGGTTGTCGTAAAAAAATAATTCGTGGCGGAGTTTTGGATTTGGTACGTATTTTTTTCATTACCATTTATGCTGTTTTCATGTTAATGCTTTAGTGTTTTATTGTACTGTGCATATTTAAATAATAATCATTAAGTTCGAAACCTTACTGAATGAATGTGCCCTACGACTGCATTTGTTTACAATGAGTAAATCTACAAAAGGTAAAGAAAATTCATTACCATTCTCGTCATTACCATAACTTACCATAAATTTTTAGAAGAATGGTAATGAACATAAAATGATGGTAATGGATTTTAGTATTAAATTGTTAAAAAACCCGATGTGCAATGCGTGTATATCTATGTTGTCGTGTGTATGTATAACCCATGCCCATCTAGTAAGTATTTTTAGGACTGAACCGAATTTGATGATATATACCGTTTCGGATATGAAATGTTTTATGTATAATATTTCGGTTCAGTACTTAAAAAGCGTCACGAGATGGGCAATAGGGTTTAACAATTTAATACTGAAATTCATTAATTAATTATAGTGCCTTTCCGGTTTCATAACAGATTTGAATGAAATTTGGAGGAGCTTGGTAGCTTTACTTATTATTAAATTATTAACTATATTGGGCCCTTAAATTTCCATTAGATTTTCTATTTTTATATATTTTATGCCTTGCACCCTTTTGCTTTAACCACTTCCACATGAAATCACTGTGCATATTATTTACAGATATCAAGATGGCAAAAACGAAAACAAAAAAAACTCGCGAGGAAAAGTTGATCGAAGCAAAGCTACGAAGGAGAAAAATATATGAAGAAATTAAGAATGATCCTGAGAAATATTCGTTACAGAAAGAAAAAGAAAGAATGAGATATTTAAAACGAAAGGAAGAAAAGAAAATTAAGAGTGTGGCTGATATGACGCCAAGGCAAAAAAGATATCAAAGAAAAAAATGGAATGAAAATAGCAAACGGTACATAGAACAACAGAAAAAAAATAGAAGAATACTAGAATTGATGATTGAAGGGACACCACCAACAAGTGATCAAGAAGATGACGCAGATGTAGTTCAAGACGATCCAGTCGCAGGTCCATCTCATCAGGTACATGAGACAAACTGTAGGCCTTGTATACAAAAGGAAAAAAGGATAAGGAGATTGCGTTATAATTATATCAAGAAGGTAGGACTACTAAAGGCTCAAAAAGAAAAAGCGGAAAAAGAGAGGGATGCAATGAAAAGAATGCTGAATAATATAATTAGGGCAAATCGAATAAATGCTCGCAATGAACCTTCAACTACAGAAAAAGTGGATAGATTAGTTGAAACAGTGGACAGTGAAAAACGTGAAGAAATTAAGAAGAAATTATTATTTGGCGAGATAATATCCAGAAACTTATCAGAAGGGTTCCGCGACCTAAAGAAGAAAGAAAAACGTGTATTTAGTGATGTCATCATTAAAAACAAAGAAAAATTAAAACGTCATAAAATTCTAGGAATGACAAGCATGTTCTCAGTCAGAAGTAAAACAATTGAAGACACTAACTCTGAAAAAATCAAGCATAATATTCAACAACAAATAGAAGATTTCTTTGAAGATGACAGCAACACAAAGATATCTCCGGAGAAGAATGAATTTATCACACGAAATGGAGTTAGGAAACAGAAACGATATTTAACCGATACTTTGCATAACCTACACAAGAAGTTCATGGTCGTTCAAAACGGTGACGTGGCATATTCTACGTTTTGCAAGTATCGGCCGTTTTGGGTACTCACTCCAAAAGAATCGGACAGAAATACATGTGCCTGTAAAGTACACGTAAATTTTGATTTGCTTGTCAAAAGTCTAAATAAAAATAAAATAATCAAAGAAGCGAATGGAACTGCCGTACTACAAAGCTTATGCTGTGATGTTTACGATGAAAAATGTTTGAACCGAGAATGTGAAATATGCAAAAATAGCGTTATTAACTTTCAAGAGTTTAACAATGATGAAAAGATAAACTATTATGAGTGGTGTGCAAGGAAAGAAACGTATACTACAAAAGGGATAGAAAAAGTGAAGATCGTGAATACAAAAACAAAAAAACAGGACTTTCCAAAAAATATCATAGCACAGATGCAAAAAGCATTAAATCCATATTTCACACACTGTGCTAATATCGTTGTACAATACAGACATGTCAAAGCTCTAAAGGCGACAATAAATTCAATGGAAGCTGTTGTACACTTAGATTTTTCCGAGAATTACTCGGTTCAATTTAATGAAGAGATACAAAGCTTCCATTTTGGTGGTAGCCGGACGCAAATAACATTGCACACTTCAGTAGTATACATTATTGATCAAGATACAGGTATTTTGAAGCCACATAGTGTATGCAGTATTAGCGAATGTATTCAACATGATGCAAAAGCTATATGGGCTCATCTTATACCGCTGCTTGGTTATATCCAAGAAATATCACCACTGATTGACACAATACATTTCATATCGGACAGCCCATCAAGCCAATACAGAAACAGATACATGTTTTATGTCATTGGTCAACTTCATCAAGATTTTCCGGAGCTAAAATATATCAACTGGAATTATTAAGAAGCCGGTCACGGCAAGGGCGCACCAGATGGAGTTGGCGCAGTCTTAAAGAGAACTGCAGATCAAATAGTAAGGATGGGAAAAGATATTGGCACAATCGAAGAGTTTAAGAAGCAGATTCAAAACAAGGTTAAGAACATCAAGCTGATTTCTGTGTCCGAGAAAGATGTGCAAGAGAAAACCTTTCCCTCAAGCGTTCAACCATTTCGTGGAACTATGTCGGTGCATCAAGTTCTCTGGTCTTATAATAGACTTCGAATGACCTTCAGAAAACTGAGTTGTTTACATTGTGAAAATGGAGAAATCTGTACCCACGGCTACCACCTAGGGTTTATTGATATTATACCTTCATCTAACAATGCTCCTGCACAACTAGAAGACTTTATGCATCAACGTACAACAGGAAGTTTTTTTAAAGAAGTGGAAAACGAGTCAACGTGTCCTTCGCCAATTATAGAAAACTTAACCGCTCCAGAACAAACACAACAGTCACAACGTAAAAGGAGAGTTGCTGATAACATTACTTTGCTTTCGAATGTTAAGCAGCACTGGACTAACGAATCTTTCATTCAAAAAGGTTCCAAATTTACACGAAAACGAACTGTAATTGATTCTAAGAAAGAAAATAAAACTGATCAGAACCTGAAGTTATTGACAAAAAACAAAATAAAGAAAAACATTGCGAAAACCGGAAAAGTCTCTACAATACAGAAGGCCACAATTAGTAACTATTTGAATGATTCATCAGATGAAGATGATAAAGGAAGAAGAGTCGAACCAAATAATCAACATGAAAGTATTTCTGAAAATGTGAACCAATTGTTTAATAATTCTTCATCTGACGATGATTATAATATTTTTTAGTTTTCAATACTTTGTATGTTAAATTCTGATTAATTATTAAGCAATTCCTACGAGACGTTGTTTTTTGTTAAGACTAATCAGAATGTTCTGTTGTGTTTCATAGTAACTATGTTGTGTACTATTGTTAAGACTTTAAATGTTAACGAATTCGTCTTGAGTTAATTTTGTTCTTGGAATATTAATTCGTGTTGTACAATTACTGTATGTAAAATGCTCTAATATGTTGATTTAAATTAATAAGATGTTAAATTGTTAATAAGTTATAATTCTAATTTGTGTTACACAATAAGTTATAACTTTTACTTACTTCGAAGTTTTGTATGTTGTTACTGTTATATTATATATTGCTTGTAGGCTTCGATGTTGATTTCTATTAATAAAACAGTTTCATGTTTACGACTTTAGTCTTGAGTGAAACTTACAACGAATACTTTGTTCTTGACTGTTAATTGATAGGCAATGACAATCATAATTTGAAAGATCGTTATAATACGCGCAGAGCTTTTATTGTTAGCAAAGTCTATGATTGTTGATTTATACTAGCAAATACTTTTTTGTAAGTCACATTATCATTGATTGTCAATGATAGTGGCATATATAAATAAATGGCGTAATATTAGGTGAACATCCTAATTTAGTTCTTTAAAGTACCAAGGCTGATTAATTGATCTCTGTATAGTGTTACTAATTAGTTAATTTCCATTTGAGATAATAAAAAATAATCTTATAACGTTTTTTTTGCTTAATCCTTCATTACCAACATCGCATTTTCATTCCCATAACATAGTAAACCATTACCATATTTAGTACTTCATTACCATTCCTTTTGAAAAAAAACTATTGCCTATATCTCGGTAAATTATGCGTATAATTCAGAATAAATTATATTACAGTGTTTCTTTTTCCGGTTTCTTACCATTGGCATAGAAAAAAAAAACAAAAAAAAAATTGTCCCAAATTATGCTGATTTGCACGAAATGGTAGAACTACCCTTTTACGGAAGCGACTGCCTTCCAAACAGACGAAAACTAGACCTTATGGGATTTCAATCAATTTTTCAATCAATTCAATTTCTTTATTCCATAACAATTTTACAATCGTGTCGGAAATATAATATTATAAAATTTACAAGCTAATAATAATTCAAATTTCACATGCATAAGTTAACAATTACAAAAAAAAATCTATTAAATGTCAAATCGATTCCAATACATGCTAACTAATTTATTGATTGCTTATTTACACATACTTAAATTCGTTAATACTATAATAGGTTCCTTAGTCGGTGCTTAAAGATATTAACATTATCCAATAATTTTAGCTCGTTAGGCAGACAGTTGTATAATTTAACGGCTTGATATCGTGTATGCACAATTCTAGATTTAGGCGTTCCAATTCGTAGGTACAGTCAACCAAAAAAAAATTATATTAATATACCTACATATGCATACAAAATAAACTTACTTATACATACTTACATACAATTATTAATATTATTGATTATTATTTCTCGCTAAGTAGAAGAAAGCGCCCATGAACAGAGCGCCCGCTAGACGGATTCCTGGTAGTGAACGCTTTCGTACTAACATTTAGAACTAAGGTAACTGATATAGCCCTCCGAATCACAAAACGTAAGTGGCAGCGAGCAGGTACATTGCACGTAGAACCAATGGCCGTTGGGGCGGAAAGGTTCTTGAGTGGTGACCACGTACCGGAAGGCGCGGCGTTGGTAGCCCCCCCCAAAAGGTGGACTGATGACCTGGTAAAGGTCGCGGGAGTCCACTTGATGCGGGTGGCGCAGGACCGGTAATTTTGGCACTCTTTGGGGGAGGCCTATGTCCAGCAGTGAACGTCTTTCGGCTGGTATAATGGTAGTATAGTATGAATGGATATTAGTATGCATATTTAACTAAGTAGCGTATGCGTCCACTGCTAAGCAGCATTTCCCACTACGTAGGTATGCCAGGCAGTAGGCATATTATTTCATCTCCCGGCGTGCTACTTGCACCGTCTATCGCTGAATGAATATCTCTAAACTATTAGTCTCGCCTGACGTAGGCTGTTGGTTGAAATATTACGTAAAGCCTGATCGTGACCGCCCGTAACACTTTACCTGATGAAGGTATCATCGGTAGAATTTGGCATAGACTGATGACTCTGGTGCTACTAGCGTTATTGAACGAAAAGGGTACGCGAGGCGGAATCCATTGGGAAAACTAACGTGGAATTTTCGAGACACGTAGACAGAGTTAGGCTTGATAAGTTGATAGAGTTATAAGCAAATTGGTTTGTAAAATACTTTTGGAGAAAAATTCGTTTATTTTGTGGAAAGTTGTTTCATTCTATAACTACTTTGATTTCTTGCCTTAAGTATGTGAAGTGACGTTTGAATAACTAGTTTTTCATCAAGATAAATAATGGACAAATTATAGGAAATCACAAGTGGCTGAATATATTACATTCAATACAAATCTCCTTTCTCAAATATTAGAAACAGGTAAAATTGTCTGGAAGAGATCGCTCATTAGCGATAAGACCGCCTGTTGTTTTAACTCTGTATCTGTATCTCTGTGTATTCTTTTGTACCTGCTTTGTATGTGTGAGGTGCAATAAAGAGTATTTGTATTGGTTTATGATTTTGTATTTTTCACCAATTTAGATGGACTGCCATGGTAAACATAAGCAATACATTATCCTTATACACGGTGTTTCCGGAAATTTCCGTTAACTTCGGCATTTTGCAAAGTACATTCACAGAAATAAATTATTTGCAAAATTATTTCTTGAAAAAATAAAACTAAAAAAATTTTTTTTCGATTTTTGTCCAAAATAAAGCATCATTAACGGTTATTGTCTTATTGTACAAGGGTCTTGAAACACATGAAATAAAAATATATACACCGTGTTTTTTTTGATTTCCGTTAATTTCGACACGATGTTCGGTTCATTAACAGAAGCTACCTGGTATATTGCTTTTTGTTAAATTCGAAAAAAAAATTATTATTTATTTTTCAACAAACTAAATCAATATTACAGTGTGGGAGGGCTCTAACACTTAATCTCAATTAACACAAAGTTAATTTTCACCTACGACAGCACTTGTCAACACATGGCTCAGTGGTAAATAGTTTGCTTATGGAGTGAGGGGTCCCAGGTTCAAATCCCAATAATTCCCTTTTTTGTTTTTTGCGTAAATAAAATAAAGAACCCTTCACACTGATTCGGTCATTCAATTGATTTATTGAATATCTGAAAAATAGTAAGAGTTAAGACACTAGTTTCTTAGAGAAATTAGTTCCATTTAACCTGAGGATTATTCCCTTAAAATTAACGGAAATCAAAAAAACACGGTGTATGTCAATAAAAATATGTAATTACGAACTAACTCACTTTGTAAACCTTGTTGTAGTGTTTATTTAGGAACCTTACAAAATTTTAAAAGCTGTTATGGCGTCACAGTTAGGAGCCATTTACACTGGTTAAATCTACAAAACTGATTAAATTAAACATTAAATATCTTGATAACAGTAAGAGTTAAGATATTACTATATTGGAGAAATTAACTTTATTTGATCTAAACTATGCCCCCTTGCAATATTTTTACGGAAATTGGCAAAAACAGGTACTAGAAGAGCGCAGCCATAATAAACCACTACTTTCTCTGAAGGTAGGTACATACGTGGTGTTATATTGGTGATCAGCGAAAGTTTCTAAAATAAGAAAAATCGTTAAGATGCACTTTTTAAAATGTCTTTTTTTAAATCTAACCTAAATATATTCTGTAAATTAAGTGAAGATACGTACAGCTTAATTTGCAGTACTTAAAATTCTACATCTAATGTATCTATAAATTAGATCAGTAGGTAAGAACTCCCCATTGGCACACAAGCCTCTTGAAGGTTTTGCCTAGATGGATATTGTAACTATTATAGTAATAGTAATAAATCTTTATTGTTCAAAAACATTACTTTGTTACAACTGGAGCCTTGGAGACTGCGTTAGTTTACACTGTGTTGCAGCCCCCAGTGGTTGCCCGTAAACATGAACAGAAAGTTGTTAAGAACAACTGACTTAAGTACTTATAAAATATATTAAAAAGTAAAAAAGTAATAATATTTGGATTACTGTTAAGTTAGGCTATTGTTAGGTTAGGTTACTGTTACTTACATTAAGTATATTTAAAGAATACATAAATAAATAAATAAATAAATAAATAAATATTACGGGACAATCTTACACAAATCAACCTAGGCCCACGGTAAGCTCAATAAGGCTTGTGTTGTGGGTACTAGGCGACGATATATATAATAGATACATACATATAGATACTTATATACATGTATAACATCCATAACTCAGGAACAAATATTCGTGATAAACACACAAATAAATGCCCTGACCGGGATTCGAACCCGGGACCTCCAGCTTCGTAGGCAGAGTCACTACCCACTGGGCTACGGAGGCCGTTAAATACATATGTTAGGTCTGTATTAACTCAAACAATTTTTATTTTTGTTTTGGTGTGTGTGCGTGCGCGCGCGCGCGCGCGTGCTTGTGTGTGCGTGTGTGCGTGTGTGTGTGTGTGTGTGTGTGTGCGTGTGTGTGTGTGTGTGTGTGTGTGTGTGTGTGTGTGTGTGCATTTGGACGACTCCTTAGGGTAGGAACGTATGTTAATCACGTTTTTCACGTATTTCTTTCTTTTGTCTTAAGGCGCCGTAGGTTCCTGGTCTTCTCTCCCTCTCACTGAGCATAAACGTGAGCGAGATGGAAGTGCGTGTTCGGAAGCGCGGATATCATGTCATGTTTTTAAATTTTAATTTCTTGTGCGTTTATACATATAATAAAGAAAAAAGTAATCACTTAAGTTCCCTCAAACATGATATTGCCGATTTTTAGTACCAATTTTAATATGTTTACCCTTTGTGCATAATTTGTTACGAATGTTTTAAGTGTATTTTAGACTTATGTTGGTGATTTTTTTTTCTATCGAGAGTAAATTGCTTAACTAATCGTGTTTCGAATCACTGATCTCGCTGCAGAAAAGCCTCAAGATTACTTACTTATTTTTATTTTTTTTATTTTTTCCAGCCTGTAATCGCCCACTGCTGAGCATAAGCCTCTCTTCGCGTACGCCACTTATCCCGGTCCCGTGCTAGTCTCATCCAGAAATGACCCGCGGTCTTTTTTATGTCATCAACCCATCGAGCTTAACTTACTTATTACCTACCTTTAATTTTTGCATGCATACTGCGTCGAGGACCGGTAGGTATAAATTAATTTGTTACATTTATTATTTTTTTCTTTTAAGCTTTAGAAGTTTAGGCTGTTATGTAAACAGAGTTTTCATGGGTCACTAATGTGTCCCAACCTAACGTTTGGCAACCTGATTCATTTCGCATCTTTTCATTTCCCAACCTCTTAATATTTCTGAAACTGTTCAATATTACAGGATTTTTGTAAACTAACCTAACCTATAGGGTTCTACACGATGGCCCTGAAATAAATCCTGAAATATTTACAGTTCCAGAGTTTGGGAAATGAAAAGTTGCGAAATGAATCAGTTTGCCAAACGCTAGTTGCGAAAAGAAGGTGTTCCAGTTTTCATATATTAATGAACCTCCAGGTCTTTACCTTTATGTCTGTTGGTACTCTTTGTGTACCCCTTATATTTTTGTTTATGCGACTATTTGGGTTCTAAAAAAAAAATGTACTTTTCGTATTTTTTTGAAACCATACTATTGTAAATAGACACATTATATTGTTTACGGTGCCTTAATCAATAAATAAAAAAGCGACGTCGCAAACCGACTTTAGAAATTAATGCTGTTTCTTATATAAATAGGTAGGTACGAGAGATTTCATATATTTAGAGTTCTGCACAGAAAGGGTCAACGGGTTCCTAATTACTACTACACTTAAACCACATACACATTCGTCTAACAAATCGGAAAAAGCAAACCGTCAATAACCTCGTCCTAAAAAAACACCTAATAATAAGAAATATGGAACGTGCTTATCAATGAACGTTCATCGTAAAACGCTTCAACACACCAACGTCGTAGGTGTATAAGTAAAATACAACAGTAACAACAAGTAATAATAGCGTTTCAAATAGGTAACAAAAATATGCAAATACGAAAAAACATTATATTTAGAATATTCTGTAGGCCCCGACACGCCGCCGAACCATAGATGTGTATAATTCGCGTTTGAACGATTTTTCCTAAACTAATAATAAAAGGGTATATCAATACAGTGCTACGAACTAGTAGCCTTTTGAAATGTTTTCTTAGGTGCCGGCGCGGTAAGATTATGTTTACTAAACAAAAAAACAATAGTTTTGTATAGGTACTTCGAATAAATTATAAAAAATCAGAACATACCAAACTAAAGTTTTAATAGGCAAAAGCTAACCTTAAATAACTAAACTTACAATGGAAATCGAATAACTTTAACCTATCCCACGAAAGTTCGCTTCACAACACTATAAAACACTGGCAAATAAAAAAGAAACTAAACTATAAAAACTTCAATTAACAATCCAATTTCTGTTGTCCCAATACCGAACGTTCTTAATTTAAATTTTTAATTCGCGTTCGAACGGTCGAGTTTCGAATTTGGAAGAACGCATGGCGCAGGCCCGTTCGGAAATCGGCCGGCGAGCAGACTGGGACCCCGCCGCTCGAGACCCCCACTGCGCATGACACAACCTTTTATTTTATATTTTGACATACCACCCTGCCTTTGACATTCCGCGGTAAAACCTACTCGTAAATTATTCAATTTTATTTACTTATCTGCACCCCTCTGTCGGTTATGACAAGGGTAGTGTGATTTCTCATCTTTATTGTATGTAACTAAAATATATTGCTTTTTGTTTCAGAACGGTTTTTCGTTTTAAAAGAACAAACTTGTGTTATGTATCTTTTGAAATTTAGATAAGATACTTGCAATTGGTATTAAAACGAAACAAAACAAATGCAATGGGACTCGGGATTATACAGGGAGCACTATAATAGTACATTATGATACAAGTGTGCTAAGTTGGTCATTACACTCGAGTCGGTTTTTAAGCCTGAGCCGAAGGCGAAGGCTTAATGGAGACGAGAAGTGTAATGACCAATGCTCACGTGTTTCATACGACGTTTTTCAACACATTCGCGAGGAAAAAAAATAAATAAATAAAAAATGAAAATGTTAAAAGATATGTAATGAAAAGGCACTAGCGCGATAATGTAATGTAAAAGTCACGGCATGGGTAATATTCTGCATTATTTTGCTAATATTTAAAAAGATATGTAATTAAAAGGCACTAGTGCGATAATGTAATGTAAAAGGCACGGCATGGGTAATATTCTGCATTATCAGTGTAAATACGCTGTAAAAAGACCTACTTTACGAGCAGGTGTGTTGAAAAATATCATATTACATATTACACTATTAAACGAGCAATATTTGTATATATATATATATATATATTTGCAATCACGTTCTCGGAAACGGCTCTCACGATTTCGATGAAAGTTGGAATATAGGAATTTACGGCGGCGAGAAATCGATATAGCTAGGTCTGATGTCTAGGAAATTCGTTTTCACCGTGTTTTCTCTATTTTCACACGAGCAGAGCTCGGTCGCCCAGGGACTAACCTGTAAAGAGAAGAGTAAGTTTTCAGTTTCTTTGCCATGGACACATTTTGTCAGCATAACAATATCTAAAAAATTAGTTTCTTCATTACAACGGAACTGAGAAAAGCAGAAAGATTTTGCAAATATTATCAAAAATATTCTTATACCTGCTCGTAACAGAACAAGTCACCCCGAGGCCGGGTTAAGAATTTTTACGCGTCTGCCCAAAAAAAGAGTAGGTAATGTTTTAGTGGTTGGTACTAAATAGTACATTACTTACCTAGGGCGGTTAAACAAAGAATGTCTCAGATCGCAGGTATTTGACGCCCTAGCCGAAGGCAAGGGCGATAAATATGCGCTCTGAGGCTTTCTTTATTACCGCCCGTGGTGAGTACAAAGTTTTACGTCTCTATCTGGCCAGGAAGTGGGGTTTTCCGCACGCATAGCGTGCGGTAATTCCTACTTTATGGTCAGGTATGACGTAAACCTTTTTTTGTAGCACAAAGACTGTTTTTAGGTCCTTAGTAATATTAGATTCGTCGAATATCAAAATACGAGTAGTAAAGCTTTATTTCTACGACAACTTTCTTCATTCAGTGATTGGCGAGAGAAACGCATCAATTTGTTGCAGTGAGATACACAACTCTCCTCACACTTTAACGCATTGACTAAGTTTTGTTTTCATGTATCACTTGGATGGGAATACCTCCTCATTATCTAAGAATACTTAAACTGCTAGATGAATAGCTATGCTATTAATGACTGCTTTTGAAATGGCTTATGTTCAAATAAATTCACCTCAGATTTGAGACTGCATGTCAAGCTTGACAGTCTTGAATTGACATTAATGCCTGATTAAGCCTCTTACAGACTGACGCGGCCTGCGGTGGCGGTCCAGTTAACTTGACGTTAACTGACAAGTATACTATTGATCGCCAGCGCAGTCCACGCCAGTGTGGTTCAAGACACGTATCGCGGCGAATCTTGATTTCTATGACAGCTGTCATCTCCGTACAATTTATAACCTTAAAACGTTAAATTGTACTGAGCTGTCATAGGGATCAAGATTTCCCGCTTTACGTACAGTCCCTGGGCGACCGAGCTCTGCTTGGATGAAAATGGAGAAAATACGGAGAAAACTAATTTTCCCGGACATGAGACCTATCTAGATCGATTTCTCGCCCCCGTAACATGTTCCAAATTTCATCGAAATCGTTAGAGCCGTTTCCGAGAACGTGAGTGCAAATATAATAATAATAAAGCCATTTATTCCTTAACATCATTTCAGTGCATGCATTTTACAAATTTCTATTAATATATAAAATATCAATCCTTATACTATTTCAATTCATAATTTTTTTCATTATTATTATATAATTCTATATTTTTTTTTCGAACAATAATCAGATAAAGTTTTATTACATATTAGAACAATATAAAATTCTAATTCAATTCGATATTAATAGATTTAATTTTGAATTCAAAATGTCATAAAATATTAAGGACCTCATCTCGAGTACAGGCCTCCTCCAACTCCTTCCATTTGTCTCTATTTTTGGCTGTTTCCATCCAATTTTTTCCAGCAATTTTTATTAATTTGTTTGCCCATCTTTCTAGTGGTCTTCCTCTTTTTCGCTTTCCAGGTGGACCAGTCCATGCCGTTACTATTTTAGTCCATTTTTTGTTGTTCATGCGTGCTATGTGACCGGCCCATCTCCATTTCAATTTTTGGCAATGTGCCAATGCGTCTATAACCTTACTTTTTCCTCTTATATAAACGTTTTTCTTCTTGTCTTTACGTTTGAGGTTTAGAATACTGCGTTCCATACTTCTTTGACAGGAGTTTATCTTATTTTTGGTAAAAGTGTTGTAAATCCACGTTTGGCACCCGTAAGAAAGACATAGTAAAATGCATGAATCCAGTATTTTATTTTTCAGTTGTAATGGTAAATTTGATTTTAATAGTTCTCTGTAACTCCAATATTTATTCCACGCCATTTTTACACGTCGATTGACTTCCTCTCACAGACCACTTAACCTAGTGGTCTGTGCTTCCTCTCTATGTCTGGTTTTATCAAATGACATTTGTTTCCCCAAGTAATAGTAGTTTTCCACATAGTCGAGATACATGTTATTTACTGTTATTGGAGTCCTATTGTTATTAGTCAAAACTTTGGTTTTGGAAGTATTTAATTCTAATCCTATTTCATGACTTTTATGGTGTAAATGTCATTTATCATTGATTGCAACTGTGACGCAGACTCTGAGAAAAGTACTATGTCGTCCGCAAATCTTAAATTATTCAGATATTTTCCTTTTATATGGGATCTATATATACCAGTCCAGTTTTTCCATTATATTCTGTAAAACAGTTATAAAAATTCTCGGCGACAGAGGGTCTCCCTGTCGTACTCGTCTACATATATTTATTTCAGGGCCTGTTCTGTCTAGTTTTACTCTACTGACGCTTTTTTAATAAATATTTTGTATGAGTTCTATTGCTTCGATTGGGACGTCACATTCTTTTAATGCTGGCGTGTGAAATTGAATCGAACGCTTTAGCGTAGTCAATAAAAGCGAGGTATAGAGGGCGCCTCTGTCCCTAGTACTTCTCAATAATTTGATCCACAGGTGCAATATATATATATATATATATATATATATATATATATATATATATATATATATATACAAATATTGCTCGTTTAATAGTATAGGATGTACTTGTGACACTTCAGTTGTATCATTTTTGATAATGTTTACTGCATCCAAGGGTTTAATAATGGTTAAATTAGTGAGCTTCAATTTAACCGGAAGTAATAAAGTAAGTAAGTAAGAGCATGAGAAAATTGTCGCCCATAAGCTGATAGCAAATAAACCGGCCGGGGAAGGTTGGGATCGGTTTTGGCATTATGCCCGCCCTCTCAGCTTATTCCAACTGGGCTCGTGCAAAAACGAAGTCTAACTATAGAGTGGCATTCGGCGTAGTAGTTTTTATAATATTATATTTATAATCCTTTAGCCGGATTTGACTAAACAGGAATAAGGACTTTATCGGTTTAAACGTCAAATTTGTATGTACTACTATTGGAATAAACTTTTCTCTGGTTTGATCAAATTGATGTTTAGCACAAGACTTTACTCTGTATTTTTTTAAACATGTACCTAATGATAGGTGTATATATATAACCGTCTAGTACCCGTAGTACACTAAGCTTAGTTTGGCACTATTTTTAAATACTGCTTGTTCTTCCTGCTAGACCTTGTCCCATTTATTTGGGATCGGCCTTCCTTGTCCGTAATTTCCATCTAGCACGGTCCTGTGCTACGTTTTTAGTTAAATGAGACTCTTTTAATAATTTGTCATTGCTATTATACATATACTTTACACTCGTTATGCCCTTTGCATTATTACTACGAGTCTTTGCTATCCTAAAGGGTGAACACTATTAAATTGTCGCTAACATTTTCCGTTCTATTTTTGTGACCTTGCAACCTGTTGTGGTAAAACTTTTCAGATATGAAATTTAAAACGTATTTTCATCTAAGGTTTAAAAAAAAACATTAATTTGTTTGTATCCCTCAAGATGTCATCAAGAGAAAAAAGCGTTGGCGAATTAATTTTGCAAACATTATCAGTAAATCCCCATTTATCTACTTCGGAGCTTGCGATATCGTGCCTACAAGAGAACAGTGCAAAAGACCCTAAAAAGGTTAAACAAGGTTTAACTACTGAAAGAAAGTTGCGAGAAGGTAATCCGACAAGAAAACGGAACAAAAAGTTAGAGTCAAGGGTGTGTAGGTTATTTGATAAAAATCCAGCAATCTCTTCTCGAGATGTGGCTAATACTAATCCGCCGAACTGCCCAGAACTACGGCCGATAGAGAAATACTGGGCAAATATTAAAACAAAGTTGCGTAAAACGTGCCAGCCGGTCTCATCATGGCATAATTTAAAAAAAAGTCGACGAAATGTACTAACCTGATCACAAATGGTTCCGTGCAAAATTCTATGAAACGCGTCAAGAGTAAAGTCCGAAAATACTCTTGTCGTGCTCTGATCAAAGAATAAAATTGTGTTAGCGAATCTATTTTATCTTAAACTTTATTATAATAATTAACTTTGAGTAACTTGTATGTTATTTATTTTAGTAAACTTGAATTCAAAAGGCGACAATTTAATAGTGTTCACCCTTTATGTATATCTACGTCTGACTGGGCTGATTCGATTTTATTATAAAAAAATTGTGTTTGTTTCCGCTCTTGAAATTGCAACTTGTCTTTTCGCTTGATTTTAAACACTCTTGTACTGTTCAAAGTCGGCTTCATCTTTGGTTGACTGCCACAGCTTGATAGCATCTTTTTTAGGCATTATTGCTGCCTTAACTTCTGTACTCCACCATTGGGTTTCTTTGTTGGGTCCGTTTTTGCTTCTGGTTCGGCCTGGATCCTCTTCAGCCTTGTTTATACAAAACTTTTTCGAAGTTATCCCACATTTCTTTTGGTGGCATATCAGTAGTATCCGTAGAGCATAGATATTGAGAAAGTTCAGCTGTGAACAGTTTCCTAGCAGGTTCATTCAGTGATCTGATCTCCATTTAATTTTAGGTGTTAGGTTTCGGTTTATTTTAATGGCTTTGGGAAGTTTGTATACGGCGACCAGCAACCTTTGCTGAGTTGTGAGTGACTCTCCCGGTTTGACTCTTCCGGTATTATTAAATTCTGCATTGGTTCCAAACGATTTTACAGTCTTCGCTAAGGTAAACACCGTAGCCGATGGACGCGAGACACTCCAGACGAGTCCTATATGTGCGTTTTCCGACCCTTACGACGACGACAAACATAACGGATTAGATCGGTTTGTGTAAAATTGTCCTTTAATCTTTATTAATAATGCTGAGGTGCCTTAATTGGCATTCTTGGAAATGATAAAACTCGAAACGCTTCCTAACTATGAACCCCACTGTGTATACTCTTTCGGCTGTCAATTAAGCTAGACAGGGGAAAAATGGGATAGACTTATATTTCCTCAACGTCCCAGTGACACGTTTATGCAAAACAGTCTAACCAAGAATCCAAAATGCCCTCGGAGGCGGAGAGAAGATACGGGTTGTGCAAAATGAAACAGTTTGTAGCCTTAAAGTACCAAACGACTACTGCCTAAGTAGCGCACGATTATTCTCCTCTCCGTGTGCACCTGTTAAATCTGGCGAAAATATCTTCACTGAAATGGAATCTCATTTCCTGAAATGACGCAAAGAAAGACGCTCTAGAACAACCTTTCACATCGAATTTACTCGGGACGATAAATTGCATGAAACTTTATGTTTATTACGCAGCATAAGTGATAAAGATTTAAGTTAAGTTTTGAATTGGATACTTATAATATTATGCCATTATTGTTTCTTCCTATTCGCAATTCTGCCCAATAAGTATTCATTTCGAACAACTGAATTTGATCACTTTCGTTTTTCTGCACGGTCATTATTTTTACACAATCCCGTTTCTTCCTATTCGCGATTCTGCACAATATGAATTCCGCACAACTGAATTTGATCACATTAGTTATTCTTCACTGACATTATTTTTACACAATTATGTTTCTTCCTATTCGCGATTATGCACCATTTGAGTTCAGCACAACTGAATTTAATCACATCCTTTATTCTTCACGGTCATTGTTTTTACACAACTCTCCTACAATATTAATAGCGCATAACTGAATTTGATCATATTCGTTATTCTTCACGTTCATTATTTTTACGAAATCCTGTTTGTTCCGTTTCGCGATTTTGCACAATATCAATTCCACGCAACTGCATTTGATCACATTATTTATTCTTCACGGTTATTATTTTTACATAACCCCGTTTCTTCCTATTTTAACGCTTCGCTCGAAGTATTTTCGGCTTTTCCAATATAATTATAATGTTTACTTGCTGCCCACGTGGCTTTGATAACAAAGAAAGCAGCAATAAATTTCTGTCAAAAATTTCATTGATGTGATAAAATATATTTAGCATTAAGTTCATCCAGAAAGTCCAATTATTATTACAGTATTATTACATTTATGCAAAAGAGTGTGGGCTTGTGAACGTGGACCGCTGTTAACTAAATCAAGACTAAATATTCCTTAGAATAAGAACTATAGCATATAATCTGGGCTAAAATAAGTGCTCAGCAATAGCTACGATTACTTTATTCACCTGACGTAAAATCTAGTAGGTACCTAAAATAGCTGGCTAGGCACAGTCCGCCCACTGCTCCTTCACGACTCTTTACTTGTCTACACGCTTGCTCTCTGGTATTAGTTTATTTATCATGAAATACTATACTATCCAGCAGTAGGTAATCCGACTATTCCAAAATTCCGGCACCCTCTAGTTCTTAATATTGCCAGATTAGTGAGACTCTACTCTATTTATTTTTGCCTTTATTTTTAATTTTGGAATGTTCAGATTACTGCTGGATAGTATAGTATTTCATAAATAATAAACTAATACCAGAGAGCAAGCGAGTAGACAAGTAAAGAGTCGTGAAGGAGGCGTGGGCGGACTATACCTAGCTATTACTACTATTGAAGTGACGGATTGATGACACTCTACTATATTTTACGTCATGTGAATAACATAGCTGTTGCTGAGGACTTATTTTAGCCGGGATTCTATGCTATAAGTTTTATTCTAAGAAATATTTAGTCCTGATTTAGTTAACAGTGGTCAGTCAACATCGTGGAACAGAGACGGAGACATGCAATGACAAGCCCACACTCTTTCGCATTATTATCATAATACTGTGTTCTAAATTGGACTTTCTGGATGGACTTATGCTATATTTTATCACCTGTATTTTACTGCTTTCTTTGCAATTGAAGCCACGTGGGCAGCAAGTAAGCATTAAACTTATATCGGGAAATCCGAAAATACTTCGAGCTAAGCGTCAAAGTAGGAAGAAACGGGGTTGTTTAAAAATAATAAACGTGAAGAATAAATAATGTGATCAAATGCAGCTGCTGGGAATTGGTATTGTGCAGAATCGCGAATAGGAAGAAATGGAATTGCGTAAAAAGAATGAACGTGAAGAATAACGTATATGCTCAAATTCAGTTATGCGGAATTCATATTGTGCAGAATCGCGAATAGGAAGAAACAGAATTGTGTAAAAATAATGACCGTGAAGAATAAAGAATGTGATCAAATTCCGTTGTGCTGAATTCATATGGTGCAGAATCACGAATAGGAAGAAACAGAATCGTGTAAAATTAATGTCAGTGAAAAATAACTAATGTGATCTAATTCAGTTGTTCGGAATTCATATTGTGCAGAATCGCGAATAGGAAGAAACGGGATTGTGTAAAAATAATGATCGTGCAGAAAAACGAAAGTGATCAAATTCAGTTGTGCGAAATGAATATTGGGCAGAATTACGAATAGGAAGAAACAAGACATCTATTGTGCACCTATTTTTTTATGAATTAAGTTTGAAAGTGTGTGTATCGGGCCAGAGACAAGCACTGGTACCTTGAGTATTCGTTGAAATTTGTGGTAAAGTTACGCCAGACAACAGACACTCACTTACATTTTATAATACCTATTAATAAACGAGAGTAAACGAAATTGTACTTTTTAAATTCATGTTAAACTCTGAAGTGCTGTAATATGACCATATTTACATTCCCAAAAGTATTGTACACAGTCAGTGAAAAATATTATTTAGAAGATACATTTCACAAAGTATTTTAACATGAATTTAAAGAAAAAACATATTAATTATAGTTTTATGCCAACCTGATAATTACCCATGGTACTTAAATAATTATTATAATTAACTTAAATTAAAAACTACAATCGTTTATAAGTAATTAACTCATTAGGTTAATTTGTCATAATTCAAACGGTTAGAGTTCTTTGAACATCGGTTACTACTATAAGTTGTTTTTTTTTTTTTTGTAATACAAAAGAACGTTTGGTTCGAGCTTCCTAATCTTTATGCGTGGCGCCGAAACGCAGCCGCCTTCTAGTAACATAACACACTAGTGTAACATCTAGTCAACGTATTACAATTTTATTTGTTCAACGGAACCCTCCGTCAAATAATGTTCACAAAATTTAAACCTATGTATGGTTCATCCGATTTCACTTTCATTTGGCTTTTGTCGGCCACAAAATGAGGACGCAACCCAAACCTATAGATTTTTATAAGCACGTGTCTCTACATGTAAAAAGTCTACAGATTTTGGGGATGTGGTTCTATATACCTTACCCGAGGACATCAGTCTGGTTTTGGTTGCACGTGCTAGTTCGCATTGTGTGTGGAATCCTCTTTTTAACCGTGCCACCATTAGGGCAAATTGCTTATGTAGTAAAATTGTTGGCGTCAGGAAATTTTGAGATACAAAACATAGCTTCCAGGTAAATCTTTGCTCAGTTTATATATTTTTTTTGCAAAAGGTAATAGGAAAGTAACATTTAAAAATAGCTGCATCACGACTGTATGAAAAAAACAACACTTTTCATACATTTTATGTCTGGCTGGCTGCTGTTTTCCTCTACTGAGGGATAATCACGTAAGGTTCCGAACGCGCGTCGGTACAATTTAACTGTCAATTTTCCATATAAAAAGTGACATTTAGACCTACCCGACGTTTGTACAATGCGTTACGTGATCGACCTGCTGGTCACATTTCTCAACGATTTTTGGGAATTTTTGTGAGCAGGTTCAATAATGAAATTGAATCACCTGCGAGTTCTACAGCTCACCAGTTTAATTTATATATCAGATGCCCTAGTTTAATGTCTCGTGTTTCACAAACTTTGATGAGTTAAGGATGATTCACAGTACACCGCGCCGAATCCGGCCTGTGCGCCAGCCGATGGTCACTCACCGAGTCCGTCCGTGCCGCATCCGTGCCCCGGCCACCAAACGGTGACACCCATTAAAATCTCGTAAGAAACAGAATTTCAATATTAAATGCACAATATGGATGATTTTGACGAACACTTTATTCAATCGGATTATATGTTCCTACTTCGGCTCCGACACGGCCCGGGCTAGGCACGGTGTACTTTATCATTTTTTATTCGGTCAATTATGAACAGGTAGATGTTCTACAAGAAACACTTTATGTTGATCCTGCCAAAGTGGTGTCTTACCTGGAGTACAAGTACCTACACTAATTTAATATATGCCCGCTGATTCTATGTATGACAGTGTCAAGTGCTCCACAGTATCAATTTGATCCTCACGGAGCTTCTCGTATCACTGAAGCTAGCGGACATGTTTTGCCGGCGAGGGTTGCTCACCCAGTTGATAAACCAACTGGTCAATGGAGAGTTCTACCGCACCACACAAAGAAACCTTTTGGAGAAGGCCATCAAGCTGTCGCACCAGCTTTTCTGGAGTCTCCTGTGTGGCTCAGGCCTTGATGTATTTTGTAAGTGTTTATAGGTTTACATGCAGTATGTGGTACCACCACTTACTACTACTATAGTTTACTGTAACATTTTTTAGTTTATGATGTCGTTGTTGTCAAAAAAAACGTGTCTAATGGGGCTTGTAGAATCCTGTGCTAGCATGGAAGTAAGAGCAAGACGCCCATAGTTGCCGGTCACACATTTCCGGAAAAGTATAGTCCGTCTACAAGCCCCAAAAGGAAGACATGAGTTTATTGTCTACTTTTTGTATATTTTTGAATGGTTTTAAGATTGTAATGTCATGAAAACTGTAAATATATACTAGCGTTTACCAATAAACGGTAAAACAAAAATCAGTCGTTGCTTACGAAAAAATTGCAGAATTTGTACTGTTAACTAGTTAGTGTATTCACCAAAAAAGCTGATTTAGATTTCTAGTTCGTCGCGAGCAGAAAGAACACTAGAGTAAGGGAAGCCACTTTGTTAAATTACTTTGTATGACAAGAATTGTCGTTTTTATTATTTCTTACATCGGCCAGGGATAGTCTTTTAATAACCGTTTAAAGGACCTCTTAATACGCATAGATATATAATATTTTAAGTTTGTTTCAAACTTTTCAATATGACCTGTGGAAATATATATTGCAAATATCTCGGCTCCGATGCATTTTAGTGTAAAATATGCTTGTTTTGAATAGATCTATCATAATCTACCACTATTACGTGTGGCCGCTCACCTAAAACAAATTACAACATTTTTACCCAAACCCCTTTAACAAAAAGCACTCTGGACTCAAAAAAGACTTTTAGTTCGTCGTAAAATTTGCTCAACATTTTCGATTAAGAGTTTCCAATGCGGTGATTTCCATTAGACTTTTACTGGCATGTACATTTGCTACATTTGATGTTGAGAAATCAGTTCACGAGAAACTTTTCAGTTCACATGGTGGTGGTGCCTGGCTTAGGCGAGTTTCAAACTTTGCCGGTGAAGATGGATCTGATATTTGTCGACGCCAACGAGCCGCCGTATTTTGCCTATGTTTGTTTTTACCAGGTATGTTTTGGTTTATCACTATGAAGTTGCGTTAACGCAGGAAATTACGTATCGTAATCGTGAATATAAGCGGCGTCAAGGTCGGGTGTGGTCGATCTCAAAACTTGCCATATTTTCTATTCTACCAAACTTAGCCATCTCTACGACTGAAATGCTGAATACGAACAACGTTTAAATATAGGGTACCTGTGTCAGTTTCTTTCAGTATAGCAAAACAATTTTTTTTCGTATTATCAAAATTTTTGGACTTTAAGAAATAGAAAAAGGTATAGGTAGGTGGTTAAATAATACTTAGTATCAGTATTGATTTTCTTACATATTGAAGATTTTTTTATTTTATTTGATACAATTATAAAAGAAATATAATGCTACAAAGGAAATCATATCTCATGATTCGTCCGAGAAATTAACTACAGGGCGGTAACACAAAGTACGATAATCTGCATTAAATTTATATCACTCAAATAAAGCATGTTTGATAGAGATGGTGATATTCGCACGTTGACCTTCGAAATTTCATGTTTTAGCCCTTTTTTTATTTTCCCAGGGGAAATACTTTATGGCTCCCACTCGGCTCGGGAGAAAACAAGTGGGTATGTCCGACTCTCACGGACTAAAACCCCTGGGGTGTTCCACTGCTCGCTTGTAGACAGAGCCCCGGGAACGCTATTGCACACATCCGGAACTTTGTCAGCGTTGCCCTTGCAGTCCCGCGTAGGTGGCAGGTAATAGTGCCCTACCCACTGTTGGCACCCCAGAAGACGATGGGGGCCTTCATGCTCGGGACCTTTTCTAGGCGGGTGATGGAACTCCCGACCTATCACCGGCAGCCGTTTTTTTTTTTTTGACGGTGTAAAAATGCATTACGCATACACCCTGCCCAGTAGAAGGCCTTACGGATGTAATGTGGGACTCTCTCCTCCCGAAACCTCCTCTGCTAGGCAGAGGGAGGGGAGGAGTCTACCCACTAAAAACACACCGGCGTCACCCGCACTGCCGTTATCGGAGAACGTCATGGGATCGCAAGCATTGTACCACGACGTCCCCCCGGCTGCTGCCCGACGGCCACACCGGGGGCACCCTCGCGCCCGAGGAGGGAAGGATCGGTGACGCTTCGACCCTTCCCCCAGACGTGTAGGGCCTTTTGTGGTGGGTCCCTGTCCCACCGGCCCTACTGAGGGAGTTGGCGGTTGATGAATTGTAACCGCCTCCTCCCCACCCGTCTGCGCCGGAACAGGGGCGCGTCGGCTCGTTCTTCACGCTCCCGCTCCGCTTTCTCCTTTTACGACATTACCTCCTCGCAGAATGTCGCTGCGGCCACCCACGATCTCTCGCTGCCCAACATACGCGAGACTACGTTGTGTAGCGAGAGATCTTCCGTTTCTATCGCCAACCTTAAGTGTTGGCGTTCTACGGCCCAGCCTGTACACTCCGCCAGAGTATGCTGGGCCGTGTCATCGTCTTAACCACACTGGCGAGGCCTCCCTCCCTATGCAGTGCAGGTAATGACCGAAGCACCCATGTCCGGTCATTATCTGCGCCACCCTAACCCGCAGCCCTAACCTAACAGCCCCCATCTTTACTCACACAATAGCGTGTCGATCCAACTTATCGGACCATGATCGCTTCGCTCGCGAACTTTGCCACCAACTTAAATACGGACAATTTTTGCCCGACTACGTCACAGTCGAAAGGAAGGGGTATTTTTTTAGCAGTCTATATTTGTATTTGTGAATGTCCACTGTAGCGTTTAAAATACTGAACCGATTTTAATAAATGGAGTGTCAATCATTTCGAAATTATGCTCCGGGTGACATAGGCTACATTTTGTATGAAAAATAAAAACACGGTAGCTGTCACATACAAATAAATCACTGACTGTGAAAAAAATATTTTGCTATTATAGCGTTTTGGCGTTGGGTATCAAATGAAAAAGGAGAAAATTTCTAGTTAAAGTATATAAAAATTATTAATATATATTTTTAAAAGTTTTAATTTGAACTATACAGGTAACATTATAATATTTATAACGAAATATAAATATGTAAACTAAACCTATATTATAAACTAAACCTATAAAAAGTAAATGCCCAGCAGGTCGTTGGCTATGGTGCCCAGAAGGCTGGAAGCGTTTCAATATTAGCGTTAGCGTTATTCATAGTTACTTTTGCGTAGTCGGGATATAGTTTTTATACTTTTTATTATTTATTTTCCATTGAGGGCAAAGGGCAACCTTCTTTCGGTGATTTTGAATGATTATTTTGGTAGGATCTTGTTCGCAATCAATGGGCCGATTGATCGGCTTCAATTGAAAACGGTTTATGCCCAACACTGTGAATGGAAACGAATTTTAATTTGAGGCTGTTTGTGAATTTTCAATTGTAAAGTCGATATAGAATATTTTAAAAGAAATACATTTACTTATCATGTCTGATAGTCAAATTAAGTTAATATGGATACGGAAAAATCATTTTACTCCAAAAACATAAATGTGTAAATGAGAGCCCCAATTCGACATGAATAATGACGAATGACAACATATGTGAATGGTGGTAGACTTCACCATCAAAAATAAAACAAATGGGGTCCAAGTTCTGTAGACAATCTTGAAATTACAGTTTTAATTCTAGACTAAGAGATTTTTTTTTAATTTTCCAGATCTTGTACAAACCTTTTCTAGTATTAGCATTAGTTGCATTACAAACATTGCCATGGGCTTTGTTATCATTTGCAAGTAAGTTAAATAACAAAAATCGCTGTCATGCTCGCTTTATATTAAACTGTCAAAGCTTTTGTTTCTTTGAGTCGACCGTTTTATTGTACCTTTTTTTGTTTTATTCCCTTCGTTAACTTTCATTGTAATTCATTCTTACGAAAAAACATTACGGTTCTTCACTGACTGTTATTATTTCAATTGTGATGTCACAATATTTTAAATCACGTCTGATAGCTTTTGGTGTACACTCACTTTCATTCAGAGCACTAATTCCGGAAAATGAAAATTATTTATGTCATTCCAGTTGCTCAACTGGACATTCTTATTGACAACTTCAAACACATGGAGTCTCTCGTGAAGGCAACCAAGGCCGAGAGGAAGTATGGAGAAGACGATGCTTTCAAGGAAGTGTTCAACGGTTTTGTGCTTCACCACCGAGCTATTATAAGGTGAGTTTACATATGTCCATAGAGATCAGATCCTGGACCAAGGATGTTGTGAAACATCCGAAACGTCGAGAAGCCTCAGAGAGGTAAATAAATAAATTAACTCATTAAGAAGACCATGGTTATAATTCATCCGAATTTAATATCTAAAGTGTAAAGGTGTTCTACCTATAACACCGCGCTGTCACTTTTCTTTTTTCACGTACAAAAATGAAGCAACAGATAACGTTATTTTAGTTTACTTTAGGTGTTACAGACAGTCCCCTCTGCAGAGCCTGCATGGAAGAGGACGAGACAGCCGCCCACGTCATCCTGACATGTCCTGGAGTGGCGGAATACAGGGCAAAGTACCTCGGAACACCGGGGTCACTACCGGAGGCCGTCGGCAACATAAAGGGTCGGCTAGGCTTCCTGGTGGAACTGGGTTGGCACGAATAACAGTAGTGCCAAAACCCCTACGCAAAATAGGCGCATTTATGACGTCAAGTTGCGGAAACTCAGCCCGCGTACAACCTATAACCTACTGTGATACAAGAATGGGAATTAGAATAGCTGTCAGTTCATATAAACTTTGACGTATTTATATGGCAAAGACACCGCCAATCCCATTCTAATCGTCGTTTGATAACATGTCATAGGGATATCAAAAGCAATGTCCAAAGGATAATCTTTTGTCAATAGAATCGTGACCTTTGTGACAAAAATAGTTTACTGATTCTTCATTTGTTTGTTAGCTTTCTGGACACGGCTGAAGCGGCGTTTGGTGGCCAGTTTGCGTTGACTCTATTATTGAGTTCTTGTGTAATTTGCTTCACTGGGGTGCAATTCTTTGCGGTACGTATAACGATTTCCATACTCTATTACCATTTCCGTTAAATACATCGTACCTATTAACTTAATAATCGACGGCGCAACGTTAGGCACTAGTTTTACGAAAGCGACTGCCATCTGACCTTTCAAACCCGAGGGAAAACTAGATCTTATTGGGATTAGACCGGTTTCCACACGATATTTTCCATCATCAAAAAGCCACTATTACATGAGTTTTTTGAAAAAACTACTAAGCTCAGTTGAAATCTACGATCTCCAAATTGAAAGTACCGCTCGGCTACAGTAGCTTTCATTCAAAAAAACGTTATATAATCGAACAAAACATTTTACGAATCTATCTAACATGAAAGATCGTATTATATACCGATATAAGATCCAAATTGCTCATTAGCAGGCGTCCTCAGCAGGCAACCTCAGTGAATACTTTATTTTTCAGATTGAATCACCGTCTAAGAACTTGGTTGCCGTATTTTGGGTAATGGCCTATTTCCTAATTTTCGTCATGATTTTGTTTACTGATTGTTATTTTGGGAACTCCGTCTATGTGAAGGTAACTATTTCATTATTGTTTATGATATTTTGCACTAGGTGTCAATTATTAAAAAAATTGGTCACTCGGTGTTTTCGTCAATAAAATACAAGTTAGGTATGCATTAGTAGTTCTGGGCCTGCCAGAGGATAGCAGAGTCGCCCGTGGTGCGGGCACTTTTGTTCGCATAGGTGTATCTTTACACACATTATTGTACATATTTATTTTAAGAACGTTGTTTTGGCTCTAGATAGCGCAACCGACGCCTACAATATTGTTGACTTTGCCAATTTAAGGGTTAACTTATAAGCGGTTTTCCGTCCGCGATATTTTACAGAAATTATTTAACATTTCAAACCGTATATTATATTTTTGTAAAAAACTTTAATGTGTTAGATAAACACCTTATTCATAATCCTTAGCCATAAAACAGAAAGCATTTTCATGTTTATACTTTAATGACAGTGACGAGTTAAATTATATTTTCACATTTTTCATAGAGGATCTTTGCGTGTATTTTTTGACACGACTTTTTCTCACTTAGCGTCGGTAGTAAAATAAATTATATTTTCTCTTATTTAATACTTATTACAGTCAGCATAGAAAAACAACCAACAACGAGGTTATCAGTTAAATAAGTTTCTTTGCTGACTGATCTGGCTTTATTTTTAACAGGCCGTTTCGTCACCATGAGTCCACTCCATTTTTCTATGACCTAATATATTTACATAGGTATGTGTTTTACGTAAAGTTACGTGTTCCAGTCATTTCCCCGTTTTATTTCTCTTTAAAAAATAAACATGGATGAGATTGAACGGGCAGTTATTTATTTTTATTTTGTTAATATTAAATAAGAGATATGAATCAAGAGATATCCCTGGGAGATGTCACGTATTGTAAATCGAATGGTTACAGCTGAATTGATGTCCGAACATAATATGACAGCTCGCCCCCATCACAGGTAAAATTGCGTAACTTTTTAAAGAGCGTTTCTTAGGCAACTGAATTGTCATCATCCTATACAAAAAAATAATTTTAGAAAGAGAGAACAAATATAATGTGTTTAAGTGCAAAAACAAAATTAACATAGAAATTAAACAAAACTTAGTTCTACCTATCATAAACCTTACGCAATCGACTAGCAGCTCGTCATGTCACTAATTGTCATCAAAACAAGTCAATTTGTAAACTCAGTACAAGTAGTTTGAATCACTTTATCTATTACAATTGTTTTACCACTTTTTAGAGCTCCGATTTAGCTATGGTAGCCTATGGAAGCCCTTGGTTGAACATGCCGCAAGATTTGAAGAAAAACTTGGTACTTGTGGTAGCCAGAGCCCAGAAGCCTCTGGTCATAACTGCCTATAAACTCGTGCCCATATCGCTACCCACATTTACTAAGGTAAACAATTCACTACATTAACTTAGGTATAGTTGAGCAAAGAAAAGGTTCGCCTCCTTTAGACCTTATTTCAAAGCTGTTAGGTCCAAAAGTGACGAACCTTTTGATTCCGTGACTGTACATCTACGTAAAAGAAGTAATTAAATAAAAATAAACAAATCTTTGCATTTTCTCTAGTGTAATCTAAGCTAACTGAAGTGAAGCAGACGTCAAAACTTGTCTAGATTAACGAACGTTAGGACAATCAACTGTTCTATTCCCGTACAAAAAAGTACATTTATAACTACTTGCCTAGCTAGCACGATAGTTTTTAACGTCACGTTTTACAAAATTTACTGAAACGACACGTAAAACGTGACGTTAAAACCTATCGTGCTAGCCTGCCTGACGTACCTAAATACGTACGAAGCGTTACGCAATCGACCAGCAGATAGCACATGGATTTAAAGTTAATCTTTTTCTGCCACTACTATAAGTGTCTCTTCTCGGAAATGTTCGTATTTGTCACGCTACGTCAGTCAACCTCAGTACTTTTTGTACCGTGATCGACTGAAATAGCAAGACACTTTCGTACGTTTCCGTGAAAAAACGATGGGAAACCATTATGCACTACATCACTGTAACCTGGCAAGCTTTCGGGAATAATAACTACTCGGGAAATAAACCAAAGCTCTAAATATAGGGTAAAACAAAAGGAGTTAAATCAATAAATACCGGAAGCTTCAACCTTTCGTCTGTGTTTGTTTAGGATCCCGACTACATTTTTTGGACCTCACATGTTTATAAACGCGGCCTTGTAGTAACATAAAATAGTATATTTCACATTTACGCCAATGTACTTCATTGTAATGAAAAAATCTCTTCCTCGTTCAGAGTACGACGGCATTAGTAATTGGAATTTCGAAGTATTTTAACAACTTCCATCAGAGCCTTCTAAGTAATTAATCCAAAACTTTGCAATTCTTTTTAATGAGATAAGTAATAAAGTGCCAAGTCGTCTTATCTCGTAACGATTTTCATCGCGCCCAGTCGGTGGAATGATTTCATTGTCCAAGGATAATATGAGTGCAAAATGATTCACTGGTGCTGATTTTTGTAGGTTCATAGCCAAATGCGGGGGGGGGGGGGGCAAAGACAACTGATGTTGAAAATAATTGAAAAAAATTAAAATGTAATTGTTAGTTGGGCCCTGTAGGCTCCTATTAATTTGTTTAGGAGTGTATAACACTGTATGTATTGTGTGTGTTATTCTGGCGTATGTACCACACGGAGCGCATTATACTGTTAGTCACTACTACCAAAACTGAACTATATGCACTACTGCCAACTTGATATTTTAATTACAAATCTACCGACATTCAATAAATACCTACTCTTGTTATTTTGTGTGGTATCATGAATTTATCAAACATTGCTGTCATATTACAAACATTGCTGTCATATTACAGGTAATGAACTGGACTTACAAAGCTTTTGCCGTTATGAACGGAATGAAGAAATGAAATCGTTTCTAAATTACAACACATGTGAATAATATTAGTATAACATTTAAAAAAGCCAACAGGAATAATGTTATGCACTAATTACCTACACTAAGCGACATAGAACAAAATGGTTTCTAGGAAGGAAAAATATGGGACAAAATCCTGCACAGTAATTTAACTACAGAAATTGAAATGTTTTTACGCACGCAAAAGTATAAGAAAACTGTGTAGAAAAAATGCACATTTACTCATTAAGAGTTAGAAGTAGTGAGAAATATAAAATTAATGATTACGTTGTTCAGTTTTTCATTATTAATTCTTCTTCAATATAGCTTGGAATGTAGGTATATACTCGTACGAGTACTACAGTAAGCGGATATTTTCAATTACTTTTTACAAGAAGCTCACACAGCCGCCAAACTTAAATGGAACTGGGCGGGGCACGTCTGCCGCATGCCAAAAGCGTTATGGGTTACAATTGTCTACCACCAAGTGGGTCCCACAGAACCGAAACGGCGTCGCGGTAGACCACGTAGAAGATGGCGAGACGAGCTTGACGTCTTTGACCAAGACTGGTGGGAGGCTGCCCAGGACAGGGATATAGGAAAGAAAAAGAGGAAGGCATTTGCCCAGCAGTGGGACACTTAAGGCTCTTAATAAAAAAGAGCGGCCAAGTGCGATTCGGACTCGTACATGAAGGGTTCCGTTAAATAAATTGCGGTTTACGATTTAAGACGTATTAAAAAAACTAAATACTAGATCTCGTTCAAACCAATTTTCGGTGGATGTTTGCATGGTAATGTACATCATATATTTTTTTTAGTTTTATCATTTTCTTATTTTAAAAGTTACAGGGGGGGGGGACACATTTTACCACTTTGGAAGTGTCTCTCGCGCAAACTATTCAGTTTAGAAAAAAATGATGTTAAAAACCTCAATGTCATTTTTAAAGACCTATTCATAGACCTATGGGTTTGATGAAAAAAAATTTTTTGAGTTTCAGTTCTAAGTTATATAATTTTTGTTTTTTTTCTATTTTTGTGTGAAAATCTTAATGCGGTTTACAGAATACATCTACTTACCAAGTTTCAACAGAATAGCTCTTATAGTTTCGGAAAAAAGTGGCTGTGACATACGGACGGACAGACAGACAGACATGACGAATCTAAAAGGGTTCCGTTTTTTGCCATTTGGCTACGGAACCCTAACAAGAAATCATATCAGCCGATAGACGTCCACTGCTGGACATATGCCTCCCCCAAATAGTGCCAAAGTGACCGGTCCTGCGCCACCCGCATCCAGCGGCTCCCGCGACCTTTACCAGGTCATCAGTTCACCTTGTGGGGAGCCTACCCACGCCGCGCCTTCCGGTACGTGGTCCCCACTCGAGAACCTTTCCGTCCCAACGGCCATCGGTTCTACGTGCAATGTGCCCACTACCAATTTAGTTTAGCTATTCGGAGGGCTATAGCAAGAAATACACACTCGTATTTCAAAGGGTTTTCTTAGGCCGTGGACAATGGGGGCGAATGGCGTCGTGAGATGCGGGCTGACAGGCAAATATGAAGACGCTCATGCGTAAGTATATATTAACACTTTTTGGCAACCTGCGATCGTGTTACTGAACTTGCCTGTGACTACGTATACTAACCCTTTCCATCACGAAAACGTTATTCAAGTCTCAAGATAAATAACTACGCAAGGTTTAGGTCCCTACCAAAATTTCATCGATCAAAGCGAATTTTTTCCATTAATAATACCGAAATCTGACAGTAAATTGGGACTTTAATCGCTGAGATCGATATCGTCATAACAGAAATCACGAGTCATCCATTAGTGACAATTAATGTTTGCTGCAATCAGACGCGGGCTGCTACCGGACCACATAAGCTTTGAAATCTGCAGTAACTGAACTTAACACGTTAAAAAGAATCACTACGTCCCGTGGTTTTCCCGCTAAGTAGTGGAAAGCGCTTACGGCTTAGGCGCCCGCTAGACAGATTCCTGGCAGTGAATATGTTAAGCTTTGATATGATACCTGCATAAAATAAAATAAACACACACAATACACGTAGCTATAAATCTGGTCAGAAACGACTTAAACACACTCAAATCGGTTCATCTATTTGGGAGCTGCGATGTCTAAGCTCAGTCACACAGATACACATTCTAAACTTATAACACACATCGTTTGTGACAAAACGCTTACTGACAACTCGCCTGACCAAATTAGAGTAAGGGTAGGTTGCACCCATGGACCTAGTATATATAGAAATCCATACTCTAAGGTTACATGAAGGGTTCCGTTAAATAAATTGCGGTTTACGATTTAAGACGTATTAAAAAAACTAAATACTAGATCTCGTTCAAACCAATTTTCGGTGGATGTTTGCATGGTAATGTACATCATATATTTTTTTTAGTTTTATCATTTTCTTATTTTAAAAGTTACAGGGGGGGGGGACACATTTTACCACTTTGGAAGTGTCTCTCGCGCAAACTATTCAGTTTAGAAAAAAATGATGTTAAAAACCTCAATGTCATTTTTAAAGACCTATTCATAGACCTATGGGTTTGATGAAAAAAAATTTTTTGAGTTTCAGTTCTAAGTTATATAATTTTTGTTTTTTTTCTATTTTTGTGTGAAAATCTTAATGCGGTTTACAGAATACATCTACTTACCAAGTTTCAACAGAATAGCTCTTATAGTTTCGGAAAAAAGTGGCTGTGACATACGGACGGACAGACAGACAGACATGACGAATCTAAAAGGGTTCCGTTTTTTGCCATTTGGCTACGGAACCCTAACAAGAAATCATATCAGCCGATAGACGTCCACTGCTGGACATATGCCTCCCCCAAATAGTGCCAAAGTGACCGGTCCTGCGCCACCCGCATCCAGCGGCTCCCGCGACCTTTACCAGGTCATCAGTTCACCTTGTGGGGAGCCTACCCACGCCGCGCCTTCCGGTACGTGGTCCCCACTCGAGAACCTTTCCGTCCCAACGGCCATCGGTTCTACGTGCAATGTGCCCACTACCAATTTAGTTTAGCTATTCGGAGGGCTATAGCAAGAAATACACACTCGTATTTCAAAGGGTTTTCTTAGGCCGTGGACAATGGGGGCGAATGGCGTCGTGAGATGCGGGCTGACAGGCAAATATGAAGACGCTCATGCGTAAGTATATATTAACACTTTTTGGCAACCTGCGATCGTGTTACTGAACTTGCCTGTGACTACGTATACTAACCCTTTCCATCACGAAAACGTTATTCAAGTCTCAAGATAAATAACTACGCAAGGTTTAGGTCCCTACCAAAATTTCATCGATCAAAGCGAATTTTTTCCATTAATAATACCGAAATCTGACAGTAAATTGGGACTTTAATCGCTGAGATCGATATCGTCATAACAGAAATCACGAGTCATCCATTAGTGACAATTAATGTTTGCTGCAATCAGACGCGGGCTGCTACCGGACCACATAAGCTTTGAAATCTGCAGTAACTGAACTTAACACGTTAAAAAGAATCACTACGTCCCGTGGTTTTCCCGCTAAGTAGTGGAAAGCGCTTACGGCTTAGGCGCCCGCTAGACAGATTCCTGGCAGTGAATATGTTAAGCTTTGATATGATACCTGCATAAAATAAAATAAACACACACAATACACGTAGCTATAAATCTGGTCAGAAACGACTTAAACACACTCAAATCGGTTCATCTATTTGGGAGCTGCGATGTCTAAGCTCAGTCACACAGATACACATTCTAAACTTATAACACACATCGTTTGTGACAAAACGCTTACTGACAACTCGCCTGACCAAATTAGAGTAAGGGTAGGTTGCACCCATGGACCTAGTATATATAGAAATCCATACTCTAAGGTTCCACCAAGCCATCTGTAATCGTAAGCGGTGCTTACCCACCCTGCCAGCCATCAGTTTGAGCTAGGTTGTTACATATGAATAAGATATAATTGGGTGAGCTGAGCCAAGTCAGGCTGGAAATAGCTTGAGTCAAGATACTACGTATGAAATTTCTGCTGCGACGGACGCTGCAATTAATCAGCTGCTGTACACGGCTCGCGTAAGGGAGCAAGTGTGTATTATGGTACGTTCTGGTCGTTTCTGCACATTTTGGAACAGTTTAAAGAATAACTCGAAGTTCCTTGGCACTAGTGAAGACGGTGAGCGTTATTCAATCCCAATATTGGCCCATATTGTTGTTAAATATATCAGGCTTCGAGCTATATTTCATCGATGTAGGAGTTACATATTGTTACTATTGCTACGTTGTGTTTAACCCCCGACGCAAAAAGAGGGGTGTTATAAGTTTGACGTGTCTGTGTGTGCCTAAACGAGTGGACCGATTTTAATGAGGGTTTTTGCCCGAAAGCTGACGTGATCGAGATGGTTCTTAGCTACGTTTCAACAAAATCGGATCAGTCGTTTTTGAGATGTTGAACATTGAAATTAAAATGTTGGGGGTTTTTCAACTTTTCTAATATGTCAATTATTTTATTACTATACCGCTTGGACTTGAGAATAAATATATTCTATCAAGTTCACTACTTACACATCCCCTTTGTTTCTAAAAAGTCCAGATAGTAAGTGAATTGTTGTGCCTGCTATAGTAACACAATATCTAGGCATTAGTGACCTTAATCACAGCCTATCCTTTTGAATATGCGTTTTTTGACAGGACACACTGATTGAGTCAGCGGCCTCATTTAAGTACTAGACTAACACAACACCGCAATCAGACGCGTTGCGGGCAAATGCTGCTATTAATCAGTCGCTGTACACATAATGCGTAAGTCAATAGGATGTATGACGTGATACTTTATGGATATATTTGACTTATAGTTGTGAATTGAAATCGATTTGGTATTCACGCGCACTTTCAGACAAAATTGGATTGGCGTGCAAGGGAGCGCGCGAGAAGAATACAAATTGGTCCCGATTCGATACGCTTAGGCGCATAAACCACACGGTGTTATTCATTGGTATTCCTCATAGGCGGAACAGTATGAAGGATCGACCAAATCGAAGCTTAAAATACGCTGATGCCGCGTTTACGCAGTGACGTGTCTAGCGAAACAGCATCAATTGTGAGTCGCCAGGCGCACAAAATGGCATGCTATGTAATTTACGATTTTGACGCTGCTTTCTCGTCACGCGCATCATCAGAATTAAATTATTTGTATACTTATCAAACTTTTAAATTCACACCTATGTGTGATGAAATGCGGCTGGCTTATATATAAGCTGTGAGTTCATTCACTAAAACGGGTGGCAGAGAAAATTATCTTCAATCGTATTGAGTGGCCTGCGAAGCCCAGATCTTACCTGATCGAGCATGCTTGGGATAAGCTCGGAAGGTGTATAAAGGAAGGTAAACCCGATCACGGTCGGCGATTTTGTACCTCTTGATCGTGATACATTTATGCCGACCTATTATCTGAATAAAATACATCTCAATTCACGTAAGATGATATAAACAGCATTTCAAATCGTTTATAAGGAGTATCCTTGGTAGTTTCATCTTTTAAATACTTAAAGAGCAAAGTGTTCTCATTCTACGATTACCTAACCTATTTTTGGATTTCACTAGATCATGAAGTCTTATCGTTGAATTGTTGACTCTCTTTCTCGTTTAGGTAAAATTTTTCGAGAAACGAAATGAATTGGACACTGTAGGTACGGCTATCAAAGAACCTCCCGCGAGCTGGGGACCGATTTTTGACTTTCGAGCGCTCGACTTTTTCACTCGAAAACGGTCATAAATGATGGAATTCTATTTTGAAATAGACATAAAAAATTAAAAACGAGTGCTATCCACCATTCGTATTTAATTCGATCGGTAGAAAGTAAGTGCCAGCAATTTTGACACTAGAATCTTATTTACTTTTATTTAATTTTCGAGCGCTCGAAAGTCAAAAATCGGTCCCCTGTGACGCTAGACGCGGTGATAGAATCCACGCACAACAAGCCTAAGGCCTAGGTCTGGACGCCTGCGGGCAGCGGGGCGACGAGCGGCAGTTCATACATTCGAGCGACTTCAATGTATGGGCAGTCGCTCGTCGCTGCCGTCCAGTTGGCGGCCTAAGGGCACGGCCGCGGCAGCGGTGCGCCGTAAGTGGGAGCGAGGAACCGAGCTCCGATCGCTCGCTCTCACGTATGACTGCTGCCGCTGTGATGACACCGCCACTCGAAGGCGTGACTAGCATCATATGATCTGTGTCGTGACCGAACCGAAACGTGTAAGAATGGGTGTGCGCGACAAATCTGAAACTAACTCCAAAATAAATCCCTTATAACAGCTAGCAACATTTGCTTAGTGACGAGGTACCTAGTGACCCCGCTTGTAAAACTAACGGCCTTCGAATCAAATCCCGGTAAGGGGAAATATGTAGCTGTATGTGATTAGCATGAATATTTGTGTCTGGAGTTTTGGATGCTGCCTGTGCATTTAAGAATTTAGTTCCTGGGCGAATATTCAGCGTTTTTAAAGCGTTTTTTTCGTCATTGTCGTCTCCAGGAAATACTATTAAAAGAGACGAATATCAGAGTCCACTTTTGATGAAGACGTAAGCCAATACCGGTGCTGAGTCTTTTTTGATTTAAGTTTCCGCGGTATGTTTTACCTCTGCTGAAATAATCTTGAGCAGACAATGACTTTAGAACCGAGCGGTTCAAACGCTCGGAGATTGGCCCTCCTGGGCGACCGAGCTCAGCTCGGGTGAAAATACGGATAAACGAATTTTCCCCGACATGAGACCTAGCTAGATCGATTTCTTGCTCCCGTAAACCCCCATATTCCAAATTTCATCGAAATCGTTAGAGCCGTTTCCGAGAACGTGATTGCAAATATATATACCTACCTACCTACAAATATTGCTCGTTTAATAGTATAGGATAAATTAATAGTATAGGATATCAATTATTTTGTCGTCCAGTGCCCAAAACACAAGTCTTATTGATTATAGGTACCTACTAAGTATATAATGTAGTTCACACGGTCGACTTATGTGAAATTATTCTCTTATTATTTACACTTCTTAACGAAACAAATTATTTTATACACCGTGGGCGTTAATAACCCGAAATATTTTAACCACGCATTCCTTAGGTCATTAGGCGCAAAAAATGTTATTTGAACCCCAGTCAAATCCTGCTTAGTTTTGAAGATATTATCATTTTCATGTAAACTATTTATTGTGATTAGTAAAGTGCATTAAGCTTTTTTGATGGAGACGTTGCTACCGATGTTGCCAAGTTTCGAGTCGTTATTGACATGACATCAAATTGACAGCTACCACTCACTAAATTCATTCACTTTTGGAGAAATAATTGTTACCGTTTTATTAAAAGGGATGATTTCCATCCAGGAAGCGATACTTATCCAAATTTTATTTACAAAAACCGAAAAAAATACAGAAAAACATTTTTTTTTTTTGCTGAATTAGGATTGGATTCATATAACATTTTTTACTCCTCATGACCTCCGGAATGCGTGGTTAAAATCTTTCGGGTTATTAACGCCCACGGTGTATATTATTTTAATTAGTTTTCCCTCTAGGGCTACATACGATAATGGTTAATTTTTTCATTATATTCAGTCTCTGTATCATAGCGTTCTACAATTATTTATTAAAAAAAATACTCGCGAGGTTATGCTCTCTGTTAAGAGGCTGACAAGATCAAATTTGTTGAAATTGATAATATTTAAGCAGTTGTTTAAGAAAAACGATTTGTTCTAGCACATCAAAAAAAATATGACTTAATATTCATCATATTTCCGAGACCGTAGACGGACTCGAAACATAATTGGATGAAATCGGCTCAATAGAAAATAATTGCAAAGATTGGTCTTAAAATCATCTTAAACGGTTCTATGTCTTTATTTTTTTGACGTATTGGTCTGCAATTTAAAACATAAAGTCCACATATTCATACCTAAACCGCTGACGAGCCATATTTGACAAATAATCCACACTTTTTTTTATTTCAATTTTTATTCATTATTTTCGTCTAATACCTGGCCGCTCAAGTAACAATCGCTCTCGTTTACTCCGATACAAATAGACAGTGTGCGCTTTTTTGGTGTTGACAGCGCCTTAAATAAGATGTGGCCCTCACAACTGGCCTTTCACTGCCGGCAGGACCTTAATAGGTTAAGTTTTTTTTGTGACTATATTTTGTATGTTTTGTATTTGTATTCATCATCGATCTTCTAGCGATTTTCCGTTAGTAGCCGAAACAAGCCCGGGGTCCGCTTCGACATCTAATCCCAATAATTGACATAAGCCAGTTTTACAAAAGTGACTGCTTTGTGATCTTCGAACCCAGAGGCAAAACTACTTATTGGGATTAAACCGGTTTCCTATCGTAAAAAAATCCAACCTTAGATTTTAAATGAATAAAAAGCATAATAATAGCTCGCGATATTTCACTTGGTATTGTGACGTGGCAAACGCCGCAAATTGAATTGTGGCGGTGGCGTAGCGTGGCTTCGCGTGGCGTGACGTCACGCGTCCGGCGTGCAGTCGACACCCGCCAGTTTTCGACTAGGCAATTTGTAGCTCGCTGCACTTTTAGATGTGTTTGTTCAACAGTACCGCAGGAAAAATATGTTTCGCGACATGATGGCCACACACCGCGACTTTTGCAGCGATTCAAGCGCGTGTTTCACGAACGCTCGACAGTCGCACGACAACACAGCCCAGCACATTGATCACCTGTCAAACTCACCTGTATCGATACAGTATCGTGTTTGAAGCACTGCAAAAAGTCGCGGTGTCTACTCTATAGCGTCTGTTTAGCGAAATCGCTTGAATATACTTTGATGCCACTGGTGACCGAAGAGCTGGCAGCTATCTCATACAATGAATAAGCTTAGCCCGTCAGTTAGTAAATGCTGCCAGCATCTTCGGCACAATATGCTGCAGGCGCAGGATAAGTCATAGTACATGTATACTTATGTACAGAAAGCCCTGTATCTATCAAAGCCGATGTTTGACAACTAGAAAACTCAAATTATGCTATCTTGCGCAACCGCATAGCGCGAGCTCTCTTTAATCTAGTTAAAGTTGTCGCTTTTTGTGGGTTAGGGTCGTTCGTAAGGACAATGACTAGGTTCACAGAATGACTATGTCCGCAAAATGTCGTAGTTGTAAGTATAATATCCCAATAAACACGACGACTTTTTTGCACAATGAACTGGTAAGCTACTGTATGTTTTGGTTGCACGATCGTCAATTATAGCAGAATGCTGTAGTTGCACAATGACTAGATAGATTTTAGTCATACTTATTCTATTATGCCTTGGTTGTAAAATTACACATATGTATTTTGTCTAGATAATCTCAACGTCAACAACGTCTTTGATTTTAAGTGTTTAGGTAGCAAAACATCGTGGTCGCATAACGACTAAGTTATAACTGATGATGAATGGCCAGATCAGTATCTTTGAAGTACAGTGGCGGAATGAAAAGGTTGATCAGTTTTCAAATCAAATCATTTACGCATTGCAAGCACATGTTACCTTTTAAAACTGTGTATCAGACGAGAGGGATGTATTAAAAATTATGTTCAACTGTTTGACAACAAAGTTCAAATTTACTTTGACGAATTTTCCTTGACTATTAATAGTTGAGTTGAACTACAACCTTTTTATTAGTTTGATCTTGCCATTACGTTGTGTCAAGTTTGATAAATCTAATGAGTAAATCCTCTTCGCTTAAAATTATTAAAACTATAAATGTGAGTAACAGGTCCTGTCAATGTCATCACTGCTATTTCTTGTATACATTTTTTTTTCTTTTTTAACTCGTTTTCCAAATATCAAAGAGGTGTAGTGAAATGACATTCATTATGACGGAATGTGTCTGACTGACACTCGGTCGATAAAGCACATACTGATTATACTGAGCAAGCAAAAACAGATCTTAAGGTGATCAACCTTTTCAGTCCCCGACTGTACGTTTGAATTTTCTTTATCTTGTCAACAACCTTTCTGTGATTTCCTTGTCATTCGATTATGTAGACGTTTTTTAAACTGAGACTTTACAAATATCTGGCACTACTTATCTTGGTATTTTACTCCCATGATGTTCTGCAAATAAGTCGATTTGCTATTAGGACATTTTGCTAATTCAGCCGTTTTGCAAACAAAGACGTTGTACAACTAAGACTAAGTCCAATTTTGTACGCAGTCATTTTAATATTATGGCATTTTACAAATTTAGGTACATGCTTAGACATTTTACTACCGTGACGATGCAAATTAGACGTATTACTTATATAGTTATTCTACTACCCAGTCCTTATGATCTTAACCCATAATTAGGGCTTAGTTTTAATTTGCATAGCGCCCAAAAACTGATTGAAAACATTCTAACTCCTTCTCTCGGGGCCATGGAGGCTGCCCATTGCACTGAGGCTAAGAATGTTTGGTCAGTTACCTGTCCCAATGCTGACCCGCCTGCCAATCCTCGTTCCCAAAGGCAGTGGGACGAGTCACTCTGCCAACTAGTACGGAACAATCTAGTAAACACGTCAACGTCGTCAACTGGTCCGGCAGATCAAGCTCGTCACCTTGCCACGGCGGAGTGGGAGTCGAGTCTGTGGCTACAGGCTTTGCTTTCACCGTCCATAGGCACAGTCAGCGTCAAAGTTCCAGCCATCCTGGAACCCTTTGGTTTGGCAAGGGACGACGGCAAGAGGCCCAACGTCATGGCGCTGGTGTCTTGGAGGATGGGACGGCCCCTGGTCTGGGATGCTACATGTGTACCGCAGGAAAAATATGTTTCGCGACATGATGGCCACACACCGCGACTTTTGCAGCGATTCAAGCGCGTGTTTCACGAACGCTCGACAGTCGCACGACAACACAGCCCAGCACATTGATCACCTGTCAAACTCACCTGTATCGATACAGTATCGTGTTTGAAGCACTGCAAAAAGTCGCGGTGTCTACTCTATAGCGTCTGTTTAGCGAAATCGCTTGAATATACTTTGATGCCACTGGTGACCGAAGAGCTGGCAGCTATCTCATACAATGAATAAGCTTAGCCCGTCAGTTAGTAAATGCTGCCAGCATCTTCGGCACAATATGCTGCAGGCGCAGGATAAGTCATAGTACATGTATACTTATGTACAGAAAGCCCTGTATCTATCAAAGCCGATGTTTGACAACTAGAAAACTCAAATTATGCTATCTTGCGCAACCGCATAGCGCGAGCTCTCTTTAATCTAGTTAAAGTTGTCGCTTTTTGTGGGTTAGGGTCGTTCGTAAGGACAATGACTAGGTTCACAGAATGACTATGTCCGCAAAATGTCGTAGTTGTAAGTATAATATCCCAATAAACACGACGACTTTTTTGCACAATGAACTGGTAAGCTACTGTATGTTTTGGTTGCACGATCGTCAATTATAGCAGAATGCTGTAGTTGCACAATGACTAGATAGATTTTAGTCATACTTATTCTATTATGCCTTGGTTGTAAAATTACACATATGTATTTTGTCTAGATAATCTCAACGTCAACAACGTCTTTGATTTTAAGTGTTTAGGTAGCAAAACATCGTGGTCGCATAACGACTAAGTTATAACTGATGATGAATGGCCAGATCAGTATCTTTGAAGTACAGTGGCGGAATGAAAAGGTTGATCAGTTTTCAAATCAAATCATTTACGCATTGCAAGCACATGTTACCTTTTAAAACTGTGTATCAGACGAGAGGGATGTATTAAAAATTATGTTCAACTGTTTGACAACAAAGTTCAAATTTACTTTGACGAATTTTCCTTGACTATTAATAGTTGAGTTGAACTACAACCTTTTTATTAGTTTGATCTTGCCATTACGTTGTGTCAAGTTTGATAAATCTAATGAGTAAATCCTCTTCGCTTAAAATTATTAAAACTATAAATGTGAGTAACAGGTCCTGTCAATGTCATCACTGCTATTTCTTGTATACATTTTTTTTTCTTTTTTAACTCGTTTTCCAAATATCAAAGAGGTGTAGTGAAATGACATTCATTATGACGGAATGTGTCTGACTGACACTCGGTCGATAAAGCACATACTGATTATACTGAGCAAGCAAAAACAGATCTTAAGGTGATCAACCTTTTCAGTCCCCGACTGTACGTTTGAATTTTCTTTATCTTGTCAACAACCTTTCTGTGATTTCCTTGTCATTCGATTATGTAGACGTTTTTTAAACTGAGACTTTACAAATATCTGGCACTACTTATCTTGGTATTTTACTCCCATGATGTTCTGCAAATAAGTCGATTTGCTATTAGGACATTTTGCTAATTCAGCCGTTTTGCAAACAAAGACGTTGTACAACTAAGACTAAGTCCAATTTTGTACGCAGTCATTTTAATATTATGGCATTTTACAAATTTAGGTACTTACATGCTTAGACATTTTACTACCGTGACGATGCAAATTAGACGTATTACTTATATAGTTATTCTACTACCCAGTCCTTATGATCTTAACCCATAATTAGGGCTTAGTTTTAATTTGCATAGCGCCCAAAAACTGATTGAAAACATTCTAACTCCTTCTCTCGGGGCCATGGAGGCTGCCCTTTGCACTGAGGCTAAGAATGTTTGGTCAGTTACCTGTCCCAATGCTGACCCGCCTGCCAATCCTCGTTCCCAAAGGCAGTGGGACGAGTCACTCTGCCAACTAGTACGGAACAATCTAGTAAACACGTCAACGTCGTCAACTGGTCCGGCAGATCAAGCTCGTCACCTTGCCACGGCGGAGTGGGAGTCGAGTCTGTGGCTACAGGCTTTGCTTTCACCGTCCATAGGCACAGTCAGCGTCAAAGTTCCAGCCATCCTGGAACCCTTTGGTTTGGCAAGGGACGACGGCAAGAGGCCCAACGTCATGGCGCTGGTGTCTTGGAGGATGGGACGGCCCCTGGTCTGGGATGCTACATGTGTAGACACCCTCGCACCGTCTCATCTTCCAGGTACCAGCAAAAATGCCGGCAATGCTGCTTCTACAGCAGAAGACCTCAAACGCCGCAAATACAGCACCCTCGGTAGCGGTTACATGTTTGAGGCGTTTGGGGTCGAGACTCTGGGCCGTGGGGACCAAGCGCACGCCGCATTTATAAAGATTTAGCGGCGCTCCTAGAAGAAACCACTGGTTACCATAGGGCTGGCCAATACTTTGCACAACGTGTCAGTATCACCATACAACGTGGCAATGCGGCCAGCCTTCTGGGCACACTACCCATCGGCACTGATTTGGGAGATATTTTTTATTTATAGGTAGTTTTTTATTAATGTCAGTTTTAAAATTTTAATTGATTTAACAAATAAACATACTTCGTTTTAATTTGAATAAGTATATTGAAATTAACATGTAAAATTTTATTTTATTAATGATCCATAAGGGAAAACCACGTCGAAAATGATTTAATTTTCTCAGTTTTTCGCGAGCTGAATATTGATGAGATACTATTAGATATATGTTGTAGGTAGAGGTATACATATTGATATGCGTATAATTACGAGTACCTACCTACTAATAATGTAGTTTCGAGATTTCGACCTCGTGCTTAGGTCTGAAATTGGACATGTAGGACAAGGAAGCCAAAGCCGGAACACGGCATCCATTAGGCTGCGTTTCCGATACACATTTATATTACTTTATCTATCCAAATATCATAAGCCCTCCATGATGCGTTCAAGAACCGCACATTATGGTCACCATAAAAATAGACTGTTTTGTTGGCGCAAATTTCTTATCTGTGAAAATGTTATTATTGCTAAATAATAACATCGATTTTGATAATATTATTTCATTCAAATTTCGATTCGAGAAATTTGATTTGACCTCTATTCTAATATCAGCCGAGATGACGTTTAGTTCGAAATGAATTGTTAATTTGCATACAAATTTGACAAATGTCGCACGTAAGAAAGATATCGAACGATATGATAGTTAGATCCGACTCTAGTTTGTCTCTGAATTAAGAAAAAACTTTGACAGCTGCCAGAAAACATCGCTGCGATGCCGGTCATAATATGCGGCTCCTGAATGCATCGTGGAGGCTTATGATATGTGGATAGATAAAGTAGTGTATGGAACTGTACATAATTAGACATTAAGACACTCGTGTGATGTTATTATGAAACGAGCCCAAGGCTCGTTTCATAAACCCACACTCGTGTTTAATGCCCTTCATTATGTACAGTCACATAAACTACTAATTTGCATTCTCAACGCACTGTAAGTATTATCAAGACTTGAAAAACACGATGTAAGAAAACACGTGAGGATCGGCCACGGCGATGTGAGTCTCATGTGGCCATATCCATAGACATTCTATGAACCTATTTGAGCTAAAATGCCGTTAAATTCTTTTCTTTTTATCTGTCACATTTATATTCGTATGAAAGGGACAAAACATAGGCATTTCAATGAATAAGGGGGTTCGGTTGCAAGCTTCCATTGGCGACGGTGACCGCGTCAGGCGGGCCGTACCACCGACACCCTGCCACTGTATGCCAACGACGTCCAATAAAAAAAAAACAATGTTTTAAAACGGCATAACGGAAAATGCTAATTAATATTAGAAGTAATTTTACACTACCAACACAGTCCTCACTAATCAATGCTCGTGTGACGGCCATTAACATACTTAGGTATTGTTACTAGACATGACGATGCATATAGTGATGAATGATTCATTTAATACTTTTCAAAAAAACTCCCAAGAAACTATGTATAAATAAGTATATTACAGAAATAAAGACTCCGGGATTCGAGCCCAGGGCTTCCAACTTCGTAGGCAGTAAACCATCTAGTCTAAACTCTAAATCGTCGTAAAATGGATCGTTGAGGGCGAAAATGACATCAGATTTATCTATACCATTACAGCATCTCCAAAACAGTAATACCGTAGTGACAGTGAACTATAGGTATTTCTCGCAGCGTTGCCAACTTGCAACAAGAGATGTATCAATGTCTACTCAGTACCTCGTGCCGACACTCCGGGGAATGAAATATTTTGGACAATGGCTAAAGATGGAGGACGTGTCAAAAGTTCAGCAGCCATATTTGTGAAGACAAAGTCGAGATTTGTACGAGATCGAGAAACGATTGCGACGATTCACTATACATGGTTAGCAGATATAATCCAAATATATCAACAGCCAAGGGACCGGTAATATTAAGGCCCCTTCCGCATTTGGCGTGGCGGAATCGGTATGCAGTATTTTGTATCTTACCGAGAGCTTACTTATCTCACCAGATTTACATATGTGTCGGTATAAAAAAAAAGTTTATAATTCAGAGCATCCATATAATATGTGAGTAGTTAGAAAATACAGAAAACAAAAACAAATAAAATAAAATTAAATTAAAGAGAGATGGAGAGAGCAGGAAGGAGGCTCACAAGTCAGATCCAACTCCAAGTGGGTGGGACGTCACCCACATGGAGCTGGATACAATGTGCTTGCATGGGACAGTCCAACTTACGTGCCACAACTGTTAGAATGCTGTTGACGCTGCCGCGAATGGCATGATACATACTGTCAGTATCACATAATTTGCGCAGTAGTATTTCAATCAGGAAGGGCTCATTTATTACCGACTAGCTTTAGGCCACGACTTCGTTCGCGTATTGACCTCCTTTTGTTGGACTTATACTGGGGTTGATTCTATATGTTAATTCAGGCTATACTCTATTTGTATACCAAAATTCATCTTAATGCGTTCATCCGTTTTTGCGTGATTTAGTTACGAACATCCAAACTTTCGCATTTATAATATTAGTAGGATATGAGTAGTATTATCACGAGTTTCTTTGAATTTTTGTGATGTACAAGTGGAAACGTACCTATGATATTTTTGACTGAACACGTAAGTAGTAAAATTTCGATGTATAACTATTCTACCTACAACTTACCTACTTAATTCAGCCATAGCCGAAAATGCTAATATTTGTATACGACGGTCAAACTCTTGACAGTTCGAAAACACGGACCGCCTCGCCTGCTCTGTGGACAGCCTGTCACAGTGGCAGGTTTGTTTAAATGACGGAAACTGTACGGGACTTATTAATTGCCGTAAAATCGTTTGTAGTATCACAAATGAGTTTCTAGTACAGCTTTCTCAACTCACAAGAGTTGTTTGAAGTTTATGTGCATATTCTTAAAAACGTCATTTGATTGGCATTACTAATTTTGCAATTGTTAGAGTACCATTAGAAAAAGACTTTAAATTAATGTTTATAGTTATGAACTAACGCCAGTGTACATTTTAAGGAATATATCAAAAGATTTTTGGCCCAAAGTACACACAAACGCCCAAAAGTCTTTTTTTCTTAATATTCAGTCTATGACTTATATTCACGTTCTACTCGTATTTTTCGTCTATGAATCCCGTTTAATCGTAGAGTCGCCAACGAACAAACTCTAGGTACCTACGTAATAACAGTATCCAGTGTTTTCTGTGTCAGTCACAAGAAACAAAAAGGAACGATAACGCCCGACCGATCCAATAAGTACAGCTCCTCAGATAGCAAAACCGAGTGGACCAGTCGGGATCGAATTTCGCGCGAGTCCGCAAATTGTCTGTTTGCGGTGCGATTCGTTAGTAAATAGCTTTTCACAGTTCGCGGCGAATGCTTGGCAGCAAAAGTTGAGAACTACATATACGTGGTCGTTTGTGGGAATTGAATCGAATTCTCAGCTGGATTGTTTCAGGGTAGTTGTGATTTCGTTTGGGCATCTCGATGTTTACCTGTAAATAGTTAAACGTTTTTTGAAATTGGTTGGAGGAAATTGTGGAAGCAACACAGAGTTCGTTGCACGTATTACTAGTCCCGCATTGGTACCTGTAATGGAATAAATGCTAGTTCACACCTTTCATGGCCTTAGTCTTTGTACAATTGTCGATATTAATCTGGGCAGTCACTAGCATCTGCCATAAGATAAGATATGATACGATAAGATAATTAATTTCATGACAAGAGATTACGGTATAAATTCGCATGTGCATGTCAAAACTATAATCATTTTTACCTCATGGTAAAACAAAGAACATATAATAATTATAACATTAACCATAACCTTGCTAATCTTTTTCTTCTCGGCCGTATCCTTATTGTTGAGGATCTTGACTACCATGTTTTTTTTTTAATATGAGTGGGTAATTGGTAGAAAAGTATTGCTTAAATAGCTCATACTGTACGATAATAGAATATTGATTTTCAGTGATAACTTGATAAGCTATTGCTTTAAAAATCTGCGTCACGGATTGTTTCCTCGCTCCGTGACATCAAGCTGAGTGCAAGCCGTTTAGTGCAAATTTCTTAAAAATTATAATAATATGTATTAAGTTAAGTTTGTTGTACTCTATGCATAGTTTTTGCACTAATAAACTATTATTAGGTATATTATTTTTTCTTTCTTTCTTTGTTTGAATTTTTCTCGTTTATTTTAAACGATTTAAGGTAGTGTAAACTGGAAGAAAAAACACTATCAAATATGACTTTCAACATACTCATGTGATACCTACATACATCATCCTCCTAGCGTTATTCTTCCCGGTTGTGCCCCTAAAGGAGCCCGGGGTCCGCTTTGTCACCTAATCCCAAGATTTGGCATAGGCACTAGTTTTACGAAAGCGACTTCCATCTGACCTTCCAACCCAGAGGGAAAACTAGACCTTATTGGGATTAGACCGGTTTCCTCACGATGTTTTCCTTCACCGAAAAGCTAACGGTAAATATTCCGTACATAAGTTCCGAAAAACTCATTGGTACGAGCCGGGATTCGAACCCACGACCGCCGCTTGACAGCCGCATGCCTGAACCACTAGGCTACCGTAGCTTATGTGATACCTACATACAACGTGCAAAAATGTGAATAAGTGCCCACTCGTTTCGTTATGCGTACGTATATACACAATAACAATTCACATAGTTTGACGGAGTGGTATTCATTTCAAGTGGTTAAATCCCGGCATAAAACTGCTGTAGTAATGTTTAAATGAATATATTTAGCATCAGTAATGTACAACATTCGTATAAATTCATTGCTTTTTCATTTAAAATGCAATGCAGAAAATATTCCCTCAGCGATAATGGTAAGCTTCAAGCTAATTCAGTAATGATGTGGCATCACCGCGTAAAGGGCACCGTTTTGCGTTTTATGCATCCGACGTGCGAATGCATCCAATTTGCAGTAAAGTAAAAACTTAAGCGGGCAAGCGATAATCGACTATAGCATAATAATAAAGGAAACACCGTAAGGTCTGAAATTGCTCGTGAATCTCTACGGGCTCTTCATCTCTTTTAATGACTACGACACGTATCAGAAGCAAGCTGGAAAATGAGTGGGTTTCCTCCCTCGATTCCTAATTCCTGACTAAGGCTTTTGAGGATATAATAAGCTATTCCAAGTCAACTTACGTTTGAAATTAGCTTTTTGTCCTTACATTTGTAAAACGGATGCAAAATTCTTGCCTAATCACATTAGGTCAACCGATAATAACAATTATACATAAGCTAAAATGGCATTTAATGTGATAACTGTACTTTTATGTGATGCCGACGTGCTAGAACCGATTGTAACCGCTAAATGGGGTTAAGTGTCCATACTTATAAAGCAGCAACCAATTGGCCAAATACAGCACAAAATAGAGCAAGATGGCAAGAGCTGGAGGAGGCCTTTACCTGAGAGGGGTCCTAACCAAATTATTTTATATAATTAAGAAAAAATAAAAAACCATAAGATTTTTTTTTTATTCTGCTTAACTTACTTAGTTAAGGAATAAATGGGCTTTTTATTTTTATTTATTTATTTACTTATACTTGAGTTTTACAGGGCATTAAAAACAATTTTATTACACAAGAACTACAATAATAAATACAAACAATTAACCAACAACTTAACCTAACCAAAGATATAAAAACTATAAAATAAAATAAAACTCTAAGATAAAAAAACCAGGTCACTGTCAACGGGTAGTGTGTTCCTTTTTTGAGGCAATTAAAACATGTAATATTTTGTGTAATATGAATAACATACAAATATCGCTAGTTTAATAGTATAGGATACTCTCTACTGAAAGTCGTGTCTTCTGACGACACTATTTGATCAAGCTGCTTTATTCTGGGTGCGATATTTCTAACCGCAGTTTTACTCTCTGGGAACAAACTTGTGTAAACATAATTTTACCTAACCCTTCTGTATAAGTTATGTAGATGATTACATTAAGACGGTAAACTTTTTTACTTTAATGACCAAATAAAAGTTAATGAAGGTAGAATAATCTGTTTCCGCCCTACCATAACATCAACAACACAATTTTATTCAAAACACAAATTATACTTGACGCGTCACACAAAAGACCCGCTCCACAATACCATGCTGGATAATTAAGTTAACAACGTATAAAATGCCTGAAAACTTTTTACCAAACCAATTGGAACTGTCGTTATCCACACAGCGACATCACGGTGACTCATTAGAACCGCGTTGATGAAAACCAAATGACGACGCAGTTCCGTTGTTCATTAAAACCTAATCACATTCGTACATTATTTGTACATTTGTGTTTGTCTAAATATTCTGTGTAAGTCTGTGATATTGTAGCTATGTAAGTTTGGAGTAAGGGCAATGTGTAAGTGTAATTTCCAGAACTACACATCCGATAAAATAAAAACACTAAAAACCAGTAGGTATAATACAAGATGTTATGTATATTTTATCTCGCGACTCTGCCTGGATTCTTAGTAATACGCGGGCAGATCTGAGCTGGCAGCTAGTAACATATATATGAGAATATAAGAATAGAGTTGCAATATTTTGTGGGCGATGGGTTAACCGCGTATCACTACAATATCACATTTACTCCAACTTTAAACCTAAAATTGCTAGAAGTCATGGCATGTGTGTTGTGCCTGTCCCTTTCGAGAATAGAGAAGAGAGTTTATGGACAGGTTGCACCAACTTACGATTACAGACCGACCAACGTTAAACATGGCGCCGGCAGCTGTCATAGTCAAAAGTCAAGTCAAATTATTTAATGCATGAAAGGCACATCCATATCCATATCGGCATCATTCCATAGAAACTTTTCAAACTTTCTATACGTTCAGATTTTAACGAACGCTTATATACGATTACAGACGGTTTGGTCCAACCCACTCCTAAGTAGTTTGTATGTTTGTGTGTTTGTAAAATTCGTCGGCTATCTAGGTACACGCACGCGCTAATGGCGTCCTAAAATTAAATAAGATACCTATACAATATTTTGATTCTCGTGCGCTCTCGCTACCAAGCTAATCAAATGTGTATAAGAAGGCGACGTATTGACAAACAGATAAATTACGTATTGTACACGAATTAAATTGTTTGTCACTGAATTGTGACCCTGTTTTCGTCGAGAAATCAACACAACACCTCTTCATGTAAATAAACACTCAAGACCTATGCCAAACAAAGTTATTTAAACAAAATCAACATTAACACAATCGAACACCATCGAACTGGTTTAAAAAAATAAATTAAACCAATCTGGTAGCATATACTTTCAAATGAAAAAATAATTGTACGAATAGGTTCATAAATGATGAAGTTCTGAGGTAACAAACATAAAAAAATAACTTTTAACCAATTTAGGAACTTCCTTCTTATTATGAAGTCGATTAGAAAGCTAAAATAGTTTCTAGTTACAGTTTCATTAACAATTTACCTATGGAGGTAAAATAACATTACCTTACATTTAAAATGCAATTGAGAACCGTTCCTCCAAGCTGAAGGACTTTAACTGACATTTTATTATACTGGATGTGAAGTATGTTTTTTAATAAGTTACAGCAGGAATATTATATCGGATTTGTTAAACACACTGCCAGGGGTAAAGTTTCGTGGATCTGAGGCCAAAGCTTCGAGGGCGACTGCTTGACATCTTCAATCTTCTTCTATTTGTAACTTCTCAGACAGTTTGATGCAAACAATCATAATGCTGTATAACCAAATATCGGTCCGAATAATAGATCTTCATAAAACCGGGCCTTAGTAGGTATACTAACTTCTTCGTAATATAATTTAACGTCTTATATTATTCCCCGTGAAAAAGAAAATATTTATTTCACTGAATCAAAGTGCCAACCCTAATAATATGTCACACCAATCAGTCATTTTTCAGGAGATAATAACTGTTTATCACTTGTACCAAGTTTAATAATAACTAAACTATTTTACCCTAAAAAGGTTTGCAATAGAGAACTTGCATCTTAATATTTTATTACGAAAAACAAAAGTATAATCCAGCATTAAAACAACTGTAGCATTAAAACTTTGTTATGATTTATTTTTCTGATGTTATATGCATTTGAAATCTGCGCGCGCGGGCACCCCCCGAAAACGCTCTATACTAAACGGGCTTATGCTATGACGTCACAGCATAGCCTTTACTATGGAGTAAGTCATTAATTTGCGATCTCCACAAAATTTACGTTTAAGTCTATACTTGTCATACAAAATATCATTTCTAATTTAATATTCTATGTAACTGTTACGTTATTTTATCGAAAAAATAAAAAATAAATTTTCGTCATTTTAACGTTAGGTAAAACTAATAAAATCGTTTTTTTTTTTTTTTTTTTCTTTTGTATGATAATCTCTACGTATATCCGCATCGATTGAGTGCAATTTATTCGAAATTGAAGTCCCATGCAAGTTCCCCATTGCGATAGAAAAAAATCAAACCGCTTTAACTGGCGTCTTTTGTATACAGCAAGACGGAGCACACTTTGAGCCGCTCCTCTAAATAGGCTGAGTAAACTCGAAAATTAGACCTTTATTCAAGTACTCTAAAAGAGTAAAACGAAACCTGTTTTTATGATTACTGTAATTCAAGTAGCCTTTTATGGTTGTTGTCATTTACATGGCATGAGGAAACTAAGTAAGAATGTAAATAACTTTCTGGGTTCTACTCTTTAGTTGTATGTTTCAAGGTTGGGTTTTAATGGTGATTATTTTATGTTTTATCCAAATCCTATTATTTTTCGGTCATACTAAGGTTTTCAAAATATTGACAAAAACTATTTACAAGGGACCTTTTAAACCCCTTTTGGTTTTAGGGGTATTTTTGTAACAACCTGTATAGCGAAAAATGGCAATGCACCGGAAATAGCGACGGTTAAGCGGGAGATATCCGTCAAGTCCCGGAAATACGTCGAGGCGCTTCCTCGACGGCGGCGCACGGAAGGACGGCCATTTGACGCATTGTATCACTTATGAAAATGTTGCCAGCGAGATGTTCTCGTAATTTCAACATCATACCACAAAATGGACAATAATGATAAAGCGGAGAAATATCACTGTCTCGAGGATGAGTTAACCAGAGCCGCGATTCCATTTGTATTATTAACAGACGGAAACGTCTCTAGGATATGGCTTTTGTTCTTATGTCTCTGTCGTTTTCAGTTTGAAAGACGGAGACATGAGTTTACGAAACACTTTAATATGGGGACGTCACATATGATATTCCGAATCGGACCCTAGATGCTTGACGAGAAAATACATATATTATTCGACTGCGATAGTTTGGGGAATGGAATTAACACCTAACAATTTATACAAGTACCTTTTGACGTAATTGGCAAAACAGTCGACTCCATTTCCAAACCTATCATGGTCAAGTAATACCTACTGGATTATGACATTCTTCGTGCGGTGAGGTGACAGAGCGAGCTGTAGTGCGTAGATGTGACCACGAGAACACTCATAATGAAAAAGGACTCAAGAACATGTACGAAATGTCGCCCGTATAGACGAACAATCCATGAGTTTCGTCGTCATCATTGGCCTTTAACATCTATAGAAGATGATACAAGCAGCACCTATAAAGCGACAGTGACGTCCGCCATATATGACAGGAGGAGACAGCTATCAGCGCGCTGGTGTCTCAATTCTAGTTTGTGGGACAAGAGGTCTAACCAAGCAATATCCTGTAGGATCACGCCTTCAGAATACATAAGATTATTAACACTATTATACTATATGGTAAAATATAGAGTTATAGTTATAGTAATTTTATTTTGTTCTTTAATTTCGACTTTCATACTTCATAATTCATTTATTGTTTGCAAACCATGGTATTACAAGATATTAAAAGGGTATAAAGTACAGCATGGACCCTGTTAGGGCAAAGCAAAACTTATAGTTAACTTTAAATAATAGTTACTTTATTTGTTATACAAGGGTGCAAAGCTGTATTTTAACCGCGATTGTGGAATTGAAACATGAGCTAGCAAATGGATTTTAGGGTTGAACCACGAGCTAGCTAATGGATTAGGGTCGTTTCGCCGGTTAGCGACCACTTAGCCGAGTTGCTCACTTTAGATTAGTAAATGTATACCTATTCAATGTACACACATAATATATGGTATTCGTATAGGTTCTGAGTATAGTCAAGTTTTGAAACCTACAATAAAATATAGCACTTTCATCCATAGATTAGGAAAAAATATGGAAAAGGTTTCAAAATAGCGAATTCGCTGGATAGCGACCGCTTTAGTCGGTTTGCGACCACCTGTTAGCTAGTTGGCGACCACTCTTGCAAATAGTGTTTAAGTAGTTAATAAAACGATTTATCATCATCATCATCATATCAGTCGAAAGACGTCCACTGCTAGACATAGGCCTCCCCCAAAGAGTGCCACAATGACCGGTTTTGCGCCACCCGCATCCAGCCGATTCCTGCGATATTTACTAGGTCATCAGTCCACCTTGTGGGGGTCTATCCACTCAGCGCCTCCCGGTACGTGGTCGCCATTCGAGAACCTTTCCGCCCCAGCGGCCATCGGTTCTCCGTGCAATATGCCCCGCCCACTGCCACTTAACTTTAGCGATTCGGATGGCTATATCGGTTACCTACCTTGGTTATGTTGCGGATAGCCTCATTTCTGATGCGATCAAGCATATAAACTCCCAGCATAGCCCTCTCCATTGCCCTTTGGGTGACTTTGAGCCTTCTTATGAGGCCCATAGTAAGCGACCACGTTTCAGTGCCATACGTCATCACTGGCAACACACACTGGTCAAAGACTCTCGCCTTGAGACACTGCGGAATATTGGACGAAAAGCCATAGCGTAGCTTCCCGAACGCTACCCAGACGAGTCGGATTCGACGATCGACCTCTTTCTCAAAGTTTGACCTACCTAACTGCCCTTATACCACTACAAATAGGAGTGTAGACTAACCATTTATTATTACTCCAAAAAAAAGAAGGCAAAATATTAAGCCTAAGTGACGAAAATCCCATTCATATATCTCCAAAAATACGAAGCTACAACCGTTTTAATATTGCTTGTTAGAGAGAGAAAACGCTAGTGGATCGTGACGTCACAATCCCCGAGCGGCATAGTAAATGACAATCATTTCATATGCTGAAGGTGCGTTTTGCGGAAAAGGGATAGAATATACCTACCCCCTCTTAAAACTTTGGATACTATAACTTTGTAATTACTTAATCCCCTGCTCTTTTTTTTCTCCATTTGACATTACATTTAATTCTTTTTCGAGAAAATTCATCATTATAGGTCATTTTATTTAGTGTTACTCTTCTAAATCTACTTTACATTGCTGTGTCAATGAAGAATAGAATCGAAAAAAGCGCACCATCTCGCTCACACCATGGTGCTATTATATATATTGCTATTACAGTCACACATGTCATTCATAGTAGGTATCTAAATGCCACCTTTTTACAAGCTTTTATTTAACTTTTAGATTATATTCTACTTACACTAGCGTCTGCCCACGACTCCGTCCGCGTGGAAATCGTTTATATCGTAGCTCCATACAAACTTTCACCCGCTTAGGGGATTATTTCGGGGATAAAAACTATCCTAGGTATGTCTCTGCCCGGGACTCAAACTATCTCCATACCAAATTTCATCAAAATCGGTCCATCGGTTTAAGCGTGAAGAGATAACAGACAGACAGACATACACACTTTCGAATTTATAACATAACCATCTCATATAAATTGTGTATTATTATATAATATAATATATAATTATATATTATTATATACAATGGACATAGCATGGATTGGCGCGGCTTAAATACCGACTCAAATGGCTAGCCAAGCTAAATATCGCGGGTGCCGCATAAGAATCCATAAGGAAAGAAAAAGAAAACGATGTGGTCGCTATCCGACTTCTTTGGTAATTATGTATTTGGGTACGCGACCACCCCATTAAATTTAAATCTATTTTTAAATATGCCGAATTTCAACGAAATTATTACAACAGCTAAATCATTTAAACGATCAATTAACCAATTTCAGCATAATAATAAAATTAAGTGACGTAACTAAAGTTTTCGCGCCAACTGTCGCGTTATTTTTTTCACAGATTCACTGCACGTCAACACTCCACGGAAGCAATGTGTGAATTGAGGTTATTTTTTCTTGCTTTGGATTGAGCTTTCTGTTTTAAATTGTATATATTCTTATTCTGATACTATTCAAGAATAGTTAATAAGTTATTCTTTTTCTGTTGGGTTTGTAGAAATGTTAATATCTTTAATTGAAGCAGCCTAGTCCGTCAAGTGGTCGCTAACCGGTGGTGGTCGCGTTACCGGCGAAACGACCCTATATGGTTGAACCACTCACTTCGCTCGTGGTTCGAAAATAGAATCCTGAGCGTAGCAAGTGTTGCAACACACGAGACGTCAAAATAAACTGCACCCACGTGTAACACAAATCTCTTTACCTCACTAAAGCGAGGAAAATACTACAAAAGAAAAAAAACATTGAAAAAAAAAAATAACATTAAAAATAATTTTCTACGAGTCAACTGAACTAATTAAACAAACTCGATACTGTTGAAACGAAGTGCAGCCTATCGCTCGTACGCTCGTTGATATCTTAAAAGACATCAACGAGCGTACTACATCAACGAGTAAACTCAATAATCAAAGCGATTCTATTGGTCCAATTCATTACAGTTCGGTAAAGCAGCCACGTGATTGGTCGAAATTATTTTAGTTCTATTTTCAATTTTTTTTCGGTTGTCTGGAGCGTATCGAAACAGTTATTTCGATTGTATCGACAGTAACATGGACTACAACTATGAAAAGAGTGACGTTGCAGTATTCTCTATGAAATCTTAATACACAGATTTTAATCGACGAGTACAAAAATACTTGATTACTTACTACTCAGTTATTCATTGAAAATACTTATTTGCCTTTTTCGTTCTGGACATAAGATAATACGCCGCAGGCGTTTAACGCAAATGTACTTTTAAATCCAATTAAATCATGAAACTTGAGTCCACTTTGGATTGTTTATTTATATCTTGCGCATGATATACCTAATAGCTAATATTAAACACTTAAAATATACATATCATACAAATCGAAAAGTGTCTAACTTAAATTTAATATTAACTAGTTAGTAGCTTAGGTAAATAGTACCGCCATGTGAAAATCTGTAGTTTCTTTATTGTTGCCCTATGTTCAACATCAACGTAATAATTTAACAATAAAACATGTAAATGTGACATCCCACGGATTGTTTATGTTGCTCTTCGGGTACTTCAACAAGTAATTGATAAAACGCTAAACAAACCCAAACAGACACTACGAGCCGATGCTAATGACGATACTCAACTTATAAACAGCATCGCTGAAAGCAAACATCTAAGAACAATAAAACAGTTATTAAGCTAATGTAAGCAAATTGCCGAGTTTGTCGTGTTCGAGCCGCCTTGCTTTGGTGAGAAATTACTGTTGTGACAATCGGGCAGCAGGTTGTGATACTAATTTGTAGATTGTTCAGTGAATTTAAATCTTAATTAGTGCTCAAAGCTGTAAGTTTGTAAAGTTTTGTTGAATATAAATGGCCTATTTCATTTCATTTCATTTCTTCCTTTATAAAACGTAGTTTTACATGTCAATTTATAGATCTTAAATTAACCAAGCAGAATTTACATTTATTTTCGAAAATAGGTAGGTATTACCTACAAAATGATATAATTAACATTAACTAAATTAAATTAAAACTAAGTTTAATCTAAAAAAGGCCCTCGAGGCATTGTACCGAGGATGCTGGCGGCATTACCTCGCCGAATTTAATTTAATTGTCAATTTTTAATCCAACGTGCATGGTTTGGTTCGCAGCTTTCACATACGCGCACATTGCGCATAGCTGATACGCATCAACGCGCGCGGCCGTAATAATTAAGTAGATTTTAAAGTCGAAAACATTTATATCCGTTCAAAACTCAGATCAAAAATATCTAAACACGCAATGTGCTATTGACAGGTTGGGTAAAGGCACCAGTAGTCAGCCTCTTAACATAATTTCTAAGTTCAAAGTCATGTAAATCTGTCATTCATGGACCTTGTCACCTAAAGGAGAATTTATTAATCTTTCATTTAGTAGACGTATTTAAAATGATAACACTATATCTGAAATATTTAAAGAAAAGTGAAAATGGGGCCTTTTTCCCAGTAGCCAGCCCTCTGAGACCCTAATATCAGCCTTTAGATACCCAGTGGTCAGCGGGCGCGGCGGCTGACTATTGGGATATCAGTTCTAGGATCTCAAAACCGACCCATTATTCAGCCGCATCAAAAAATACAAACATTTTACTACAAATAAGAAAATAAAATTATGTAGGTATTTAACTCACATATACCTGCATAACAGGCATAAGCAAACCATCATTCAAACAATACAGTAAACGTCAAAAATATCTATACACTTTTGAACCTTATTTCAATGACATACAGTTCAGAAGTGTACACATATTTTTCACATTGACTTCGAAATTTAAATTTAACGGCCGTACCTAATGGTTGTATCAGCTCGAAAATAAAAAAAAAGCGGCCAAGTGCGAGTCAGACTCGCACATGAAGGGTTCCGTGAAATAAAATGCGGTTTACGATTTATGACGTATTAAAAAAAAACTACTTATTAGATCTCGTTCAAACCAATTTTCGGTGGAAGTTTACATGGTAATGTACATCATATTTTTTTTTTCGTTTTATCATTCTCTTATTTTAGAAGTTACAGGGGGGGGGGGGGCACATTTTACCACTTTGGAAGTGTCTCTCGCGCAAACTATTCAGTTTAGAAGAAAATGATGTTAAAAACCTCAATATCATTTTTGAAGATCTAGAAACCCCACACGTATGGGTTTGATCAAAAAAATTTTTTTGAGTTTCAGTTCTGAGTATGGGGACCCCTAAAACTTAATGTTTTTTTCCGATTTTTGTGTAAAAATCTTAATGCGGTTCACAGAATACATCTACTTACCAAGTTTCAACAGTATAGCTCTTATAGTTTCGGAAAAAAGTGGCTGTGACATACGGACGGACAGACAGACGGACGGACATGACGAATCTATAAGGGTTCCGTTTTTTGCCATTTGGCTACGGAACCCTAAAAATGAAGAACCCAATGGTCAGCCGCGGGAGGCTGGGCACTGGATTTTTTGTAAACAAGTGGTATCCAGTAGTCAGCCTCGTCAATTTATAGGTTAAATATTGATATTTTTATTAAAATACAATGTAAGTTAATAGATAAACTAATATATAAACCAATCATAAACAAAAAAATATAACTAAACATTAAAACATGGTTTTTCATACCTGTTAAGAGAACACCACGTGCAGCAAAAAATATGGCGGACATGACACTACTGCTCTCGCCCGCAAGCAGCTCCTGTATTGACGAGTATATCTCTTCTCCCCGAATCCTCAACACACCTGTCACATGATGTATTGACCAATAAGGAATCAGGCCCCGTAGCATGGATGGCCTTATCACGCGATAAGTGATAGGATAGAGCTGCCGTCCCTGGCTGACACCGTTCGATAGAATGAGACGACGCGCTTATCCTATCACTTATCGCGTGATAACGCCATCCATGCTACGGGGCCAGAGCTCCTATTTAAATACTCACGGTTTATTAAAACGAATATACCAGATATTTATGACCAATAAACGACTGAAAAGGCTGACCACTGGTCCCTGGCTGGCCACTGGTGCCTTTACCCTAGTCGTGTTTCGATATTTTGGCACGGGGATTGCTCAAATGTAAGTGCTCGACTACTTAGGCGAATAGCATTTGTCGCGCCGAGCGCGATTCGGACCGGAAAGAGTCAGGTAATTGTTGCATTCTGTCATGTGGCAACACTGGCAGTCGGGATGACAGTTCTAATGGCGAGAGGTGGTGCCACCGGCAGAGCGCGGCGCCATCTTGTGAGAAGGTATGAGCACGGACCGTGAAGGCGATGGGCCGCGCAGGAAGGCTGCGCGCGTGTCTTCACGAGGTAAACTAGAGACGATCCTGGTAAGTGCTCATGCATGATTTGTATACTATAATCGACATTTCAAGCTACATGCGAGTGGAACAGGGGATTAACCAACGGTCGCTGGTTAATGTAGTTTCACGTAGTCCAATCTCGAGGTGTATGTACCTCTGAAAGACAAGGGATTTGGACAGGGAATGCCCGGTCCGGCTTCCCAGGAGTGTGTGTTGAAGCCACACTGGCAAGGCATGTAGTACGGTCGATTATGAGTTGGAGTAACAGGGCCAGGTCTAGGGGGCAGGCATATGGAGGACCTCGTGGGGGCAACGCCCCCACGTCCAGCTGGTGCGTAGGGCACCAGGGTACTGACAGGCAGTACCTGCGCTGGAGGCGTAATCGGCCGTACGGTGGGTCACTCTGGATTGGCCAGTAGACCAGACCCTCAGATATAATATATGCATGTATACGTGTACGGTAGCAACCTATATGACACATGTCTTTGGCAGCGAAGACGGAGGTGGTCCCCTCCTTCTACTCTCATGTGCAGCCATATATTGTGTACTAGCTGTTGCCCGCGACTTCGTCCGCGTAGAACTTTTTATCGTCTTAGAAAATGATTTCTCTCAATACAAAATTTGAACCCTCTTTTAGGGGATAATTAAAAAAAAAGTTGATGTTCATTTTCTAGTTTGTGAACAAACAGTCTAAAACCAAAGTTAAAAATCTCATACTTTAAAAATGCCTTGAAATACTCAAACTTTGAACCAATTTTAACACTCTTAGGGGATGAATTTGGAAAAACTTAGAAATCAGTTTTGTAGTCTTTTAACGTACAGAATAAGACCGAAGTTAAAAATCTCTTACTCACACTTTAAAATTTTATTGCTCGCCATTTAAAATTTGAACCCCCTTTTAAACCCCCTTATAGGTTGCATTTTTCTAATCGCTGAAAGAACTTTTTCGTAAACTTTTAATTCTCTAGCTCAAAAAAAGTGTTGCCCATACAAAGCTTTCTTAACCCCCTTAGGGGTGGAATTTTCTAAAACTCTGAAAGTACTTTATTATTAATTTTAATAAGTAACATTTTGAATAGTTTTAAGTCTAGTAACAAAAAAAGTTTTTCCCACACAACACTGGCTACCCTTCTTAAGGATCTTAAGGATCCCCTTAGGGATGGAGTTTTCTAAAACGCTGAAAGTTCTTTTTTGTATTCTAAAAAGTAATCTTTTTGCAAAGTTTTAAGTCTAACTCAAAAAAAAGTGTTGCCCATGCAAAGCTTGCTCTCCTTTTTAACCCTATTAGGGGTGGAATGTTCTAAAACGATTTGTGTTCTTTTTTTGTATTTTAATAAGTAATCTTTCTACAAAGTTCCAAGTCTCTAACTCAAAAACATAAACTTTCCCTGATAAAAACTTTGCACCCCTTTTTATCCCCCTTAGGGATAGATTTTTTCAAAACGCTGAAAGTCTTTTTTTTTGTATTTTTATAAGTAATCTTTCTACAAAGTTTTAAGTGTCTAGCTCAGAAAAAGTGTTCCCCATACAAACCTTGCACCCTTTTTTAACCCCCTTAGGGAATGATTTTTGTAAAACGCCGAATGTAGTATTTTTCATGTTCTAATAAGTAATTTTTCGTCAAAATTTTAAGTCTCTATTAAAAAAAAATATGTTTTTCCCATACAAACTTTGCACCCTATTTTACCCCCTTAGGGGTGACATTTTCCAAAACGCTGAAAGTACTTTCTTTGTATTTAAATAATCTTTCTACAAAGTTTTAGGACTCTAGCTAAAAAAATTGTTTCCCACATACAAACTTTGCACCCCTATTTTAGCCCCCTATTTTTAGGGGTAGAATTTTCTAAAACGCTGAAAGTACTTAATTTGTATTCTGATGACTAATCTTTCTACAAAGTTAAAGTCTCTATTTAAAAAAAATATTGTTTCCCCCATACAAAATTTGCACCCCTATTTTACCCCCTTAGGGGTAAATTTTTTTAAAACACTGAATCTAGGTACTTTATTTGTATTCTAATGAATAATTTCTCTACAAAGTTTTAAGTCTCTATTTAAAAAAAAGTAGTTTTTCCCATACAAACTCTGCACTCTATTTTACCCTTTTAGGGGTAGAATTTTCTAAAACCCTGAAAGTTCTTTATTTGTATTCTAATGACTGATCTTTCTACAAAGTTTTAAGTCTCTATTTAAAAAAAAAATGTTTCCCCCATACAAACCTTGCACCCCTATTTTACCCCCGTAGGGGTGGAATTTTCCAAAACGCTGAAAGTGTTTCATTTGTATTCTAATAACTAATTTTTCTACAAAGTTTAAGTCTATAGCTCAAAAAAAAAGGTTCTCCCATACAAACTTTGCACCCCCATTTTACCCCCTTAGGGGTAGAATTTTCAAAAATCCCTTTTTATCCCTAGCCCACGTTATAAAAGCAACATACTGTGCAAAAATCAACTCTCTAAGATTAGTAGTTTCGGCTGTGCGTTGATGAGTGAGTGAGTGAGTGAGTGAGTGAATAAGTCAGTCAGGACATAGGCATTTATTATGTATAAATAGATAGAAGATAATGAAACTCCCATTCAAATATCTCAAAAAATTATGAAGCTACATCCGTTTTAATGTCGCTTGTTAGAGTGAGAAAACGATGAAGGACTGTGACGTCAATATACTCGAGCGTCATAGTAAAAAACAATCGTTTCATATGAAGGTGCGTTTTGCGGAAAAGGGACAGAACATACCCCCTCTTAAAACTTTGGACTCTTATAACTTAATCATTACCTATATAACCTCTTGCTTTGTTTTTTTCTCCATTTGACTATATTTATTTTAAATTCTTTTTCGAGAAAATACATTATGATTATTTACCATATTTTCGATTCCTGAGCTATAACCACGAACTTCGGAATTCGAAAATATTCGGGTATCTCTATCTCTATCGCACTAACCATACTCGAGTGACAGGGATGCAAATATATGAACATTGAGTATCGGTTTTCGTGGTAGCGCCGCAGGTACTTTGGCTGAATGCGCCTAGCGCGTGCCATTGTCATTCAAAAAAAACAAATTCGTGTTAATTATATTGTTCAAATTTGTTGATTTCATTTATTGAAATAACGACATAAAACGACATTTGCGCATATAAGTTCTCATATCAGAATCGAATATTTTTTTATGGTTTATATTTTAGCATTTGTCTCGTAAAGGTCTATCGTAGACGGGATTTAAATTATTAATAAGTGAAAGGCAAAGCAATTCCGCCATTTTGACGAAAATTTGACGGTTCTTATAGCTGACAGTTGGAGCAGCGTTTGATTTCAATAAAAATAAATGAAAAATTAAATGAAGTCGTATATTTCGGAAAATTAATTAACTGTCGCAGTCGGATAAAAACTATCCTAAGTTGCAGCTAGAATAATAATGTACCTATATAAAATGTTTCATATTTTTCCGGTCATGGGATGCTGAGAACATTCGAACCGCGCAAAGCTTAGTTTCAAACTGGCTGATTCTTTTTTTAATTTAGAGATTTATTATAAGTGGAGATAATAGTTAATACTTTGTGGCCCCTAGCGAGTATATACCCATAGAATTCAGGCAAGTGTTACACACACAAAGACTTGGGTATAGAGGGCGCCACAAAATGGTGGAGAGATGCTGTGATCGAATGTGGGAGTCCAGGAAAGGTGTCTGGCTCTCCCAGACGTAGATACACTGCACTACATGATGGACTTTGGGTCGGGAAGCTTGGATTAATATCCGATTCCTTCGAGCCCAGAGTACCTGCTGTCGTACTTGCCTTGAAAAGTACGTATCTAATTATTTCTTCCACAGCATACATAATTACAGATTTATTGATATTTTATTTGTTTTTATCAAATAAAGAATTTTGTTGTTGTATTTAATTTGCCATTATGTCGTGAATAAGCTTATTTTGTATTCTGGGGAAAAGGGTGCACCCTAAATAAGTGTGACGTTATAATACATTCTCTTAATAGTTATGTGTTTTAACGGATCGTAAAACATGTTAATTTTAAGAACTCATAGTCATACGGGATACCTTTTTTTGTATTGTTAGGTTGACCAATATGTCATTTATTTGTAAGGAAATATAACCCACTTAAATGTTTGCATCTGTGATCAAAGGGTTCGGTCCGAATTGGCGTTGTGTTTTCAGTAATAAATCAAGAAAGGGAAAAGGGAATGTAATTTTAAATAATAAAGTGTTACCGACATGATGAATAAGTTGGTTTATTTAGTAATAATATTATAACTTAAGAAGAGTAATAAGTTTTAAGTCGGAGCTGATAATATGACAAGATATGCTGGACGCAGTTAAGAGTTCATTTGATTCCAATACGATTTGGAACGGATGTAGTTGAATTGCTACTTGCTGTGCTGGTAACACCGTGGCGTGCCGGTTTTCATATTGACTTGTCATTGATTCTCTATCCACTCGATCCAGTGAATTTTAGCAAGTTTCAGAGCATTTCTTTGGATTTCAGGTTTTGGCTTTTAATTGCTCGTTGTTGTTGTAAATTCATTACCGATTGAGTATCCAGTGTGGTTATTTCGTGATCCAGTGTTGGGAAGCGTTTCCAAAGCGAGTTACGGCAACATTGCAGGTGAGAAACTACGGAATTATGTCGCCGCTATACCGGCCGGCGAAATAAGATTCCGTGAAGCGTTGTTTTTTCGCGTTTTCATTTTCTAGAGAAATGATGGTTGCGTTTCATTTACATTTCAGCTGTACCAATAGAGGAAACGCACCCAGCGAGAGATCGGAAATCTTTCAACTGGCGATTAATATCTAAGTACATACCTGTATGTACCCACCTACAAGTGAAACTTGTTCGGTCCCGTACCGAGTGTTCTAGGAAGTTCTTCGCGTTTCTCTGGTGAGTCTGGTGTACATGATAACTGTTGTTTACTGTATGTTTTAAGCGCATTGGCATAAACAATATGCAAAATAATATCTCGAGGCGAACTTTTGGCCGGACTTCATGGATGTTTCTTCCTATTTCTAGGTATTCGCCGTCGACATGGCGAGCCTTTTAATCAGGGTGAAGCTGAGGCACCTAAAATTAAACCAGGTGGTGGTAGATTCGAGGAGAATACTGCACAACTGCTCTACGGGAGGCGTCTCACAGGAAGAGTTCACAGGGATCCGGTTAAAGCTTAAGCAGTGCCTGGAAGCGTTCGACAAAGAGTTGCTCCTGTATTTGAACGTTGTACAAGATACTGACGTTACCGAGATGACCCAGGACCAGCTCCAGGCCGAGGACACCTATACAGAATTGGAGACTGCCTGGCAACTGAACATGAAGCAGACTGGAAATCTGAGCAGTTCCAAATCTAAATTGCCAGAGCTGGGCCTTCCATCCTTTTCCGGAGACAAACTCAAATGGTGTGAGTTCTGGGACAGGTTCGCAGCGAATGTTGATGACCGAGAACTACCGGACTCAGAGAAACTTATGTATTTACTGAGCTGTCTTAAAGGAACGGCCCTAGAAACGATAGCCGGGATAACCACCACGAATGCTAACTATTCGGTGGCTCTGGAGACTTTGAAGCAACGGTTTGGATCCAACGATACCCTCATCGATGCTCATTATACAGCTCTGAACAACCTGCAAAAGGCGGAAGACACTAGTGCCAGTTGCAGGTGTGTTTTAGACAATATTGAGCGCAATTTACGCGTCCTTGAGAAGCTGGGGGAGCCTACCGGAGGGAACAATCTGCGGGCATTGGTTCTATTAAAGTTTCCAGAGAAGGTTATTCACGAACACCACTTGACAGCCGGCGAAAGCAATGACCTGACATCGATCCGGAAAAGCCTCAACCGCATCGTGAACGCCATGGAGAAGTCTGCGGCTTTCATCCCGATCCCAGGTCTGGTTGCATCACCTGGTACTAGCACAACGGAAGCCCTACAATTCCGGACTGAGGTGCATCCTCTAGGACGCAAGAGGAAGCAAACCAGGCATGCGGATACACCACCGGTGAAGCGGCCAAAGAGGCAATGTTTGTTTTGTAATGGGAAAAACCATGCCAGCGCTGAGTGTCGGAAGTACGATACAATGGAAGCCCGTATAAAGCAGGTGACTGGAAGGTGTCAACATTGCCTGCGAAGGAGTCATACCACAGCCGCCTGCAGGCGTAAAATATCGTTCTTCCGATGCAAAGGAGACTGGTGATGTTCTGTCCAAAGCCAAGGACGCAGGCAAACGGTGAGAAGCAAGACAACTGTCCCCAAGTGGAGTCTTTGTGTGCCTCTACTAAAGGTTATACTTTTTTGCAGACCGCAGTGGCAATGCTGCAAAACCCTAGCTCAGAGAAGGCAATACAAGGACGGGTCCTCTTGGACAGTGGCTCGCAGAGGAGCTATATGAGTCAGGAAGCAGCAAGGAACCTAGGCCTTTCGGCCCTTAAGGAAGAGTTTCTACTCATCTTCACGTTTGGAGCTTCAGAGCCACGGAAGATGTCGAGTCCTTCCACCTCAGTCATCATCACTACCAAGCGTGGCATTAGTAAGAAGTTGACAGTAAATATTGTGCCAAGAATCACAGACCGAATCCCGGTGGCATCATTGCAACACCCAGGAGTTGACATACTAGCAGACGATGATACAGTAGGAGAAGCAGTTGACTTGCTCATCGGGAACGACTTCTACAGTTCCATCCTAAGGGGGGATAAGATCCAGGTCTCAGCCAACTGCTACTTATTGAATACTGACCTCGGATGGGTTTTATCTGGAAACCTGACTCCTGAAGAACCCAGTGATGCCCTCTCCGTGGTGACTTACTGCCAATGCCACGTGCCCAGCTGTCCATACTTCACCGAGCCTGACCTAGGGTAGGTTAGGTTAGGTTAGGTTAGGTTAGGTTAGGTGGTGGCCATACGGATCTGCAGGGCATACGTGACGGTCGCCTGGGCGGCGGCGTGTGCCTTGGCTGGCACACCTCCGTGGGAGCTAGATGCGGAGGCGCTGGCTGAGGCGCACAGGGAGCGGGTGCGGTGGAAAGCCACCGGGGAGTATCCTGCTCCCGAGGAGGTGAGGGAGGCCAGGAGGCAGACGCAGAGGAGGTTGTGGGAGAGGTGGAAAGGTGACCTCGAGGGCTCCCCCTATGGAGTCCGCACCATAGGGGCACTCCTCGGGTCGTTGGACAGTTGGCTGGAGAGGGCCCATGGCAAGGTGGGGTTCAGACTTGCGCAGGTGATGACCGGACATGGCTGTTTCGGTCATTACCTGTACAGGATTAAAAGAGAGGGTAGCCCCGCCTGCCATGAGTGCGGCGCGGAGGACGATACGGCCCAGCACACCTTGGAGTGGTGCACTCGCTGGGCCGAAGAGCGCCGCACAATGGTGTTGGCCCTCGGAGTGGATGACCTCTCGCTGTCCAACGTGGTGGCGGCCATGTTGAGGAGCGAGAGATCTTGGGAGGCGGTGGCCGCCTTCTGCGAAGTCGTCATATCGCAGAAGGAGGCCGCGGAGCGGGAGCGCGAGGAAAATGCGGACGCACTCCCGCTCCGGCGCAGACGGAGGGGTCGAAGGCGTGCGCGGTTTGCTGCCGCGGGCCGCGTCTTCCCCCAGTAGGGCCAGTGGGTTGGGGGCCCACATTGCACATGGCCCTACACGTCTGGGGGGAAGGTCAAGCGTCTCTGACCTTCCCCTCCCTTGGCGCGGGTGTCCTGGCGTAGCAGCCAGGGCCGCCGGGGGTCGTCGTGGTAAGAAATGCTGCATCCCATGACGGTCCCCTTAACGGCAGGAGAGGATGACGCCGCTGGGGTTTTAGTGGGTAGGCTCCTCCCCTCCCTCCACCTTATGCGGAGGGGGTTGCGGAAGGAGAGATCCCCACATAACCCCCCACTATGGCCTTCCCCGGGCCGGGGGGTATGTGCAAACACATTTCCCCAGCGTCAAAAAAAAAAAAAAAAAAAGGTTAGGTTAGGTACCTAGGTAGGTAAGGAACATAGATATCAAATTCCTGTGGTCATTAGAAAACATAGGGATTACAGACTCTCCTAAGGCTACAAGACAGGACGAGGCTGTTCGTCACTTCAATGATACGGTACGTTATCAGGATGGTCGCTACATGGTGAGGTGGCCATGGATCCAGTACCCACCGGACTTACCGTCGAACTTCGGCTTGGCGTTAGGCAGATTGAAGAGTGTCCTGAGGAGACTAGATGCAGAGTCCCTTAGCGAATATGACGCTATCTTGAAGGAACAGCTGGAACTCGGCATTATTGAAGTTGTTGGAGCGGAACCAAATGCAGACGTAGACCACCCTCTTCATTACTTAGCCCATCATATGGTTAATCAAAAGGGGGGAAAGAGGGGGCGCGTTGTCTACGACGCATCTGCGAAGGTATCAGGACAGAAGAGCCTCAATGAGTGCCTTTACAGCGGCCCTTCTATGCTGGAAGACCTGACAGCGCTATTACTGAAGTTTCGCACGAAGAGGTACAGCATACTAGCTGACGTAGAAAAGGCGTTCCTGCAGGTAGCACTTCAAGAGGATGATCGCGATGTCACAAGGTTCCTATGGATAAAGGACATCACCAGAGATGCTATAGATGATAACATACTGTATCTGAGGTTCCGTAGAGTCGCCTTTGGTATTGTCGCAAGCCCCTTCCTGCTCCAGGCCACAATCCGGCATCATATATGTCAGACAAACAAGGCTCTGCTGAAGCCTGTTGCAGATAAGTGTTATGTGGATAACCTAGTGACTGGGGCCGACACTCTGCAGGAGGCTGAGGAGATATACAACCAAACTAGGATCGTATTTAAGCAACTGTCCATGAACATGAGGGACTGGATTTCAAACGACCAGAGCTTCATGGACATGATACCGGAAGACCTACGATCAGTCAACCGTGACCACGTCAAGGTGTTGGGACTAATATGGAAGGTCCAGGAAGATAAACTTAAATTGAACTTGACGGAGAGCCACTTTAGCACACAGCCTCCAGTGGATACGAAGAGGAAAGTACTCCGGGCTTTGGCACGTGTCTATGACCCTTGCGGGTTTGTATGTCCGCTCGTACTCTCGATGAAGCTTATTTTTCAAAACATATTGTCATGAGCTGGATTCGTGGATTATCGTTGGAAGGAAACAATTGGCAAAGTTGGTGACAATACTATAATATAAAATCGTAAATAAAAGCGGACACAAAAATAACATTTAACTCAATAGAATAAGGTTGAGCCAGAATGCCCAACAAAATAACAACAATCAATGCAAGGCAAAATAATTATAAAGAGCTTAAAATGAATTCAAAACCAAATAAAAACAGTAAACAATTTTAAAGAAAGCGCTTAACAAAAATAAACAACTAAAGTGTAAACAAAAAAACACGAATTTATTTAAACCGTACAAAATCGCACAACATAAAACCCGATTAGCGTAATCGTCTGCGTACAATAAAACCAGCAAAACTAAATAAAAGTAAACAAACAGAAGATAAAAAAAAAGGAAAAAGAAGGTCGTGGATGAGCCGGGGTTTGAACTCGGAGACCGCGCCTTGCAGCCGACCGTCTAGGCCGCTAGGCCAAACGCCCATACAGCGACGTGACGAAAAAATGCCATACGTATCGCTAGGCAGACTTAGTCCGTCAGTTTCTTTATTTATGCAGTGCCGTCGTGTACCCAAACTCCATGCATCGAAAAGGGCGTTCCAAAAAGCTGTGGACAAAAGGTCGTACGATAAGGACCCCTCTGACACCATCGGTTCGAATTGCAAAGTATTGGCCCCCAGAATCCAGACCAACAACATTACTATAAACACTTACCCCGTGACTCACAGCACTCACATACACCACAACAACTATTTAGCTGTACGCTCGCTCAATGTCCGAAAAACCAATTAATAATGACCGTAAACGTGTTCAACTTCACCAGCGGTGAATTATCCCGTCACTCGCAATCTCGCACTGTCACTGCGCACAATCACCTCCGGTCGGCGCATATTTTACCGCCACCCTCAACTTTATGATAAAAAATATAAAAACGTTTAGAGGTGTGACTGTGTTCTACGAGTATAAACATATTATCTGAAACAGTCTCTGCATTACATATCCCCTCTCCTCCAGAGAATCCAACCGGATTCAGATCATGCGTTTCAAGTCACTCGAATGCCACTTGCCCAAATCTTTGCCTCTAAGATTTCGCAGTTGGTAGATATCCTCAGAAATCTTTTTATCTACTATAGCTTTTTCAAATTTGGGCGCTAGCTTCGACATAAAATTCTTGTTGGCACTGGATAAATGCTTAGTGCGCTTCCACACAAGGTCTCCTTCTTTATATGCACACGTGCGGCGCCTAAGGTTATACCTTTTACCGTTTTCGTCGTGAGATAACCTCATTCTTTCGCAAACATCCTTGTAAACCTCCCGACGAAGGTTAATAGCCCTTTCAAACCTCTCTTCGTTCACTGTCAGTGGGTCCCCGTGTTCGAAGGTATATGGCTTTATACCTCGGATAGCTGTTTCTCTGCCAAAGAGCAAAAACGAGGGAGTTCTCCCGGTCACCTCATGAACGGACGTCCTAATTGCATGTCCAATATAGGGTATATGCTTATCCCACTCTCTGTGGTCGTTCTCCACATACGATGCTATTGCTGTTCCAAGCACCTTGTTCACGCGTTCGGTGGGGTTCGCCTGTGGATGGTAATATGGCGTATACCACGGTTTTACTCCGTAGTTAGATAGTAGATCCTTGAATTGTCCGGATATAAATTGTTTTCCATTGTCGCATACTATCGCCTCCGGAGTACCATACATCAGGAATATCTGTTCCTCCACAATCCGAGTTATAGCTGACGCTTTTCCGTTTCGTAACGGAAAAAGAAGACAAAACTTGCTAAACCAGCACGAAATTACCAGCAGCATAGTGTTACCCTGTTTTGACTTAGGGAAGGGCCCCATCAGGTCCATGGAGATTATTTGAAAAGGTTCTGATACCTGCCTCTGTCTTCCCATCAGTCCAGTAGGCTTCGATTGTGAAGGTTTGTATTTGGCACACACTTCACATTTCCTTACGTAACTCTTTACGTCTTGAATTAATGTAGGCCAGAAGTACTGTTGTCTGACGCGATTAACTGACTTTTTAACCCCAAAATGGCCTGCGGTGGGGTCGTCATGACATTCTCTTAATATTTGGTCTCGCAGCTTTTCTGGTACTACTAGTTTCCAGCTATCGTTGTCATTTGGAAATTGCTTGAGCCTAAGATGCCTCCATAACCGCCCTTGGCTTATCTCCCAACCCGGCTCATTTTTCCCTGCAGCTACTTTTTCTTCCTCCAATCTGTACCATTCATCTTTATCTTCTGCTTTAATTTCTAGCAAATCGATTTCTTCAACCACGGCTCTCGATAATGCGTCCGGCACTGTGTTATATTTCCCTTTTCGGTGCACTATTTCGTAGTCGAATTGCTGCAATCGCATTGCCCATCTTGCTAGTCGCCCATGTGGATCCTTATTGCGGTGTAGCCATTGCAGGGCACTGTGGTCCGAAATTACCTTAAAATGGCTCCCCTCAATGTAAGGTCGAAACTGTTCAACTGCATGCAGCACACTGAGTAGTTCGCGTTCGGACGCCGAGTACTTACATTCTCTCTCTGTGAGCTTCCTACTCGTGTAAGCCACCGGTGCTTCCATGCCATCTATTTCCTGAATTAAGACTCCACCCGTGCCTCTGTTCGAGGCATCACATTGAACGGAAAAGGGTTTAGTGAAGTCAGGAACTCTCATCACTGGCGTGGAGGTGAGAGCCGTTTTTAGGTTAATAAAAGCTTGTTGAGAATCTTCATTCCACACGATCCTTTTGCCTTTTTTACCCCCCTTAGTCAAATCGTGTAAAGGTGCAGCTACAATGGCAAAATTTTGGACAAAACGACGGTACCAGCTCGCTAAGCCAATGAATCGTTTCAACTCTGTGTATGTGCTAGGCCGAGGGTAGTCTAATATGGCCTTCACCTTGTCCGGATCTGTCCGCAGTCCATCCTTGTCCACAATGTACCCCAAATATTTCAAAGATGGACGCGCAAAGACGCATTTATCAGGATTTATAGTTAGTCCCGCTTCCTTTAACTGATCCTTCACAAAGGTTAACGACGTCAAGTGGTCTTCAAAGGTATCATTACAAATTACGATATCATCTAAATATGTGAATACCTTCCCTTCGTACTCCGGAGGGAACAAGCGATCCATTAAACGTTGTTGTGTCTGGGAGGCATTATTTAGTCCAAACGGCATGACCCTGAATTGAAAAAGGCCCATTCCTGGAAGACCGAATGCTGTTTTTTCTTTACTTGTCTCCTCCAGTGGTATCTGCCAGAAAGCCGAACGCAGATCGATCGTTGATAGGAACTGCGCATTCTTCAGACTATCCAAAATTGTCGTGACTCTTGGAAGAGGATAAGAATCCTTTACGGTCAGCTTGTTCAACTGACGACTATCCAAACATAAGCGATTCTTTCCCGATGCTTTCTTCACTAGTAAAACTGGTGATCGCCAAGAGCTGCACGACGGCTCTATCACCCCACTCTCAAGCATGTCTTGAATTTCTTTTTCTAACTCCCTCATTATCTTCGGTGCAAAGGGATATTGTCTCTGACTAGTTGGCAAGTGGCTACCTGTGTCAATCCTATGCTCGATTAAAGAGGTCCGTCCCAAACCCTTGCCTATTTCCGCACCCATAATTTCTAATAGTTGGTTCAACCGGTCGCTTTGATCCTTAGTTAGCTCCTCGCGCGAGATTACTGGATGTGCCACACTGACTTCGGCTAGGTTATATGACAAACTTTCAACTCCAACTGATAGATCGAATGACTCAAAGAAATTCATCCCTAATATGATTTCGTGCTTCAGCCGGTCCATTACGAAAAACGGAACTACCTTATACATGCCTTTAAATTGTATGGGTAAGTCCACAATCGTGTCGATTGAGTGGAAAGTGCCATCAGCAGTAGATACCCTTTCGCAATTCACCTTGTGTACTGTTAACCCTATACTCGTCATTTTCCTGCTGAAATCCTGAGAGATCACTGATATCGTGGCTCCTGAATCGAGCAAACCTACGAAGGTTTGATTTAAGATTTTTATATCTGCATAGAATCGTTTATCCTTATTGTCCCGGTGTATGTTGCAAATTTCCCCAGTGGCAAAATATTTTGAAACTGTACTCAACCATTGCTGCCAATCATCAGACGCTACGCCGTCTAGTTTTTCGGGGTCTGATCGGCAGACATCGACTCCGAGTGATCGTTTCCCTCCATAGTTTTATTACACGTGCATTTTTGAACGGTGTTTCCGAAACGCCCACATTTATAGCAAAAAAGCCTTTGTTTCGGCAAGTTGCAATCTCTAAATCGGTGTCCTGGGCTTCTGCAATTCCAGCATCTAGACTGAGAGGGCAAATTAATATTTCCGATGGCTACAACATCATTATGACCGTATCGCGAGGACAATCCCGCGCCTTGATATGCCAGATCCCGTTCTAAGGAGTGACCAGTTAGCGTGGGTTCCCTGAAACTCTCACAACTTAACTTGGTATGTTCAATCATCCTCATTACCGATGTAAATTCCGCGACTGTATTGAACGTATCTCGACACACTTCCTTCTGAAAATAAGGTTGCACGTTCTTCCTTAATATGACCAATTTCTGGAGTTCTGTAAGTGGTACTGGCAATCGATTAAACATATTCTGCATGATGGACACATATATGACGATGCTCTCCTGTTTACTCTGTGTTCTCCCCTTAATTTCCTCCATGAGCTCGTCCTGGTAGTTGGGTTTTTGAAACGTATCTACGAGGAGCTTCACTAACTCTGACCAATTTGATACGGCATTCTTGTTGGCTCTGTACCAAATGAGTGCTTCTTCTTCAAAGAAATCTATAGCATAACGAAATAAATCGTCATCATCAGCATTTCGTGCTTCTTTGAGCTCATCGATCCGCTCAAGAAAGGCGTTGATGCTCATTGAACCACCGCCACTAAATTTAACTCCCCAGTCTTTGATTGGAACTAATTTCCGTTTATAAAGGTCTTGATCTATCGTAGATGATCTCTGTAGACCCCGAGTCTGAATTTGATCTCTTGGGACTGCACCTTGCATATTCCATCGAAGTTCCCTCTGATTAGCCTCTATCTCTGTCTCCGTAGGTCTACTTAGAACCGGACGCCCATTTAACGAGTCCCTTTCTCCAGATGGTGACTCCGGGGATATATACACCTGTGAATTTTGCTCTTGTTTCTGTGCACCCTTATTCACCATGTGCACCATTGTTTATGGCTAAGTGCTCTATTATCTTGGCAGCCTCATCTCCCAGCGACTGATGCAGAGCCAATTTGTCCTCTTCTGATATAGTGTCATCGAGGTCACTGTCCTCTTGGCCTATCGCCTTTAAAGATGATATGGCCTCCTCGATGTCTTTAAGCAATGCCAAATGGCTGGCAGTATCAGCCTGTTCCGTAGGTACGATGAGCTTAGTGTGATTTTCCAGGTGTGTCAGTCGGGTGTTTATTCGCCTGATCAAGGAAATATCTGGATTGTGGGAAACCTCCGCTATGAGTGTACCAAGAATAGCAAACTTGTTTCTGCATAACCTTATTTCACTGCCCGGCCTTTCGATGCACGCAATAGGGACTTTCAGACCGATAGAAGATTGCCCGGAGGCTTCCCGCCTAAACATTTCGCGTAAGAACTTCCGCATTGTTGCCACGTTTTGGCATTCGTACACGCCTCGGCATGCCAATTCAAATTCCAGCTCATCCTTGTGTAAGGCATTAACATCCATGGTTACCTACCAATAGTACTAATTACTCGAAACTACGGAAATATAATTTATTCAACAAAATAACGTGTCGTCTTACTGACTAAAGTAATCTTTACTGCCAATCTCTGCCCAAAAGTTTCACTAATCCAATGAATTACCCGTTGGGCGCCAATGTCATGAGCTGGATTCGTGGATTATCGTTGGAAGGAAACAATTGGCAAAGTTGGTGACAATACTATAATATAAAATCGTAAATAAAAGCGGACACAAAAATAACATTTAACTCAATAGAATAAGGTTGAGCCAGAATGCCCAACAAAATAACAACAATCAATGCAAGGCAAAATAATTATAAAGAGCTTAAAATGAATTCAAAACCAAATAAAAACAGTAAACAATTTTAAAGAAAGCGCTTAACAAAAATAAACAACTAAAGTGTAAACAAAAAAACACGAATTTATTTAAACCGTACAAAATCGCACAACATAAAACCCGATTAGCGTAATCGTCTGCGTACAATAAAACCAGCAAAACTAAATAAAAGTAAACAAACAGAAGATAAAAAAAAAGGAAAAAGAAGGTCGTGGATGAGCCGGGGTTTGAACTCGGAGACCGCGCCTTGCAGCCGACCGTCTAGGCCGCTAGGCCAAACGCCCATACAGCGACGTGACGAAAAAATGCCATACGTATCGCTAGGCAGACTTAGTCCGTCAGTTTCTTTATTTATGCAGTGCCGTCGTGTACCCAAACTCCATGCATCGAAAAGGGCGTTCCAAAAAGCTGTGGACAAAAGGTCGTACGATAAGGACCCCTCTGACACCATCGGTTCGAATTGCAAAGTATTGGCCCCCAGAATCCAGACCAACAACATTACTATAAACACTTACCCCGTGACTCACAGCACTCACATACACCACAACAACTATTTAGCTGTACGCTCGCTCAATGTCCGAAAAACCAATTAATAATGACCGTAAACGTGTTCAACTTCACCAGCGGTGAATTATCCCGTCACTCGCAATCTCGCACTGTCACTGCGCACAATCACCTCCGGTCGGCGCATATTTTACCGCCACCCTCAACTTTATGATAAAAAATATTAAAACGTTTAGAGGTGTGACTGTGTTCTACGAGTATAAACATATTATCTGAAACAGTCTCTGCATTACAATATGTGAAAAGAAATATAAATGGGACGCGGAGCTGACCCCGGACATAGCCTTGTCTGTCAAGAGCGTTTTGGAAGGCCTTAAGATTATTGAGGAAGTTGAGATACCCCGGTACATAGAATCAGACACATCTGAGAGTGGTGTGAAGTACCATCTGCACTGCTTCACAGACGCAGCAAAAGACGCATATGCTGCAGTCGTATACCTCAAACTCATAAGAGAAGGACAAGCTCAAACAATTTCCTTTATAATGGCAAAATCGCATGTGTCTCAAGCCAAGGACAAGGATGATTTGAAAATACCTAAACTAGAGCTTCTTGGATTTTTGATCGGCAGCAGACTCCTGAAATACGTAAAAAGACACCTTGAGCTTGACATAGATAAGGAGTATCTGTGGTCGGACAGCTTGGTAGTACTCAGTTGGATGAGATCGAACAAATTGCTCCCACCCTTCGTCGCTAATAGAGTAAATGAGATCAAACGTGATCACCCGAACACTGAAATGCTCTACGTCCACACAAAGTCAAACCCTGCTGATATTGCTACTCGTCCAGAGTTATTCCAGGAAAAGATGAAACTTTGGTTCAACGGACCCGATTTCCTCGTCGAAGATGAATCCAACTGGCCATCAAACAGACTTTATGAGGCACATCAAAACCTTCTTTCAGTTGGGGAGGTCCCGGGTAACGACCCAGGTGATCCAACTCAGGAGATACCCACCAATGGTGATTTGGGTGAGAGTCAATCACTGGAGCCGGAGAATAATTGCTGTGACCCCAACGAAGATGAGCCTATGGAGATTCAAGAGTCAAGTATGCCCATGGAGGACGAGGAGTATCCTACTGACGGACCAATGGAACTTGACAATCCTGGCGATCACATCCAGGAACGAAGCAATCAGCAGCAAGTTAGCATGGCCAAGACCGTGACTGAGTTAAAAGCATTACAGAAAGATCACTTCCAAGAAGAACTGGAAGGGAAGAGAACACATCTAGCAAGAAATCTGGACCTCTTTATTGACGTGGATGGTGTGTTAAGGTGCCGGGGACGTATGGCAAACACAACCTGGAGCTATGATATGAAGTATCCAATACTGCTGCCAAAGACCTCAGAGTTCACAGAGAAGATAATAAGAGAAACTCATGAGAGCAATTATCATGTTGGAGCTCCACATACATTGAGTATTATCAGGGAACGATATTGGATACCCCAAGGAAAAGCCCAGGTTCTGAAGGTGATAAGGAGATGCTCGCAGTGTATCAAACATGGCGGAGGCCCATATCGGTTACCATCTGCACCGGCGTTACCACCAGAACGAGTGAATTATAGCAGACCCTATACATACACGGGACTCGACTATCTGGGCCCGCTTTACGTAAGCACTCCAAGTGGTAAGGAGAAGAGATGGATAGCGTTATTCACATGTTTGACGGTAAGAGCGTTGCACCTTGAGATCGTGAAAGACCTGTCGGCTGAAGAATGTCTCCTAGCCTTACGGAGATTTGCAGCGACTAGAAACAAACCACAAAGATTATACTCGGACAACGCCACGTGTTTCAAGTTGGTTTCTGAGGTGGTGCAGAATCCGTATTGCATCAAGAACGATATCCAATGGAAGTTTATACCTCAGTTAGCTCCGTGGCACGGAGGGTATTATGAACGTCTTGTAGCTCTGGTGAAGCACTGCTTAAAACGAACCCTCGAGAAGCACCTCCTTAATGATACCAGACTATTGACAGTGGTGAAAGAGGTGGAGGCAGTGCTCAATTCAAGACCGCTGGCGAGAGTCGGCACTGAGGTGGAACATGTCTTATGTCCGGCAGATTTCTTGAGTATGGGACAATGTTTAACATTCAGACCCTCTGCCGCTGAAGTTCCTGTGGACAGTACGACTACGAAGCGCGACTTCATAGAGAGCTGGAAGAGAGGTCACAAGATTTTAGAGCAGTTCAAAAGAATGTTTATTGGACAATACCTCGCGAGTCTCAGAGAAAGGTACAACCATGCACCTAAGCAGCCCAGAGTCATGTCTCACCAGAAGCCACAAGTAGGTGACATTGTCCAGATTAAATCTGATCTGACAAACAGGAACTTGTGGAAAGTTGGCAAAATCGGCGATTTAATTAAAGGAAGAGACGGAGAGTGTAGGGTTGCAAGAATCAAGGTGGGCGATTCTACATTGACGCGTTCCATTGGTCATCTCTACCCCTTGGAGATAGATGACGAGACGTCTGAGGTAGAATCGGTAGCGAGGAACGTGGCTGAGACGGCGGACATGGACGTACCTGACGCAAATGTTCATGAGGCGCTGGGTGAGCAAGTTGACGCCGACATGGAATCCCCTGCTGACTGTGAAGCGACAAGTCCTTATGAAGCCCCACTACCGGAAGAACAGCACGAAGAGAGAGGCGAGAGAAAGAGCATGAGAGTCGCAGCCATTCGTGCCAGGGATATAATCCTGGAGTGGACGCGACACCTACTCGCCCTGCTGCATTAACCTTCTTCGCTGTTGGGAGTGTCGCGCCGAGCGCGACTCGGACCGGAAAGAGTCAGGTAATTGTTGCATTCTGTCATGTGGCAACACTGGCAGTCGGGATGACAGTTCTAATGGCGAGAGGTGGTGCCACCGGCAGAGCGCGGCGCCATCTTGTGAGAAGGTATGAGCACGGACCGTGAAGGCGATGGGCCGCGCAGGAAAGCTGCGCGCGTGTCTTCACGAGGTAAACTAGAGACGATCCTGGTAAGTGCTCATGCATGATTTGTATAATATAATCGACATTTCAAGCTACATGAGAGTGGAACAGGGGATTAACCAACGGTCGCTGGTTAATGTAGTTTCACGTAGTCCAATCTCGAGGTGTATGTACCTCTGAAAGACAAGGGATTTGGACAGGGAATGCCCGGTCCGGCTTCCCAGGAGTGTGTGTTGAAGCCACACTGGCAAGGCATGTAGTACGGTCGATTATGAGTTGGAGTAACAGGGCCAGGTCTAGGGGGCAGGCATATGGAGGACCTCGTGGGGGCAACGCCCCCACGTCCAGCTGGTGCGTAGGGCACCAGGGTACTGACAGGCAGTACCTGCGCTGGAGGCGTAATCGGCCGTACGGTGGGTCACTCTGGATTGGCCAGTAGACCAGACCCTCAGATATAATATATGCATGTATACGTGTACGGTAGCAACCTATATGTCTTTGGCAGCGAAGACGGAGGTGGTCCCCTCCTTCTACTCTCATGTGCAGCCATATATTGTGTATAATAGTTAATACTTTGTGGCCCCTAGCGAGTATATACCCATAGAATTCAGGCAAGTGTTACACACACAAAGACTTGGGTATAGAGGGCGCCACAGCATTTATGGTTCTTGTAAGCATCGATTGTCATTCACCCGCTCACTTGTTTTCGGATTTTAAGACGGTAACCTAAATTGCAAAATCAAAGCCTACTTCGCCTTGGCAACTTAAATTCAGACAGCTTAATCTTTCATATTCATAGTATCCCTTTTGTTGATGAAATAGGTAATATTTTTATTTTTATAATTATATCGTTCACTAATCCCTGAAATAAATTCCAAGAATTCTAGTCTGATTTAACAGTACCTACACTGGTTGCAAAAAATATTAATGGGTTTTTCAGAATTCTGAAGAAATTAAGATATAAACCGACATTCATTTGGGTCAAAAGGTCGTCCTCGTTAGGATGAAATAGCTTGGATTCCCGCATTATGGATCTTTGGTTACCGTAAAAAGTCGGTAATTATCATGAGTCAGCGTTGGCGAGACAACTTTAACAATTAGAATGATTTAATGATCGTCTCAACTCGGTTATTAAATATCTACTCCGTTTTGCCGGAACAATCGCGTGTACCTAAACTTAATAAAGGCTTTTGATTTAAGTTGTATGTAAGCGGGTGTTAAAGTTACAAACCCAGGGGTTGAATGTGTATAATAACTTTAACAAAGCCGACGTTCATTTTCTGATTCAACACTTACTGAAACTTGAAACATGATATATTAAATTCGTTTAAAATAAAACCAAAAACTTCAGCTGAAACTCAAATTTCAATGTCTTTTTATAATTAAATAATTATAGTGTAATAATAAACCACTCAACCACAATATAAATTGCAGTGAAATCAGTGAAATCATCAACATCATGCATCAACAACAAAACCAAAGCTGAATGGATGTTTTCAACATTGTGTAAACCAGGTAGATCGGAAACGCTTTTTTAAAATAATACAGGCCATCGTCGCTACGTTGCAGCGTGGACGCTAACACGATAACATTTCCAATACATTGGTGGCATTGTGTGCACTGGAACAAATGTTTTTATTCTCCTGATGTATTTGTACTGTCAGTACCATATGTAGGTATACATTCTACATGGTTCTAGGACCTTACTGCTTAGAAATAAGATCGAAAAGTGTACATTATAGTGTGTCATTATTTTAGTTAAACTACTGTGGTGCATATTGTATCAATCACTTTGCTTCTGGAATGGCTTATGTACAATTAAATCCAGGTCACATTTGAGACTACGTGTCAAGTTCGACAAGGTCTAATTACAATTGGCATGAATTTTATTTCCTACCAGGGCTCGGATTATTCATCGCACGGTAAGACGAACGAAAACTATGGAGTCAATATTATCATTAAGACTTTACTCATGTTCATACTCATACTCATTCATTTAATTAATGCCAAAAGTTGATTAAATTATAAACGAAAAAGTTAATTGCCACACCATGTTTATTACATTTTGTAACATTAAGGAAGCTCCTAGTTTGTTATATCCATAGATAGATATAGCATGCAGCTAGAGGAATGGTTGTTTCAAATTTTTGAAAAGGTATAGTGTGTGTTTACCAACTGAGCCAGTGGTTCAATGCAAACGGTTTAGCCCTCAACAAAAGACCTCCTGCATGAAGTTCAGACTTAATGGCCACATGTCCCAATCGTTGAGGGTACACTCCGTTGATGACACAGTCGAACAGGTGACGGAAACTAAGCTTTTGGGCTTCTCCGTAGATAGTGGGCTGCGGTGGGACGCGCACATAGACTAGCTGTGCGCAAAGCTGGGCAGTGTGTAAACAGGTAGTGCAGGAATAAACCAAGAAAAGCTTACAAACACATACATCCACATTATTTGACAATTACACACTCAAATACAAATACATACTTCCATAAATAAGTATATAAGTATAGTATAAATACATAGATACATACAAACGTTAATACAATGATATAAATAAAATATGTTACAAGACATCAAGGCAACTAAAGGCGACAAGTATCTGATATTGTTAGAACTGATTTTTGAAAATTTTAATAAATTTTGCACGTCTTAAATGTAACGGCAAAGCATTCCACAGCCGAACCAGCGAGAAGATGGTTTTGTGAACATCCGATGGAGTTGAGGTAATTAAAACGCTCTTTGAGATACGGAGGAGTTGAGAGAACAAAAAGAATACTGTAAAGCAACGATATAATGTGAGAATCCCGACGGAGACGAACTGGAAGCCACTTGAGCTGAGAACGAAAGGAGGAAACGTGGCCATACTTGCGCAGGCCAAATATGAACCTAATCGAAAGATTTTGAAGGCGCTCAAGCTTATTCAGCTGGTCCTCAGTAAGGTCTAGATAGCAACTAATATAAATAAATCCGCACAGCATCTGGTTCGCATAATAATTGTGTGAATTCTTGGCACTGCCGTTCGTCACCCGAGTCATGACCTGGTACAGAAAGCAGTCGTTTTATGTATGTACATAAATAAAGATCATTTATTTCAGTCTCATAGAATCCATAAGTACAGTTGAGCTTGTGACGTTCAATATTTAATTTTGCACCAAACTGTATTCGTTCTTAGTTTTGTTCCTGTATCACAAATGTACTTTTAACTTAGTATCACAGTTTCTGTATTTACGTATATTCACTATCTGAAATAAAAGTTGCGTTCGGTATGTCAAGTTGACAGTGACACTGACACACAGTTTGGCGACGCGTTCACACGATGCAATCAGCCATGCCACTCTGGCGTCGGATTTGGAATAATTTTAAGATATATTATGTTTAGCGTAGGTATTTGTTTTGTGTTGCCTTCCAGGAGGTAACTCATGTAAAGGTTCCGACGGAAGACCAGCGCTGGCCTTCTAGGTTAGCACCATGCTGAGTCGGGGCCTTATCGTGGACCGTGCTATTTTTACGTTCTGTGTTTTGTTTTTTACACCCATTGTTTTGTCCACGAATAAATGTTTTCTTTCTTTCTTTCTTTCAACTATCACCATATTATAGAATGGAAGGAAGAGGAGAGAATGAACTAGCGCAATTTTAGTGGCGAATGGCAAAAAGTTACGATGTTGACGAAGGTAACCTACCTACCAAAGCAAACATCCTCCTACTGACCTCGCTTACCCGCAGGTCGATCACGTAACGCATTGTACGAACGTCGGACAGGTCGTCAAAACTGACAGTTAAATTGTACCGACGCGCGTTCGGAACGTTACGTGATTACCCCTCTGAGGTACCCAAGACATAGTGCGGTCAGTTATAACACCAAAGTTCCTGACCTGGTGCGAAAATGGGATTTGGACTCCGATAAACATTACAGCCGAGCCGGTAAGTTAGTGTGTTTTAGCAGGGTTAACCTTTAGCCCATACCGTTCACTCGATCGAAATACTGTCCAAGTCCTTGTTCATGGTATAAATAACCTGTGGTAAATCAGCAATAGTCCCTTGAGAGTAAATTTGAAGATCGTCGGCATAAAGGTGATAAGATGAAAAAATGCTGAATAATGAATGTAATTATAATACAATGATGTGATGACGTATAACGATGTGAGTAATAAAATTTTACTGTAATTTACTTAACTTTACTGTATTGTCCATTCCAAATTAATAATTGTAAAATGAGTAGGTATATAATCGATCATTGAATGAATGAAAACATTTATTTCGAATACCAATCAATCCGTCCAACTTTGTCGTATGATCAAAATATACGGCGGTGTATGTACAACGCCATCCAGTTCAGCTAGCAAAATATTTGGTAAGAAATTAGTAATTCGAATCTGGGGACCGATTTTTGACTTTCGAGCGCTCTCTTTCACGCGAAAACTGACAAAAATAATGAAATGCTATTTTAAAATAGCAATAGTCAATTGAAAAACGAGTGGTATTGACCACTTGTGTTCAATTATATCGGTAGAAAGTAAGTAATTGCAATTTTGACACTACAATCGTATTTACTTCTATTTAATTTTCGAGCGCTCGAAAGTCAAAAATCGGTCCCCTGAACGTCTAATAGATTTCATTTATTTTTCTGCGTTAAAACATAGCTAGTAAACATAATTATGGAAGATCGCCTCAGTACCCAACACCGACCCAATATTTGGCACATACAATTTTTAATTTATAGCAATAATAGTAAGAACGGTGTGTCCATTATTAGAATTAAGGTGTCACACATTAGGACGCTTTACCTTAGATAGGCAACAATTTTATACGCAGTTAACTACAGGTATTCTTAATTAACTCAAAATACAATGCAGTGCGACAATTTCTCATGGCGACAACGTTAGTTCCTCTTAACAGTAAGTATTTCAAAGCCCCACCCGGGAAAATAAATTTTCCTCTCCTGTATTCTTACAAAAAATAGCTTGAATTTATGTTCAACTCTCTCGAGATAGGTATTTAATTCGTTTGCAAGGTAATTGTTGTATACGGATCTATAGTTGTAACGGTACGGTGCCGCGATCCCTACATAAGCTAACCTTCAAGTCTAATAAAGCAGTGTGTAAACGACCGCCTTTGGTTTCACTTGTTCCCTGTCACATACCTAACAGTGGCGACGAATCTACCCGCGTCCGAAAAAATAAAAGCTTATAATGGCTCATTTCGGTTTATTAACAAGTTTTGATCATAATACGGGAACGTGGCAGGTGTATAAAAATCGGTTGTCGCAGTGGTTTATTGCAAACGATATAACCCAAGATAAGGACACCGCGGGAACGAAGCGGCGAGCGATTTTGCTGAGCGCACTCGGCGAGGCTACCTACAAGTTGGCGGCAGACTTGGCCTTACCTAAGTTATTACATACAGTGCCGTATGACGACATTCTCGATCTTTTGGATGCACACTTTTGTCCGAAAATCTGTGTTTTTGGTGAAAGATTTAATTTCTATTCTGCTGTGCAAATGCAGGGTGAGAGTTACACGGAATGGGCGGCAAGGTTACGTGGCCTGTCGGGACATTGTGGGTTTGCAAACGTCGAGGAAGCATTACGGGACCGTTTTTTAATGGGAATGCTTCCCGGAGCGGAACGCGAGAAGTTGTTCGGTTTGGAACATAGCAGGCTAACCTTGGCGAAAGCTGTGGACCATGCCGAGAGCGCGCGGAGCGCGCGCGCAGGAGCGACCCAAGTCTCGGCGCAGCCCGAACAGCTGTTCAAGATCGCGACGAAGCCTAGTGCTAAAGTGAAGTGCGCGGTGTGTGGTTTTACAAATCATACTACGGAGCAGTGTCGGTTTGCTAATTACACTTGCCGGAAGTGTAACAAAAAAGGTCACTTAAATAGAATGTGTAAAAAAATCTATTTTGTACATAACGAGAGTGTCGGTGAGAACGGTGATGACGGTGAGTTGAACAATATTCGTACCATTAACGGAGAACCCATGACTGAATATATCGATGTCCAAGGGATTCAAATAAGGTTTCAAATTGATAGCGGCTCGGCGGTCACGGCGTTGTCAGAACAATTATATTTACAACATTTTAGACATGTGTCGTTATCACAGGCCAATAAACGGTTGCTAACGTACACCGGAGATCACATTTTATGCATTGGAGTCGCGCGATTAATGTTTAATTATTCAGGCAACAGTCATATGATTAATGTGTATATTATTCGTAATGGTGGGCCACCCATTGTAGGAAGGGACTTTATTGCTCAGTACAATTTGGAAATAGCACCTATTCATTTCTGTGAACCGTCAGATAATTTCTTAAATAAATTACAAAAACAATATCCCGCGGTATTTTCAGATGAGTTAGGAACTTTTAACAAATATAAGATTAAATTGTTCTTAAAAGATGGCTCAAAACCCATATTTTTTAAGGCTCGGCCCATGGCTTTTGCTTTGCGTGAAAAAGTAGATAGAGAATTGGAGCGATTGGAACGAGTAGGTATTTTAAAACCTGTTGAGTACTCGGAGTACGCGTCGCCGGTAGTGCCGGTGTTGAAGCGCGATGGCTCCATACGACTCTGCGCGGATTATTCTGTGTCAATTAACAAACAGCTGTTAGTGGAACAGTACCCATTACCCACCGCACACGAATTATTTACTAAATTACACGGCGGCCAGCAATTCAGTAAATTGGATTTATCTCAAGCGTACGCGCAATGTGTCCTAGACGATGAATCTCAAAAACTCACTTGTATCAATACGCACAGAGGGCTATTTTTATATAGAAGATTAGCCTACGGTTTATCCAGCGCGCCTGGAGCCTTCCAGCGCGTTATGGAGTGCGTACTGGCAGGTATGGAAGGGGTTTTATGCATGTTAGACGACGTGTTAGTGACAGGATCCAATAGGGAGGAACATGTTTCGAGGTTACGGGCGGTACTCCAAAGACTTCAGGATGCCGGTCTTACACTACAAAAAGCCAAATGTGATTTTTTCAAGGATGAAATAGAATACTTAGGGTACACTATAAATAAAAACGGCTTGAAAAAATCACATAAAAAAGTTGAAGCAATTTTGGGTGCACCTACTCCTTCAGATGTAGCTAGCTTACAGTCATTTTTGGGCTTAGTAAATTACTATAGAAATTTTGTACCCGGTGCGTCATCCCTGCTCAGTCCTCTATATCAGTTGTTGCAAAAAGGAACTAAATGGACTTGGACTACTGAGCACGATGAAGCGTTTACGGCCATAAAAACTCACCTGAGTTCGGATAAAGTGTTAGCCCACTTTAATTTAAATGCGAAGGTCATTTTGACCGTGGACGCGTCCCCGAAAGGACTTGGCGCCATTTTATCACAGATTGACGCCGATGCCGTAGAACGACCAGTGTCATTTGCATCCCGTACATTAAATACCGCCGAGAAACGATATTCACAAATGCAAAAAGAAGCGACCGCGATCATATTTGGGGTACGACGATTCCACCAATACCTATACGGCCGATCGATTCCTTTTGTATTGCGTACTGACCATAAACCACTAATATCAATATTCGGTCCATATCGCGGAATTCCAGAGGTGTCAGCAAACAGGTTACAACGTTATGCTATGTTTCTAAGCGCGTATCTATACAATAGAGTACATACGTAGTGTTGATAACAGCGCTGACTACCTATCGCGCGCGAGTCTGCCCAACCCGGGTGAATCATGCGATTCATGCGCTGCGCCTGAGTTAGTTGACGATCGAGCTTCATACGTTAACTTTGTGATCGATGATACTTTGCCCGTTACGTGTGACGAGTTGCGCGAGGAATGTTTTAGGGACGTAACACTAAGTAAGGTGATAAAATATATCCAAGACGGCTGGCCTAGGAAGGTGTCGGATTCAGATGTGTACCCTTATTTTTTATGTAGAAATCAACTTTCAGTGGAAAATGGGTGTCTCATGCGGGGTCATAAGATAGTGATACCTACGAGACTACAGCCTCGAATATTAGCCGAACTCCATAAATCGCACTTGGGAATTGTAAAGTGCAAAGCAGAGGCAAGAAGTAGACTATGGTTCCCAGGCATAGATAAGGATATAGAAAAAACTATAGGGAATTGCTTTGTCTGCTCGCAACTCCGACAGTCACCTCCCCGTGCACCGTTAGCGGTGTGGCCTTATCCGCAACAAGCGTTTTATAGAATACATATAGATATTCTTGGCCCAATAAATAATAGGTCGTATTTGATTATTGTCGACGCCTATTCAAAATGGGTAGAAGTTTACTTAACGAGCAATACAACGTCACACGTAGTTATATCTAAATTGTATGACTTCATGGCAAGATTTGGTCTTATGCACACGTTGGTCAGTGATAACGGTACTTGTTTCGTGTCGAGCGAGTTTGAACGTTTTTGCATGGTAAACGGGATCGTCCACATGACGTCACCCGCTTATCATCAGGCCAGTAATGGACAGGCGGAAAGCTTCGTGAAAGTGGTGAAGAAAGGCATTCGGGCTTCTTTGTTGAGTACTAGTAGTACAAAACAAGTTGATCAAAATTTGTCAAAATATTTGTTTGACTATAGGAACTCTGTTCACTCCACTACGGGCGTTTCGCCTGCCGAGCTGGTGTTTGGTCGTAAACTACGCTCGCGCTTGGATTTGCTCGTGCCCGCCGCCGCTGCTACCGCGTCGGCGTCCTCGCCTGACACTCTCGCTAAGGTAAATCTTAAGCAGTGTTCGCAGACTAGGGCATATGGTGGCACAAATAAACAATGTTTTGTGACCGGTAATAAAGTCTTGTATAAGAAAACTGGAACAGTGGACAAATAGTGAAGAGGTTAGGCAGAACAGTTTATTTAGTGCAAGACAATTTAACTCTTATGAAATTTAAAAAACATAAAAATCAACTCGTAGCTTTTAGAGGGACAGAGACAAGCAACAACTACAGTGGCACTATAGACACAACCACGGCTGACGAGGCGACACTAAACGAGTTGGGCTCTTCTTCATCTAGGCTATGCACCGAGGAACTCGAGGCAGCACGGCCAGAACCGGCAGAGGAAGGCGTTGGCATGACAACAGCGATTACGACGTCTACTTCGCATGCGCCGCCACAGGCTTTGCACCCCGCGCCATCTGACGACGGTGACCATGATGAGTTCTTCGAAGCACGAGATCAGAGCCAAAGCACAGGAAGTGCGCAAGAAACGGAGATTCAAGCCGAGCCGGTTATCCCGAGTAGGACAGCTGGGGAAATGACGTTGCGGCCTATCCCTAGGGTTGATTATAAACCTTTTTTCTGTATTATGTAGTTTAGTTATATACTTGTTAGACTCATGGTATCGTAAGCTAGAAGGGGGAGATGTTGTATACGGATCTATAGTTGTAACGGTACGGTGCCGCGATCCCTACATAAGCTAACGTTCAAGTCTAATAAAGCAGTGTGTAAACGACCGCCTTTGGTTTCACTTGTTCCCTGTCACATACCTAACAGTAATGGATTTTAAGGAATACTTCAGCTGATTTAGCCTTGTGGCGGAAACCTGATAACCGTACGTACTGACGTGGTTGGTACACTTAATTTTCGATAATATACCACCTGTACCCTGATAACTTTACGGTTTTGCTCTATGAAAACACAACAATATATCGATATCAGCCATATTTTTACACCAAAAAATATGTTGGGTAATTTGACTAAATATTCATTAATAATCCACATAAATTTAATACCGATACGGTAAAAAATAATTAAAAGTAATCTTCATAAATTCAGTAAAAATTAGGCGAAAATGGTATAAACTTTCTTTACTTTATAATTGACTATGTCTATTGCAGGAAAACTAATGTAAAAGTAAACACTCATGCAAATTAATACGAACGTAATTTATTACGCAATGACATCGAAATTCTATTTATGCAAGGAAAAGAAAAATGAAAATACATTTTACACAATTAAAGATTGTTGTCGCGGTTGAGTTGTCATTAACATTATCAGAGAAAATTAATCAAATAAATCAACAGCCTGAAAAGTTACAACTTTGAACCAATTTTATCACTTTTTAATGGCCCTAAAAAAGGTTACATAGGATGTCCCCAAGTAATAGATTATAACCCTTTTGACGCACAGCACGCAAAGGTAAACAATACTAATATCCCCACTTCCCAACTGGTAACGAACCGCTCCGCCTGTTGTTCGTTATCGGTACGACCAGCTATGGGATAGCAGGACACGGATGCTTTTTAAATAATATGATGAGGGTAAGTAATGATAAGCGCGTGGAATGGTGGTATGACGTGAATGGTGATATGTAATGATGGTCCTAAAAGAATTAACCAAAAAATTAACTACGTTGGCAAACAAGAAGCCTTTCTAAATTTTGAAAATAAAAGTTGATCCGATAAAATAATCAGAGCCCGGCTATGCACGCTCGGCGCGATAGCGGGTAGTCACCCAGAATAAGAAGTGAGGGGGGGTCGAAGGTGCGAAGGGGAGCCTAATTACAGATCGAAAGATAGAGGCTAGACCTAACTCCTAATGTAGTACTAATCTGATCGCAAGGGTTCTCGACGAACTGCCCACACGTTGCCTGCGTGGCACAAATGCAGGGGCACAAATGCAGGATGTCCAGCACGATCTCGCTGTCTCAACCGGTTTCCACGCCTGGCGAAACAGACGCGTCCAAGCGTTTGTTTGTGTGTCGGTCCGATACTTGTCCGCCCGAAACTGGCGGCTAGCAACAGAATAAAACCCGTTAGCACAACACCACAACAACTACCAAGCCGGCAAATTAACGGGCCCTAATGATGTAAACAAACACTCACCCGAACTGTCCTCTAGTCCGGCACTACTAATGTCCAATGGTCGATCCAATTCAACATTCGCTGAGAAAAAATTACAGGCCTCCTGTTGCGCTGTGGCTGGAGCCTCCGGAACAATATACTAAGCAGAAATGTTCACAACAAAGTGAAGATAGGGCACTTGTACGCCTTTTTATTTAACGCAGCCCCATGAAAAATAAATATCCTAGCCAACTTAATATGAATGTTTTCCAGATCAAAACTCAAGTCAGAATGAAGTCTCTCCTAGTCTGTTTACCAAAATTGACAAGATTCGAGAAGAATAATCTACGCATTTCAAAATTTGAATAATTAAAAATAATAGCCGAAAAACCAGCTAGTCCCTCAACACGACGTGCAGCAAGGAGATTAGATACTGCTAAAAAATAATGAACAAAATAAGACACAGATAACGCAATAATAGCGAATGCAGGGAGTTATCACTGCAGATATCCCCCCACCAAAAGAAAACATGAATGACACAACCTAAATCCCATTCCAACCCTTCAAAAGGTTCCATGGACCAGCCTAGATAGGGAGTGAATGCCATAAATGTACGTGAACAGCAAAGTACCAACAATGAAACGACACTCTAACCTAACACTTGACTAACCCTAAAGACATCACACAAGTCCTATAAGTCGGCAATCGACTAGTAGTTCCACGTAGAATTACTAGACTAAAACCACCCGAGGTTATTTAAATATACAAATTAAATTCTAATTACCGAAAACCTAGAAGTGACTAACATACTATACAATCACTAACTTAACATCCCCACTGTGAGGACGTACACTGTCCGCATCCATAGGAGCGGCAGAAATCCACAATCCGATAAAAGGTCTAATCCGAGTAAAGCACTTAAGCAAGAGTCTCACCTATGCGATTGGCACACCACCACCAACTTACCACGCGCAAAGGGAGGAACAGGAGCGTCACACCGCAAACCTTGTTCGGTACAGCCAGCAAATAAATACCGACACTGCAAAGAGTGCGGTAATACAGGTTATCGAATCCCCGACGGGGTGATACCGACCAGTTGTCTAGCGTGAATGCTAAAGACAAGGGTATAAACGAAAAAACCAGGCAAGACTGTGGAAGCTTCACACGATGTCCTGTTACGTCATATCCAGGAAACACAAATCTTAACCTAACCTAAACACATAAGAAATTGGAATAATCATTCTAAATAGAACCTCACACTTATCGCCGTTTAGCAAACAAGCAGACGACACACGGTTATGACGAGTATAGTTACTCACGAAATCAAGTTACTAATCTAAAACAACGCATACCTAAAACTAACTCACAAATTGTTGGTACATTTGAACATGACTCGCTTCTAAACGCACGCGCCCTACTTGAACCAACGCCGCAAGCTAAGTCCGACTTTCGGCGAAATCACATGCCTAGAGTCTGACCCAAAAGGCCTACGACGTGTACAAACGTTGAACACGCGCCAAGGATTCACTGGTACATTAATTCAAAGGTTACACCACCCCTATCTAGCACATAAACGGCTTAAACCATAAACAAAATAGCCAAACCAAAACAAATAAACAGCCTAATACAACAATCACTGAGGGAAAAGGACGGACAAACGCGTCAATATGAATTTAGAAAAGGAAGACCCCCCAAAACCCCAAACAACAAATAAACAGCCTAATAGAACAATCAATAAGGGAAAAGGACGGACAAACGCGTCAATTTGAATTTAGAAAAGGAAGACCCCCCAAAACCCCAAACAACAAATAAACAGCCTAATAGAACAATCAATAAGGGAAAAGGACGGACAAACGCGTCAATTTGAATTTAGAAAAAGGAAGACCCCCCAAAATCCCAAAAACAAATAAACAGCCTAATAGAACAATCAATAAGGGAAAAGGACGGACAAACGCGTCAATATGAATTTAGAAAAGGAAGACCCCCCAACAACTGGAATCCCAAACGTCAATCACCCCAAAAAAACCACAAGAAGCCCAAAAAAATCTGGAACCCTCTAAAAACTAGGATCCCAAAAAAAGGTCAAGCAACACCCCAAAGAAAAAAAGAAAAGCAATAGGACCCCAAAACATCAAAGATCCCAGCAAAAAAAACTCCAAGAAACTGAGACTCAAAATCTTAAATATGACCAGCATAGAAAACTACCATCAAAGGTCTTAAAACCGCCTGACGACATAGGAAGGACTGACGTGACGCGCAACACCCTAGACTCGGATTCGCAAAAAATTCACGAACGCATGTCTCACCGGAGAAGGTAAGGTTCCACTTGGTAAGCGACTCATTCTTGATAGCCCCTGAAAAACGCGCAAAACCGCGGCATCGACAACGTAGGCTGAGTCCGACCTTCGATGACATTTCAAATCTAGGGTCTGACCCCTGGGCCTACGAAGCGAGCGGAAGAACCAGCGCCATTCGATCAAGAAGGAGGTATCGAAGAATTCAACATCATCACTACCAGGCGGATCCAACGTCCGAGCTTGCTGCGCCTTCAACTCCGAGGGAATACGGAGGGTATCACGGATGGAATCCTCGTTGTTTGCTCGCGACATCTTGCAGAAACTACAGTAAGCAAAGATCCAGAAACCTAGAACCTGGCAAGGCTAAGATGACGAAAGTCAACTCCAGAAAGAAAATCGACAGCAACCGACACCTATCAATAACAATTGACAGCGTTCGACAACAATAGCAATGAACAACAAACACTAACTATCTCCAAATATCTCCAAATGTCCCTAACTATCTCCCACTAGACATCTAAACATCTGATAGTACACCCGTCGTACCAGCAAAATGACACGAATGCCCGTCTGACTATCACATCAAAATCGATACAGTAAAATACTGAGTTCCCAGAAGCCTTAAACCGCACTACGTAATGGAGACCGCACGATTATAACTAACCTGTGCTATTTAAATTATAAACTACCAAACAGTGAAACATCTATGAATAAATTTTAAAATTAAGTATTTATTATGTCAAACCTGAAATAAATCCTCTATTATTATTGTTTAATAAGCCGGGAGCTTACAGAGAAAATAAAATAAAACAAAAAGAAAATGCAAAAAGATGACGTTTGTCGAGATGCGAACCGGCGACCTCTCGCACACAGTACCGACCCCTAAACCGCTAAGCCACGAAAGCAGATAAGTATCCGTGCAAAATCAAGCAACCTATCAAACTCGCGTACCGGTAACTAACAGACTAATAAATAAGAGTGTCACGCGAATAATTGTCGAAAATAAACCCTTTGGGCGCCACAACATCTGAAAGCGTCGATCGATAGCAACAAAAACAAAATACGACAAAATAAATATTGGATATGACGGGAAATACGTAACTATGTCTGACTTACCTTCAGGTGCCCTATGTACTACGGGTTCTAAAATAGGAGGAACTACGCTACGAAATCAATAACTCGGGATGTTTCGGTATGGAACAGGAATGAAAGGCAAAAGTTTAAACAATGCTCTTTTGGTTTTTTATACGTAACAGAATAACAGATTCACATAGAAGTTAAGCTCCAAGTCTCGTGGCAGGCGAAGGGTTAGATGACAAACTACGACGAGGGTTGACAAGCACGGGTAAAAGAAGGTACTGTTCGTTCACCAGAAAGCTAAAATCAAAAAATTAGTTAAAAGCGACCGTTTTCGGTCACCATCCCCACACAACAGAAAAAATAAAATAAAATTATGTCACACAATTTCACACAAGAACAGTTAAAGAGAAAAAAATCCAGGGTACTTACCAACTGCTTCAGGTGGCAATTTATTTTGTTCGGGCGCCAATTTATTTGCAGGAAAACTAATGTAAAAGTAAACACTCATGCAAATTAATACGAACGTAATTTATTACGCAATGACATCGAAATTCTATTTATGCAAGGAAAAGAAAAATGAAAATACATTTTACACAATTAAAGATTGTTGTCGCGGTTGAGTTGTCATTAACATTATCAGAGAAAATTAATCAAATAAATCAACAGCCTGAAAAGTTACAACTTTGAACCAATTTTATCACTTTTTAATGGCCCTAAAAAAGGTTACATAGGATGTCCCCAAGTAATAGATTATAACCCTTTTGACGCACAGCACGCAAAGGTAAACAATACTAATATCCCCACTTCCCAACTGGTAACGAACCGCTCCGCCTGTTGTTCGTTATCGGTACGACCAGCTATGGGATAGCAGGACACGGATGCTTTTTAAATAATATGATGAGGGTAAGTAATGATAAGCGCGTGGAATGGTGGTATGACGTGAATGGTGATATGTAATGATGGTCCTAAAAGAATTAACCAAAAAATTAACTACGTTGGCAAACAAGAAGCCTTTCTAAATTTTGAAAATAAAAGTTGATCCGATAAAATAATCAGAGCCCGGCTATGCACGCTCGGCGCGATAGCGGGTAGTCACCCAGAATAAGAAGTGAGGGGGGGTCGAAGGTGCGAAGGGGAGCCTAATTACAGATCGAAAGATAGAGGCTAGACCTAACTCCTAATGTAGTACTAATCTGATCGCAAGGGTTCGTAGCCGACGAAACTCGACGAACTGCCCACACGTTGCCTGCGTGGCACAAATGCAGGGGCACAAATGCAGGATGTCCAGCACGATCTCGCTGTCTCAACCGGTTTCCACGCCTGGCGAAACAGACGCGTCCAAGCGTTTGTTTGTGTGTCGGTCCGATACTTGTCCGCCCGAAACTGGCGGCTAGCAACAGAATAAAACCCGTTAGCACAACACCACAACAACTACCAAGCCGGCAAATTAACGGGCCCTAATGATGTAAACAAACACTCACCCGAACTGTCCTCTAGTCCGGCACTACTAATGTCCAATGGTCGATCCAATTCAACATTCGCTGAGAAAAAATTACAGGCCTCCTGTTGCGCTGTGGCTGGAGCCTCCGGAACAATATACTAAGCAGAAATGTTCACAACAAAGTGAAGATAGGGCACTTGTACGCCTTTTTATTTAACGCAGCCCCATGAAAAATAAATATCCTAGCCAACTTAATATGAATGTTTTCCAGATCAAAACTCAAGTCAGAATGAAGTCTCTCCTAGTCTGTTTACCAAAATTGACAAGATTCGAGAAGAATAATCTACGCATTTCAAAATTTGAATAATTAAAAATAATAGCCGAAAAACCAGCTAGTCCCTCAACACGACGTGCAGCAAGGAGATTAGATACTGCTAAAAAATAATGAACAAAATAAGACACAGATAACGCAATAATAGCGAATGCAGGGAGTTATCACTGCAGATTATACGTTCTTTGGGATACGCGCATAATCCACTTATTTTTGTTAATGAATAAACCTTTCTATAGGCCATATGAAATTCAATATTATCTCAAGGTCGTAAAATATTTAATTAAAATGCCGTTATTTCCTGATGCATATATTTTTGGATTCAGGTTTGTTTTTGTTTTTAAAAGGTCTTTATTTGTCATTAAAACAAGTACAATGTAAGAACACTATCACATAGACTTACACACGAAAAACTAAAATTAAAAGCTACTTTATACAGGCTAGTTTTCGCCTTTGAAAGCTGGTTGCAATGATAAAAAGATTCTGATTATTACATAAAGAAACTGATTACATATGTTATAAATATTAAGAAATATACCTAAGGGTATTTATTTAACGTGGCCCATTGTATTGGGTGCACTTTTTGCATTAAGACTTATTAATATAATTTTAAACAGAACACAAACTAAAATTAGGTATATCTATTTATATTAAGTAAATACATGATACCGCTTATTGCGGGTAACACAAAATATTGAACACACCAGTGCTTAGCCGTAGGCAACATGAATACCATTTAACTAAACTAGTTAATAGTAAGCAAGTGGATTCAGGTAGTAAGTCTCCAAATTTGTGCACTCGAACATGTTTTCATTATAAAAATACTGATACCATTTTTGCTTGCGGTTTAATTTTTTTTCCTAACTTCCGGTCCATAGAATTATTGATGTCAATAGTAAAAGTTGTTTAAAATAACATAATCTCCACTTATAATAAATCTCTAAATTAAAAAAAGAATCAGCCAGTTTGAAACTAAGCTTTGCGCGGTACGAATGTTCTCAGCATCCCATGAACGGAAAAATATGAAACATTTTATATAGGTACATTATTATTCTAGCTGCAACTTAGGATAGTTTTTATCCGACTACGACAATTAATTAATTTTCCGAAATATACGACTTCATTTAATTTTTCATTTATTTTTATTAAAATCAAACGTTGCTCCAACTGTCAGCTATAAGAAACGTCAAATTTTCGTCAAAATGGCGGAATTGCTTTGCCTTTCACTTATTAATAATTTAAATCCAGTCTACGATAGACCTTTACGATACACATGCCAAAAGTTAAACCATAAAAAAATATTCGATTGTGATATGAGAACTTATATGCGCAAATGTCGCATTATGGCGTATTTTCAAAAAATGTATTAACAAATTTGAACAATATAATTAACACGAATTTGTTTTTTTTGAATGGCAATGGCACGCGTTCTTTGCGCAATCTGCCAAAGTGCCTACGGCGCTACCACGAAAACCGACACTCGAAGTTCGTATAACTGCATCCCTGTCACTCGAGTATTGTTAGTGCGATAGAGAAAGAGATACCCGAATATTTTCGAATTCCGAAGTTCGTGGTTATAGATCAGAAATCGAAACTACACCCCGCAAGCCACGTCCGCTGCGCTATGTTTTCGTGGTTTTTAAACGTCAAACATGTTTTGCCAATCAAAACAAAAACCCTTTTTGTTTGCCGAACCTGACTGAAAACATGTTAGATGTTTAAAAACATGGAAAACATTGGTGCAGCGGACCCGGCTGTAGGTAGACACTAAATAAAATAATCATAATGTATTTTTCTCGAAAAAAGGATAATAGAGAAAAAATCAACGCAAGAGGTTAGGTATATGTATAGGTAATCACTAAGTTCCAAAGTTTTATGTTCTGGGGACCGATTTTTGACTTTCGAGCGCTCGAATCTTTCACTCGAAAACTGACAAAAATTACGAAATGCTCTTTTGAAATAGCGATAGAAAATTGAAAAGCGAGTGATATTGACCACTCGTATTCAATTCTATCGGTCGAAAGTTACTGCCTGCAATTTTACACAAAAATCGTATTTACTTTTATTTAATTTTCGAGCGCTCGAAAGTCAAAAATCGGCCCCCTGTCCCTTTTTCACAAAACGCACCTTCAAATGAAACGATTGTTTTTTACTATGACGCTCGAGGATCTTGACGTCACAGTCCCCGATCGTTTTCTCACTCTAACAAGCGACATTAAAACGGTTTTGAGATATTTGAATGGGATTTTCGTCATCTTCTATTTATCTATCTATACCTACATATAAATGCCCTGACTGACTCACCCACTCACTCATCAACGCATAGCCGAAACTACTGGGGCTAGAGAGTTGAAATTTACACCAGAACTACCTTTTACAACGTAGGCAACGGATAAGAAGATATTTTTGGAAATTCTACCCCTAAAGGGGTCAAATAAGGGTGCAAAGTTTGTATGGGGGAAACTTTATTTTTTATAGCTAGAGACTTAAAATTTTGTATAAATATTACTTATTAGAATACGAATAAATACTTTCAACGTTTAGGAAAATTCTGCCCCTAAGGGGGTAAACAAGGGGTGCAAATTTTGTATGGGGGAAACTTTATTATTTTAGCAAGAGACTCAATACGTTGTAGAAAGCTTACTTATTAGAATACAAATAAAGTACTGCCAGCGTTTTGGAAAATTCAGCCTCTTAGGGGGTTAAAAAGGGTTGCAAAGTTTGTATGAGTGAAACTTCTTTTTGAGATAGAAGCTTAAAAGTTTGTAGAAAGATGACTTATTACAATACAAATAAAAAAAAAACAGCGTTTTAGAAAATTCCACCTCTAAGGGTATGAAAAAGGGGTACAATGTTGGTAAAGGGGATTTTTTTGAGCTAGAATCTCAAACCTTTTTAAAAAGATCGCAAGCGACAAACCTTTGCTGAAAGATTACTTATCACAATACAAATAAAGAACTTTCAGCGTTTTGGAAAATTCCACCCCTAAGGGTGATTAAAACAGGTGAAAATTTGTATGGAGGAAACCTTTTTTTTGAGCTTGAGTCTTGAAATTGTGTAGAAAGATTATTTATTAGAATACAAATATATAGGTAAATTACTTTCAGTGGTTTGAAAATTTCCACCCGCTAAGAGGGGGATAAAGAGGTGCAATGTTTGTGTAGGAAACATTTTTTTTTGGTAGAAACTTAAAACTCTGTAGAAAGATTGAGTACCTACTTATTAAAATACAAAAAAATACCTACTGCCAGCGTTTTGGAAAATTTCACCGTTAAGGGGTTAAAAAGGGGTGCAAGGTTCGTATGGGAAACACTTTTTTTTAGCTAGAGACTAGATAGATTGTAGAAAAAATACTTACCTAATACAATAAAAAAACCGAGTGTTTTATTTTTAATTTTTTCCCTGAAAAGCGTTCAAAGTTTGTATGGAGAGCAAGAAAATTTTAAAGTATGATATTTGTAACTGCGATCTTAGCCTGTTTAGACTACAAAACTTATTTCAGCGTTTTTTTAATTCATCGCCTAAGAAGGTTAAAAGGGGGTTCGAACTTTGTAGGTATAGAGAGCAAGACATTTTTAAAGTAAGAAATTTGTAACTACGGTTTCAGACTGTTTACTATGAGGGTTCAGAGAGGGTTCTTAGTTTGTATAGAGAGCAAGAGATTTTGAAAGTAAGAGATTTGTAACTTCGGTTTTAGATTGTTTTCTAAAAGTCTAGGTAGAAAATTAATTTCAATGTTTTTTTTTTAATTCATTCCTTCAACAAACATTTAGACGATAACATGTTATACGCGGACGAAGTCGCGGGCAACAGCTAGTATATAATATACAAATAATTAGCCTGATATTGAATTATTTCCAAAAAAACCGTAATTTTCTCAGGGTACTGTTGGGAGCTAGCTGCTTTCTCATCGAGCGAGCGAAGCGAATGAACTAATTGTTTCGTATGTCTGGATGTCCAGCTGTTCTCCTCTACCGGACCCATATCTAAACCGATTCTTGTTAAATATTGTCTTGTGACTTTTTTTGTCGGTTCAGTTTTCGGAAAAATAACTTTTTTTTAATTAACCCTTTCGCGAGTCCTACCTCTCTCAGAGCCACTAGTTCTTAATAGATACGAGTAAGTAAATAAGTATATGGTTTGGTACTACGGAATACAGAATACAGATATTTATTGGTAAAAGTACATTTTACAAGTCATAATTTTCAAATACAATTAAATTGGTTTACTATTCGATAAAACTAAAATTGATCGGCAACGCTGTAAATATCCGATGAACTAATAATATAATTTTACAAGATATTTGGAAGTTTCCTTCGGTTCTTCATGTCTCCCAGCAGTCTAACGGTTTTGCCAATACTTTCACACATCTGTTTGGGTCTTTGCTAGAAAAACATTGGTTTGGCTGGTTTTTGACTACCGTTTAAATACTGTCCATTAAAATATCTGACTACAGTATAGCGGATATAACATCACGTTATACAATATGCGCAGAGTAATTGCGTAACATTATAAACGAACGTAGATGCACTGCCTCAACTGTCAGTATAAATATGAAGTATTATTCCGATCTAGTTATATTACCTTCTGAAAGACGTCAATACAGGTACCTACATAATATTACATTTCATCCTCACCCCAGTCCTGAGATTGAAGGTATTCCGTATATCATTAGTTCACAAACCTTCTCATCTTCCCAGCGAAACTATCCTATAACTAGTTTCATAGTACCTGCCAAGTTATTTTATAGTATTGGATGAAGTTTATTTGTACTTACGATATGCGGATGCTCGTCGTTTAAGGCTACAGGCTATTCGGTAACAGGCTGTCAACTATTCATGATTGAATTCGTGTTTCCAAATGCCACACTTTCATACATGTAAATCATTCCAAAATTTAATAGTCTTGTACCTACAGTGAGTGCGTGTGGTAAATAAGGATAAAATAGTGTAAGGGCACTTTCGCTTTAGGTGGGGGGGGGGGGGGGGGGGGGGGATGTGTATGCGTTATTTTCTTTTTTACCGAGAGCTTAGCAGTTTCTTTTAACTGTCGGTATACTGTCAGTATTTAATTTGCGTTGTACCTGTAGCTAGTTAATATTATATTGTGCAGAAGTGAGGCGGTACGCATCTATGAAGTTTCGCACTATGATAACATTAATAACATCATTATTTAACATTCATATTCCAAATAATATTCATGTAAGATGAAGAGTTTGTCTTTAGCGGACTTTATTATGAGTTACTGTAATGAACGTAAGTACATTTATAACTTATATATAACTAGCTGTTGCCCGCGACTTCGTCCGCGTAGAACTTTTTATCGTCTTAGAAAATGATTTCTCTCAATACAAAATTTGAACCCTCTTTTAGGGGATAATTAAAAAAAAAGTTGATGTTCATTTTCTAGTTTGTGAACAAACAGTCTAAAACCAAAGTTAAAAATCTCATACTTTAAAAATGCCTTGAAATACTCAAACTTTGAACCAATTTTAACACTCTTAGGGGATGAATTTGGAAAAACTCTGAAATCAGTTTTGTAGTCTACTTTAACGTACAGAATAAGACCGAAGTTAAAAATCTCTTACTCACATTTTAAAATTTTATTGCTCGCCATTTAAAATTGGAACCCCCTTTTAAACCCCCTTAGAGGTTGAATTTTTCTAATCGCTGAAAGAACTTTTTTCGTAAACTTTTAAGTCTCTAGCTCAAAAAAAGTGTTGCCCATACAAAGCTTTCTTAACCCCCTTAGGGGTGGAATTTTCTAAAACTCTGAAAGTACTTTATTATTAATTTTAATAAGTAACATTTTGAATAGTTTTAAGTCTAGTAAAAAAAAAAGTTTTTCCCACACAACACTGGCTACCCTTCTTAAGGATCTTAAGGATCCCCTTAGGGATGGAGTTTTCTAAAACGCTGAAATGTATTTTAATAAGTAATCTTTCTACAAAGTTTCAAGTCTCTAACTCAAAAACATAAACTTTCCCTGATAAAAACTTTGCACCCCTTTTTATCCCCCTTAGGGATAGATTTTTTCAAAACGCTGAAAATCTTTTTTTTGTATTTTTATAAGTAATCTTTCTACAAAGTTTAAAGTGTCTAGCTCAGAAAAAGTGTTCCCCATACAAACCTTGCACCCTTTTTTATCCCCCTTAGGGAATGATTTTTGTAAAACGCCGAATGTAGTATTTTTCATGTTCTAATAAGTAATTTTTCGTCAAAATTTTAAGTGTCTATTAAAAAAAATATGTTTTTCCCATACAAACTTTGCACCCTATTTTACCCCCTTAGGGGTGAAATTTTTCAAAACGCTGAAAGTACTTTCTTTGTATTTAAATAATCTTTCTACAAAGTTTTAGGACTCTAGCTAAAAAAAATAGTTTCCCACATACAAACTTTGCACCCCTATTTTAGCCCCCTATTTTTAGGGGTAGAATTTTCTAAAACGCTGAAAGTGCTTAATTTGTATTCTGATGACGAATCTTTCTACAAAGTTTTAAGTCTCTATTTAAAAAAAATATTGTTTCCCCCATACAAAATTTGCACCCCTATTTTACCCCCTTAGGGGTAGATTTTTTTTAAACGCTGAATTGTATTCTAATGAATAATTTCTCTACAAAGTTTTTAAGTCTCTATTTAAAAAAAAGTAGTTTTTCCCATACAAACTTTGCACTCTATTTTACCCCTTTAGGGGTAGAATTTTCTAAAACCCTGAAAGTTCTTTATTTGTATTCTAATGACTGATCTTTCTACAAAGTTTTAAGTCTCTATTTTAAAAAAAAATGTTTCCCCCATACAAACCTTGCACCCCTATTTTACCCCCGTAGGGGTGGAATTTTCCAAAACGCTGAAAGTGTTTCATTTGTATTCTAATAACTAATTTTTCTACAAAGTTTAAGTCTATAGCTCAAAAAAAAAAGGTTCTCCCATACAAACTTTGCACCCCCATTTTACCCCCTTAGGGGTAGAATTTTCAAAAATCCCTTTTTATCCCTAGCCCACGTTATAAAAGCAACATACTGTGCAAAAATCAACTCTCTAAGATTAGTAGTTTCGGCTGTGCGTTGATGAGTGAGTGAGTGAGTGAGTGAGTGAATAAGTCAGTCAGGACATAGGCATTTATTATGTATAAATAGATAGAAGATAATGAAACTCCCATTCAAATATCTCAAAAAATTATGAAGCTACATCCGTTTTAATGTCGCTTGTTAGAGTGAGAAAACGATGAGGGACTGTGACGTCAATATACTCGAGCGTCATAGTAAAAAACAATCGTTTCATATGAAGGTGCGTTTTGCGGAAAAGGGACAGAACATACCCCCTCTTAAAACTTTGGACTCTTATAACTTAATCATTACCTATATAACCTCTTGCTTTGTTTTTTTCTCCATTTGACTATATTTATTTTAAATTCTTTTTCGAGAAAATACATTATGATTATTTACCATATTTTCGATTCCTGAGCTATAACCACGAACTTCGGAATTCGAAAATATTCGGGTATCTCTATCTCTATCGCACTAACCATGCTCGAGTGACAGGGATGCAAATATATGAACATTGAGTATCGGTTTTCGTGGTAACTTTGGCTGAATGCGCCGAGCGCGTGCCATTGTCATTCAAAAAAAACAAATTCGTGTTAATTATATTGTTCAAATTTGTTGATTTCATTTATTGAAATTACGACATAAAACGACATTTGCGCATATAAGTTCTCATATCAGAATCGAATATTTTTTTATGGTTTATATTTTAGCATTTGTCTCGTAAAGGTCTATCGTAGACGGGATTTAAATTATTAATAAGTGAAAGGCAAAGCAATTCCGCCATTTTGACGAAAATTTGACGGTTCTTATAGCTGACAGTTGGAGCAGCGTTTGATTTCAATAAAAATAAATGAAAAATTAAATGAAGTCGTATATTTCGGAAAATTAATTAACTGTCGCAGTCGGATAAAAACTATCCTAAGTTGCAGCTAGAATAATAATGTACCTATATAAAATGTTTCATATTTTTCCGTTCATGGGATGCTGAGAACATTCGAACCGCGCAAAGCTTAGTTTCAAACTGGCTGATTCTTTTTTTAATTTAGAGATTTATTATAAGTGGAGATAAATGTGTCGTCAAAACAACAATTGTTTCTGACAGGATATCCTTGACATTCAGCAATATTGGATATAAAACCTATACCTTCGTAATATTGGTTGAAGATCAGAATAAACAAAGGAGAGAGGATTCATATCTACGCGTCCAATATTGTCTTCAGTCCACCGTATTTTTACTCACCAGTAACTCACGTAAGTTTTACGTAATGTGGGTGTTTACGCAGATCCGAACAAACAACAGATATCTGATTTATATCTTCTAAGACCAGTATGCAACAAAATATGTATCAGAGGATTATGTAACGCACTGTACCTATACGTTCATCAGGTAGATCTAAATGTCACTTGTTGTATGGAAAAATGACCGTTGAATTGTCCCAACGTACGTTCTAAGCCTACGTTCGTAGAACCGATGGGCGTTGGGCGGAAAGGTTCTCAAGTGGCGACCACGTACCGGAAGGCGCGGCGTGGGTAGGCCCCCACAAGGTGGACTGATGACCTAGTAAAGTTCGCGGGAGTCCGCTGGATGCGGGTGGCGGACCGTTCACTTTGGCACTCTTTGGGGGAGGTATATGTCCAGCAGTGAACATATTTCGGCTGATATGATGATGATGATGAATCTTTTGTTTTGCAACCTTATTAAACTGAAGCAAAAAAATCTATAAACATTTATTCGAAATTTTACGAGTATGAACCGATTTTACTCATTCGTGCCCAAGCAACGCTACGCTACGCCGTAGCGCGAAGAAGCGTCTTTCTGCTTTGTAGTGGAAATCGTTCGTAGAGGATAGTTCGACTATATCAGTCATTGGCCTTGAACGGGTTAAATAACCTAACCTAATACCTATAATCTGCGATCCACGCGAAACGTGCGTGCTTAGTTTGCTTGTATCTGTGTTAACCGACATCCTTATATCTGTTTATTTTGGTCGAACCTTAAGCAATACATGTCGACGATCATTATCTTATCGTAAAGGTTAAGTATTATCAATAACACAATATTACTATCTTGACCTATTTTGGTTTAATTCTATACAAGTAGAATTATTTACATCGTCGTACTTAAGTAAAGGGTGCAGTAATATAGCTATGCTTTACTCGTGGCTATAGTAAAGTACGCAAGAAGTTGAACAATATTGCAGGAGCTAATGTAGAGGGCGTGTCACTCGCCGGATGCTACGAGGCTTACCCTTGGGATAAATACACATACTAAAAGCTGCTTCTTCAGAAATTGAAGCGAATTCCTTCTAAATTATGGACTGTCTTGAGGTTTTATTTAACTTGCTCCTATCCACATTAGTCCAGGCAATGAACTGACAACTTGTATGGAAAAAATGTCAGATTTAGAAATAAGTTATAATATTAAGTAGTAGATGTTTTCTTTGTATTGGATATATTATCAATTAAATAGTTACCTAGCAACAAAATCCAACAAAATTTCAGACATAAAAAAAATGATAACTTAACTAGCTTCTGAAAACTCAGTTAAAATATTAATAAATGGTTTTATCTTTATTTTGGTTAAATTACATTTGCTCTATTAAAATTCAAGATAAACAATAAAAATAAAACAATTCATTCTTTATTTAAATCTATATTAATACTTCCGGATGGAAAGTTTTGTTGGATTCTTGAATAAAGCATCTTAGAATGATGTTTTAAAATGAAATAAAGAAAAAAAACGCTATTATAAATTAATGTTTTTCAAAACCGTATTTTGCCTGGAGAACATCTTATTTTGTGCTGTCATGGAATAAATAAAAGTACTTATATGTACCTCTCCTCTCTCTAACAAAACCGTTTTGTTCGGTTTTTTGACCACAAGAAAATTCAAGCTAAGTATGTCATCCCGTTCTACCGCATAGCACGTGCTCTTTTGTCTAATAGGATCTTGCGTAGCGACAGGATTTAATCGATGGGGTTCTAGCGAATGCCCACAAGGGATGGAGGAATTTTCCTGACTAAATTGAGAAGGATCAGAATACTAATACATCCTTGACATCTCATGTCCTATAATATACTTCTTCAATTATGGCATCGTATCTCGTTTCCACTTGTGTTATTGTCTATGCTGTACCAAATTTTAGCCATGAACAATACGACGACGTAAGAAAAGATTGTCGACCGATTAAATCAACATTCAATTGAACTATTTTCGTTCTTAAATTATACAAAAAAAAATACTTAGAAGTATCTTTTAATCTCATAATTAATTTTTGAACATTTTGTTTTATACCACGTTTGTGGCAAACAATCATACGGCCCACCTGATGGTAAGTGGTTACCGTAGGTAACAGAAATACATCATCTGTGAAAATTTCATTATCACGGTTCATGCGATACAGCCTGGTGACAGACGGACAGACAGACGTCTGTCCGTCTAACGGACAGCGGAGTCTTAATAATAGGGTCCCGTTTTACTCTTTGAGTACGGAACCATAAAAAGAGCTGTTACCTACTTGAATACAGGTTTAAAAAAATATGGATGATCTCAGAACAAACAAATAAATTCGGTTTTGTTTCATTTTCGAGAGCAGACGTAGTTACCCTTACGTTTATTTTTATACAGTACAGCAAGAACAAAAATTGTGGCGCATTTTCGTCACAAATTGGAAAACCGGTGCAGAGAAGGGAAACATTTCCTAGTTCCTGCATGTAATACAGTCAGCAACGAGCGTATTGCTGTGAGACACATTGAAAACTGCTCGAGCACGCCTTAGTGCTATTGACATAAGTATCATTTTTCTGATTTAACAGCAGAACAGTCAGTCACACTGAATGCATTGTGGTGCTTACATTCAAACAATGCCTTTGCAACTAGCACTGCCTGATTCGATGCCCTTTGTTCCATGTCCAATTATTAGGTTTCAGAAAACGAATTCACGAATTAAGGATGATTCACGCTAAAACGGGCCGTCTCCGGCCCGGGCCGTTTTCTAAGAAAAACGCGGCGTTTTTGCGCGGCTGACGTCATACCCAAGCCCGGCCGGGCCACGGCCGAGGCTCGGAAGCGGCTCGGTGTCGGCACGGCCCGGTCGCTCAACTGTAACACCACCGTTTGACGGCCGTTCTACCGCCAACCGAGGCTCGGAAGCAGCTCGGTCCCAGCCCGGCCCGGAAACGGCCCGGAAACGGCCCGGTTAACTATAACAACGCTCCAATGCCCGTAGCCCGGTCTCGGCTCGGGCCCGGCACGGACATATACATCAAAAATACAAAGGCTGTTAGCTGTCATATATGAATATGTGAAATATGGTAGTCCATCTAACCTTGCATTTAGTCGGTTTACATTATGTGATGTTGACCTCATAAAAAATAGTTTAGCACATGTAAAGGTTTATTACAACGATACACTGACCGAATTTTAAGGGCTATTGTACATTGTTAGATATTTTTGTATGAGGCATCTTATGAAGAGAAAACATAACGTCTGATTGTTCTAATAGGTAATTAAAATAGATATATTTACATTGTATTTAACAAAAACCAGTCAGTTTAGGACTGATCCATGATATTATTTAATTATGAGTGACTAGTTTCCGTTTAACTTCGTCCGCGTGAAACTCGTTTATAACGTTATAAAGCTCCATACTAAGATTCGCCCCCTTTTCTCCCCCTATAAAAATAACATATGTCCTTCAAAAGGATTCAATCGGTTCAGAGATTTAAGCGTGAAAACGTAACACACAGACAGATATATTGCCAGAGCTTTCGCATGTATAATATAAGTTAGGATTTAGGCTGGGCACAAACGTTCGGTATCCGCGTATGATTTCTGCATGGTAGGAAACCGTACGTGGAACCCGAACGTTTGCGCTCAGCCTTAGAACTTAATTTGTTGTTCCGTTATCAAACTGAATATCCAGAAGTAGCTTCTGGTTGTCTAACTGGTTATACTAAATACAATAATAAATAAAACAGGACAAAGCATAATTTTATTTTTATTTTTGCAAAACTTGGAAAATCACAATATCTGACAGATTTGACATGGTGTTATGTGTAACACACGGCTATTAGTTTTTTTTTAATGCTTAGCTCATTTACAAAAACGCGTTCTTATTATAAGGTAAATTACAGTTTTCGTACTGATATCGCCTTGATTTACTCGTGCCTAAGATTAGTCAGATAGATAGAATGTGCGGATAGATTTCCATCTTCCTAGAATGAGCAGATTTTTTAAACGCCATTCATCACTGGCAAAAAAAAGACACCTTAAATGCAGATAAGTATATATTTCCCCTAGTAAATTATACACTTATCTGCATTTATATCAAACTCGTACCGTGCGTTCAGGGGGGGGGGGGTCTATCCCAAAGACTACAATATACATACTGAGATAGACAGGCAACTCGACCAAATTGAGAAGGTATTTAATGCATGCGTACAGCAGGCGCCATCTCTTCTGCGATATTAAAACTTATTTGTTAAAACATACAAAAAGTGCGTCGGCCGCAGGGTTTGAACTTCGGTTCATCGACTCCAAATACCGCCGTCTTAACCCCTAGGCTATGGATGTATAATGTCAACACGGCGAATTTCGAAATACCTTGACAGCCTAAGCCTAGCAATCGCTGCAGCTTCAAAGAGTTCGCAAGCTATCAAGAAGGTGGCACTGTTTTCAATAAGACACTGGACTTGTATTAAGTTCTAAGTTCGCATAGCATGGTCTATCCCAGAAGTTCCATATTTTCCAGTTCCATATGGATCTACCGGGATATTCATTTTGAAGGAAATTTTCCAGAAGTACCATATGGAACTAATGGTTCATATTCCCCTGTTCCACCTAACCCTACCGGGTTGTCTCCACTGGTAGGGATGCATGGAATTTTTTTCATATAAATCGTCTACCTCTGCTAACAAAGTACAAACTTTGTCTATACATATAACTCTTAAAATATCAAATGCATAAGCGTGCCTTTTACGTTCATAGTAATGTTTGAACGCTGTTAAGATAAGATAAGATATAATTTATTGTCAAAACTGTGTAGGTACATACATGCCATAAAGTAAATAAGTGTCAACAATCTGCCCATTTCGGACGTACAATATTAATAACACACTTAAAATATAGAATTTACATATCACAAGAAATATTCGTTTAAATCATAAAAACATTTGCATATTAACCAGTCCTTCAGTTTTCTCTTGAATATAGAGCCATCTAACGACTTAATATTTTCCGGCAACTTATTATATATTTTAATTCCAGTGGCATAAGTGCTCTTCTTGAGTATATAACTGGTAGGCCAAACTGTACATAAGTCATATTGATATTGAGATCTTAGATTTTTCTTAGTACTTATCACATTTTTTTATAAATAATTCATTGCGTTGTCTGATAAAAGTGATAAATAAACAAATTTCTAGTATATATACAGGGTGGAAAGTTAAAACGGGGCAGTAAGGGCAGCTACTAGATCCCTTGCCGCCACGCAAAAATGGCATTAGGATTTCATTCCTAACTTTTTAGGTGATGACAATCTACATTCACAGATTTTTGAAAAAAAGTACAGTCAGCGAGAAAATCATCACGTTTGACAATTTTTTTTCTAAATGCTATTCGATCCTATTCCTATTAAGGATCAAAACACTCTTCGGGACCGACTTAGGTTTGACAACTAGAACGCCCAGAAATCAAAGAAAACTTTTTCCATACAGTTAGTATGGGAATCCCAAAGTGCAATTTTTTTTTAATGCCATGCGATCCCATTCCTATTAAGGATCAAAATACTCTTTGGGACCGACTAAGGTTTGACTTCTAGAACGCCCAGAAATCAAAGAGAACTTTTTCCATACAGTCAATATGGGAATCCCAAAGTGCAAGTAGTACTTTAGTTAGACGATCATCAAATTGTATAATCTCCGTCTCCATACAATCTAGACGATCACTACTACTAACGCTACTTGCACTTTGGGATTCCCATACTGACTGTATGGAAAAAAAATTCTTTGGTTTCTGGGCGTTCTAGTAGTCAAACCTTAGTCGGTCCCCATAGCATAAAAAAAAAATTTCGTCAAAAGTTATGATTTTCTCTCTTTCTTCAATCTTTTTTCAAAAATCTGTGAATGTAGATTGTCATAACTTAAAAAGTTAGGAATGAAATCCTAATGCCATTTTTGCGTGGCGGCAAGGGATCTAGTAGCTGCCCTTACTGCCCCGTTTTAACTTTCCACCCTGTATACATGTCAGGGTTAACATTTTGTGGCATTTAAACACAGGTCTAAGAGATTCTCTAGTTTTAACATTAAATATTAATCTCAAACACCTTTTTTGGAGAATAAATGTGGACTGAACGTTCACTGAGTTACCCCAGAATATTACACCATACGTCAGTTGAGGATAAACATTTCCATAATATGCCTGTTTGGCTACCTCTACTGAAGTAATATTTATCAATATAGATATCGCGTAGCAACTGCTAGCATTTTTTTTATTAATTTTGTCTATGTGTAACTTCCAATTTAGTTTACTATCGATAGTTACCCCTAAAAAATTTGTAGAATTTACTTGCACAATTCGTTTACTATCAATATTTATGTTTAAATCTTGTGTAACCTGTTTATTATTAATAAAATAAAATAAAATAATAAATAAATATTACCAATTAATTACTTTTCTTAATGTACTGCATAATTCATTACAAATATTAGACCTGTTGTCAGTTATAAACATAGTAGCATCGTCTGCGAACATAACACATGGGTGGTCAGTCACCAGGGGAAACTCGTTTATATAAACTAAAAACAATAAAGGCCCTAGGATACTGCTCTGTGGCACCCCCCGCAAAATGTATTCATAATTTGACTGTACCTTTCTGATTGTTTTTGTTGATTTGTCGTAGGTGTCTAATATTATGGCTTGATTTCTATCTGTAAGATAACTCTGAACTAGTTTTAATGCTGGCCCTCGAATTCCAACATGTTCGAGTTGACTTAACAGAATCTTGTGAGATACACAATCAAACGCCTTGGACAAGTCCACAAAGAGCCCAATAGATGCTGTTTTATTGTGTATAGTTGTCCATATTTCTTGCAAAAAATTAAATATGGCTAATGTTGTATTTTTTCCCTTTTGGAATCCTAGCTGATTTTTGTTTAATACGTTATATTTATAAAAGAAGGATAGTATCCGGTTTAGAACGACTTTTTCAAATATTTTGGAAAAATTCGGCAATAATGCAATAGGCCTATAATTGGCAATGTCATGTTTGGAACCTTTTTTATATAAGGGCTTTATTAAGGCCTTTTTTATGTCATCAGGAAAACATCCACTTTCTAGTGTTAAATTTATTATGTGAGCCAACGGTTAATCGTGTAGGTACAGTCACAAAATAGAAATAATAAATACTTAAAAAAAATGGTCTGAATTAAAACTAAAATAAAACCAGGTGTAAAGCCTAGTATATGGAACTATTGGGATCATTTGTTTGATATTTACAAATGTACCGATAGTTCCATATGGAACTAGAAAATATGGAACTTCTGGGATAGACCCGTTTAGAGCGACAGAAAATTTCCGATTTCCGCTTTTGCTAGTCTGAGTAACATGCATGTGAACTAACCTTAACCTAGGTTAGCGAATAACATTACTTGGAAATGGTAACCAACCTAACGGCTCGTAACGTAGCCCAACTAACCTTATCCGGATAAAACCTGATGACAGCTAAGTGTTTTGTCTATGGCCATGACTTGATGTCAAAGTCAAGTGCCATTATGAAAGCTGTAAGTAATCCAATTTACCGTTGGAATAAAAAAAAACACCAATAGTTTTATTTACAACTTGAATAATAAAGTATAGTAGGTAGGTAAACTTATTGAGTAGTAGATTGGCTGCGATTGGCCGCCTGCTGACGGAGAAGTGATGGCATGGCAATAATGGCATCCGATAGGTCATCGTCTTTTCGCCGTGCCATGTGTGAAGAAATTATTTCCATCCGTTGACAGAGAAGTAATGGCATCCGATGGGCCATCGTCTCTCCGCCGCCGTTACATGTGGTGAAGCAGTTGGGTCTACCCGCTGGCAGAGAAGTGATGGCATCATGCTACGTGTGATGATGCTGTATCGAAAACCAGCTCGTTTGGCTATCAGCCTGTTGTGGCTGCAGTATTGTATCATCTAGACCGGCTCACGTTGCTCGTACATGTAACAAGAAATAAAACATCCAAAGTAAAGTTTTATTCAGTGAATTAAATAAATGCAGGGTTCTTTTAGTTTTATTTTTGGTAGTGGATTATTAATCAAACTCAATACAGCAAGTTCTTTTTCATAAAGTAAGACTACGCGATAACGATAAGCTGTAAAAATAGATAATGCTGCAAAATTTAAGCTTTTAAATAAACCGTAAGTGAATGAATCGTCTTATAATTATTAATCGTATGGCGGTTTCACACTGGTAAATATATGTATTCGTATTGATGTCGCTGATAGAGTTCCAGTGTGCGCTGCGAGGTTCAGAAGGAACAGTGCAGCTGCCGAGTTTGTTGTCTTATAATAACAGCATACTATAGATATATATAATTATAACGCTATCTCCGGAAAGAGTAGCTAAACCTATTATTTGCAGTTATACCTACCTATGTACGAGTACCTATCTTATCCTACTATTGCTCAGTAGGTATGCGGTGTTGTGTTGCTGGTGACATGTAAGGTCGCCAGAGCTCCCGAGACTGTGTTGTTTCCGGCTTGTGTTATGGCCGGGTTGATTCTTGCTAACAACGGAACGAATCCTCAAATCGATAAAGGGTCGGCACCGCGTCAGTGATGATTCTGGAATCACATCAGGCAGACCGTATGCCTACAAACTAAAATTTCTAAAGCTATCTCTCTCGGCATATCGTCAAACAATACTATTAAACCCAGTAACAGTAAGGGTCCTTTTGCGTACAGAACCCAAAGAAGACAAAATGAGAACTTCCTCGGATAAATGGTTCTGGATATTGCCCCCTACATACAAACTTACAAAGCACAACCTCACAATCTCACAGACTTTTCCTCTGTATTATATTACTTGATCCAAATTTTGACGCTGAAGTGTATTTAATTTCTCTTTGCAATCCAAAAATGAGAGTGGACCATAACAGCGTTCATCATCATCCTAGCGTTATTCCCGGTTGAACCCTAAAGGAGCTCGGGGTCCGCTTTGACATCTAATCCCAAGATTTGGTGTAGGCACTAGTTTTACGAAAGTGACTGCCACTGACCTTTCAAACCAGAGGGAGATCTAGACCTTATTGGGATAAGACCGGTTTCCTCACGATGTTTTCCTTCACCGAAAAGCTAACGGTAAATACTCCGTAATAAGTTCCGAGAAACTGATTGGTACGGGCCGGGATTCGAACCTACGACCGCCGCTTGACAGCCACATGACTGAACCGGCAACAGCATTAAAAAAAAAAATTATGAGTACCTACTACTTTCTAAGCTAGAGCAATATTTACTCCCATTCTGCTAACATACTTCGACTCGGTTCTATAAAGATGCGTTAAACCCACAGATTAATATAAGGAGATCGGATATGCCGGCCAATTTGTATTGAGTACGCCTGTCGCAAGTTTTACCCACACAAAGCACAATTAATTGACAAGACAAAGCACGCACACTTCTAAAGCACACACACTTGTATACCTACGCTTTTATTGGACAATACACGCGCATCATATCAGGCATTTTGGGAAGAAACGTAAATAATATTCTTTGTGATCAGCACGCGTGCACACTCGGTAACAACGGACGGTGAACTAGCGGCAGAGTATGCCCATTGAGCTAACAACTGCGACGCGGCCGCCGGCGGCTTGTGCTCTCTCTAGTATTCTATGCTCTGAGGTTAAGGTGGTTCGATTGGCATACAAAGCGTTATTTGACATTCGCAGGCTAACGGCGTGATATTTTAAGAAACTTACGTAACAAACTTTCTTCAATTGGCTTCCAATTTGCGCCAAATTCCCCCTTTCCTAGAATAAACTTGTATAAACTAGATTAATTTGAGAAAAATAGTTTTTCCAAAATATCACGTGACAAACCAATTTCTCAAATTAATCTAGTTTATACAAGTTTATTCTAGGAAAGGGGGAATTTGGCGCATATGGGAAGCCAATTTATGGAAGTTTGTTACATAAGTTTCTTAAAATATCACGCCGTTAGCATGCGAATGTCAAATAACGTTTTGTATGGCAATCGAACCACCTTAAACCATATTTCTCAGTACATCATCACTTACCCAGTACTCACTGCAACATTATGCTGAGTCTAGCCCCTTTTTTAGCATCACACGTTGTTATGCCTTGTTGTTTTTAGGGTTCCGTACTTAAATAGTAAAACGGGACCCTATTACTAAGACTTCGCTGTCCGTCTGTCTGTCACCAGGCTGTATCTCAAGAACCGTGATAGCTAGAGAGTTGAAATTTTCACAGATTATGTATTTCTGTTGCCGCTATAACAACAAATACTAAAAATAAAATAAAATATTTCAACAAACGTGATTTTTTTGCCGTTTTTATAGATAATGGTACGGAACCCTTCGTGCGCGAGTCCAACTCGCACTTGGCCGGTTTTTTAAGTTTGATTAATACACTGCGTGTATAAAATGTGATGTATGACCCTTTGAACGCCAAGAACCTATAAAGTGGTCGTGTGTCGTCGTGCCCCTCACGCCAAGAACCCCTATAGCGGTTATGACGTCCGCTGTCAAAGCAACCTTCAATCTTTCATATAAGGTTCATAGTCACTCTCTTATGGAAAAACGGTTGGCGTGTCAGTGACACTTTAGTACGTGAATCATGGCGTTCAAAGGGTTTAGCTTTTCCATGTCTACGAAAATAAGGTTAAACGGGCTTTATAAAACATGGGCTTAATATATGTATATATTATAGATTAGTACGTACCTATTTTTAGCAGCCAATCTTAAGCTGGCGTGGGTTGTGGGTCTTGAAATCATCTGTCGTGTTTTACGGTTCAACTACTTTCTTAAGTAGGTACCTCGACTACGCGAAAAGCTATAATAATACACTATGCTGCAAGAATAAACAGTAAGTGAATCAACCAGCTATATACAATACACAAATACCTACAATATATATAATTATAACTAGCACATTTGAAGCAGGAGCAGCCCAACTGGAGTAGTGCCTTCACCTTACAGAAGACCGTAGTCATAATAAGGCCACTACTTGCTCTGTCGGTTAGGTATGTGGTGTTGTGTTCCTGGTGGTGAGTAAGGTCGCAAGAACTCTCGAAGATGTGTCGTGATGAGAGCGAAGGACCCGTGATCGTCTCTAGCTATCACCACAACGAATCCTCAAATCAATAAAGGGTCGGCCACACGCTTTTCATTATTCTGGAATCACATCAGGCAGACCGTATGCCTGTTTTCCACCCACTTAGTATTAAAGAATTCTTCCAAAGCTATCTCTCTCGGCATATCATCAAACGATACAACCCAGTAACAGAACAGACGGACGGAGCCTGAGTACAGAACCAGAAAAAGACAAAATAATAACTTACTCCTCGGATAAATGGTGCCGCATAATACTCCCTAGCTCCCTACATACAAACTTACAACCTTACAAATCTAATACAATCTCACAGACTTTTCCTCTTTATTATATTGCTACAGATAAAAATACTTGACCCATATCAAATTTCAGTAATTCGGTACATTTTTTGACTTTACTGATCGAAATAAGGTCTAACGGGCTTTATAAAACCCGAGCTTAATGGAAGTAGATATTATCTCCACTTATAATAAATCTCTAAATTAAAAAAATAATCAGCCAGTTTGAAACTAAGATTTCTGTGGTACGAATGTTCTCAGCATCCCATGGACGGAAAAATATGAAACATTTTATATAGGTACATTATTATTCCAGCTGCAACTTAGGATAGTTTTTATCCGACTGCGACAGTTAATTTATTTTCCGTAATATACGACTTCATTTAATTTTTCATTTATTATTCTTAAAGTATATCGCCGCCACATCTGTCAGCTAAAAGAAACGTCAAAATTACAGTAATAAGAAATACTACGGACAAAATGGCGGAATTGCTTTGCCTTTCTTTCGCCTAGGTATTAATAATTTTAATCCCGTCTACGATATACATTGACGAGACACATAGTGACGACCGCTTTAGCCTAGTTGGTAGTGACCCTGCCTACGAAGCAAGAGGTCCTGGGTTCGAATCCCGGTAAGGGCATTTATTTGTGTGATGAGCACGAATATTTGTTCCTGAGTCATGGATGTTTTCTATGTATTTAAGTATTTATTTCTCTATATAAGTATCTATATCGTCGTCTAGTACCCATAGTACAAGCTTTGCTTAGTTTGGGACTAGGTTGATTTGTGTAAGATTGTCCGCAAATATTTATTTATTTATTATTTATTATTATAGGTACCAAAAGCAAATATAAAATGAATCGATTTTGATATGCGAACTTATATGCGCAAATGTCGAATTAAGGCGTAATTTGTACAAATGTAACAACAAATTCGAACAATATAAACTTGGTTTTTTTGAATGGCACGCGCGCGCGCTCTTTGCGTATTCAGCCAACCCACGAAAACTGAAACTCGAAGTTCGTATATCTGAGGGCCTACCACGAACGGCATTCGAAGTTTTCCCTCTCTGTCGCACTTATGTACGAACTTGTAAGTATGACAGAGAGGGGAAACTTCGAATGCCTTTCGCGGTAGGCCCTCTGCATTCCTGTCATTTGTTAGTGCGATAGAGATAGAGATACCCGAATATTTTCGAATTCCGAAGTTCGTGGTTTAAAAGAAAATACGGATGTCGGATAGATCTAAATTAATATTTTATGTGTGAATATGGTTAAAATTATTTGGAAATACTTTTGTTGTTATTGTTTTAGTATATTTGACTAGCTTTAAGTTTAATATTGTACGTCCGAAATGGGCAAGCTGTTGGACTTTATTTTACCCAAAACAACTAAATGTACACAGTTCTGACAATAAAGAAATCTTATTTTATCGAAAATAGGGATGTAGACACTAAACAAAATAATCATAATGTTGCATTATCTCGAAAAAAAAACAACGCAAGAGGCTATATAGGTAATCACTAAGTTATAAGTGTATAAAGTTTTAAGAGGGGGTTTGTTGCGTCTCTTTTCCGCAAAACGCACCTTTACAATGAAACGATTGTTTTTTAACGCTCGAGGATCGTGACGTCACGGTCCCTGATCGTTTTCTCACTCTAACAAGCGACATTAAAACGGTTGTAGCTTCGTAATTTTTTGAGATATTTGAATGAGTTTTTCGTTTCTTCTTTCTTTTGAAGTGAGTCTACAGCTACACCTCTATTTGGAAGACAAGCGGAAATAATCCATACTATCCATACTATTAATAATCCATACTTCCATACTAATATTATAAATGCGAAAGTGTGTCTGTCTGTTACCTCTTCACGCCTAAACCGCTGAACCGATTTAGATGAAATGAGCCCCGGGGAAGGACAAAGGGTAGTTTTTATATCTGAGGGGCTGAAATTGGGGGTGGAAATTTGTATGGAGCTACTTAAACCACTGCACCGATTTAGATGAAATTTGGTATATAAATAATTTGAGTCCCGGGGAAGGACATATCATAGGTTTTATCCCGGAAATCATCCCCTAAGGGGGTGAAAAAAGGGGGGGGGGGTACAAATTTGGATGTAATCTATTTTGATGAAATTTGGTGTAGATATAGGTTAAGTCCTGGGAAAGGACATGGGATAGTTTTTACCCCAGAAATCATCCCCTAAGGGGATGAAATTAGGGGTGAAAATTCGGATGGAACCCATTTTAATACAATTTGGTATAGAGATAGCTTGAGTCCTGGGAAAGGACATAGGATAGTTGTAATTCCGGAAATCACTCCCTAAGGGGGTGAAATGGGGGGTGAAAATTTGGATGAATCCCGTTTAGATGAAATTTGGTATAAAGGTCGTTTGAGTCCCGAAAAATGACATTAGATAGTTTTGATCCCGAAAATCATTCCCTGAGGGTATGAAATAGGGGGTGAAAGTTTGGATAAAATCCATGTACCTATATTAAATTTGGTATAGAGATAATTTGAGACCCTTCAAAGGATATAGAATAGTTTTTGCCTCGGAAATCATCCCTTAAGATGGTAGAAGTTTGTTTGCATTATATTTTCTAAGTATTAAGTTCTACGCGGACGAAGTCGCGGGCAACAGCTAGTATATACCTATTTGTAGAAGTCAATCTTAGGCTGGCGTTGGTTGTGGGTATTGTAAACGTCTTTCGTGTTTCAGGGTCCACCAAGTTTCGTTAGTAGGTAGGGTAGCTCAAAAACCACATAAAAAAAAAAAAAAATTGGTAAACACGATAAAAGAATACCTAAGGATACGTACCCCCGAACACACAAATGAATGACGTGAATGTGTGGAAACACATTCACATAAACGAAAATGATACGCATACGGAGGGTTCCGTACTTCAGAAGAAACAGGTGCCAAGAGTTCAAATGATACAGCCCTGTAACAGATGGACGGACGGACATACAGGAGCCTTAGGATCAATTTCAGCCAAGGTACTTAGATGGAGATTTGACACCATATACTGACAACAAAATCTCAAAAACTTCCGTTCAAATTAAATTGCCCTATTGGATGTCATAAGGTCATAAATGTCGAAAAAAGTACGTTGCTGGGGATGCCTATACCTACCCCAAAAATGCCACAGTTACCGGTCCTGCGCCAGGCGAGCGTATTTGCCTACCAGGTCATCAGTCCACCTTCTTGAGGTACTTGGTCACCACTCGAGAAACTTTCCGCACCAACGACCATCGGTTCTACGTTCAATCAAGGCCCCAAAAATACCATGGAATCACCATCATCCTCCTAGCATTTACCACTTACCGTCAGGCAAGAGATAATTTGAAATTATAATTGGCCTGACGGTCGCATCAAATATGTTTTCAAAGGAAAAGCTTCGTCGCCAACCATGACAAACGGGGTGGTACCCGTAATTATTGAATTCGGCAAAGATCGACCAGGTATTTTAAGTATTATTATTTAATTTATGTCCTTTAGGAATAGCTCTTTAGAGCTATTCGCAAAAATTCTGCCATATCGCTATTCCGGCCTTAAGATCCAACATCTACGTAGATAAATTTGTAATGTGCATCAACCAAGGCCAATTATTAAACTATGGAAAATGATTTTTTGTGATTAAAGTATACAGAACCACTATTTGCTGGTGCTTCGATACAAATATGCTTGCCATCTAATGCTCCAATGCAATTTGGGAAACGCCACAGCCTTTCAAATTCATCTGCAATTTTTCTCCACGTCTCTTCATTTGGCTGTGGCCACCACCTCTTTCATTAAACAACATATTGCTCGACAAGTTTCGTTAACAATTTTACAAACGGTAGAATGACCAATTCGAAAATTGAGCCAGAGTGTTTTGAATGAATCCCATGTAGTCAGGAATCTGCAAATAAATTTTACCTTAATTTATAATTTACAAATGGATTTAAATTTATAATTATTAGCATTACCTATAGATATGATTGGGTAGCATTATTTATTTAATTTGTTTTTCTCCTCAAGCGTCAACTCCGAGCGATTGACTGTTGTTACCTACAGTTACCAAACACTTATAAATACATATTATTTAGACATTCAAGTAACAATAACGCACACATTTATGTTTACACAAAATATAGACGCATTGCTGCACAGCATAAAATATAGGATCTGCCCACCTGATTGTACACAAACACAGACACCGTAGCGTATGGATACTTGCGACTTCACTAGTACCTATAACAAGCATGTTCTCAACCCTTCATTCAGACCTCTGATTACGCGTAGTTTCTACGAATCACGGCGTCAAGATATATTTGTGGGTGAACGTTGAGGAAGTTGAGCTTAAAACAAGTTACAGAATAGCGGAGCTGGAGAAAAATGCAGGTAATACACAACTCACCCACACTCTCATAGCGCATACCTACTTAGATTTTATTGAATTTGCATTTTGCTTACCTTAAACAAAGAGCTAGTCGATGTTCGGAGGATATCGGTTTCTGGAACCTAGTAATTTTCTTTTCCAAACAGTGTTTAACTTTTTCATGGATAGAATCTTGTGTCACGTGAAAATAATCATAAAATTTGTCATCATAGGTCCAAAGATCTTTACACAACATTTTGAACTCTCCTCTTGCTTCACGGGAACGCCAAAGTCGATGCACGCCAAATTGTTTTGAAGAACATAGTATCTTCTTCTTCGACATTTTATTTAGCTTTGTTTATCGTATTTTATCGTATAAATGAGAGAACTTATGCAAGTATGTTGCAGTGCTGGAATAAATTACAATGACAATGACTCAGTGACAATGACAGACTTTTTTTGACATTAGAACGACGGAAACGGCCCGGTCGCTGCTCGCTGTGATTGACACGCAACGCTCGGAATCGGCCCGGACGTGGCACGGCGACCGAGCCTCGGTGTCGGCCCGGCCCCGGCCCGGTGCGAGCTCGGTGACATAACGTTTGCACAATGTCCCGGCCCGGTGTCGGCTCGGCGTCGGCCCGGAAACGGCCCGGAAACGGCCCGGTGGTCAAAGGTGTATCAAAATAAGCTCGGCGACGGCTCGGTAAGTTTACGGCCCGGGCCGGAACCGGCCCGGTCTAGCGTGAATCATCCTTTAGAATTCAGTTTCTAGTAAAAGTAACAATATCATCCTCAAATGTCTGATATTCTCGAATTTTGGCGTAAGCTTATCTTACCCACTGCTCAAACACGTGTATCACGGTCGGTTTTATTTAAATGTTATGTGATTAATAACTTGTTTAAAACCTTTCTAACGGTGCTGGGCTGATTAAGTATAATGTAAAAGGAGCAAATTAGTGCGGTATGTGTACCCGCGTACCCCGGCATAGAAGTTTATATAAGTTGCATAGGTTTTTTTTATTACTTTTCTCCGCAGTTGACAATAAATGCATATTATCTGCATGACACTACGAATTACGCATGGCTCACATATGGAATTATGCTCTGCGGAAACAGCACAGACGCGCCTTCTGTCTTCACTATCCAGAAAAAACTAATCCGAATATTGGTCAATATCAAGCAAACTGACAGCTGCAAGCCTTACTTTATAAAACATAAATTACTAACTCTTTCTAGTATAAACATATTTGAGACATGCAAGTTTGTACGGAAACATAAAGAGTTCTATGTAAAACGCGAAGACATTCCCTCTTCACGACCTATCCGTAATAAGAACAGACTCGTTCCACCGCCCGCCAAACTAAACCTGCTATCCTCAGGCCCATTAATAATGTCTATTAAGATTTATAATAATTTACCTAACTCTATAAAAGAAGAAGAAGACGATACAATGTACATAAACAAAATAAAGCAACTACTACTAACTAAATCCTATTACACACTAAATGAATACTTAGAAGATACATTATAAACGATCAGTAAGTCCTCCTCTCCCTAACATTGCAGTGCCCAACAGGGTTCACAATGATCTGTAGCTTTAAGTTAACATTTGTACCTACTTTTGTGATATTGCAATAAATGATTGAGTATTGAGTATTGAATTTACACAAATTCAAACAACGTGTATGTTCAGACTGTGCAATCCCGCACATTTATGAGTCAGCCGCTTTTGTGGCACAAGGAACATAATAACGGTAGGTAACTGTATGCGCCAAAGCTATGGAAACAGGGTAGTTATAGAATCCCGTCTCATCCTTATATCGACTGTTACGATTCCACGTCGTCGTTTTAACAATATGATCGTTATATAGCGCTATCGCTATGTCTATCCTATAATTGAAAACACAATTAACTAAGAGTACGCAAACGCTTAATTCTTAAGTACGCTCGCGTTTAAAAAACTTCATAAACGTTAAGAACAAAAACCCACCTTTGCGGAATCGGTTTCGATTTCACAGTAATTTCATTACCCTTTACAACAACGTTCCCATATAATGACGGTCGTATTCTGAAGCATTGTGCCTACTAAAAGCGAAAACTCTTTCAATATTCTAATGTTGGCAATAAAAGAATCGTATTAGCATTGGAAACGGTCGGTCAGAGCGGCACGAGACTGCATCACATATATAAATGCTAAGTAACCAGTGCCAAGACTCGTCATGAATACCTTATTTGCCTGGCTTTTGCCTAAAAAAACGTGTAATGTAAACGCCGTTATCTCTTTCTGGGTTCCGCCGCTGTTAGGGCGCGTTAATATTGCCAATAGAAAATAATGAGGTAGGTACATAAAATAAATGCGAAAAGGGACTTTAATGAAGCAGACAGCGTTAACTGTGTTTTGTGCATTTTATTTAACATTGTTTGAGTGCCTTTTTCGGTGAAAGAGCATGCTTTCTGGAACCGTGAAATGTATTCGTTTCGATAATACACTCCAGAGCAACATACAAAATGTTCTGAAATTCTATACTAAACTTGTCTATATTCTGAACTATCCATAGGTACTTTAAGGTCGAAACGCACAGACAGTGCGGTGGCGGCGCGGTGATGCGGTGCGGTGCGGAGGCGGTACCGGTTGTAATGTTCGAGCTAATATGAAAAGGTCCGCACAGAATACCGCGCCGCGCCGGGTCCCGCCGCGGTATTCTGTGCGGACCTTTTCATTAATTTATCCTTTATTAATATTTATTATAAATGCGAAAACAATTTTCGCTGTTTATCTGTTACCTATGTCGCTTAAACCGCTAACACCCTGGAAAGGACATTGGACAGTTTTTATCCAGGAAATCATCCCTTAATGGGGTAAAAAGGGTAGGTGCAGTTTCTATAGGAGTGCCGTGCGATAATTGATGCTGCCCTTCTGGGAAGTCTAATAGCATCTTTGCTACTGTATTTTTTTAACGACAGTTTGGAATGAAACAAAAGTTATTCAAATTAACCTCTAAACATATATGTTGTATCTTACTTAATGTGTTGGAACGGAGCCTAGTAAATATTGCTTGGATATTTAACCCCTTTATGAATCGGACCCGAAATATATTGCATTCGGTCGGACGGACTGTGGTTTCTTGAGGGCTGCTATTCACAACCGATCTTCACACATCTCACTATTAGTCCCCAGCATAACTAGACCCCGTACGCCAGTCCGTAGAGTATATCTTTGTTGCCAAAAGGTGGTTTAGAAGATTTTTTTTTTAAATATTGTTTACATCGATACAACCGAGCAAATATTAAAAATGGTTACACGAGATATATTGGGACAACTTTTGGCAGCCACAAATCTGGGACTTTTTTTGGTTTCTCACTCGTAGCTTCTATACGGTGCATCCTAGCGAAAAGTTACACACTAGGGAATTAAAGAACATGAAATTATGCGTCTAATACTTATTACGCACAGACGGATTGACGGGCAGACATGATCAAACTATAAGGGTTCCGTTTTTGCCATTTTGGCTACGGAACCCTAAAAAGGCCCTCTAGGCATTGTACCGAGTATGCTGGCAGTATTTCTTCGTTGAACTGCAATGCTGATGCGTTGCAAGAGAAAACTGCCAGCTCTTCGATTACCAGTTATGATGGTACTAATGCTGAAATGACTGTCGATTCTGTAAATTCCTACAATTGAGGAGCTAAACCCTATAGTTAAATTCAAAATTGAAACGCAGAAGCCTATAAACCACTATCTTGAAATAACTAATAAAGTTGAGGAAAGCCTAATTTTCGACCATGGTTTTCTACTATGTCGCTGAACCGAATCAATATGGTATTGGTACTCATTAGACGCATAATTTCATGTTCTTTAATTCCCTAGTGCAGTGTTTTTCAACCTGTGGGTCGCGACCCCCCTGGGGGTCGTGGCTGCTTGGATTCTTACTCTAGGGGGGTCGCGCGATGAAAAAGGTTGAAAAACACTGCCCTTGTGTGTAACTTTTCGCTAGGATGCACCGTATAGAAGCTACGAGTGAGAAACCAAAAAAAGTCTCAAAATTTCGAGGATTTGTGACTGCCAAAAGTTGTCCCAAGATATCTCGTGTAACCATTTTTGATATTTGATCGGTTGTATCGATGTCAACAATATTTTTAAAAAAATCTTCTACACCACCACTTGCAACGTACCCCGGGGTGCTTTCAACCTCTACGGACTGGCCTACCCGAGATTCATAACAAATTCAAGGAATTTATACCAACTGGTTCGCCTCATGCGAGCTGTCAATAAGCGTTGTGAATAACAACGACCATCGCGGGTCTCCATCAAAGATCGATTTCAGATATTTATTACCTTTTAGGTACTGGGGTATGGGAACTGTGTTAGTGCTATAATATTTCATCCGTCTGTATTAAAGTGAATACAAATGTACCTATTTGATGTTTTGATAATATATTTGAAAACGCGAATCTATTGGACCAAACGAGTCAAAATGAAATCAAATTCGCATTTGCATTCGCATCGCATTTCAACCCAACCACTTTATGTAAGCTTGTGTATATTATACACTCGCTGGAAATGACATGAAGGCCAATTAATATCTTTGTATATATGTAACATCACGCACAATTTAAGATGAAATCCAATGAAATCCAAACCATGTCTAATATCAAGCAATTTGCTTCTCGGCAAATTTTAAATAACTTGTTAACAGCGCAATTATTTTACAAGAAAACCTTTAACGTGTAACTGTGAAACTTTTCAAACAAGCGCTAGGATTTTCATTTTTCGATACAATAAATGGAATTTGTATCTACCTAACGTACGTACGAAACGTTACGCAATCGAGCAGCTAATTATTAATGGATATCATATATTTTTCAGATATGTTGACCATCACATTTAAGATACTCAGCGTTCCCCTTTTTAGGGTTCCGTAGCCAAATGGCAAAAATCGGAACCCCTTATAGATTCTTCATGTCCGTCCGTCTGTCTGTCCGTCCGTATGTCACAGCCATTTTTTTCCGAAACCATAAGAGCTATACTGTTGAAACTTGGTATGTAGATGTATTTTGTGAACCGCATTAAGATTTTTACACAAAAATCGAAAAAAAACATTAAGTTTTAGGGGTCCCCATACACAAAACTGACACTCATTTTCATCAAACCCATACGTGTGGGGTATCATTGGATAGGTCTTCAAAAATGATATTTCATCATATATATACAAGGTTTCTAAGATCATTTTTTTCTAAACTGAATAGTTTGCGCGAGAAACACTTCCAAAGTGGTAAAATGTGGTAAAAGTTACAGGGGGGGGGACACACATTTTACCACTTGTTTACAAGTGTCTCTCGTGCAATCTATTCAGTTTAGGAAAAAAATATATTAGAAACCTCAATATCATTTTTGAAGAACTATCCATAGATAGGTACCCACATTTACCCGGGTTTGATGAAAAACATTTTTTTGAATTTCAGTTTTAGGTATAGGGAACCCCCAAAATGTATTGTTTTTTTGCCATTTGGCTACGGAACCCTAAAAACAACACAAGAAACTAGTACATAACTATCAAACCAACCTAGGCCAGCGCTCGGTAAAATGTCATTCGGTTTATTGTTCCATGAAATGAGACCACGCAATATCGCTCACTGGCTTGAAATGTTTTGATTTCTCTTAGGTTACATCGAACAAACGTTGGCTGCTACAGATTTAATACTGTTCAACCGAGTCAAGTAAACTAACGATAGGTTGACTTGATTGTACGAGCCCAGCATATTTCAGTAGCTCAGTGCATTTTACAAGTTTTTATTTAACTTGACCTGTTCGTTTGTTAGTGTGGGACAAATCTTGGAACTGTATTTTGAACCATTTAATCTCAACCGATTGATCTAAAATTTTGGGTATAAGTATAGTTTGGATGACAATTCAATAATAAGGTACCATTGAGCTGATCTAATGATGGAGACAGAAGGTGGCCCCATTCCCATGAATTCAGTACTTTAACCAACATACCCCGTTGAGTTTGGGCTCGTTAGAATCGTCTCAATGAGTAAGTAGTTGATGACGGTATTCAGAAAAGTACAGTTGGCAATAAAAGCTTGTACCAAAAATAAAAATCTTGACAGAAACTTATTTCACTTAAAGTCCCTGTCAGTTGATCATCCTCCTAGCGTTATTCCCTATTGTGCGGCGTTTCACGATATGCCTAGGAATTTCGTGATCTGCCGGATTTTACGATCGGCCGCCGACATATGTATACTCGTACATATTGGTGCCCTTGACTGTACGAGCCGGTGTTCGAACCCACGACGTCGCGTGCCTTACCGTTCGGCAACAGTGTAGTGCAGTGGCTCCCCCAGTCCCTGTCAGTTATCATTCATTAATATTTAATAATAATAAGCCCGCAGGGCAGCTTCTGGCGAGCTGTTGGGGAGTAACGACCCCACGGACCCGAGTGCTCCCGAGAGTCGGTCAGGGCCTCCGTCTCTGGCGTGTCTTCGTCGGTCGGAGTGGAACCCTAAGGGGGACCGCAGGACTCTAAGCTCTTGCTTGCCTTCATTGGTCGTCCAGAGAGGAGTCGTCAGAGCTATATATGCTCCAGGGGTGGAAGTGTTAAAGGGCATAACGCCGCGAGTAACTTCGGAGAAAGCGCAGCACCACCTCTCGACACCCCTGAGCCGCTCACCCGGTGTTGCTCTTGGCCGTCTTTACGACGGCATTTTTAGGGGCCCATCTAATGAGCGGCTAGTCACCGCCTGCCTCAATAACGTTGTGGATAACATTGTTATGGCAGGTGTCCGGACCACTTTGTAATAACCCAATTTTATTGTCCACCCAAATGTCATCACCATAGACCCAATTCTCTTTTCCATTTTCCTACAATAGCTCCAACGCCTGCTGGGACCGGTTCACGGGTATCTACCGATGTACCCGTGAATGGGTTCTAGCAGGTGTACTACATGACATTAAACTTCGTCTCCAAAGGGCCTCTACGTGTTGGATCTATATCTCCACGCACGCCTTCCAAATGACCGGGGTTCGCCCCGTGAATTTAAATCGGAGATACATAATAATAAAATTCTTTATTTCGGACAGTACAAATCCATAATCCATCCATTTAAGCAACGTTTTGATTATTCAATATTCATCATCATCATCATATCAGCCGAAAGACATCCACTGCTGGACATAGCCCTCCCCCAAGGAGTGCCAAAGTACCCGCATCCAGCGGACTCTCGCGACCTTTACCAGGTCATCAGTGCACCTTGTGGGGGAGCTACCCACGCCGCGCCTTCCGGTACGTGGTCGCCACTCGAGAACCTATGCGCCCCAACGGCTATCGGTTCTACGTGCAATGTTGCCACTTAAGTTTAGCGATTCGGAGGGCTATATCGGTTACCTTGGTTCTGCTGCGGATAGCCTCATTTCTGATGCGATCATGCAGAGAAACTCCCAACATAGCCCTCTCCATTGCCCTTTGGGTGACTTTGAGCCTTCTTATGAGGCCCATAGCACACGATTTATAATAATGACGTCACTATCATCACGACGACTCTGCCAAGAGTGTGACGACGACGAAGCAGAAGAATATTATTTACTAAAGCACAAAACCTCTTAGTACCAACTAACTGCTTGTGGCGACCTCCTATGCTCATTCATTCGTTCTTCCGATCAACTCAATGGCGCAAGAGAAATTCGCGTAAATATGAATTCTTTCTTGCCTCGCTGACAAACACATACGATTTCAACAAACCAAACAGTGACGTAACAATTTATCCGTGTCGAGGCAATATGGGAGCCAGGTGCGGCGCGTTGAAATTTCATACCGGTTTAATTTTCACGTTTGTCGAAAACAGTTTTAACATATTTGAGTTATGAGTTCGCGTTGTAGGTAACGTTATTTTTCCTCCATTTATTGAATGCTGAATCGTGTTGTAGTTTATTCGATTACTTACAGCGACCGTTTTCGAAATGAAGAGTCACTTCGTGGAACACTATTTAGTAAATTCCCTAGTAGGTAACAATTAAATCGTATTACTAGTAAATTCCAATCGGGCGTTAATACTGAATTCGTTTCATTTATTTTCAAGTAAATAGTCCGTTTCCAAATTAATAAACCATTTCTGCAGTATTTTGTAAGGTAAAGTACTTCCCAGACCCGGGTGCCCCAATATGAGCAAAATGACATTTCGTTGAGCCCTACCTCTCTGAAAGGCTAAACTCTCCTATCTCTTGGAACCTAAGTATGTACACTGCATTGAGTTAGCTGCACTGACGTAGGCCTGTATTTAAATTATAATCATAATAATTTATTCGTTGCAACCATGGTAGGTATTCTAATTGACGATATATAGACACTCCTACATTCTTAATCAATCAATTAAGGCGCCTAATTACTAATCGTGTTGAAGGAAGGAGGAGCAGAGGTCTTGGTCCCAGGAGGTGGACAGATGTAGTCCAAGAAGTTACTGGGTCCACACTACAGGCAACTATACAAAGGCTCAAGATAGAAAGGCCTGGAAAGCAGTGGTAGAAAGAGTTGCCCGTAGACGTCACGTCCCTCAGACATGATAATAATGACCAAAAAGAAACCGAAGGAATTTTATTCTTAATCAGCCACAGAAACATCAAAATTTAGAATCTAAATCTGTGTATCAATTTCTATTGTGGAGACATTAGTTACTAAAGTACGTAACTAATTAAAGTGGGTGTCAGGTTGGGACCGCATTTGCCACAATGTGGACCGTACTTAGGTCAACGTTGTGATAAGGACTTTACGACTTGTCAAGGCCGCTTACGTATTTGGCTAAATGATTACTATTTTAATCTAACGAGTGCTAGTAGATTCGAACGAAAGGATTGACACACTTTAGTTTTGCGTGAATATGATTTATTTGAAAAGATTATTTTATTAAATTATGCTGACAGTAATTTTAAATAATATCAGTATCAGTAATTTAAAATAATCGTTATTGTTGAGAATTAATCAGTCTTTTTGACGAAACCTGCGCTGTGGATATTTAATTTTGTGGATTGCTTTGATTATGCTTTGAATAAATTAATATAAATATAGTATCAGTCTTAGTGTCAATTCGATCTAACTACCTAAGCTTATTTCAAAATTAGCCCATACAATTTTGACATTTAACCCCAATGATATTTTTATTCCTCTTTAGTCAAATCCTGCATAATAACTAAAACTTATTCATTACATTTATGGAAATATACCTACTTATTCACATCAGTCTTTAAAAAATCCGACATCAAACGCACAGTAACACTTTCTGGCCTAATCCTAAATGTAATAATAACGGTATTAAGTTGTATGTATATGTAGATGTGCACTATATCTTGCTCTGGCCCCCTATTTGAACAACTTGACAATTTTCATGTGACACAATTCGCCATACATTGCTTGTTCTAGAAGCTAAGGTGGTCGCTAGGATACTTGTGGAACCGGCAATGTGCCTACGGAGAATTGTCAAGTTGGTGTAATAGAGGCCTGTTCGTAAAACTGAAATTCCGCATTACAATTTGATAGAATGATTATATATACAGATATTTAGCTTCGCGTCGCGTCTCTTCTGTTGACATTGCTAAAGCCCTGTACCGCATGACGTATCAAATTATTTGTTGAAACTTGAACCTTGATCCGACGTAATAAGGTCCTAAATGATATCTGCCATATATGGCTTCGTATGAATAAAGATTTGGGCTATAAATCCAAATTTTTGCTTGGACTCTTAATCCGCATAAACTGCGTCTCTTTGCTTATATGATTTCATGCAATAAAAATATTGTTTATATGTTCCATGAATGTGCTGTATGACCCAGAAACGTCTTTCGTGTTCTCGTTTTGAAACGTTAGTTAGGTGCGCGTGGAATCAAGCGTGCCAAATTTGAAACCAAAACACAAGCATCAGATCGCTCTCCGCGGCCACACAAGCGTACAGGGGGTGTATATTATCCACGCCATATTTGCGTAAGCGCGAACAGCAATTTGGGATAATTATGCATTAGTAAGCAAGCTCGACATAATTACCGCTTATTGAATATTGCACTAATTGCGCTACAGCGGGCTCAGTTAGCAGCAAAACGATGGCTATTGAACACGCCTGAGTTCCCAGAAGGGGTAGGCAGAGAACATGAAATTTTAATTTCTGTGCCACTTCACGTACCTACCTACCTATATTTTGGGTTTATCATTCTGTAAGTACCTGAGTACTTATAACATGTAGATTTTTAGCCAGTAGTACCCTAAAATATAACTTAAAAAAAAAAGATATATTACAAGCATAAACCTACTTCATTACTCAACGCTTTATATACACATACAGTTATTGCAGTTATAATTCGAATTAAGAATGTCAATTAATAACCTAAGTACCTAGTGTCAAAGCTGCAAAGGGCCGAATCACACAAGTTTCTGAAAGTATACCGAGTTGAAAGCTTCCCATCGAACTCGGAAACAATTATTTAAGGTGGTTCGATTGCCATACAAAACGTTATTTGACATTCGCAGGCTAACGGCGTGATATTTTAAGAAACGTATGTAACAAACTTTCATAAATTGGCTTCCCATTTGCGCCAAATTCCACCTTTCCTAGAATAAACTTGTATAAACTAGATTAATTTGAGAAATTGGTTTGGGACGTGATATTTTGGGAAAACAATTTTTCTCAAATTAATCTAGTGGTCGAGCTTAGACAATGAAGTAAGTAGGTATATTTGGCCCGTATTAGTATGACATCAAAGTTACATTTGTTGTTGTGTGGCGGTCGTGGAGAATTCAGAGAAATCTCAAGGTGCCCTTTTTTAGGGTTCCGTACTCAAAGAGTAAAACGGGACCCTATAACTAAGACTCCGCTGTAGCACCAGTAAGTATAGTCTTATCAGCGCCGGCAAGTATACATATATTACATATATTGGCGTAGAACTATCTGAACCGATCTTTTGATATGACATCAAAATGTAATTTAGTGGGCACACTTGTTTAAAGGCATTTAGTTTAGTATGTTCCAAAGGCATAAGACCAAAAAATTGCTTTGTGGCTTTACACAGCCGTAGTGAGGCCGATAATCACATACGCCTCTGCAGTCTGGTGTAACAAAGTCCACCAAAAGACAGCCATCACAAAGTTAAGCAGTCTTCAGCGTACAGCTTGCTTAACAGCAACAGGAGCTTTATGCTCAACACCGGGGGCAGCCTTGGATGCACTGCTCGATCTAACGCCACTCCACCTGCAAGTGCAAAAGGAGGCGAAGCAGTGCATCTACAGGATATGCACACTAACAAGGCCAAAATGGCGCTCTCAAGCGCTAAGCAAACTTGAGGCCCTTGTTTTTGATAACAAAAACCTAAGCATGCCCACTGACGACACATACGTGGAATGCAAATTCACTAGACTGTATACAGTGGAAATACCTCCGAGAGACAAATGGACAAATGACCAAATGGACTTCAAGGAGGGAAGCCACATTTGGTATACAGATGGATCAAAAAAAAGTGATGATGTTGGATGTGGTATCTACGGTGAGAGGCCAAAGTTCAAAGCTAGCGTCAGCATGGGGAAGGAGGCCTCAATCTTTCAGGCTGAACTCTTCGCATTAAATAAATGCGTGGAGATAAATCTTGAAAGAAACCTAAGGAATGAGACGATCCGAGAGCTTCGCTCTCAGACTCAATAGTATCTAAGGGCGGAATTACTCTTTTAAATTGATAGATGTTAGCGTTGTGGGTTTCAGGTCCAAATATGAAGGAATTGAAGCTTTCATTCGTTATCATCCTGTCAATTATGTATGTAAATAAGTTAGAGATAAATTGCGTTAGATGCTATTCTAGGCTAAAATCAAGACTACAATTAAAAGTGTAGAAAACTCGCGTTTCGTCCAAAATAATTGGTTTAAAACATACTTCAGCATACTAATTCAGTATTGTTGGATTAGTGTATCATTTAATGTGTGCTAGATCTAGATTTATAGATTCATAAATTAGAATAGTTAGGTTAGATTTTTAAGAATGGATCGCTGGCCAGCAAGAAAACGCGTGGACGGACGCGCGGCCTGCAGGAACATTCTACCCGCGAAGTCGAGAAAAGTGGACATCGATCGGCACGGAGGGGCGAGGAACGCTCCCTGGAAAACGGGCCTTATACCCTTTAGTTAAGGTATATTTTCAGATGAGGAGTCGGATTAGTGGCGTGATCGTGTTAGTATTGGCTATAAATACCCCGGCGGGCCGAGGAGCGTTTCACTTTTTTTATGGGACGTCGAAGCGAGATCACGCTGCAGAAGGCAAAGGCGGCCAGGCTAGGCTGACCTCTGGGCGCGTACTACTTCGAGGCGGAGCAAGGCTGGTCACCGCTGGGCTGCATTAGTATACAAGTAAATCAGCGGTCGATGCTACGGCCAGCATTCTTCGAGGAAGACCTTTCGGTGGGGTGGCGATCATGTGGAGGAAAGGCGTGGTTCTCCGCCGTTTCTGTAATACCATGTCGCAGCAACAGACTCGTAGCGGTTTTAGTGCGTATGGGCGATAGGAGTTCGTTGATATTCTCAGTGTACATGCCCACGAATCAAGCGGATAACTTAACCGAGTTTACGGAAGTATTAAGTGAAATACATGCGGTGATCGAGAGTTGTGATACTGAGTCAGCCATAGTGTTAGGTGATTTTAATGCTCACCCAAGTGAATTATTTTACACGGAACTAGTTCATTTTTGTTCAGAGCGAAACTGGCGCTGTGCTGATGTGGACAAATTGGATGTTTCATCCGATACCTACACGTACGTAAGTGATGCCCATAATAACTGTTTTCGTTGGCTAGATCATTGCGTGGTGACAGACATTGCCTGGAGGTGTTTGATTTCTGTATGTGTGCGGTATGACGTATTATTCTGGTCGGATCATTTCCCATTAGAATTAAAATTTAGTTTAGGAAAATTGCCATGTAAAGTACACAATATTCAAAACGAGTGTAATAATAGTAATAGAATAAAATGGGGTAATAGAAATACAGAGCAAATTAATAATTATTATGATTTATGTATGTGTAAGCTTAGACTAATTGATTTTCCGATGGAATTAAATGAATGTGCTGATGAATTATGTAATAATGTAGACCACCGATTAATAATAGATAGTTTATATTTTAAAATTATAAGGAGTCTTAGAGAAGCCTCAGAGAGCAGTTCTGTGATACGAAATGCCGCAAATAAATATCGTGTAGTTGGTTGGAATAAGCACGTGAGGAAGCTACATGAGGAAGCACGACTGTGTTTCCAGATGTGGCTGCTTCAGGGCAAGCCTGTGGCTGGTGAAGCATATACCAGGATGTGTGACTCTAGAAGATGTTTTAAGTCGAAGCTTAAATGGTGTCAGGATAACGAGTGTCAAATAAAAATGGATATTCTGGCAACTCACCATAAGTCAAAAGATTTCAAGCGTTTCTGGAGTGATACTAAAAAACTAGATTGTAAGCCTGGGGTCCCGGCTAATGTTGACGGAGTGTGTAAACCAAACCTGATTGCCGAAGTTTTCCGTGAGCAATTTTCTGTGAAATCACCTCTTGGAACACAGCAGCATGTGTTCGATGTTGATATTGGTAAGTCGATGGGTGCAATCACTAAATTTAAAGCGCGTGAAGTTGCTGATATTTTAAGGAGTATGAAGCGTGGTAAGTCACCCGGCATCGATGATCTCAGCATAGAGCACCTGCAGCATGCTGGTTGTCATTTGCCCAGGCTCCTGGCTATGTTTTTCAATTTGTGCTTAGGGCATGCCTACCTCCCACCAGCCATGCTCAAAACTGTAGTCGTACCCATTATAAAGGACAAGACAGGAGATGCCTCCGACAAGAACAATTACAGGCCCATATCACTGGCTACGGTTGTTGCAAAGGTGCTGGATGGTTTGCTTAACCGCGTCCTAAGTGAACATATCAGCCTTAGCGAGGCGCAGTTTGGTTTTCGTCCCGGGCTCTCGACTGAGACAGCTATACTAAGGTTGAAGCATACCGTTCAGTATTATGTGACAAGGAAAACGCCAGTATATGCATGCTTCTTGGACTTGTCGAAGGCATTCGACCTGGTGTCTTACAAGGTTTTATGGGAGAAAATGGAAAATGAAACGGAAACACCAAAAGACATTGTCAACTTGTTAAAGTTCTGGTACAGTAATCAGTCAAATTCAGTAAAATGGGCTGACTCTTTCTCCAAAGAATTTGGTTTAGACTGCGGAGTCAGGCAAGGTGGCTTGACCTCGCCAAGACTGTTTAATCTATATATTAACTCATTGTTGGAGGAGCTCAGCAGTGCCGACGTGGGCTGCTCTATTGACGGTAAAATAGTAAACAATATTAGTTATGCCGACGATATGGTGCTGTTGACTCCTTCGATACGAGCTCTTGAGGTGTTAATTGGGTTATGCGAGGGGTATGCGGTGGCCCATGGGCTAAGGTACAATACAAAGAAAAGTGAACTACTCGTTTTTAAGGCAGGCAATAAAACACCTAGCTTTGTACCACCAGTTAAGCTCAATGGAGTAGCCTTAAATAGAGTCAAGGAGTTCAAGTACCTTGGCCACTGGGTCACTGACGATCTATCGGATAATATTGATATAGAACGTGAGCGAAGGGCGTTATCGGTGAGGGCGAATATGTTGGTTCGAAGGTTTGCTAAATGCTCGCGTCCTGTCAAAATAACACTATTTCGAGCATTTTGTCAGACTTTTTATACATGCAGCCTCTGGACCAAATATTCGCAAAAATCGCTAAGCGCTCTTCGCGTACAATATAATAATGCGTTCAGGATGCTGTTGGGACTACCAAGACACTGTAGCGCATCAGGTATTTTTATGGAGGCGAGTATAGATGGCTTCAGGTCAATATTACGGAAGCGAGTAGCATCCCTGATGCGGCGAGTGAGGGACAGTGACAACAGCCTCCTGAACAGCGTTTTGGAAAAATTTGACTGCCCAGTTGTAAAACATTGGAACACAATTCATATGGGGGACAGGGTACCCATTTTCAATGTAAAATGAATGTATTCAATTAATTAATTTTATTTTATTACACTAACGTAGACATATTCTTAAGCTATTAAATGTTACTAACTATTAATGAATAACTATGGATTGTATTATCTGAAAATAAATGAATTAATAATTACGGCTGTTGCTGAGAGGAATTAGAGTTTGGTAAGGTCGCAAATGCCTTTGCGATCGTCTGGTGAGATTGAATATTTTATTTTAAAGTGTGACTAATCATAGTGAATTCTGGAATTTCTTAGGGAGTAATTATCATGTGCGCACATTGTCTTGAATTGAGTGATTAATATTTAGGCAATATCTTTCTGCTCGTGAACTGATATGATCTTATATGATCACGTGTGTATTTTGAATATGTGGCGGTCTAATAGGTTTATCACCTAATAAATGCGCTTAAGACATCATCATATTAGGATTCCGTATACTCCCATGAAATGAAGTGAACACTTATTATAGTCTAGTCATTGCAATCGACGCGGCCCGTAGTATACTGTTACTGTTACAATGGTAAATAATTCCTAATTGTATACCAGTTTCTAGTGGTTAGTTGTAGGTACAAATGAGGGAAATCTTTATTAAAATATGTGCTAATATTATATTGTAATTTATTTATGGCGGAGGAGCTGGCTTGTTACGAGCGTCGAGGGAGATCAGAAGGGCAGGAGCCCTGGGAACCAGAGAGGCGTTGGGTACGTGTCCCACTATTAAGAAATTAAAATCTGGTGAGTGACCTTTATAATCACTGTATTGAATGATTCTGAAACTTATTAATTTGTTTTTGGGCTATTATCTAACCATTTCAACGTTATCATACTTGTATTTGTGTATCGAAATCTAGTTCTACTGTATATAGTTTGGGGAATATGCTAGATAAAGTACGAGCGGTTTATGTATAGGTTATGAACGGATCTAGGTCATTGGTCAAATAACTGACGATATTACAGAAATGTTGTTTTGTTCTACATATATATTACTAGTTGTTTTGTCACTGCGATATGATTGGGTTCTGTGCGCCCTTACGAGATAAAGTGATCAATTATTATACGACAACCTAGCTATAGCAATTGACTCGGTCCGTGGTACGTGTTGTAATATGAGAATAAATTGTTAAGGCGCGGATAAGCGACTAATGTTACTACAAGTACATCTTAGACCCGGTGGTTAATTATCGATATGGTTGAGGGATTCCTTAATAGGTGAACGTAGCTGAGTAATTTAATAATGTACACCTATGATTGAGTGCTCGGTGTCGCTGACTCTTGTCACCCAGAGCACATTGAGGACCTTGATTACGTCAAGAAGAGGTGTGCTCGCACCGGTGTTGATGGACTATCGTCCCTTGGACATACTTAAGACCTCGACTGTGTCGAGAGAAGTATGACTGCACTTTATGCGCTCTTCATGGATGTGTAGGCGGAGCGAGTGGCTGAGGGTCCTCAATCTTGCAAATTGGGGATCTTCCCCGGTCAAGCTTCCGTCTTAGTCTTAACAAACCTCTTAATAAGGGGTGCGGTTGCGTTAATCTATGAAGGAATCAAATATACCTATAGGTATACCGTGTGGGATTCCTTAGCCGAATGAATGTAGCAAGGTAATTTAGTTCATGTACGCCGGTGATCGCGTCGCTTGGTGTCAGGACTCTTGTTCTCAGGGCACATTGACGACCTTGGCCAATGAGGATTCGCTCGTAAGAGGTTCCTTAGTCAAGTGAGATGTGACCGCACCTTAAGCACCGTCATGGATGTGTCATCGATTAGGCAAAGGTATTTAGAGTTCCCAATCTTGCAAATTGGGAGTTCTCAGTAGCTGAGCTATCGATTTGGTTTAGTCAAAGGCCTCTTATCTAGAGGCCTTTGTTATATTGATTTTGCGAGGGAATCCAACACTTTCACTCTTAATATCAGTAATATTTAAGTAGGTATCTTCTTAGGTGGGGCCGTTTTATTGGGATCTCAACAAAGGTCTCACGGTGGGTTGGTAATTAATTATCATTCGTCAGTTCAATTGTGCATTGTCGTATATTTAACATTGTTCCGACTATAAAGTGCCTTTGAGTTGATTGGGTGAGATTGGTTGCTAAGACACTGTGTTACATCCATTGAGATATTTTGGGGATGAATTGTATTATAAATTGCTTAGGAAAAGTCAGTACTAATTGGTATTAGATTTGATAGAAATAACGATAGGGTAGGCGGAATCAACAGATGAGGTGGGATTACTAGCGAGTACGAGCAGCCGCGAGCGAGCGAGAGGCGAGCGCTACAGTTCGCTAACAACTCTAAGATTCATCGTTAGGGAGAATCGATATTACACTAGACATTGCGTCATTCATGTACCTGGAAGTGAAACATGTACTAATATTCTATTTCAATAGACTATCATCGCATCATCATCAATATCTTGACTTACGATTATTTTCGTTATTATATCATCGCATCATCATCAATATCTTGACTTCTTCATGATTATTTTCATTATTATATCATCGCATCATCATCAATAGAGATCCCATCATGGCCAACACAAGTTGACCACTATTGTATTGCGAGTCTGTTTAAAGGGCGTCACCTACCACATAGCGTAATTTATCACTTCCCACAACTTAGTATAACAAGGAATTTATGCCCACTTTAGCCTCCATAATTGTGCATCACTCAATGAGACTACTGAATTGTAAATTAATTCTAAGGAACTGGTATAATTGTCTTACTTAAGTTATAGGTTCTACTAAAATGGGGTTATTGTACAACTTCAATTAACGTGTAACTTTTTCTCTTTATAGAAATACAAACTTCATACTTCTCGAAAAGGGCTGGGTCTACTCGCACAACGCGGGGCCTAACCACTAGACGAAATCACACGCCAAGCCACTTCACCAGCGCGAATCACGTATAGCTTAGGTCTAAATAGGCCTTCGAGGTTAGGTTCCAGAGATAATAAATTCTAGGTTAGATTACGGCATTGTAGGCCTGGAGTCGGACGGTTTTTTATTTGACCGAATCTCTTTCCGTCCGGCAATATCCTAGGAGATGATTTGGTCTGTTAAAGTACTCAAGCTCGATTACTTTAACATAAATAACGAGAGATTCTGTAGCTGTAGGATAGATTTACCTAGACTAGAATAAAACCCAACCTTTCTAGTAGGATCGGCCGGAACTAACTCGGTTTTTCTATTCGCTTTGGTACGAGTTAGTATTTATAGGAACAAAGTGGATATCTAGTACAATCGAGTCTTGATTTTACTGGATTAATTAGTCAAAGGTTCTTTAGCTTCAAAACAAACAAAATTAATTTGATATTTCTATGGTAAATAAATGATTTATTTTCTCGCTTACTATCTGTTTAATTTTATTCAATAACTTTTCCTTCAGGTAGGATTCCATTTTCAGACGACTAGAAGCTTCTCAGGAGCTTCAGCTTTCAGATAGGGGTTAATTTAAGTTCAGAATACAAAAACATAAAAAGCAAGCCATTTAAGAGGTTGAATCGTTACATTTTGGTGAGGCCGTGATCAGGATGAAAATAAGGTTTAAATTCACTTTTAAGTATCCCGGGTTACTACAGAATAGAGTATTTTCAATTTAAAAAAAAAATATATATAAAAAAAATTATAATAAAAGGAAAAATATTTTTTTATTACGTGATTCGCTTGGTGAAAGGGCTAATTAAATTTATTTACAGATTTTTCTGTGTGTGGGTTATACAAATAACCCACATTTTGTTGCCGTGGAGTAGATAGAGAGATGGAGTTTGTATTTTTTAATGTTGTGTTGTGTATTATTTTCAGGACTTTCTTTCTTTTATTTTATTTCAAAGAGATTTTCACGCGCGATACGTACGTGAATTGTGTTGTGTATTATTTTCAGGACTTTCTTTCTTGTATTTAATTTCAAAGGGATTTTCACGCGCGGTACGTAGGTGAATTACTAATCAATAAGTTATATCACACTAAACTATGAAAAATATGCATAGAAATAATTTTGTTGTAGACGAAGGGCTAATATTATTTTGACAGAAATTCATTTGGGGGTACACATTTTTATTCCCGACTGTACTTTTCTACATATGTTTACCAACTGCTCATTGAGACGATTCTAACGAGCCCAAACTCGATGGGTTTGTGTCATTGTATCACGAAGTTCCTAGGCCTATCTTCCAACCCCAGCATCAGATTAGTTCCTTGTCATCATAACTTTAATTTGTCATGCGATTTATACATATGTGCGAAATTTTAGGCCGAACGGAAGTCAGGAAGTGAGTCTAATCTAAGAATTAAGTAAAAACGTAACATTACCTAAACACTCTTTTCATCGGACAGTCGTGTCAAAGTAGTACCTACGCGAAATTTGTATAAAAGGGGGGCAGGAATGTTATGCGGAATGGCCTTACAATCTGCCAATGCCATAGCACAATTAAGTAGGTTCCATATACATCAGGCGGTTGCGGTAGTAGTTATAATAAAGTTTAGGTATAATGCTTTTATTCCAAAATAAAATAAAAATAAAATAAAACGGATCTAGATAACCTCAAGATAGTATTTTGTTAAATTAGCATCTTATGTATTTAGCTACGATTATTTCATCCTTCATATTCAATTGTTGCATTTAAGTTCGCAAGAATAGTGTTGAGGTCATTGACATCTGTCCCGCGGTTGGGCAATTATTCGTTAAATAGTGGTTAGGAAAGTACCGGTGGATGATTATAGTACCAAGGACTTAGGAACATACTTAAGAACTCATCACATAATAGGGGTTAGAGTTATAGGTAACTTTCGTAAGCTAGGGGAGAAAAGTAGGTACGCGTTATACCTAGTTAGTTGACCTAGTCAAATTGAATCCAATTCTCGGCGTTTACGTTAAATCGATCGCTACTAAGTATTGTCCGAAATCTTAAGTACCTATAACCTTGCGGATATTTTCTACGTAATCGTCTTTGTAAAGAAAGTAATTGTAAGAATAGATAAGTAGGTAATTCGCGCGAGTTATATTCATTAACCAGTTAAAATGATAGGAAACTGGAGCGGTTATCGGTTACAAAAAATGCGCATTCGTATCGGATTAGTTCCGACTAGAAATTCAAATACTAGATAAATAATAGACTTTGTTATTAGGTCATTAAGGTCAAAAGGTAAGCTGTGTGTAGGCATTTAAATGGTTGTCATCGTGAGTCAGTGAACCGGTTGTATGTACGCGTGAGATTTCAAATTTTAATTACGTAGGTACATAAAACCACTTTGGCAGGGTTAAAATAGTGACAGGTTTGAAGATAAGCAACAAGTAAAGGGCACTTAAATACCTGCCTAGCTCCATAGAGGTACATTCCTGACATGGTAGGACTCGCACATTTCCACATAAATACGCGGCCACTTTATCACGATTCACTTTATATTTAGCACTAGTCCTATTATCACTGCATTGATTCATGTTTGAATACACACTAAACCACAGTAAAACACCTTAAACTGATTAAATAATAGACCTGAATATGTGAGAATTCGGCTTGTTGAAGCCCGCGCGCAAACTAAAAACAAATTTAAACATCGAACTTAGGTTCGGGCAGCCATTTTGGAATCTAGCGACGTCGCGGCGCCGGTAATCATAAAGATTTTTGGCGGGAAATTGTTGTTTAATTTGATGATAAAGGAGTAATATTAATTAACTATATGTCGCGTTCGCTTATAATTTGGTGGAATGGGTGAACAGTTTTAGGATCATAGGATAAATATTTATGTAATGCATTAAGGTCGGTCTTAAATAAAGCGCGTCGCACGTAAAATATTTTGACACGGAAAATAATGTAGCCAGTTAGATGCGTTAATATTGATAGTAACTTTATGATAATGGCATAGTGTAAATTATTTCTAATAACTAGGTAATAATATAGTTGCTTTACTTTTGAGGTGGTTTTTCTCACGGGCCGGAATTGATATCGGCGAATTAAATATATAGAAATAGTATGCGACAAAATTAGCTTTGTGGAGGTTGCGGGCTAAGTATAAGCTAGTTAGAGCCTACATATTTTATATTGGTCAATTCTAATAGGTATGTTAAGTACCTTAAAGCGTCACGCGGGTTTACGTAGGTACAATGTAATGAAAAAGATAATAGATAGATTGCGCCTTACCAAACTTAGCGAAATGGTATAGCGAATTTCATTGTAATCAGTAGCTTAATTAACGCTAACGTACTTACGAACGTTCGAATTAGAAAATAAGTAAGTAAGTAATAATAGATATATATATATATAGATATAAGATTAAGGCGCTATTGTATTAGGTCAACCTGTAAAAATAGTTGCTGTACTGAAAAAAAAAAAAAAAAAAAAAAAAAAAAAAAAAAAAAAATAACACGTGTTGGCAAGCGAATGAAATAAAACGGATTCATTGAATCAGGATATTCCGAAATCCGTCTGTCTGGTTTAGTTACTTCGTGAGTCATAATTATAGAGCGGGGTTTGTGAAGTTTCAGAGTAATTTAAATAATTAATTATAATTCCAGTCAAGTTAGGTTTTCATATATATATGCAAAACCAAGCACGCGTGATCTACGGTAAGACATATTTAGTTAGCGAATAACTTTGATACTCAGGTTCTGAGGCGAAAGACTTCGCTGATAGGGATTTCCGAATCTCACGGGAGATTCAGCTCTAAGAAAGGGGGGCAGAAGGCTTAGAATTGTAAGACAATGTGTGTAGGGCATGAAATTGATTAACCGCAACGCACTTAATTATTAATAAGGTAGTGTTAAAGTCATGGGTTCTGTCAATAGGGCTGAATGCAATTTAAATGTAGGTAGGTATAGTAAGTAAATATAGTACGGATCATTTCGTTGATAGTTACGTTGATAGTAAAAATTATTACTTACGTATTTTAAACAATGGTTTCAGAATTTGTCAAGTATAAGATGGATAGTTGTCCCAGTCTGAAACCGAAAGATTAGAGCTTGTCAGACAAATACCATATATGTACCGGTTCACGTCAGATTACGAAAGATATTCGCCATGTTTACATTATGTGGTAACAGGGCAATTCGGAGAAATTATATTAGTATACCAAGTTGTGCACGTGTTATTATTATTATGTACTTTAAGGCAGGAGTCGTATATATCGCATGACACTTTAAATTGGTTACCATAGTATGTGATACTGGAGTATGTAAACTAACTGTTCCACCTCTCTAGTCATTGTTGAGGTAATGTGAATTTCGAAATAGGTCGTTAATTTCGCAAGTTATCTTAACGGCGCACTGGACGGGTGGTTTGTCCGGCGGGCTATGAATCGCGAGCGTCCGGGTTCGATCCCCGGTACGGAAAAATCTTTTTGTTTTTTTTTATTTTTGCTTTACTAACAATATTGTGGGCTACTACTTTTTAAACCTTTGGTTATTAAATTGAGCGAATTTTACAATGTTTGGAGTAAGTTAAGGGGAATTTGGGACAGTTATATATTTAGGCGGTTATAGTTTTAACATTATGCAATTTAGGTATTCATCAAATTGTGTATTTGTCTACGACATAGGGTCCGTCTTTTTTTCCCATGAAGTACCTTTATGACAAAAATGACTACCGATTAATGTGATGAATGAATGAATGGTTTATTCACAATGAATATATGGTACATAAGATCTTAAATATTGGTATACATGGTTCTTCCCATAATATATTCAGCCCGGTCGGGCATATGAAAATTTAGTCAGTGACTTGATCACTGTCTATAACTAGATAGGGATAAAATTACATTTAAATTAATTCATTCAGTAAATAAATATTAAACATTGTGTCATCGCATGCATGATCGGTTATACTAATTTACATTGATTATTGATAAAATTGTAATAAAATAATAATAACAGTCAAATGTCATACTATGTCACATAAGCGTCAAATCTATAATTTAAAAACTCCTTAATATTATAGAAACATTTTTCAGCCAACATTTTGTGCAATTTTGTTTTAAATTCATGAACAGGAAGTATTCTAAGTGTGGCAGGTAGTTTATGAAAGATGCTTACGCACATATTATGAGCACTTTTTCTCCTGAGTACCAGCTTGTGACTTGTTGGTAGTGCGAGCCTGTGCCGTCTATGCGACCTAGTTGCTTTGTTTTCTTCAATATAGGTAAATAATTCCGAATGGAGTTTTACAAATATGGCTATTTCGTATATATATAGACAAGGCAAGGATAACAAATTATGTATTATGAATAGTGGCTTACAGGACTCTTGTCTATGTACTCCACAAAGAGTCCTTATACATTTTTTTTTGTGCAACAAAGGCACGATCAGCTTCGACCGAGTTGCCCCACATAATTATACAATATCTTAGGATTGACATAATGTAACCATGGTAGGTTAACAAAGCAGTATTAAATGACACTGTCTGTTTGAGGCGCCAAGGTACGAAAAGGAATTTATTTAGTTTCTTGCATATCGTGTCTATATGTTCCTTCCAGTTACAATGGGTGTCTAATGTTAAGCCAAGAAATATAGTACTATTTACTCTTTAATGTTCTCTGTGTAAGAGGTTGTACTTAAGTATTATTTAAGGGTCTGTGGTATAATTTTACGGATACATAAAATTATCATCGAGGCACTCGCATAGGTTTATTGAACAGAAAGTATGGTTGTTTATAAACAATATTCGTATTAGGGCATATTTTTGAGTTTGGTTACAAAACTAGCGCAAAATAGGTCAAATATTGGTCACGTAGGAAAATTAATTTGACCCGTGGCGGGGATATTTTGATGCTAGCGACGAACGCAAGTGATATTTCTCTCATTCATGTAAGAAATAAGTAGTCGGCCGAGGGATTAGTTGTCACGTGAGTAAGATCGCGGTTGTTTTCCGTTCTTTCATATCCGTTTAAAAGAGGTTAGTACCTTTATTTAATTCAGTGCTGGATTAAAATAGGCCTTATGGATTAAAATGGGGAGATTTTAGAAGAAGGAATTACTTACGGTCGGTTGACTAGACACACACTAGTCAAGTTCCTGGTAGCACAGTATTCATTGTTTCACTAACTTCACTTTAAAACTAACTTTAAATAATAATACACAATATTGACCCAAACACGAGTAATGACACGTTGGAATAGGCTGAAATAGGAGGCAAAACACTCGTTGTAGTACTATACAAGTCAGACGTAACTGGAGCAATTTATTCCTTCAAATAATAGCAATCTAGACACTAGATGTTGTTTACAAAATTTGTATAGCGAGGCCGCGGGAATTTGACATTTGCTGATTTGGGTTAAGATCTGTGGTGAGGCTTTAATGTACGGCCAAGTGGCGTGTTTAAACGGTTGTTACGGTTTAGGAAAAATTAGGAGTTGTGAATATATAAATCCTGAGCCTACTTAGAGGTGGTAATTTAATTCTAATGGGGTTTTTGTCATGTGGAATACGGTGGCGGAATGAAGGGGTTAATTCGGTTTCGAGTCAAATCATTTACGCGTTACAAGAGCATCTTACATTTATAAACTGTGTATCAGGCAAGTGAGGTATTGGAAATTATGTTAAATTTTTTTTGACAAGAGCGTTCATATTTACTTAGACGGATTTTCCTTGCCTACTAACATTAAACTAGGACCTTTTATTAGATAGACCTTGCCAGTACGTTGTGTCTAGTTGATAAATCTTATGATTAATTTCCCTGCGCTTAAAGTTATTAAACTATAAATGTGATTAACAGGTCCTACCAATGTCAGAATTCTCGTCGATTTATAAGGGGCCTTTTGTAATTGGGGTTAGCATTGTGATTATAAAATACTCTGATACTACATTATACCCAAATGAGGAATCCTAGTAAGAGTTTGTATTCATACCAAAATTTGTAGACATCCCATTGAAATTGAGTCGCGCATTATGTTGGGTGTACATTATCGTTTGTAGGGCCATTATCGTTTGTATCGCGGGAGGATTAGCGTAGTCGGTTGTCTTTAATCCATTCGGTATGATAGCTTTGCAAGGGTACTACCACAATTTTAGTTAACATCTTAGACGATTAATATCAAAAAATAAATAATAAAAAGTAGAATAAGTAAAGTTATAGTCTGTGTTAAGAATAGTTACGCGATCAACTCACCGCTGGTTCAAATCGCGCGAATGGAACCGTAAGTACTTCGCGTTGTTCGTTTCACACTAGATATTTAAAAAAAAAGGGGGAAATTTAGTACTTTATGCTTGATTCCGTGCTTAAAACTAGAATAGAATAGGCAACTTGTAAGTTTGTAAATAAGATATTATGTAGTCGAGATCGTAAGGCGTATCAATAGTGTGCGCTCACGGGAGGTCGTGCGTCGATAAGGTTAACCGACTTTCAAAAAGGGGAGGGCTCTCAGATGGGTTGTATTTTACTTCTTTAAATCAGGTTGGACGTTAATTAAAGGCGCCTATATAGGTTGTTCAACAACAAATTAGGTACTTGTTATAAAATATTAACAAAATGGTTGGTTGTAGTATGGGAATTTAGGTATTTTTAATGCGTAATATTTGTCGTCAGAAATATTCCTAAGTCAATAAATTGTCAAAGATGTAGTTCACGATAGATTATACCGGTAGCTATTAAGGTAGATTCGAGATCGCCGCGTTGGGGGTGGCAAAATTAGCACTGACCCCTGGTCTTTTATTGATATTGAGAGGTTAGAGACCAAGTTATACTGGCTGTAAGCAATAAATCGATTTGAGTCGAGTCGATCTGCATTGGCGAATATCAAGGTTGGCGCAATGACCGCGGGATTGTCTCGCTATCAGTTGGGCTGTTATTCTGGGCGTACTAGGGAAGCACCTCACCTCACCTCACCTTTCACCACTAGCGAAAGTAGATCTATACCCGCAGCGCTGAGTCATCGTTACCATCGTCATCATATCAGCCGGTAGACAGCTACTGTTAGACAGGACTCCCCCAAAGAGTACTAGCGGTTATATCCCAATATTTAGTTGTTACGAATTGCGGAGTCTAGAGATATTTGTACGTGACCTTTTAGGATGACGTAAAATAAGTTACAGGATAACGGGACAGGAATGACTGATAAATTAAGTACTAGATGGTATAAATTTATTATTCTTTTTTTTTGAGTTGGCGGGAAATTTTTATTTTGTTCTTGTCATCCCCTCCTTTTAGAGAGAGTAGGTATACGGCGGATTGACATCTCATAGGTATAAAGGGGGAATCAGATAACCTATTGTCGTGCGTGTCAAATTTTAGATACTTAAGTTGAAATTTTAGATCGCGGCTCATCTTGTTTTTAAGGGATTCCTGACGGGTATCATTTTCAAGTTATACGGGAATGCAGGTTCTAGATTTAAGATAAGTTTGGAATCCAGGATGGCTGATAAAATTTTTGAAAGAAAAAATCGGCGCGAGTATCATTTTCGAGTAATGCACGGATGCAGATTTCAAATTTTGTGGCTAAATTTGGAGTTCAAGAGGGCAGGGTTGGCTTTGGAGAAGAAGAGGTCGCGGCTATCTTATTCGATTAGCTTGTGATTGTATATTTTGAATTACGATACCGATGGGGGGTAAAGGCGACGATGTTATGACAGCGTGAAGGCAGTTGCAGTTGCGGGAGCGGAATTTCAAGCACCGATTGAATACTAATTATTGAAACTTACAGGGATCTTATGACAACAGGGATGGAGTTCATAATAAGGGAAAGGAAATGAGGGCCGTGATCGTCTAGTGGTTAGGACCTTACGTAGTTATAATTATTCCGGCTTAAAGTTATCTCAAGTATGAAGTATGGTTATATATTATGTCCACATGTTATGCGCTAGGTAGTGCATAAACAACGTTAAATATTTACGTGAAATAATCCATTTATTACAGGTATATCTTAAGATGTATGATGCGTTTGTCAATACAATATTGGCATCAGGCGTTAAATTTATGTGGGTCTTAAGGGCGTGGGTGTAATCTTCATTTAGTAATCGGCGAATCTTAAGTTTACGTAAAATGCGGTATTGGCGTAAGACTAATTTTAAACTTATGAATTATGTATTGCGATTTATCTGGTATTTACTACATAAATTATAGTATTACGAAAATTTGAGATCCAACTATAAAATTATTTAAGTTGTGAGAATGGGGGGCAGTTATTTAATTAATGACTGATAGGTAAATGGTAAAAGGGATATGGCTTAAAATTTAGATATTTACGGGTTACTCTAGGAGGGTTAATTAAGTTTGACTTGCTGTCTTTTATAATCTTCAAACATATGAAGGGCAGGTTAGTTGGCTGTGTGCGAATAGGGCTGTGCGGATCAATTAAAACAGTAAAATTTTGTTTTGCAAAATAAGTAAAGTAGTAATATTATATTATCACTTTGTTCTACTCTTCATATCATAATTTTCTCATTTAAAGTAAATGTAAATTCTCATAGCATATAACTTGGGAAGAACATTATATATCATTAATGTGGTTGTACTGTCGGATTCCGGTTAGTTGGTCTAAGTCGTAAGGGCAAGGGGATTAACTAGGTTGGGAGGGTATATGTGTGTGTTCGTTGAATTAAGAGATGTATGAGTCCGCATAAAAGGCAGCGTTGAGTGTGTGATTGTATGGTAATAATGGGCTTTTACCGACTGGCCGGAGTTCGCAGTGCAACCTAGGTTTGTTGGTACTGATTGATCTCTCCAAACCATTTTACACCGGTGTTTCCGCAGTTATAGTTTGGTTAGGTTAAAGTCATAAAATGACAAGGTCCTTGTGTGACTAACTGTGGCGACACTATACTCTACAGAAGCTAAGCTGAAAGGCTAAGCTAGTCTTATCTTCGTCCTACACAACTCTTCGTGGCAAGGATACTTCCGACACCATATTCTTCGGGATGATTTGTCAACGAACATTCATTCTGAAACTTAAGTAATTATATTTTAACTTCCATTACTGGGAATTTATCAGGAATTTCCTATTATATGTTAAGTAATTTGCAATATCAAGATTACAATCTTGCAAGGGTTCAATGAACATGGTTTGTTGAAATTAAATTTAGTAAGGCTGTTATTCTTACACGATGGTGAAGTGTTGCATTTTGTATTTGAGTAATGCAAACGTATTTTATAGTAGTTACGACATTTCTACAGTAAAGCTGGGTGAGGCTTGGACGCATGTAGTCGGATTCTCTATAGGATGTCAAGGCACTTCCTAGAGACCCCACGGGGTTGATGAATGTTACTGTGTGCGACTGGGTCACGTTCGGTATAGAGATAGAGTATCATCGCGAACGACGATTAAAGTTAAAGTTTGTTTGATGTTTTGTCAGTATTATCACTATCGTTAATGGTTTGATGGTGCTGTCAGGACATTGAAGGGATTAATGCAAAATTAACCCAGTAGTTTATGAACAGTTTGCCTCTAGTGTGGAATACAGTCTGAAGTCGGATATCCTAGTCAAGAAGAAACATTCTCCACTGGGTTTGCTTGGTGGTTATCTGTGTACTCAGTGTTCTGCTGTTCGCATGGGGAGTTATTGTAATAACATAAACCGAGATATGTGGTCGAACCTGGATCCTTGGTAGCCAGAAGGTATCTGAGGGTTCGGGGTGTTAGTGCAACATCGTGGTCATTAGGATCTATTGGGCTCACAACCTAGTACTTTGTGCGAATGGGAGTATTCTGGGGAAGTTTTCTAGCGGCGCCGACCGAGATATGTGGTCTAACTTGAGCTTGTAGTGGCCAGGGGGCATCTGTGGGCTCAAGGTGAAGCTAGAAGATAATTATATTGTGTCATCGGCCGAGATATGTGGCCTAACTTGTACTGACGGAAGCCAGAAGGCAACTGGAGGTGCAAGGTGATGCAGTATAGGGGTTTGTATTGCCAGCCGAGATATGTGGCTAAACTTGAGTTTGTGGTGGCCAGGGGGCATCTGTGGACTCAAGGTGGTACCGTAGGGATGGGTATGTGTGTCATCAGCCGAGATATGTGGCTAAACTTGTGCTGACGGAAGCCAGAAGGTGACTGGAGGCACAAGGTGATACAGGGGCTATTCTTCAACGTCCATCACCAAGCAAACGTAGTGGTTAAACATTCACACGCCTAAAATACACTTGTTGGAGATATCGATATATCAACGAATTGAAACTTCCCGAGTTATGGGGTTGGCATTTTTTGCAAATTATAATCATAGATTATTGGTCAGAATTAATTGGGAGAGTTATGTAAATAGACACAGCTAACAAATCTAGCCTTCAGTTAGAGTAATATTATATTAAAATTTGGTATAAGGACAGTAGGTTAACGGAATTATCTACTCAAAGTTATTTTAAAATTCACCATTTATAGGTCGCAATTCCTTGTTTATTGCTTAAGTATGTTTTAGATTGTGATAATGCTTCGCTCAATATCGTAGATTTCTCGCTGTGCATGATCATGGGGCAGAATGAGACGATCCGAGAGCTTCGCTCTCAGACTCAATAGTATCTAAGGGCGGAATTACTCTTTTAAATTGATAGATGTTAGCGTTGTGGGTTTCAGGTCCAAATATGAAGGAATTGAAGCTTTCATTCGTTATCATCCTGTCAATTATGTATGTAAATAAGTTAGAGATAAATTGCGTTAGATGCTATTCTAGGCTAAAATCAAGACTACAATTAAAAGTGTAGAAAACTCGCGTTTCGTCCAAAATAATTGGTTTAAAACATACTTCAGCATACTAATTCAGTATTGTTGGATTAGTGTATCATTTAATGTGTGCTAGATCTAGATTTATAGATTCATAAATTAGAATAGTTAGGTTAGATTTTTAAGAATGGATCGCTGGCCAGCAAGAAAACGCGTGGACGGACGCGCGGCCTGCAGGAACATTCTACCCGCGAAGTCGAGAAAAGTGGACATCGATCGGCACGGAGGGGCGAGGAACGCTCCCTGGAAAACGGGCCTTATACCCTTTAGTTAAGGTATATTTTCAGATGAGGAGTCGGATTAGTGGCGTGATCGTATTAGTATTGGCTATAAATACCCCGGCGGGCCGAGGAGCGTTTCACTTTTTTTATGGGACGTCGAAGCGAGATCACGCTGCAGAAGGCAAAGGCGGCCAGGCTAGGCTGACCTCTGGGCGCGTACTACTTCGAGGCGGAGCAAGGCTGGTCACCGCTGGGCTGCATTACGGCTGTTGCTGAGAGGAATTAGAGTTTGGTAAGGTCGCAAATGCCTTTGCGATCGTCTGGTGAGATTGAATATTTTATTTTAAAGTGTGACTAATCATAGTGGATTCTGGAATTTCTTAGGGAGTAATTATCATGTGCGCACATTGTCTTGAATTGAGTGATTAATATTTAGGCAATATCTTTCTGCTCGTGAACTGATATGATCTTATATGATCACGTGTGTATTTTGAATATGTGGCGGTCTAATAGGTTTATCACCTAATAAATGCGCTTAAGACATCATCATATTAGGATTCCGTATACTCCCATGAAATGAAGTGAACACTTATTATAGTCTAGTCATTGCAATCGACGCGGCCCGTAGTATACTGTTACTGTTACAATGGTAAATAATTCCTAATTGTATACCAGTTTCTAGTGGTTAGTTGTAGGTACAAATGAGGGAAATCTTTATTAAAATATGTGCTAATATTATATTGTAATTTATTTATGGCGGAGGAGCTGGCTTGTTACTAGCGTCGAGGGAGATCAGAAGGGCAGGAGCCCTGGGAACCAGAGAGGCGTTGGGTACGTGTCCCACTATTAAGAAATTAAAATCTGGTGAGTGACCTTTATAATCACTGTATTGAATGATTCTGAAACTTATTAATTTGTTTTTGGGCTATTATCTAACCATTTCAACGTTATCATACTTGTATTTGTGTATCGAAATCTAGTTCTACTGTATATAGTTTGGGGAATATGCTAGATAAAGTACGAGCGGTTTATGTATAGGTTATGAACGGATCTAGGTCATTGGTCAAATAACTGACGATATTACAGAAATGTTGTTTTGTTCTACATATATATTACTAGTTGTTTTGTCACTGCGATATGATTGGGTTCTGTGCGCCCTTACGAGATAAAGTGATCAATTATTATACGACAACCTAGCTATAGCAATTGACTCGGTCCGTGGTACGTGTTGTAATATGAGAATAAATTGTTAAGGCGCGGATAAGCGACTAATATTACTACAAGTACATCTTAGACCCGGTGGTTAATTATCGATATGGTTGAGGGATTCCTTAATAGGTGAACGTAGCTGAGTAATTTAATAATGTACACCTATGATTGAGTGCTCGGTGTCGCTGACTCTTGTCACCCAGAGCACATTGAGGACCTTGATTACGTCAAGAAGAGGTGTGCTCGCACCGGTGTTGATGGACTATCGTCCCTTGGACATACTTAAGACCTCGACTGTGTCGAGAGAAGTATGACTGCACTTTATGCGCTCTTCATGGATGTGTAGGCGGAGCGAGTGGCTGAGGGTCCTCAATCTTGCAAATTGGGGATCTTCCCCGGTCAAGCTTCCGTCTTAGTCTTAACAAACCTCTTAATAAGGGGTGCGGTTGCGTTAATCTATGAAGGAATCAAATATACCTATAGGTATACCGTGTGGGATTCCTTAGCCGAATGAATGTAGCAAGGTAATTTAGTTCATGTACGCCGGTGATCGCGTCGCTTGGTGTCAGGACTCTTGTTCTCAGGGCACATTGACGACCTTGGCCAATGAGGATTCGCTCGTAAGAGGTTCCTTAGTCAAGTGAGATGTGACCGCACCTTAAGCACCATCATGGATGTGTCATCGATTAGGCAAAGGTATTTAGAGTTCCCAATCTTGCAAATTGGGAGTTCTCAGTAGCTGAGCTATCGATTTGGTTTAGTCAAAGGCCTCTTATCTAGAGGCCTTTGTTATATTGATTTTGCGAGGGAATCCAACACTTTCACTCTTAATATCAGTAATATTTAAGTAGGTCTCTTCTTAGGTGGGGCCGTTTTATTGGGATCTCAACAAAGGTCTCACGGTGGGTTGGTAATTAATTATCATTCGTCAGTTCAATTGTGCATTGTCGTATATTTAACATTGTTCCGACTATAAAGTGCCTTTGAGTTGATTGGGTGAGATTGGTTGCTAAGACACTGTGTTACATCCATTGAGATATTTTGGGGATGAATTGTATTATAAATTGCTTAGGAAAAGTCAGTACTAATTGGTATTAGATTTGATAGAAATAACGATAGGGTAGGCGGAATCAACAGATGAGGTGGGATTACTAGCGAGTACGAGCAGCCGCGAGCGAGCGAGAGGCGAGCGCTACAGTTCGCTAACAACTCTAAGATTCATCGTTAGGGAGAATCGATATTACACTAGACATTGCGTCATTCATGTACCTGGAAGTGAAACATGTACTAATATTCTATTTCAATAGACTATCATCGCATCATCATCAATATCTTGACTTACGATTATTTTCGTTATTATATCATCGCATCATCATCAATATCTTGACTTCTTCATGATTATTTTCATTATTATATCATCGCATCATCATCAATAGAGATCCCATCATGGCCAACACAAGTTGACCACTATTGTATTGCGAGTCTGTTTAAAGGGCGTCACCTACCACATAGCGTAATTTATCACTTCCCACAACTTAGTATAACAAGGAATTTATGCCCACTTTAGCCTCCATAATTGTGCATCACTCAATGAGACTACTGAATTGTAAATTAATTCTAAGGAACTGGTATAATTGTCTTACTTAAGTTATAGGTTCTACTAAAATGGGGTTATTGTACAACTTCAATTAACGTGTAACTTTTTCTCTTTATAGAAATACAAACTTCATACTTCTCGAAAAGGGCTGGGTCTACTCGCACAACGCGGGGCCTAACCACTAGACGAAATCACACGCCAAGCCACTTCACCAGCGCGAATCACGTATAGCTTAGGTCTAAATAGGCCTTCGAGGTTAGGTTCCAGAGATAATAAATTCTAGGTTAGATTACGGCATTGTAGGCCTGGAGTCGGACGGTTTTTTATTTGACCGAATCTCTTTCCGTCCGGCAATATCCTAGGAGATGATTTGGTCTGTTAAAGTACTCAAGCTCGATTACTTTAACATAAATAACGAGAGATTCTGTAGCTGTAGGATAGATTTACCTAGACTAGAATAAAACCCAACCTTTCTAGTAGGATCGGCCGGAACTAACTCGGTTTTTCTATTCGCTTTGGTACGAGTTAGTATTTATAGGAACAAAGTGGATATCTAGTACAATCGAGTCTTGATTTTACTGGATTAATTAGTCAAAGGTTCTTTAGCTTCAAAACAAACAAAATTAATTTGATATTTCTATGGTAAATAAATGATTTATTTTCTCGCTTACTATCTGTTTAATTTTATTCAATAACTTTTCCTTCAGGTAGGATTCCATTTTCAGACGACTAGAAGCTTCTCAGGAGCTTCAGCTTTCAGATAGGGGTTAATTTAAGTTCAGAATACAAAAACATAAAAAGCAAGCCATTTAAGAGGTTGAATCGTTACAGGAACCAACATATCTACATCAACTCGGACAGCCAAGCTGCTCTGCTGGCACTAGAATCACTAGAGTCCTACTCTAAACTAGTCCAGAATTGTAAAAATAATCTAAACACCCTGGCGAACTCCAACAAAGTCATACTTAGATGGGTACCAGGGCACTCCGACATTGTAGGAAACGAAAGAGCAGATGAACTTGCAAGGCAGGGCGCAGACACGGCCCTAGTCGGCCCGGAACCGTTCTGTGGCATCACAAAACGGAAAGCATATTCTCTGCTAAACAACGCGGAAAAATCAGAGGCAATCAAGCTGTGGAAGTTCACCAAAGGACAAAAACAAGCTAAAGCCCTGATCGAAGGGTTCAATAGTAAGCTGTCTAAAGAGTTATTACAATTCAAAAGGCACAAAACCTGCGCAGTGACAAGAATCCTGACAGGACATTGCAAATTGAACCAACACCTGTTTCAAATGGGTATGAAGCAGGACACAACTTGCAGGTTCTGCCAGGAGACAGAGGAGACTGCAATGCACATTCTCTGCTCCTGCGGACCACTCATGCATAAAAGAAGTACCTACCTAGGGCGGCACATAATGCACCCACAAGAAGTACAACATATCACCGCCCAAAGAATCTGGAATTTCCTGGAGGCAACGGGACTTAACGGTGAACTCTAAAACAAGGGCTGCCACAATAGATCACTTGCTGTTCGAAGCGGCATATTAAGGCAAACAAAAAAAAAAAAATAATAATGTTCCAAAATGGCCCGATAGTGTTTTTATACGATTAGGTTGCGCTTGTTAATTGTAATTTAGATATCAAACCAAAATGTAGAGGCAGATATACCTCCTAGCCAGCACACTGAGAAAAAATAAAAATTAAACTGGCACCAACAAATCAACCCGCGCAGCATTTCTCGGTTTCTAAATGTCTCGCGAGCGAGCACATCTAGAAACCGGAGTGGAAATTTTCAAATAAAACTGCACCCGCTTTTAAACGTGACTTTGAACTGTTGGAGGAAATTTTCTTTGGATAAACTTTAATTTGCAACGGCGCCTTTTTTCCTGCAGGCCATTGAGCGCGCGTCAAAGTCAAGTTCGCAGGAAAAACTGGCATGAAAGGTTTCCTGCCACTTTCAGTACGGAAACTGTGGTTTACCTAGAAATTCATCAAAACTTGCATTAATTTTCATTCAGAGGATAAAGTTAATGTACCTACTAACGATGTTGATTTAAACTCGTATTGTGTTTTAAAGTATTCAAGGTATGAAACTGTTCCTTAAAATATACAAACACAATTAAACATATCGTACCTATTCTTAACAAAATTCGTTTTATGCCACTAATAATTAATTATTAATCTTTCCTTAAGCCCCATCCGGTGGGATGCATTGCGTTAAGTTATGCCAAATATTCCAATGCTTACAGCATATAACGCAATTTACACATTCAAGAGATTGCATGCAAAATCCTACCCACAAAAAAACTAAAAAACTTCGTCACCACCTACCGCCTTCGTTATTAAAGGTACAGGTTCCTACATTATGCCAATTATGTATTTTGCATTAAAAAAATACTCCTCACGATGGTCACAATTCTTCTTTTGCGATATTATAAAGGCAATCTTTAGCCACATATGCCCAATACTGGTCAGGAATCTATATTTGTCAACTTTATTTACAACCCCTTGGGTATTAAAGTGGGTATACAATTTGCGCAAGTTTGCAAGATTATCGCAGCGCAGCGTGGAGGCGATAATCAACTTATTTCCTTTACGTCAATCTAGCACAGGGTTGGCACGCTAACGCCTCATATCTAGACAAACATCTTAAGACTGTAGCGTGCATATACATTGTAATACATTTATACGTATAACTCGTCGGAAATATCAGCGAATCTCGCTTCGCCAAATCCCAAGCTGTCAGATTTTTCTGATGGTTACCTCGCCGGCCTCTATAAAACCCCATCAAAATCTCACCCCCACCATGTCTCCTTCCCGGAGATCAATTCTATCAGGAGAAATCAGTCGTATTGCAGCTTTATAGTATGCTCAAGCCAGGTTCGCACATATTTCCGAAGAGTTGTACTGTACATTTTTACGTAATGGGGTACACTACAGGTGGACAACTTAAGAGTTCCCAGGACGCACGACCTTCCATACAAGCCACTTGAGAGCGCACCAGAGAGTAGAAGAACAACACTCTAGTAATAATAATGTTAATACCAGAGCCAGAATACACAGTCGCTGTGGCCGAAATCGGTCAGAACGACATCATCATCATCATCATCAGTTTGGTTTTCTTTTTAAAACCGCATGCTGGAATAATATGAAACTTTGTACACAAAATGGCATCCACTACCTATATCTAGGTCGGAAAATAGTTACTCACATTGGTAGGCATACAACGTTTCAAGTTATTGCAGCACCTTGTGTCGAGCATCCTGGGGACTCCTAAGTCCCCACCTTTACGTGGTTGTTCCGGACATTACATATTAAACATTTGTAACACCAACAAAACAAATGTCTATTCTTCGTCATTCTAGGGGCTTACGTTGTTTACCTACTTATATACTCGTGAACAAGCTCAAGCTGTGAAATATTGTGTTGTTTCTCTTAATAACGTATCGGTAATTTATTTCAAAATCATGAATGAATATAAGCCTTCTATACAGATGGGATGAATTTCGAATAACGTCATCATTGCGTAACGTACAAGTATAATTTTCGTATTTGTGTTTATTATTTGCCAAAAATTCATTCGTTTAAAGATAAACGCATCGTAATTAATATACAGAAAAAAACCTATAGGTACACTGTATTACCTTAGGCCAAGTGAAATATAGGCCATTTGATGTCAATATCATATTATAAGACTAAGCAAAGGAAAAACTTTTCCGACTTTATCAGTAAATGTTTATTGTAGATTTACTACTATTATGATGAGTTGATGATCTTAATATATATAATCATGTGCTTACTGTAGGTATACATATACTCACCCTAATATATGTCGTCGATTGGACGGAAACAACCCTGCGTTCTGACAAGGTTAGCACTCCGTCCCTTCCGGTCCAATCTCAGTCTGCATTCAGCTCGGGTGTGATTTAAAAGACTATCTCTTATATTATTTGCCACATTTGCTTCGAGTGGACTTTTATTCACTGCAAATCTATGACTAGAAAAACTAAAGCTTTCATAATGTGCAACGTTGACATAAAATCAGTGCCAGAAACCCACCTAGCGGGAGCTCTGGGGACCGATTTTTGACTATCGACCGCTGGAAATTTAAATAAAAGTAAATACGATTGTTGTGTCAAAATTGCAGGCAATAGAATTGAATACGAGTGGTCAATACCACTCGTTTTTAGGGTTGCGTAGCCAAAATGGCAAAAACGGAACTATAAGGTTTCGCCATGTCCGTCTGGTAAAAACTATAAGGTGTATTTCAATAACATTTGAAGGATACCTACGTGTATTTTGTAAGCAGCTAAATAATGAAATGAGTAAAAAAAAAATTATTGAATATAGTCGGAGATAATCACCCCGAAAGGCACAAAAATTGTGCCTGTTCCCCCCTCTAATTTTCAAACAGTGTAATAATAATTTTAATAGGCACGCAACCCGTGGTACGACACGCACTTGGCCGTTTTTTTTATTTTCTATCGCTGATTCAAAATAGGATTTCATAATTTTTGACAGTTTTCCAGTAAAAGAGTCGAGCGCTCGAATGTCAAAAATAGGTCCCCTGTTCGTAGGCACTCTCTTCTACTTGGCTTTGGCGATTCCGTAGTTTTTCTGTTACTACCTAAGAAAGCACCTACGGATTACTTGATTTTTTTATCGTCCTAACAATAAGTTAAGTTAAAATTTTACTGTACTAACCGGTATGAAACCTGTTCTGATTTTTTTTTCATTCATTTATTAATTATTTGAGACGTTGAAAGTAATGTTATGTTGAAAGTAATGGACATAGGTTCATTTTAATTTTGAAAATTTTCTTTTTGATTTCTACCGCTCTAGTCTCCATTGTCACACTGTACACAAGGTAAGCATTCAGGTAGCGTCGACACCAACGACAGCGTTTTATTACAACGTCTATTTAAAACTCTCACTCGAACACGTTCTCACGTAATAGGAAGTGTTTGGATGTGTGCGTGACGTCATCAAACGACACCACACTATTCCTTCCGGAGGTCTGTTTTTCTCCGTCGCTTTTTATCCAAATCACATTTCAATATATGTCGCGCGCGGTCGCTTCCACGCGAGCCAAAGGAACCTGCCAGAAAGAGCGGGAATCATATAAGAAAATAATGTTCCTAGGGGTTGTGAAACAGACAAACCGAATTGAGGCCCAGCTCATCGAATGTATTCCAAAGTAATTTAAATAAAGTGTTTTATTATCAAATTCACCCCACGTCTTGCACATTTCGGTTTTAGCGCAAATGTAACTCATACACTATACATACATAATATGTATAGTACCTATATCAGCTAGGGAGATCACCCTCAAAAACGAATTGCGGGGATGCAATGTCATTTTGACCACAACCTTTTCATTCCCTTTATAGCCTTTGGGATTGGTATCCCGGAAATGGTTTTTCTTATGTGGATATTATTAAATCCCCTCTTTTACTGCGATCGGCAAGAGTTCGAGGCTTTTTCTGTATAGATACGAGAAATAAAGTCAGTTGTTTGATTTCCTTTACAATGCAGTTGAAACAATGGCCCGTGTATCGTGTATATAGTGTGTGGCCAGGCGTATTAAGAGCAACCTTTGAAATCTCAATTTTTTGACGCAATGTTTCTGTCGCACTATTGTGGGTGGCGGGAGCTCTCTATGCGATAAGGACAACTGCAAATCGAACTAAAATTCCCACGCAAAAATCGAGGTTTCGCTCTCGACTATTTCCTCCTCCAAAACGCAATATTGGAAACTGCAAGAAGAAGAAATAATCTACGCCCCTATGTGTTGATTTTTGGATATTTGTATACGGCGCCTTTTTTTGCAGCCATTTCATTTAAGCCGTTTATGCGATTTTTGAGGCGCTGTAAGTTTCTATAAAATAAAAATATCCAAAAAGCGAAACATAGCGGCATAGATATTGATGATATTGACCTTATTTGAAAAAATCATTGCTCTAGGTTCAAAAACCAACTCTTAATATTTGCAAAAATATTATTATTTTCTAAAACCTTATCTATGAGATTAATATGAAATATTAATCTTTTGGTATAGTTATTTCATTCAGTATTTGGGCGTCAATTGTATGATTGACTTACACATACATGGGTAACAAGGATTAACTTACTTTTTTTTTTTTTTTTTATTTGGGGACAATGTTACACAAATCCACCTAGCCCCAAACTAAGCAAAGCTAGGACTAGACGACGATATACATACTTATGTAGAGAAATAAATAGGTACTTAAATACATAGAAAACATCGCATCCATGACTCAGGAACATTCGTGCCCATCACACAAATAAATGCCCTTACCGGGATTCGAACCCGGGACCTCCGGCTTCGTAGGCAGGGTCACTACCAACTAGGCTACAGAGGTCGTCAAAACTTGCTCTTTAAAAACTGCAATGAGACTGCAATAGCCTCACTGACTGAAAAAACATACCTCAGTGCATTTTGTGCCTTTATATTTTAATTGATTGAAATGTTGCACATATTATGAACCTGAAACACGGACCCCGTAAACAGACTATAAATCTAGCTTCACTGAACCATACGTCAAATTTAATGACAATGGGGTCCATTTCGCTACGCTTCAAATTATAATCATGTATTAACAACGCTCTCTGCTCGTAATTAATATCGGATGCCATCATCGGCCACAACAAACAGGAACATTCTAAGCTGGATTTTCCATTTGAAGGGACTATCAGAGAGCCTTGTAAGTATGCGTAATGGCAGGTTTAGTGCCGCTAGCATTATTCTCTCCTTTATCGGCCTCCATTTCTTCTATTGTCATTTTATGCCCGCCGCAAAGAAGTACCTATAAGCTCATTTTAGAAGAACAGATAGTATAATTCCAGCAAACATACAATTGGTCTCCTTAGTTACACTGTTAAAAATTCAAAACAACCTGACACATAGATCGACACGTGCCGCTTATAAAATTACTACTCATTTTATTACTGCAAATTTTTTCATTACGCCTACTGAGTCCGTAATAATATTTGAAAATGTTCAACCACTAACCAAATTACGTAATTACAAATTATCCGTGAAATGAAAGTGCGCGGCACGTGTTGGTTAGCTCTTGAAATCAGGCACAGAAAAGGCGATGTGGTGGTTAATTTATTTAATTAATGGAAACTTATTTGATATTTCATTATTTATGTGTCAGTGTATAAATTGTAGGTTCTTTTGCATACTTACATCTTAGTAAATAATAAATAGAGTTGGTGATTTTTGAGTTTAATTATAATATGTCGTTGACGCAACTAGGTGCTTTACATTATTTTACATCGTGACCTTTCGTTTGAAAGGACCATATAATTATAAATTGCTTTACAAAGACTTTATAAAACGATTAAACAGGGACCGTGCTGTCCAAGCAAAAACCCACTTTGAAATCTGTTCATATCCGTTTGCAAAGGTATCTCAACGAAATCACATCAACACCGTCCTTCAAAGGAAATATGAAAAACAACAGTCTGTATGCAATGACAGTCCATTGCAGAATAAATGGCCTTGTTTATAAATCATCATATCATTCTTCTATCATACGATCTTCACGATTTGAAGCAGCCCCATCAATTTTCCCCCAAAGCTCTCCAGTTCCATTACCCGTTATCTCCACGGCGGAAACAAAACACACACTTTACCTAAAAGCGATAAACATGTGCGAAAGAGGAATGCGTTCCATCGATTCCACACCTCAGGGACGCGCGTACGTGACAGGGTATTATGACCTGTAAAACCCACCAACAACGCGTGCCAACCGAATGCGTGGTCGTGATACATCCCCGTGAAGTTGTTAAGTAAAGAGACGAATAAGGTTGGCATTTTTAGGGGCTCTCTCAAACAACTTCAATATATTGATTGGAAGTTAAGGAGTTTTGTAAACTTTACCCAGAATCCAGAACAATATCTAATGTGTGGGCGCCGTAGGTACATACTTGTGAAGTCGCATTAAGACGAATAGTGGCATTTTAACCCGAAACAAGGTAAACGAAAATCACACTTCAGCTGGCTTTACCCAGTAGGTACAGATGTAGTGAATAATCATTCCCCATCGTATTTTTTTGGAAATGTTCGTATTTGTCATGCTACATCAGTCAACCTCAGTACTTTTTGTACCGTGACCGACTGAAATAGCAAGGCACGTTCGTACGTTTCCGTGAAAAAACGATGGGAAACCATTATGCACTACATCTTACTAGTTATTATAATATCGCAATACACTAGCGCTTAAAGCCGGCTACCCACGCTAGGTTATAATTATAACCGACGGTTATGCCTGCACAGTTCACCCCTTACTTGGCCAGAGATCGCTCAGAATCGGGACGAGTGGAAATCAAGAGGGGAGGCCTTTGCCCAGTAGTAGGACTCTACATAGGCTTCAAAAAAAAAAACAAGTAACATCAAAACGGTTGTAATAGCTTCGTTATTTTTTGAGATATTTGAATGGGATTTTCGTCATTAGGCATATTTTTTTGCCTTCTTTCTTTTGAAGTTATATTACATTTTGAGTCTAAGTACACCCCTATTGTATAGAAAAATGTCTGAGTTCGAATAGCAAGAAACTTTTCAAATTATTTCGATTTGTGTAAGATTGTCACCTAATATTTGTTTATTTACAATTTGTGTTAGTACTTTATAAAATTCGCTACAGGAATGAAATAACATCGTCGTCTAAATGCATTTTAAAATAGCAGATTATTTATTTCATTCAAAAGTAACTAAGCACTTTATCCTCCTAGCATGTTCGCCGGCAGTGCCCTAATCAAGCCTGAGGTCCGCTTTGGCAATCCCAATTCGTTTTACGAAAGCGACTGCCATCTGACTTTCCAACCCAGAGGGAAAACCAGACCTTATTGGGATTTGACTGGTTTCCTCAGTAACTAAGCACTTCGTTGCAATATATTCAAAATGCTACGAAAACACATTCATTCACACGAAAACACGTTCATTTATAATGAACGTAAACTTTGACCGCTCACTAAGCCAAAGGGCTACTTGCGGGCAACGCAGGCTGCGTCTTTCTGAATGCATTCTGTGTGAACTAACTCGAGGTTAGGCTGCGTAGCCGCAAACCCTCAATTAACATATGGAACCGTATATATACGGAATATATATAATTAGTAGTATATTACACAATACCTATAAGTATTTATAATTGATGTGTTAATACTTTATAAAATAACGCATTATTTAATCAAAAGTAACTAAGCACTTCGTTGCAATATAAATTTGAAATGCTACGAAAACTCATTACTATTTATAATGAACGTAAACTTAGTTTGACCGCTCACTGGGCCACTTGTGGCCACCGCAGGCTGTGGCAGCGTCTTTCATGCATACTGTACGAACTCGCACAGTATGCTCTGTGACTCGAGGCTGGGCCGCGTAGCCACAAACCGCTAGTTAACATATGAAGCCGTATTTTACTAATTAGGACCCTCCGACGATGATATACCGAATATTAAGAAATATTACTTTTGCCAGAACGCTAAATTACAAATACAGTTTGAACACACATAATCAGGTTAATTCATAATTATGGTGGATTTAACATTTTCATAATCGAATAATTAGTTTTATAAATTGCCAAATTCGCAAACTTTACCTCCATGAATAAATATTACGTATCTAGTAGATCGTCTATAGATAGCTATCGGCTGCCTTTGTGTTTCAAAGTTTTAGAATGCTCTTATATATTAACTAAACAAAATACAATGTCTGTCAACTGTTGCAAAATAAATTCAGATCCAGGTAGATAAAATAAAAAAATCAATAAAGTACGTAGGTGTTTCAATGTTTAGGCAACCCTATAAAATAAACGTCTGCCGATAGATAAAGGTGATTTAGCTCTGGCACTTGTTTTTTTATTACCGTGAATTTAATACCGGGGTTAATTTGATCAATTTCAGAATTAAAATGTCTGTATCTCCCTGAACGTTTATTCAAAAAAATAAGGAATAAAATGCAAAATATCGATTTTTGCTCCTGTATCGATTGCACCAACAAAAAAATTTATTATTAATGTATCTCTTAGAAAAAAAATAAGTCGGTGTTCAACTTTAACTTTACGGCGTTACTTTAAAACTCCCTTTTTTTAACGGATTATGATAGTAACCCCAGTAAGGAAAAAACACTCGAACATTAGAAAAAAGTCCGTTGACAGGCTTAGGATTTATAAAGGTTTACGTTGTGCCTTTGGGGTTACTTTGACAAAGAAAAAAAAAGGGTATTTATTTTATAAATACCCTTTTAATAGGTAATAAGGTCCCAAGGAGTATAACAAACTACCTGAAGAAATTACGATGGAGGAGTGCACAAGCACCTTCAAATTTAAATTAAAAAAATGGGTAATTGGACAATGCCTTTTATAATTTAAATAATTTTTATAAAAATAATAACTGAATAATACGACGTATAAATATTTATAAAAATATACATGATAATAATAATTATGCAATTGTGAATAATATGTGACATGTAATATTAATAAGTATGAGTATTAAATATGGGTATCAGTGATCAAAGTAAACCCTCAGAAGTGATCAATGACACCCCATGCTACAAATATCGAAAAAAGCAAATGGCCGTCTAGGTTGTGATTTGCACCAGTATTTGATGTTATAGCCAGATACATGCCTGATTAAGTGAATTACATAAAATTTATTTATTTACTGAATTTTATGAACTGAAAGTCATACCTTAGAAGTTATACAAGCTATTAAAAGTTCGTAAAATTATTTAGTACTCAAGTATTCTAATTTTTTTTTCATTGATCGGCGTGCCCGATCTCACGATTGTTAAAGACACACTGACAGTGACGTTCAATGCTGCCAAACGCAAAAAAAAACCAAACGATGCGTTCAGAAAGCGTACCTACAATTAGAGTTTAAACATGAAGAGAAGTTTTCATCAATGTAAACCCAGGAATTAAAGTAACCCATTTCACGGTACATTGTTTTTTATTTGATTTAGGAAACATTACTATTGGAAATTTTCTACCGTCATGCTGTTGGCGATAAAATGAACTGCCTATATTAAGTATTTTATTGTTGACCATATGTCGCATCTCACTTTTTTGGCATTATTTTATAAATTATTTTTTTGTCATTGTAATAAAAAAAAGCAAAATAAAAGAACAAGCAAAGAACAGTCTACTAAACCAAAGGATTAGTAACGGCTCTGAACGACATTTCAAATGTGTGCAATGGTTTTTATGTATACTTTTTGTTTTTTCGCTATTTTTTCTGCTTCTAATAGCGAAAGAGCTCCAGCCACGAACCGTGGATGGTGGAAACTTTGTAATTTCCTACTCGTGCAAACACTCTCGCCCATGCTTTCAGCATTTACCAATGAAAATTTTAAATAATTTTGCGCCAAATTGGTCTTTAAATGTGTGGTGTAACCGCGTTTTCGTAATGCAAATACGGAAATGGGTTCCGTAGACAACAAAAGGTGTAGTTGGAAATGTATTAATACAGAGTTTGTGAAATTAAAATACCATATTGTTTAACTAGGTTTGTGAGATTGTTTTGAGAGCGTGAATTCTGCGAGTTTAACATGACTTTGCAAAGTAAAATTATTAAATAAAAACATAGTTAATGTGAGGAAATCTAAATACCTATGCGAGGCTTAGAACTGGCAACGAAAAAGTCTCACAATACATAAGATGATCATTTTACATTTTTCGTAGTAGGTGTGTCTCAGTACCTATTTACTTTTTGTCATTAACTTGTGTGCACTTTGCATATAATTCTTATTTGGAGCTGTACGTAAATTATCTCTGATATGACGTTAATAAGTCGCGCTCAAAAACATCGTAGTAAAATGAAATAGTTTCACAAAATCTTTAAAAACATTGGTGCAGACTTGTTCAACATCGTCTATTAATTAAAACTATTTAAGTAGTTGAGGTCGATGCTTAACTTTTGTTCCTCAGAGCCAAGATTCCGCCTTTTGTTAATTTGTTTGTAGACTGAACATTGCATAGCGTTAAAGATTTTACAAAAAGATGAACTGCAAGTTTTATTCGAAATAACGAAACAATTCAATGTAGTTGCAGATCAAGTTTATACGTGAATTATGTAAATTTACAGCCGTCCTTAGAGAAAATCTAGTTATGAAAAGCGGGCTGTTCCCATAATCATCATACCTACTTGCGTCACTGTATTGATATACACAGTACGAATGCACTAAAATACCTAATACACAATTTCGTCCGAGAATTTCCAGAAACATAAGTAGGTACCTAGAAATTGCCGGAAGATGACAAACGAAACAAAATAGCCGGCAGCAATAAAATACAGAAAAGCGTCAGTTTAGTTAGCATGATAAGATAACTATTAGGTAAGTAGACCAGCCCGGCTAGCACACTAATCGGACATATATTTACGTTCGGACGTATAACTTTACGATTGTGCTTATTTTTACGTTACTTAGCTAACATGGTAATATACGTAGCAAAATGATTACATTCATTTATTTATTTATTAGGCTTACACAACAAATTACAGTCATTCTTTCAGTATCATAATAAGCTTAGTGTCTAGATCTGGACTATAATTCTAAACAGTGTGTGCACAGACAGATTTATAACTTAAAGACAAACTATTCACTAGATAGAATTACGAGTACATATCAGTATTGCCAAACTTAGAGGGATTGGCAATGTGCATAATATTTTAAATTTAATAATTAACATAACATTTACCTAAATATTGAGATAAATATCTACTACCTACTTTACTAACTTAAACTTAAAAACCCAATTTGAATGTATCTTTAACTTTATTTTTAAATGTGGGTAGAGTGTGTTTAAATATGTCCTAAGAAGGATGTTCTGCAACAAAATGTATCCGGAGTCTCGAGTGACCTACATAAAATTTCGTCCGTCAACGGTTCATATCGCCACGGTGTATGTGTAATAAAATAAAGAACACGTTAGCATTTGACGTAAAAAAAATTGTTTGTAGAGGAACCAAAAGATGAACGTTTAAGCGACTATCCCAACTTTACAATTTTTTTTCGAGGAGTGGTGATTTAGTTTGCTTACGTTTAATTTTTTTTATATGATTTGGTATATAGTCGAGATTGGATATGACTATTTTAAACCATCCTATTACAATACAGTATTTTAATAAAAATGGTTTCATGCTGAAGTATGCCATTTTGCCCAGAAGATGAACGCTGTGCCCAATAGTTGAACATTTTGACACCAATAGTTGAACGAAGAAAAACGTAACACCGCGCAATCTGGCTTTTGGTTTAGTTATTATATAATCATTGTTATAACAATTTATACTAGTTAACAATCACAATATTGATACTAAACACAAAATAAAAACAATTCAAATCAACCCTTTTCATATGGTTACAATTATAAGAGATTATTTTTTTACATATTAATCAATAAAACATTTTTTATTAATGTATCATTAGATAAAAATTGCTGGGTTTTATATGTATAAGTCAGATTTCATATTTATTACGTATCTTTGTTATTAAGATGTTCATTGTACTAAATCATGTCTAAAACTTGAAAGAATAAATTTTGTTCGTTCATGTATTGGGCACGATAGAAAAGGAATGAACGAACTGAAATTAACAGAGCGTTCACTTATTGGAATCGAAGCCAAAAGTTGAATGAACTAATTTTATTCGTTCATCTTCTCGGCAGCGGTTCTTTGATGAACAATCGTGGCTTTTCATAATAAAACAAAGCCCAAAATAACGTTCAACTTTTGGTTTAAAAATCAACAGTTAAGAAATGATTAATTTAAGCCATAAAAGTTTTATGTACCTTTTCAATAAGAATTTATAAAAGCATTTGAAAAAACTATACCTTGCCCAGTAGATGAACGCCGTTCATCTATTGGCTCAGGTACAAAAAGTTGGAACCATTAGTTGAACGCTAAATATCTCTTAAATTAACAATAAATACGCAATTTGTGATAGATAATTCATTAAAGGCATCAAGAATCTATATCACGCAAAACAATCCATGTAGACGTTTGATTCAATTTTATACATAATTTAGAGCTTAAATTTGAGAGCGCTTTCCTTAAGTAAATCTCCATACAAACGGTGATTTTGGCGCGAGACCTTGACGCGACAACCGCTCACAGCCGTGTGTGTGTGGGAACTGTATGGGAGTTTAAATGCCAGCTTCGGCAAAGAGATGATGCGTTAGGAAAAAAATATCCCGAAAGCGTAAGTTCTTTTTTGTCTAATCGCATGCAGAAGGTCAAACTATCCATAAACGGAACCACTCTTGAGTCTGACTATGGCTAAATCAACCAAGGCATCCCTCAAGGATCAACCCTCGGAAACACCTTGTTCTTGGCCTATGTAAATGATCTCCCGTCTGCTGTCACCACCGGCTTGTCCGTACTGTTTGCAGATGACACTACGGTCATAGTTAGTGCGCAAACGCACGAACAGCTTTGTGCGAAGATAAATGACGCATGTAGGCAGTTGCAGCAGTGGTTTTGTACAAATGGGTTACTTTTAAACGTCACTAAATCGAACGTCATGATTTTTTCGGGACGAAATTTAACTGTTCCGCCCTGTGTATCCAATTGTCCAATGCCACTATGCAACGAAACTAGGTTCCTTGGCTTTATGTAAGATTCAAATCTAAACTGGAAGTGCCATGTCGATAAGCTGTGTTCTGGGTTGAGTAGTGCGGTCTTTGCACTCAGAAAGTTAAATCCCCTAATTTCGAATGTTTCATTAAAATCGGTGTACTATGCTCATTTTCATTCGTTAATGACATATGGAGTACTCATTTGGGGAAACTCAACGGATGCCAATCGAGTCTTCTTAATGCAAAAACGGGCATTACGAACGCTGGCCGGTGTGAAACCTCGAGATTCATGCAGGGAACTCTTCGTAACGCACAAAATTATGACGCACTACTCCACATACTTGTTTGAAATTCTGATGTTTGTGAAACGTAACTTACCCATGTTTAGTCGCGTCGAGGTACCAGGTATGACTATTCGTTCAACAGGGCGACTAAGGACAGTCCCACGTCGCATGGCACTAGCAGAAAAAAACCCGCCGAAGTACGAATGGAAACATCGGTAACAATATTCAAGCGTCGATTAAGAAACTTTCTATTGGAAAATCCATTGTATTATATAAGTGAATTTTTTGACATAACCGCATAATTCTGATTTATTGTTTTTGTTATTATTAAATTGTGGTTACATGTAATGACGATCCTTCTAGGTGAACTCTGATATCTATGACATTATAAATTTAAATTATTTAAGTGGACATAGTTATATTTAAATTGTTATTATTCTTTAATTTTTATTTTATTGAATGTTCTTGACGATCACAATAGGGATTTTTGTAAATTGAGATGTAATTTATAATGTAATCTTTTATTGTGATGTGAATAAATGAATCTGAATCTGAATCGTAAAATGTATCGCGATTATTTTATTTTAATTTTACGACAAAACGTTCAACTATTGGGTGGTGTTCATCTTTTGGTTCCACTACCCGGTATGTGCAAGACGTATAAATGGTCACATTTTACGTAGATGACGGTATACCATGTTAGCTCATGACGGTAAAATTTTATACGTCGGTTGTGGACATAAAACATGTGCATAAAAGTCATTTTGCTAGTGTGCTAGCCCGGTACGTCACTTTTATGTTTCGCCTTTAATTTAAGTCGGCTGAATTAAGAGACCGATTTATTTTGGTTTGGGTAACAGTTTCTCTTTATGTGTTTTCCCTATCAGCTTTCCCGTCTGATCTCAAGACAATACTTGTATTTTATTATAATAGTTTGACATAATACATAATACTAGTGTCATCGCGGTTAACTGCGCTTGGCACGGAACCCAAAAACCGACGTCATTAGCATAAAAATGCAATAATTCTAACGTTCCCCGCTGAAATAAAGCTAGTGCCATAAATCGTAGTGGTTTGCTCGTTAATTCGGCTAAATGCTACGTTGTTTGTTAAGGCCAATAAACAATTGCCGTACCTACTAGCTAATTATTAGATAACAATCTAAAGCCGGTTGACAGTTTAAAAATATTCACGTACATTGAGCAACAATGTTCAACTACACTGGCCTGCAAAAGAAGGTACCTATAACAGTTTTAGTTATAGTTTATGTGTGTCGACACCTTCTTTTGCAGGCCAGTGTATAACACTCTAGTAAGTTCAATATTAAATATTTTTTATACAACATTATTTAAGTAACACTTCATTTAGCCTTCATAACAACCAAACGATCCATCCAACTTTGCCCATCGAAAAGTTACGTGTAAAATTAGACGGTTTCATCGTGGTTTTGCGGTATTCATTCTAGACTTGATAAACATTAGGTATTAACATTTGTAATCGTCAATTTCAGTCCTTTATGGGTGTGATGTTGACCTTTACTTTCTCTAGAAAAGTTGGGCGGTTTGACGGCACCAGTTTTGCGAACGCCAACTGAAAAGTTTATGCAAACCGTGCGGAAATATGTATCTTTTCGACCGAGAGCAAGTATTTCCAAGCACCGCAAAGAGACTTGGAAAAATGTTCTAAACTTCTTTCCACTGAGCAAATAAAAGTTTTGCATTTGACAGGCGATGTGATCAAAGTTTCAAGGACAAAAATGTTCATATTTTATCAAATAATAATTTTAAACAGAATGGGTCATATAAAAAGCCGATAACGGCCTATGCCAGTTAAAGACCTTTGTCGGTTTGAGTGATTTATAATAAAGCTTTATGAAAAAAATACTAGTGACGTAACAGAAAATTGTTTTGTTTAATTCCACTAGTTACTTAAGTTACGTATGTACGAAATATCATTTGGTATCTAACAGTGGTTTAACATCATGAGGTATCCTCACGGTCTAATCCCAATAAGGTATATTTTTCCCTCTGGGTTGGAAGGTCAGATATCAATCGCTTTCGTAAAGCTAGTGCCCCCGAGCTCGTGTAGGGCACTACCGGAAAAACGCTAGGAGGATTATGAATTGCATAAGTTACTCACTGGTTGTCGGAATAGTATGATGAAGAAATAAACACGTCTAAACAGTCTCTGATCTTAAAACATTTCTGGTTCGATCACCAACGGTCGAATTAAGAAGACATAATGCTATAAAAACTCATTGATAAGACAATTTTCACGAAGATTAAATGGGTTTATTAAAAGGTAAGTTAACGTAAGAAATTATTTATAGGATCCTTTTCCTAAATCTCCCTTTTGCCCAAGTTTTATTCGCAAAGAAATGAGGTTAGGCATAATCGATGCGTTTAATTTCTTTGATTGCTTGCCGCAGAACTCCACAGATTATGAGCTATAATAAATGAAGTTTTCACATTTTGCAGATTGGGACATTAAATTACTTTGGGAAGTAATTGTTTCATGGTTTAATTATTGGAAGGACGAGGAACACTAACGATGTAACGAGTATACTTTATTTTCAGTTTAGGATGTAATGGGTTACAGACATAGAAAAAAGAAAAAAATATCTCATGAGTTCCTAAAATGTTCATTGTTCATGTGAGTTTTCTGGCTATGAAGTAATATCGACATATAAACCGCTCCCAGCACCGTTCAGAATTTTGTCAAAAGCTTCCATGTATATAACTGTCGAGAACAAGAAAAATCAATTGGTACATTGCTTTACTTAGTATCATTTCTCTTTGTGTGCAAATTCATAGATATTATTAATATACGTAATATCTTATTTATTCAAAAAGTAGTACATCTTTATATCACCGATACACTTTTATTTTATTTCATTTACTAATTTAGTTATTTTGCCCTAACGTGCTTTATATTGTTCAATTATTATTTTTGTATCAACTAACTCTAATTCCGTTACAGCCTTAACTTTCGAAGAAAGTAAAAACACTGGACTGGACTGGACTATTTAAAAACTCAAACCGCATACAATAAAATTCCATTTTCTGATTTGAGAACCTATTTTCATACATTTCCCAGAAATGGCAATGTAAAATCCATCCTTAAATAGTGCAGAAAAATGCGACATTACGTTCTCTACGTTTCACCAACCGTAAATTGTGGCTGCAATTTAGTTGCCAGAATTGGAAAATTGGCGTAGCGTTGTTATGCAATAGAAGCGAGCGCGCGAGTCTGAAACTGTAATCGAATTGAAATGCGGTCTTTAAAGTTTTGATTCCACATAAACATTCAATGATTGCACGTAACAAGATAAAGAGAATAAGAAATGTTATGTCGGTTCGAGGCAATGTAGACGTACCTTCAAACGAAAATTGGCATGAAACCAAAACTGACATTTGGAAATAGTGAACCACAGCAAATAATTTATGTGGTGCAGAGCTACTATTTATATCTTGTTTCGAAATTGAATTCAGTTGTGGGTGGGGTCTAATATAACAATTTAACATTTAACGTCGTATTAGGATACATATCACAGTCGCATTTTCGTTTCCGTCACCATCGTTTATTACCCACGGACCAACTGGACATTCCAACCAGTTGGACGGTTAGTATTTTTTTTTCTCATGCAACAACCTGTATCAAAACCGCGACACAACTTCCACTACCAATTTCATTTCCAGATTACCGTAACTTTTGCGTGTTCAACCGAGTTATAAAAATATTATTTTCTAGCGTTTTGAGTGATTGTATAACAAACTTCCAAAATTTCACATTTATAATATTAGCAGAATGTAAAGCGACAACACATCCGATAGAATTGCTAGAAAAGAAGAATATGATATAATCTATTTGTGGTGTTTACTATTTCAAACTCTGCTTCACGCCCACAGAGTAAATTCAATCTGCCGATAAATCATGCATGCAAACCGCACTGTTTCTACCCTAAATTGAGTTTTCAAACGGCGATTTGCTTCTGTGGCACGCGTTTCTTTTTTTTTCTTTTCCCAAATCGGATGCGTTGCGTTCACCGCATTTTTTGTACCGCGACTATCGAAGCCTGGAAATAGTGATTTTGCTTTATTTTCTGGTAGATTATCAATATCATGGTTACAGTTATCACGTGCTGAACAAACGACAAGATTTAAAAGTATCCGTCACGGGAACACAGACAAATTCCGAAGAGTATTTTGTCCGAAACGATCATTCGCTAAACGAAAATCTGGATGCATATGATTAAATGGAATAAATGAATAGGTTAGGGTAATATTTTATCCAGGAAAATCTAAATATCCTGCAGTGGAACATTGTTTTCGTAATTATGAAATTCGGAAAAAATATTTTCGGGAAAATGAGTCTTCGGAATGATGTAGTGACCCACCGTCAAATATTATTAAACAGTGCCAGTATAAGAAAGCGCCTGATGGTTCATTATCCATTAGGCACGGTGATAAGTCCATAGGTACTATAGGTACATCATCAAGCATAACTCCAAAAAAAAACTAAAATAAAAACACTAAATGAAACTATATAAATCTAGTTTAGTCGTAGCCGACTAACGGCAGGATGTATTAAATAACAATGCACTTCTAACACAATAGTTTCCCTTCAGGAAATTGTTCACGGTTATTTGAGCTTACGTTTTACCCCTTGCATAATAGTTAGCGACTACAATAAGCGAAACAGCCTGCCTGGAAGCCTACGATAGTGGTTCGTGTTTATTAACTCGATTGTTAGCATTGGATGAATTGATATAAACAAAATATGAATTATATTTAGAATGTATATTTCGACTCAATTAATATTCATTTTGAGCCAAGGAACGGTTGAATATACTTACTAAATCGCTACACTTTTTGTTAATTATCTACAATCGAAACGCCTTACTTTGCCTGCCACCAGCACCACCATGATTACCACAACTACGCGACAACATCAAACAGGCAAAGGGATGGAGTTCGACATTATCTAATGTAAATAGCTACAAAAATTCTTAAAAAATATTCCGGCTGAATATATAAAATTTAATTATGTTGCCTTAAAATTCACAAAGTACTGTAAAAGATAACGATTTAAACGACCCAACTCTAAAAACATCTTCATTTAGAAATCAGATATAGAACCACGGCGTGCTAAAATATTCAATGCTTTGTACAGGTTACTTTTACAAAGCCATTCTTCGACAAAGAGATATCGGATAAATGTCACAGCATCCGGGTTCCAGTGGCCACAATCTCCGAATAACAGACCACAGGAAATATACGTCACAATTTTGATACGTATATCTATGGAACTTTGTTTTGAGACCCGCCTTTATGTTGGGCGACAATGGAACTCTCTCTTACGAGATTGTAAGCTTGTAGGTACCATGGACATAGGAAAACCTATGGACAGGGTGTATTTTTCAAATATCATTTGTTTAGACATAAAATTCCCAAAAATAACTCTGTCTCATTTTAACCAAGCACCATTTGGCTACCAAAAATGAGATGGTAGTATAACAGTCAGAACCGAAAGTTGATGATCAAATGTCAAGTGTGGCCTAAAATCGCCATTTTATGCGCCACGAAATGTCAGTTCCCGTCAGTTTAGTGGGTACTTCATATGTCAACGACTGATGTAAACATACCAAAATAATAAAATAACTATTAATTGAACATTATAAACTGCATAAAGCCCAAAGAGCACAATTAGTGGAATGTGGTGACCATGCCCAGGTGCAGCATAATCGGATGTGGCTTAAGAAAAGGCCCAAATCAGGAAAGTTTATCCTTGCACCGGTATGTAATGTATTTTTATTGAAATATTGGATAGTTTAAGCATTATCGAGAACTGAGCATTTGCATTATGCTGTAATGAGCACACAGATTAAGATTAGTTATGTGTTGTAATAGGATTTAGCTTTATTTTCGATATTTTTGTACTTAAAGTTACGTTTGCGATGACGTCATTCGCATCATCGAATTTTCTATTTCTATAACCAGTGAGATCTCGAGACAGTATCTTGCATTTAAAAAAACCTGAAAAACCGTCTGGGTTGTCAAGATTGGTAAAATTGTATAGTAGGCAGGTACTACCTTGGAACTAAACAGGCTTCATTGATCGCTAATATAGCTATTTATAAAGGTTATCAAGAAGCGATTGTGCTAAGCAAAAAAAGGTTGGAGGCAATTGGACCTTAAAATATAAGACAAAATGTAAAAGAAATATACCTACATTTGCTCTCTACATTTTGGTCAGAAATGCTTCAACAAGACCCTAAATGTTATAAGACTACGAGATGGTGCACTGCCATCAAAATATATATTGGTATCTTGTCGTTTTTTTGAGTAGTTAACTTTGTATTTGTAGGGTATACTGACACTATAAAATAACTTTACGTTTGTTTGCCTGCCTGTCAGTCTGTAGTGTAGGTATCACAGAATGAGAATGAGAGAATGAGAATACATTTATTGCCTATTAGTGTGGTACATCTTTGAGTTCCCGCAGGATTGTGTCAGCTAACTTGTGTCTAAAAAAGATCTGTGTAAGCTGAAGGTGTTGAGTCACAGATGATAAGTTAAGATGTGGTTAGAATATTGCTAGGTTACAAACTTTGCATTTATCTACTCGTAATATGTACTACTTTATTCTAAGCGGACGAGGCGCCACAGCCCCTCGGGGCCAACGTCTCATGTCTTTATTAGAAGTAGGTATACAAGATTTCGCCTATTCTATTGTTTTTTAGTAAAGGGTTAAATTCGCCGTGCGCCAGGTACGCGTCCCCGGGAGTGTCGAGGTCTTCTATGCCCAGTGTCGCGATTTTGTCCAGCATTGTATTATTCAGGTCGGCAGCTCGGAGGTGCCACGCCTCAAGGTCCGATATTTCCCATAGCGTCTCTGTATGTAAACGTTTCGGGAACTGGCCAGCATTTTTCAGCGCCATTCTGTACTGTCTCTCGATCTTTTTCAGATTCATGTTACTGTATCTTGATAGCAGCTGTACCACTCCATAGTCCATTATAGGAAGAATGCAGGCTTGGATAATGGCCAGCTTAACTTCGAGTTCCGTCTTAGCGTTGAAACCAATGATGGGTCCCAGAGCACCTCTTACTTGTTTCAGTTTCTTGACGACTTTGTCGGTATGTGGGTTCATTTTCAGGGTCTTGTCGAAATAGACTCCCAGATATTTTACAACTTTTTTATATAAGAACATCTGGTTCTTAATTTTGACGGTCGGTTTAAATTTTCTTTTTTTCGTGAACATAATACACTCGGTTTTATCTACGTTACAGTTAAGTCCCCATCTGCTATAATAGTCCACAATAGTTTCGGCTGCCCACTCCGCTCTCATGGTAGCGTGGTCAGGGGTTGTAGCTCTGTTAAGGATGCATAAATCATCCGCATATTGAGACAGCTTCAGCCCTCGTATTCTGTCGTGACTATCCCATATATCATAGACGTATAAATTAAAAATAACCGGGCCAAGGATTGATCCCTGAGGCACTCCGTGCGGTATATTCTTTTCTTCTCCATTCATAGTCCGAAACCTTCCTTTTAGCGATCGGTATTCCAGATAGTTTTCTATTATTTTGATGACATTATTAGGAGCATCTGAGTTCTGGAGTTTTTTGATCAGCCCTTTATGGTTAATTGAGTCAAATGCTCTACTGAGGTCCGTGCATATCATAGAGACACTATCTCCAAGCGCCAGCGCGTCCGTTATTATTTTACCAGTGCGAAGAATCTGCGTGGCCGTCCCTCTGAATCTGGTAAAACCGTGTTGAAATGGTGGTTGCATTTCATTTACCGTGCTCTGAATCCTTGAGAGTATTAATCTTTCGCATAACTTTCCCATTATGTTGAGCAGCGTAATGGGCCTATAAGAGGTTGCCAGTTTGTGATCTTTGCCGGGTTTATGTAAGAAGATGCATTCGCCGTGCTTCCATCGTCTCGGGAAGTAACCCGTGGTGAGTACGTAGTCCGCTATAGGTTTATAAGCTTCAAGAAAGACGTCTCCTCCCAGTTTCAGTGCATCATCTCTGATGTGGTCTGGTCCCGGGGCCTTTTTGTTTTTAAATTTTCTCAGTTCGAGACGTAGCTCTCTTGTCGACGTCTTATCTAGGGGTTCGAAAGGCGTCGTCTTTTCAGAACCTTCGTCTGCCGGGTGTATATTGGCTTCTTTTACTATAGCTGCGTCTACGAGGGCTTCTATGGTTTCCTTTTCGTTAGCACATCCTTCGATATTGGGAAGTTTCATATTAGGGGCTTTCATACTTCTCTGAATTTTCCACATCTTCGCTCGGCTATCCGTGGGATCTTCAAGGGTACTCAGCCAACTCTGCTCTTTGAGGTTCATGAGTGCATCTTTTGTCTCTTTTTTAAGTCTGTTGTACTCGTAGCGTGCGAGTCGAGTTACCTCGGAGTTTGCATGATTTCTTTTTATCCAGGCTTTTGTTTTGGCTTGGTTCCTTCGATCGATCAGTTCGTTTATTTCATTTGGAAGGAAGTCTCTTCTGCTGTGGATGCTAGCGGAGCATGCATATCCAAGCTATTTGTGATTGCCTTTTCAAGATTTTCGATGTATTTTTCACACGACTGGTCATCGACGATCGGTAAAAGGTCACATGTTTTTTCGCACAGAGTGGTCATATAGGCATTCCTACTCTCGACGCTTTCTGTGATCTTTCTCATATTCCTTGTCAGTGTTACCTCTCGGTCGATATTAAGTTTGACATCCAAGATCCATGGAAGATGGTCTGAACCGATTGACGTAATTTGTTTCGTTTTGAAGTCTTCTACTTCTTGCATTTCATGCGTGACAATGGCTGCGTCGAGAATATTGTTGCCTTGGTTAGTGGGTCGCGACGGGAGGCCTGTGTGTTTTAATACGCACACACCTTCCTGTTGTAGCTTCTTCACGAGGGTGCTGAGGCCCACATCTCTGGAGTGTCCCAGCTGTCTCATCCGTAAGTTGAGGTCCCCTATTATGAGCGACGGTTCATCCATGATCGTATCTTCAAGTTCGTCTCTGGCGTGATGTTGATCTGGCACTGGGAAGTAGACCCCATTTTTTCTTTATATATTGACCAGAACGGTGGTCATAAACCAACTTGATCGCAATGCCCTCGAGCATGCCGTCCTCTTCTTCCCATCCCGGTGTGAGCGCAGTTTGAGTCCATCTTAGTCCTTTTGCGATATACATCGCCGTACCCAGGTGCGTCGCCCGGCTGTGCGTCAACTTGTCATAGTTTTGTATGTTCATTTTTACCTTCTCAAAGTTTACTTTGCACTCATTAATGATGATAATGTGAGGCAAGTGTTTATCCACTAGAGCTTTTATTTCCGTAGATTTATTTCTTAAGCCTTGGGCGTTGACGTGTAGAATTCTTAGTTTTTTGTAGTGAGATTTAACCGCCATTGAAATAAGCGTAGATGCATTGTGCTAGTTTCATAGCATCTTCTTGTGTCATCACAAGTCTGTTTGCTACCACGTTGAGTTGTTGAGCCGGCTGAGACTGTAGCACTGGCGGTACCATTTCGGCCGTGACTGTATCACTTGTTGACTCCTTTCTAGGAATCGGAGGGAAGTCATTGACCTTGCTGGCAAAAGAGAGACCAGGCTGTGTGTAACTGTTGGCGATTCTTTCATTTTTCTTTTCTTCTTTCTCGGCCAGTTTTTGCAATCTTTGTTCATTTTTCAACAATTCATTTTGGAAAACAGGGCAGGTCACGTTATTGGCTCCGTGGTCGCCCTCTTGTCGACACGCCCGACACACTGTCACCTCCCTATCTTCAATTTTTATCTGAATTCTCGGTGACAGTTGTGGTCCATAGCATGACTGTTTGGTGTGATTGAATTGGTAGCACTTTTTACACTGTACTATTCTGCTTAAATTTTTGCGCTATGGTTCTGCGTTAATTCGGGGGGCTCCAAAGTATCTTTCTGCCGTTGACTTCATTCTTGAGATAATCTCTGTGGTGGTGAATGTTTAGTTACCTCGTTTGGCAGGAAATATTACAAGGTGTAGATTGCCATTGTTGTTCAATTTGTTTATTTTTGATGGCCTGATGTCAATGCATCTTTCCATTTCATTGATCTGTTCTTCTTCTATTTCTCCATATGTTTCATTTCTAATTACAATCAACACGTTACTCTCTCTGTCCGCAGGCGGTCTGGGGGCGATGTAAGTAATTTTTCCTCCGAAGCTGTCCAGTAGTTCTATCATATTCTGACTCGTCGTAGGGTAAAACCTTAGTTCTCTTCTGTTCTTAGAGAAATCGTACGGCACGTCATTATGTTTCGCACATTCTCTTAGCTTCACTAATTTTCCACCCTCGTCTAGATATTGAGGATTCGTGACTCGTATTTTTGGTATATGCGAATTTTCCTTAGGCTTTGTGGGCGTTGGGATATCGCTATCTTCTCTTCTTCGCTTGTTATTGGTGCGCTGCTTTTTTTGTGGAGGCGAAGTCGACCCTCTGTCATTCGTCTCTTCACTTGTATGAGCGCGCAGCGGCTCGAATCTGTTAGTTGTTAATATACCGGCGGACGGTCGCGTAGCGGATGACCGCATAATATTAAGTGTTTCATTACGGCTCGCGCCCGGCTCTGTGCTACGAGTAGCGCTACGCGTGGTGCTACGCGCGCGACTGTTATCGGCTACGTCGTCGTATGCTACCCTGGTACTAGTATTTGCTAGTGTTCGGCTCGCGATTGTATCCGCTCGATTTTCTATCTCGCTCACACCTGCACTGTTAAGCATGATCTGAGATCTGCCTTTGTTGACGCATTGGAATGTTGGTGCAGAATTTTGCGCTGGGGGTATTTCGATATTCTTGCGGCCGGTTTTGCGGCGGTTTCTCTTATTTTTAATATTTTGCGGGCCAATTTCGAGACCAATGCTCACTAGCTCTTGCATTTGATTTATTCCGCACTCGCAGAGGAACCATTCTATGTTTTTAAGCCCGTCCAATGGTATGATACGGCGTTTGTTTATCTTTTTACACTCTTTGCATTTCATGTCACGAATAATGCACTTATCATAATCGTATGTTACTATTTTTGCTGTGGTGACTGTCTGTTCGTAGTCTCCTTCGGCGGTTTTTAGGCAGTCAAATTCAATAACGCACTTATAACAGGTGGAATTTCTGCAAGAGGTACACCGTACGCGACCCGTGACGGTCTGGTTTCCTTTTTCCCACCTTAGTTTATTATCTAATTTGTTTGTGACATCGCAATGCCAGCAATCCAACTCACTCGCGTTGAATTTTTTAATAGCTTTTATATTTATTTTAGTCTCGTTACTATGTTGCGTGTCCATTTCACTTGTTTCACTGTTCATTTCACTATTGTTTGTTTTTATCACGTTTTGGGGGGCCTATTAGCCCCCCGGGCCAGTCCGTGGTCGTTGTAACAACAGAGTTCACTTTTATATTGCACCGCACCGTTGTGCAAATAAACGATAACGCATTAAACAATATAAACGTCGCGCGGCGATTATACGTGCCGGAGAGTTTGTCAACACGTCCATTCGCTACCGAGTCGCGCGGAACCGTTTTTCTATCACAGAAGCTGGAATGGAAATTATTAGAAATTTATTTAGATGAAGACACTGTTTGCTGCTTAGAAAAAATTACTGAGCCATTCTTTTTTTGCCCATGTTTGATGCCATAGAAAAAATGAAAGAAGAAAGAAAATACATTTATTTAACATCACACACACAATGCTAGCAAATAATTTTTTTTCTAGTAACTTAAATCATGGAATTCCGCTTAATAATGCCTGATACAACAATTATTGTAAAAATACAGTGTCATTTTAAATAATGTACCTACTTAATAACTTAATAATACTTAATTACAGGAAACCAGTACGTTCTGAGATCTGTCTACTCGTATATTATCGATAAACATGTTCCCTGTTTTATCGATAGCAGAACAGCACGACATCCGCCATGTTATGCGCCAATATGACAGTATACTTGGCACGCTCATTTTGTTGATACTTCACGTCCTTTAGTTTCTTTGGTCATTGGTAGGTACAGTCACGAGCTTTAATTTGGGACCCACCTAAGGTGCAATATCGTTTAGCAAACTGAAGACATTTAGAGCTAATATTTTAATGTAGTGTCATAAACTTTGCCATTGACAACTTACGTTTACACGTGTCTAGGGGCAACCGCTCAGTGAAGTCAACCGGGCGCAACGAGTCAAACGATCGTTTCCGATTTCCCGACTAATTGTCACTCGTCTTTTTGGCCCCGTCCTCTCCGGCCATATTTGTTATTTGCATATTATGGTTCGTGAAAATGTCAGTTTTCTCATTTTTCTTGTCTGACACTGACACATGTTCGTAATTAGAAAACCGTAAAGATAGCTTTTTGCAAAGAGGTTATCAATTCAAGGGCCCATTCGATAAGACATTTAATTGTCTTATATCATGACACTTCACCGCTATTATTGAACTGAAATTTTCGACCTTATTGCATTGTGAATGTTCTAACAACATTTGAAGGAAATGGGTCCTAAATTAAAGCTCGTGACTGTACTTACCTATGTTTTGAGTAATCTCCGGAACTGTTTATCCGATTTCAATTTTTTTTTAACTTGCGTGTAGAATGGTCTATATTTTATCCTGCAGGTTTGCCTGCGTTCTTTGCAATTGGTGGCGTGGGGAGCTAGTATTTTACAAATACAAAATACAAATAGAAAATTCTTTATTTCATGAAATACACATGAAATATGATCTAAGCCGCCCTTTAAGCAAAGAAATGCCTGTGTTGGGAGACCCCGGTCATCCTTAGGTAACATCAAGATACAATTACTACTGTTCCACCGTGATACAGTTCACACTAGTACGGGGATCAGTTGAAGCTTACTTTGGCTCATACTTAGTTTACCTTGTATTACTAAAAAAATGTAAGCATAACTATGTACTTGCCATTTATTACTATAACTAGCGACCCGCCCCGGATTTGCACGGGTATATTTTATACATATAACGCTTCCTCTTGAATCATTCTATCTATTTTAAAAAAACCGCATCAATATTCGTTGCGTAGTTTTAATGATCTAAGCATACATAGGGACAGACAGCGGGAAGCGACTTTGTTTTATACTATGTAGTAAACGTTGTTTGTTGTTGTTTTGTGTGTTGTATTTATATGTAGTTTAGATTCCTAGAGCTACCGAACAAACAGATACCGAATATTTCGGCGTTAATAGTTCTTTTTTTTATGTGACGAGCTGACGAGTACACTACTGAGTGCCAACAAACCGCCCTGTGGTTTGGCAGAAGTTTTAAATTAATTTAAGTTTTTTTACTACTAATAAAAACTTTTTACTCTTTACTCTCTCTTTACTTACTGTGTTCAGGGTCATAATCCGGGCGGTGATTTCTTGTGCCCGAAACAAATTTTCATGCCGTCTCATTACTAGTCAGTCAGATATAAATAGTGTAATTACATATTCGTAACGAGGTCTAGACCAGAAACAAACTTGTCACCCATAAATGAAATGTATACAATATTATTATACAGGGTGGGCCATAAATTTTTGTAAATGGCAACACTGAATACCTTGTATAATAATAAAATTTATTGTTTTTAGTGGAGGGTAATTTGACATTACTTTATGCAGTTTTATTTACAATGAAGCGTTTTACTGATCAACAACGAGTTTTTTGTGTAAAACATTTATAGCAACAATTTGTATTTAACAGTTCGCCGCCTATTTACGTGGAAACCCGGATCTCACTTCCGCCGATTTATTCGTACGAGGATAAAGTCGAGTTCTAAGTTAAAAAACCGAAGAAAATATCCAAACTCAAGCAAAACATCCGCGATGAAATAGCCGAGATCCCTCGCAGCTTGTGTCAGCGAGTTTCCCAAAATTTGCGTATTCGTTTGCAGGAGTGTCAGCGACGAGATGGGGGTCATTTCAAAGATGTTATTTTTTAAAAATAAATTGCATTAGATAATAGTCACAAAAATTAAATGATCAGAAAATTAACTTTCATGGTATTATTTTCATCAAAGTTTCAAAAGTACCAAAATTTTTGGCCCATCCCTTATTACTTACATAACGAAGTGTCAGATTGAGTGCGCGAAGCCTTGGTTCAGTGACCCGTTTGGAATACCTATGGGTTTTTAAAATGATGTATCGGGAAGTTAAGCCAACACACAGATTTAGAGTCAAAAACTGGCAGATGCCAAAGCCATTATTTTAGGCGATAAAAATGTTTGTGTCCCCCGAGAATTGGAAAACTATTTTACAGTGAAAGTTATATGTTTTTTTATTATAATAGTTATTTTTGGGTATAGTTCATACCTAACTTTAGACCGGCAGCTTTAGAACGGCGTCTGTGGTGATGCAGACGAGGGGGAGCTCAAAAATAGCATCCTGAAAATGATAGCAGAGAGGTGGGACTCGGACATACTCCGCCGATACACCGACCTACGGTATCCCATTGGATCGTATAATGGTTTTTAGACTAATGCAGTTTCGCATAATTGGTTTGGCATAATTATTTGTGGCATAATAGTACTTTCGCATAGTAATATTTTAGCCTACTGCTTTTCTGGCATACTACGCTATTAGCATAATTTTAGCTAGACTAATTTGTATTGGCCGAATATACATTAGGCATACTATTAATTGGGCTAATAATTATTTGGTATATCTGTCACTATCCATAATTTCAGTTGTCTAAATGAATGAAACTGGTCAAAATACCTTAAATGATATTATTAGTTTTTCCGCTCTTTTATAAAAAATAACCCCAAAGACTAAAGCGGGAGGAAAGCTCCCGCTTCCGTCTTCTAACCCATCCGCGATCCGAGTCGCTTTTGCCAAAAAAATATTTGATGCCCACCCTTTCCGGATCGCGGATAGGTTAGAAGACGGAAGCGGGAGCAAAGCTCCCGCTTTCGTCTTCGAGGTAATTTTTTTTATAAAAGAGCGGAAAAACCTTTTATTAAAACTTATTACTAATGACAATTAGGCAATTTACTACTAAGAAAACCATAGGCTAAAATCACTAAAATCTAAATTTTTAGATTTTGGGGATTTTGAACGTGGGTTATTTAACGGTAGTTTTTTTTAATTTTAGACATTGTGATACGTACCCCTTTTAATAGGATAAAAGCGTTATGCATTTTGATATGATGTCAATTGATTATTATGGGTATTCATGTTTATGCTTATTGTTATTAGTTTTAATGAGGGTTATGCTTTCTGTATTTATGCTTTTTAATGTTATGCGTAAAAAATTATGCGAAATGTGACTTATGCATATCTTATTTTCGGCGTAAAGTAATTATGCGTAACCATATTAGTATTAATGATTTTATGCCTCTCAATAGTAAACCCCGACCTACATGTCGTACGTCCTAAAAATAAATAATTAATGTGGCCATTTAATATTACGTTAGGTACTAATGTAGTTGTATAAGAGTTTTGTAACTAACAATGCTATAGATCTAAGGAATCTGAAAATAAACAATTTTTATTTATTACCTAAAATAGTCGCAAATAAATACTAGATATTGATTAGTTTATATTTTTTTTTTATATTAATTACCTTAGTTAATATTTAATAAAACATATAATAATATGATAGATATTGATTGAATTCTAAAGTTCTGTCGTAAGAATATTACGAAAATTAATGAAATACGATGTTTTGTCTCTTTCGTATACGATGTCAACACGTGACAATATCGAGCATCATAATATAGTATTTGCAGGTTATCATAAAAAAAGATTGTTATTAATATTGTTTAATCAAGACAAGTCTTGTTTTGGTAAAAAAATTATGGGTAAGTTTATCTTAATTCTACGAAAGCGAGTTGCAAGCTGAACCCCCATAATTGACAAAGGACTTAAACAGGAGCTCCTCAGCTTGCAAATTAATGCGCAAAAGCCATAAACTAAATTTCTGGAACACAAACGCCTTGTCCGTAATTGTAGAGTAATTATTCTTGTTGACAAGCCTGCGGGCCTGCGGGTGTCGGTAAGTTTTCCAATGAGTGCCTATATAGGATCAAAGCATATTTAAAAGCTGTGCGTGTGCGGTATGGGATAATAGTAAGTAGTATTTAATTAAAGTAAAGTAAAAGTAAAAAACATTTATTGACCGAAAAAGAATAAACACTAAATGTACAATTTATCGGCAAGCCCCACACTAGGCTAGGCCTGTATCGTGGGAGTTAGAAACATGCGCAATTACCTCAGAACATAAAGATCTGAGGCAATTACCCATATTATACAGCGGCTATATTGAAAAATAATTAACATTACGAAATTAAAATAATAGTACATTATTGCAGAGGCCGGGAAATTGCAATTCGTGGATAATAGAGACGAATCCACGAATTGCCGTTACCGCCGAGGCATATATAGTGCTTTTCTCCAAAAATGCGAGGAAATCAATTAATATTTTCAATAATTAAAGCAGCGAGTATGTCAATAACCTATCAAGTTCCCACCGAACTTATTTTTTTAAAGTATGTACACGGCATGACTCGTAGAGCCAGTTTCAATTTACATACTAAAAATAATTAAAAACATTAGAATCGATCACAGTTTTAAATGTTTACTTATGAAAGATTAAACGGGATTGAAATCTAAACGTATTTAAAGTTCGTTATGAATTTTATAACGAAAACGCGGGAAAACTTTAGGCACACTACAAACGGGCGAAATTTGTCACACCAACTTGCAATCGTTGGAAAGAGACAGCCATACATTTCTTTCATTCTAACAATAACAAGTTTTTTTGGCTGTTTGCAGTGTTTACCTTAGTCAAAACATATGGTTAAAAGGTAAAAAACTATACAGTAAAGGAATTTCATACATTTTCCTGGCCGCTGAAGCTGTACAATAACGACTTTTAACTTTTTAAATTTGCACTCGGCAGTAACGAGGAACTTCACGGACTATTTTTGCTACAGTAAGGCGGACATTTCCGATCATATTGGAGAAAATATATTACTGAGCCTACATGCATTAGACAGAACAATTTAAATTTAAAGATTTTTATTTAATTTAACGAAAGTAATGGAGATAAGTCTTACTATTTTACTAACTAAGTAATTCTAGTTATTATTAACACCGTTGAGTTCTTAGTGTGGGTACGAGTGTGTGTGTGTGTGTGTAAAAGAATTATCCAAATCGAACTACTCTGTAAAAAGTTATGCGGGGTCATACATAAAAAAATATATATATACGCGTCGACTTGAGAACCTCCCCCGTTTTTTTCGTCGGTTGAAAAGTGTCTTTAAGAATCCTTTATTTCATGTACTACCTATATACGTTAGGTTGCGCTGATACAAGTAATATGCGTCTATGTTGCATTAAACTATAAAGGCACTGCTAAACTCTAAATCGGTCAATCACCATATTTAAATAAAACCTCGTAGTGTATCGACACGCTTTTACTATAGCCAGGTATTTCATGAAGATTCCAGTCGCTATATAGATGTAGAAATGAAGAACGTATAAACTTAAGTTATAAACTAAAGGAGGTTATTTCGAATCATTTATGACAAACTGGAATTGAGAATAGACAATCGTGCACTCACCTGGGTTTCCCGTCTTTGAATACTTCATTTTATTTAAGCCTGGCTTATTCAAGTTTAGGTGGTAATATTTATGATTTTCTTAATAATCCAGTAACCTTATCACCTGAAACTAAGGGGTGGTTTGCGTCAAATCCGGTAGTTCTGATTTTTTGCAGACTTGTTTATGATGTTGGCCCAGTGAATAATCCAAGTTTGTGACCTCGAGCGCCGAACGCAACTTCAAAAATTTAAAATACCGCGAAATCCCTAAGGGACTCGTTGTTCATAGATCGTTTTACGGACGTTTTTAAAGGAGGCTAAATTTGCTACAATATGAGACTAGAATTGTCTCTGTAGACCCAATAGTTTCCGAGATAAGCCTTAAAAACATTAGCAAACTCCGTCGGGGGTACCTGGAAAATTGCGAAGTAAGAAAAAAATATGAATTTTGAAAAGCTTATCTCGGAAACTATTGGGTCTACAGAGACAATTCTAGTCTCATACTCGTATTGTAGCAAATTTAGTCTCCTTTAAAAACGTCCTTAAAAGGATCTTCTATCAAAAACGAGTCCCTTAGAGATTTCGCGGTATTTTCGATTTTTGAAGTTGCGTTCGGCGCTCGAGGTCACAAACTTGGATTATTAATTGGGCCAACATCATAAACTAGTCTGCAAAAAATCACAACTACCGAGTGTGACACATGCTCTGGATGTATTAAGTTACTGGATTATATCTCATTTTCATAATGTTTAGTGTTAGTCAATACATCGATAACAATTTGTTTAATTGGGTATGTCTAAATCATTGTTTACTTAGTTTTTTTTTCTTGGATATGTGAAATTATATTGCTTATTTTAAATATCTGAAATACCTACGATTAAGTAAATGCTGCTAGGTAATCGTGATTCTCGTGATACTCCTCATTTAAAATTTAGAGACTTGTAAATTTACAAAGACTGGTTTTGGCTGTATATTGTATACACCCAAAACCAGTCTTCCCATACAATTTTAATGGCACAAGACCATCTCGTGAACTTGTCATCGTCTTTATAATTTCCTAGTCTCTGTTTTAAATAAGTATTACTTATTTAAACAAGATTAAGTAACTGGTACTTATGCACTCCGCCGATATCTTTTCCGAAGAAGAAATTTTTACCCCATAGATTATTCCGGCTCGCGTGCGGTGGCATATATTAGACCAGTAAACGTCCTATTAAAGTTGTGTAAGTGTGTAATACGATTCATAATAATATATAGATTGAACTGAATATCAGTGAATTGAACGCCCTTACATGATAAGCTCTACGATTTGGATGCAGGCATTTGTGAAAGCTGTAAATGGCAGATATTCAACCAAGTTACATAGGTATGGCGATCAATTTCGGAAAACCTAATTTTACTGCAAGTGATCTTTCCATTCGCAATTTTCCGATTTTTTATTATCTGTTCGGTATTTTCCCCGGCGGGTATAAGTATCCCCATTCTCGAATATTTCTAGCCGCGTAATTTACGCATTCGCGTACATGATCACTAGGAAATTTTACTATGGACAACTTATTAACTTACCTATTGTACTGTAAGGCAGGTTGGTATAGGTAGGTACGACGACGAGCGAAGCGAGGAGGAGTGTTAGGAAGAACTGCGATCCTACAGCGCGCGAGCCGAGAGGTCGGCGAAGCGCCAGACCGACTTTACGGATAACTTTTTGGTATAAAGTCGGTTCTTAGATTAATGTAAGTGTATGGGTTCTAATAGTGCTTGCCGAGTAGTTTCCGTACATGAACTGTTGAGGGTCTGATGATGGTGCAGAACAACATCGTAGTAAACTTTCAGAAGGCAAATATCTAAATTACTGTATTTGGGTATTATTGATAGTGATTGCGTAGTAGCGCTTCTGTACCTAAATGAACTGCTAAGGGTCTGAAGATGGAGCAGAACAACATCGTAGGGAACTATGAGAAGGCATAATATCAATTCTACTGTGTTTGGGTTCTTCTAATAGTGTTTTCCAAGTAGCTTCTACACATGTATATACTGGTGAGGGTCTGATGATGGAAAAGAACAACATCGTAGTGAACTTTCAGAAGGCATATATCTATATTTCTGTGTTTAGGTTCTATAGATAATGCTTGCCGAATAGTTTCTGTACATGAACTGGTTAGGGTCTGATGATGGAGCAGAAAAACATCGTAGTATTAGGGAACTTCGAGAAGGCATATATCAATTATACTGTGTTTGGGACCTATTGATAGTGTTTTCCAAGGAGCTTCTGTACATGTACTGCCGAGGGTCTGATGATGGAACAGAACTACATCGTAGTGAACTTTCAGAAGGCATAAATCTATATTACTGTGTTTGGGATTTATTGATAGTGATTGCCGAGTAGCGCTTCTGTTTATGAACTGCTAAGGGTCTGATGATGGAGCAGAAAACATCGTAAACTGAACAAGCGCGCGCAGCGCCACAAAAACGTCAACGTCCGACCGACAGAAATGGAGCGCCTCTGCACTGTAGACCGCGACAGGGCGTAGAAGCGTGCGCGCGCCATAAAATACAACCGTCGACCGACAGAATGAATGGGTCTAGACGCCCCAGCTGTACATTGATGTCGGGCTTCGGCTGACTACGTATATAGAAGTTAACCTCTGACCGACAGAAGTTGTGGGGTGCCGGAGGCACCCCAGTTGCCTAGCCGCACCGAGTGTGCCTTGAAGTCAGCCCCTGGCTGACTATATACCTATGCGCATGGACGCGCTTCGTTTACGACGGACGACCTCTTGAACGTGAATGACAGTGTTGAAGCATGGTGCGCCATAAACGTTATCCCACGACCGACAGAATTAGAAGTTTAATAGGGGAGAGAAATATCCTTTAATCCACATGAAGAGCTGTGAGTGGCTCTAAAGATGTAGTAGAACAAGATCCCGTTAGCTCAATATCAGTGGAACCATTACTATTTATATTTCAACTGCATCTCAGTGCCCACTCGAAACCCCAAACAGCAGCCCCCGACGAATTTTTGTGGTCTTGTAATTATATACCTTGGTATCTTTTTGTAATTATAAATTTTGAAGTCGAGGGTTTTCAACATTTTATTTCTTTATTTTCCAATAACATTCGTCGTGGGTTTTTTCAAAATTTAAATTATGTACCTACTCTATTGTTAGCCTCTACTTATATTTTACTAGCAATATCAGCTACAATTCACATTTGGCGCTTAATCAACCGCATTAAAATTAATTTTAGCTCATAGTACTCGACGGACCCATTAAAATTACATTACAAAGGCAATATCACGTGAGAGCAGCCTTTATCCAGCCCGGCAGTTATAATGAAATGTGGTACTTTCTAATTGCATTTCCTGCTGAACGTGACTCTCAGTCTCAGGCTAAAAGGTTGTCTTTTTTATCTTTTTAACAAAATGTAACATTTAACATATTGAATTTATTGGTCGATTTGATAATATTCAACTAGACAAAACACCTTGGGCGGCAAAAGTAGGTAATAATGCCTTCGGTTTTTGCGACTGGTACTCATTAAATTAAACGATTAAGGCCTGTGTTGACCAAACAGGAATAATGGTATTTTATGCAACTGTTGTATAAGAAGGGTCTTAAAACGCGAGTGGCGTGGGTTGCAATGCGAGCCTTCGCGAGCATTGCAATTAAAGACTCCACGAGCGTTTTTAGACCAGTTATACACCGTTGCATACAATACTTTTACTACGACAGATTATAAATAGCAGACTACAGAATAGTTAGACTTTTCAGGCAGCAAGATTTATATTCGTACTTTTGCTACTCACGAAATTTCTTCAGGAGCGCAGTTATTAATTTCTACGACCATTTTAAAAAGAATGTACACTTTTATCTTCACAAACACGAATAAAATCTTGATAGTTTATGACTAATAGTTTATTGATCATCTTTCATCTTTTCATTTTGGTGGGAAATTGGAAATGTGACACCTCTTGTTTATGGTTTGTTTTGTTTTTAATTTGTTTGCACTTATTGCCATTCGAACCAAACCAAATCCGGACCCGGACCGAATTCAAACTGTTTATTTTCATAAATAATACCAAGAATTTATAAAACATGTTATTTTACACACAATACATAGATGATGATTTATTATTATTGTAGTAAATAATTAATAATATACAAATGTTAAATCGTAAATAGGTACATACTTTTATTACGAAATATTTGTTTATGAAGTTGGAACCACTCCAATATAGCGGCCAATTTAAAAAAAAGTTAAACAGTGCAAATGTATGAACCATAAAAGTACTCTAAACAGTGCGTTTTTGGGCCATAGAGCATAGAGTTTTTCGACGACTTATTATTAGTGTCATTGTATTTGAGCTAATTACATCCTATATTTATGAATGACAGATAACGGTACAGGAGTAGAAAAAAGCATTTATTCCTGTATCCAGTCGTTGAATCCGGCCAAATACATTAAACCGGTTATGAGGTTAAAAACGTCAAATTATGTAGGCTAATCTCGTAATATACAAAGCTGTTGTCAGACCCACTATGATGTACGGAGCAGAATGCTGGACCGCTAAAAAAGGGCACGAACAAAAGCTGCACGTGGCAGAAATGAAAATGCTTAGGTGGTCTGGCGGTGTCACACGCCTCGATAAGATCCGGAACGAATATGTCCGCGGCTCGTTCAAAGTTGCACCGGTCACGGAAAAACGCCAAGAAAGCAGGATGAGATGGTATGGACATATTATGCGACGAGATGAGAACTACTCCGTGAGGAAAACCCTGAGCATCCCAAATCACCCCCGAGGAAGAGAAAGACCACCTGCAACGTGGTGGTCCAATGTCGAAAAAGAGATGAGGACACTTAACCTGACTACATCGACAACCCAGGATAGAATATCCTGGCGCCAACGTACGAGGAGGTCCGACCCCATCTAAAATGGGAAATGGGCTGGGCAAAGAAGAAAGAATCTCGTAATGAACTGACTATCTTCCGGTTCCGGTTATTTCAAAATGTCAATTAAACGGTTCTATCGCGTATATATGATATTTTACTTTGTATACATAACTTTTACAAATTTTACAATACATCTGGGGCACACGAGTGCCCCCGACAAATCGAGCTGTAGATGTAATCAGAAAGGTATATTTTTTTTTAGCAAAAATAATCTTATACATAGTATAAACGTAAAAGTCCTGACTGACTCACTCACTCACTTAAATCAACGCCCAGCCCAAACCGTTGAACCTAGAAAGCTGTTTTTTTCACACTAGGTAGTTTATATAACGTAAGTACCCACTGGCAAGGGATTTTTTAAAATTCTACCCTCAACGGGGTAAAAAGGGGGTTGAACGTTTGTATAGGGATGGAGTAAAATTTTAAGTGAGAGACAAGTTTGTGTATGGACTCTTATTTATTACAATAGAAGAAAAATAATTTTAGGTATTTGGTAAAACTACACCTAAGCGGATTAAATAGGGGTGCAAAGTTTGTAAGGGAGAAACTCTTTTATTGAGCTACAAAATTTAATACTTTAGAAAAGATTCCTTATAAGAATACAATTTTTTTTTTGCTTTTTGGAAAAAGGGGGTTTCATATTTTTTTTTCGGGGGTGAAAGTTTGTATGGACCTACGATATAAGCGCGTTTCACGCGGACGGAGTCGCGGCCATAAGCTAGTACTAAATATTTTCAAACTATCAATCATCACCTTCAAAACACAAATGCAAATGTTTGTTAAAATTTAATGATCAATAACATGCCGCAGCTCCTCCGAGCTACATTTACAGCTTGTAGAGTGTCAATATTCTTGTGTTTAGTAACATAAATCCTTGCGTCTACAATTTTATACAAACTGTTTTCAATTGGATTCCCCACTTCTATACATTAAAGGCCCTTTGAAATGGGGCAGAGACCTGTGCAAATATCCAAGGAAAAATTACAAATTCTTCTATACATTTCTTAATTAATTGTGATGTACGAGCAAATTATGTTCACCCTTTTTTGTGGGCCATCCTGTAAGTAATAAATACAGTCCGACGTTTCGATCGTGATCAACTGGTTAACTGAGAAAATTTGTATAAAAATTTACTTTGTGCAAACTTTCCACAAACCGTTAGTTTGTATTTAGTGATATTGTAGGTATGTATTCAATTGTACCTATATTTACTGTACTAGAGACTAACTAACAGGATTTTTCTTCAGTCGAACTTAAGCCATGTCCCTTCGACATAAAGTGCCCATGCCATATACTACTACAGCGTCGAGCACTTGGACGTTAACCTTATATAGACATATTTTGCAAAACATTGGCATTTATCAACCCACTTATCGTTATCATATTAGTACGGATGCCCGGTTCAAATGTCAATAGTTTGATTTCCATTTCAATGGTAATGGTAAACGTAACACAATTCCAGCATATTACGCACCACAAAGCTCGGATACACTTGACTACCGACTCAAATAGCGAAACAGCTTCGCAGGAAATGGGGATGTTAATATAGGATTGTTAACCTTTCCTATAAAGGATTCCAATTAAAGTGAAACGACAAAAAGTAAAGCAACCGGTTATACTGGGTGGGTACATGATCCGGAGTGACTAAAAGTAAAGAAGATAGTCATAATGAACAAAATTAAATTACCCATGACTCAAACCATTTAATGATAAAAAAATACAGTTATCCATAAATTAACTCTCAGCTAACTCACAGTTAACTCATAGTTAGCTCTTTTAGTTTTTTACGAAATTGAAATGTAAAGCTCGTTTTCTTGGCAAATTAAAAAAAACCGGACTAGTGTGAGTCGAACTCGCCCACCGAGGGTTCTGTACAAAATTACAAATGTAGGTATAGTTTTCAGATTTTTCCCTGTTTTTGTACTGTAAGACGATAAGACGATATTACTTGCCAAATTTCATAGTTCTAGGTATCAGCCTCCTAGCGTTATTCCCGGTTGTGCCCTAAAGGAGCCTGGGGTCCGCTTTGATACTTTATCCCAAGATTTGGCATAGGCACTAGTTTAACGGGGTCAACGGAAAGTACACTATAAATTTTGATTGCCTTAAGAGTGTCGTAATTACGTTTTTGCGGCATAAACGGTCGTATCTTTTTTTTACGTTTACTTAGAAGTTTGTTTTTTTTACAGCTTCAAGGGACTGTAGACTTGAGTATATGGTTTTAATTTCAACTCGATACATCCACGCATTCCCGAGATAAAGGGTCTAAGACTAACAACAAAGTGATTCAATAAGGGTTTCGTTGTTTCATTTTAAAAAACCGTGTCTTGTCTTCTTGCGCCTCGTATAGCTAAAACAGTCTGCAATAATAATGCAATACCTACAATCGAATTTAAACTTTCGTGAGACATGTTGAAATAATGTTACAAATATACGGTTTAACTCACGTATTAAATGCGTGAGTATATTTGTAGCATTATTTCAATAACTACAAATTAGAAAAGTTGAAATAGCCCCGAAATTTTCATTACAAAGTTCAATATCAATAAAACGGTTGAAACGCAGCTAAGAACCATCTCGATCACATCAGCTTTCGAATAAAAAAATCGGCCAAGTGCGAGTCAGACTCGCGCACGAAGGGTTCCGTACCATTATCTATAAAAACGGTCAAAAAAATCACGTTTGTAGTATGGGAGCCCCCCTTAAATATTTGTTTTATTTTAATTTAATTATTTATTTTTTAAGTGAATATATAACTAAATATTTTGTGAATATTTCAAGCGTCTACCTGTTGCCGTTATCAATATCGACCAAAAACGAGCAAAACAATCACGTTTGTTGTAAGGGAGCCCCCTTCAATATTTATTTTATTCTGTTTTTTAGTATTCTTTGTTATAGCGGCAACATCTGTGAAAATTTCAACTGTCTTAGTAATAGGGTCCCGTTTTACTCTTTGATTACGGAACCCTAAAAACTGCATTCTAATCGGTCCATTCGTTTAGGAGCTACGATGCCACAGACAGACACACACACACACACACACACAGACAGACAGACACACAGACACGTCAAACTTATAACAACCCTCTTTTTGCGTCGGGGGTTAAGAACATCATAATATTCATAATTTACTTTGAAATCAAAGTTTTAACCGACGAAAAATCAATCATCCCCTATTTTCCTACCCTTAGGGTTGGTTTTTTTTTTTCAAATTTAAATGGGACCAACTTCGGGGTATACCCTTTCTAATAAAAAAAGAATTATCAAAATCGGACTACTCTGTAAAAAGTTATGCGTGGTCATACATAAAAAAATAAATATATATTTACGCGTCGACTTGAGAACCTTCTCCGTTTTTTTCGTCGGTTGAAAAGATGAAATGATAGAGTAACGTGTGCTTGACATCGTGCGCGCAGCAGCCGTTCGGAACGGGACAATGAGTCACACTTTTTCGTGCGTGCAGCCGGCGTTCATCTATTTATAAGACGATATTACGTCAAAAACCTATACAAAATAAGATTACGTCATTATTAAATAATTAATAATAAATAAATATTACGGGACAATCTTACACAAATCAACCTAGGCCCACGGTAAGCTCAGTAAGGCTTGTGTTGTGGGTACTAGGCGATGATATATATATAATAGATACATACATATAGATACTTATATACATATATAACATCCATAACTCAGGAACAAATATTCTTGATAAATACACAAATAAATGCCCTGACCGGGATTTGAACCCGGGACCTCCAGCTTCGTAGGCAGAGTCACTAGCCACTGGGCTATGGAGGCCGTTTGAGTTATTCCGCTCCTTTTTTATTGGTGCTATTGGTCAAATAGATTTATATGGACTAAAGATCAATCGTTCCGATTTTCCTGCTTTAAACACCATTTGCAGCATTTTACTGAATTTTGGGGTGTACGCTAGCACTATCAGCCGAAAGACGTCCACTGCTGGACATAGGCCTCCCCCAAAGAGTGCCAAAAAGACCGGTCCGGCGCCAGCGGACTCCCGCGACCTTTACCAGGTCATCAGTCCACCTTGTCGGAGGTCTACCCACGCTGCGTCTTCCGGTACGTAACAACTTAAAGTAAACGTAGCGTATTAAAACTCAAAAATAACTGCCACTACCTCACGATGATGCGGGTGATAAGCCGGGCTGTCGTTTGGCTCCGGGGCTTAGGATAAAGCCGCTTTGATAGATCCGCGCGAAATCACGGACTTATAGAAATAATGACGTGGCGCAAAAATAATACCCACAAGGCGCTCGACTGGTCAAACTAAGACAGATTAACGGAAGCGGCCATTATTTATAACCGTATTAATAATATATGAGGACTATAGAGGATGATTCAGGGGACGTGAGCAGGATCAACACTACGGATTCAGTAGATTATAAGCTACTCATTCGTAGCAGCAATTGGTAAGATTAACGTTCTTTTTTTTTTGTATGGTGATCATGATTTGAGAATAAAACTTTTACATAACAAAATAAAATAAAAAATAACGGCGTTTAACTTAATTACGATGGTGAATGATCCATTAACATTTGCTGTATGTGTAGGGTTGGTCCTGCTCACGTCTCCTGAATCAACCTGTATCTACGAACAAAAATAACATGGAAGCCGCATCTCAGTACTTCGCCGTTAAATTTATCGGGACAGTTAGCACACAAACACAAATACACTTACATTTAAATAAGACGTTACGTATACAGAGCCTTTCTCCGAACATGACAAACAAAATAATAGTCATCTCTTTTACACTATTGTGAACACTTACGTGTACGTGAAATAGATAGATTGTCAATAACTACCAATCAGTAACATTATCCGCCAATGAGCTTCTTGCTGCACGCAATAGCAGCAGCCCGCCCAGCCAACGCCCGTTCACCGTTTGTCAGTTATGGATAGGTGCCATACATTAAAGAGCCATTCCAATAATTAATGTGTAGATGTGATTGTCAACAATCTTTGTATTATGTTCTACAAACTTACGTGCAGGGTTCGGGGAGTTGAAAGTCCAAATAACACACACTAGTTGTTGTCTTAAGCGGTATAATAGTTCTATAAGCACACACAAGCAAATAGGTAGGCACACAGTGAAAGAAAGCACAAGAAAAGCGAAAGGTAAGCGAAATGTTTAGAGCGCAAGGCGGCGTGCGTCTAGCGTTGAATGCGGTAGCGGACTGCCGGAGGCGGCGGCTGAGCCGCCGGGCGCCGGCGCATCATTGCAGCGTGCGTGACGTCACGAAGACCCGTTGGTGTGCGTTGACATTGGAATCGACACGGCCGGTAATGGTGAGTACTTTGTGTCGATAATTAGCTTTATAATATTTATATATTTACTGTTTGTTTATCCGTTTGTATTTATTTATGCTTATGTATGTGTGTATAATATATATAAGTTTATTTTTACATGCTAAGTATAGATAGTTGTAAGGTTGAGTTTTATATAATTAAGTTTATCATAGTTATGTATATAAGTAAATATTATGTATTTATTAGTATATACATATAGGTGGCACCGCCACATCAGTCCCCTCCAGAGACCGTCTCACGGGCGATAATAATCTGGAAAGGTAACTTTTCGGCCTGATCTGGTTTGCCTTATTACCTTTTTATCTTTTTCTGTTTCTCTTAATTTCTCTTTTAGAGGTATTTTCTTCTCTTTTTCTGGTTTTCTCTCCTTCTCTTTTTCAGGTTCTCTCTCCTTCTCTTTTTCAGGGTATACTTGCTTCGTCGCAGGCCGTGGCATCGTCTCGGTAAGTAAGTATGCCGGCTTCAAGCGGTCAATAGATACGGTGTTAGTCTTTCCTTTTACTTGTAACTTGAAGAACTTCTCTCCTCTTTCTAGCACTGCATGTGGTCCCGTGTATGATGCCTTTAGCGCACCACGCACAGCGTCTTCTCTTAGGAAAACGTGGGTGGAAGATGCTAAGTCTTTGAATATAAATGTCTTCTTCGAACCATGCCTTGAGGTAGGCACAGGTTGAAGCTTCTGCATTATATTCTTTAGGCGGGCAGTGAAGTCGGTAAGATCGGATGTTGTGTCGGTGCTAGGATGGAAGAATTCCCCAGGCAGTCTGAGTGGTTCGCCATATACCAATTCTGCGGATGAAGTTTGCAGCTCTTCTTTGTAGGCGCTCCTTACGCCCATCAGGACTAAAGGTAAGGCTTCTGTCCAGCTTTCTTGTGCATGACAGGTGATTGCTGCCTTCAGCTGCCTGTGTAGACGCTCAATCAATCCGTTAGAGGCCGGATGATATGCGGTGGTGCGTCGATGCTTGAAACCAGATATCTTCGCCAGATACTTGAAAAGAGCAGACTCAAATTGTGCACCTCTATCCGTTACGATGTCAATAGGGCATCCAAATCTGGAGATCCAAGAAAGTAGAAGAGATTTTGCTACAGTCTCTGCTGTTATGTCCATCATTGGTATAGCTTCGGGCCAGCGCGTGAAGCGGTCTATGGCTGTGAGGCAGTATTTAAAACCTTGAGATGGAGGCATTGGTCCTATGATGTCGATGTGCACATGGGTAAATCTAGTTTTAGGTAACTGGTAAGTACCCAAAGGTGCTTGGACATGTCTGCTGATCTTCGACTTCTGGCAGGGTACGCAGGCGCGAGCCCAGTCGCGACAATCTTTGTTTACGCTCGGCCACACAAATCGTTCAGCCACGAGTCTTGCGGATGCCTTAATCCCTGGGTGGCTGAGTGAGTGCAGGCTATTAAAAACTTGTTGTCTGTGCTCGGGTGGTACGTATGGCCTGAGTGTCGAAGTGCTGTCATCGCAGTATAGTGTTGTGGTTGTCCCTGGTATCGTCAGTTTCTTTAAGCTGATGTTGTAATTTCTGTCCCCATTTAAGATCTGCTTGAGCTCTTGATCAAAGTTTTGTGCTTCGGCGAGTTGTGACAAATCGACTGGCATCTCGAGTTCCTCAATTCTTGATAACGTGTCCGCGACAACATTGTTTTTTCCTGAGATATGTTTTATGTCAGTTGTGAATTGGGAAATGTAATCAAGATGTCGGAATTGCCTCGGTGAACAATTTGACTTGTTTGTTGTAAACGCGAAGCATAAGGGTTTGTGATCGGTGAAAACTGTGAATACTTGCGCTTCCAACATGTGCTTAAAATACTTGATCGCATTGTATATAGCCAGCAGTTCTCGATCATACGGCGAGTATTTCTGCTGTGCTGTACTTAGCTTCTTGGAATAAAATGCAAGTGGCTGCCAAGAGTCTTCTATCTTCTGTTGGATCACCGCACCCACAGCTGTATCAGAGGCATCTGTTACCAAGGCGAGGGGAGCATTGCAGTCTGGGTGGGCTAAGAGCGCTGCGTGGCAAAGGCTAGTTTTGCAGTCGAGGAAAGCCTTCAGTTTTTCGTCTTTCAGGTCGACTGGGTGTGATCCTTTTACGGAGCCGGTGAGCAGTTTATGTAGTGGAGCCTGGAGTTGAGCAGCTTGAGGGATAAATCTACGATAAAAGTTTATCATCCCAAGGAACCTTCTTAGCTCTTTGACAGTTTTCGGCGTAGGGAATGATTGGATGGCTTCAACTTTAGTTTCCAGGGGTTTCGTGCCGTCAGCTGAGATGTGATACCCCAGGAACTTGACTTCAGGAACTCCAAAGACGCATTTGGATGGATTGATCACGATCCCGTATTCCTTCAACCTCGTGAAGAGCTGCCGCAGATGATCTTCATGTGTTTCATCATCAGGCGAGAAGATGAGAAAGTCGTCTAAGTAGGCGTAAATAAAATCCATACCTCGTGTGACTTCGTCTACGAAGCGCTGGAACGTTTGACCTGCATTCCTGAGTCCAAACGTCATGAATGGGAACTCGTACAGGCCAAACGGGGTCGAAATAGCAGTCTTCGGTATGTCCTCATCGTTGACCGGAATCTGGTTGTACGCCTTTACTAAGTCGATTGTCGAGAAGACCTTGCATCCGGCGAGCTGATGAGCGAAGTCGTGAATGTGGCGTATTGGGTAACGATCAGGTATTGTTCGTGCATTCAATTGCCTATAGTCACCACATGGTCTCCAACCATTATCTTTTTTGGGTGCTAGATGTAGTGGTGAAGACCAAGGGCTCAACGACGGTCTTGATGTTCCACATTTGAGCATGGACTCAAATTCCTGCTTAGCTATTTTGAGCTTATCCGGTGCTAACCTTCTGGGTGTGCAGTGGATTGGTGGGCCATCGGTGGTTTTAATATAGTGGACCGTGCTATGTTTGACTTCCCGGTGTACTCCTGGTGGACGTGTGATCTCTGGAAAGTCTCGCATTAAGTCATTATACTTCGACTCACCAAAAGATGTCTTGATGGATGATATGATATCTGCCGATGCGGATGATACTGCCATCGTAGAGAGGGATGTGGTGTTGTCCATCAAGCGTTTGTGTCGGCAGTCGACGACTAAATTGTAAAAAGATAGGAAGTCGACTCCTATTATTGCTTTTGTGACGTCAGCCACCACAAATTGCCAACTGAACTCCCGACGGAGGCCGAGATCCAAATGTAGTTGTGCGTGGCCGTAGGTATTGATGACAGATCCGTTGGCGGCATAAAGTTGGTATTTGGTTTTAGGTCGGTGTTCTCGTAGGGATGTCCGTGGAAAAACGCAGAGATCGCTACCTGTGTCAACGAGAAACTGCATTTTGGTACGACGGTCTGTTACGAACAGGCGACCGGAGCTTGAGCAATCGTTGGCCGCCATTATCGACTGCTCTGACCGTTTCCCGAAGTGAAATCGCAAGGCTTGACGCATTTCGTTGCTTGTGACTGAAATTTGGAATGATACCAGCATACGGGCCATCTGCGGTAGCTTGATTGGGACCGATTTTGATTAGCCCCACGACTGCGGCTGCGGTTGTCCCTCTGTGGTCCATTATGCCTACTCCTGGGCCGAGATCTCGAGTTCAGCTCCGCTCGCATATCGTGCATCTGCCTAGTTAATTCGGCTATTTGATTAGCCATGAAGTCAATGGTAGAATTATGTGTCATAGCGCTGGTGGACGTACTTGCTATCTGCGGGCTAGGAGGAGTGAGGTCCCAAACGCGGTCCGCGGTACCTGCCAGGGCCTCGAGTGTCTGCGGCGTCGGCTGTGAAGCTATAGCTGCCTGGATATTCATGGGTAAGCGATTAATCCATATTGTTCTTAATAGATCTTCATGTACCTGTGGACCAGCAAGATGTTGGAGATGTCGCAGGAACTGTGATGGTTTACGGTCTCCTAACTCTTCGTGGATCAACAATCTCTTCAGTTCCTTCTCTCGGGACGCTGACAACCTGGATATGAGCTCGGTTTTTAGCTTTTCATACTTGTTAGTAGCAGGCGGGTTGACAATAATGTCCTTAATTTCCGCGGCGTACTGATGATCTAGCTGTGACAGTACATAGTAAAATTTTGTCGCGTCGGCTGTGATGTTGGATAACACAAACTGACCTTCTACTTGTGCAAACCAAACAGCTGGTTCTTGTGGCCAAAATGGTGGCATTCGTACTCCGACTCGGAATGTGTCGGCACCATTGGACAACTGCGCGGCGGGCGGCGGTGGCTGTGCCGCGGGAAGTTCCATAGCGGGTGGCGCTACCAGTGCTTGCGTTGGTATTTGTGCGCCTTGAGCAACATTATTTCCTACCCCGTCAACCATTTGCACTCTTCAGTAAGGTTACGTTTAAAGTTCAACCAAAGGGGTCACCAGTGTAGATGTGATTGTCAACAATCTTTGTATTATGTTCTACAAACTTACGTGCAGGGTTCGGGGAGTTGAAAGTCCAAATAACACACACTAGTTGTTGTCTTAAGCGGTATAATAGTTCTATAAGCACACACAAGCAAATAGGTAGGCACACAGTGAAAGAAAGCACAAGAAAAGCGAAAGGTAAGCGAAATGTTTAGAGCGCAAGGCGGCGTGCGTCTAGCGTTGAATGCGGTAGCGGACTGCCGGAGGCGGCGGCTGAGCCGCCGGGCGCCGGCGCATCATTGCAGCGTGCGTGACGTCACGAAGACCCGTTGGTGTGCGTTGACATTGGAATCGACACGGCCGGTAATGGTGAGTACTTTGTGTCGATAATTAGCTTTATAATATTTATATATTTACTGTTTGTTTATCCGTTTGTATTTATTTATGCTTATGTATGTGTGTATAATATATATAAGTTTATTTTTACATGCTAAGTATAGATAGTTGTAAGGTTGAGTTTTATATAATTAAGTTTATCATAGTTATGTATATAAGTAAATATTATGTATTTATTAGTATATACATATAGGTGGCACCGCCACAAATGTATTATTTGTGCAGTTTTGAAGATACCAAATATGTAGGTTAGAATATTGTAATAAAATAAAACAGACTTAAGTTGGCATAGGTAATTTTCGTCATACAGTATAATGTAAAGTTACTTACTTAACAATATTTATAAAGGCTTGGCCACACAGAGTGCGCAACGCAACAACTGAACAAATATATAAAAAAGGTTTTTAGTATCACAATAGATTTATTTTGTTTTAGTGTTTATTGTGTGTTACATACAAATTATTAACACACTACAGGTAATATAATTTACAGCATTTTTAAACCATGAACGCGAGACAAATGACGCGGGAGACGAAGCAACACGAACGTTTCCGATTGTGCTCGAACTTAACTAAAAACCTTCGATCGGCACTGCCGACCAGTCGGCCGATTAATCGGCAATTAAAAAACCCACGAGTCGGCCGACTAGCCTGTCGGTAAAATCCGTAGTCATTTTTTTTTATACCACGACGATGGCAAACAAGCTTACGGGCCTGCCTGATGTTAAGCTGGTACCGTCACCTATGGACACTTTGTGACTCCAGAAGAATCACAAGCGCGTTGCCGACCCTTTATTCACTTGAGGATTCGCTGTTTTGGCAGATAGAGACATGCAGGTCCTTCACTTCCAACTTTGGCGACATTACTCACCACCAGGAACACAACACCACATACTTCATAGCATGCAATAATATAGCAACACTACACAGCAGTGGTGCTATTATGGCTGCGGTCTTCTGTAAGGTGGAGGTACTTCCCTAGTTGGGCTGCTCCACATACGAGCGAGATGACATTCCGCTGTGCCCTACCTCTCTTCTACCTATTTCATTTCATTTATTTCATTGTTAAGTCATGTACATACATTATAATTAAGGTGTTAAAATTCAATCTCCAATTAAAATCCAATAAGTTACCTAATAAAATAATCGACTTACTTCATTTGGCATAATATCATCCCTATAGAGAAAAAGTGATCATATATTTTAAAGGTTTTACTGAAAAGTGATGCCATTTTCAATGGAATGGTCGGAATGGTTTTTGTACCACTTTACAACACATGAGGGCATCTTAAATTAGAATAAATCTTGTATTTTGTAAGTAAAAGCATTCCCGACCGTAATGTCCGTCACTCACTGACATCCCAGTCAAACTAAAGTCGTATGCGGCACAGTTTGTAAGGACCGCCCACAGCGGCACAGTTTTTGTTGCGCTAGAATTGAGCGGACAGAATACTTCCATGTTATTTTTGTTCGTAGCCCTGTATATTTATTTTTTTGTAACATTTTCCACATATTATTATTATATCGTTTCATATTTTACTTTCATATAATTATTATAAAAAAACTAGATTAAGAATGAATATGAACTCTTAGGTAAACAACTTCAGGCGCCGTCGCCGTAGGTTCAGCGAAGTTAAGCGAACAGAGTTTTTGAAACAATATTATGCGTCTGTTTATAATAAAAAGGTTTAAAAAAACCGGCCAAGTGCGAGTCGGACTCGCGCACATTATCTATAAAAATATTTATTTTATACCGTTTTTAGTATTTGTTGTTATAGCGGCCACCATCTGTGAAAATTTCAACTGGAACTATCACGGTATCAGTGAGATACAGCCTGGTGACAGACAGACAAACAGACAGACAGACAGACAGACAGACATAAAGACAGACAGACTGACAGCGGAGTCTTAGTAATAGGGTCCCGTTTTACTCTTTGAGTACGGAAAGTTGTTCAGTATGACCATCTTATCCGCTTTTGGTCTTCTTGCTCCACGACCCCGAAATCAGCCTGTATACTTAGCTAGACAATATTTTCGAGATGACTTTATCTTGTTAGGATTACATTCATTCATGATTCATGTTCAAAAATTTACCTTACCTACTAGTTTTACTTACTTAATTACTTACCTACTTACGTAACTTACCTACTAGACACTCACCTTGACTGGAAAAAACATAAAGATCGAATAAAATCCAAAGTATTCAGCTTTATTTACGCTTTATACATCTTAAAATCAAACACAAACACAGAATGCGCCCTATCTGCCTACGACGCATACACACAATCGTGGCTCCGTTATGGTATCATTTTATGGGGTCATAGCACTGACGCACATAATATATTTATAGCCCAGAAAAAATGTGTCCGAATATTAGTTAACATTCTACAAACTCAAACTTGCAAACCACATTTCATAAACCTACATGACTCTACCATCTCTATACATCCTGGAAATCGCCACGTTCGTCAGAAATAATCTTCATTTATATAAATTCAACCAAAATGCACGTCGCACATCACACACGTCAAACTTATCGCACCGGAACCGATATTAGACATTTACAAAAAAGGTCCATATTACAGATCGATCAATATTTACAACAAATTACCATCAAATATAAGGAATTTAGAAAATAATAACTCTTTCATTAGCAAACTAAAAACATTTCTGATAAAAAAAGCATACTATTCGATCTCAGAGTTCCTGCAGGATTATGACCTTCTGTAATATCATAATGTAAAACTATAGATTTTATTATGAACTAAATAATATAGTTAGTTTGCCTAATAGATGTATGCACTAGAGTTTATATAAACTAGTTTTTAAGAACTATTGTCATACCCTACCAGGGTCCATAAGATACATTTTTATTTTGTAACATCTATGTAAAATACCATGGTTTGCAATAAACGTTATTACTATTACTAGTTTTTATAGTTCGTTAGGTAGACGGTACGTAGGTACGGAAAGTAATTACACCAAAAATATACTTCATTCTGCCAAAATAACGTTTTCTTTGCTCAACTAAGCAAACGGGTTCAGGTCGACTAGCAATATGTTACGGCAATGAAAAATGTAGACAGAGCGGGGATCAAACAGCGTTTTTTCTTACCTGGGACTTTGCACAGGCTAATTTAGATGAAAGCCTCGGCCCTCACGGGAACTAAATGTGTCTACCGTGAGAGCAAACAGGCTGATGTTGTACGAACTTAATTAATTATTAGCCAGGAAATATGACGGATAGTCTATCCAGCTATTTGTATCAATAGAAAATGGCGGCAAATTAAAACAATCTGGAGTGTGACAACGCAATCTTTTGATAGGTACTTGTAATGAAGTCCTAAACAAAGAAATTGGGGAAATATTTTATGGGGTCAGGCAACGAATGCTCAAAAAAAGGTTCAGAGGTAAATGCTTGGAACACAATTTTTGATTTCGTAACTAACATTGTTTGGACTAGTAAGGAGAAGAACATATCAAAAGTCCCCGCCCGTATCCCTTGAGCCGGGGGGTTTGAAAGTCCCATTTTTCGGTTTTTCGCTTATATCTCGAAAACTATGCGTCCTAGTGACACGACTATTCTATACAAATTGAAAGCTGATTGCTATAAGTTTTTTGATATCTTGTATAGTTTTCGAGATAACTGCTCTTGAAAGTCGGTAATGTTGTAAAACAAACTACGTCGGTGAAGACTATTACTTCTTACTCTCGTTATTAACAAGAAGATTTTGTTTGATGTATATCTCGGTGTCTTCGATGAAATAGAAGTAAACAAACTTGCTGAGTCGATAGCGCCTTTGATCAAGGGCTACGGGCAGGGACTTTTAATATTGTTCATCTCCTAACTAGTCCAAACAAAGTTACGAAGTCAAAAATTGTGTTCCAAGCATTTCTCTCTATACCTTTTCGTTACCTGACCTATAATCTATACATATAATAAAGCTGAAGAGGGTCGAAAGTCTGTACATGGAAGATATTCGAAAAAAAATTGGCTAGGGATACTTAAAATCGATAACAGAACACGTTCCAACAGTTTTTAGAATTTTTGTCTGTTTATCTGTTTATCTGTTTGTCTGTTTATCTGTTTGTCTGTTTATGTGACCGCGCATCACGTGAAAACGGCTGAACCGATTAAGATGAAATTTGATATAGAGATAGTTTGAGTCCTGGGGAAGGCCTTAGGGTAGTTTTTATCCTACAAATCAACCCCTAAGGGAATGAAATGGGGGGTGGAAATTTGTATGGAGCTACTTAAACCGCTGCACCGATTTGGATGAAATTTGGTATAAAAATAGTTCCAGTCCCGGGGAAGGTCAAAAGATAGGTTTTATCCCGGAAATCTTCCCCTTAGGGGGTAAAACGTGGGGGTGAAAATTTGGATGTAACCCATTTTGATAAAATTTGGTTTAGAGTTAGTTTAAGTTCTGAGAAAGGACATTGGATAGTTTTTATCCCGGAAATCTGCCCATAAGGGGGTGTAGTGGGGGGTGAAATTTTGAATGGACTCCGTTTAGATCAAATTTGGTATAGAGATAGTTTGAGTCCCGGAGAATGACAACGGATACTTTGAATCCCGAAAATCATCCCCTAAGGGGATGAAATAGGGGTGAAAATCTGGATAAATCCCATTTAGTTAAAATTTGGTAAAGAGATAGAAGGAGTCCCAGGGAAGGACAATGCATAGTTTTTATCCTGAAAAAACAGCTCCTGAGGGGGTGAAATGAGGAGTGAAAATTTGGATAGAACCCATTTAGATGAAATTTGGTATGGAGATAGTTAGTCCTGGGGAAGGACCTAAAATATTTTTTAGTCCAGAAATCATCTCCTAAGGTGGTGAAAGGGGGATGAAAATTTGGATGGAACCCATTTACGGTATAGCGAGTTGGAGTTCTGGGGAAGCACATAGGATAGTTTTATCCCGAAAATCAACCCCTAAAGGGATGAAAATTTGGGTGTGATGTGACCTTTTTAGATGAAATTTGGTTAATTTAATTTAATTCAAATTATTTATTTCAGACTAAGTCCATATCATGTTAGTAACAATAAAAATTTATAAAACTTAAGTTAACAGGTAAGAGAAGAGATTTGAGTGCTGGGAAATGACATATGATAATTTTTGTTTTTGAATTCATCCCTTAAGGGGGTGAAATGGGGGGTGAAAATTTGGATGGAAACCATTTCGATGGAATTTGTTATAGAGATGGTTTGAGTCCTGGGCAAGGACATAGCGTAGTTTTAATTCCGGAAATTATCCTCTAAGGGGGTGAAATGGTGGTTTAAATTTGGATGGAACCCATTAGGATGAAATTTGGTGCCTATAGAGATAGTTTTACTCGCGTAGAAGAACAACGAATAGCTTTTGTCCCGAAAAAAATTCTCCAAGGGCATTAAATAGGGGGTGAAAATTTGGATGCACCTACCCTATTTGGATGAAATTTGGTATAGAGATAGTTTGGGGTTCCGAAAAAGGATAATGCATAGTTTATGGAACTCATTTAGTTGAAATCTGGTTAGGAGATAATTTAAGTCCTGGGAAAGGACATCTGATAGTTTTATTCCGGATATCATTCCCTAAGGGGGTGAAATGGGGGTGAAAATGTAGTATAGCGATAGTTGGGAGTCCTGGGGAAGGACAAAGGATAGTTTTATCCCGAAAATCCTCCCCTAAGGGGTGAAAATTTGGATGTGAGTGACCCATTTAGATGAAATTTGGTTAACAGATAGTTTGAGTTCCGGAAAAGGACATAGGAGAGTTTTTATTCCGGAAATGATCTCTTAAGGGGGTGAAATGGGGGCTGAATATTTGTATGAAGCTACTATACAACCCATTTAGATAAAACTTTGTATAGAGGTAGTTAGTAGGCGCGGCGTTGGTAGGCACAAGGTAGACTGATGCCCTGGTAAAGGTCGCGGGAGTCCGCTGGATGCGGATGGCGCAGGATTGGTCACTTTAGAACTCTTTGGGGGAGGCCTATGTCCAGCAGTGGACGTTTTTCGGCTAAATAAATGATAATAATGATAAAGATAGTTTGAGTCTCGGATAAGGACATATGATAGTTTTTATATCGGAAATCTACCCCTTAAAGGGAAATGAAGGGTGAAAGTTTGTATCGAGCTACGATATAAACGAGTTCTACGCGGACGAAGTCGCGGGCAAAAGCTAGTATAATATATTATCACTTTTTACACGTGAGGAAACGAGTCTAATCCCAATAAGGTCTAGTTTTCCCTCTTGGTTGGAAGGTCAGTCGCTTTGGTAAAACTAGTGCCTGCATTAGTGCTTTGGCCTAGTCCCAGGATTTAGGTCCTGGGACTAGGCCAAAGCGGACCCCGGGCTCCCCCAGGGCACAACCGGGAAAACGGCAGCAGGATGATTATCTCTTTTTACACGTAGGCAAGCATCAGTAGCATCAGTACTCACTCAATAGATAATAGAGTAGTAACAAACAATCCCATTATCCGTATACTCAGTAAAAGGCGTGTTTATTAAATTAATATAAAAGCCAACAAGATGCAATACAATAAATCAAACCAATCTCACATCTACTAGAGTTTGTTGGTGGAACAAAGATTCGGCGTGTAGTGTTGACGCCAAATGACCAAAGTTACCCCATTTTGGTAATTTGAATGAGGCAATAAAATAATAAATCACTTTACATTGTGCTATTCCGGCCAACTTTAGCCAACTGACCTAAAAATTAAACGTTCATCTGTTTTATTTTTTATATCACTACAGCAAACGGTGGCTAATAAGCGTAACTCTGTAGTAAGCGGTTATCGTATAGACGCTTGAAACTCAGGAGTGACACATTTGCGTTGAGGACTTTATGGCCGCGATCAGCCCTTCTATTCTGTAACTTGTTTTAAGCTCCCCTCAACGTTCACCCATTAATATATCTTGACGCCGCGATTCGTAGGAACTAAGCGTAGGTAGAGGTCTAGTTTCGTTAGGCGTGACGGGTGAGGTGAGGGCACATGAGCGCGTTCCGAATACGAGTAGCAGGGCTGGATGGCAGCGAGCAGCGAGGCGACGTCACGTACGGTAGGTAGTTCATTCAATCAATGAACGCCCGCTCGTCGCCCCACTACCCGCATGCATCCAGGGGCGAATAATCAGCGTTTTTAACGCGTTTCTTTTTCATCATTGTCGTCGACAGCCAATACTATTAAAATAGACGAATATCAGAGTCCAGTTTTGATGAAGACGTAAGCCAATACCGGTACTGAGTCTTTTTAGGGTTCCGTAGCCAAATGGCAAAAACGGAACCCTTATAGATTCGTCATGTCTGTCCGTCTGTCTGTCTGTCTGTCCGTCCGTATGTCACAGCCACTTTTTTCCGAAACTATAAGAGCTATACTGTTAAAAAAAAAAAAACAATTACAATCTTAACTACTAATCTTAAATTTAAAAGATTTTTTGAGTTAAGGAGCCTGCCTTATAACTAGTTAGTCTTAATTAAATAGGTAGCTATATTATGTTATTCTTGTTATTTTATACAATAGTTAGTTTTGTTGAAACTTGGTAAGTAGATGTATTCTGTAAACCGCATTAAGATTTTCACACAAAAATGGAAAAAAAAACATTAAGTTTTAGGGGTCCCCATACCCAGAACTGAAACTCAAAAAAAATCGCACTTGGCCGCTTTTTTAAATATTATTTCAGCGGTATGTTTTACCTCTGCTGAAATAATCTTGCGCTGACAATGACTTTAGAAAAGAGCGATTCAAAGGATAGGAGATTCGCCCCTAGACCGCCTAAAACCTAATTATGACTCGTAGCAATTACGTATTATTACCCAGTACTTCACTAAGCTAAAACTGACATAGGAAACCAGTGGCATTAAAAGTAGGCAGGTATTTTTTGATGCTACAATTTTATAAAGCACAATGACTGTAAAAAAGAAATTGTGAATTCCGATTCCTCTTTTCTAGTAGACTTCGCTTGACTAAGAGAAAATAAAAGTCGTCGATTCACGGAAAAATATTATGCTTCAGTGAAACAATCGTGAAGTCTCTCGCTATTTCGCATCCAGTGAAGTAAACAAGAAATTATATGAAATATTTCAGGTACATTGAGCGAATATTGAAAGCAAATATTGAAAGGATCCAATGAAAACAAATAATGTCGAGGTCGAGTTGGCCCAACGAGGAATTACAAACTTACCAATAGAATGTTATAATATTTATATGAATTGATGAATTTCTCTTCTTCGACATGAGAGCTCGACAGTATAAACACTTGTCACTGCCTGAAACCCGCCTAGCGGGCGCCTACGCCGTAGTCGCTTTCCGATACATAGGTCTGAGCAGATAGTTATTTACGAAGTGCTATATTAAGTAGTTAGTGTGTTTACAGGAAATCACAATAAACAATTTCACTTTCCCGTTACTACCCAAATAAAGTAGTTTGTAATTCTTCAAGAAGTAAAGAAATAGTAGATTGTATAACTTGCGTCTAAAATAGGTCATTTACACCATTTTCATCCCCGTAATTAGTACGATTGTGAAGTATTTGGGCGACGAAACAGCGTGGCTCCGTTGCGTCGCCAAGTCCATTCCAGTCATTGAACCAATGGTGCGTATATATCCGTCTTTGACGTTGAAAATCATCTGGCGTAGCTACTCCCCTTAATAGGACCGGTCACTTTGGCACTCTTTGGGGGAGGCCTATGATCAGTAGTGGACGTCTTTCGGCTGATATGATGATGATGATGATGATGTTGACAGAGAACTCAAGCGGAGCCGCAAGATGAAATATAACCTTAGTGCATCCTGAAGGTCCATTCTATACACATGTTAATGAATTTGTTAAATCGGACGAATAGATCCGGAGATTACTCTCTACATACATTAAAATGCGTACCATTACGCGTAGTATGCGTAATGCGTACCTAAAAAGTGATAAAAAGTTAATAGTAGTTTATGTGACTGTACATAATGAAGGGCATTAAACACGAGTGTGGGTTTATGAATCGAGCGTCAGCGAGTTTCATAATAGAATCACACGAGTGTTTTAATGCCTAATTATGTACAGTTAAATACACTACTTTATCTACCCACATCTTATAAATCCTCAATGATGTGTTCGAGAACCATTAGAATAACCGCCATTGCACCGCCATGGCCGACTAGATTTCGAATCATGACCAACTCCACCGGACCAGACCAGACCACCACCCGACCTGGAGGTACCAGCAGACCAGATTTCCATAATAATATCGATAATCGATTTATATGTATAATACATGCATATATTATACACATAAACCCGTGCGAAGCCGGGGCGGGTCGCTAGTAAATAAATAAATGAATTTTATTCTGCGGGTGTAGGCCGCAATGGCACTTTTACAAGTCAAAATTCTAATCGCGTTTCTGGTAAAGAAGACCACTGCCACTGCTATGAAGACATAACTAGTTAACGAGTAATAGTCAACCAACTCAAAAAAAATGTACTCGGAAACTGCGGAAAGGCCAACTTTCGTCCAAATTCTATATTTTCACTTCGGTCAAACAAAACGAAAAGTTACCACCTTAAATTTACCAATTGGGGTGTAGACTCAAAATTCCTCCAAAAGAAAGAAGCCAAAAAAATGCCTAGTGCTGAAAATCCCATTCAGATATATCAAAAAATTACGAAGCCTCAACCGTTTTTATATTGCTTGTTAAATAGAGAGAAAACGCTAGGAGATCGTGTCGTCACGATCCACGAGCGTCATAGTAAATGACAATCGTTTCATATGAATGTGCTCTTAAAACTTTGCACACTTAAGTATAGCTTTGTGATTATTTAATCCCCTGCTTTACTTTTATCTCCATTTGAAAATATTTTTTATTATTTTTCGAGAAAATTCATCATTTATGATTATTTTATTTGGTGTATAGTCCCCTATTGTATGTTATCTTGCATTATTTACCATCCGGCTATCCTATGATTGTTTACTGACGCCGGCCGTTCCTTTAGAGCCAACTGGCTGCAATATCAACTACAGACCAACTTTATTCAAATCTGAGAGTTCTACAACGGCTTGATTACTTAATCCAAAGCTAAATTAAGTGCAATACCAAGCTGCGTCAAGACAGTATATTCTGGGGCTTGCTTGTAGTTTAAACTTTGCTGCTGTGTCAGTTTATTTTAACTTTGTATACAGTCACGATTGATGCATAAATAGTAGGAAAATATATTCCAGTTTTGCATAAAGAATACCTGAAGATCTGGATATTTTGATTTAAAGATAATCCTAACATTCGAAAGTTTGATATTTCTAGCACTCCCAGATATATTCTGTTTGTATTTTCACGTAACTTCTACTACACTTTCAAACTCCGCAAAAGTTGAAGTTTTAATAAAAATCTTAAGCCTGTTGTTTGAAAAGAATTCATCTTAGGTATTTGTTCGGGCCGAGCGTTTGCCCGACCGTTTATTCTGTAAGCGGCTCCGTGAACGCGCCTCTTTGGTTTTGACAGTGACACTTGACTTGTCATAAATTTTCACACACACCACGTCAGAGTTCGGTGGAACAACGTGCTTAGTTTTTTGGTTGGATTCGCTCGTTTTTGTGGACAAGGTCCGAGTGTTTTGTTTGGATATTTGGTGAAGTGTTTTGAGACTCGTTTTGGTGGCCTGAAGGCCCGAGTCGTTTTGGTGAAAACAGTGACAATTGGTGATTGTGCCCGCGACGGATCGTGCATTGGAGGCACCAGCCCGCGGAACGTGCGGCAGCTACCAGGGAGACTTGATTTAACTTGACTGACCATTGACGGATAACGGACAGACTTGACAAGATATCGCGTCGATGGGAACGGGTAAGTCAGGCTCCACATTTTGTATACCACTTTTGATGGCCATTACTGGCACTATATGACCCGCGAGACCGCGAGGCACGTTCAGTCCCTAGCATTAGGCGAGGACTGAACAGTATTTATTCGGTTCGGTGGAGTCACTGTTATTATCCGGTCGAGTTAACTTTGCACCTAGCGCTCATCAAATTGTACAAGCGCCATGTACATAGTTAACACTTTCACTGCCAGGAACCCATCTAGCGGGCACCTATGCCTTAGTCACTTTCCGCTACATACGGGAAAACCACGGGATCCCGGCTACAACCGTAGCGCGTAGCGATTCTTGGCAGTGAACGTCTCTCGGCCGGGCTATAGGTACATATGACATAGATACCGAGTGCTGACCAGGCTTTACCAGACAGATTTAAAATTTCAGTTTAGTACAGTATGTAATTAAGGGTGCATTGGAAATTATCGCCGTTCTGACTAGATTAAGAAACAATAAGGTCTGATTTTCAGATAGATGATTCTTGAATATGACTTACTTGACTTAATGTCCTATGGCCCCTAGATGTGGTAGAGGTCTTCCACAGTGTTTCGCCATCGCGTTCTGTCGTGGGCTACGCGCTTCGCCTCAGACCACGTCAGCCCGATTGCCTTCAGTTCCGCTGCCACTGAACGTCCCCAGGGGTGTTTCAGCCAGCCACGTTTCCTCTTCCCTTGTGGTGTCCAGTCCAGGTGTGTGACCTATCCAAGTCCACTTCCGGCGTTTAATTTGGTGACCGATTGGCGTTTCGGAACAAATATCCCAGAGTTCTTCGTTAGAGATCTTTTCGGGCCAGTAAATACCGACGATCTGCCTAAGGCGATCAATCACGTAACGCATTGTACGCGCGTCAGGTAAATTTAAATGTCACTTTTTCTAAGAAAAAAATACAGATAAATTGTACGATCGCGCGTTCGACGTGTTAAATACAGATAAATTGTACGACGTGTTTACCCCCCTGGATACGGTGCGTGATGTCCTGATGTTTTTAGTGACTCTCCACGTTTCGCACCCGTAGAGGACTGGACTGTTTTGACATTAGAGCGAAATATTTTTAGTTTCACTCTAAGTCTAAGGCCTGAGTGGACGCTCGGAGGGGAGCGTTCGGCGGGGCGTGCAGCGGGGCGGGCGAGCGTGCATTCAATATGTGCAGCGTCTACTCAGGACACCAGTATGAGCCTCATTTGTTTGACATGCACGCCGGACGCCCCGCTCCGCCGCACGCCCAACTCGAGCGACTCAGGCCTTACACTACGTGTCAGTTTCTTAGACTGCCATACAGGTTGCAGGGTTGCAGTTGCGTGAAGGTCGCCCGGGCCTTGGCTACCCTAGAAGCGATGTTCTCTTTCGTTCCTCCAGTTTGCGACACGACGCTAGGTAAACTTCTGTACGCGCTCAATATATTCCGAGCCTAGTTACAGTGGCGATAAGTTCCTACCTTCAGTACGCATTTCCTGGGTCTTCCACGCGTTGATTTTAAGACCTTCGAGAAGCGCGTCACTCTGTAGATTATCCAATTTGGCTTGCATATCAACGTGCTTGTGGCTAAGCAGGCATAGGTCATCAGCGTAGTCTAGGTCATCCTAAGTTTCGGCTAACCCCCACTCTATACTTCGCCGCTTGCTGTCGTTTGTGCTTTGCATGATGCCATCAAGGACAATCAGGAATAGCAGAGGTGAAATGAGGCAGCCCTGTCTAACCCCCAGCTGGACGCCGATATCTTCGGAGATAAGGCCATCGTGCTCTACGCGTGTGTTAGATTATTATGTAATATAGCACATATTACATACATTACCAGTAATTTAAGATGCGAATTAACCTTCTTTATTGATTAGTTTGTCACTTTTCTGTGTCACCAGACTATTAGATACTGATTTGACACTTCAATGAAATGTCGGGTAAGTGTATAATCGTTGACTTACTAATAATATTGCCAATGCTAAAATTTAAATTACTATCAGTATGTAATTTTCATGGTGCCTATTTATAATGGTTTTAATATGTTTGTGTATATTTTAAATGAATACTAGTAAGAATTTATTGATCAAGTGATTAAAATGACTGACTAAACTATCCATGACGTCACGTGTTTATCGAACAGGGGTGGCGTGGTCGAACACCTGGAATCAGGTATAAAAGGGTTTGACCGGCCGATTCTGATTTCATTATTGTCACTGCTGTTCCATGGTGAACATCTCCTGGGAAGTCCAGTCAGTTAAGTAACCCTTGGTATTAATTAATGTACTTTGTGATATTGCTGTGTATTTCAACTGCATTATATGCTTGAATTAATATTGATGCTTCGATTACTAGTCACGTTATAAGTGGATTATTTAACTTATGGATCATTTAATCTATACATATAATAAAGCTGAAGAGGATCGAAAGTTGTTGGCTAGGGATACTTAGAATCGATAACAGAACACGTTCCAACAGTTTTTAGAATTTTTGTATGTTTGTCTGTTTATCTGTTTGTCTGTTTATCTGTTTATCTGTTTGTCTGTTTATGTGACCGCGCATCACGTGAAAACGGCTGAACCGATTAAAATGAAATTTGGTATAGAGATAGTTTGAGTCTTGGGGAAGGACTTAGGGTAGTTTTTATCCTGGAAATCAACCCCTAAGGGGATGAAATGGGGGGTGGAAATTTGTATAGAGCTACTTAAACCGCTGCACCGATTTGGATGAAATTTGGTATATGATTAGTTTGAGTCCCGGAGAAGGTTAAACGATAGGTTTCATCCCGAAAATCTTCCCTTTAGAGGGTAAAATAAGGGGGTGAAAAATTGGATGTAACCCATTTTAATGAAATTTGGTTTAGAGGTAGTTTAAGTTCTGGGGAAGGACATTGGATAGTTTTTATTCCGGAAATCTTTCCCTGAGGGGGTGAAATGGGGGGTGAAATTTTGGATTGACTCCATTTAGATCAAATTTGGTATAGATATAGTTTGAGTCCCGGAGAATGACAATGGATAGTTTGAATCTCGAAAATCATCCCCAAAGGGTATGAAATAGGGATGTAAATGTGGATAAATCCCATTTAGTAAAAATTTGGTATAGAGATAAAAGGAGTCCCAGGGAAGGACAATGCATAGTTTTTATCCTAAATCATTTCCTGAGGGGGTGAAATGAGGGGTGAAAATTTGGATAGAACCGATTTATATGAAATTTGGTATGGAGATAGTTCAGAGTCCTGGGGAAGGACTTAATATAATTTTTAGTCCAGAAATCATCTCTTAAGGGGGTGAAATGGGGTATGAAAATTTGGATGGAACCCATTTACGGTATAGCAGGTTTACTCCTGAAAATCATCCCATAAGGGGGTGTAATTGGGGGTGAAAATTTGGTTGTGACCCATTTTGATGAAATTTGGTATAAAGATAGTTTGAGTCCCGGAGTATGACAACGGATTGTTTAAATCCCGAAAGTCATCCCCTCAGGGATAAAATAGGGGGTGAAAATTTGGATAAAACCCATTTAGATGAAATTTGGTAAATAGATAGAAGGAGTCCTAGGGAAGGACAATGCATAGTTTTTATCCCGAAAAATCATTTCCTGAGGTGGTGAAATGAGGGTTGAAGATTTGAATAAAACCCATTTAGATGAAATTTGGTATAGAGAGAGGTAGAGTCCTAGGAAAGAACATAGAATATTTTTTATTCCGGAACACATAAAAGGAGGAAATCATCCCCTAAGGGGGTGAGAAATGGTGGATGAACATTTGGATTGAACCCACTTACGGTATAACGATAGTTAAGGAAGGACATAGGATAGTTTTTATCCCGAAAATCATCCCCTAAGGGGATTAATTGGGGGTAGAAATTTGTTTGTTTGATAAAATTTGGTTGAAAGATAGTTTGAGTCCTGGAAAAGGACATATAATAGTTTCTATTCCAGAAATGTTCCCCTAAGGGGGTGAAATGGGGGTGAAAATTTCGATGTAGCCCATTAAGATGAAATTCGGTATAGAGATTGTTTGAGTCCTGGAGAATGACAACGGATAGTTTTTATCCCGAAAATCATCCTCTAAGGAGGTGAAATAGGGGGTGAAAATTTGGATTGAACCCATTTACGGTATAGCGGTAATGGGGAGTCCTGGGGAATATGAACATTACATAAGTAAATATATATATGTGACGTTCCAAGGGTAAAGGTACCTTATGGCGGCCTTAGTTTTGAAGATGTTTTCTAAAACGGGGTAAAAAAGAAGTTTTGTTATGGCTATTTTGAAAACTATTAGATGTAACATTTTGTTGAAGTATTTTTATTTTTAATATAAAATGTTTAAATTACAAGTCAGTTAATTTAGTCCTACGGTTTAGTAGAAAATCTATACCCTTTCCTTCATACAACCCATACTAATATTACAAATGCGAAAGTAACTCTGTCTGTCTGTTACCTTTTCATGCTTAAACCGCTGAACCGATTGAGATGAAATTTGGTATAGAAATACTTTGAATTCCGGGGCCTTCCCAAAGAGTCCTTACTAAAGATAGTTTTTATCTGGAAATTCATCACCTAAGGGGGTGAAAAGGGGGGAGAAAGTTACGATATAAACGAGTTCCGCGCGGACGAAGTCGCGGGCAAAAGCTAGTGTTAAATAAATGAATACTTATGGTTTGAAGGTTTTTACTGGTATTTGGCCAATAAAAGAGTTGTTACAATAATTCTATGATTTTTGTTATAACAAATACTTTATATTTCCCTTGCCTATTCGACATAGTAGTAACGAACTGTCTAAATCGGGTACAGGGTACACGAATAAAGGGGTAAGTAAGTGAATACTACAATGTTTCAGCTTTTTATTCTCAATCCATACACGTGGTAATAAATATTACAAATAATATGTTGATATCATAATTACTATAATTCGCTCTTATTTGCATTGCTGTCACGTGCATAGTTCTTGTAGATGGCTATCAGAATATCCCTGATATTGGGTGGAACTCCAATTTCGTCAAGTCGGAATCAGATTCTGGACCATCGGACGGATCCGAAGGCTTTTTCGAAATTGACGAAGGTAAGGTATACCTTACCTTAAATCAGAATGCAGAGGCATCAGAATGCCAACGCAAGGTATACCTTGCGTTGCCATTCTGATGCCTCCTCCACGATGATTCGAAGTGTGTTGATCTGGTCTGTGCAGGAACGGTTCGGTCTGAAGCCAGCCTGTTCCCTCCTGAGTAGCGGTTCAACTGCTCCAGATAGCCTGTCCAATAAATACCTTGCAAAGAATCTTTGATTCTTGACTATATGATGGTTCATCTGATTTAATCGATACATAATTGCCTAACATTTCCTTGATAGAAAAAAAATCAAAGTTGGGTCTTTTTTTTCCTTTTTTTACTCAGCCTACTCAAACAATACATTATTTTATGACACAATCAATTTATTTCTACGGTATTTTGTCTCATCTAAAATCTCATTTAATGAAATATGAATAAAACTTCACTAAGTTAGGTATTTATCGAAATTTGTCCAAAAAAGCATTTCCCCGAAGAGTTTTGCATCTCTTTTTCTCGTGTGCGGAAGACATATCTTGCGTGTCTCTGTCCAAGGGGCATGGTTTTCGTGAATCGACTCGAATCAAGGCATCCCCTTAAGCTCACCTGTACGCGGTTCCGGCTACTGGCCATCGGATTGCTGGATTAATACACAGTCAAGTGTTTCATTGCATCCAATTACAGCTATTGAGCTATTGACTTTGAGTTTAGTACAAGATACAGAGTAAGTTTGTAGAAGACTCACCTCTTTGTATCAAGTTAGTGTTACTATTGAAGAGATTCCTATGCCAGTTAAAGCTAAAAGAAAAAAAAAATGTGAACACGCATGTGCAAGTAATTAAATAAGGTGAAAAAAAGTCCATAAAGTTCGTCCAAATTTCGACGTAGATAAGCACATAAAACACGTGTATAATGGTAAATTTTGTTAAAATAATCTGTTATATTACACGTGTAGAGTGAATTTAAACTGTGCCTCATTCCTCCAAACATTAGTGCAAATACAAAGCAAAATCGCGTCCATTTGCGTGTTTGCCTATGTGCAGTCTATGCGCAAGTGAGCCGCTAATCGCGCGTTGCACACCGTATGACCCTAATACATTTCCAAACTTGCATGTACGGAATAAAGTTCTAACTTGTTTAACATTACTACAAGCGAGCGTTTCTGAGCTGTTTATTTTGCGGATATATTACCATTTGCATTTAAAAAGGGTGTATTTGTAATACAAAAAGCGTGTCAGTTAGAGCGTTTCATGCCTGCGTATTGTGACCGCAGCTCCCCGCGCAATGGTTTACCAAGTACGCTGGCTACGCCCGGTTCGCCAGCTGAAAACTTTAGCCGACCAAGCAGATTGTATCGTCGCGAACCCCACTATGGTCGAAACTTTCGACTCCATTGTTTTCTGTTTAGTGCACTTATCTGCGTTCATTTGGAGTCGCGTTGACACTTTATTTACTAGATGTGCCAGCGGCTCTGCGTAAAATTTGCAATACACGTGCATGCATGATTACAAAGGAGTCGAAGATTTCGAAGTAGAGGGAAAATGCAAGCAACCGGAAACCGAGCTACGAAGCAAACAGCTGAGGTTGCAACTGAGATTATACCGCTAAGAAAATAATGAACTAATATTTTATTTAAAGTTCTCGCAATTCCCTGTTGTTATATTAGGTATCTGATGTAATTATCAACAATATATAAGTACAGCCAGAAAAGGACCCTTGCATACACGTCCAATATTTGTTTTTAACCGACTGCCTCAGAAGGAGCTATTTTGAGCGTATGTATTTATGTGGACAACAAAATATTATTTCACGTGCTACAGTCCAAACGGCTTGATAGATTTTTACATTTTGTCCCAAGAAAATTCAATTTCACGTGCTACAGTCCAATCGGCTTGATGGATTTTTACATTTTGTCCCAAGAAAATTCAATTTCACGTGCTACAGTCCAAACGGCTTGATGGATTTTTACATTTTGTCGTTGGACTCCTCATAATCGTGGGAGGTGACATAAGTGTGTAAGATTGTAAAAAAAAAAGAAATAAAAAACTGTTTTAGGTTTCCGTACTCAAAGAGTATAACGGGACTCTATTACTAAGACTTCGCTGTCCGTCCGTCCGTCTGTCTGTCACCAGGCTGTATCTCAAGTACCGTGATAGCTAGAGAGTTGAAATTTTCACAGATTATGTATTTCTGTTGCCGCTATAACAACAAATACTAAAAACAAAATAAAATAAATATTTTTATTGATAATGGTACCGAACCCTTCGTGCGCGAGTCCGACTCGCGCTTGGCCGGGTTTTTTAGTATTTGTTGTTATAGCCGCAACAGAAATACATCATCTGTGAAAATTTCAACAGTCTAACTATCACGGTTAATGAGATACAGCCTGGTGACAGACGGACAGACAGACAGACGGACAGCGGAGTCTTAGTAATAGGGCCCCGTTTTACTCTTTGAGTACGAAAACCTAAAAACGAAAAAAAAGCATTTCGTTTTTGTGAACAATCTTTTGATCTGACACAGCATGGTTGTGTAAAATGAACACGCTATGGGAATTACCGGCTTAACCCATTCACCACAACGCCGTAGTCCGTAGCAGTTTAACTAGGTATTTATTGCCGGGAAACCGCCTTGCGGGCACCTACGCTACGCCGTTGTCCGTAGCAGTTTAACTAGGTGTTTACTGCCGGGAAACCGCCTTGCGGGCACCTACGCTACGGCGTAGTCCGTAGCAGTTTAACTAGGTGTTTCCTGCCGGGAAACCGCCTTGCGGGCGCCTACGCTATGCCGTAGTCTGTAGCAGTTTAACTAGGTGTTGACTGCCGGGAAACCGCCTTGCGGGCGCCTACACTATGCCGTAGTCCGTAGCAGTTTAACTAGGTGTTTACTGCCCGGAAACCGCCTTGCGGGCGCCTACGCTATGCCATAGTCTGTAGCAGTTTAACTAGGTGTTTACTGCCGGGAAACCGCCTTGCGGGCGCCTTCACTACGCCGTAGTCCGTAGCAGTTTAACTAGGTGTTTACTGCCGGGAAACCGCCTTGCGGGCGCCTACACTACGCCGTAGTCCGTAGCAGTTTAACTAGGTGTTTACTGCCCGGAAACCGCCTTGCGGGCGCCTACGCTATGCCGTAGTCTGTAGCAGTTTAACTAGGTGTTTACTGCCGGGAAACCGCCTTGCGGGCGCCTTCACTACGCCGTAGTCCGTAGCAGTTTAACTAGGTGTTTACTGCCGGGAAACCGCCTTGCGGGCGCCTACGCTATGCCGTAGTCCGTAGCAGTTTAACTAGGTGTTTACTGCCGGGAAACCGCCTTGCGGGCGCCTACGTTATGCCGTAGTCCGTAGCAGTTTAACTAGGTGTTTACTGCCGGGAAACCGCCTTGCGGGCGCCTACGCTACGCCGTAGTCCGTAGCAGTTTCACTAGGTGTTTACTGCCGGAAAACCGCTTACCGGGTGCCTACGCTACGCCGTAGTCTCTTTCCGCTAGGAAAGCGACGGGGTCGGCTACTAGCTTAGCGCTTAGACATTCTTGGCTGATTCGTGGTTTTCCTCGTATATAGCTGAAAGCGACTACGGCGTAGGCGCCCGCTAGGCGGGTTCCTGGTAGTGAAAGTGTTAAGGTCTGACGCATGTATATCGTGATTGGCTCTGAACGGGTTAAGAGCCCATTCACGTGCTCACTAGTGCCACCGGTAAATAATTGAGATTATTTAAATTTAACGATAGATATTTAAAAAAGCGCTGGTGGTACAGGACCGGTCACTTTGAAACTCTTTCGGGGAGGTCTATGTCCAGCAGTGGACGTCTTTCCGCTAATATGATGATGATGATTTTAAAAAGTAGGTTGCTACACACCGTATTTTGTATATATTTGTATTTATACCTCATAATAATTTTTACGTTGCTGGATTCGTCAATCTATGCGTCCAAAGTTAAAACGGCCGTTTTTCTTTTGAGTTTGATGTTTTCACAATATGCAGTGTGTAGCGGCCAACTTTTTTAAATATCTTTCGTTAAATTTAAATAATCTCAATCTATCCGTTTGCCTCTTTTTAACCATAAACCCAATTATGGGGATATTTTGAGTAACGGAAAAAGACAACGGATACTTTATAACATAGAAATAATTTATCTTCATAGATTATTATATTGGGGTGATATTAGTTGAAGTTTATATGGGAGTGTAAGTCGAGTGCTACGTGGGCGAAACCTCAAGCACAGCTAGATACTAAAAAAGACAAATGTACCCAGGTCTTGGCTTTTCGCAGCCACTATTTGCTTAATCCGACTAAAGTGAAATATTCCATTTAGCTCACTCCAAATTAAATTTAAATTTAAAGCTGCTCGGAAAACGCTACTCAAAGCCTCAATGGTAGTATTAACTGTATACTTAACAAATGTATATTGGTTATATGCTTGTTTCCACGGGTTTCAAATTGTCTATACTGTTGTAGGTGGCGAGTATTTCAAATGAAGATATTTTACTTCTAAAAGCAATGAAAATATATGATTCATAGTTGAAATCCTTGGAACCAACATTAATAAGTAAACTGACCGTGTGCGTCTGTCATCAATGGTCCGCCATTCGATAAGTTTTTACATACGAGTATACCTAACTCCAAGATATAGGTAAATATATTGGCAAACAATCGGCCCAGAATATAGTTGTTGGATGTGTTACGTTCACACCACGCTGTGGTTTCACCGAGGATAAACTGCAAAACTTAGTGTAATGGAAAGCTCCACCATATCCAGGAGTTTGAACAAATGTAAATATACCCGTCTTGTTGTATCCATTACATCGAATGCCATGCTTTGGGCTAATTATGCAGTCCACGTTTTATGACGTCAACGTGTGTGACAAAAAGTTAGTAGTTCGGCGTAGTTGTGTACACTTGTACAGTCAGCATCATAATTATAGTTAATATTAGTAGCAGCCAAAATAGCATGTCTTTATTACTATAAGAGAGGGTTTGTTACGATAGATTTCGCTACTTTGGTTGCTACTAACTATATGATGCTGACTGACGTACTGTACAAAATGTTCTTTTTTTTAGTATTCTGAATGTGTAGAAAGCAATGAGTATCTTCCTCCAGACTTGGAACCAAAACCGATGTCATGTTAGTGGGAACTGTGTATGCATATGTTTAAAATTGCTTGTGAAGTTGAATAACTAATTTGTTGGCCACTGAAAGATGAACGAATCCTACTTCTGATATGAGATAGCACTAATTAGCCACCAAACTTGTTAATGTATGAAATGTGTGAAATGATGAAGTGCGAGTCAAATTCGCGCATCGAGGGTTCCGTACAAATAAGTCGGTGTATAAATAGTTCTCCCAACACAGCAATCGAGTATCGAGTCTCGAAGATTGTTCCCACTTAATTGAGGGACAAACTTAATTTGCTGTTGGAAAACGGTTGTCTCTATTCATTGACATTTGTCGCGGTCCATTTCCCAACTTTTTTTTAAATAACTACAAACCCCTGTAGGTTTTGATTCCTTTAGTAAGTGTAGCTACATGTAGTGGTACAACAAACACAGAAAAAAACGGAATGACCTAATTTACCACATCCAGCACCATAGGTATAAGAATATTATTTACTCTAGTAGATTTTTTTTTATTTAAGGTGGTTCGATTGCCATACAACACGTTATTTGACATTCGTAGGCTAACGGCGTGATATTTTAAGAAACTTATGTAACAAACTTTCATCAATTGGCTTCCCATTTGCGCCAAATTCCCCCGTTCCTAAAATAAACTTGTATAAACTAGATTAATTTGAGAAATTGGTTTGTCACGTGATATTTTGGGAAAACTATTTTTTTCAAATTAATCTAGTTTATACAAGTTTATTCTAGGAAAGGGGGAATTTGGCGCAAATGGGAAGCCAATTGATGAAAGTTTGTTACATAAGTTTCTTAAAATATCACGCCGTTAGCCTGCGAATGTCAAATAACGCTTTGTATGGCAATCGAACCACCTTAACATGTAACCTATAATAAAAACCGCACAGAATCACGTCAATAAATAAAGTAATACAAGTCAAGTGGAACCTTCATGCTCTTTGTGAAACTACTACTCATAATACACGTTCGTAAACTTTAATAGAGAAATAAAACTGTCGATATAGACCGCTGATTTCCTCATATCTGCGATAGGCTAGAACTCTACGGCTCTACGGCTATCGTGAGTTGTTGGATTTGTCGGCTCGCTTCTATCTACTCTAAAACGAACGGGACACAATTATCGACAAGTGAGAAAATAAATTTGTCTTGTTCCTGATGGAATGAATCCCCGAGCCTATCGGATATCCTATTAATGACTGGGCGATGCGACGTTCACACTACGCTGTGGTTTTAGCACTTCGCGGCTATCTGCGTCTGTTCTACAATGGAATATTTCCCATTGAGCAGATTCAATGAAGTGTGAACTGGATAACACGAATGGCTTCATATACGACAATGGGTGCGCTTGTGGTCGGTGTACAATGTTAAGATTTTATTATAAAATTTAATTGGGCCATTTGATGAGAGTTTATTGTCTTTTAACCGTTTTAGCATTTTACTGGTTTTATTATTGGTTAAAGCATTGCTGAGATTAGGTACATGGCGTCCGTATAATAATTAATAGTATTTCAATCATATATTTTATAAATGGTTTTAGTTACGTGTGGTTGCCATATTATATTGTTTATTTATTAGTAGAATTTCGGTGGACGAATAAATTCCTTTTTGCGAAACAATTTGGCTAGATACCCGATTATTCACAAATTCCATTGCGTTATTCTCTTGTTAACGGAAACCATATAAAACATGCATGTGTAATGTCCAGACATCGTACATTTTGTAGCATTTTTGGTGCCGCATGGTTGTGTTAATGAAATTGGTAGTGAAAATATCAATCAAAATTAATGTTACTAACGCTAATTTAATAACGATTGAAATTGTTTATACCAATTCCGTTAAGAGGGCGCTCGTTTTTTGGTCAGGAATAAGCGAGAATGACGGATTTTTGACGTTGTAATTCTAAGAAACGGAGAGCTTTTTCTAGATCCTGATTACTTATTTGCATAGGTAAACTCCTCATATTGGTCCTAGCCGCCTCCAATTTACGAAGAACTGAATACTTTAACCGAAAATACCCGATTACCGACAGTAGTTTTCTGAAGAGAGCGCAGAGTCATAAGTTTGAGCCCCTAATACTCCATGATGTTATATGAGAACCTACTTGTTTTTTTCTATTTTCACTAGCGTAATATGTTGCCATTGCGCCTAGCCGCCTCGAATTTTCCTTATTCTGCACGTATATATGTCACCGTTAGATTGTGAAAACCGTCAGTTCATAATCTAACCCGTTATATTGTAAACTGACGGAATATTGTGAACTGCCAAATTAATTCATAATTTTACGCATTCATTTTCGTTAGTTTATAAACTAACAATGTCATATCGTCAAATTGTGAACTGAATCAAATTTGTCTGACTCGGAACACAACCTGTTCGCTGTTTGGTTGAGCGAATTATTCCACTTGCATCAGTTTCCACTTACGTCAGAACATGATTGTTTTTTTTTGTTATTCAGACATTTTATTCCATTTATTTTGGCTTCCAGCAGTGTCGACGGAGCCCCGCTGCGCGGGGCTCCTATTTCTGGGCGCTTTGCCCTTCGGGCAACTGAAGATACCTAACTAACCTAACCTACCTAGTCTTTGTGTACGTCCCGTAGCAAGCCGATTTGATCTCGGTTCACAATTTGACGATTCGACATTGAAAGTTTATAAACTAACGAAAAATATTGCGTTAAATTGTGAACGGTTTTGACAGTTCACAATTTTTCGACAGTTTATAATATCGCGAGTAAGATTATAAACTGACGGTGTTCACAATCTAACGGTGACATATATATGTAAACTGTTCTCAATTACACCATATTTGTCAACAAAATCGTACTGAAAACTCAAGGATTTTCTCATTATTGTTGAATAATTTTTGTATTGAATCTTACACAACATTAAAGTTCATGCTTGTACCAACAAGATCCAGTCCAAAAAATATAACTTTTGTCAAAATTTATATTTATAAATAATTATTCAAAACTAGTATAAATTTACCGTCGCGCGGGAATTTATCTCAGTACCGGCTGAATAGCCCTCCGAGACAGACGTGTAGTGTGTTTATTTGTGGCTATTCACGAAGCTAACCGGCCACTCTTCAGATAAAATAATATTATTTTGATCTCCGACTAGGCATAGTTGTTACCAACCTCGGGGTCAAACTATACTGGGGATACATTCGTGAGGCTAATCGAGACAAGTTATGAATTGCATAGCTGCCATATATGACGTAGTGTAGCGAAAAGGCTCAAACCCACCGGATACGTAACATTTAAAATTGAACCTTCTACCTAGAACAAAAGTCATACATTTCAATGGTGATGTCTTGTGGGTTGGATCCTTTTGTCTAAACTACGCGTTCTATAGTCAATTATTATTGTACGAGTGATCGTGATACTTGATAGATTTAATTTATTTACTTGTTACTATCAGTCCACCTTGTTAGTATGTATGTATGTATGGGAGTTTGGGTGAAATCTTCAAATTAGGTACAATTGCGTATCTTCGGTGACATAATATCATAGAGCTGGTCTGATGATGGAGTCGGAAGGTGGCCATAGCAACTCCTAAACTCAACAAGATAAAGCCATCGAATTTGGGCTCATTTATTTGGTCATGGCACGGCAAGACTTTGGTGCTGGATGATTTCCAGAGTCTGATGATGGAGCTATAAGGTGGTCATGGAACTCCTAAACTAAACTAGATAAACCCATCTAGTTTGGGCTCATCTGTTTTGTCTTGGTAAACACTTTGGTGATGGATGATTTCCAGGATCTGATGATGGAAGGTGGTCATGGAAACTCCTAAACTAAAATAGATAGACCTATCTTGTTTGGGTTTGTGTGATTTGTCTGTACAAGTACCCACGAACCAGCGACATAATATGCAGGGTTATTGAAAATAACAAGATGAATAAAAAACTTTTTAAAAAACAAGCTTATATGGCGTTTGTTAAGTACAGCACGATCCTACCTTGCATTTAGTTATTATTTTCGTTTATATATAATAATAACACACACCGGGGGTTTACACTGGAAAGGGAGATTTTTACGTGGTTTTATTACATTTCCGAGTCATCATCATCATATCAGCCGAAAGACGTCCACTGCTGGACATAGGCCTCCCCCAAAGAGTGCCACAATGGCCGCACCTGCGCCACCCGCATCCAGCGGACTCCCGCGACCTTTACCAGGTCATCAGTCCACACAGGTACGTGGTTGCCACTCCAGAACCTTTCCGCCCCAACGGCCATCGGTTCTACGTGCAATGTGCCCCGCCCACTGCCACTTAAGTTTAGCAATTCGGAGGGATATATCGGTTACCTTGGTTCTGCTGCGGATAGCCTCATTTGTGATGCGATCGCGCAGAGAAACTCCCAGCATAGCCCTCTCCATTGCCCTTTGAGTGACTTTGAGCCTTCTTATGAGGCCTATAGTAAGCGACCACGTTTCCGTGCCATATGTCATCACTGGCAACACACACTGGTCAAAGACTCTCGTCTTGAGACACTGCGGAATATTGGACGAAAAGATGTGCCGTAGCTTCCCGAATGCTGCCCAGCCGAGTCGGATTCGACGATTGACCTTCCCTTCGACATTTCCGAGTATCACTCTTTATTTCGAAATAAATGTTAAAAAAACCGGCCAAGTGCGAGTCGGACTCGCGCACGAAGGGTTCCGTACCATTATCTATATCTAAAAACGGCAAAATATATATATCTAAAATCACGTTTGTTGTATAGGAGCCCCCTGTAGCCTAGTTAGTAACTTGGTAGTGACTCTGCCTACGAAGCTGGAGGTCCCGGGTTCGAATCCCGGTAAGGGCATTTATTTGTGTGATGACCACAAATATTTGTTCCTGAGTCATGGATGTTTTCTATGTATTTAAGTATTTATTTATCTATATAAGTATGTTTATCGTCGTCTAGTACCCATAGTACAAGCTTTGCTTAGTTTGGGGCAAGGTCGATTTGTGTAAGATTGTAAAAGAAAAAGAAACAAATAAAAACTAAAATAAAAATAAAAAGATGTATTCTGTTTTTTAGTATTTTTTGTTATAAATAGCGACAACAGAAATACATCATCTGTGAAAATCTCTATCTATCACGGTTCATGAGATACAGCCTGGTGACAGAAGGACAGACAGGCATTCAGACAGACAGACGGACAGCGGAGTCTTAGTAATAGGGTCCCGTTTTACTCTTTGAGTACGGAATCCTAATAAGTGACATAGGTTTTAGGCTCAGAACATAAAAAAAGGGAGAAGTGCCGTACTGCTTAATTTCAACCAAAACCGATGTCTCCCACCGCAGCGCCCACAGGCACACACATTGAACCGTGTAAAAACAAAGACTCGGGCGTTGCCAGTGAGTCTACGGCAACATGCAAACAAGGGCTGTGATTGGCTTAAACGCACTACACTAGGGGGGCGACAAACGTTAAAATTATGTTTTATCGACATTGATATTAAAATTAATATTATGTTATGATATTGATGGGTAACAACTTCAACAACATGGTAAGTTTATGTGGTGGTATTTAAACTTTTAGCTACAAGTTTAAATAACACGGGTTGTTAACTTACCATAAATCGCAAAAGTAAAAAATATTGACGAATACCTACAGAGTAACATAAACGGCTTTTTATAAGTTCGTGTTCACATACATTTAAAACTCTGGTCACATCGTTATTTTTGACCTGTAGGTACCAGGCCGATCCGACTCGCATTTTGGCGCGAAATAATATGTCCATTACTCATATTACGAGATTTAAGGCTAAGGGCGAGTATCCACCAAAGATGTGCGAAGATGTGTTACCATACATTTTACACCAAGGTTTCAAGCAAGCGAGGTGTCAAATATTTGAAAAGTGTACGGCTCTTATTAAGTGGTTGGAAACATTTTTCTTGAAAATGTTACGAACACATTAACTCTTCTCTGTACAGGAAACCAGTTAGGACCTCTGCCAGTAGCATCTGTCCATTTTTTTAGTACCTACTCGAATTCTTTGGAAAACTGTAATAAGAAACCGAGATTTCTTCTTCAATTATCACATTTCAAATGAAAGTAAAAAATACTCATTTAAAATGAATTATTGGTAATAATATCACATTTTAAGTTGTTCTGAAGCCATTTGCAACTAAATTATATACTTGTATATACAATTTTAATATGTCTATTTACCGTTCATACTGCAACTTAGTGAAAATCTTATTAGTAGGTACCGTAAACATTTTGTGCCTTTTAATCTTATTAGTATGTTATTAGTTACCTTTGAGATAGGCACCCAACCAAAACAAGTAATTAAATAAAATAAAACAGCGAAAGTAGTCGAAATAAAATAACTAGTATGATATCGTCCTTCTATTTTATCGATTACGCGTAAATTGTAACTGCACTTTGGCACCGCTCTAGTTTGCGACGCCAAGCAGCGGCCGTACCACTAAAAAATTCAAGTCATCGTCCATATCCATAGTGGTTTAATACATTGCGCCGTGGTTTACTGTATTGAACGTTCAATGTACAACGCATAGAACAAAAATATGCTTTTTCGTTCGATATGTTAGTTCGATCCCGAGAAATGATGCGGCGTTGCGTTTATTTATTAAAATATTAGTTTTTACTGACTTAAGTGAAAATACTAATACTCACATGTGGTGCGTGACTCCACCATTCATGTAGGTTTTAGTTTCATTCCTATTTTTGCATGTAACCACGCTACAATTCGGCATTTTGAGTAAACGTAGAAAAACATTTCAGATTCACGGCAAATTGCGACTAACATGCGGTGGGCAGTGACATGCCCATTTGGCCATGTCGCACCGACACGCGCCAAGCCCCCGTTTCATATCTATTCCTTTTTATCATCTGAGGTTTTAGGCTTTTGAATAAAATCACGCATTAATTAATTGTATTCTAGATAAAAAGCTGTGTTTGTATAATTTATAATTTTCAGTTCCTTTGGTAAGAAACGGACATAGCAATTTCTATAAAGGGCCGTTTTTTTTTACTGTACATAACAAAAAAAAAATTCTTCAAGAAATGAATACGTAAGTACCCAGTAATTTCCTAGTAGTGGGTCTACTGGTATAATTTCATTACATTACTATATATAAATAAGACTCAGATAATATGCAAACTATTAATATCCGTAAAACAAATTATTATTCTTATTACTGACAACTTTAAAACTCGTTAGTTTATTTTATACTAAAAAAACGAAACTAAATATATTTTGTCATATCATAGTATTTTAATACAAATAGAAAACTTGTGCTCAAAAATCAAATACTTACTTTATTCAAGTTATCTAACTTCGCTAACATGATGTTCTAGAACATCATGTTAGCGAAGTAATACTTACCACTTTTTAGTGCAAGTATCAATATCGGTCACGGAGTGAATTCCAACGGTGCGCTATACAGCTATTTGCATCGGCAAGCTCCGCGGTTAGTTCTATCCCGATCGCACTTACATATAGCTAGAAAGGGACGGCACCCGCGGCTGGTGCGATCTCGCTGTGCATGTGGGGGTTAGGTACGTTTGTGTGGGTGGTAGTAGTATTTACACACACAAACGCACTACGCGTGTCAAAATACCGAATTCTGAGCGAGCGCTTTTTTGAAGAGCACTCTTAACAACACTACGCGCTGCACCAAAAATGCTACAAAATTTACGACGTCCGGTAATGTCACATAGTCAAATGAAAATTGGCTACACTTTTTACTTTGTCAAAACATGATCCAAGATTTCACAATTATAATAAATAATTAAGAGGTATTTTTTGTGAAAGTTTGCTTGAAATATGGACTAAGTACGTAGGTTTTATTAATGTAACCAGCTACGACTTCAAGCGGCGGCGACAGCGGCAGCGGTTTTTCTAATTCATTGCGTGTGATGTGATGCCAACTAACCAACGTGCGCTGCGCGTCTCGCGCAATGAACAGATAAAATGCTTGTCGTGCCGCAATTATCGCAATGTCGTGGCCGGGCCGTAACGGGGCTAAAATAATCTGTTTTATCTATAACCTCTACACCCGTAACACGGTAGTCTTTTACAGTGCAGGATGCGATGTGTTGACCCGCTTTGTCAACACAACGAATACTCAAATCAATAAAGGGACGGCAACGCGCATGTGATTCTTCTGGAACTTCTCAAGTGTCCATAGGCTACGGTATCAACTCGTCATCGGGCAGGCTATAATGCTTGTATGCAACTGTCATTGTACTTTTAAGTAGGTAGGTATCAGTGGCGGAGCGCCCATACATACCGATTCCCATCAGATTACCTAAAATCTATTTTTAAGCATGCTAATAATAGTTAGGTATGTATTGTAAAATATATAAGACCATTGTGAGGCCTGTCGTCATGTATGGATCTGAATGTTGGGCGTTAGGTGACGGATGAAAAGAGACTGCATGTTACGGAGATGAGAATGTTAAGATGGATGTGTGGTGTGACGAAGATGGACAGAATAAGAAATGAGTATATTAGAGGAAGCCTGAAAGTAGCACCTATCATCGGAGATGCTGAGAGATGACAGTCATGTGACCAAAAGAGTGTTAGGTATGAACGTGGAGGGATGGAAGAAACGAGGTAGGCCAAGGAAAAGGTGAATGAACTGTGTGAGAGAGGATATGAATAGGAAGGAAATAAGTGACGAGATGACGAGTGACAGGGAGGTATGGAAGAAAAGGACATGCTGCGCCGACCCCAAATAAATGGGATGAGGGCAAGAAAATGATGATACTGTAATCTCTTTCATAACTTTTATGTCCCGGGTTGCTCATCGAAAATTTTCACGCGCCGCCATTGGTAGGTAAATAAATATATATATTAAGACCAATGCCTAGCTGAGCAACTTTACAAATCTCAAATTTTTGACGCAATGTTTCTGTCGCGCTGTTGTGGGCGGCGGGGGCTGTATATGTGTGAGCGCACGCACACAGGCGCGAGACGCGAGCACTCTCTCGCTGCGCACCGTTCCGTTGACATCGCCCACTAGGCGGACGGAATTTATTTAGCTCATTCCTGCGCGCCTCAAGCCTCTGGGTTGTTATTCGGAACACGCTAATGCGCCTCACCTCACCCGTCAAGCCTAAGGAAACCAGACCTCTGCCTACGTTTAGTTACTACGAACCGCGGCGTCAAGATTTATTTGTGGGTGAACGGTGAGGTGAGGTTAAAACATGTAGCGTACAGAATAGCGGACCTGCTGTATTTGTTTTTAGTGTTATAGCGAATTTTACTTACTGACCCAGCTTACGTCTAATGGACTCGATAACCCGCTAACTTTTGTGAGTCAGCTTTTGTTTACTGGACTTTTTATGTAATGGTAGTCTGGTACCTAAGTACGTACAAGTTAGAAAAAATATTTCCCACAGGCAACGCAAAATTAAACTCTGTTATCCATGTCGTAAACACTCACAAGTACAAAGATTAACCTATCGTTAGGTATATGTAGGTAAAACCTCTCTTATTATAGTGGAAAGCAACTATAAGCTCAAAATTTGCCAAAAATACTGTAGTTCTGAAACATATTGGGATATCGACATGTAGGACAGAGTATTAAAAAATATATATTCACGGATCCCCCGGGGGGGGGGAGCTTCACCTCCTCTCACCCCCAAAAGTGTCCCGAAACGTGGATTTTTATCATTAAAAAGAAAACCGTTAACAATACACGAAAAATCACAAAAAGTGTCCATGACCGAAATGATCCTTGATAAATTAATCATCAACTTCTCATAAATACCAAAGCAATATCTCTTATGATTGTCGGGCATTCTGCCACGAAAAATCAATGCTATTATGATTTCTAGGTTTTAAAAAAAAAACAAAAGGAAGTGTAATTTTCTCAAAAATATGAATATTTATTGCCAAGGTATGAATGACAAAAGTAAAGGATAGAATTTTCTCTTTAAAATTAGATATAGTTTGTTTATAAACTCCTGCGAATCATGTTGCTGCGACATTTTGAAAATTCATTGTCATTTGTTGGAGGCAATCTTGATCGCAATGTATCAATATTAGGAAAAATATTGTAGTTCTGAAACCTATTCGGATGTGTATGGAGGATATTTCGCTAAATGGCTGAATACATACAATTTTCAAAATAGCATAGAAACGTTAAATGAAGGAGTGTATAAATAAATTATTCCTCATTTTAAACAAGCGGAAAGCGGTTAAGTAAGAAAGTCTTGAGAAAACTAACCTTTTAGCAAAAACAATGCATATATTTATCATAAAACATGTAGACGTTTCGTGGCAGACTGCGCAAAAACCACGAGTGATAGCGCTTTCGTATGTATGAGACATTGATGATTTATTTATCAAGGATCATTTCGGTCATGGACACTTTTTGTGTATATATTTTATGGTTTTTCTTAAAATTAGTAATAACCGCGTCTTGGGACACTTGTTTGGGTGAGGGGGGTGTAGATATCCCCGGAGAGGTGCGGAGAGTGAATTCAATTTAATACTCTGTCCCTCCCTACACATCCCAATAGGTTTCAGAACTACAATATTTTTCAACATTTTCCATACATTGCGATCTAGCTTGCCTGTATTATGTTATCAATTATCATCATCATCATCATCCTGGCCGATTTCGACCACGGCGACTGGAAATATGGCTAATTGGAGCGTCGTTCGTGAGCTCTCAGGTGACTAATGTAGCCTATCTTTGCAGAGAATGTGCGACCACATTCCCTACAGGTCATCGATAATTTTTCACCACTAGCGTATCGATTAAATATGTCAACGACTGTTGCCCATCACTATTCCTTCTGTGTACGTATATTTAGAAACTGCCTCCGCCTCCAATTGCGATAAGGACAACTGCAGCTCGGACTAAAATTCCCACCCAAAAAACACAAAAATCGAGGTTTCGCTTTCGAGTGTTTCCTCCTCCAAAACGCAACCAATCATTATAAAATTTTGGAAACTACAAGAGGAAGAAATAATCTACGCCGCTACGTTTTGATTTTTTGGATATTTGTTGTCATGTTTGTATACTGGGCCTTTTTTTGCAGCGAATTCAATAAAGCTGTTTTTGCGATTTTCGAGGCGCTGTAAGATTCTTTAAAATAAATATATCCAAAAAAGCAAAACGTAGCGGCATAGATATTGACGATATTGATCTTATTTGAAAATAGCATTGCTCTAGGTTCAAAAACCAAGGAGGAAACAGACGATAGCGTTTGTATGGGAAAATCGCAGATAGGCATTCCTCTTAATGTACGGCAAGTATTATAAATATTGTATTGAATAGATGTGAATGATTGAGACGTGACGTCCTTCCATAAATCAATACATAATCATTATAATTGTCAATTGCCAATTTACCAGCTGCCACAGCAAGCCGCAAAATGTAATTAAACCCGGATTATCTGCTAGCCACAAACTCGGGTATGGGTATTATGAGTTTTAAGGGGAACCATTTGGATTTTTCTGGACCAGAATCAACACGATTGATGAAAGTTTTTTAGGCTTCCGTACTCAAAGAGTAAAACGGGACCCTATTACTAAGACTTCGCTGTCCGTCCGTCCGTCCGTCTGTCTGTCACCAGGCTTTATCTCACTGATACCGAGATAGTTCCAGCTGAAATTTTCACAGATTATGTATTTCCGTTGCCGCTATAACAACAAATACTAAAAACAAAGGAAAATAAATATTTTTATTGATAATGGTACGGAACCCTTCGTGCGCGAGTCCGACTCGCACTTGGCCGGTTTTTTTAATACCAGCCCGAGAAAGATTGAGATAAAAGTAATTACATTAATGTATAATCTCCTGAATGAATCCTTTATAATGCTCCGCCGAGGGTCAAGAACAAAAGTATAAGAAGAATACTGTGACTTATGATTCAAGTCTTCTGTAGTTCTTAAGTAACATGTATGAACTATATAATTATTGCAGAACAAGCAAACTTAAAATATTATAAAAACCTACTTTTAGTACGTAATTCTGACTCGTACTGTACGTTTTCTTGAAGCCAATCTCATTTTCTTGTTCTCATTGGCTGCGGTTTTGCAAAAGTTTTAAAAGTGTTCTTTTTTGCATACATATAATAGGTACGTTTGTATCCTTTTTGCAATGGAATGAGGTGCTAAAATGTTAACATGATTATCTTTGACGTCGACTTATCTAAGTGATGTTTTAGAATATATAAAAGCCGTCTAGGTACCTACTAAATAAATGAGCAATAAGCTGTACTTATAAGTGCACTAGTTACTAGTATGCACTACTTTTGTTAATAGGGTCAATGGCTTTTAAGTGTCCTCCCCGTTTTCACTATTTGCTGATTAAAAGGTGATTACAAGAAAATACGATGTCTGCTGTTGGTCATTGTTGTCGCATTCCTTACCCAATTATAGCGTGTAAATCCATGACAACTGTATTAAAAAATATTCATTTGAACACAATTTCACCGGTTGCTCAGCAGACGTAAATTTGCATGAAAAGTGTGGATTGTCACCTGGACAACCATGTTTTCTGCTAGAATACGTGTTTTGCGACATGCAACATTATGTTCAAATGCCAGCCAGCTATAAGAACTTATCCATTTTATCAACATACACATAAGTACCGATGTTGTGGTAACTGACAATGCAGAAAAAACTTTTCGTTGGGCAGTCGTGTAAAAACAGACCGGCCATTTAAAAGTTGAATGACCCAATAGCGCATTAGACTGAAATGTTTGATAAGATGTATGCCATGAGATCATACATTTGAGAGCAAAAATCTATTGATCATATTTTTGATGTCAGTTGAAAATGTATTTAACCATACATACATATATTAACACGAACACTACAATTTCTGTACATTAGAGCCATGTATATTTGACTCTTAAATCACGAGGTTTATTAGCATCTAAATGCAAAGGCCAAGTCAATCATGCATTTTGGTCATTGTCAGACACAAGAACAAAAATCATCTTTCCGGTGGTCAATAGTTAAGGGCTTACGCTCACATATAATATGTTTTTATCACATAGAATTATAGAAGGGGCAACGCCGTTTATGCGGATTCAGAGATCAACTAAAAATTAGGCTTTATAGCCCTTAACTTTGGCAATGTCCACCGAAGAGACGCGAACCTAAATCTGACAATGACCCATTTAAGGTCACTTGAATCATATACATTATATACCTGCGGGTTATTACGACTATTACGTTGTATCATTTGATATTTTTACCCGACTTGAAAAAAGGAGGTGGTTATACAGGATGTGGCCTGTAATAGGAGCAAAAAATTTAACGGTAGATTATTAAGCTTGTGAACAATTATTTCCAGATGGTTAAACTTGAAAAAAAAAATGTTTTTATTTTTTTCTCTTCAAAATAAGTTTAGTTGTATTTTTTTACTCCTCTCGAGTGCTATCAGGAACTTTTTATTTTAAAGACACTAAAAAAATGAAATAAAATTAAAAAATTACAAAAATATCTTTTGAAAACAAAAATGCAAAAACTATTATGACTCGTTACATGATGTTAGGTACCTCAAAATCCGCATTGACTGTTGTGCTATGATGTTGTGGTGCCAAGATACATTACTTGGAGGTCATAACTTTAGATCAAAATATCTCCAAATCCAAAAAATAATAATGAGTGAATGGGGACACAAGGGGTTACTACAAATGCTCTAAGGAAGCGTCCTTTTGAATATTTGCTCCTATTACAGGCCACACCCTGTATGTTCCACTGTATGTTTTGTGGTAATTATTTCATGTTAAGGGGATGCCTTGATGCGAGTAAACCACGTCCCAGTGAAGCAGACACGCATACGTCTTCCGGGCAAGAGAATACGAACACTCTTCGGGAAAGGGTTTCGATAAATACCTAACTTTGTATGTGTATTACATCACATTAAACTTCGTCTCCAAAGGGCCTCTACGTGTTGGATCTATATCCCCACGCACGCCTTCCAAAGGACCGGGCTTTGTCCCTTGAATTTAAACAGGAGATACATAAATAATAATTATAAAATATTTATTTCGGAATACAAAAGACTCCATAGTTGTTAATGACCCCAACATGTTTCGGATAAATCAGACAAATAATCATATAGGTATCTGAAAATCAGTCTTTATTGTTGCATAATTTGGTCATGTTGGCGTCTCAAAAACGCGATGTTTTCCATAGACAACCTTAACAAAATGTTATATATATATTAAAATAGCTGCTGCCACGAGCGTGTACTCAAACAAACTACATAACGGCAATTTGGTGCGGTCTTAGGTAGTTAATTTTCGTATTTTCGTTTTAATTACTTTCGTTCCACAGTGAGCACCCGGCTTCTCATAATGACACATCCAATGCCTCATTTTGCAAGTAAAGACCGTGGTAATAGACGTTTGCAGGACAATCCTATTATAATGACAGAGTTAATTTATTCTTTAAAATTTTATGCATTTATTACAATTTTATAAATCACAAAACAATTATTACAATACCTATGTAGGTACAGATAAGCCGAAAAAGTATAAAGTATCCATAAATTAGATTAATAAATCAATACTATGAAGTGAAATAAATAAGTACATAATGTGGTCAATATTTAAAACAGCCAAAATACTCGTACAATAGGTTAAATCTCCCAAAGTATCGCAAACACACGACCTATCATAAAAACCTGTACTTAGTTATACGTTTATGCTACGTTTTCATCTTGCTGAGACCCAAGGTACGTGTTTGTGCATTTGAAATAGGAACTTTTTGACTTTCAGTAAAATTTTAAAGTCAATATTAAATTTGTACAAAATTTGGTACGCAGGGTCTTAGGAGGATACATGGCACGAAGTAGTGTTGTTAAACTTGGCCGATGTGTATGTAAACATGCCTTAGCCTGACTCTAGTGGAACCTAAGATTCAGTCTCTACCCTTGGAAACATATTCTGGAATAGTTGCAAGTAGACCAAAAGTTTGAAGGCTTAAAAAGTGCTTATAACTGCATGATATTTTAAAAGGGTCATACCTACCTAAGTATGGAATATTTATTTATTGTCTTAAGTATAGCGCTAGATAATACCTAAACATTAACTAAATTATATTAAAACTAAGTTAAATCTAAATAAGGCCCTCGCGGCACCGATAATGCTGGCGGCATTTCCTTCGCTGAATTGCAACGCTGATGCGTTGCGCCAGAAAGCCGCCTTTGATCACCAGCTACATGACCCAAACGTTTCGGGATTTCCGCAAATAAATTATGAGCACTCGGACCCCAAGTACCGAGGGTCCCGACGCCAAAAGGTACAAAGTTGTACTCTCTGCTGAGGCCTCCATATTCACTACTTACATTTCAGATTTTCGGCGTTTTCCGCCGCTGCACCCGCTTTTGAAGTAGTTCTTTAAGACTATGTTACTGGTACAATTTAAAAAAGCAGTATAACGAATTATATTATCTATTATGGTTGTCTGAAAGTATTCTGAAATCCTACTATATGATAAAGCCTCCAATCAATATTCGTGAAAATGTAATGTTTCTAGACATACAAAGTTCGGTTGCGTGTAATGTGTTATTCGTCTCAGTGAGAGAGAATTAGATTTACCCAAATAATATAGCATAAGCTTTGAATTGCATGATAATTTCCTGGTAATTGTGAAACTTATTACCGCAAACACCAATCCAAATCATGATCAAGTGCGAAAACACGTGAATGCACTACAGACACAGAATAATTAATAGTACCTAAAAGTACAGAGGTTTCACTGCATAAGTGAGGCTGATAGATAACCTTAGCTGTAATTTTTGCAATAGACAATCATAGAGTGAGATAGGGTTGTCAACGGACCACATGAAAGAATAATTTGTTTCTGAGTCTTGGATGTTTTAAATATGTATTAAGTATTTATATATATTAATATGTCGTCGTCTGGTACCCATAAAACAAGCCTTATTGAGCTTACTATGGTACTAGGTCGATTTATGTAAAATTGTACCATAATATTTATATGTCGCAGGAAAACGGGCATTTGAACAAATCTCTAAGGGATATGACCAAATCACGCAGGCTGTTAAAATGGCATCATTAGCCTAGAAAATATCAGTCATTTCATCAAATCCCTGAATCAGTTTAGTGAAATGACGAAATCAGACGAAAAAGCCAAGTCGTTTTTTTCATTTCACCAGATTTGTTTAGTGATTTGATAAATTCCCTGAAACACGTCAGTGAGTTGTCGAAACGTAAATCATTTCGTAATTTCACTAAACAGATTCAGGGATTTGATCAAATGACTGTTTTTTTCTAGGCAAATGATAAAATGAATTCGCCATTTCGACAGCCTGCGTAATTTGGTCATATCCCTTAGATATTTGTTCAAATCTCTATTTTGGCCATTTACCTGTGACATAAACATAACTGAACATTCAAAATTATAACTGTTTTAGTTTCTGTTTGTCATCGAAATAATCATTCATTTTGGAAATAATAATCTGATATGATGATTAAAAAAGTCAGGATTCATTAAGAAAATACACGAATACCTACAGATAAAATTTTACATAACAGTTTATATTCATTTCATCATGTCAGCAAATTGTTGTAAAATTGAAATTCGTATAATAATGTGCGATCAATGAAATTATGTTGTAACTACATACAACGGAACGTATAGGTACATGAAACTTGACTGTGTGCGATACGCTGTACAGTCTTAACTAGATCTACGCCAGGAGGTTACCATAGCATTGATGATACGCTTCATTTCGCGCCAAAATGACAGTGGGATAGGCCTCATACAGGTAAGATAGAAAACATAATTATATTAATGCACTATGATTATAATTAAGTCCATTAACAATGATGATGCAACATCACAGTTCTCAATTCATTCACAATTAATCTTCCCGCAACGCGACAAATGAGTTATCAGTTTCAATAACCCACGGATATTCGTGATTACGTAAATTGTGATTTTATTTGATTTGCTTTCAATATACATAATGTGTGCTCGCGTTTACCGCAGGCAACTACCGTTGATGGCAGTTTTCATACGAACAATAAACATACCCAAAGCTTAGCAAACAGAGTCTGAATTGAGCGAGACCAATGGTAAACCAATTGTCAATTGAACAGAATATTTTGTGCAGAAAATGAAATTACCGGAAATTATACTAACGTCGTATTTATTTTGTTCATCCCCACTGTCAATTTACGAGTACAAGTCAATAAGATCAATGAAAGTGCCTAAGAGAATACGAGAAATTGGCTGAACATTTACTTTGTATCATTTTTGTCCGATGATTAGACTTTGTATAGTCTCAGTACAGAAAATTGGACTTCCGACCCTTCTAGTCCGATAATAACACAGTTTTACATTCAAGAAAGAAATGTGTCAATATGAAAATACTATTTTTAGGGTTCCGTAGCCATAGAACGGAACCCTTATAGATTCGTCATGTCTGTCCGTCTGTCTGTCCGTCCGTATGTCACAGCCACTTTTTTCCGAAACTATAAGAGCTACACTGTTGAAACTTGGTAAGTAGATGTATTCTGTGAACCGCATTAAGATTTTCACACAAAAATTTAAAAAAAATATTAAAGTTTTAGGTTTTCCCTATACTCAGAACTGAAACTCAAAAAAATTTTTTTCATCAAACCCATACGTGTGGGGTATCATTGGATAGGTCTTCAAAAATGATATTGAGATTTCTAATATCATTTTTTTCTAAACTGAATAGTTTGCGCGAGAGACACTTCCAAAGTGGTAAAATGTGTGTCCCCCCCCCCCTGTAACTTCTAAAATAAGAGAATTATAAAACTAAAAAAAATATATGATGTACATTACCATGCAAACTTCCACCGAAAATTGGTTTGAACGAGATCTAGCAAGTAGTTTTTTTTTAATACGTCATAAATCGTAAACCGCAATTTATTTCACGGAACCCTTCATGTGCGAGTCCGACTCGCAATTGGCCGCTTTTTTTTCCAACATGCTTACAATTTCCAGAAGTTACATTAAAAGTTCATAAAATCCCCCTATCCCTTTTGGGAGCCCCTGTGTGAATTTATGTACTTCATAATATTTGCGGCATCTGTCGTCATTTCCGTGAATAAAATTCTATGATTATTGGAGGTGAGCTGTCAGTTACTCCAAATCCATTATAATGTACTGGCACTCTGAATGACGCGTCACTGGAAAAATAGCGGCGCGGACGGCATGACGTATGACGTGACAAATCCATCTGACGAAATTCATAAATTGAATAGACCTTTTAGTGAGGGGAATATTTTGTTCTTTATGGGTTCATATTTTTTGTACGAAGGGCGATGTTTAGTGTAGTGGCCACTTCACACGCAATGTAGCGGAATCTTGTGATTTTAATAAAATGCTTTTTTGATGGTAAAACGTTATTATAATGCAAGGTTGCATGGTAATTTATTTATAATAATATTTATTGTAAATTAATATTGATTTACCTACATTTAAAAGAGCGTCTTCAGAATCATGCACCTTTTAATTTTTTTTGTCCAGAATGTGTTCAACTGATGTCGTTTAAAAAGAAAATGTCCTCGCCCTATTTTTTTATTCCCCATGTGGTTTTTATTCATACATTATATGGGAAATGGGTTACACTTTTTTGAAATCAGGAACAACATTTTTTTATTTTAAATTCCATATGTTAAAAAACCAAATGAAATGAAATGAAAATTTTATTGATAACAATTGTTATAGGTCATTTTACAGTAGAATACATCTCTAATTATAAATACCTAATTAGGTTTTAGGTATGTACATACATTTATTCATAATGGTTGTTATTTATTATATTATACATTGTTCTATTTATATAAATAAATTATTTAAATGTCATTTCAATTCATCATTGGTAAAACGTATTTTCTAAAAGCCACTTTTTTAAACTGGATTTAAATCTTGCAGTGGAAGGTGCACTTCTGATGCTATCTGGCAGACGATTGTAAACGGAAGGTCCAAGGCTATAGACCGACTTCGCTGACTTCGCTAGTCTATGGTACTCCACCACCAGCCTGTCTCCATGCTTGTTGCTCCGTAAAGGATATCTTGAGTTCGTGCCCTTGCGTTTGAACTGATCAAGGTTTTCATGGGTGAATGTACCTAAGTACTCTTTTGAAACGTCCAAATGATGATGTTCTCCACGTTACAGTAAATTTCGTGAATACATTTTCCGTCGGTAAACATTATGATGTAATGATGTCTTTTTCTGAAAAATCTTATGTGTAAGTAGTTTGAATTTTCCAAACTTACGGATACTAAAGTTAAAATGCGGGCTAGTAAACTGGGGCAACTGAAACAGCTTGGAAAGGCTGCGAGTCGAAACTAAGTGAAATTCAGCAAGTTTCAGCGCACGTACCCAGTTCAAACAGAACGCATGTTTGCTGGAAGAGTGAGCTGCCGCCCGTAACTCTATAAGTCCACAGCCTTTGTAGGGCTCAGCAAATAGCCCCAGAGATTACAAACAGCATGCTCCACAAATTCATACTACTGGTTATCTGATGTAGTCGAAATACACTGATTAATTAGACGAGCGAGCGAAGCGAACGAAGTTCCCCGTTTCAGCTTGGGCCAAAATTCCTTCGTATGTCCAAATGTCCCGCTGTTCTCATTTCTCATCCGAATGCTTATATTACTTATTATAGTTTTTTCTGTCGATTTAAATAGTTCTTAAGTTCAGCTCACATACCTACTAGTTATTCATGTAGGTACGAATAACTACAACTTAGAAAAGTTCAATATCAATCAATATCAATATCATTTATTGCATCCATAGTTGTACAGATCTTATAATAGGTACATGAGTTCCATATGGGCCCAGATAGGGCGTAGCAATTTATATTTAGTTTTATTTAATTACATGCCATTTATACGCTTAACATTCCTTAAAATATAATAAAACCGCATTCAAATCTGTCCATTCGTTTAGGAGCTACGGTGCCACAGACAGACACACACACAGACAGACAGACACACAGACACACAGTCAGACAGACACATAGACACGTCAAACTAATAACACCCCTCTTTTTCCGTCGGGGGATAAAAACGTTACGTATCAGTTTCATGACAATCATTTAGTATCGTAAAATCTCCCAAAGACACGGCGTGATACTTCTATGAAAGTTTGGATGTCTCTAAAGCACTTATGTTACTCGAGAAACAAAAATGGAGATCAATCGATTTTTGTGGTAGCAAGCTTTTGCTATTGATATACATTGGTGTTAAGTCTAATCTTTAGGTTCACATGTATCTTTAATTATAATATCATGCAATGTGATGTTGAATAAAGTTTTTCTGTTCTATTCTATTCTATTGTGTTTAGTGAGCGTGGTAGCAATGTGTCGAATCAAATAGTCATCAATGTCATCATGTTAATATGTTTAGTCTACGAAGTGCTGCGCGTATCAGTACTACGACTTTCGTAGCTTCATGACCGTAAATGGCACTTTACAATACAGTAAATACAATACAATTTTTCTTTATTGTTCACCAAAAAAACTACACTAAGAGAAAACAGAATTTAAATGAAACATTAACAGTAAAAAGCGATCTCTTCCAGACAAACCTTTGGTGGAAACGATGAGAAACAATGTAACATTCCTTGAGTAGGTGAAACAGAACAATATTGGAGAAACAAGAGAAGTATAAAGGTAGTTAACTTTATAGGTATGTCTGTAGGTATAGGTACCTTTATATAGGAACGATTATACACTTGCATAAATACATACATATATAAACATCCAAACACATACAAATTAGTAAGTCGCTTCGTCAACTATATTTAACATTCACCACCAGTTCACCCCCCATTCCGATACTCACCGGGACCAAACGTGCCAAAAATACCTGCAGCATTACCACGTTGAATGGCCAGTGATATTCGTTGGACCAGGTAAGAACCAGAACGAGGGTCGCAGCCCCTTCCCCTCAAACGCCGCCCTTTCTTTTAATAAATAAGTAAATATCCAAGAAACAATATAAATAAGTTTCTGTCAAGAAACAATATAAACAAGTTTTCTGTATACCATCATCAACTACTCATTGAGACGATTTCTAACGAGCCCAAACTCGACGGGGTTACGTCGGTTAAGTAAATGAAATGAATTCCCATGGCCACCTTCTGTATCCATCATCAGATCAGCTCCATGGTACCATAATATTGAATTATCATCCAAATATACTAGTACCCAAAATTTCAGCTCAATCGAATAACGGCAAGTGACTGAAAAATGGATTGCAAATTTTAACAGACAACTTACTTACATACTTATATATGTACTTACATATTTACATACGAACAGGCCTCGTAGCATGGATTATCACGCGATAAGTGACAAGATAACAGCGTCGCCTCGTTCTATCGAACGGTGTCAGCCAGAGACGGATGCTCTATCTTGTCACTTATCGCGTGATAGGCCATCCATGCTACGGGGCCTGGTCAAGTTAGTATAAAGCTTGTGAAAATTCGTTACAAATTATGCACAACAGCTAAACATATTAAAATTGGTTTTAAATATCGGCAATATTATGTTTGAGGGAACTTAGCTATTACTTTTTTATTTCTTAAAACGCACAAAAAATTTAAATCAAAAAACATGATATCCGCGCTTCCGAACACGCACTTCCATCTCGCTCATGCTTACGCTCAGTGAGAGGGAGAGAAGACCACGAGCCGACGTCGCCTTAAATATGGAAAGCGATTCAACTCGTTTAACGCCAGGCAGGCAAAGAAACTAAGATGGATATCGACTTTACTTCTACTCGTACAATACAAAAATAACCGTGTGTATATAATAATTTTTCAGCTTTGGCCCAAATCACTCGTAGAGGCATGACTCGTTGGTATTGAATATATTAATAAGTATGATTACGAATATTACGATAAACGGCTTGTGTTTTTCAATATAGGGAAAGTCCTACTAATGCGTTCTTAAATAATTAATAACCAATATACGTTAATACAATCGCTAATAGCATTTTCGTTCCATTGATTCCTATCAGGCCAAACGTACCGGCGGGAGGCCATTATTAGTTATCGATTCACTTACAATGCCGTAAGCTTAATTGATAATCTTCAAGTCAGATTTTATTTTATTTATTTGGAGACACAGAAGAAAAAATACAGTCATCATCATCATCATCCTAGCGTTATTCCCGGTTGTGCCTTAAAGGAGTTCGGGGTCCGCTTTGACACCTAATCCCAAGATTTGGCATAGGCACTAGTTTTACGAAAGCGACTGCCATCTGACCTTCCAACCCAGAGGGAAAACTAGACCTTATTTTTGGGATTAGAACGGTTTCCTCACGATGTTTTCCTTCACCGAAAAGCTAACGGTAAATATTCCGTACATAAGTTGCGAAAAACTCATTGGTACGAGCCGGAATTCGAACCCACGACCGCCGCTTGACAGCCGCATGCCTGAACCACTAGGCTACCGTAGCTTCTGAAGAAAAAATACAGTAATATTTATTATATAGGTACAAAGGACATGCATCTAAGTCAAACAGTTCCCACTATAACTTACATTGATTATAAATACATATTTATACCTACACACCCCCACACACCCCGCTGGCTCCACAGAAAAACATACAGTGGGGATATAATAAATAAATAATAAATATTTGCGGACAATCTTACACAAATCAACCTAGTCCCAAACTAAGCAAAGCTTGTACTATGATACTTATATAGAGAAATAAATACTTAAATACATAGAAAACATCCATGACTCAGGAACAAATATTCGTGCTCATCACACAAATAAATGCCCTTACCGGGATTCGAACCCAGGCCTCTTGCTTCGTAGGCAGGGTCATTACCAACTAGGCTAAAGCGGTCGTCAAAATGAAGAAAAAAAACTTCGAAATTGTATTGTTTCGTTTTGTTGGCGTAATTCATATATATGCACATGCCGAATTACAGCTTTCTAGTAGTAAAGGTCACTGAGCTAAGCTACAGATAGACGGACGGACGGACAGACGAACATGGCGAAACTAGTGGGTCGACGGTCCGTGGTCATGTCACAAGTGTGGACTTGTGAATGACGACGGACCGTCGACCTGACTACATGTCATCGTACAGGACATATTTAGATGGAATGGAATGGATTGAATCGTATTTACATCAGCTTGTGACAAAAGTTCGCATAACAAAAGACGTCCACATTATCGGTACTGACACGTGTATGTGATACGGTCACGGGATAATGTTCGGTGAATTGTCACAAGTGTGGGTCACCTTAAGAGTTCCTTGTTGACTACGGAACCCTCAAAACTCACCGTGCAGTTCTGGCAGCTCCGAAGAACTTAATTTTTGACTCTGTTATAAACGAAGAAGTGAAAAGGATGCACACCGTTATAAAAAATATTGCTGGAACGTTTTTCCTAAAGCATAAAGTCGTCATTTCAACGTTAACATTTTGGTCATTAGCCTTTTTTCGTTAACGTGGCCTTAAAATGTCTCATTCTTGCAGTTAGGTGCACAACTCAAAGCCACTCTAGTATAGCGAACTATAAATTAAGTGTTAACAGTGTTGCCTGCGACAACGTGTTTTACATTTTTTGCTCGTTATTCATCCCTTTCTGTCGCCGTTTTTATTTATGGCCAATGATTCTCGGCAAGCAACATCGTTTAAAATATTTTATTCACGGAATCAGACCGGCGTTCAACTTAATTTGGTTTATGGGCCAAGTTGTTTGGACAGATGAGGCGGTTAAGCGGTTGCTAAGGATTTAAGTTATTTGAAACGGGTTCGGAAGGGTTTACAAGAAGTTATAGCTATCATGCATTATCACTTTTATCAGTCTCGCCGTGTGAAATTGGATAAGTTGAGAAACCTGCTCAAAACTATGTAACAGAATAATAAGCCTCCTATTTTAACCCTTTGGTATAGGAGAAAGGATGATTAACAATAGAACGAGGAACAATGTACCTATTAAGTATCATATATCTCATATATTAGGATTCCATACCCAAAGGGTAAAACGGGACCCTAATACTAAGACTCCGCTGTCCGTCCATCTGTCTGTCCGTCTGTCACCAGGCTGTGTCTCGTGAACCGTGATAGTTAGACAGTTGAAATTTGCACAGATGATGTATTTCTGTTGCCGCTATAACAACAAATACAAAAAAAAAAACAAAATAAAATTAATATTTAAGGGGGCTCCCATACACCAAACGTGTTTTTTTTTCATTTTTTATAGATAATGGTACGGCACCCTTCGTGCGCGAGTCCGACTCGCACTTGGCCGGTTTTTAACATACAGCAGATAATATATATCCTCTTACAATTTGAAGTTATGATTACATCATTTTACAAGTATTAAAGTTGTAAAGGGCTAAACAACTGGTAATGACATTCATCGTACTTCAAACCAGATTTTTACAAAAGGGATACATTTTTCTGATATTAATAGAATACATGGCATAACACTCTATTTTAACAGGTTAAGGCATCGTCCTTTCGCTGTGTTTTTTTAATAGCATCTAAAATATTAACGTTAAAAAGAAACCGATAACTAAGTAGGTAGTCATCTTAAAGCGGCAATTACACTTCGTAGTTCACCGAATGTGGTCGCCAAATTCATTTTAAACTACGTAGGCCAACAAACGTCATTTTTACACTAGTCTGTCCGCCAATGTCAGTCTGTTGGCAGCTGTCGATCGCCGAATGCGGCCGACTAACGTGTTCTTTACACTTTTGCGGTCGCCACATGCAGCATGCGGCGAACGACGAAGTGTAATTGCCGCTTAATACTCATAATAATAAAGTTGCATCTTAATAAATTGATCACGCTAAGTAACCGGCCGCTAATCTCAGCAATGCCACACACAGTTGCGAGATAAGCCCTTATACCACTCACTTGTTTCAACAACAACATCATTCGTTACAACAGTCAGGGCACGTATCTGTATGCAATCCATTTTTATGATGTCGACCCCGCAGGGCCCAGATATTCATGCCGGGAATATCGTACGTTTGCTGTTGGCCATTTAGTACGCATGCAGTGAATACTGGTTGATTAATAGCCCCGGACTGTAGAAACAGAATTTGTTACGCTAACAGTAATTTGAAACCTTTTGAAGTACGCTGTGTACGTAATTGATAGCTTTTATTTTTTGTTGCTATTTACTTTCACTTAAATATTTGAAACAAACCTGTTTTCTGAGTGTATTTGATTATTTGCACGTCTCTAGGTCGATTGAAAGAGAACGAATCGAACTGGGAAAAATCTTAGTATAATTATAATGTTATGTATGTTATGGCACTCTATACCTCACAATGTAACACATTGCATTTGTACAGTCGACGTCAAATACATATCTACATTTTTCGCTGTATCTAGTATGGAATAAGTTACATAAGTGCAAACAAAATCTTTGACGTCGACTTAACCCGCACACAATTACATTGTTATAAATTCACCCATAAACATACATATGACTTGAAGGCAGGTACGTTTTTATAAAGACAATTGACTCCAGAAAGCATTTGCTAGGACTTTTTTTCGAACCGGCACACCGGATTGTCTATTGTTTTAAGTGCCCAGAAAAAGCACGTCGTTTTGTTCTTAGAGGTAAACTAAAACGAACACATGGCTCTTTAAAGTTTACTCTTACCTACTTCACTAACTGGATCGGTAGCGTCCTGTTACATCACTTACGTCTTAAGTCCGACTTCGCAACAAAGTACAATTCAATTGCTGAAGTTCACGGAACAACTGGACAAGTCTCCTTCAATTTAGAGTACCTCAAATTTTTAAGAGCGCTTACATCGTTTAAGGCCGCGTAATGCCTTCTCGTAACCCTTCTTTTTACTTTGCAATGTTTCGATTCGATGAAATCTAGAAAATTTTATTTACTTTAACGCGGACACATTCAAAATATGAACACAATTGTTACAATAATTATCTCCTAATTCAGACCGGAACGATTTACTCGGTAACAATTCAAAAGCAAAATCATTTTATTCGAAACGTTGGGTTTTACGAGGATAACCCACATCGTTAATGGCTAAACACGAGCAACCCTTTTCTCGAAATCTATAGAAATATATAAATTTAGAGGTCCTCCTGTTATATCAAAGCTTTTCCGCGTTCTCATCAAATGGTGAGTAGCGATTAGGGTATCCGGCAACCCTTCAAAACGAGCAGATCAGGTGCTCGAGACTCGAGACAAAGGCCCCAGCATGAAAACGGCGATCATATCGGTTTCCAACAAATTTTACGCCACTTTGATTTGACTTGTAATGGACGCCGCCGTTAAATCAACGACAAATTTAAATGAAACCAATTAATCTTAATAATTCCGCCGCGTCAGGGTCACGACACTTTTAAAAAGTTTGCATTATTCACTGGGCTTTGTTTATAAAACAATTCTTTATCCTCGATAACAACTTAATGAAAAGGAATTGGTATTCACGGGAAGGTGCGGGCGAATATCTAACTTCATTGAGAATGGCGCGATTAATATTCATCCGCCAGATCACCGTCTGCTCTTTTATTAGACTGTTTTCCACTCGGAGACACTTGAAACATTGTTAGAAAAGGGACATTTTAATATTCGGCACTGAATTAAAATTATGACCTAGACCAGATTAAAATGTCAAGAAGGTTCTTTGAATATCTTGCATCTACATTTTCGTTAACTGATTAGATTAAGTTAACATTATATTATAACAAATGTTTACATTTAGTGACTGAAAAACAGGATAGTACATTCTTCGAGCCACGTTTTCTTGACCGGTTTTAATAAAGATGTTATTGTGTACAAGTTATCTGTTTTCAGAAAGAGAAAGATTATTCAGAATAAGCACAAATAATTTAATTTTTAGCGTTATATTTCTGGCTATGGTAGACTTTATTTACTGAAAATACCCAGAATATTTTTCTTTCTTGACGTTAAATAGCCCGTACGAGGTTAGTAGCCTGATTTACAATTCGTAATAGGTATTAGAGAATTTCTCACCTGTCATGCATTTAACATGATTGTTTCACAGTTTACAGTGTTCACACTATTCAACCATCATAACTTGTTTTTGCGAAGGTTTGAAATATGAACGAACGACGTTTGGAAACGTAAAATTATATTTTTACTAGCTGTTGCCCGCGACTTCGTCCGCGTATAACATGTTATCGTCTAAATGTTTGATAAAGGAGAGAATTAAAAAAAAACATTGAAATTAATTTTCTACCTAGACTTTTAGAAAACAATCTAAAACCGAAGTTACAAATCTCTTACTTTCAAAATCTCTTGCTCTCTATACAAACTAAGAACCCTCTCTGAATCCTCATAGTAAACAGTCTGAAACCGTAGTTACAAATTTCTTACTTTAAAAATGTCTTGCTCTCTATACAAAGTTCGAACCCCCTTTTAACCTTCTTAGGCGATGAATTAAAAAAACGCTGAAATAAGTTTTCTAGTCTAAATAGGCTAAGATCGCAATTACAAATATCATACTTTAAAATTTTCTTGCTGTCCATACAAACTTTGAACGCTTTTCAGGGAAAAATTAAAAATAAAACACTCGGTTTTTTTATTGTAATAGGTATGTATTTTTTCTACAAACTATCTAGTCTCTAGCTAAAAAAAAGTGTTTCCCATACGAACCTTGCACCCCTTTTTAACCTTTTAAGGGGTGAAATTTTCCAAAACGCTGGCAGTATGTATTTTTTTTTGTATTTTAATAAGTAGGTACTTAATCTTTCTACAGAGTTTTAAGTTTCTACCTAAAAAAAAATTTCCTACACAAACATTGCACCTCTTTATCCCCCTCTTAGCGGGTGGAAATTTTCAAACCACTGAAAGTAATTAACCTATATATTTGTATTCTAATAAATAATCTTTCTACACAATTTCAAGTCTCAAGCTCAAAAAAAAGTTTTAAGCTTCTATCTCAAAAAGAAGTTTCGCTCATATAAACTTTGCAACCCTTTTTAACCCCCTAAGAGGCTGAATTTTCCAAAACGCTGGCAGTACTTTATTTGTATTCTAATAAGTAAGCTTTCTACAACGTATTGAGTCTCATGCTAAAATAATAAAGTTTCCCCCTTCCAAAATTTGCTCCCCTTGTTTACCCCCTTAGGGGCAGAATTTTCCTAAACGTTGAAAGTATTTTATTCGTATTCTAATTTCTAATAAGTAATATTTATACAAAATTTTAAGTTTCTAGTCCCTTTAGGGGTAGAATTTCCAAAAATCTCTTCTTATCCGTTGCCTACGTTGTATAAGGTAGTTCTGGTGTAAATTTCAACTCTCTAGCCCCAGTAGTTTCGGCTGTGCGTTGATGAGTGAGTGGGTGAGTCAGTCAGGGCATTTATATGTAGGTATAGATAGATAGAAGATGACGAAAATCCCATTCAAATATCTCAAAACCGTTTTAATGTCGCTTGTTAGAGTGAGAAAACGATCGGGGACTGTGACGTCAAGATCCTCGAGCGTCATAGTAAAAAACAATCGTTTCATTTGAAGGTGCGTTTTGTGAAAAAGGGACAGAACATAAAACTTTGGAACTTAGTGATTACCTATTTATATACCTAACCTCTTGCGTTGATTTTTTCTCTATTATCCTTTTTTCAAGAAAATACATTATGATTATTTTATTTAGTGTCTACCTACAGCCGGGTCCGCTGCACCAATGTTTTCCATGTTTTTAAACATCTAACATGTTTTCAGTCAGGTTCGGCAAACAAATAGGGTTTTGATTTGATTGGCAAAACATGTTTGACGTTTAAAAACCACGAAAACATGGCGCAGCGGATGCGGCTTACGGGGTGTAGTTTCGATTCCTGAGCTATAACCACGAACTTCGGAATTCGAAAATATTCGGGTATCTCTATCTCTATCTCTATCGCACTAACAACACTCGAGTGACAGGGATGCAGAGGGCTTACCGCGAACGGCATTCGAAGTTTTCCCTCTCTGTCGCACTCATGTACGAACTCGTAAGTATGACAGAGAGGGGAAACTTCGAATGCCTTTCGCGGTAGGCCCTCAGTTATACGAACTTCGAGTTTCGGTTTTCGTGGTAGCGCCGTAGGCACTTTGGCAGAATGCGCAAAGAACGCGTGCCATTGCCATTCAAAAAAAACAAATTCGTGTTAATTATATTGTTCAAATTTGTTAATACATTTTTGAAATTACGCCATAATGCGACATTTGCGCATATAAGTTCTCATATCACAATCGAATATTTTTTTATGGTTTAACTTTTGGCATGTGTATCGTAAAGGTCTATCGTAGACTGGATTTAAATTATTAATAAGTGAAAGGCAAAGCAATTCCGCCATTTTGACGAAAATTTGACGTTTCTTATAGATGACAGTTGGAGCAACGTTTGATTTCAATAAAAATAAATGAAAAAATAAATGAAGTCATATATTTCGGAAAATTAATTAATTGTCGCAGTCGGATAAAAACTATCCTAAGTTGCAGCTAGAATAATAATGTACCTATATAAAATGTTTCATATTTTTCCGTTCATGGGATGCTGAGAACATTCGTACCACACAAAGCTTAATTTTAAACTGGCTGATTCTTTTTTTAATTTAGAGATTTATTATAAGTGGAGATTAAATAAAGAAAAAGGAAAAAAAATTATCGAGGAAAATTATTTGTTATTTCTCCTCTTACGCATGTTTTTGCAAATGATGATTAAAATAGAAGATAAGCCTCTGAATTACACTCAGCGCGGATAATGCAGATCTAATCATCATCATATCAGCCGAAATACGTCCGCTGCTGGACATAGGCCTCCCCCAAAGAGTTCCAAAGTAACCGGTCCTGCGCCACCCGCATCCAGCGGACTCCCGCGACCTTTACCAGGTCATCAGTCCACCTTGTGGGAGGCAGATCTAATACAATCATATTTTCTTACAATAATCTATCTCATAAGTACATAACATCTCGTAAGTCAGAGTCGCGTGTTGGCATTAAATACAAACCAGGAAGTTAATCTGACCCGACACACTGCATACTAACATCATCATATCAGCCGAAAGACGTCCACTGCTGGACATAGGCCTCCCCCAAAAAGTGCCACAATGGCCGGTCCTGCGCCACCCGCATCCAGCGGACTCCCGCGACCTTTACCAGGTCATCAGTCCACCACAGCCGCGCCTTCCGGTACGTGGTCGCCACTCGAGAGCCTTTCCGCCCCAACGGCCATCGGTTCTACGTGCAATGCTACGGGCCCACTGCCACTTAAGTTTAGCAATTCGGAGGGATATATCGGTTACCTTGGTTCTGCTGCGGATAGCCTCATTTCATTCATACATTGCATGCGTGTCAGCGTATTGAAATCACGGAAATTCACGGATATACTAGGCCGGAACAGATATTAAATTGAAATGAGGTTTTATTTTCAAATTGAGACTCTTAAGCGCCTGTTAAATAACTCATTATCATCATAATATCAACCAAAAGACGTCCACTGCTGAACTTAGGCCTCCCTTCTAATGACCAGTCTGCCGTGCTCCGTCGGGTGGCCGTTGGGGCGAAAAGGTTCTCGAGTTGTGACCACGTACAGGATGACACAGCGTAGGCGTGAGTAGGGTAGACCCCCCCACTAAGTGGACTGATGGCGTGGTAAAGGTCGCGGGAGTCCGCTGGATGTCAAATAAATACCCTACATCCTACATGAAATTTTCGAACCGACAACTGTTTGAATCGTTTTGCCAGTAGCATATTATTATTTACTAACTGTTGCCCGCGACTTCGTCCGCGTGTAACATGTTATCGTCTAAATGTTTGTATATGGAATGAATTAAAAAAAACATTGAAATTAGTTTTGTACCTAGTCTTTTAGTAAACAGTCTAAAACCGAAGTTACAAATCCCTTACTTTAAAAATGTCTTGCTCTATATACAAACTTAGAACCCCCTTTGAACCCTCATAGTGAACAGTCTGAAACCGTAGTTACACTTACTCCTTTTAACCTTCTTAGGCGATGAATAAAAAAAAGCGCTGAAATAAGTTTTGTAGTATTTTAGCATGTTTGATTTGTCTAAAACCGAAGTTACAAATCCCTTACTTTAAAAAAGTCTTGCTCTCCATACAAATTTTGAACGCCCTTATAATCCCCGTTAGGGGATGAATTAAAAAAAAACGCTGAAATAATTTTGGTAACAGCCTAAGATCGAAGTTACAATTCTCATATCTTTAAAAGTTTCTTGCTCTCCATACAAACTTTGAACAGTATTAACGCTTTTCAGGGAAAAATAAAACACTAAGTTTTTTGTTATTGTAATAGGTAAGTATTTTTTCTGCAAACTATCAAGTCTCTTAGGATGAATTAAAAAAAACGCTGAAATAATTTTAGTAGTCTAAACAGCCTAAGATCAATGTTACAAATCTCATATCTTTAAAATTTGCTTGCTCTCCATACAAACGTTGAACCCCTATTAACCCCTTTTAACGCTTTTCAGGGAAAAATAAAAAAAAAACACTAAGTTTTTTGTTATTGTAATAGTAATAGTATTATTCTGCAAACTATCAAGTCTAAGTAAAAAAAAGTGTTTCCGATACGAACCTTGCACCCCTTTTTAACCCCTTAAGGGGTGGAATTTTCCAACACGCTAGCAGTACTTTTTTGGTATTTTAATAAGTACTTTATCTTTCTACAGAGTTTTAGGTTTCTACATAAACAAAAGTTTCCCCCTTACAAACATTGCACCTTTTTATCCCGCTCTTAGCGGGTGCAACTTTCCAAACCACTGAAAGTAATTTACCTATATTTGTATTCTAATAAATAATCTTTCTAAACAATTTCAAGTCGCTAGCTCAAAAAAAAGTACAAATTTTCACCCCTTTTTATCACCCTTAGGGGTGGAATTTTCCAAAACGCTGAAAGCACTTTATTTGTATTGTAATAAGTAATCTTTTAAAAAAGTTTTAAGTCGCTCGTACAATTTCTTCAATACAAGTAATATTTCCTCAATACAAACGTTGCACCCCCTTATACACCCCTTAGGGGTGGAATTTTCTTAAACGCTGAAAATATTTTATGTTTTTTTTATTATGTAATCTTCCTAAAAAGTTTTGAGATTATTGCTGAAAAAAATCCCCTTTACCAACATTGCATCCCTTTTTCAGCCCCAATTTTCCAAAACGCTAGAAATACTTTATTTGTATCGTAATAAGTAATCTTTCTAAAAACTTTTAAGCTTCTATCTCAAAAAGGAGATTCCCTCATACAAATTTTGCACCCCTTTTTAACCCTCTTAGGGGCAGAATTTTCGTGAACGTTGAAAGTACTTTATTTGTATTTTAATAAATAATCTTAATACAAAGTTTTAAGTCTTTAGCTCATAAAATAAACTTTCCCCAATACAATTTTTGCACCCCTATTTAACCCCTTTAGGGGTGGAATTTCCAAAAATACCTTCTTATCCGTTGCCTACGTTGTAAAAGGTGGTGGTACTGGTGTAAATTTCAACTCTCTAGCCCCAGTAGTTTCGGCTGTGCGTTGATGAGTGAGTGAGTGCGTCAGGACATAGGCATTTATATTTTTGTTTCCATAATATAGTTAATGAGTATACTTTTTGCTGTCAATCCGTACAGTTGTTTTTCCTGTAGGTATCTATTTCTTCACATGACTTATCTTTAATATAGATTACTCTTTCCGCTTGTCTTCCAAATAGGGGAGTAGACTCAACATTTATTATTACTTCAAAAGAAAGAAGTAACGAAAAACCCATTATAATATCTCAAAAAATTACGAAGCTAAATACAACCATTTTAATATCACTTGTTAGACTGAGAAAACGATCGCGGACCGTGACGTCACGATCCACGAGTGTCATAGTAATGGTCGCACCACACTTGGGGGTTCGTGTTCGCGTTGCGTCGTTGCCTCTCTTTCATTTGCCTTAGGAAGGAAAAAGATGCAACACGAATATTTGGGCATACACCCCCAAGTGTGGTGCGATAAAAAACAATCGTTTCATATATATTCATAGGTGCGCGTTTTGCGCAAAAAGGACAGAACATACCCCCTCTTAAAACTTTGGACACGTCTTATAACTTATTATATATATTACCTATATAACCTCTTGCGTTGTTTTTTTTCTCCATTTGACTTAATTTTAAGTCCTTTTTCGAGAAAATACAATATTATGATTATTTTATTTAGTGTCTACACCCAATGATGTAATATAAAAAATAGGTAGATATATTATGTTGTCTATACGAAATTCCGTGTTTAAAAATGGCCACCAAATTCTGACAGCATTCGTTTCCATTGACGACGCAAAAACAAAACTATGGCAAGCTGTGCGACTTGACCGAGTTTTAGTGTGCCACTTTTTGGACCGCTTATAACATATCTACGTATATTTTATATTACATCATTGTCTACACCCCAATTTTCGATCTATCCGACATCCGTATTTTCTTTTATACCACGAACTTCAGAATTCGAAAATATTCGGGTATCTCTATCTCTATCGCACTAACATTACTCGAGTGAGAGGAATGCAGATACACGAACTTCTAGTTTCGGTTTTCATGGTTTGGCTGAATGCGCAAAGAGCGCGCGCGCGTGCCATTCAAAAATAAATAAAGTTGTGTTACTTATATTGTTCGAATTTGTTGATACATACATACATACAATCACGCCTTTATCCCTAACACACACACACACATACACCATTACACATACATTATTTATTATACATTTATTGAAATTACGTTTTAATACGACATTTGCGCATATAAGTTCTCATATCAGAATCGATTAATTTCTTATGCTTTATTTCTTGGTATGTGTTACGTGAAGGTATATCGTAGACGGGATTTATAGTAGTTTATGTGACTGTACATAATGAAGGGCATTAAACACGAGTGTGGGTTTATGAAACGAGCCGAAGGCGAGTTACTTAATAACATCACACGAGTGTTTGAATGCCTAATTATGTACAGTTACATATACTACTTTATCTATCCACATATCATAAGCCTCCATGATGCATTCAGGAGCCGCATATTATGACCGGCATCGCGGCGTTGTTTTCTGGCAGCTGTCATAGTTTTTTTTTTAATTCAGAGACAAACTAGAGTCTGATCCAAATATAAATCGTTTGATATCTTACCTACGTGCGACATTTGTCAAACTTGTATGAAAATTGACAATTAATTTCGAACTAAACGTCATCTCGACTGATATTAGAATAGAGGTCAAATCAAATTTCTTTGTTTTTCAGAGATGTTCGAAATTTGAATGAAATAATGTTATCGACCTAATAAGCGATGTACATGTGCTAAGCAACACTGAATTTCCTAGTGACCACAGATTAGTACGAGCAAAATTCAAGCTTCCAACCAAGAAAAAAAGCAGAAAAAACTTCAAGTGCACACCAAAAATCCCTGAAACTGATGATGAAATAAAACACTACCTTAGCAACTTGGATACAAATATAGACTACGAAATGGAACCCAATGATGTTCAAAGCTACTACAACATGCTGGAAACAGCTTCAGAACAAGCCTCAAAACCGAAACTACAAACACAACAAAAAAGATCAAGATATTTAGCGACCATACCCAAGAACTAATAAGAAAACGAAAAGTACTAATTCTCACAAAACATAAGAATAGACAAACAAAAATTGAAATAGGCAAACTATTTAAAGAAGTTAGCAAGTCGATAATGAAAGACTACAAAAACCACAGGAAAAGTGTAATAAGCTATAACCTGAAAAAGTATAGAAGCACCAAAAGAGGACTAAAAGCCTTAACAATACATAAAACATGGATACAAAAATTAACAACAACTCAGCAGAAACCAAATCAAGGAAAGACGTCATAGATGCAGCCACGAATTTTTACAAAAACCTCTACAAAAAACAAAATAGAGACAAGGAAGAAGAACCATCTAACTATAACAACACTACTACTACTGCAGGTGAAGTCTATATAGAAGAAAGGGAAGTATATAACCAATTAAAACGACTGAAAAACGATAAAAGCCCAGGCCCTGATGGAATTACTAACGAAGCTCTTAAACTAGGAACTCCCGCACTTCTTAGCCCCCTCACAAAACTGTTTAATACTATACTGACTACTGGTGACATACCAATTCAGTGGGGAAACTCCGACATTACACTCATATACAAAAAAGGAGACCCTATGGACATAGGCAATTATAGACCAATTAGCCTCTTAGCGAGTGCCTACAAGCTCTTCACATCAATTATACTAAATAAAATAACACAGATAATTGACAACAACCAAACTACAGAACAAGCAGGCTTCCGAACAAGCTTTAGCACTATAGACCATATACACACGCTTGAACAAGTACTGGAAAAATATAAAGAGTTCAACAAGACACTATACCTAGCGTTCATTGACTACAGCAAAGCCTTCGACACCATTAGCCACAACTCAATCTGGGAAGCACTGGAATCCTTTAAAGTTCACCATAAATACACCGAGGTCCTGAAAAATATCTATAAAAACAGCACCAGCAGAGTGAGACTCGAGCAAAGAGGAGAAGAGATCAAAATAGAGAGAGGCGTGAGACAGGGGGATCCCCTCTCTCCCAAACTCTTTATAGCCGTGCTGGAGGGAGTATTCCGGAACCTTAACTGGGTAAAAACAGGAATAAAAGTAAATAATCGTTATTTGAGCCACTTACGATTCGCTGATGACATCGTGCTCTTTGCTGAGAACCAAAGCAACCTAGAAGGCATGATAAGTACACTGAACGAACATAGCTCTAAGATAGGACTGGAGATGAACATAAGCAAGACCAAAGTAATGACTAATAGCTACAAAAAACCCATAAACGTTAATGGCACAACAATAGACTATGTGGATAACTATATATACCTAGGGAAACAGGTGTCATTCTCAAAAACTAACAATGAAGAAGAGGTCACAAGGCGATCAAATATAACTTGGAAAAAGTACTGGTCCATGAAAGATATTGTTAAGGGAGACTACAACCTTTCATTAAAAAAAGTAGTGTGTGACACCTGTCTTCTACCATGCTTAACTTACGGCTCACAAACATGGGTCTACACAAACAAAGTAAGAGAAAAAATAAAATGCACACAAAGAGCTATGGAGAGAAGCATGATGAGACTGCGGAAAATAAATAAAATAAGGCATATAAAAATCAGGGAAAAAACGAAAATAACCGACGCTCTCACTTATGCCCTCAAACAAAAGTGGCAGTGGGCCGGCCACATCACACGAATGACAGATGGAAGATGGACTCAAGAAACCACCACGTGGCAAGGGCCATCCGGTAAACGAAATGTTGGCAGACCTTACAAGCGATGGGTTGATGATATCATCCAGACAGCTGGCAAACATTGGACAGAGATAGGAAGACAAAGAGAGGAGTGGAAGAGTTTGGAGGAGGCCTTCACCCAAAGAGGGATCCATATTCAGCAGATATAAAACTATTAAAAATATAACTTCAACTACAAATGTAATATGGAATATAAAGGCTTAATAATAATAATAATAATGTTATCGAAATCGATTTTATTATTTAGCAATAATAACATTTTCACAGATAAGCAATTTGTTCTAACTAAACAGTCTATTTTTATGGTGGTCATAATGTGCGGTTCTTGAAGGCATCATGGAGGGTGTATGCTATTTGGATAGATAAAAATATTAATAGGTGAAATTAAGGAAAATCAATTCCGCCATTTTGACGTTCATAAAGCTGACAGATGTGGCGGCAATTTCCCTCAAGAAAAAGAAATTAAATATTCAATGAGGACAAATGTTTCGAAAAATTTATTAATTGTCGCAGTCGGATAAAAACTATCCTAAGTCGCAGTCAGGATAATAATCTACCCATAAAAAGTGTTACATGTTCTTCCGTTCATGGGAAGCTGAGATCATTCGTAACAAAAAAAGTTTGAAATGTTACTGGCTGATTCTTTTTTTAATTTAGACATTTATTATAAGAAAAAGTTTTTTGACTGCGACACAAGACAAACGTAAACGTGAAATATGGCCAGCTCCAAACACCGTCTCGTCAACTTCATGCCGTTTCAACATTTATATGCAACGCATACGTTTCCTTCAATAAATTGACGTTTTCGTGAATTTCTTCGAAATGAGGGACGTTTTCCTTAGCGGTTTGAAGATGTGAAGAATATAAAGCCGTTTCATTAATTCGTTAGATTTAATTTCAGACCAAATAGTAACTCAGATGATGTTTACGAGTATGATAATACTTAAATTACTAATTTGAGGTCTCAGGGATATTTATTAAACTCGACCTGAGTATTTTTTTAGGGTTCCGTACCCAAAGGGTAAAACGGGACCCTATTACTAAGACGTGGAGTCCTTTAAGAGTTCCTAAGAAGAGGAAGTCCGTCCGTCTGTCACCAGGATGTATCTCATGAACCGTGATAATTAGACAGTTGAAATTTTCACAGATGATGTATTTCTGTTGCCGCTATAATAACAAATCAGTAACAAATACTAAAAAACAGAGTTTAAAATAAATATACGGAACCCTTCGTGGTGAGTCCGACTAGCACTTAACCAGTTTTTTTTAATAATATTTCGATAACAGTCATTTATACATTTTATAATTTTGTTTCTCCATTCATATATTATTTGTTCCAAGCGAATAAACTGTAGAAATTCCACAATCTGTCAAACAGAATTCTAATTAGTATTAAGATAAGCAAAATTGACGAGAGAGAAGTAATATAAAAAAGAGGTAGATATGTTGTCTATACGAAATTCCCTGTTTAAAAATGGCGAGGCACATCTGACAGCTGAGACACGTTTACTTTTCCATTGACGACGCGAAACTGAGGCAAGTTGGTGCAATTTACTCAATTTTAGAGGCCATTTGTGGAGCGCTTATAACCTTTCTAACTTTTTTTATATTACGTCATTGTACACAGTTAAAAGGCAGAGCAGCAAAGTATGTTAGTCAGTATTTATAACGATACTTCTGCAATAGTGAGTTTATAGATTAATAACTCTACTTAATTTAGAATACAACTAAGATTTTCAGCATATTTTATTTAGAGCATATTGCATAAATTATACTTAAATTAGTAGGTTTAAACTGAATATGTAAGAAAAACTCTTCAGGAATGCCAATCTAAGAACATAAAAAGTCCGCTCTACGTAAATAAACCGGTTAATGTGTATAATGTTTATTCCGAAACGTAAACCACGATTAAACCGTTTTATTGTTCACTCATGTATTTAATCTCTACCTATTTTTGCCAATATTATCAACTATACACACTTGTGTTTCTATAATTATTACAGGGTATGGTGGATGGCATGAACTTAGGTAGATATATGATAAAACTTCTGAAAAGGCAAGAAACGATGGCAAGCGCCTTGATGGAGGCACTTTGGTAGGTAGGGGAATATTGTATTTATTTAGTTCATTTCAGGGACTGATTTCGGTAACGGTTATACCAATATGAAACCGGCATTCCATTACGGTACCGTTATGTCGTAAAGGTTATGCGCACCGCGCGAACATAACGGCTCCGTAACCGTTTTGAAATAACGGTTAGCGGTATTAGTTTTAAATGATACCGAATCCTTTATAATACCGGTATTATAAAGGTTATAGAGAAAAGTAAGCGAGCTGGCACTCTACAGAGGAAGCATTGGCTACTAAGCATTTAAAGACAAAAAGACAAAACGGCAGTGCCTTTGCCGGCGGTTTGGCTACAACGCCAGGCCAAAGTCGATATATCGGTACCTTTAAAAAACGGGTACGGTACCGGAAAAATAAAGGTACCTTTATATTTCGATAGCGAAATATAAAGGTTCCGCTACCGAAACCGCTATTTGACAACCGATATGACGTCATACCGATAAAATAGAATACCGGTATTTTTCGGTTATGCAGTCCCTGGTTCATTTTATTTTGCTTGTATATTGAATTGAGAATATTTATTTCGTATCTTCAAGATTGATTAATAAAGCTACGTAAGGTATACAACGGAACAGGCCATTGACATTGTCTGCTTTTATCGGTAGGTTAACTACCTACCGATAAAAGCATATCGTGTTCGATACCCGTGTATACCAGGGCCAACGAAGGCAATTCACAATGCTCAGAGCATCTTTTTGGGAGGCAGAATCCGGTCATGCGTAAACGCGGGAGTTGGCGAGTTGGTAAAGGTTACTATTTTGCTAAGCAGCACGGCTATCACAAGACGGCCGCGTCATACTCTCGAGCTCTCTCGCACTATCCGTCTCTTTCTAAGTGGTCTAATAAGACAGAGACGGATAGTGCGAGAGAGCTCGAGAGTATGTCGCGGCCGTCTTGTGATATCCGTGCTGAGAAGATAAATAATTAAAAAAAAACGACACTGAAAACTCCTTCAAAACTCATACCCACTGACCCTTACAAGCAGGCATGTTAATGAAAATTCAAATTATCCCCACGCATCGGTTTTTCATAAAACTTCTTTAAAGTTGGGCTTTGCTTTTACGTCCCAGTTTCCTAAACAAATGTTGCTTTCATATTAAAATAATAAGAATATAATAATAATAAGAAATATTGTACTTTACTTATGAGAGTGCTGAAATATTTGTTAGATGATTGTTTGTGTTTGTGTTATAGTATTATTGGAAATACCTATAGTAATAGATATACGTAACTACTAACTATAGCAAATAGTGATATTGTAGAAAATGTACTTAAATATAATTTATCGCTTTATTCTGACTGGTTTTGTTTGTGAGATATATTAAACCTATCATATCAGATTCACTTAAATAAAACATATCAAACATGTATTACAAATCAAGCACTTGATGTATGTTTATACTACTTTGTTTATTTAATAAATGTCGACCTTTTAGTTTTACTTTTTTTTACATTTTGGTATCGTTGAATGAAAAGAACATTTTCAAGCAACATTGATGTCATATTGTCATATTGCTTTGTCTCAGTCGAAACACTCGCCGTTGAAAAGACGGTATGTACCCGAAGTGTTTTCGTCGTGCAAATTGAACGTTTAAAGGAAATTACCTTCGGCGAATATTACAATTTCTTATACAAACTGTGATTCTTTGGAGTCCAAGTAAATGGGTAATAAAATAAACTCAGGACATCATACACAAAGAATAAACAAGATGTCTACTAGGTACTACGCCGAGTAATGAGGTGCCAACTAATTTACGCATTTCCAAATTTCATCATCAAGCCAATTACGTGTAATAAGTATGAATTAAATGGAAACTCATCCTCGTCTAATATAACTACACAGATAGTTCCAACCTAGGTTAAAATTAGGTAATTTTTTGTAACACTGTCCTCTAATATTTATTGACTCTTTTAACACGCCAAAGTAATCTCGAAACAAAGCTGCGCCACTTCATAATACTTCAGAAACTCCGATGAAGTCTGATCTCGAACGAGTCTTCAAACAGTCTGTCATGACGTCAACAGCCTCTCGATCAGGACAAGTTTCCGTATGTCACGTCACATCCGCGATCGCGCAATTAATTTAGAAGGTCACCCCACCCGTCTCTGTTTGCCGACGACCCCTGTAATCGAGTTTGGAGCCCGCTTCGACGCTGTAAATCACTAAATTTAATTTCGAACGCCCACCGTTTGCATTTGAGGCCAGACTTGAATGCACTTCTATTTGACTGGATGTGTGCGTTGTATCGTAGTGTGACGATTTTGAAATTTGGTTGCAGACGGCAAGGAAATTATGCAGCTCAGAAATGTTTAAGCGATGTTTACACGTGTTTGGCAAATTTGTGTTTAGGTATACGAGCATAAATGGTGGGATAAATTTAAGCGACGCGACGTTCCGAATAATATTACAAATGCTGAAAACTTAATGAAACATTCAAAAAGTTTTGCATTGACATTTTACTTCCCTCGTACTGTCAACGAACAAACGAGCGATAATATAACAACATTGTTCATATTTTAAGCCAACGGGGTGCACTCAACTAGTGTCTTTCTTCGCTCGTACTACACCTATGCACATGCATAGGTACTGGAATGGTAAGTATTTCTTGCCTGAGTTGCATTAAAATAACTAGTTAGCTAGTCAAATTAAGCAAAGAAAAATAGTAAAATACCTAAGTAAGTACTTGGTGAAACTTAAATATTTTCATAGATCAGAAATTTCTTCATTTGATATTTCGTTGCTTTAGGCATTTTTCTCTACTGACATTTCAATTTCGTAATCTTGTTATTGTACCTAATATCATAAACCGGCAAGCCGAGGCTCAGTTTATAACGAGGGATCTAGATTTTGACGTCGTGAAAAGGGTCTCTGTCCAGAGAATACCCGATTACGCCAAATTTGCTTTTGGTCGCAGAAACTACTCAAGGGCATTAAAATTCTGGGCAACGGTGAACCTGTTCAATAGCTCTGACGTTTATTTTTTATCGTGAATATTTTATGAAGGGTATCCGAGATATTTCTGGTAAAGTAAGCAGCCTTTCGAAGTTTCGGTCCGCTACATTACCTGTAAATAATTGATTTAAATGTCATCCAATTAATTTCTCAAAGTTTTTTTTGTTATTTATTTATCGTATTGCTAATTATATTTCTCTTCTTCAAAGATTTACACTTTTCAAGTAATACGCTACCGTCTTTATTAGAACCATACAATCAGGAAAACAATGTTAGTATCGTATGACAAATTTATTTGTGACACATATTTCAATTATAAAACATCAACTTGAGACGATGAATATAAGATAATATCCATTCAAATTGTTTTATTTAATAAAGTTAAGCATTTGACAAAGTAATTATGTTTCACCTTGGGCAAAGCCTTAGTGAATATATCAGCTTCCAGTTCAGAAGAGGGCATATAATCTAGAATGATAAGTTTTCGTTCTACACATTCTCGTATGAAATGATGACAGACATCTATATGTTTGGTTCTTCTGAAGCATTCATTCTCCACCATTTTTAACGTACTCCTATTATCATTGTAAATAGTGAAAGTCGGTTGTTCCTTAAAGTTAAGTTCGCGCAAAAAATTACGAATAAATTTTGCTTCTTTAACGGCAGTACCTAATGCATAATATTCGGCTTCTGTGCTGGAACAGGCAACGTTTTGCTGTTTTTGGCTATGCCAGTTTACAATGCATTTTCCAAATTTGCTCACAAAACCCGAATATGAGTTTCTATCACTGGTATCCCCCGCCCAATCTGCGTCGGATGAAATAATGACTTCATTATTCCCTCTTTTGAAATTGAGTCCGTAGTCAGTTGTACCCGAAAGATACCGGAGGACGCGTTTAGCAGCGATCCAGTGTGACTCACTATAACAGGTGTTATACTGACTGAGCTTACTGCATGCAAACGCTATATCTGGGTGAGTGCAAACAGCGAGATACATCAAACTTCCTATTAGTTCCTGATATGGGAACCTTTGATCTAAGGTATCTGCTTTTGGCAGGTTAAAGTTGACTTCCAACGGCGTCGCTATGCTATGACAATCATTCATACCAAACCTAATTAAAATATTTTTCACGTATTCAGATTGGCATAACTTTAATGTTCCCTGCTCTCGGTTCCTCTCCACCTTCATGCCTAAGGCTAGTTTCACAGGTCCGAGTATTTTGATTTTGAAGTTGGAACTGAGCAATTTGTAGAGCGATTGCTTTTCACGTTCATTAGAACTATAATAACCTTATTTTAGTTGTGTGAAGCCATTGCTAACTAAAACCTTTTGAACATTTTCATTCCAGGCTCTGCTAGCCTGTTTGAGTCCATATAAGCTCTTCTTTAGTAAACATACTTTGTTCTGCCCCTCAATAGCAAAGTCATTGGGTTGCTCCATGTAGATGCGTTCATTGACGTCGCCATTAAGAAAAGCTGAGTTGACATCAACATGTTCAATGTCCATGTCATTTTCGACACCTATAGCAAAAAGTAAACGTAAGGTAGAATGTCTTACGACAGGTGCAAAGGTTTCTTCAAAGTCGATACCGTATCGTTGGGTAAAGCCCTTTGCAACTAAACGGGCTTTGAATTTTTCAAAGTTGCCACTTGGATCAACTTTTTCTTTGAAGACACATTTACATTTTATTACGTTAATATCTTTAGGACGATCTACAAGTTTCCAGACTCCATGTGAGATGAGCGAATTATATTCCTCCTGCATGGCCTCTAACTATTCTTTATTTTTCTCAGACTTTATAGCTTCATTGTACGTACGAGGTTCACTTCTGCCCATTAAGCCTACTTCAGTGAAATAGTTCATTTCATAATCGTTAAATCGTATAGGAGGACAGCGCATACGTACAGGTCTAGAATGTTCAGCTCCCTCTGAGTCAGACTCAAAGTTCAGAGGAACAGACTCTATGATTTTCGTATCATCAATATCATTCAATGATGAACCAGAAGCACCTTGTTCATCAAATGTTATCATTTCATGAATAACAGGTTCGCTAACATTGCATTCCTGAATTTCACAACCAATAGATAAAGCATCTGGTGTAGCATATTCGTCAACGTCAGATTCTATAATATTAGGTCTATAACCTTTGGTGTGATCACAATATCCTAACATTATGTAGGGTTTTGATTTAGGATAAAGCTTTGTACGCTGATATTGAGGAGTGAGGGCATATGCTGTACAACCAAAGACTCTTAGGTGACTGAGATTGATTTTAGAACCAGTCCACAGCTCCTCAGGAGTAGCTTTATTTAAAGCTGCGGTTGGACTATAACAAGCAGTGTCGACTGCTTCAGGCTAATACTTTTTTCCTAATTAAGCGTCTTGCAACATTGCTCTAGCTTTTTCCATTAAAGTTCTGTTGAGGCGTTCAGAGACGCCATTTTGTTGAGGGGTGTATAGAACAGTGGTTTCGTGAATGATACCGTATTGCTTTAAGTAATTCACAAAACTTTCGTTGCAATACTCTGTGCCGTTATCACTTCTAACACGCTTAATCTTTAGCTCAGTTTGATTTTCAACAACGTTTTTGAATTCAATAAACGTATTCAAAACAGTAGTTTGATCTTTGCGATCCAGAAAATAAATGTACGATTTTCGCGTAAAATCATCAGTAAAAGTGATGAAATAACGACTACCACTCCAACTATTAACAGACATAGGTCCACATATATCAGTATGGATTAAATCCAATTTAGTCACGCTTCTATGAGCTTGACCACGTGGAAAAGATTTGCTCTTTTGTCTTCCTTCAATGCAGGGAGGGCATGTATACAAGCTTCCATTTGAAAAATTAATACCGTGGGCTAAAGAATCGCGAAGGGTTAACATACCTTTAAAACTTAAGTGTCCTAGGCGACGATGCCATGCCATAGCTCCAATGAACTAGAATTGGATACAAAAGCTTTACCTTCGGTGAACTTCTTAACCTTTTGGTCGTTTAATATAGGTGAATAACAATCCTCTCTCCGATCAAGCCTGTATATACCGCCCACATTAGTAGCTTGCAGCTCACTGGAACCAGTAACGGACACATTATCCCTCCTGTAAACATAACATTTATTAATATCAAAAATTAAGACATAACCTTTTGCTGCTACTTTGCTTACGGACAATATATTCGCTGCTACGTTTGGCACATACAGAGCATCAGTAATGACTATAACATCACTATTGTGCAACGTCACATTGACATTGCCTACGCCTTCTCTATATATCGTATCACTATTGGCAGTAGTCATTTGGATCTTAACGCCAGGAGAATAATTATACAACCAATCCTTACGATTAGTTATATGACTAGTGCATCCCGAATCCAAAATCCAACTATATGCAGCATCTGGAGTCGAATCATTATTCGAAATCTTCTTTAAATTCTTCTTCAACTTAGGACATTTAGGCTTAATATGTCCTTTGGCATGACAGTTGTGACAGATGGGAACAAATTTGTTTTTTGCAATAAGAATCTTTTCAGATAGTTCCAAATTTGAACTTGATGACTGTTTTTTAAATTCACTTTGGTTGGATTAATTGGCATTTAACAAAATCAGATCCCAATTTTGCATTCGAGGCCTCCATTGCCATTATGAGAGGGTCAAATTCCGATGGCAAGCCAATTAACATTAAATCTGCCAACTCCTCGTCGTCAATATTGCAGCCAATGTCTGCCAGTTCCTGCGTTATGGAAATAATATTTCCAAGATAATGATCCATGCAATCATATTCTTCATACTTTATTTGCGCTAATTTTCTCTTTAAAGCTTTAAATTTTCTCTCATATGCAGATTTTAAATTTATCCAAGCATCAAAAGCTGTCTTCGCATTTTTGACGTGTGGGTAGCAAATGGGTTGTATATTCAAACAAATCTTTGCATAAGCTTTTTTGGGTTCCGTAGCCAAATGGCAAAAAACGGAACCCTTATAGATTCGTCATGTCCGTCCGTCTGTCTGTCTGTCCGTCCGTATGTCACAGCCACTTTTTTCCGAAACTATAGGAGCTATACTGTTGAAACTTGGTAAGTAGATGTATTCTGTGAACCGCATTAAGATTTTCACACAAAAATCTAAAAAAAAATTAAGTTTTAGGGGTCCCCATACTCAGAACAGAAACTCAAAAAATTTTTTTTCATCAAACCCATACGTGTGGGGTAAGGATAGGTCTTCTAAAATGATATGGAGGTTTCTAACATCATTTTTTTCTAAACTGAATAGTTTGCGCGAGAGACACTTCTAAAGTGTTAAAATGTGTGTGTCCCCCCTGTGTGTCCTTCTAAAATAAGAGAATGATAAAACTGAATAAAATATATGATGTACATTACCATGCAAACTACCAACGAAAATTGGTTTGAACGAGATTTATGAAGTAGTTTTTTTTTTAATACGTCATATATCGTAAAAAGCAATTTATGTAACGGACCCCTTCATGTGCGAGTCCGACTCGCACTTGGCCGCTTTTGATCTTTGGTGGGATTCATAAGCGCGTCACCAGACCCAATAGCAAATGCCCATAAGCCATGGTCTATTAATAACAACTTCATTTGAAATGTCCACGTCGCATAGTTATTTACTCCTTCTAATTTACCAATGGACATATTAGAACCGGTACTTACGATGAGATTATGTAGCGTAATATTTTCCGTTGAACCATTTTCAACCATTATGTAAAATTATATTTTACAATTTACTAAAATGTTAAATTTAATTGTAAATACAATAGCAAATACAAATGGCAATACAATCCACTGAATTTACGGCTATTTATTCGCCCATAACCAATATTAGAACCATAAAATCAGGAAAACAATGTTAAATACTATCGTATGACATATTTATTTGTGACACATATTTCAATTATAAAACATCAACTTGAAACGATGAAGTATCTACCTTATGCTAAGGAGGTTTTAACAGTCTTCGATGCTTATTTTTAAAGATCCCTTACAGGAACACGATCGCCTTTGTACTTTTACGTGCGTCCTGTCCTACTTATAATTTGGCTATCAAAAACAACTAAAAATTTAACTTGCTCCAATAAAACACTCACTAGACTAAGTAACTAACTATTCACGATGTTACACACTAATGTGTACCAGAGCTATGTTCTCTTTTACTTTAGATCTCAGGGTATCTAGTGGGAGCGAGTGCCCTAGCGGGTAATGTCTCTTAAATGACGTCGCGACTGGTTGCAGATAATGTGTTAAATTGATGTTAAAAATACTATGAAAGAGAGATAGGCGCCACGTGATTTGGTCTGTGACCTGCCAAACAATCACGAAAGCATTCAATATTGAAAGGAAAGTCAAGAAATGTTCATACAATTGTGTATTTTTCAAAATAAAATAACTTTACATATCCCTCCAGCTTGATAGGATAGTATATATCTCCTTAGAGTTATACTTAAATTCGACTAAAATTAAGTCCGGACCGAGATCCACCTTGACGAATCTTCATTTGAATTGCACATAAATTACAAGATGATGTCTACTGTAGATAGCCTTAAGGGCTAGAAGTGTGTGTGTGTGTGTGTGTGTGTGTGTGTGTGTGTGTATAATGAAAGGAACGTGTTCACTTTATTTAAAACGAAGCAATGGGCTCAGGAGCCCGGGTGCCACCCGTCGACAACCACATCCAACACTTTAGGTTGGGAACCCTGAGTGCAGCCGCGATGGTGCAATCGTGACGCCTGCTTCCCTGCTCCCCTCGTCTCCAATTTCAGCAGCCAACATGCCAGCACACAGCATCCAAGAAACAGAAGACGTAGACACAGAGCGACCGAGCGACAGAGCAACGGAGCGACAGAGCGACCGGCTTGTAGCTGTAAAAAAATACAAATCATTAGCCACCTTTTCTTAGACAATACGAACACACATGGCAAGCTTTGACATCGAAGCATCTATTTTTCTACAAGATTAGTCCTTACCCGGCGTCTCAGGAGACAGTTCAAGTAAACTGCAGTTGAAGCTAGAATTCGTCTGTCTTTAGGGCAGACAGCCTTTTAGTACATGTGACCCATACTGTAACAAAGACAATTCCACAATTTTAGTTACAAATGCAAAATATAACCTCACAAGACACTTCTGAGCCAAACCAACATTACATACCTGTTTTAAATAGGAAAGACGGCAACTCCGTATTAGATTAGGGTTGATTAGTTTAACGACACATGGTCGGGACGAGTTGACTCTCAGATCTCTACACGCAACGCCTTCACATTGTCGCAGCTAGTTTAAGAGTGACTTCAGTCAGTTCATGTCACTCTGAACTGCTAACTCCCTCCATTCGTTCAATGAACGGATGCGTTCACACTTGTGCAGAATTCTACTTAAATTTCAAACATTGGAAATTGAGTAAAACCCATCATTTTAAGGTAGTTGTATCCGTTTTTATCACACCCTTTTACTAATTTCCAAATTAAGTCAAGCGAGCCTAAAGAAACCTAAATCTCCTTACACTAAAATCGAACGCATCTCTAATGCACTTACCAACTGTTACCGCACAACTCCGACAGGTGGAGTCAATGCGTTCGACCGATTCCATTGTTGCATACTGATAAAATGCAGATGGCGCCATGAGTACGATACAATTCAGCTTACTTCATTAAATATCTGATTCATCATCATATCAGCCGAAAGACGTCCACTGCTGGACATAGGCCTCCCCCAAAGAGTTCCAAAGTGATCGGTCCTGCGCCACCCGCATCCAGCGGACTCCCGCGACCTTTACCAGGTCATCAGTCCACCTTGTGGGAGGCCTACCAACGCCGCGCCTTCCGGTACGTGGTCGCCACTCGAGAACCTTTCCGCCCCAACGGCCATCAGTCCTACGTGCAATGTGCCCCGCCCACTGCCACTTAAGTTTAGCGATTCGGAGGGCTATATCGGTTACCTTGGTTCTGCTGCGGATAGCCTCATTTCTGATGCGATCACGCAGAGAAACTCCCAACATAGCCCTCTCCATTGCCCTTTGGGTGACTTTGAGCCTTCTTATGAGGCCCATTGTAAGCGACCACGTTTCAGTGCCATATGTCATCACTGGCAACACACACTGGTCAAAAACTCTCGTCTTAAGACACTGCGGAATATTGGACGAAAAGATTCAGATTCAGATAGTTTATTTCTCAATTACTAATACATCATTTTCATACTTTAGAACAAAAACATGCACACAATATTGAGATCGTCAGTTATAATCCAGGTTCACAAATATACACTCAATAATTAGGAGGTTTAATGAAGTGTTGTCATATGTTTACATGGGTAAGTATAATACAATTCCAATAAGTATTTAGGTTTAAGAACATTCATCAACATCAGTCAGTAAAATTTAATAAATATATTTTCAGTGTATTCGTTACTTAAGTATTCCTTAATATTGTATACCGTTTTACTAAGGAGCAGCATTTTGACTTTGTGACGGAAGGTGTTGGTGTTAGTCTGTGCTTTAATAGCTTTAGGCAGCTTATTATATAATTTTTGAGCCATTATCTTGGGACACTTTCTTGCCATGTTTAGTCTACACTGATTTTGCTGTATATCATCCGGATATCTTGTTGGACGTTTACTGACGTCTCCCACACGGGCAAAATCACCAGGATGTTTTCTTATAGACATTACGATTTCTAGAATACAAGTCGACACTGATGTTAATATACCGTGATTTTTAAAATGTTCTCTGCAACTATCTCTATAATTTGTGTGAGCCAATATTCGTATGGCTCCGTTTTTGCATTTTAAGTACACGTTCGAAGTCAGTTGAGTTTCCCCATAGTACAATTCCATAAGATATGATTGAGTGTACATACGAGTAATAAGCCTCCTTTAGATGATCACTAGAGATGAGTGGTCTTAATTGTTTAAGCACATAGGCCCCTTTTGCTATTTTTTTACAGATCGAATCTATATGTGTTTTCCATGAGAAAGTAGGATCTAGATGGAAACCAAGTAGTATAACGTTCAGTGAACTTTGAATGACAGCGCCGTTTGACAAAATTATGTCTATTTTCTCTGAGTCTCTGAGTCGAGTATTGAATTTCATTATGTGCGTTTTTTCAGAATTTAATTTTAGTCCGTTGATTTTAAACCAGTTTTCCAGTGTAGAGAGAATTGTGCTTATTTTATTAATTAGTCCTTCATCAGATTCGTCACTTACAATAATTGTTGTGTCATCCGCGTATAAAATAATGTCACCATATGTCTTGTTTTGTTATGTCATTTAAAAATAAAGAGAATAGTATATTACCTAGAGATGACCCTTGTGGTACTCCTACAGTCACTAGTTGAGGATTGGATCTGTAGTGCCTTCCATTAACTATTATTTCTACTGTCTGTTCTCTATTTGAAAGAAAGGATTTGAGTAATTCAGCACTTTGGTTTCTTATGCCGTATGTTTGTAATTTGGCCAACAGCAGGGGATGGTTTACAGAATCAAAGGCCTTTGACAAATCTAAAAATATCCCAACAACTTTTTTTCGGTTTTCTAATGACTGTATCACACTCTCCATACACCTTTGAGTGGCTGCCGTGGTGGAGCGTCCAGGTCTGTAAGCGTATTGGGCGCTTGACAGGGCATCATTTTGTTCAAGGTGCCTTAAGATGTCGCTTGACATTATTGATTCAATTAGTTTTGATACCGTGGGGACGAGAGTTATGGGCCTGTAATTTCCCACGTCTGTTCTATCACCTTTACCCTTATAAATGGGAGTCAGACGGGTTCTCTTTAACGATTGAGGATAAGTATTTGACATTAGAATTTTATTTATGAGATATGCTAGATGCTCAGATAAAACACTCATCATGTCATATAACATTTTTCCCGAAATATCATATATATCTTTTGTATGCAATTTTGATATTTTGCTTCTTGCTAGTTTTTTCAGGTATTCCGAACTAATCATGGAGAATGAGAATGAGTTTCGTATTTCAGGGTAATTGAGAGTCAGTTGTTTTATAGCCATATCTATATCTGGCTTATGGTTTACCGCCAAATCATTCCCTATTTGTACAAGAAACTGGTTTACATAGTCTGGTATTTAAGTATAATGGATGGACTGTTTAGTATTCAAGTCTTTAAGGTTCCAGTTGCATTCTTGTACGGCATTATTTGTTTCCTCTTTTATTATTCTCCACATTTCTTTTTTAGAATTTTTTGATTGTGCAATACGTTCTTCGATATGCTTCCTTTTCGTGTCCATTAGTGATTTCTGTATACTTTTCTTCTTGTGCTTCAGACTATCTTCGATGTCGATTTGTGGGAACTGTCTACGAAAAATATGTAGATCATTAATGTCCTGTTGTAAATTAAGTATAGTTTTCGTAATCCATGGAATAATTCTCTTTCTTACTAGTTTTGAAGGCATGTGCAGGTCCATGTTGTGTGTGACTTTTTGCATAAATTTGTCAAATGTATCCAAGTCATACGAAGAAAATATTTGGTTCCAATCATATGACAGCATAGCTTCAAAGAAGCCTGTGATTGTCTGTTGTCGACTCTCAACATACACATATTTTGGCTTGAAAGTATTTATTTGCTAAATTTGCGCTAATTGGCCATCATGGTCAGATATACCTGCTGGCAATGGCTTGACGTTTATGGTTTCCAGTTTAATGTTTGTGAGAAGATGATGTAAAGATAGCGTCGAACGTAGCTTCCCGAACGCTGCCCAGCCGAGTCGGATTTGAGGATTGATCTCTTTCTCGAAGTTGGACCTACCTTTTTTTTTTTTTTTTTTTTTTTTTTACGGAGTGGAAATGCTCTTATGCATCCCCCAGCCTGGGGTAAGCTATGATGGGGGGTATGTGGGACTCTCACCCTCCAGCCAACTCTATTTGAAGAGAAGGAGGAGGGAGTCTACCCACTAAAACCACTCCGGCGTTTCCGTCCCTGCCATTAATGGGGGCGCAGTGGGATCGCGGGCATTCTACCACGACGCCCCCTGGCGGCTCCGCATAGATGCGAGCCCCCGCGCCAAAGGAGAGGAGGATCTGAAACGCATGTCGACCCTCCTTCCAGACATGTAAGGCCGTGCAATGTGGGTCCCCAACCCACTGACCCTACTGGGGAAGGACACGGTTTACGGCTGCAAACCGCGCGCGTCTTCTCCCTCTTCGTCTACGCCGTATTGGGGGCGCATCTGCTCTGTCCTCGCGCTCCCTCTCCGCCGCCTCCTTTTGCGAGATGATTATGTCGCAGAAGGAGGCCACCGCAGCCCAGGATCTCTCGCAGCTCAACATGGCCGCAACAACGCTGTGCAGCGAGAGGTCATCCATTCCAAGGACCGCAATCATTGTGCGGCGCGCCGCGTCCCAGTGGCTGCACTCCTCTAGGGTGTGTTGGGCCGTGTCGTCCTCAGCCCCACACTCGTGGCAAGCGGTGCTGGTCTCCCGCTTAATTCTGTACAGGTAATGACCAAAGCACCCATGTCCGGTCATTACCTGCGCCAACCTAAAACCCACCTTGCCGTGGGACCTCTCCAGCCATAGGTCGAACGACCCCAGCAGAGCCCCTATGGTGCGGACTCCATAGGGGGAGTCCTCGAGGTCGCTCTTCCATCTGTCCCTCATTCTTTTTTCGGCCTGTCGACGGGCAGCCCTCACCTCTTCGGGAGCGGGGAACTCTCCAGAGGCCCTGTTCCTCGACCGCTCTTTATGTGCCTCAGATAGCGCCTCTGCGTCAAGCTCCCACGGAGGAGTTCCCGCCAAGGCGCATGCCGCCGCCCATGCCACCGTCACGTAGGCCCTGCAAATTCTGATGGCCACCACTCTCTGTGGCTTTCTTAGCAGGGCTTAATTTCCCGCATTGAGCCGGTCCGCCCATATTGGGGCTCCGTAAAGGGCCATGCTGCGGGTGACGCCAGCATATAAGCGGCGACAGGCCGAGGATGGCCCACCCACGTTTGGAAGTAACCGGCCCAGGGCTGAAGCGGTGGCCGTAACTCGGGGAGCAAGTTGGCGGAAATGCTCTCCGAAATTCCACCTGCGGTCCAGGGTGATGCCCAAATACCTAATGTGGGCTTTCACCTGGACCTCTTCGCCACTCACCCTCAGTGTGCAGCCTGCTGGTGGTCGCCAGGTCCTCCCCCCGAAGATAATGGCATCCGTCTTCGGGAGGGACACCTTTAAGCCCAGCAACCTTATGCGGGTGACCATAAGGTCCACGGCTACCTCCGCCCTCCGCATGCACTCCCTCATTTCCACTCCCCGAACAGCCACCATGGTATCGTCTGCGTAGCAAATGATGGACATCCGGGGGAAGAGAACACCCCTTATTGCCCAATCGTACCCAAGGTTCCAGAGTAGAGGCCCTAATACGGACCCCTGGGGTACTCCGCAGGCCGTGGGCCACATCATCCTCTGTCCTCTTTTTTCCTCGTAGACCACCACCCTTTGCGTTAGGTAGTGCTCTACGATGCGCCGCAAGTAGGTTGGCACTCTGTGGTATCGGAGCGCCTCACCAATGACAGAGTATGGCAGAGTGCCCAATGCGTTGGCGATGTCCAAAGAAACCGCCACAACACCCTCACCTCTTCCTTTCGCATTTTCAGAAAACAATCTGAGGGCTCCCAGCGCGTCTATAGTTGATCGTCCAATCCTAAAGCCAAATTGGCGATCAGACACGTTGGGACCCATACTGTCTAGATGTTGGACGATCCGCAAAGCGATGACGCGTTCAAACATCTTCCCGACTTCGTCCAACAGAACGATTGCCCTCCATCCGGACGGGGAGTCCGCCGGACGGGTGTCCTTACGGAGAAGGCAGAGCCTCCCTTCCTTCCAGCACCCCGGAAACCGCCCCGCCTCAAGACAGTCATTAAAGAGGTCCTTGAGATGGCTCCCAAGGTGGCCCAGCGCCACCGGTAAGAGTTTGCCTGGTACACCGTCTGGTCCGGGGGCCTTTTTGCAGGCCCGCAGACGGTGTATTGCCCCCGTTAGCTCCCCATCCGTTATTGGCGTTACCTCCATTGCCTCATCTGTCTCTTGGGAATGCGCCGTCATTCTAGGAGGAACGAAATCATGGGCAGAGGGGAACAAACCTCGCACCACTCGAGACAGGATATCTGGTTCTAGGGAGTCCATTGTGGGGCTACGGCGCATTTTGTTGCGCACCACTCTATAAGGCCGTCCCCATGGATCCCTGTCCAGTGTGGCCAGGAACGCCTCGTGGGCAGTGTCCTTGGCTCTTGTTATTGCCAACGACAGGGCTTCCTTTGCCTCTTTCAAGGCGCTGTGCAGGAGCTCCTCCTCTTCCGCGGTATGCCTTCGCCGCCGGCATCGGGTGTACTCTCTCCGAGCTCCGTTACTGTCTCGTAGAAGCCAATGATCGAGATCGTGATTAAAATAGATAATAAATCATTGATGTTTCTCTAACAATATTGCTATCCAATTTCTATCAGAATTCTCTGTAGGTAATATTTACTTTCCCAGTTGTAGACTGATACAATGAGTTTAATTAATTCTTAATTTTTGCTAAGCATAAAGGTATAGCGATGACTTCAAAGCATATATATTTTTATATTCAAATACTATTATATTTACTAACAACGTGAACTAATAAACATATCATACAGTATATTAAAGTGACAGATAAGGACAAAATGATTCTAATTACATTTTAAATAAAAAAGGTTTGATGAATGTTTATGAATAAGGCCATAAGTTGACATTTACATAAACGTACACACGGGCGAAGGCTCAAAGCAGAAGTAAGTAAACCTGTTTGCTTTAGGTACATGCTTAAACACCTGAACCGATCATGACGAAAATTCGTATGAAGTTAGTTTGGGGCACAGTAATAGATACAAGTATTGTGTACTTCTACAGCTAGTTGACAAACAAAAACAAGGAAACTAGTCATCGTGGCGCCGTTGAAACCAGATGGCTTTGATCACTTCAGCTAGTGAATGAGCAGTTTGATTGGATGCGATGTTCTCTAAGCGTGCACGTAATCTCGTCACAAACAGGCATTGGCTCGTCACCCACTCAGAAATACCCAAATCTGCGTGCAATGATGCAAAACAGGAGGTTTATGTTTATCCTGTGGTCTATCCTGACTCGACGTATTGGTTTGATATCGGTGTGACAAGTTTTACCCGCGCTCGATTAATATCGTACTAATCGAACGAGCGAGCGAAGCGAACGAAGTTCTATGCTTCAGCCTGGGCTGAAAATGGTTCGTAATGTCCGTTCGTTGTCACGCTGTCTGTCTGTTCTCCTCTACAGGTTGCTCAACCGATTCTCGTGAAATTTTGTGAGCAGGATAAATATATATAGGATTTTTTTTGTTGAGTCACTTTTTCATTATTAAAAAGAAAAGCTCGCGAGTTCTACAGCTCACAGAGCCACTAGTGTAATATCCAATGATCGGCACGACCCGTGCAACACGGTGTCAATGACCTCAATCATTATGTTAATATGGATGTTCCCCGGGATTCCGGAATTCAAGTCGGTAAAGGAAGACAATTATTTTCTCATTTCAGTTAAGTATATATAACGTGGACAAGATTAATGATTTTTACAAAATAAAAAAAACATGAATTTCAAAATAGGTAAGTACATTTAATCATTAATCAAAAAGTACCTATAAACTCATACAATGCACTGTGCACTTAATATTTTACGTAAAATAAAAAAACAATGCATATAAATATTTTATTTAACTAAAAATTATACAATTTTTGAGTTTATTAAATATTCTGACTTCTATTTACAAATACATTTATTAACTCTCAATAGAGTTATTTTTGCGAACTATATCACGGGATTATAATCATGTCCATATTAATATTTCTTCTCGGAATCCCGCGATGTTGCACGGGTCGTGCCGTGCCAATCATTGGTAATATCTATACGTCGGGTCAATTATATCTCAAGAAGCCCACAAATCCATGTTAATAACATATATAGAAAGAAAGATACATTTATTCACTAACACACAGGACACACATATAAAACAAAAAAAAATAACGGTAAAAAAAAACATGTAACACTGGCTCAGCATTATGCTGAGGTGTCAGTCAGACACCTACAGCGCTGATTTTCAGCCAGCACCATGCAATAGCATCTAAACGACTTGGTGACCGCACTGTAAGTTTATTATGTGACTGAATAAATGAAATGAAATGAAGTATTCCGAGATTAGTCAATAGGTACAACTCTAACCGCAGCAAAAAAAATCATTCATGTTCGATCGAATCCGGCCTTAAATAATAAATAAATAAAAATAAAATAAAAATGGTTTATTTTCAGATTTCTTAGATCCATAGCATTACAAAACACAAAACAAAAACACAAAACACTTATACAACTATATAACTATATTAGTAAAATTATAGCCACATGCATTCATTTAATTTAATTTTTTTTTTTATGACGTGTAGGTCGGTGTATCGGCGGAGTATGTCCGAGTCCCACCTCTCTGCTATCATTTTCAGGATGCTATTTGAGACTTAGTTAAAGTCTAAGTCATCAGTATGTCGTCCACGTTAACTTAGTACCAGAAAAAATGCCCTAGTACTTACTTAAAACAATATATTATAAGATGGATGTAAGTAAACGATAAGCGCGCATTTTTAACTAAAATTGACGCAGGTTCTCTTACACGACAATGTGTAAGAGAATTGTAGCATACAAAAAATTGTATGTAAAATTACATTAGTACCTAGGTACATGTTCTTATTTACATAATTTTTAACAATCAATCTTGCCAGGCTAGCTGTATTAGGCCTTGTACAAGTCGTACATGCCCATGTTTGATTGTGAAGCCTTTAAGAGGCCGCAGTAAGCGCGGCCGAATCTCACCTTCCCATACAAACGGAGTTTCGTTCTCATTTTAAAACTACGTGTTGGATTGTAACGAAACTTTGCATATACAATGACATGAGGTATTTCTAGGTCTGTAATTAGTTTATAAGGCTCCAGTCTATAAAACAAACGCAATATAGCAAAAACAAGTTTCGTATGAAAAACTTAAATTTGCTGTATTTTTTTAACTATGGTATCTGAAGCTACATAAACCTGGATGGTACTTAACTTATTCTAAGTACAATATTTCAGAGCAAACTAGCCAGTCGTTTTAAAATGAGAGCGTACCTAACTACGTTTGTATGGAGAATCGAGCTTATTGCGGACTCTTAATTGAACCTTTTATTTTCAATAATTTCGTCTGCCGTTTTTTTTTAGATAAAATTACTCTCTAGTGAATTAATATAGTCAAATTAATATATCAAACCCATAAAATGGTTGTAGTTAGTGTTCCGCGGCAAATATCTGTCAATACCATGCTCTACAGATTTTATTAAAAGTAAGGAGTACAAAAATTACAAATTCAGTTATATATATAATAGTAGATATGACATGGCCTCCACTCAGCTTTATGTCAAGGTCTTCCGTGGATACCCAGCGGCAAACATAATATAAGAAATATTAAATACCTACACCTACCTACATAGTTTATGATCTAGACCTAGGCCTTTGTGAGCCACTACTGGCTCCCAATAAAAATATTATAATAATGGGAATATTAAGATAGACAGAAACCTCTTCGATCTTCTGTATTGATTTTTTATTATTAATAAATCATGGCACAATCAGTCAGAATAATGAGCTCTTGGAATTAATTTAATGTTGGACAGGAATTTTCGGAGCGGACTTTGTCAAAGTGCCGGTTAATTAAACAACGTTCAACAAAATTAGTTTGTTTCTATTAGACGCGCGACGGTCGGATTGTATGGTCCAAAATTTGGTTTTTGCTAAGAGCAAAAGTAAACTTTTACATTAATTAATTTTGTATTGTTTTAAAGCTTTTACAGAGTGAAAGCTTTACTTATTGATATAAATCTCCTCTGGCATGTGTCATAGAGCTGCTACCGCGAACGCCCGAAGATGATAGTTCGCATATATAACGACCTCTTCAGACTAGTTGGTACTGTTGGTAGTGACCCCCCCTTCGAATCACGGTAGCATTTATTTGTGTGAGCACGAATATTTGTTCCCGAGTCATTAATGCTTTCTATGTATTAAGTATTTATTTATCTATATAAGTATGTATATCATCGTCTAGTACCCATATATACAAGCTTAGTTAGGGACAAGTTGATTTGTGTAAGATTGTCCGAAAATATTTATTTCTTGTATTTATATTTTTTTAATACAGTTGCTCAAAAAGTGGTACTTTATGTAGCTGCAAATCGTGCGCAAAGTTGTATTTTGCGCACTAGTGCTTTTTACTTTTCCACGTGTATCGAATGACGTTTTTTAATACAGTTGCGAAAAAATAAGAAAAACAACAAGTAAGGAATTTGAAACTTTTATATTATTAATTCTGTAACATCATTGTAATACAGTTGAAAAATAATGAAGTTGTTCAAAAAAATTTTTTTTGAATACTGTTCTTACTTTGTTTTTCTTATTTTTTCGCAACTGTAATAAAAAACGTCGTTCGATACACGTGCGGAAATGTCATTCTTCACTCGTCCCAAGTCTTACCACTCGCCTACGGCTCGTGGCAAGATATCTCGGCACTCGTGGAATAATGACATACTTTCCGCACTAGCATCGAAATGTAATATAAATAAATATAAATAAAAAATATCTCTATCACTCTAATTAGGCAGATACGATAGAGGTTTATATATGTAAATCTAGTGGGGTTACGAAATTCCGAAACTTGAATACGTAGGTAGCATGGAAATTTTCGACAAAAAAATGCGTACCTAAGGGCCCAGGAGCAGCCGTGGAGTTCATTTGCCCCACGTGCTACTCCATACATAACCTATAGGTACTGTGTACCTACTTTATGACAAAATAAGAAAATAAAAAGAAACTAAAAAATTACTGATTTCTTTATAATTTAAATTTTGCATGATTTAGGACATCTTATAGGTATAGTCTATTCGGAAGTGTAAGAGTAAACTCTGTCAAACGAACGCAACCAAAAATCGACTTTATGCTCTGACTATAAAGTAGTTTTTTTCTTGCGTTTTTATGGCACGATTTACTCTTTCAATTTCGGACGTACCTACTATACATAATAAATTTTAATATTATTACCAGAATGTCGCGATGACTTTACCTTAAGTAATCTAAAAAAAATACTCGTTTCATTAGTATTCGCCGGAAAGTGCAAAAAACGATGCATCTTTTTAAATAGCAACACATACCTGCTTGATCTTAACAAATGACGGCGTAACAAAAACTTCATCAGCGCGGTACAAGGTTCAAAAGGAGCGGTACAACGCGCGCATCCAGGCAGCAAATTAAACAGCTTGCACCAACTTGTTAATCGTCTGGACTGCTGCCAGAGCACAATTTGGAAGATATTGCTGACGAGGCCGCAACTTCTGCCAGGAGTTCCATAATTGAATAACTCTTACGGGTCATTCTACCGTTCGATGTAGGTACAAAGAGGATAGGTAAAAAATGTATTCAACGAATTTGTAAAGATCTATTGCCACTTCTTTTTATTTATAACTTACATTTGTTTTCTAATGTTCATTTTCTCGCACCCTGTATGTTCTTTACAAAATCTGTACACGCCAATCTTCATTAATTTGAAATCGAAGGAAGGTCTCCTAAGACCATTTTCGCCTAGCAACATGGGATCTGGTAGCTGCCCTCACTGACCCAAAATCTATTTCCACCCCTGTAAGTCTAACATTAATATTTATTTCTTATATGACTTTCTTCTTCCAGGTAAAATACGTTTTTACAACAACTATTAAGCATAATATCGAGCGATTATATGTGGATTAATTAATTGTAGCTTGATTAATTGCTTACATGCTTACATGAAGAGATAAATTTAAGTAAAACGATTTTACAATATTAAGTACCGTCTCGTCATAATTTTGCCAATGTCTTCTAAAAATCACTGTTCAAGTTGGCAACTCCAAAAGATTATAGATTAAAATATCCTTAATTACATTACCTCACTCGCTCGCTTACTCGCTTTTCTAATTTCTGTCTACCTACCAGAGCTTGGGAATACAGCATTCTCCATTTGGGTGGGAATACCAATCCTGTTAGTTTTGTACTTAGTAGTTGTAGTTTTTATGCAACCCTAAATAACCAGAAATAATCTAATGACCACAAACACCAAACTTCGTATTTATAAAACCGTAATAAGACCAATTTCGATGTACGGATGCGAAGCCTGGACACTAACACAAAAAGAAGAGCATGCACTGCTAGCGGCGGAACGGAAAATCTACCGCAAAATTCTGGGACCCACCGTGGAGAAGATGGCACTTGGAGATTACGCAAGAATCTAAAAGTAGGAGATCTAGTGTCCGAGCCGAATATCATAAGAGAAACGAAATCCTCAAGACTCCGATGGCTTGGGCACGTGGTCCGCATGGGTGACGATCGTGCAGTCCGGAGAGCGTACTCGGCACGACCAACTGGTCGAAGACCTGTTGGACGCCCTAGGTACCGGTGGGGTGACGAAATCCAAAAAGACCTGGGCTGTAATTCGCTACGCGTTAATGCGGCTCAGCCCGCCGGTCACCCGTTACGAAACTAGTTCTCTAACTACGCTTAATTACTACGCATTACGGTGTCAAGGTATAATTGTGGGTGAACGTTGAGGTGAGCTTAAAACAAGTTACATCAGAATAGGGGGGCTGAACGAACTCCGGGCCGTCGATTGGACTGAAACGGCATTGGCCAGGGAAGCCTGGCGGTCTTTATTATCGGAGGCCAAGATCCACTTTGGGTCATTGCGCCACAGCAGTAAGTAACTAAGTAAGTACAATTATTAACAAACCGCGATAAGAATAGGATTCTAGGTGATAGTATATTGCCATAATCTCCACTTATAATAAATCTCTAAATTAAAAAAAGAATCAGCCAGTTTGAAACTAAGCTTTGCGCGGTTCGAATGTTCTCAGCATCCCATGAACGGAAAAATATGAAACATTTTATATAGGTACATTATTATTCTAGCTGCAACTTAGGATAGTTTTTATCCGACTGCGACAGTTAATTAATTTTCCGAAATATACGACTTCATTTAATTTTTCATTTATTTTTATTGAAATCAAACGCTGCTCCAACTGTCAGCTATAAGGACCGTCAAATTTTCGTCAAAATGGCGGAATTGCTTTGCCTTTCACTTATTAATAATTTAAATCCCGTCTACGATAGACCTTTACGAAACAAATGCTAAAATATAAACCATAAAAAAATATTCGATTCTGATATGAGAACTTATATGCGCAAATGTCGTTTTATGTCGTAATTTCAATAAATGAAATCAACAAATTTGAACAATATAATTAACACGAATTTGTTTTTTTTGAATGACAATGGCACGCGCTCGGCGCATTCAGCCAAAGTACCTGCGGCGCTACCACGAAAACCGATACTCAATGTTCATATATTTGCATCCCTGTCACTCGAGTATGGTTAGTGCGATAGAGATAGAGATACCCGAATATTTTCGAATTCCGAAGTTCGTGGTTATAGCTCAGGAATCGAAAATATGGTAAATAATCATAATGTATTTTCTCGAAAAAGAATTTAAAATAAATATAGTCAAATGGAGAAAAAATCAAAGCAAGAGGTTATATAGGTAATGATTAAGTTATAAGAGTCCAAAGTTTTAAGAGGGGGTATGTTCTGTCCCTTTTCCGCAAAACGCACCTTCATATGAAACGATTGTTTTTTACTATGACGCTCGAGTATATTGACGTCACAGTGCCTCATCGTTTTCTCACTCTAACAAGCGACATTAAAACAGATGTAGCTTCATAATTTTTTGAGATATTTGAATGGGAGTCTCATTATCTTCTATCTATTTATACATAATAAATGCCTATGTCCTGACTGACTTATTCACTCACTCACTCACTCACTCACTCATCAAGGCACAGCCGAAACTACTAATCTTAGAGAGTTGATTTTTGCACAGTATGTTGCTTTTATAACGTGGGCTAGGGATAAAAAGGGATTTTTGAAAATTCTACCCCTAAGGGGGTAAAATGGGGGTGCAAAGTTTGTATGGGAGAACCTTTTTATTTGAGCTATAGACTTAAACTTTGTAGAAAAATTAGTTATTAGAATACAAATGAAATACTTTCAGCGTTTTGGAAAATTCCACCCCTACGGGGGTAAAATAGGGGTGCAAGGTTTGTATGGGGGAAACATTTTTTTTTTAAATAGAGACTTAAAACTTTGTAGAAAGATCAGTCATTAGAATACAAATAAAGAACTTTCAGGGTTTTAGAAAATTCTACCCCTAAAGGGGTAAAATAGAGTGCAAAGTTTGTATGGGAAAAACTACTTTTTTTAAAATAGAGACTTAAAACTTTGTAGAGAAATTATTCATTAGAATACAAATAAAGTACCTAGATTCAGTGTTTTAAAAAAATCTACCCCTAAGGGGGTAAAATAGGGGTGCAAATTTTGTATGGGGGAAACAATATTTTTTTTAAATAGAGACTTAAAACTTTGTAGAAAGATTAGTCATCAGAATACAAATTAAGAACTTTCAGCGTTTTAGAAAATTCTACCCCTAAAAATAGGGGGCTAAAATAGGGGTGCAAAGTTTGTATGTGGGAAACTATTTTTTTTAGCTAGAGTCCTAAAACTTTGTAGAAAGATTATTTAAATACAAAGAAAGTACTTTCAGCGTTTTGGAAAATTTCACCCCTAAGGGGGTAAAATAGGGTGCAAAGTTTGTATGGGAAAAACATATTTTTTTTTAATAGAGACTTAAAATTTTGACGAAAAATTACTTATTAGAACATGAAAAATACTACATTCGGCGTTTTACAAAAATCATTCCCTAAGGGGGTTAAAAAGGGTGCAAGGTTTGTATGGGGAACACTTTTTCAGAGCTAGACACTTAAAACTTTGTAGAAAGATTACTTATAAAAATAAAAAAAAAAAAACCTTCAGCGTTTTGAAAAAATCTATCCCTAAGGGGGATAAAAAGGGGTGCAAAGTTTTTATCAGGGAAAGTTTATGTTTTTGAGTTAGAGACTTGAAACTTTGTAGAAAGATTACTTATTAAAATACAAAAAAAGAACACAAATCGTTTTAGAAAATTCCACCCCTAATAGGGTTAAAAAGGAGAGCAAGCTTTGCATGGGCAACACTTTTTTTTGAGTTAGACTTAAAACTTTGCAAAAAGATTACTTATTAGAATACTAAAAAAGCACTTTCAGCGTTTTAGAAAACTCCATCCCTAAGGGGATCCTTAAGATCCTTTAGAAGGGTAGCCAGTGTTGTGTGGGAAAAACTTTTTTTTTTACTAGACTTAAAACTATTCAAAATGTTACTTATTAAAATTAATAATAAAGTATTTTCAGAGTTTTAGAAAATTCCACCCCTAAGAAAGCTTTGTATGGGCAACACTTTTTTTGAGCTAGAGACTTAAAAGTTTACGAAAAAAGTTCTTTCAGCGATTAGAAAAATTCAACCTCTAAGGGGGTTTAAAAGGGGGTTCAAATTTTAAATGGCGAGCAATAAAATTTTAAAGTGTGAGTAAGAGATTTTTAACTTCGGTCTTATTCTGTACGTTAAAAGACTACAAAACTGATTTCAGAGTTTTTCCAAATTCATCCCCTAAGAGTGTTAAAATTGGTTCAAAGTTTGAGTATTTCAAGGCATTTTTAAAGTATGAGATTTTTAACTTTGGTTTTAGACTGTTTGTTCACAAACTAGAAAATGAACATCAACTTTTTTTTTAATTATCCCCTAAAAGAGGGTTCAAATTTTGTATTGAGAGAAATCATTTTCTAAGACGATAAAAAGTTCTACGCGAACGAAGTCGCGGGCAACAGCTAGTTATAAATATACGTCAAAGTTTATATGAACCGACAGCTACTCCAATCCCATTCTAATCGCGGTTAGGTAATAACCATTGCTGCTAGAAGAAAATATACTTAACCTACAATTTAACATGTAGGTACTTCTACTATTGGAGGTCGTTGTTGTTCTACGTCCGTAGGAATAGCCCTAGAAACCCTACACGTGACCTCCGTGGTGCTAAAAGAACAACAAACTCGGCAGCTGCACTGTTCCTTCTGAACCTCGCAGCGCAGACTGGAACTCCATCAGGGACATCGATACGAATACATATATGTACCAGTGTGTAACCGCCATACGATAAATAAATCTACTATTACCATTAGTACCAATTAAATATTTGAACACTCCACTCCATAAGTTGTCGATACCTCCCTAGGCCAGTATGTAGAGGTTCAAAGCACCCCGGGGTACGTTGCAAGTGGTGGTGTAGAAGATTTTTTTTTAAATATTGTTGACATCGATACAACCGATCAAATATCAAAAATGGTTACACGAGATATCTTGGGACAACTTTTGGCAGCCACAAATCCTCGAAATTTTGTGACTTTTTTTGGTTTCTCACTCGTAGCTTCTATACGGTGCATCCTAGCGAAAAGTTACACACAAGAAAATTAAAGAACATGAAATTATGCGTCTAATGAGTACCAATACATACTAATTCGGTTCAGCGACATAGTAGAAAACCATGGTCGAAAATTAGGCTTTCCTCGACTTTGTTAGTAATTTCAAGATAGTGGTTTTTAGGCTTCTGCGTTTCAATTTTGAATTTAACTATATGTTTTAGCTCCTCAATTGTAGGAATTTACAGAATCGACAGTCATTTCAGCATTAGTATCACCATAACTGGTAATCGAAGAGCTGGCAGTTTTCTCGTGCAACGCATCAGCATTGCAGTTCAACGAAGAAATACTGCCAGCATACTCTAAATTTTATTCAAATACACCTTATAGTTTTCGAGTAAAATGCCTGTGACATACGGATTGACGGGCAGTCATGACGAAACTATAAGGGTTCCGTTTTTGCCATTTTAGCTACGGAACCCTAAAAAGGCCCTCTAGGCAGTGTACCGAGTATGCGGGCGGTATTTCCTCACTGAACTGCAATGCTGATGCGTTGCACGAGAAAACTGACAGCTCTTCGATTACCAGTTATGATGATACTAATGCTGAAATTACTGTCGATTCTGTAAATTCCTACATTTGAGGAGCTAAAACCTATAGTTAAATTAAAAATTGAAACGCAGAAGCTTAAAAACGACTATCTTGAAATAACTTACAAACTTGAGGAAAGCCTCGTTTTCGACCATGGTTTTCTACTATGTCGCTGAACTGAATTAATATGTATTGGTACTTATTAGACGCATAATTTCATGTTCTTTAATTCCCTAGTGTGTAACTTTTCGCTAGGATGCACCGTATAGAAGCTACGAGTGAGAAACCAAAAAAAGTCCCAGATTTGTGGCTGCCAAAAGTTGTCCCAAGATATCTCGTGTAACCATGTTTGATATTTGCTCGGTTGTATCGATGTAAACAATATAAAAAACAAAATCTTCTACACCACCTTGTGCAACAAAGATATACTCTACGGACTGGCCTACCCGGATTAGTCAGTAACTAGCCTAAATACATAATATCTGAATTGATAGGATACTATAATCCTGTTCAGCTCCAACTATAATTATATACATACACATAATATAATTGTAGTATTTACATAATCATGCAAAGGATTAATGTAATTACTCTCAAGCTTACTAATCTCGTATCAACCCAGTAATAGATACGAATATATTATTGTAGAGAGATCCCTTGAACATCAAATTCGTAATTCAGTGAGAATAAAATTAACTTCAACGAAGGGTAAAATCTCCCTATGTACCTATTAAGTACTTTCTTGATTGATGTTCATTTTGGAACTAATTCACAGGAATTTGAGCCGCATTCAATAACGGTTTTCAACCACCAAAAACAAAGCAAAGCAGAATGCTTCAAATATAAAGTAAATATGACTGGTTCTAAACATTCGACAGATTCATATCAACTTGTTACAACATTCACCTTAACTTTTTTCGAGAATTCAATTCAAATATTCAAGCCCCCGAGTTATCTCCACTTATAATAAATCTCTAAATTAAAAAAAGAATCAGCCAGTTTGAAACTAAGCTTTGCGCGGTTCGAATGTTCTCAGCATCCCATGAACGGAAAAATATGAAACATTTTATATAGGTACATTATTATTCTAGCTGCAACTTAGGATAGTTTTTATCCGACTGCGACAGTTAATTAATTTTCCGAAATATACGACTTCATTTAATTTTTCATTTATTTTTATTGAAATCAAACGCTGCTCCCTGCTCCAACTGTCAGCTATAAGAACCGTCAAAATGGCGGAATTGCTTTGCCTTTCACTTATTAATAATTTAAATCCCGTCTACGATAGACCTTTACGAGACAAATGCTAAAATATAAACCATAAAAAAATATTCGATTCTGATATGAGAACTTATATGCGCAAATGTCGTTTTATGTCGTAATTTTAATAAATGAAATCAACAAATTTGAACAATATAATTAACACGAATTTGTTTTTTTTGAATGACAATGGCACGCGCTCGGCGCATTCAGCCAAAGTACCTGCGGCGCTACCACGAAAACCGATACTCAATGTTCATATATTTGCATCCCTGTCACTCGAGTATGGTTAGTGCGATAGAGATAGAGATACCCGAATATTTTCGAATTCCGAAGTTCGTGGTTATAGCTCAGGAATCGAAAATATGGTAAATAATCATAATGTATTTTCTCGAAAAAGAATTTAAAATAAATATAGTCAAATGGAGAAAAAAACAAAGCAAGAGGTTATATAGGTAATGATTAAGTTATAAGAGTCCAAAGTTTTAAGAGGGGGTATGTTCTGTCCCTTTTCCGCAAAACGCACCTTCATATGAAACGATTGTTTTTTACTATGACGCTCGAGTATATTGACGTCACAGTCCCTCATCGTTTTCTCACTCTAACAAGCGACATTAAAACGGATGTAGCTTCATAATTTTTTGAGATATTTGAATGGGAGTTTCATTATCTTCTATCTATTTATACATAATAAATGCCTATGTCCTGACTGACTTATTCACTCAATCACTCACTCACTCACTCATCAACGCACAGCCGAAACTACTAATCTTTTATAACGTGGGCTAGGGATAAAAAGGGATTTTTGAAAATTCTACCCCTAAGGGGGTAAAATGGGGGTGCAAAGTTTGTATGGGAGAACCTTTTTTTTTTGAGCTATAGACTTAAACTTTGTAGAAAAATTAGTTATTAGAATACAAATAAAACACTTTCAGCGTTTTGGAAAATTCCACCCCTAAGGGGGTAAAATAGGGGTGCAAATTTTGTATGGGGGAAACAATATTTTTTTTAAATAGAGACTTAAAACTTTGTAGAAAGATTAGTCATCAGAATACAAATTAAGTACTTTCAGCGTTTTAGAAAATTCTACCCCTAAAAATAGGGGGCTAAAATAGGGGTGCAAAGTTTGTATGTGGGAAACTATTTTTTTTAGCTAGAGTCCTAAAACTTTGTAGAAAGATTATTTAAATACAAAGAAAGTACTTTCAGCGTTTTGGAAAATTTCACCCCTAAGGGGGTAAAATAGGGTGCAAAGTTTGTATGGGAAAAACATATTTTTTTTTAATAGAGACTTAAAATTTTGACGAAAAATTACTTATTAGAAAATGAAAAATACTACATTTGGCGTTTTACAAAAATCATTCCCTAAGGGGGTTAAAAAAGGGTGCAAGGTTTGTATGGAGAACACTTTTTCTGAGCTAGACACTTAAAACTTTGTAGAAAGATTACTTATAAAAATACAAAAAAAAAGACTCAGCGTTTTGAAAAAATCTATCCCTAAGGGGGATAAAAAGGGGTGCAAAGTTTTTATCAGGGAAAGTTTATGTTTTTGAGTTAGAGACTTGAAACTTTGTAGTAAGATTACTTATTAAAATACAAAAAAAGAACACAAATCGTTTTAGAAAATTCCACCCCTAATAGGGTTAAAAAGGAGAGCAAGCTTTGCATGGGCAACACTTTTTTTTGAGTTAGACTTAAAACTTTGCAAAAAGATTACTTATTAGAATACTAAAAAAGAACTTTCAGCGTTTTAGAAAACTCCATCCCTAAGGGGATCCTTAAGATCCTTAAGAAGGGTAGCCAGTGTTGTGTGGGAAAAACTTTTTTTTTACTAGACTTAAAACTATTCAAAATGTTACTTATTAAAATTAATAATAAAGTACTTTCAGAGTTTTAGAAAATTCCACCCCTAAGGGGGTTAAGAAAGCTTTGTATGGGCAACAGTTTTTTTGAACTAGAGACTTAAAAGTTTACGAAAAAAGTTCTTTCAGCGATTAGAAAAATTCAACCTCTAAGGGGGTTTAAAAGGGGGTTCAAATTTTAAATGGCGAGCAATACAATTTTTAAGTGTGAGTAAGAGATTTTTAACTTCGGTCTTATTCTGTACGTTAAAAGACTACAAAACTGATTTCAGAGTTTTTCCAAATTCATCCCCTAAGAGTGTTAAAATTGGTTCAAAGCTTGAGTATTTCAAGGCATTTTTAAAGTATGAGATTTTTAACTTTGGTTTTAGACTGTTTGTTCACAAACTAGAAAATGAACATCAACTTTTTTTTTAATTATCCCCTAAAAGAGGGTTCAAATTTTGTATTGAGAGAAATCATTTTCTAAGACGATAAAAAGTTCTACGCGGACGAAGTCGCGGGCAACAGCTAGTACATATATAAGTCCGCGGGAATGTATGAAGGGGTCTTATAAAACAAATTTACATAACGGTCATACGTCCCTAACTCTCTGAATGTCGTCCTCTCACCTCCTTGAGGATTAAGTAGTCACGTACTAACCTATTCGTTAGTTAATTACCTGTATAGTTATATGCTGAATATAATAACGTATAATTTTTTTTGTAGATTTACACTCTACGAACTCGAAGTGTTTTGTCCCTGCACCAGGAGCTTGTAGAACAGCTGCCATCTTGGCATACTTCGGTTACACGCTAATTCTGGCGTCAATTCAGTCCATCAGTATGATCTGTCTGTCTCTGTGATTCACAACGGTTACACTATCATTCTCTCATGACTGAACTAACGCCAGAATTAGTGTGTAACCGATGTCTTAGGAGTTCGCGTTTTATTTGATAATTACGTAGGTACTCTATGAAATTATGGTCTAGCGTAACATTACTTAAAGCTTAACAAATTCTGCACAAGCCTGCAGTACCCAATTAGTAGCGGAGATTCTTTTCTATGCTAGAAGATTTTAAAATCCACTTTGATTTATACAAGAGGACAGTCATGAGCTACTCGTACTCGTATGTGAATATTAACATTTTACCCAACAGCGACTTAACCAAACATAAGGGTATACAGGATGTGGCCTGTAATAGGAGCAAAAAATTAAACCGTAGATTATTAAGCTTGTGAAAAATTATTTCCACGTGGTTTTATTTGAAAAAAAAACATAATTTTTTTTTTTTCTTCAAAATATGTTTACTTGTATTGTTTTACTTTCCTGGAGTGCTATCAGTAACTTTTTATTTGAAAAAAACTAAAAAAATGAAATAAAAATTTAAAAATCACAAAAATATCTTTTGAAAACCAAAATGCAAAAACTATTCTGACTCATGACATGATGTTACCTCTAAATCTGCAGTGACTGCTGTGCTATTATGACGTGGTGCCAAGATACATACATGGAGGTAATAATTTAGATAAAAATTTCTCCGAATCAAAAAAAAAATTAAATGAATGGGGACACAAGGGGTCACTGCAAATGCTCTAAGGAAGCGTCCCAAAGCGTCCTTTTGAATATTTGCTCCTATTACAGGCCACACCCTGTAAAATGGATTTGACAGATCGTAAAACCTGATAGTTCTCACTTTTTTTCTTTATCTTTATTTAAAGAGTTTTGTCAAAATGACAATGTCACTCTATAATGCAACTTACTAATAGTTCTCACTTGAGTAAGTCCGTCCGTCAGCCATAGGCATTTGTCATAAACCGTTTGACATATACCTAAAGCTGAGACGTGAAGCTGTTATTACTGGCAATTAACAGCTGGAATACAGAAGTAAGAACAACAACTAAACATGGGGAGGCAGTTTTAGAGGACACAAGGGTGTATCCATTTTTAGGGTTCCGTAGTCGACTAGGAACCCTTATAGTTTCGCTTTGTCTGTCCGTCCGTCCGCGGATAATCTCAGTAACCGTTAGCACTAGAAAGCTGAAATTTGGTACTAATATGTATATCAATCACGCCGACAAAAAGGTAAAATAAAATGTGTTTTTTTATTTTATTAGGGTACCTCCCCTATACGTAACGTGGGGAGTGTTTTTTTTTTCATTTCAGCCCTAACGTGTGATATATTGTTGGATAGGTATTTAAAAATGAATAGGGGTTTGCAAAAATCATTTTTTGATAATGTTAATATTTTAGGAGATAATCGCTCCAGAAGTAAAAAAAAAACGTGTCCCCCCCCCCTCTAACTTTTGAACCATAAGTTTTAAAAATATGAAAAAAATCTGAAAAGTAGAACTTTATAATAACTTTCTTGAAAAATTATTTTAAACTTGATAGGTTGAATACTTTTTAAAAAGAATTACAAAATAATTTCACACACTTACTGTGACGGACGAAAAACTACGGAACTCTACACTGAGCGTGGCCCGACACGCTCTTGGCCGCTTTTTTATTGTGATGTAAGCTAATAAGGATGCGGTATTGTGCAGAAAATGCGAAAATATCCTACTAAAATTGAAAGAGCTGGTAAACTAGGAGGAAATATTTGAGAGATAAAATGATTTTTTTATATCATAGGTAGGTAGGTAGGTACGTCCCCCACGCTCTCGCAACTTAATTAAGTCTATTGTCAAGTATTTGCAAGTTGCAGATTCAAAATTTGTTATATTATATAGTAAGTTCAATAAATAAAAATGTTAAAGTACTTATTTCAATATCCAATCTCCATATTCAAATGAAAATCGGTCTCTCACGTCTTTCAATATGCTAAATTTCACTATAGACGGTCGCCGAAAATCAAACGCTGCAGACTTAGATATTATTTTAGATATAGCGATACCTAAGCATTGGTCGGAATTAAAACTGTAACTCTGTCTCTGGCCGAGTTCCGACGCCGCGAGCGCTCCAAGGAAATGAAATATTTTCTCGACAATATATCGACATGTATTGGACAAAGTCCTCGCTTTGTGTGCCGCCTGCGATTTATTTGCCGATGAAAGGACGACTATAATTTTTTTTATTGCCTGCGTAGGTACTTTTTCTATAGGTAAGTAATGATTTTCCGACTACTTGTATTTGTCACAATACCTATTCGATTTTTGGGGATTTGTCGGATACCCTTTTGTGGTTTCTCTATTGTGTTGCTTTGAATTGATACATTGTAGGTATTTATGTTTTATACACCTGTTTTTTCTGGCATCCCGTATCAGGCTTTGTATAAGTTAACAACTTAATTTGCTTGCCGGCTGAGAAACCTATTAGGTTTGAGCATTTGATGAATAAATTAGATTGTGTAGAGACCGTTCGTAGTTAGTAAGTGCAAATAGGTGGGGTGATAAAAAACTGTAGGTATACGAGTATACTACGTAAAAATATATAACTTAAGTACTTACAAAATATTAGTATCTTTGTTTTTAACACCTTCACTGTTCGAGTGTCCCCAACCATGCTGCACCTTGTTTTTTAAAGGAGTCCGTGCTTCCACAATGGATTCACAGCTTTGAACTGGAAGCATACTTGGACTTGTCGAATAATAGGGTACTTTTGCGTTTTAATTTGATCTTTCCTCTTTAGTAATAGACCAAACTGTTTCTGTAAAGAAATGTTGACCGTTATCGATTAACTAAGTCCGTATGAATACCTACTGTTTAGTTTTGAAATGTTTGAACTAGGATGATACTCTAACTAGTATCTATTACATCAAACTGGCAATAGCAATTCGCTCTATTCAGACAACAAGGGCCGAAAGGGTCACTTTATTGCTTCGCCGCGATAAGTTAGGTACGGACGCGGATACGCGTTTTTGTGAGATCGATGTGTGAAAATATTTACATTATGTTCTCTAAAATGTTAGCGAATATCACGAAAATATTTCCTTTTACATATAGAGACACCTGCAATTATTCCCTTAAGGATGACAGCCCAACCACTCACACAATAGAGTTAAAATACTTAATATTTTAAACAAATCATTCAATACATGAATATAAACTAGGTAGTTTGCAATATTTAATCAAGTTGACAAGACAAATGATGGCGTTTTGATGGTATAATCAGAATACAGTCGCGGCCCAAAGATCAACACCCTGAGGTACTATTTAAATCGCACAGTGAAAGCCTGATATAAGAATACCTAAAAAGAAAAGTATCATAATCATCATATCAGAAGAAAAGAGTATAAAGTACCTACCTACCCTAAATTGGAGTGGAATAATACTGTAGAATAAGTCGGAAATTACTCCACGGACAAGAGCCCAGCTCTTAAGAGCCCGTTAACGTGCTCACTAGTGCCACTGGTAAATAATTGTGATTATTTAAATTTTACGATAGATATTTAATAATTTACTTTAAAAACAAAGTTTAAACCGACTTCAATTCAGTATTTCGCCAAGCCACATAGTTACATGACAATTTACCACATGAACTGCTTTCCGAGAGCAAATGCCTTGATTATCACAGAAAAAACCCAAGTCGCTATATGTGGGCTGATAATATTTGAGGAGTTCCGTCGATTCCTCAAGGATCTCAGAATTAACACTTCATTAGTTGCTACTTCAACGGAATCATGTCAGAATCTTTGCCGTACTTTACATCTTTGAGGAGTTCCTTAAGTCATCAGTGGTCTTCATCATCAGTTCCACTTCACCAAAATTGCGATTTCCGAGGGTAAAAACACGAGTAATAATAGAAAATACCAAAATCATTACACGCGTGCCTATAAAATTTGAGGGTTGCCCTCATTTTCCCTGGGATCCCATCATCAGATCCTAAATTGGTGACAATGGAACCACCTCGGGAGTATACTCTTTTGAATAAAAAAATAATTTTGGAAATCGGTTCACAATTGACGGAGAAATCGGCGAACATACATTAAAAAAAGAATACATACAGTGGAACATATAACCTCCTCCTTTTTTGAACTCGGTTAAAAAAGGAGGCCACTACCCTCTGTATTTTGTATCTAAGTATCTTTAGAATACCTACATCATAGAAATAGAAAGGAATAGAAATAATTTATTCATTCACACAAACTCTTACTCGTACCTATCATATAGTTTTTGTTTTTACGTTGCTGGATTCGTCAATCTATGCGTCCAAAGTTAAAACGGCCGTTTTTCTTTTGAGTTCATAGATCGATGTTGTTTGATGTTGTGGGATAACTATCCTACGGTTTTTCCTGTGAGTTTTTTATACCGGCAAGAAACGAAGTTTTACCAAAACAAGGCCAATCTCTCAAAAATGCATAAACAATCTAGCGAGCGAGCGAAGCGAACGAAGTTCTATGCTTCAGCTTGGGCCGAAAATCATTTGTAGGTCCGGATCGTTTGTATGTCCCGCTTTCAACCGATTCCCGAATTTTTTTGTAAGCAGGTTTGTTAATTATATAGATTGGTCAGGTCAGGCCACCTTATCGAAATTTAAAAAAAGCTTGAAAAAAGGCAAACTCGAGATTTCTACAGCTCACAGGGTCACTAGTAAATACATAGGTACTCAGGGGCGGCATTTAGGGGCGAGTACCTAGTGCAACCGCCCGCTGCCTCGCTCTTGTAGGCGCCTTGCGCACTCGCGTAAGGCCTGTTAACACTTGTAAGTTCTTACGTAAGTTCAGTACAAATACTGCTCACGTAAGTCGTCTGTAAGCAATATTTGTACTGAACTTACGTAAGTAACTTACAGGTGTAAAGGCCGCCTAACAACAAAAAAACCTTGAAAAATATTGGGTACAAGAGCCTCGCAAAGATCTACACATCCAGCGCCTCACAAAATTCTACCAGCCCGGAGCTTCGCAATGGCTAACGCCGCCCGTGATAATACTTACCAAACCTTTTTATCCAGAGCGAAAATATCACTGGATTCGCCAGAAACAATTTTTTTATCCTAGAAGTTCACTATCACAAAAAAGAACCGCACAACTTAACCGCAAGCCGCGAAATTTTGGCTCTAACTTTACTCTTTGGATTTTGGCAAGATTCAACACCAAAGAATACTATGTATAATAATAATAATATTGCGGACAATCTTACACAAATCGAGCTAGTCGCAAACTAAGCAAAGCTTGTACTATGGGTACTAGACGAAGATAAACACACATATAGATAAATAAATACTTAAATACATGGAAAACATTCATGACTCAGGAACAAATATTAGTGCTCATCACACAAATAAATGCCCTTACCGGGATTCGAACCCAGTAGTCCAGGCAATGAACTGACAGCTTGTATGGAAAATATGTCAAATTTGGAAATAATTTATAATAGCAGATTTTTTTTTATGTAATGGATTATCAATTAAATAGTTACTTAGTGACAAAATCCAACAAAATTTCAGACATCAAAAAAATGATAATTTAACTAGCTTCTGAAAAGTCAGAAAAAATATTAATAAATGGTTTTATCTTTATTTTGGTTCTTTACATTTGCTCTATAATATTCAAGATAAACAATAAAAAAAAACAATTCATTTTATTTTTAAATCTATATAAATACTTCCGGATGGAAAGTTTGTTGGATTCTTGAATAAAGCATCATAGATCAATGTTTTAAAATGATATAAAGAAAAAAAACGCTATTATAAATAAACAGTTTTTTTATTTTTTTTTCATTGTTATAAATAATTTGATGCATAAAATACTTAACACTAGGCACTTAAATCTACTTAACTACTAGTATATATACCCTCTCCAAGGTCACAGCCCTTGGGAAGGGTGCCCATAAGGCTGGCTACATTTCCTCGTTGAATTGCAATTCCAATCCGTTGGCCGAGGAAGTAGCCAGCCCTATGGTCAGCCGTATTATCTAAAATTTTTTTCTTTATTATAAATTAATGTTTTTCAAAACCGTATTTTGCCTAGAGTACAGGTCCTCTTGCTTCGTAGGCAGGGCCACTACCAACAGCTGGTAGGCTAAAGCGGTCGTCATATGTTACCTTTGTGGCAAAAAATCTTTAGCGTATTATTTCATAACCATACTCTATAACGGCATCACCACTGTGCTGCGTGGCGGACGGCATGAGCGGTACGAAGTTAGCGAGATAGGGAATATAATGTCTCCTATACACTATCGGACATCGTGGCCCATCAGACAGGACGCAACTAAGTGTGTCCCTGTCCCGCCCCATGATAGCCCATTGTGTAGAGGAGCCTGAATTACTTTGGTTTATTATCCCTATCTTGCTCTATCTTATAGCTTCGTACCGCTCATACCATCCGCCGCGCTGGAGCGTAGGGATGCGGCTATTTGCTTAATCTCGATAAGATACCTACAGACGTCCGAGCGCAGCGGAATGGCAAGGCAGGTCAAAGGAAATGTAGTTCGCAGTGACCTTAGTTTTGAACGGCATTGTCACTCCTGACGGGCCAAAATCAGGAAGCGGACTGCAGTGCTCGCTCGTCTGGATGCGCTTAACGCGTATTTATTTTGTAGCGTGTTGATGCTGCGTGCATCGGAGCACGACTGTTATGTACTTAATTGAGTAGGGTCACACTGGCGAACTGTCAGATTGTCAAGATTGTCTTTGTCATGAATGTATTGTTATTCATGTTATTGTCAAATTTATCAAGCAAAATGGTGATGACTGATGCTAACCTAAATAAAATTGCAAACAAATTCCAAATAAAATGAGATGTAATTGTGCATAGTCTTATTTGAGCTTCAGATTCGTAGTGTGGTTACTATTTGAAACAAAATGGAGGGTAAAAAAATATCCTTTGGTTTCACAAAAACCAAAAAAGCAGAGAAACCTGTGGTCGCTGAAAGAAGAGAGTTTATTGAATGTTTAGAAGAGAAATCGATCAAAGTTGTTGGGTAAGAAACATAAGATTTATTGTATTCTTTTTTTTATCTTTGAAGAAAGTTATAGTATATTCTCGTGATAATTTACTGCATTGAAAATATTCCGAACCTACAGTGACTACTATTATTATTTTCGGTTTGTCTCATAAATCTGCAACGTGTGTTAATACACTTTGAAAGTATTCTATCCCAAACACAAAACTACAAAAAACTAGCACTACTTACCACCTACCACTACCCACTACTACTACCACACACTCACTACTACTTACTACTTGTTTATTGTACAAAAAATGTCTGAAATAAGTAAATCTATTCTATTCTATTATTTTTCAGAAGTAATATATTGTAGTTCACATACATTGCTATATTACATCTCTTAAAAATAATTGATTACGACAGTGTGATTGTCATTCATTATTAACATTTATACCTGATTGTGTTTCTAGTATGTGAAATGAATATTGAGTTCAAAATTGCAATCAGCTGTAAATTAATATTTCAGTGGTGAAATTGTGGAAGAAAAGGCACCTCTAGTGATCACAATGAAGCCAAACACACTGATCACAGCAGAGAGACTCAAGCAGATTGCAGAAGAAGTAGAAAAGGGTGTTGAAGAGGTGCCAGCCCCAGGAGATAATGGGGCTAAGGATGTCAGTAACATTCAGCCAGTGGAGAATGAAACCCTAGACCAGATGGCTGTCCGAGAATTGCTCAAAGAAGGCAAAGAGGAGAAAAAAGTGGATGGACCTGCTTTGACTGTTCCTGTGCCTTCACAACCTATTTTGGATGGACAAAAAGAAGTAACTATATATCATTATTTTTTGTTATTAGTCTTGTTCATGTGACAAGCGGTCAAATGGCAATATTTTGTTAAATTTGTCAATTGTTAGATCATAAAACAGGCCAAAATGAAGGAGGATCCACTTTCTTACTTTTTTTTAAGATTTTGGAATTTTAATTGAAATTCTGTCTGGGAGTATAAATTACCCTGCTAAGCTAATGCTGTTATGTTTTTCATCAGAAAATGAACAGATATAAATAACTTATGTTCAATTAATTCAAAATTAATCATCAAAACTCGATAGAAAATTCTAAAGCTTTCTCTTATAAAATGCAATAACAATATCAAGTTTGATATACAGTCAAAACCTGCTATAACAGAATCGAAGGGACTACTCATATTTGGCCGTAAAAACCGATAGTTAAACAACTAGTTATGTCTTAAGAGGTACATTTTTTTAATTAAGTATGTATGTAGTAGGTACCTATTACTGAATTTGCGGTAATACGAGAATAAGTAAAAAATAAAAATTTGTTTCATTTAAAAAAAAAAAGAATTTCTCTTTCCAAATGGTCGAAATTGTTGCCAAGTGTTTATTTACGCATTTTTCTTCGATTTTATTTTGTTTTCTTTTTCTTTGCGACATGTTAAAAATTTCACAAATAACTCAACAATATGTTTTGGTGCGTCTTGTGTACAAATAAGTAACAAACTGACTGATGAGATATGAGAAATTTATACTGTATAATTATACTGCATGAGACCTAAACTCGACACGTTTTTGTTTACTTTTGCGATCTTAATGTGGATACTGTTACCTATTCAAATGTTTACAATACAGCTGGTAATTCTAACAAATATAATTCTCCGAAAATATCAGTCAAATGTAGTCGCTCAAAGAGATATGTCGTACTAAAGACTGTATCGAAAAGTATAAGGACAACTTTAGCTGGCCGCCATTCTTGTTTTATTTGTTTTAAAAATATGAATGTCGCTTTATTTCATAGATGCTATGGTATTGAACTCAATTACTTAATATTTTTTTTCGGATTACTTTTAATTTCAAATATTGCGAACAATCCAATATCGCCCAGTGCTTCGATAAGAAAATTGGCTAAAAAGTGCAGAATTTCTGTAGGAATGGTTCAGAGCGCCAAGAAGCGTAATGACTTATCGAAAGCAAAGGAAGCCTAATCGAACTCCAAAACAGGCTGCAAATGTTAAACTTCGTCTTCGATAGTTAAACGACACGGTTTTTAACCAAAAATGAACATTGCATAATTCAAGACGACGAAACCTACGTCAAACTGGATTATTCTGTTCTACCTGGTCCCCAGTACTATACTGTTCGCAAAGGAGAACACCTGAATGAGAACCAAACGTCAACTTATGCCGAAAAATTTGGGTCTAAAGCAATGGTGTGGCAGGCCATATGCGAATGCGGCATGAAATCGACGGCGTTCATCACTACTTCCACGATAACTACCGATCTTTACATCAAGGAGTGTTTGCAAAAAAGGTTTTTGCCGCTGATTCGACGCCACAGGGGCTCTACTTTATTTTGGCCCGATTTGGCTAGGTTCCACTATGCTGCCCGCACCAGAGAGTGGATGGAAGCCCACGGCGAGCAATATGTTGATAAGAATATGAATCCGCCAAATTACTCTGAGGTATGTCCCATCGAGGAATATTGGGCAATCATGAAGAGTACACTTCAGCAACGCTTCTCGGCAGCGGATTCCGTAGACAGATTTAAAAAAGGCTGGCTAAAAGCATCAAAACAGTCACTGTAATCGTTGCCCATAATCTGATGAGAATGTCCGAAGTCAAGTGCGAAAAGTCGCCCGAAAGCAAACATAATAGGTTAAACAGTAAAACATTTTAAAATATATTTCAAACATAAGCCAAGAACATACGTATGTAAAATAATAATATTTATAAAGTCATTACATATTTCACTTGTCCTTATACTTTTCGATACAGTCTTTATGCAATGTCGTAAAAAGCAGTATTTTTAATAAGGCAGTCTAATAGGATTCAGCCGGGACCTATGATTTTGGTCTATATTACCAATATGTTGTTCTAAACGATGTTGTCGTAAATGGTTTTGACTGTATATTCATAGTAACATTGACACAACAGAAAAATACTGGCAAACATTTTAGAAGTGTTTGGGTCTATTACATCAGAATAAACTTAATTTCAGTAAAGTAGTTATTTATGTTACAATGGGCCTCATAAGAAGGCTCAAAGTCACCCAAAGGGCAATGGAGAGGGCTATGCTGGGAGTTTCTCTGCGTGATTACATCACAAATGAGGCTATCCGCAGCAGAACCAAGGTAACCAATATAGCCCTCCGAATCGCTAAACTTAAGTGGGCGGGGCACATTGCACATAGAACTGATGGCCGTTGGGGCGGAAAGGTTTTCGAGTGGCGACCACGTACTGGAAGGCGCGGCGTTGGTAGGCCTCCCACAAGATGAACTGATGACCTGGTAAAGGTCGCGGGAGTCCGCTGGATGCGGGTGGCGCAGGACCGGTCACTTTGGAACTCTTTGGGGGAGGCCTATGTCCAGCAGTGGACATCTTTCGGCTGATATGATGATGATGATGATGTTACAATGTATTTCTTTCAGTCAACGTTAGATGATTATGAAGCTGTACCTGTTCAGGAATTTGGTATGGCCATGCTCCGAGGCATGGGTTGGACTGCAAGCAAAGAGCAACAGTAAGTTAAATGTGATAAGACCACAATCTTTATTGAATCATTGATACCAATCAAAGCATGATAAATATTTTTTATTCTCTTACAAAACAGACCGAAAAATCAAACCTAGTCCTATTTGATTCGACCTCTCCTGTCGCCAGTGAACTCTATGCCTTAGAGCATCGGTCGGCAACCTTTTAGCTAAGGGCCATATAGTAGCTAACGAAATTGACACGGGCCAGACTTGTTAAAAATCTGTGACTTTATCAGGTAAAAGGTACCTACTTACCTGTTCATTGAAACAGCCAGGGAAGCTCGCGGGCCGCAGTAAGGACCTCGCAAGCCGCCTGTTACCGACCACTGCCTTAGAGCTTACCCCGCACCAGTGATGACAAATGGGATTAGCCCATCAAATATGATACAGTTATCTGCACTAATATGCTAACTGTAAAATTACTATCACTGTCTGTAAATATTAGAAATTTTTGGGTGTCTTTCTCTGTCAGCTATGCTTTTAATCTTTGCCTCTATCCTATATAATTTATTTTATGCAATAACCGTGTCTACACCGGACGCATGCTCGGCCGTATACGCCTCGCCCGAGGCATGCAGCCGAGCATGCGGAAGCTCGGCCGCGTGCCTCGCCGAGGCACGTTTACACTGAGCGCGCACACTAGGGCTAGGCGTGCTCGGCCGAGGTATGCGGACGCTCGGCTGAGACATGCCTCGGGCTATGCGTGGCTCGCCGAGGCAACACTACACTGAGCGCGCACACAGGGCTAGGCGTGCTCGGCCGAGGTATGCGGACGCACGGCTGAGACATGCCTCGGGCTATGCGTGGCTCGCCGAGGCAACACTACACTGAGCGCGCACACTAGGGCTAGGCGTGCTCGGCCGAGGTATGCGGACGCTCGGCTGAGACATGCCTCGGGCTATGCGTGGCTCGCCGAGGCAACACTACACTGAGCGCGCACACAGGGCTAGGCGTGCTCGGCCGAGGCATGCGGACGCTCGGCTGAGACATGCCTCGGGCTATGCGTGGCTCGCCGAGGCAACACTACACTGAGCGCGCACACTAGGGCTAGGCGTGCTCGGCCGAGGTATGCGGACGCTCGGCTGAGACATGCCTCGGGCTATGCGTGGCTCGCCGAGGCAACACTACACTGAGCGCGCACACAGGGCTAGGCGTGCTAGGCCGAGGCATGCGGACGCTCGGCTGAGACATGCCTCGGGCTATGCGTGGCTCGCCGAGGCAACACTACACTGAGCGCGCACACTAGGGCTAGGCGTGCTCGGCCGAGGCATGCGGACGCTCGGCTGAGACATGCCTCGGGCTATGCGTGGCTCGCCGAGGCAACACTACACTGAGCGCGCACACAGGGCTAGGCGTGCTCGGCCGAGGCATGCGGACGCTCGGCTGAGACATGCCTCGGGCTATGCGTGGCTCGCCGAGGCAACACTACACTGAGCGCGCACACTAGGGCTAGGCGTGCTCGGCCGAGGCATGCGGACGCTCGGCTGAGACATGCCTCAGGCTATGCGTGGCTCGCCGAGGCAACACTACACTGAGCGCGCACACAGGGCTAGGCGTGCTCGGCCGAGGCATGCGGACGCTCGGCTGAGACATGCCTCGGGCTATGCGTGGCTCGCCGAGGGAACACTACACTGAGCGCGCACACTAGGGCTAGGCGTGCTCGGCCGAGGCATGCGGACGCTCGGCTGAGACATGCCTCGGGCTATGCGTGGCTCGCCGAGGCAACACTACACTGAGCGCCCACACAGGGCTAGGCGTGCTCGGCCGAGGCATGCGGACGCTCGGCTGAGACATGCCTAGGGCTATGCGTGGCTCGCCGAGGCAACACTACACTGAGCGCCCACACAGGGCTAGGCGTGCTCGGCCGAGGCATGCGGACGCTCGGCTGAGACATGCCTCGGGCTATGCGTGGCTCGCCGAGGCAACACTACACTGAGCGCCCACACAGGGCTAGGCGTGCTCGGCCGAGGCATGCGGACGCTCGGCTGAGACATGCCTCGGGCTATGCGTGGCTCGCCAAGGCAACACTACACTGAGCGCGCACACTAGGGCTAGGCGTGCTCGGCCGAGGCATGCGGACGCTCGGCTGAGACATGCCTCGGGCTATGCGTGGCTCGCCGAGGCAACACTACACTGAGCGCCCACACAGGGCTAGGCGTGCTCGGCCGAGGCATGCGGACGCTCGGCTGAGACATGCCTCGGGCTATGCGTGGCTCGCCGAGGCAACACTACACTGAGCGCCCACACAGGGCTAGGCGTGCTCGGCCGAGGCATGCGGACGCTCGGCTGAGACATGCCTCGGGCTATGCGTGGCTCGCCGAGGCAACACTACACTGAGCGCGCACACTAGGGCTAGGCGTGCTCGGCCGAGGCATGCGGACGCTCGGCTGAGACATGCCTCGGGCTATGCGTGGCTCGCCGAGGCAACACTACACTGAGCGCCCACACAGGGCTAGGCGTGCTCGGCCGAGGCATGCGGACGCTCGGCTGAGACATGCCTCGGGCTATGCGTGGCTCGCCGAGGCAACACTACACTGAGCGCCCACACAGGGCTAGGCGTGCTCGGCCGAGGCATGCGGACGCTCGGCTGAGACATGCCTCGGGCTATGCGTGGCTCGCCGAGGCAACACTACACTGAGCGCCCACACAGGGCTAGGCGTGCTCGGCCGAGGCATGCGGACGCTCGGCTGAGACATGCCTCGGGCTATGCGTGGCTCGCCGAGGCAACACTACACTGAGCGCGCACACAGGGCTAGGCGTGCTCGGCCGAGGCATTCGGACGCTCGGCTGAGACATGCCTCGGGCTATGCGTGGCTCGCCGAGGCAACACTACACTGAGCGCCCACACAGGGCTAGGCGTGCTCGGCCGAGGCATGCGGACGCTCGGCTGAGACATGCCTCGGGCTATGCGTGGCTCGCCGAGGCAACACTACACTGAGCGCGCACACTAGGGCTAGGCGTGCTCGGCCGAGGCATGCGGACGCTCGGCTGAGACATGCCTCGGGCTATGCGTGGCTCGCCGAGGCAACACTACACTGAGCGCCCACACAGGGCTAGGCGTGCTCGGCCGAGGCATGCGGACGCTCGGCTGAGACATGCCTCGGGCTATGCGTGGCTCGCCGAGGCAACACTACACTGAGCGCCCACACAGGGCTAGGCGTGCTCGGCCGAGGCATGCGGACGCTCGGCTGAGACATGCCTCGGGCTATGCGTGGCTCGCCGAGGCAACACTACACTGAGCGCCCACACAGGGCTAGGCGTGCTCGGCCGAGGCATGCGGACGCTCGGCTGAGACATGCCTCGGGCTATGCGTGGCTCGCCGAGGCAACACTACACTGAGCGCCCACACAGGGCTAGGCGTGCTCGGCCGAGGCATGCGGACGCTCGGCTGAGACATGCCTCGGGCTATGCGTGGCTCGCCGAGGCAACACTACACTGAGCGCCCACACAGGGCTAGGCGTGCTCGGCCGAGGCATGCGGACGCTCGGCTGAGACATGCCTCGGGCTATGCGTGGCTCGCCGAGGCAACACTACACTGAGCGCGCACACTAGGGCTAGGCGTGCTCGGCCGAGGCATGCGGACGCTCGGCTGAGACATGCCTCGGGCTATGCGTGGCTCGCCGAGGCAACACTACACTGAGCGCCCACACAGGGCTAGGCGTGCTCGGCCGAGGCATGCGGACGCTCGGCTGAGACATGCCTCGGGCTATGCGTGGCTCGCCGAGGCAACACTACACTGAGCGCCCACACAGGGCTAGGCGTGCTCGGCCGAGGCATGCGGACGCTCGGCTGAGACATGCCTCGGGCTATGCGTGGCTCGCCGAGGCAACACTACACTGAGCGCCCACACAGGGCTAGGCGTGCTCGGCCGAGGCATGCGGACGCTCGGCTGAGACATGCCTCGGGCTATGCGTGGCTCGCCGAGGCAACACTACACTGAGCGCGCACACTAGGGCTAGGCGTGCTCGGCCGAGGCATGCGGACGCTCGGCTGAGACATGCCTCGGGCTATGCGTGGCTCGCCGAGGCAACACTACACTGAGCGCCCACACAGGGCTAGGCGTGCTCGGCCGAGGCATGCGGACGCTCGGCTGAGACATGCCTCGGGCTATGCGTGGCTCGCCGAGGCAACACTACACTGAGCGCCCACACAGGGCTAGGCGTGCTCGGCCGAGGCATGCGGACGCTCGGCTGAGACATGCCTCGGGCTATGCGTGGCTCGCCGAGGCAACACTACACTGAGCGCGCACACTCGGGCGAGGCGTGCTCGACCGAGGCATGCGTCTGTTGTAGACAGGGCTAGTGAAATATGCTTGTATTGTATTTTAATGATTCATTATGACATTACAGGCTTAAACATAAGCAACCAGAACTAAGACCAAAGGGCCTCGGCTTGGGAGCTGATAAGGTGATCAAAGAGAATCAGAAAAAAAATGTATCCAAAGACAAGAAAGACGAAGAACTGTCTATTGTGAAGAACTCTTTCGTCAAAATTACTACGGGAAAACACAGTGGCTATTATGGAAAGGTACCTAAATTTAACATTCTTTATTTTTTCTTGCATATTAGTCAACATGTCTATTATCCGCATGATTATATTAAATAAATATTTGGGGACAATCTTACACAAATCGACCTAGTTCCAAACTAAGCAAAACTTGGGCTATGGGTAACTAGACCATGATAAATATACTTATAAATAAATACTTAAATACATAGAAAACATCCATGACTCAGGAACAAATTATTTGTGCTCATCACACAAATAAATGCCCTTACCGGGATTCGAAACCAGGGCCTCTACCAACTAGGCTAACCAGTCGTCATATTGTTTAAATAATTCATAATAATTTATTCGGTATCATGGTCTCAGTCCTTTGGCATAGGTTACAGTTTCTCTCTCATCTTATAATTTTCCTAGTAACGTAAGCCAAGAAATTGTTCTTCCAATTTTTAATTTATAATGTACAAATAGTAGAGCCGAAATTTGAAGACGCATTTCTTGGTTGACTGTGTAACCTCAGCGGTTACTTTGGAGCCGAAGGTTAGGGGCTGACTTGAACAGCTAATAGGCTCCAATATTTTCTGCCAAACTATTGGAGCCTAATCCAATTAAGAGATTCAAGAGACAGTGGTCTTATCTCTCCAAACTTCTACCACCTTATTACCCGTCTGCTTATAGTCTTGCAACTGATCAGATATAAATAATAAAAAAATAAAAAAACAATATTTGGCGTAATTAGGCTTTACAAAAGCAACTGCTGTTTCATCTGACCCAGACAAGCAACTACAATACGCGTCACATAAGTTTGCGTCTCTGAAGTTAGTCTCAAGTCGCGTTCCGCACACCCGTCGAACGCCTCTGTCACATTTGCGGCACTAGTAGCTACCATCACAGACGCAAACATATGTGGCGCGTACTGGTACCTAGACCTCATTCATTACCCGTGTCTTCGTTACCTGTACACATGCCTCGGCCGAGCGTGCGCGCTCAGTGTGGACGTGTCTCGGCGAGCCACGCCTCGCCCGAGGCATGCGTCCGGTGTGGACACGGCTATTGGTTAACAGCGTAACAATTTACGATCACAGTATATGTACAACATGTCACTGCCTGCGATCAAAAACGCAACCTATTATAGGAACACCTTTATCACAGCTATCAAAGTCTTCAACCATCTACCCATTAGCCTAAAAATGTTGAGCGGAAATCAATTTAAGCGCCAATTAAAACGATGGATGACAGAAAATGTATTTTATGATTTAAAAGAATACTTAAGAGTTCTTGAACTGAGTAATTATATACTCGTACCTATGTAACTTTTATAGTTAATATTGTATGCTCGAAAGGGTTGCCATTGTAACTCACACACTTATCATTAAGACCAAATTGTACATGGTAAACAATAAATGTTTTCTTTCTTTCTTTCTTAATAGTGTTGTGTTGTACGTTCCAGGTGGTTAGTCTTGACGAAGACAACGGTCGTGTGATGGTGGACATTACCATAAAGAAGGAAACGGTCAGTCTAAGCGAGTTCATGATGCAAGCAGTGAGCAAGTCGGAATATGACAAGCAGTCTAAAGTGTTAAGTAAGTTCACAATCCTTTCGTTTTATTTATGCAAAACGTTTCTTTACATAGAAATTGTTCAAGTGTTGCTCTGTTTCATATCGTCACCCTTACGGCCTGATTACACTAGGCTGTTAGACGATTGACTATGCTGGTCCTTTTCACACTACATCTAGTCGCATGTGGTCAACTTGCACAATAGGCGTGTATATGCTTGTCTGTATTCTTCAGGTTTTGTGAAATTGAAATTCGTGTAACCATCGAGTAGTTTCACTAGTTGAAACTCCGAACTAGAGAAACTGAATAGTTGTATTACATGTAATAGTATTTTTCACAATCGTGTTATAATAGAGAGCTTTTTAGTCGAATACCGTGTTTAGGCCACGAAGCTTGCTGAGTGGCCTAAGTAAGGTACGAGATTAAAAAGCTTGATTATAACACTATTGTGAACAATACTTTTTGTACGAGTTCATTAAAATTAATTTTCTACGAGTCAACTGAACTAATTAAACAAACTCGATACTGTTGAAACGAAGTGCAGCCTGTCTCTCGTACGCTCGTTGATATCTTAAAAGACATCAACGAGCGTACGACATCAACGAGTAAACTCAATAATCAAAGCGATTCTATTGGTCCAATTCATTACAGCTCGGTAAAGCAGCCACGTGATTGGTCGAATTTATTTTAGTTCTATTTTCAATTTTTTTTCGGTTGTCTGTAGCGTATCGAAACAGTTATTTCGATTGTTTCGACAGTAAAACATGGACTTCAACTATGAAAAGAGTGACGTTGCAGTATTCTCTATGAAATCTTAATACACAGATTTTAATCGACGAGTACAAAAAAGCAATTTCGATGAAGTTAGTTTTTCACGCTGTTTATATCTCGGTCCTGTCTCTCGACTTGGTCAATATCAGGGATCAGTTTAGGCTGTTTCACCCCTCTATAAATGATGAGATCTGTCTGAATGATGAGATTTGGTGTGTTGTATCTTTTAGGTGTCTAGACATACCTTAGTAATTTATTGAATCAGGCGTTACTTTGCGGAAGTCCATGATATATTACGTGAACAATATTCCTTTGCTATTACGCTAAAAACGTGCTGGTCGATCAGCGGAGATCAAATGCAACTATTTGCGTAAAAACATGCAAATAATTACAGCAAACCACCACCAATAATGAAAAAACCTCGACACGTGTTTCGCCTCTCTTAGAGGCATCATCAGGAGATGCTGGCAGGAGATGTTGCTTGATCTCCGCTGATCGACCAGCACGTTTTTAGCGGAATAGCAAAGGAATATTGTTCTCGTAATATACCTTAGTAGTTCAGGACAAAAGGGCCTATTATTGTTATTATCTTTTAGGTAGGTACTTATTATTTCGGGTTGACGCGTCCAAAAGTTTTAAGTTGTATTCAGGGAATTTTAATAGTAACTACACAGTCAATTCTGGTTTCTGTCCACAGATCCAGTGGTAGATGACTTGACAGACGAAATACACTTTTGTTTTTATGTAGACCGTCCAGAACAGGGGCTGTAAAGGTACAACACTCGAACAGTATTTTTTTTTGAAGAGCAGTTATTACATTACGAGGTACTTATTCATAATAGTACATTATGATACAAGTGTGCTATGTTGGTCATTACACTCGAGTCGGTTTTTAAGCCTGAGCCGAAGGCGAACGCTTAATGGAGACGAGAAGTGTAATGGCCAATGCTCACGTGTTTCATACGACGTTTTTCAACACATTTGCGAGGAAAAAAAAATTAAATAAAAAATGAAAATGTTAAAAGATATGTAATGAAAAGGCACTAGTGCGATAATGTAATGTAAAAGTCACGGCATGGGTAATATTCTGCATTATTTTGCTAATATTTAAAAAGATATGTAATGAAAAGGCACTAGTGCGATAATGTAATGTAAAAGGCACGGCATGGGTAATATTCTGCATTATCAGTGTAAATACGCTGTAATAAGACCTACTTTACGAGCAGGTGTGTTGAAAAAGTTATTTCACATCATGCCTAGTGGTAATCAAGTCTCTCAATATCAAAACAACAGTTCTTATAATTAGTAGTGATAGACCAATTAAATTGAAGAAACGCAATAAACCATTTGGATTGAAACAGGTGATGATCACAATAGATTAGAAATATATATATATATATCACAACAACGATACAAAGGCTCTGTCTCCAAGAACAGTTGCTACCAGAATAATAATAATAATTCAGGACGGTGTTGGTCATTTGCAAAGTTTAGGGCCCCTTTTTAGGGTTCCCTACCCAAAGAGTAAAACGGGACCCTATTACTGTCTGTATGTCCGTAATAGCTGTCCGTCTGTCCGTCCGTCTGTCTGTCTGTCACCAAGCTGTATCTCATGAATCGTGATAGTTAGACAGTTGACATTTTCACAGATCATGTATTTCTGTTGCCGCTATAACGTTAACGCTATTGTTGGTAAAATGTAAGTTATTTTTAGATCATCCATGAGAATAATACTTACCTAAGGTTTTCACATCATTCAAATTCTAAATCTAAAATGTCTACATTAATCCCATGTACCTACTTATTACCTTTTACTTGTGCATGTATCATACTGCCTCGAGGACCGGTATAAATTAATTTGTTAAGGTTATTAATTTTTCTTTTAATGAACCTCCAGGTCTTTAGCTTTAAATGTCGGTTGGTACTCTTTGTGTACCCTCAAATTTTTGTTGACACGACTGTTTGTGTACTAAGTTAAATAAAAAAAATAACAACAAATACAAAAAACCCCGTTTATAAAGATAATAGTAAGATAGTAGTATAATATAGTAAGATAATAGTACGGAACCTTTCGTGCGCGAGTCCGACTCGCACTTGGCCGGTTTTTTTATTACTACATCATCGTGAGTTAGAGAAAAGACAAATACCGTGTGGTGTAATAGCTGTTCAGCATTTATTCGCCCTCTTGAAAGCCATGTTATTACACAAATAGTTGAAAGCAGATTGCTTACTGTCGTTGTACAGTCCACTTCAAAAGTAGGTTTACACATGTGAACATTATTTCCTTGTGATACTGAAAAAAAATTATAACACTTTTAAAGATCTAACTGTCAATTCACAGATGCGGACTCATATGAAGAATACAAGAAAAAGGAAACTCTAAAAGTATCAAACCGAGATTCCAAAATTGATGACAAGCGACAAAGAGAACCTTCTTCCAGTCAAAAATCCACTGAACATAAATCTAGAAAAAATGAGGATCAGAGAAGTCGGAGAGACAAGGAAGACTCAAATGGGAGACAGGAACGAAGGCATAGGAGTCGCTCAAACAGTAATGATTCCTCCAGACATAGGAAAAAACATAAGAAAAGATATAGCAGTAACGATTCCCTGAGTTCATCAGACTCAGACAGACGAACAAAGAAGAAAGAAAAGAAACGGCACAGCTCAGCATCAAGTGACTCCGATGATAATCATAGAGACAGGCGGAGAAAGTCTAGTCCTAGTAAAAAGAGAGACATTGACAAAAAGAGGAAAGGCAAAAAGAAGAAGCGTGACAGGGATCGCTCGCCGAACTATAAGAAACATAGGAAATAAGATGTAACTCAAATAAATCGTGATTTCATACACATTTAGTTGTTTGTTTTCACATTGTCCAGGCATACCTACGATTCTATACTTAGAAAAAACGTTATCAGTGCCATTATCACCTTGTGAAGTAGAAATACTAGACTGCAGTGTAAAAATAGTAGTTTATCTAGATAGATTATCACAGCGTCATACAAACATACAAAAACTCGTCGTATGTACAGTCAGCATCAGAAGGAGCTATGCAAAATAACACACTCAAAATTACCTAAGTGCACAGATCCTTATTCCCTTGACATTAGAGCCCGTATGTAGATAATTTTGAGCACTAGGACTGCTTAGCAACTTCTGCTGCTGACTGTACTCGTTCTGACAGGTTAGGATTGGCGCACGTAGATATTAAGTGGCGGATTTCCAGGATTTTAGTTAAGCCAGTGCTGACCAATATTATTCCAGTACGTCGAATTGAGCAGCGTGGCCCATGTCCAGCAATGGAAGTCTTTCGGCTGATATAATGATGATGACGTCGAGTCACGTCCAGGGCGGCCAATCTTAGTACTAGTTGCGTGGTAATGACAGCATAATAAGTCAACTAGAGGCTGTCAAGGTATTTCAAAATTCGCCGTGTTGTCATAAGACATCAGTAGCCTAGGGGTACAGACGGAGGTATTTGGAGTCGATGAGCCGGGGTTCAAACCCTGCGACCGACGCACTTTTTGTATGTTTTAACATTGAAGTGGAGTATTTCAACTAACGATTCTAGATGGCGCATCAATTACAGGGTTACCGTTTTTAGGCCCAGAGATTGTTCTCTATTTCAGTATATAACAAAGTACTTTGTGGTCACGTCCTACCGGCTAGCTAGCATGACCGCGTTTATGTCCGACGTAAAACATTCGTCTATCACTCACAAGTACTTACGTAAGTGCGAGGGGGACAAATGGTTTATGTCGAACATCACCAGCATTAATCTCTTCCAAAACAAAAACGCATCAATATCTTACCCGGCTCTATTTCTGTAGCCGTTAGGATGTGTCAGATATTTTTGCTTACTTTGTTATGGCAGATACACGATATTAAGTCTGGTGACATTAAATCTTTACCGGCTTACGCCATCTGACAGTGATATCGTGAAATCACTGCGCAAGTTGCGTCGCTGTCGGCAATACTGCTTTCTCCAAGTATCATAACCACGCCACCTAGCGTAATACAGCTGTACTAGTTTGTAACGTCATCAGAGTAGTTTAACTCCTGAAAATAAAGGAGCTGTCGAAGTCGCTAATAGGGTCGTTTCGCCGGTTGGCGACCACCTAATTTCATGTGCCGGTTAGCAACCACTTAGCTGACTTGGTGAACTGAAAGTATATTTTCTAATTTTTTTTGTAAATTCCTATTCCATAACTACAAACAATAAGGCATACGGCTGACTGTTTCAATAGGCTCTGTAGAATTGATGTTATCTTCAATTGAAAAAACCATGTTCTTCAAGTGGTCGCTAACCGAAGGTGGTCGCGTAACCGGCGAAATGACCCTATCCCTATCCTGCCCTCCAGTTGAGCGTCCCTCGCAAAGACTACAATATACATACTGAGATCCCTCGTTCAAGGGCGAACATTCAATATAGTCTATGAGGGCGAATATTCAGCGTTTTTAAGGCGTTTTTCGCCATTGTCGTCTCCAAGAATTACTATTAAAAGAAACGAATATCAGAGTCCACTTTTGATGAAGACGTAAGCCGATACCGGTGCTGAGTCATTTCTGATTTAATTTTCCGCGGTAAGTATGTTTAATCTCTGCTGAAATAATCTTGAGCCGACAATGACGTTAGAACCGAGCGGTTTAAGCGCTCGGAGATTGGCCCACAAACGAAATGCATTATATTTTCATTTCTATAACTATGTAGAGGTAGGTTCAAAATGAATCGCTTTCATTAATAATAGAATGTAAATGGACAAACTTTTTTCTTGCATTTTGAAGGTATGGTCGTCTCTTCCATACTCACAGTAAATACCTGCTTGATGGATGACAGATGTTAAAGTTTGCTGCCCTTAAAAAGTTCTTCATCGACATCAATATTCGATGGGCCCGCGATGTTATGTTAGGACTTTACGAAAGTCGTTTCGTAGTTCGCATTTGTTTGGGTACGTAACGAGTTTCTATGTTTTCTTGCCACTTTCAACAGAAAACTCTTTCGGACGACTTTAATTACAAAACAATCGACGAAACCTGCGCTGTGGATATTTAACTTTGTGGATTGCTTTGATTATGCTTTGAATAAATTATTTTGTAATTTAAAAATTACAAAACTAAGTTATAATGTGTCATTTATGTCCCCTCGCATAAAAAAATAAATACAGTTTTGTTGAAATATGGATTTTAGATCCTAATAATAAGATTATAAACGTGAATGGCAGTGCTGAAGTTGGATCCTCTTATTGAAAAACTAGCTGTTGCCCGCGACTTCGTCCGCGTAGAACTTTTTATCGTCTTAGAAAATGATTTCTCTCAATACAAAATTTGAACCCTCTTTTAGGGGATAATTAAAAAAAAAGTTGATGTTCATTTTCTAGTTTGTGAACAAACAGTCTAAAACCAAAGTTAAAAATCTCATACTTTAAAAATGCCTTGAAATACTCAAACTTTGAACCAATTTTAACACTCTTAGGGGATGAATTTGGAAAAACTCTGAAATCAGTTTTGTAGTCTTTTAACGTACATAATAAGACCGAAGTTAAAAATCTCTTACTCACACTTTAAAATTTTATTGCTCGCCATTTAAAATTTGAACCCCCTTTTAAACCCCCTTAGAGGTTGAATTTTTCTAATCGCTGAAAGAACTTTTTTCGTAAACTTTTAAGTCTCTAGCTCAAAAAAAGTGTTGCCCATACAAAGCTTTCTTAACCCCCTTAGGGGTGGAATTTTCTAAAACTCTGAAAGTACTTTATTATTAATTTTAATAAGTAACATTTTGAATAGTTTTAAGTCTAGTAAAAAAAAAAGTTTTTCCCACACAACACTGGCTACCCTTCTTAAGGATCTTAAGGATCCCCTTAGGGATGGAGTTTTCTAAAACGCTGAAAGTTCTTTTTTAGTATTCTAATAAGTAATCTTTTTGCAAAGTTTTAAGTCTAACTCAAAAAAAAGTGTTGCCCATGCAAAGCTTGCTCTCCTTTTTAACCCTATTAGGGGTGGAATTTTCTAAAACGATTTGTGTTCTTTTTTTGTATTTTAATAAGTAATCTTTCTACAAAGTTTCAAGTCTCTAACTCAAAAACATAAACTTTCCCTGATTAAAACTTTGCACCCCTTTTTATCCCCCTTAGGGATAGATTTTTTCAAAACGCTGAAAGTCTTTTTTTTTGTATTTTTATAAGTAATCTTTCTACAAAGTTTTAAGTGTCTAGCTCAGAAAAAGTGTTCCCCATACAAACCTTGCACCCTTTTTTAACCCCCTTAGGGAATGATTTTTGTAAAACGCCGCATGTAGTATTTTTCATGTTCTAATAAGTAATTTTTCGTCAAAATTTTAAGTCTCTATAAAAAAAATATATGTTTTTCCCATACAAACTTTGCACCCTATTTTACCCCCTTAGGGGTGAAATTTTCCAAAACGCTGAAAGTACTTTCTTTGTATTTAAATAATCTTTCTACAAAGTTTTAGGACTCTAGCTAAAAAAAATAGTTTCCCACATACAAACTTTGCACCCCTATTTTAGCCCCCTATTTTTAGGGGTAGAATTTTCTAAAACGCTGAAAGTACTTAATTTGTATTCTGATGACTAATCTTTCTACAAAGTTTTAAGTCTCTATTTAAAAAAAATATTGTTTCCCCCATACAAAATTTGCACCCCTATTTTACCCCCTTAGGGGTAGATTTTTTTAAAACACTGAATCTAGGTACTTTATTTGTATTCTAATGAATAATTTCTCTACAAAGTTTTAAGTCTCTATTTAAAAAAAAGTAGTTTTTCCCATACAAACTTTGCACTCTATTTTACCCCTTTAGGGGTAGAATTTTCTAAAACCCTGAAAGTTCTTTATTTGTATTCTAATGACTGATCTTTCTACAAAGTTTTAAGTCTCTATTTAAAAAAAAAATGTTTCCCCCATACAAACCTTGCACCCCTATTTTACCCCCGTAGGGGTGGAATTTTCCAAAACGCTGAAAGTGTTTCATTTGTATTCTAATAACTAATTTTCTACAAAGTTTAAGTCTATAGCTCAAAAAAAAAAGGTTCTCCCATACAAAATTTGCACCCCCATTTTACCCCCTTAGGGGTAGAATTTTCAAAAATCCCTTTTTATCCCTAGCCCACGTTATAAAAGCAACATACTGTGCAAAAATCAACTCTCTAAGATTAGTAGTTTCGGCTGTGCGTTGATGAGTGAGTGAGTGAGTGAGTGAGTGAATAAGTCAGTCAGGACATAGGCATTTATTATGTATAAATAGATAGAAGATAATGAAACTCCCATTCAAATATCTCAAAAAATTATGAAGCTACATCCGTTTTAATGTCGCTTGTTAGAGTGAGAAAACGATGAGGGACTGTGACGTCAATATACTCGAGCGTCATAGTAAAAAACAATCGTTTCATATGAAGGTGCGTTTTGCGGAAAAGGGACAGAACATACCCCCTCTTAAAACTTTGGACTCTTATAACTTAATCATTACCTATATAACCTCTTGCTTTGTTTTTTTCTCCATTTGACTATATTTATTTTAAATTCTTTTTCGAGAAAATACATTATGATTATTTACCATATTTTCGATTCCTGAGCTATAACGACGAACTTCGGAATTCGAAAATATTCGGGTATCTCTATCTCTATCGCACTAACCATACTCGAGTGACAGGGATGCAAATATATGAACATTGCGTATCGGTTTTCGTGGTAGCGCCGCAGGTACTTTGGCTGAATGCGCCGAGCGCGTGCCATTGTCATTCAAAAAAAACAAATTCGTGTTAATTATATTGTTCAAATTTGTTGATTTCATTTATTGAAATTACGACATAAAACGACATTTGCGCATATAAGTTCTCATATCAGAATCGAATATTTTTTTATGGTTTATATTTTAGCATTTGTCTCGTAAAGGTATATCGTAGACGGGATTTAAATTATTAATAAGTGAAAGGCAAAGCAATTCCGCCATTTTGACGAAAATTTGACGGTTCTTATAGCTGACAGTTGGAGCAGCGTTTGATTTCAATAAAAATAAATGAAAAATTAAATGAAGTCGTATATTTCGGAAAATTAATTAACTGTCGCAGTCGGATAAAAACTATCCTAAGTTGCAGCTAGAATAATAATGTACCTATATAAAATGTTTCATATTTTTCCGTTCATGGGATGCTGAGAACATTCGAACCGCGCAAAGCTTAGTTTCAAACTGGCTGATTCTTTTTTTAATTTAGAGATTTATTATAAGTGGAGATTACTAAACGGATTTTGACGAAATTTATACCCGTACGAAGTCGCGGGCGGGTACTATATTCCCGGATGTTTTAGTATAAATAATAAATAAATAAATAAATATTATCGGACAATCTTACACAAATCAACCTAGGCCCACGGTAAGCTCAGTAAGGCTTGTGTTGTGGGTACTAGGCGATGATATATATAATAGATAAATACATATAGATACTTATATACATATATAACATCCATAACTCAGGAACAATTATAGTATGTCGGTATAAGAATTTTAAAATTGTCAAACATAACAATACAATATGTCCGACACTCTTTTTAACTAAGTATACGTTGTTATGTTTTTGTGTCGAATATATCTAAAACTAGACGCCCATTTGATACCCAACTCGCTATGACAGCAATTTTTTGTTTTCAAAGTCATTTACTTATTTGTTTGTAACAGCCACCATGTTTTTATTTTTCATACAAAAGGTAGCTTATGTCACCTGGAGCATAATTTCGAATCAATTGACACCCCATTTATCAAAATTGGTTCAGTATTTTAAGCGCTACAGTGGAACATACACAAATACAAACATAGACGGCTAAAAACATATCCCTTCCTTTCGGCTCTGCCGTAGTCGGGCAAAAAAACATGTGAAGTGAGAGCGTCAACTAAAGTGCGCCCAAAGACCTAAATATTTATTCTGCAAATAGGCCACATGGGCAGTTTTAGAAGTCAATATCTATTGTTTATTCTAAACTAGCGACCCGCCCCGGCTTCGCACGGGTGCAATGCTGATACTAAATATATTTGTATTATACATATAAACTGGTTACTGTTTTGGCCATCGCGGCTAGGGCCGGCGGCACTGAAATAACACCTCTACTTGCTTTGTGGGTATTTGGTGTGTGATCCTGGTGGTGTGTAAGTCACCAAAGCTCCCCAGGATCGACTGTGTTGAGAGTGTGATACTGATACAGTCAGCATCATAAGTTGCTACGCAAACGAAGACGTCAAAAAAGGGAATAAGAACTTTTGACGTCTTCGATTCCGTAGCTACTTTTGATGCTGACTGTACCTGCATCTGTCTCTTGTCTGACATCACAACGAATTCTTAAATCAATAAAGGGTTGGCAGTGCGCCTGTGATTCTTCTGGAGTTGCAAGCGTCAATAGGCGACTGTGTCTGGTTACTATCAAGCAGGCTGTAGTTAAAAAAGCGGCCAAGTGCGAGTTGGACTCGCGCACGAAGGGTTCCGTACCATTATCTATAAAAAAAACCGGCCAAGTGCGAGTTGGACTCGCGCACGAAGGGTTCCGTACCATTATCTATAAAAACGGCAAAAAAATCACGTTTGTTGTATGGGAGACTCCCTAAAAATTTTTTTTATTTTGTTTTAAGTATTTGTTGTTATAGCGGCAACAGAAATACATAATCTGTGAAAATTTCAACTCTCTAGCTATCACGGTTCTTGAGATACAGCCTGGTGACAGACAGACGGACGGACGGACGGACAGCGAAGTCTTAGTAATAGAGTCCCTAAAAACGGCAAAAAAACACGTTTGTTGTATGGGAGCCCCCTTAAATATTTATTTTATTATGTATTATATAGTATTTGATGTTATAGCGGCAACAGAAATAACACGTGAAACGGAAAAAACGGTAGGTGGAGATTAGGTGTACCTTGCAAAAAAAACGTTTAATTCACTATTTATTTATTCGTATAGCATTACTAAATTACAGAGTCGCTTTACTTAACACATTCAGTGCCGCGAATCGCTACGCGCTAGGCTCGTAGCAGATCCCGCGGTTTTTCTCGTATGTAGCGGAAAGCGACTACGGCGTAGGGACTCGATATTGGGTTCCCGGCACTGAATGTGTTAATTTGTATAATGTTAAGTCTAAATTCTTCACCCATTGACTAAGTAGTTGTTCGCCCCTTTCGTTTTATAAAAAGGCAAATTAATAGGAAATGAGAAAACAGATGACATGAAGAATAAAGAAAATAGCTGAAAATATCTAAAACGACGAATGTAAAGTAGAATCGGAAACGAATTCAAACCAAAAGGAACAAAACACATAACAAACGAATGAGACGAGAAATGATGCTGTCCCGACGACTGACCTTGAAAATAAATTTCATTATTGACCTTTTATTCCTTCCTTTATCGCCGATAAAGCCCAAGGGCAGGAACATCAAATTATTTTTCTCTCTTAACTCCCTCAGACGTATTTGGAAACGTAAACTCTATAGTATATGATTCAAGGTTGCTTTTATATGACTAGGCATTAAGAAAACCTTAGTCGCTCTTGAGTAACTAATAGTTTATTGCCTACGTTTGACGCTAAACGAAGTAAACTACCAAAACCTATTCGTAGGTTTAGTCCCCTCCTTGTTAATATTATATGAGACGACTAAATATTTTCTGGTCAGCGTACATTGACAGGTTAATGTCGGCTGGATAATAGTATATTACTGCAGAGGCCGGGAAAAGTCGTATCTATTGAACTCGGCTATGCCTCGTCCTTCAAAACCATACTCATCCACGAAATGACATTCCTGCCGAGGCCTGTATACTGCTTTTCTCCAAATATGCGAGGAAATAAAACAAAATCTTAAAAGGTTATATTTATTTCGCACATGTTTATATAACAATCTACCTACAATCTAAACAAATTCAACACTTTAATAGTAATAAAAATAAACCTTATGTCAGGAGTTTTAATTGAATGTTATAGATACATTATTCATATTAGGGCAGTTCGTGAAAGACAGAGTTATATTTTTCCCCGGAACGCTTATGTTGGTTTGAATATTTTCTTGATTAGAAGTTGTTGTTGATTGTGTGTTAGAATGCTGCGGATTAGGTGATAAGGGAGCAGAATCTATGCGGGAGGTGGATGGTTTCGGACTTGATATTTTATTACATTGATGATTCGATGTAGATGGCTGAGATTCTGTTTGAAGGGTGATAGTTTGATTAATTTTTTCGGATATGTTCTTTTTGTTTTGCACCGATTCTTCAATATAGCTCTCGGCTACTGCGTCAGATTTCCAACCACCGTGCCTCTTTATGGTTGTTAAATTTGCCCCGGAGTCAGCTAGCAAGGTGGCCGATGACCGCCGAAAGCAATGGCCTGTGTAGCAATCGCTGTCAGCTAAATTTAAGTAGCTTGCGATTTGTGTTGGCATTTTCGCCATTGCATGCCGTCCAATTACTTGATTGACACACTTCCCATTTTTATAATTTATAAAAAATCTGTCCGAATTGGTACTTTTGGGACGAAGTAATTGGTATTTTTTTACAACTGGCACAAACTCATTTGGAATAACGAACATGCGGTCGATTTTAGTTTTTGTGTCCCGTAGTTTTACCAGAAGTATATCATCATGGCACGTTATGTCGTTTACTGTTAAATTAGTCAACTCGATCATTCGGCATGCACCGTTGACGCCTAAAATGAGAGCAACCTGAAACAAATAAATAATAATGTTAACATACGACGGATAGAGTCCAAATATGGAAAATAATATTTAAGTCAGTTATACAATATTATGTTTACCTTTATTGCTAGGAAAATCTCATCTGGAGCTTCATTTAAGAATATTGTGATATCCTCATTGGTAAGAATCTTCGATTTCTTGCTTTTGAAACCGGATGATTTCCGTTTCAAAAATGACAATAAGTTCGCGTAGTTCTTAATGTTTATATTATATTTTAGTTGTATAGTACTTTTCAGCATTGAGTACATTGCCCACAGAGTAGAAGGTTTTTTATCTTTTGCAAGTTCGTTAAAATACGCCAAAATAACATTTTCCGACAACGAACTGGTATTTTTCTTCTTTCGCCAGGAATTGAAATTTGCGAACGTTCTTAAATATTTTTCTTCGGATTTAGGCGGAAGCAAGTTAGCTCTCGCCAACTTTGCCTCTGCTGCTAATTCTGGTGGTGTACCCATTGGGATATCTTCGTCACTATTTGTAGAACTCATTTTATTTTCGTAAAAATAACACGGCAGAAAATCTTTGACAAAATGAATTCCAGTTTCCCGCCTAATTTTTTTTTAAGGATATTAAAGTTTAAAGTATTGGGTCCGAATTGTATATTTGATTCCACATAAAACATAGCAATGAAAATAAATAAAAGAAAACTTATAGTATTAGTAAATATAAATATAGGCATTATTACATTTAGTTAAATCGACAATCCCTAAACGCATTAGACATTTAAAAAAACTATACATTTGTTACAAAATATTTATCAGTCCGAGAAAATAATTAAGTCTAAAAAAACTGTCTTATGATTTGGACACAATTATTATTCTATCTATGTCGGTTTTTGTACGTGACTATTGGACAATTGGCTGTATGGTGAATTTGTAGTCTTGCATGAAATTAAAAGTAAGTAACCTGCACAATAATATTTACTTCCCGGGCATGTCCGGGAAGTATTTCCATTTTTTTTAATTTATTATCTCATCAATGCATATAACGATAAACTTCGAGGTGTGTTTTTACTCCATTAATGGAAACATTTCCGAGTAAGTTGGAGAAAAGTCTATTATTTCTAGTAACGGAAAAACAATGTATAGGTACAGTCGCAGAATAAAAAGGTTGTCGTCATCTTAAAGTCGATTTGCTTCTAGACAAGTTGCTGACGTCAGCAAATGTAATTGACGTGGAGTTAGATTATTTATTTCATAATAATTATACAATTACAAATATTACATCAACAACAATACAAATATAAATAACACTCACACTGTGTTTTATATTACAATATAAATTAAAAATAGCTTAATCTATATTAATTTATATTATGACCGTCAAAAAGGATATGAATTATAATTATATTGTTATTATACTTAGTGTGGACGACGCGTGGCGCCGACGTGGTCGATGTGCGACAGGCCTGGGTTTGACCTTCGCGACCTCACAGTCACCTAACAAGGGGCGTTTAAAAACCGCGGCGGGCGAACCGCGCGTTTCAACCGCGGCGGGTGAACCGCGGCGGTTGAACCGCTCAGCGTGTTTTTAAACGGCCGTAACGCGCTTTGATAGCGCAGGTGCTCTAGGGGAGCACTAATCCCGCAGACTGAGCTGCACTGTTGAAGAATGGGGTGGGGGTGACGATAAAATAATACTTGGCGAAATATAAATGAAACGGTATAATAAAATAATGAGACACAAACTACTGGTTAAACTTTCCCTATCACAATTTCCTACTTCCTATCACAATTTCCCTACTTCTTCCTTTCTTCTTCTTCCTAGGAGCTCCCACTGGTGGGGCTGAGCGAACACAATTTTATCCGGCGATTATAGCCTCTTTTATACCCCTAAGGCATTAAAAGTGGTGGGGATATAATTTTGAAGACCATCGCCCACTTTTACTATGGAAAAGCTAGTTTTTACGTTTTCCTGGTTTTCAGGGAAACCTTAAGGGTTTTTACATATTTTCCTTCAAAAGAACTATTTCTGAGCTATACATTACAATATCTACTAGTTTTCCTGCTTTTCCCGTTTAAATTGGGAAAGTCGATATTTACGTAAAATTATCAACTTTGGTAACATGAAATGGCTTTGCCAGGCCCTAGTGGCTTTAATTAACATTAATTATTAAAAGTGATTATACATACGTAAGGGCATTTACCTTACCTTCCTAACGATACCTCAATTGCTTTCGTACCTCATCTGGTTACGAAGCTATGGCCGGGTGAGACCGTCAATTTTCACATTTTCCTTAACGTGGTAGCGTAAGTTTGACTTTTGCTCCCGTCTTTTTAGCCAATCATAGAAATCAACCTGAACCTTGACCATTATTGCACCATAATAAGCAATAATCTCTATGCATACGTTGTGTACATTTTTATTTCACATTTTATGTAACTCTAGTTACCGATGTCCCTTGTTGACGGACTAGATCTGGATATAGTCTCAAGTTGGTTTCTTTACAAATAATTTGGCTATCTCTCCCTCATTTATCAGGGGCTCTCCCCCTATCGATCTTTATGAAATAATTACTGGAGGTACCTGGTACCTTTATCTTTACTTTAAGCTATTTTCTTCGTCTGTACCTATTGTACTTAGGTCCTAAATAAATCACGCGCTTCTTATATGAGCCGTTTGCTTTAGGAGCTTAATCTGGGCACAATTGCCGTCCTTATGTGAAGGAATTATAGTTACACGTCCTTTCCCTTCGTGACCCGTAGGCCTTATCGTTCACATACTATACAACACCCTTTCTCTTCGTGACCCGTAGGTCCTACATTTCACAAACTACATTCTGTCGCCCACACTTAGTATGGGGTGGCACATCATTACTGACGCTTTCTCAATATAATTTGAAGCCTGAGTATTCTAGGTAGATGTCGGTACACGCCTCCCTAAGGCGTTGTAAGAGGGAACAGATTGAAAGATTTGGTAACCGAGACGGATTGTTCCGATAGCTCAGTTGGTTAGTAGCGACGGGTCATGTATGCCTGTGGGCGCCGGTTCGAATCCGGCCTAGCTTGCGCTTACGCCGTAGTAGGCGCTTTCCGCTACATACGGCGAAAACCGTGGAACCAGCTATTTTATTATTTTATTTTATTTGTTTTAAGAACGGTTACAACTTACAAACTAAACAATATCTAATCAATACATGCGTTTACACATAATTCATATTTGTAAGTTAACAAAAAATGTCTACATCACTTACTAAAATAATAGTAGTTTATCTATCCAAATATCATAAACCCTCCATGATGCGTTCAAGAACCGCACATTATGACCACCATAAAAACAAGACTGTTTTGTTAGAACAAATTTCTTATCTGTGAAAATGTTATTATTGCTAAATAATCACATCGATTTCGATAATATTATTTCATTTAAATTTCGAACATCTACGAAAAACAAAGAAATTTGATTTGACCTCTATTCTAATATCAGTCGAGATGACGTTTAGTTCGAAATGAATTGTCAAGTTGCATACAAATTTGACAAATGTCGCACGTAAGTAAGATATCGAACGATATGATAGTTAGAGCTGACTAGATTGTCTCTGAATTAAAAAAAAACTATGACAGCTGCCAGAAAACAACGCCGCGATGCCGGTCTTAATATGCGGCTCCTGAATGCATCATGGAGGCTTATGATATGCGGATAGATAAAGCAGTGTATGTAACTGTACATAATTAGGCATTAAAACACTCGTGTGATGTTATTATGAAACTCGCCTGCGGCTCGTTTCATAAACCCACACTCGCAATTAATTCAATTCAACCCAAAAAAATATTACCATGTCCATAGTGTTAGTATACAATTGCTTATCCTAAGTTAGTCAGGTACCTAAATCTAATACATATTACAATATATTATACACAGAGCCTCTCATGTTTAATTCCCTTCATTATGTGTAGTCACATAAACTACTATTATGTGACTGTACATAATGAAGGGCATTAACTTGTTAATGGACGAGTTGATTGACAGGCTCAGCAGCACAGGTATTGGGTGCTCGATTGGTGGCACCATGGTCAACAATAACAGCTATGCGGACGATATGGTGCTGCTGTGCCCGTCGACCAGTGCGCTCGTAAAGCTATTGAGGGTGTGTGAAGAGTACGCGGTCATCCATGGTCTGAGGTACAACACCAGTAAAAGCAGGTAACAAGGCCTTTGAGTCACTTCCTCCCATTTTCTTGTGTGGAGCTCCTGTCCGAAGAGTGACACGCTTTAAGTACCTTGGACATTGGGTGACCGACAATCTCCAAGATGACGCGGACATAGAAAGGGAGCGCAGGGCATTGGCCGTACGGTGTAATATGTTGTCCCGCAGGTTTGCGCGTTGTGATTGGAATGTCAAAATAACGCTGTTGAAGGCATTTTGTCAGACCTTTTATACGTGCAGCCTGTCGACAAATTATACTAAGAAGGCGTTCAATGCCCTGCGCATCCAATATAATAACGGGTTCAGGATGCTGTTGGGGCAACCCCGCTTTTGTAACGCATCAGGTATGTTTGCGGAGGCACGTACTGATGGCTTCAGTGCAATAATACGCAAGAGAACCGCCTCCCTGATGCGCCTTGTGCGTGACAGCTCCAACAGCCTCGTGCGCCTGTTGCTGGAGTCTCCTGCCTGCGCTGTGTGGAAGCACTGGGACTCGGTGCACATGAGAGGCTCTGTGTATAATATATTGTAGGTAATATTAGATTTAGGTACCTGACTAACTTAGGATAAGCAATTGTATACTAACACTATGGACATGGTCTGAATTTTTTTTTTCTAATTGAATTGAATTAATCACGATAATATCACACGAGTGTTTTAATGCCTAATTATGTACAGTTACATAAACTACTTTACCTATTAACATATCATAAGCCTCCATGATGCATTCAGGAGCCGCATATACTCGTAATTATGACCGGTATCGCGGCGTTGTTTTCTGGCAGCTGTAACGTTTTTTTTTTAATTCAGAGACAAACTAGAGTCGGCCTCAACTCTCATATCGTTCGATATCTTACTTACGTGCGACATTTGTCAAATTTGTATGCAACTTGACAATTCATTTCGAACTAAACGTCATCTCGACTGATATTAGAATAGAGGTCAAATCAAATTTCTTTGTTTTTCGTAGATGTTCGAAATTTAAATGAAATAATATTATCGAAATCGATGTGATTATTTAGCAATAATAACATTTTCACAGATAAGAAATTTGTTCTAACAAAACAGTCTAGTTTTTATGGTGGTCATAATGTGCGGTTCTTGAACGCATCATGGAGGGTTTATGATATTTGGATAGATAAATCTATTTAAGGTACTCGGATATATAGAATTCATGATGATATAATACTGTAATACTACTGCTAATATTTTTAAGGTGTTGGATTATTAAAAGCTAAAGTTGCATTGTCTTTAAATGTATATGTATCCATACTAGGTGATAGATTTTTTGAAATGGAATGGGTGGCTCCGGAGATTATCCCCTAAGTATACACTCCCCTACATACAAACTTACAAAACTAAACCGTTACAGACTTTTCCTCTTAACCCATTCGCTCATAGCGCTACGCCGTAGTCCGTAGCAGCTTAAACTCCGTATGTAGCGAAAAGCGCTCGTAGCGCTCTGACGCGTGTGTGTCGTCATGGGCGCTGAATGGGTTAACCCATTCGACCTCTTAACTCCACGCAACGCTACGTGTGCTACGCCGTAGCGCGTAGCAGTGTTTTTCCGCTCCGTAGCGGAAATCGCACGTACATGCATGGTTCATATGTCATTGGCCATGAATGGGTTAATAATATGAATTTTTGTTGTAAAACGAAAGCGAAGAACAAATGGTTTTTTTGCATGAAAAAATGTCACCTTTTTAATTTCCAAGAAATGCGTCCAGAACTTTCTTCCTCACCTGGTTCATCTCCACTTATAATAAATCTCTAAATTAAAAAAAGAATCAGCCAGTTTGAAACTAAGCTTTGCGCGGTTCGAATGTTCTCAGCATCCCATGAACGGAAAAATATGAAACATTTTATATAGGTACAATATTATTCTAGCTGCAACTTAGGATAGTTTTTATCCGACTGCGACAGTTAATTAATTTTCCGAAATATACGACTTCATTTAATTTTTCATTTATTTTTATTGAAATCAAACGCTGCTCCAACTGTCAGCTATAAGAACCGTCAAATTTTCGTCAAAATGGCGGAATTGCTTTGCCTTTCACTTATTAATAATTTAAATCCCGTCTACGATAGACCTTTACGAGACAAATGCTAAAATATAAACCATAAAAAAATATTCGATTCTGATATGAGAACTTATATGCGCAAATGTCGTTTTATGTCGTAATTTCAATAAATGAAATCAACAAATTTGAACAATATAATTAACACGAATTTGTTTTTTTTGAATGACAATGGCACGCGCTCGGCGCATTCAGCCAAAGTACCTGCGGCGCTACCACGAAAACCGATACTCAATGTTCATATATTTGCATCCCTGTCACTCGAGTATGGTTAGTGCGATAGAGATAGAGATACCCGAATATTTTAGAATTCCGAAGTTCGTGGTTATAGCTCAGGAATCGAAAATATGGTAAATAATCATAATATATTTTCTCGAAAAAGAATTTAAAATAAATATAGTCAAATGGAGAAAAAAACAAAGCAAGAGGTTATATAGGTAATGATTAAGTTATAAGTGTCCAAAGTTTTAAGAGGGGGTATGTTCTGTCCCTTTTCCGCAAAACGCACCTTCATATGAAACGATTGTTTTTTACTATGACGCTCGAGTATATTGACGTCACAGTCCCTCATCGTTTTCTCACTCTAACAAGCGACATTAAAACGGATGTAGCTTCATAATTTTTTGAGATATTTGAATGGGAGTTTCATTATCTTCTTTTTATTTATACATAATAAATGCCTATGTCCTGACTGACTTATTCACTCAATCACTCACTCACTCACTCATCAACGCACAGCCGAAACTACTAATCTTAGAGAGTTGATTTTTGCACAGTATGTTGCTTTTATAACGTGGGCTAGGGATAAAAAGGGATTTTTGAAAATTCTACCCCTAAGGGGGTAAAATGGGGGTGCAAAGTTTGTATGGGAGAACCTTTTTTTTTTGAGCTATAGACTTAAACTTTGTAGAAAAATTAGTTATTAGAATACAAATGAAACACTTTCAGCGTTTTGGAAAATTCCACCCCTACGGGGGTAAAATAGGGGTGCAAGGTTTGTATGGGGGAAACATTTTTTTTTTAAATAGAGACTTAAAACTTTGTAGAAAGATCAGTCATTAGAATACAAATAAAGAACTTTCAGGGTTTTAGAAAATTCTACCCCTAAAGGGGTAAAATAGAGTGCAAAGTTTGTATGGGAAAAACGATTTTTTTTAAAATAGAGACTTAAAACTTTGTAGAGAAATTATTCATTAGAATACAAATAAAGTACCTAGATTCAGTGTTTTAAAAAAATCTACCCCTAAGGGGGTAAAATAGGGGTGCAAATTTTGTATGGGGGAAACAATATTTTTTTTAAATAGAGACTTAAAACTTTGTAGAAAGATTAGTCATCAGAATACAAATTAAGTACTTTAAGCGTTTTAGAAAATTCTACCCCTAAAAATAGGGGGCTAAAATAGGGGTGCAAAGTTTGTATGTGGGAAACTATTTTTTTTAGCTAGAGTCCTAAAACTTTGTAGAAAGATTATTTAAATACAAATAAAGTACTTTCAGCGTTTTGGAAAATTTCACCCCTAAGGGGGTAAAATAGGGTGCAAAGTTTGTATGGGAAAAACATATTTTTTTTTAATAGAGACTTAAAATTTTGACGAAAAATTACTTATTAGAACATGAAAAATACTACATTCGGCGTTTTACAAAAATCATTCCCTAAGGGGGTTAAAAAAGGGTGCAAGGTTTGTATGGGGAACACTTTTTCTGAGCTAGACACTTAAAACTTTGTAGAAAGATTACTTACAAAAATACAAAAAAAAAGTCTTTCAGCGTTTTGAAAAAATCTATCCCTAAGGGGGATAAAAAGGGGTGCAAAGTTTTTATCAGGGAAAGTTTATGTTTTTGAGTTAGAGACTTGAAACTTTGTAGAAAGATTACTTATTAAAATACAAAAAAAGAACACAAATCGTTTTAGAAAATTCCACCCCTAATAGGGTTAAAAGGGAGAGCAAGCTTTGCATGGACAACACTTTTTTTTGAGTTAGACTTAAAACTTTGCTTAAAGATTACTTATTAGTATACTAAAAAAGAACTTTCAGCGTTTTAGAAAACTCCATCCCTAAGGGGATCCTTAAGATCCTTAAGAAGGGTAGCCAGTGTTGTGGGAAAAACTTTTTTTTTTACTAGACTTAAAACTATTCAAAATGTTACTTATTAAAATTAATAATAAAGTACTTTCAGAGTTTTAGAAAATTCCACCACTAATATTAAGAAAGCTTTGTATGGGCAACACTTTTTTTGAGCTAGAGACTTAAAAGTTTACGAAAAAAGTTCTTTCAGCGATTAGAAAAATTCAACCTCTAAGGGGGTTTAAAAGGGGGTTCAAATTTTAAATGGCGAGCAATAAAATTTTAAAGTGTGAGTAACAGATTTTTAACTTCGGTCTTATTCTGTACGTTAAAAGACTACAAAACTGATTTCAGAGTTTTTCCAAATTCATCCCCTAAGAGTGTTAAAATTGGTTCAAAGTTTGAGTATTTCAAGGCATTTTTAAAGTATGAAATTTTTAACTTTGGTTTTAGACTGTTTGTTCACAAACTAGAAAATGAACATCAACTTTTTTTTTAATTATCCCCTAAAAGAGGGTTCAAATTTTGTATTGAGAGAAATCATTTTCTAAGACGATAAAAAGTTCTACGCGGACGAAGTCGCGGGCAACAGCTAGTATATAATAATTACTTAAGCATAAAATTGCTCTCAATATTCGTCGCCGAGTGTACTCGCTATGTGTTACGTCGTAGCTACATGACTAGTACGAGTATTCGCTTCCACCTTGAAACGGTATCATAGGTAACTCGTATTAATATATTATGTCACATCATATACTTTTATCCCTTTAGTAAATAAAGCTTGCAGCTCATGGTTGCTATTTCATTACTTATCGCTGTGAATAAGACATCCGTCACGTTCTGACAAGTATGCGAGTGCGAGAGTGACGGATGTCTTATCCACAACGATAAGTGATACAATGGCAACTATGCTACACCCGCAGCACTCCATCTGGCCGTGTCTTAACCCATACAGTGCCCATGACAACACATATGCGGCAGACACACACACATTACGTAGAGTTTAACCTGCTACGGACTACGGCGTAGCGCTACGAGATTAGCGTGGCCGTGAATGTGTTAACCCAATCCAGGCCAATGACTCGCATATGAGTCGTGCCTTTACGAGCGATTTCGGAACCAAAGCGAAAAATGCTGCTACGCCGTAGCACACGTAGCGTTGTATGAGTAACACATTCAGTGCCGGGAACACGACTATCGTGTGCCTACGTCGTAGGCGCTTTCCGCTACATACGACGAACACCACGGGATTGGCTACGAGCGTTGCGCGCAGCGATTCGCGGCACCGAATGTGTTAACACGTTCACTGCAAAACATTTCGTAGCGCTACGCTCGTAGCCGATAACATAGGAAAAACCGTATGTGCAGGAAAGCGCCTACAAGCAGAACGATAACGAAAGTGCTAACACATTCACTGCCAAGAACCGCTAAGTAGCGGAAAGCGCCTACGGCGTAGGTTATAAGGGCGATGGTTTCACCCATTCAGTGCCCATAACGACACATACATATATGCGTCAGAGCGCTACGAGCGCTTTTCGCTAAATACGAGGTTTAGGCGTAGCGCTACGAGATTAGCGTGGACACCATTCGGCTCCCCATACTAAAGTAGTTTGGCTCTCATTTTAAAACGACGTGATGGAATGACATGAAACTTTGTATACTTTTTTTTTTTTTTACGTGGAGAAAACCTGCGAACCAGGTACCCAATCATCGGGGGCTGACTGCGTTATGTGGTATTTCTATCCACTAAAAACTCCACGGCGGCCGGCATCTGCGCTCTCATGCGGAGGACTCCAGGATCTCATACTGAACGCACTGGAGCCCTCCTCGCGCCTCGCCACATTTGGCTCGTCCTAGGATGATGATGGTCGCCTTCCCTGGGGTTTTTAGGTGAGTGCCCCGGCCCCCGCCAGAAACACTGCGACCCCGATGACCCCCTTTAGTCGCCTTCTACGACAGGCGGGGGAGACCGTAGACCTATTCTTGTCCGAGCCTACACGGTGGGATCCGCCATATCTGGGTCGGAATAGTATTTTTCACAATCGTGTTATAATAGAGAGCTTTTTAGTCGAGTACCGTGCTTGCTGAGTGGCCTAAGTAAGGTAAGAGATTAAAAAACTTGATTGTGACACTATTGTGAACAATACTTTTTTTACGAGTTCATTAAAATTAATAATTTAAGTCATTAATACGAGTATGTAAGAAAACGAAATATCGTAAGTACTATTCTGTGGTAATGTTGCAGTACTGAGCTGTGAATGTGATTGGCTAAATACTAGCCAATCACAGAGCGTAGTTTTTAGGGTTCCGTACTCAAAGAGTAAAACGGGACCCTATTACTAAGACTTCGCTGTCCGTCCGTCCGTCCGTCCGTCCGTCCGTCTGTCTGTCACCAGGCTGTATCTCACTGATACCGTGATAGTTCCAGTTGAAATTTTCACAGATGATGTATTTCTGTTGCCGCTATAACAAAAAATACTAAAAACAGAATAAAATATTTTTTTTTGATAATGTACGGAACCTTTCGTGCGCGAGTCCGTCTCACACTTGTCCGGTTTTTTTATTTTTTTATGTCCTGGATTTGGAGCAAGTTTAAGTAGATTTTTGACAGATGGTGCGACGCTGCTACTTTCCGAAACGCCATAGATTGGCAACTTTGTATCGGATTTCGAGTCTCCTTAAACAAGGACACATATTATTGAAATGCGAAGTTCTTTTTTAATTTTTTTTTCGGTTGTCTAAAGCGTATCGAAACAGTTATTTCGGTTATTTCGGAAGTAACATAGACTATGCAACGGTGAAAAGAGTGAGGTTGCAGTATTCTCTATGAAATCTTAATACACAGCTTTTAATCCCATTCACGGCCACGCTAATCTCGTAGCGCTACGCCGTATTTAGTCCGTAGCATAAACCTCGTATGTACGTAGCGAAAAGCGCTCGTAGCGCTCTGACGCATATGTGTCGTCATTGGCACTGAATGGGTTAACCCATCGCCCTTATAACCTTATAAGACACGACAACTACCTTTTCTATTCATTTGATTTTTTTAACTGACTTCAAAAAAGGAGGAGGTTCTCAATTCGTGGTTTTTTTTATTATTTTTTGTACTTATGTTCCACGATTACTTGAAGACGCCTGGACCGATTTGAAAATATTTTTTTTGTTTCAAAGGGTGTCCTTCCTTGGTGCTCCCATGGTCAGGATCTGATGATGGGATCCTGGAGAAATCGAGGGAACTCTTCGAATTTTATATTGGCTTGGGCAAGCTTGGCGGACTACTAAATTGAAGTCGGTTAAAACTTAGTTTTTAAAGTAAATTATTGAAACATATCCTTGCTCTTCCTCGTTCGCTTCGAACCTTATGTCGAAAATACAAGTTACGAGTATACCTGTTTACCTTATCCGAGACATCTTTAGGTGCCCCGCGAGGCCACGTCGATGAATGACCTAATTCGACGCCGGCAAAACTAACCAACCGACATAAATGAGTTTTCATTTTTTATGTTCCTTTGCTTTAAAAGCTAGGTCGGCTCTAACTAACTTAGATTGAATATATACTCAAGCGGATAGACTATTGTTCCCAAACGTGTTATAGAAAGAAAGAAAGAAAAAACATTTTTTATTCATGGCACAAAAAACGCAGTAAATTTCATAAAAACACAAAAATATAATTAACGTACCTAATAAATTTAAGAAAGGTTTGGTTGGGAAACGTGTAATTTTTTTTGTGTGTTACAAGTAACTCCGTACTTTTTGTACAAAACTTGAACGAAGTGATCATGTAAGGGTTCCTTTTGAGGTACGAAACCCTGAAAATAACATTTTTAGACAGATTTACAGTTTTCCTGAATTATTCCACTTCACTTAACGAAGCAAATTATTTTATTAAATATTTTGTTTCGTGTTAAATTAACGTGGAAGTTACCACGATCTAATTTTAAACGGTATGACACAGTGGTCACAGGTTCGAGTCCTGTCTAGAGCTTCAGACGATGATGGTTTATCTTACCATTATATTCGTTTTCTGTGGCATATGACACGTGACGTTTATTCCTTTACTTACTTGTATGCTTCCTGCCATATTTCATGACTCCAGGTCAAAAGAGGCTGCGCACTGGTTCTCACTCAAAAACCTATAGAGTAGTTCCCGTTGACAGCCCTTTATTCTAGACGTATCTCATCGGGCCATAAATACACGTAGGTACGTAGGGTCAGCCTTACAAGGGGCTTAACACCTTCTTTACAGTGTCGCATTAAACGTCATAGACCGGGAGATACTGACACAATTTTTTAAAGTATTTGTACCAGGTATGGCGACCCTCCAGGTGTCTAATTACGTAATGAAGAAAAGGAAAATGATGGTCATAGCGCTGGTACCGGCGGCCCAAACGCGAGGGCGTTAATCGAACGTGTCGTTCAAATTACGAAAGTCAAACGATTTGTAACACAAAAATTCTTGTATTTTCCGATAGGCGATGAAAAAAGAAAAAAAGCGGCCAAGTGCGAGTTCGGAGTTCGTTAAATAAATTGCTTTTTACGATTTATGACGTATTAAAAAAAACGACTTACTAGATCTCGTTCAAACCAATTTTCGTTGGAAGTTTGCATGGTAATGTACATCATATATTTTTTTTAGTTTTATCATTCTCTTATTTTAGAAGTTACAGGGGGGGGGCACATTTTACCACTTTGAAAGTGTCTCTCGCTCAAACTATTCAGTTTAGAAAAAATTATATTAGAAACCTCAATATCATTATTAAAGACCTATTCATAGATACCCCCACACGTATGGGTTTGATGAAAATTTTATTTTTGAGTTTCAGTTCTGAGTATGGGGAACCCCCAAAAATAATATATTTTTTTCTATTTTTGTGTAAAAATCTTAATGCGGTTCACAGAATACATCTACTCACCAAATTTCAACAGTATAGGTCTTATAGTTTCGGAAAAAAGTGGCTGTGATTAACGGACGGACAGACAGACAGACAGACAGACATGACGAATCTATAAGGGTTCCGTTTTTTGCCATTTGGCTACGGAACCCTAAAAACCAATTCAACCATTTGTACCAGGCTTATTTTTGCACAGCAAACCAACGTCGAGTAGCCATTCCCGAAAATCACCATGCCATATTTTTCCAACGGTTCCAATTGGCCGCCATACCGCCGCAAAGGAGTATTTTTTTGTTTTTTTTAAACGATTTGTACCAGTATGGCATTTGGATTTTTGGAAAGAAATATGACCGTTATTATATTTGCCATACTTCTAGTAGGGGAGAAAAGTGGTGCGATACTTAAAAAACTTATTTATTCGGCACGTTTTCAAAATACGACTTTACAATACGTAAAATCATTTTTTACAGCATGTCATCACTGTATTCTGTTAGTTTGGATATAATTGTGCCTAAAAAAAAATATACCACATAAAATTCTGTATTTATGTTCTTTGCACCTCAAACTTACAGGAAACATTAGTGACATACTGGTACAAATCGTTCAAAATACGCATAACTCTTAGAACTTTGAAAAAATATTGTACCTTTTCGCCGCCACCAACAGGTATGGCATTATCAGACTTATATTTATGACTAGCTGTTGCCCGCGACTTTGTCCGCGTATAACATGTTATCGTCTAAATGTTTTTTAAAGGAATGAATTAAAAAAAAACATTGAAATTAATTTTCTACCTAGACTTTTAGAAAACAATCTAAAACCGAAGTTACAAATCTCTTACTTTCAAAATCTCTTGCTCTCTATACAAACTAAGAACCCTCTCTGAACCCTCATAGTAAACAGACTGAAACCGTAGTTACAAATTTCTTACTTTAAAAATGTCTTGCTCTCTATACAAAGTTTGAACCCCCTTTTAACCTTCTTAGGCGATGAATTAAAAAAACGCTGAAATAAGTTTTGTAGTCTAACCAGGCTAAGATCGCAGTTACAAATATCATACTTTAAAATTTTCTTGCTCTCCATACAAATTTTGAACGCTTTTCAGGGAAAAATTAAAAATAAAACACTCGGTTTTTTTATTGTAATAGGTAAGTATTTTTTCTACAAACTATCTAGCCTCTAGCTAAAAAAAAGTGTTTCCCATACGAACCTTGCACCCCTTTTTAACCCCTTAAGGGGTGAAATTTTCCAAAACGCTGGCAGTAGGTATTTTTTTGTATTTTAATAAGTAGGTACTTAATCTTTCTACAGAGTTTTAAGTTTCTACCTAAAAAAAAAATTTCCTACACAAACATTGCACCTCTTAATCCTCCTCTTAGCGGGTGGAAATTTTCAAACCGCTGAAAGTAATTTACCTATATATTTGTATTCTAATAAATAATCTTTCTACACAATTTCAAGTCTCAAGCTCAAAAAAAAATTCCCCATACAAGTTTTCACCTGTTTTAATCACCCTTAGGGGTGGAATTTTCCAAAACGCTGAAAGTTCTTTATTTGTATTGTAATAAGTAATCTTTCAGCAAATGTTTGTCCCTTGCGATCTTTTTAAAAAGGTTTGAGATTCTAGCTCAAAAAAATCCCCTTTACCAACATTGTACCCCTTTTTCATACCCTTAGGGGTGGAATTTTCCAAAACGCTGTTTTTTTTTATTTGTATTGTAATAAGTAATCTTTCTACAAACTTTTAAGCTTCTATCTCAAAAAGAAGTTTCGCTCATACAAATTTTGCAACCCTTTTTAACCCCCTAAGAGGCTGAATTTTCCAAAACGCTGGCAGTACTTTATTTGTATTCTAATAAGTAAGCTTTCTACAACGTATTAAGTCTCTTGCTAAAATAATAAAGTTTCCCCCATACAAAATTTGCACCCCTTGTTTACCCCCTTAGGGGCAGAATTTTCCTAAACGTTGAAAGTATTTTATTCGTATTCTAATAAGTAATATTTATACAAAATTTTAATAAAAAATAAAGTTTCCGCCATACAAACTTTGCACCCCTATTTGACCCCTTTAGGGGTAGAATTTCCAAAAATCTCTTCTTATCCGTTGCCTACGTTGTATAAGGTAGTTCTGGTGTAAATTTCAACGCTCTAGCCCCAGTAGTTTCGGCTGTGCGTTGATGAGTGAGTGGGTGAGTCAGTCAGGGCATTTATATGTAGGTATAGATAGATAGAAGATGACGAAAATCCCATTCAAATATCTCAAAACCATTTTAATGTCGCTTGATAGAATGAGAAAACGATCGGGGACTGTGACGTCAAGATCCTCGAGCGTCATAGTAAAAAACAATCGTTTCATTTGAAGGTGCGTTTTGTGAAAAAGGGACAGAACATAAAACTTTGGAACTTAGTGATTACCGGTAAATAAGTTTAATGGATAAAATAGTAAAAACATGTATAAAACTTTTACAAAACTAAACTATTATTAAATTAAAATAACTAAAACTAAACCTTAAACTTAGAAAAAATAAAATAAAATAACTAATTAAATAAGAGGCCTGGGCCTCTTGGCAGGGTGCCCATCACGCAGGCAGCATTCCCGCGCTGAACTGCGATTGCGATCCTTTGCGCGAGAAAGCTGCCGGCGCGAGGGTCACCCGTTGCCTCCCTCAACCTTTTGCTGAGCTCCCTGTGGAGATCCAGCGCACCCTTACCCCAAGGACCTAGTGTCTCGACGCCGAAAGCAAAGAACTGATATTGGGCGCCGAGACAGCTGTACTTTGAGACCTTGAGGCGTGATTACCTATTTATATACCTAACCTCTTGCGTTGATTTTTTCTCTATTATCCTTTTTTCGAGAAAATACATTATGATTATTTTATTTAGTGTCTACCTACAGCCGGGTCCGCTGCACCAATGTTTTCCATGTTTTTAAACATCTAACATGTTTTCAGTCAGGTTCGGCAAACAAATAGGGTTTTGTTTTGATTGGCAAAACATGTTTGACGTTTAAAAACCACGAAAACATGGCGCAGCGGACGCGGCTTACGGGGTGTAGTTTCGTTTCCAGAGGGCCTACCGGGAAATTCGAAGTTTCCCCTCTCTGTCATACTTACGAGTTCGTGCGTAAGTGCGACAGAGAGGGAAAACTTCGAATGCCGTTCGCGGTAGGCCCTCTGAGCTATAACCACGAACTTCGGAATTCGAAAATATTCGGGTATCTCTATCGCACTAACAACACTCGAGTGACAGGGATGCAGTTATACGAACTTCGAGTTTCGGTTTTCGTGGTACCTAGCGCCGTAGGCACTTTGGCAGAATGCGCAAAGAACGCGTGCCATTGCCATTAAAAAAAAACAAATTCGTGTTAATTATATTGTTCAAATTTGTTAATACATTTTTTGAAATTACGCCATAATGCGACATTTGCGCATATAAGTTCTCATATCACAATCGAATATTTTTTTATGGTTTAACTTTTGGCATGTGTATCGTAAAGGTATATCGTAGACTGGATTTAAATTATTAATAAGTGAAAGGCAAAGCAATTCCGCCATTTTGAAGAAAATTTGACGTTTCTTATAGCTGACAGTTGGAGCAACGTTTGATTTCAATAAAAATAAATGAAAAATTAAATGAAGTCGTATATTTCGGAAAATTAATTAACTGTCGCAGTCGGATAAAAACTATCCTAAGTTGCAGCTAGAATAATAATGTACCTATATAATAAATAAATAATAAATGTTTCATATTTTTCCGTTCATGGGATGCAGAGATTTATTATAAGTGGAGATAATGCAAGAACTGGTAAAAAAAATATAGGGTGGTACAAATCGTTTAGCACAAAAAAAAGTTTGCGACTTTGCTGCGGTATGGTGGCCATTTGGAACCGTCGGAAAAGTATGGCATGGTGATTTTCGTGAATGGCTACTCGACGATGGTTAGCTGTGCAAAAATTATCCTGCCACAAATGGTTGAATAGGCTTGTTGCGTGGTGTTAAAATTGATAACGTCGTGTAGATAAATGGATAGTGAACCATCAAATGATTGTAATAAAGTATAAATTACAAAATATAATTCAAATCATAAAAAGATATGAACAGTGAAAGTTTAGAAAAAAAAGTTTTTTTTATTTATTGTCCAAGAGTAAATTTAAAGGTACCAATAGAATCCTTACGATTTTATAGAAAAAAATTGTACGACAACTATGATGGACCTAAACGCAATATTTCGCGACCGAAACAGCAATTTACTTAATTTTCCATGCAACGGTTAGTACAAAATTGCACGGTGTGACGTCATATTTTAAAGCCAATCAGTATGAAGCGTTTTGGCTGCTGTCAGCGAGGTCCGTCTTTAACTCGATTTTTTGGGTATTAATGTCCTTTAAATGTAGTTGCTTCCATACAAACATTTGTTCATCTACAAAAACTGGTTCGAATGGCATCGTAAACAAATTTAAGGTCACAAGCCCATTGGTTTATTTTAAATTAATGTGTGCTCGTTGGTATGGCGGGCTCTAAGTCACACAGGAGAAGTATGGCATCACGCTACCGCCTACTTATTTTTTCATCGCCTATCGGAAAATACAAGAATTTTTGTGTAACAAATCGTTTGACTTTCGTAATTTAAACGACACGTTCGATTAACGCCCTCGCGTTTGGGCCGCCGGTAGGGTCGTTTCGCCGGTAACGCGACCACCTTCGGTTGGCGACCACTTGACGGACTAGGCTGCTTCAATTAAAGATATTAACATTTCTACAAACCCAACAGAAAACTAATTAGTTATTAACTATTCTTGAATAGTGTCAGAATAAGAATAAATACACTTTAAAACCCAAAGCTTAATCCAAAGCAAGAAAAAATAACCTAAATTCACACATTTCACACATTGCTTCCGAAAAGTGTTGACGTGCAGTGAATCTGTAAAAAAAATAACGCGACAGTTGGCGCGAAAACTTTAGTTACGTCACTTAATTTTATTATTATGCTGAAATTAGTTACTTGATTGCTTAAATGATTTAGCTATTGTAATAATTTCGTTGAAATTCGGCATATTATAAAAATAGATTTAAATAAAATGGGGTGGTCGCGTACCCAAAAAAATTATTACCAAAGAAGTCGGATAGCGACCACATCGTTTTTCTTTTTCTTTCCTTATGGATTCTTGCGGCACCCGCGATATTTACCTTGGCAAGCCAATTGTGTCGGTAGGTATTTAAGCCGCGCCAATCCATGCTATGTCTATAGTAGGTATATGTAATATAATAATAATATATAATTATAAAATGAATAATTCATATGATTATATATGGTTATATTACAAATGCGAAAGTGTGTCTTGTCTGTTACCTCTTCACGCTTAAACCGATGGACCGATTTTGATGAAATTTGGTATGGAGATAGTTTGAGTCCCGGGAAAAGACGTAGGATAGTTTTTATCCCCGAAATAATCCCCTAAGAGGCTGAAATAGGGGTTGAAATTTTGTATGGAGCTACGATATAAACGAGACACACGGACGGAGTCGTGGGCAGAAGGTAGTGTAGGTAAGTAGAATTTAATCTAAAAGTTACATAAAAGCTTGTAAAATGGTGGCATTTAGATACCTACTATGAACGACATGTGTGACTGTAATAGCAATATACATAATAGCACTATGGTGTGAGCGAGATGGCGCGCCGTTTTCGATTCTATTTTGCATTGACAAGAAATGTAAAGTAGATTTAGAAGAGTAACAATTTGTAGTAGTATAAGAGCAGTCAGGTCCAACTTTGAGAAAGAGGTCAATCGTCGAATCCGACTCGGCTGGGCAGCGTTCGGGAAGCTACGCTATGGCACATCTTTTCGTCTAATATTCCGCAGTGTCTGAAGACGAGAGTCTTTGACCAGTGCGTGTTGCCAGTGATCACGTGTGGCACCGAAACGTGGTCGCTTCAGAAATCATAAGAAGCATCATAAGAAGGCTCAAAGTCACCCAAAGGGCAATGGAGAGAGGGCTATGCTCGGAGTTTCTCTGCGTGATCGCATCAGAAATGAGGCTATCCGCAGCATAACCAAGGTAATCGATATAGCCCTAAGCCGCTAAAGTTAAGTGGCAGTGGGCGGGGCACATTGCACGTAGAACCGATGGCCGTTGAGGCGGAAAGGTTCTCGAGTGGCGACCACGTACCGGAAGGCGCGGCGTGGGTAGGCCCCCCACAAGTTGACTGATGGCCTGGTAACGATCGCAGGAATCCGATGGATGTGGGTGGCGCAGAACCGGTCATTATGGCACTCTTTGGGGGAGGCCTTTGTCCAGCAATGGACGTCTTTCGACTGATATGATGATGCATCGTTTTATTAACTACTTAAACACTATTTGCAAGAGTGGTCGCCAACTAGCTAACAGGTGGTCGCAAACCGACTAAAGCGGTCGCTATCCAGCGAATTCGCTATTTTGAAACCTTTTCCATATTTTTTCCTAATCTATGGATGAAAGTGCTATATTTTATTGTAGGTTTCAAAACTTGACTATACTCAGAACCTATACGAATACCAACTATTATGTGTGTACATTGAATAGGTATACATTTACTAATCTAAAGTGAGCAACTCGGCTAAGTGGTCGCTAACCGGCGAAATGACCCTACCAGCGCTATGACCATCATTTTCCTTTTCTTCATCACGTAATTAGACCCCTGTGTGTATCGTGTCAGTATCTCCCGGTCTATCATGTTAAACTGCCATATGAAGTAGTCAAACGAGTGAAAACGACAAGGTACTTTGGTTTTCAGTAATTTATCAGGCCGACTCTACGAGTACATGTTTTGGATGGCATTTATTCCTAACAGAATCTCTGATTTATTTTTATAGTTTATGTAATTAATGTTATTTGTTTTGTGTGCCTATAAATAAATAAATAAATACATTGTTATTACAACTAGTAGAACATAGCAAAGAGTAGAATATAGCAATTGCTTTGCGAGTGTTGAATAGAGACCTTTCTTACACGTGCATTTGTTGGCATTTCTAGTATTTTCAATCGTCTTCAATTTCATTTGTGATAATTTACAAAATAATAAAATCCCCCGATATTTTCATTTCAAAGTTCAATATCTCAAAAACGGCTAAACCGATTTTGTTGAAACTCAGCTAAAAACCATATCGTTTACGCTAGCTTTTGGATTAAAAAAATGCATTCATATCGGTCAATTTAAATAAATACATTGTTATTTATTACAACTGGTAGAACATAGCAACGAGTAGATTATAGTAATTGCTTTGCGAGTGTTGAATAGAGACCTTTCTTACACGTGCATTTGTTGGCATTTCTAGTATTTTCAATCGTCTTCAATTTCATTTGTGATAATTAACAACTTAGAAAAGTTGAAAAATCCCCGATATTTTCATTTCAAAGTTCAATATCTCAAAAACGGCTACACCGATTTTGTTGAAACGTAGCTAAAAACCATTTCATTCACGCCAGCTTTTGGATTAAAAAAATTGCATTCAAATCGGTCCATTCGTTTAGGAGCTATGATGCCACAGACAGACACACAGACACGGCAAACTTATAATAGCCCTCTTTCTGCGTCGGGGTTAAAAATTAAACTATTTGGTTTACAAAGTCACTTTATTTTAGAAGAGATTTGGGTAGAAACACCGGGAGTAAGTAAAGGTTACAGTCATATTATCACATTGAACATTCAAATATTACATTAAACACAGATCGTTATGATTATTCAGGACCTAACATACAACTGTTTTACACCAAAAATAGATATTTTTCGTCACAATGACATTTCACAAATTTCAACATTTTTGAATAAGACACAATTTATTTTAATTGTAGTCAAGCTCCATTTTTGTTTAATTTTAAATCTCTCTTCCATAACACGTAGGCTTCAGGACATGGATTTGCTACGTTTCCTACATTAACCATACCTACCATTATAATAAAATTACTAACATTACTACATACTGCTCTGTCTTCAAAGCGATAACGAAAATTGTAACTTAAATTGCAACGGCATTAAAATTCTTGTATAAAACTTATACATACGTAGGCAGTTAAAAAGTACCTACTTTGGAAATGAGGCTAAAAAACTATAATGAACTTAAGTATAACTCGTCGAAAATATCTGCGAACCTCGCTTCGGCAAATCCAAGCTGTCCGATTTTTCTGGTGGTCACCTTGCCGGCCTCTATAAGACCCCATCAAATTCTCACCCCCACTATGTCTCCTTCCCGGAGATCAATTCTATCAGGAGAAATCAGTCTTATTGCAGCTTTATAGTATGCTGAAGCCAGGTTCGCACATTAATATTTCCGACGAGTTGTATGTGCGTTTTATACATAATATTGAGCTTGATTTACAAGTGAATGGTTACTTTTATTTAGTCGTAGTCAAAGAATATTACTTAAATCGAAATATACAATAATAAATAAATTATATTCATTTTTCAGCTCAGCGTAATAGAATCTCACAACTGAAGCGTCGCTCTCCGTCACGAAGTATTGATCAAACAGGTTAGGATTAAGTAGCTACAACTAGTCGCTTTTGATTCGACTATTCGCATGCAATATGATGTCAATGTTGTAGCTGATTTTAGTGTCACGCTGACTATCGGCGGCGATTAGCCCAATGGTCGGTATGATTGCTCTCAGAAGCGTACCCTACGCCGCTGAGCGGTTAGCGCTAAGCCTTAGTGTGGGCCCACTCCACTTCCACGCGTGCTGAGCTGACGTGTCAGACCGAATGTGCGCAAAATATTAATATGATAATAGCATGCGATATGTCGATTCAGATTGATCTCTTGGTTCTGTTCTTATCACACGCTTATGCTAATCTCATTTTATTAAAAATTCGTGGAAGTCAACAGCGGCTCAAATATTCCATCAACAATTCTGTATTCTCGTAGTAATTTCTCTGCTATAGGTATGCGAATGCGTCGCATTTATGATATTTTGTAGAGTAGAAACGTTTAACTTAGATCGTTTTTCAATAAATGTTAACTTTTTACTTGGTTTCATATGATGTTATTGCGAAGGGGGAATTGCCACGGGTACCTATGCAGAGCCAGTTGACTTAATTTCCAAAAACCACATTTTAAAATAACTGAATTTTGGCTTTACCTACTGGATTTCCTAGATATCCCATAAATTTACCAAGATAAGAGTAGGACCTATTTATTACCGCAGTAGATATATTAAAGCAGTAAAACAGATCCGTACAAAACAGGGACCCGCCCACCCCTTCCCAGAAAAAAGCCTTTGAACGGGTTAGTCGTTCGTTCAATAGCCCAAATCACTTGTCTTGCTGTCCGATATCGATTTATTTAAAACAAAACCCATTCATTTTACTTAGCAATACTAGTATGAAGGGGTTTTAAGCGCTTTGAAAAGGTATCTGATATTCGTTAAGGGAACCGCTTACCCGGTATTTACGGGTTTTGAGGGGCATCGGCTTTGGTAAGCAAAGCCTTAAGAAAAACCCCTTCAAAAACCCTCAAAGGGGATACCGAGCGGGTCTCTGCTTTCAGGAAACATACATATCTTCAGTTTACCATGCTGGGTAGGTATTTGAGACTCGCGTCGAGCTTTGCGAATTAATAGTTTTACTGATACAAACGTCCGATCTGACGCACTGGCACACCCGTCGCTACAATAAACTTAAGCGGACTTCGGTGGACTCGGCGGTGCATCAGTCACGTACAGCTGGCCCCGTAGCATGGATGGGCCTTATCACGCGATAAGTGATAGGATAGAGCTGCCGTCCCTGGCTGACACCGTTCGATATCCTATCACTTATCGCGTGATAACGCCATCCATGCTACGGGGCCTGGTTTTCAATGGAGCGCAGGTTTAAAAAGTAAAAGACTCTAGTTGACATACTGCTTCAGCGAATATATTTACTGTGCTATTCAGTCCTATATGGGCTCTAAACTTCACATCATGTAACTCTACAAGGGCATTAGGTATCTACTCGAGACTGTTGTAAAAGGACCCTTATTAAAGCTCAGAACTTCGAACAACATGTTAAAGGGATTTTGAAGTAGGTAAAACACAGCTTTAAAATCATGGGCAATATTGTTATTCGATTTCTCAAGTGCTGAAACTGGGAATAAAATTAACTACATAGAACATTTTGTAAATAGACACCTATTACATTTATTTTGTCTATTTTAATTTTTACATTGAATTCCAATAAGATCACAGTTTAGCGGCTACGTGACTGTAGAAAAGTATGGTAATACTTTTCTACAGTCACGTAAGTGTAATGTAAGTAGTAATGGGTATTAATTATAAAGTACCTAAAGGTAGGAAAGATACAAAATGTGAAATATAAATTAGTAGGTACATACAATTGTATATAATGTTGTCAAAAAAATACGTGTTATAGCGGTGTTGCAGCGGTAGATAATGCCATTTCAATACGTTAACTTGGCCTGCATTCTGCGACCAACATTGAATACGTACTTATTCAGGACGTACCTAAACGATTGAATGCACCTCGCTCTTAAGCGCTGTACTGATAAAGTGCCTGCAAGCAGTTCAAATTCATGTTGGTGCAAAAATGACTGATTGTGTATAGCGATTGTAGCCCTGTTGGATGTGTCAGCTCCGCTATTTTGTAACTGGTTTTAAGCTTACCTCAACGCTCACCCAAAAATATATATTGACGCCGCGATTCGTAGTCACTAAGTTAGAGGTCTAGTTTAGTTAGGCGTGACGGGTGGGGTGAGTTGCATGAGCGCGTAAAGAATAACAGCCCAGATCTGACATGATCATTACTATCATTAGGTAACAATTCATTTGCGTATGATCCTGTTAGAATCGTCAATTCTGGCAGGTCTACACAGCCATAATGCATCAACAGTACAGCCCTTTCACATTCAGCGGGACAACGCTCAAATAGATTGTGTGTATGCAGTATAAATATTATCATATTGAATACGCATGTAAAGTAAGTTGCAGAATGCAAGCCCTTATGAGCTATAAGCGTCGTCACACCGATCACAATGTGGTATCTAGGGTACTAATCTAAGGAAGACACTAGGGTTTTCACAGATACATCAGCATTAAGTAGTATGTTTCCTAAAAAAAATAGAAAGTGTGTGCGTTTAGTACGTTGACATATATCTATGGATACACTGGAAGGATTTACACAACGTGTTTCATACAGCCATAATGAAAATTATTTGGAATTGTACACATATAAATATCGGACTAACATCTAAAATGACTGAATTTGTAAACGTTTCAGCCAACGTTCCCAATTATTCCGGAGCCATGTTTGTTTTCAAAAAGTCATTAAGTTCGAGTTAATTAACCTCACCAAAGACTTAACTCAAACCAATGACCCGTGAAAAATTGTTAGTATTGCCGGCAGCTGGGTTCGACCTCCAATACGGGATCTCAAAAACAGCTAGTACAAAAATCATCAAACGGCAGAAAAAAACGGTTGGAAGAAGAATATTAAATGGAGGCAGGTAATCTGGCGACTGAACAGACAGCGTAGTTTCGATAGTCTGTGTCAAACAAAAACTGAAGGGAAAGTAAAATCTTGTTCCCGAAAGTTAAGTTCGAATATCATAGCATAGTGCGCTCCTGACGCAGCTATTTGGATTTGGCCAGTATCAAAATTGTACTTAAGTAGTATAGTTATTTTTTTATAAATTATTCGGAAGATAATAAAGCAAAACACAACCACACTGTTTACTCGGCTCACTTATGTAGGTATCTATATTCTAGGATTTTATATGTCCTAATGCAAACGGTGCCAGCAGCAAAGGATTTCTGGACGTGACAAACCGTCACCCGACTCTCTCATATTTTACTGAATATATAGAAATAGATGGATGATACTCGTCGCCATGGCTCTTTCTGGCAATTATTTCGCTTGTCCGCGAAATACCACATTCACAAACTATACCTGAGTCTCAGACTCCCACAGCACCACAGATTTGGGAGATCCCAAATCAAAGATTTCTAAAATTGGTCAATTGTGAATCTCCTAAAGAGTACTGCGTGGAATCGGTCCAGTTCCAAGATTTACGATATCTCCATCTCTACTGCTCGACTGAAGAACTTCGGGGCAAGAGTCCAGGGTATATATATTCATAGTGTGGTAATTTGTCTATTTTTCGAGAGGAACGAGCAGAATCTTGATTAGATCGTTAAGTCCATGAGGACGCAACCCACTCCTCATTGCATAAATTTGTGTTAGTCTATGGCGTAGGTAGAAGTGCACGCTTCTTAGAGGATCCAAAGATTTATAGTGACTTATAAATCATTCATCGTCTCACTATTTACGCGTGCGTTAAGTTCAACGGGGCCAATCAACTAAATTGTGTCGCTCGTTGCCATATTTACGTCTGCCGTAATTACAGGATTTAAATCCTGTAAACATGTGTTTTAGTTATATTGGTAAACTCTATGGTGGGGCATCTCCTAAGCATGCTGGGAGACCAATATATAATATATCTTCTAAGACCACCCCGCCAAGTTTCCCATGTGCCGTTCCTCGTTAGCGTTTAGTGAAGGGGTTGTTCCTTGCGGTGGTGCGGGCGGCGGCCGCGGCGGTCTGCGTGCAGTTGCAGAGCGCGTCGAACATGCGCAGCACCAGGCCGCGCGCGCGGCCCAACCGCCGCTTCAGGTTACCTGCAACAAAACATTTACTTAGGGCGTGGTTGTCTAGGAAATGGGACCTTAAGCCATCCAAGGCCAATGACTCACGTATGAATCATTGCTCTATGAGCGATTTCCGCTACAACGCGAAAAAGTTCAGCTACATCTTGCGATATGTTAAAAAAACGCGGGATAACTATGTTAAGAAAAAGCGGCATTACTGCATTTTGTGATAGTGCACTAAGGATTATCCCAGGGACTCAACTATTCTGTCAAGTCCTAGTCAGCTTCCCGTCCCATATAATGATGGATTAATTGCGTACAAATAATAACGTAGCGTAGTAAAATTCAAAAAGTGCATATTTTCCGATTATACACAAAGTTTATAATCCCAAAGAATAATGGTGCCTATGTAAAAGGAATATTAATTGTAATTATTTAATTAATTATTGTTGACTTAATGTACCCACTTAATTTATGAAAGTTAATAAACAATCATTAATTTCCTTTGAACCTTGCGTCTAATTTTAAATGTGAAATTGGTTTCCTGAGTACCTACCGTTATGATTGAAATACTTGCAAAAGACTTTTTCCAATTTCAATTTGTTAACGCGACGATTAAAGGCACGGGGCTGGCAATCAATGTAGCTCTATTAAACTATGGGTGCCAATGTTGTAATAGCTATACCTTACAATAATAGTACATTATGATACAAGTGTGCTAAGTTGGTCATTACACTCGAGTCGGTTTTTAAGCCTGAGCCGAAGGCGAAGGCTTAATGGAGACGAGAAGTGTAATGACCAATGCTCACGTGTTTCATACGACGTTTTTCAACACATTTGCGAGGAAAAAAAAAAAAAAAAAAAAAATGAAAATGTTAAAAGATATGTAATGAAAAGGCACTAGTGCGATAATGTAATGTAAAAGTCACGGCATGGGTAATATTCTGCATTATTTTGCTAATATTTAAAAAGATATGTAATGAAAAGGCACTAGTGCGATAATGTAATGTAAAAGGCACGGCATGGGTAATATTCTGCATTATCAGTGTAAATACGCTGTAATAAGACCTACTTTACGAGCAGGTGTGTTGAAAATATAGTGATGACTAACTTTGGCTCATGTAAATGACTTCATTATATGTTCCATGTTCCATGAGATAAAATGGGGAATGGATGAAAATTTTAGAAATGTCTGATTTTTTTTTTGGTGATAGGAATAACCTTCCTTAGCACCAGAAAAAAATTGCAGACTTTTCAGATGCGTCAATTATTTTTGAAAAATATAAACACTTTCCTCACTTACGTTTTGGGTTTAGGACGGCAAATAAGACATCTTGCTTGATCCGTCTCATATTACAAAAAAATATCATAAAAATCCGTGGTAAACTGACACTGGCAATGATATTGACAGCTGCAGCAGCTATTTTTGTCATTGCCAGGGTCAGATATGTAAAATATTTTTTGTAATATGAGACGGATCAAGGAAAGTGTCTCATTCGCCGTCCTAACCACAAAACGTGAGTGAGGAAACTGCTTATATTTTTCAAAAATAATTGACGCCGCTGACAAGTCTGCAACTTTTTTCTTGTGCTAAGGAAGGTTATTCCTATCACCAAAAAAAATATTAGGCACTTCTAAAATTTTCATCCATTCCCCATTAAACGAGCACGCGCAATGTACTATCCTTATTAAATAGTGTTAGAAAACAAAACCTTGAAAAGAAGTTTTATAATAAAAGGCACGCAATTCAGATTCCACCATACTAAACCGCGTGCTATGTTTTAAACACTTTCACAGCCAGTAAGTAATGTTTTGAGTTGATTATAGGCCTACCATTTAACTGAGTCACAGCCTGTGCGCCTAAGTATGTATTCCATTTTAAAAGTGGACAGTAATTGTACTACTAAACTCGCGGGAACTTCCATCATCACCGATTGAAAGATAGTCCTTTACTCTAAGGGACTTAAATCTACAAGGGCTCAGGGGTACGTACAACTTGTAAAGCTGTTAAAAAGTACTGTAAGTTCCAGAAGAATTTCAATAGACGGTGTTCATCACCATGGTGACGTCGTTCTTCAACCATCTTGGTGTAACCCTCGATCAAAAGAGTCAAAAACATTTTTAGTATGAGTTGAGGGTTCAGTCTTTTCTATGAGCATATTCAAATTGTTAAGGCCTTTCAAGGCCTAATTTTGCCGCTGGGCCCATACAAGCATGTAAATGTACCTTTGCGATTTATGACTTGAATGATCAGTCGGTACATAATGTATACGTTCCTAAACCGTTAATTATTACTATTACTAGCTTTTGCCCGCGACTTCGTCCGCGTAGAACTCGTTTATATCATAGCTCGATACAAACTTTCACCCTCCATTTCCCTTTTAGGGGTAGATTTCCGATATAAAAACTATCATATGTCCTTACCCGAGACTCAAACTATCTTTATTATTATTATCATTTATCATCATCATCATATCAGCCGAAAGACGTCCACTGCTGGACATAGGCCTCCCCCAAAGAGTTCTAAAGTGACCAATCCTGCGCCACCCGCATCCAGCGGACTCCCGCGACCTTTACCAGGTCATCAGTCTACCTTGTGCCTACCAACGCCGCGCCTACTAACTACCTCTATACAAAGTTTTATCTAAATGGGTTGTATAGTAGCTTCATACAAATATTCAACCCCCATTTCACCCCCTTAAGCGATCATTTCCGGGATAAAAACATCCTATGTCCTTTTCCGGAACTCAAACTATCTGTTAACCAAATTTCATCTAAATGGGTCACTCACATCCAAATTTTCACCCCTTAGGGGAGGATTTTCGGGATAAAACTATCCTTTGTCCTTTCCCAGGACTCCCAACTATCGCTATACTAAATTTTCACCCCCTTAGGGAATGATATCCGGAATAAAACTATCAGATGTCCTTTCCCAGGACTCAAATTATCTCCTAACCAGATTTCAACTAAATGAGTTCCATAAACTATGCATTATCCTTTTTCGGAACCCCAAACTATCTCTATACCAAATTTCATCCAAATTTTCACCCCCTATTTTATGCCCTTGGAGGATTTTTTTCGGGACAAAAGCTATTCGTTGTTCTTCTACGCGAGTAAAACTATTTCTATAGGCACCAAATTTCAGCCTAATGGGTTCCATCCAAATTTAAACCACCATTTCACCCCCTTAGAGGATGATTTCCGGAATTAAAACTACGCTATATAGATTAGCGTCCAAATTGAACAAACAGCAGAAAAAAAACTGCTAAGTTAAAGCGAAGTGGAAAAGGAAGGGGGCTCGCCATGTCAAAACTTAATTAAGACACGTTTGCACTTACATATTGGATTCTAGAGGATGATCTATCTACAGATTGTGGATGTATACCACTAGACTATAGGTAGGCACTAGATTATCCGTAAACCAAACCTGCCGTCTGACAGGACAATACAATTTCTTTCACATTTGCACAACGATTAACGCCTCACAAAGGTACTTAGTATATTTTATAGTCGCAGTCGTATGCTAAACAAATTTATGCAAAGTGCAAAAAAACACTTACACTTTACATACAGATTCTATACAAACTGAACCCATTTTCATCATTCTTGCGCTATTGAGACTTTGAGACCCACTTGTCTTGACCTTATTCAATGTAAGTTTAAATTAGTTTACTTCCTATACCTACCGTGTTCCAAGTTGGGTTACTACTAATTCGCCTCCTTGGGTTTAATAAGTTTTAATTGCTCAAGGATCGACTCGATCCGAGCACTAGTACTTAAACAAAGTCCTTTACAGTTTAGTTTCGTGTGTACCTGCAGTGGCTTTGTCATCGTTTCATCAGCGTTCTAACCATTACCCGTTTCCGTGTTCCATTTTGGGTAGGGCTACCGTACTTTGGAAATTATTCAGTTTTGTTAGGCGCTCACTCAAACAGCTTTCTACCCTACTCAAACAAAGTCATTGCTAGAGACGTCTGTATGTAATTTTTTATATCGCTAATTGTATCTGTAAGATAAAAACGTTGATGTGGCTATTCGCGGAAATTATATTTGAATTGATACCGTCAGAATCAAAACCAATAACAAAACAAATATTTTCGAACTCTACGAAACGTGCCGGGATCACCAAATAAAATCAAGCAAGACTAGACTTTCATTTTTTTTTAAACCGCCCTCAAAACGGTTCATCAGTTTGGGGGATATGTGCCCTGACAGACACACATATACACAGTCATGTTAAACCGTGTTATAGGTTTAACATGACCCTTGTTTTAGGGGATTAAAAATGGTTGTATTTCAAAGGGTGCACCGGTATTTTGGTGGCAACTCTGATTACACACTAGCGTCGTCTGTATAGGTATATGTACCTACAGCTACCCTCATCTTACCTCATTCTTATCATGAGGGGCGTTTAGAAATCAGTCCGGGCGGGTATTGATCTTCGCAATGCTATGATATTATTAGAATGCCGAAATCAAAAGAGGGTTTGCGCGCCATCTTAGTATTCTCAAAGTCAGTTAACAAAACGAAATAAAAATCAAGTTAGAATAGCGTAGAATACTTTATTGTTTACTGTGTACAAGATAGACGGTATAAGCAAGGAAAAGGTATCAACAGTGCAACGCATACAATATTATTAAACCTACAATACCTAAGTATGTACTAGGTACCTCATCATCATCATCATCATCATCATTGGCCTTGTACATCTATGATAAGATGATTTAAACAGCGTCTATGTCAAGGTGGTGCGGCACTTACGCACATGACTCGTAAGGCCGATACGGGAGCGACAGGCCCGACCGCATAATTGACAAGTCTATCTGCTTGGACTTAGCACCGGTAACTGCCACTCTCCGTGTTGTTTTCCACTCAGCAGGCTGAAGTGGGTGAAGTGACCTCTTCACGGACGCTGCATCGCCTGGGACGCCAATAAGATAATACAGGCATGCCCAAAACCCATATCACTCTCTCGACCTTACCGACTCGGCCCACAGGAATGACAAAGTCAGTACGTGTGGAGTCGGTTCGGTTGCAGGTGCGTAACGGCTGGCACCGAGCCGGGTTTGTTTCAAGTTTGCCTTCTCTGTTACCACCTCTTCCGTTGATCAGCAGGAGGACCACAAGCAGGCGAGATAGCCGGAGCACGTAGATGTTATTTGTGCTCCCCCTCCTAGGTACCTACGTTATTAAGTATTATAAATTTCTACTAGTCAAACAATTTTTTTAAATTTTACAAAGCATATGGACTATCAGACCATAAACTATGTTTATCCACCTACATTATTTATAATAGGTAACTAACATAAAAGGAAATTGGTTAGAGGCAATCACTCGTTTTACCAAGCTTGCAGAATTTCAATCCAATCTAGTTAAAATCAAATTAACTTGAAAGCTGATAAATGCTTGCAGGCAGGGAAAAAAGATCACATCTTAGGCCAAACGAAATAAAGTCTATGACTATGACATGTCAATGATGTCAAAATTATGTCATAAGGCATTTATGGATACTCTCCATAAATAAGGCCTTATGACATAATTATCTCAGCAGCAGCTACACGAAAAGCGAGCTTTCAGGCGCCTATGCTTAAAACGCCATTACGGAAACTCGTAAACAACGTCGTATTTTAATATGTTTGCCCCGGTCGTTCATAAACGCAGTCAAAGGCATAATGTCGCGATGATTGCGGTGTCGCGTGCATTGCGGCATATTGCGTGCATACTCATACATTTCAACGTGGTAACGCAGATCACTAGAACGCATTTGTCGTTGTGTAACAAAATTTAGAAACAGTACTATTTCTTTTTCACGCTGTTTTTTTGATTTCGTTTTCCAAGCTCGGTCTAGGCGAATGAAAATGGGTATAAAGCAGGATGACAAATCTATTGAATATTTTATTCAACATTCATCATAAATTGATTGTCGGTGTATTAGCTCCATCCATCTGACTCTATCTAGGGCCGCCTCCTTGACCTCTTTATACGACGTGACTGCTACTTTTTCTTTTATTTGTTTCATGTAACTTATCCTTGGTCTTCCCCTTCTTCGCTTGCCTTCTACCTTTCCTTCCATAAACATAGGCATTGAGTTAGTATATTTTTTTAATTGAGAGTCTCGAAACTTATTTAGTTCCCCACGTACTATGCGGCACGTAGATACCTATGTCACAGTCTATAAACCAATACAGTCCGTCGACGAAGCCGTCTAGCTAGACAGGCAATAGTGCGGGGTGTGAGGGGCGAGGGGCGTATAGGGCGAGCCCCAGCTGCATACATGTAACTTGGGACATGACGTTGTCAAACCCGCAAACGTGAAAGGCGTCGGTCCACTGTTACCCTTTACAATGTGCCTATGTCATATATAAAGAGTAGATAAGGGCACTGCGGAATGTCATCTCGCTCGTATTTGGAGCACTCTTAACCTTAGACAGAAGTGCGTAACGCCACTTCCTGCTCTGTGGGTGTTGTGTACCTGGTGGTCAGTCAGGAAAGTCGCTAGAGTTCCCGAGGATAAGGTGTTTGTGCTTTGCTGAAAGGGAACCTGCATTTGTCTCAGCTATCAACAACACGCATCATCAAATCGACAAAGGGTTGGCAATGCACTTCTAACTCTTCTGGAGTCACAATAGACTGAGAGCTGGCCCCGTAGCATGGGTGGCGTTATCACGCGACAAGTGACAGGATAGAGCTTCCGTCCCTGGCTGACACCGTTCGATAGAACGAGACGACGCGCTTATCCTGTCACTTGTCGCGTGATAACGCCATCCATGCTACGGGGCCTGAGGGACCAAAACTGCAACAGTTTTATAAAGGCTGACATTTTAATATTAGGTCATAAATAGCTCGAATATCAATAGCCTGCCGTCAGTCAGCCAGTTTTTGGGACAACTGGCGTGGGGGTGGTTCCGAACTTGTTAAGAAAACACCTACGTCGCAACTGCTTTATAAAATCTGAAAATTTGTCTGTAGATAGTAAGACAACTAACAAACTATGCGTACATAGTCAGTCTGCAGAATATTGGAACAGTACGCGTCAGCAGCCCGCTAAACCCGTCAAAAAATTTGGTTGCAAAAAAAGTGTTTTATAAAATCTAAAAAAAATCGTGCAAGTAGTTTATAGTACCTAAAACCAGACTAATATAGTCAGCCCAAAGTTTTATGGAACATACACCGTCAGCAGTCAATAGAACGGCGGTGCGGCGCGCCGAAAGATTTTATAAAACACTTTCACCAACCAAACTTTTTGACGGGTTTAGCGGGCTGCTGACGCGTACTGTTCCAATATTCTGCAGACTGACTATGTCCGCATAGTTTGTTAGTTGTCTTACTATCTACAGACAAATTTCCAGATTTTATAAAACAGTTGCGACGTAGGTGTTTTCTTAACAAGTTCGGAACCACCCCCACGCCAGTTGTCCCAAAAACTGGCTGACTGACGGCAGGCTATTTATATTCGAGCTCAAACTGTTGCAGTTTTGGTCCCTTAGCTCTCCGCCTACAAGCGACCGCTACGATGTGTGTTTTCCGTTCCATGCCATTTTCTACGGTCGTATTAGCATTAAAAAACCCGGCCAAGTGCGAGTCGGACTCATGCACGCAGCCGTACCATTATCTATAAAAACGGCAAAAAATCGCGTTTGTTCTATGGGAGCTCCCTTGAATATTTATTTTATTCTGTTGTTTAGTATTTGTTGTTATAGCGGCAACAGAAATACCTATAACATCTGTATAAATTTAAACTGTCTAACTATCACGGTCCATGAGACAGGCGGACAGACAGGCGGACGGACAGCGGAGTCTTAGTATCCCGTTTTACCCTTTGGGTGGAACCCTAAAAATACCTACTTGCTCCTCTAACCTAAGAACCTGTTAAACAAACGTGTAAATCTTCAATTATTTTATCTACAATACAACCTTACAAATGTTAAGGCTTCCATTGATAGTCGTATCTCTCAACGTTTACTAAAGCAATTCATTTTCCAATGCCCGTCTTTCTTCACATTCCCATTGTATCAGGCACGTAGCGTACGTGGCAACACGTTTAACGTACATTGAAGTGTACAGTTCGGTCGGCTATTCAAAATGCTTACCGGACACTTCGTTACAGGACGACCACTACTACCCGAACCCTGATCACACAGTGTATAACATAACCCAGAGATCAAATTATACTAGCAACTTACTCGCAACGATTTGTGAATAAAGTGGTCATCAGGGTAACGAGGAAACTTGGCGAGCCCTTCGATAACAAACCACCGGCACGTCCCAATGGAATAGCTGGTCTTTGCGCCATAAAAAATATATTGAAGCGAATATTCTACTATCTTATCTTACAATTTCAGCTAGAATAAGGTGATGAGGGAGGTTATTATTTTAGCTGCATAAGTATTTCCCTAAACCACGTTTACTTTTTCTGTTGGGCTTTATGGTTTTAGAAAAAATCGTTTGGTATTAAGTTGACCCGAGTATTAGATGAAATGTAAGCCGATTATTGTGTAAATGAATTTCATGTATATCGGAGAATCGAGAGAGATTCATGATTCCCACCTCAATTTCTGCTATAGACTCTACCACTCTACCAATGTTTACCAGATATCTGTTTGCTAAGGACCGTAGGTAGGTATATGGAATATGGAGGATCGTGACCTTCATCGGCTCCATTGCGTCCCTAACAGTTGCAGTCAAGCCCTCTAGTAAACTGTTGAACTGGAAAGAGTCCAATTTCGAGCTCATTTTCCATTTGTTTTCTTTAAACTATGAGTCCTAAATATGCTTGAGTTCGCTGATTGAACAATATTCTTCGCTAAACGTATGCCAGGCTTAGCCTTCTTAAGACGGAGCTAGCAATCGTTGGGGTTTTAGACGGTAATAAGCCTTGGCTTTTGCCGCGGTTAGTCCGTCATACCCGCCCTGCCCCTTCCCCGTGGCGGGCGGGATGCGTAAAGGCATTAGGTACAACAACGTAAAAAAAAAGTGCTTAGCCTTTCGAACGTATTCTAATTAGAAAGAAAGAAAATGATTTATTCGATACAAACAGACAGAGAGACACAAAATGTTACATATAACAAACTATTTACTGATGCAGGATAATTTATTCACAAGAATTCTATTCTAAAACATTAAACGGCTAATTTAATCGTGTCAAAATCACACTTAACTTAGGTAGTTATAAGTCAAATAACCCGCCCCGTATCTTTCCGGGTGCCTATCACACAACTACTACTAATTAATCATTCATGAATTTTATGATTGTTAATCTGATTTTCCACCGGTGAGGCAAGGTGTGGACTGAATTGAAATAAATCACAATTTTACAGTAAGGAATTTTCCTTTCCGCCACGCCTTACCGGTGGAACACCTCCGTTACTCACAAACAATGCACAGATGACGTGCGAACTTTGTTCCGTTATCAGTCATAAGTCAGTCTCCGATAAGTAGCGAACAAGGATCGTCATCAGCCGTGTCTCCGGGAGCTATTGTAATGTAAATTAGTTCTAGATAGCGAGATGATTGGAAACATTGTGAAGGCAGTTCAGTCAGGTGATTATTGTAACGAAACAATGCGAAGTACTTACTTAACATGTTATTTTCAATCTTTTCAATTGGTTCAAGCACTAAATATGTGCAAGTATAACAATCTGATTCTAAGCCTTACTTTGTGACTTGTTGAAAAACAAACATCATTCATTTCAGAATACTTTAGTCACATCTCTATGAATTAATAATATTATACTTACACTCAAGAGCAAAAGTTTCGGCTCACCCTAAATTAAATAACCGCAATAGGGTTTTTTTAATATTTTACACTAGTCTTATTGACATAATAAACTATTCTTCGTAATACCCAAATGTATTAGCAATTTCCGGGATCCTATCATAAAAATATCAACATCCAAAAATGACGATTTTTGCGATATCTCGCTCCGTTAACGTTGTTTTTTTCATGGGTTTTTACGAGTCCGATTTAAACCTGGTAACGTGTTTTTTTTTACTGTTATTTCTGCAGATTAGATGTAAAATTTTATAAAGATCATGACAAGGTTAAAAAACTATAAAACGGTATTTCATCGACCCGAAACTTTTGCTCTTGAGTGTATGTTGTTAGAGCCAGTTAGAGGAGTGCAAAACAAAGTTCTAACTTCGAAAAACCTGTGCCACTATCCACTATTAATTCAGACAAAAAATCGTAGGCAGGTATTTACGGTTTTAGTGTAGTTAAAGAATGCTTACTTTATCATTGTATCCCCGTAACTATCGTTGCCATGCCATTTTATATCACATATCACTTATCCACGTAAAAATATTTCCACTCAAACCCAAGATAAATCAATAAGCGTACAAACAAAAGGAATAAATATTTTCAACGAACACCGAAAAGCCTATTTTTAAGCCTCATTGAAATGCTGTTAGGGAAAGCGTCGAAAACAATGGAGGCACAACGCTACTTCTAGGAGAGAAAGGAAGTATGGGTCAATCAATCCTGTATAGTTAGGTTGTTGTGACTTTGTACCGGTGAACGCATGTTACCAGCGTTTTCAATATGTGGGAAATTGCTTGTGGTTGTGACGGCCAGGTGCCCGGTAATATTATTCATATTTACGATGAGACTAGGTAAGTAGGTACTGAATTATTTTGTGGATTGAAAAAATATTCGTCGAATAATTTGATGGAGTGTGTTACTGTTATTCGGTAAGTACGAACCTCTAACAGTCGAGTTGCCCACTCACTTGACAAGGGGGGGACAACTGTCACTTGCGTCCGCAGGAGCTATCTACCACAACCCTGCACGTGTTCCCTGGGTAGTACTAAAGAGTGACAAACTCAAAGGCCAAATAATGTATGCCATACGATTAAATAAATTAGGTAAGTCAACTGGGGTTACTTTGATTCGCGGGGCGACTTTGATCAAATAGGTTTTTCTCCGAAATCATTGTTTTTACTTTTTTTTTTTTTTTTTTTAACTGATAAGTGATAAGTTACTCACACATTTTATTACTTATAGGATTATAAACAAATATTTACAACAAATATAAATATAAAAAAAAGAATGGATGGTTGTATGTAGAGAGTAGAGAGGGGTTAGGGAGGGGTTAGGGGGCGATGTTGGGTAGAGCTGCCCCGTCGTTGAGGCCGAAAAAATGCTTTACTGATCTGATTGTTTTTACTTGGGGGTGAACTGTGGCAGTGAATATATTAGTTATCTATCTTGCTGTATACTCGATTAAATCTTCTTCTTTTCTAATAGTTTTGCTTTTATACTACATTCTAAATGATCAAAGTAGCCCCATTTTTTTCTAAAGTAACCCCCAGTCTACCGGTATTTGACAAATTAAGTTGGCAATTTAGGTAGGTATTCCATGTTAAGACGGTTGAGATATAGATAAAAGGTGAATACTGAGTACTGTTATGTTGTATTATTAAGACTAACTTCTACTTTGTTTAATACATCGGCGTGAGATGCCCAACAAAGCTACACTATTTAGCCAAGATGTAGAAAATGTAGAGCGTGGCTGGTGGTGGTAGAGTTAAGCCGTGTGGAGTAGGAAGCTTGGCGCTACTTATGATCTAATGTTTTTTTAACGCTGAAAGCTAGGTATATGAGTCTTTTGGCAATCACTTTACATGTAATGTTTTTGGTGGAATATTATTATACGGCCTCAAAAATGGCTGAACAAGCCATAAATCGAAACAGGAAAATGTATGCAGTAACGTGAACCTGCACTTAGGTAATACGGCATTTTCCTACAGACATACTACTCGTACCTACATAGTTAATATCAACCGTGTATTCTTCTATCCTAAACAAAAGAAAATATCAGATGACATACGCAAGTCCCTTAGCTACCAGAACAAGATCCTGCTGTTCACCTTGATAATGTCTTCGTTAGACAGCTAAATAAGCACACCGTACCTACCCAACACGTCATACTCATGAGTCTTTTACAAAATAGGTGACCCATTTATGACAGTATTTAAAGGTGATTTACATTTCCTTGATGAAGTATGTGGTCAACGTGAGATTTCATATACTTATACTAGATAAGTAAAACAGTAATTTCTTTTTATAGTTACCACTTCGGAGGCACACACGTAAGGCCAGAGGGGTAATCACGTAACGTATTGTACGCGCGTCTGACAGTAAAATCACAATCTAACTGTCATTTTTCCATATAAAATTGACATTTAGACCTTACAGACGCGCGTAAGAAAACTTACGTGATCGACCCACTGGTGCTAAGTGGTTACTATGGACGCCTGCAACTCCAGGTGACTTGCACACGCGTTGCCTATCCATTAAAATCTGCAGGTACACTCCTCCCTTCAAGAGCCCCATTCTACCGCAGGGGCGTTCGCGCGAGGAATATCCTCTAGAACCATGTTGTGCGCGACTATTTAAGTCCCAAAATGTGAAGATGAACGCCCGTCGGACAGCGAGCGGTGCGATGGTAGAATGTAGCCGTGTGCCTCTCGTCAAACAGTTCTTCGGGGCACAAATCACTATATAATCGGTAGCATGCTTAAAGGTTCAATATCGTTTTGAATTTGGAATTCAGAAGAAAGTCCAAAGGCCCGTGAAGCTGGTATGCAGGTGCACCCCCAAAGATGACAGCTATACTCCTTGTGGGGACCGACAATTGTGACTTCAATACATAGTATAAAACAAAGTCGCTTCCCACTGTCTGTCTGTCTGTCTGTCTGTCCCTATGTATGCTTAGATCTTTAAAACTACGCAACGGATGTTGATGCAGTTTTTTTTAATAGATAGAGTGATTCAAGAGGAAGGTTTATATGTATAATACATGCATGTGTTAATTGTATTCCCGTGCGAAGCCGGGGCGGGTCACTAGTATACTTATAACAAAAGTCTGTGTCCCGGGGTGTAGTACCGGTTCGCTCTATAATGCACGTCAAGATTTTTCGACGCCAGCTTAGCTTGCCGCGTAGGTACGTGGACGCGTGCGTTAGCCAGTGGACACCCCCAAAGACGCCCTGCGCTAGTAGTTGAACGAGCGAGCGAAGCGAACGAAACTCTCCGTTTCAGCTTGGCAAAAATGTTTTCGTATGTCTGTCCGGCGAATGTCCGGCATTTCTCATGTAACTACTGATCGCATTTCTCATGTAACTACTGATGGCATTTCTGATGTAACTACTGATCGCATTTCTCATGTAACTACTGATCGCATTTCTCATGTAACTACTGATCGCATTTCTCATGTAATTACTGATCGCATTTCTCATGTAACTACTGATCGCATTTCTCATGTAACTACTGATCGCATTTCTCATGTAACTACTGATCGCATTTCTCATGTAACTACTGATCGCATTTCTCATGTAACTACTGATCGCATTTCTCAACCGATTCTCGTGACGTAAGCAGGTTCCAAAATTATGGCATCGTTTGACGTTTTTTTTGTTGAAATAATTTACTTTAAAAACAAGGTTTTAACCGACGTCAATTCAGTCCTCCACCAAGCCACATGAACATTTCCACATATCTTTTCCAATTTACCACATGGACTGATTTCCGAGAGCAAATGCGTTGATTATTAGAGAAAAAAAATTAATGGCTGTATGTGGGCCGACAATAATCTTACAACGTCAAATTCTTATCAAGTAGCAAACCATTTCAATGCATTTTTCGCATCAGTCGGAGCCCCCGACGGGGGAGCACCCCCGCGCGGATTACCTGTTCTTGACCCAATGACCAACTCACTGTATGTGCAACCAGTTGAACCCAAAGAGGTAAACAAAATAATAAAATCCTTAAAAAATAAATATAGCTACGGGAACGATGAGTTACCACCCACACTAATTAGAAAATGTGCTGACGAGCTAACAATACCGTACTACATCCTTATTAACCAATCTTTTTCGGAAGGAACATACCCAGATATTTTAAAAACCTCTATTATCAAACCTATATTTAAAAAGGGTAAAAAAACGCAGGCCAACAACTACCGCCCTATTTCGCTCCTACCTACATCAGCAAAGATATTTGATATGGCGATGTGCGATCGATTATACTCATTTTGTGAGAAATACAAAGTATTTCACGAATCGCAAAATGGATTTAGGAAAAATAGATCCACCATCTTAGCCACCTACAAATACATGCAAGAAATATCGAACATACTAAATAATAAAAAATACGCAATAGGTATTCTCCTCGATATGACCAAGGCCTACGATAGGGTACAGCATCACATACTCCTGGACAAATTATATGGAATAGGTGTCAGGGGCGAGGCACACAAATGGTTCACATCGTATTTGCAAAGCCGTGAACAATACGTCGAAATTCAACATACTGATAAAAGGTCTGGAAAAATTAATAATATCAAATCAAACTCATTACCAATGTTATGTTCAATACCCCAAGGTGGCGCCCTCTCGTGTTTATTATTTTTAATTTACATCAATGATTTGCCTAAAATTCTAAATGAAACTTGCGTGATGTTTGCAGACGATATTTCTATAATTACTTCCTGTAATAATAATGAAAACCTATGCACCGATCTAAATAACATCCTCACAAAACTCACAAACTGGCTAACAGAACACAACCTGGAAATCAACTTCTCAAAAACAAAATTAATGCAATTTAGGCCCCGACAAAAAGTTCCCCTGCAAATAGATTACACATTTACAGGAACCGAAATTGAGTGTGTCGATACTTTCACGCTCCTTGGACTAGACATCGACTCGCACATGAATTGGAAACCACATGTGGAAAAAATTAAAAACAAATTATCTAAATTCATATACGCCCTAAGAGAACTAAAGAAATGCACCGACCTAAAAACAGCCCTCAATGCATATTACGCATATGCATATTCGTGTTTAAAATATGGAATTATACATTGGGGTAATTCTACAAACGCTGAAGACTTGTTTATCCTGCAAAAAAAATGCATCCGTATTCTTGTTAATATCAAAAGCCCAGAGAGTTGCAAGCCGTACTTTCTAAAACACGGTATATTGACCTTAACATCGATCTATATATTTGAGATATGCAAATTTGTTCGGAAATATCCTCAATTCTTTACAAAGGCTAATTGAACAACCACGACGCTACGCTGCGAGGTATAAAAATAACCTGGTAATTACAACAAACCCAAAATTAACCTTACATCAAAAAAGCCCAAACATAATGTCTGTTAAGATATATAACAAGCTTGCAGATAAATTGAAGAAGGAAAAATCCGAAAAAAAATTCATTCATATACTCAAAGAATTTTTGGCAAAAAAGAGCTACTACAGCCTACAAGAATTCTTTGAAGATATCTAAGAAAAATGAATAATTATACTAATAATAACGAAATTTCAACTACATATGTACGTAATTAAAAACATATAAAAGTACTAAGTAGGTAAATAAAGAATAGGTACTTACTCTAAGGAAATGATGCATGTATGTATAGCTTAACTTTAGCCATAAGAAATTGCTACGCCCTTACAGGGTTCCCATGTACTTAGCACTTAAGATTTCTACCACCTTATGTAACCATGGTTTTGCAATAAATATATATGAATATGAATATGAATAATATTTGAGGACTTCCGTTGATTCCTCAAGGATCTCAGAATTACACACACTTCATTGTTTGCTATTTCCACGGAATCATATCAGAATCTGTGACGTACTATTATTATAGTTCGAAGTACATCTGTGGTCTATGGTCTTCATCATCACCTCCACTTCAACAAATTTATGATTTCCGGGTGTAAATAGGTACACGAGTTATAATAGAAAATACCGAAATTACTACACGCCTAATAAACTTATTTGAGGAGTTCCCTCAATTCCTCATGGTTCCTATCATCCAACTGGAGTTTTAAAAACAATGGGACCAATTTGGAAGCTCATAGGTACTTTCAATTCAGGAATTATGCGAATCGGTTCATAAATGATTGAGCTAACAAACACACACTAGCTGAGTGTTAGACTGAGCTAATAACACCTCCTTCTATTTTTGAAGTCGGTTAAAAAAGTCTGACTCGCGAGTCGCGAGTTGCTCAAATGCTCACTGACTAGTAGGAAAAAAATTCAATGCGTTGTTAACAGTCGGTACTCTATTCCGTTTCTTTACTCACTATCACAGATGAGGGAAATGTCCGAGTGCTCGACGCTGTACTAGTTTATGGCATGGGCACTCTATGTCAAAGTGACATGGCGTAAATTCGAATGAAGAAAAATCCTCTTAGTTTTTTAACCCATATTGCTTTGACATAAAGTGCCCATGCCATAAACTAGTACAGCGTCACAAGCACTCGGACGTTTACCTTATAAGCGTGGCAGCTATTTTTGTCTAAATGAACATTTACATAAACGTGACAATAAGGGTACGTTCAGATGACAAGCGTTCAACGCGCGTTGGACGCGCGCTAAATTTTTGTATAGTGTTCACATGACACGCGCTTGCCAAGCGTTGAACGCGCGTTGCCGCGACCGCCATGGTTCAGTCATAGACCAATCAAATTAGCTAAACCCAGACATAATTCGATAACTGTAATTTTCTTTTTCTATGATGTAAAGTATTGTTAGTTATAGTTAAAATAAAAAGAATTAAACATTTTAGGGTTCCGCGTCATTGTAAAAAAACCAAAAATCTAAATATTTAACAAATTCTGATTTCATAAGTGCAGCATAATATGTAACTTTGTAAAAGTGCCTGTATTATGATATAACGCTTGCATTCCAGTTAAAGAAATCAAAATTAATCTAATTAATCAACCGGGACTATCAATAATAAAGAAAGTTCAGTAAGTTACACATTTTCTGGCTTATCTTACCAGAAATTATAGATAACTGCAATTTAACAAATTATTCTGAATAGTATATTATGTGTGTTGATAAATTATTAAAAATTAAACAGATTCTCTTTGCGGATTTCTAAAATCACAAATATTGGTAGTTTTTGGAAAACCAAAATACATAACTACTTGGAAAGTGTTTGATTTATGCGGTCAACATATTATTAGTACTATAAGAAACAAATTAAACAAAAAATATCCACGATTATTAATTAATTCATATTTTTTCGTACTAAAGTTTTAATATGAACCTTATCTCTTGCAGAATAAGGCCGTCATTGCTTTGCGCCTCAACTACCGACCGTGCTGTCGCGAGTCGCAGGCATTCAAGGCCGAAACGCACTGACAGCGGTGGCGAAGCGGCGCGGGGTGGCGCGGAGGCGGTACTTGTAATGTTCGAGCTAATATGAAAGGATCCGAACGCTTTTTTCCCGGCCGGTATTCTGTGCGGACCCATTCGTATTAGATCGAACATTACAGCCGGTACCACCTCCACACTGCGCCGCGCCGCCGCTTCGCCACCGCTGTCAATGCGTGCCTTCATTTATTATGGATAGGTCAATGATTGTCAAACATTTATAAACACGAACGTGGCGTTTACCACGGTTCGGCTAGGGTGGAGATTTATTGAAATATTGTGTTCATTAGATCGATAATAACTAAATTGTTCAGCATGAGACATAATTGTCGTGGAATGTCGATTACCTATTTATAAGCACTCAGTCTTCTGTATAGAATTATTTAAATAAAATATGTTAATTATGTGGGTGCAGAAAGGGGCATTATTGGAATGATTCTTATTCGAATAATTATTCGAATAAACATTTATTCGCGAATAATTTATTCGTCTACACTTTCGAATGACGAATGATTTATTCTCATTTCATTCCAATAAATCCACGAATAATATTTAAGGATGCGGTTGCTCGTTGTAACACGTACAAATACAAATACAAATCTTTATTTTACATAAAAATGTGGTACAAAAGTCGTTATTAAATTATCAGGTTTCACACATTCCACCAGAAACTGGCATGCAAAATTAACATAGGAAAAAGACTTAAATATCGAGAAACACGATTTAGAATACTTAAAACCTAATGTTTACAATGTCAATATGAACACTTAATACCGTCACAATTACAATTATATTCCTAATATGTCATAATTACATTACAAATCTAGTCACAATAATAAATGTCAAGATCAATGTTTAAAATAATCAAAATATTCGTCAACAGAGTAAAAACATTCTTGTACTAGCCATCTCCTAAGTTTACGCTTGAATAGTCCAATAGGCAAATCTTTGATGTCATCATGCAAACGATTAAAAATGTCAATAGAATTACAGTATGCGTTCTTGCTGTACAATTGTGTCTTACGAGCAGGACCAACGAGACGATTTGGGTATCTTGTACGAAAGTTGCATGTATCTTTATAGGTTTTAAATACGTACACGAATTTAACATGATCACTGCAAGTGTACCTATTTTCAAGTATTAATACCCTTTTCTACTAATTAACAATATTTTTGTGAGTTAAATGAGTCACTTCATGGGGCATTTAACAGGTTTGTTTCAATATGTCATGTGTGTGGGCTTGTCCATAAATTACGTCGTCGTTTTTAGGGTTCCGTACTCAAAGAGTAAAACGGGACCCTATTACTAAGATTCCGCTGTCCGTCTGTCTGTCTGTCTATCTGTCCGTCTGTCACCAGGCTGTATCTCACGAACCGTGATAGGTAGACAGTTGAAATTTTCACAGGTGATGTATTTCTGTTGCGGCTATAACAACAAATACTAAAAAAGAGATTTTTTCTTTTCTTTTTTTTCTTATACAATCTTACACAAATCGATCTAGTCCCAAACTAAGCAAACTACTATGGGTACTAGACGACGATAAACATACTTATATAGATAAATAAATACATAAATACATAGAAAACATCCATGACTCAGGAGCACATATTTGTGCTCATCACACAAATAAATGCCCTTACCGGGATTCGAACCCGGGACCTCCGGCTACGCAGGCAGGGTTACTACGAGGGTCAAACTGAAAGTTTCGGGAATAGAAAAAAATATGCAGTTACATTGATTTAAGTATTTTTATTGTTTTTCAAAGTATTTTCTTTTATATTTTATGCACTTTTCCATGCGTTCAAACTTTCAAACCAGTCGTTAAAACACTTATTGAACGCTGAAAAAGAGTCGACAAAATGGCCATTTTAAAAGCCTCCACTGCTTCTGCCGGTGTCTGAAACACCGCGCCCACCACGCAACTTATCCTTGATTTTGGGTTTTACGAGCGGTGTGAGGGCTGGCATTGTCGTGGTGAAGGATGATGCGGCGACTAGGACTTTTTTCCTAAGTTCAGCAAAGACACTCGGCAAACCAATACTTGTATACCAATCGGCTTTGAACGTTCTACGATCTTCAAGTGGAATAGTAGCCACGTGACCCGATTTGGAGACAAACATAGCCACCATCTTCTTGGCCTTGCTGCGAGAGCGAATAACTTTTGTTGGCTTGAAGCTCGTCTTCGTTACCCCATACTCAAGATTGGTTTTTAGTTTCAGGCTCATATGCGTATATCCACGACTCGTCACCTGATACGACCCTAAAAACTGCATTTGAGCTTCCTCCGTTGAATTTATTCAATGTTTTGCGGCACCAATTAACACGAGTCGTTTTCTGCTCGTCAGACAATAAGTGCGGGATCCAACGGGAAAACAACTTTCGCACGCCTAATTCTTCCTGTAAAATAACTTGTATCTGACTCATTCCAATCCCCAAAGACTCCTGAATTTCCCGATATGTCACATACCTGTCTTCTTTCATCAGCTGACTCACAATGTGGACGTTTTCTTGCGTAACTGCCGATTTTGGTCGACCTTCACGCGCGTCGTCCGTGAGGGATACTCGGCCACGTAGAAATTCTGAATACCACCTGTATATTGTCGTCTTTGAAGGTGTTTCGTTACTAAAAGCAGCAATCATCCGGTCTCCACATTGTTTTTGTGTTCATCCACTTAGAAAGTCGTAATATTTTTTTACGGGACAATTCCATCTTCAGCGGCGACTCAACAACTCGAAAAAACAATTGAAACTGAACCATTGTTTTGTTAGCGTTCCGTACTCAAGGAGTAAAACGGGACACTATTACTAAGACTCCGCTGTCCGTCTGTCTGTCAGTCTGTCAGTCTGTCTGTCTGTCCGTCTGTCACCTGTAAACTATGACTGTCTCAACAACAGTGATAGTTTGACAGCTGAAATTTTCACAGATGATGTATTTCTGTTGCCGCTATAACAACAAATACTAAAAACCAGTTTTTTTTTCTTTTACAATCTTACACAAATCGGCTTAGTCCCAAACTAAGCAAAGCTTGTATTATGGGTACTAGACGAACGATAAACATACTTATATATATAGATAAATAAATACTTAAATACACAGAAAACATCCATGACTCAGGACTTGGCCGGTTGTTTTTTGTCAATTCTTGACCCCCCCTCCTATCATCATCCTGTTAATTCCTAAATGGACACTACCCGCCTCATAAAATGACTACCGTCATCCAATAGACCCCCCCCCCCTGTTTTGAAATGACGTAATTTATGGACAGCCACTGTCTGTAATTGGATCAATGTTATGTTATTAGAGGCGATTACGCATGTAAGATTGTTCAACTATATACCTGTAATTGTACATTGTATGTACTTAATCATGTTATATTCTGATCTGTGTGTTTTTAGGGTTCCGTGCCTCGAAATGGAAAAACGGAACCCTTATAGGATCACTTTGTTGTCCGTCCGTCCGTCTGTCAATACCCTTTTTCTCAGGAACGCGTGGAGGTATCAATCATTTAAAGTTTGAATTCCTGTGCATAGTGTGTGCATACATTATTTTAGAATTATTATTTTTTATATTAATGTTGCTGTGCCCTAACAGGGTTATGCTGGAACTGTATTTATATGTAACTTCTTGTAAGACCCATACTGCAACAAATAAATGAATTAAGCTGAAATGTATATCAAATACTCAGGTTTACTGTCTTTTGGAGCTGTGAAAAAATCAAACTTCTAAGCCAATGCAATCAAAAGATACAGCCGTTTATGCCGCAAATTTCCGCAAGTTTTCGAAACCCGCAAGGGAATCAAAACCTACTTCCCGTGCACTCAGAAACTTGAAATTTGGTGCGAAGCAACGCCCTATAGCACAGATAAAGGAAAAATAGCAAAAACCGTAAATTTTTAGTTACATCACTGAAAATTGTATGTCCAGTATATACTGACACGTACTAAGTATGTGAATACATACTTAGTGAGTGTCAGTTTATAGTGGACTTGGTTTTATTGTACGGGGTGGTCCGGAACCCTCGGTGCGCGAGTCTGACACGCACTTGACCGGTTTTTTTTTTCACCCGTGGTAAAGCCGAAATAGTAAAAATAAAACAGGTGAAATAATTACAATTAATATCCGTTTCACCATGCACGGCGATGTTAATTGGTACCCTTGATGAAGCGGTAACCTTTTTCTAACAAATTTAGAAACTAGGTATCACTGTTCTGTCTGTAGGATATGATTACGTTTTTGAGATATACGATATATGTATTCCATTAAAAAGCATCCCTACAATATTCGTTCAACATATTATTCCCGAAAAGCATTACGAATGATTATGCGAATGAAGAAGTTATTCGTGAATAAATATTGGCGAATAATTATTCGAAATATTTATTCGTCATTCGCAAATAATCCTATTTATTCTTAAACGTTATTCGTATTCGAATAAATTTATCCCATCTCTGGGTGGGTGACAATAAGCATATCTTCTCTTTTTTTTGGCGTTCTGGCCAACTGTGTCGGCTCAATTTTGCCAATAAGGATATCGACTACCGTAGGCTCAAAGGGCGTAAGGGACGAAATGCCCATGCCCATATTCCGTGAACTCTCAATCTTGAAATTTGGTACGAAGTATTTATAGCACAAATAAAGGAAAAATTGCGAAAACCGTAAATTTTTAGTTACATCACTGAAAATTTGATGTCCAGTATAAACTGACACGCACTAAGCATGTAAATACATACTTAGTGAGTGTCAGTTTATAGTGGACCTGTTTCTATTGTACGGGGTGGTCCGGAACCCTCGGTGTGCGAGTCTGACTCGCACTTGACCGGTTTTTTTTATTCTAACCACGATCATGGCATCATCTCTTTCATTTACTTAACAGTTAAGAGTTTACTTATGTTTTCGATGATAAAAGCAAATCAATCGTTCCTTACGCCCTTTGGACCAGAGTTTTCAAAGGGCGTAAGGGACAAACTGTGATTTTTCATTAGAGCTAAAAATCCTACAATTAGGATATTCCGTTATATTTGTTTTATTTGTACACGGCGCGGTCGGTGCAAAACACGTAATTGAAATAAACTCGTTAAGACGGGTTCGACGTGCGCTCGCCCGCTGGCGCCCCACTCTCTCCCCGCCTCGCACCCACCGCATGCATCTGGCTCCACGACAAGGTCGCGAGTATTTTCAATTAAATTTTCAATTTCTTAAGCGTGACATTAACATGCTTAATTTTGATGAAATCATGATTATCGTTCACAAAAGGCTATTAGTAAACAAAAAAATCATAGTTACTATTTATAATTACTGAGAAATACATTATTATTAAAACGTTAAAAATAAATGTTTAATTATTGTCTTAAATGTCTAAAAAGACGCAATATAGCTTAAACAGATAAAAACATCATAGTTACCATTTTGGCTTGTCTAGATAATGAGATCAGAGGAAAACTGTGAAAAAAAACGTAAATGCGAATTTGATTTCAGTTTAATTTTGCTATTAAATAATCGAATTTGAATGCACCTCAAAGTTATACTAACAAGGTACTTGGTTACCTTTTTTACTTTTAGGAAAAAGTTAGGTAGTGTACGTTAACTCGTGTTTTTTTTAACTACGGTTACGATCGCGGATTTTTTACTTAATATATTTCATTAATATTTGATACTGAATAGTAAAATCCGATAACACAATAAAAACAACGAGTTTACGAATTATGTCCAGGGTAAGCTAATTTGATTGGTCTATCAGTAGAGTTCTTATATTTGTCGAAGATGGACGTAGAAACAGTTTTAACGGTGATATTATACCGTACTGTCATCTCCTTCACAGAATATGAGGACGAGTTCTTCCCAAGCCTGACTCTTTAAATTCCTATCTGAATAATCGCTACTTGTCATGTCCCATACCGCAGGACGTTTCTCTATTTCGTCTATAAATAATTCCGTATTAAAAGTTTCGGTTTCCATTTCGAACGATTTCTTGACGACCCGATGAACCTATCCATCCGCTACATACGATGATACGTCCATCCGCGTCGAAAGCGCGCGCTCAACTGAACGGAAATATGGAAAACCAATGATCTCAAAGCGCGCGTTGACGCGCGCTGACAACAGTCGAGCGCTAGTGCAGCGTTCAACGCGCGTATAATAAAACGCGCGTTAGCATGTGTACGGCCCTGAATTTTGTTATACAGTTGTTATGTAGTTGTAAACGCGCGTTATCAAAACGCGCGTTGAACGCTTGTCATCTGAACGTACCCTAAGCATAATGAGAGCATCACGGACGAATGACCTGCCATTTGCAATGAAAATTGATTCACAGCATTTACTGTTATAGTCATATATTTAGTACGTGTAATTAAACATGAATTGTGATGGGCGGGAGGCTGCCCCGAATGAATTTGCGCGTTCGACTTTTGTGAAAGGATTTTATAACCGCATTTTGTAGTTGAAGATTAAATTTTCTTCACCGAAAATCTTTTTGTTTTTAGTTTGGTCGATTTTTTTTCAAGTCAAGAAGAGGATGGTTCAAATGACAAACGAAACTGATAGGGTTTTTAGGCTCTTGCGTGTTTTAGTGTCCGTTTCTTAACTATATTTACGCTTAAACAGTTTCCTTCGTTAATTAATCCGTCCAGACTATCTTCACATAAATATGAAAGCACTAACCAACCGTCGAGGCTGAGGGTAATCTACGAGAGTCCAATGAATACCAAATGAGACGCTGAGGTGAAAATCGATACATTGGAAAAAGTTACTCGTAAAGTCTTGTTATTGCAGTCGATGAATAAACTTTGACTAAAGCGCAGCGCATTTGACAATCACAGCATCATATATCTAAAGAAACATGATTATCAATGTGTCACTAACATATATGCTTACGTTAGTTTAAACGTAATATATATACGGGTTGTTTCAAACCGTTGTCGTAAGTAACGTTTGTTAAAATCTGACCGTATGTGTATATGGGGAATTTTACAGTTCTATATTTGGGATGACATCTGCCGGCGCCATATTCAAACTTAACCGATCCGTAAAATGTGTTACATGTATGTAACCCGCCCTAAGTGGAACATAAGTTAGTTATTGGCAGTTCATGAATAACTAGGCCCTTTTGTATGACATATACCTTTTTCTTACACATTAACACTCTTCTGTCCATACTGAGCTTATTAATTACTAACCATTAAGTACCTATGATCAAACTATGCATTCCCGAAACGTGATTAAACTTCATTCAGAACACTTCAGTGTATCCCGTGCCGCTAAAACCAATTACTGGTAGCAGTTTGTCAATATGTTCTGCAAAACCACACCTAGTTCAGCAACAAGCAATTACAATTATGTCAAAACAATTTGTGCAGTTCCAACAACACAAACAGGTTCACAACGAAACCCACGCTTAGTTTGACCTGAATCCCGCAATTCAGATAACACAAACATAGCTGAAAAACATTGGAGAGATGCAACTCTCATATAAAATGGGAACAAATCACATTGGTACCATTGTTCTGGCGATAAAGGAAACAATGCCGGTTTGCAACGGAGATGAACTGTTTCCGTCGGCCTGCGACGTATAATCTTCCGCGTGAGTTATTAGTTTAAATTTGATTTTTCTGTCTAGACGAGGGGCTTTTTACTTTTAGGTTTTAAGACTTAAATGGGGGAGTTCGTCGTCTATTGTCTGCCTTTCTCTTGCGAGTTTTGACTCCGTCTGGATATATACCTAACAGAAAAGGGCTCAATTTCACTTTCGGAACGTGTTATTCACGATTTTTAATTGTATATTATTAATCGTATCAGGATTCATGCGCTTTATCTTGTCTAAACGCATGGCTATTGGCTATGTATTATCTGAGCATGACGCTCTCATACCTAAAGGACCATCCAGCGGGCGTAAGATGGTTGCTATTTTTAACCCCGACGCAAAAAGAGGGGTATAATACGTTTGACGTGTCTGTGTATCTGTCTGTATGTGCGTCTGTCTGTGGCATCGTAGCTCCTCAACGAGTGGACCGACTTTAATGTGGTTTTTTTGTCCGAAAGCTGACGTAATCGAGGTGGTTCTTAGCTACGTTTCAACAAACTGTTCTTCTTTGAAATTAAAATTGGGGGTTTTTCAACTTTTCTAAGTTGTTAATTATATCACTTATCGCTGTGGATAGGATATGAAAAATTGCAACCGCCTTAGACCCGCTGTACATTCATTTGTTGAAAGCATGGTTTAAAAACTTATACGCAAATATTGGTATTTACTTCCTCATTGTGCACTATATGTCTATAAGAAATCTAAACATATTCCAATGGAAGAACCCTACTCAAATTCGGCATTACGACGAAATATTTTTCCATACTGAAGAATATTACATCACCAGGACATTCTTTCAAAAGTATATCGAGTTTGAAAGGGGTTTAGGCGCTTACTCGACAGGGATTATCCGGTCCGTGGTGAACCCGGATCAAAGTGAAGTACGGTGAGCTCTCGCCAGTATTTTGCGTAAGTTGTATACTTATATCTTTATCGTGAAGATTAGTTGGGTATCTCTGTATAATGTAATGAAATAGTTGACTAACTGACTGAGAAATGGTGTACAGATGCGACCCGACATTTATAAATACGGAGCAGTATTAGTAACAGTATAGGCAGCTAGAAACATCTTTGTTTGTGGTTTAAATGGTGTCGCAGGTCTTGAACCTGTAACATAGTGTCTAGTAAACATGTGGGCTTGAAACCCTTCCTTCTCCCGAGTTTCCATCTTATCTAAGATAGTCTAGTATGTAATATAGTGAGGTATAGACCTCACCCACCCTCCCTCTGAGCATAGGCTCAGCAGCGGGAATTGCATAGCCGAAATATTTTTTTGCTAGTAACTACAGGGGCTTCTATACGGGCTATACCTACTTTTCCGGAAATGTGTGGCCGGCAACTATGGGCGTCTTGTCTTGTTGTTGTTGTTATTTGTTGTTGGACGGAATAAAAAGCAAGATGCCCATACTTGCCGGCCACACATTTCCGGAAAAGTATAGCTTGTCTAGCCCCATTAAATTAGCTTCACAGAGAAGTCAGCATAAATTGCAATAACTGTTCGAAATAATTGTGTAGCTATCAATCCAAAGCTTCTGCTTTAGGCGCATCTAAACCAGATCCCTATCCCACCTCGTTAACCGTCGACACAATCTAGTCCAGCAATATGATTAACAACCAGATACCCCGTCACAGTGAGTGAATGATTCATTATGACGTTCATAGCTTGCGATTTGATTCGTTGTTATTGTGACAAAGTTATGCGGCGCTCTAATTGGGAACATCAAGTTAATGTAGTTTCGTAGCTTCGCTTCATTAAGAAGTTAGCTTACCCAAAATGAACACGCCACAAGGTAATTAACGATTCATCAGTTTACCCTGTTTAATTTTCGCTAAAAACCTTTTAGGTAGGTAGGTCACATTATTCATTCATACTATTTCATACATTATCCAAAGAGGCCACAGCTACTTTTACGATTAATAGGTATGTTTTTATAAGACACTGTTATTTAATGTGTGTGTTATTTAAAATTCCTAATAATTCCAGCATCACACTTATTTTTTGCTAATGTGAAAAATCGGAGTAATTCAGGTAAACAGGAAAAGTTCTATATTTAGTAAAGGTTGAATGAGAAAGCCAATAGAAGGTGGGGTCAGTGTTAAGGAGAACATAAATCTTTTTGGAAAAAATAATTTTAATCATGCTTTTAGAAACCGACTTAGGTAAGTACTAAAAATAATTATTGTATACATTATTTTTTAAATAATTTCCGTTGTAATGGTCAATTTAAACAGCAGTTGGGTACCTACATTTAATTAGTTCGGAAGCTTTAATACCTAACTTTATTGCATCGACGGAGGGTCATCATCATCATCATCATATCAGCTGAAAGACGTCCACTGTTGGATATAGGCCTCCCCCAAGGAGTGCCAAAGTGACCATCCTGCGCCACCCGCGTCCAGCGGACTCCCGCGACCTTTACCAGGCCATCAGTCCACCTGACGGAGGGTCGCTAAGAGCTATTTAATGAATGTAATAAATAAATCAACAAGAGGCTTACTCAACGGATGAAAGGCAAAATGGACGCAAGGATTATAAATAAAATAAACCCTCGAATCCACGGCTATTAAGGGAGGCAATTTACTCAGCTGCATTTATCAGAGAGTACAGAGGTATACTCAGTTCAATTGAATTAGCAAGCACCGCAATGTAGTTTTTGCATGCCATTTCTTGTGTAAATTGCGCTTAAGATGATAATTACTGTCTAGTCTTTAAAAGAATTCCCCAAGTGTTTAAGACCCTAACGCTTGAGACGAAGAGCTCTCACTTCACACAAACTGTTGCTCCCGGGAGTGCAAGCAGCGAGAAACCCACTCAAACTTGAACAAAGGCAGTAACGTTTCAAAGGAATTACAAGTCCAAAGAGTTAAAATACTTAAATGTGTAATTAACTCTTTAAATACTCACCAGACTCCGTATCTTGAGATTCCTGCAACAAAGAGCAAACATGTTTAGCGTTACATCCATAAGTTTAATAACTAAATTTCAATAAAATGCAGAAGCTGGCAATTATAACTATAAAGTTAATGAATGATTAGAACGAAGCGGTTGCCAATGTTTCAATGTCTATAAAGCCTTCGTTAAATTAGAGCCACGCCGCGTGTCGCAACGCGTAGCCCGCGTAGGTACCTACGCGGGCTACGCGTTGTACTTTGTATTGAACGTGGCGACACGCGGGACTTCTAATGTAACCACGTTCATACAAAATGTATGTAACCGATTGCGTTGCGACACGCGGCGTGGCTCTAATATAACCCCGGCTTTAGTCGTTAATAATATACATTTTCTTGATCATTAGAAAAGTAATTTATAATATTGATTTAATCTGATCAACGTAACTAGTTAACTATCTTTGTAACGTTGCGGATCCAACCGGATTTATTTCCACATCGTCTGTTAAGCTGGCTGTATGTACCTATTTAATTTAGCTCTACATCATCTGTTTACCTGTCTGTCTTGTCTGTCTGTGCTCGCGTTATGCTATTATGATTATTATGGCAGCTTTTCTAACGAATAATATGAGAAACATGGGCTACGAAACAGTTTGCGAGGCTAAAATGTAAATTGTCACAAAATAGTGTAACCTATTACTTAAAATGGAATTGTGCAAAATGCAAAGTACTGAAATAATACAAATGGCGATGTGCTTCAGTTATAAATAGTGCGAACAATAGTTAAGAGTAATTTGCTGCCATGTCTAAAGTGCTGCAAGGTAACAAAGGTAATTGCTGCCGTCTATAGGTAGTTAACGGCACGGCATGACAGCATCCATTTTACTTGAACTGGGTAAGTACTCGTACCTATAAGTGTATTCTCTAGTCCATACTTGTATACGATTCTAGAGAGTGTACCTAGTGCGAATACGTTTTCAGGTGCATTTTTCTAACTAAATTAATAAATTTGTTCATCAAAACCCATGACAAACGCCCATGACCAATTTAAGAAAAAACATGGCCTCCATCCTAAAATCGAAACTATGTAATTTTCATAATTGTATTGGAGTTTCCTGCTTCCCGACCAAGTGCGTGTCAGACCACGCGCAGTGTAGCGTTCCGTAGTTGCCCGTCTGTCTTTGTTACATCGACACGCGCGCGCCAACTAAAGGTTGCGTGTGCGTCGCCCGAATTTGTAGGAAAGTAGGCCTTTTGCAGTACATTTGTTAAGTCATAAGTGAAACAATATAAATTGTGTTTGAATTTTTGAGGCTAAATACATTTTATACTTAATTAAAGATTTAAAAATTATATTAAAATGTCAACTATGATCTTATTACAAACATGTTCAAGTATATTAATCTCCACTTATAATAAATCTCTAAATTAAAAAAAGAATCAGCCAGTTTGAAACTAAGCTTTGTGTGGTACGAATGTTCTCAGCATCCCATGAACGGAAAAATATGAAACATTTTATATAGGTACATTATTATTCTAGCTGCAACTTAGGATAGTTTTTATCCGACTGCGACAGTTAATTAATTTTCCGAAATATACGACTTCATTTTAATTTTTCATTTATTTTTATTGAAATCAAACGCTGCTCCATCTGTCAGCTATAAGAAACGTCAAATTTTCGTCAAAATGGCGGAATTGCTTTGCCTTTCACTTATTAATAATTTAAATCCAGTCTACGATAGACCTTTACGATACACATGCCAAAAGTTAAACCATAAAAAAATATTCGATTGTGATATGAGAACGTATATGCGCAAATGTTGAATTATGGCGTGATTTCAATAAATGTATTAACAAATTTGAACAATATAATTAACACGAATTTGTTTTTTTTGAATGGCAATGGCACGCGCATTCTGCCAAAGTCCTGCGGCGCTACCACGAAAACCGATACTCGAAGTTCGTATAACTGCATCCCCGTCACTCGAGTAATGTTAGTGCGATAGAGTTACCCGAATATTATCGAATTCCGAAGTTCGTGGTTATAGCTCAGGAATCGAAACTACACCCCGTAAGCCGCGTCCGCTGCGCCATGTTCTCGTGGTTTTTAAACGTCAAACATGTTTTGCCAATCAAAACCAAACCCTATTTGTTTGCCGAATCTGACGGAAAACATGTTAGATGTTTAAAAACATGGAAAACATTGGTGCAGCGGACCCGGCTGTAGGTAGACACTAAATAAAATAATCATAATGTATTTTCTCGAAAAAAGGATAATAGAGAAAAAATCAACGGAAGAGGTTATATGTATAGGTAATCACTAAGTTCCAAAATTTTATGTTCTGTCCCTTTTCCACAAAACGCACCTTCATATGAAACGATTGTTTTTTACTATGACACTCGAGGATCTTGACGTCACAGTCCCCGATCGTTTTCTCACTCTAACAAGCGACATTAAAACGGTTTTGAGATATTTGAATGGGATTTTCGTCATCTTCTATCTATCTATACCTACATATAAATGCCTATGTCCTGACTGACTCACCCACTCACTCACCAATGCACAGCCGAAACTACTGGGGCTAGAGAGTTGAAATTTACACCAGAACTACCTTTTACAACGTAGGCAACGGATAAGAAGGGATTTTTGGAAATTCTACCCCTAAAGGGGTCAAATAGGGGTGCAAATTTTGTATGGGGGAAACTTTAATATTTTAGCAAGAAACTCAATACGTTGTAGAAAGCTTACTTATTAGAATACAAATAAAGTACTGTCAGCGTTTTGGAAAATTCAGACTCTTAGGGGGTTAAAAAGGTTTGCAAAGTTTGTATGAGTGAAACTATATCTCAAAAAGATTTGAGATAGAAGCTTAAAAGTTTGTAGAAAGATTACTTATTACAATACAAATAAAAAACAGCGTTTTGGAAAATGGTATGAAAATGGGGTACAATGTTGGTAAATGGGATTTTTTTGAGCTAGAATCTCAAAACATTTTAAAAAGATTACATAATAAAATAAAATAAAATACTTTCAGCGTTTTAGAAAATTCTACCCTCTCTAGGGGTGTATAAATTTTTTTTTTTTTAGCAAGCGGCAAATCATTGTTGAAAGATTACTTATTACAATAAAACTTTCAGCGTTTTGGAAAATTCCACCCCTAAGGGTGATTAAAACGGGTGAAAATTTGTATCGAGGAAACTTTTTTTTTTTTGAGCTAGAGACTTGAAATTGTGTAGAAAGATTATTTATTAGAATACAATTATATAGGTCAATTACTTTCAGTGGTTTGAAAATTTCCACCCGCTAAGAGGGGGCTAAAGAGGTGTAATGTTTGTATAGGAAAACTTTTTTTAGGTAGAAACTTAAAACTTTGTAGAAAGATTAAGTACCTACTTATTAAAATACAAAAAAATACCTACTGCCAGCGTTTTGGAAAATTTCACCCCTTAAGGGGTTAAAAAAGGGTGCAAGGTTCGTATGGGAAACACTTCGTTTTAGCTAGAGACTTGATAGTTTGTAGAAAAAATACTTACCTATTACAATAAAAAAACCGAGTGTTTTATTTTTAATTTTTCCCTGAAAAGCGTTCAAAGTGGAGGTATGGAGAACAAGAAAATTAAAGTATGATATTTGTAATTTCGATCTTAGCCTGTTTAGACTACAACACTTATTTTAGCATTTTTTGAAATATATCCCCTAAAGGGGATTATAAGGGTGTTCAAAGTTTGTATGGAGAGCAAGCTATTTTTAAAGTAAGGGATTTGTAACTTCGGTTTTAGACTGTTTGCTAAAATACTACAAAACTTATTTCAGCGTTTTTTTTAATTCATCGCCTAAGAAGGTTAAAAGGGGGTTCGAACTTTGTATAGAGAGCAAGACATTTTTAAAGTAAGAAATTTGTAACTACGGTTTCAGACTGTTTACTATGAGGGTTCAGAGAGGGTTCTTAGTTTGTATAGAGAGCAAGACATTTTGAAAGTAAGAGATTTGTAATTTCGGATTTAGATTGTTTTCTAAAAGACTAGGTACAAAATTAATTTCAATGTTTTTTTTTAATTCATTCTTTCAACAAACATTTAGACGATAACATGTTTTACGCGGACGAAGTCGCGGGCAACAGCTAGTTAGATAATAAAATTCTAATAAATCAATTCAAGACATAATAAAATATTAAATAATTATAACTATTATAAGTCACAAATGAGATGTCCTTAAAGTTAAAACATTGCGTCTACCGTTTTGTGTTGACAAAACTCATGTAGGTACAGAATAAAAACACTTCTTCAACAAAAAGGCCTTTTAACTTATCTTTAAATATATTTAAACTTGCAATTGCCTTCAACTCAAGGGGTAGCTTATTAAAAAGAACAATTGCCTGGCAACTCGAAGAGTGCTTGACAACTTTGAGTTTAGCATCTAGTGTCTGCGGCAGGTCCATCCTTCTTGTTGCCAAGCGTATTTGTCTTTATTCTAGTTGGTTAACTATTATCTGTTAACTAGTTATGGCTACTTATCCGTGATAGTTTTCCTATTCAATTCATTACTAGTTACCCGTATACAAAGAACCTAATAGGCGGGGCGACGGGACAAAATGTAGCACATAAGTACTTAATCCTTCTACATATGGCCTACTCTGTAATCGAAATATAATTATCTGAACTGAACCTGAAATAATTTGGATGGTATTCAACTATTACCTAGCCTAACCTATTTCGTCTGTATTTTTACCAATGTCTTGTGTACAATAAAGTATTTACATACATACATACATACATACATACTATTCAAGTCAGGTCAACAAAGTTGCCAATGGGACTCCCCGGGATCCGAGAAGAAATTTAAGTAATCGACTGGAATGCCTATCGACGTCTACGTAACAGCATTGTGCTAATTAAGGTTAACAAAGTCGTATAATATATGGACTCCACGACAGCTGCTGATGGGTTTAAACCTCGTTCTTCTCCCATCTCGAATATGGGTAATTATTGTAATTAAGTTTGTATATAAACTTTTTTGAAGTAAGAAAAACATGGCCAGTAATATTGACATCTGTATGTCAATAAAAAAATAAATCCACAGCAAATCCACAGTCGACACATACGTCTGCCAGTTTTTTGTAAACATATAATTGTAAAAGATCGTTAATTTTCTATTTTCTTAGTGTTGTATCCATGGCCGACTCAACATTTATAATTTCTTATGCTGAAGAACTTGCTACAGGTTTGAGCTCAAATCTTATCTATTTATTTTACATTGTCGTCTCAAGTCAAAACAGGAGTTACGTCACGTGACGTCACGCAGCCAGAGTCAACGTAGGGCTTTAAAACCCAATATGACGCAAATGCATCCCTGAATTGAAAAATGGCTGTTACAAGCCCTTATTTTTGAACAAGCTATCTAACGATACCCCATACCATAGGTTGAATGACATTTACCAGGACATCAGTCCACCTTGTGGGGGGCCTACCCACGCCGCGCTTTCGGGTACGTGGTCACCACTCGAGAACCTTTCAGTCCCAACGGCCATAGGATTAACGTGCAATGTGCCGCCCCGCCCACTGCCACTTAAGTTTAGCGAATCGCAAATTGCTAAATCGGTCGCTCATCTATAATGGTTTCCTTTAATTTGATACATTTTCTTTAGTAGCGCGCTGCAGCGTTACTGATTAATATAAAACCAATTTAGTATGGGGTGGCGCATCGTAACTGACGATTTCTCAGTTTAATATTTTAGTTAGTTATTAGTTTAGTTTGATCGGGGAGTGAATTTATGTACTTACCTACCTACTGTATTAAATTATCGACCTTATCAAATCGCAATTGAATATGCCGACCCCTCCGGCATATGCCTAATTGGCTCAAAGAGCACACACTCCAGTGGTCTTTGATGCTATTTGCAATCAAGTTATTGGGTTAATGCGGCGATACTCGATAGCCTATTGTGACTCGTTCGCTTTGTTGATACTCTGCCAAAACTCAAACTTAGCTAGCATATATTTTGGTCATTTATGAGTATTAAATCTATCAAAAAGCTATCAAGGCTACAAACCCCATATTAACTGCCATATACATTACAGTCAATCAAACAGCGAAATGCGTTTCTTCATAAACAATTTTAAAAGCAGAGTTTTTATGATATCTACAGCAGTGATGTACCTACTCGTAGCATCACAAATCTTTGTGATGGCAGTATTTATTTATCCACATATCGTTAAATAATAATGGATCAATAAGAAAAACTAATTTAAACCTAATTAATCTAATTATACCTTAGACATATGCTTAGCTAGCAAACATATTCCTGATACGTACGTAGATACCTACAAGTATACCTCAAGTAGAACCAAGATAATAGAGGTATATGAATCGTCTGCTATTCTATAAAAGCGATATTCACTTTCTGTGATGAATAATAAACATGAATTTTATTTAACTTTTAGAATACGAAATAAATTATTGTGAGTAGGTAGGTAGGTAATATTTTATTGAATACCGACGGTTTATGCCGTGTTTATGGACAAGTTGCGCGATGTCCGCGTCCATGAAAGGTTATAGTTATAATATATGGTCATGTTTTAGGTGACGTTTTGGGCCATTTGACGTGCTAGCTGGACGGGAGTAGAGACGTGAGAGTTTCCATATTCGCCTATACGCGTCTCGCGTGGTCTGTCCACGAACACAGCCTACAAACACAAGTTCTCTGGTGAATTGTCATTTTCAGTAACCCTGTTGAACGAAACACCTTCCGATTGTCGCTTAGGAGTTGTGTGGAAAACGCGTTTAATGTGATTGGAGCATTAGTGCAACGCTTCACGAATGCGAAAAGGTTTTCAGCTAGCGTGTATACGCGTGCGTGACGGAATCGCTTTACGCGAACCCCCTTTGCAGCGTGGTTGTGAATGTGAGTTAGGTAGTTCCTGATAATGAACCACATCCAAAAAACCGTAAACAAACGTGCAAAGTGTGAATTTGTTGACCAAACAAAAATGAGCGTGCTTTATCTGATAAGCCTGAGCCGATTGTTCAATAGTCTCGTGCATATCACCAAAACACGGCTGATACGGCCTAATGAACAATGATGGAAGGCCCGATAAATGATCGACTTGTCCCAATATATCCGTCACGACTGATAAGTGATAACACACTCATCTCAGCTTTGCAAATATTGTGCAGTGTGCAAGGAACGTCAAGGCAACCCTCTTATTTTTATAAATTTCAAAATTATTTCTGTATTTGTTGTGTCATAAATAAATGTGATTTGATCATGGGATACATCATTATTATACATGAATATTCGACGGAACTCCTCAAATATTAGTGCACGCATAACGATTTAAGTTTTTTTATAGGTAGTAGTGTCTCATGCATTAATTTGCACTTGATAAGCATCACTGTCGGGTTGGATTGGTTCAATGGAAATCAGTTTAGCTATAGCTAAATTGATTTCCATTGAACCAATTTTTAGCTGCCTTCAAAAAAGGAGGAGGTTCTGAATTCGTCTGTATGTTTTTTTTATGTGTGTTTGTTACGCAATAACTCGGTAATTTATGAACCGATTTGAAAAAAAAAATCTTTGTTTGGAAGCATATACTCTGGACTACTGGTCCCGTTGTCACCAAAATCCAGTTCTGATGATGGAATCCTGGAGAAATCGAGGGAACTCTTCAAATTTTATATGCAAACTTAAAGCAATTTGGCTACTGATTTGAAGTCGGTTAAAACTTTGTTTTGAAAAGTAAATTATTATATATAAATAATTTACTTTAAAAACAAAGTTTAAACCGACTTCAATTCAGTACTTCGCCAAGCCACATACCTACTTGAGAATTTCCTTTCCAATTTAGCACATCAACTGCTCTCCGAGAGCAAATGCGTTAATTAAGTATTACAGAAAAAACCCAAATCGCTATGTATGGGCTGATAATATTTGAGGAGTTCCGTCGATTCCTCAAGGATCTCAGAATTAACACTTCATTAGTTGCTACTTCAACGGAATCATGTCAGAATCTTTGACGTAGGTTTACATCTTTGAGGAGTTCCATAAGTCATCTGTGGTCTTCATCATCAGTTCCACTTCACCAAAATTGTGATTTCCGAGGGTAAATACACGAGTTATAATAGAAAATACCCAAATCACTACACGCGTGCCTATAAAATTTGAGAGTTGCCCTCAATTTCCCTGGGATCCCATCATTTATTTATTTTTAATTGGTGACAATGGGACCACCTCGGGAGTATACTCTTTCGAATAAAAAAAGAATTTTGGAAATCGGTCCACAATTGACGAAGAAATCAGCGAACATACATAAAAAAAATACATACAGTGGAACATATAACCTCCTCCTTTTATGAAGTCGGTTAAAAAACTAGCGACCCGCCCCGGCTTCGCACGGGTTTATATGTATAATACATGCATCCATTATACATATAAACCTTCATCTTGAATCACTCTATCTATTAAAGAAAACTGCACCAAAATCCGTTGCGTAGTTTTAAAGATCTAAGCATACATAGGGACAGACAGACAGACAGCGGGAAGCGACTTTGTTTTATACTATGTAGTGGTATGAACCTAGTCGTTATTTTCTAGGAGTGTATGATGTGTAGGTACATACAATGTAGTGTTTATCCTTTAGGTGGTTACCTATACGTGAATGTATAAAAAAATACCTAAGAGTTATGAGAATAATCTACATTTATTTATCAAATCTAATGCAAAAATGTGAAATACTAGCAATTATAAGTGAACTATTGAAATGTGTAAATATAAATACAGATGACAAGCATGCTTAGTTGGAAGTCTAGATTCTGTGTAAGATACCATGATAAAATAAGAGCTGCTATTCGAAGAAGCCGAATGCATCTACAGCGGCTATTCCAGAACACTTACCGCCCTATCAATTCCTTTTATTTCTTTTCCTTACGTGGTTAAATATACATTGATACTTACGAATTTACTTCGCTCTTTCTGTTTTTGTTTAAGCTCTGCCTCTTTTTTAGCTTGCTGTAAAAGTTGGTCTACAAACTCATTGGCCTGTCGTAGTTTTTCCGGGTCGCCCTTGAATTCGGATATCCTCTCGGCGAGGTTGTCGTCGTGTCTCATTTTGAAATCCTATTTAGTATTAAAAGTTTACAACTGTTCACAGGTGGTTAGTCACTGAGCTGAAATTTGAATTTTTCACTGGGATCTTCTAAACATAATGAAGATGTATATTTAATGTGTATTTTAGGTGTAGTTAGGGGTCCGTTGGAAGAGGGCGTCGCGGCAGGGGTTGTCTGCTTGGGTGCCCGGAGCGGCCACGTGCGAGGTGAATGCAGGCGACGCACGGACTGGCCGGGCCGCACATGCGCCCTGTCGTCTATGTTCTATCTGCGTGCTCCGCTTGGCTTATTACCCATAATCGCGAGCTCATCAAACGCTGCCTACACACTGCACTGTGGCATTAAACTTAAACTTGTGTTTGACAATGCTTAATTGGATTTTGTGGTACGGTCAGCGTCAAAGATAAGTTTACATATTTGCACCTTCGGTTGTAATAAAGCGAAAAATATATAAATCTCTTTGACGTCGACTGTACCTGCCCTTTATTAACCGACTTCAGAAAAGGAGGAGGTTATATATTTCATTGTATGTATGTTTTTTTTTTTTTTTTTTTTTTATGTTCGCCGATTTCTCCGTCAATTGTGGTCCGATTTCCGAAAAAATTTTGAATCGAAAGAGTATACTCCTCAGGTGGTCCCATTATCACCAAGTGAGGATCTGATGATGGGATCCCAGGGAAATTGAGGGAAACCCTCAAATTTAATAGGCACGCGTGTAGTGAGTTCGGTGTTTTCTATTAAAACTCGTGTATTTACCCTCGGAAATCGCAATTTTGGTGAAGTGGGACTGATGATCATGACTTATGGAACGCCTTAAAGATGTAAAGTATGTTTAAGATTCTGACATGATTCCGGTTAAGTAGCTACCTACTAATGAAGTGTTAAATCTGAGATCCTTGAGGAATCGACGGAACTCCTCAAATATTATCAGCCCACAGATAGCGACTTGGGTTTTTTTCTGTAATAAATCTGTGTTCATGTGGTAAATTGAAAAGGAAATGTGGAGATTTTCATGTACCTAAGTGGCTTGGCGAAATGCGTACTGAATTGAAGTCGGTTTAACTTTGTTTTTAAAGTAAATTGTTTTAATACTAGCGCCCCGTATAGATCTAAATACTATTACTTATTCTGTGGCAGAAACTTGTACGGAAATTCGACGTGAACGAAGTCACGGTAAAAGGTTTCAGGTTTGTATGTACTTAGATAATAATAGTTCAGACCATTAGGTACTGCTGTGTCATTTGTAATTTATTGTTTATTTATTTTCCTTGTCGCACTGTGGTTAGTTGGGATCACGCGCAATAAACAGATAAAACGCTGGTTGCAGGTCGCTTAACCCCTTGGCCACGACTTTGGTCTGAAGCGTCCTGCGACCAGCGTTTTATCTGTTCATTGAGCGTGATTCCAACTAACCACAGTGCGTTGCGCGTCTCGACTGCGCAATGAACAGATAAAAAACTTATCGCAGGTCGCTTAAGACCAAAGTCGTGGCCAAGGCGTAAGTATTTTATTTTAGTAGGCACCGTAGCCTAATTTTGATGCTAGTAACTCCGGGGCTTCAAGACAGGCCGGTAACATGCGCGTTGCCGGCCAACCTCATACTGTAATCCCTCTGGAAAACCTCAGCAGCTCTTCCACAACGGTTCGAAATTTGTCTTTCGTTGGTCCCTTTCACATTCACTTCACACGGGCGGAATCACACGTCAGCCGGCATGCAGTCCGGCCGAAACGGCCCATGTAGCGTCTCCCACATTCACGGCCACGCTAATCTCGTAGCGCTACGCCGTAGTCCGTAGCAGGTTAAACCTCGTATGTAGCGAAAAGCGCTCGTAGCGCTCGGACGCATATGTGTTGTCATGGGCCCTGAATGGGTTAAGTATTTAAATAAGTATGTTTCGCGTGCTCATCCTGCCGTGTTAGGCGTGAACCACACAGAGATGGCATAAGGCGAAGACGCGGCGCAGCCACAGGCACGATGCCGCTTCAAAACGTTTGTATACAAAATGTACTAAGGAGACGTATTTTAAATAATTACACACAAGCGGCGCGGCGCAGGCACCGCGTTCAATTCACCAATGGACCTTATTTCATTGTGTTAAAGGTCTACAATAGGTTGAAGCGCGCTGCGCCTTATATGCTTTATGCCTTACGCCTTATGTATGTTATGCCTTACGCCGTCTCTGTGTGGTTCACGCCTTAGCTAGGCCCGCGAGGAAGCGCGCGTGAAACAGCGATGGATATAAATAGCTCTTGATTTCCTGCGATAGTCAGGACATGATAGAATGGGGAACTTGCATGGGAGTTCAATTTCGAATATATTGCACTCAATCGATGCGGATATACGTAGAGAAATCATACAAAAGAAAATAAAAATAAAAAAAATCATTGTATTAGTTTTATCTCACGTTAAAATGACGAAAAAATTTTTTTTCGATAAAATAACAACAGTTACACAGAATATTGAATTATAAATGATATTTTGTATGACAAGTATAGACTTAAATGCAAATTTTGTGGAGATAATTGCAAATGAATGACTTACTCCATAGTAAACGCGCCGAGAATATATACGGTGTGACGTCATAGCATAAGCCCGTTTAATATAGAGCGCTTTCGGGAGGTGCCGGCGCGTGCAGATTTCAAATGCATATCATCATATCAGCCGAAAGACGTCCACTGCTGGACACAGGCCTCCCCCAAAGAGTGCCACAATGGCCGGTCCTGCGCCACCCGCATCCAGCGGACTCCCGCGACCTTTAACAGGTCATCAGTCCACCTTGTGGGGGGCCTACCCACGCCGCGCCTTCCGGTACGTGGTTGCCACTCGAGAACCTTTCCGCCCCAACGGCCATCGGTTCTACGTGCAATGTGGCCCGCCCACTGCCACGTTTCCGTTCCATATGTCATCACTTAAACACACACAGGTCAAAGACTGTCGTCTTGAGACACTGCGGAATATTGGACGAAAAGATGTGCCGTAGCTTTCCGAATGCTGCCCAGCCGAGTCGGACTCGACGATTGACCTCTTTCTCAAAGTTGGACCTACCTAACTGGACAGTCTGTCCAAGGTATACATAATCGTCTACAACTTCGAGCGTAAAGTGTCCGATTGAAATGGGAGTTGGTACTACATGGACGTTTGACATGATCTTCGTCTTATCCATGTTCATCCTTAGATCAACTCGCTCGGAGGCTTTACTGAGGTCATCGAGCATAGTACTCAAGTCCTCCATGGTCTCAGCCAAGACTACTATATCATCAGCAAGGCGAAGGTGAGTGATGTACTCGCCGTTGATGTTGATGCCTATAGCCTTCTCCAGTCCAGAGTCTTGAAAACGTCTTCCAGTGCAGCGCTGAACAGTTTTGGGGAGATAACATCCCCTTGCCTGACACCCCGCTGCAGCGGAAATGCATATAACATCAGAAAAATAAATCATAATAAAGTTTTAATGCTACAGTTGTTTTAATGCTCGATTATACTTTTGAATTTCGTAATAAAATAAAAAGATGCAAGTTTCCTATTATACCTTGACACCGCGATGGGTAGTAATTAAGCGTAGGTAGAGGTCTAGTTTCGTAACGGGTGACCGGCGGGGTGAGCCACATTAATAACGCGTAGCGAATAACAGCCCTGAACGAACCGACGCAAGTCATACCTATATATATACTGTATCGTGACTTTATTGCTGCAAAAAGTCACATGTAGGTACACACCAACCGCTATAAAAGAAAAGAAAAAATAAATAGGTATGTTAAGCAGGCAATAGTGAAAGCAATAAACCTGTGTTAGAACGACGAAACAAATAAGCGACCCTGAAAATAAAGATGAAAACAAAAGAGTAAATCTGCGTGGAATACAAATGTCCCTATATCATTGCGACGTCGTGGCGACGATGGAGGCCGGAGGTCGCTATTACCATTGCAAAGGATCGCCTGCGGCCGTATGCCGAGTGCGTTTACTTACATGATACGGCATAGAGGTCAATCTCACTCGATATTTCGCATTGTGATATATATATATGTAGCGTGCGTACTCATTCTGACACATGAGCGAGAGCGCAACATATTGAAATCAAAATGTAGAGCGAAATGTGCCTTTCAGATTTACCCTGTGTATCTACTGTACCCAACCTATTGAATACTTTAGGAAGCGAGCATGTTTGCAGTTAGGGTTAGCAACAGATTAATCTTTCTATTTTTGCAAACAAAAAAATACAACGTTATTTAATTAACTTAAACTAAAGATTTGCCACACTGCGAAGCTTGTATATGTGGAGTGTTATACTTAATTAAAAATAAGACACTGGTTTACGACCGCGACCGAACGCGAGCTGTAATTTTCGGGCATTTACGGCTCATTTCTATTTTAGTGTTTTTTTAGGGTTCCGTACTCAAAGAGTAAAACAGGACCCTATTACTAAGACTCCGCTGTCCGTCCGTCCGTCTGTCTGTCACCAGGCTGTATCTCACTGATACCGTGATAGTTCCAGCTGAAATTTTCACAGATGATGTATTTCTGTTGCCGCTATAACAACAAATACTAAAAACACAGAATAAAAATACTTATTTCATCAATAATCTATATACACAATTCAATAAAAAAAGAATTTTACAAACCCACTAAACTAAAACAAACTTAAACGTATTACTAAGTAACCTAAACCTATTCCTAATCCTAAAACTAAACATCAAACAATCCTCCCCGAGCCACTCCAGGTGCAAAGGTTCCCATCACACTGGCCGCATTGCCGCGCTGAACAGCTATGGCTAACCTTTGCACAAGAAATGACCCAGAGCGGGGATCAAGTCCTCCTCCAGAATAAAATAGTTTTTTTGTAGATAATGGTACGGAACCCTTCGTGCGCGAGTCCGACTCGCACGTGGCCGGTGTTTTATACTAAATGATGGTAAGCAGATAACGTAGCCTATGGGCACTTGCGATTCCCGATCCCGAAGAATTACAAGCGGGTTGCCGAACCTTTATTGATTTAAGGATTCGTATGTTGACAGCTAGAGATGAACGCGGGCCCTCACTCTCAACAGTCTCATGTCTCAACACAACACATCCTCGGGAGGTCTGCTGTTGTGCCAACACCACAACACCACATGCCTACAGAGCAAGTAGGTAGTGGCGTTATTATGGCCGCAGTCTTCTGTAAGCAAAATGCATTTTATAAAGCGTCACGTCGCTTTATTATATATTTTTTCTTTTTATGAAATACAAGTAAATTAAATTAAATTTTATTTTATTGCGTCAGCGTTATAGATTTAGGTTTACACGTAGGTATTGCAGTTAATTTTTACGTGTAATGTTACCATAAAACTGTAATGTGAAGTATAAGTTTTCTCCCACTTCTCAAGCCGAAGTTAAAGCAATCATTAAAGCTATAAAATGCAAACCGTAATAGGGTGAATTGCAAAAAATTTGACATAGTTAAGAGCTTTAATCTAATCTACGCTTTAACTTTTTTCCATTTTGTAACGGCAATTACCCATACATTTTATATGGGTAACTTTCGTTACACAATGGAAAAAAGTTAAAGCATAGATTAGATTAAGGTCCTTAAGTATGTACATTTTTTTTTACAATCCACCCAATATTCTTAATGTAAAGTCTATTCCACTTAACTTGCTAACTTTTTCGTAATTTTTTTTTTACATTCGATTTTTTTACAGGCTAGGTAACTAGTAATTTTTTTTTATGTTGCGGTGTTCTTATTGCGAAATTATTATTAATTATTTTAGCACCTACTAAGTATAAGGATATCAATTCAATAAATAATTGAATTAATTACCTGCTCTAAACAATTAGGTTTCTTACGATTCGACAGTCCCTGTTACTAGGCGTCCCTACTTGAAGAAAGATTAATAGAGTTTGAGTTTAATTAAAATTTAATTCGCTTTTGTATTTTTCACTCACGCGCACCAAGCCAAATACAAAACTGACTCCAACGCAATAAATTTAGCGGAATAGTCCCCTGACCTTCATAATTTAGCTGCTAATATGACATTAATAAAAGTGAACGATGATGATACCACCAATTAGCACATACCTATTTATTAACGGAGTTAGCGACACTCCCAAAATGGAAGCACAATGGTGTCTCATAGGATTTGTCGTGACCAATCCATTACTTTCAGTTAAGGCCGCCACATACAGGTCAAATTCCGAGCGCAGCTGCCCCATATAAAATCTATGGCACTATCACAGAGGGGCCGATAAATTCCCACACGGAATCGTGTAGGTATAGCCTTTTTAGGGTTCCGTATTTGTTTGTTATCCGCCTTGTTTGTCACCGGAACGTCATGGACTGCTTAAACTAATATATATAACGGCCTATACATGCGTTTTTTTCACGCGCTGTCGACGCGCGTTCCCCTACTACCTAGCGGATGCTAGTACTTAGTACTTAGGGGAACGCACGCGTCGGCGTCGAAGGCGCGTGAAAAAAAACGCTCTGCATAGGCCCTAACACGACTAAAGTATATAGGACTTGAGCTGTGAGAATAATGTTCAAATATGTACCTATTAGTCTTTTGACACTTCTCATTTTTGTCAGGTTAGTTACATTTATTTCCATCCCTTTCGGGGATCTACTAATGGAATCCTCTATCTACACGGTCATGAAGTTTTGTCTGTAGGTATGTGGCGAGCCTAAAGCCCCTGCTAGACGGTTGCCAACACGCGCCTCCAACCGAGCGACCTTGGTTGGCACCGACCGCTGTAGTATGAAATTTTGCTCCAACCAACTGTCTACACGGTCGGTGCGGACCAAAGTCGCCCGGTTGGAGGCGCGTGTTGGCAACCGTCTAGCAGGGGCTTTAGGGAGTGGTTATACCTTGGAGTAATCCGAGTCATGTCATGTTGTGACAGTGTAGGTATATAGAAAAAGATAGACCTGAATGTCATTTTTCGTCACGTCTCATCGATGGAAAAGCATACTAGGTATTTCGAATAAAACCGAAAAGAATACTCAATACAAATACATTTTATAATTTTTAACAGTGAGCCAGTACTTGCCTAGTTTAGGCTCTCTTTGGACAAAAAATCGGTATTTTCAATCTACAGCAATAACTTCAACTATACAAACTTGAGGTGCTTAGTGTAAGTGTAGTGTTCTTACTAGACTAAGCACCTAAAGCTTACTGTTAGGGTGCCTTTCCACCAGAGATGTGCTATGCATACTATGCTATGTTTTCATACATTTGAAACGTAACTGTAGGTGGAGCTACGTGTCTCCTATGGCGGAACATAGCATAGCACAGCATAGCATACATCTCTGGTGGGAGGCATCCTGAGATATTCTATTAAGTAGGTACTCGACATTCTAAGAACTAAGACTTAGCCTTAGCACAAGGATCTGGCGGCGGCGGAGCTACTATTGGCTTGTCAGGAACGCATTCAAAGTAGCAGTGGCCGTCCCACCACCACGGCGTGCCAGGCGTTGGCGGGGAGGAGAATGTCATCTGACAACAGACAAAAAAACCATTGAGTTTTAAATCACTAGCTGCCCGAACGAATATAGAATAAATATAGTCTATAGCCATCCAGAAAGTCCATTCTACACGCAGGTGAAAGAATTTTTGAATTCGGATAAGCGGCTCTGGATGTCACCCAAAAGTCCCAAAACATACAAACTTAAGTGTCTGCTAGACGGTCGCCAACACGCCCCTCCGACCGAGCGACCTTGGTCCGCACCGACCGTGTAGACAGTTGTTTGCACGACATTTTCATACTACAGCGGTCGTTGCCGACCAAGGTCGCTCGGTCGGAGGGGCGTGTTGCCGACCGTTTAGCAGACGTTTTAAGGGGATGATCCATTTGCGAGCCGGCGAGCCATCGGTATAAATCGTTAGATAGGTGGCTCGAGTGATCCATTGGTGAGCAAAACAGTCGACTCTCAGTTATTTCAAGCATGCACAAAGAGCCAGCGAGCCAAACCGCCGGTTTTTAGACCACGGACTTTTACGTGGTCCATTGGCGGTTTAGACCTTTGACTCGCGGGCTCGTTGGCGTACTGGCGGTTTTGCTCACCAATGTATCACCCCCTTTATATTTTACAATGCTACAATCTCACAGACTTTCTCTCTTTATAATACCTATATTCGTATAGATAGAGCAGACATCCCCTAGCATAAGTTTGTGCAATGTGCATGGTAAACTACTCCCATGAGATTACAATTTTGAAGTCGAGGGCTGGCGGTCGCGTCGCCAAGTAAATAGTACGTACCTACTGAATTCCAGGGTGGTGGCCTGATGGAAGTCGTCGAGAAAAGTGTTCTAGTCTAGTATACGTAATAGTAGGTCAATGCAAAAAATTTACCAAGTTGATATTTTTAACAAGCTTTATTTAAGACAATTTTTCTTTGCACAGACACTGACGCTTTGGTAGGTACCCAACCCCCACTCGATGCGATTGTGACGAGCCTGCTACACTTAATGATCGCAGATTGGATCGCAGTGCTCCTGAACCGAAAGGTTCCTTCTTCAATAAAATTCTATAGCTACGCCCCTGAATGATCCATGGGTGAGCAAAACCGCCGGTATCCGACGAACGGACTGACCCGCCTAAAGCAGACGCCACACGTACGCGATCGCGGACTGCATGCCGTCCGCTGCGTGATGCCGGCCCGTGTGGATACGTGCCGGAAGCGCGGCGTCCGTTCAAACCAAGGTACCGTACTATATTTTCTTTGACCTTCCTGGGCTATCCGCCGATTTCGTACGTGTGGCGTCTGCTAATAAGCATCGACAGTCCGCCGACTTAAAAGCCAGCTGACTCACTCGATGGCTCGTTGTACAGTCGACGACTTAGATATATTGACACTTTCGCACTTTTCCATTGTGATAACTGATAAGGGAAAACTGTATAGGTACCTTTCTTCTAGGTGTCTTTGTTGAAGACTGTACGTGCTTGAAATATATCTCCCACTTGTAAAAGGCGGCCGCTGGACTACCGACGAGAGCCACTTAAAGCCTCTGTACACATTGGGCCAGCGCGTTGGGTCAAAATGATGCATCCTGGAGGTTGCTGTTTACAACATTGGCTTACTGATCATTCTGAATTGGCGCTCCGATAAAGATGGATGTGGAACCTCTTGCAGCCGCGGCAATGGAGAATGGATGAAAATTTTAGAAGTGCCTGTTTTTTTTTGGTGATAGGAATAACCTTCCTTAGCACCAGAAAAAAGTTGCAGACTTTTCAGCTGCGTCAATTATTTTTGAAAAATATAAACAGTTTCCTCACTTACGTTTTGGATTTAGGATGGCGAATGAGACTTTCCTTGATCCGTCTCATATTACAAAAAAAGCGGCCAAGTGCGAGTCGGACTCGCACATAAAGGGTTCCGTAAAATAAATTGTGGTTTACGATTAATGACGTATCAAAAAAACTACTCACTAGATCTCGTTCAAACCAATTTTCGGTGGAAGTTTGCATGGTAATGTACATCATATATTTTTTTTTATATTATCATTCTCTTATTTTAGAAGTTACAGGGGGGGGCACGTTTTACCACTTTGGAAGTGTCTCTCGCGTAAACTATTCAGTTTAGAAAAAAAATATTTTGGAAACCTTAATATCATTTTTGAAGACCTATCTATAGATACCCCACACGTATGGGTTTAATGAAAAAAAAAATTTTGAGTTTTCGTTCTGAGTATGGGGAACCGTAACCGTAACTGTAACTTCTGGTTTTTTTTTCGATTTTTGTGTAAATATCTTAATGCGGTTCACAGAATACATCTACTTACCAAGTTTCAACAGTATAGCTCTTATAGTTTCGGAAAAAAGTGGCTGTGACATACGGACGGACAGACGGACGGACAGACAGACAGACAGACAGACAGACATGACGAATCTATAAGGGTTCCGTTATTTGCCATTTGGCTACGGAACCCTAAAAATCAGGCACTTCTAAAATGTTCATCCATTCCCATTTTTTTCAGTATTTGGCGCCAACGTGTGAACACTGTTTGCGAAGCGCGCCAAGAACCTTTGATGTGTGGCCGAAAAACCGTCAACATTTGGCTGGCCGGCCAGTGTTGGCGCCAACTACCAATATACAGCCAAGTTGACGTTGGCCCAACGCGCTGGCTCAATGTGTAAAGCGGCCTTTAGCCCCTTTAGGATTACTTTCAGACCAACTCGGTGACACCATACATTGAATTCACAACAGACTTCCTATAATAATATATGACTTGCACGATTTGAACTACTCATATAACGGTGAACAAGGTGATTTACCTCCAACTACGCGTAGTCATAAGGAAGTCATCAAGGGCCGAGAGAAAGGGAAGAAATTTGTGGAAAGGAATTAGTAAATACCTAATATGGCAAAACAAATATAAGCATAATTATTGACTTACATCACTCGGCTTCAATTTAGTAAGTTCAGGTTTCTTCGTACAGTCCAAAGGATAGGCGGGGCCTTGCCCTAACGGTCCTACAATCGGAGGCTTCACACTGTCTCTGGCATTTCTATCGCAATACCACTGATCGTAATATTTATTGATGGACTCGGGCCCACGAGGAATATCAGGGGTTGGTATCGACCGAGGCGATATGCGAGGAGGGAAACGAACGTGGAGATTCTCTAATTCATGTCTTCTCCCTAAAAGAAACTGACGCCATTTTCGTAATATTGCTGATATATCTCTAAAATCCCACGGTGGTGGCATGCCTTTTTATATTTATTATCGTTATTTTTGAAATGGAATCAGTAATGAAATGACGTTGAATAATAATAATGACAAATTTGACAAACGGAAATACAATGATATCAATTTATCATCTGTCTTCTAGCCTAATGCCCAAAGAGAATATAAATACTACGTTTTAATGCTAATGCCCAACCATGGTGCCCAACATTCACACGCGCACCAATCTGTTGCGCTATACACTAGTAGTCCACCATGCAGGACCGTCGGGATGCGCCTGTAGGACATACATTTTATTCAGAATGTAGGATAGTGAATCGCAGCCTTACAAGAAACGCGTTCAAAAACTTAAGTCGGCACGTTGTATATTTTGTGTCAATAGTACTAAATATTATAAACATTCTGAATTAGTTCAATAGGATATCAGAACGTTACATCAACTCCCGCGTTTTCCGACTGTCTGTCAAACAATTATCATCGTGTGTTGAAATGAACACAACTTGAAACTATTGTTTGATACTGTTACAATTACTGTTATTGCTAATTATATCTGTGCAGTGTCTGTCCTACTGTGCAGCAGACATTCGTTTTTATACCACGCTATGAAAACGAATAAATCTGTTGAGAATGTGGAAATCACACCGTCTAAAAAGAAACTGACGCAGGCTCGTCTGCCTTTCAAGCTTATTAGTGAAGATGCTTCAACCCCGGTGGCTCCTCAGACGAGGAAAAGAAAATTGTCTGCCGATGGGACGGAGCCCGCCCCGAAGGGTAAAATATGTAAAGAAAATGACGCCATTGAAGACTTGGTTGTTATTAGTGATGATGAGAGTGGAGACAATCAAAAACACGAAAAGGAGGCGAAGGTGATGAATCCTTTTGTGAAGCTCGTCGATAACGCTTGGAAGAAGAAGCTTCAAAAAGCCAAGACTCCTAAGAAACGTAAAAGTAGGAAAAGTGATACCAAACCAAACCAAACTACAGAAAACAAGACAGCCGGCGAATCGCGTGCTGAAGATGTAGAAAAGATGGATGTAGACATGGAAAGTGTGGAGCACACTGAAAGTGAAAAGAAGTCCCCTAAGACTAGGTCTGCAGAATTAAAAACAAGAAAAGTTGTAAAAAAAGACAAAGCTTCTGAAAACACTGATGTTGTAGTGCTTGAAGACTCTAATCTTTCAGACATCCAAAAATCAAAAGAAACAGAAAATGAAAAGTCTGATACTGGCGAAACTGAAGTCAATACAGACAAATCAGCTCCTGTCACTCATAAAACATCAAGAAAATCAAAGTCTGTTGGTGTAGACAAAGAAAGTGAAGAGAAAACAATTGAATCCACTGAGTTACCTTCAAAGACCCGTAAAGCAAAGTCTGATGCTAAAGAGAAGATCAACACATCAAATACTAAGAATAATGAGTCTGTGTGCTCCAGCCTGTCCACCCCAAAGCGCAACAGCAGGAGCTCCTCGGTTACAACCAGCCTGAATGATTCGGTCAGTGAGTCTGCGGGCACTCCTGCTGCCAACTTGACTCCTAAACAGGTAATAAGTCACTCAGTTAAATAAATTGATGTGTCTACACTGGATGCATGCTTGGCTGCATGCCTCGACCGAGGCACGTCTACACTGAACGCATACGCTAGGGCTAGGAGTGTTGAGGTGTGGCACGTTTACACAGAGCGCACACATTCGGCTGAGGCATGCATCTGGTGTAGACACAGACATTTCCTCTATATATGGAGTTCCCCATGTTATCATCTACAGGTGTAGCACTACGTAATGGTGCTCCCACACAGAGGTTATAAAATGTTACATAACATCAACTAATTTTCTTCAACATCTTAGTGTTACATAATGCAATAATAATAGATTCGACGATCATCATCTTGATAGTCCTTTGGTGAACGGTTTAATAACGAAGAATCCAATCCATGATTATGTCATCTGCGCTTCGTTTCCGAAAATAAATTATATTTAAATATTTACGTCCAATATTGAAGTTTATTACTGGTAACACTACTGTCCCTCTGGATGTTGAGTGGGTTCCGGCGCCTCCCGACGACTCCGGATCAGAAGAGGATCCCAAGGATGACAAACCTCTTATTCACCTCATCAAAGATGTAGCTGAATGGTCTGCGTCTCCATTTAGCCAGGAATAGTCTGTATTCTTAGTCTTCTTAATAATTCTATTTAAAAATGACTGACGTAAATAAATATAAAAAATGTGTAGGTACATGTCCTGTCAAACGTAAATTTACGTTCCTGTTTAATTTGTTCCTGTTAAACGTAGATTTAGATTTAGAATAACACTAGAATTTGTAATAATAACTTAATAACTTGTTGAACGTAACTTAGTGAGAAAGAGTTGATATTATTTCGTCGTTTCAATAAAGACTAATGAAGTATCTATTTTATTGATTTAACTTTATAGTTCTTACCTTATGCATTTTGACAAAATGACACACCCTGTTCCCAAATTTAGGTCATTTAAGACCCCATAAAAAAGAAAGGCAGAATGTAGAACAAGTTGGAAATTACTCCACCGACAAGAGCCTAGCTCTTAAATAAGAAGAAGAAGACCCCATAGTGTATATGTTGACAGACGAAGATTACGTAATCAAGGCGAGGGGGGGGGGGGGTTAAAAACAAAAGATTACGCTGTGATCACATAGAGGAGGGGGTGTTATTTATTATTAAAAACCGTGATAGCTAGAGAGTTGAAATTTTCACAGATTATGTATTTCTGTTGCCGCTATAACAACAAATACTAAAAACAAAATAAAATAAATTTTTTCGCCGTTTTTATAGATAATGGTACGGAACCCTTCGTGCGCGAGTCCAACTCGCACTTGGCCGGTTTTTTATTTTATTTTGTATGATATCTCTACGTATATCCTCATCGATTAAGTGCAACTTATTCGAAATTGTAGTCCCATGCAAGTTCCCCATTATTGTACAAACCTAACTTAAGAGGAAATATAAATAAAGAGATAATAATAATGTAGCAGCACCTTAATCTTTTGCACTTAGTGATGCGAGTCAACACAGCATCTCAACTGGAAAATAGGATTTTGTTACACATTATCCCAGACTAATTACATGAGTTTCCCTTGATGGCAATGGAGTCAAAAATCCCACAAATTTCTTCTCTCAACTTGAGGTTTATATTTAGCTAAACCCTATTTAGACTGACTGGACCAACAAATGTGGAAGGAACACATAAGTAGTCTATCTATAGTAGGCAATCCCGTGATTTTCATAGCAAGGGTTCCTGGCAGTGAAAGTGTTAAAATACATCTCATTCCAGCAGAGTGAGTTCCCTATTTTTTGGCTTCTTGCTTACGTGACTTCATTTATATAATACAACTGCACAGTTTTGGTATCTTAATGAACAACAACCAAAAATTCAATATAAATTGCAATTTAAAAAAAACTTTATTTTAATTCAGGTCCAAAAGAAGTTAGAATCTGCTAAGAAAAAAGAAGAACGAGAAAAAGATAAACAAGAGCGCGAGAAGAAGAGGCAAGAGGAGAAAGATGAAAAGGCTAGACAGAGACAGGAGAAGGAAGATGCTAAGAAAAAGGAAAGAGAGGAAAAGGAGGAGCAGAAACGGAAGGAGAAAGAAGAAAAAGAAAAACAAAAGGACATGGAAAAGAGTAAGACCTGATTCACTTCCTTAACCTCCTAATGCCCTCGGGCCTATTGAAATTTAAATTGTTTTCAATTGGAACAGACTGACATCTGTATTGCTTTGATAGTTTTTGAATTAAAATAATTTCAACTATATAGCGTACACCAGTTGATTCATATTTCAATGCCTTTTCGTACTACAGTCAAGTGCAAAAATATCTATTGATTTAATCCTCTCTTATATAATGTACCGAAACCTTAATCTGCTGCCATTAGAATGATGGGACATATTTATGAGTAAGTTGCAAGCACCCATATTTATGAGTAAGTTGCAAGCACCCATATTTATGAGTAAGTTGCAAGCACCCATATTTTTACACTTTACTGTATTGTATGGCCTTAGGAGGCTATGCCACTTCATGCCAGTTGGGTACCCAGAGGTGTTAGGTATCTCCGAGGTCTCTCCTGGCTACAAATCTGGTGATTGCATTTAGTTGTGTGGTGAGCACAAATGTTTATTCCGTGTGTTAGGTGTTTCTAAGAATTTATTAGAATGTAACCTCTGGAAACTATTATCCGCAACATGCGGTTGAAGCTGAGCAGGCAGCTGGTTATAAGTATATTGTTGTCCCATAGAACAATCTTTGCGTAGTTTGAGATCAGGTAACTTGTGCAAGATTGAAGGTAGTCACCATATATTATATACTAGTTTCCACCCACGACTTCGTCTGCGTAAAGCCAGGATAAAAACTATCCTATATTTTAATCCAAGCTATAAACTATTTTCGTGCAAAATTTCATCCAAATCGGTTCAGCCGTTTAAGCGTGATTGAGTAACAAACATCCAGACATCCAAACATCCAAACTTTCACATATATATTATTTGTATATATTTTGTTCATTAATTATTTATATTTTCTCGTAAAGTCACACAAATAGGATTAAAATACAATGTGTAATTGTAATTGAATAATGATTTCAGAATTAAGGGAAGAAAAAGAAGAGCAAAAGAAAAAGGAAAGAGAAGAAAAAGAAGAGCAAAGAAAGAAGGAAAAGGAAGAAAAAGAAGAACAGAAACGCAAAGAAAAAGAAGCCAGGGAGGAGGAGAAACGCAAGAAACAAGAAGCACTAGAACTAGAAAAGCAAGAACAAGAACTCAAGAAGAAGAAAGCAGCCAAAGCGTTTGTCAACTTCTTTGTGCCAAAACAAAAAGATAAGGATCAGCCTATAGCCGGCCCAGTCAGCCAAACCAGTATTCTATCCAGCTTCACCATAAAGGTAGATATGAAACTAGCACCCCTAGTCCGTGGGGAACTCACAGATAACCAAAAGAATACTATGGAACATCTGATGACTGAACAAACGCTGGATGAAAGTGATTTGTATTTGATGAATTTGAAAAAGGAAGGCAATAAAGTTGGATGCAGTGGGAAGACTTGGCCGCTGACTGACAAGGATGACGATGATGATGATGATGTTATGATTGTTGGTGAGTTTCTCTTGCAATGTTATTTTTAATTATTTTTACTATCTACAGTTTAATTACTCTCTGATACCACCAATACCGCCTAGTCTGAATAGAGGTATACGTAATACGTAATAGCTAGAATTTTGACGATTAGATCAAAACTAGTGGTAGTTTAGTTTATTAAACCAGCTCCTAAATTATGTTATGACTTATTGATTCGAGCAGTGGTGCTAAGTGGCAGTCTCAATTTTGATCGTATTTGATACACAAAGCACGAGAAATTGTTTTAGAAGTTTGAGAATGGTTTAATAAGTCTCTTCTACATCATATGGGTTTTTGTACCTTTTTGTTATACAAAATTACTTACATTATATTCACCTGGCTTGAAAAAGTGAGCCTGATTTTGGGAATGTCATACACTGTCCGATTTGACTCACTTTAATCGCAATAGATGCTTGAAGGTACAGGTTTTTAAAGACATCCCAGTCTGCACCGCTGATCATAATAGCTGGACCGGTTTAGCCTAGCGAGTAGTTACACTGCCTATGAAGCTTACGGTCCTGGGTTTGAATCCCGGCAAATATTTGTGTCATCATCATCATATCAGCCGAAAGACGTCCACTGCTGGACATAAGCCTCCCCCAAAGAGTGCCACAATGGTCTGTCCTGCGCCACCTGCAATATATTATAGAATATTTGTATTATTCTGAATATTTGTGTGATTAGCGTGAATATTTGCTTCTGAGTCGTGGATGTTTTCCATATATTTAAGAATTTATATCATACTCGTATATCGTCGTGTAGTATCCAATAGTTAGTAGCAGCCAAAGTAGATAAATATTTCGGTTCACGCCGTTCACGTCTTTATTGCTGTAGGGGTAAGGATGTGTAATGTGTTACGATATATTTGGCTACTTTGGCTGCTACTAACTATGCAATACCTGACTGTACCCACAACACAAGCCTTATACAGTACTAAATATGGGGTTAATTCGATTTGTGTAAGATTGTTCCCTAATATTAAATTTTAATTTCAGAGGATGAATTGCCACCAATAGAGGATGCTGATGAAGTGTTAGCCTGTGAACCGGGTACGCGGGAGAAACTCCGGCCTAAACTGTTTAGCTTCCACGAGAACCAAAGGCCACCTTATTGGGGCACGTGGCGGAAAAAGAGCTCCATCGTCAAACCTAGGAGACCTTTCGGCCAGGAGGTTAGTTAATGATTATATAGTTATTATATTTGACGACCGGTAAGAGTTGTGGTTAGTGGCTGCCTACAAAGCTGAAGGTCCTGGGTCCGAATCCCTGTAAGCGCTAATACTTGTGTGATGCGTGCGGGGTGCATTATGGTACAACCCGGTAAACGCTAGGTTTTTTATGGACACTTGTGACTTCAGAAGAATCTCTATTATGGCTGTGGTCTTCTGTAAGGTGGAGGTACTTCCCCAGTTGGGCTGCTCCACATACGAGCGAGATGAAATTCCGCTGTGCCCTACCTCTCTTAAAAGGATGACGATTTATACCGTATGGAAACTTGTGGGAATGACTATGGCTAATGGTTATGTAACATTATAGCATGTCTGTATTTTTTACTTCTTAAGGTTGAACGACTCGTACGAATTCCATACAAAGTTCGTTCGGACTACACGTCTAATGTAAACATTTTTGGAGGTTGAAATTGTAATATTTAGATACTATATGACCCTCTTCTCCCGCAGTTTGAATAAATACACGTAAAAACCAGTCATATTTAAAATATAGCCACAAATTTTACTCCGAGCGTTGTATGTGTGCGTGAGTTTTACACTGTCCGTGAAAATAAGATGGCCGTCGCACATGACGGCTCGTTGCCCAAAACCTCAATAGATGTCTCTGGTAGACTAGGTACACAGCGGAGTGAATAGTAGTAATTAAACTCACTAGATGGCGACACCATCGCGTAACCTCTTTTTAGTCCAGTACGCGAACACTGTAAATGGTCGTCAAACTAACATAATTCACAAGTCAGATTTTTTTGTTATCTGCTAGAGTACATTAAATACTAACACTGAAAAATATTTTTTAAGATGTTCTAACGTAGATTAACGAATAATTTACTTTATTGTTAGGAACACGTGTAAAACTTCGAAAAGATTATACAAGTCATTGTTTTCTCCAATAATGCAACGCATTTGATTATTCAAAATCTGACCTAAGTATCGTTTTCTAATAATTTTGTTAATAGATTACGTCAGCAAAACCGGATACGATTTAATAAATTATAAAATCTATTAAAAAAATATTTAAGCGACTAGTGAAAGGCTTTCAAAATTAAATTTTTCATATAAACTTAACCTATTGATGAATATATTATTAATTCAAACTGTCGTTATCTTTGATAGTTTTTAACACAATTCAGTTACCAAAACTCACTTGAATAATCTTTTAGAGGAAATATTTTTATTTATTTGTTTTGGATTATACTGACGTTATCCATTGACGAAAGTTTTAGTAAATTATAGATAAGGTTGTAACAGTTAAATGCGACACTCTATTGAAGAAAAATACCACTTTTATAATCTTTCCCTGGATTTACAAGGGTCACTAAGAAAATGCTGTGTCATACCTAAATCCACGTTAGAATTCACTTTCTCTTTTTACTACTAGTAGTACTCATTATATTCTAAATATTAACAAAAGTCCAAATACCTTATTTATACGAATTTGAATGCATTATTGAGATAAGCTTTATTTGTAAGTACAATAGTTACAGTAGTTGGCATCAAAAATATACATAAAGATCTTGTAGGACTAGTAGGTATGTCGTGCAGCATTGTAAACATTATCTGGTTAGCCGTCCATATAGAATTGGCGGTGTCTAAAAATGCTCACATTTTTTAGTTACCTTTTTGCATTTTTTTCTAAAACGATTTTTTGCGCTTTATATGCAAACGAGACTTGAACGCACGATTTTATCTTACTATGCAAAGTTTAGGTATCTAGTATCCGAATTAATTCCGAGTGAACTCCGAAGATATCTTTGTTTGTTTTTCATGTTTATATTGAAGTCTTAACTTTTTTTTCTGTAATAAACATTTTTCTATTCTATTCCAGTATTATTTATATCCAATGCGTGTCCGTGTGTTTGTTTTAGTCGTAGTAGGTAAAGTTGAAAATCTTTTTGCTGGCCGAGTTTTCATTAAACTTGAATTGGAATTTAAGTCTTCTAACTTTGACATTAGAGTCGTTTTTGAATGGATTACTTTGTAGAAGGGCAATTTTTTTCAAAGTGTAAGTACCTACCATTTTATTTGAAGTGATGATTTTTCTGTTTAGTTAATTGTTGTATTTTGATTTGTCGCAATGCTTCAAATGCTTAAAAAAATTATATTTTTTGCTTAGGGGTGAATTGTTTTGTAGGCTTAGGTATCTTATTTATCGTTTTGTAAAATACGCGCGAATTTAATAAATATAGCGATTTTATTATGTAAAAAAATTAAATAGCGAGATAAATATAAGGTTGATTTACGAAAATTCATGTTTTCCACGATCAGCCGGACAAGAATCGGTTGAGAAAAGTGACCTTTAGAGGAAGGAGAACAGCCGGACAGACTTCAGGTTCAGACATAGGAAAGAATGTTTGCCCAAGCTGAACTGGAGAAGTTAGTTCGCTCGCATTGCAGCGCTAGCTCGTTCAATTAGGTATACATCATGTAGGTACTTATATTATGTAGATAAATGTATTGTAGGTATGTGTTGTGCTCATCGATGAATAAAACTACTCACTTGCTATTGGCAACTCTGGTTGCCAAGCAAACTGTGGGCGGCTTTGAAAAATATTTGCGTATAATTTGATCTGAACCTGTAAGTAGGTATACTAACTAAACCACTAGTAAACCATCAACATCAGAGCTATAACCACGAACTTCAAATCTTGAACTTCGTATATCTCCGTGTCTATCGCACTTATGGTTTATGGTACTCGAGCGACAGAGACGGAGATATACGAAGTTCGAGATTCGAAGTTCGTGGTAGCGCCGCTGCTCACATTTGATAATGAAATCCACTCCCGAAGTTTTCAAAAGTACTTACCTATTAAGTGCCTTAAAGGTAGAGGTACAGTACAGTCAAGGGCATAAATATATAAACTCGTCGGAAATATCTGCGAACCTCGCTTCGCCAAATCCCAAGCTGTCAGATTTTTCTGGTGGTCACCTTGCCGGCCTCTATAAGACCCCATCAAAATCTCACCCCCACCATGTCTCCTTCCCGGAGATCAATTCTATCAGGAGAAATCTGTCGTATTGCAGCTTTATAGTATGCTCAAGCCAGGTTCGCACATTATTTCCGACGAGTTGTATGTACTTTCCCAAAGCTTCAAATATATCTGTAGGTACTACTATCTATTAGCTATAAATATCCATGCGACAATTTGAGCAGAAATATGTAAACATTTATTGCTGGTCGAGAATTTGTACCACCTAGTACGTATGGCTTATTCTAACTTCCTTCCTAAGCGGCGCGGCGGCGGCGGCGCGGTCAAACCTTTAATGTAAGCCGACACAAAGGCCACGCCGCACGCGCAATAGGGAACATGCAATAGGTATCAATTGTAGCATTCAAATAAAACTTTCTTATGATTCGGTCTATATACGGGCTTATACTATGACGTCACAACGTAAGTATATTCTCGGCGCGTTTACTATGCAGGAAGTCATTAATTTGCAATGATCTCCACAAAATTAGCGTTTAAAAGTCTATAATTGTTATACAAAATATCATTTCTAATTCAATATTCTGTCTAACTGTTATGTAATTTTATCGACAAAATAAATATTTTGTGTGTCATTTTTACATTAGTTCAAACATATTTTTTTTTCATGTTAGTTATACAAAAAAAATTGTATGATATTTCTACGTATATCCGCATCGATTGAGTGCAATTTATTCAAAATTGAAGTCCCATGCAAGTTCCCTATTTCAGTCAGTCGCTGTGACGTGTTTAGGTGAATACGGGTCCATCCCTGAATGTAAACTATTACATTGTTTATTTATTTATTATTGAAACAAAAAAGTTTGAGCGAGAGCCTGACTCGCGCACCGAGGATTCCGTTCCAAATTAGCTATAAAGGATTTATGATGATTAATAAATATGTACCTAGATAGTTATATGGTTATATCGTTCTTGCCTTCGACTCAGGGGTCAAATAATTGCGATCTGAGACATTCTTTGTTTTACCGCCCTAGGTAAGTAATGTACGTCATACTTGGCCATGAAGTACCTAGCACTTACCGCACGCTGGGAATATCACACTTTCTGCCCAGGGAGAGACGTAAGTAATATTTTGAACTCACCACAGGCGGTAATAATAATAATAATATAATAAAATCTTTATTTCGGAATACAAAAGACTCCATAGTTGTTAGTAACATAAAAAACATACAAATTATATAAAACTATGTTATGTAAAACTATGAAGATGTAATAAAGATAGCCTCACATCGCACATTTATCGCCCTTGCCTCTGGCTCGGGCGTCAAATTCGGGTGACATTCTTTGTTTTACCGCCCTAGGTAAGTAATGTTATATTACGTCATACCTGGCCATAAAGTAGCAAATACCGCACGCTAGGAAAATCAGTAAAATCACATTTTCTGGCCAGGGAAAGACGTAAAATTGTGTACTCACCACAGGCGGTAGTAAAGAAAGCCTCAGATCGCATATTTATCGCCCTTGCCTTCAGCTCGGGCGTCAAATACCGGCGATCTGAGACATTCTTCGTTTTACCGCCCTGGGTAGGTCACTAATGTACTAACTATTACCTCATACCTGGCCATAAAGTAGTAATTACCGCACGCTAGGAAAATCCCACTTTCTGGCCAGAAAGAGACGTTAAATTGTGTACTCACCGCGGTCGGTAGTAAAGAAAGCCTCAGATCGCATATTTATCGCCCTTGCCTTCGGCTCGGGCGTCAAATACCGGCGATCTGAGACATTCTTTGTTTTACCGCCCTAGGTAAGTAATACTACTACGTCAGTACTATTACGTCATACCTGGCCATAAAGTAGCAAATTACCTAACGCTCCCTCTTTTTGCGTCGGGGGTTAAAATATAGTATCAAATAGGTTATTGGCACAGTCATATAACTCATATTGTTTTAGAAATCCAAAAAGAAAAACAAAAAAGAATCACGGTCGGCGGGGTTTGAAACCGGTTTTTTGGCGTCACATACACATTTACGGGAATGAGGTAGACATTGCGCCACTGAGTGATGTTAGGTGACAAGCGAAAATATCAGCTGCATACATTCAGAGGGCCTACCGCGAACGGCATTCGACGTTTTCCCTCTCTGTTGCACTTACGTACGAACTCGTAAGTATGACAGAGAGGGACAACTTCGAATGCCTTTCGCGGTAGGCCCTTTTAATCCCAATGTTTCCTAATAGAGGCGCTACTGTAGATAAGTGTAGATTTATTTTTGCGCCCTCTAGTTTGAAATAAGCAAAATGTTTGACAATGACACTCTGAATCGACATTTAGCTTACGTTAGTGTGCGTAAATGCACCTCACAGTACTGTTTTGCATATTTTCGGACTACATTTTAAAAAGAAGCACTGTTCAGTGCAGATTGATTGCGATTCATAGGTAGTAAGCCTGTAGCCTTCCGCAGTTAGAAACACAGGTGGGTACTGGGCACGGTTTTGCGAAAAATGATGTGCAATCACGGAAATTCCTTATTGCGCCATCTGTTGGCAACTCTTTGGCAGGAATCCTTGGTGTTCATCCTTAACAGAAAATATTGTCAAAATTTCAGAAACAAGTGGACTACGACGTAGACAGCGACGAGGACTGGGAGGAGGAACAAGAGGGCGAGAGTCTCGACGGCAGCGCGGCCGGCAGCGACGACGAGCCCGAGGACGACTACGAGGTGGACAACGAGGTGTTCGTGCCGCACGGGTACCTCAGCGACGAGGTATGTACAGTTAGAGTAGGATGTACAGTGTGGGAGCACGTGCCGCACGGGTACCTCAGCGACGAGGTATGTACAGTTAGAGTAGGATGTACAGTGTGGGAGCAGGAGGGAGTCTCGACGGCAGCGCGGCCGGCAGCGACGACGAGCCCGAGGACGACTACGAGGTGGACAACGAGGTGTTCGTGCCGCACGGGTACCTCAGCGACGAGGTATGTACAGTTAGAGTAGGATGTACAGTGTGGGAGCACGTGCCGCACGGGTACCTCAGCGACGAGGTATGTACAGTTAGAGTAGGATGTACAGTGTGGGAGCAGGAGGGAGTCTCGACGGCAGCGCGGCCGGCAGCGACGACGAGCCCGAGGACGACTACGAGGTGGACAACGAGGTGTTCGTGCCGCACGGGTACCTCAGCGACGAGGTATGTACAGTTAGAGTAGGATGTACAGTGTGGGAGCACGTGCCGCACGGGTACCTCAGCGACGAGGTATGTACAGTTAGAGTAGGATGTACAGTGTGGGAGCACGTGCCGCACGGGTACCTCAGCGACGAGGTATGTACAGTTAGAGTAGGATGTACAGTGTGGGAGCAGGAGGGAGTCTCGACGGCAGCGCGGCCGGCAGCGACGACGAGCCCGAGGACGACTACGAGGTGGACAACGAGGTGTTCGTGCCGCACGGGTACCTCAGCGACGAGGTATGTACAGTTAGAGTAGGATGTACAGTGTGGGAGCACGTGCCGCACGGGTACCTCAGCGACGAGGTATGTACAGTTAGAGTAGGATGTACAGTGTGGGAGCACGTGCCGCACGGGTACCTCAGCGACGAGGTATGTACAGTTAGAGTAGGATGTACAGTGTGGGAGCAGGAGGGAGTCTCGACGGCAGCGCGGCCGGCAGCGACGACGAGCCCGAGGACGACTACGAGGTGGACAACGAGGTGTTCGTGCCGCACGGGTACCTCAGCGACGAGGTATGTACAGTTAGAGTAGGATGTACAGTGTGGGAGCACGTGCCGCACGGGTACCTCAGCGACGAGGTATGTACAGTTAGAGTAGGATGTACAGTGTGGGAGCACGTGCCGCACGGGTACCTCAGCGACGAGGTATGTACAGTTAGAGTAGGATGTACAGTGTGGGAGCACGTGCCGCACGGGTACCTCAGCGACGAGGTATGTACAGTTAGAGTAGGATGTACAGTGTGGGAGCACGTGCCGCACGGGTACCTCAGCGACGAGGTATGTACAGTTAGAGTAGGATGTACAGTGTGGGAGCACGTGCCGCACGGGTACCTCAGCGACGAGGTATGTACAGTTAGAGTAGGATGTACAGTGTGGGAGCACGTGCCGCACGGGTACCTCAGCGACGAGGTATGTACAGTTAGAGTAGGATGTACAGTGTGGGAGCACGTGCCGCACGGGTACCTCAGCGACGAGGTATGTACAGTTAGAGTAGGATGTACAGTGTGGGAGCACGTGCCGCACGGGTACCTCAGCGACGAGGTATGTACAGTTAGAGTAGGATGTACAGTGTGGGAGCACGTGCCGCACGGGTACCTCAGCGACGAGGTATGTACAGTTAGAGTAGGATGTACAGTGTGGGAGCAGGAGGGAGTCTCGACGGCAGCGCGGCCGGCAGCGACGACGAGCCCGAGGACGACTACGAGGTGGACAACGAGGTGTTCGTGCCGCACGGGTACCTCAGCGACGAGGTATGTACAGTTAGAGTAGGATGTACAGTGTGGGAGCACGTGCCGCACGGGTACCTCAGCGACGAGGTATGTACAGTTAGAGTAGGATGTACAGTGTGGGAGCACGTGCCGCACGGGTACCTCAGCGACGAGGTATGTACAGTTAGAGTAGGATGTACAGTGTGGGAGCAGGAGGGAGTCTCGACGGCAGCGCGGCCGGCAGCGACGACGAGCCCGAGGACGACTACGAGGTGGACAACGAGGTGTTCGTGCCGCACGGGTACCTCAGCGACGAGGTATGTACAGTTAGAGTAGGATGTACAGTGTGGGAGCACGTGCCGCACGGGTACCTCAGCGACGAGGTATGTACAGTTAGAGTAGGATGTACAGTGTGGGAGCACGTGCCGCACGGGTACCTCAGCGACGAGGTATGTACAGTTAGAGTAGGATGTACAGTGTGGGAGCACGTGCCGCACGGGTACTTCAGCGACGAGGTATGTACAGTTAGAGTAGGATGTACAGTGTGGGAGCACGTGCCGCACGGGTACCTCAGCGACGAGGTATGTACAGTTAGAGTAGGATGTACAGTGTGGGAGCAGGAGGGAGTCTCGACGGCAGCGCGGCCGGCAGCGACGACGAGCCCGAGGACGACTACGAGGTGGACAACGAGGTGTTCGTGCCGCACGGGTACCTCAGCGACGAGGTATGTACAGTTAGAGTAGGATGTACAGTGTGGGAGCACGTGCCGCACGGGTACCTCAGCGACGAGGTATGTACAGTTAGAGTAGGATGTACAGTGTGGGAGCACGTGCCGCACGGGTACCTCAGCGACGAGGTATGTACAGTTAGAGTAGGATGTACAGTGTGGGAGCACGTGCCGCACGGGTACCTCAGCGACGAGGTATGTACAGTTAGAGTAGGATGTACAGTGTGGGAGCAGGAGGGAGTCTCGACGGCAGCGCGGCCGGCAGCGACGACGAGCCCGAGGACGACTACGAGGTGGACAACGAGGTGTTCGTGCCGCACGGGTACCTCAGCGACGAGGTATGTACAGTTAGAGTAGGATGTACAGTGTGGGAGCACGTGCCGCACGGGTACCTCAGCGACGAGGTATGTACAGTTAGAGTAGGATGTACAGTGTGGGAGCAGGAGGGAGTCTCGACGGCAGCGCGGCCGGCAGCGACGACGAGGACGACTACGAGGTGGACAACGAGGTGTTCGTGCCGCACGGGTACCTCAGCGACGAGGTATGTACAGTTAGAGTAGGATGTACAGTGTGGGAGCACGTGCCGCACGGGTACCTCAGCGACGAGGTATGTACAGTTAGAGTAGGATGTACAGTGTGGGAGCACGTGCCGCACGGGTACCTCAGCGACGAGGTATGTACAGTTAGAGTAGGATGTACAGTGTGGGAGCACGTGCCGCACGGGTACCTCAGCGACGAGGTATGTACAGTTAGAGTAGGATGTACAGTGTGGGAGCACGTGCCGCACGGGTACCTCAGCGACGAGGTATGTACACAGTTGGACTAGGATTGACTATTTACTTTCACTTGGTTACAAGTTACAATTTTACATGTCTAAACTGGCAACACTGGTCAAATGGCCAGTCGTTATTGGTCAAGCACCTCTGTGTGGCCAGTTTATACTTGTTAAATTGTGACATGTAGCGACGTGCAACGGGCCACAGGACAGTGAATGCCTCGATGCCCCAGATACAAGCCAGCTGTCTCCTATCTATTGGATTTGTTTTTCTCGACTGATGTGCATTTTCTCTACTGCGTATTCGCATACTGAGGCAACTGTTGGTATGCTGAAAAACAATATTTAAGTTTTTTTTTTTGTTACAGGAAGCAACGATGGATGACGAGGGAGAAGACAATGTACTATCTCTTTCCCCTGAAACACACAAGGCTAGACTCAAAAACTTAGAAGATGAATTCGAAACTGAAATGAAAAAGCCCACTGAGAAACTGAAACCTAGACTGTATGGTTTATTATGGGAAACAAAAGACGGCGGCAAACCAGAAAAATGCGTTGACGCTCTATGGAATTACTTTGGAAAATTGGCTATGATTATGGATGAGGAAGCAATTGGTAGTTTGCTCCAGCCTCCGAGTGAGCCACATGAGCCGGAAAAGAAAAAAGTAAAAAAGAAGAAAATCGTAACTGAAGGCGAACAAAGTCCTAAGAGTGAGAAAAAGAAAAGAGTTAAACCAGAAAACAGAGAGACCAAGAAATCTAAACCTGAGGTCAAACAGCCTGAAGCAAAGAAAAATCAACCTGGTATTAACACATTTTTAACTAAATTAAAATCAACAGAGTGAATACAGAATCAATTAATGTAACTATTATTTATATTTACTACAGACGAGCAAGATATTGTAAACATAGCATTAATTATATCAGTGTATGTTGGAATTAAATAAGATTAAGTTTTATATAATTTAATTAATGTAGCTCTAATGATTACACTTAAATATATGTATGTGCATTGCTCGCCACGGCTGTTTTGCAGCAATAGTGTTGCGATGCAGTCACTGGTCGTATATCCGTCTATGTGAAGGTATGAAAAACATCTGGATTACTTTGATGCAGCGGTACTATAAGATTCAGCATCACAAAGCAATTCATAAAATATTTTATAAAACGCCTAAAGCATGGGTGCAGACACGCGACACGCGCACTTATCGTTGCAAAAGTTGCCATGAGCGAAGGGTATGGGTGACTCAAACTACGTGCATTCAGAATGCTCAGATCTTAGGGCAACCGGGGCGGGAACGGCAGGTATTAAAAAAAAAGTTACTTTATTTATTATTAATAAATTTACACGCATGCATTCTGGATGCATGTAGTCCGAGCCTTTGACTCCAACTTTTAATAAGACATTGTATGTTACTACAGATTCATACTTCCTCGCATACTTTAATAACTCGGCAGGTACGAACAAAGTTGTAAATGTAAATAGCATTCAATTTATCCTAATTTCATTTACATAATAATTGTAGCATATTTTGAAATATACGGTAATTTTTTATACAAGCATTTTATTTTTCTGCATGCCCAACTTGTCTTTTAGTGCCTACAACACGTTAGGGTGGTATTCCACTCGTCCAAGATCTTTGTCTAATGTGCATGGCGTCTCACTCACTCTTCAAGCAAAATGTGAGACTCAAATACACATTGGACAAAGATCTTGGACGAGTGAAATACGACCCTTAGTTAGGTCCTGCTCGTTGGTGTTTTCCTCTACATAACGGGAACTCCACTAGCGCTACGAAAACGTTGGTACTAAATTTGATAAAGTTGTAATGAGACACCAATACCAGATGTAGTGCATAATTTGTTTTCCATCGTATTTGTCATGCCTACTGCAGTCAACCTCAGTGCTTTTTGTACCGAGACTGACTGAAATAGCAAGATACGTTCGTACGTTTCCGTAAATATACGATGGAAAATAATTATGCACTACACCTGTAATGTACCTACTTTTCATTACATTTACATAAATTACTTATTACATTTACTTACATACCTTTAATTCTAACTAGTTGTTGTGACAAATTGCTAGGTGCTGACACTTGACAACTAATTGGTATGTTCTCTATTCATCATCCTCCTAGCGTTATTCCCGGATGTGCCCTTAAAGGAGCCCGGGGTCCGCATTGACACCTAATCCCAAGATTTGGCATAGGCACTAGTTTTACGAAAGCGACTGCCATCTGACCTTCCAACCCAGAGGGAAAACTAGACCTTATTGGGATTAGACCGGTTTCCTCACGATGTTTTCCTTCACCGAAAAGCTAAACGGTAAATATTCCGTATATAAGTTCCGAAGAACTCATTGGTACGAGCCGGGATTCGAACCCACGACCGCCGCTTTACAGCCGTATGCCTCTATGCCTGGACCACTAGACTTATAATTTCTCTGTAATCTGTGAGTGACCACTAGGCTACCGTAGCTGGTATGTTCTCTATTATCACATCAATTATAATTGTACTGGTAACATTGGTGAATATTTATTGCGCATGTCATTTCATTGGTCAGTCAGTGTTTCATATGATCATATGTTTGACAGTTGTCACAAGTCGGTCAACAAAAACCATTCTCTTGTCCGACGTTTTTGAAGTATTATTTAATTTTTAGGTAATATTTATTAGAAAAATAATGTACTAAGATGGCTGGTTTTGGAGATCATTCTGGTTACAACAGGCCCTTTGGATTGGATCCGAACAGAGAGACCAATGACTTGTATGACTCCCGGTATCAGCAAATATACGGTTATCATACTCCTCTAACCGAAGAATATCAGGGCCCCCCTCTTGTTATGGATGATAATTCTGAAGAAGGTATTTATTATTGTATTCAACAGACCCATTTCACTTTGTAATATTTATTTTAAAAACAACATTGTAAAGTTGCAATTCATTTTGTAACCGTTTTGCGTGTTATTTCCGTAAAAGACAAACAAAGCCCAATACCGATAGAACACAAACATAGCACAAGGTCGGTGTCTGCGGGTAAGTATGAAGACCAATAGCCTTACTACGCTCCATATTCAAACTTTTGGAAAAGCTATTGTCAAACAGAATAACTCCTCTCATTGACAACATTGTCCCTATTGAGCAGGCTGGTTTTAGGAGGAGTCGAAATTGCACGGACCAAGTGCTGTCTATCACAACCCATATTGAGAATGGTTTCCAGAGACAATTGAAGACAGTGACGGCCTTTGTTGATTAATCCTCAGCTTATGATACGGTATGGCGTCATGGCTTAATTTTGAAACTTATGAAAGCCGTGCCCTGTAGACAAATCACAAGCTTAATTAACAACATGCTCAGCAACAGGGAATTCAACGTCCACCTCGGAGACAAGAAAAGTGACATCAGGAAATTGAATAACGGCCTACCGCAGGGATCGACACTGGCCCCGTTACTCTTCAGTCTTTACACTCACAACATACCGGAAATAGTCTCAAGGAAATTCAAATATGCTGATGATATTGCCCTCACGCACCAACATAATAATAAATGATTTATTTCACAAAAACACTTGTTACATGATATTATGGGGTATATCCATCAGACTCCAAACTAGGCTTAAGCTGCGAAAAAACAAGATTTACAGGAATGTTAAGGAAAAGTAGGTACTTAGTTATATAGTTTAGATAATAGTAGTCCAGTTGGTATATAAACTAAGTTCTATTGACATGCATTATGGGAGGGAGTGTGTTTGCGTATATGTGTGTGTGTGTGTGTATGTGTGTGTGCTTGGGTGTGAGTTATACACATACATACAATATTTAAAGAGTCGGAAGCCCAGTTAACCAAAGACCTACAGCCAGCAAAACCGAAGTGTCTACTTTCCACCTTAATAATAATCTGGCAAACTATAACCCGACAGTCAGCTTTGATGGTACTATTCTTGGCTACAACCCCTCCCCCAAGTATCTGGGTGTAACCCTTGATTGCTCTCTTACTTACAACTCACATCTTAGTAAGTTGGGCAAGAAACTAGGCACCCGAAACAATATCTTGCAAAAGCTGACTGGTACAACATGGGGAGCCAATGCAGATGTCTTGCGCACGACTGGGCTTAGTTTGGTTTACTCCGCTGGCGAGTACTACGCGCCAGTCTGGATAAATAGTGCCCACACAGAGAAAGTGGACGTCCAGCTACGGAAAACCATGCGTTACATTTCTGGGGGTACAATCAATGCCTATCCAATGGCTGCCAACACTCAGTAACATTGCCCCTCCACATCTAGCGAGACAGCAAGCACTCCTCAATGAAGCTGTAAAAATTAGGATGAACCCAAACTTGCCGGTCTGCAAGGATTTTACGTGCCCTCCACACCATCGCCTGAGGTCCCGAAACCCAGCTTATCAGACAGCACAGGCCCTCATCGACCAGAATTATAACATGGAAGACATGTGGAAGGCAGAATGGAAGTCTAATCATCCCAGGAGTGCCCCTTGAGCCTACTCAAAAACCCTACGGCTTCTCGGGCCCTAGACACCAATGGTGCCAGCTGAACAGGCTACGTACTGAGCACGGACTTTGTGGGGGAGTACATGTTTAAGTGTGGTTGGCGGGAGTCTCCAGCGTGCGATTGTGGCGCGCCTGTGCAGTCCATCCACCACATAATGAACGACTGCCCAAAACGGAAGTACAGTTCCTGGCAAACAACTTGAACATGCGAGACGAAGTGGGGGGGCAGCTCGCACGTACAATTCGCCTTTGCGCAGGCAAGGTCATTTGCGCACGAAGTTTGCCGTCTACTTTACTGTGGTGGCCCTCTGGACCTCTTTGCTCCAAGTGAAGGCGCAGCCCAATGGGTGAAGAATCTTGATATAAATTTGTAATAGCGACTTTGGTTTTTCTATGTCATACGATTAAATAAATAAATAGTATGAAGTACCTCGGGTTGATAACCATTTTGGAGAACGTACTTCTTAAATACCTTACCCAAAGACATCCGACATGAACCAAATAAACATAATTTCAAAAAAGCACTAAAAAATATATTTATATCTTTGGTTAATAAATAAATAAATAAAAAAAAAAACCTACTCAAGAATATTTAGCCAATAAATTCATGTTTAATTCTACTGCAGTCTTCTAGAATCTTCTATTTCAATCAATCAATACTTTTATTTCGGAATAAATCCATATTTGGTTAATAGGGAACATTACGCAAAACTCTTCGTAGGTGGCGACACTAGCAGCGTTGACATTGTATCTCGTTCCCACTTGCGGTATTGTCTATGCAAGCATCCTTGTCACTAATTTGAAAATCAGTTGTGCATGTGTGTGTGAATCCCTATATTTCTATACTGATTTACTATTAGTGGTAGTGCTGCCTCTGGCGGCAGAACATGGCAGTAATGTTCCCTATTACAATAAATAACTTAAATGTAATGTTAGTACACTTTACAAAATTATCCACTTAGGGTCGTTTCGCCGGTAACGCGACCACCTTCGGTTAGCGACCACTTGACGGACTAGGCTGCTTCAATTAAAGATATTAACATTTCTACAAACCCAACAGAAAAATAATTAGTTATTAACTATTCTTGAATAGTGTCAGAATAAGAATTAATACACTTTAAAACCCAAAGCTTAATCCAAAGCAAGAAAAAATAACCTCAATTCACACATTTTACATATTGCTTCCGAAAAGTGTTGACGTGCAGTGAATCTGTAAAAAAAATAACGCGACAGTTGGCGCGAAAACTTTAGTTACGTCACTTAATTTTATTATAATGCTGAAATTAGTTACTTGATTGCTTAAATGATTTAGCTATTGTAATAATTTCGTTGAAATTCGGCATATTATAAAAATAGATTTAAATAAAATGGGGTGGTCGCGTACCCAAAAAAATTATTACCAAAGAAATCGGATAGCGACCACATCGTTTTTCTTTTTCTTTCCTTATGGATTCTTGCGGCACCCGCAATATTTAGCTTGGCAAGCCAATTGTGTCGGTATTTAAGCCGCGCCAATCCATGCTATGTCTATAGTAGGTATATGCAATATAATAATAATATATAATTATAAAATTAATAATTCATATGATTATATGATATGGTTATATTACAAATGTGAAAGTGTGTCTGTCTGTTACCTCTTCACGTTTAAACCGATGGACCGATTTTGATGAAATTTGGTATGGAGATAGTTTGAGTCCCGGGAAAAGACGTAGGATAGTTTTTATCCCCGAAATAATCCCTTAAGAGGCTGAAACAGGGGTTGACATTTTGTATGGAACTACGATATAAACGATGACATACGGACGGAGTCGTGGGCAGAAGCTAGTGAAGATAAGTAGAATTTAATCTATAAGTTACATAAAAGCTTGTAAAATGGTGGCATTAGATATCTACTATGATTACTATGAACGACATGTGTGACTGTAATAACAATATATGTATATAATAGCACTATGGTGTGAGCGAGATGGCGCGCCGTTTTCAATTCTATTATGCATTGACAAGCAATGTAAAGTAGATTTAGAAGAGTAACAATTTGTAGTAGTATAAGCTACATAAGCTACGGTAGCCTAGTGGTTCAGGCATGCGGCTGTCAAGCGGTGGTCGTGGGTTCAAATCCCGGCTCGTACCAATGAGTTTTTCGGAACTTATGTACGGAATATTTACCGTTAGCTTTTCGGTGAAGGAAAACATCGTGAGGAAACCGGTCTAATCTCAATAAGGTCTAGTTTTCCCTCTGGGTTGGAAGGTCAGATGGCAGTCGCTTTCGTAAAAAACTAGCGCCTATGCCAAATCTTGGGATTAGGTGTCAAAGCGGACCCCGGATTCCTTTAGGGCACAACCGGGAATAACGCTAGGAGCATGATACGGGCAGTCAGGTCAGGTAGGTCCAACTTTGAGAAAGAGGTCAATCGTCGAATCCGACTCGGCTGGGCAGCGTTCGGGAAGCTACGCCGTCTAATATTCCGCAGTGTCTGAAGACGAGAGTCTTAGACCAGTGCGTGTTGCCAGTGATGACGTGTGGCACTGAAACGTGGTCGCTTCAGAAATTATAAGAAGCATCATAAGAAGGCTCAAAGTCACCCAAAGGGCAATGGAGAGAGGGCTATGCTCGGAAATTCTCTGCGTGATCGCATCAGAAATGAGGCTATCCGCAGCATAACCAAGGTAATCGATATAGCCCTAAGCCGCTAAAGTTAAGTGGCAGTGGGCGGGGCACATTGCACGTAGAACCGATGGCCGTTGAGGCGGAAAGGTTCTCGAGTGGCGACCACGTACCGGAAGGCGCGGCGTGGGTAGGCCCCCCACAAGTTGACTGATGGCCTGGTAAAGATCGCAGGAATCCGATGGATGCGGGTGGCGCAGAACCGGTCATTATGGCACTCTTTGGGGGAGGCCTTTGTCCAGCAATGGACGTCTTTCGACTGATATGATGATGATGATGATACATCCTTTTATTAACTACTTAAACACTATTTGCAAGAGTGGTCGCCAACTAGCTAACAGGTGGTCGCAAACCACCTAAAGCGGTCGCTATCCAGCGAATTCGCTATTTTGAAACCTTTTCCATATTTTTTCCTAATCTATGGATGAAAGTGCTATATTTTATTGTAGGTTTCAAAACTTGACTATACTCAGAACCAATACGAATACCATCTATTATGTGTGTACATTGAATAGGTATACATTTACTAATCTAAAGTGAGCAACTCGGCTAAGTGGTCGCTAACCGGCGAAACGACCCTATATTAAACATTAATACATATATGACAAACTAAAAGGCATGCTTGGCTACAAGGATATCACATGCAATTTATTCCAGTGATACAGAAATGGGCCATCGTTCCTTTCTGCCACTGTCTCCAGGAGGCTGTTGGGGCTAAGGCCGATACGTCTCTGCAGAGATGCAACACGTTTTCGCAATATTGCGTGAAATCCATCCGTGCGCGCCTCCGCGAACATTCCTGACGCGCTGCAATGTTTCGGCAGCCCCAACAGCATCCTGAAAGCGTTGTTATACTGGACGCGCAGGGCGCTGTAAGCTTTTTGAGTATAATTGATCCATAGGCTGCAGGTGTAAAATGACTGGCAATAGGCCTTAAACAGAGTGATTTTTACGTTTTTAGTACACCGAGCAAACCTACGGATCAACATATTACTTCTAACCGCCAGCGCCCTACGCTCCCTCTCGATATCCTTGTTGTCGCTAAGTGACGCGGTAATCCAATGGCCCAGGTATTTAAACTCGTCAACTACCTTTAGAGGAGTGCCATCAAGCTTGACTTGGGGAAGATGTGGACACTTTGCACCTGCCTTGAATACCAGTAACTCACTCTTCGAGGTATTGTACCTTAGGCCATGAGTCCTCGCGTACCGCTCACATATTTTAATTAGATCCTGTATAGCACCGATTGACGGGCCCAGCAACACCATGTCGTCTGCATAGCTTATATTATTTATAAATTTACCGCCCACGGAGCATCCGACCATAGCATTGCTGAGCTCACCAATCAGACGGTCAACATACAAGCTGAAGAGCTTGGGTGACGTGAGCCCCCCCTGTCTCACCCCGCACTCCAACCTGTATGCTTCTGATACAGAATCAGCCCATCTCACAACATTGTCTTGATGGCCGTACCAAAATCTAAACATTTCTATCAACTCAGTGGGTAGTGTCGTGTCCTCATACAGTTTTTGCCATAGTATATTATATGACACCAAATCAAAGGCCTTAGACAGGTCAAGAAAACACGCATATACAGGTGTTTTCCTGTCTATTTTTATTGCTAGATTTTGGTAGCCTTCTCATATATGTTTTTTCTATTTATTTCAGACAATAATGCATATGTTACAACAGCGATTAGTGTCGCCAGTCTAATTACTGAGAATCTTCTCAGCCATCCATTTATTGTCTTGAGAAGGCAATGCCAGGTATGTGTCTAATTAATTTAATTACAGTAATAAATTAGCTTAATGGGTTCTGTAAATACCAGTGGCGGCGCATGAAATTTTTTGATGGGCAACCCGGAACAAAAAAGTTATGAAAGTTTAGAGTATATAACAATAGGCTTCCCTAAAAAGACATTTTAGGCAAGCCGGTGGGATTAGGCTTGTATGGACGCTCCGCCACTGGTAAATACTAACATCTGATAACATTATGAACTTTCTCGATCATGCTATGGCTGTTAAATATACCTATCCCTGCGACTGGCAAATCTGCAGTGATTGGTCTATGTCATTATAATCATTAATCAACATGATATCTTTATTAATTTTGGAACTAAATTTTAGTACGAATAAGTTTCTGTCAAAAATTTCATTTTTGGTACAAGCTTTTACTGCCGACTGTACTTCTCTGCATACCATAATCAAGTACTCATTGAGACGATTCTAACGAGCCCAAACTCGATGAGGTTGTGTCGTTTTATTGCGGAGTTCCTATGGCCACCTTCCAGCTCCAGCATCAGATCAGCTCCAAGTCATCATAATATTGCATTGTCATGCAATATACATATGCTTGCAAAATTTCATTTCAATTGGATAACAGGAAGTGACTGAAAAATGGATTGCAAATTTTGACGAACAACTTACATACTTACATATTTACATACTTACATACGAACAGTGCAAGTTAATATAAAGCTTGGAAAAATAAAAATAAAAATGATGCAAAGTGTCATCTCAACCCTAATATGTGGATGCAACATATGAAGTCAGAGAAAAGGTCTTTTTAGGGTTCCGTACCCAAAGGGTAAAACAGGACCCTATTACTAAGTCACCAGGCTGTATCTCATGAACCGTGATGGTTAGACAGTTGAAATTTTCATAGATGATGTATTTCTGTTGTCGCTATAACAACAAATACAAAAAAAAACAGAATACAATCAATATTTAAGGGGGCTCCCATACAACAAACGTGTTTTTTTTTTGCCGTTTTTATAGATAATCCGACTCGCACTTGACCGTTTTTTTTTGTATTTTCATACCATACATAAGAGTTCACTTTCAGCTCAATAAATTTCGACTGAACAGCATTGTAATGTAATGTCTATTAAACTAAAAAGAGAATTGTGAGTTGTTTAATAATTTTATTAATTTTTGATTGCCATTTTCCTCTGACTTTATCTGGTTGCCTTTGGTTTGGCATATATAGGTATATGCATCCTAAAATTCGCCATTGCATTTGGCATAGAGCTTTTCTCCCAGATGTGTCTTTGATTCATCTTTTTTAATTTTCTGTCTTATTTTTTCTACTATATAGGTACCTAAATAAATAAATATTATAATGTTGTTTTTATTATCTTACACAAATCGATCTTGTTTAACATGTTCAAACATTTGTGGACTAGTAATATGGGGTCACTATCAAATTTACCTTATCGTTAAACGACCATTTCAGCTAGATAACATTAAATTTAAATACACAGTCAGCATATAGTCAATTTAGCTGCAACGACATGAAAGTAGAATACTCAGTCAGCAAAAAGGTAGTTTAGCTGGATGGCTAAGAATTAGAATGAATAAGTAGCCAAACGTCTGAAAATATAAATAGGGTCGTTTCACCGGTTAGCGACCACTTAGCCGAGTTGCTCACTTTAGATTAGTAAATGTATACCTATTCAATTTACACACATAATAGATGGTATTCGTAAAGGCTCTGAGTATAGTCAAGTTTTGAAACCTACAATAAAATATAGCACTTTCATCCATAGATTAGGAAAAAATATAGAAAAGGTTTCAAAATAGCGAATTCGCTAGATAGCGACCGCTTTAGTCGGTTTGCGACCACCTGTTAGCTAGTTGGCGACCACTCTTGCAAATAGTGTTTAAGTAGTTAATAAAACGATTTATCATCATCATCATCATATCAGTCGAAAGACGTCCACTGCTAAACATAGGTCTCCCCCAAAGAGTGTCACAATGACCGGTTTTGCGCCACCCGCATCCAGCGGATTCCTGCGATCTTTACTAGGTCATCAGTCCACCTTGTGGGGGTCTATCCACTCTGCGCCTCCCGGTACGTGGTCGCCATTCGAGAACCTTTCCGCCCCAACGGCCATCGGTTCTACGTGCAATATGCCCCGCCCACTGCCACTTAAGTTTAGCGATTTGGATGGCTATATCGGTTACCTACCTTGGTTATGTTGCGGATAGCCTCATTTCTGATGCGATCACGCATATAAACTCCCAGCATAGCCCTCTCCAATCTCCATTGCCCTTTGGGTGACTTTGAACCTTCTTATGAGGCGCATAGTAAGCGACCACGTTTCAGTGCCATACGTCATCACTGGCAACACACACTGGTCAAAGACTCTCGCCTTGAGACACTGCGGAATATTATTGGACGAAAAGATGTGCCATAGCGTAGCTTCCCGAACGCTACCCAGATGAGTCGGATTCGACGATTGACCTCTTTCTCAAAGTATGACCTAATACCTAACTGCCCTTATACAAATATGAGTCTAGACTAACCATTTATTATTACTCTAAAAAAATAAGGCAAAATAATAAGCCTTAGTGACGAAAATCCCATTCATATATCTCCAAAAATTACGAAGCTACAACCGTTTTAATATTGCTTGTTAGAGAGAGAAAACGCTAGTGGATCGTGACGTCACAATCCCCGAGCGTCATAGTAAATGACAATCGTTTCATATGAAGGTGCGTTTTGCTATAGAATATACCCCCTCTTAAAACTTTGGATACTATAACTTTGTGATTACTTAATCCCCTGCTCTTTTTTTTCTCCATTTGACATTACATTTAATCCTTTTTCGAGAAAATTCATCATTATAGGTCATTTTATTTAGTGTCTACACCCCTATTGTTACTCTTCTAAATCTACTTTACATTGCTGTGTCAATGAAGAATAGAATCGAAAAAAGCGCGCCATCTCGCTCACACCATAGTGCTATTATATATATTGCTATTCCAGTCACACATGTCATTCATAGTAGCTATCTAAATGCCACCTTTTTACAAGCTTTTATTTAACTTTTAGATTATATTCTATACAGAATACAGATATTTATTGGTAAAAGTACATTTTACAAGTCATAATTTTTAAAACACAATTAAATTAAATTAAATTAAGTTAGGTACACACAGTCACACATTACGGTGCTGGATCCTTATGAGTGTGCAAAACTCGTCAATTGAGTAACATGCCTGTTCCATAAGCAATGATTTAAGCTTGTTCTTGAATATACTGTTGCTGGGTGAGTTTTTTATGTCAGTCGGGAGCAAGTTGTATAGGGTGGGCCCCATGATGCTGAGTGACCGTCGTGACTTAGCCAGCCGGCGTCTCGGAACGATCAGCAGAGGTCGCCTACGGGACGAACTCAGTTTGTAGTCATGCATGTTGTTTCTTACGTACATACAGGCAGTCAGTACATACATGCATGGTAAGGTGAGAATTTTATGTTTTTTAAATAGCGTCTGTGCAGGATAGCTTACAGGTTTTCCATCGATTATACGCAGGGCGCGTTTCTGTATTCTAAACAGTCTGTCGCGGTCAGCAGCTGTGCCCCAAAGATCAACACCCTGAGTTAGAATCGAGTGGAAATATCCGTAGTAAGCTATCATTAAGTTTTCTTTGGATAAACTAGGTGCTAGTCGGGACAATGCGTAACACGCTGAAGCTAATCTATCGCAGGTAGACTGTATATGTGGAGCCCACGTTAAACCAGCGTCAATTTGGAATCCCAGGTATTTTACGGTATCAACCTGTGGAATCGGTGTGTTGTTGACAATAACATCGAGTTTCGGCTTGTTCATATTTTTTATTTGGAAATGAACAATATTGGTTTTATCCAGATTCAATAACATGCCGTTGGCAGAGAACCATTCCGCTATTTGACGCATAACCTCAGAAAGCTTAGATTTTAAGTTATAATAATTATCGGCATGAACAATTATACATGTGTCGTCTGCGAACACTATTCTACTTACACTAGCTTCTGCCCACGACTCCGTCCGCGTGGAAATCGTTTATATCGTAGCTCCATACATACTTTCACCCCCTTAGGAGATTATTTCGGGGGTAAAAACTATCCTAGGTATGTCTCTTCCCGGGACTCAAACTATCTCCATACCAAATTTCATCAAAATCGGTCCATCGATTTAAGCGTGAAGAGAACAGACAGACAGACATACACACTATCGAATTTATAATATAACCATCTCATATAAATTATTTATTATTATATAATATAATATATCATTATATATTATTATTATATTATATATACTATGGATATAGCATGGATTGGCGCGACTCAATTGGCTAGCCAAGCTAAATATCGCGGGTGCCGCATAAGAATCCATAAGGAAGAAAAAGAAAACGATGTGGTCGCTATCCGACTTCTTTGGTAATTATGTATTTGGGTACGCGACCATTTTATTTAAATCTATTTTTAAATATGCTGAATCTCAACGAAATTATTACAACAGCTAAATCATTTAAACGATCAATTAACTAATTTCAGCATAATAATAAAATTAAGTGACGTAACTAAAGTTTTCGCGCCAACTGTCGCGTAATTTTTTTCACAGATTCACTGCACGTCAACACTCCTTGGAAGCAATGTGTGAATTGAGGTTATTTTTTCTTGCTTTGGATTGAGCTTTCGGTTTTAAATTGTATATATTCTTATTCCGATGCTATTCAAGAATAGTTGATAAGTTATTATTTTTCTGTTGGGTTTGTAGAAATGTTAATATCTTTAATTGAAGCAGCCTAGTCCGTCAAGTGGTCGCTAACCGAAGGTGGTCGCGTTACCGGCTAAACCACCCTAGTCCATATGATTAGAATATCTAATGAGCCGAAAGTGAAATTAGTTAATTGACATAAACACAGAACGAGTTAATAGCAAAACGTCATGAAATGTAAATAGTCAATATAATTAAAATTCCCAATTCGTCGAAAGTAAAATTATTTGATTGACATGAACACAGAACGAGTTAGTAGCAAAACGTCTGGAAATGTAATGTGTCATCATAATTTATAAATATGTATAAGTTATAATATTAATGGATATTCTGACATTTTTATTTGTTAGTAACGCATATCCCCTAAAAACATTGGTTTATCCCATCGCACTTAAAAATAAAATTTGAAGTAATTCCGTTACTGCTAACTTGTGTTAACTTGTAGGTATTTGTATTTTTCCATACAAATTAAAAAAAAAATAATAATCGATTACATACTAATTTTTTTTTTTTATAATATTGCAAAATACTCGTAAGACTCTAGTATAACATTTGAAATCCACGTTTTGCTAATGGGTCGCTTGGCGTTTATTCCATTTAGCAATAAAAACATTTACATAATCCAGACTTTTTGCTTCTTGACTGTTTAGCGTTTATGTCTGTTTAGTAATCAAGACGTTCTAAGATACAAACGTGTTGCTACCGGACCATTTAGAATTTGTGTCTATTAAGAAATAAAGACATTCGAAGGAAAAGATGTTTTGCTGCTACATCATTTTAAATTGTTACGTTCTAAGATCCAGACGTTTTGCCAAAGAAGCATTTAGCATTCATGTCTATGTAGTTACAAAGATATAACACAATCCAGAAATTTCAGTTATATTGTCCTTTAGCGATAAGGTAAATTTGATAGTGACCCGTAATATGGAACATGATGCTATAGTTATTTGTTATACAAGGGTGCAAAGTTGTATTTTAACCGCGAGTGTGGAATTGAAACACGAGCTAGCGAATGGATTCTAGGGTTGAGCCACGAGCTAGCGTACGGAATCTATGGTTGAACCACGAGCGAAGCGAGTGGTTCAAAAATAGAATCCTGAGCGAAGCGAGTGGTTCAAAAATAGAATCCTGAGCGTAGCGAGTGTTGCAACACACGAGACGTCAAAATAACTTGCACCCGTGTGTAACACAAATCTTTTCACCTCACTAAAGCGAGAAAAAAAAACAAAAAAAACAGAAAAGTAAAGTAAGGATTTTTTTTTTTAATATTTAAAAGGGGAAAAAAAACATTAAAAATGTGAAAAAAAAATTAAAAAACATGTAAAAAGAAACAAAATATTACAAAATTTAAAAAATATATAATAAAGAGGAAAAGAGAAAAAACATTGAGAAACAAAAAAAATAACATTAAAATAAAGAAAAACTTTTAAAAAAGGCAAAAAGATTTTTTCAAAAAACATTAAAAAAGACTGATAAAAAAAAACGAAGCAATAAAATAGAGACAAAACATATAAAAAAGAAAAAGGTTACAAAAAACATAACATTAAGAAAAAAAACGTAAAAAAAGACAAAAAACAAAAAAACGTAAAAAGAAAAAAGTTACAAAAAACATTATATTAAGAGAAAAAACGTAAAAACAGACAAAAAAAGACAAAACAACATGTAAAAAGAGTGGAAAAAAAAAATGGTAAAAGAAAAAACCTTGAAAAAACACATATAAATCAAAAAAAAATTAAAAAACATTAAAATATGGCAAAAACATCAAAAAAATATAAGAGAATTTCAAAAAACCTTGAAATAATAAAAAACAAACAAAAAAAAAGGAAAAAACGTATAAAAAAGAGAAAAAAGACCAAAAAAACCTAAAAAAAGAAAAAAACATTCAAAAAGAAACAAAACATTTATTAAAAGGAGAAAAAAATCATTGAAAAAAAATAATTGAAAAAAGAAAAACAAAGCTAATAAAATAGAGGCAAAAACATAATAAAAGAAAAAAAGATACAAAAAACATTAAAATAAGAGAAAAAACGTATAAAAAAGATAAAAAAAGACAAAACTTAAAAAAAACATTTAAAAAGAGAAAAAAGTGGAAAAACCACAAAAATAAATCAAGAAGAAAAATACATTAAAAGATTTTTTTTTTTTAAGTGGAAAAAATAAAAAAAACCTTGAATAAACACATTTAAATCAATAAAATATAAAAAAAAACATTAAAATGTAGACAAAAACATCAAAAAAAATAATAGAATTTCAAAAAACATTAAAAAAAGACGAAAATTAAAAAAAAAAACGTATAAAAAAGACCAAAAAAACATTAAAAAGAGAAAAAAATACAGAAAAATATTCAAAAAGAAACAAAACATTTAAAAAGAGAAACAACATTTTTTAAAAGGAGAAAAATAAAAAAGATTTATAAAACAAAAAAAAACATTAAAAAATAAATAATAATTAAAAAAATGTCCTGTCTGGACTGGCATGTTTAAGAAAGTAACTAATAGCACGTTCGGATTTCAAATATTCTTTGCACTCTTGTGGATAAAATGCAGTTATGCTATCTGTTTTTAAAGAATAAAAATGGGCTTTCCGAGCTAGTGAGGTGAAAAGTATTTTATTAAGTGCATAGAGGGTGTAGTATTTTATATCCTGCATAATTAAAACACATGACAATAATCTTCACCATAAATAAGTGGTAGTATATTATTCACAGGTTCACAATAATCTTCGCAACTGCCACATAGTTCCTTATACATTAATGCCGGTTGTGGTGCGGCTGCACAGGCGACAGGACGTGACAACGTTGTGGAAGGGCATTGGCTCAACGTGCATCGTCAAGGGGCTCAACTTGGCTGTTGAGGATGTTGTAGCTAAAGCAACAGGGTGGCCCAAGTCAGTCATTTGTAATTCATTTGTTTTAACTAGTGTCCGACCGAAACATGTTTTTTTGCCGAAACCGAAACCGAAGGTTCGGCTTTGGCTCTGGTTTCGGCCGAAACCGAACCTTTTATAGACTTGTTAAAATCGTTGAAAAAATTACGTAAACCCGCTTTTATATACATATTAACAATGTAACGCCTGAAACTCATGTAGGTTGTATATAATTTACTTTGAAAACAAAGTTTTAACCGACGAAAAATCAATCATCCCCTATTTTCGTTCCCTTAGGGTTGGTTTTTTTTTTCCAAATTTATATGGGACCAACTTCGGGTTATACCCTTTCCAATAAAAAAAGAATTATCAAAATCGAACTACTCAGTAAAAAGTTATGCGTGGTCATACATAAAAAAAAAATATTCGCCTCGAATTGAGAACCTCCTCCGTTTTTTTCGTCGGTTGAAAATAAAACAAGGTTCCTTTGCTACAAGTTACCATAATTCCGGGAACAAGCACACAAAGCGTCACTTCACTGAGTCGGTGGCCGGCGAGCTACGGCATATAGCCGGTTGGCATGAGCGCACCCGAAGTTAGCCGAACGCGACCCGAAGCACCGTTTCGGAAGTTTCGGCCCGGCCGAAAGGTTCGGCTGTTTTTTGGCCGAAACCGAAACTACGGCCGGGCCGAAACTGGCCACAACCGAACCTTTGATCGGACACTAGTTTTAACACATTTAACAGTCATATAATCTGGGAAATCGAGAAAGAGTATGTTGTGGCTTCTGGAATGTTATTATTATAACATTTATGACATATCGTTTTTTATTATTGCAGGGAAGCGGCAAAGTGCAATTCTGTACTGCAATTCCTTCAACATGTAACTCTAAAATGGTAAATATTCCTTTCCTATTTATTTAGGTACATACAAATATGTGTCACTAGTGTCATTACCAAGCATAAAGTCCGCCTTAACGATATGAATAGGATGATTTCTAATTACGTCTTTATAGAAGTAGGGCCTTATGGACACCACCAAAGGAGGCCCTTTTCCTTGAGAACATATGATCATTAAATGGCATTTAATGCTTAAGACGTGGACCAGAGTGGCCACAGACAGGGAGGAGTGGAAAAGACTGGGGGAGGCCTTTGCCAGTAGGCACACAGAAATGTAAATCAATTGCGGTTACTGTAGTATAAAGCTCGGTTTAGACGAAGCCGTTGCTGGCTTGTTATTGTATGTAAAGCACTGGCGGGAATAGAGCGCCGGCCTATTATCGTCAAAACCTAGCTTTAAGTATTTATGTCTGTAAAGAGGCTATAAATAAATAAATAAAATGCTTATAATTTTACAACTATTTTCCAGTATAAGTTTAGCAATCATCACACCATTCTACTCGGCAAGTTTAGTTGAGACGGTGCAGAGCGACATAGCCAGCGATAAGCCGGCACTCCTCGATGTGTTCCGAGAAGGGTTCCTCCGTATACTGGAGTGGGGGACGCCGAGCAGAGGCCGTATGCTGCCGATATGGGCTATAGTCATGCCTACAGCTGCTTTTGGGGTGACCAAGTATTTGGCTCAGTAAGTTTAATACTTTACATGATTTTTTAAGTGTTTTTTTTCGCTGAACATGATATGGTATTACGGCAGGATGTATTATGAATTAAATGTTAGAAGTGTCGATTACGTTTTCGCGCTTTTTCGCTTGCATGTACAGGAAACGTCAAGAGTTATGTGACAAGTGTAAGCGCGCCTTGCGTTCCATGTAGTATGTGTCAGAAAGCGATAGGGATAATACAGCCATACCGCTTTTATTAATGCGCGTTGTAATATTGATCTGTTCATCATCATCATCATATCAACCGAAAGACGTCCACTGCTGGACATAGGCCTGTCCCAAAGAGTGTCATAATATCCGGTCCTGCGCCCGTATCCAGCGGATTCCCGCGACCTTTACCAGGTCATCAGTCCACCTCTTCTAGGTTCTATAAATACAATAATCCAATTTTTTTCGACTTCTCAGTATAACATTAAGAAGCATAACAGTCAGAATCCTGCGCTTCCAACAACGCCATCGCCACGAACTGAGCGACTCGTACAACATTCACTCCCCGAAACAGTCGCAGAACCCTCTAATCGAGGACATCAACTTGAAGGCGAACATATTCTCCTTCATCACAATGGAGATATTGTTCTATCCTGTCGAGACGATCATACACAGACTTCATATACAGGTATTGGATATTTCAATTTATCTAGACAAAGAACTCTCATGGTACAAAACACCAGGCTAAACTTAATATGGAATGCAACCTTTGCGCAAATTTACGCCAGATTGATACTTGACTGACGTGGCGTGTTGTGACGCGTAAGTATGATACTGGTTTAGGGCGAGTTGCACCATGATTATACATTCTGTTGTAAATTATTGGATAAGTACTCAAAATCACAAAAATATGTTTTTTTTCCTAGGGAACCAGGACAATAATTGACAACCTTGATACGGGTACATCAGTGACGCCAATACTGACGGGGTATGAAGGCTTCATGGATTGCTACAACACCACCATAGCCAAGGAAGGCTTGTCAGGACTTTACAAAGGCTTTGGTGCTCTGGTCCTTCAGCTAGCAGCTCATTTGGCAATAATAAAATTGACAACTTTGGTTGTGTCAGAAGTGTCAAATCTGCTCAAGCCTGCCAAGTCTCCGACAAGTGAAGATTCAGCTCCTTCGCAACAAAAGTACTTGTTTAACTAGAGATTTTAGATCGATTCGGGATTTGTTTTAAGAGTAACGCGGGATGGTAATCTGCATGCAAATAATCGCATTTCTTGCAATTGACAACATTTCATAATTCTAAGTCCATGATTTGACTAGCTCCTTGTATTCTACTCGAAAAGAGGAACACGCTGGTAATTTTATATTTCCAGTATTATTTATGTTGATTTTTTAACGATTTTTTAAAAATGCACTCAGCAAATCTAATTCTACTGCAGAAAGGGCACCTTGCTTTAGTCTTGTTTACATATACCAAATTAAAAACAAACATTGTCAAGATGGCGTCAATGTAACCATATGTAACCCACCCGAAAATGACATTTAGGCTTTTTAAACGTTTTCGTCGAAACGGGACTAAAGCAAGGTGCCTATTCTGCAGTAGAATTGGGTTTGCTATGAATGCATTTTAAAAAAATTGTAAAAAATTAAACATAAATAATACTGGAAATATAAAACTACCAGCGTGTTCCTCTTTTCGAGTAGAATACAATGAGCTAATCGAACTAAGGGCTAAAAATTATGAGATGTTGTCAATTGGATGGCGAGCATAATCAATAAACTTGACGTCAATCGATTATTCATGATTTTTGGTTGAATGTTGCCTTTTACCTCAATCTTAAAATAGTAGTGTCAGAATGGTTCTCAAGCGATCACATTCCCAAAATACTATATTTGGAAAAATACCAGTTGAACTATGGTGGGGCAATTTAAAATATATCCCACTTGATGACATAATCAAATAATTTGCCAAATTATCCTGTTCCATAGACAAGACTAATGAGATATTAAATTATTCTGAATAAATTAAAACCGGCATATTAGACAATCGGAAAGTCGTGACAATGACGCCACATCGTCTATTGCAGCTATAGAAAACCTATAACATTTGGTGCATTGCTTGGTGCCTGGGTGGCAACGTTTGATTTCGAAGTCGAGCAGTCAAAGGGTTACATTTTATTGTCAGTTGCAGTAGGGCTGTCATGTGACGGGAATCTGATATAGCTAAAATGTGGTATATGAATATTGTGGTATTTTGAGAATGTGGTTCTGGGAACACTAAACTCTCTTGTCAACCTAAAATTTGTGTTGTGAATATGCAGAGGAGTCATCTCTTGAGATCATATAATACACACAACGGTAAAAAACGTAGAAATATACAACACAATATTGGTTATGTTATGTTGTTGCTTTTATGTTTTTTTTTATACCATGATAATACATACAAAAATATCACTTTTCCTGATATTTATAAACCAGACTTAAAAGCATGAAGCTTTAACAATTTATTCCACAACAAGTATAGTTGTTCTTGGATAACTTTAAGCATTCATGGTGTTCAAAGGGTTATAAATCATGGAATTGCTTAAATTGTTTTAAGCTTGAGCGTCAAATAAGTTACTCGCAATTTTTAACTTATAATAAATCAAGTGGGTGTGATATATCATACCACAGAACAGTAAAAACTGTTTTTTCTGTTCCGTGTATCAGACAGTAGCAGTTATATGCTTAGGCATGGATTTGTGCAAAACATTTGAACCTATTGTTTTACATATCCTCATTTGATTGGACAATTTTGAAATCCGTATACGAGGGGTTAATGTTCTCAAGATGAAAATTGTATGACACCTTGTAAGGTTTGTAACTTCCCAGCAAAGGCACAAACATTTCTCAAAAATTTATAATACCTATCAAAAAAAATGTATGGTCCTGTTGGGTGATGTATACCTAGTCAGTGTTTGTTTTTATGTTTTTCTACCATAGATAGTTAAGTAAAGTGCTTATAATTCAAAACTGTAAAAAAAAACGTTTTAATCATGATAACCAACTTAAAAACAAGAGATTCAATAAACAATTTGTTGCTATTTTAAAATGTTATTTATTTTATTCTATGTGTTCCATAAATAATAATTGCAGCCTAGTGAGTCAAGACATATCTGCCTTTTAATAGTCTACGCATAATGATCCTCTGGCCATTAGGTGTCGACATCCTTGCTTTCCAACCGTGCCGCCGGACTCGCTTCACTTCGTTGGGACGTGGAAAATAACAGCGAACATTCGTTCTTATTGATTGCAACGAAAAACTTTCCGGCTTGACTAAACTGTTGGTTGGGGTTACTTGTGTGATAGTGTGCAACCCTTGCCTCAGAAACCTGAAAACGTCAATTATTACAATCAATTATAGTTTAATATCTGTACATATTCATAGTTTTCTATAACCCAGTGATATTGAAGCCTGGAATTACAAGGCCCAAAATAACTTGGTTACATTTAAAGAACTAACCGTAAAGGTTGTAGAACCGCTGCCATTAAGCCCGACATTATTCAGTACACTGGATTAACTTAAAAAATTAACATCAATTTATTTTCGGCTTGATATACGGTATAAATGTGATCTAATAATGTATGGTTTTGTAATTATCATGGATTTAATGACATTGATTGACAGCATGCGTACCTTGACAGTGACATTAGCAGTCGTGTTGCAAGGTGACTCATACGCTTTGAGTAGATTTAATTAGTCTGAGCTCATACGTTATTCAAGTTTGAAACAAATTAATATTTGAGTAATAATCTACTATTCATAAGAGTTATCTAGAATGGTAATGGCACATAATATTGGAATTATCGTGAAACATTATAAATATTATTTGATTGGCAACATTGCTACACTGTTTGAGCTGTGATATAAAACGTTCAAAACCACAGTCCAACTGTCGATCATGCAGGGCGTAATAAAAAATCGGTATATTTATGATTACATCCTTACCGTCGTTGTCGATATGAAAAATGGCGGACCAAAATAACAAGGGCGCTAAAAGATTATTTTGGGTAAATTGTGATTGAATCGCCGAGCCAGTGATTGATTGATTTTTTTGATTATTATTATTATTGTATACTTTAACATTGCAAGTTTTTCCAATGTATTAAATGTAAGTATTTTCAATGCACAAGTCATGACTTGTAAACATAATGCGAGCTAATGTCCATTTATTGTTTTTTATTCAATTCCGCATTGGTATACTATTGTTACGCTTTGCAGATTTAACATGTCGGCTATAAAAGTGAACTTCGAGATCGGACACGATACGTCACTGCGTACGAAAAAGACTCCAGAGGGGTTCACTCATGACTGGGAGGTTTTCGTGCGAGGGCAGGAGGGTGCAGAAATCAGCCACTTTGTAGACAAAGTGATTTTTCACCTGCACGAAACCTTCCAGAGACCTAAGAGAGGTAAAATATTTTCATTCTTAGAAGATCTATTTCATGATCTGGTTGATGACCATTTAATCATATGTAATCAGTGGTGATGAAGAGTTTTCGCGGCATATCTGTTTTTCTAAAGTCTAACAAAGCAATGGGTCGCCTATATAATGCTATTTTTGATCAGACCCTACTATGTTCACTTGTTTGTTACCATCCTGATTTCACATTTGCATGTATGTTGACATACCTACCAATTACAATAATTTTACTATCAGTAATTAACTTTGCGTTTCCTGAAATGATAAGCTTACTGGGATCCTATTGTTCAATAGCTACTTTATACATGAATATCATCTAACTATAACTTTATACTAGCTAAGGGTTATAGTTGATTTCAGAAAAAAATATATAGCCTCTTTCAGATAATAGGAAAGTGTGCGTGTTTGTCTTTGAAAAATTTGAATACCTAAGATTTCATTGTTGTACAGAAAATGATGTGATTTTCCATTAAGTTGTATGCCACATACTCCAAGAAACTGGGACATGCTTGTTTTCTTTATCAGAATTGATAGAAGTCATTCGGCATGATTCTGAGTAGGAAATACCAAACTTTCAATATAAAATATTTTTTTGAAGAAAAAACAGTGTTGATGGAATAAGTATAATTATATTGATACCCTAGTTCAGTCATACTAATTGAATTTTTTTTGTTACATAAATTATAACTATGATTTGTGCACTAACATCCTAATTACATCACTCTTTTCCCCGTAATTAGTATGATTGTGAACTAGGGTATAAATATATTATTATTCAGCCGGTGACTTCGTCTGCGTGGACCTGGGATAAAAACTATCCTATATTTTAATCCAGGCTATAAACTATCTTTGTGCAGAATTTTATCCAAATTGGTTGAGCGGCTTAAGCATGATTGAGTAACAAAAATCTAAACATCCAAACTTTCAGATTTATAATATTAGTAGGATTGGTAGGAAAAAGCAGCATAGCTAGGATCTCACTTTGTGTAATGTAATAAAAGAAATCAGATTTTAACAATTCTTGGGGGCTGTATACATACAAATCCAAAGGCCTCTTCAATGGATTTTATATCATACTAAATTGGAACAGAAATGCATTTGTTTTGGTTCGTTCCAATTTAGTCATATTTGTATGCAACTGTATGGGGAGAAAATCATATTCTTAATTATCTGGCCATGACTGTAGGTGTGTGTGATAAGAGTACCTAATCCTATATATTATTAGTGCATAAAAGTTTCATGGTCAATAATTTTTTTTTTGTTTTGTTTACAGTTGTTAAGGAACATCCATATTCTGTAAAAGAATCTGGATATGCAGGATTCATGATTAAAATTGACATATATCTGAAGACTAAAGATGATCCTAAAAAGATCACATTCAATTATGATTTGAATCTAGCTCAAGGTGGATTTCTAAAAGACAGATATGTTTTTCAAAACCCAAGTGACGAATTCAAAAAGAAGCTTTTGAAAGGGGGTGGAATACCCATTTCTAATAATGTATTTTATACTAACCCAGACCAGGAAAACAGGAGTCGAGACTCATTCCCAAGTGAGAAGGTCACCAAAACCAAACTGTCTTCAGACAATGTTAAGAAACACAAATCTAAAGAGCACAAAGATGAAACACCACACAGGACCAGTAGTTTTGAAAACTTGTTTGGTCCCCCCATTCAAAAACCTCCTAAAGTTTCACCAGAACCCAAAAAACTTGAAAAGCCCAGTGCTGCCATTAAGCCTGACAAAAAGGAAAAAGATAAAAACAGCTCTGATAAGAAGTCCAAGTATGAGAATAAAGAACTTAAACCAGAAAAGGCCAAATTGAAAGAAGAAAAAGAGAAACCTCGCATAGATAAACTTAAAAGTCATAGCAAAGAACCTGAGAGGTCCAAAGAAAAGAGCAAAAAAAGACCAAGTGAAAGGCCACCTTCTCCAGAACCACCTAAGAAAAAACTTGGAATAAGCCCCAGCAGAAAGGTAGCTAGTTCTCCACCACGCTCCAGCAGCGCCTCCAGCATCAAGGAGGAAACATACAAGCCACCCAAACACAGCACAGAAGCTATTGATCATAAGAAACAGAGAATTGATGAAAAACCGGTTAAACCGGAGGAGGTGAAGCCAGATAAAGATCTCAAAGAAAAAAAGAAGAAAGAAAAGAAAAGTCATGATAAAGATAAAGAGAGAAAAGAAAAGAAAGAGCATAAGAAAGAAAGTCACAAGATTAAAGAAACTCCTAAAGAAGTTGTCAAGGAAATACCTAAACCTAGAGAAATTCCGAAGGAAAAAGAAATTATCAAAGAACCCATCCGAGAAAAACCTCCAAAACCCGAAAAACCCGTCAATAAGTTTTCAATTGAAAATCTTAGAAAAAGCCCTCCACCTGAAATCGAGGAGCGACCTCCTGAAATTCAACACAAATCAAAAGAGAAAGGTGACTCTGAGAGAAAACACAAACACAAGAAAAAAGATAAAAAAAGAGACGAGTCCAAAGAAAAACACAAAGAATCAAGTAAAGACAAAAAACACAAGCATGATAAAAATAGAGAGTTGCCGCCTGAAAAACAAGAGGTTATTGAGCGCCGGGAAACACCTACGTTCAAAGAGAGACCTCCACCAGAACCAGCTTCGCCGATATCACTAGACACAGCATCACAGTGCAGCTCAAAGAGTGGCCTAGCAAAAATGTCTCACATTGGTGCTGATGATGCTAATAGCAGTCATTCGGACTCGGAAAGTTCTATGATTGCTGATGAAGAAGATACTAAACAGGCAGAGATTGCGTCACCCATACGCAAGCGGCCACCATCTCCAGACCCTGAACCTGAAGTGGACCTAGAGCCAGAGTTCCACGTTCAGCCAGAACCGGAAGCTGATCCGGAGCCTGTAATCGAACCCCCAACACCACATAAAGAAAAAGTAAAGAAACACAAAGACAAGAAAGAAAAGAGGGAAGAGAAGCGACGCAAACGAAAAGCCAATGAAGAAGATCCAGAAGGGAGAAAACTCGCCAAAAATGATACCGCGACAAACGAGGAGCATGGTGAGAGCAGTGGCTCTATGTCCATAGAAACTAAAGTTCAGGACAACGGGGTATCTAGCAGCTTAGGAGAAGATGCGGAACCCGGAGACCTCTCGCCAGACTATATGTCGCAATTGAAGGGCTTGCAGAAAAAGATCATGTTGATCAAAAACAATGAAGACCTTGAAAGGGTTGTGAATCTAATAGCCGAGACAGGGAGGTACGAAGTCACAAGCCAAACGTTTGACTTTGATTTGTGCCTATTAGAGCGCTCTACGGTCCAGCAGCTTATCCAACTCGTCGGATGCTAGTTCCGATATTTTCGATCTTATGTAATTGTAAATAGCGGCTATAGTAGAATTTGAGTGGTTGTTAAAGTTATTTGCCAGCGGGCATGCGCGAGCATATGAATTCAAAAGTAAGAAAACCTCATAAATATTTTAACTTAAATCTTCACACTCAGTCACTTGAGTTACGAGTGCAATACTGTATAAGTACCTTTATAAAGATATAAGACTGTTGAAAGATTGTATAAAACAGTAATGCGCTTTTTGTGCATTGTTGTATTTATTCATTATTATATTAATATAAGTTAATAAACTCAGAGGTTTTAACTAAGTATGTTAATATTTGGTCATTATAAGGTTAGTATTTGTTTTTGTGAGGGTTTTCTACAAACATCGATATTATGAACTTGGGATGAACTAATCATGATAGTATAGTAAATTAATATTTATGATTTGTGCATTTCTAAAACTTCACGTGGTTAAGTTTGTGCACATTATTAAATGTAATTTCTTTCGTCCCTGTATTTAATAAAATAAAAGTCTGCATTCATTTTGCATTACTTAGGTTACTGTAATTACTAAAAATTCAAACAATAGGATGTAAAAGGAAACTCACTTCGGAAATCGTCAAAATTATCTGATAGTTATTGCTCATTGGCTCGAGTTTTGTAAACTGGGCCTTTAAGCTGTTGTACATTATGTTTGTTACATAACTTATTTTTTACTTTATCTAGTATTTTAGGAATATATTAAAGAGTGTATACAAATTATTGGTTTTATCCGGATTTTTTCCGGAATTGAGAAAAAGCTAAAAATCGATAGAAGGCCTTACAATTAAAATAGACCTTAAAATTTGCATAAAATACGATCTTTTGAATGCAGCTTAAGTACAGTACAGTATGCCTTATTGTCATAGAAAGAAGAGCTAAAAAGGTATGTGAATACATATCCGCTACTTTACAGAATGCAACGGATAGTGGTTTGGCCGGATATTGAATATCCAGCCAAAAGGTACATGCTTAAAATTAACCAAATTCGACGCTCTGTGCAGGTTGGTACTTGTTGTAGGCAGGTTTTAAATCAAAACCTGCACATATTGCTAACAAAACTTTTCAATAGAAACATGAGCTAATTTTTAATATGCCCCTGATAATTGATTACTTTTGTACTTTGTTATATATTTATTTACCCCTCTCTTACTAACTCTTATTCTCTTCTTAACTATGTCTTTTTGTGTTAAAACACCATCCGGAATCCGGCCGGATATTACGCCACTATTCAGTATTCGGCCTCTAAGTACTTGTTTTGTTACTATCACGCGCCTCAGCAAGTACTTAGTCGTTACCATTTTGCATGCTAACCTCTCCTGCTGCTTGCTCTGTGGTGTTGTGTTCTTGCTGGAGCGTAAGGCCGCTTGAGCACCCGAGGATGCGCGGTGTTAAGTAGCTCACTCTCATTCGTCTCTATAGCTATAGAGACGAATGAGCCTGAGTTGTGCTGATGCACAACGAATACTCAAATCAGTAAAGGGTCAGCAACGCGCTTAGACTTACAAACACCAGCACTCAAATGTTCATAAGTTTCGGTGTCCGCTTACCATCAGGCAGGCCGAATGCTTGATTGTCAAAAAATATAGTTTTAAAGGCCTTCTACACGATCGGAACCAACCGCCAACCATCGTGTCCTTGGTCGGATCGGTCGTCGGCCGACAGCGTTCCAGACGGTTGGGACCAACCACGGACGCAGCCTGTCGCGAGGGATGCGCTCGTGGCCGTTGACATCAACCAATATCGGTCGGGTCAACCGCTTTCTACACGGTCCATTTTTATATCAACCCGACCAAGGACACGATGGTTGGCGGTTGGTCTCGATCGTGTAGAAGGCCTTTTACAAACACTGTGTATTGTGCGATTAAAGCCTCTGCTAGACGGTCGCCAACACGCCCCTCCGACCGAGCGACCTTGGTCCGCACTAACCGTGTAGACAGTTGTTTGCAGCAAAATTTCATACTACAGCGATCAGTGCCGACCAAGGTCGCTCGGTCGGAGGGGCGTGTTGGCGGCCGTCTAGCAGAGGCTTATATCTCATCGCGATCTGATTTAATACGTGCGTCTTGTTAGGGGATTCCGTCGAACAAATACATTTGGATACCAGCGCCATCTTTTAGTATGTTGTAAGCCTAGTGCAGGGACTGGTTGGTAGGTACTTATGATACTTTATCTATCCTAATATCATAAACCCTCCATGATGCGTTCAAGAACCGCACATTATGACCACTATAAAAATATACTGTTTTGTTAGAACACATTTCTTATCTGTGAAAATGTTATTATTGCTAAATAATAACATCGATTTCGATAATATTATTTCATTCAAATTTCGAACATCTCTGAATTCAAAGAAATTTGATTTGACCTCTATTCTAATATCAGTCGAGATGACGTTAAGTTCGAATTAATTGTCAATTTGCATAAAAATTTGACAAATATCGCACGTAAGTAAGATATCGAAAGATATGATAGTTGAATCAGACTCTAGTTTGTCTCTGAATTAAGAAAAAACTATGACAGCTGCCAGAAAACAACGCCGCGATGCCGGTCATAATCATAATATGCGGCTCCTGAATGCATCATGGAGGCTTATGATATGTGGATAGATAAAGTAGTGTATGTAACTGTACATAATTAGGCATTAAGACACTCGTGTGATGTTATTATGAAACTCGCCTTCGGCGCGTTTCATAAACCCACGCTCGTGTTTAATGCCCTTCATTATGTACAGTCACATAAACTACTATTACGTGTAAACGATTTTGCTAAACGTACTTTTTTCTCCATTTGACAATATTTTTTACGTTATACCTGGCCATAAAGTAGGAATTACCGCACGCTATGCGTGCGTAAAACCCAACTTCCTGGCCAGATAGAGACGTAAAATTTTGTACTCACCACAGGCGGTAATAAAGAAAGCCTCAGAGCGCATATTTATCGCCCTTGCCTTCAGCTCGGGCGTCAAATACCTGCGATCTGAGACATTCTTTGTTTAACCGCCCTAGGTAAGTAATGCACTATAATCCTTCCAATATTTAGTGTCTACACATATAATATTTTAATATCTAGTGTCTACACTCCTATTGAGTCTTCCTGTACACTATAAGAAACAAATAAAAATTCTGGATATAGTGAACGAAACATTTATTGAAATGAATGTATCAATAATAGTATATCTTATAAAATCAGTACATAATAAACCAAATAAATCAATGAAAATCAGAATATTCACGATGACCTCAAAATAATCATGAATTATGAGAATTCCCCAACAATAGGTATGAGATGACGTGATAGGAATGAATGATTTGACAAATTGACAACGGTAATTCTACAATGATAAAAATGCATTACACTATTGCGAATTCTATAAATCTTTCAACTTAAATTTAACCATAGATAACATTTAACCATCATTATCATAGACCGATGGATTCCCTCATCGCAGCGCAGCGCTGGATTCGAGTGTTTTCAGCCAAGTCCGGAACGCGACAGAAACGAGTTCATCTCTTCTTGCCGCTCTTGTTTATGGTCTGCCGCCATTTTGAGTGGAAGTCGACGATGTGTTGGACGGTGATGCCGGCGGATTGGGCCGCGCCTGTTATGCTGAATTCTTTGTATTCGGGGTCTGTTCCTGGTGGGTTTCCTACGAGAAGAATGAGGAGAGGGCTGGACTTCCCGTGGCGGTCGGGCTCTCCCTGTCCGCCTTGTTTCTCGTCGGCCGTGAGGTGGTGGCAGAACTCGAGGATTTGTATGAAGTTGTTGACGTGTGGAGGCGCCTTAAAATAAAAATTAAACATTATAGATATTTATTTACAAACATAAACAAAGCTTCGACACTAGCCAGGCGAAAATAGATCTTCGGACAATGTTATAAAAACCATCTTTTCTCACTTTATTGACCTACATGTTTATTATAAGTGCAGTTCAGGGTCAGATCGTAGATACTCGTTTTATGAATACAAACTGCAGATTAACGAAAATAAAACAAGAAATAATAACACTACCCTGAGAAAATTACGGTTTTTTTTGGAAATAATTCAATATCAGGCTAATTATTTGTATACGGCTTTTATATGTTATTTTAAACAACTTTTACTATTGAAATCAATCATTCTATGGACCGGAAGTTAGGAAAAAAATTTAACCCGCAAGCAAAAATGCTATCAGTATTTTTATAATGAAAACATGTTTGAGTACACAAATTTGGAGACTTACTACCTGAATCCAAAAATATATGCATCAGGAAATAACGGCATTTTTTAAATATTTACGACCTTGAGATAATATTGAATTTCATGGAGCCTATAGAAAGGTATAATCATTAACAAAAATAAGTGGATTATGCGCGTATCCCAAAGAACGTACCTATATAGCCGTAGTCAATTATAAAGTAAAGAAAGTTTATACCACTTTCGCCTGATTTTTACGGAATTTATGAAGATTAGTTTTAATTATTTTTAGCGCTTGTGCACTACAATGAATTTTACGGTCCGGAGAGCCGGAATTTTACGGGGCGATTTTCTTGTATGTAATTCCGGACCGTAAAATTCCCGTGTGGTGCACAAGCTACCATATACATTCATGGTCCGCCATTCCGGATCGGTAACATTCCCGGCTCTCCGGAACGTAAAATTCAGTGCAGTGCAGTGCACAAACGCCCTAACGGTATTCAATTTAGGTGGATTATTAATGAATATTTTAATCAAATTACCCAACCTATTTTTTGGTGTAAAAATATGGCCGATATCGATATATTGTTGTGTTTTCATAGAGCGAAACCGTAAAGTTCTCAGGGTACACCTATTGGCCGATAATTCAAGATAATAGAGTTTGGCCGTGAGCAGGGAAAGATGAGCCTAGAAACGAGCGGCAATTTAAATAAAAACCGGCCAAGTGCGAGTTGGACTCGCGCACGAAGGGTTTCGTACCATTATCTATAAAAACCGGCCAAGTGCGAGTTGGACTCGCGCACGAAGGGCCCCGTACCATTATCTATAAAAACCTTAGAGCATTAAACCAACCGGAGTAGCCATTGCCAGGCGTTCCCCTCTGCCAAAGGTACGAGACCGCCGGTCATAGCGGTTATATAACTAGTTGCCGCGCGCTCCGCGCCATTCAATGAATCGCAGTGAGCGCGGAATGACCTGAGCTAAAAATGCCGAATTGCAACGTGTTCTCGTGTAATAAGAGATCAGAAATATCTAATGTACAAAAGGATAACGTTACTTTTCATCTGTTAGTATTATTACGTTTAAATATTATCAAATAGTGCATTAAATTTGCAAAAAACTAAAAAATATTGTCAATCTAACAGTGTTCCCACTTAATGGTACTAGCTCTACTTTTGGGTATTTTTTAAAGTTGACTGTATAAATGTTTAATTATAAGTTCTACTTTAAATTCGTTATTATTAACACAGTTTATCCAATAAAAATGGTACCAACCATAAATAACGTGAAATTTATAATTGTAGATGTTTAATTAATTAATGATGGATTACTGTTTGCAAATTCATTTATTCTTTTATTTTCACCATATAATATTTTTATTTAATGTTTTAAATATAATATGTTTAGGCTGTATTTTATTAATTATACGGAATTTACGATCGTCACTTGTTCCGTAAATATGCATTTTTAATTTGTTACTCTAGCAACACTGTACTAGGAAAGTTAGTGAAGGGACAGCACAAAAACAAATGTCGATAAACATTATAAGTATGTTATTCTTATAATTTATTTTTCAGATTCCCAAAAGATGTAATGATTCAGGATGTCTGTATCCGAGCTTGTGGAAATCATGTGTCGTGGACTCCTAAACGAGACTAGCACTATTTGCTCCCAGCATTTTGAATGTTATTATATAAAAGTTGCTTTTTATTCTTTGTTTCTTGTTTTAGGTTATCTCCAAAAGATACAGTATAGTGTTAACCTGTCCTGCCTGAACCAAAATTCAGGCCAGTTATTCATGTGGAAAAAAAATCCTGTTATCCGTTTACCGTCTGTCCAAAGATCGTATGTTACGTGCATAAAAAAAATCCCTTTTAATAAGTACCGATCATGGCATTTCAATATGATATCCTATGGCCGCCTTCCATCGCTCGATAGTACTCGATGGTATAATATCTTATATCTCGAAAACTGTACAAGATATCGAAAAACTTGATATTATAAAAATTGTGGCAAATTTAATCACCTTTCATTTTGTTTAGAATAGTTATGTCGCTAGGACGCATAGTTTCCGAGATATAGGTGAAAAACCGAATAATGGGACTTTGAAACCCCCCCCTCCCCTCCGGCTCAAGGGTTACGGGCAAGGACTTTTAATATGTTTACCTCCTAACTAGTCCAAACAAAGTTACGAAGTCAAAAATTGTGTTCCATGCATTTCCCTCTATACCTTTTTTTGAGCATTCGTTTCCGGACCTACATGAAATATCGATAAGTTTATTATTTATTATCGACGTGTTCCTCGCACTATCGATGTTTACTTCGAGCTGACGTCATCTCTTTCACGGACAGGTTGTCTGTGCATGTGTTTGTACTTGTGTGAGTATAGTTTATGCTGGTGTTTGATAATTTTGTCGTGTGCGTGTGTAGTGACACTATCGGAAAAATGCATTGGTGTTAACATGATTTGTGTGCGTTGCCTCGTCCCCCGCGCCGAAAACGGCAGACTTTTTTAGATAGAAAAGTGTGCGCGTGTCGTCTCCGGTTGGTTTAATGCTCTAAGATAAAAACGGCAAAAAAATCACGTATGTTGTATGGGAGGCCCCCTCAAAAAAAAAAAAAATTGTTTTTAGTATTTGTTTTTATAGCGGCAACAGAAATACATAATCTGTGCAAATTTCAACTCTCTAGCTATCACGGTTCTTGAGATACAGCCTGGTGACAGACAGACAGACGGACGGACGGACGGACGGACAGCGAAGTCTTAGTAATAGGGTCCTGTTTTACTCTTTGAGTAAGGAACCCTAAAAACGGCAAAAAAATCACGTTTGTTGTATGGGAGCACCCCTTAAAAAAATATTTGTTTTTAGTATTTGTTGTTATAGCGGCAACAGGAATACATAATCTGTGAAAATTTCAACTCTCTAGCTATCACGGTTCTTGAGATACAGCCTGGTGACAGACAGACGGACGGACGGACAGCAAAGTCTTAGTAATAGGGTCCCGTTTTACTCTTTGAGTACGGAACCCTAAAAAACTGTGTGTTGTAGATGTGTCTCGAGTCGCGTCGCGTCGTGGTGCGGCGTCAGTAGTGCTGTGCTAGCCCCGCAGCTGAGCAGGGAGGCCTCCTGCCAGTGGATGTATGATTGATAATTAGAACACTTCGGAGGAGACGGGTAGTTTCACTCGCTCGGTCTTCCCTATCAGGGCAGCGTGCGTTATAGCGAGTCCTATTGACTGGAATAGCAACTGACCTTCTTGGGATACTTGAGCAGCGGCAGCGGGCGCGCCTGGGCGGGCCGCTGCGCGCGCAGGAAGCGCGAGCCGCTGCGCAGCGCGGCCTCCAGCCAGCGGATAGCGTCGCGCGCGCCGTGCAGCGTGCGCTTTAGCGAGTCTAGCTCTTGTACCACTGAAAAAAAAACCATAATGGGACGATCTTCCACAAATCGAACTAGCCCCATGGTCTAAGAGGTTACACGGGGCTTCTTTTTGTAGCGCTGCAAACGCGATACGAAAAATTTAAATCAAATATTATGTCTAGTAAGTAACTTGTTTATTTCGCGTAATGAACATGCATAATACACAGCGGCCACAAAATTTAAATTTCATTCACCAAACATAAGTGTGATTAGAGCCTCGTTGTAGTAGTCAGACATGTGCATGGTGGAGATGCAAGTACGCACAGCCACTTCGAGTGACAAGAGTGCGGCCGCCACAGGACCTGCGCTTAAGCTCCTACACCTGAGAGGCCTGAACCCTTTGAGTATTAAGGCCACTGGAGATGTCATACACAGGCGACCCCCTCCGGCAAAGTACATTGGTCAACTGGTCAACCACGTTATATAAAACTACTTAAAGTCGCTTCATCGCCATTTTGTATCGATCCGTGTCGCGTGACGTTTCTCTCGAAAAATGGTGAATTGTGCAGTATTATCATGTAAAAGGCGATCTGACAGCTCAAATTCGCAACAAGTTCGCGTTTCCTATTATTGGTAAGTATTTTTACTAACTATTAAATGTGTATTGAAGTACAATCTCCATTTAAAGAAAATGCCGTTTGCGATACGTAAACGACAGAAAATGTAAACAAAGGTGTCGTAGTACGGGGTCGAATCTGTCTTTAGGGATGCGATAAAAGTAAAAAAAGCGACTCAACATTTGAATGAATTTTTTCAATTCAATTCATTCATTCAATCTCTTTGTCAGTTTGTTTAATAGTCAGTTTTTTTATTAGATATTGAATTAAAGAGTATAAATATAATGTATGTTACATTTGAATCTTGTAAGGTGAATTAGAAAATTACTTTTCTCTGGACATACGTTGTTGAAATTTAGTCTTAAAAAGAAAAGAATTGTTGGCAAAAAAAATATCTAGGTAAAAGGAATACATTTAGTGCGGGCCCATGAATGTATGTGTTATTCATATACTATTAGTTATATACTTTATGTTAAATTACATATAATTATAACTACATACTTTATGTTATAATTATATGTCCTTTTAGATTTCCAAAAGATCCCTATATAAAGGAGAAATGGAGAAAATTTTGTTATAACGAAAATTATTCTTGGAAACCTACACGTACAAGTGTTATCTGTCCGGAGCACTTTACTTCGGAAAGCTACAAAAATGATACTAACAGAAATACATTGATTAAAGGTGCAATACCTTCTTTGCGACTATGTCCTTGTTTGGTGAATTTCTTTTTTTCTTTGTTTTACCTAAATCTGCGACTAGTAGATACATTTAATTTTTAAACCCGTCTTTTTTTCCATAAAATCAAATTAATGATAACAAATTAAATATTGCCCCATTTTTGCACTTATTTTCGAATATATCCCAATTTCTAAAGTCTGACCGCCACAAATATAAATGAGGATGCGCCATATTGCGGAATTACACTGGAACTAATTTCTTACACAGGCAATGATTTTATGATTATTTGTTCTTATTTGTGATTGGTTGGTGAATAATGTCAACGTCATTCGTGGTGGTCGTTCACATTTCTTTAAAGACAAATATTAACAAAACGCTAAAAATAATTCAGTCGTGAGTGGAATATTATCAATAATGTGTAGGTACACGTGTTTACTGTAAACGAAAAACTTTTTACAAAAAAAGAGCATTCCACTAAATGGTTTTTAAATAATGACAAACATACATATAAACATTTTTTTGAATAGTATCTTCAATGTACAGAATTTTCACTTATACAATTTTATAATAAATAGTATAAGATAATTCAGTTCATTCATCAAACTGATTTGACTCATTCTTCAGATCTGTCCGTTGTGTCCCATATCACTAACTTGTTCGTATGTATGCTGCACGGTTACTTGAAAACTCTGTCTGTGTGCGTGTAATTTTTGATGTGTTAATTTTTTTTGTAGTGTGCGTTTATCTCTACAGCTAAATTTGTGTCTGTTGATTTATTCATATTTTGGTGGTATGCTGTACGTGTTTACCTCACCCCCCGCTAAAAGTGGCGAAAAATTTTGTTCGAAGAGTTGACGTTATGACATCTCCAGTGGGCTTAATACTCAAAGCCTGAACCCCCCTGGTGAACAAACATGTACTAACCGATTGTAGGCACTAGGAGCACAAAGGAGCGCGCCTTAAGCAGTTGTTTAACTCGACGGAGGTGCAAGTATAGCGCGGCCGCGTCCAGCGCCAGGAGCGCGGGCGCCGCCGGACTGCGCTCCAACTCTCGGACCTGAGCGGTCAGCCACAGCCGCCCCAGCCGACGGAGAAGCCCTGAACTGCCCTCCTAAAAACATGTGCGAAGTTGTAACCAATATCGAAAATAATGGAGTCCCTGAGTTAGTTACGTGCAATTTCATTTCCTAGACTATTTTTAGGGTCAACAAGGAACTCTTAGCTAAAACACTAACCATAGCTCTAAGTTTGTAACCACTAACACAATGGATTTTATAGTCCGAAATAAATGATTTGTATTTGTATGTTAGCACCATACGTGAGAGACGCTGCGTTCTTATCTCTCGGTCTCACGTAAGGCGCACCACTGCCGTTCTTGCTTGTAGTTGGAGCAGTCGTTATAGTCTCGCCATTTCTGACTGTTTGCGGCTAACTCATATCCTTAAAATACCATAAAGCATTTTCTGGGTGTGCGTGATCCATCATAGGCCACTCTAATCTCTTTCCAAGTGTCAAACGTAAAGACATGTAAGAATATAATGCTGTTGTTATTAAATAGTCCTTGGTCTAAGAGTAATAAGCAAGCCATATACATGCTCATTAGAGAAATTTGTAAGAGTCATCCTTGTCAGATTAGACAAGGAGGGCTTTAATATACTAATAGTAATGAACTTACCAAAGGTGTTTCTGAATTGTGCCACTCCCTACTTTTTTTGTGATTTCCTTTAGAGTTTAATTTTGCAGCTGATGTCTTTTTGAAATAAAATATTTTCATGGATCTGTTGAACCTGATTCTGGGTACAATCTTAGCGATTTGATTTCCGAAGTCAATAAAATACAGGATTCTTATTACGTTCTCTTCATAGACGGATGGTTTGTACTTGTCTAAAATCTGCCATTCTGCAGCATCTTTGTCATACTTGCATATATTAGTGCCCCGTAAGTTGAGGTCTTCAGGCAGTGGAATCTTTTTATACTCTAATCTCAACTTTCTAGCAATATGCTTGGCATAATCCAAGATTTTCAACTTGCTGGGGCTTTGATTGCTTTTGGGGTAAAAGTAAAATGTGAAAATATTCAGTAGATCAACAACACATTGGAAAAGTGATTCACCACTGTCTCCACAGGATAAAATCAGCTCTTTTTCTGAGAGAACCCAATCTAGTAGAAGTTTGATGCTTGGTAGAAAGTTATCACCCATTAAAAAGTCCTGAATTTCTTCTTCTTTCAGTACTTTTTCATGATTTTTTGTTTCTTTGTTCTTCTCAGTGTGGTAGTCTGTACCATTTACTTTAGTAATCAGAGCAGCATTGACATCTTCTGGAGGTTTAACAGATTTTTCCACATCTCCATTCTGTTCTATGGGTTCTTCTCCATCAGAATCATTGCATATGGATTCATCGCTCCCAGAGTCATCGTCAGATTTATATGTTGAATCTGACACATCAATATCATCTACATCATCATCATCGGAGCAAGCATCATCAGAGTTGATGCCACTACTTACAGAATCTGCATCACTCAAATCTGAGCTCCCTGAAGAACCTACACGTCTCCTACGTCGGCGTTTAGTCACTGTCTTTTTCGTATTTGCTTTACTATCACCATTTTCTAACTTCATATCAACATCATCAATGACTTCTTTTGCATCTTCAATTTCAATTTGTGGAGGTGTTAGCTCTTTTTCCATGTTCGTGGCATCAACCAATTCAGTTTCATTTGTAGTAATAACTTGCGCATCTTCTTTTTCCTCAACATCATCTAATGATACAGATCTGACTCTATATCTTCTTGCAGGGTTTTTAAAACCTAATTCTTCCAATTGCTTGAGTAGTTTCTGTAACAGCTGGGATAACAATGCTAGCGTGAATGCTTTCCCTGCAAATGCTTTTTGTTCATCCAGTTCCATCATTTTTGATACAGTAAACAAGCAAATCTGAACAATTTTATGAACAAGGTTGCCATTTAAATGTGATGGATTAGTGTTTTCTTCTTCCACTGCCTGCGCATACTCAGTATAATTTTTATTTGTGTCAGGAAAAGGTGATTTTGCAAATTCCATTGCAATTCTCAGTTCTTGGGCTATCCTATTGCACCTCTGCGGTACATTGGTGTCATTTTTGCTAAAGTACCAAATGTCAATTAGTGACAAGAAGTTAGCAACTGTATTTTGAATGTGTTCAGCCTGGGTGTAGGTTTCATCATCATTTAATGATTCACAATACTGTGTTTGTTTTTCTAGAATCTTTACCAAGTTTCCAGTAGCTCCTTCAAAAGGTGTAGTGCAGCTCAGACAATGAATGTAATAACATACTGAGTCCAAGTTGTATGTTTTATCCAGATATAGATTGCCTAGTTGGTTAAATGGCATTCCGGAACACATGTCAATGTGGGCTGCTTGGAGGTAATACCGAGCTGCTGTTGAAGGCTCAAAGTTGTGGAATATCTCAACCTGATACCGGCTTAAATCACCCAGGTAGATCAAACATTGGTATACCACAAAGCGCCCAAACTGCACCTCTTCTTCACTCTTTGCTTCACTCACATCCTCTTTGTCACCATCCTCCACCATAAGCTCATAATCCAAATCACCAGGCTGAATTTTCAGCGTACATTGCATCCTGTTCAAGATGTGATGAAAATGTCCTATCCCACACACAATGTGAGTAAACAGGTAGTTATCAATGGCAGTATCAGCGTCCTGGTATTTCCTTGATGCAGATACAGTTTCGTAGTATCCCTTCCTCCATAAAAACTCAAGGGATTTTTTGCCATAATTTGTTGGATCGAAAAAGAGCAATTTTTCACAATTCTCTCGAAGTTTTTGGCGAAGAACTTCGATCTTGGTGGAAAATAGGTCGACTATCGACTTGCTTGCTGCTGTCGCCTCATCGACGCGTCTGGCGGTATCACTTACGTACCTGGAACCAAAATATGCAGATAACACATGACACATACCCATTCGAATACCTATCAATGCAATGGGAAAATGCTGTTGTTTACAATCTCATCACAGCTGTTACCTTTGAACTTTCACTTCACGAGTGTTGTTAAGCACTTAATGTTATAATTACAGAAATGAATAAAACTGACGACAGACTTACCGATAAAGTTTTTTGGCCTTTTCATTGCGTTCAGCAACTTTAGCCTCCAAAATATCGCTACATCCTTTCTGCATCCTCAAGTCATTTTATCAACTTGTCATGATGTTGATTGAAAAAACAGCTTAAATTCCATAATAATTTTACCAATTTTAATGATCCAACTCATTTCCCTGCAATCATGGTTTGGCTTTTTTTTCTTTTACGTAAAATTTAATATTGCTGTGACAGTCAGTCTCCATAAGCATGGCTGGTGATAAGAAACAGATAGAAATAAAATAGAAAACCGAACCTACCATAAACAAATTTAGACCACTCACGCCCAGGCACGTTATCTAGCTTTAAATCGGACCAGTTTGCTGGACATACAGCATGCACGGTGGTACAGGTCACGCTGTGAAGCAGGGCCTTAAGAATGAATGTATTTGTCATGTCAAAGTCAATCAATTGTGACGTGTGTTGATGAGATGAATTGTGATTTTGTTAACAAACGCAAGAAATACATTTGTTTATTTTGAATTTTGATACCTTTTGCGTCATATAGACCGTATTATTAAAGTCTAAATTGGATACCATTTGGTGCAAATTAGTGTGGTCAATCCATAATGGAAAGTGCACCTTGCGTATTTTTAGGCATCAAAGTAAAGCCGGGGCCAATTGAGCGGTTTAAATTAGAAAATTTTGCCCTCGACAACACGGTAGAGAACCTTAAAATTGAAGCTGAAAAGAAATCTAACGTGCCATCTGCATCTTTGGGCAAGTATCCAAATTATAAACTACATTTCTGTACCTCTGATTCCTAACTTGTCTGCTTAGTTCCTTTATGTTCTAAATAACTCTAGTCCTATTTTCGTTTCAAAACTTCAGGTAAGTATTGAATGACTAAACAGTGATTATTTTACATTATATTTATTTTGACTAGTTATAGTACCTATTATGTGTTTCATCAGATTACACTATTTTTTTATTACTAGAGTCAACCCTCAACCAAATTCTCTCTAGATCAGGTTAAATACACACGGCGTCAACCTGTTCGTATGATGACATGGGCCGTTTGTACCATGTTTTCCATTTTGTAGCAAAAACCCCAGCCTATGAACAGAGAATCCAGCTAGCAGAATTATTTGAATTCTGAAACCTACTGTTGTTTACTTTTCATTGGTTTTCATTTCAGACCAGACACTCCACAGGTTAATATTGAGCTTTTGATATTTTAGAACTAATCCACCATGGCAAGATCCTGAAATCAGAAGCCACTCTGCAAGACAGTGGTGTGAAGAGTGGTGAAATGGTGCATGTGGTTAAGAAAAAGGTTCCGGCAGCTGCCCCCCCTCCGGCCACTTATACTGATGCTGAATTACAACAAATAGCAAACTCACTCAGGACTCTGGGGTGCACACCCAATGCTCCTGGATGGACAAGAGCTATGCAGGTACTGCTAAAATGCAACCAATAAAATACAACAACAAATGGGAGTGCAATGATTTGTTTATGTCCATTTTATTATTTTTGTCTTAAAGGGCCTCTGCGCTGTTGGCTTTGGCCCCACGCATGCCTTCCAAAAGTCCGGGACCCCATGGTCCCGTGATATGGCACAGACATACAAATAATAATAATAATAATAAATATTTGCGGACAATCTAACACAAATCGACCTAGTCCCAAACTAAGCAAAGCTTGTACTAGACGAAGATAAACATACTTATATAGATAAATAAATACTTAAATACATAGAAAACAACCATGACTCGGGAACAAATATTCGTGCTCATCACACAAATAAATTCCCTTACCGGGATTCAAACCCAGGACCTCTTGCTTCATAGGCAGGATCACTACCAACTAGGCTAAAGCGGTCGTCAAACGTCAATGATTATTTTTGATTTGATAAGTCTAAAAAAACCAGCCAAGTGCGAGTTGGACTCGCGCACAAAGGGTTCCGTACCATTATCTATAAAAACGGCAAAAAAAACACGTTTGTTGTATGGGAAAAATTTATTTTATTTTGTTTTTAGTATTTGTTGCTATAGCGGCAACAGAAATAGATAATTCGTGAAAAATTCAACTCTCTAGCTATCACGGTTCTTGAGATACAGCCTGGTGACAGACAGACGGACAGCGAAGTCTTAGTAATAGGGTCCCGTTTTACTCTTTGAGTGTGGAACCCCTAAGTAAACATGTACCCCTAGGGTGCATGTTTGATACATAAATAAGCTTAGTGTAACACCTTGTAATCTTAACAACATGTATGCAATAAACAAATTGAAATTGAAATGGAAACATTAGCCTTTCGTGCCCAGTGGCATCTACTGATGTCGCAATATTTCTGAAAAGCCATAATTTAACCAAAACATGTTTGAAACAGATACATCATTATATTCATGATGCAACTACATTTATTCTGATTAGATTCATATTGAACATTCTATATTTGTAGCTTCTAAACGACGAATCAGCTATGAACGAAATTCTCGAACACGCTCCATCACTCCGCGAAGACTGTGTAACCCTCTCAATGCTGCACGAGGTGGAGTTGTTGGCGGCGCTGGGCGCCAACGTCAACACGATGCGACGCGCCGCGGCCGCGCACCCCGACCTGCCGGCCGCGCTGCGCCACTTGGCGCGGCTGGTGCACACGCGCGCCAACACTAACACTACCAGTGATAATGGTTTGTGTTCCTTTTTGCAAGCTTTATATCAACTTGACTCCTTTGTATGTAAGTAAGTTGTCCGTCAACATTTGCAATCCATTTTTCAGTCACTTGCCATTATCCGATTGAGCTGAAATTTCGGGTATTAATACTAATGATAATAAACTATACAGTTTGGAGGACAATTCAATATTATTGTACAGTCAGCATCAAAAGTAGCTACGCAAACAAAGACGTCAAAAGTCTTTATTAAAAGGGAATAAGAGCTTTTGACGTCTTTGATTGCGTAGTTACTTTTGATGCTGACTGTACCATCGAGCTGATCTGATGATGGAGACAGAAGGTGGCCATGGGAATTCAGTACTTAACCGACGTAAGCCCGTTGAGTTTGTAAACTCGTTAGAATCGTCTCAATGAGTAGTTGATAGAAAAGTACCAAAATATTTTTTTTACAGAAAACTTATTAACTATGAAAAATACGCTCCATCACTGTTGAGTGTTGATGATAAAATAAATAAATATTTTGCGGACAATCTTACACAAATCGATATAGCCAAATAAAAGCTCTTGCTATGAGCTCCCATGAAACATACATACAAACAACAGACACACAGACCGGTCGTCAAAACGCTACCAGTGATAATTGGGTATGGTTTGTTTTTAACGTCAAATTTAGCCATTTAGGTTCACATCCTTCATGTATCAAGAAAGGTTAGGCACAACGGAATGTCATCTCACTTATTTTTGGAGCAACGCAACTGGGTGATGCCAACCTTACAGAAGAGTACAGCCAATTTTTAACCGACTTCAAAAAAGGAGGAGGTTCTCAATTCGTCTGTTTTTTTTTTATGTGTGTATGTTACGCAATATCTCGGTAATTTATGAACCGATTTGAACATTTTTTTCTTTGTTTGAAAGCATATACTTCCAGATTGGTCCCGCCGTCACCAAAATCCATTTCTGATGATGGGATCCTGGAGAAATCGAGGGAACTCTTCAAATTTTATAGGCAAACTTGAAGCAATTTGGCTACTGATTTGAAGTCGGTTAAAACTTTGTTAAATTAGAAAGTTAGGAGAGAAAATCCTGGACTACCCGGATCTAGCTGGAGGAGGCCTTTGCCGACTGGCAAGCGGACACCCAAAATAAATAAACAAACCAAACTAATAATCAAAGAAGAAACTACAACATTTGGATGTCACGATCAAAGGCTATAACGCCTATAACATAACATAAAACTTTGTTTTGAAAGTACAATTATATCCACTTATTATCAATATCCAAATATGGTAGTTTCGTACGAAAAATCAAAATTGGGGCAAAATTTTTAGGTGCACTCCACGGAACCGTAAACTTCCCCCACTTGACATTGGCAAAGTGCCTAAGCAGCAAAAAGCCACAATACGAAAAAAAAAAAAAAAGAATACAGCCATAATAACGCCACTAATTGCTTTGTGGGTATTTGGTGTTGTGTTCCTGTGGAATTTGATGTTAACATAGTTTTCATATATTAATGAACCTCCAGATCTTTAGCTTTATGTCTGCTGGTACTCTTTGCGTACCCCTTATATTTTTGTTTATACGACTGTTTGTGACCTAAAAAAAAAACTGCAATTGTCTCTAGCTATCAACACAGCAAATCCTCAAATCAATAAATAAAAAATAAAAAAACTTTATTTCAGACCTAATGTAATGAATAATGATCCATAGTGTGTTAGTAACACGTGACTTAATACTAAATTAGGTTAGTAACAGCAAGTATAAAAATAATCTGAAATAATAAATTGGGCAACGCCCTTAATCTGTCCAATCCAGTAAGATATGATTGGACAGTCAAACCTCCACGATATTGCCTTTAGAATGCTGTTGGCGCTTGCTCTCACCCTGGCTAATAGTGATGCTATCTTTTTGCGCATGATCGCCTGAAACCCGTCTACACGGGCTTCGGCCAATAAAGGGTTGGCAAGGCGATTGTGACTGATGGCTGTTACAGTAAATAACTACCTACAACTTGGAAATGTTGAAAAACCCCTGACATTTTAATTTCAAAGTTCAATATCTCAAAAACGGCTGAACCAGTTTTGTTGAAACGTAGCTAAGAACCATCTCGATCACGTCAGCTTTCGAATAAAAAAACCGCATTCAAATCGGTCTGCTCGTTTAGGAGTTACAATGCCACATACACACACACACACACACACACACACACACACACAGCCAGACACACACACAGACAGACACACAGACACGTCAAACTTATAAAACCCCTCTTTTTGCGTCGGGGGTTAAAAATAAGTTCTAGCGTCCCGTCCCATCCCTGCTGGAACATTTTATTTTATTACGAAGCGGAGCAGCATTTTATAAGTTTGATTTTGACTATATCCCACAGTGTTGTTAATGAATGACCATAGTAGTGTTATAAATAGAACATAAATATATGCTTACCAGTACCACAGTTTTCATTTACCACGTTGGTGTGTTTTTCACCATACAGATGTTAACTCAACTAATGTTGCTAATAACTACATTTTATATATTTCAGTGCCAACATCAGGTTTCGCGTATTCTCTAGAAGCGCTCTCTGAAGATGAGGATGCAGATGAAGAAGAGAATGAGGACGGGGAAAGGAATACTATCACCCAAGAGCAGTTTGCTGCTGCTTTACAGGTAAAAAAAAATATTGAACTGTTAATCATCCTCCTAGCGTTATTCCCGGTTGTGCCCTAAAGGAGCCCGGGCTCCGCTTTTGTCGTGAATGGTCATGATTCACGATAGTATTTACATTGGTGTTTATAATTATGTCTCAAACAGCCGATTTATCTTATGTAGCAACACCTACAAGGAATCATTTTTATAACAAGGTTGACGGGTAGGCGGGCTGTCAGAGTTCCGAACGGCTTTATTGGGAACGAACAGTTAAGTGCGGTTTGTAGTGGTTGATTTGGAGGAAAACCAGGGTGAGCTCTTTCCATAATCACTTTCGATGCGTCCTATGATATTGTAACGATTGGGTATCATTTACACGTGTGTTCATGTGCTTTCACAGATCGGACGATGATTGTTTATGATGCGATGTATTTATGTGCGTCCACAGGTCTCATTCTCTTTGGGAGGCGTATTGGTATATCATGTAGATGAATAAGGTTTTCCTACAGGTCGCGCATGTACGTGACCTGTAGGACACACATCACAGTTCTTAGTTGTGGAGTTCTTTAGTGTTAGAGGATTAGTTACAAGTGTAACAACAGGGTAGTTCGGTAGTCTCGGCTTCAGGCCATATCATCATCAGTCAAGGGTGCACCCGGGTAACTGGAACAATAGCGTGTGAATTGGGACAGTATCAATGGTGGTAAGGGATGTCTAGAAGGGGAGGTTGGAGGACATTCTTGGGGACGAAAGTCCCCACACGTCATAGGGAGCTGGCACGCACGAGGCGGCAGCCCCTATGTCAGATATATAAAGGATTCCGCAAGTTGTAAGGGTATGTTTATAGTTGCATATATGCTAATACGGGTCTTAGCTTAAGTGCTATAGGTTCTCATTCGCGGCCATGAGAGTGAACAGAAGTGGCTTCGCGACATGGTGGAGCATGCTGGGATCTAAGCCAGTCTTCATCTGTTTAACACTTTATTTGCCCCAACTTCCTGCTAAACCAATATTAAATGTAGCATGTGCATGATTGACTCAAAAACAGATAACTGTTCATAAAGTTAATCTAAAGATTTTAAAACCATCCACGAGAAAGAGATTAACATTATTAAAATCCTGTCTTAAGGCCCCGCACGTTCATGGTCTTCTCTCCCTCTCACTGAGCGTGAGCGTGAGCGAGATGGAAGTGCGTGGTCGAAAGCACGGATATCATGTTTTTCGGAATATTTTAGAAACGAGACGAAATTTAAGAAAGTAAGAAAATGAAGTTATAGTTCATTACTTTATGAAGAAGATTATAAAATTTCATCTCTTTCTGATAAAAAATAGAGCAGTAAACTGGTTACAAGTAAAAAAAACAGGGTTGACTTTAGATTTATTTTTCTCCACTTTCTTATGTTAAAATGGATTTCTACGAAAACAATGTCACTTCTTATATCTTGCAGATTATGATATCTATTTTCCAACACGAAAATTGTTACGTTATAAGGTATAAACTGGTTACTAAACAACTCATTTTTACCAAAATTTGAGATGCCAAGCCTTAATCGGTTTAAAAGTTCCTGACTTTTCAGAAAACATACTTACAGCAAACTATCACTGTATTATGTCAGAGGTGCTCCTTATGCAAAGGTTACAGTTAAAACCAAGTTATATAACAGAACCATACCATTCATCAATGTTTAGTGTGGTGCAAACATTTAAGACCTTTTAGACATCATAAGGAATTATCCTTCCATAAGTAGTACATTTTAATGTCATCTTACGATAAATAGGGTAATGGGTACGGCTCTCAATCAAAATCAAAAATATTTATTGGTATCATACTAAAGTAGGTAAAAGTACATTCGTGGCTGGTTTGGACCTTATAAATGCAAAAAATATGTATAGCATTTGTATTTTTTACTGACTCAATGACAAATTATGGGATTATATACAAAATATAATTATTCTAAACTATTCAATGAGCAGCATTGGTATATTTATTTGATTGTCAATGGATTGTCGTAAACAGCGCATCAGATTTCAATGCAATTTATTTACTACACGGGTTTACGGAGGTGAAAAGAATCAACTCCCTTTCTTTGGAAAAAACAAAGAGCAAAGCCTGTTCTTTCAGGTATGTAGGTACTATATTTGATGGTTACTTTTTTTATTGAAAATATGACCTAAGTAAATGTTTTCTGGTGAATCGGATTCATTGTTCTGATTGCAATCAAGACGTCAGAGGTTCAAGGGTGTACGAACTTAGGAGACTATAAGCAGCAGACACGAATAATAACCTTTGGGAGCAATCTGTGGTTTTCCTATATTTTTCTTGTTGTCAGGAGGAGGAAGTTTTAGACAGTATGATGTTATTCTCAAGTTTCGTTCTGATTTCATCAGTGTATTTGTTTATAGGTACATTTATACCGAATAAATTACTGAAATCGGTATACGTTGCTCATATCTATTTTACCATATTATTGAGATCAAAAGAATGGTAGCATCCTGGGAATTCACTTTTTTTTTGTATTATTAGTATGTGGCAGTAGGCTTCTGTGCTGATTCACTTTTATTTCGGCGATTATTGTCAATGAGAGATCTGACAGCAATTCGATGGATCTAATTGATGTTGACTTCATTATTGTTTGGTTACCAGCAACTTATCTCAAGACCACTAGTGTACTTTAGGTCTGACTTCCGATCACGCATAGTTGCTATGATTTCATTACCAGGTTATGCCGAGAAGGATTAACTTTTAACGTAAAATATGTTACTCGCAATTTTAACTGTGTCATTATCATCTTCTCCTAGCCGTATTCGGCCTCAGCGACTGCTAATCAATGCGGAGAGCGTCGCTGGTGCGCCCTCAGGTGACTGACATAGCCAATTTTTGCGGTCTGTCATAGAAAATCAAGGAAATGTTATTTATTGACAGTTGTGATATATCAGATAATGCTGGTTAAAGAGTTAAAGAAGTGAGTTCAGACATATTATGAGTCGCATAGTGAGTATACTGTGTTGGGTCGTGCGTGATGCTCAGCTGTGATGAAACAGGGGATGGAACAATGTTGTCAGTATGATACACAAATAGTATACCTACTGCAAAATAATGTGTGGAGGGGGCTGGTGGCCCTCAGGTACAAGTCGATTGTTAGAGGGCAAGGAAAAAATCATTTATTATAAAAAAAATATCATCATCACGTATCTGTCACTCAATAAATCAAGTGGAGTCTTGAAATATAAACCAATGAAGATTCATCGGATACCTACGTGATGCGTTGACAATATTGTCAATTGCAATATTGACCATAATCAGCAGGTATTAATCATTTAAATGCTTTCCATACTCAACGATAAATATAATAGTAACATTACTTACAATTTAATCATGAATATATCCTACATGCGTAACCATAGCTACAACAAGTTAGTAAATACAACAAGATGTACACTTAGAAATCGTAAACACTTAGCTTTGTTGACTCCGATACTATGCTCTGAATCAGGATGTAAAATGGGTATGAAAGCTTTGGTGCTTAGTTTCTTTTAATCCTTTAGCTATAAACCATGACTTACACAGTAGTGTCCAGAATTCTTGTATAAGTAAATTCATTTGTGACTTGAAAGCAAATAGTCAGATAACTCACGTGACTTCGTTAAGTGAATCTCGCGAATCACGAATACGTTTTGTAGGTGCAACCGAAAGGTTCGGCTCGTGGATAGAATACGTTTAGACTTCAGACTTGAGTATAATCAAGTGTTATGGTTAAACAAAGATTTGTAATTATGATTGTTTTAAATATTTCGTAATTGGACTCTTAAATGTTAGATTTTAGATTATTTATTAAAAATTGTACATCTCATTTACATGTCTAAATATATAGAATTTACAATTTTTGGAATGTGCTGGGGACAATGATCATTCTGAAGAACCTCATTTACAGTGTAGCACAAAGGGTCAGTAAACTATACTTAAGTTCCTAAAGTTTCTTGTAAAAAAGGCAGTGCCGTGCGAACCTTTGCCATGCACCGGCGCGAAGATTTACCCTTTAAATTAGAATCAAATAGATTCAATTTACTGAGAGACAATATAAGTGCGAGTCTAGACAGTGCGTAGCACGCGGCGGATAGCTTGTCACATACATACGAGTAGTCAATATATGATGAACTGATGAGACCCTGAATCGATCATGAAGTCAATAGATAGATAGAGAGATAGATCGTTTATTTGCTTGAATCATGGTCATTATAATAAATAAATAATAATTAATAATAAATATTACGGGACAATCTTACACAAATCAACCTAGGCCCACGGTAAGCTCAATAAGGCTTGTGTTGTGGGTACTAGCCGATGATATATATAATAGATACATACATATAGATACTTATATACATATATGACATCCATAACTCAGGAACAAACATTCGTGATAAACACACAAATAAATGCCCTTAATTATAAGTGTTACATTTCAATTTTATAGTCCAGCACAATTCTGCCGGCTGATGGCGTGCAAATATTTAAAGAAAATCGTCACATACATTACAACATTTACAATTCAATAATATTCAACATATTAACAAAGTCCAGTATAATAATGACTAAAATAATTCCATTGTCATAGTATTATATAAATAGGTACTATCAAAACGAATTTTACTTAACATTTACTGTGCGTACTTAGTATACCTACAATTTGTTGTTTTAAGGAAACCTTGGACCGAATAAAAGCAATTTTCGGTCAATCAGGTGCTCAATTTCCTACAGAAACTATTGTAAAACATGTCCGTAATTTCTTTCGGTATGGAGTTATAAATTAAGCAAGCTATGTAGTAGCAGTTTTTGCGGTAAATTTCTAGTCTTGGAGCTGGCATAGACAAGGCCGTATGCGTAACTGCTCTACGGTAAGAGTTGTCATTTAATTTGAATAGTGACATATTGGACTTTACTAATTTGGCAGTTTCAAAAATATATATACTAGGCGCTGTCATAAACTTATTTTTTATAAAGATTTGTCTCCATGAGTCTACATTTCTCAGACCCCAGATTGCTCTGAGGCATTTCTTTTGGGCAATGAATACTCTATTTGCTTCGGAGCAACTTGCCCATAGTACGATCCCATATCGTATTTGGGAGCAAATATAGGCGTGATAAACCGAGATGGCTGTCGCTATTGAGCTAGTATTCAAGGAATCGGGATGCGTTTACCTGAGGCACAATGGTGTTATTGGTAGTTACATTTAGTGGGCCATGTTTTAGTTTTAAAAAGCATTAGTGTAAATGTATAATGTTCATTATCAATCAGGTTTATCAGACACAGTTCACACAGTCAATACACGATGTGGAGGCCGATGAGTCTAACGCCTCTCTGAGAGGCAAATCATAGAGCCTAGGTGATTCTGCATCTGACACTTGCAAAGCAATTTGTATGTCTAAAAACATGGCTATTCGGGCACCTGATATTTAGAAACACTTAGTAATATCCTGACAACAGCTCACAAGACTCAAACCTGGACATCCGCAGACAAATAGCCTTGGAGCTGGAACTGACCACTAGTTTTCAGTGTTACCTCAAGTAGCTAAACTTACGAAACATCACGCTTTCTTCATCAGAAGAATGTCAGCAGACCGCGATGAATAACAGAAAGGAGTTCAAGTTTGGGACTTCATTTCTAAAATACAAAACACGATCAACAACGGCATTAAACATGAACTTAAGTAACTAAGTACCTGACTGTCCCCATGTTACTACACGTCATACATAAGCATCATATGGCAAACTTGCCTTTCGATATGAATATACCTGCTCGTAGGATAAGCTGACGCCGACTGTGTGCAAGGATCAAACAAATTCACGCGTTAATATTGATGAATTGTATCATTTGTTGTACCTTACGAGTTGGTACATAATTATTTTATGGACAACTACGAGCTAGAATTAAATCAAGAAACATTATTCCATCATTCCTAGAGATGTTCTTTAAATGATACTCAAACATAATTCATTCGTTTTATAGATTTTGAGAAGGCGTTTAATCATATCGCTTGTGATATCTCACGAGGCAGTACTAAGGCGACAATATCTAGGTACCAGGGTACCAGTGTTGGTATATCAGCCTTAACAAAAATTACATGGTTAAGTATTAAAAACAGTATTGAAAATGCAAAAACTATACACACATAAGGATATAAATCTAAAACTGAGATGGAGATTAGTTAAATGCTATGTATTGTCAATCCTTGTGTATTGTGCAGAGGCTTGGACTTTAAATAAATTGACAATTAAAAAACTGAATGCATTTCAAATGTGGCTATATAGGAGAATGTTGAAAATCTTGTGGACAGACAAAGTATCAAATGAAAGAGTATTGAACAAAATGAAGAAGTATTAAAACCCGATGGTAAAGGTAAAGAGTTTGAAATCGGTGTCCCGGTGCATGAAGCTTCCATCCTCAACCTTAATTTAAACAGCATCATGGATTTCTTTAAAACCGACATCAAAATCATCGCATTTGATTATAGCAACGACTGTTCTTCCAATCTTAGGAACTGCAGAAAAACTAGTGAAATTTTTTTGGCTCCTGGATGATAACTCAGAACAGATATCATGTGTGCACGGCAAGGATAATGACATTAATAACAGAACTTAACGTTCACGGAAGTTTTTAAAGTAGCTTCAATCAAAGACTGCGATGGTTTGGACACACTCAAAAAGGAGGAAAATACCATAATAATATCAATAACATTGCACTTCGCCTTCCCAAACATTCCAGAGGAAGAGGTATACCAAAATCCACGTGGTAGTCCAATATTAGAAAAAATTTAATGTGAAGAACCTGGTCGAAGAAAAGACAACTCATAATCGATCGCGCTGTCGCAAACTGACTAAGAGACCCGACCTTACATAGGTGTTAAAACGGAAGGAAAGGAAAGCGAAAGTAATACCATTAGTATAAAATTTAAACGGAAGTCACTTATACTGATGGTGACCGATAATTCAATGTAATTTAAAATATTAACCTACTGTGTTAGCGAGTGGGCATCACACTATATGACCAATTCCGGAATGAATACAGTACTTATAAGGAGAAGAGAGAAGAATCTCTACGTACATTGATAAACCAAGGTTAATTAAATCTGAAAGGTTCGGAAAAGCACTATAAGGACCAATCTGATCCAAAGCTCACAATTAATTTTCCATATACCTAGTACAAAGACCTGAACGTTGCGCTAGATGTCGCAAACACTTTGGACTGCAGCACGTCACATCAATGTATATAAACTGAGATTCATACAGAGACTATCCATCGATAACTAATGAAATATGAACTGCTGCAAGTGACACTAAAGTTAATAGCAGAAATAAATTTTATAGCGTAAACTGGTATCTCTGTAGTCCAGGAAATAATTCACATATATATTTTATTTAGTCATTTATACTGATGTGACAGACACAGTGCATGATTACTAAAGAGTTTAAGCGGTTGAGGGGTAGCGAATATTTGAACAAGTTTAACATCATTAATAACCGATACACTATGGGAGGAGGCATTATAAAACGTCGCACGGTCATAAGAACTAATGTAATGGCGCATATTGACCGTGTGCGAGGATTGGGATACGCAATATCGCAAAGCCTAAAATCTTATTGGAAAATCACATGTTGAAGGACACCCGTCATACTATATGGCGCTCTCGGTGGCTCGCGGCAGACGTAAATAATATGAAGAATACAAGCAATAGTTGAAAATGATGATTTTCATGCTTTCAGCTCAGAAACAAAGTCTTTATTTAAAACTCAACCAAAAATTATGAGTTTTGGTATCCTTCAAAGCCAACATATCATTAATACACTTTAGGAGTGCTCAAAGTACTGGTTTGGCAGTGCTCAAAACAGCTTCACGATCGTCAGAACAGTTTCGCGACGCTCAGAAGTCTGGATTTAGCGGTCCTCAGAACAGTTTTTGTTGGGCTCAGAGGCCTAGGTAAGCAGTCCTCAGAGCAGTTTTCGTAGGGCTCAGAGGCCTAGGTTAAGCTGAACAGTCCTCAGAACAGTTTTCGTAGGACTCAAAGGCCTAGGTTAAGCAGTCCTCAGAACAGATTTCGCAGGGCTCAGAGGTCTTGGTTTAGCGGTCATCAGAACAGTTTCCATGGTGTTCAGAATTATTTTTGGTGGTCCTCAGACTCGAGCACAATTGAGCGATTTCAATAGTGCTACAACAATACAGGTTATTTTGGCAATGCTCAGCCAATTTTGGATTTACGCTCAGAATAAAATGGGCTGTTAAAGATCAGATTTGAGGCTGAGAAAAATATTTCTCACGGTCGGTAAATGCTTGACTTGACCACTGATAGTGGAGCATTGGAGTCGAAAATCACGGTAGCATACTACTTTCATTGTTGAATTAAAACGTATACAACTGCGCGTAAAAATAGGCAAGATCTGTGCAGATATAGCCAAATGTGTACAGTTAAACTTTGACATAACTGGGACTTCAAGGGACCGGCAGATGTGTCTCGCTTAAAGAAATATTCCACTTAACAAGTGTCTCAGATATCCAAGTGTATTAATATCTGTCTCATTTACAGAGGGTTCCATTAATACAGGTGAGATAAGAGATTATTTTCGTTACAGAGAGGTGCGATTATTAAATGTATAATAAAAAAGTTAGTAAACAGAAATAATTAAGCACGTTTCTATTAACAGTACATAAAGGCATACATAATCCTTCAATCAAAATAGAACACAACATTTTATTAAAAAACAAAAAAAAACATTTATAAAAATTAAAATAAACTGTATATTTGTTTTGTGTACTTTGGAAGTAACATGAGATCATTTAGCCAAGAATGATGAAACAAGACGAAAATGAATCAACAATAAAGTACGAGTTATACGAGGTAATGAATTAACGTTATTTCAGTTATCGAGGTATACGTCGTATGAAATAAATCAAAAACAATTTTACAAAAGTATTTTTTTAAATATAGTCTTAGTAAAAGAGGTTTTATATCAAGTATGAGACATAATTCATTTAATTTATATTGAGACTGAGTGCTCACTCCACCGTCAAACTTAATTTGTGGTGGATCGTATTTTATTTAAGAATTCAATAAATTTTCGGTATTATATAATAAATAATAATAACCAGGTCTTAGGAAAAGAAAAGAAAAAACAACGTCAAGCCATAGGGCAGCCCGTTGTTTGCCTCTACTTTCAAGCTTCATGTTCTATCCTATGTTATTTTTTTAGGTGATCAGTGGAGTGTATTCGTATTTAGGGTTTGCAATCCGGATATCCGGATATCCGAAATATCCGGATATCCGCTGAATTTCGGATCCGGATCTTACAGGTTCTTGGATCCGGATCTTTCGGATATTACGGATCCTTAAAATACAACCATGAAAACCGAAAATACGGCTACCAAATGAAGTTTTTACCGAGTCCACGCTGAAAACCGAATGGTAGATAACTCAATCTCTGTTTTTATTGGCCACTTCATCATCTCAGACTAGATTATTTTTGTTTTTAATTTATTAGTCACAAAAACTAATGAAACCTACATACTACAAACTAGTAAAAATGCCGCAGTTTCATGGAGAAAGTTGGCGTTGGTTTAAATGCACTAATTCACCGTAGGCAAAGACACAAAGTAATTATTATAAATCCAATGTTACCTACTAAAGACTTACGCCCGTATTCATAAACGTTCAACAAGCCTATTTTAACTATTTTTTCTACTCCTGTCATCTGTCATTTATATAGGATGTAGCTCAAATACAATGACACCACTAATAAGACGTCGAAACACTCTATGCTCTATGGCCCAAAAACGAACTGTTTAGCGTACTTTTTTGGTTCATACATTTTTCATAAAAGCACTGTTTAACTTTTTTTTAAATCGGCCGCTATATTGCAGTGGTGCCAACTTCATAAACAAATATTTCAAAATAAAAGTATTTATTTACGATTTAATATTTGTATATTATAAATTATTTACTACAATAATAATAAATTATCATCTATTGTGTGTTAAATTACATGTTTTATAAATTCTTGGAATTATTTATAAAAATAAACAGTTCGAATTCGGTCCGGATTCGGTTTGGTTTGGATGGCAAGTGCAAACAAATTAAAAACAAAACAAACCATAAGCAAGAGCTGTCACATTTCCGATTTCCCTCCAAAATACAGTTCAAAATGAAAAGATGAAAGATAATAAACTATTAGTCCTAAACTATTAAGATTTTATTCGTGTTTGTGAAGACAAAAGTGTACGTTCCTTTTAACATGGTCGAAGAAATTAATAACTGCACTCCTGAAGAAATTGTGTGAGTAGCAAAAGTACGAATAGAAAACTTGCTGACTGAAAAGTTTAACTATTCTGTAGTCTGTTATTTATTTAAAATTTGTCGTAGAAAAAGTATTGTATGCAACGGTGTATAACTAGTCTAAAAACGCTCGTGGCGTCTTTAATTGCGCAATCCACGCCACTCGCGTTTTAAGACCTTTCTTATACAACAGTTGCATAAAATACTATAAAATGGCGTTAAATTTCGTTTGTCCTTATCTGTCACTTTGACATTTGTGTTCGTAAGAAGTGGACAAAGCACATTATATTTAGTAGCCATTTTAAGTTTTATGAATAAGGGGATTAGTTTAGTTAAATAAACCTATAGAAATAATTAAGAAGTATAGTTGACCCAGGAAGTAAAAAGTAAATGCAGCAACAATACCTACGTTTAATACTTGTAATATTTTTTAAAAATCTTTAATATAATCTTGACCTATAATATGATCATATAATATAATAAGCATGGTATGCTATATTAATGCCCGTTCACCGTTTTTGCCATATCCAGACACAGTCTTGCCTAAAGGAATGCCCCCTGCTAGACAAACACCTTTTCCCTCGTCCGGATCACATTGTCAATTTCTCCTCCTAGGTTTGATACCTAGTTACAACCCTATTGAATTAACTCCGGTACATAGAGCTCATTGAAATATATGTACGAGCACCAGGTACGGAGTTAACTCGACCTGCTATGGTCAATCACGTAACGCATTGTACGCACGTAAGGTAGAAAATGACAGTTCGATAGCTAACGCGCGTTTGGAACGTTACGTTGATTACCCCTGGGGTGTTATTCGCTACGCGTTAATGCGGCTCACCCCGCCGGTCACCCGTTACGAAACTAGACCTCTACCGTCGCTTAATTACTACGCATCGCGGTGTCAAGGTATAATTGTGGGTGAGCGTTGAGGTGAGCTTAAAACAAGTTACAGAATAGGGGTGCTGGTTGTTATTCAAATGACAGCTTTCAGTGACGTAACTCTCACTTTGCCGGTTAGTTTGAAGTTGTAAATAAAAAGTTGAATAAAAAAAAGAAGTTTATACTCTTTATGACCTCGGGAATGCGTACCTATTTAAAATATTTTAGGTATACGGTGGTGTAGCCGTTTTTCCTTGATTTAAACTTACAATTCCTACTTTATACCAAAAAAAACCTTGTGGATCCGTATTATCCGAAAGATCCGGATATCCGGATCTGTTGAATTGAAATATCCGAAATATCCGGATCCAAAATATTGGCGGATCTTGCAAACCCTATTCGTATTGTATAGACAAGAAAACGCTTTAAAAAAAAAATAAAAAAAAAAAAAAAAAATCACACTGACCCGCGCAGAATAATTTTTAAATATTTATAGTAGGTCGAGGAGGAATCAGGGAAATCAATAGATTAACAGATAAATTAACATTAGTTGTGGTAATGCTTCGTGCATTCGTTTAATAACTTAAGCAATTTTGCCCGCGGGGGAGGATTCCATTCCATGGAAAAAGGAAACAAGTATAAAGATGATAATAAAATCTGGCCAGATATTCGTTTCAATCTAGCAAGGCAAAGCAAATCCCATTGCGGTAACCTAAAAGTATGTACATACATGAATCAGCAATGCACAATGTATAGAAGTATTTTCATACACTAACAAATCTATAATATGGTTTTACGATATATATAGGACATATTATGATTGATTGTTTATAACGACATGGAACGCCAAGACACGATGAAGCTTGGTTGGTCAAAATCTCAAGAATAGAGGACCTCGCAGTTGGCTACTCGGGCCCCACGAAGAGCTTGGAACTGATTTAGAAAAGTGCGTCAAGATGAACTTATCAGATGTTACAGCTATCAGAAACTATGTGGATTACTGGGCCCAATCAAGGTGATCGATAGGATTCAGAGCTTGTCAATATTTGCAATGGGAAAAGAACGGTAATTTCAAAGATCTGAGGAAGAGTTAAATAAAACTGTGAAAGATGATAATCTCTATTGGATATATGATCGCCAGTTTTCTGGGGGGCCGGGAGTGTCGTGAATGGTCATGATTCACGATAGTATTTACATTGGTGTTTATAATTATGTCTCAAACAGCCGATTTATCTTATGTAGCAACACCTACAAGGAATCATTTTTATAACAAGGTTGACGGGTAGGCGGGCTGTCAGAGTTCCGAACGGCTTTATTGGGAACGAACAGTTAAGTGCGGTTTGTAGTGGTTGATTTGGAGGAAAACCAGGGTGAGCTCTTTCCATAATCACTTTCGATGCGTCCTATGATATTGTAACGATTGGGTATCATTTACACGTGTGTTCATGTGCTTTCACAGATCGGACGATGATTGTTTATGATGCGATGTATTTATGTGCGTCCACAGGTCTCATTCTCTTTGGGAGGCGTATTGGTATATCATGTAGATGAATAAGGTTTTCCTACAGGTCGCGCATGTACGTGACCTGTAGGACACACATCACAGTTCTTAGTTGTGGAGTTCTTTAGTGTTAGAGGATTAGTTACAAGTGTAACAACAGGGTAGTTCGGTAGTCTCGGCTTCAGGCCATATCATCATCAGTCAAGGGTGCACCCGGGTAACTGGAACAATAGCGTGTGAATTGGGACAGTATCAATGGTGGTAAGGGATGTCTAGAAGGGGAGGTTGGAGGACATTCTTGGGGACGAAAGTCCCCACACGTCATAGGGAGCTGGCACGCACGAGGCGGCAGCCCCTATGTCAGATATATAAAGGATTCCGCAAGTTGTAAGGGTATGTTTATAGTTGCATATATGCTAATACGGGTCTTAGCTTAAGTGCTATAGGTTCTCATTCGCGGCCATGAGAGTGAACAGAAGTGGCTTCGCGACAGCTTTGACACCTAATCCCAACATTTGGCACAGGCACTAGTTTTACGAAAGCAACTGCCATCTGACCTTCCAACCCAGAGGGAAAACTAGACCTTATTGGGATTAGACCGGTTTCCTTACGATGTTTTCCTTCACCGAAAAGCTAACGGTAAATATTCCGTACGTAAGTTCCGAAAAACTCATTGGTACGAGCCGGGATTCGAACCCACGACCGCCGCTTGACAGCCGCATACCTGAACCTCTAGGGTACCGTAGCTTCTAAATATTGAACTGTTAATATTGGAAAAAAAACCTTCAAATACCGGCAAGGGCAAATATTTGTGTGATGAGACTCAGGGATTGTAACCGGTTTTTTTTCAAAAACCTCGAAATAACCACATATCTCGAACTATTTTATACTTCATATGTAGGACTCAGTTGTGTTTTGAGGTAACGAGTGCGTATTATTAGATTGCCCAATTAGAAAATGAAATAATTAACAAAGAACGAAAAAAACTGGTTACAGTTCCCATACAAAAAATAACCGGTTACAATCCCTGATGAGAATGAATATTTGTTTCCGAGTCTTGTATGTTTCCTATGTATTTAAGTCTATTATGAGGGCGTTCATGTGCACACTAGCGCCACCGGTAAATAATAGCAAAGAAATATATTGTTCTAAAAAACAAGCGATATTGCATGTTGTATGTGTATGTTCCCTTGCCTTGGGCACTTTGCCAGCTTACTATTCGGCTAGTTCGATTTGTGTAAGATTGTCTACACTCTTATCATGAATTTAAGCAAAATAACGCCTGATTCCATGAATATAGCTTGTGTTATGGGTTGGTATGTATTCACAAGGTACTTAAATACGAAATACAGTGTATAGCGGCCTCCTTTTTTAAATATCTATTGTTAAATTTAAATAATCACAATTCTGCTAATTTCTACTATTGTATTTATTTATTCTTTAATATAAATTGCTCTAGAATTTAGAAACTTACCATGGAATACGGTGTTTGACAAAAGTAAAATCAGCTTCTTTAAATGAAAAAACTTTTTTTCAAAAATGCTCCATTGGTTAGTTTGGAATTTGTAGGGATATTTGGTTGTGACGTCACAATCAAACAACGTCGTTATTGTTAGTTTTTATGAAATTAAAAAATCTCAAGATATCAATAGTACATTATTGCCGTGGCCGGGAAGGAGGCAATTGCAGGCTGAGTATTTTGTTTAAACGGACGAGCTTGCGAGTCCGTTTAATTATAATACGAAGCCTGCAATTGCCATTCCGGCTGAGGCTAATATAGTGCTTTTCTCAAAAATGGGGGAATAAAAAAGACTAAATTTAAATCAAGCGTTATTATTATATACAAATTGAGGATACTGCAAATTACATAAAATTAAACGTCATATTTTTTTTTAAACAGAATCGCAAGTGTATTTTTCCACCGAAAAACGCAATCTTTTTATGACACATACAAAAATGTCGCGTTTGCAACAGAAAAATACGACTTGATTTGGCTGAATACGACCTGTGCCGTCTTTTATATGCCAGTTTCTACTTTTTAAAAAGTTTGGTACTCGACAAATAAAGGAATTCATATGTAACATTCCAGGCGGCCTGCAATGTTTTTTATTTTTTAATTTTGATCTGGCCTTCAACTATACACTTTACCTTCCAATATGTAGCGAGTTATGTTCACTTTGCGGGCCATTTTTGAGAAAAGATAAATGAAAGCTTGATACTTTCCGAGTATTTTCGTTATGTATATCTGAGGCTCTAGTATACGTTTTATCGATACAATACGTTTTCGAACGCGTTTGCGTTTAGTTTCAATTTGTATGGCGACACGTAGTTCCTAATAGTTACCACCAGAGGCGCTGTTCGCGTTGCCATACTAATTGAAACTAAACGCAAACGCGTTCGAAAACGTATTGTAACGATAAAACTTATATTAGAGCCTCTGTTGCTAATGAACAAAACAAACTATTTATTTTCACTATTGTCAAATACCCAATTCCCTCCAACTTTTTTTTTGTCGTGATTGATGTTTGTATTTGTATGCCAGGCGGCTACCGAAGCAGTGTCAACCGGCAGCCGAAGCGGTGGCGGTGGCGTTGGCGGTGGCAGCCAGGACTCGCTGCTGCGGCTGCTGCAGGCCGGCGCCGGCTCCAGTCGGGACGATGCGACCGCCGGCTCAGGTAAGCGGTGGCGGTGGCGTTGGCGGTGGCGGTGGCAGCCAGGACTCGCTGCTGCGGCTGCTGCAGGCCGGCGCCGGCTCCAGTCGGGACGATGCGACCGCCGGCTCAGGTAAGCGGTGGCGGTGGCGTTGGCGGTGGCGGTGGCAGCCAGGACTCGCTGCTGCGGCTGCTGCAGGCCGGCGCCGGCTCCAGTCGGGACGATGCGACCGCCGGCTCAGGTAAGCGGTGGCGGTGGCGTTGGCGGTGGCGGTGGCAGCCAGGACTCGCTGCTGCGGCTGCTGCAGGCCGGCGCCGGCTCCAGTCGGGACGATGCGACCGCCGGCTCAGGTAAGCGGTGGCGGTGGCGTTGGCGGTGGCGGTGGCAGCCAGGACTCGCTGCTGCGGCGTTGGCGGTGGCGGTGGCAGCCAGGACTCGCTGCTGCGGCTGCTGCAGGCCGGCGCCGGCTCCAGTCGGGACGATGCGACCGCCGGCTCAGGTAAGCGGTGGCGGTGGCAGCCAGGACTCGCTGCTGCGGCTGCTGCAGGCCGGCGCCGGCTCCAGTCGGGACGATGCGACCGCCGGCTCAGGTAAGCGGTGGCGGTGGCGTTGGCGGTGGCGGTGGCAGCCAGGACTCGCTGCTGCGGCGTTGGCGGTGGCGGTGGCAGCCAGGACTCGCTGCTGCGGCTGCTGCAGGCCGGCGCCGGCTCCAGTCGGGACGATGCGACCGCCGGCTCAGGTAAGCGGTGGCGGTGGCGGTGGCAGCCAGGACTCGCTGCTGCGGCTGCTGCAGGCCGGCGCCGGCTCTAGTCGGGACGATGCGACCGCCGGCTCAGGTAAGCGGTGGCGGTGGCGTTGGCGGTGGCGGTGGCAGCCAGGACTCGCTGCTGCGGCTGCTGCAGGCCGGCGCCGGCTCCAGTCGGGACGATGCGACCGCCGGCTCAGGTAAGCGGTGGCGGTGGCGGTGGCAGCCAGGACTCGCTGCTGCGGCTGCTGCAGGCCGGCGCCGGCTCCAGTCGGGACGATGCGACCGCCGGCTCAGGTAAGCGGTGGCGGTGGCGGTGGCGGTGGCAGCCAGGACTCGCTGCTGCGGCTGCTGCAGGCCGGCGCCGGCTCCAGTCGGGACGATGCGACCGCCGGCTCAGGTAAGCGGTGGCGGTGGCGGTGGCGGTGGCAGCCAGGACTCGCTGCTGCGGCTGCTGCAGGCCGGCGCCGGCTCCAGTCGGGACGATGCGACCGCCGGCTCAGGTAAGCGGTGGCGGTGGCGGTGGCAGCCAGGACTCGCTGCTGCGGCTGCTGCAGGCCGGCGCCGGCTCCAGTCGGGACGATGCGACCGCCGGCTCAGGTAAGCGGTGGCGGTGGCGGTGGCGGTGGCAGCCAGGACTCGCTGCTGCGGCTGCTGCAGGCCGGCGCCGGCTCCAGTCGGGACGATGCGACCGCCGGCTCAGGTAAGCGGTGGCGGTGGCGGTGGCGGTGGCAGCCAGGACTCGCTGCTGCGGCTGCTGCAGGCCGGCGCCGGCTCCAGTCGGGACGATGCGACCGCCGGCTCAGGTAAGCGGTGGCGGTGGCGGTGGCAGCCAGGACTCGCTGCTGCGGCTGCTGCAGGCCGGCGCCGGCTCCAGTCGGGACGATGCGACCGCCGGCTCAGGTAAGCGGTGGCGGTGGCGGTGGCGGTGGCGGTGGCAGCCAGGACTCGCTGCTGCGGCTGCTGCAGGCCGGCGCCGGCTCCAGTCGGGACGATGCGACCGCCGGCTCAGGTAAGCGGTGGCGGTGGCGGTGGCGGTGGCAGCCAGGACTCGCTGCTGCGGCTGCTGCAGGCCGGCGCCGGCTCCAGTCGGGACGATGCGACCGCCGGCTCAGGTAAGCGGTGGCGGTGGCGGTGGCAGCCAGGACTCGCTGCTGCGGCTGCTGCAGGCCGGCGCCGGCTCCAGTCGGGACGATGCGACCGCCGGCTCAGGTAAGCGGTGGCGGTGGCGGTGGCGGTGGCAGCCAGGACTCGCTGCTGCGGCTGCTGCAGGCCGGCGCCGGCTCCAGTCGGGACGATGCGACCGCCGGCTCAGGTAAGCGGTGGCGGTGGCGGTGGCGGTGGCAGCCAGGACTCGCTGCTGCGGCTGCTGCAGGCCGGCGCCGGCTCCAGTCGGGACGATGCGACCGCCGGCTCAGGTAAGCGGTGGCGGTGGCGGTGGCAGCCAGGACTCGCTGCTGCGGCTGCTGCAGGCCGGCGCCGGCTCCAGTCGGGACGATGCGACCGCCGGCTCAGGTAAGCGGTGGCGGTGGCGGTGGCGGTGGCGGTGGCAGCCAGGACTCGCTGCTGCGGCTGCTGCAGGCCGGCGCCGGCTCCAGTCGGGACGATGCGACCGCCGGCTCAGGTAAGCGGTGGCGGTGGCGGTGGCGGTGGCGGTGGCAGCCAGGACTCGCTGCTGCGGCTGCTGCAGGCCGGCGCCGGCTCCAGTCGGGACGATGCGACCGCCGGCTCAGGTAAGCGGTGGCGGTGGCGGTGGCGGTGGCGGTGGCAGCCAGGACTCGCTGCTGCGGCTGCTGCAGGCCGGCGCCGGCTCCAGTCGGGACGATGCGACCGCCGGCTCAGGTAAGGCCTCTCACTTAAAAATAACTTTCTGTCAAAAATTTAATTTTTGGTACAAGCTTTTACTGCATACCATCATCAAGTACTCATTGAGACGATTCGAACGAGCCCAAACTCGATGGGGTTGTGTCGTTTTATTGCGGAGTTCCTATGGCCATCTTCCAGCTCCAGCATCAGATCAGCTCCTCATCATAATATTGTATTGTCATGCAATATACATATGCTTGCAAAATTTCAGCTCAATTGGATAACGGGAAGTGACTGAAAAATGGATTGCAAATTTTGACGGACAACTTACATACTTACATATTTACATACATACGAACAGTGCAAGTTAATATAAAGCTTGAAAAAAAACTTGTCATTAGCTGTCAAATTTACTATGGTCCGCCACCGCAGCGCGCCAGTTTGAAACAGGCTTAACAAACATACCTATCAACTGTTGTTATAAAGATGTGATTATCTCAGAAATAGACAACACATAATTCTTAGGCTTAGTATTGGATCATAGTCTGTCATGGAAAAATCAAATTGAAACGGTATGCAAGAAACTAAATAGCTTTTCGTATGCCTTGTATATGCTACGAAAGATAGTTAGCGAATCAGCGGTATTGACTGCATACCATGCGTACGTCTCTTCAACACTAAGATATGGGGTAATATTCTGGGGTAACTCTACTGATCGGGATTTAGTCTTTAGGGCGCAGAAAAAGTGCATAAGAGCAGTACGTGGCCTGCGGCCCAGGATTTCATGTAAAACTTATTTCGTAGACCTAAACATTCTCACCTTACCTAGTTTATATATATTTGAAGTAGCTTTGTTTGTGAAATTAAATCCTAATGAGTTTCAGTATCTTTCAGGCAGAAGATTACAAAACAATTTGTTTCCGGCCCCGGGCCCCGTCTAAAACAGGACTTATGTCTAAAAATATTATAGGAATGGCCCCGAAATTTTTTAATCATCTACCTGTTTATATCAAGCTAAAAGAAACTGTTTTAGATTTTAAGCGGGCTTTAAGTGTATTTCTAGTTAAAAAAGCTTATTACTCAATCAATGAATACTTAAATGATAGGTTTAATCTGCTACAATGAACATGTTTAGTCATAACTTCATAAGATCTTTGTAAGCCTTGGGGCAGAACATAGCTGGACTAATTTATATGTACCTACCATCTAGCATAATTACATTATGTGCATACCTATTGTTCACAAATAAATGATTTGAAGTTGTTTTTAGGGTTCCGTAGCCAAATGGCAAAAAACGGAACCCTTATAGATTCGTCATGTCCGTCTGTCTGTCCGTCCGTATGTCACAGCCACTTTTTTCCGAAACTATAAGAGCTATACTGTTGAAACTTGGTAAGTAGATGTATTCTGTGAACCGCATTAAGATTTTCACACAAAAATCGAAAAAAAAACATAAAGTTTTAGGGGTTCCCATACTCAGAACTGAAAATCAAAAAAAAATATTTCATCAAACCCATACGTTGTTAGAAACCTCAATATCATTTTTGAAGACCTATCCATAGATACCCCATCTATGGATAGGTCTTCAAAAATGATATTGAGGTTTCTAACATCATTTTTTATAAACTGAATAGTTTGCGCGAGAGACACTTCCAAAGTGGTAAAATGTGTGTCCCGTCCCCCCCCCTGTAACTTCTAAAATAAGAGAATGATAAAACTAAAAAAAATATATGATGTACATTACCATGTAAACTTCCACCGAAAATTGGTTTAAACGAGATCTAATAAGTAGTTTTTTTTTTAATACGTCATAAATCGTAAACCGCAATTTATTTCACGGAACCCTTCATGTGCGAGTCCGACTCGCACTTGGCCGCTTTTTGAGAAACTGTGCCATCTCTGTGCATTTGTTTGGAATGTTCACCGCGGTCGCCGCCGCTAGTCGCGCGAAGTCGTGGCCGGGCCGTTACTGTACGCGGCACAAAAGTCAAACAAAATCTCGACCCGTTACGCACTGAGAAACGGGTCGAGATTTTGTTTGAGTGTGCGTGCGGCGACGTATAGATAGTACAGCGCACACATACAAGCCGCGCGCGGTGCGTTTGTAGGAAGATAACATACTTTGCCGTCTTTATACTATGCAAAAGTTTGCGTGTCTGAAGTTAGCCTCGAGTCGCCTCCCGCATACCCGTCCGACCCCTCTGACACCTTTGCGGCGCTACTAGTAGCTAACATCAGAATCGTTAACTGATTTTAATCGTATTGTACATTCATGGCGACCAGATAACATCTAAAACTATGCGGTTTGTACAGTCAACAATATACAATATTGAACCTCATTGCTCGCACAGTAAGTCTATGGAATTTTCAAAGTGTGTTGGTGTAATGACCCTTAACAAAAAAAATTGTTCATCAGGTAGCGGTCGTTCTGTGATCACGCCGGAAATGTTCAGTGAAGCAATCACGGAGGTGTTCAACAGGACTGGATCTAACAGGGCTTCTGGTACGCCTATGGAACAAAGCACTGCAGGTATACTTTCTAGTACCGGTATTAATCATTATTTTTAATTTGATAAAATATTTTTTTTATTTGGAAACAAAAAGAGAATACAATTGTATTAACTTATTCTAAAGATTCGCCAAACTGCGAAGAAGTTTGTTGGCGATACGAAGAATGCATGTGGTTGATACAATTTGGTCACACTACACGACGCTGTGTCATGTGACATGTCATTCGCCATTCATCATTGTGTCAAATCAGATAGGGTGACCATAATTCTAGTATAAAGCTATACATTTTCCACAAATTATCTGTTGCATTGAAATGGGGATCAATTGGGCACTTTCCTGGGAAAAAAAGACAATTCTATTTAGTCCGTCAGATAGATTATCAAAAAATATTGGACAGGTGTTTTTTATTTTGTCAATCAAACAAAAAATTATGAAGATAGGTATATCCCGTTAAAGTTTCGCGTGACGTCACATTATGCTAAAAAGTGTACCATAATGTGACGTCACGCGGAACTTTAACGAACTATATCGTCATAATTTTTGTTTAATTGAATGAAAAAATACGTGTCCAATATTTTTGGTAATCTAACCGACGGACTAAATATTTTTTTTTTAGGAAAGTAGCCAATTAAATTATACACGGTGTGAATGGGAATTTCCGTTAACTTCGGCATATTGCAGAGTTCACAGAAACAAATTAGCGATTTATTTTTGTAGGAGCGACTTGGGTTTTTTCAGTAAAAATCAACGCATTTGCTTTCGGAGAGCAGTTCATGTGGTAAATTGGAAAGAAAATGTGGTAATATACTCACAAAATATTTTAATGTAGCATGTGTATTGTCTTATGAAATAAAAAAAATTGTACCTCCGAGTCAGTTCGCGCCTAATATCGAACAAACTCACTTTGTAAATCTTCTTGTAGTGTATATAATAGGAACCTTACAAAATTTAAAAAGCTGTTGACGTCACAGTTAAGAGCCATTTACACTTGTTAAATCTACAAAACTGTTTTTTTTATGAGCCTATTGTGTGTCACTGCTGGGCAAAGGCCTCTCCCCGTGATCTCCATGCGTCCCTACTAGATGCATCTTCCGCCCAATTGCTGAGGAATACATCCTGGTCGTCCCGCCATCTCCGTCTAGGTCGGCCTCGTCTGCGTCACCCGTCATGTGGCACCCACTTGTTAGCTATGCTAGCCCACCTATCTGGATGCATGCGACAGACGTGGCCGGCCCAGTCCCACTTGAGCCTGCCAGTTTTTACACCCACATCAGCTATGCGTGTTTTGGAGCGCAGTGTAGTTTTCGGACCCGATCCGTCCTTTTGTCACCTAGAATACTGCGCTCCATAGCGCGTTGGCAAGCCTTCAATTTGGACTTCTGGCTCTCAGTGAGTGACCATGTTTGGGCACCGTAGGTTAGGACTGGTAAAATACACATGTCGACGAGTTTCCGCTTTAGTGTCAGAGGAAGGTTGCCCTTCATTAGCTCCTCCATGGACCAGTAGCTCTTCCAGGCGTTTTCGACCCGGCGTTCGACTTCCTTGTCTTGCCTGTTGCTGAAAGAGACTAGCTGGCCCAAGTACATGTACTCGTCGACATAATGTATGAAATGCCTCGACCCTACGTCTCGTGCGTTGGTCATTACCTGAGTCTTTGACCAATTCCTTTTTAGTCCAATTTGAAGGCTTGCCAAGCTCAGGTCTTCGAGCATGAGCTGAAGTTCTGTTGCAGAAGAGGCGAAAAGAACAATGTCGTCGGCGAAGCGAAGGTTTGATAACCTCTTACCGATAAAACTGATTAAATTAAAATATTGAATATCTTGATAACAGTAAGAGTTAAGATTCTACTGTCTTGGAGAAATTAACTTTATTTGATCTAAACGTAGTAGAGTAGGAAAAAGTTGCTGATTACGTCTCTGATGTGATCCTGTATTATTTTGTCGCAGCATCTTCATCGGCGAGCCCAGTGGGCGGGGAATTCTCATCGCAGCTGACGCGCATGCACGAGATGGGGCTAAGGGACGACGCACTCAACGTGCGCGCACTTCTCATCTGCTCAGGTACAACCGTAGATAGAGGATGATAGATAAGTGTTCACGAATTAAAAAAAAAAAATATTGCCAAGAAAATATTAAGCTAAACAAAGAAAATATTAAACCTTCGTCTCCCACGCCAACCCCGCGAAATTTAAAAATCCGCTCAACTATAGCCATTTTACAGCCTTGTATGCGTAATAAGGAGTATTACGTGCGTGTACGTGCGTCCTTGGGTACTAGGCTATTGACTCCTTGGACTACGTGAACTTGGATGGGGCCAACTCGTAGAAAACACCAAAAGAAACATATATTATGCTGACGCATTAATGGGTCGGTGGGAGATGACTACTCGAAAATGGGAGAGGAAGGGACTAAACAAAGAATCCCGGAAAGGGATGGAGATAAATTGATGAGACTAAATTGGGTATTTGACAACAGTGAAAATAAATTGTTTTTTCATTAGCAACAGATAAGCATTACGAAACTATTTGGAAAGTATCAAGCTTTCATTGGTTAGGGCGCATAACGTCCCACTCGCAGAATGTCCCTGTGTCCCTTTCGCGAAATGTCCCTTTCCTAAATGTCCCTTACGCAAAACGACCCTTCTGCAAAAGTTCCCGTTCACAAAACATCCCTTCACATAAATAAAGTCCCGTTTGCAAAACGTCCCTTTCGTAAAATGACCCGTTCGCAACACGTCCCTTTCGCAAAATGACCCGTTCGCAACACGTCCCTTTCGCAAAATTACCCGTTATTGGCCATCTCTTATCCCATGAGAAGACTCCTAGTCTCTACTTAAACAAGCTTTTTCCTGACGGGACATTTTGCGAATGGGGCGTTATGCTGTAAGGACTTTCAGCGAAAGGGGTTTTCTCAGAAGGGACGTTTTACGAAAGGGGTGGGACCTTTTGAGAAAGGGACGTTTTGCGAATGAGGTATTTTACATAAGGAACCATTTGCAGAAAAGACGTCTTGCGAATGGGACGTAATTTTGGTGGAGGGACGTTATGCGCCCAAACCCTTTCATTTATGTTTGCTATTTCAAGATTTTTAAATTCATAAAAACTAACAATAAGGACGGTGTTTGGTTGTGACGTCACAACACAGTAATCCCTACAAATTCCACACTAACGGAGCGTTTTTGACGTTTCATAAAAAGAAGCTGATTTGACTTATGTCAACCACCGTATTGAGATGTAATAAGAAGACTAAAGGTGGGTTCCACCAAACCGTCGCGTCGGTAAACGTACGTGGTGTTCGTTAAAATCTGAATGTATGGAAAGTTAGCCAAGTTTGTATGGGATGATAGCTGCTGGCGCCATATTTAACGTTCATCGGTCTGTAATCGTAACTTGATGGGTTTGGGCGCATAACGTCCCTCCACCAAAATTACGTCCCATTCGCAAAACGTCATCTCTGCAAATGGTCCCTTATGTAAAATATCCCATCGCAAAATGTCGTTTTGCGATAGGGACATTTAGGAAAGGGACATTCTGCTAGTGGCAACCATTCCTATTTGTGTTATTGTCTATGCTTAAATCTTTGTCACTCATGATGATGCTGTCGGTCAGGCGCATCTACTAAGCTTTTACGCGCAGTCGGGCTTACATATGTATTTACACCTCTTACACCCGTTCGACGTCATTTTATTACGTTTTTCTACTCGTCGACTTTAATCTTTGAATTAAGATTTCGTACACGAAACTAAGATCACATACTTTTTAATCCTGGAGCTCTACCAGCTGGTGACGGAGCTCGTATGGTTTCATAAGATAACCGCCAGCAGTCATCTTATGAATCCAGGAGCTGTATAAGATAACTGTGAAGACATCAACGCGCAAAATTACTAAGCTGCTGCGCTTCATTTCAGCAGGGCGATTTTCAATAGATACCAAGTTTGTTTAATAAATTATTTTTTCCGTTGACTCGTAGAAAAAGTATTGTATACAATAGTTATATAATTAACTTTTTAAGTCTCGTACCTTAATTAGGCCTCACAGCAAGCTTCGTGGCCTAAACGTGGTACTCGACTTAAAAAGCATACATTATATAACGATTGCATAAACTACTATTTATATACGTAATCGTGTTATTCTAAGGATAGAGAATAAAACTACGATCGAAATATATTTTGAGTGTTTCTTTTAGCGCTTATCAGTTCGTGTAGATAAAAAACATAACCCTCCTCTCCTTCGGCAGTCGGGTAAAAATGCGTAAACTTTTCTGCGATTCGCAATCCCACTACGTAACTGATAGTCCGTAAGCCCGCTCCCAATATACCTACGTCTCATGACAACACGATAAAATACATGGCACACGGTCTATAAAGTTGTCCTGAGCAAGAATCAGAAGATTATCGCACCTTAAATTCACACTCACTATTATTTCTTTTTTTTAAGTTTGTTTTAGTTTATTTGAACTAGAGGATAGTTTTTTTTAAAGTAATTGTTGTTACTTTTGTTAATTACCAAACCAAATTGTATTGAAGAGCGGGATCTCCTTTCACAGGTATACGAGTATATATGTCACCGTTAGATTGTGAACACCGTCAGTTTATAATCTTACCGGTTATATTGTAAACTGACGGAATATTGTGAACTGCCAAAATAATTCATAATTTTACGCATTCATTTTCGTTAGTTTATAAACTAACAATGTCATATCGTCAAATTGTGAACTGAATCAAATTTTCCTGATTCGGAAAGCAACCTGTGCGCTGTTTGGTTGAGCGCATTATTCCACTTGCATCAGTTTCCACTTACGTCAGAACATGATTGTTTTTTTTTGTTATTCAGACAATATCTTCCATTTATCTAGGCATCCAGCAGTGTCGACGGAGCCTCGCTGCGCGGGGCTCCTATTTCTGGGCGCTTTGCCCTTCGGGCAACTGAAGATACCTAACTAACCTAACCTACCTAGTCTTTGTGTACGTTCCGTAGCAAGCCGATTTGATCTCAGTTCACAATTTGACGATTCGACATTGAAAGTTTATAAACTAACGAAAAATATTGCGTTAAATTGTGAACGGTTTTGGCAGTTCACAATATTTCGTCAGTTTACAATATAACGGGTAAGATTATAAACTGACGGTTTTCACAATCTAACGGTGACATATATATACTTACTAGGAGATCGCAAATTTTGTGTATGTTCCCTTGAAGTTTAACGAAAATAATAAAATTTTCACTTCTTAATTTTTTCAAAATTGGCCGAAAGTTTAAAAATCCTTCACTTCCGGTCAACATTTTAAGGGTAGGTATATTTACGTCATGTGACAACAGTACGAGACATGAGGCACCATAAATTTTGACCGGAAGTGAAGGCAGGATTTTTCAAAGTTTCGCCCAATTTTAGGTGCGATATTCTGGTTCTTGCTCAGCACAACTTTCTCGACCGTGTGCCATGCCATGCATTTTATCGTGTTGTCATGAGACGTAGGTACATTGGGAGCGGGCTTACGAACTATGATGACGTGTTGACCTTATCATTCATTCGATAATGTTGCGGATGTGTACAGCAAGTAACGAGTATTTTGTTTCAGGCGATGTCAACGCAGCAATCAACTTGGTGTTCAGTGGCGCTATTGCTGACGAGTAGATACCAAGTTTGAACCTAGGTGATCTGAATAAACTTATTGAATTGAAGTCCAATTTACATTTGACGAATTATCTCTCATCGGTAAGGTACATTTGATTTCAATTCAGTAATTAGTCTATGATCCACTGTTTATTGGTTAACCCTTAGGAATTTAATGACCTAATAAAAAAGTAATAAAACAATATGGACTTTTAATCGAATTTAATTAATACCTGTAGATTTTGAAGATTGCTTAAACTTAAATATCACCGGATGTAGGAATCCATAAGGGCAAGTGTAAATAATACCTATGAAATAAACTAATACTATTTATCAAGGTGTGTGTACATTATACCCCTTTGACACAAAATATACCGTCGTAAGTAGTCATGTCAGGAAAATAAAATACTAAGTGAGCTATAAAGTGCTCGCTGCTAAACAAAGTCAAAACATAGGTGTCATTACGTAAAATTAACTTATTGCAACATTCATAGAAATAGTACAAAAAGTAGAATTGATGTCGAAGAAAAGCTGCTGGCGATTAGCACCGGCCAAGCTTGAAATGCTGAAAAAATATTCAATAATGTATAGAGAGCACCTTTAAGCTCTCTAATGCTTGTAGCAAATGCAATACTTTAAGAATTCTGGTAACAACAGCATAGTAGCGCAAATAGTGTAGAATGAAGTAAAGAATACTAACCAGCCAATCCAATCTGGAGCCATCGAAAAAAAACAAACTAAGGCTAAATAGTATTGGTGTTATTATGAAAGTGCCAATACTATTTGCCAGTAATTCATCATGTAATTGGCTCCTCTACCGTCTACTAGCAACATCACAACAATCTACATGAAACCATTCTAATCTGCTTTAATGTAATTCTAATACTAGCAGCATCCATAACAACTCTTAGTAATTACTAGCGCTTCAACTTGAAATTCATGCTTCGCTTGGTCTGCTTTCTGTGAGTACTATTGTCTCCCTTCAGGCGGCACTGCTCTCGTTTCTGTATACGCCTGTAATACCAAGCCGCGCTGTTAGATGGCCGCTCACCAAACATCTCATGTTCAAGTTTCTTTCTAGCCTCTGTACGCATCAAAGCACGTTTTTCATACCAAGCCTCGTCATGCTTAAGTTTCTGCTTCGACGGCTTCTCTTTCCGCTCTTCCGAAGTTTGAGTGAACTTTACGTTTTCTTTACTATCTGCAAATTGGCCAATGTAATTGCTCCGATCAAAATCGCGACTAGGCACGTTCTTGTCCTGGCTTTCAATAAAGCCGCTCTCCTGAGAAGAAGTTACTGAAAATTCATCGTCGTTTAAGTAGTCGTTTTTAATTTCCCACTGCTCGTATTTATTTTTTCTTTTCTGCTTCTTGTTTAAGTTACGACGATCGTGTTTCTTCCTATCCTGTTTGTGTCTTGGGGCCATGTACCTGTCATCTTTTTTAAACTCTTCTTCGGATTCTGAAACGGATTTTTCTATGGTCGAGTCGAATGACCTTTTTGATCTTTTCTTACGGTAATCTGTCCTTGTTTCATTACCGTCAAGGTTATCTCCTTCGGTACTTTGTTCTGTTTTGTTATCTCTATCGGATCTCAATGAGTCTGCATAAGTGATTTTCTTCACTGGTGTTGATATCACGTCATCATCAACTTTTTTCTCAGATTGTATATGATTTGGGACGATATTAAGATGAATCCCTTCTTCGGTTTGCTCTTGTTTTTGTTGATTATTAAATTTCTCCCCTTTCAGTGCGCTTTTGAAGCTCTTCTTATCTTTTACTGCTTGTTGTTTCTCATTTTTTAATCTCCTTGCGATAGCTTCGTCCAACCAACTCCTGTTTTGCATGTAAACATTTCTGAGCTTGTCTACATCACGTAGATAATCTTTTTCGTATGCTGTCTGAGATGTATGATTTTCCAGTAACTTCTTCTCATTGTTATTTTCATCGTCCAGGCATTTCGTCAGTCTGTCTACATTCTCGCTATTTAGAGGTGCTTCGAACATTTTCTTACATCGCGGCTGCTTTATGCCTAATTTATCTGTTGTTTTTTGTTGTAGCTTGATGTTGGTTAACAGTGTTAGTTCTTTCACCTTGTTTCGTAAGAAAGCGTTTTCTTCTTGGAGTTTGTAGAGGTTGGACAATATTTTGTTGACTGAAGGTGTGGTGTGCATGCAGCAGTCGTCTCTGACTCCCCACATGTGTCCGATGGCGACTCCAGCAGCAGTGATGACGCTGCCGAGCACTAATATGTTGAGGACGGTACTCAGCCTCTTGTTCCTTCGATGAACATAGGTCTTGAGTTTCGCTTTGTTCTCTCCGAGGAAGTCATTTCTCCTTACAGATTCGTCGTGTTGTATAATATTATCGGTGTATGGGTTGACCGAAATGAACTGAGGTATGTGGTCTGTTGGACGGTCCTCTTTTGGCGTAGTCGTTTCTTCGTTAATTTCACATGGTATCGATTCTGGTTCGCTGTCAGTGATCACGGAAATGCCATCTGTGTCCTCATCTTTGTCGTTGTCCGCCGTATCACTGAAGCAATAAAACAAGAAAGATAAGCTCTGAATGTAACGCGGTAACCGTAAACAACCTATACAGTGTGTAAATTTGATACGGGCGAATATTTTGATGACGATTAGTGTCGGTCTTAACAATACATTTACATACATTTCGTTAAGTAACTGCTTCATTTTATTCATACAAATTAATTGAGCTCGCCATGTATTCACTACACGTCATGTCATTTGTTTACGACACCCATAAAAAATCAAAACGTTTGTTAAGTCTAATCAGTTTGGACGTAACACATAGCTGCTCGGTCGTACCTACTTAAAAAAATTATGAACTTGTTTATTAATTAAGCTTTTTAAATAAATACATATCTTATAAATTGTACGGTCGAAAATTATGGCTGTTAAAATATACGCCCGTATGAAATTTACAGGCGTATAAATGTTAATCGCTATTGTTTTTCGGTCCATATTATAATAGTGATTATGACCTACGTATTTAAGGTTACGTGAGCTCCGAAAACGGATTTTTAAAAAATCTTAGCTTTTGTTTGGATTATAAAACGGCTGCTTTAAATTTAATTAGCAATCTTGAGGCCTTTTTCGAGGGAAATCAGCTGTTCGAATCCTGAGTTTTTGACTTTCGCTCGATAGAAAAAAATCACGAACATAGGTCTAAAATACACTTAAAAAAATCATAACAAATTATGCACAACAGCTAAACATATTACAATTAGTTTTAAAAATCGGCAATGTCATGTTTGAGAGAAATCAGCTATTATTTTTTAATTTATTAAAGCGCACAAGGAAATAAAATTAAAAAACATGATATCCGCGCTTCCAAATACGCACTTCCATCTCGCTCACGCTTATGCTCAGTGAGAGGGAGAGAAGACCACGAACTTACGTCCCCTTAATAGTATTTAGATGAGAAATACAATAACGAAAAAAATGATTACGTGTACAATCAATAAGTACAGCTAATTTTAAAGTTTCTGGTAGCATTTAATGTGCCAAGAAATAGGTTGTCAGGGTTCCGTACTCAAAGAGTAGGTAAAACGGGACCCTATTACTAAGACTTCGCTGTCCGTCCGTCCGTCCGTCCGTCTGTCTGTCACCAGGCTGTATCTCAAGAACCGTGATAGTTAGAGAGTTGAAATTTTCACAGATTATGTATTTCTGTTGCCGCTATAACAACAAATACTAAAAACAAAATATTTTTTTTTTAAGGGAGCTCCTTACAACAAACGTGATTTTTTTGCCGTTTTTATAGATAATCAAAAAATCAAAAATATTTATTGGTATCATACTAAAGTAGGTAAAAGTACATTAGTAGCTGGCGTCTCCCGGTAAGTATGGCAATACTTGTGTTGGGAGGCACCGCTCTTCGTCCACATGGACCATGGTTATAATATAGTTTAGTAGATACGATTTTAATAACATTGATTCGTTTACATTTACTACAAGCTAAAACAATTTATTTTTAATTTAGGTTAGTGTGTGTTGTGCGTGTATGTGTTTGTTTATGTGTGTGTGTGTGTGTGTGTGTGAGTGTGTGTGTGTGTTTGTGAGTGAGTGTTTGCGAGTTTGTTTATTATTTTAAGCGTTAAACACACGTTTTCATGCTTAAACTAATAAAGATTCAGTTTCTTTACAGTTTCGTAATTGCATCGGGTAAATATTGATAGTTTTATTTAATTTATTGTATAAATGTGACGATATTGTATTGTATTGCCTCTTGGCAAACGCTGATTTTGCAGCACAAATAGGAGCAACTTTATGATTTATACGTTTTGGTTTAACAGGTATATAGTTCAGAGTCTTGTGTACTTTTAATATAGTTAATAAAATGTATAATTTTCGCATACTAAGAATGTTATTTTCTCTATAAAGCTCATGTGTTGAGTGTCTGAAGGGTAGCTTATACATTACTTTAAGAAGGCATCTTTGCCCTCTTTCAACCTGAAGAAATTTTGTCTTGGTAGCACCACCCCAAACTACAATACAGTAACTGGTTACCGATTGTGCTTAGTGATTTGTAAAGTTGGTTGAGTAATGTTTTATCTGCAATGTGTCTAAGAATTTTGAAGATCCAGATTAATTTTCTAACTCGATTGTTAACGTAATCTATGTGTGAGTGCCATGATAACCGCTGGTCTAGAATGACTCCAAGAATGGTAGATACTTTTTTAAGCTGTGTGCAATTACAGCGTCTGAAGTCACTCAGATCACAGCAATGCATTTTTAATTGTATCGTAGACTCCGGTTGGGTGTTATTGTATTTGGTAAAGCACATATAATTCGTTTTGTCAAGATTTAAGGTGAGGAGATTTGACTTAAGCCAGGATGATATCAATATTAAACCTTTTTCAGCGCAGCTATAGACATCCTGCCATGTTTTCGCTATGAAAACTACAGCTGTGTCGTCTGCGTACGAGTAAATATGCCCTTTGTTAATATCCAGGTTGGTCAGATCGTTGATATAGATCAGGAAGAGAGTGGGGCCGAGTACACTACCTTGGGGTACACCGAAAGTGATTTCTTCCTCCTGACTTAAGTGGTCTCCGACCTTCACCCTCTGTGTACGACCACTCAAATAATCCTTGAAAAGCATCAACGACGTATCCCTGATTCCTATTTGTTCAAGTTTTTTAACTAGAATGGAGGGAGAGACAGTGTCAAAAGCTTTTTTTAGATCCAAGAATACCCCAAGATACTTTTCACCTTTATCACTATGTTTAGTAATTAAAGATGTAAGTGCCAAGACGGCATCTTCCGTGGATTTGCCATTTCTAAACCCAAATTGTGAGTCCGAAAGGATATTAAATTTATTAAGATAAGATTTAAGTCGAGTGTTTAGGAGTTTTTCTATGATTTTAGAAATGGCAGGTAGCACTGAGATGGGTCTGTAGTTATTAGCACTGTCTCTCTCACCACCCTTGTATACTGGAATTACTACGGATTTTTTTAATGGACCAGGAAAGACGCCACCACGGAAACAAAGGTTAGCCAGGTGGGTAGATAATGGTACGGAACCCTTCGTGCGCGAGTCCAACTCGCACTTGGCCGGTTTTTATTTAATCTTAGCCAAGTACCCATAGCTAGCATGACTGTACTTTATAGCGCCATCGCCATAAAAGATGCCCTCTGACGCGTGACATATCGAGTCCAACTCGCACTTGGCCGGTTTTTATTTAATCTTAGCCAAGTACCCATAGCTAGCATGACTGTACTTTATAGCGCCATCGCCATAAAAGATGCCCTCTGACGCGTGACATATCGAGTCCAACTCGCACTTGGCCGGTTTTTATTTAATCTTAGCCAAGTACCCATAGCTAGCATGACTGTACTTTATAGCGCCATCGCCATAAAAGATGCCCTCTGACGCGTGACATATCGAGTCCAACTCGCACTTGGCCGGTTTTTATTTAATCTTAGCCAAGTACCCATAGCTAGCATGACTGTACTTTATAGCGCCATCGCCATAAAAGATGCCCTCTGACGCGTGACATATCGAGTCCAACTCGCACTTGGCCGGTTTTTATTTAATCTTAGCCAAGTACCCATAGCTAGCATGACTGTACTTTATAGCGCCATCGCCATAAAAGATGCCCTCTGACGCGTGACATATCGAGTCCAACTCGCACTTGGCCGGTTTTTATTTAATCTTAGCCAAGTACCCATAGCTAGCATGACTGTACTTTATAGCGCCATCGCCATAAAAGATGCCCTCTGACGCGTGACATATATATATATGTCACGCGTCAGAGGGCATCTTTTATATTGCTATGGATCAAAGATCAATGGTTATCATACTTCAAAGAACGAGGTTGTATGTACTTTGTTGCAAATTTATTAGTTTGACGAGTCCTTTTCTTGGTCAATTCATGTACCTTCTTGTTGAACTCACCATCTCACATCACAATTACAGGGAATTTTTTTAAAAAAAAACTAGGTAAAAAAAAACTTAATATCTTATATCAAGGCCCTGTGTAAATAGGTTACCTAAACGTTATGTTACGATTATGCGTAAGAATAACAATGATAAGGCCTTATCAACGTAATGTGAGTCAATGCTAGTGAAAGTAGGAAGGCAGCACAGTACATGTTTATCTAAAATCAACTGATCTTCAATGTGATTTTTAAACATTACCCACGCAAAACAAAAAGCGCATGTTCTTTATAATGAGGAGGCGAGGGTAAGCAATGTCAGCCGTGGTCAGTTTTTTGTCGACCGATTTCAGTGGTTAAACAGAGCGCGGAAGCTTAAGAAGAAACGTTAAGCCGGTTTATTCGTTTGTTGGTGACAGCGGTCGTAAGGCCGAAATGGAAGCCTTCAGGCGACTGGAGAACTTCTAAGCCTAATTGTACCATTGCATTTAGGCTTCCATCGGACCGTCCAAGCTAAAGGGGGAAACGAGACCCCATGGTGCAGTTTCCCCCTTTAGGTTGGACGGTCATATTGCATCATGGCAGTCGCTTGAGTAAACTAGTACATACACCAATGATTAGGTCATGGTAGCAATTGGAGCCAGAGCGCCTTCTCGAATCAGGGTGTGACCGGAACAACAATTGGAGGAGGAGGGGAAAACAATGACAGGGTTACGCTTTTTTTAGCACTTGCTTGTCATACTAACCATCGTTACTGTATATAAACCGTACGAAATAACTTGAGACTCGATCGCGTACTAAGGTAATACGAGCGAGGTCTCAAGTTAACTCGTACGGGATATATACGAGGGTGGATCAAAAAGTACCTGTGTTAGAAATGAAGACGCATATATTTTTAAAAAGTTTTATTTTATTTTTCAACATAATCTCCTTCTATTAGGTCCTTACACTTTTCCCAGCGTTTCGGCCACTTCTTTAACCCCTCCAAAAAGTAGGATTTGTCAAACCCTTCAAAATACGTTCTGTCTCAGCTATAACCTCCTCGTTTGACCTGAATTTCTTTCCCCCGAGCCATGTTTTCATATTGGGGAACAGAAAAAAGTCACAGGGAGCCAGATCCGGTGAGTAAGGCGGGTGTGGCAGCAATTCGTAACGTAGTTGGGTTAATTTGGCAGTGACAATTTTGGATGAATGTGCTGGTGCGTTGTCATGATGGAACAACACTTTCTTCTTTGCCAAATGGGGCCGTGTCTCCTTTTTTTTCATCAAACCGATCCAATAACTCACTATAGTACGGCCCTGTGATAGTTTTCCCTTTTTGTAAAAAATCTATAAGGATTATTCCCTTACTATCCCAAAAAATCGTGGCCATGACTTTTCCGGCTGATGGGACCGTTTTCGCCTTCTTTGGGGCAGATTCGTTAGAAAAAATCCATTGTTTAGACTGCCGCTTGGTCTCAGGTGTATAGTAATGGATCCAGGTTTCATCAACAGTAACGACACGACGGAAAAACTCCTGCGGATTTCGCTCGAACAAGCCCAAAGACCGCTTCGACATTGACAGCCGTAACCGCTTATTTTCATCCGTCAGCAATCGCGGCACCCATCGGGCGGACACTTTTTTCATATTTAATTTATCGTGTATTATAATATTAATTGCTGTTCCGTACGACACCCCTACAGCCTCTGCTAATTCACGCACTTTGGTACGTCGATCGGTGACCATTGTTTTTTACCTTTTGCACGACTTCTTCGGTAACCACGTCTGCCGGGGTGCCAGGCGCCCTGGGCGGTCCTCGTCGAAAACAGATGTACGACCTCGTTTAAATTCATTAAACCAATATCTCACGGTTGTCATAGACGGCGAAAGACCTCCGTAGACAGCATCTAACTTAACTTTTATTTGTTCGCATGTTTTTCCATCCAAAAATAAGTGAATTACGGAACGATATTGCTCTTTCTCCATTTTGTACGAAAAACAAAACAAGTCTTACAAAATTTGCCGCCAGAAAAACACTGAACCATAGACAATTGCCAGTTTTCATTTTTTTTATTTGATTAGGTCAATACTACACGACGGTAATGCCAACTTTCCTAAGTAACGCCACCTGCCATCAAACATGGGTACTATTTGATCCACCCTCGCAATAAACTGCATTTTGATTCGGTCTCAGTTCAGAGTTCAGATAGGGACATAATTATGGATTTAATTGACTGTTATTTACTAAACATAGACAATGTGCAACTAAGAGAATTCTTCTGAAACATCGCACTTAATTTTAAGAGGCCTAAGTAGCGTCGTAATATTTCACGAGGACATTATTACAACGTGGTATATCTGATACTCATGAATTAGGTACACTCAGCGTCAAATACTCTGTAGCTGTCAAAGTGGCCAAATAGTTCGGTACACCGTACTGAATATATGGTGTACCGAACTATTTGACTACTTTGGTTGCTACAAAGTATTTGACGCTGAGTGTACCACCGGACTCATGGGACAGTCGTAGACGAGGCGAAGAAGATCGGGAAGTATTGGAGTGAAATGAAGCGAGAAGCTCAAGGGACCGATTTTTGACTTTTGAGCGCTCGACTTTTTCACTCGAAAACAGTAAAAAATTATGAAATGCTTTTTTTAAATAGTGATAGAAAATTTAAAAACGAGTGGCATTTACCTCTCGTATTTAATTCTATCGGTAGAAAATAAGTGCCTGCAATTTTATCGCTACAATCGTATTTACTTTTATTTAATTTTCGAGCGCTCGAAAGTCAAAAATCGGCCCCCTGGTCCGATCTGCATGGAGTCACTGGACGTCCATCTTTCAGCGTGGTACACATATTGCATCCAACTGGACTTGCAACAGGTATTGTTTTAAGTGCACGTTAAAATAAGCTGTGTGTGACACGCCAACTCCTTTGTAACAAGAATAGGATCTTTAATGAAAACCACCTTTTCGATATTTTCAATATGTCTCTCAAATTGCCATGTACGAATAGAATTCTATTTTATTTACTCCCTAAATAAACTTCCGGGTGAACGCAGTCTCGAAACAAAACAAAGGCCTTCAGGTCATTCACAGTTATTTGGCACCATTCCAACGTATGCATGTTAATATGAAACAGAAAACGTTCTCCAAAGTAGGTATGTTTATATAGCGATTTAATGTATTGAAAGTTTTTGTTAAATATGCGTATTTGGTTAGGACAGCTGAATACACTCGGTCACAACCTTTAACCGATAGACGGGAAACAAATGAAACTGTTAATGGATCCGTTAGTTGTACGAGGAACTAGTTAAGGCCTTGGACTCCGGTTGACGCCGCACGCCGCGTACGGCGTCAAGTTGTATGGAAGTGCAGCTACAGTTCTATAGAACGAGACGCATGCGCTGCGTCAACTGGAGACTCAGGCCTTAGATAAGTGGCGTCGCGTTTAACACATCCGTCGGGAAGCCCTTCTCATCTTAGTGTTGTTGGTTGCATCCGGAGTCCACCTGCTACTTAGTCTCAAGAACTAGTTCTTGCGGAAGCGACTGACATCTGAACTCCGAATCCTAAAGTGGGACTAGGCTGTCAAGTGAGCGGGCAACTTGACGGTTCTCTAGCCGAAACGAACCTCTGTTATCAAGCCGCTTCGAACGACTTTGCTTAACGTCTGCTGCAAGTATGTATTTACTAGTTTCCGACCAAAACATGTTTTTTTGCCAAAACCGAAACTGAAGGTTCGGCTTTTTATATTCACACAATAATACAATGCAAGCTTACAGTTTACACCAAATCGCTTACACGCTAAAATAAACAAAAAAGATAAACATGCACAAGTAAAAATGTCATAAATCATAAAGTCATTCCATTAATTAAGTGCCAATTCAAAAATATTCGCTCTAGTTTCGGCCGAAACCGAGTCACCATACATACAAGTAACGTTTTTGTTGACATTATTGTGCAACAAAAGTGATTAGTTGGAGAAAAAATTGCATTTTAATCATAAATATTTTCCCAGGTTTTTCGCCTGTGTGGTCGGACAGTAGGTGAGTAGATGCGTGAGTAACTGAGTACGCTACTGGGTACAGTAAACGTTTTGAATCTAGTAAGTAGTATACAATTACGTGTTGGGTACATGGCGTCGCTGACGTTAAATTATAGAGCTAAATATGTCATATCAACGCGTAAAACTAGGTACCTACAGGAAAACTCAATACAATAGGAACAGTCACTATGGGTAAACAACGGGCGGCCTTACCGCTACGGAGCGATTTCGTCCAGGCAACTTTTGGGTAGTACAGGATATTGCGACAAACATATAGAAATTTCAATAAACACGTTACATGATTTCGTAAGGTCTCCAGAGCTTGAGGATGTGCTGTGATGAGAGTGAGGTACCTGCTTTAGCTGTTAGCAAACGAATCCTCAAATGAGTAAATCATAAATCATTTATTTGTCCAACATAGGTTACAGGATGTTACAGAGTTGCGGTCGGTTTCACTATGTGGCGCCTTGCGGCTTACAAATTGTTGAGCATGCATGTCAAAATCACTATCATTTATAAATTCATTTATGGTATAATAACTTGTATGAGCTAGAACATTTTTTAGAGCTATCTTAAATTTATGTAGTTTATCTATTGAATGTAAACATTTTGGTAATTTATTAAATATTTTAGGAGCCATTCCGACTACATTTTTTTGGAATAAGGTTCTTTGGGTATCATTGGGTTTGTTATTTTATGACGTAAACGGGTGCTATTAAAGTTTAGGAACAAATGGGAGTTACATTTCACGAAAACACACATTTCATAGATATACAAACTGGGAAGAGTTAGTATCTTAAGTTTTTGAAAATAGGGCTTACAAGATTCCAAAGAACTAATACCACATAAAGATCTTAGACATCTTTTCTGCGCTCGAAACGCAATTTAAATTATTTTTTGTCAACCATTCTATAATTGTATTTAATGTCTTGTTAATGTCAGCTTCATAAGATTGCAAATTTTTCCTAGAGAAGATTACAGTACTGTCGTCGGCAAAGAGAACCATGGGGTGGTCAATTGTTGTATTGGAGTAAAGGGTTGGTAACGCGTAAGTGATTCTTTTGGAGTCGCAATCGCCCATTAAATCCGGTATCCGCTTGTTTGCCGCCGTGATAATATTAAAATAAATTGACTAACTACTACTGTTAGGTATGTAATTAATACAGGGTGATTTGTAATTCGACCTATTCCTTGAAGGGGTTATACTAGAGCTAATTTGCAACAATTTATGTCCAGTCAACCAGGGGTCAAAACTCGTATTTTTTTTAATTTTTCGAGTTTTTAGTTTGTTTGAAAAAAAATCGCCTTGCGGCCTTAAACTGGTGATTTGTACAAACTATTTAAAAACTCGAATAACTCGGAAACCAGCGAGTTTCGACCCCTGGTTGATTGGACATAAATTGTTGCAAATTAGCTCTTGTATTAACCCCTTTCAAGGAATAGGTCGAATTACAAATCACCCTGTATAGTGCTTAAAAAAATACGTTCGTTAGAAATATATAGGCCTATCTGCAATTACGCTAATGCCTAGATGTGTTTAAAATTTGCTCTAAATATACCGCACCGATTTACAACATAAATAAGTCTGATAGAGCATTGAAATAAACTTGAATAAATATTTATTTCCTGACTAACAATGGCAAAAAAGTGCGTGTTAATTTTAAAAGGACTTAAGGGGTAGTGTGCCCTTTTACCTGGGTATTCCTACCTATCTGCATAGGTAGCTTTCAGCCTTTTTGAGTGATTAGATGCCTACCCTACCCGCGGCTCCGCCCGTCTTTTGCAAAGGTCGGAAGCGGAGCCGCGCGATTTAATATAGCATAAGTCGTTCCCGAAGATCCATTCCATAAATTGGCAAAGACATTTTTAAAATAGGACGAGCAGTTTCAGAGATTATACCCGACACACAAACTATGATTATGTAGGTATAGTAGTATGTCTGCACTTAGATGGGCAGTCCTCGCAGCTTCACATTTAAGCTTTAAGATAAATACTAGATTCAACAGAAAACTAGAAAAATTTATGTAGGTATGTATATGTATGTAAACACTTTATTGTACAGAATAAAAGGTAAAATATAGAAATTTCACACAATAGCTCAAAGTACAAAGGTTAAAAATACCTAGACAGCTTAGGTTAGTTAGGCTAGATACTACACTTGGGAGCAAAGAAATCGTTCCACCTTAATTTTTTTTCCAATTTCTGTTTTCTGGAAAAACTGTAGAATGAATTGTAAATTTTTTTTCCAAGTTCTGTTTTCTGTAAAAACTGTAGAAGGAAATGTGGAAAATGGGGTATCGTCTGAAAGATAATTTTGTTTTCTATCGAATGACTTTATTTTCAGGTGAAAAACGCGTGATTTCCCATACGGGTGATTTGGGCGGAAAACAAAACTCTTGTCAAAATGGCATTGTAGCAACGCTCCAGTTTGAGTGTAGGGAAAAATTGCATAAAAATTAAAAAAATATATATATCTTTTAGTGTCTTGTATTGTCTCCTCTAGCTCTACGACATTCGTTCATGCGATTACGCATGGACCGAATCAAGTTGCTGACGAATTCTCGAGGGATGTCCGCCCAAACCTCTTCGACGGCGGTTTTCAGCTCACGGAGAATTTCAGGAACTGGATTTCTTTCTCGAACTCGCCTTTTCAGTTTGTCCCAGAGGTGTTCTATCGGATTGAAGTCAGGATTTTTTGCAGGCCAATCCATGACGGGAATATTGACGCTCCTAAGCTAATCCTTGGTGATTCTGGCGGTGTGCGGCCTGGCATTATTGCATAAATAAAAAAATATCACCAATATAGCCCTCAAAAGGGACTAAATGTTCGGCTAAGATCTCCTCTATGTAGCGATAGCAGTTTATCCTCCTACGTTACGCCTATCATGCCATACGATGAAAACAATATTGGTCTTCGCCTCCAATGAAATACTGTCCCAGACCATGACAGATCCACTGCCATATGCGACTCTTTCTTCAATGCAACACTGCGAAAATCACTCCCCTGGTCTTTGGTAGACCCTTTTTCTTCCATCATTGCCAAAAAGGCAGATCCTGCACTCATCAGAAAACATCACGGTCTTGCACTGCTCACGGGTTCAATTGTAATGTTTCTGAGTGAAAACACGTCATGCTGCGCAATGAGCTGCAGTTGACTTGGGCCCATTGGCAGCTCGATGTGGTATCAGTTCTTGTTTCTCGAGACGTCTTCTCACGGTCCATCAACTTATGGACACATTCCAGACCTCCTGCAGTTTCTGCTGTAACTTAACAGCATTGAGTCGGCATGCCTGTAGAGAAGCCGAGATGATGAAGCGGTTGTGTGTACAGGGTCTTCACATCACAGGGCACCAGTCTCTTGGTACCTCTGATACACTCGTCGGACTGCTGTTCGGCTTAAATTCAGTTTTAGGGCTACTTGACGCTGACCAAGTCCAGTTTGAAGCAGAGCTATGGCTTGGGCGACTTCAGCAGGGGTAGTATCAATTTTTAAAGAACTTTCTGGCAAATTTAATTGAGAGCAATGTCACAGGTAGAGATGCAATTCACAATTGATAGGCAATTACTGATATATTTTCATTTTATACCTTCCCAAACGGCACAAACCACACGTGCATTAATTTGGCTCATTAGGGCAACATTATCACCCATAATTTCGTAATGACGCTATTCCTAATAATGAAATTAGCATTATTTAATAGCTGAATAAATTACCTTTCAAATGAGATTCTTATTGTCTTATTTCATGGGCAGATTTTGGATAAAACAAACATGAAAATTGCACGGGTGGCTCGATTTCTTTGCTTCCAAGTGTAGCTTACAATAATATTGATTTCGCTCCTCGTCACAAGTCAAGGTCTCTCAGTACAATGCATTCCAGTACCTAGCGATAATGTTATGCTTAAATGTATACAATAAATATTTAAAATTCTTACCCTTTATGCTTGGGCGTGAGGTCACAGTAATCTAGTGCATCATCACCATAGGCAGGAGTATCTTCCAGTAAGGTCCAGCTTTCACTAGAATCGGAATCACTATGGTCGAAGTTGGACCCGTCCATTTGAATGTTCTGAAATAGTTCAATACTTACATGAATCAAGCGAACTCAACATTAACTACGCAAATGCGCAAAACACAACAACAAATACGCCGAAATTTCACCCACCTTTGCGCACTGTCGCGGAGAATTTATATTTTTCTAAAAGATTATGTCCTGGTTCCGGTTACACTACAATTTTGATTTTGCAAAAATAGTAATCGACATGTTTAGAATCACTTGGAATTTTTTTTTGTTTAGTTTGACAACGCGATTGTGTTTTGTTTTGAGCGGTTTTGAGTAAAGTCAACACATGCATTCAACCTTCGCGTTCAATTGTGAATGAATTGTGGAATGATGAATGAAATGAAAATGTGTTGTGAATTTTCTTTTCGCGCAATTTGACTACAAGTACTCTAGTCTGTGGTTTGTCCACAGAGTAGGTAGAGTCATAACAAGCTTTTTTGTAAATTTGTAATGTTGGACCTACTGTGCAGATATAAGAATTCATCTCGTCTTAGACCTGTCACAGACTGGCGCGGCCTGGCCGCGGCGGACAATAGAAAACTTGTCATTAGCTGTCAAATTTACTATGGTCCGCTCATTTGGGTACATCATATGTCAACGACTGATGTAAACATACCAAAATAATAAAATAACTAAATTGAAAATTATAAACTGCATAAAGCCCAAAGAGCACAATTAGTGGAATGTGGTGACCATGCCCAGGTTCAGCATAATGTGTCAAGTTAAGTCCCGGAATTTTAAGATAATCTTAATCTTTTATTTTTAAAGAAACCATCTTATATAAATTTTAATTTTGTACAGTGATGAAAAGGCTTACTGTAAGGCTAAATTACAAACCATTGGCGGCCAGGCTAGGGCTTCTCAGTTTCAAGATAATCGCGAAAATGTCAAAATCGTACTTATTTTTTTGTGATTAATGTCTTTATCTTTTGTATTAGCAATTTATTTTAGCTTATAAACGTAGCCACAATAATTGTCGCGAACGCCCTCTCTTTATATAGGAATGTAACCGGTACAAATACAGTTAGACTGCGCAATATTAGAGGGCGCCGCGAAAGGGTTTATATGTGGACATAGGAAGGATAATCTGAATCCTACCTTGAATCATCTCTGCAGTCCACGGATATCTGCTTCGCTTTTATAGACGATGACGCTCGCGGCACTCGCACGGTGACGCTCGCGTCTACCATCTGTGGTTATAAAGATAACCATGACACACCTGTCACGTAGGCCTTAGAAACTTAGCACATATAAGTTCTACCTACTGAACAACTGGAGTTGTACCACGTCTTCTCCTAAATATACGAATAGTCGTTCCTTCACTAGGGTTAGCCACATAAGGTGTGTACACTATATTACTGTATCTAGTTCTCGCCCTTCGACCGAGAAACTATGGAGGTACCTCCCCTATATACTGTCATCATGACTAGGGGCATATTATCTATCAGAAGTAACTATGTTCTCAGGCTACTGTAGCATGTTATCGCGATGGTTAATTGTCATTGAGTAACACAGGATTCAGGAAATAGTTCTAGTATAAAACCTTTAGAATATGTAGATTATAGCACACAATTATATCAGAGCAAATAAATCTTCATAGAACAAATAAAGTACCAAGAAACTAAGACACTTAGCTTTCAGAGACCACCTGCGTAGCCCCCGGCTCCTTGGCGAGAACTCCGTAGACTTCTTCGAACTTCGCTGCCGCTCCATGATAAAATGAGGCTTTTTCCACGGAACAAACGATTAAATGCTCCAAAACTCCCACTTTAGTCTACCCATAGACACAACTATATCATAACCTTGCCAGTGCAAATAATCTTAAGGCGTCACTACACGTTCCGACCACGAGTTAAAGTCTTCGCGATATCAACTGCCAGATGTCGCGACACTCCCCACTCCAAAAGAAGTGAAGTCATCTCGAAGTGGTTGGCCGCAACACTGGAAAGCCAAAAGAAGCTACGTCACAGGACGTCATCCTTTAAGACCCTCCTGACGACCATTAGAGATAAGACTAGGCAAACAACTTCCCAAGTTGGCACAGTTGTGCTTAGATCTAGAACACTCATTTCCCATTCCTTGACCTTATTTTTCCCACTCACTACAAGGTTTTCTTTCAATTCATTTACTAAGTTACGGATAAAAAACTTCAAACTTGCACGCTATTAGCTTATGTGGCAAATAAACTTATTCCGATACTAGCTTATTAGCGTGGGTCTCGCTTATTACGGTAGGTACTGAAACTGAGCCTCTCTTAGGTCTGTACAAGAAAGCTTCTCAAAAGCACGGGGAGCGCATCAATTAAACACAGAGATCCAACGTCAAGCACTTAGTAGGACTTTGTTGACAATCTCACGGCACTGTTCTCCCACTACATGTAAATATATTCATCTGTATCTCTTCGGGTTTCTTATTCAGTTCACAGGCCTTGGAATATATTCTGAACCCCCTTTTCCACTTCTCTCAGGATTCACACAAATCACCCAACGTCATATTCGTCACATTTTCACAACGGAGGTGTAAGCACGGACTCCATTATTTTTTAACTCCAATTATATTCTTATTTTTTCTTATCTTATTATATCTATATCCAAATATATTCAATTGTCTTAAATTTTGTTTGTTCATGTTTTAATCACCTTACCGACTGCGCCATTTTCGTAACAAGCTCTACAAGTATGGCATTCATATTCATATATTCATTCAATTTATTCATAAATCCTGTTTACATGTCATTTAGTTAAGTAAATATTTCCCCGACAATCAACTCTTCCATCTACTTACTTTCTCTACTATCAAGAGTTCTCTGCTATCGAGAGTTCTTTACTATCAAGAGTTCTGTACTATCGAGAGTTCTTTACTATCAAGAGTTCTCTACTATCGAGAGGAGCATCACCTAGGTCTGTGCTAGAAAGCTCTATAAGCATGGTACTCTCCCGACAATCTCATTATTTCTCTACTATCGAGAGAAACATCACCTAGGTATGTGCTAGCAATCTTCATAAGTATAGTACTCTCCAAACAATCTCATTATTTCTCTACTATCGAGAGGAGCATCACCTAGGTATGTGCTAGCAATCTTCATAAGTATAGTACTCTCCAAACAATCTCATTATTTCTCTACTATCGAGAGGAGCATCACCTAGGTATGTGCTAGCAATCTTCATAAGTATAGTACTCTCCAAACAATCTCATTATTTCTCTACTATCGAGAGGAGCATCATCTTACTCGGCCGGACAAAGGTAAACATCACTATGCGGGCAGGGTCCCGAAAAGATGGTGAAGTACACGGAGGCCGAAACCAACCGCACTTCGATAAGCGAGCAGTGTCTCGCAACAGAACGTGAGATCACCACAGCCAAAGCTGCAGCACCTCGGTAAGCTTTACTATGCGGGCAGGGTCCCGAAAAGATGGTGAAGTACACGGAGGTCGAAACCAGCCGCACTTCGATAAGCGAGCAGGGTCTCGCAACTGAACGGGAGATCACGGCAGCCGAAGCCGCCGCACCTCGACAAGATGTACCTTGTCAGCCTTATCCAAGATGAGCCCAGACATACCCGGCCTCATCCCACCTAAGGTAGACACAAGTAAACATCGCTATGCGGGCAGGGTCCCGAAAAGATGGTGAAGTACACGGAGGCCGCAACCAACCGCACTTCGATAAGCGAGCAGGGTCTCGCAACTGAACGGGAGATCACAGCGGCACAAGCCGCCGCACCTCGATAAGCTTTACTATGCGGGCAGGGTCCCGAAAAGATGGTGAAGTACACGGAGGCCGAAACCAACCGCACTTCGATAAGCGAGCAGGGTCTCGCAACTGAACGGGAGATCACAGCGGCACAAGCCGCCGCACCTCGATAAGATGTACCATTTCCGCCTTACCTAAGATGAGCTCAGATTTTACATTCACAATATGGATCTCATCACGTATATCACGTGGCAATCCCTATATGTATATACATTAATTGTCTAGAGAAATCCATAAACCCATTGTAAGCTTTACTAAGATCTATAAATATACTTAGCTTTCGATGTTTCTGTATAATTGCAGGCCATCATGGCAAATTCTCTCTTAACTCATTGTTACAGTCATTCATTGTCAATGACGTCATCCATATCATTACGAAGCTTCATCTCAAATTATATCCCTTCGCAACATCAATAATTATTCTCACTTCTCGAAGTCCAAATCAACAAATCAAATCTCGTTCATTTTATTTCATTCGCTGTTAAGTCATGTACATACATTATAATTAAGGTGTTCAAATTCAGTACCTCCGAACAAACAGACCAAAAGAAATTAATTTATTACTTAAAGGGAACCAAGGCTATTTCTGTGCCTTTCTAGTATTCCCAAAATCAATGCTAAGTATGTAGTTTACTTTCACAATCTTAACACCCTCACTGTCGGATCTCTGGTAATGAAATGACAGGCTCAACATATTCGATAGACCCTCCCCAACCAAAAGAAAAACTGCCTTTTCCGACGATAACTACAACAGGTTAGGATGGCTATACCAGCTATCGATCTCTCATTTCTGTCCAAACTGATACGGTCTTATAGACATCAACAATTTTGAGCGGTAGGTATCTATCGAACCTTCCTCCTTTTGTTTATATCTATTGTTACCAAATACTTAAGACACTTTGATCAGTTGAGTTACATCCCCTGAAAAAAATTCGTGTAATATAAGACACGACACGTGTAATGTAACAATTTCAAGAAACTATTAAACTATGTACCTTCAGCATCGCTTATTCTTTTACGACGGAGGTTGACTTGTCTACCCTGAAACAATAATCTCCTTCCATCACTCCGTCTAGTACAACTGACGACCAGTATTCCCACGTATCTCTTTAGATTAGATCAGAGGTTATTCGAACGCTGAGGACGACTCTCCGATTCTTTCTAAGCTTTTGCAAATGTTAAACAACCTTAACTTCCACATACCCCGACATACCAAAACTTCAACTCTTACTAGGTACGTTACGATATACTGATACGTCAACTTTTATTCGAATTCGAAACCACCTAATTACTCGTTAGTTATCGAACAAGTCACCGACTCCACCTTCTCGCTACTTATACCCGGTACCACATTATCAACAATTCAATACATATCTCATAAAACAGCATTTCACCAGATGCTGTTCATTAGTAGCATAAGCGTAACCAGGATGTAGACTTATCTCCTACACTCCAAATGTCGAATGATTAACTATATCGGCTATGTTTCTCTAACGTTCTAAATCAGAATCCATGAGTATTGACTTCGAATGTGTAGCTGAAATTAACAAGCAATGATGCTATCGAGCACCTAATTCATACAATATCATTAGCGACAGAAATTGGTAGAAAGATCATCGGGCCTCCTACAAGGATAAATAGTGTTACTAATCTTCTACTTAGAAACAACTATCTATGGAACCATTTCTCCGATCGTGAGTGAATTCTACTGCAAAAGCCGACTTCCGACTAAGTTCCTATGTCTGAACATCATTCGAAGTATAATACCTAAGTATTGTATAAGACTCACATAAATAATTACATAACTACACTAATAGCTTCACCATAGCTACTGGCTAAACAACCAAGGGTCAAATCAAGATTTCGATATATAATACTAGATACCATGTAGGTATCTACTTACTACTACTTATTTCAGCGACCAAAATATCTTTCTCAATAAGGTAACTGTATCTTTTCTTTGTATTGTTAGTTACCAGACGTTTCATATTTCAATACAATGTCTCTCAGAGAAAATTCTAGATTAATGTAAGCTTTACATCTAAATCTTGCAAACAAGTAATACTTAACTGTCAATTCATTCAAATAGTCATATTAAGTCATATTATAATCTTTAGACTTTATCAATGCTGGCTCAATTCTTTGACTTTATAGTAAACTTCAACAAGAAAAAATACTCAATATCAACCAAAATAGGAAAATTTATGTAAGTGATGGTATACCGTCTACATATACAAGTATTACTCAAGTCATTACCTATATGTAAAATTGAAACCTTTTAGTCATCCATGTCCATACTTTAGATACTTATGTATTGAGCACGATTTAAGCTAATCTGTGATATTATGCATTAAACGTCATTGACAAGTTAAACGAACTCGTAGTACCTAAGTACTTGAATGTATATACAAATCTCTATTGATATATACTACCTATGTCTAATATTCAGGGTTATAGAATTATTTTCATTTCGCGTGTAACATCTAAATTGATTCGAACAATTCTTTCATCCTTTCCCACATTTCTTTTCATTCTTTTTCGTTGGATGCGGGTGGTGCAGGACCGGCCACTCCGGCACTCTTTGGGGGAGGCCCATGTTCAGCAGTGTACGCCCCTCGGCTGATATGATGATGATGACGAATCCTTTCATTTTCAGTACTGAACCTATTCATATAGAATATCAATTACTCATTTAGGTACTTCAACTGGTTGTGATCAAACGTAGCTAACGACACACTAGCTTTCTCTTATTATTCAAATAATTGCCATAATCAATAAATTTAGACTATTCCATTAAGTAAGAAGATGAAAACATTTAATAACATTTTACTGTACCTACAGTTCGCGTAGATATTACGATCAATACAGTACATGATGATGATGTCTTCCCAGTCGTATCCGGTATAGTATACATAACTATTACAATAACAGTGGTAAGGCTTATTATTTGAAATAACTAGTCGAGTAGGTATTGAGCTTAAGACTCACAAAACTTCACACAACTACACACGGTTATGCACACAATACCTACCAATTCATACTTGAAATGCTCAAGTCTATCCCGATGATATATTTAACTAGGTACACATAAGTGAAAACCACATTAACTTCACGTGACTACCTTATGAGTTGGTTAGGTACGTCCTAAACTGACAAACGTAACCAAAGACTATTAATTAATTTTAACGCCTACATATTGAAGTATGTTCAATGAATAACTCAGTAACTTTTACACCATTATTCACCTGCCTATATATTACATGTAGGTTAGTAACTACATACCCTACGTATTCCCATCTGTCTATGAAAATAATCGAGTACCATAGTACGTAACTATGCCATAAACAATTAATCAACAGTTGTATCAACACCACTACAATCACGCTGCAACGAGAAATGAGATTATAGACGAAGAACTCTGTTAAAAAGAAAAACATTTGATTGATCTCGTACGTAGACATATTATACTACCCAATCATTATCTCATTCGTCTATAAATCACTACATTGAAAACTGTTTCGCTAGTGTATCAGAAAACTTTTAACCCGATTATTATTAAGTACCTACTTAGAAGAAACTATCACGTCATGTTGGAAAATCACATTATTTTCACTCAGAAGGCAGCAGTCGTTCTCAGAAATCTGAAACAAATTTTTGAGCCGTCTTCGGTTGCTCACTATCAGAATTATTATATACAATAGGTATCATGAAATTTATTTTTCGGCATTTCATCTCCTTATACACTTACACTGAAATAAATTATTTTCTTCTTCTTATATGTACGCACACGACGAACCAAAGAGACGGCACTAAGTAATAGAAACTTTAACAACAAGAGTGGAATCCAACGGCGTGAAATAAACTGCTCGATTAGAACGTAAATCATTACTAGAATCGTTCACGAAGGCACGAGTGATAGGTACGTACACTGTTCCAAGTAGTTCCAACAACACGCCCATCCTGCAATGGAATTTGTAGACCGAAACATTTCTATGATCTGTATATAGGCTGGACACATACTCATAAAACGCGGTCTTATATTTCGAAGTTGTATGAAACCTTCCCTTAACAATACTGTTACTCGCATGTACCTATGCTTCTGAAGTAAAACATGAAACTGGATAAATATCTCGAACGTATACGCACTGAAAAATAATTAATACTAGATAGGCATACTATGCATCATAGCTTGTTCAAGCTTAATATGTACGACCGTTATTAATCTGCGTCAAAATGTATGTACTATTGGGTACCGGAATAATATATATCTATTCCTAATTAATCTATGTAATCATTACTACTATGCTAGTCTGTGCACTAGGTACATTGATTCTAAGTTCTTCCTTTAACCAAGTTTACTTACTTTAATATTTTAATCCACATAATTTGGCACTATAAATAGCAATAGTCAATTATCACATTAGTAGGTATTTAAATAATATGACTCTAAAATAAGATGAAAGCAATAAATCAAAGTCGCATTGAATTTAATTGTAAAGACAAAAATGATTTTTCCGTTTTAAATCCATACTCATCCGCTCTCCGTCTGATTATTTCCATGATTAAACGTACCCTATATGCATAACTATAGTGATTCTTTCAATTTTCACACGTATTTTTACTTTCTATTGCTATTTGATGATGATCTGATGATGATGTATAAAAAATACTAGGCCGACATTGGAAACGAAATCCATAATTGTAAATGATCCATGAGAATCCCGCTATAATTGCGCATGAAATAAAATATCGACTGATATGATTTTCACAAAAGCTATTGCTTTACCACAAAATATGACTGACCACTCTGACTCAAAAGTCTGGCAAGTTCTTTTGCTTTTACTTATACCCAACATACATACATAAATACTCCTACTATACACCTATGTATAGTCGTTCGTACGCATGATTATTAGAATAGAATACTGGTTAATCCTACGAGATCTCATACTCATTACCAAGTTAATATAGTCCAAGAAAAATACTGGTAAATTAATTTGTTCCATAACATGTTACGTTTTATGTAAATATGCTAGTGCTACCTCTAACCTTCTCAAAAATACTTCTTCTGACTCATTAAGTTCATTGAAATCTCTTTATTGCACTGAAATGCTGGACACGAGTATACAATGCACTGAGTAACTGCAAATATTACCGTTGAATGTAAATATGTTATGGATACTTGCCATAAACGTTAACTGTAAGGACTCGTACATAACTGAAACGACATTACAACATAATTACGCAATAGGCAGCAAGTCAATCACTCCTGGAATAATAATAATGTACGTATGAAACTGAAGTTGTGTGACCTAGTTAAATTCACTTCCCTTGCGTTTTGTTGTTTTTACCCGACTGCCGAAGGAGAGAGGGTTATGTTTTTATGTCTGTAAATAAATGCTGCGTCTAACCTCACGCCTTTAATATTTTACACGGCTATATAGTTGCAATAAGTACCTACAACAAATAAAATTTGACGGCACTAGGAACTACCTAGACACGATAAATAGGTAATAATTTCTCTTTTAACACCACAACTACTGGAAGTCAATTTGTCGATTTACAATCAAAGAGCTATTTTCGTGTATTAGCTAAAATTACGTACTCACAAGTAGCACCTTTCTTTATACTCAAATACCCTAAAATCGATTCACATATGCACGTTTGTAATCGCTCGGGGACAATAAATACTGCTGTACCTTAACATCACCACGGCTAACAATAATTGGAGCTCACAAGCTAGATCAAAACATTAGTATCAAATTGAAATGTAAAATAATTTAGGAACAATTATGACGACACTCATATATGCGTTGGCAGCAAAAACTAACGAACTTCACCTCGTATAGAAATCAAGCTGCAACGCGCTACGACGTAGTGCTACTGGTTACTTTCGCAGGTCCTGTAGGAATCACATCCTGGAAAGAAATGTTCATGCATTTCACAAAAACAGTATGTAGGTACATATGCGGTCATATCTCGTACCACTGCTGTTACAAACATTGTTGAAGGAAACAATCGATTCCAAACTTCAAGATAATCCTCTCAAACTGAATCTAACCCCGAGATCCTCGTATTTATTTAAGCTAACTTTCTTACCGTTAACTATCCAAAGGTAATGCGCTGTATCTCTCTCAAATTAACGGTTCTTTCCAAATCACGATTATCTAAATCCTTTCCAACACTTAAGAGCGTAGTCGGTCTGCGACAAAATTGAGAAATAGGTATTTGTACAAACTATTGCCGTCGCGTTGCCCCAAGCGACCGCGTGCGATGCGCGATAGGGACAACCGCAGCTTAGACCGATTTTCACAACAAATTCTTGACAAGATCGATGCTTTGTATGGAAAAATGCTGCTTGGCTACCCTCTTAACTCGACTCACTTTGTAGAAATATTTCGTCTCATCGCCACGACTCTTCTCAACTAACCTCTTTTTTTTTTTTTTTTTTTTTTTTTTATTATTATATAATTAGAAGTAGAAGTACTTCCACCAATATCTGAATGCAATGCAAGCACAAATCCTTGATGCTCATTAAAATATGGTATCCGACATAATATAGAACAGCTTTTCAATCTTTCTCTTTTATATCATATTAGACTGAAAAAATCTGTGATGCAATATGATACGCAAATTTATGATGAAAACAGTTAATCCGTTGCTTTTCCGTCTTATTTTATACGGTAACTGTTTCTTAGCTTCTGTAAACTGTACGTGTTCTCAAAATGTTCAAAATAGCAACGTACCAACATTAATTTTATTGAAAACATGGAAGAACTATAAAAGGAATCTTCATTACAACATTGAAGCACTGATCGAGAAGCAACTAGCCGGGGCCCTCGGCTGAATTGACATCACCATTAGTGTTCCATAGAAGCTCTAATTTATTGTATCATTATTCAACTGGTATTGTATGTAATACATTCTATACCATGTATAATTTAGCTTTAATTTACATTATTCTCAAACAAATGTAAAATTGGGACAAATAAAATCATACCGCTGTTAGCGTGTTTCAGTCAATCAAGGAATTGTATGTGCATCGATAAATAATTGAAGTATGCTACACCATACTCCACCACAACACTAAATCGCCAAACCAAGGGTTAAGATAAAACTGCCTGAAACAAACTGGCTAATCCGACTGCCTACCAGCTCAATATAACCGATATAGGCACGGATTCAAATATCCCAGCACCATTCACCATGTCGCGAACGCCCTCTCTTTATATAGGAATGTAACCGGTACAAATACAGTTAGACTGCGCAATATTAGAGGGCGCCGCGAAAGGGTTTATATGTGGACATAGGAAGGATAATCTGAATCCTACCTTGAATCATCTCTGCAGTCCACGGATATCTGCTTCGCTTTTCTAGACGATGACGCTCGCGGCACTCGCACGGTGACGCTCGCGTCTACCATCTGTGGTTATAAAGATAACCATGACACACCTGTCACGTAGGCCTTAGAAACTTAGCACATATAAGTTCTACCTACTGAACAACTGGAGTTGTACCACGTCTTCTCCTAAATATACGAATAGTCGTTCCTTCACTAGGGTTAGCCACATAAGGTGTGTACACTATATTACTGTATCTAGTTCTCGCCCTTCGACCGAGAAACTATGGAGGTACCTCCCCTATATACTGTCATCATGACTAGGGGCATATTATCTATCAGAAGTAACTATGTTCTCAGGCTACTGTAGCATGTTATCGCGATGGTTAATTGTCATTGAGTAACACAGGATTCAGGAAATAGTTCTAGTATAAAACCTTTAGAATATGTAGATTATAGCACACAATTATATCAGAGCAAATAAATCTTCATAGAACAAATAAAGTACCAAGAAACTAAGACACTTAGCTTTCAGAGACCACCTGCGTAGCCCCCGGCTCCTTGGCGAGAACTCCGTAGACTTCTTCGAACTTCGCTGCCGCTCCATGATAAAATGAGGCTTTTTCCACGGAACAAACGATTAAATGCTCCAAAACTCCCACTTTAGTCTACCCATAGACACAACTATATCATAACCTTGCCAGTGCAAATAATCTTAAGGCGTCACTACACGTTCCGACCACGAGTTAAAGTCTTCGCGATATCAACTGCCAGATGTCGCGACAATAATGGACTACTACCACAAAAAAATCCGATTGCATATATCACGGACTTCCGGAAAAAACAATTTTTTTTGAAATCCCGGTTTTCGGGATTTTGTTAAAATTTCAGTGTTATTTATTGGCGATATTATTAAGTACCTCGTATATAGCTGGCATGTGGCATTATTTGGTATACATCTAGAAATCATGAAGTACTTAGGTATTTATTTCTTATGTCATGTCATGTATTTCTTGTTATGTCTCATGTCATGTTCTTCGGTCAAAGTTATTTGCACATGTATGACTTTATTTGGTATTTAACACCTTAATTATAGCACCTCAGCTAGGTACTTAGTCGTTTCTTATATTTGAATAGCTACCTAAAATATAGGTATTGTACCACCATACCCTATTACGGCTCTGAAGGTCAGTACAGATCATGCGATACCCTCGTTGTGTGGACTGCACGATCTACTGACTCTTCCGATGATAGGTAATATCTATGTAATGCGGGAAGAAGTCCACCCTCGTTAGGCATGCAAAAACCCCGTATGGTAACCGTAGTCGTGTTATCCAACAAAAGATTTCTCAGTCTACGCCTAAATGTTTCGTCACAAGGTTCGTTTCTTATATCGGCGGGTAGGTGCTCGAAATAAGTAGGCCCTATAACCCGGGGATTTTTCTCTGAAAGCGCCATGCGACGAGAAACTGTCCTTAGGCGCCCAGTTGAACGAAGCTGTTTGCCTGGTACATTCACACGCTCAAACTGGGAGATGTTTTTTCTTACAAATAATAAAACTATGATAGTGAGACACGCGGGAGTTTTCGTCCTTCATTCGTGACATCTTCCTGTATTCGATCATCCAATAAAGTAAGACTGTCTCAAAATTAGGTTCAAGGGAACACTGTGCGGCGGTCTTGAAAGTGACACATCAGTGTGTCTTCGGAGTCACAATCTGAAGAATATTTAAATATCGAATACGTAGTTGGAATCAGATATGGATGGATAGGTAGATATTTATTATAAAGCATATAATTTTTACATTCAACCAAATACACACTGTCCCGACTATACATGACGTATCCACTATCTATCTATCTAATGCTAATAAATAACACTAAAATTTTATCGAAATCCCGGAAACCGGGTTTTTTTATTTTATTGTTATCTCCTGAAGTCCGCGATATATGCAATCCGATTTTTTTTGTGGTAGTAGTCCATTATTGTGGCTACGTTTTTAAGCCAAAATAAATTGCGAATACTAGACATTAATCACAAAAAAATAAATATGATTTTGACATTTTCGCGATTATCTTGATACTGAGAAGCCCTAGCCTGGCCACAAATGGTTTATAATTTAGCCTTACAGTAAGCCTTTTCATCACAGTGCAAAATCAAGATTTATATAAGTTGGTTTCTTTAAAAAAAAAAGATTAAGATTATCTTAAAATTCCGGGACTTAAAGTTTAGATTGCATTCGTGTCAAAACTATGATAGTAAGCCACGCGGGAGTTTTTGTCCTTCATTCGTGGCATCTTCCTCTATTCGATCATCCAATAAAGTAAGACTGTCTCAAAATGAGGTCCAAGGGACCAAACGACTCACGCTGGTCAGACTCTACCCTCAACTATTAATTTGATTTCAACCATTATAAATCATCATTTTATATGTAGAGAATAATAATTGATCTTCAGAATAAACATACTTAGTGATTATATTCTTTTTGTTTCAGAACCGCGCGAGTTGATAGAAGTCTTATACCTATATTTTGGAATTAAGTCTCCAAACAGAGGTCAACCAGGCCCCGTAGCATGGATGGAGTTATCACGCGATAAGTGATAGGATAAGCGCGTCGTCTCATTCTATCGAACGGTGTCAGCCAGGGACGGCAGCTCTATCCTATCACTTATCGCGTGATAAGGCCATCCATGCTACGGGGCCAGCATCTTAGTGAATCCTGAACTTTAAGGAAACTTTATTCTAACATGGAATGAAAAAAAATGCCAGTTCATTATGTTAAATTTAATTGGAATGTTATATTTCATATTTATTTACACCAGGATCTTCAATAGCATATGCTTTGTCACAAGTAAAAGAAACTGTTATAGCATATCTAATGCCAGATGTAACTTTTTCAACATAATGTAGGTTCTCAGCACCACTGGTAAACATGCTCACTCTGCCTTTCCTGGGTTCCAAAGTTCTGTTATATTTCTCATCAATAAATACAAATCTTCCTCCAGTGAAATCTTTGCCAAAATCTCCTAGATACAGCAATGTTGTGTAGTGGAATGACTTGTAAGTTTCCTGAAGAAAAAAAATTGGTTAATGAAGAGAACAACATAGAATACTTGCATTGTGATCAGATCAGATTCCACAATGACCCCTGGTACTTTACCACCAACAAGGCAAAGTTTTTCATAAATTTCACAACAAGAAAAATCGTGCATGGTATATTCTGCACTACAAGTGCAGTGTTCTCATACTTTATCAACATGAGGGTGCCAGTATTCATCATGGACGGTGACTGCTTCTTTTGGAGTAATCTCAGAGAAGAATGTGGGATGTGTTAGATACATCTTGTCAGGGGATACTCCAAAGTGGTGGGCCACGCTATGTTTGATTTTCTCCTTGACCACCTGTAAATGAAAATACCAAGATTTAGTTCCCTATATTTATTTTATAACAAAATTTGATATTTATACTTCAAAATTAAATGCTTTAAATTTAAATCCATACTGACCCGGTAAGCATTGAAATCACTTTCATCAAAAACATTGCTCAGTTCTGGTATTTTGTAAAAATTTACAAAATACTGTCCTTTTGACATAGCTCCACTGTGCAAATCTAATATTGATGCTCCTCCGTTTGAACCACCATGTTTTAGGCCTTTCTTAGCTATTGCTAAGAGTTTATCAGCTTCAATATCCGACACTACCATGTCAGTGACGAATCTTTTACAATATTTAGGAAAACATCCTTCATATATGTCTACTTCTTTCATATATGACTCAGAACATTCGACTATCTGACCCTTCCCAGACAACTTCTCTGACTGTTTAGCAAAATTTTTAACATGTTCATCATTAGACGAAAAGTAAACTATTATTAGGAGACAAAATATGACTACTGTGCGAGATAATACTTTAAGGGATATATTCCGGTTGGAAGTGCTGAAAACATACAAGTATATCTATCATGCCACCCTTGCCAGACAAAGAATGAACTACTTTGGTAACGGTTACCCACAACCAAAGGAATTCAAGGTGCTCCCGACGAACTGCATCATCCGCTTTGTGGAAATGATGGAGCAAGCCTAGGAGCAGGTATAAAGGAGAGGGCAAATGCACAAAAGATCCCACTGGGTCGAAGTGCATCCGAAAGGGCCCTCACCTAGATAAGATAAGATATCTATCACAAAAACTCTTTAGGAACGCTTTAGGATCACTTCAAATTATATGGTTATGGTATAACTACTTACTCATCCTTTTTAGGTTTTAACTTATCGCTTTTTTCATTAATAATTTCTTTTTTATCTCTATCCTTGGTTAAATTTCGTCTTTTGACATCCTGCATATTTAATATAGCTTTGGTGGTTTTATTCAATGCTAGTACTACTGTGCAAGGTTAAATTGTCTTCAAAACATTCGATTGTTATCGTAATTAGTTCGAAATCAGTTGGAATTGTAGATCATGAAACTATCGCAAATTCTAATCGAAACTCAAGCGAACTGACACTGACGTCACTGACTGACTGACATCGACATTCGACCACAGACTACTAAGAAGATACTATGTGTCGGTTTTAGCCACACATCAAATCAAAGGACACAAATATCGCAAATATTTGTGTTCACCGTCCACACTTGGCTAGTTGTGTTTGTGACGGCAACTCTTATTAGTCTGTGGTTGGACGTCGGCTAAATGGATTGGACTAAAGATGATGTGATGCGGCTTTCGAATGATCCATGGAACATGGCGGATCGTGCTCCAGACAGTGTTTTTTATTTTCTGCATCCTGCTGTTTAAAACTTAAAGTATAATTTTGATAGCATATTATGCAGTGAATGGCAAAGGTGACGGCTACAGTTAATGAAGAATTTTCCTGGAAGTGCGAATAACCAATTCTCGGGCATCATTCGGCGGTTCGTGGTCACGGCCGCCATTATACTTTGTACTGCTCCAGCTATCACCCAGTGCATTGTGAAGGCCTTCTACCGTACATCATGCTAATAATACTGTTTAATTTATAAACCTACTGACTTTGGCAAAGGCCCTCGAGGCTGCCATTTCTTTTATAATAATAATAATAATGATGATGTGATGCGATTTTTACGTTTTGTTTTGACGTATTGACTTTTTAATTTAATTCGATATATCGCTGCAAACATTTGATATATTTGCTGTTGGCATCCCAAGTGTGGATGTCGTGTTTGTGGTGTTTTACTTCAACGAATATTTTGACAAACACGGCGAATACGCTACGCGAACACGCATTCCCAAGTGTGGTGCGACCATAAGGCCCCTCACAGACTGGCGCGGCCTGGCCGCGGCGGACAATAGAAAACTTGTAATTATCTGTCAAATTTACTATTAGATTCACAAAATTTTATGGTATTTGTACCAAGTATGGCGACCCTTCAGGGGTCTAATTACGTATTGAAGAAAATGAAAATGATGGGTCATAACGCCGGCGGCCCAAATGTGTGGGCGTTAATCGAACGTGTCGGATAAATTACGAAAGTCCAACGATTTGTTACACAAAAATTCTTGTATTTTCCGATAGTCGATGAAAAAAGAAGTAGCCGGTAGCGTAATACCATACTTCTCCGGTGTGACTTAGAGTCCACCATACCGACGAAACCACATTAATAGGGAACATTACTGCAATGTTCTGCCGCCAGAGTGCAGCACTATCACAATTAGTAAACAGTTTTTTTGAAAACTTTGACAAGTCCTTCAAAGCTCTGGATCAAATAGCGAAGAAAATATTTTAATAAATAAAATACATCAGTGCTGCGTAATTGGATGCAAGAATGAAGGGGATTTAGTTATTATCCTTCAAATAATAGTACATTACTTACCCAGGGCGGTTAAACAAAGAATGTCTCAGATCGCAGGTATTTGACGCCCGAGCCGAAGGCAAGGGCGATAAATATGCGCTCTGAGGCTTTCTTTATTACCGCCCGTGGTAAGTACAACATTTTACGTCTCTATCTGGCCAGAAAGTGGGGTTTTCCGCACGCATAGCGTGCGGTAATTCCTACTTTATGGCCAGGTATGACGTAAAATTCATTTTCATTTTCATCATTCATTTCCTAAGGAAACGATGATAAGAAAACTATGGGAAGCGGCAATACGTTGTAAAGCAAAAAAAAGCCCTCATCCACCTTTAAATAGCTATAGGATGCCATTTTAATATCACAGTACAGGTATTTTACACACTTATAATAATAAAACGATTGTAGTTTAACGCGTTTTCATCAATTATTTGTTATTGTTTGTTAGGTAAATAAATATGACATTGTACGTCATGGCGGTTTGTTTACGGGCTGTGTTAGTGTCGCCCCCTACGCAGAGCTTTGCGTAATGTTCCCTATTAAAAAAAAACAATTCAACCATTTGTACCTACGGGGCAAATTTTTGCACAGCTAATCATCGTCGAGTAGCCATTCACAAAAATCACCATGCCATACTTTTCCAACGGTTCCAAATGGCCACCCTACCGCAGGTGTGGCACAGGGATGGCATTATAATAACGGTCACATTGTATCCTTTTCTTTCCAAAAGCCATACCTACTTCTTCTTCTTCTCGTGTCGATGGCTTCAGATTGTGCGGGACCAGAATGTGGCGACGCTTATCGCCCTGTCTGTCGCGTCTCGAAGGTCTTGCTTAGAGCAGGCGTGCGGGCACGCTGGGCAAGACAGCATGTGCTCCATCGTTTGTGGGACCTCACCACACGGACATTGGGCGTCTGAGCTACTTAGGGCGCCCCACTTCAGCATGCCTACTGCTACAAATCATTAAAAAAAAATTAAAAACATAGGTAACTCCTTTAGGCGGTATGGCGGCCAAATGGAACCGTTGGAAAAGTATGGCATGGTGATTTTCATGAATTACTGTGCAAAAATTAGCCTGGTACAACAGGTTGAATTGTTTTTATTTAAATTAATGTGTTTTTGTTGGTATGGTGGGCTCTAAGTCACACTGGAGAAGTATGGCATTACGCTACCGCCTACTAGCTCAGTAGTGGAACCAGATTTTGGCCCTAGAAGTTTTGATAATTCTAAAGTCGGAAAAGTTATGCTTATATGGCATACGACTTATTTTCAAGCATATTTGTATTATATGAAGAAAAGTTAGAACGAGGGTTAGATATAAATTAGGTATTTATTTATTTTTATTGATGATTTGTGAATATTGAATTAAAGTGCAAAGTTTAAGCTTCATCGTTTATAATATGTATGACGCTTTACACTGTTAAGTTTTTAGAAAAAAAAAACACCCGCGACTACGTCAAACCAGAATTAGCTTATTATTTAGTCGATATTGAATTAGAGTTTTAAAAATCCACAACAATATCTCTAAATTCTTAAGTTTATAGACAAAGCCAAAAGTTTAGAGGAATAAGATAAAAGCTTTAAAATTAATACGCATTTTTTGTCCTGTAAGATCTAATATTGAATTAGAGTCTATAAAAATAAGTCTAATACTATAAAAGAATATATGCAGCCATAGTATGGAAAGTAAGAAATTTCTGTGTATAGTTTGCATCATAAACGCATATTATTAAAAAAAGGCGCGAAAACCAAGCCGCGCTACAAGTTGTAGCTACTCTTACTCTTCAGATCTTAGTTGACCTTGCGAGCTATCGCTTGCTAGGTATCCCTCGCCACGCCCGCGCGCCCCCGTTCTGCCGCATTTAAAAAAAAAACATTTTTCGTATTTATATGTTTAAAATAGGGAAGGCGCAAAAACTTTTTATGTATAGTTTATGAGATTTTTTTGGGGGCAAAACCCAGATTCGAGCATAGTAAAACATATGTAGAAAAAATTTAAAGTGGCCAGATTCAAATGAAAAAAATATATGTTATAAAAATCGTCTATTTACTAACCAAAATAGTTTTTGAAAACCTTCCTTCAGGAAAATACGTATTACAGCACTGTTACAATATTAGTGAAGGTCCACGTGTAAAGGTACCATAAGGCGGTTTTATGTTTCGGAGATATTCAATGTTTGGAAAAGCGGGGGAAAAGGAAGATTTTTTATTATAGTTATGTCAAAACCTATAAGATGTAACATTAGTTTACCTATTTTTAATTTTATTATGTACAATAAAAAATTACAAATACTGTTTTTTTATGAAAAAATCTGTTTGGAATAATGTGAAGTTACAGAAGTTAATTTAAAATTGTTATTAGTAGCGTCCAGACAAAAGTGGTGGCAAATTTCGCACAGGGAGTAAAATGGAGTCGTTGCTTTTTATTTACTTTTTACGGTTGAATGAATACATTATTTATTTATTTATTTTTAGAGTATTAAACTATAATGTAATTTGGATATCAAAAATAAAAATATATCCAAATTATATTAAGTATTTTATAGTATTTTATGCAACTGTTGTATAAGAAGGGTCTTAAAAGACGAGTTTAAGACCCAACGAGCGTTTTTAAACCAGTTATACACCGTTGAATACAATACTTTTTCTACGACAAATTTTAAATAAATAGCAGACGGATGTAAGTTTGAAGTCTGAAGAATGTAGTCTGCTATCACAGATAACGGAGGTTATCTGTGATAGCAGACTACAGAATAGTTATTTTTTTCAGGCAACAAGTTTTCTATGCGTACTTTTGCTACTTACGCAATTTCTTCAGGAGTGCAGTTATTAATTTCTTCGACCAATTTAAAAGGAACGTACACTTTTGTCTTCAAAAACACGAATACAATCTTAACAGTTTAGGACTAATAGTTTATCATCTTTCGTTTTTTCATTTTGAACTGTATTTTGGACATTTTGGTGGGAAATTGGAATTGTGACAGCTCTTGTTTATGGTTTGTTTTGTTTTTAATTTGTTTGCACTGGCCATCCGAACCAAACTGAATCCGGACCCGGACCGAATTTGAACTGTTTATTTTTATAAATAATACCAAGAATTTATAAAACATGTAATTTAACACACAATAGATGATGATTTATTATTATTGTAGTAAATAATTCATAATGTACAAATGTTAAATCGTAAATAAATACTTTTATTTCGAAATATTTGTTTATGAAGTTGGCATCACTGCAATATAGCGGCCGATTAAAAAAAAAGTTAAACAGTGCTTTTATGAAAAATATATGAACCAAAAAAGTACGCTAAATAGTGCGTTTTTGGGCCAGAGCATAGAGTTTTTCCACGACTTATTAGGGGTGTCATTGTATTTGAGCTACAGCCTATATAAATGACAGATAACGGTACAGGAGTAGAAAAAATATATTTTATTGCAATTTATGGCTTGCAGTAGTTGCAATACACGAAACAGTTGATAATGCGGCCAAGAGCCCTGATAATTGTACTTGCAGTAGTAATTTTTGAGATTTTCACTCTTCTGCAAAAATGACATCACAAGCCTAAAAAAAAAATCAGGTCTTTTTTTATATTTCAAACATGTTTCTTATCTAACCAAAAACGCAGTCCTTTCACAAAAATATTACTTATGCTAACAAGATCTACAGCATTCAGCATGTGCTAGAATGTTGTGAAGTACTTGCTACGTTTACTGCAGATTCATTAGGCATATAACTTTTTTGCAACGAATACTAACTAAAGCCAAACGCATTATTAAAAATTACTGCGTTTGAGTTTAGCGAGAAAACCAAAGAGCTACTCTTGCCACGCTAAAAGTACTTAAACGCAGTACTTATTCCACAGTGCTGCGCTTAAGAGTATCGAGAGGTATTCTAGAGTAACATAAAGCTACGCATGCACCGAAGCCACACGATAGGTACAGTGCAGCATTTCGTGCTAGCAAATCAGAGTGAAATATTCGCACTTGATTTGGTTACACCTTGTATAATTCAAAAGAGTGATTGATGGCTTGATGAGTGGAGGTGTTTTATATTAATGAACTCTAATAAAAAAATGTTCCTGAAACACATTTTATAGACTATTAAAAATAATAATTTGATACGCTGATAAGAAAAATATTCATTTTTTCTAGTACCTACCTAAACTCAATTTTATTTCGTCTCTTCGTCACTTCAATATTTGTCTGAATTTAAATCTTACCAACACTTATTTATTACTACATAGGTATGAAAATAGAGCATGATTGCGAACTAGAAACGCAGTATTTAACACGTGCTAGGTGATTTTGCAGTAATAAACACAAATACTGCATTAAGCCTTAGTGATACTGTAATACCTGCAAACCCAGATCATCATATCAGCCGAAAGACGTCCACTGCTGGACATAGGCCTAACTGCAAACCCATATAGTTAATGAAAATGCAGTACTGCGTATTTTATCTAAATAAGGCAGTAAAGTAAAAAATATTTCAATCTTAAGATTTATTTTTTTAACAATTTTTCAGTACACTTCAAAAGTTGTATAACATAGATTTGTTGTATAGATACCAAAAATATGTTTACCGCTTTTTTATCTCAAAACCACTATTTTGCAAGTACTGCGTTTGCAATAAGAAGGGCAGATTTGTTAGCGTACAAAGTCGTAAATGCCAACACAATGGCATCTGTAGTATGTAGTAGACGAAAGATTGAAATTTTTGTGGAAAGATAACTTGAACAAAAATCGCCGTTATCGCCGCAACAAGGCGGCCGAACTTTAGCGTTATATACAGATTGTATTATTCAAACGGGGCAGTGAGGGAAAATCCGAAACTATAAGAGATACGAAAAGTCACGAGACTTATCCCTGAGAGAGACGCGTCCCTGCTCCGGCGCGTGCGAACCAGCGCCAACACCGTCCTAGCAATAATAGCGGGCAGACTAGACTGTCACTATATTATGCATTGTTGCAACAGGCATGTAAGGACTGGTGTAGGATAAGAGAATGTTAATTATGGTTGTGTGTTGTTTGACTTATATAATGAATGTTTTAATTATGTGTTATGTTATGAGCCTATATGTAGCTTGAAATAAATGGATTTTAATTTTTTAATTTAATTTATCCAGTTTATGGTAAACTATGAAAATAAACAGTCATAAATTCTGGAAATACATAAAATCCAGTTCAGGAATTTCCGATATTCTGAGTGTACCAATTCCGGAATTGTAATATCGGAAACATTGCCCGAGATTCCGGAATTTCGAAAGTCCGGAATTGTAAGGGAAAATGTATCTACAATCACAGGAAAATGCCTAATTTCATAGTTTGATGTACGAAAATGGATTTCCCCATACTAAGCTCCTTAGTTAGTATGGGGAGAATAACTGTGGCGTCTGAAACTAGACAAAATTGGTAAATTCGTGGTTTTTTTAAATTTATTTTCATTATTTACACCAACCTTTTCAAAGCTGTAAAAAAATATTATTCCCATACTTACTCATTGTAGGTAGGTACACTGTTTGTGCGGGGAGATCCATTTCCGTACATTAAACTATGAAATTCAGCATCTTCCTGGGATTGTAGATACAGGTTTCCTTAGCACCAATTCTTCCTTACACTATTAATTTACGCAAAATAACGCAATCTGATTTTTAGACAGATTTGACCGGGTTCGATTCCCGGCTGTGTATCAGGCTTTTTTGAAAATCTTTGAATGCAGTTTTGATTTTTTCTAAAATCGGTCTCGTAACTCCTTAGAGCAAATTTCCGTATATCTTATAGTTTCGGATATTCCCTCACTGCCCCGTTTGAATAATATACCCTGTATTATAATGCATGTCTACCCACTATGATTTTTGTACAATTGTTAACACTGTATGCTTAGATTTAGTATTAACTTATAACGTTTCTCATGTAAGTGAAATACATATGTTGATTCTTTATGAAAAATAAAGTTCTATAAACATAAAATGTAAATACATGTACATTTTCATTTCAAAAACTTAATATTTAGTTGCAAGAGAATAAAAAAAAATTAAGAGAAATAAATAATTCAATCAGTATTTGTTTAGTCATAAAAATATCTAGGCGACTCTACTACCTTCTGTGTGAAATTTGCCACCACTTGTCCGTACCCTAGTTATTATGTATATACCTACAATTACAAATATGAATGATTTGCAAATGTTGCAATTATAATTTTGTTGTAAAAAGTTGTATTTTTGTTATTTGTTACCATTGTGTAAGCCACCAATACTAACTTTAACATAAAACTATAAGTAAAAACCTACTTTATAATGGACTTGACGCCGACGAAACCGCGGGCAATTCCTAGTATAGTAATAAATAAGGGTAAGTTTCGTCTTTGTATTTCCATTAGCGTACTTAAAACAAAATAACAATTTTCCATTGATATTAATTTAAAACATGCTTTGCGGTTTTTTTTATGGATGAGTTAAGGGCACCCCGCTGCCCCGCCACCGCTGATCGCTGCCTGGTGCCACAGCGCCACAGCGCACAGCACGGCGCGCGCATACAATACAGCGCGTTTGAAACGTAGTAATATAGGCACGGAATGCTTACCTATACATATCAGTATTTAGTGTCGCCGTGATTCTATATTTCTAAACTTTTGTTTGGTAACTGAGATCATTGTCAAGACCGTTTATTATTAACTCTACAAACTCTAATTCAATATTGGTTATACTGCTTAACCAGAAATAAATATCTACACAAGCCAATTGTCTACACATCTAACTTTTTTCCAGTATATTAAGTGCATCGATTACATCATAATTTTACAATATCAGCTACTCTAATTCTTTATTTGCAAAATTATTTGCATTTTTTTGTTCACCAAAATGCAGATGTTCCAGACTTCTAAAAACAGATTATTTTAAAGAAACTAAAGTGTTATTGGATATGTTACAGATTTTTGTAACTCTAATTCTATATTAACATAGTTCTTGGCTAAAAATAAAATATTTCAATATAACCGAAAGCCGAACCTAAAAACTTCTAACTTTTTGTATAAGTATTATTTAACATGCCTCCAATGACATATCAAAAAAGAAAAAACTTTAATGTTATCAAAACCCATTTTTTTTCAGCCGCTGGTCTATACTTCTTAATTCATCAACTATCAGAAAATATAAGAATTTTTGTGTAACAAATCGTTCGACTTTCGTAATTTATCCGACCCGTTCGATTAAGTAACGCTCACCAGTTTGGCCGCCGGTACCAGCGCTATGGCCATCATTTTCCTTTTCTTCAATACGTAATTAGACACCTGAAGGGTCGCCATACTTGGTACAAGTGCCTTATAAATTTGTGTCAGCATCTCCCGGTCTATATGATATGGTCCGCTACCGCAGGCCGCGCCAGTCAAAGAGAATATAACCACTACGTTGCGCCAGTGTGATGCAGGCTTAATACGTCCATGTTTGATGGGTGCTGGTTAATGTACGGCCATGATAATGTACAGCCCAATAATACGCGTCCAGGCCGTACATTATTGGGCCGTGCATTATCACCCTGAGCAAATTCGGGACGGGGCAATAATTGGAAGCCAATCTTGTACGACCTGATAATTTACAGCCCAATAATTGGCGTCCATTAAAAAGTCTCCAGCGGGTCGACGCCACCCCGCTTCGCGGGGTGGCTATTTCCGGTCTGAGGGACACAAGTGAACCAAACAGCAAACTGTGTCCGGGGCAATAATCGAAGCCACCTTTGTCCGGGCTGATAATGTACGGCCTGATAATACGCGTCCACTAAAAGTAGACGCGTATTATCGGGCTGTACATTATTGGCTCCCGTTTGGAAGTGACTTGACAGCGAGTTGACATCTACTCAAAGGAGTTGACACGTCTGTTTTGGTCAGCTGTCAATTTACGAAGTTTACTTACTTGCTTCCTTTTACTATCGCAGAAATAAATGTATATAATATAGTATTTATTGTAATACATTCATAGAACGCATTTTATAATTGGACTCAATAAAATGATGTTATATTAACTATCCCGCGCTAAGCATAGTTCAAAATGTCACAGCCTAATTTACTCGAGATAGTGCCGGAACAACTATTCCAAAATTATTTTATCAATGAAATAGACCAAGTGCAGAAAAAACTACAGTATGAAATCGAAAGAAAGAGGGAAGAGCTACGAGCCATGGTTGGGTAAGGATGCCTCCACTGTACTGTACATAAATGAAGTAAAAAAGACTAGTAAATAAACAATAGAATTACAGTTTATTTACTAGTAACCCCAGGCCCTATAGCTCTGACTTTTAGAATGCTGCTGTTATCCTGGGCCCTATTTCACTATCTTGACAATTGTCACCTGACAATGACAATTCCATGTACATTACTGGGTCAATAAGCTGTCCAGCAACCACCTTAACATGTTGACGCAGCCATGTAAGTCCAATTGTCATTGCTAGGTGACAATTGTCGATTTGGTGAAATAGGGGCCTGCTGAAGCAGCTGTCAAAAACTATACATTGATTTTTTGTGGCAACAACCTTTCAGCGAGAGATACAGAGACCTGATTCACGCAGCAGACACTATAGAAGAAATGAAGACAACAACAGAGAGTACTTTAAACCACATCACTGGCATGATGGAGACTTGTAAGAGCCTGCATGATACCCATCTAGTTGGATTCAAGGTGGACAAAAAGCAGTCTCCAAACACAAGGTAGGTAATATTTTTTGGCATATTTTTTTGTATAATGTGGATGATGCAGTTAGTCTAGTTGGCAGTTAACCTTACTATGAAAATGGCAGTCATGAGTGTGTGTTATGCCTTTAAATCAATGCTAAACTTTTATAAAGGGTTGTTACATTTTGATTAATGTTTCATTTGACCTTACTTATGCCATAAACTTTACAAAACAATGCTTACTTTATTTTTCAGTTTTAGGGAAGAAAAATAGTGGGCTAAATAAAAGAATTTCTATTTTAGGCCAGCAACAACAATTGAAACTCAAATGTACTCTAGTGTAGGTTCATTTGTGAAATATTGTCCCTCAATATTTCTTATTTATATGATGATGCAAAATTTATAGGAATTATAGGTACTTGTAATAAAGTTCAACAATATCTTTTTCAGTTTCATCAATGTGAACCCAATGAATGGTATATCAGTTCAAGTGAAGATGCTTATGGAGATTCCTGAGAAAATCTGGAAATGCATTGAGGCTGAGGACTTTGTGAAGGCTACCAGGTTATTTATAATGGCACGCCATATCAACACCGGTCAGTGGGTGTGATTTATTCTGAACTATTGATGTACATAGGTTGTATGCGGGCTGGGTTTCCGCAACCTGACGTCATAAATGCGCCTATTTTGTGTAGGGGTTTTGGTACCACGTGCCAACCCAGTTCCACCAGGAAGCCTCGCAGACCCTTTATGTTGCCGACGGCCTCCGGTAGTGACCCTGGTGTTCCAAGGTGCTTTGCCCTGTATTCTGCCACTCCAGGACATGTCAGGATGACGTGGGCGGCTGTCTCGTCCTCTTCCATGCAGGCTCTGCAGAGAGGACTGTCTGTAACACCTAAAGTAAAAAGGTGTCTGTTTAGTAGTGCATGACCAGTTATGGCTCCTGTCAGAAGACGGAGTGCCGGCCTCTTTAGCTGCTTTAGCTTCATTGACACTCCGGGGTTGATTGTCGTGAGAGCCTCCCTGGTTTGCCTGCAGGTTTCTAGGGTTTTTCAATGTTTTTGGTGTTCTACCTTGGTGTTTAGTCGCAGTGTGCTCCGCAGCCATGCAGAGGGTAGAGGAATTATGGGTTCCGGCCCTACAGCTCTTGACTCTGAAGCCTCTCTAGCCAGTGCATCTGCTGCATCCTTACCGCGTGAATTGCTGTGCCCTTTGATCCATTGCAGGGTTATGTCGCTGTTAGTATATACCTCTGATAGGATCTTATGGCACTCGTGTATCAGCCCAGAAGTTGTTGCGTGACCTTGTAGGGCTTGCAGTACGGATCGACTGTTGGAAAGTATGCGGATGGGATATTGATGTACATAATACTTGCAACTCTTGAGAAAAAGAATTGTTTTTTTTTATTATACTAAAGCCAAAAAAATGTTTCCTCTGCATTCTTTGTACTCCATATCTGTGCCCAATTTTTCTATAAAATAGTTTTAGATTGGAAAATAAATAATTTCCAGGGCTACAACTACAAATAGGCAAGAATGTGAAGCCAGGCCTGCAGTCCCTCCAGCGGCTGATACAGATGCAGTGGAGCTCCATCTCCAACTTTAACCAGACCATCATCGATGTCTGCAGGGAGAAACTGCAAGACGTGGAGATCAGTATAGAGGTACAGTTGAATTCATAAATAGTTTTTAGGGCTTCAACTTCAAATTGGCGGCAAGAACGTGAAGCCAGGCCTGCAGTCTGACATGATAACTTAGCCTATTTTAGCACCCAACGCAACTCGGAGGTTACTATAGTTTTTTTCTATCAAAAGTCTTGTGGGTTGTGATGGTTCTTACCAGGGACTGCATAACCGAAAAATACCGATATTCTATTTTAACGGTATGACATCATATTGGTTGTCAAATTGCGGTTTCGATAGCGGTTTATTTTTTCCGGTACCGTAACCGCTTTTTAAAGGTACCGATATATCGAATTTTGGCCTGGCGTTGTTACCAAACCGCGGGCAAAGGCACTGCCGTTTTGTCTTTTTATCTTTATATGTTTAGTAGCCAATGCTTCCTCTGTAGAGTGCCAGCTCGCTTAATTTTCTCGATATCTTTAATAATATCGTTTTGGTATCATTTAAAACTGATACCGCTAACCGTTATTTCAAAACGGTTACGGTACCGTTATGTTCGCGCGGCGCGCATAACCTTTACGACATTACGGTACCGTAATGGAATTCCGGTTTCATACCGGTAACCGTAACCGAAATCAGTCCCTGGTTCTTACCAATGTTTGTTGTTTTTCTTTATATGTGTACAAATTTACATTTTATAAATATAGGTGGCCAGTTCCTGCCTCACAAGTCTGTACATCCTGGATTCCCAAAGCATGGTGGAACTCTTGAACACCTTCATCAGCCTTCACAGCAACACCAGCCTCAAGTGGACCCTGCAGTTCGACCTGACCCACATTCTAGAGGGAGACGTCAAGGCGAAGATTAGAGAGAAGATTGTGAATGCTGTTAAGATTGTTCTGAAAACTGTAGTTTTGGTGTATGCTTGTTTTGTTGGTGAGTTGTTTGTGTCAATCGACTGTTCTATTCGAATGTAGACTTATTTCGAAATTGTTTCTAGTTACTAACAGTAACCTAATTAAAGCTAGAAATACCCTTTGGGACTTCTTGCGTGATAATACTCAACAGTTCAGACTGGTATTGAATACACAATTTAGCTCCAACTACTGATAAAATAATTTGAAATAAGTTAAATTATTTAACATACTTTTTGTGAACACATCTTTTTAAACACACTAATGATGATTTCAGAAGATAATGGTGGAGCAGTGCTTACAAAGTTAAAGGATTTGTTCCGAAAAGATTCTGAGACTTTGGTTGAGATTGTGCAGTTCAGCGATCCTTCGGCCCTCAAACTCTTGCCGCCTGTCATTGCGAACTATAGGTTAGTAAAGTCCTAACAAAAAATCCCAGACTGCAGCATACTTAAAGCTAGAAAATTACCGTGAGTTTCAGACATTTAGCTAAACGCACCGGCATTGCAAGCGCACATGACTAAGAACCGCATATCGGTTCGACATGCCGAGCGATAGTCAACCTGAAAGATGTGAGAGACCCGTTTCATTAATTCATTATACATTATACATATGAAACGAAACAAAACATATGATAAATATGACATGGAACTTGTTCTGAAATAAATATTTTCATCAATTCATTAATTCATATCTTAATACACGAAACTGTCTGACTATAAGGCGCCGTAGGTTCAGCGAAGTTAAGCGAGCAGAGTTTTTGAAACAATATAATGCGTCTGTTTATAATAATACTAGCGACCCGCCCTGGCTTCGCACGGGTTTATATATATGATACATGCATCTATTATACGTATAAACCTTCCTCTTGAATCACTCTATCTATTAAAAAAACCGCATCAAAATCCGTTGCGTAGTTTTAAAGATACACAGGGACAGACAGACATCGGTAAGCGAGTTTGTTTTATACTGTGTAGTGATGGTTTTAAAAAAATACGAATAGTAATTTTGAGGCTTTTCTGCAGCGAGATCAGTGATTCGAAACATGATTAAGCAATTTTCGCTCGATAGAATAAAAAACACGAACTTAGGTCTAAAATACAACATTCGTAACAAGTTATGCACAAAAATCAAAAAAATTGCCAATATCATGTTTGAGGGAACTTAGTGATTACTTTTTTATTTATTTAAACGCACAAAAAAATTAAATAAAAAAACTTGATATTCGCGCTTCCGAACACGCACTTCCATCTCGCTCACGCTTATGCTCAGTGAGAGGGAGAGAAGACCATGAACCTACGGCGCCTTAAGGGAATGACCTCTTTCTAGCCACTATGACAGTGCGAGAGAAACAAAACGAATGTTTTGCGTCAAAGAAACGTTTAAATGGACTGGAAGTGTTTTTATCATTTGTCTTAAATTTTTTTGTTATCATTTCAGACTGTCATCAAACAAAGAAATCCAGGACCTAGCTAAAGACGAAATAACGAGTTGCGTCCAAAAATGGAGTGTGTGGGTAAAATCCTTCATAGACGATAACGTTAAAAACTTGCTGCAAAACGTTACCAGGGTTAAAATGATGCATGAAATACGGGAAGAGGCATTCAAAATTGGTAAGAAGGAAATATACTAAATGTTCTGGGTGATGGAAAAAGCTTCATACGTTTTGTTATTTATTTCATAAAATATGACACAAAATCTACTCTGCTCGAAGATAAAATAAAATTTTAAGAGATAAAAATCGATTTACGAAAGTAAAATCATTTCAATCAATCTAAAAATTGGTTTTCTATAAAAATATAATATTACGGACGATAATTTTACGTGATAACGTTATGAAGCCAAACGCTCGCACTTCGCTCGTACTTTTTCGTGCGTGCTCCCGGTGTTCATCGATTTATAAGACGCTATCACGTCAAAAACTTTGATAAGCTGATCTGAGTAATCATCCTAATAATGCCGCTTCTCAAAGTCATTGGCACTGGTTTTCTTGCAAGCATCTGCGGTCTGATCTATTGGGATTAGGCTTGGTCAAGTAAATGTTGATGGAAGTTCTACAACTACTATACTGCTGCCCTAGACACAAAAGGTTAGCGGCTTAGAATGCCTTCCAAATCATGGAAACGTTCACAATACAAAGGTGAAAGCAGTCACTCATGCAGAAACTGATTGCAGCCAACGCTCGATGGGTGCCATGCCGCTAAGATAATTGGGAATGGATGAAAATTTCAGAAGTGCCTGATATTTTTTTTGGTGATAGGAATTAGTAGCTTAGCACCAGAAAGTTGCAGACTTTTCAGCTGCGTCAATTATTTTTGAAAAACAAACATTTTCCTCTGTTACGTTTTGGGTTTAGGACGGCGAATAAGACTTTCCTTGATCCGTCTCTATTACAAGAAAATATCTTAAGGCACTCTTATTAGACGATGTTTAGGTATTTGCGGAGGTGAGGGAGACGGAGCGGGAGACGCGCGTCCCGCGCACCCCGCTAACGGCCTTATTCTGTTGGCATCCGTATTCGGCTCTTTTTGCGGATCATACGATCAAATTTATTTTTCAAATCTTGGTTGATTTGTGTAAGATTGTCCCCAAATATTTAATATTTTAACAATTATTTTAGAAAATAAGGAATAATAGACGGTAGTTACAGTTCTTAAGTGCATCGTAGTATGATGACATCAATTATGGACACTTACTTTCCAAAGATATGTTAGTACAGATTTCTTCATCATCAATCCTCCTAGCATTCCTAGATGGGTGCTTCCGTTTTCCAAATACGTAGAACTGATAAAATAATAGTACATCTTCACTTCCTCAGGGTGAACGTCACCAATTATGGATTGTACTAATAGTTATATTACAGTTTTTTTAAACCGAAATAAAATCGATTACTTATAGGTAAGGTTATAGCGCCGGTAAGCGTAAATCAAAAATAATAAACAAATAGCTATGTTCATCTATTTATCTCCTGGAAAATTATCTTATTACCATAATTATTTTATTACATATGTTACATATGTATGACTGACTGATCAAAAACTGGATAATTAGACCACTGTTAGTCAGAAGAGCATTTTATTATACAGGGTGTTTATGTTAAGACCAGCAAGTTTTTCAGTACATGACTATGTCTATAAAAAATTTAATTTGATCAAACATCATAAATAAAAAGAACAATTTCAATTTGTCTCTTAAATACCTAAACGTGTTATGTCACTGCGCTCGTGCGGCGCGTGCTGCCTACCATGCTACCTCGACCAGCGGCCACACCGCGATGGACCTTGATACTCGCAACAAGATTGGACTTACACTTCTTACTTGGCAAAATACGGTTTCGAAAAACATTAATTTATAATAGCGTTTTTTGTATATTTAATTTTTAACCGTTATTCTAAGATGCTTTATTCAAGAATCCAACAAATTTTCCACCCGGAAATAATTATATAAATTTAAATTAACTATCATAAACTGATTTTTTTATTATCTTTCCAGTATTTATAAATACATAAATATCCATAAAAACAATAGCTTCTACTAAATTTCCATATGTTTTTCCTTTTCGATTAAAGGGTTAAGGAAAGTATAAGTAAGTTGTATTTAAAAGATTGAAATCAACAATGTTTACACCAATTACGTCTACTATTCAAAAATGTACCTTTCTATGTAACTTTCGACCAAAACGCACTTTTTTCGAGTGTATAAGTTTAAATTTTATTCTTATTGCCATTTTGAGTGATTGCTGTTTTTCAACATGATTTTTGCATGGTGCGTTAGCTAAATGTAAGTAAATTATGGGCTAATCAATAAGTCCATACCGACAAAAGGTATGTTCACTTAGATAACGTCACATTTGTTTGCTTTGGTGGGCTTATTTTTAAAGGGGCGTGGTAGGAGAGGCTTTCTTGGTAGTTATTTACAGAAGCAGCGGCGGCAGAGCGAGTGCGAGATGTGAAACGGCATATTTTAGTGTTTTGTGATGGGTATCATGTGCACAACCAGCTGGCAAAAAAATTCAGGTGTATAGGGGAACACCCTGTAGAACTTTGTACCCGACTGCCTCAGAAGGAAGTTTATGTTTTTCGAGCGTATGTATGCATGTATGTATATGACGAAGATGAGGAAGGGCCGTGGCCTGCTGCTGGTGGAGTGGCAGGATCTTTTTCCGCACTGGTTTTTAATAGAATCTACTAAACAGCAAGTAACTTTAAGGGTTGCCGTGTCACTGCCTCTTGGAGTGACATGTGTCGTTCCACATCGGTGTCACTGCGGCTGCACCGTCGACAAATTTGGGCACCATGGCCTCTCCTGCCACAGGAGCGCAGGCCGCATCCCGCGACACGCCAGCCTGAACGACCTCATCCGCCGGGCTCTATAAATATACATATCAAAAATTTGGATCTCTAGCAAAAGTACAAGTATACGAATAATCGGTTTGGAAAAGGCACTTTTTCGATGCGCAGCTGCATACAGCGCCTTAAATATCCGTGGTAAACTGACACTGATATTGACACCTGCAGCAGCTATATTTGTGTCGCTTAACTTCAAACTCAGATAAATCCACTCTAACCACTTCCGAGATAATTGAAAATAAGTGATAATAAGCTTAATTCGGTGATTTGAAAAGCAGTTTTTTTTTATTATGGCTATAGCTTTAAATAAAACCATCCTGTTCGGCAAATTCAGCATTAAAACCATCCATTCTTTACAAAAAAACAAATTTAGATTGGATTTACCTTCATTTGATATAATCGATTGTAATTTATCTATCTTTGAAAAAACTCAGTGTGGATTTGTATAATTTTGATTTAACAGACCTGGATTTATCTAGATTTGAAAAAAATACGATTAGAAATTGTCAGCCATGTTGAACAAACTTCTTTCGCTGATTGGCTTGGATGGACTTACCTCATCATCATTACTTAAGAGCCTTGCTCTTGTCGGTGGAGTAACCGCCACTTTTCTCTGTCCATTGCCAGCCTCTTGACTTCCTCATATGACTCGACATCAGCTTTATGTATTATTTGGCTAGAATATGTTAGCGTAGGCCTTCCTCTGCCTCTCTTGCCTTCAATTTTACCCTCCAGGATGTTTAGGAAGAAACTGTCGTGCCGTATCAGGTGACCCACCATCTTGCCTCTCCTATTTCTTATACATCCTAGCAAATATCTTTTCTCATCAACCATCCTTAAAACTTCTTCGTTTGTCTTTCTCTCCGTCCAGCTAATCCTTTCCATCCTTCGCCAGCACCACATTTCGAAGGCCTCCAGTCGTTCTCTGTCTCTCTGGGTTAGCGTCCACGACTCGCTCCCATATAAAGCAATGCTCCAAATGTAAATTTTAATCAGTCGCTTTTTAGCTGTTTTTGATATGCGTGCTTTTAAGAGATGCTTTTTGTTATTAAATGCCTTTTTGGCCATAGCAATCCTCTGTATGATGTCAGGGGTGCACCTAGAGTCACTGGTAATGATACTTCCCAAATATTTAAATTGCTGAACTTGCTCTATTGTCGTATCTCTGATTACGATTGGGTTTCTGTATACTGTTGTGTGTTTAGAGATGGTGAGAATTTTGGTTTTGTTGCAGTTAATTTTAAGTCTGGTTTGATTGAAAATTTCATCCAGTTTTAATACTAATTGCTGTAACTGATTACTATCTTCGGCAATTGCTGCGATGTCGTCTGCAAATCTAATGAATTGTACTTTGTTTCCATTTATTTTAACGCCCCCCAAGTCTGAATCTATTGCTATATGTATGGCCCGCTCTATGAAGATATTGAATATAAGAGGTGAGAGTGGACAACCCTGTCCTACACCTTGCCTGATCTTTGCCTTCCCCTTTTCTTCGCCTACTTCTATGATGGTTTCCTATGATTTTAAATGTATTTTTCTCAAAAACCAGATAAAATTATACTAAACCGATTAAATTATAACAAAACTAGTTTTTTACCCTTTTATTTCATACCAAAATCTTACAAAATGACAGAATTGGATTTACCCGAGTTTGAAATAAAGCAACTCATTTGTCATTGCTAGGGTCAGATATTTAAAGTATTTTTTTGCAATATGAGACGGATCAAGGAAAGTGTCTCGCCGTCCCAAACCCAAAACGTAAGTGAGGAAACTAGGTTTAATTTTTCAAAAATAATTGACGCAGCTGAAAAGTGTCCACCTTTTTTCTGGTGCTAAGGAAGGTTATTTCTATCACCAAAAAAATAATCAGGCATTTCTGAAATTTTCATCCATTCACAATTATGAGCATTTACTTGTTTTATTTCTATAAATCTTATCGGAAAATACGGTCAAACTTGTATTGACAAATCTGGAGAAGACTTTTCTGTGTTAATTCTCAATACAATCTTTTTACAGAAACTCCCGAAAACTGGGGCGCCATATGCTCATCCCTAGACATACCAGAAGTACACGTCTGGTGCCACTACTTCCAACCTCTCTTGACCGCTCGTGTAATGGTGATCATAGACAACCGCTGGACCAAAGTGTATGATGCCTTCAAGACCCAGATATTGGTCGATCTTACCAGAACGCCGGATAGTGAAGGGGAAATGGATGTCAATTGGTTCGTCTGGAAAGACCTTATTGGTGACACTGTTATTGAATCTAGGAGTGAAGTTATAAAGGTCATGAACTCATTAATAAGGGGTAAGTCATTATAAGAGCTGTTTGATTTCTAATGTGCTTGAGATTATGAGGAAGTTTTCTGCGTCTACCCAGTGTTAACGCAAGGATAAAATTAGTCAAGGGCCTAAAATTTGCCCAATTCGACAGTTTTGGACAAGTTGCGGGTAGTAAAGAAAGCGTCAGAATCCTGCCCATCATGCATGCGATCAGCTCAGGAGAGAAATATCTGCAATTACGCAGAGAGATGATAGTTCTTAACCTTTCGGATGCTTTGACACAGACATTGCTGAAGGATTATACATTTTTCGCTTCTGTCATAGACTCAATTTTCAATAGCACAGATCTGTGCGAAGACATACGAAGGGTTAAACTACTTCTACAGATCATTTATATCATTATCTGAGCAAAGGCACATTAAGATAAAGTGGGAAAAGGACTCTTATTCCAACACGCATTCTCTTTTACCAGAGAATGACACATTTTGACGATATGATCCTGTGTGTCTGATTAAAATTTTATATTATTCCATTGTCCAATAGCACCTCACTCTTCTTAGGATTGTACTGCAATCCATGCGCCTCAGCATATGCCTCACAAACTGTCAGCAGTTTTCTAAGAGCGCTGATAGACGGACTCAGCAGCACCATATCATCGGCATAGCTAAAGTTATGGTGTTTGTGCCAATAACTTTAGCTATGCCGATGATATGGTGCTGCTGAGTCCGTCTATCAGCGCTCTTAGAAAACTGCTGACAGTTTGTGAGGCATATGCTGAGGCGCATGGATTGCAGTACAACCCTAAGAAGAGTGAGGCGCTATTGTTTAGGGCTGGAAGGTTTATGCTGACCTCAATACCACCTATCGTGCTACATGGAGCCACACTTTCGGTTGTAGACAAAGTTAAATATCTAGGTCACATCATTACACAAGACCTAAGTGATGACCTAGATATAGAACGCGAGCGTAGGGCATTGGCAGTAAGGTCAAACATGCTTGCCCGCAGGTTTGCTCGATGCTCTGTTGAAGTTAAAATAACTCTGTTTAAAGCCTTCACTCAGTCATTTTACTCGAGCAGCCTGTGGGTGAAGTACACGAAAAGAGCCTATAAAGCCCTACGCGTGCAGTATAATAACGCACTCAGAAAGTTGTTGGGGTTGCCCACATGGTGTAGTGCATCTCGTATGTTCGCCGAGGCCCATACGGACGATTTTTACGCCATTATACGGAAAAAAATCGTCTCGATGATGGGTCGACTTAGGGGCAGCTCCAACAGCATTCTGGGGGTGATTGCGGGCCGATATGATAGTCCAATTTTGGCTCATTGGATAGGGATGACAAAGAGCTTTCTATCATATAGGAAATAAGTTAGATTTATTTAGTATTATTATTTACTAACACTAGTCGTAAGTCTTCATTAACAAAATATGGATTACCTATATCTGAAATAAAGGTTTAAATTAAAATTAATTAAAATGTTATTCTAGGCATGTCACTCCAAGACCGCGGCTTCACAACGAACCTAGAGAAACTCTGCCAAGACTTAGACAGCGAGTTACAGAAGCTTCTAGAAGACCTACGAGTCTACCTGTATAGGGACAAGAAGGGGACTATCAGAGACAAGTTACTGTTCTCGTACGAGGACGAGGACGATTTAGCTCAAATGTACAGTGATAGGGAGCACATTGAAATGTATTTGCGGGATACGGCGGATAGCAGTATTGAGAGGTAAGATTTCCTCCTTCAGATTCATTTGTAAGTGGTGTGGTAGAATAAGGGCTAAGTGATGGTTCGTCCTTCCACTTTAAACCTATGCAGACAGAGCGGGCTAGACTAAAACGTTTGTAATGGAAACTATAGGTCTAGAGTTAAGAGAAAAAATTATAACAATGCATTGTGTATGACCGTTGGTTTCATATAAAAAAAAAATAGAATCTGCGTTGTTTATAATGTACTGAGTCCCTAACATAAAGCAAATAGCAGTCAGTCAGACCGCATTGTCTAGGACAAATCTTAGGTGACCAACTTCTAAGAACTATAACTACATACTATAAAATAAAACAAAGTCGCTTCCCGCTGTCTATTCCTATGTATGCTTAGATCTTTAAAACTACGCAACGAATAGCGTGATTCAAGAGGAAGGTTTATAAGTATAAAACATACCCGTACCAAACCGGGGCGGGTCGCTAGTAACTTAATAATAATAATAAATAATAAATATTTGCGGACAATCTTACACAAATCAACCTAGTCCCAAACTAAGCAAAGCTTGTACTATGGGTACTAGACGACGATATAGATACTTATATAGAGAAATAAATACTTAAATACATAGAAAACATCCATGACTCAGGAACAAATATTCGTGCTCATCACACAAAGTAAGCGGGTCGCGTCCCTGATGAGGCGCCTGCGCGGCAGCCCGAACAGCCTCCTGCAGACGGTGGCGGCGCGCTTGGATGGTCCCTTCCTGTTCCATTGGGATAGGTTGCATAGGCCATCCAACTGCTAATTATAAGTGTGAAAAAAAAAAAACCTACTAACATAGTTTTAAGATCACTGTTACTAACAAATTATGGAAATAATATTTCTGATGTAAATTATTAAATAAAAAAAAAAAAAAAAAAAAAATGCCCTTACCGGGATTCGAACCCAGGACCTCTTGCTTCGTAGGCAGGGTCACTACCAACTAGGCTAGAGCGGTCGTCACTTATAAGATAAAAATGAAACTTTCTGTGAAAGCCGGCCAGGCACCGTGTGAGGGTGTTTCAAATGTTTTGTTGGACCAATTAGTACATAACATAACTCTAAAAACTACATGAATACCTTATAACTTAAGTATACATCTATAAGTAGGTACTTATCTAACAAGGATATTAAGGTTACATAATCTATGAAGAAAGTCATACATATTAAAATTATTTTTCTTACAGTATGCTCCAATACATCAAAGTGTGTTTCGAAGAGCCAACCCTACAATCAACAGAGTGCCAGAAAAAGACAACCGCTATATACACGGCGCGATTCATCCAAGCAATACCCATCGTTATGATCAACTTACGCAAGTGCTATATTCCCGAAGCACCCAATACTTATGGAGTCAGCTTGGACGAAAATGGTCTGAAGAGGTGGAATGATTTGTGCGGGCTTTTGAAGCAGAATTGTTTGATGTGTTGGGGAAAATGGATAGATATAGCGATGGAAAAAGTCGAGGAGTTGACTAAGAATCTGCCACAGGAATTTACGTTGCAAGCAAATGTTGATTACTTGATGATGGTATGTATTTGTAATGAGAATGTGGTCGCATCTACCAAACTTTACTAATCAGCAAAAAAATTAGTTTGTTTTGAATAAAACTGTCACACTTTCTATATAAACATATTTTAAAGGACGTAACTTACGATACCTGTATACGATAGGTTAATGTTAAATTATGTTATGTGACAAGACAAGGATGGTATTGTTAGTCTTATCGCGTCTCAATAAGCAGGGTCGGATTCAGTTATTTTATTCTATTCTTTGTTGTGTACTTATCTCTATTCTGTGTTTTAACTCCTAAGTGATAAAGGTCGAAAGTTGAATGAAATTATACTTTTTACAGCAATGGGATGTTATAAAAATAGAAGAAAAGGATGAGGAAGGTAAAACCATCGAGTCCACAATAAAAGTACCGGCGAGTCCATCTTTGAAACTACAAGAGTACCTCTTCGCAGTCAGCAGAATACTGGACGAAGTTGTACCACACACACTACCAGTAGAAATCAACACATTATTTATAGAGAAAATTACTGCTATCACTTTCGCACACTACGACAGGGTAATAAGAGAGAAAGAGGCTGATATAAATCAGAGATGTGCGCTTCAGTTGTTAATGGACGTACGACATTTGACCTTATTGCTCGTGCCGCGAGAGAATAAGAAGTCTATGGACTTTTCTCATGAAGTCTGCGAGTTTATAAGGTCGAAAATAGATCCGTTTGACTATGACGTTTTCTATCCGTATGTGCAAACGAATTTGAAGAGGTCCGTCCAAAGGGTCCAGGTGAGTCCAATCAACTTATTATCGTTAACTTGATGGTTATTATCTCCACTTATAATAATCTCTAAATTAAAAAAAGAATCAGCCAGTTTGAAACTAAGCTTTGTGTGTTACGAATGTTCTTAGCATCCCATGAACGGAAATAGTATTTTTCAACACACCTGCTCGTAAAGTAAGTCTTATTACAGCGTATTTACACTGATAATGCAGAATATTACCCATGCCGTGACTTTTACATTACATTATCGCACTAGTGCCTTTTCATTACATATCTTTTAACATTTTCATTTTTTATTTTTATTTTTTTTTCCTCGCAAATGTGTTGAAAAACGTCGTATGAAACACGTGAGCATTGGTCATTACACTTCTCGTCTCCATTAAGCCTTCGCCTTCGGCTCAGGCTTAAAAACCGACTCGAGTGTAATGACCAACATAGCACACTTGTATCATAATGTACTATTATGCAACTGTTGTATAAGAAGGGTCTTAAAAGGCGAGTGGCGTGGGTTGCGATGCGAGCCTTGGCGAGCATCGCAATTAAAGACGCCACGAGCGTTTTTAGACCAGTTATACACCGTTGCATATAATACTTTTTCTACGACAAATTTTAAATAAATAGCATACAGAATAGTTAAAGTTTTCAGGCAGCAAGTTTTCTATACGTACTTTTGCTACTCACGTAATTTTTTCAGGAGTGCAGTTATTAATTTATTCGACCATTTTAAAAGGAACGTACACTTTTGTCTTCACAAACACGAATGAAATCTTAATAGTTTAGGACTAATAGTTTATCATCTTTCGTCTTTTCATTTTGAACTGTATTTTGGTGGGAAATCGGAAATGTGACAGCTCTTGTTTATGGTTTGTTTTGTTTTTAATTTGTTTGCACTGGCCATCCGAACCAAACTGAATCCGGACCCGGACCGAATTCGAACTGTTTATTTTTATAAATAATGCCAAGAATTTATAAAACAGGTAATTTAACACACAATAAATGATGATTTATTATTATTGTAGTAAATAATTCATAATGTACAAATGTTAAATCGTAAATAAATACTTTTATTTCGAAATATGTGTTTATGAAGTTGGCATCACTGCAATATAGCGGCCGATTAAAAAAAAGTTAAACAGTGCTTTTATGAAAAATGTATGAAGCAAAAAAGTACGCTAAGTAGTGCGTTTTTGGGCCATAGAGCATAGAGTTTTTCCACGACTTATTAGTGGTGTCATTGTATTTGAGCTACAGCCTATATAAATGACAGATAACGGTACAGGAGTAGAAAAAATATAAAACATTTTATACAGGTACATTATTATTCTAGCTGCAACTTAGGATAGTTTTTATCCGATTGCGGCAATTAATTAATTTTCCGAAATATACGACTTCATTAATTTTTCATTTATTATTCTTAAAGTATATCGCCGATACATCTGTCAGTTTTATGAAACGTCAAAATGGCGGATTGCTCTTCCTTAATTTCACCTATTAATAATTTAAATCCCGTCTCCGATAGACCTTCACGAATCACATACCAAGAGGTAAAGCATAAGAAATTAATCGATTCTCATATGAGAACTTTTATGCGCAAATGTCGTATTAAGGCGTAATTTCCATAAATGTATCAACAAATTCTACAATATAAGTAACACAAATGATTTTTTTAATGGCACGCGCGCGCTCTATTTGCGCATTCAGCCAAACAACGCAAACCAAAACTCGAAGTTCGTATATCTGCATTCCTCTCACTCGAGTAATGTTAGTGCGATAGAGATAGAGATACCTTAATATTTTCGAATTCTGAAGTTCGTGGTTTAAAAGAAAATACGGATGTCGGATAGATCGAAAATAGGGGTGTAAACACTGTAGACACAAAATAAAATAATCGCAATGTTGTATTTACTCGAAAAGGGACTTAAAAAGAAGTCAAATGGAGAAAAAAACAACGCAAGAGGTTATTTAAGTAGTCACTAAGTTATAAGTGTCCAAAGTTTTAAGAGGGGGTATATTCTGTCCCTTTTCCGCAAAACGCACCTTCATATGAAACGATTGTTTTACTATGAATACTATGACGTTACGGTCCCGATCGTTTTCACACTCTAACAAGCGATATTAAAACGGTTGTAGCTTCGTAATTTTTTGAGATATTTGAACGGGTTTTTCGTTTCTTCTTTCTTTTGAAGTAATAATACATTTTGAGTCTACTCCCCTATTTGGAAGACAAGCGGAAAGAGTACCTAAATTAATCTATATATTAAAGACTAGAGATTTATTATAAGTGGAGTTGAGTCATTTGAATAAAAATAGATACCTACAGAAAAAAACAGTACGGATTGACAGCAAAAAGTATAATAATTATATTTATGGGAACAAAAATATAAATGCCTATGTCCTGACTGACTCACTCTCTCACTCACTCACTCACTCATTTACTCACAGCCGAAACTACTGGGCCTAGAGAGTTGAAAATTTACACCAGAACTACCTTTTACAACGTAGGCAACGGATAAGAAGTGATTTTCGGAAATCATACCCCTAAGGGGGTTAGAAAGGGGTGCAAATTTTGTATGGGGGAAACTTAATTTTATGAGCAAGAGACTTAAAACTTTGTAGAAAGATTACTTATTATAATACAAATAAAGTACTTTCAGCGTTTTGAAAAATTTCACCCCTAAGGAGGTTAAGAAGGGTTGCAAAGTTTGTATGAGGGAAACTCCTTTTTGAGATAGAAGCTTAAAAGTTTTTAGAAAGATTACTTATTACGATACAAATAAAGTATTTTTAGCGTTTTGGAAAATTCCACCCCTAAGGGGATGAAAAAGGGGTGCAATGTTGGTAAAGGGGATTTTTGGAGCTTGAATCTCAAAACTTTTTAGAAAGATTACTTACATAATGAAAAAAAAAATAAAGATATGAGATTTATTGTAACTTCGATCTTAGCCTGTTTTAATAACGGACGCAGTTTTGGAAGACTACTATTTAATATGAGGAGAAATAATTATTTGTAACATAACGTAATGACACCAGAGGCTCTAGTATACGTTTTATCGATACAATACGTTTTCGAACGCGTTTGCGTTTAGTTTCAATTTGTATGGCGACACGTAGTTCCTAATAGTTACCACCAGAGGCGCTGTTCGCGTTGCCATACTAATTGAAACTAAACGCAAACGCGTTCGAAAACGTATTGTAACGATAAAACTTATACTAGAGCCTCAGATATGATATGTAAACATGTCAAACAGTGACACACGGCTCATGCATAGACAAGGAGTTTCAGGTTGATAGCCAATATTTAAAACTATTTTAACATGTTTAGACTACCAAAATGATTTCAGCGTTTTTTGAAATTCTTCACCCATAGGGGATTATAAGGGCATTCAAAGTTTGTATGGAGAGCAAGACATTTTAAAAGTAATTAAGGCATTTGTAACTTCGGGTTTAGACAAAACAAACAGTCTAAAATACTACACAACTTACTTCAGCGTTTTTTTTATTCATCGTATAATATAGAGCAAGATATTTTTAAAGTAAGAAATTTGTAACTACGGTTTCAGCCTGTTTACTATGAGGGTTCAAAGGGGGTTCTAAGTGTGTATAGAGAGCAAGCCATTTTGAAAGTAAGAGATTTGTAACTTCGGTTTTAGACTGTTTACCTACTAAAAGACTAGGCACAAAACTAATTTCAATGTTTTTTTTTAATTCATTCCTTAAACAAATTTTTAGACGATGACATGTTATACGCGGACGAAGTCGCGGGCAACAGCTAGTCTTTTATATTTCTTTACCTGGAGGTATGTTTATTTTCGCATCACTCAAACTTTCGTTTTTGCGTCTTTATCATCGAAAGTCTGATAAGTATAGGTACAACATCGTGGAGTCACACAAGGTCGGCTACGTAAACTCAAGATATCCGGTCCAGGCACCAGTTTTGCTAGGAAGCTAGATGTTATTTGGCGTTATCAATGGCTACTACTGCCGTCTGAAGGCTTCTAACTTCCACGCCTCACTCAGTAACATCTCAAGGAGATCAGTAAACCCGCCACCGATCTCAAATATGTGCAATTTAAGCGGAAACGTGGGTGCTCTGAACACGTATATATCGTCGGGTGACAAGCAAAACTCACTAAGTAACAAATACCTACTTAAATCAAAGTTCGTATCTCGATATCGACTACGTAACGAGATACGAGGTTTTGAAGAGCAGTGACAGTTTTGGTAGTGACTTTTGCTTGTCACCCGACGATATGGCAACGAGGAAGAGTACATCGAACATCGTATAAAGCCGGATACTCACTAGCGAACGGTTACCGTAACTACCTTCAGGTGTGTACAAGACTGCGAGAGTGCCATTCATCGGCTCGATACGAGCCGTTCGCGATCGGGTCGCGAACCCGTACAGTCACAGCTCGCTGTATGTACGAATGAAGATATTCTTCCGCTATGTGCATCCGCGTTCCGCCTCATACGTCACCTGCCCTGCTCTGTTCCATACTTTTAACCGATATATTCCAGACACTACTAGGCAGCCTGATAATCCAACACGGTCAACTAGCGGGCATCATCGGCAACAAGCCCGTGCTGTCCGGAGGCAGCGGCGACAAGGCCGCGGCGCTACTAGCCGCCGGGAACGCGCACTGGTTCTCGCTGCTGCCCGTGCCCGCGCAGAGCCTCAAGAAACAGGACAAGCCGGTAACTATACACATTATACATGTCTCCAGACACTGATACTCCAGGCCAGCTAGCGGGCATCGTCGGCAACAAGCCCGTGCTGTCCGGAGGCATACAGACATTAGACATTTCGAATCCAGCTCGAAGCAATAATTCTTCCTCTTAGTTTAAATTTATAATTTCGGTAGCAGATGCGTCTGCTTACTGCATATTCTATTTAGTATGCGCGTAACTGGCGATTTTTAGATATTTAAAACGCTTAAATGAAATTACATAGGTTTTACTAATTGTATTAATTTGTGATAGTGTCAACGGAATATGCATCCTACTCTGAAGCTGTTTGGGTATGAAATGTGTGAAAGCAAATCTGACAACCAAATAAATGCATGCGTAACATGCACGTTCATTTTTGTAACAATAATGATCCTATATAATACATATTATAATACAAAATCATTTGTTTTACAAACTAAGCCATTGTTTGTTAGTATTTACATGCGTTTTCGAGTATTATTCTTAACTTTATAGCGGCTTGAATTAGAACGCCTCAATGAAAGTCGACTAGTATCTAATAGTATGTAGGGTAAATCGCCAGTCACCGTTCAATAACTGGCTACCTCAACTCATACTAAAAATGAACTCTATTCACCTATAATATAATTCAACATGGCCAGTTATTGAAGGGTGTCCAGTAATTAAAACCTTCTACTAAAATGAATTCTATTATTATTAGTTTAACGGCCTCCGTAGCCCAGTGGGTAGTGACTCTGCCTACGAAGCTGGAGGTCCCGGGTTCGAATCCCGGTCAGGGCATTTATTTGTGTATTTATCACGAATATTTGTTCCTGAGTTATGGATGTTATGTATATAAGTATCTATATGTATGTATTATATATATCATCGCCTAGTACCCACAACACAAGCCTTACTGAGCTTACCGTGGGCCTAGGTTGATTTGTGTAAGATTGTCCCGTAATATTTATTTATTTATTATTTATTATATGTAAATAGAGTTCATTTTTAGTATGAGGTAACTAGTTATTGAACGGTGGCCAGTTACTGGCGATTTACCCTATGTACAGTCAACGTCAAATATATGTTTACGTCCTTGCTCCTCCAACATCATCATATCAGCCGAAAGACATCCACTGCTGGACATAGGCCTCCCCCAAATAGTTGGGGCGGAAAGGTTCTCGAGAGTGATGACCAAGTCCTGGAAGACGGAGGGTGGGTAAGACCCCCCACAAGGTGGACTGATGACCTGGTAAAGGTCGCGGGAGTTCGCTGGATGCGGGTGGCGCAGGACCGATCACTTATGCTCTTTATTCCATAGTAATACGGTGAAAACTGCATATCTTTGACGTCGACTGTACTTTTGCTTTTGTGTCTAACATGGATTCTACCTATAGCTAAGATTTTAACTTTAATGTAAGGCCTCATTTATAGACATATATGTACAGTCACCGGCAATAATATCTGATACAACGAAGCTCGCATAAATATCTGATACGACTCTATTTCTAGGCGCATTAGGACGTGACAGATATTTTTTGCCAGCTTTGTTACCGCCTGTGACTGTACCGCCACATGCCTAACAAATTGAACCTTACCAACATGCGTGTAAAGTTGAAAATCGCTCACATTACACCCTTTTACAGATAAAGAAGAAGCAAATAACATCAGCAAGCCCGAACAAGCCGAGGCCAGATATCACCGATCTGATGTCGTCATCTCTGCCCATTAACTTCGCAAACGCGCGATCCGGTGCCGCGTCGTTCTTCAATTCTATGACTTCTGATTGGTTCAGTGGGTCTTGAGTTAATATTTGAAATAATTGCCTTTGACGGTTCTGGAGCATAATGCACGATAGGAAACATGGTAATTACGACAGAGAATTCATAATGTATTATTAATGTACAATTTCTATATGTGAGACTAGTTGCCCGCGCGGCACGACCTGCGTATTACAGATAACCTAGTACAGTGTATCGTACAGTCGCCATCACATACATCGGAGCAAACAAGCACGTCACAAACATTGGAACACACCTCTATTTTCAAGGCATTAGGGTGCATGTGCCGATATTTTTGAACACCTATAGTGTACCTATGTATGTGATGGCGACTGTACAACTTGTCATTAAGTACTATGACACCGTAATACATTGTATACAAAAAAAAATTAAGTAGACCCGAGTTGCATCATAGTAATCCGTTGAAAAAGCGACTCTACGTTCTAAGCTAGTAGGTTCAAATTCTGATGACAGTTTTATAAAATGTTGGCCGCCTTAAATTATTTCAACCATACGTATATCACATACATAGGTACACTATAGGTGTTCAAAAATATCGGCACATGCACCCTAATGCCTTGAAAATAGAGGTGTGTTCCGATGTTTGTGAGCTGCTTGTTTGCTCCGATGTATGTGATGGCGACTGTACGGTTTACGTTTTGGTAGATAAATATTGCGTGTTGGTGCATTATGTTTTAGAATCAAAATATATATATCCCACTTATTATTATTAATTATTCTTGATGAAAACTGAGTTTGTTTAGTCGCCAATAACAATGAGTTAGCTGAAATAAGTATATTTACGTCATACCTGGCCATAAAGTAGGAATTACCGCACGCTATGCGTGCGGAAACCCCCACTTCCTGGCCAGGTAGAGACGTAAAATTTTGTACTTACCACGGGCGGTAATAAAGAAAGCCTCAGAGCGCATATTTATCGCCCTTGCCTTCGGCTCGGGCGTCAAATACCTGCGATCTGAGACATTCTTTGTTTAACCGCCCTAGGTAAGTAATGTACTATTAATTAAATTATGATAGTGTAACTCTGTACTCTGGTTTTATTCACCATTACTTTTTTCCTATCTATTTTTAATATAAGAAGAATATGGATGATATTTGTGTATGGTCTATGATGTGGCGACGTATACAGGGTGAAATATTATTGACCGTTCATATTTTTCCCAGGCATTAGGTATCAATAAAAGATGCCATTTCTGAAAAAACATATGTAAAATTTTCTCAATAAAATGTGCTGTTCTAATAAATAATTAGTAACGTGTGGGTAATCGGGAGCTGAGTGACGCTCGGGGTTAGGGCTTGTGCACAAATCACGCGAGGTTTTATCGGCTACTTTTTGACCCCCCCTTGGTGATATTTGGTGAGGTTCTTGGCTACCCGCCCCCTCCCCCACATAACCTCACGTATATTTTTTTCATTCGACGTAATTGTAAGATAATTAGTATTTTACATAGTAAATCTTGTTTATTTTTCTATCTTAGTAAAATAGAGTCGCTATTTTGAAGTGCTAAGTAAAGATTTATGTTTAACGAAACCGAGAATAGATATCTACTTTTTCTCGTGTGGTAGATATTTTTTCTTAGTTTCGTTCACTGTAGAAAAATACACGTGAGGTCTCCTTATGCAACCCCCCCCCCCCCCAACGTGATCTGTCGTGATTATTTCCTGACCCTCCCCTATCGAATCTCGCGTGATTTGTGCACAAGCCCTTAGCGGTGCGGGGGGAGGGGCGCGCTTGCCGCCTCCCGCACAGCGCGCTACCGCGGTTTTTTTAGGATATCTTTCAGCTGCTGTGTCTCAATATTTTAGTACTGAAAGATAATGAAAGAAAAAACACGTATTTTTTATTTTTCGCTAAGGACTCCATTGTGAAAATTTGAACGGTCGATATTATTTCATCCTGTATAAAGTACACTTTGGGAACTTATGCGATCTTAGTAAGACGAAAAATTACTGTATACATGTGAACGTTTGCAATTTAGATTCCTCGTGTTCACAAACATATTCCACATGTCTTCACCTCAGACCGAGAAAAAGTGTTTTTTTTTTCTTTATCTGACGTCCCCACGTTCTTAGTTTTCCATGTCTATGCAAGAAAGAAATAAAAAACACACAAATAAAAAAATAATTTACTGTTTAACAAAACAAGGCGACAAGATCAGATTGTGAACTTCTCCTCAGAGCTGGTCTTCTTATCCTCCCCCACCTTCCTGCCCGACAGCCTGTCGTTGAAGCTGTCGCCGTAGCCGCCTAGGTAGTTGCCGGAGTTACCTGGAAACATATTTATCAAGTGATTTTGGACCTTATGGTAAGGTGTTAAAGTCCTATTCTATAGCAAGGGATTGCAACAATTGAAGGTACAATTTTACTTTGTCAGTTGATTTTGAACCCAATAGTAAGGAATTAAAGTCCTCTTCTATATCAAGTGATTGCCTGATCTTTATTTTGGTGTTAGGAATAACCTTCCTTAACACCAGAAAAAAATTGCAGACTTTTCAGGTGCGTCAATTTTTTTTGAAAAATATAAACAGTTTCCTCACTAACGTTTTGGGTTTAGGACGGCGAATGAGACATTTTCCTTGATTCGTCTCATATTACAAAAAATATCTTAAAAATCCGTGGTAAACTGACACTGGAAATGATATTGACAGCTGCAGCAGCTATATTTGTCATTGCCAGGGTCAGATATTCTAAATATTTTTTGTAATATGAGACGGATCAAAGAAAATGTCTCATTCGCTGTCCTAACCCCAAAACGTAAGTGAACAAACTGTTTATATTTTTCAAAAATAATTGACGCCGCTGAAAAATCAGCAACTTTTTTCTGGTGCTAAGGAAGGTTATTCCTATCACCAAAAAAAAATCAGGCATTGCTAAAATTTTCATCCATTCCCCATTGAAGGTACAACTTTATGAGTTTGTTGTTGATTTTGAGAGTGACACTAGGTCTAAATTGAAGTACCCCGACAATGTAACATAGATTAGAACCATAAAATATTGGGGCAGCGACTTGAAGGTACAATTTTTTGAGTTTGTCAGTTGATTTTGAACCCAATAGTAAGAAATTCTTCTATATCAAGTGACTGCCGCAATTGAAGGTACAATTTTATGTAATTAGTTTGTCTGTTGATTTGAACTTTTTATTTTATCAAACCATTTTGAACCTTATAGTAAGGAGTTAGAGTCCTATTGTATAGCAGATAAGTAGAGTTAATTGTTTGCAACCGTTGAAGACACGTTTTTTACGAATTTCTTATTTGATTTCGAACCCAGAGGGTCTACCGCGAAAGGCATTCGAAGTTTCCCCTCTCTGTCATACTTACGAGTTCGTACATAAGTGCGACAGAGAGGGAAAACTTCGAATGCCGTTCGCGGTAGGCCCTCAGTGTGTAGTTAAGAATCGTATCCTGTGGAATATATCAAGTAAGTAAACTTAATTCAGTGATTGCAAATGTTAAAGTTTATTTTATTTTTATAGATAACTAGATTCTGCCCGTGACTCCGTCCGCGTGAAACTCGTTTATATCGTAGGTCCAAACACAACAAACTTTCAACACCGTTTGGGTGTATTTTTCTAAGACGCATTGGATAAGGAAACTTTTCATAAAGATTTGTAGCTCAAATAATTTACTTTCAAAACAAAGTTTTAACCAACTTCAATTCAGTACTCCGCCAAGCCACATGAACATTTCCACATTTATTTTTTCCAATTTACCACATGAACTGATTTCCGAGAGCAGATGCGTTGATTTTTAGACCAATAAACCAAATCGCTGTATGTGGGCCGATAATATTTGAGGACTTCCGTCGATTCCTCAAGGATCTCAGAATTACCTTTGGCACTTCATTGTTTGCTATTTCAACGGAATTATATCAGAATCTGTGACGTACTTATATAGTTTGAAGTACATCATTGAGAAGTTCCACAAGCCATCTGTGGTCTTCATCATCACTTCCACCATCACCAAATTTATGATTTCCGGGTGTAAATACACGAGTTATACAATACCGAAATTACTACACGCGTGCCTAATATATTTGAGGAGTTTCCTCAATTCCTCATGGTTCCCATCATCCAACTGGGGTTTTGAAAACAATGGGATCATATACTTTCAACTAAAAAAAGAATTGTACGAATCGGTTCATAAATGACGGAGTTCTGAGGTAACAAACATTAAAAAAAAAAATACATCTGAATTGTGAACCTTTTTTTGAAGTTGGTTAAAAAGAGTTTCCCCCATACAAACTTTGCACCCTTATTTGACCCGCTTAGGGGTGGGTTTTTCCAAAACCCTAAAATTACTTTTCTTGTATTGTAATTTGTAATAAGGAGTCCATACACAAAGTTTGAAGTCTCTCACTTAAAACTTGAGTACTTGACTCCTACCCCATACAAACTTTCAACCCCCTTTTTACCCCCTTCAGTGTAGAATTTACAAAAATCCCTTCTAAGTGGGTACTTTCGTTATTAAACTACCTATTTCGAAAAATCTGTTTTCTAGGTCCAACGGTTTGGCCTGGGCGTTGATTTAAGTGTTGAACGTAATTGTGCACAGTTATAGTCGTATTTTGTTGTAGATAGACGTCGGTACGTACGTACTACGGTACATCGTACGGTAGGTAGAAACTACTGGTAGCTGGTAGGAAATTTCGCTCCGCGAAAATAGCAGTAGGTAGCAGTTTCGTCTGCCAGTGTGATTACCAAGTTATACGCCAACACCAACTACTTAGTGAAACAAATATCTTCTTCATGACTTTAGAAAGCCAGAGAGAACCTAGTCTAGATTTTTATCTAGTACTCGTAATTTACCGGAATAGGGTCGATCGAAACCGGGCCTGTATTGGTTGTTGCTCGGCCTCCACTGGTTGAAGCCTGGGTACCCGACGTTGCCAGGGTAGCTAGGCCGGTAGTCGTACCCAGGCCGGTTGGGGCGGTACCCTGAAAATATAAATCAAATGCTTGTTAGGTAGGTTACAACTGGTGCTCACTGGGACCACAGCAAAAACAGGAAATATGGTTCGTGTAGGGTCATTTCGCCGGTTACGCGACCACCTTCGGTTAGCGACCACCTGAAGAACATGGTTTTTTCAACTGAAGATAACATCAATTCTACAGAGCCTATTGAAACAGTTAGCCGTATGCATTATTGTTTGTAGTTATGGAATAGGAATTTACTAAAAAAACGAGAAAATATGCTTTTAGTTCACCAACTCAGCTAAGTGGTCGCTAACCGGCACATGAAATTAGGTGGTCGCTAACCGGCGAAATGACCCTAGTTAGTTCCGGAGATTACACCCTCACAAACTTTCGGTATCTCTTCATTATATTAGAATAGATAGGTATCGAGCGTTGGTTTCGGGACTTACCTATCTACACATTCAATTTGTTTGTCGTGTACATATCAGAATGATCAAGTGTAACATATTGAGATCAAAATGGAATGCGTAACGTACGTCTCGAATCGACCCCCTGTAGCAGTACCTACTAATGCCTGATTCACAACTTCGAGCTGCAGCAGCAGCGGCTGTAGTACGCCATTAGTCTTACGAGCGCTTAGATCCTTTATAGTTACCTACGTTTTCTTCAGGATTCATTAAGTTGATCATAACCTCAGATCATAGAATGAAAATAACTAACGAACAGTAAACTGCGTTTGAGGTTTACGCCCACAATTCCCTTGTTTTAATAACATTTTTATGGGCGTTACGTGTTTAGGCACCTCGTAATAAAAAGGACAGTAATTTCTAGCCCAGAAGTCAGCATTATCCCGCTTGGACGAAGAGATAAACCTTAGAATTTTCATGAGCACTAAAACCCGATGTAGCTACGTTTTATCAACCCGAGGCAGCATGTAACCGCGCGGCAAACTCATTGAAGCATGCGCTGATGTCAGAGTAGAACAAAGAATGTATCATGCATGAATAACAACGGAGGAAAACGAAAGTTTGGGATGTCTTTGTCGTGGTACCTAAGTATAAATCGTAATGGTCGTTGCAAGAGAACACGCGAATATAGCGCGGGACGAAATAGTAACATGGTAGTCTTATAATGTCCATTCTTTCAATAGGTTTATAGTTCGAAGAATTGATATTAAATTAATCGTTGCAGCTAAACTGATTAGACTTCGAAGTTTTAGATTATTGCTGCTTTGGAGGTAGCTCTGGTCCTAATAATTCTGTGCCTGAAACTCAAGTGTACCTAAACATTTATGTGGACTTCCACGTTGACGCCAGTTTGAGATAATATAGCCTGCATAACAAAATTAACTTCTGAAATGAGTCGGTTTAGCTCTCATGTTTAAATATAGAGACGTATATGTGGGTAAGTAGGTATTATACAGGATGGGGTGGGCCATATATTTTTGTAAATGGCAACACTGAATATCTTGTATAATAATAAATTATATAGTTTTTGAGTGGAGGGAAATTTGACATTACTTTACTTATGCAGTTTATTTGCAATGAAACGTCTTACTGATCAACAACGAGCTTTTTGTGTAACACAGTTTTATAAAAGCAACAATTTGTAGGTAAGTATGTAACAGTTCGCCGCCTATTTAGGAGAAAGCCCGGATCTCACTCCCGCCGATTTTTTCGTGCGGGGATATTTATAAAGCCGAGTTCTTATTTAAAAAACTGAAGACAATATCCAAACTCAAGCAAAACATCCGCGATTAGATAGCCGAGATCCCTCGCAGCATGTGTCAGCGAGTTTCCCAAAATCTGCGTAGTCGTTAGCAGGAGTGCCAGCGACAAGATGGGGGTAATTTCAAAGATGTTATTTTCAAAAAATAAATTGCATTAGATGTTAGTCACAAAAATGAAATGATCAGGAAATTAACTTTCATGGTTTTATTTTCATCAAAGTTTCAAAAGTACAATTTTTTTGGCCCAACCTGTATATGTACAATATACTTAGTTTTAAGTAAGTTTTGAGTATTTCTCGTGAGCCCATCTAGCTTGTTGGTGAAAATCATTTTTAAATGTAGGTAATGATTATGTTATGATATGATACTGTCAGCCTACAATGTGTTCTGAGCTCCATTCTGGAGATTGTAGTAGGTATTGAATAATACTGCAGAACTTCACTGTCATAGTTAATGTGGGAGTGTATACCTAATCAAAAATGTATATATCCCAGATGTACTTACTTATTACATGATTATTTTGGTGTAAAGCATGCAACTTCTAGCCGCCAAAATACCTGTTAAAAAGCCTCCATCTCTTCAATGGAAATTATACTATTCTAAGTTGGAACAGAGCTGCATTTGTTTTGTTTCGTTCGATTTTAAAACAAACGACACTAGGTAGGTATACGTAGGTACCCTATTTCCTATTACAGTTGATCCAAACTTGACTGTCAATTCTTCTTGTGTGGTGGACCGCGGCTTACTATTATAGTTCTGTGGTAAGGTTAGCTATGTAGGTAGGTACGAGTAAGTATAGCGATTCAGCGCGGCAATGCGGTCGGTGTGATGGGCACCTTTGCACCTTGAGTGACGCGGGGCGGGTTATTTGATTTGATAGGTAGGTACCTGTACTTAGGGCTGTCTTTAACCTAGTTTAATTTTAGTTTAAGATAATGTATTGTATTATTTGTATTTTGTTTGTACTGAGTTAAGGAGATTAGTTACTAGGTTACATGACTGGTTAGCGGTTATTATAGGCCAACCGTTTAATTGAGACGGTGCCTGAGACGGGCAGGGGCGCGGTGGGGGACGTCAAAGCTACCCTCCTGGGCTGTTATTCGCTACGCGTTAATGCGGCTCACCCCGCCGGTCACCCGTTACGAAACTAGATCTCTACCTTCGCTTAATTACTACGCATCGCGGTGTCAAGGTATATTTGTGGGTGAGCGTTGAGGTGAGCTTAAAACAAGTTACAGAATAGGGGGGCAGCGCCGTCTCAGTTAAGCGGTAACCTTTACATGACAGGTTAGCCAGTACCAAAGAGTAGTGTCTTAAATGGACTATAAGACGCAGAACACACTGTCGCCGCATCCCTTAGCGGCGTGCGGAGCAACGGTTCCCAACGTTGTATGCCAGTACCTCAGTTTGTATATAAATTCCACACGGTACTTCACACTCCACCGCACCTCCGTCCGGCGAAATTTGTATACGGCTCCGCACGGCACAGCGGCAGTGTGTGATGAGTCTAAGTACTCTAGGTATAGTATCTCAAAGATTATTTCATAGTTAGTAAGTACATATGTATGTACAAACCTCCAAACCCCTGGTAACCCGGCCCGCCGTAACCGGGGTACCCGGCGCCGGGATATCCGCCTGCAGACATTAAATCATTAGGCACTTTAACTAACCGTGAATATTATTAACCTACTAGTGCCACTACCGACTATGGTGGATTATCGTATTATAGGATTTGACAATTTTATACGGATATAGAAAAGATTTTGTTTGTCCTAATTATACTCAAACACGCTTTCTCTTCTAGATTTTTTCTTTTCCTAGGTCCACTTCTTTACAAAAGACTTAATGCACGGCTAGATTTATATCCCCTAAACTACATGAAATGTAAATCAACGCTACGAGAAGCCCTACATAATATGTCCTATGACGATACTGAGAAGTTATTTATCGTTTTAAAATAATTTTGTTCTATCTTCTATCTTTTTATACCTTTTTTATATATAGGTTATTAACTTACTAATTATTTTGTACTACCTAGTAAATAAGAATCATATTGAATAATATTTTGCATGTGAATAACATATTCAATTGTTAGTTCTTTTTTGCCTGAAACACAGGGTATCCTAGTTCAGGCACGTGTTATTTGCCTCTAATATTAAGATCCTAGTCTATAGTAAACACTGATGTACATTATGTTTTATCAATAAATTATTATTATTATTATTATATATTATTATATCATTGCAAGTTTTTGATAAGGTATCAGTTAATTATATAATCATCACTAAGTACAAAGTATGAAACAAAGTCGCTTCCCGCTGTCTGTCTATCCCTATGTATGCTTAGATCTTTAAAACTACGCAACGGGATTTGATGCGGTTTTTTGAATAGGTAGTTTTAGTGATTCAAGCGACACGGCACATATTCACTTTTTCTTTTGTGTTCGTCTTGTATTACTGTGTCACGAATAGATGTTTCATTCTTGATTCTAGACTGTAAGTGCTTACTCTTATCCTTTGACCAAATATAGTTTAGTTTCTTCTTTGGGTCCAAGCTCCAAATGGCAGTTGCTTCCGCAAAACTGACTTTACACTAGTTTTTGGGATTTCTTCATGTAAGATTAACGCTAAGATGCGAAGAAACGGGTTAATATCTACATGTTTTAGTTTTAACGTTAGCCTTTAATACATAACAAGGAAACAGCACATGAAATATTACAATTACAACGTATCGTCTTTAAATAGTGTACTAACCTCCGAAACCTCCTTGGATTCCACCCGGGTAACCGCCGGTTACCCCTTGGCCGTAACCGGGTTGGTAACCGCCATATCCAGGTTGATATCCTCCTCCGTAGCCGGGGTTGTTGCCACCGCCGTAGCCGCCGCCGTAGCCGCCGCCGTAGCCGCCGCCGTAGCCGCCGCCGTAGCCACCACCATATCCACCGCCGTAGCCACTGTAAAAAGTATTCAACACTGTTGGAGTTTGCGACTAAGTAGTTAGATATTACAAGAATCTAGGACCAGCAAAGTTTACAAGTATTAATTGTATGTAAATATATAAAATAAAAACTTCTACCGTTATAATTATAACTACCATTAACTCAACCAGCAGTCGTATTAGGTAGACAATTTATCACCGAGGGTCTATTCGAGAAAGGCATGAAATTGGAGACAGTTTCTCATTTCGATCGCGATCGTATCAGACCGGATGAGCACGACAAATACAGAATCAATTCGAAATAAATTGACTTCTTGAAAAAAACCGAAATGCAGGTTGGGGACTCTTTTGAATTACTTCACAGACTTATTCTGTGCAATAGTTCTGAAAAACTAGGTAATCGGTAAGAGCCGGAATTCGAACCCAATGACGATGACCTTGAACCACTAGGCTACCGTAGCTTCACGCAAAAAGTCATGTAAAAAACCCAAATTAAACTAACACAAACCTGTTATATCCATTGTAACCACCATATCCTCCAGAGTTTCCATAGTTGACGTTAGCGTACCCGGGTTTCAGTAACCCGTAACCGCCGGTGCTCCGTCTCTGTCCGTCCGCCGTGTTCGACTCTTCTAACCGCTGGGCCATAGCGACGGCTAACGAACATGATATTAGCAGGATGTTCTGAAATTAATGTCACTATATTTTAATACTTTAACTTACTCTTGACTAATTATTGATCACCGTTACATAACGTAGATTCTAAGAGAAAGAACAACATTCCTACTTCTGGTGATCGACGTAACGCACTGTACGCGAGTCAGGTAGATCTAGATAAATGTCATTTTTATTATGGGTAAATGACAGTTGAACTGTCCTAACCTAACGCTCGTTCGAAACGTTGCGTGTTTACTTACCCCTTTGTATCATTTTATTTTTTTAGATGTGAAGGCTGATTTGGAGATTAAATTGATGATATGAAAAGATGGACGATGGGCTTAGCAACCTATCACTGCGACATCACATTTTGTCGATCTTTTATACCCACATAATTATGCTAAAAGTGGCACAGCAACATAAGTTACATGTGCTCTGCCTACCCCTTTTGGGAATAAAGGCGTGAATCTATATAAGTATGTAGGAATGTACCTAAGTATATTAAAAAAATACAACGGAATTCAGAACCTCCACCTTTTTTTGAAGTCGCTTAAAAAGAGCCACGTATGGTAAATATATGGTCGTAAATGTGTACACAGTTACACTAGGTAATTCTCAAATATTACCTCCAGGGATCTCAGATTTCACTTGATAAATGGGTAGTAGGTAATTGGGTAGGTACGGTCAACCAATTTGATTCCTAGGCCATCATAGAACCTTGCCGTTGTAAATGCTATGTCGATACAGGTTACTAGGATTATTGCGTCGCTATGTAGGTAGCAGTTAAAATGACAGGGTTCTACGGTGGCCTAGGAATCAAATTGGTTGACTGTAGGTACCTACTAGGTACCCATTTACAAATGTTGGTCAAAATCTATTATGTCGGGATGAATTGTGAACACAGCCTTTGAAAGTACATTTTTGCCTAATTTTAACAGAACTAGCAAGACTGTAATTCTCTTAAAAAAAATTTTTTTGATTGTCGTAATATGCTTCCACGTAATGAATTGCACATCATTATTGAAATTGCTCACACAATTTCACGAGAATCGGTTTAGAAATGCGACCTGTAGATGAGAATAGCCAAAATCCGGACATACAAAGGAATTTGGGCGCAAGCGGACTCGGAGAACTTCGTTCGCTTCGCTCGCTCATTCAATATTATAACACAAAAAATACATAAAGATCCTAGCTAGAGCTATAGAATCCAGCTTCAAATGTCTTCTAGTCGTTAAAAACGCTCCTGATTTACAACCCCCTTCCGCTACAATAGCGGTAAAGAATAAAGGAGATGCATTTAACCGAAAATGCCGAGCTACTATCGTTAAATTATGATTTTCACACCATTAAATGAAATTACACTGCGCTTGCATACAGGGCCCACAGCGGCGCTCAGTGTGACGCGTATCTCCATCGCCCCCCCTCGGCCATATTTTAGGGGTTGCGAACCGACCCGATCACCGCCCAAAGAGGCGACGTAAGCAAATAAGATGTCTATTCGGTATTTTTGGAAAAAAAAAACATAAAGATGCGGGATAATGATTTCGAAAGGATCTGTAGAACATCTTCTGCAAGTGTACTTTGAAATACCAATAGTAATGTTCTTCTTTTTAAAACCATGTTGAAATAGAGTGCCTACTTATTTTATGTTATGTTTGATTGATCATTTGACTGCGTTTAGATTTATTAGAATTAACTCAATGCACCTTAGTAAAACTTTCGACTGATTCAGGTAGTGTAAACTTGACTCAAAGCTTTAACATTAGGTAGGTAGGTACCAGTAGCGGAACGCTCATACCTACAAGCCCATTTCCACGGGCTTGCCTAGAATTAATTTTTAGGTCTAAACTCTAAACTCTTCCATATTTTTTTTGTTCCGGGTTGCTCATCGAAAATGTTCACGCCAAACCAAATCCAACCAAAATCTAGCGATATTTTCTCGTGACGATGCTAATCCCAACTCGATAAATAATAAAAACGCGTTCCGAAATTGAGTGAATGATTATGTGTGTGTTGTACCCAAGGCCGCAGCCTCTGGACGCTAGCGGGCAGTGGGGCGATGAGCGGCAGTATGTCTACTTGATCGAGTTTAATCAATGCAGTCGGTTAAAGAATTTTTGAAATTGGACGATCAGTTCCTGAGGTTACTCCCTACAAACTTACAAAGCTATACCCGCACACACTGGTAAAGCCATTAAGAATATGTATTATAAGTATTAGTATAGATTAATTTGTTGAACAATTTCCTTGAGCAATCATGTGTAAACGCGTGTTAAACGCTAATCCCGAATTCCTTAGTAAATAATTGACACAATTATCAACAGTATCAATACCGTGAAATAGAGCGATTATGTAGTTACGCAAATCCACCCAAGACGTGTGAACGGATTATCTACCGTATAATTGAAGCTAATCCTAACTAACTAATATATACTAATTATCATCTTGTTCTGAATATTGCGATATTATCTATGACATTTCACAGTATGAAAACTTTAATGGATTTACGTGGTGTAATTGTTTCACTATTTATTTGACCGTGTGTAAAATTTGTCACTATGTTTTATTCAGTTTATGAGGCTTCGGACAGACTATAGCCAGAAACCCTCGTGGTCCGGGTTCTTCCGTGAAAATTGTATATTTTTGTAAAGGTGTGTTTTTTTTTCACTGTAGAACTCACTACACTGCACTAATAGCAACAATTTAGAATTAATTTACTAAGGATAAAATATAAACAGATATTAAAATCTCACCAAATAATTCATGTTTATTAATTCGCAACAACCGCACGCTGCGTTCGGTATTAAAGAATAGATGCGTCTCACGCATCTTGGCTCTTTATATGCCGTCTGAGCGCAAAGGTTTTTGTGCTCGCTATTATTGTAATTATTCAAATACTTCATTTCATTGTTGTTTGGTTCATCGACTCGGTTATGTAGACATGCTGTATTGATAACCAATTAGAAATTGTGACTCCAATAATTGAGGAAACGCGATCGCGCGTCGTTTTATTCGGAAGTCGATAATTATGCCGTATTCTTGTGATTTTTGTCTTATTTATAGACTGTTTATTGAGTTGCTAAAGACGTGACATGGGTTTTTGCTGAGTACTCGTATGCTCTCTCTCATTAAATGACTCATTGTTATGAGCAATTGTACATAATAAATCTTCAATTGTACTTAATAATTGCATGTAGGTAATTAATTTTATCAATTGACATGTCAAAAACCGTTAACGGTTGTTTAATTTATACGCATAAGTCTTTTTTAGACAAGTTAGCTAAATATCAATTATTTGGGAGTAAAGTTCGTTGCTATTACAAGTGTCATCAAGTATTAAGTAAGAGAGTAACAAGAATGAAGTTATATACACTAAAATATAAGCTTCTATTTTGTTTAAACGGACTTTTGGTCAGTTTGGCTATTAAAGTACTTACAGTTAAGTAACGGCCCTCTGCATAGAAGTTTGTATGCAGAGGGCTCACGTTTCCCTGCCGTAGGCAGAATACTTGCTGAAGAATCGCGAGGTTCTATCATCTTTCAAACAAATTTCCTATAAGCTGAAAAAGTATTTCAGCTGTCGTACTTGTCGTAATATGTCACGTTTATTGGACCCTTTCCCTTCGTCATATTCTTCATTATTTTGTACACATCGACGCGTCGAAAGACTTTTATGCCAGTGTCCCATTCCCAAGTTGGTAATGTTTGGCTATTTATTTGGCATTCATTAGGAATAATATGAATGAAAAAAAAAATCTTTTGTGTAGCGCAGAACCGGTAATTATGGCGCTCTTTGGGCATATGCGATGCTGATACCTACATAGGTATGATGGTGATGAAGAAACAAAATATGGGCATTGTAGGCATATTTTAAATAATTAATCTGCAAGTTATTATTTAGTGTACAGGCCTAATAAAAATATATAAATATATGTATAAATCGCTCTAATTCGCAAAGACGCACCCCACTCCTCGATGCATAAAGTCAGCAGCAGAAGTCTTCCCGCAAGAGATAAAAACTGTCTGTGACAGACGGACATACTCCAAGACATCGCTTGTGTTGTTGGACCAATTTTGGTACGGAACATAAATAAATAAAAATCATTTAATTCAGACTAAAGTCCATACATGGTTAGTAAACAATGAAATCTTATAACTAGTGTTAGTGTATCATAAAAAAAACCCGCCAAGTGCGAGTTGGACTAGCGCACGAAGGGTTTCGTACCATTATCTATAAAAACGGCAAAAAAATCACGTTTGTTGTATGGGAGCCCTTCTTAAAAAAAAAATATTTTGTTTTTAGTATTTGTTGTTATAGCGGCATCGGCAACAGAAATACATAATCTGTGAAAATTTCAACTCTCTAGCTATCACGGTTCTTGAGATACAGCCTGGTGACAGACAGACGGACGGACGGACAGCGAAGTCTTAGTAATAGGGTCCTGTTTTACTTTTTGAGTACGGAACCCTAAAAAAACTAAACAATGACTGCATGCAGTCTCTGCCAGCGGGTGAGCATGGCGCCATTTTCACGATCCGAAAACACGCTCAGGGCTGTTATTCGCTACGCGTTAATGCGGCTCACCCCGCCGGTCACCCGTTACGAAACTAAACCTCTACCTTCGCTCAATTACTACGCATCGCGGTGTCAAGGTATAATTGTGGGTGAGCGTTGAGGTGAGCTTAAAACAAGTTACAGAATAGGGGGGTAGGATGCTGTTGGGGCTGCCGCGTAGACGACGCATGAGCGAGGCGCACCTCTTGTGCATTATCGCCGCAAAGCTGTCCGTTTGTGCCTCCGCAAACAGACAAGAGGCTCTACAGAATCGCGGCAACCCCATCAACACCCGGAACGCGTTATTATACTGAACCCGTTGGCCGTTGTATGCTTTCTGCGTAAAGTTGGTCCACTAATAGGCTACGTGGTACCTATTTTGTCATTTTGAGCACTTGGCCCGCGTAGATACTTTTGCTGTTGACTGTAGGTAATTTAGTTTGTAATTTTTCCATAGCATTGGACGCGTCTTCGTGTATTGAACGACTTATACCAGGAACTTAAAAATCCCTTAGGATTATTTGATTAATTTGAATAGAAAACAATCACACGGAAGGCGCGACTCGCGTCCGCGCCATAGCTGACAAGGATAATCGGTGGTACAAGGATAGAATACATAATTGGGTAATAACGTTATATAATTTTAGATAATATGTCATTGTTCGCAACAGTCCCTTGAACAAAGAAATCGAGATTGTTGTGTTACAAAAAAGGTGATGAATCACCGGTGTTTATCGTTGCTGTTTATTATAAAGAACGGTTTCTCCTATCAGAAGATATTATATTTATACCCGTCCTTAGGTATCACAAAATAATGTCATGTGATTATTCAGATTTTTCCTCTTTCTGTTTTTTTCTTCCTCTCTGTTTTGTAAATAAATCACTTGATTTATTATAAAATGTGCGTGACTTAAAATGGTAAGCCTACAAACAGTAGGTACCTAACATAATATGTATATGTAACCACTGTTAGCAGTGCAAAGTAACAAATTAGGTAATAAGTATAATATAAGGTAATCTAGGTTTAAAAGCTCAAAAAAAAAGGTTTTTGTACTCGTCGATTAAAATCTGTGTATTAAGATTTCATAGAGAATACTGCAACGTCACTCTTTTCATAGTTGTAGTCCATGTTACTGTCGAAACAATCGAAATAACTGTTTCGATACGCTCCAGACAACCGAAAAAAATTTGAAAATAGAACTAAAATAAATTCGACCAATCACGTGGCTGCTTTACCGAACTGTAATGAATTGGACCAATAAAATCGCTTTGATTATTGAGTTTACTCGTTGATGTAGTACGCTCGTTGATGTCTTTTAAGATATCAACTAGCGTACGAGCGATAGGCTGCACTTCGTTTCAACAGTATCGAGTTTGTTTAATTAGTTCAGTTGACTCGTAGAAAATTAATTTTACGTCATACCTGGCCATAAAGTAGGAATTACCGCACGCTACGCGTGCGTAAAACCCCACTTCCTGGCCAGATAGAGACGTAAAATTGTGTACTCACCACGGGCGGTAATAAAGAAAGCCTCAGAGCGCATATTTATCGTCCTTGCCTTCGGCTCGGGCGTCAAATACCTGCGATTCTTTGTTTAACCGCCCTGGGTAAGTAATGTACTATTAATGAACTCGTACAATAGTACATTACTTACCTAGGGCGGTTAAACAAAGAATGTCTCAGATCGCAGGTATTTGACGCCCGAGCCGAAGGCAAGGGCGATAAATATGCGCTCTGAGGCTTTCTTTATTACCGCCCGTGGTAAGTACAAAATTTTACGTCTCTATCTGGCCAGGAAGTGGGGTTTTCCGCACGCATAGCGTGCGGTAATTCCTACTTTATGGCCAGGTATGACGTAAAAAGTATTGTTCACAATAGTGTTATAATCAAGCTTTTTAATCTCGTACCTTACTTAGGCCACTCAGCAAGCTTCGTGGCCTAAACACGGTACTCGACTAAAAAGCTCTCTATTATAACACAATTGTGAAAAATACTATTAAGTACCTTTTTTTGTATGTCCTCTTTTCCTGGTCCACATGTAAACCACGATATCGGTATCTAGTTGAAGTTCTGTATCCAAATATCGACACAAACATTGAGTTTAATCATTTTGCCATTTTGCATTTTTTTTTACCTGAGAGATATCTCAAACTATCCACCATGCAAAGATTAGACGAAAACAAATTTGTACCTATTTAGGTTGTTTTTTTGCTTTTATGTAATGTTGGGCTCAAACCAAACTATATAACTATAGGTACCCTATTCCAGATAATATTGTTCCATTCGTAGCTGTTTTTTAACACCCGACGCAAAAAGAGGGGTGTTATAAGTTTGAAGTGTCTGTGTCTGTGTGTCTATGTGTCTGTGTGTCTGTCTGTGGCATCGTAGCTCCTAAGCGAATGGACCGATTTGAATGCGGTTTTTTTATCCGAAAGCTGACTTAATCGAGATGGTTCTTAGCTACATTTCAACAAAATCGTTTCGGCCGTTTTTGAGATATTGAACTTTGAAATGAAAATATCGGGGGTTTTTCAACTTTTCTAAGTCGTTAATTATTTTGTATGTTTTCTGGTTGTGTTAAAATCATTTATCGTTGGTAATAAAAAAAAATAGGAATTCATCATCAGGCCCGGTTGACCGGCTCTCGGGCTAGCAGCCGTTTTGGCGGGAAATCTGTGAAAATTTCAACTGTCTAACTATCACGGTTCATGAGATACAGCCTGGTGACAGACGGACAGACAGACAGACAGACAGACGGACAGCGGAGTCTTAGTAATAGGGTCCGTTTTACCCTTTGGGTACGGAACCCTAAAAACAAATTAGATTAAGTTACATAGCTATGCATGAACTTGAATGCTATTTTTTTTATTAACTTTTTAGGACGTACTTATTTACATTCACGATTTTATTCTAGAACAATAATTATTAAAATTACTAGCTTTTAGATTCATTATTTATTGCAAATGTTACAATTTTATAAATTGAATGATGTATGTATATTTTACTTGGAATAAATGGCTTATTATTATTCGTGCCCTGGTAAAAAGGTCGCTGGAGTCCGCTGGATGAGGGTGGCGCAGAACCAGTCATTGTGGCACTCTTTGAGGGAGGCCTATGTCCAGCAGTGGACGTCTTCCTGCTGATGTGATGATGATGAATCCTAACCCGCTTTAGTTCATTTACGTCCTCAAACAGGTATCATATATTTAAGTACCTACTTACTGATTTGAAACGGGAATATTATTCACCTTCCAATTTAGAATGATGGAATCATAAAGCGGCGAACGCTGTTTCGACTGCGAACATTTTCGCTCATGGTAAAATACTCATATATTTAACAAAGTTAAAGAATAAACATTACGAGTAGCTTCTTCGAGTAAAGGAAACATTGTCTCTAGTAAAACTTCGCGCTGCGAAAACATCTCTCAAAGCAGTTGGGTAATGACTGAAATTAACACAGACTTAAGTAGGCAAAAGATGAACGTTTAAGCGACTATCCCAACTTTACCATTTTTTTTCGAGGAGTGGTGATTTAGTTTGTTTACATTTAATTTTTTTATACGATTTCGTATATAGTCGAGATTGGATATGACTATTTTAAACCATCCTATTACAATATAGTATTTTATTAAAAATGGTTTTATGCTGAAGTATGTCATTTTGCCCAGAAGATTAACACTGTGCCCAATAGTTGAACATTTTGACACCAATAGTTGAACGAAGAAAAACGTAACACCGCGCAGCCTCTGACTTTTGGTCTAGTTATTATATAATCATTGTTATAGCAATTTATACTAGTTAACAATCACAATATTGATACTAAACACAGAATAAAACAGTTCAAATGTAGCCTTTTCATATGGTTAAAATTATAAGAGATTATTTTTTACATATTTATCATTAAAACATTTTTTTATTAATTTATCATTAGATTGAAAAAGATAAATAGTTGGGTTTTATATGTATAAGTCAGATTTCATATTTATTACGTATCTTTTGTTATTAAGATGTTCATTGTACTAACCCTTGCCTAAAACTTGAACGAATAAATTTAGATCGTTCATGTATTGGGCACGATGGCAAAGGAATGAACGGACTAAATTTAACAGAGCGTTCACTTATTGGAATCGAAGCCAAAAGTTGAACGAACTAATTTTATTCGTTCATCTTCTGGGCAGCGGTTCTTTGTTGAACAATCGTGCTTTTCATAGTAAAACAAAGCTCAAAATAACCGTGTTGCGAATGGATACTCACGTTTAACTTTTGGTTCAAAAATCAACAGTTAAAAACCGATTAATTTGTGCCATAAAAGTTTTATGTACCTTTTCAATAAGAATTTATATAAGCATTTGAAAAATATATACCTTGCCCAGTAGATGAACGCCGTTCATCTATTGGCTCAGGTACAAAAAGTTGGAACCGTTAGTTGAACGCTAAATATCTCTTATATTAACAATAAATACGCAATTTGTGATAGATAATCCATTAAAGGCATTAATCAAGAATCTATATCACGCAAAACAATCCATGTAGACGTTTTATTCAATTTTATACATAATTTAGAGCTTAAATTTAAGAGCGCTTTCCTTAAGTAAATCTCCATACAAACGGTGATTTTGGCGCGAGACCTCGACGCGACAACCGCTCACAGCCGTGTGTGTGTGGGAACTGTATGGGAGTTTAAATGCGAGCCTCGGCAAAGGGATGATGCGTTAGGAAAAAAATATCCCGAAGGCGTAAAATGTATCGTGGTTTTTTTTATTTCAATTTTACGACAAAACGTTCAACTATTGGGTGGTGTTCATCTTTTGGTTCCTCTACCCTATATTTTACTCTGTTTCCGTGTTAGTTAAATGTAAACCGTGCATTTTAGAATGGTTGTGTATGTAATGTTGGTTCCTAAGTAAATAGTTTAAAATAAAGACAATTCATTGGTTATTGAATGGGAAATTAATGCGAAGTGTAATTACTATCTCAGTTATACAAATAGTAGCAAATTTTAAATAATGTCAATGTTACAATAAGAACATATTATAAAGCTAGCTGTTGCCCGCGACTTCGTCCGCGTAGAACTTTTTATCGTCTTAGAAAATGATTTCTCTCAATACAAAATTTGAACCCTCTTTTAGGGGATAATTAAAAAAAAAGTTGATGTTCATTTTCTAGTTTGTGAACAAACAGTCTAAAACCAAAGTTAAAAATCTCATACTTTAAAAATGCCTTGAAATACTCAAACTTTGAACCAATTTTAACACTCTTAGGGGATGAATTTGGAAAAACTCTGAAATCAGTTTTGTAGTCTTTTAACGTACAGAATAAGACCGAAGTTAAAAATCTCTTACTCACACTTTAAAATTTTATTGCTCGCCATTTAAAATTTGAACCCCCTTTTAAACCCCCTTAGAGGTTGAATTTTTCTAATCGCTGAAAGAACTTTTTTCGTAAACTTTTAAGTCTCTAGCTCAAAAAAAGTGTTGCCCATACAAAGCTTTCTTAACCCCCTTAGGGGTGGAATTTTCTAAAACTCTGAAAGTACTTTATTATTAATTTTAATAAGTAACATTTTGAATAGTTTTAAGTCTAGTAAAAAAAAAAGTTTTTCCCACACAACACTGGCTACCCTTCTTAAGGATCTTAAGGATCCCCTTAGGGATGGAGTTTTCTAAAACGCTGAAAGTTCTTTTTTAGTATTCTAATAAGTAATCTTTTTGCAAAGTTTTAAGTCTAACTCAAAAAAAAGTGTTGCCCATGCAAAGCTTGCTCTCCTTTTTAACCCTATTAGGGGTGGAATTTTCTAAAACGATTTGTGTTCTTTTTTTGTATTTTAATAAGTAATCTTTCTACAAAGTTTCAAGTCTCTAACTCAAAAACATAAACTTTCCCTGATAAAAACTTTGCACCCCTTTTTATCCCCCTTAGGGATAGATTTTTTCAAAACGCTGAGTCTTTTTTTTTGTATTTTTATAAGTAATCTTTCTACAAAGTTTTAAGTGTCTAGCTCAGAAAAAGTGTTCCCCATACAAACCTTGCACCCTTTTTTAACCCCCTTAGGGAATGATTTTTGTAAAACGCCGAATGTAGTATTTTTCATGTTCTAATAAGTAATTTTTCGTCAAAATTTTAAGTCTCTATTAAAAAAAAATATGTTTTTCCCATACAAACTTTGCACCCTATTTTACCCCCTTAGGGGTGAAATTTTCCAAAACGCTGAAAGTACTTTCTTTGTATTTAAATAATCTTTCTACAAAGTTTTAGGACTCTAGCTAAAAAAAATAGTTTCCCACATACAAACTTTGCACCCCTATTTTTAGGGGTAGAATTTTCTAAAACGCTGAAAGTACTTAATTTGTATTCTGATGACTAATCTTTCTACAAAGTTTTAAGTCTCTATTTAAAAAAAATAGTGTCCCCCATACAAAATTTGCACCCCTATTTTACCCCCTTAGGGGTAGATTTTTTTAAAACACTGAATCTAGGTACTTTATTTGTATTCTAATGAATCATTTCTCTACAAAGTTTTAAGTCTCTATTTAAAAAAAAGTAGTTTTTCCCATACAAACTTTGCACTCTATTTTACCCCTTTAGGGGTAGAATTTTCTAAAACCCTGAAAGTTCTTTATTTGTATTCTAATGACTGATCTTTCTACAAACTTTTAAGTCTCTATTTAAAAAAAAAATGTTTCCCAATACAAACCTTGCACCCCTATTTTACCCCCGTAGGGGTGGAATTTTCCAAAACGCTGTAAGTGTTTCATTTGTATTCTAATAACTAATTTTTCTACAAAGTTTAAGTCTATAGCTCAAAAAAAAAAAGGTTCTCCCATACAAACTTTGCACCCCCATTTTACCCCCTTAGGGGTAGAATTTTCAAAAATCCCTTTTTATCCCTAGCCCACGTTATAAAAGCAACATACTGTGCAAAAATCAACTCTCTAAGATTAGTAGTTTCGGCTGTGCGTTGATGAGTGAGTGAGTGAGTGATTGAGTGAATAAGTCAGTCAGGACATAAGCATTTATTATGTATAAATAGATAGAAGATAATGAAACTCCCATTCAAATATCTCAAAAAATTATGAAGCTACATCCGTTTTAATGTCGCTTGTTAGAGTGAGAAAACGATGAGGGACTGTGACGTCAATATACTCGAGCGTCATAGTAAAAAACAATCGTTTCATATGAAGGTGCGTTTTGCTGAAAAGGGACAGAACATACCCCCTCTTAAAACTTTGGACTCTTATAACTTAATCATTACCTATATAACCTCTTGCTTTGTTTTTTTCTCCATTTGACTATATTTATTTTAAATTCTTTTTCGAGAAAATACATTATGATTATTTACCATATTTTCGATTCCTGAGCTATAACCACGAACTTCGGAATTCGAAAATATTCGGGTATCTCTATCTCTATCGCACTAATTATATACTCGAGTGACAGGGATGCAAATATATGAACATTGAGTATCGGTTTTCGTGGTAGCGCCGCAGGTACTTTGGCTGAATGCGCCGAGCGCGTGCCATTGTCATTCAAAAAAAACAAATTCGTGTTAATTATATTGTTCAAATTTGTTGATTTCATTTATTGAAATTACGACATAAAACGACATTTGCGCATATAAGTTCTCATATCAGAATCGAATATTTTTTTATGGTTTATATTTTAGCATTTGTCTCGTAAAGGTCTATCGTAGACGGGATTTAAATTATTAATAAGTGAAAGGCAAAGCAATTCCGCCATTTTGACGAAAATTTGACGGTTCTTATAGCTGACAGTTGGAGCAGCGTTTGATTTCAATAAAAATAAATGAAAAATTAAATGAAGTCGTATATTTCGGAAAATTAATTAACTGTCGCAGTCGGATAAAAACTATCCTAAGTTGCAGCTAGAATAATAATGTACCTATATAAAATGTTTCATATTTTTCCGTTCATGGGATGCTGAGAACATTCGAACCGCGCAAAGCTTAGTTTCAAACTGGCTGATTCTTTTTTTAATTTAGAGATTTATTATAAGTGGAGATGTCCCTAACTATACCTTTTTTGATTGAAATAAATGATTATATAATTTCCTTAATCTCTGAAATATTGTTTTATACTGATTTCTTATAATAACAAAACTTGTCGACGCTGTACATAGACGACACTTTCAAATACAAAAACAACCTTTTAATATACCAGCTGATAAGGAGCCTTCTTGGTTTTTAACACTGCCCTTTAGTAGATACCCACCTAAACATATATCAATAACATACCGACCTTCCGACGAAGCGCTTAAAATTCAAACATTATAATTTAAATATCGCCATCCATAAAGAGAAAATGAACTTGAGGTTGGAATTCACCAAGGACCTACACTTTATAAGCGAATTTTGCATTAAAGGTCTACGCTGCTGCCTACGTGATTTTATGACGCTGTAGTAAAACCTCTTTATGATCGCTCTAACTCCTCCAGCGGCTAAATTGAGGTTCGTAATTATGTTCCCGTTAAAATTGTATTGTTTTTGTTTAATTTCTTTTATAATAAGAAGGTTTATAGCTTTGTTACACGCTTTATTAAATTCCTAATAATGCAACGAGATAATGGAAGCCTATCGCATAATCTTTGTTTATTTTTTTAGTCAGTCTAACCGCTCTAACCTAACGGTATATAAGATATTAAAACTAGAGAATGAACGAGCCAGTTTCATTCCTTCCACTTTTGACCAAAAGAAATAAGAATTTATAATTATATCGATATATCGATACAACAATTGACCTCCCAAAATATGTTTTTTCGTGTAGTACGCTTAGGTAAGCTTCCGATGCGCACTATTTTAGTTAGGGTACTATTTACTGAAGCATTGGTAAGTGGTTCGAATCGGCGGTAGTGGGTTCGAATCCCAGCTCGTACCTATGAGTTTTTTCGGAAATTTTGTACGGAATATTTACCGTTAACTTTTCGGTGAAAGAAAACATCGTGAGGAAACCGGTCTAATCCCAATAAGGTCTAGTTTTCCCTCTGGGTTGGAAGGTCAGATGGCAGTCGTTTCCTTAAAACTAGTGTCCATGCCAAATCTTGGGATTAGGTGTCAAAGCGGACCCCAGGCTCCTTTAGGACACAACTGGGAATAACGCTAGGAGGATGAGGTAAGAATCTTAATGGTCACTTTTATCACAAACTTATTGTTTCGAAAATTTGAAGTCGTAATATCTTTTATGCTTCTGATTCTTTTAGTATATTACAATTTACATATTATGATGATTTGATAGTTTACTATCCACATAGTGACACCATGTTAAACATTTTACATAAGGGAATTAACCATTTGCCGAAATCCCTCATAATACGACGGAGCGTTTTAGCATTTGACCGCAGTAGAATCAACATTGTATCTGCTTTCATCATCGTCAGTCATACATAAGCATAACACATCGTTAAACTAAAGATAATTATGTTTTAATTAGCTACGTGGGACGAATGTACAAAGAAAATGAGACTAGTAATTGTATCATTAGAAAAGTACAATAGGCTTAAAGCTGATACAACAGCGGAGTGATAATTGTTCTAGCCAGACTATGTACCTATGTCTTTAGAAGAATTTAAATATTACCAATTTATTCACTCTCACGTTCAGCTTACTAATAGGTACCATCAGCAATCCATATCGTTTAATATTAGATGTCGGATACTAAGTAATTTCAAACGAAACGGAAATAGCTCATTACTGTTTCTACAAAAAATATATTCGATAAATTACGTGTTGTATGTATGTACCTACGTATAGGATTCATCTTCCAATTATCACGGACGGAAGAACAGCACTGACTGGCTCTCCATTCAGTATAAGGGTCATACAGATTCAGTAAAACAAACGTCGTCATTCCTGTGGACTGTGGTCAATGGTTAAGAGCTTCCGTGGATATAAAAATGTCTTGATTGCATGAATTCACTTAAGAGGAGACCCCGTTTATGAGGATTAAGAGTCCGACCAAAAATTTACATTGGCAATGTCCCAATGTCAAGAGATGTCAACTTAAATCTCTGTAAGTATGACCCATAATTTAAATAACTACGCACTTCGATATATTTATACATGCTGCGAAAAAACGTATTTCTTTCTCCCCTTCATTTCATGACCAGCGAGCTCAGTGAATTGTCCCTACTTTCAATTCGAAAAAACTGGCACTATCTGAATAGAATTCGCTTAATTAGTTCAGATGGAAAGGAAACTCGCTCGTTTCCTGTCCCATTGTTCGCGCCGTGATTTTTGCCGGTGTTGCCAGGTGCCGGCCGAGTGCGGATATTTATGGAGACAATAAAAGCGAAGTGCGGGTTCTCGTGTTTGTGCGCATCGCATGTGTTAGAAATGCTTACTGTTTTTATAAACACTGGCATGTTACCTAACTTAGTGCCGGTAGGAGTTGTGTTTCATCAATAGCTTAGCAGGAAACTTTTTACAAGTTGGGGAAGATATTATTTAGTATTAAGTAACGTTCATTATAGTGATTACAATGGTAGGTAGGTAGGTAACTAGCATGGCATTTGCATAAAAAAAGCTGATCGCACATGTTCATTAAGTTGAGAGGAGTTAAAAAAACACGATTTAAACTTAACTCCTCGATAAAACTCCTCAGTAAAAAAAAACTTTAAACGACTATTGTTGAATTGAAGGTGTCCATCTAGTATAACCAAATAGAGCTTTTGACGTAACATAGCCACATTTAGGGCTGGTTGAATCGACCACACTTTATATCTAAGCTAACTAATCTCTAAATAATAATCTAAACTAAGATTACCGACGATTTGTAACAACCGAGCCTTGTACTACTAACGCCACTAAATTAGATACCTACCACATCGGCTATCCATTTAGGGATATTCGATTATTAAATGCGGTAAATTGGCGACTTTATCGCTGGCAAACCGGAGGCTAGTCTCGGAACTCGAACTTCGTATATCTCCGTCTCTGTCGCTCGAGTACCATTACCCATAAGTGCGATAGAGACGGAGATATACGAAGTTCGAGATTCGAAGTTCGTGGTTATAGCTCTGGTCTAGACAATAGACATATTTGAGATTCAGCGAGGCGCAAGATAAGGTGGAAGTAGCGATGAATAAGGAGCGCAATTTGTACCTGGCATTGTGGGAAAAATGTTCGACGTAGATTTCATTTGGTGGAGCTGCGGATTTAGAACATGTTTGATTTTGAACACAAATCACACTGAATTAGCTTTGACTTTAATTCAATTCATGTTTCGCAAGTTCAAGGTAGAATTTTGGGAGCTACAATCACCTAATTGTTTTTTGGGGTTGTCTGTCCCGAAGTTATCGCGTTAATTAAGGAGAAAAAATGGTAAACCAATGGTAGGTAACTTCAATATTCCATGTTTTAGTTCTCATAGGCCGATATTTTTTTATTGAAAGGCACTAAGCTTCAAGGAGTTCATGGGGACCGATTTTTGACTTTCGAGCGCTCGAATCTTTCACTCGAAAACTGACAAAAATTACGAAATGCTGTTTTGAAATAGCGATAGAAAATTTAGAAGCGAGTGGTATTGACCACTCGTATTCAATTATATCGGTGGAAAGTTAGTGCCTGCAATATTGACACTAAAATCGTATTCACTTTTATTTAATTTTCGAGCGCTCGAAAGTCAAAAATCGGCCCCCTGTATGTGTCGTATCTGTAATTAATTGGATTTATGTCCATAATAAGTCTCAGGTAAGAATTGTGCCATTTAAAAAAAGGTCAACTTTTCGTTTACCAGTGCAGGCCATTTATTTCACTAGAATAAAAATCTGTACCTTCGCTTGTAAAAACGCAATTTTCCTGTTCCTAATATGAGCGAAATTGTTTTCTCCGGCGACGATATTAGCGCCAAGATAAAGTCGTTTCACCGACCTACAGAAATATATCACGGCCTTTTTCAAGTAGGAAGGCCTGGTAATTCTTCGGCGCTTCGGAGAATAAATAGGCATTATAATTTTCAATCAAAACGTATCCCGATTATTAACTGAGCAACCATTGCACGGGAACTGTCGACATATAACTTACTTATACGTTGCTTTTTAGAGTTCCGTAACTTCCGTAGTCAACAAGACAAGTAACCCTTATAGTTTCGCCATGTCCGTCCGCCTGTCTGTCCGTCTGCGGCTTAGCTGAATGAACCTTAGATACTATTAGAAAGCTGTAATTCGGCACGGGTATATAAATCAATCACGCCGACAAAACGGTAAAAAAAATCTTAAATAAAAAAAACTAGATAGGTACCCACCAAACCTAGAAAGTTTTTTTATTTAGGTTGACTAAATTGAGAGAGTTAATCCTCTCTCTTGCTATCCGGTATATATCTACTTGGCCGGCAATCCTTATTTTCCCAGCCTCTGCAGTAATGTACTATTACCTCCCTGATCTGAGGCCCTGCTCGCGAAGAAGGATCTTGTGGCACATACGAACATTATGAACGTCAAGTAACCTCAAAGAGGTAAATAAGTTAAATGTATTTATTTTAATAGCGTACCATTGCATTTTTATTTTACGCGATTAGGTCTTGTTTAGTAAAAATAATGTGTGAAAATCGTATGATCTCAGAATAATCTGTATTAAGTATTGCGGCAGAAAAGGTCGTTGATCTTCCACAATAAGTGTACACCTATTCTTAAAATAGTGTACTTTCATCAACGTATTTATATCATAGATTTAAATTTTCACGCTTCTCACACATAATTTATACCAAACGGGACTTAGTCGCGTATATATAATTTTTTTTTCCGACGTTTCGGTTGTTGTGACTAAGTCTCGTTTAGTAAAAACATCAACGTATTTAACAAAACACGTATATTTCCCACCTTATTTATATTATTATGCTAAACATTAACAAACCGTCGCACTTTATTCATTAGATTAATACATCTGCTAATTAAAAATAATCCCTACGATGAAAAAAATGGAAAATACTTTCATAATAATAAGAGCTCTCTACGAAGAAGTCTTACTTAGCACAATTTGTTCACTAAAAGAATGGAACAATATCTCTTTTGTAATGACTGAACATTTTCCTTTAAGACGTTTGCTGAAGCGGATAGTGTTTGTATTATCTAGACGGCGCTAAACTATTAGCAATATCACTCTAGGCAAGTATGATCCAACTTTTTTTATTTACGTTGCAAAATGAAGTGGGTCTTCATTCCCTTGCGCTTATCCTTGGTGTTAGCGGAACTTATTTTTTTCTTCCATGACTCAATATCAGTCTATCACTCGCCATCGCATAACTAACATGCTTCCTGTTCATATCGTCTCTCACGCAGTCTCCCATCCTCCACATTCATACCCCTCTTCATTAATCAGGTCTGGGTTTATTACATTAATCGTATTAATTTGGAATCGGTTTTGTAACTCATTAGCCTTGTTCATCGATGGGCAATGCGTGCAAAGACGCGTGACGCGGGCTGTCAGGCAAGTACGAAAAGGCTGCTACTTGAACATAAACAATCCTACTTAGTGGCTTTATGAGCTGTAGAAATCGGGAGCAAGGCATTAAAAACAAATTGAAAACGTGGCTTGTCTAAAAAAATCTATATAATTAACGAACGTGCTTTCCAAATCTTCGCTCCCTCGTTCGAATCGCTGAAGAAGAAGACAACGATGATGATGACAGAGACAGGTAAGAACAGTAGCTAAAGATACTCCTTACCATTCACATTAATTTATGTATTAATGGGGAAGGCCGGTGAAAGCTAATTGTAGATGGCGCTCTTCTAGATTCCATACGACGAAAGAGAGAGACAGATGATCGATAGAACCTAACTATGTACGGAAACCATATATCTACAGTTCTTAGGCAAAAATCTTCCCCATAGCTTTAATCCACACCCCTTTATTTTTAGCCTTTTTCGGAAAACAGTGGATTCCCACTTCGGAGCAATTCGGGACGAAACACAATGCCATTTTCTCAAAAATAATTAAAAACTACTTCCAGCCATACAAATTTAGCTTTTTTAAGTACCATTATTGGTGCTGTCAGTTTGACAATAGCCTTCCCCATTGTTGACTTTATAAATTCGACCTTCAAGGTAGAACGGACTGTATTTCAAACAAAACAACATAAGTGGCGGTAGGTACTTAATTACGAACTACTCCGAAGTGTCCGGCGACGGCACATTCATTTTATCTTGTTTTTCATCTTTCACGAGCAATTATCTCGGCGACTTCGTAGGGAATCTTTCCGGGGAGTTTTAATTTCATTCGCCATCCCAATTATATTTTGCTTGATATCAAAAGGCCTTACTACCAAACTCGCAACTAGATTAGATTTTAACGTAGCCTAAATGGGAATTATGAAATAGGTTTGGGTTGAATAAAACTCTTTACTTGACGTGCGTCGTTTGGATAAGTTACTTTACTAGGTACCTAGTAAACCGATCAGTCCTTGTATGCATGAACCTTTATGATTCTTTAAAGGTGTATAAAAATTAGGTTTCGTGTTGACTGTTGATGGCTTAAAAGAGCTAATTAGTACAGTTATCGTAAGGAGCACAAGTGACTCACTTACCTTAAGTATGTAACTATTTATGTATTTATCACATAATAGAGCAAGGAGTAAACATTGCTATTTGGTCGTGGTCTTTGTAAGAGATCAAGTCAGGTTGTCCTAATCTGAGTGGTATCTATGTGGTCTCCTATGTGGTTGCTATTTTTACCCACGACGGAACGGAGAAGGTATATGCGTTTAGGGTGAGAGATTGTTTGTTTGTGTACACACGAATGTTTCCATTTTATCACTAGTCGTTGTGGGTTAGGACATCCGTCTCTCACGCACTTACCTAAAGACTTGCCAGAACGTGACAGATGTCACGATATCGATTGATCCAAAGCAATAAGTGATAAAATGGCAACGAGCATACTCATGCTGATTCAAGGATCTAAAATAAACATCGACATTTTTCTGATTCCATCATGTTTTTCCCGGCAGTCTAATTTTCTCCTAACGACTTGGCGGGCGATCATTACCAATAGCGAGATAAATTTGACCTCTTAAAACACTTTCCATGGTAATGACTTCGGGCCGCCATTATGTGGTCGTCCATTTGCTTTGTTTTCCAACGACTCACTCCAAAAATAAACTACAACCTTATCGTACGTCGAGACTCCTGTCCTTCAATGGTAGAAGGAAAACAAAAGAGACAAGAAGACAAAACAGAGGGAAAATGGGAACGTTAGATTGAAAATTCGCTCCCTTAGTGATGCCTCGTCGAGCAAGATGGCAGAAGCAATTTGCTTATTATTTGATGTTCCTAAACGTTAATTAAGTGACGCCAGATATGAAAAAGTTCGTTTTCCTTAATTTCAGTTAATGTTAATTTATGCTGTGTTCCGTACAGATATTTTTTAATATTTTACTACGGTTTCTTGGCGTTGGAAATATCTCAAAAACCTTAGAATAACGCATAGAAGGATAGTTTCATACGGCCGACGCGCCAAGCGTGAGGCATAAAATGGATTCATGTAGTTGTGATCAATTCGTATTCACACGCACCAATACGCACACAAACGCACCAATTTTGTTCCACCGATCGGCGTACTGGGCCATTTATGGCCGAGTTTTAGTGGCCTCACCGTTGCGCGTGAACTGCGTTTCTAGGCCTTATTATTCTAAGTCAAAAACTATATCAAAATCAAAATCAAGCGTTTGGAAGATTCTGATAGTATAGCGATCACCGTACCCTGTAGACGCTATCAACTCCAGCATAATTGTGTAGGTATACGGGGTGTGGCCTGTAATAGGAGCAAATATTCAAAAGGACGCTTCATTAGAGCATTTGCAGTAACCCCTTGTGTATTCATTTTTTTTTTGGATTCGGAAAAATCTTGATCGAAAGTTATGACCTTTAAGTAATGGCACCACGACATCATAGCACACCAGTTAATGTAGATTTTGTAATGAAGTAATGAGTCATAATAGTTTTTGCATTTTTGTTTTCAAAAGATATTTTTGTAATTTTTGAAATAAAAAGTTATAGCACACCAGAAGAGTAGAACAATACAAGTCAACCTATTTTGAAGAATAAAAAAAAATGTTTCTTTTTCATATAAAACAACGTGGAAATAATTGTTCACCGTTTAATTTATTGCTCCTATTACAGGCCACATGCAGTATTCGGCTTTTGGAGAGTCATGGCTGGATGGAATTGATCGATGTATGAAGTAATTATGAAATAGATGGATGATGATTGCAAGCAATGCAACGGTGATGCATAATTCAATTTAATTAGCAACTGGATTGTGTACTCAGCGCAGAACGCACACAAGCAGATTTGCTGAATTAGACTAATATATGTACAGACCAACCAGACTCATCGCGGTAATAGTAATACCACTACTAAGCGAGATAGTCCTATTTTTTTATTTATTTTTACCTTTTTAGGGTTCCGTACCCAAAGTGTAAAACGGGACCCTATTACTAAGACTCCGCTGTCCATCCATCTGTCACCAGGCTGTATCTCATGAAGCGTGATAGTTAGACAGTTGAAATTTTCACAGAAGGTGAGGTGCAGTGTGAAGTACCGTGCGGAATTTGTATACAAACTGAGGTACTGGGGCCAATCTCCAAGCGTTTGAACCGTCTTTGTCGGCTCAAGATTATTTCAGCAGAGGTAAAACCTGCCGCGGAAACTTTAATCAAATAATTTACTTTAAAAACAAAGTTTTAACCGACTTTAATTCAGTACTCCGGCAAGCCACATGCACATTACCACATTTATTTTGCAATTTACCACATGAACTGATTTCCACGAGCAAATGCGTTGATTATTAGAGAAAAAAACCAAATCACTTTATGTGAGCCGATAATATTTGAGGACTTCCGTCGATTCCTCAAGGATCTCAGAATTACCCTTGGCACTTCATTGTTTGCTATTTCAACGTAATCATATCAGAATCTGTGACGTACTTTTATAGTTAGAAGTAGGTACATCATTGAGCAGTTCCACAAGCCATCTGTGGTCTTCATTATCACTTCCACCATCACCAAATTTATGATTTCCGGGATGTCACGATCCCCTAGCGTCACAGTAAATGACAATCGTTTCATATGAAAGTGCGTTTTGCGGAAAAGGGACAGAACTTACCCCTTATTAAAACTTTGGATGCTTATAACTTTGTGATTATTTAACCTCTTGCGTTGTTTTTTTCTCCATTTGACTAAATTTTTAATACTTTTTCGAGAAAATGCAACATTATTGATTATTTTATTTAGTGTCCCCTATTAGTCCAAATACGACGTCTAAATTTTATGTTCACGTGCATCCAATTGTTGACGACTTGTACAGTCGCCATCACATACATCGGAGCAAACAAGCACGTCACAAACATCGGAACACACCTCTATTTTCAAGGCATTAGGGTGCATGTGCCGATATTTTTGAACACCTATAGTGTACCTATGTATGTGATGGCGACTGTACCTAATGTTTGAGATTGATGATTTCCAATTCTTGTTTCAGTGAGTACCTAGTGCTATAAAATGCGAATCATGCGTAGTAAAGTAAAACATTAATGCACGGGCCAAGACCCCTGCAATTCTTTTGTGCACGTGTCACCAGCAGCCTTCGTCGTGTTACGCAATCTCTATTGTATATATTTTATGGTACGACCTTGGACTTACTTACCCTATTATCTTTTTTGTAGTATATAATAATCGAGCGTAATACCTATTATTATGTGTGTTGAAATTCTCGTATTGTTTCAATGCGTCCACACTTCTATTATTTTACTACACCATTCCACACAAGTTTTGAAAAATTGTGTGTGAATCGTCATGCGATTTCAAAGAAACCCATTTTAAAACGCAAGTTAAACAATTTAGTATAATTTATTATGTTTAAAAGGCACCTTAATGATCGAAACAATTACAGAACGCACTAAGTAAATTCTAATGTTAATGTTATCAGCAAGTCGATCACGTAACGCATTGTACGCGCCAGGTACCTTAGTCTACATGTTACTTTTAGTACCTACGGAAAAATGACAGTTGAGTTAGATGTCCTAAGGTCCTAACGTACGTTCGAAACTTTACGTGATCACCCCTCTGGAATGAGGTATAGAGACGCTCTCGCAGACTCTTTACACATCTACATATCGTTAAACCGCACTACCTACTATAGTCTAGGTCAACCAACTGTGGTCCAAATCAATTCTCATATTACTTGCTCAGGGAGGACTGTTTTCATGGATGAACTTAAAGACAGGCAATATAATAACACGAATTTAAACAAAAACGTATACAATCACTAATACGAAATCGGTATTGATAGAAATGAATGAGTATACTTTTGGACCATCATCATCATCATCATCAATGTCCATTAGAGTGCGGCACATGCGTACGTGGCTTGCCAGGCCAATGCGAAAGCGACAGACAACGCTGTTGGAGGCGCAGCGGCGCGCTGGTGTCTCAATGCTCGTTTATGGGACAACAGGTCAAACCAGGTGATATCATGTACTGTCACGCCTTCATTAAGTGACTTTCTCCATTGGTCTCGGTCCTGTGATTGATTTTCCCAGTTCGTGGGGTCGATCTTAAAGGACAGCATGTCACGTTTTGCGCTGTCCTTAAAACGTAACATAGGGCGCCCCACCGGTCGCTTAGCGTAAGCTACTTCACACAGGAGTGTTTTACGTAGCAAACGAGAGGGCTCCATCCTTTGCACGTGCCCAAGCCAGCGCAGACGTCTTTGGACCATAGTTGGGGTAATGGACTATAGTTATGTAGTTTTACGGTACGTACGTATTTGTAAACTTGTTAGTTTGTCTATATTTTAGTTCCTGTTCTCTACTAAATTGCTCGATGGCTAACTGGAAGAGATCCCTTACAGGTATAAATTCGCTTCTGTACTGATATTAATTTAATTTGTCTGTATTTTTAACTTGCGTCCTATGTACAATAAAGTATTTAGGTACAAACTGTACATGATCTAGCTAAATTCATTGTCAATCATAATTGATCATCAATTCATATTTTCAAGTTGTCATAGTAACTATGTACTAATAACCTATGTAGCATAATATAGGTAGGTGCATATCAATATGCATTTTTCTTTTTGAAAAGAATTTTAAGTCTACCCAATCTATTTTGACTGTACAAAGGAAGCTACCTAATTTGCCTTTATCTAAAAAAATAGGTACATGGAACAGGAGCGGCAGATAACTATGCTTTCATAATTTCCAATCAATTCAGATTAGATATTATCTACAAGATTCATTTCTCAGTACCTAGTGTAGAAGGCTAAATAAGGCGATTAAAGTCGTACGTGTATAGACTAATATTCAAAGAGCACGAAACTTCGCCCGCATAGATCTGCACAGTTGAAGTTTCGCTGGTCTGTTCTAATATTTAATTTAATCTGAACCTAACTTATAAAGGGTCTTTCAAATAGGGCGGGTGGATGTTGAAATTGAATTAAACAATCTGTGTGTGATTAACGAAATTACTTTTTTAGTTGAAAGACCCATTTATGCCATTATGTTTGGAATATGACATCGTCCAAATGTGACACGGATCCGAGAGGTCCAATTTTAAATGATTCTGCTGCATATTAGGTCCGGCTTAATCTGAGCAATGGCCTGCGTTATGTCAGGGCATGGGTTGATTGTGGCTTATTGGCATAGACATGCGACTTCAGAAAACCCCACAAAAAAATCTGGCGGATTCAAATCGCACGACATTGATCACGTCACCTCTGCGAGAGATAACCCTAACCCACAAACCGTTCACGCAGAACGTCCATTGTGTCGTTCGCTGTGTGGCACGTAGCACCGCCTTGCTGGAACCACATATCGTCCACGTACGTACGTACGTACAATTCAGGCGAAAATAAATTGTTAATCATTGATCTGTAGCGCTCGCTGTTGCCGGCCTCGCCAACGTCGTTTTCGAAGAAGAGCCAATGACGCCGCTGGATCTCGGATCCGTGCCACTGTTCGAAGCCACGCCGGACATTTGAACGATGTCATATTTCATACATAATGACAAAAATGGGCCTTTCAAATAAAAATATAATTTCGTTAATATCTCACACATAACTTGTTATATTCAACTTCAACATCGACCCGCCCTATTTGAAAAACCCTTTATAACAATAAATCAAACCACTGGTTGATTCCGATTGTTAACCAATATGCTAGTTCGATGTGCCAGGTAACGTGTAATGTGGCGGTAGAATACGTCACATGCAATATTTTGCAAGAAATTCCAAGTATCATTGCATATATGTAATGCTAGCAAAATACTGTATTTTTCCGGAAATTTCAAATAACTTTTTAAGGTATGATAGCAAATACTGTACTTTTCCGGAAATCCCAAATAACAGTCTAAGTTATGCTTGCAAAATATAGGGCGTGGGCAGCCCCCCCACAAGGTGGACTGATGACCTGGTAAGGGTCGCTGGAGTCCGCTGGATGCGGGTGGCGCAGGACCAGGCGAAATTGTAACTTGTCGCTTCGTGCAACAAGCCACTGCCGACTGAATATCTAATTTAATTATAATTGGATTGCATAACATAACACTAGACATTTAAGTTTAAGACCGCTCTAGCTGCCTGAAAGAAACATATTTTCAGGGTACTCAGCCGTCTACCAAAAATACTCCAATTTGTATTATTTTGAACTTTAAATGTAAACTAGCTGTACTTAACTAAAGGATCAGGCTGGTAATATTGTTATTCATAGGAAAATATACCTCTGTAGCATACTGAATGCAGTTCGATGTGTCAAATCCAGATAACGATCAAGATAATGTCACAATATCCGTATCGGTATCTAAGACTGATTGCATGCGTAATTAGCAATTTCTGGAAGCGTTAACTTATGAATAGGCAAGTGATGCGATATGCAGATATGAAATTTATCATATAGATCTATATAATATAATGATATTTATCATGATTATTATGCATAGCGTGCTACTGCGTTTTAGGTTTCCACTGAATCCTTATTATTAGGCAAAAGAGACACTATTTATTGTGAGTAAAGGTTATTTTTAAGTGTCAGTAGCCTCACGTGGATAGGGTATAAAAGGTCATAGTACATTACTTACCTAGGGCGGTTAAACAAGGAATGCCTCAGATCGCAGGTATTTGACGCCCGAGCCGAAGATACCTGCGATCTGAGATATTCTTTGTTTAACCGCCCTAGGTAAGTAATGTACTATTTCAACACATTTGCTCGTAACGTGCCTCTTATTGTGCCGCTTTTGGGCTCATAATCCTGGGTATTAAACACGCGTGTTTAATAACATTACGACACTCGTGTAGTTATGTTTATATCCCGATTAAGACACGTTGGCACCTTGCAGCCAGGTGTATGTATGAACTCGGCGCATTCTTAAGTTGACCGGGTTATACAGGTTTGTTTTTAATTATCGGCAAATGGATTCTTACTCGACTAAACAAATTAAATCCTTCTTGTGAATTAATTGATTATTTCTTCTTGGATATGGTATAGAAACGTTTCATTTAGTAAAACTATTAACTTTTGATAACATTTTACATGAATTTATATTGAATAAGAAAATATTTATTTTATTTTGTATTGGCTGTTTAGAGATTTCATCTAAGCCTCGCTGCGGGCGCACTGCGCGAACTTCACGAAAAAAAAAACAGTTGCGCGCCATTATAAGTACTTTCACAAATATTTGTAAACATTGATGATGCGTGTTTGGTTATTATTCAAAATGTTGACTCATGGTGAATAGAAAAGTGATAAATAGAATTGATGCCACTGTACATTCTTGGAGATGTACAAATGTATGTGAGTAAAAACCTGTTGTCATCATTAACTAAAGGAAACAACTTGGGAGCCTGTAACATTTTAATTTTATGAAAAGGATTTTTTCCTCGCAAATGTGTTGAAAAACGTTGTATGACTGTGCTATTTCATCACACTTGCTCGTAAATGGTGTATTATAGGTAAGTTTATTTTAACAGCTATACCCGATTTAACTCCCGCGGGAGTTATTGATTTATAACTCCCTAGGGAGTTATGCGCTTGTGTGTGATCTGATTTGTTAAAAACAAATCAAACAAATTGGTTGGGAAATCTAGTTGACCGCGCGTCACAAGAATTCTTCTCTGTGATTGGTTGAAAAAAATCTAGCAGGCCATGCGGCGCCACGCCCCCTCGCCCTCCTCAAATCTGTAAGTGAAGTTGTCAATTTCGTAAATTTTTGAGGAAACTTAGATTTTGTCTGTCTTTTGTAGCTATTTGTTTCCTCGCAACTATGATGAAAAACATTTTACAGTACAAATGGTGCTACTTTTCCGCACGTACTGTAAAACGTTGTACGATACACGTGCGAATAGATAATTCGCAACTTGTGTCGATTTAAAACGCTCCCTTCGGTCGTGTTTTAATTTATCACCACTCGTTGCGAATTTCCTATTTTCTGCACTTGTATCGTAAATAACTAGTGTGTATCACGGGCAGTGTGTATTACGGCCCTTAATGCACAATGTACTATAATGTCCGGTGTACGTTACGTACCTTAGAAAGCGTTAAGGATCGCCTCGACTCTCCATACAAACGTAGTATATGGTTCTCATTTTAAAACGAGATGCCAGAATAACATGAAGCTTTGTATACACAATACCGCCATATCTACACTGAAAAAAATGGTTTGTTGGATTTACCAAATTAGCTAAGGTTGGCTGAATTACATGGAAACTAAGATAAATATAACAAAACCTCGCTATTGGACTTACAAAACTAAAAAGGTTGAAGTCGCTACCAGACTTCTGGTGTAAATCAACAAAGAGTATTTTACATTTTACAAAACAAATCTCAACAATTTGGTTTGGTTGATTATATCATAAAAATATAATAAATATAACAAGGCCTCGCGGTTGAACTTACAAAACTAAAAAGGTTGACGTCAAAATATAGTCCTTACCAGAGTTCATGGTGTATATTAACAAAGAATCTTGTACATTTTACCAAACAAATCTCTACAATTGGGTTTGGTAGATTTTATTATAAAAATATGATAAATATAACAAGACATCGCGGTTGAACTTACAAAACGAAAAAAGTTTGAGGCCAAAATATAGTCCCTACCAAAGTTCATGGTGTTAATTAATAAAGAATATTGTAAGTTTTACCAAACAAATCTCTACGAGTCTGTTTGGTAGATTTTATAAATAAAATATGATAAATATAACAAGACGTCGCGGTTGAACTTACAAAACTAAAAAAGGTTGAGGTCAAAATATAGTCACTACCAGAGTTCATTGTGTTAATTAACAAAGAATATTGTACATTTTAACAAACAAATCCCTACAAATCAGTTTGGTAGATTTTATAAATAAAATATGATAAATATAACAAGACGTCGCGGTTGAACTTACAAAACTAAAAAAGGTTGAGTTCAAAATATAGTCACTACCAGAGTTCATTGAGTTAATTAGCAAATAATATTGTACATTTTACCAAACAAATCCCTACAAATCGGTTTGGTAGATTTTATAAATAAAAATATAATAAATGTAACAAGACATCGCGGTTGAACCTACAAAACTTAAAAAGGTAAAGGCCAAAATATAGTCCGTACCAGAGTTCATGGTGTATATTAATAAAGAATATTGTAAGTTTTACCAAACAAATCTCTACAATTTGGTTTGGTTGATTTTATCATAAAAGTATGTTAACTATAACAAGACCTCGCGGTTAAACTTACAAAACTAAAAAGGTTGACCTCAAAATATAGTCCCTACCAGAGTTCATGCTGTTAATTAACAAGAATATTGTACATTTTACTAAACAAACCTCTACAATTCGGTTTGGTTAATTTTATATTGTAAATATGATAAATATAACAAGATTTCGCAGTTGAACTTACAAAACTAAAATGGTTGACCTCGAAATATAGTTCCTACCAGAGTTAATGCTGTTAATTAACAAAGAATATTAGACATTTTACCAAACAAATGTCTACAATTTGATTTGGTTTATTTTATAATTAAAATATGATAACTATAACAAGACCTCGCGGTTGAAATTACAAAACTAAAATGGTTAACGTCAAATTATAGTCCCTACCAGAGTTCATGGTGTAAATTAACATTTTTACCAAACAAATGTCAAGAATTTGGTTCGGTTGATTTTATGATAAACATATGATTAATATAACATGGCCCTGTGGTTGAACTTACAAAACTGAAAAGGTTGAGGTCAAAATATAGTCCCTACCCAGAGTTCCTGGTGTTAATTAACGAAAAAAAATGAACATTTTACCAAACACGTCTCAACAATTTGGTTAGGATCTATCAAAAAGCTGGCCAAGTGCAAGTCGGACTTGCGCACGAAGGGTTCCGTACCATTATCTATAAACATATGTATTTTATTCTGTTTTTAGTATTTGTTGTTATAGCGAAAACAATCATTAGTAATAATATTAATATTAAAGACAGACGGACATTGGAGTCTTAGTAATAGGGCCCCGTTTTACCCTTTGAGTACGGAACCCTAAAAACGAGTCATTTAGGGATTACGCGGTATTTTCGATTTTCGGTAAAGTGACGTTTGACGCTCGAGATCACAAACTTGTATTATTCATTGCGCCAACTTCATAAACAAGTCTGAAAAAATCAGAACTACCAACCCCGCCAACTACCCCGTAGTTTCAGGCGACATAGTTACTTATTAAGAAAAGTCGGATCATTTTTAATTACCGCGATGAGTACGAAGAAGGCAAAGCCCATGGTTGTAGGTATATGTTTCAGTTTAAGTTCTAGTGACATTGTTACAAGGTTTATTATTCCAGTTTAACAGGGTTTTACAAAATAAATATCACGGAACAATATACTTAACACAAATATAATGCGGATTTCAGTAGCGTTGATATCTTTAGATATTCAAATGCATCTTTTAAAATGCAAGTAATTAATAGTGTTAAGAATAAGCAGCATAAATAGTATTAGAAATAGGTAACTCACCTCTTATCATCTTTAAAAATGTTGTAGTATTATACTTAAGTTACTAAATCTATTTGATTCACTCTAAATATGGGATTTATACAATAATATTGTCATTAGGATAAACTATAGCAATATATTCTCATTTGCGGTAACCTATATAGATTTACATGCTTGGTTATGCTTTCATCTTCAAAACAAAAAAAACAATTACTCACACTTAATTAAAAAAAAAAAATCATCTCTCTTTCACAAATGTTGTGATAGTCCGTTCAATTATTTACATATCAAGTTATCTAGGTAAACCTGTAATTGGCCATACTACTGTGTATTATAGTATAAGTTACGTAACTTGTATCGCTGTTGGTTTTCTGAATAAATAATAATAATAACTAATGCACTTGCTAGTTAGAGCAACAAAGAGAGAGATAAACGAACTTAGTTTGTTTTCGTTTCGCGGTAGCTCCTCAGACTACACTACGCTAAATGGAATAAGTAGGTACCTATTAGGTTTATTATTTAAATACGTAAATATGAAGTAAATCGAGTTTTCTTTCGATTTAAATTATATACATGTATATAAAATATACTCTTGGTTTTATTAGTATATAGGTATAATAGTTAATGTAGTTAGCACAATTATTAGAATTACGTACGACTTAGTTTTGCTTCAATCATTATTAAAACGACATTATTTAAGTATCATAACCCATAAGGCATAGGTTGTATGCAATTGTATGTAACATTTATTTAACCTAAAACTATTTTCAAATTAGTAATTAATTAATTATTAACTCTGTACTTATTATGATGTTTATAATCACACAGACAAACTGTTCCGACAGTTTTGCGAGACCATGTTAGTTATAATGTGTATATACTCTGTGTATTAAATAAAATTAAATAATAATCTAGGCCGCCGTTCACGTTGTATGTAGGTACCTACCTAGCTAGACTATACCCAAATTAATAATTTGCAGAGCCATACTACAGATTGCCATACCTATTCCGAGACAAAAAAAGTAAAGTTGCGTAGGTACATACTTAATGATTATCTATGTAGTAATTAGGTTTTAACGACGTTAAAGTTTTCATATTCATATTCATATTCATATATTGCGATCATGTTCATTGCTTTCGTGGCTTTTCCTTAATACGAGTAAGTAATATCCTTCCTTATCCTTACTAATAGTATGAATGTAAAAGTGTGTTAATTGGTTGGTCCTTCCTTGGTGTTTGTTTGGACGTCTTCATAAATAAGCAAAATACTTACGTTTGTCACGCGGGCCAAGCCGCTGACAAAACTAGTAAGTTGATACTACATGGTGTACCCATGTAGGTACAGTCAGCAGCAGAAGTAGCAACACAAAATAACACGCTCGAAATTATCTAGAAAGTCCGTATCCTCTTGACATTAGAGCCATGTGTAGGCTACTTTTGCTGCTGGATGTACCTTTAACTTTATCATCGATTAATTGACGTCTTAAAATATACAATTGGTAAATTACCTAAATACCTAATCATTACATAGTATACAACAAAGTCGCTTACGTTTTTTTCAATAGATAGAGTGATTCAAGAGGAAGGTTTATATGTATAATTCATGCATGTATTTTACGTATAAATCCGTGCGAAGCCGGGGTGGGTCACTAGTTATAAGTATATAATCAAGTAAGAAATCGTTTAGTCTTTACTTGTTAGTCGTAGGAATGAGATTTTATTATTATTATTTTGTGGGCCTTAATATGCCGCTTCGACCAGCAAGTGATCTATTGTGGCAGCCCTTGTTTTAGAGTTCACCGTTAAGTCCCGTTGCCTCCAGGAAATTCCAGATTCTTTGGGCGGTGATATGTTGTACTTCTTGTGGGTGCATTATGTGCCGCCCTAGGTAGGTACTTCTTTTATGCATGAGTGGTCCGCAGGAGCAGAGAATGTGCATTGCAGTCTCCTCTGTCTCCTGGCAGAACCTGCAAGTTGTGTCCTGCTTCATACCCATTTGAAACAGGTGTTTGTTCAATTTGCAATGTCCTGTCAGGATTCTTGTCACTGCGCAGGTTTTGTGCCTTTTGAATTGTAATAACTCTTTAGACAGCTTACTATTGAACCCTTCGATCAGGGCTTTAGCTTGTTTTTGTCCTTTGGTGAACTTCCACAGCTTGATTGCCTCTGATTTTTCCGCGTTGTTTAGCAGAGAATATGCTTTCCGTTTTGTGATGCCACAGAACGGTTCCGGGCCGACTAGGGCCGTGTCTGCGCCCTGCCTTGCAAGTTCATCTGCTCTTTCGTTTCCTACAATGTCGGAGTGCCCTGGTACCCATCTAAGTATGACTTTGTTGGAGTTCGCCAGGGTGTTTAGATTATTTTTACAATTCTGGACTAGTTTAGAGTAGGACTCTAGTGATTCTAGTGCCAGCAGAGCAGCTTGGCTGTCCGAGTTGATGTAGATATGTTGGTTCCTTAGGTTTCTTTCAAGATTTATCTCCACGCATTTATTTAATGCGAAGAGTTCAGCCTGAAAGATTGAGGCCTCCTTCCCCATGCTGACGCTAGCTTTGAACTTTGGCCTCTCACCGTAGATACCACATCCAACATCATCACCTTTTTTTGATCCATCTGTATACCAAATGTGGCTTCCCTCCTTGAAGTCCATTTGGTCATTTGTCCATTTGTCTCTCGGAGGTATTTCCACTGTATACAGTCTAGTGAATTTGCATTCCACGTATGTGTCGTCAGTGGGCATGCTTAGGTTTTTGTTATCAAAAACAAGGGCCTCAAGTTTGCTTAGCGCTTGAGAGCGCCATTTTGGCCTTGTTAGTGTGCATATCCTGTAGATGCACTGCTTCGCCTCCTTTTGCACTTGCAGGTGGAGTGGCGTTAGATCGAGCAGTGCATCCAAGGCTGCCCCCGGTGTTGAGCATAAAGCTCCTGTTGCTGTTAAGCAAGCTGTACGCTGAAGACTGCTTAACTTTGTGATGGCTGTCTTTTGGTGGACTTTGTTACACCAGACTGCAGAGGCGTATGTGATTATCGGCCTCACTACGGCTGTGTAAAGCCACAAAGCAATTTTGGGTCTTATGCCCCATCTTGCTCCTGCCATTCGGCAGCAAGTCCACATGGCCATTTTTGCCTTTTGTATTGTGTTATTCAAATGAGCGTTCCAAGTTAGCCTTTGGTCAAAGGTAACTCCTAGGTACTTGACCTCATTTGAATAGGGTATTTCCTGTCCATTCAGTTTTAATTTGGCAAGCTTATCTAGTTTCCTTTTCCTAGTAAAAGGAACTAGTACTGAGATTCTATTGCTTTGTTATTTTGCAACCTTTCACGCCACACAAAATAGTATTAAGTACTTACCTAGTCTATTTTTTCCAACAACATTAACACGAAACATTTGGCGTTTAGTAGGTACATAGGTAACTATCTACTCGTACCTTTTGAGAAAGCGCTGCAGTCACTACCAGACCTGTACCTTGTTAAAATTACCAAAGAGTTTGGTAATTTTAACTAGGTAAAAGTCTGGTACATTTTACAAAACAATACCGCTGCATGCATAGTTCCATCCTACTCAATTTATAAACATAAGAGTGAGATGTGACTATTCCCCTCCCCGACTGCCCTGCGGAGGTGCGCCCCTTCCCCCGGCTACAGCATCTTGCGATGCGCGCGCGGCGGGGCAGGCTTCATTGCGTTGAGGTAGTTCATTGTATATAGTCACTTTGTTTTGTTTGCGTTTTAATGAAATTTTCTTGGTGCGCCATTTCATTTCGGCTGGTGCGTGGTGGATTTAGTTTGCAAAGTGTAACCAACTATGGATAGTGATCTCGACGATGACTTAAGTGTGGGGGTGACTGAATATTTGAAGGAATGGGGATTATCTCAATCTACCATAACAAGTTTTGAAGGTAAGCATTAGAACGATATTACACTAAAAGTGCTAAATTTGCAACACTGATACCTTACTTATTAATTGTGAATAAGAATTATATTGTATGTGAATAACGTACTTATTCCATTGTTAGTTCTTTTTTGTCTGAAACACAGGGTAACCTATAGTTGACACCGTATATGGATTCCCCACCCATACCTCCTTATTATTAATGATAAAAAATAATAATTTTGTGATTATAGTTTAATATGAATAGGAAGCTTAACTCAGGCTTAGATATTGACCTAGAAATATTGGTTACGTATTATCTACCTAATTACTTTGATTAATTTATAAAACAAATTTCAGTAAAATTTACCAAATCGGTTTGGTTGGCCATCGTTGCGTTTGTATTTTGTCTGTATGTAACTAACTGAACATTAAATAATGAGTGATGTATTACATATATGTCTTATTTTTTAGAAAATCAGATTTCGTTAAATTTGCTCGACTCCATTCAAGAAATGAACTGAAGGAGCTGATTCCCAGTTTAAAGGAAATAATATTATTCAAGCGGGGGTTGAACAAACTCCAAAACATTATTCATGTAAGTATTCCTGTCTGTTTAACATTTATTATCCATACTACATTTCAATGCGAAAGTGTGTCAGTCTGTCTGTTGCCTCTTAACGCTTAAACCGCTGAACCGATTTAGATGAAATTTGGTATCAAGATAGTTTGAGTCCCGGGGAAGGACATCGAATAGTTTAAGTCGGTGAAATAGGTGGTAAAAAATTGTATGGAGCTACGATATAAACGAGTTCCACGCGGACGGAGTCGCGGGCAGAAGCTAGCAAAGAAAAATATAAAAAATCCGAAATTAATAACAGAAAATAATAAGAGCCCGTTCACGCGCTCACTAGGGTCACTGGTAAATTATTGAAATTATTTTAATTTAACGATACATATTTAAAAAAGTAGGCCGCTGATAAAATCAAAAGAAAAACAGCCATCATAATTTTGGACGCATAGATTGACGAATCCAGCAACGTAAAAACTAGTACATCAAACTTATTCATAAATTTAAATAATCTCAAATATTTACCAGTGGCGCTAGTCAGTACGTGAACGGGCTCTTTTTAGATGAAATTTGGGATGTAGATATTTAGCTTGAGTCCCGGCAAAGGACGTATGATACTTTCATCCTGGAAATCAGTCCGCGAGTCTGATTCTTGACCGCTTTTTAATGTATGGTAACACCCCCTGATAAATAATTTACATACTTGAATTTCTTATTATTCAATATTTGTTTTTGGCTGACCAAAGCCTGCATCTCGACAAAACGTGATGGATGAAGAACAAGGCATTTCGCACATTAAGTCAAATACCTAAAATCGTTTTTTTTTTCAGATTGAATTGGATTTTGAAACCAAGTTTAAAGGATCAGAGCTCCTACTATTCAAGAAATGGCCCAACTTCTTAGAGAATGCGTTTAATCATTTGAAAACGATTAAAGCTGCTTCTGTCTACATTAAATTGATCGAAGAAAATCCAAGCAAAGGTTGGTTATCATAATATTTATTAAAAAATCACGAATATCACCCCAAAATCGAAACGTCGAGAAAATGGCAATTCGTGGATTCGTATTTACTGACGGATTAAGCTACGCTTCGTCCGTCAAAGTCTACCCATCCACGAATTGCTTTTTTCCGGCCTCTGCAATAATGTACGATTACGTGATTGGTTATCATTATTCTGATGTTTAATTAGTGTTGAATAGGGTGTTGGCACCAAATAAAATAACCAATATTGTATAAACATAATGTTTGATCTAATTAAGTCAACAAATATGCATCATACATAACTAAATATTTATTTTTATTTTCCAGATATAAAATATAATAATAATTGGATATAAAATAGTTCCACCTGTGAGATTACACTACAAAGATACAGATGGTAAAAAAAACCGTTAAGCCAAGCATTCAAGAAGCTATGAACAGTTTCATTCTTCATGCAAAGGTATAATTTCATTTTTAACACTATTGTGTGATGACGACTTTCCATACAAACGGCCATAAGGATTTAATATAAACTCCAATACAAATTTTCACTTCCCATTTTACTTCCTTAGGGGATGATTTTCAGGATAAAACTATCCTTATCAGTTCTATCGGAAGACCAGCGCTGGCAGCAATGCCAGCATTATGCTGAGATAGAACCGTTTCGTGACAAACGCTGTGTGTTGTTTGTCTCGAATAAATGTTTCTTTCTTTCTTTCTTTCTTTCTATCTCCTTCCTCGGGACTCCAATTATCTCGATACCTACTTAATTTCATCTCCTTCAGCTCAGCGGGTTAAGCGTGAAGAGGTAACAGACATACATATATACAGACAGACACACTTTCGCATTTTTAATACTAAGAGGTACGAAATTTGAAATAAATTATAGCCTGTCATATTCTGATATATACTCGTAAGGTACATAACTGGAAAGTTACTTAAAAATTTGTCCAGTAGTTTTTGAGATTAATTGAAACCTACATTCATCCATACATCCAAACTTTCGCATTTATAATATTAGTAGGATTAGTATGGATACGGTTAAAAGTAAACAATATATTTTAATTTACAGAACGAAAGCGAAGTCCTCACCCAGCTGGACTATTGGATAAAAGCCCAAATGGCTAATGGACTGCGGTGCCAACCCATCATCATTGCTGTCGGACCGACCATCGATGCCCTAAAGGACTTTTATGTTGCTTATGACGACATCCTTTATAATATCGACTCATTCCTGAAAGCGCTGGACGTATGCTTCAAAACTTTTCACTGCCTGGACGCAGAATATGGTTGGCAACATCTCGCTGCCCCAATATTATAAACTTCAAATTTCAAGTTGATAAAATTGCAACATGGAACCTTATAATATTGGGGCAGCGAATTCTGTTGATTTTATGTCTGGAATCTACACAAAGACGTCAGAATACGGTGCGCTATTTTTGCAAACGATACTCCACTGAGAGCCCAGTCTATAAGACTACTCAGCAAATTTTATCATGACTTGTAACTCAGCCTATAAGATTCACACTTACTACGTATACCGTGAACAGGGTATCTATCTCGTAAACTTAAAGTTAAGATATGTACATCCAAGGAATTTGATTCACGTACGGTCAGCCGCAGAGAAAGAATGTGGGCCGCAACCTGGCAGCCTTTTGACTTTTATTATAAGAAAGGTATTGTACCCTACTGAGTCACTGACATAATTTTAAAATAAGTTATCTACAGTTTATTGTATCGATTCGTAAAATAAATTTTATTACATGTACCAAAATTCGGACTATTTTTCTTTAAACCACCGTATTTATATAACCCTTATAATATTAAATAAGGTTACTGGTAAATCGACGTTATTCCTTTTAACAGTGTTATCTATTTAAAAAAGGCAATTTGTAAATGTTCACTCTCTAGGAACTGCTGATTTTCGGATAGCCTTCATGACCTTTTTAATTGCAAATGAGCTTTACTATATCTCCCTTAAAAGAAATACGTTGGTTACCAATAAGCCTGCATATTTTTGAAGTGTTTGTCTTTAGCTTTTTTTCATCTACAATATTTTTAGGGTGTGGCTACGAATAATCTTTAATCTACATAGAAAACTACGTAGTTTGAAAATCTAAACTGCAATATAATTTTACTCTCATACCATGACAGCAATATTGCAAGTTTCTAATTTTCAATGATACCACACCCATTTATACTCTGGAAATCAAAAATGTGTTTGGTGATATCTACCTAAAAAGATGTGTACATTTTACTAGTGTTAGTTTGATAAATTAACCAAACTAACACCATTAAACTGTACACTACTTATTTGGTACGTTTTACTAAACTAAGACCGGTACAATTAGCAGAACAAGCACTGATAAAATCTTGGTAAATATTACCAGTAAACATTTGGTAAAAACCACAGTACAAATCTGTTAGATATTACCAAACCAATTTTAGGAAAAAATACGAAACACATGATCGATAATACTTAATTATATTTGATAAAATCTGCGATCCACTTATAGTAGATAATACAATATTATCTTTGATATAAAGCACGATCCAATCTGATAGATGATACTAGACTAACTTTGATGAAAACTGCGTTACATATCTGGTAGATATATCAAACACCTTTAGTAGTAACTAAAATATAAATCTGGTAAATATTACCAAACTAAAGCTGACAAAATACACAGAACGTGATTAGTAAATACTACTTAACTTTGTTTGTTAGAGTTCACCAAATAAATTACATTATACTTACAAGTTAAGTTCAGCTCTTTCAATCAAAATGATTTAATACATTGTACCAATAGAAAGTGCTATATCTACCAAATTGTGTTGTAGATTTTACCAAATTACTTTTGCATTTTCTACTGACTAACTTCGGTAATTTGTACCAAAAAATAGTAACAGTAGAACATGCCAAAGGTATTTGGTAAAAAAAGACGAGTATGTTTGGTAAAATGAAAAATATCCGTTTGGTAGATTACACCAAACTACATTGAAAAAAATTATACTTAACTACTTTGGTAAAAAGGTTACTAAAGTACTTTGTTTAAAAATGTACTAAAGTTCTTTGGTGAGAAACGTTACTAAAGTACTTTGGTAAAAAATATACTAAAGTACTTTGATGAGAAATGTTACTAAAGTACTTTGGTAAACAATTTTACTATTTACTACAAAATATAGGTGTAATCTACCAAATAAATTTGGTACAACACCAACTTATTTAGTTTGATAAAATCAACCAAAATTCGTGATAGGACCGAAATCAACCGCTAACTTTGGTAACATTTACACAGAATCTGGTAAATCCAAACTAACATTTTTTTCAGTGTAGGTCAGAAACTAGTTTTTGTTGCAAATTGTTTTTCATACAAAGTCTAATTGCTGATTTTTTTCCATGATATTTCTATTATAATTTATAGCAACAGGAACTAGTTTCCGACCTAGATATGATGGATCCTATTGTTATAAAAAGGTTCATTTTAATCCACGACGTTTTAAAATGAGAGCCAAACTACGTTTGTATGGAAAGTTGACTGCAGTCGATCATGCTGCGGACTCTTAATATAAAGAAGGAACTGTCAAACTAGTCGCGCGTTCAACTTAAGCAGTGCGTACTGCAAACACTCTTATACCTTGATCACACGTACCGAGCAAACGGGCGAGACAGTGCTCTCGGCCGAGTACTCGGTGCGTATAAACCTCAGAGCATAGAATACTAGAGAGAGGACAAGCCGCCGGCGGCCGTGTCGCAGCTGTATGCTCAATGGGCATACACTTGCCATACTGTGCACGCGTGCTGATCGCAGAGAATATTACGTTTTTTCCCAAAATGCCTGATATGATGCGCGTTTATTGTCAAATAAGCGTGTAGGTATACAAGTGTGTGTGTTTTAGATGTGTGCGTGCTTTGTCTTGTCAATTACTTGGGCGTTGTGTGGGTTAATGTACTTGCGACAGGCTCACTCTATACAAATCGGCCGCCATGTCCGATCTCCTTATATTCATACATCTGTGGTATAAACAGTCACTAGCTATGTTATGTTATGTGAGTACTCGGCCGAGAGCACTGTCTCGCCCGTTTGCTCGGTACGTGTGTACAAGGCATTAGGGTCCCGCCGGAAGATCAGCGCCGGCTCTTGAGTCGGCATTATGCTGAGGCGGGACCTTTTCGTGACACTTTAGTTTCAGTTCTTTATTTGCTCATAAGTTATAGACTATATATAGTCATGCAAATGGGCGATTATTCGAGCGTTTCAAACGCTTGATTTCGGTGCCCACATTTTTGAAGAATTGGGCATAGATGTTGATGCCATTTTTAGATATTTGTTGTATGTCCTTGTCCTTGTTGACTTATATGCTTACGAGAAACGAAATCGAAATCTGCCGTCACTTCTTCAAAAATGTGGCCACCGAAGTCAAGCGTTTGAAGCGCTCGAATAATTGCCCAAATACAGTTGATAACAGACAGAAAAGAGCTAAAAATTCAGCTAAATTTAAGTATGTTTAGCTGTTGTTCACGATAAAATATACAGCAATAAATAAGAAACACTTATACATACTTTGAATCAGTCATTGAAAACGTAAAATAACATACCACAAATTCATAACCATGTCAAGAAAGCTAAAGATAAAATTAAGAGTATAACGTAACTTTATGCCAATCAGGTAATATTAAAAGCAATGCACAGAAGTCAACAAAAATATGAATAATAATTAACCGGAAAAGTACAGTGAGAATGTCTGTAAGATAAAAAAAAATTGGATCAAATATCAAATTAGGTATTATGTCAATTAAAAAGTCTGGCATAAAACTAATTTAGACTGTAGAAGGGCGTTGTTAATAAATATTTTTTAAGTTTTATACAGAACATTTGTACGTTTACAGTATTTTTAATGTCTTCTAGCATACATTATGTTTTATTTTTATTTTATTCTTGTACTTTCATCTCAGTTTGCTTTTCTATCATGAATTTTTTCTTTCTTTCTTTCTAAATTGTCATCAAAATTTGGAAACCATTTTTGTGCCACTTGCCGGTAGGTATCCTGTTATGTAAATTCGGTGGCAATGCAATATTTTGGCACCACCGAGCTGATCTCATGATACAGACAGGTGTTTGGGCTCTTTGGTATCCTCTCAACGAGTGTTTGATTATTGTAAAAAAGTACGGCCATTAAAATCTTGTAAACTTGTCATGATGGAAGTTGGTCATACTCTTCGTTACTTCGAGGTCTAATTGAATGCCTTTAAGTGTGGTTTGCTCCCCACCGGACTTTTCTTCATTACAATGGTTGCCACCATTGCACATGTGCAAAAGTGTGGAGTCACAAGGAGGACTGATGACCTGGTAAAGGTCGCGGGAGTCCGCTGGATGCGGGTGGCGCAGGACCGGTCATTGTGGCACTCTTTGGGGGAAGCCAATGTCCAGCAGTGGACGTCTTTCGGCTGATATGATGATGATGAAACAAGTGCAGGTACGGTCTAATTGGCGATCTAAAGTCATCAACTCATCACTTGGAGATAGTGCCACTATTAAGATACCACATTCTCCGCACTCCAGTCCTACCTATCACATTTACAATATCAATATTTACCAACTCAATTTTATTAAAAGAAGTGCATCAGAATTTTAGTTAATATAGACCAAATGGTGTCATGCAAACCCTACTTCATCAAACATCAAATACTAACCGTTACTTCCATCTATATATTAGAATCATGTAAATTTGTTAGGAAACAGATAAATTTATTTTCACCGAAAGACACAACTCAAATTAAAAGAAATGATCGTTACCATAACCAACTTAACCTGCCATTCTCGAAATTAAAACTAGCCTGCAGTAGCCCTCATTATATGACCATCAAAATTTATAATCACCTTCCTAATGCTATAAAGAATCTGGAAAGTCCAAAACTGTTTAACAAACAATTGAGAATGTTTTTAACAAACAGATGTTTTTATAACTTGAAGGAATACTTTAATGATGCCTAAAAGTTAAAAATCTTGCTGTGTGTTTTTCTTTTTTCTTATCAGGCTTTTTAATGTATAAATTTACTATTAATAATTGTAATTAGTTAGCCCTCTGATATTGCTGTGCCCTTGCAGGGTGTCACATGTATACCTACTTATTAATACCATCCACGTCTGTAATGTGATATGCAATAAACATTTCTATTTCTATTTCTATTAGTGTCTGTGACACATCATAACTGCCTTGACTTCTTTACTGTACAGGGAATTCCATACCTTGTAACTGCCTACGAAGGATGACGACTGACCTCGTAAACCTTGCCCTCATTCGCTGCACTAACTCTGCACACATACTAGTATGTATAATATTTAATATGATTAATAAACATTTACTCTCGGTTTACTCTCCCAAGCTCACATTTCTATCCACTACGAAACAAAAGCGTCCCTACGCAATGGACATAAGTTAAAATGTTAAAAGAACGTAAAATCACGTAAGAGGTTTTGGAAGATAACTCCCGAATGTCGTATGATAATGAGGTCATATGAGTAACATTTAAAATTACGTTAAGGTGCGTTTATACTACTTAGAACTGAAAAAATTATATAGGTGCTAAGTGTTGTTGTGTTTTATATACCTACTTGTATTTTCAATATGTTGTTATTGTTGTTAAATATAAGATAGTTGCAGTTTGCTTATAGTTGTATTCGTAACAACCACTAGTCGAGAACATATTAGTAAACTTTATTATTATAAATTTTGTTATAAATTAAGCATATTCATAATCTTAAAAGTACATAGTTACGTATATAATATATTTTCTACGATATCTGTGTGGTAAAATCATTTATAACAAAAACATAACCCTTCTGAGGCAGTCGGGTAAAACTCCTTTATAGAAAAATAATTAGTTCTATGTCTCACTACAATATGCGTCAAAAAATCGCACCTCTTCAAACGTTGGTTTCAAGCGAATATTAGTATCATTTAAAAGCACAATAATGATCTTTAAAATGAAGCCCTAGTATAGTCATACATACATGAGGATCCAAACTGATGGAAAGCCATCGCTATCGAATGGAATAGTCGTGAATGACAATTTTTTTATTTATTTTTTTTACTTCATCATCATATATTTAAGAGCCAGGCTCTTTCGGTGAAGCAATTTCCATTCGTCTCTATTCTCAGATTTCTTTTTGACATCTTGATACGACACGCTGTCTACTTTTTCCTTGATTTGGTCCGTAAATGATCTTCTTGGTCTCCCTCTCTTTCTCTTTCCCTCTATCTTCCCTTCTATTATAGTTTTCATGTAACCATCGCGTCGTAACAAGTGTCCAAACATCTTGCCTCTTCTGTCTTTTTTTACTTATTTATTATACATATATTCATTCATATTAATATATTTATTCAGCTTACTTAAACTAGGTGTACAAATTAGGTAACTAACAATATGGTGTATTATAATAAAAGGTAACTAACAATGTGTTGTATTATATTAAAAAAAAACTGTTTCTTTTTCAGAAATAATTATTGTGTACAAACTTTTTCTTAGCTAATTTATTTGTGGAACAATATTTATGCATATATGCTAATACAATTCTCACTGAGACATCAGAATAAATAATCTGAGGAGCTTTCATTGTAGTAATTCATTCACATCAATAAATTGTTTTGGACTAATCTTCAAACTTTTATTGCCGACTGTACTTTTCTGTAACTTTATTATTAATCATTTATTTCATACATAATATAAGATTACAATATAAATTAAATTAAGCTTAATCTATATGATTTTTTATCATGATCATCAAATAGAATATTAATTACAATGGAATGTCAACTTATAGGATCCACAGCGCAGGTTTCGTCAATCTTCAAATATGCCTATGTCCAGCAGTGGACGTCTTTCGGCTGATATGATGATGAATCTTCAAATAAACTTATTTTTTTTTTAAGTTTCCACTCATATTTCTTTTACTGTGTGAAGGCATGTTTATGATACTTTGTGTCAAGGGCTACGAGGCCATTATTTACTTACAATCAGCGCTGCGCCTGAATCGACCGTTATAATTTGGCACCCGTACTTAAGGAATATGGTCAAAATCTGAGGTCAAAATATGTCGGCTCGACTTGTGTTTGACACCTTCAATTATGAACAATCGAGTCAGATCCGGGATTTATTTTGGTCTCCTCGCATCGTATTCGTATCTCAATGCGTTTCACTAGCTCGCTTGCACGCTTAGGAATGCTAAGAAGTATTATTTACTTGAGATTATTTGAGTTTGCCGAATTGCATCAAAGTAGACCATTCAAAACGCAACTCTAATGTCCCAGAAAAAAGATTGCAATTCCAATGACAATTTTATAATAAGTCAGCCACATTAAATAGTCTCAACCATATGATGCGAAAGTTGTGAATCGAATCAAGTCCGAGAAGCTGTTTACAATAGTTAATTATTAATACAGCTTCGAACGCAAATAAGCGAATAACAGGTCAGTTGACCTCAAGCACCCACGGTTAGCCTCGTCAGGCTAAAAACAGGCAAACATTTTGACCATTACGGTCACAGTTGGCACCACCCATTAAGGACGATTATATTGGTCCATTGCAAAATACGTCAGTAGTCGACTTACGTCGTAGTACTATTATATGTACATACAGGGTGACTGATAATTCGACCTATTCCTTGAAAGGGATTATACTAGAGCTAATTTGCAACAATTTATGTCCAGTCAACCAGGGGTCAAAACACGATTTTTTTTAAATTTTGCAGCCTTAAAGTGCTGATTGTGACAAAAATGTTTTTTTACCATCCAAATGGAAGTACTTTTGTCACAATCACCAGCTTAAGGCTGCAAGGAGAATTTTTTTCATACAAACTAAAAACTCGAATATCTCGGAAACCAGCGAGTTTCGACCCCAGCGGGGCTAGCACAACTGACACAACAAGCGCGACGCGAGTCGAGAGAATCCACCCGCCTCTTTCTAATTTGCACAATACGAGTGAGACAGGAGTCGCTGAGTCGCGCGCGACACGACTTATTAGCAAGTTGTGCTAGACGTACTGGTTGACTGGACATAAATTGTTGCAAATTAGCTCTAGTATAACCCCTTTCAAGGAATAGGTCGAATTACCAGTCACCCTGTATATTCTGTGACTTAGGTTCAACCAAAAATATGCTTATAAAAACTTTGATGCTACTATAAATGAATAAAGTTAGTTGAGACTGTTTTCGTATAGCGATATAGCTCACGTGTTTTTAACCTCCGACGCAAAAAGAGGGGTGTTTTATTATAAGTTTGACCTGTCTGTCTGTGTGTCTGTCTGTGGCATCGTAGTTCCTAAACGAATGGACCGATTTTAATGCGGTTTTTTTATCCGAAAGCTGACGTGATCGAGATGGTTCTTAACTACGTTTCAACAAAATTGGTTCAGCCGTTTTTGAGATTTTGAACTTGTAAAAAAAATGTCGAGGGTTTTTCAACTTTTCTAAGTTGTAGTTATATCCTCCTAAGGCCCACCATACGACACAAACTGACATTGAAATTTGAATCAACTAACGTAAGAAATAGAGTTGAATTTCGTTTGTTTCAAAAAAGACCAAAACAAAACAAATGCGACTCTATTCCAACCCAAAATGGTTTGAATTCCTTTAAGAGAATAAGTACTTTCAGTAGGCCCATGGGCCTTACTAGGATATAGAAATTATACAGGCGCAAAATGAAAGAAACTCCTGAAACTTCTTTAGTGTGATCTATTTTCAAAGGGTTGCCGGTTGCCGCGCCTACGCTAGGCTCGGTTTTATAAAGGTGCATTTATTTATTTAAACATTATTGCACAAATAAAATAAGTACAAATGGCGAACTTAATGCCACGAGGCATTCTCTACCAGTCAAACGGAAGGGAAAAACAGAAACTTGCTAAGGTGCATTAGACCAAAATGTCAGAACAAATTTTTGTAACTCAATACATTTTTTACACGACCGTCAAACGAAAAGGAGTGTAATGTTTTCAGGGTGTATGTATGCGAGTTTGTTTGACATTACTAACCGATGTACGGCCTAACGGCCTATAAAACCGGAGCTAAATGTTTTGAGCTACACTAACATTAGTCCAACATAAATTGTGAGGCAAAAATGGCCAAATAACCCAACGAACTGAAAGGACATATTAATGGCACAAATACAAAAGACATAGTACAGTACCTATATTATCTTGTTATTGTTGGGTATTAGGTATTTTACGTGGATTGGGGTGACTTTAGGAAAAAATCGAGCTACATCGATAGGGTTAAAAATATTTTAAAAACTGATGGTGAGCAGAAATCTGCCAAGGTGTATTTTTAACTATACGATTACTACAGTTATATATATAACGCAACGTTTAGAACTGAATTATCAAAGTCACCCCTGATATTAAAGTAATGTGGGGACCCCAGTTGACAGTAATCACAATCCTCGAGATAGCGATCCTTTTGTACTTAAGTAACTACGATCATCTATTCTTAAGTAATTTTTACTAGGTAGGTACCTGTTATTATTTTATTCTGAACAATAAAATCATAAATTAAACACTTACACTATAACTTATCTAAAAATGGACACATGAAATAAAATAAAATTAAATAGGTACTAAAAAAAAATTAAAGATCTTATTTACTTAAGTGTAAACCATAATTATAATAATTTACTTTAAAAACAAACCGACTTCAATTCAGTACTTCGCCAAGCCACATGGTAGATGAAAATTTCCACATTTCCTTTCCAATTTATCACATCCGAGAGCAAATGCGTTGATTATTACAGAAAAACCCCAAGTCGCTATATGTGGGCTGATAATATTTGAGGAGTTCCGTCGATTCCTCAAGGATCTCAGAATTAACATTCGTTAGTTGCTACTTCAACGGAATCATGTCAGAATCTTTGACGTACTTTACATCTTTGAGGAGTACCATAAGTCATCTGTGGTCTTCATCATCAGTTCCACTTAACCAACATTGCGATTTCTGAAGGTAAATACACGAGTTATAATAGAAAATACCGAAATCACTACACGCGTGCCTATAAAATTTGAGGGTTGCCCTCAATTTCCCTGGGATCCCATCATCAGATCCCAAATTGGTGACAATGGGACCACCTCGGGAGTAAGTATACTCTTCCGAATAAAAAAAGAATTTTGGAAATCGGTCCACAATTGACGGAGAAATCGGCGAACATACATAAAAAAAATACATACAGTGGAACATATAACCTCCTTTTTTGAAGTCGGTTAAAAAGGACACCTCCTTAAGAAAGTTAATGATGGTTTACTTATATAATATTGTTATACATCTTTATTTTATAATAATACTTTTGTATTGCATACTTATTTGGATGACGTCGATGTGCCAGTTTTCAACCGACGAAAAAAACGGAGGAGGTTCTCAATTCGACGCGTATATATATATTTTTTTTATGTATGACCACGCATAACTTTTTCAGAGTAGTTCGATTTTGATAATTCTTTTTTTATTGGAAAGGTTATACAACCCGAAGTTGGTCCCATATAAATTTGGAAAAAAAAACCAACCCTAAGGGTACGAAAATAGGGGATGATTGATTTTTCGTCGGTTAAAACTTTGTTTTCAAAGTTAATTATTACGTCACACATGACGCGAAGATTCTGCGACATGACAGCTGGAACAAAAATGTCGGAAATGCACGTCAGGTTACAAAACCCTTGACATAATACTGTCTGTCGCGATGATTGCCTGATTACGTTGGCTTCACAGCTAAGTAGTTTTGTTGGGATCAAAGAACTATTGTCACACGGCATTAACAAGTGCAAATTGTATTTGTAGTCGGGACTACTTAGCTTCGTAATTAAAACTGACAAGGAAGATGTTTATAATCAATCTCTCTCCAAAGTCATCTCCATTTTTTTCAAGTTACATAAAAGAAAAACAAAATTGTCAGGCAGGATACTTTATTACTAAGTAATAACGGATATAATTAAACATGCTCTCTTTTTTTAGCATACAGCTCGACTGATATTGGTTTGAAACATAAATTTAAAAACAAAAAAAACTCTCTTAATCTAAATATCATTATGATACATAAATAAGAGTAGAAACATTGTGTTATTTAGGACATATAGGTAATAAATTTTTATTTATCGACGTCATTATTTTCGAAGTTAGCATGTTCAATGAATAAATTTGAAATATTTATTTGCGGAATACGGGTCCACATATCTAACAGTTAACATATTTTTGACAACTGTAAGTTTATCTATTTCATTCCTACTAACTGAACTAAGGTACACGTCCCAGTGCTCGACACCGACCCATTGCCGTCTTAATGCATAGCAATAAGGTGAACAGCAGGATGTCAACTACTGGAATGAAGGTGACAAACATTAGGACGTTTACCTTTTATGATCACGGCATTTTGCCATGATCACACAAGATTTCTTAACGATCACCATCATCATCATCAGTGGACTGGCCACTGATATGCAATACCTGGGAAAATATCAGTCTCTGCTATGTTGTCAGTCTGAATTGTTATGTTGATACCACAGAACACTAAATACTATAGTAAGTAGGGGTATCAAGCGCGATTTCCATCGGGACCGGTGTCGCCACCTCGTCTTCTCCACGTCGCCTACAACAACACGGCGATCGGGTGACGTAAGTACGAAAGCTTGAGCGCATGCTCAAACTCTAGTGGCACGCGTGCCACGCCCACATCGCCATTCTATAGTATTAAGTGTTCTGTGGTTGATATGCCTCCACCAGATTTAGACGGATTAACAACCGACAAAAGCCTATCTTATCTATTAATGCGCATGTTACGGATTAAACATGTAAGTTGATACATTCATTGGATTATCACTATTAATGAATTCTATCTGTTATTATATTTTACTTCTGATAAAAAGATATCAACGACAATCATTATTTCTAATACAAAACTAGGTCCACAACGCCTTTATGTACTAAATACAGTGAGTTATGTTGCAGTTATTCTTATAACTCTTTATTTTCATCACTTATTCACTGTAAATGGCTTAATATTATTTTGAGAAGAATTAAACAATCTTGAGTAACATAATTATTAAACTATTATCAGAAATAAAAGTTTTTTTTAAAAGTTGTACCGGATGTCACAATTTCTACTACATACTAAATGAATTTGCAACAAAGAAGTATTTAATGACTTAATAATAAAAACAAGATGATCACTTCTGATAAAAAATTACCAACTATTTACGATGATTATTATTATAATACGACAAAACTATACATTGCCTTTATAAACAAAAGTAGCGGGTTATGCTGGATATACAACCGTAAAGTATATATGTGTGTTTATATGTATAGCAGAAGCTTTAATCACGTATTTTTTTTCGCCAGTCCATAATTAAATCAAATTACCACATTACTTTTGTGTATGCCTAAGGTTTTGACCTTGATTATTATTTTATATGTATAAAAAAGGCATCTAAATGATACTTTTCTTATTATTGTTGGTGTTTTCGTACGTCATACGCAGACTTGGTGTTGAAGCAAAACTGTATTCATGGAATTTTTTGTGACAATTAAGAAGCAAAATACTTAAAAAATATTATGTTCATATAATCACTGTTAGCATTATTAGGTCGTTATTATATACATATTTTTTCACCAATATGCTCGGGAATATTCGCCTTACTTAGTGTAATCAAAATAGTACGTGAAATTATGTTTACCCCTTTTAACTACATGATTTATTCAGCTTCGCTTCATCCGACAAAATCAGCTCATGCACGAATAGCTATTTCCCGGCCTCTGCAATAATGTACTATTTCTAATTTCGTGAACATCACTAGTATTTAATCAATTGAAACAAATGAACCTGGTCACTCAACTTCTTAATGGTGAGAAAAAAGAGAAGAAAGGTTTTTTTAAAGTAAAAATATAAGATAAAGATAAAAAACATGTTAATAAATACTTCAGTTCCATGTTTTACATAAACATGAAGTTGATGCTTATAGTAGTTCTAAAGTTAAGTGCAAATATTAATCTAGTTGAGTATTCTAGCATTCAAAAATAAATAGGGTCTCTTACACTAGAGGAAACAGAAACACATTGAATCAAGTCGATTCACATATATTATGTCAAAAACTAGCTATACCTACTGAATCTATCGTACGTTACGTCTGAGAAAACGCTTCTTGCTCTCGGAATGATCTCACTGGGAGCTTCAAAGGCTTCTAAATCTAGTGGCGGGTTTTCACTAATACCCCTGTTCATTCCCAAGAAATAGGACCCTACACCTACCAACCCTACTGCAGTAAATGCACCCACTGACACCAATGTGATTGTAAAAACATTCCAAAATTCACCATTTTCCGAATTTTCAGCGTCTTCTTCTGTGCTTGGTTCTTCTCTGCTATTATCTACACTTGGATTATCTGGATCTTCTGTTTGAGAGTCAGGATCCTCAGTAATACCTGGCTCAGTCTCACTATCTCCAGAGCCTTCTTCGCTTAAATCACTGTCACCGCTTCCATCAAAAGTGAAAATAAATTCATCGTGAACAAAGTTAGGTGGTCGGATATTTTTCACTTGGTTATTTATAAGTGTTTGTGTTTCTTCTTTGCTCTGAGAATTGACAGACTTATCAGGTTCATATCGCAGAGAGTCGACGATAACTAATTCGGTGTTAAGACTTTGTCCAGATATTTGTACCTGTTGTAGACATAAAATAGTAATTAATGAGTATATTAAACTTGAGAAATAGTCCAACTACATTGAAGTGAAATTAAAAAACAAACGAAATGGTTTATTTTGTTGAAGAGTAATTACAGGTTTCAATGTAATTTATATATTATTAATTAATTTAATTATGTTGTACGTGGTGGCCCATTTTTATTGTTGTTGAGTACCTATATATTTGACTGTCAATAGACCAATGTCAGGAATGTCATTAATTGTATGAATTTTACTGTAACGCAACAGGGTAAGGCCGTCAAAACTATTAGGGTTCCGGAACAAAAAGGTAAAAAAGGAACCCTTTTGGTGCGACTCTGTCCGTCTGTCACTACGATACGATGTCTCAGGAACTACTTATGCTATCAATTTGAAGTTTTGAATAATATTGTAAAGAAGGCAGACGGTCATGTATGGAAAATATATATTTTTTTAATCTGTCAAAATAACGAATACAATACGATACAAATACTCTTTCTTGCACACTTCAAAACATATAAAGGACATAAAAACCTTAAAATAGAGGTTAACAACAGGCGGAGGAGGGTTAACGAATATGAGGGGGGTTAAAAATTCAAAGTCTAATTAAGTGTACATAGATCAAGTGGGGTATCATATCATATGAAAGGGCTTGAGTTGAACTTTTTAAATCCATTTTGTTTCTTACCTCCGGAGTTCACCAAGCGAACATTTTGCAATTATTATGATGATTAAAAGTAACATAAATATTACAGGAAAAATATAACGATACAAAAAACATTTGTTAACTAAGTTTGTAATGAAATTATAATTGTATATAGAGTTTGTCTTCAAATTCCTATGAGGTTATTGTTTAAGTCCGAAATAAAAAAAGACTTATCGAAATCGGAGCACGTAATAAGGAATTATAGCTGAGAAACACACATATTAGGTTGCAAGTTTTTAGTAACAAAATGCAGATGGCGCTGTACAACGGTAACTTTTACTATGAGCTATTAAGATTGTTCGAGAATGAATGGGTTCGTGACAGCCCGGGTACGGTGTATGAAAGTTTGTACGGAACCCTCGGTGCGCGAGTCAGACTCGCACTTGACCGGGTTTTTTGACCGATATCTGGTTTTGTGTAATTTGTGTTACATTACGTATTGCGTATAACACAAAATTTGTATTATGGATAGCACAAAAGTACCAAATACAAAACAAAAATAACTATTCTAGGTAAAATTACAGGTTCCTAATATTTTGCATACGTATTTACTTACATAACCTGTCGTATGTGTCTTGATGGGAATCGAGATTACGACCCAACCAGGCATAAAATTTTTGTTCGACCGTTGATATCTCACTGATCCAATAGCTTCATCTTCGTCATCGATCACAGAAATGGTTATTCCACTGTATTTTGATACTGTCCGAAGGTAAACTATTACTTCCAGAGTTCCATTTATAAACACTATAGGAAACGATGTAGTGCAGCTATTTCTTAAAGCTTTTATTCCTAAAGAACCTCCTTCATATGGCGGCACAATTTCCGAACGTCCATAACTCACTAAATCCCACTGCGTTGAATTCACACATAGTTTATCACTAAATGTATCAAAATGATCTTCATCAAAATAATAAGACACTCCTAGCAAGTCGTCACTTATTACTGCCACGAAAGCAGTAATAAAAAATACTATAAATAACATTTCATGATGTCTTTGCAGCCTTTGTGATAATAGGGGAATGCGAAGAACACTGACGCTTTTAATAGAATGACCTAAGTATTATCTGAAGAGCGGTTGTAATATATATAGTTTTCAGATTACACTGAAAGATAAGTCAAGTATTGTAAAAGTGTACTTACGTACATTTAATCGGAGACATAATCCCACTAATGATTTTCAAATACCAATAACGGTATACATCCTTCATAGGGTGGATTTGCTAGTTTAGTTCCGAGAATGGCGGTGACTCTGATAGTGAAGTCGCCCCTAAGTTTCAAAGTAACCCCATTTTACAGTTCTGACATTTACTATGACGGGGATCGCAGGATGATTAATAAATAAACTCCAGAATAGTATGATCTACTTTAATTTATCAATTTACAGAGTTACTAGGTACATGCGTTTAGATATATATAGGTATATGGTATAATAATAATCTTAGCGTATGTTCCCGGGAATACCGGGCATAATAATATATACTCGTGATCATAGTTCCTACATAAGCGACAGAAGACTGCTAAACGCTAATCTATTCTAATGATATACCATTTCATACCACCACATACTGCAGCTAATACGTACAAAAGTGTTGAGATGACGAGGGACTATTTTTATTTAGTTAAAACTTTTGTAACTCAGTTTTTGGACTCGTAAAGAACTTACGTTGAAATGGCGATCAAGTATAAAGCCGGGAAAAGTGAATTTCGATTATGTTTGTCACTTACGAAACGCTTATTTTTTGTACTCGTTCTTGTGTTTTTCATAAACCCAAGCGTGGTATCGTCACATTGATAATCACATCAAAATTGCATACCATTTTAATTAAATAAAGACGGCTAGGATAACGACTGAGGTGAAATAAACGTGGTTCGTGAGTGCATTCTTGACGTCACTATAAGACTGATAGGTGCTATATGTACATAAATGTAACGGAATTTAGTCAGTTAGCTTAGTCTAAAGGTGCTTGTAGCCTTGAACTTTCACCTATAACGAGCATTCTAGCGAATGTTGTAACGCCAATAAGATGTATCGTATTGGCGTTACCTAAGTGCTTTAATGATAAATTATGTATATACTTAGTCGATGTCAATTGTACATGTACCTATTGAAGTCAAATTATTTTCACATTTGCTAAATAATAGTTCATTGTTTAACGAGGGACGTAAGTGGAATATTGCAAATGAGAGTCTATCTTTTGATGACTCGAGTTTGCAATATTCTTACGCCCGTGTAACACACAATGTTTTTCATCACATTTGCGAGGAAATAAATAACTACAAAAGACAGAAAAATCTATGTTTCATACAAGCGCACCAATCAAAAATTCACGAAATTGACAACTTCACTAACTTCCAGATCAGTGCGAGTGGAGCGCGCAGCTTCAATAACCAATCACAGAACAGTATTCTTGCAGCGCATTGCCTACTAGATTTTTATTTCAACCAATCACAGAGCAGAATTCTTGTAGCGCGCGGCCACCTAGATTTGCTTTAACCAATCAGATCACACAGACGCTCATAACTCCCTAGGGAGTAATAAATATCCATAACTGCCGCGGGAGGTAAATCGGCTGTAGCTGCTCTATACATCTGCCTATAATACATATAATACACCCTTTACGAGCAAGTGTGATGAAAATAATAGTAAGTATGTAGTTATATACATTTTAATTGTCTTGATACATGTTTTTCGTTTCTAGGAATTACAGAAAAGTACTTAAACGGTGCAATAAGTCGCAATCAAACCGAATAAATATTGTTATTTCCACCGCCATAAGTGCTACCGGCAGCAGATTCAGAATAAACACTCTTCACCCTTGGAACAAGATACGGCTTTGGAAGATTATCAATGTCTTCATAAATCATTTGCGGATCTTGTTTAGCTCCCTTGCATTTTCCTAAAGCAAAACAGGCCCAGCATATCAACGCTAAGAAGATAACTGGTATTACAACCGCTAGGGAAATAGTCAAAGGTGTCCAGAAATCCTCCCTGTCGAAGATCCAAAAAGATCTATTCTTAATGGCAACTCTTGTATCAACATTTCCTTCGTTTTCATTCGGATGAACAGTGTATTTTAAAATTGAACCAGTTTGCAGGGTATACATATCTGGAGCGCCGTAATGCGATGTATGTGAAGTATTTTCGGAACTTTTTTCTTGTTGTTGAGCAGGTGGATGATGTAGGCACAATGATTCCACCCTGATATCGGGGTTTAAAGTAGCAGCAATGATCATAATCTGAAAATAAACAAATGTTAGTTCATCACCATCGTTATCATCGTTTACTTAGTTTTAAAAACTCAATAAACATTAAATAAGTCATTTTTGTAAAATATTTCAAGACGGTGTAGACATTATTTTATCCTTAAAGTGTTGATTAATTAAATACCGAATATGCTCAAATTCTGTAGAGTACCTATCTACCTATACTTATAGATGGTGTTCGTTGTTTGGAAATCGGTTAAAACTAAAAATAAACGATAAAAAAAACACTGTTTTTATCACTTAAAATTGTAGTTATAAAGCGAGTCCCCAGGAAGCTCGACTCTCCATAAAAACGTAGGAAAAAAAAGGACAGAAAAAGTTTTCTAATATAATGCTGTTATAATGTATAACAAATCTTATTGCAAAGTTTCGTGTTATTCCAGCGCGCCGTTTTAAAATGAGAGTCAAACTAATGTTTTTTTGTGGAGCCTACTTCTGTCGAGCTTCCTTGGGTTAAGAGTCGAAGTAAAAGGCCTTAATCTATGTATGACACAAAATACTCAGATAAAACTTATTTTAATAGTAAAGCAAAAAATATGTTAGCGCAAGCACTATAGTAATGCAATACAATTAACATACTCGTAGTTTGTCTGATAATCGATTTCGTCGAAGATTATTCAGTAATTGAATATGCTAATGTCCAAGCTACTTAATCCTTTTTTATCACTTGTAATAACAATCTTTGAGATAGATAACTCTTTATCCACTTTTTACATAGAGGAAAAATAAGTATAGAGGGCCTCACACACACAATACTAGCATGAGTAATAAAGATACAAGTACGAATGAGATACATTTCTCATATTTCTTATCCCTCATCGCGTATAGGCCTTTTTTGTTTGTCACCATCTTTGTTTGTCACCAGGTTGTCAAAAATTCAACTGAAACTGACGTCACGTAAACACTACTAAAGTACCTAAATAGGGCATGAGATGTCTAGGATGTATTAGTCCTCTGATACTTCTCAATTTGGTCAGGTTAATTTTACCTTCCCTTTCGGGGATTCGCTTGGACTTCATCTATGGAATCCTCTATCTCAGACTTATTACGTAGCTTGGTGACTAAAATCTGTTTTCATAAATAGCACACAAGTTAGCCTGATTCAATCATACATTTAGTGACATTTAAAATAAATGAGATGAGACCAGGGCAAGCGAATGATAAAGATGATGATTTTCTTAATTACTGCAATGGAAGCATGATCGTGTTTATGTCCAACATAAAACATTATTCCCTCGCAATCTTTACTGCTTGGTATGTTATGAATGTTTTATATCGGATATTAACGCAACCCTGATACAATATGGTTCCTCTGGTGTACTCACAAATCCATTGTAATGTCCGGCACCTCCCAGTATTACTTTTAGAACATGGTCTCCATCAGTAAGTCCGTTTTCTCCCTCGAGGAGTGTTGCTTGACCAACAACATTGTTATCTTCTTCTCCAAACACTAGTATTGTTAAGTTGTCTTCATTTGTTCTTGATTGTGAATTAACCTGGGCTTCTAATATACCCCCGCTAACAAGAGATAGTGTACTTGATGCTAAGCAGGTCGTCTGAGCACTCGGAGTTAATATATTTGAAATATTCCTCTGATCATCGATGCTGGGCGAAGTCTGATGGAAAATCCACTTGTGTTTTGCTTGGCACGCTCCAAAATCACCAACTAACAACGTTTCCGAGTCTTTGTTAACGCCTTTTTCACAACACACTAAAGTAATTATAAACACGAATGTCAAACATGTTTTATATTCCATTATACAAATTTGAAAACACAATTGTCACAACTTTATTTGTTCATTTTCTAGGTTAATTTGGAATGCCACATAAATATTATCGCTGATAAGATTAAGTTCTGCCTCACATTAATAGAATATCGATTAGATACATTTCATAGGCAACGAACGTAATGTTTATTTTACCACTCCTGTATTGATATTTGATATTATTGATGAGGATCTCTTTGGCTGTCTGCTTGTCTTTCAAAACTTGGCGTAGTTACTTATAGATGAAAGCTACCTAGATCAAATTCCTTTGCTCAGTTTGATAATTTTACGAAGGATTATCTAGTAATGTTTGATACATAGGTAACAAACATTTATAATGCAGTTTGCACCACATATACTCGTAAAGCTATGTATGTGGTGCAAACTGATCGAATAACATTTTTTTTTATCCTATTTTTTTCCAACAGAGTATTAGGTATGAATGTGGATGGATGTAAAAGACGAGGTAGGCCAAGGAAAAGGTGGATGGACTGTGTGAGAGACGATATGAAGAGAAAAGAAGTGAATGATGATATGACGGCTGACAGAGAAGTATGGAAGAAAAAGACATGCTGCGCCGACCCCAAGTAAATGGGATAAGGGCAAGGAAATGATGATGATGATGATTGTTTTCCATATTAAGTACTTATTCTGGGAATACTCTTTGTTCACTTTAAATTGCATATGAGTATATTTAGCGCCTAATAAAACACCAATGCAACATTTAACCTAACGGGTAAATAAATAACGTAACGATTTAGGCGTTGAAAGTTTCACCAGCAGTCTTGTCAACTGTGAAACCCCTTATTCGGTTCATTTATCTGCACTATTTCATTACAAAAGACATACATTATTCGAACACAAAGAGGTAAACTTTGAGGTAAATGTTCAGATATTGTCAGTTCCTTTTATAGCAAAACGGTAAGTATGGGACCCTGAGGACACAACAACTTCTAAATAAATATGGACTTATCTCCACTTATAATAAATCTCTAAATTAAAAAAAGAATCAGCCAGTTTGAAACTAAGCTTTGCGCGGTTCGAATGTTCTCAGCATCCCATGAACGGAAAAATATGAAACATTTTATATAGGTACATTATTATTCTAGCTGCAACTTAGGATAGTTTTTATCCGACAGCGACACTTAATTAATTTTCCGAAATATACGACTTCATTTAATTTTTCATTTATTTTTATAGAAATCAAACGATGCTCCAACTGTCAGCTATAAGAACCGTCAAATTTTCGTCAAAATGGCGGAATTGCTTTGCCTTTCACTTATTAATAATTTAAATCCCGTCTACGATAGACCTTTACGAGACAAATGCTAAAATATAAACCATAAAAAAATATTCGATTCTGATATGAGAACTTATATGCGCAAATGTCGTTTTATGTCGTAATTTCAATAAATGAAATCAACAAATTTGAACAATATAATTAACACGAATTTGTTTTTTTTGAATGACAATGGCACGCGCTCGGCGCATTCAGCCAAAGTACCTGCGGCGCTACCACGAAAACCTCAATGTTCATATATTTGCATCCCTGTCACTCGAGTATGGTTAGTGCGATAGAGATAGAGATACCCGAATATTTTCGAATTCCGAAGTCCGTGGTTATAGCTCAGGAATCGAAAATATGGTAAATAATCATAATGTATTTTCTCGAAAAAGAATTTAAAATAAATATAGTCAAATGGAGAAAAAAACAAAGCAAGAGGTTATATAGGTAATGATTAAGTTATAAGAGTCCAAAGTTTTAAGAGGGGGTATGTTCTGTCCCTTTTCCGCAAAACGCACCTTCATATGAAACGATTGTTTTTTACTATGACGCTCGAGTATATTGACGTCACAGTCCCTCATCGTTTTCTCACTCTAACAAGCGACATTAAAACGGATGTAGCTTCATAATTTTTTGAGATATTTGAATGGGAGTTTCATTATCTTCTATCTATTTATACATAATAAATGCCTATGTCCTAACTGCACTCACTCACTCATCAACGCACAGCCGAAACTACTAATCTTAGAGAGTTGATTTTTGCACAGTATGTTGCTTTTATAACGTGGGCTAGGGATAAAAAGGGATTTTTGAAAATTCTACCCCTAAGGGGGTAAAATGGGGGTGCAAAGTTTGTATGGGAGAACCTTTTTTTTTGAGCTATAGACTTAAACTTTGTAGAAAAATTAGTTATTAGAATACAAATGAAACACTCAGCGTTTTGGAAAATTCCACCCCTACGGGGGTAAAATAGGGGTGCAAGGTTTGTATGGGGGAAACATTTTTTTTTTAAATAGAGACTTAAAACTTTGTAGAAAGATCAGTCATTAGAATACAAATAAAGAACATTCAGGGTTTTAGAAAATTCTACCCCTAAAGGGGTAAAATAGAGTGCAAAGTTTGTATGGGAAAAACTACTTTTTTTAAAATAGAGACTTAAAACTTTGTAGAGAAATTATTCATTAGAATACAAATAAAGTACCTAGATTCAGTGTTTTAAAAAAATCTACCCCTAAGGGGGTAAAATAGGGGTGCAAATTTTGTATGGGGGAAACAATATTTTTTTTAAATAGAGACTTAAAACTTTGTAGAAAGATTAGTCATCAGAATACAAATTAAGTACTTTCAGCGTTTTGGAAAATTTCACCCCTAAGGGGGTAAAATAGGGTGCAAAGTTTGTATGGGAAAAACATATATTTTTTTAATAGAGACTTAAAATTTTGACGAAAAATTACTTATTAGAACATGAAAAATACTGCATTCGGCGTTTTACAAAAATCATTCCCTAAGGGGGTTAAAAAAGGGTGCAAGGTTTGTATGGGGAACACTTTTTCTGAGCTAGACACTTAAAACTTTGTAGAAAGATTACTTATAAAAATACAAAAAAAAAAGACTCAGCGTTTTGAAAAAATCTATCCCTAAGGGGGATAAAAAGGGGTGCAAAGTTTTTATCAGGGAAAGATTATGTTTTTGAGTTAGAGACTTGAAACTTTGTAGAAAGATTACTTATTAAAATACAAAAAAAGAACACAAATCGTTTTAGAAAATTCCACCCCTAATAGGGTTAAAAAGGAGAGCAAGCTTTGCATGGGCAACACTTTTTTTTGAGTTAGACTTAAAACTTTGCAAAAAGATTACTTATTAGAATACTAAAAAAGAACTTTCAGCGTTTTAGAAAACTCCATCCCTAAGAGGATCCTTATGATCCTTAAGAAGGGTAGCCAGTGTTGTGTGGGAAAAACTTTTTTTTTTACTAGACTTAAAACTATTCAAAATGTTACTTATTAAAATTAATAATAAAGTACTTTCAGAGTTTTAGAAAATTCCACCCCTAAGGGGGTTAAGAAAGCTTTGTATGGGCAACACTTTTTTTGAGCTAGAGACTTAAAAGTTTACGAAAAAAGTTCTGTCAGCGATTAGAAAAATTCAACCTCTAAGGGGGTTTAAAAGGGGGTTCAAATTTTAAATGGCGAGCAATAAAATTTTAAAGTGTGAGTAAGAGATTTTTAACTTCGGTCTTATTCTGTACGTTAAAAGACTACAAAACTGATTTCAGAGTTTTTCCAAATTCATCCCCTAAGAGTGTTAAAATTGGTTCAAAGTTTGAGTATTTCAAGGCATTTTTAAAGTATGAGATTTTTAACTTTGGTTTTAGACTGTTTGTTCACAAACTAGAAAATGAACATCAACTTTTTTTTTAATTATCCCCTTAAAGAGGGTTCAAATTTTGTATTGAGAGAAATCATTTTCTAAGACGATAAAAAGTTCTACGCGGAAGAAGTCGCGGGCAACAGCTAGTAAATAATATTAGTGGAGGATGGGCCGCAGGGAACCGATCCCAATATTCCCTACTTCTGAGTTGCCGGGCCTCAAAGGGAGGGCTGACAAAGATACGGGTCATTTTGGTTGTAATGTAAGGATTCATTCTAATTGCAGTATCTTTTCAATAATTTATTTTGGCTTGTTGGGTTGGTAGTGTTGTATCGATAAACACATTAGGGAGAATAGCTTTCAAAATGTTGTATGGTCATTAACTGGTCAATTGGCTACTTGACAATTTATTTTACGGCCATTTGAACCAGTTATCTGAGTGGATCAAATGTTTGTATGGACTAACTACACGTTAATTGTTTTTGGTCCTGAAATACTGCGTTAATTAGGTACATAGGTGTAGTACTTTTTTTTTAATAAAATGTACCAAAGGATTCGTTTTGTGTCTTTACATTTGTATTTTTTTTGAAACTTTCAAGTCTCATATCTTTTTATGATTTGAAGTTTAGGTACATTTTAATTTACACAATAATTTGATGGTTTACTATCAATATACATATAAATGTAAAGTTTAACATAAGGGAAGTAACCAATTGACCAGTCTTTATGACGCCACGCCAAGTCACTGTTGAATCACCCCAAATCTTCCAAACCTTACGTTACGATCCATCCATTTTGTGCAAGTTGAATAGGGATACTATTTTTAACCGTTTCAAAAAAAAGAAGGTTCTCAGTTTGACCTGTATTGTTGTATGTTTGTCCGCGATTATCTCGCGTTTGGCTGAACCAATTTTGATGCGGCTTTCAGAAAAGTATTTGTCACATTCTGGAGAAGGTTTTACAAACAAACTTATTATTATAAATGCCAAATTGTGTATGTCTGTATGTTACGTCTTCACGCCCAAACCACTGAACCGATTTAGATGAAATTTGGTATAGAGATAGTTTTGCGTACCGTGTGGTTGAGGTGCGATGTAGCAAACGTGCTTACACACGTTGCATCCCAAATCAGACTTCGACATCTCGCCCATGGAACCCTTTTTTTTTTTTGTTTAGGGGGGGGAAATGCGTTACGCATACCACCCGGGTGCAGGGGGTGACCCGAGTGGTTATGTGGGACTCCCGTACGGGCTAATGAGACCCACGGTGTACCCACTAACCCCCCCCCCCCCACTTGCCACCTCGCTGCCTTGTGGCGAGGTCACGGGAACGCTTGCGCACACATACGCGACCCCGCCAGCCGCCCACAAGCGGTTCCTTCCGGGGGCCCTCCACGTGAGGCACGCCAGATGTTTTGGCCCGCCTGCCTCCTCGATCTTGACCTGTTCAGTAGCGGACCCCCCTGAGTCCGCTACGAGGAGATCATGGGCGCGGAAAATCCAGCACCCGGTGGCGGATCAGGTCTATGGTTCCGCCACTGACCACGACTCGGCCGCAGAGGATAGGGAAAGCGGCGCACCGTAATACCGGCATTCCTCTTCCTCTGCGGTCCCACCAATGCCGCTTCAGCGGAACGGCCCCGCCAAGTTCGCAGGGGGTAGGGAGAGTGGCGCACCGTTATACCAACACGCCTCTCCCCCTGCGATCCCACCTCGGCCGCAGAAGATAGCGCGTGAGAACTACTTCTGCGGTCCCTCCCCAACGCATCCTAAGCGGGCTTAGGCAAGCCCGCTAGGAGCGCCCTCCTCGGGCCGGCCAGCAGCCCAAACAGGCCGGCCCTGGGTGCCTCTTAGCTTCGCCGTGGGTGACCCAGTCCACGGTTACTAAGCCCCCCCGCCCCGACAAGGCGAGCACCCTCGGGGGGGGGTCGCCCATGGAACCAGTGTCCGGCCTCTTACCATCCGTCCTGTTTTATATTCGTTCTTTTTGTATAATATGTATATTTTTATTATAAATAAATAATATATTAATATAAATAATAATTTTCTTCAACTGTAAGGTGGGGTTGGGTTGGCTTTAAAAGGATAAACTATGTGAGAGACTTTACAAGCTTAAGTAATTCGGTAAGGTTTTCCCTTTTTCTTCGGATGGTTTACGAAGTAACTTCTTGCTGAATCCGAATTTAAAATCCCCGGTGAGCTTTTAACGCTGTGGGTACCGGGAAAATATCTTATTTAGATGATAGAAACACATAGATGTGGCGCAAGTTTTAGGCGGAGTGTTTGATTCGCTATTTTTTTTGAGCGAATTATAACATTTGGCAGGCATGCATAATACTTCCAATATTAGGAACGCAAAGTCTTTATGTTTACAACTGGGGATGTATGGGCACTGGCTTTCCATGCGAGCCAAGTCCAACGTGTCAGAGAAACAGAGAATGCGTGACAAAGAGTAAACCAATTCAAGTTCAATATTTAAAATCGTATAAACCTCTGCTTTTCAATAAAGATATTAGTTTCTTAACCAGTTTATGTGTCCAGTCGATATGACGTCATGACAAGGTTTTGTACTTAACTGTTAAACACCCATGACCTACAAAATGAACAATGTACAGTCAAGTAGCTCGCCTCTAGAACAGTCTCCCTACCATTATAAGGCAATCTAATACAAACAGGCTTGTATTCAAAAAAACATTATACAATTTCTTTGCTGGCATAACTAAAAAAACGTAAACTATCTGATTAGTATGTTTCATCAATATTTCTATATATATATATAAGACTATTCTAAGGACTTATTAGGAACCGACCAAATGAAAAGTAATGTGTTGCTCTGAAAAACAAAGTTTTATTTAAATCGGTTACAAAAGTTAAAGTATGTACTTTATAGCACACTAAATACACAAATATCATACCTGAAAAACAAAGAAACGACATTTAAAGTCCATTTATTGGCTTGTCGATTCCCACTTTGCACATTGTAATTATAAAATAACTCATTTAAACATCTTCAGTTCATAACCTCACAAATCACAATTGTCATCTTCAAAACAATCCCTGTTTCACCGACAGGTAGCTCCTGGCGGTGACAGCGCCATCTTTTGACATTTGAAAGAACAACTTCTGTTTTACCGACGACCATAGGCTGCACATCGATACAAAAACAAAATAAAGAAATCTCATTTCTTTATATCTCCCCTCCCTGGGAAGAAAATTTTCTCTTTCAGACAATTTTCAATCATAGAAAATTCTATATCGCGATTTTTCCTATTATGTAGTAATCGGAATGAGTTTCGTAATGTGGAAAAGATTTGATTCCAACTTCTTGTGGCCAGTATCAATTTTGTATATTGTATTAGATATTTTCTCTTTGATTTCAAAAGGACCTATCTTCAACTCATCCAATTTTTTTCTATTTAACTTGTGCCCATTTTCAACATACACCATATCGCCTGTACTAAAATTATGGTATGTTCTGTTCTTGTCTACTACCATTTTGTTATAGCTATGCGACTTGATTGAATTTTCAAATGCTATTTTCCTGTCTTTAACCCAGTCATCTATTGACTTATTTTGTTTCAATTCATTTGGCACTAATGAAACATCTGAGCCATCCAGTAGATATCTCGGTGCAAAACCAGTAACTGTATGTTCAGTATTGTTATATTTTTCTACACAGTCGTGAGCAATTGTTGTCCACGCTGTTATGTTTTCTTTTTCGTTCATTTTACATCTTATTTTGTTTACAAGGGTTTGGTTAAGTCTTTCATTTAATCCATTAGAAAACGGTGCATTTACTGCAGTAAAAACCAGCTGGATTGATTTTTCATTTAAAAATAATTTAAATTCCTTTGAGTTTATTCCAGGATACTGATCTGAGAGGATCATATGAATATCATTATGATTAGTTACGTTATTGGTTAATTTTATGAAGTCCTTGGCGTTCTGTGTCTTCGAGGTTACTATATATGCGTAACGAGTGAAGTGGTCCACTAAAAGATGTAGATATCTTTTCGTTGATCGTGATCCACCAAAGCCCCCAATCGTGTCTATAGAAACAATTTCAAATGGCTTTGTAGCGGGACCCAAGTGTGACATTAAGCCATATTTAACTTGTCCTCTGGTTTTATTCTTTATACATATCTCGCACCTTTTACATAGACCAATTATATTTTTATTCAAATTTTTTGCTGTATATTGTTTTCCAATTTTCATCTGCATTTGTTTTACACCTATGTGACACATATTTTCATGTACTCCTTTAATTATTTTTTTACTGTACTCTTCGGACAATATAATTTTTTCTTGTTTATTTACTTTTTTATAATATATATTGTGTCTGTAAATTAAATTGTCCTTATAGATTTGTATATCCTTATTTGTCTCTTGATCTGTGACAACATCCTGTAATTTTATAAAATTTACTACTTTTAACTGTTCGGTCATATCTTCATTTGCTTCCAGTACCGGATTCCTGCTTAAGCAGTCTGCCTCTAAATTTTGTTTTCCTGGTGCATATATTACTTTAAAATCGTACTGTGAAAGATAGTATGTTAATTCTCCCAAGTCTTCATCTGGTCTAGATTTAATGTTCATATTCTCCAATGGTTTGTGGTCTGAATATACCGTGAATGATTTATCTATTAGCCAATATTGCCAGTATGTTATGGCTTCTTTAATGGCTAAGCATTCTAAATATATAGCCTTTTTTTTCTTTTGGACATCATTTGTTTTTTTTGAAAAGTATGCTACCGGCTTTTCTTTTCCGTCTCGCTGTATTTGCTTCAAAATTGCTCCGACTCCTTCTAAAGATGCATCTGTGTAAATATTTATTGGTAAATCTTTATCGAAAATTGCCAAGATTGGTTGTGAGCACAGTTTCTTCTTTATATTTTCAAATGACTCCTGACATTGGGCTGACCAAACAAATTTTTCATTTTTTCTGAGTAATTTATGGAGTGGTTCCAAAATTACTGAACTCTTCGGTATATATTCACGATAAAAATTGATTTTTCCTAGAAATTGTCTGATATTTTTTTGAGATTTTGGTCTTGGGAATTCCCGTATAGAAATTAAGTTATCTGTCACTGGTCGAACTGTGTTATCCTGTATTACATGACCTAGATATTTTACTGAATCCGAAGCAAATGTACACTTTGTAAACTTTAGTCTGAAACCTTCTGACTTTATCGCCTCCAATAATTGCGTTAAGTGGCTAATGTGTTCATTATAAGACTTGGAGAATACCAAAATGTCGTCTATATAATTAACGGTAAAATCAGTTAGGTTATACTTTCTTAGTATGTTGCTCAATATCCGTTGAAATATCGCTGAAGAGGTTTTCAAACCAAACGGTAAGCAGGTCCATTGGAAATGGCCTTCTTGTGTAACAAAACCAGTCTTCTTTCTATCTTCAATCCGTAGTGGTATAGACCAGAACGCTGAATTTATATCCAACGTCGAGAAATATTTACAATTTCTTGTCTTTAGTACTAAGTCCTCAATTAGTGGGAACGGTTGAGCTTGCGGTACGACTATTTTATTGAGATCCCTGAAATCAATACATAATCTGGATCTCCTTTTGTCTTCTTTTTTGAAAGCTAAGGTTACTGGTGCTGCGAACGGACTGTATGATTCCTCTATAAGATTTTTTTCAAGCAATTTTCCTACTTGTTCTTCTATTTCTTTTTTATCTTGTATAGAACATTTGTAAGGTCGTTTACTACAGTTTTTATCCACAAGCAAATCAATACGCGCTTCATAGTCTCTCACTGTTCCAATATCGTATTTATCTTTCGCAAAGCTTGATTTATATTTGTCAATAAGTTTATTTATTTCAGATTTTTGCTCTATACTTAAGTGACTCATATGCGTTTCAAAATCTTCTTGCTTTACGTGTTCATTAAAATTTATAGCTTGTAAGTCTGTTTTATCATTTACTTCTTTAGAAGTGTTTTTTTCATGTATTTCCTTTTCTGTAGAGAGCTCCTCTGTTTTTTGAGTGATTTCTAAATATTGGTTTTGAACCAGCTTAAACTCTTTTATCATATCTAGTCCAATTAGGAAATCATACTTGAATTTTTTTCCATCCACTATATATACGTCAATATTTTTTTCTATATCCAATATTTTTATTTTTAATGTAGTCAAACCTCTTGTTCTTTTTACACCATTAATTGTTATTAAATCTGCATTTTTATATTTTTTATCTGCTGCTTCCTTTAGTTTTAATAATTTGGAATTGACCAGAGAAACATTAGAGCCTGAGTCATATATACCAAATATTTCTAATTTTTCATTTAATATTAGTTTGACTTTAATTAATGGTGTAATTATTCGTTTTTTTGGTCATCATCATTTAATTCGACATCCAGCACGGTATTGTTTACGTTCTTGCTGTAGTTTTTCTTGTTCTCATGATCACCATTATGTTTAAACCAGCATTTTTCCTCGGGATGAAAGCGGGCACCTTTGTTTAGTTTTTCACAAATTTTGCAAGGCTTTAATTTATCGACTCCTCCTTTGGTATCAAATGTGGTTCTTTTTGTTTTATTGTAATTCTTTTTGTATATTGTATGCTCATGTTTTCCAATTTCATTGTAAAGATTTGCAGTGGTTGTAATCGATCCCTTATCAATCTTATCCATTATGAAATCTGGTAAACCCATAACAATTAGATGTATCATTGTTTGCGAGTCAATCTGTTTATTTACCTCTAGTAATAGCCTCTCTTTCTTTGTGGCATATTCCAGTAGTGAACCCACCTGATATTTAAATGTAAATGCATATTTAACTTGGGACCAACCTTTATTTCCGTATGTCTCACACAAATTATTTTTCCATATTGTCCAGTCCGAGTTTACTGTAAATTTTATCATCATACTGGTGTACCAATCTAAGCATTGTTTGTCGAGTAGATGTTTTAATATCTCGATTTTTTCTGTATCTTGCACTATTTCAAATCTGTCACATTCGTTCTCAAATTCGTTAATCCACTGGTCAACATTTGTTGTTTTTCCAGAAAACTTCTCTAGCAAAAACCTTTCTGCCACTTTACCCAGATTTTTATTTCCAGATTCCGTGTTATTATTCGAAGGTCTGGTTTCAGCTATGATTTCGTCTAGATACTGGTCACAAAATTGCACATTTTCACCCTCATCTAAGTAGATTTTTTTCAATTCTACCGTTAATGGGATCCATATTTTGCGTGTCTGATGTCTTTTCTTTAGTGAATTCTTTATTTTCGTGTATGCGTCCGTAGCCGCTATGCCAGTGTGTTTACTTGCAGGTTTCAGATCGTCCGGAACATCAAAAACACGTCCATCAGGTGTTTCAATTGAGGTAATGCAAATCAAATTTGATTTCCCGTCAGTCCCCGTCGCTAATACCGCGAACGTGAATCTTAACTTTTCCATAGTTTTTAACTAGAAATGTCGTTTTATAAGATTATTCTAAGGACTTATTAGGAACCGACCAAATGAAAAGTAATGTGTTGCTCTGAAAAACAAAGTTTTATTTAAATCGGTTACAAAAGTTAAAGTATGTACTTTATAGCACACTAAATACACAAATATCATACCTGAAAAACAAAGAAACGACATTTAAAGTCCATTTATTGGCTTGTCGATTCCCACTTTGCACATTGTAATTATAAAATAACTCATTTAAACATCTTCAGTTCATAACCTCACAAATCACAATTGTCATCTTCAAAACAATCCCTGTTTCACCGACAGGTAGCTCCTGGCGGTGACAGCGCCATCTTTTGACATTTGAAAGAACAACTTCTGTTTTACCGACGACCATAGGCTGCACATCGATACAAAAACAAAATAAAGAAATCTCATTTCTTTATATATATATATATATATATATATATTTATATGTGTATATATATATATTTGTATATGTTATTATATTCTATTATTTTAAAGTATTTTAAAGTAAATAGGATTCGTGTATAAAGTTGCGCAGCGCCCACAATTTATCTGCTTTGCCTTAAGGTTGACTGGTAGAGAATGCTTCATAGCATTAAGTTCGCTTTTTGTACTATAAGTTATTCTTTTGTGCAATAAAGATTAAATAAATAAATACAGTCAGCTACAGAGAAACGTGAACCACTACGAATAAAAGTTTCTATGCAGGAGGTCAGTCTTTCTGCAGCTGACTATACCTATACAGTAAAGGATGACTCACGCTAGAACGGGCCGCGTCCGGCCCGGGCCGTTTTCTAAGAAAAACGACGGCTTTTTTGCGCGGCCGAGCCATGCCCAAGTCCAGCCGAGCTGCAGCCGGGCCGTGCTGACACCGAGCCGCTTCCGAGCCTCGGCCGTGGCTCGGCCGGGCTTGGGTATGGCTCGGCCGCGCAAAAATGCCGTCGTTTTTCTTAGAAAACGGCTCAGGCCGGACACGGCCCGTTCTAGCGTGAGTCATCCTTATGGCTTCATGTAATGCAAGGCACTCTCTTCCATCGCATCTGCTTACAAAGTTAATCTAAGCGCAATACTTAGGAGGCAGGCAGCGGGAGCCACAACAAAGCCTGTCAAGTTAACGTCGCCGCCCCATTGTCCTGCTGAATGCAGAAAGAAATTGGCTACTTTCTTACCTGAAAAGAATTCGATACCTCAGGTATTGAAAAGTTTCGTTTTGACGATATTGAAAATTGGAAGCAGCTCGTGTTCGATTTCATCATTTCATGTAAAACACGAGCTCATTTTGTAATATGATATTGTTTAATGAGTGTCTCATTTGATAAGACATTGAAGTCTTGTCACCAATGTTGAAGCATTATTAAGCAAGTAATAAACCTCTTTGAAGTTTAGTCAAGGCGTCATCTTTTACAAGCTCCATTTAGGTGATCTTGCAGGACAAAGTGCCATCGTCCTATTTCAGTGCGCAGATGCTTTTCAATAGAGAATTATCCATTATTCAACTCGCATTTTTCTCTTGAGATTTTTACTTTATTTCTTCTTATTCTAACATTCCTTCGCTAGTGTTAAAAGTGTAAAAAACTGCACTTTAAGCCGTTGGTCTGCCGGCGTTTGAGCTCTACTTTTAATGCGTTTTTAAAAAGCTACTCGCGATGGTTTTTGAGCTGTTAAACGTCTCGCCAGGTAGCCGGAATAATCTCTGGGTGATAAAAGGATTTTAGAACACACAGTTATGTTTAATACGTAACTTGGCTAGTATGAACACTGTGAAACCTACTTGGTTTTTGCGCTGAATCGTTTTAATAGTTATGCCAAGAAATTGGTTCCGGGAAATTATGTAACCTTTGAATGACGTTGATTTGGAAGACGATTTTTAACGTTTGTTCGTTATGTGAATGTCATAAATAACCGTCCCTGTAATTTTCTTCCGGCTGTCTAATATTATGATGGTCGATAGCATCATGTTTTTTTTATGGCATTCTTATCTTACCTAGGTGAGGGCCCTTTCGGATGCACTCCGACCCAGTGGGATCTTTTGTCTATTTGCCCTCTCCTTTATACCTGCTCCCAGGCTTGCTCCATCATTTCCACAAAGCGGATGATGCAGTTCGCCGGAAGCACCTTGAATTCCTTTGGTTGCGGGTAACCGTTACCAAAGTCGTTCATTCTTTGTCTGGGAACCCAATATGATTAATCCGTTGATTAGGTTGATCATTGTATCATATTTCGAAGTAGATGTGAAAAGCTAGTTAAAATAGACCTAGCTAAGATAAGTTAGTTAGAATTCCATGGTTATGTAAACGAGCATATGATGCACAATAAGAGTGTCAGGCACACTAGTACGATAGTTACTATTTTAACAGTTATCGCTGTGAATAAGCACAACAACAACATGCGTATCCGTGAGAGGCCGACGGATGTCCTATTTAAAGAGGTAACGTCGGTGAAATGTAAGAATGTTACATTTCACCGTTATGACCTCTTCAAATAGAACATTCGTCACTCACGGATAGCTTTGTAAGTTTGCATGTAGGTATGGTGCAATCTCCGATCCGAAACCATTGAGTAGATATACGATTTAAAAAGTATTTTACCAGTGTATAGAAATATAGGAACTTTCTGTATGGACATAGGTTATTTTTTATTTGTGGCTTGGCCTGCATACTTTTCCTGCTTGGGCTAGCTGCCTAATGTATAGCTAGTTCATAATGTCCATCATAAAGTTAACCACAGAAAATCGAGGTCCATTCGGATTACATTCACGGATTAAAATTAGATAAGCCGGAACATAACTCAGGCATTAGATGCACTATGCCCAGACTATGAATCCCGGTTATAATTAATACAATTGATTTGTTTGCCTCCAGCCTCTATATCAGTATTATGTTATTACCCACGCGTATGTTATTACCAAGATTTACCGAGTAAATAGAACTCGTAAATAATGAAATGCATTACGCGCATCCGGTGCGTAATGTAGGCGTTAGATGGCAATGTACATATCATTACATATAGTAACGTAGCCGTTTAATATGTTAACAGGTTCTCACTTTGTTGTGCGACAAACTTATCCCAGCAACTCCGCTGAATTCTAAAGTAATATCTTGTCTTTTTATAGTTATTTTTGATGTTAAATTTTTTATTTTTTGACTTTTCACGGCGGTGGCAAATAAATATGATAAGCCTGTGAACTACGGTGAACTGAGGAGCCACGATGTCGTTGCCAACCCTTTTTTGATTTGAGGATTCGTTGCGTCGACACCTTGAGACAAATGCAGGTTATCCACTCTCTACACTTTGCAGTCTCGGGAGCTCTGATTAAAGTACGAATAGAAAAAAAAACCGGCCAAGTGCGAGTTGGACTCGCGCACGAAGGGTTCCGTAAGTACCATTATCTATAAAAACGGCAAAAAAATCACGTTTGTGTTCGTTGTTTGGGAAAAAAATTAAAATATTGGTTTTATTCTGTTTTTTAGTATTTGTTGTTATAGCGGCAACAGAAATACATCATCTGTGAAATTTCAACTGTATAACTATCATTTATTTATTTATTTATTTATTGAACCATAAAAATGTGCAACATGACAGTATTAACCAAAACGTTACAGCGATTCAACTTAACCTAAATTACTAAACAAACATGGATCATGACATGAGATACTGCCTGGTGACAGACGGACAGACAGACAGACGGACAGCGGAGTCTTAGTAATAGGGTCCCGTTTTACTCTTTGAGTACGGAACCCTAAAACAACTGGAACGTCACCTATTGACAAGCTTCTAGCTTCTGTTTAGTAATTTCGACTCAGCGTTTTAACATTAACATTTAAGCTTAGTGTAACACCTTGTAATCTTAACAATATGTATGCATTAAACAAATTGAATTGAATTGAATTGAATTAACCTAGCGACATTTAGAACATTCGCATCCCAATAATTCCCAGGACATGATTGGCTTTAGTTTCTGCCAGTTTCTGATCTTGCCATTTATCCTCTGCGATAGAAAAATCCTTGGCTTAGGTACGGGATTACTTGCTATGAGTCCATCGTATGGCAATGCTTAAATAAAGAAGGCAATTGGAGTACAGCTTGAAGGTTCTCTTTTTTTTTGGCTTTCTGGCCAACTGAGTCGGCTCAATTTTGCCAGCTTGAAGGTTGTTAAGCCAAGCAGCTACGTCTGGAGTCAGAGCCTATAAGTCCTCAGCAGCTGCAGGGTAGGAGAGAAGGGTACGCCCAGCTGTAGGGTAGGAGAGAAGGGTACGCCCAGCTGTAGGGTAGGAGAGAAGGGTACGCCCAGCTGTAGGGTAGGAGAGAAGGATACGCCCAGCTGCAGGATAGAAGAGAAGGGTACGCCCAGCTGTAGGGTACGAGAGAAGGGTACGCCCAGCTACAGGATATGAGAGAAGGGTACGCTTAGCTGTAGGGTAGGAGAGAAGGGTATGCCCAGCTGTAGGGTAGGAGATAAGGGTACGCCCAGCTGTAGGGTAGGAGAGAAGGGTACGCCCAGCTGTAGGGTAGGAGAGAAGGGTACGCCCAGCTGCAGGATAGGAGAGAAGGGTATGTCCAGCTGTAGGGTAGGAGAGAAAGGTACGCCCAGCTGTAGGGTATGAGAGAAGGGTACGCCCAGCTGTAGGGTAGGAGAGAAGGGTACGCCCAGCTGTAGGGTAGGAGAAAAGGGTACGCCCAGTTGTAGGGTAGGAGAGAAGGGTACGCCCAGCTGCAGGATAGGAGAGAAGGGTACGCCGGAAGACGTGCTCGGTGGTTTGATCTTCTTCTCCGCACTAGCGATTAACTCCCATTTAGGTTGGAAGACATTGCAGGGTCCATGTCCTATTCAATATGCGCAATATTTAGTAGGAGTTCATTCGAAAAAGGTGTATATTATTATTTGAATCGATATAGTATTTGTGGTGAGACCGTCGCGCGCTCGCGAGTCCGAATTACTAAAACCGATTCCAATTTAATACTATTGATCCCTAGATCGGCGTTCACAAACAATTGCTACACGTTTAAATAACATAAAATATCGTTTACCGAACAAACATTGCAGCAAACCGCGACAATATACGCCGCGTTCAAACACGAACCTGTACACACTCCCCATAACAATCTAAAACGGCCATAAAATTTCCGCAACGCATTCGCCTGACACCTTACTAACAAACGAATGTACATCTAACGGAACAAATGTTATCTATTCCGGTTAACGACGTGTAGTCGGAAAGAATCGGTATCGGCCAACGTAAATCGTCCGGAACGGTCGACAGACTCGACTGGTTGGTGCATTGACTATTTCATATTCGTGCATATCGTAATTCTTTTTGTAGGTACCTTTCAAAGTATTCTGCAGCTTTATTTATCCTCTGAGTCTACACTCAATCCTATATAGGTACGCTCCATGCCAAATGAGAAGACGGTGAACTATATACACTGGCCTGCAAAAGAAGGTATAACAGTTTTTGTTATCGTCACGTTTATGAGTGTTATACCTTCTTTTGCCTTCCTAATACACTGGGTATTAGGAGTCCATGGACTACCGACTTTTGAAATGCAAGCATTTACCGCAGTCAAAAAACTCTATTTATTATGTTAAACAAATGAGTAAATTTGTTTATTACTTACTGACACACCGTTTTTGTAATAGCTCGTTCTCGGGACATAAATACGAAAAGCCCCTTAGTAATAGCGCATAGCATAGCGCAATGCATGACGTGTTGCGTAACCGAGGTATACTTACTTTACTTAAATAAATAATGTAGTTATTTGTAGGAACGCTTTTTCCTGGTTTAGTTTATTAGGGTTAATGTAAGTAGTTCGGATAAAAATAACAGTGGTAACGAGCGTATTATCCGCCAACAAACTGTCCTCAGTTTGGCGGAACATATTATATAAAACTAGCGTTTAAGTTTTTGTGAGATAAAAAAAAATAAAAATATATATATATGTTTGTAAATAGACAAGCATTTTACTAATATACAAAATGACACACTATTTCTTCCAGCTAACCTATGAGCAATTAAGTAATATTATAAGTAAAATGGTTGCATGAAGCCATGACTGAGTTCATTACGCAAATAAAGCCCTCGACCACAAACAGCTCCAGCCGCAAAACAAGTTCGATCAATCAAAACGTTGCGGTCATTGGATTTCAATTCGGTAAATCTGTTTAAGCATTTTATTTAAATGCTAGCTGCCCGCGCAGTTCCACCCGCCCATTACAAGGACCCAGGAGGAGCGGGATAAAATAAAGACTTTGTCTTAGTACAGTCAGCATCAAAAGTAGCTACGCAAACGAACACGTCAAAAGTCTTAATTAAAAGGGAATAAGAGCTTTTGACGTCTTCGATTGCGTAGCTACTTTTGATGCTGACTGTTCCCTGTTAAAATGTTGTATTAAGGCTCGACCTTTCAAATTATCGTAAAAATGAGTTGTTTAGTAACCGTTTTATACATTACTAGCTGTTGCCCGCGACTTCGTCCGCGTAGAACTTATACTTAGAAAATATAATGCAAACAAACTTCTACTTACCATCTTAAGGGATGATTTCCGAGGCAAAAACTATTCTATATCCTTCGAGGGGTCTCAAATTATCTCTATACCAAATTTCATCTAGGTATATGGATTTTATCCAAACTTTCACCCCCTATTTCATACCCTTAGGGAAAGATTTTCGGGATAAAAACTATCTAATATCATTCTTCGGGACTCAAACGACCTTTATACCAAATTTCATCTAAACGGGATTCATCAAAATGTTCACCCCCCATTTCACCTTAGGGAGTGATTTCCGGAATTAAAACTATCCTATGTCCTTTCCCAGGACTCAAGCTATCTCTATACCAAATTGTATTAAAATGGGTTCCATCCGAATTTTCACTCCTAATTTCACCCCCTTAGGGGATGATTGCTGGGGTAAAAACTATCCCATGTCCTTTCCTAGGACTAAACCTATATCTACACCAAATTTCATCAAAATAGATTACATCCAAATTTTCACCCCCCCCCTTTTCACCCCCTTAGGGGATGATTTCCGGGATAAAACCTATTATATGTCCTTCCCCGGGACTCAAACTATTTATGTACCAAATTTCATCTAAATCGGTGCAGCGGTTTAAGTAGCTCCATACAAATTTCCACCCCCAATTTTAGCCCCTCAGATATAAAAACTACCCTTTGTCCTTCCCCGGAGCTCAAACTATCTGTATACCAAATTTCATCTAAATCGGTTCAGCGGTTTAGGCGTGAAGAGTTAACAGACAGACAGACACACTTTCGCATTTATAATATTAATATGGAAGTATGGATTATTAGTATGGATTGTATGGGTTCTTTCCGCTTGTCTTCCAAATAGAGGTGTAGCTGTAGACTCACTTCAAAAGAAAGAAGAAACGAAAAACTCAATCAAATATCTCAAAAAAGTACGAAGCTACAACCGTTTTAATGTCGCTTGTTAGAAAGAGAAAACGATCAGGGACCGTGACGTCACGATCCTCGAGCGTCATAGTAAAAAACAATCGTTTCATTATAAAGGTGCGTTTTGCGGAAAAGAGACGCAACAAACCCCCTCTTCAAACTTTATACACTTATAACTTAGTGATTACCTATACGAGTATAGCCTCTTGCGTTGTTTTTTTTCGAGATAATACAACATTATGATTATTTTGTTTAGTGTCTACATCCCTATTTTCGATAAGATAAGATAAAATAAGATTTATTTATTGTCAGAACTGTGTACATTTAGTTGTTTTGGATTTTACATAAAGTCCAACAGCTTGCCCATTTCGGACGTACAATATTAAACTCAAAGCTAGTCAAATATACTAAAACAATAACAACAATAGTATTTCCAAATAATTTAAACTATATTCACACATACAATATTAATTTAGATCTATCCGACATCCGTATTTTCTATTAAACCTCGAACTTCGGAAATTCGAAAATATTCGGGTATCTCTATCGCACTAACAAATGACAGGAATGCAGATATACGAACTTCGAGTTTCAGTTTCCGTGGTTTGGCTGAATACGCAAAGAGCGCGCGCGCGTGCCATTCAAAAAAACCAAGTTTATATTGTTCGAATTTGTTGTTACATTTGTAGAAATTACGCCTTAATTCGACATTTGCGCATATAAGTTCGCATATCAAAATAGATTAATTTTATATTTGCTTTTGGTACCTATGTGTCTCTTCAATGTATATCGTAGACGGGATTAAAATTATTAATAGGCGAAAGAAAGGCAAAGAAATTCCGCCATTTTGTCCGTAGTATTTCTTATTAGTCTGTGATTTTGACGTTTCTTTTAGCTGACAGATGTGGCGGCGATATACTTTAAGAATAATAAATGAAAAATTAAATGAAGTCGTATATTACGGAAAATAAATTAATTGTCGCAGTCGGATAAAAATTATCCTAAGTTGCAGCTGGAATAATAATGTACCTATATAAAATGTTTCATATTTTTCCGTCCATGGGATGCTGAGAACATTCGTACCACAGAAAGCTTAGTTTCAAACTGGCTGATTCTTTTTTTTATTTAGAGATTTATTATAAGTGGAGATGACGTAACAATTTTAGCGACGAAAAAAAATATATCATAATCTGTAAGATATGAGAAGTAACATAGTTTCGTAGAAAACAAAAGAAAGTAGAGAAAAAAAATCTTAAGTGAACCTTATTATTTCACTTTTAACCATTTTACTGCTCCATTTTTTTACAGAATAAGATGACATTTTATAATCTTCTTCATAAAGTAATGAACAATAACTTTATTTTCTTACTTACTTAAATTTCTGCTCGTTTTCTGAAATATTCCGAAAAACATGATATCCGCGCTTTCGAACACGCACTTCCATCTCGCTCACGCGTATGCTCAGTGCCTAAGAGGGAGAGAAGACCATGAACGTGCGGAGCCTTAAAAAGACGATTGATATTTATTTTCTTGACTATACTATATGTCTGGCGTCTGTCCGGCTGTTCTCCTCTACAGCTTGCATTTCGAAACCGATTCTCGTGAATTTTTGTGATGAGCAAGCTGTGTGAGCTATTTCTACAGCTCACACAGCCACTAGTTTTTAATGGGTTCTCATTCTTGAAGACACATTCAGCTAGGGGTAGGGTGAATTGGTACCGTACGCGGGTAAAGTTCCGCCTGAATTGAGTCATAAATTCATAAGGGTATCAGGCGTGTCGCTACATGCAACGGCAGTAACTCCCTCCTTTTGAATTACGTCATTTCGGTGACTGACACGCAAGTAGGGTACGGCAGCCAAAAGATGACAATATTTAAGACGAGGTACTCTGCACGTTTTGTGATATTTGCGATTCTATTTTCTATCGGGTGAACTATATGTGATTGTGTAATTTAAAAAAATTCGTAGCTCGGTACTTCAATAACAAAAATAAAATAAAAAAAGTTTAGGTAAGTACACATCATCATCATCATCTCAGCCGAAAGACGTCCACTGCTGGACATAGGCCTCCCCCAAAGACTTCCAAAGTGACCGGTCCTGCGCCACCCGCATCCAGTGGACTCCCGCGACCTTTACCAGGTCATCAGTCCACCTTGTGGGGGGCCTACCAACGCCTCGCCTTCCGATACGTGGTCACCACTCGAGAACCTTTCCGCCCCAACAGCCATCAGTTCTACGTGCAATGTGCCCCGCCCACTGCCACTTAAGTTTAGCGATTCGGAGGGCTATATCGGTTACCTTGGTTCTGCTGCGGATAGCCTCATTTCTGATGCGATCACGCAGAGAAACTCCCAACATAGCCCTCTCCATTGCCCTTTGGGTGACTTTGAGCCTTCTTATGAGGCCCATTGTAAGGTACACGATTATATAAAATTCGCTCGATTGAATATCGAATTTGCACAAAATCCACTTTTCAGCCTGTATTTACGTATACTGTATAAGACAATAATAATGATGTGTTCACCTGTAATTTCAATTTCAAATTCAATTTAACGTTTTGGTGTACAAGTGCCCAAATAGAAAATGTACCTACCTATTATATTGTAATTTTGTCTTATGTACTCTGTTGGTGTCCCGTATAATAAATAATAAAAATAAACTTGATGTGTGTCCGTTACAAAATTATTCTTAAGTATTTTGAACCAGATGCTCATATTATTTTTATAACCAAAGCAGATAATCTTCTGTAATACATACGCAGCAAGCAAATACAGAAGGGGCGGTCCAACAGTATCGCTTTTCATTTATGTGTCTGTCATTCTATTCTTGAAAGACAGAGATTTGAATGTGCCTTGCTCAAGCCGGGACGTGACATTTTTAATTTCGATATCGAATCGGGTATGCATTGAACGGAAACAATGTGAACCGCCAACCTACCAGCGAACTCCTTTTTATTTAGAACTGCACCATTTTTACGACTTTATTAGCCAGAAGGTTCGGGCGCAGATTATATCGTGATTTGCGGAAGGGTAATAGCACCAAGGCAGTGTTTGTTATAGTTATAAAGTAGAGTTATGGCGTCCGAGTGGTTCAAGCATGCGGTTTTTGAACAGAGATCGTGGTCGTAGATTATAATCTTGGCCCGTAACAATAAGTACAGTCGAACAAACTGAATCATGATCCACTAAGCCAATAAATGGTTTGAAACAGTAAAATTAATAGAGTTTTAACCTTTCGCGTGAATCTTGCACTTAGGACGGTTTAAATATTAACAAAATTGGGTCAACACAGGGCAGGTCTATGCAATTTCAAGTAAGGGATTATGTAAAAAAATATTTTGAGTAGAAAAGAACTGTCCGCATTTTTAAGTGGGTAAATAATTTCCAACACCAACAACGTAGGTACGTTTTACGGCCTGTAATCTGTAATTGTTTAAACTGAAGCAAAGCAATAAAATAAACAAGCATCCGTACAAATGCGCTCAGCACAAACACTGCCGTTTCTTTTGAACTAGTTCCACAGAAACTGAAACAAAAACACGTCGGCGATACAATTAATCAACGGAAAAGCTCTATGTGTTCTGCTAATATTTATAGCAATCGGACGAGTGTTGGTCAAATAAAAACACCGTCCGACCTGTAGGTGCCTTTTGTTTCAACATTGGCCCCAGTTTTTGTTAAAACTAAAAATCAAATCGCTACGCTAGGGTTACCAAAAATGCAATAAAGTAAGTGTTAAAATAAACGATTGTTTATTTACATATTTATATACCAAAAAATAACCAATCTTTACTTACGAGATAATAAGTTCGAATATATCGGGGTCGAATCCCGGTAACGACTAACATGTTCCTCAACAAATATCAGTGGCTGCATGAGTCTTTGATGTCTTTGCGTATTTTTTAAATCCCTAATCCCGTGGGGACTACAGCCCCTTCCCTCTCATCCATGAGAGGAGACCATGTCCAGCAGTAAGTATTTTTTGATCCATGTTAGGTCGATTTGTATAAAATTAACCTCTTTTATTTTATTTATAATCTCTTTGGAAGGTACTAAAATACCGGCTGCCTCAACGATAGCCCTTCTTCTTCTGCGTGTCGAGGTTCCTCAAATAAGAGATGCCCAATGGGCAGTGGTGTGGACAGCTCTGGCAGTCGCGTCTGTCAGATCGTGTTGCGAGCAAGAGTGTGGGCATCTGGGGCACGCCGCCAGGTGCGACAGCCCTGTGCTCGTAGGATATGAAGGGGCATTTTTCAACGCAAATCCATTTACACTAAAAATATTCCAACGAATAAATCTAAAAATATTACCCCCGTCGTAACGTGTGCCAAATACTGAACCGCCACCATTTCGTTCGTATTTTCTATTTCTTTATATTATTGCTAGATTGAAGTTTCGTCGTCCTATTATGATTAATTTCAAAATTCAAAAGTTCAAATCGGTTTAACTTAAACTAAAATGAGAGTACCATTTTCAGTATAAATAAAGTTTCACTAGCTACTTCTTACCCGAATGCCACAGCGAGTAGAGCTTTGTTTGTACGTCCATTTTCTTTGCTCCGAAGCTGAAATGAATTGGTAAATTTCAACACAAGAGGTGTCGCCGCCTTAATTGTAGCAATAGGGAAGCTTCTTTTTACAAGCTTTATGTTAACTTGCACTGTTCGTATGTATGTAAATATGCAAGTATGTAAATATGTAAGTATGTAAATATGTAAGTATGTAAATATGTAAGTATGTAAATATGTAAGTATGTAAATATGTTAGTATGTAAATATGTAAGTTGTCCGTCAAAATTTGCAATACATTTTTCAGTCACTTTCCGTTATCCAATTGAGCTGAAATTTTACAAGGATAATAATATGTACATTGCATGACAATACAATATTATGATAACTTGGAGCTGATCTGATGCTGGAGCTGGAAGGTGGCCATAGGAACTCCGCAATAAACGACCAACCCCATCGAGTTTGGGCTCGTTAGAATCGTCTCAATGAGTAGTTGATGATGATGATGGTATGCAGAAAAGTACAGTCGGCAATAAAAGCTTGTACCAAAAATGAAATTTTTGACAAAAACTTATTTTCTATAAGTTTTTAATCTAGTTACTAGGACACCCACGTCCCGCATATTTATATGTGTCGCTACGACCTCGGGCGAAGGGGCGCAACCTCAGAGCATAGAATACTAGAGAGAGGACAAGCCGCCGGCGGCCGTGTCGCAGTTGTTAGCTCAATGGGCATACTCTGCCATACTGTGCACGCGTGCTGATCGCAGAGAATATTACGTTTCTTCCCAAAATGCCTGATATGATGCGCGTGTATTGTCCAATAAGAGCGTAGGTATACAAGTGTGTGTGTTTTAGATGTGTGCGTGCTTTGTCTTGTCAATTACTTGGGCTTTGTGTGGGTTAATGTACTTGCGACAGGCATACTCAATACAAATCGGCCGGCATGTCCGATCTCCTTATATTCATACATACATCTGTGGGCGCAACGTTGTGGATATCGTACGACACTATGACATTTGGATTGGTGCGATTGGTCGAGCGATGTCCAGCAATGTTGTTCTAGTTCGCCTGCCCTCGCTGGCGACACTTGTAGTGTGTCTCCTTCTGAATCCGTAGCTTTATGCACGCAATTGTCGAGTTGGTAAAAGCAAAAACCCGTAACCTCATTTTGATCGCTAAACTTTTCAGCAAGCTGTAGCTACAAGTGAACTAATTTTATAGACGATTAACATTTCGTTCGGCTGTACAAAAAACGGGAGGAAGTTGAGTTTTCCACGAAACTTTCAGCTTACAGAATTTTATATTAATTTCAGCGTTTGAGTGAGACTTCATTAAAGTTACGTAGGTATGAGTATATTCATTATTATTTGAGCCTGCACGAAATTATTCTATGAAAGGATATTCGATTATTAACTATCCCACAGATCCCACTGGAAATAAAATGCGAATGATTATTATTCATTGAAGGACGGGACTCGATTAAAAAGTTTCTTCTGAAAGAGTTTTTTGAATACCTAACTGATTTTATACTGAAATTATGTCTGGCTGCAGGTAGAGAAACCTTTTTCACAAAGGACCGCAATTGCCCGTGACTTTTTGTTATAAATGTGACTTACTTAGGCGTTGTCGTAGGCGGGTATCATTAGGTGTTCTGTGATGCTGATGTCCTGTATTATATTTTTGCTTCAATACAACAATCACGAAGCGTTGTGGGTAATAATATCAAAAGTAAGATAACAAATAGTGTCAAAAGTTAATTCTAATGGGGTTGGCCGGTGAAAGCTAATTGTAGATGGCGCTCTTATAGATTCCATACGATGAGAGAGAGAGACAGAGGATCGATGGTCCCTAACTTGTATGGAAACCATATACAGTTCTTAGGCAAAAATCTTCCCCATAGCTTTAATCCATAGCCTTTTATTTTTAGCCTTTTTCGGAAAACGGTGGATTCCCACTTCAGAGCAATTCCGGACGAAACATTAAGTCATTTTCGCAAAAATAAATAAAAACTACTTCCCGCCATACAAATTTAGCTTTTTTAGGGACCATTATTGGTGCTGTCAGTTTGACAATTGCCAGCCCCATTGATCTAGTAATTTGCTAAGTAAAAAACATAAGTAACATAACCTTTGAGCGAGAAAGTTATTTTATAAAACGTGCAAAAGTGTGCCTAAAGACGCAATAGGGGTGTAGACTCAAAATGTATAATTACTTCAAAAGAAAGAAGACAACAAATATGCCTAATGACGAAAATCCCATTCGAATATCTCAAAAAAATACGAAGCTACAACCGTTTTAATTTTGCTTGTTAGAGAGAGAAAACGCTCCGGGATCGTGACGTCACGATCGTCTAGCGTCATATATAGTACATGACAATCGTTTCATATCAAAGTGCGTTTTGCAGAAAAGGGACAGAACATACCCCCCTCTTAAAACTTTGGACGCTTATAACTTTGTGATTATTTAACCTCTAGCGTTGTTTTTTTCTCCATTTGACTCCGTTTTTAATCTTTTTTCGAAAAAATGCAACATTATTGATTACTTTATTTAGTGTGTACACCCCTATTAAAGTTTTATCGTAGATTGTTTACTATGTTAGTTAACTTAAACCTGTAGGTATCTAAATTATATTATTATCGTTTGTATTATTTTTGGGACAGCGTGCACTTAAATATCCTGGCAAATTGAAACGATGGCACAACAGAACACCTGGTGCCAAAGTTCGTGTTCCCGGATTTGAATGAAAATGGAGCGAATTGCCGGATCCAACGAACTTCTGCGTACGGCGAGTTACCTGACTGTATATAAAAACATGTTTGGTCGGTGTTCGCTTTTGATTAGCGAGTTTCTCGTAGTCTATTGACAACTGCAATGCAATCTACTATTTTATTGCAAACAAAAGACAACTTGGACATGAGATACGCGCGTAGATTAGATAGGGCAATTGCATTTTAGGAATGTTATAGCAGTCTGATCCAGTCTCAAAAGCAAATGTGCTGTTCGGTCTATTAAAACGTTCTTAAGCGTTTTTTCGCGGCCGTGCCGCACCCGAGCCCGGCCGAGCCACGGCCGAGGCTCAGAAGCGGCTCGGTGTCGGCACGGCCCAGCCGTGGCTCGACCGGGCTCGGGTTTGGCTAGGGCGCGCAAAAACGCCGTCGTTTTTCTTAGAAAACGGCCCAGGCCGGACACGGCCCGTTCTAGCGTGAGTCATCCTTTACTGGATATAATAAAACAGCGTGGATTCAAAGGACGAATACCTTTACTACGAATACAATCGAAGCCAAAGCCTTGCCAAAGCCAAGCAATGTTGTTTCCACCTAGTGCGTTGATTAGTTAGTGCGTCTCATAGATTAGCTGCAAGGGCAAGTAGGAATTGTATCGACTCTTATACACTAATCGTAATCACTAAATATTGCCTGTTTACACGAGATTTACTTGCTACGAGCTACGGCGTAGCAGACAGCGCTACTGTATAGCGCCTTGAAATAAGTCAATAGGTACATCGACAATTTCTTTAACCGTAAATTACATAACTAATATAATATTGCTTTAGTAACATTGCTATCGACTTTTAGGTCACCGGCCAACACATACGAGTACATGTATATGTACACAAAAATCTATTATACATTCACTTGAAAAATATTACCTTCCCTCGTGTTGCAGGGTATGCAACATGATCACAGTAAAAGGCTACGCCAGTCCGTTTAACGGCTTTATCTCTCACCCGACGCGTGCCTTGCTGCCGGATAATATCCTCATAGAGCAAATATATAAGGATAATATTACAGGTACTTTATCGAACGAGGAAATAAAACCCTAAAGGCTAACCTCAGGAAGCATCCTTTATCTTTTTACGGTTCATGAGCGCCATTGAATACGAAGGACTATCCATGATTTTGCAATATGACTCTTCCAACAGCAACATCAATATCGAATTGTATTGTATGTTCCAAGCGATAAAGTCCATCTTCTATCGTCCGGAGATGTAAGAAAGGAACTCCTGGTTCCACATTTGGAATATTGGCAACATTTTGCACGCTGAACTTGCGTTTGAATACAAATGCTTCTAGTTCTAGAGAGTTCGATACCACCTGCTTTATTTTAATGCGCTTAGGGTAAGTACATATACCTTGTGTAGTTGAATTGGGAAGCTTGTGATCAGATATCATTCAGCAATGCCATAAGGCAGGTTACTCGTATGAGTATTTTTAAAGTACAAGAGTTTCGTCCATATATATAAAGAAATATATAAATATATTTTTCACCTCACTAGCTCGGAAAGCCCATTTTTATTCTTTAAAAACAGATAGCAAAACTGCATTTTATCCACAAGAGTGCAAAGAATATTTGAAATCCGAACGTGTTATTAGTTACTTTCTTAAACATAATAACATGTAAAGGCCAGTCCAGACAGGACATTTTTCGCCCATGAGATTTATTTTATTTAGGTACCTTTTTTGAATGTTTTATTCTTTCTTTAAATGTTTTTAATTCTTTTTTTTCTGTATTTTTTTTATCTTTTTAATGTTTTTTTGATCTTTTTATACGTTTTTTTCTTTTTTTTAAATTATTTTCTTCTTTTTTTAATGTTTTTTGAAATTCTATTTATTTTTTTGATGTTTTCGTCTACATTTTAATGTTTTTTTTTTATATTTTATTGATTTAAATGTGTTTATTCAAGGTTTTTTTTTGTTTTCCACTTTAAAAAAAAAAAAAAAATGTTTTTTTCTTTTTGATTTAGTTTTGTGGCTTTTTCACTTTTTTTCTTTTTAAATGTTTTTTTAAAAGTTTTTTGTCTTTTTTTATCTATTTTTTACGTTTTTTCTCTTATTTTAATGTTTTTCGTAACATTTTTTTCTTTTATTATGTTTTTGTCTCTATTTTATTGCTTCGTTTTTCTTTTTTCAATGGTTTTTGCTTTTTTCTCCTTTTTATTAATGTTTTGTTCTTTTTGAATGTTTTTTTTTCTTTTTTTATGTTTTTTTGGTCTTTTTACTCTTTTTTATACGTTTTTTCCTTTTTTTTAATGTTTTTTTTTATTATTTCAAGGTTTTTTGAAATTCTCTTATATTTTTTTGATGTTTTTGCCATATTTTAATGTTTTTTTATTTTTTATTGTTTGATATGTGTTTTTCAAGGTTTTTTTCTTATTCTATTATTTTAATTTTTTTTCCACTCTTTTAACATGTTTTTTTTGTTTTTTTGTCTTTTTTTGTCTTTTTTTACGTTTTTTCTCTTAATATAATGTTTTTTGTAACTTTTTTCTTTTTATAAGTGTTTTTTTTATTTTTTGTCTTTTTTTACGTTTTTTTTTCTTAATGTTATGTTTTTTGTAACTTTTTCTTTTTTATATGTTTTTGTCTCTATTTTATTGCTTCGTTTTTCTTTTATCAGTCTTTTTTAATGTTTTTTGAAATTATTTTTGCCTTTTTTAAAAGTTTTTCTTTATTTTAATGTTAAATTTTTTTGTTTCTCAATGTTTTTTCTCTTTTCCTCTTTATTAAATGTTTTTTTTTATTTTGTAATATTTTGTTTCTTTTTTTGTTTTTTAATTTTTTTTCTCATTTTTAATGTTTTTTTCCCCCTTTTTAATATATTTTTTAAAATTTTCCTTACTTTACTTTTGTTTTTTTTTGTTTTTTTCCTCGCTTTAGTGAGGTGAAAAGATTTGTGTTACACACGGGTGCAAGTTATTTTGACGTCTCGTGTGTTGCAACACTCGCTTAGCTCAGGATTCTATTTTTAAACCACTCGCTTCGCTCAGGATTCTATTTTTGAACCACTCGCTTCGCTCGTGGTTCAACCATAGAATCCGTTCGCTAGCTCGTGGTTCAACCCTAGAATCCATTCGCTAGCTCGTGTTTCAATTCCACACTCGCGGTTAAAATACAACTTTGCACCCTTGTATAACAAATAACTATTGCGGACAATCTTACACATAGTCACAAACTAAGCAAAGCTTTTACTATGGGTACTAGACGAAGATAAACATATTTATAAGGATAATTTTATACGTATCTTGGCAAACAAATAGGTTTTAACAAACAAGTGAACTAAATAGAACGACGAACACAACACACTTGGACCAAGTACTGGAGCCTAAGAGAAATATTTAAGAGCACTTAAGGCATGATGACATCACTCAGAGAGTGATGTCATCATGCCTTTTACCGTGCCTAACATATGCCTGTCAAACATGGAAGTTCACTGCCAGCATAAAAAACAAAATAACATCATGTCAAAGGGGAATAGAGCGCAGCATGCTCAATCTGAAAAAGATACACAAAATAAGACATACAAAGATACGTAGCGTCACAAAAGCTACCGATGCTCTAAGTTTCGCCCGAAAACAAAAATGGAAATGGGCAGGACACGTAGCGCGTCTTCAAGACGAGCGATGGACCAAAAATATAACATCGTGGAAGGGACCAAAAGGAAAACGTCGCAAGGGAAGACCCTTCACGAGATGGGAAGACGACATCGTTGGAACTGCTGGTTCCTCCTGGACACGAATAGCCCAGGATAGAGAGAGGTGGAATCTTTTGGAGGAGGCCTATACCCGCTTAGGGGTTCATTCAGAATTTAGTTCTTAGATTTAAAATAATAATAATAATAAGACAAGATTCTAGACTAACAAGTAATATAATAAAATATAAAAACATATACTAACTTTACAGATTTATTTTTATATACAAGATACTAATCTTATAGATTTTAATCATAGATATTAACTGTAACTGGAAATGAATTAAGGCTTTTTTATTTTTATTTTATTTATTTTATATAGATAAATAAATAATTAAATACATAGAAAACAATATCCTAATGGAACTCATTTCATGGTGACAGGCAGTGAGTTATCACTGCCAATAGTTAGACTAACAACTAAATCGATATCTCAACATTATATGAGAGAAAACTGAGAAATTTTCATGTTTCATACATAACATTCATATTTATTTTAGTACCTTTCTACCACGAACGCCGCACGCTTAAAGAAACTTCGTCGAATGATTACATATTCCACATTGAAATATTAGCATATTGCCTTAATGAAGTCAATAACTCATATAACACCGTGCCACGCCCTTCATGATTGTTGGCCAGTGCTCGGCCAACCAATACTGGTGGGTTTCGACCCAATGAAAGAACAAGCTTTCTTGCAATCGATAGAAAACCTGACAGTTCACGCTAGAATATATTCGTTCCCTTGGTGGGTTTAGACCCAACATTCATACATAATATGTGTCCATTCCATTAATCATATTATTATTAATGGAATAGACACGGGTAGGGAAGGTGAGCCTAAAACGGGTAGCCAGACTGAACCGGGTAGGCTTGCTAGTGAGCCTATTACGACTATTACAGAATGTGTGAGTGCGAAGCGGCAGCTTGCAGCTTTGTGAGATTGTAAGTTTGTATGTAAGTAGTCCCGTTTCTTCGTTTCAAGTTCCTGAACTTATCTTTCAGTACATAAAATAAAGCTTCGGAGTTGACTGCGTTCTTAGTAATTCGCAGGCGGAGCCACGTGGGCAGCTAGTAATAAATCCTAGCAAACTTGAGTAGGCGCGCGTTATGCGATACAGAGAACAACGGAGTGATTGGGTATATTTTCGTGCGCAGCCACGGGGCGGATGCCACCTTTGAAAAAGTGATTCTTCTGTACTTTAGTAAAGTAGCATACGAGTATTATTCATGCAACAACATCAGGTTCAATTATATGCTATGGTATTACAAGTTACGGGAGGACATACAAAACCTACTTAACGCAAATATATAATTTGCAACTTGCACTGTTAAAAACAATTGTACCTAATACAGTTAAAACAAAATACCGTGATAATAAAACAGGCCTATTCAAACACTGCAAGATCATTAACGTGTTCAATAGATTTTGTTTGTCCTTACTAACTGAGGAATGTGAAATAATACCCTCATTAGAAAAAAAAAACACGCCCTAATAATTTACGTACGTTAGATTACTTGCCACCATACCTATTGCCACGCAACATTAACACTTATGGTAACAGAACTATTGATCACTTACTTCCATCTATCTTAAATAACCTGCCCAAGAAATTATTACATGACCTCACCGATACCATTAGTAGTCATGAAAAATTTAAGAAGCTACTTAAAAAGTACTACCTAAGTTTAGATGAAGGTAAGTAGTAAATTGGAGTCCATATTAGCAATTTGTTATATTATATTATACTTAACTAAATTATGGAACGCGGGATGTACCGCGCGATCTCGCCAACTATTGCCTAAACCTTCCAGGTTTTAAATAGTGGCTTTATGTGTAACACAGTAACTATGTAAATATAATTGTATTAAATAAATCAAAAAAAAAAAAAAGGTTATACTTTACGAAATCTTAATCATAGCTTGATCCATCCATATTTTGCTTCGGTCCAAAATAAGACTGCGGGCAGCCAAAACGTGCAGAAATTGAATATTAGAAGATATTATATTTTCTTGTTCGTCTCAAAATTGTATTATAAATTTAGTTTGATGTGTTTTTGGAAGCTCTATAGTGGCTCTTACCTGCGAATTGTGGCGACATCAAGGTGGATTTATGGAGCAAATAATATCAGCTGCGCTTATTATTTTACCTTCTTATCTACTCGAATTGCAAAGATCTATCTAACGGCTTTAAAAGAACTGCTCCCAGAATTTTACGATTGTTTCTGACGCTATTAGAAAGTTTAGTTTATAACAAAATTAGATTAAGAGAGCTGTTATCTCGAGTAAAAATAAAATAGGTTCCAAGCCTAACTTAACCGTAGTTTCAAATTCATTCAGTGTTCTCTAGCCAGTAACTAAGTAAGTCAAGTGAATCCCTGAGTGGTGCAGGTTCAATGGCCTTCAACACGTACAATCCACTGTTCAGCGATTGTAATGTTTACGTTTATATTGTACTAGCTGTTGCCCGCGACTTCGTCCGCGTATAACATGTCATCGTCTAAAAGTTTGTTTTAAGGAATGAATTAAAAAAAAAAAAATAGTTTTGTGCCTAGTTTTTTAGTAAACAGTCTAAAACCGAAGTTACAAATCTCTTACTTTCAAAATGGCTTGCTCTCTATACACACTTAGAACCCCCTTTGAGTTTGAACCCTCATAGTAAACAGGCTGGAACCGTAGTTACAATTTTCTTACTTAAAAAACGTCTTGCTCTATATTATACAAACTTTGAACCCCGTTTTAACCTTCTTAGGCGATGAATTAAAAAAAACGCTGAAATAAGTTTTGTAGTATTTTAGCATGTTTGTTTTGTCTAAAACCGAGGTTACAAATCCCTTAATTTAAAAATGTCTTGCTCTCGATACAAACTTTGAATGCCCTTATAAATCCTCTTTGGGGGAAGAATTTCAAAAAACGCTGAAATAATTTTGGTAGTCTAAACAGGCTAAGATCGAAGTTACAAATCTCATATCTTTAATTTTTTTTATTATGTAATCTTTCTAAAAAGTTTTGAGATACTAGCTCCAAAAAATCCCCTTTAAAAACATTGCACCCCTTTTTCATCCCCTTAGGGGTGGAATTTTCCAAAACGCTAAAAATACTTTATTTGTTTCGTATATTTGTATCGTAATAAGTAATCTTCCTAAAAACTTTTAGGCTTCTATTATCTCAAAAAGGAGTTCCCGTCATACAAACTTTGCAACCCTTCTTAACCTCCTTAGGGGTGAAATTTTTCAAAACGCTGAAAGCATTTTATTTGTATTATAATAAGTAATCTTTCTACAAAGTTTTAAGTCTCTTGCTCAAAAAATAAAGTTTCCCCCATACAAAATTTGCACCCCTTTCTAACCCCCTTCGGGGCAGAATTTTCCTAAACGTTGAAAGTACTTTTTTTGTATTCTAATAAGTTTTCGTTATACAAAGTTTTAAGTCTCTAGCTCAAAAAATAAAGTTTCCCCCATACAAACATTGCACCCCTATTTAACCCCTTTCGGGGTATGATTTCCAAAAATCACTTCTTATCCGTTGCCTACGTTGTAAAAGGTAGTCCTGGTGTAAATTTCAACTCTCTAGGCTCAGTAGTTTCGGCTGTGAGTTGATGAGTGAGTAAGTGATTAAGTCAGTCAGGACATAGGCATTTATATTTTTGTTCCCATAAATATAATTATTATACTTTTTGCTGTCAATCCGTACTGTTTTTTTTCTATAGGTGGATATCTATTTCTTCAAATTACTCATCTTTAATATATAGATTACTCGTAATTTAGGTACTCTTTCCGCTTGTCTTCCAAATAAGGGAGTAGACTCAAAATGTATTATTACTTCAAAAGAAAGAAGAAACGAAAAACCCGTTAAAATATCTCAAAAAATGACGAACTTACAACCGTTTTAATATCGCTTGTTAGAGTGAGAAAATGATCGGGACCGTAACGTCACGATCCTCGAGCGTTATAGTAAAAAACAATCGTTTCATATGAAGGTGCGTTTTGCGGAAAAGGGACAGAACATACCCCCTCTTAAAACTTTGGACACTTATAACTTAGTGACTACTTAAATAACCTCTTGCGTTATTTTTTTCTCCATTTGACTTCTTTTAAGTCCTTTTTCGAGAAAATACAACATTGTGATTATTGTATTTAGTGTCTACAGTGTTTACACCAATATTTTCGATCTATCCGACATCCGTATTTTCTTTTAAACCACAACCTTCAGAATTCGAAAATATTCGGGTATCTCTATCTCTATCGCACTAACATTACTCGAGTGAGAGGAATGCAGATATTCGAACTTCGAGTTTTGGTTTGCGTGGTTTGGCTGGATTCGCAAAGAGAGCGCGCGCGTGCCATTATTTTTATTTTTTATTTCATGATAAAAAAATACATTACAAATTTGCTTTCATGTCAAAAAAATAAGATTATTTATCACGATCGTCAAAACAAAGAACCACTAGTTATCGTCGTTCAATTTACAATATAGTGTAATGTGCATTAGAATATAGGTGATATTTAATGTCAAATCATATTAAAACAAATGTAAATAGGTAAAAACAATAATTTAACATGTCAGATCAAGATCCATATACTCTTTAACCGAGTATAATGGATTTACCAATAAAAGGTATTTCAGGCGGCGTCTAAATGCTTCATCAGATGGTTCCAGTCTAAGATCAGCGGGTAGTCGCTCGTAGTAGGTAGGCCCAATGACACGCGGGTTCTTTTCTGCAAGTGCCATGCGACGGGGAACTGTCCTCAAACGCCCAGTGCGTATCGAACGAGGAAAAATTATTCCTTACAAACATTATAATTTTGAATATTTAGAGTGAGTAGTGCGTCATAATACCGTGCGTTGGGAAGTGGCCTCTACACGAAGTCCTCGATTTTGCAACAATCATCGCACGTACGGAACGTTTCTGCATAAGCAGCACTCTGTTGGCATCCGTTGAGTTTCCCCAAATGAGCGTAACCGTAGGACATCAGCGAATGAAAATGAGCAAAATAAACCTGCTTCATGGCATCGTCTGATACCATAGGTTTTAGTTTACGCAAAGCAAAGACTGCACTACTCAATCTATCACATAGTTTTCATCATAGTTCATATAGTTCATTAAAAAAACATTTATGTTATTTATATTGTTCGAATTTGTTGATACATTTATTGAAATTACGCCTTAATACGACATTTGCGCATATAAGTTCTCATATCAGAATCGATTAATTTCTTATACTTTACCTCTTGGTATGTGATTCGTGAAGGTCTATCGGAGACGCGATTTAAATTATTAATAGGTGAAATTAAGGAAAAGCAATTCCGCCATTTTGACGTTTCATAAAGCTGACAGATGTGGCGGCGATATACTTTAAGAATAAATAAATGAAAAATTAATGAAGACGTATATTTTGGAAAATTAATTAATTGTCGCAGTCGGATAAAAACTATCCTAAGTTGCAGGTAGAATAATAATGTACCTATATAAAATGTTTCATATTTTTCCGTTCATGGGATTCTGAGAACATTCGTAACACACAAAGCTTAGTTTCAAACTGGCTGATTCTTTTTTTAATTTAGAGATTTATTATAAGTGGAGATCATACTTTATTGTTCTCGTAAAACACGGAGGGCCACGACGTGACGCAGCAGGTACGTAGATTTCAACATTTCTTCCAAATTACATCTATAATCTCCTATCATCTGCAGAAATTGAACATAAAAGCGATCTTGTTTTGTCTAGTATAAAGTTCAGTTTTGAAAACATTGTCGTAGAGAAATATGAGGTTAGGAAAGTATTTTACTGGTTGTTAGGTAGTTAGGGGATTTTGCGACCCACTTTAGATTAGTTCGAGCTTCGAGTGTTTGGGCAGTTTTGATTTACTTTGCATGAAAGGGATATGTGGATGGTAAAGTTGACTTGGGGGTATGTAGATGTCAGGGCCCAATTAATAATTTACTTAGCAAGGTAAATTTACTGATCAACTCGATTATCTAATGGATCTCGACTTTCGATCTTGGTTACTATTTGCTCGAAGCTCATAATCGTTCGTGAACTGTAATCAGAACATGATTAATGGTAAATAATGCCTAGATTTCTCCGATCCATATGCTTTTGATAATTCATGATTTGAGAAACACAAATGCTGACGCTTTGGGAAAAGAACATTTCATGATAACAGATATTTTAAGCCTGAGCCCTCGTAGGCGAGACGAAATATGTTATATTTTCCGCAGCCCAGGCCTATATAGGTAGGACTTCACTTCACGGCCGAATTCTTGTGAAATAATATTCGACGAAATGCCAAACATAGGTTCTAAAAAAAATCATCGGAACAATCGTATGCAATGACAATAATATACTTATGACATATTTATTCATAAGGTCATTTGGGCATAATATACCTATATTTTTAACACATTTAAAAACACAGAGTTAAAGTATGAGTTAATATTGCAGATATTAAGCTAAATCTTATTTTATTCGGCACTATTCGTCTACCGCCGCTTCTGAATGCCACTAATTCATATGGCTATCGCATTTTTACGTTCAAACACTTCAATACCAGCCACTGTGCCGAATGAAAACAGTGTACATTACATTTTCTAACCCTGTAGGGGCACCACAAAACAGAGCTTACTCGGACCACGTTTCGCCCCGGAAGCTGTTGCCTTCGTCACGCGCGTGGCGCCACCTACTTCCGGTCGGTTGACACGTCCACAATCCGCAGAATTACCTTTCAACATAGCCTTTTTGCTAAAATGGATGCGAGGTTTAGGATTAGTCATATGTTTATTCAATTATTGTGTGGTCGCACAATAGGGGTGTAGCTGTAGTCACCAAATAAAATAACCAATAATGATGAACTTTCTCGAAAAAGGATAAAAAATATTGTCAAATGGAGAAAAAGTAAAGCAGGGGATCAAATAATCACAAAGTTATAAGTGTTCAAAGTTTTATGTCCGGGTATATTCTGTCCCTTTTCCGCAAAACGCACCTTCATATGAAACGATTGTCATTTACTATGACGCTCGTGGTCGTGATGTCACGATCCCCTAGCGTTTTCTCTCTCTAACATCTTTTTGGGATAACTGAATGGGATTTTTGTCACTAGGCATATTTTTTTGCCTTCTTACTTTTGGAGTAATAATAAATTTTGAGTCTACACCCCTATTGTTTTATTTATGTGCTATGTGCTATTCGGGATTGTTTTATTTTAAAAAAAAACAAGCATACGGCCTGCCCGATGGTAGGTACTAAGCAGGCACCGTTGCCATGGATGCTTGGGACTCAGCAGTTGTCAGCGCGTTGAATTGAAGATCCGTTGTTGACATCTAGAGATAAATGTCGGTCCGTCACTTTCTGTTCAACTCTGGCAATCTCACTCACCATTTTGAACACAAAACCACAGGGCAAGCGTGGTGTTACTTTGCTAGTTAGGCTGCTCCAAGATGACATTCCACTGTGCCCTACCTGTCTAGAACTGTCAATGAGTCATGTCAATGTCAATCATCATTATGAATTTGTTTGGGGCATCTGAATTACAAATATGACCATATTATTTTTCCATTAATTTAACTTCTATCATACGTTGTGAGACTTTTTAAGCATCATATCATAATGAAACTTGTTAGCACTTTTTCTTGGTACACATTCTCATTTCATTCAAACCTCAGGCTGCCTAAACTCTTAGCTACCCATATCAATCCTGATTAGCGGAGAGTTTATTGTTACGCCTGTTTATCTAAGTTTTATACCGAGAATAACCAGTCGAGTGCAAAAACCCGAGCCTCTGTGAAAGCAAGGTAAGTAAGCAATACAAATAAATAGCTTCATGAATAATTCTAGCTTGTTTACTCTGTAGGTGTTTTGCCTTTGCTGACGACGCTCGTTTCGGTACATTCGGCGCAGACTTAAACTCTCATTCGAATAATAGGAGATAGTTTATTTACTGAGGTAGTGCGGACACCCTAATGGCCTATAATATTTCTCACAGATGGGACCTTTACGTTTGTTTTTGCCTAATTCTGCAGCGCGTGGCATCCAGACATGACTATCAAGGCTTTTTATACGTATAAAATAACCACACTCTATTTACATAGATACATAAGTACTTAGACTCAAATTTCTAAGAGTCTAAGCGACCCTAACATTTATTTTACATTCACTTTACGCACGTACACGTTACAACTAAGTATATGTTGAATGGATCAATAGACCCACGCAAAGGAAAATATCACAATGTACATTTTTCATTTACAACTTAATGTTTGGTGAAAATACCGAAAATATACAGGTTGTATTTTCAGGTCTGAGATTACACTATCTATCAAGCTGACATCCAATTTTGCGATGTCTTTTAACAATAAGCCTCTCCAATTTTGACTCCTAAGATTAAATTTCTTTCGCAGCTGTAAAAGGAAACACAGCATTTCCATTTTCTCTAAAAAGCATCAACGCTCAATCGCATTATGAGCTCAAACAAAATTGATCAGCTAATTTCATCACCATAAAGACGGAGGAAAGAGTCGCGGAGGAGTTTACGATCAAATGAACGGCTAATGTTATTCAGTCAATACCATAAATTTGATTTTACGACAGGTGAGTCCCTCACCATATTAAAATGTAAATCACACGGGCGATTTAATTTCAGGCTTCGAGAGGCTTAATGCGCGGGTCGCCGGCTAGGGGCGCCGGCGGCCGAGTCGTTAGCCACTATTCTGTACCACTGACCTACGGAACACTTTCCGACTGATTCTAACAAGATTCGGACTTTAATTAAAAACTTGCCAGCGCTTTTAATAATGTTTACCATGCTACATACAAGTTTTTTTAAACGTTAACGCTGAGCGAAGACTATAATTCACATTTTTAAATAGACAATTTATTTTACATTCACGATGTGTATGCTTGTTCGATTCTTTAAATAAGTATATTGAATTGCCTTACTATTCATTACGCGTTGTAAATATTATAAATAATAATAAAATAAAATAAAAAGCCTTTATTTACAGACATTCGTTTGTTTCATTACATTAATCTATCTTTCTACTACTTCGCTCTTTTTAAATTTTTTCGTGTCTGTTTGCCCTTCGGCAAAGGCCTCCTCCAGCCTTCTCCACTCGTTCCGATCTTGTGCAACCCTGTTCCAGGTGCATCCTGCCACTTGCCTTATGTCGTCTTCCCATCTCTGTAAATATTATAATTTCAATAAATCAGTGCAAAAAAAGATACCGACTAGGTATAAACACGCTTAACACACTCCGGAGCATCTTTATGGCCTAAATAATACCATATTCGTTTTTAATACTTGGGTCGACCGACCGGCTTTTAATAGTTATTTGTACAACAAGAGAGCAAAGTTCTTTTTTGCTGCGAGTGCTGATTTTGAGTCCCGAGGAAGCGAACGATTCTAAAATTGAATCACGAGCGTAGCGAGTGATTCAAAGTTAGAATCTTGAGCGCAGCGAGGGACTCAAAAGCACGAGACGCAAATACTTTGCTCTCGAGTAACACATACAACTTTTCACCTCAGCAGTGAGAACATTACGTTAAAAAATACATCGATAGGCTTTTACGTACCTATTCGTCTCGTGGATATTCAGGAAGAAAACTAGATTCGGGGTTCGTTACTGCTTAATAAAACTCCTCAGCTTGGCTAGCGAGAGCGCGGGCGAGACAAGGCGCGACGACAGACTAAAGCACATTTTTGTAATCTATACGAGTCTCGCATGACACTAACACAAAACTAATAACTAACCGTACCTTTTATTGTTAAAATACTGTCACTCATGTTCCCACATTTCACTCATATTTTCGAGCTATTTTTTGAAATATCCAATCTAATATCTGTTACGCTTACGCGCGTCGCGCGTGCGCTCCAAAAACTGTATATATATTTCTTAGTTAGATAGATAATTAATTAATCCTAGTCGTTTTTATATTCAAAACTAATATCAATAGCGCAAGCATGAAGAATAATATTACGAATAAAATGAAAACAATTTAACAGCGCGCCGGCTTTTTTAAAGGGGCGGGGCGCTGGGTGTGCGTTCGAAAACTGCATCTGTAGTATACGTTCATAAAAATGAAGATTGTTCAAAATAGAATCATCGATTGTTCAGCGTATGAAAATTCATGTTTTTACCTATTTAAGCAAAACTGACTTTATTTGAGATGCTCCATGTTTTTTTCTCTTCAATTTATAACATTCTTTTGTACAACATTTTTTGGTAATTTAAACTTATAAGTATGTTAAGTGTGTTTTCGAACGTGTAACTTGGTTCGCGCTGTTTTGGGGGTCTACTTTTAAATTCGAATATCGAACTATGAGCGACCTATTTCTGTCGTATTCTTTTTTCGTAATGAAAATGAAAGGGACAGTTCTCTTAAAGTTGAAATACTATGAATTTGTAATAGACCCCACACTATGAAATGTCAGTGCTCGATATCAAAATTAAAAAGCTACTTTGACTCACGGAGTGAGCAAAATCGTATTTTGCTCACTGTTTTCAGTGTTCTCAGTTGTCACTGAGGTGAAAAATATGTTTTAGCTGCCCGTGCGGCTTTGCTCACGTATTGCAATGAACGCAGGCAAACTCCCGGGATGAAATTAATCCTATGGACATACACAAAGTTCATTCTATACAAAGGTTTTTTTTTTTGTGTGTATGTTACGCGATATCTCGGTAATTTATGAACCGATTTGATTTTTTTTCTTTGTTTGAAAGCATATACTTCCAGATTGGTCCCGTTGTCACTAAAATTCAGTTCTGATGACGGGATCCTGGAGAAATCGAGGGAACTCTTCAAATTTTATAGGCAAACTTGAAGCAATTTGGCTACTGATTTGAAGTCGGCTAAAACTTTGTTTGTTTGTTTGTTTTCGGTTAATACAGATGAATTGAGAACTTCCTTCTTTTTTGAAGTCGGTTAAAAATAGTTTTTAAATAATAACCCTATTTCTTTTTTGGGCCATGAATTTTCGAAATCGGATAATCGGTTCCGGAGATTACTCCCTACATACAATCTACTATATGTATAGACTATATTAGAAAGAGAAGACCTACAGCGCTGATTTTCAGCCAGCACCGTTGGTGACTCACGGAAAGTCATACAATTTTAATATATAGACTACATACTAAATATATTAAAATAGATTGGCTGTGAATAAAACCGCTAGCGCTTACATTTTCGTTTTGGACGCTAAAATACAATTCATGGCTATTGACCAGCTCATCCTTTCCCGCTTGGCTGTGGATCGGACAAACAAATTGCTGTAATCGTCGACCTTCCATAACACCCGGTTATCTTCGGCGCCCATCCGGTGTATTACTGTAAGAGTTACTTTGTTTTATGACTTTAGAGATATTTTCTATCAGTTTCAGGCGACCTTATGATATCGTAATTTAGATATGTAAGGCAAAGTCATCTCTTAATGATGAAGTTTTCATGTGCCTATTGACAATTTAATTAAATGTAATTTTTCTAAATCTCAATTTAATTTTATATAAAAAAATTGTAAGCCAATTTAATTCTACTGTACCGTACCTACCTACTGAATTTTAAATAATTTTAATTTGTATTTGTGTGTTTATCTTCTTGTATGAGCCTCTAATTTTAATTTATAGTTTACATGATGATAATATGAGTTGAACCTTAGCTTTCATGAAAATAATGAGGAATTTATTGTCAAATTTAGGTTCGCGTCTCTTCTAAAGACATTGCCAAAGTTAAAAAAAAGGTAAAAAAGACATTACAAAACGTTTTTTGAAATTCACAGGTTAAGGGCGTGATGTTTTAAGAAACTTATGTAACAATCTTTCATAAATTGGCCTTCCATATGCGCGAAATTCTCCATTTCCTAGTAGAAACTTGAATAAACTAGAATAATTAATCGTTTTACCATTGTACCACGTGACAAACACGTAGCAAACGCCAAGAGAAACGTTGGAAGACCGATGTTGCGTTTCAAGGATTGCGCTAAGCGAGACATGGCTGCTTTTAAAATTGACTATCGGACCTGGGCAAAGCTTGCCGAAGATAGGGATGGATGGCGCAAACGCGTTGTGGACGGCAGAGCGTTGTGCGATGGAACCTGGTTCGAGACACTGGCCAATAGAAGGTTGCGTAGACAACAAGCTGAAACTAGAGCCCCTGGCACGAATTTCGTCTGCCAGAAATGTGAAAGATCATGCCGGTCGCGTATTGGCCTCTACAGTCACCAAAAACGATGTCTCCAGGGCAATGTTTAAATCGTCTGGAATAGACGCAAAAGCCTGTGATGATGATGACGTGACAAAAGAATACACTATAAACTAAAAGGTCAAATTTTTGGTTGAACTCTGAATACAAAAAAACGGTGTTGCCTCTTCTAGAATTATATGCGATAAAAATATACAATATTATAAACATAAGCCCTTAACTATTGACCACAGAAAAGAAGATTTTTGTTTTTTTGACTGACAATGACTCAGATAACTTATTGCGGATATAATTTCTGCCATGATGAAGTGCAGGAATCGTTAATTAGAAAAGATAACGTAATACGATTGGTTTATAGAAGCATTTTTAGTAACGAGTATTTCGGTTCTATCTTTAAAATTGCTAAGTAATAAATTCGTTTTTGTTTAAGGAATCGTTAAACAACATCTGCACTTTTATTATATGTTTAATTTAACTGATTTAAATGGTTATTTAAGTGTTGTCTAGACGGTGTATAAGTTTAGAAACGAACCGAACTATTAGGCATAAGCACACTTTTAAAACTATAACAAAGACCAAGGATAAAGGTATTTCGTACAAATCTATGTAGGGTGTCCTACATAGATTTGTACGAAATCCATATCCATACTTCCATACTAAATGCGAAAGTTTGAGTTCCGGGGAAGTACATAGGATAAATTTTATCCCGGAAATCATCCCCTAAGGAATGGGGGGTGAAAGTTTGTATGTACCTACGATATAAACGGGTTCCATGCGGACTAAGTCGCGGGCATAAGCTCGTATCCCATAAAGCTAAAGTGTGATTTACAAGCCTCTTTAATTCTGAGTAGGTAACACATAAAACATAACAACATAACACTAACATACAACATAATAGGTAACATAATAAGTTATTAAGCGGCTAGTGCAGGACCGGTCACTTTGGCACTCTTTGGGGGAGGCATAAGTCCAGCAGTAGACGGCTTTCGGCTCATATGATGATGATGAATTACAAAATATTTTTAACGTTGTTAACATAGTAACTAACAACGACTTTTTTGTATACTGTGCAATAAAGTTTAAATAAATAAATAAATATTTGGGGACAATCTTACACAAATCGACCTAGTTCCAAACTAAGCAAAGCTTGTAATATGGGTACTAGACGACAATATACATACTTATATAGATAAATAAATACTTAAATACATAGAAAACATCCATGACTCAGGAACAAATATTCATGCTCATCACACAAATAAATGCCCTAACTGGGATTCGAACCCGGGACCTAATGTTTCGTAGGCAGGGTCACTACCAACTAGGCTACAGAGGTCGTCAAAAAATAAATAAAAATAAAAAAAACATGTGCAGCGGCCTTAATATCAACTTGTATAAAATATTAAAGTGTAAACCCCGGGATCGGCGTCTCATTAAAGACGTGTCTTTTATCGCCAGCTCGGAAAACGTCTGAGTGCTCCGCTAGTTAATTTGATTCTATTGGACATTCGGAATTTGCCTCGCAAACTAAATTCGTTTTAAGCGTCTAGTTTACGGTTTCCTTGTTTGCGTACCAATAATTTTCATGAGCGCTCTCGGTGTTTTTGTTGTTCAATAACTTTCCCGTACAAAAAGTGACATTTAGATCTACCTGACCGTACGTACAAAGCGTTACGTGATCGACATGCACAGTATAGGCTTGAGGTCCGAAAATAATAGGTACCAAGAAGTTCATATTATATCGATGTTACGGGAATTGTTGTACTCGCATATGCCTATCACATTTTAGGAGTTCCCTCCATGTCTCCTAGATCCCATCATTAAACCCTTATCTTTATATATGGGATACCTGCTGAGGGTACCTGCTTTGAAACAAAATAAAACAAAATGGACGATCGTGGTAAATAATTATTGTTGAAACTACATAAAATAACCTCCTTCCAAGTGTCGAACTAAGATGAACACAAACACAGCACATGAATTTTACCTTCAAACCTACCGTTGTTTTTTTTTGTAGAATCACTACATACTTATATTGAACTGTGTCACTAGGAACAGGCACGGTTATCAGTATCTGGGAAGTATTGTAGGACTTCTCTATAAAATCTGTAATATCCGGTAACGATTCCGTGACCAATAGTTATGTGACACACGCAAAGTATCTAGGAGTGCAACTGGACCAACGACTCGACTGGCACACTCATCTGGAAGCCCTCATATCTCGAGTCAGAAAACTCATCTATATTTTCAAAACCCTACGTCACTCTGCTGATACAAACACGTTGAAAATGGTCTATCTGTCGCTATGTCAATCTCTCTTACTCTATTGCTCCCCAATTTGGGGTGGTGCTTCCAAAACTAAATTCTTGCAGCTGGAGCGAGCGCAGCGAGCTGTCCTGAAGGTCATGACTTCAAAGCCCTTTAGATATCCCACGAAGCAGCTATACCAAGACACCAAAGTATTGACCGTCAGGCAACTTTGTATTCTACGTACCACCCTCCGCGTTCACACCACTCTTTCATTCAACCCATCATACCTGGCCGGCCGTCGCAGAAAGCATACTGTGTGTCCTCATGTTACTCACAGAACAGTTTTTGCGAGTCGACAATATTACTGCCTTGGATATAGCCTCTACAACAAGATAAATAAAGCATTGAATATATACCCAAAAAACCTACATGACTGCAAAACCAAACTAAATGCCTGGCTACTTAAATTAACATACTCTGAAACGGAAAATCTTTATAGTCATCTACAATAATAACATAACACACCACACATCTCAAGACACAATATCACATGATACACCAAACCACATAACACTCACATTTCAACTCTTTAATGCTTAAGTATAATGCTCATTGCCTTGTTACAAACTTATAATACCTACTCTCTGTTTTAAGATTTAGATAGATTTAGATTTACATTTAGTTTTCTTATTCTAGTTATGTTTTCATTAATATGTTTAGCACTCCATAGTACTTAATTACACGTGACCACCTGCGTCTTAAATATAAACATGTAAACCCGAAGCGAATCACTGGCTTTCAAGTCACAGGCTAGTCCTATTTTGAAAGTCAGAGGCTCATACTCTGGTACCACTGTTAATCTTTCACAACAACCTACTGTATAATAACCACTACTACAACAAAGAGTCCTACATGTATCTAGGTTAAGAAAGTAAGCAATAAAGATTATTATTATCTCCTGTTTAAATTCACGGGACAAAGCCCGGTCCTTTGGAAGGCGTGCGTGGGGATATAGATCCAACACGTAGAGGCCCTTTGGAGACGAAGTTTAATGTGATGTAATACACCTGCTAGAACCCATTCACGGGTACATCGGTAGATACCCGTGAACCGGTTCCAACAGGCGTTGGGGCTATTGTAGGTTAAGAGGAAAGAGTAACGGGCTATGGATGAAATTTGGATGGACAAATGAATGAGCTATTGCAAGAGTTCCGGACACCTGCCATAACATTGTGAGATGCTATCGAGGCAGGCGGTGACTAGCCACTCGCTAGATGGGCCCCTGAAAGCGTCGTCGTACAGACGGCCAGGAGCAACACTGGGTGAGCGGCTCAGGGGTGTCGAGAGGTGGTGCTGCGCTTTCTCCGAAGTTACTCGCGGCGTTATGCCCTTTAACACTTCCACCCCTGGAGCATATAGCTCTTACGACTCCTCTCTGGACGGCCAATGAAGGCAAGCCAGAGCTGAGAGTCCTACGGGCCCCCTTGGGGTTCCACTCCGACCGACGAAGACACGCCGGAGACGGAGGCCCTGACCGACTCTCGGGAGCACTCGGGTCCGTGGGGTCGTTACTCCCCAACAGCTCGCCACAAGCTGCCCTGCGGGCTTATTATTATTATTATTATTATGTATGTCTTTCCCGCTCACGGGACAATGATGTCCCGGACCTTTGGGAGGCGTGCGTGGGGCTAGGTACCATATTATTATTATTATTATGTATCTCCGATTTAAATTCACGGGGCGAACCCCGGTCATTTGGAAGGCGTGCGTGGGGATATAGATCCAACACGTAGAGGCCCTTTGGAGACGAAATTTAATGTCATGTAGTACACCTGCTAGAACCCATTCACGGGTACATCGGTAGATACCCGTGAACTGGTCCCAGCAGGCGTTGGAGCTATTGTAGGAAAATGGAAAAGAGAATTGGGTCTATGGTGATGACATTTGGGTGGACAATAAAATTGGGTTATTACAAAGTGGTCCGGACACCTGCCATAACAATGTTATCCACAAGGTTATCGAGGCAGGCGGTGACTAGCCGCTCATTAGATGGGCGCCTAAAAATGCCGTCGTAAAGACGGCCAGGGGCAACACCGGGTGAGCGGCTCAGGGGTGTCGAGAGGTGGTGCTGCGCTTTCTCCGAAGTTACTCGCGGCGTTATGCCCTTTAACACTTCCACCCCTGGAGCATATAGCTCTGACGACTCCTCTCTGGACGGCCAATGAAGGCAAGCCAGAGCTGAGAGTCCTGCGGGCCCCCTTGGGGTTCCACTCCGACCGACGAAGACACGCCGGAGACGGAGGCCCTGACCGACTCTCGGGAGCACTCGGGTCCGTGGGGTCGTTACTCCCCAACAGCTCGCCACAAGCTGCCCTGCGGGCTTATTATTATTATTATTATATGTACCTACACACTTTGCACATTCATCAATCTTTTTGTATCTAACATTGTATTTACGTAGGTATACTTACTCGAGAGTAATACGTGTTTGTGTCAACACACGAGAAACTAATTACTTTTAGTTATAATTACCCAAAACTGGAAGGAATATTCCTGAGTAAATATTTTCAAAAACAGGCAAACGGCATACCTACCTAACAGTGGCGGCGCGTGAAACTTGTCGATGGGCAACCCGGAACAAAAAAGTTATGAAAGATTTTAGAGTTAAAATTTTAGGCAAGCGGGTGGGAATCGGCTTGTATGGGCGCCCCGCCACTGCTACCTAAGTGGGTAGGTAAATAGATGATAGTTCTTGTAATTTGGTCATTCGAATTTGGACCTAACTCAAAATTCCAAATACTTGCTGCCCGCGTGGTTTCGTCCGCGTATTGAATGGAACGCGGACAAACCCGCGGGATAAAATAAAAAATCATAGAGACGAATATAATTAAGGATCTGTCAAGAGAGACAATAGAGACGAATATAATTACGGTTCTTATCTTATGCTTCAGAAAAGTTAAATTAATTACATAGCGGGAACGAAATCAGGCAGAGTTGGCAAAATAACCTAAAAACTTGGTGACCTGGACGATAAACTTTTTCTTAAGCTCAGACTTTGGAACTAAATTGTAAACTTTAATATAGCCACCGTATTACTTCAAGTTTTCTTCGCAGATATATTAAAATAGCTTTTTAAAAAAACCTCTTTAAAAACGAAGGAACCATTTTATAATAATTTGTTCGGGCGACTGATTAACTATTTTTAAATATAGTATTTTTGACGTATTAATTATCAAGCAAAGGGTGCCAAACACTGAAGAGGTCTCTGGTGTAAGGCCAAAAAATAAAGAAACTTGGGAGACAATCCCTGCAATTTTTTGGTTTCAATGTTGTGTGCCAAGCATGTATACTTTATAGCGCGAAAAACAATGAAACCAAATTTGAATGCGAAATGTAAGTTTCGATCGACCCCCTCTTGATGATACGATGTAATTATAGTGTATTCTATCCCTCTCTTAGCCTAGCGCCGTTCTGGCGATGTTGGTAAACGAATTAAGCAACGTAGGCCGTGTCGTTTTTGACTGGGTGATCGCTTTATCCCCGAGTTACATAACTAGAACATGCGCTGTAGTCGATTTTTAGGTCTAGTTTGAAGTGAGGTAGGCTTCAGTGGGGATACGCACTAGAAAACCTGCGCAAAAGCTGCCATGTTGGTTCTACATAGCTGCCGGGGATAGCTTACCTTTTTTACTTACCAGTGGCTATGTGAGCTGTAGAACTCTCGAGCAGTTCTTTTTTTATTTAAACTGGATTTAAAAAAAAAACGATCTATAATTATTGAACCTGCTTACAAAATTTCACGAAAATCGGTAGAGAAATGCAACCCGTTGAGGAGAATAACCGGACAGACGCAGGTCATACGAAATAACTTTTACCCAAGCTGAAATAGAGAACTTTTTTCGCTTCGCCCGCTCGTTAAATTAATTACAAATTTAAAATATATTTATAATCATAGTTCCAGATATTGAGTCAATAAATATTGAAAGGCAGTTCTGATGCCTATAGTAAACAAACTACTTAATTAAAGTAGTAATTTAATTAAAGTAGTTAAAACTTTGATAATACTAACAAGTCTTTTATGAAAAGCAAAGTTGTCTTGACCGGGCGTCCCCTAAACAAATCATTACTTTCTACAACAGCCAACGATTATTACACCAAGGCATACTATTAATCTTTTGCCGTATCCACTCTCCTTCGATATTTCGTAGCATTCTGAACGGCGCGTTCCGATGTTATTTCTCCGGCTATACTAATGCCACCCGCTGTTTACACAGCAAACGCATTAACACCACAAATTCGTTACGGTGGTGCAAAGATAACACGCCGGCAATGTTTGCCCGGCCGTGGGAGGTAATATTAGTACGAGCTAGAAAACTGGGCTAATAAAGATGTTACAGTATCTTTGGGACTTTTATATCTACTTACAATAGTATTATGAAGAAGTAACGTCAGGTTATAAATAAATAAGCGTCCATAGGCTACGGTGTCTGCTGACCATCAGACAGGGAAATAATAAAGAGGAAATGTCTGTGAGGTAGCTTTGTGAGTTCGTATGTAGGAGCTATGGGTTACTTACTTAGCTCTGAATTAATGAATTGCCCAGCGACCTCTCCTTTTCATTAATTAGGTTTTGTTACGTATAAGTTATCATATCATTATAATATAAGTTATATTTTAAGATCTGTATCTCTTAGCATATATTGCTGCTGGCATATGGTATCAATAAATAAATATATTTCTTTCTTTCTATGACCGGAACCACTTATCCGATCTCAGAAATTCTTCAACCTGTGTATAAAAAAGACTTTCTGGATATTTTATCTTGTGGACTTGCATTCGGTCTTTGTAATACGCGGACGGAGTCGCGCAGGCAGCTAGTTTAAAAATAAAATAAATAATGTTGCATGCAATTAACTCCGCTCACCGTTCGTATCTCCCAGATTTTATTTTGTTATCCTTGTTTGTTTTGTGTCACTCAATGTTTAATGTTTCGCCAGATCTATTTGTTATGCCTTTTTTATAGGTCTTATAATGTCTGTAACTTGTTTTTGTGAGCCTTATATAAATAAATAAAAATTAAAATAAAATTACCTACGTTTAATATGAATTGGGTACCTATACAATTTTATTATTCCCAAATAACAGTTATTCCTAGTAACAAAGTATATTAAACATTAGTAAAATAGATTTGATGATATATTGTGATTTACATACTAGCTTCATTTCGTCATTTCATCTATTTATTCATTAAACAATACATGATTGTGTTTGAACTTACTTAAGACTAAAATCAACACTAAATTTCTAATACATAACACAGTCATTCAAATAAATTAAAGTTCACTATATAAAAATAATAATAATAAGTGGCGAGCTGTTGGGGAGTAACGACCACACGGACCCGAGTGAGTCGGTCAGGGCCTCCGTCTCCGGCGTGTCTTCGCCGGTCGGAGTGGAACCCCAAGGGCCCGTAGGACTCTCAGCTCTGGCTTGCCTTCATTGGCCGTCCAGAGAGGTGTCGATAGAGCTATATGCTCCAGGGGTGGAAGTGTTAAAGGGCATAACGCCGCGAGTATATTCGGAGAAAGCGCAGCACCACCTCTCGACACCCCTGAGCCGCTCACGCCGGTGTTGCTCCTGGCCGTCTTTTCTACGGCACTTTCAGGGGCCCATCTTATAAGTGAGTGGCTAGTCACCGCCTCCCTCGATAAGGTCCGGGACATCATTGTTCCGTGAGCGGGAAAGACATATAATAATAATAAGTTAAGTAGTTACTCTACCAGCGTATCACAGTCCCATTCAACAGTTATGTTACACATTTTTCATATATTCTTCTACTGAGTACAAGCATTGTTCCAATAAAACTTACACATGGTTCTGAATTTTAAACACAAACTATGGTTACTAACATTTTTTTTATTTTGTGCAACTTCTTCGTGGTAGTTACGGTTTCTAAGTTAATAGCATGCTCGTTAAGAATAATTTGAAGTAGTTCAGTTTGCATGCCCAATCACACCTAACCCGTAACCTACACCAAAGGTCATAAACGTTTGTTAGGTAACTCTATGTATTCGAACATTAAAATGATTGCAGGATACGTCGATAGTAAATAATAAGGAATTTGCATAGCCCTTTTTCCTACCAGTGCAGTTCATCTGATCCTGTGTGAATGTGGCGAAGAAATCCAGACCATCGAGCACATTGTCCAACGCACTGGGCACTCTGACATCATTATAATGGACCCACCGGAGATCGGTTCAACCATCCCCCTGACGCACCCAACTGGCTTAGATCTCTTGTCTTATTATACTAGTAGTAGCCTATTCAACAATATATGCTATACGATTAAATAAATCTGATCCTTGCCTACTAGGACAGCCTTTGAAGCTAATCATATCGTGGTAGAATTGATTATTGAATAAAACTCCGCGGATGGATATGCAAATAGTTATAGTCAGCGCGGCAGTTAAAAATGCCTGTCCATTCGTCGAACGTCAGTCTAGCTTATCACTAAACGTACTTTGAGTGATGAGGTGAGCGTCACTTACACCCCCATTAAGCACGCGACAAAGCCGGGATTCGTCACCCGCCGTACGGTATCCGTGGGGTAATTACGCGAAACATTACTCCGCGAAATTGCAGTGTAATGTTGCAAAATTTTCGTACGAACGCCGTAAATTATTCGAACGATGTCGGTTAAGCAAAATTACATGGGCGTAAGAAATGTCTGTTAGGATACCGTTCCATGATACTGTGGTAAACGAGGAAAATAATGCGTATGTATGTATCATCTCAAAAATTGTATACTTTTTATATGTATAATATACTTACAGTTCAGGAGTCAATGTAGTCAATGGAGTCTTTCAATGAAAAGGTTCGTATGTTTTGAACCTTTACTGCATTGAAATAAAGTCGAGAATTGGAGAACCTTTTCATTCCTTGATTATCTCTCCTCTTCTTCTTCTGCCGCGTATATGCGCCCACCGTTGGCCATACGCCTCTCCAATTTTCTTCCATTTACATGGACTTTACTTCTTCCGAAACATAAACAAGTATAAAATTACAAATTCATCACATAAAATGTACATATAAATATTAGTGTCTCAATCTAAAACATTAATGGATTCATAAAATTAAATAAAAGTTCAAAAGAACTAATGTGAGGGAACGGAGGGCTCTGTCAGTGAGGGCCAATATGATTTCCCGTAAGTTCGCGCGGTGTACGAGGGAGGTTAAAATAACTCTGTTCAAAGCATATTGTACTTCCCTGTATACGTGCGCCTTAAATGGAGGTATTACACGCAACGGGCCCATGGAGCCCTCAGGGTCCAGTATAATAACGCGTTCTGGGTGCTGGTGGGGCTGCCCCGCTTCTGTAGCGCATCAGGGATGTTCGCAGAAGCGCGTGTAGACTGTTTTTACAAGCTTTATATTAACTTGCACTGTTCGTATGTATGTAAATATGTAAGTATGTAAGGTGTCCGTCAAATTTGCAATTCATTTTTCAGTTACTTCCCGGTATCCAATTGAGCTGAAATTTTGCAAGCATATGTATATCGCATGACAATGCAATATTATGATGAATTTGAGCCGATCTGATTCTGGAGCTGGAAGGTAGCCATAGGAACTCCACAATAAAACGACCAACCCCATCGAGTTTGGGCTCGTTAGAATCGTCTCAATGAGTACTTGATGATGGTATGCAGAAACAGTCGGCAGTAAAAGCTTGTACCATAAATGAAAATTTTGACAGAAACTTATTATGCAACTATGCTCAAGCGCTGCACCATCCCTGGTGCGCCGGGCGCGGGTCAGCCCCAACCCCATCCTGCGGTCGATAGTGGACAGGTAAGATTGTCCTTACATGAGGCACTCTCTGTTGCAAAGTACATGTTTCCAACAGTGCATATTTTGTATGAGTATTTTTTCTTTTTACAAAATCGGAATATTGTATTTTTTTAATAGGTGCTTGTGTTAATCTTAATGAATATGTAATTTCCTGTATGAGTCCTGTGTTACTTGAAATAAATGTTTCATTCATTCATTAAAAAAAAAAAAAACAATCATTGTGTTAACAAAGCCCATTGTATAGATAAGTAAGTAACGGCCGGGTAAGTAGTTACAGAGTGAGTTTTTCGGAGCTTATGTACGGAATATCATTTGAAATAGGCCAACATCATGACAAAACCTGCATACATCTGAGAGGGAATTCAAAAATATGCTTGTGATGTCCCCAATCACTGGGTCAGCGTGGGAACTACTGCCTGTTCCCCCTTATTCATGAGAGGAGGCCTATGCTCAGCAGTGGGACGTGTACATAGGCTGATGATGCTGAGTCCTGGAGCTATCCCCTCCTTTATTAACTTAACTAGAATAATACCTATGTTTGATTGTATCATGTTAAACTCTAAGGAAGAGCGGCGTCTCTTGCCACAGGCATCTTGATTGCTTAAAAAGAAGCACCAGCCTGAATATTTGTAAAGTGTTTGAGCTTTTGAATAAACCTTTTTCCATTTTTTTATTTCATTTACTCATTAATCATTATATACGAAGCTACAAACTTACATATACACCAAGCTACACAATCATAAACTTTACCTCTTAATAATATAAGAGTAAATACTTAATAATACTACACAGAAAATATTCAAGACTCAGGAACACGAATATTTCATGCTCATCACTCAAATAAATGACCGTACCGGGATTCAAACCCGAGATCACTTCTACTAGGCTTTTATAAACATTATTTTTATCGTCATTACCTACTAAAAATACAACATTAAATTAAAACTCATAATTTTACTCAAGATTTACGGTTTTTTTTATATATTACCTGGCAACAAGTTTCATATGGAAAGAAAAATATAACATAGACACGATGAATTTGATGTAACAGAATTCGCTTAACATACGAGTCTATTATATGAATTCGCACAACACAAATTCATAAAAAGCATGGAATGTACGTCTCATTTTGAATTTCGAAGGCATTTTTCCTCGTTGCCATGACATGACTGCTCCTAAATATGATTTAGATATAATATAACGTTCTTAAGTATTCCAGAGATAAAACTTCATCAAAACAAATGAAAATATAAACGTCAGCCAGTTCCGTGTACCAATTAGAAGTCGGTAAAAAGGCCAAGGCTTGAGGACTCGTAATAAATTATTAAGGAGACAAAGTTGTGGCAGACGGACCGTTTTTATGTCGGAGACGTTGTCTCGTGTCACGATCGCTATCATTTAACGTTGGCATTGGCTCTGATGATTTTACGTTTATAATGGAATATCAATTCCGATTTTTGTTCTATTATAAAACCTGTAATTTACTTTATTCTTGTTTTTTTGTACGTTCTTAGATAGGTACTAGAATAAGCTGTGGACCTATAATTCGATGAACATCAATCGAGAATGGTACTGTGAATTGTATGATGTATTGTGTGTTCGTGATCCAAAATAAATAAATTAGTAACTAACTCTTTAAATATTCGATAGGCGTCAATAGGTACGCGGAGTAATTTCTACCCAGGAAGTATTTTGCAACTAACTTTTCTTATTACTACTTTACCTGCGTACTTAGGTATACCTGCCTACTCTTTGACAACATTTCAAAATATTTCGATTTCGTTTCTTTATTGATTCAGGAAGTCTAAGTATTCGTTAAAACGATTTTATGTGTTCGTTAATTAATATGTTATGGTCTTATTTTAATATCACTTGATGATTTCACATGCTATTATCAAGACAAATTAATAATAAATTAATTGCCGCATCGAATAACAAAACTTTGTCGCATTTAAAGCAATTATTACGAACAACGTTACGTAATGACTACCCCGGGATCTCGCAACTCATCCTATGGCAGACGTATTAAACGGATAACGCGGTTTTTATGGCCCAAGTTCTGTAATGCAGCCGATTTAAAATAATCTCAAGGCATTACTCTGAGTCTTTTGATGTTTGTGCGGTAAATCAAAATTATTACATTAGTTGTTTAAGTTGAAGCATGGTTTTATTGCCGGAATTACATTTACAGTGTTAGAGAGTGACACTAACATAGGTTCTTGGAGCTTTATGTATGGTTTGGTGCACTTAAAAATGACGAAAAGTACTTAAACCCAACCATTACCGACATTCTATTGTTTATCTTTAAGTGGGGTTGTAAAACATTTACACATAAACAAAACAATAGAACAAACAGTAGCTACTTCCTGTACACGTACCACACTTCGGTCGGTCAGTTTCATGACGTCTCTTTGTTATCTTTTCCTTTCATATTTAGCAACAAAGACAAGTTGTAAAATCCTTCTGCATTTTTGTCATTTTAAGTGGAACAGACTATACAAACTTCTTTTGCGTGAACTCCGGTACCAACTTTCATCCCTTAGGGGTGGATGTTCAGGATAAATGTACTCTATGTTTTAATCACATTTCGAATCGAAGAATACCGTAGCGACTGTAGTTTACTATTTCACTTGCAAAATGGCGCGTGATATCGTATTATTACGTCAAGAGTTACCATAGATCCGATCGACACCTATCTCAAATTAAAGAACGTATAAAAATAAGGGTTTTGAATTGACAACATATATCCGCAAACATCGGATTGTCACTTATTTTGTATTTAAAAATGCAAATAAAGGCGCACGTTCCGCCATATTGTGTCTTGAGAATCAGTTGAGAATCGGCGCACACTGTTAAGTTATACTAAATGTCGTTAAGCTTAAGGTATACATTCCTTGAAAGTCTTTAAACAAGTTGGCCTTGGACAACTTTTCGACGCACGCGATGCGCGTATTCTGTAATGTCATAACCGACAAACGCTAGCATTCAAATTAAAACGATAAATGCTTGTGATATAAGGCTGAATATTGAAAAATCGATTAAGCTATACGAACGATCGAGTTAACGATTCCGAGTAAGTAAACGTATAACTGAGTCGTGGTAAATTTTAGATTTTAGTTCTGTGTATCCCCACACCCTGGTGGTATGCGAAAAGCATTTTCCCCGCTTAAAAAAAAAAAAAATTCTAACTTGCGCTAGCGCACTACCAAAATGAGCAATAGTTCGGGGCACCATTCACATACGATTTGTACTAACGCTGAAATAAACCAACAATGAAACTGAATAAAACTAATATTCATAAAGCTTAGTCTGCTTTTCCGCAAAAACAGTCTCTGAGGTCTATAAATATATTTTTTTACCACGTGACTGTTTTTATTTATTTATTTTTATTTATTAACAACCAAAAAATACATAAATAGTTTGATACATTGCTCCACAAAACTAAATTGTTCAGTTTGACTGTGGAGTCAAAATTACAGTCTCATTTCTCTTTAGCATAACATACTCGTAGAAGTGTATTTATTTATTCTACATCGTTTCTACATAATATTACCTACTTAAAATAAGTAGGCATGTGAGTGAGGTATCACATGAACACCCTATAAAGCCCTTGTTACTAAGCGATGTAGTGAAGCGAGTACCAAAGATGTGCCATGTCTATGTGAATGTCGCATCAGCAGCGTCTTGCGTTCGTAGATCTCATCCCATAAATACAATACCCAAGACACAGCCTCGTTGAACCCATTGTCATTCGAACTAATCTAGGCAAGCTAGTGGCTCTGTGAGCTGTAGAACTCGCATGCCGTCTCTTTAATATTTTATTATAAATATCGAAAAATGGAATCGACAATAAAGTTTATTTTTATTTTATTTATAAACATCTTACAAAACATTTATATTCTCGCCAAACTGTTACGTTGGAGTTGTATATAATGATTGAACTTGCTTACAAAATTTCACGAGAATCGGTTGAGATGACCGACCTATAGAGGAGAACAGCCGGATATCTGGACATCCGGATATACGAAAGGATTTTGGCCCAAGCTGAAACGGAGAACTACGTTCGCTTCGCTCGCTCATTCAAAAATAAAAGAACCTGATTCACATCCTGAACAACGCAAGTTAGCTTACTTAATGATAAAAAGCTTGAGCTGCCTAATAAAAAAGGTGTCAAAAAAATAACACTGCGGCTCCTAGACGGCCCATAGGCGCACGGACATATTGTTAGAATGGCATTCGCTGTCGACTTGACCGGTCCGGACCTATCATCCAATGTGCATCTGACATTAATCGTGTTACTATTGGGCAACTGCCCCGGGTCGTTTGAACAGTGCAGTTGGATTGACAGTTCTGCAGTTGAGTGTCGCTTGCCTTGATAACGCAATTTCATCTGTTCTTGACATCCAACAAGGCCACTACCCATGTACAAAATTGCAGTTTGTTTTGTTTGTAAACTGGGGCTGGGGTTTTGGGATGGCAAAATGTGTAGTAGGTGGACCTGGCATGCCATTGATATATAATGCTAATCAAGGGAGAAGTCCCAACCTTATTATTATCAGTGATGTAAGAATAAGGAAATTTTCTCTTCATGTTATTAGGGAGTTTCATATCTTGTCTTTGATAATTGTACCGTTCGGAGACATGGGAAAAGAGAGCGATATTGCTTTCGGCCAATGAAGGGACATGAAATCGCGGTCCTGAGTTCGAGTCAGTATTCACAGCTCTCTTGCACAGCACTTTAAACTTGGAAAAAAAAACATGGATGTTCAAGCCACGGTCGCGCTGTGTCTAGAGTTAATAAGTGAATATTCTTTAAATAATAAAATTAATTAATTTATAATATCGCCACCTATACTGATAAGGGCGCTGTTATCTGGGTTCCTAGATAGAAAATGTTGAGGCCGAGTGTATTCAATAACGCATAATATTTTAACTAGTATTTAATATCGTGTTTTATGCTACCGGAAAATGGACACTGCATCTAAGAAATCGTTTCAAAGTATCAAACAAAGTTTCTCTTTCAACTCAGTACTAAGCAAAGCCCAGTGGCTTTGGCGTTGGTATTGGCTTTACAAGTTCAAAGCCTTTGTCAGTTTCGACGCTGTCCCTAATTATGTTCCAAGTTTCACTTTCATCTGTATGAGGTTACTTTTCATGGGAACAATTGTGGCGTTGCCGCAGGCAGTCAAATTAACATTAACGCATATATTAATGCCTTTTACTGATCTCACTGTCTGTCAGTCTGCCATGCTTGTCATGAAAGGGTTCTATCCCGGAAAAGATGAGGTGTAGCTTGACATTTTGATCGTGAGTACGTTTATATAAGTCAGGATATACGGGAGCAAATATTCAAAAGGACGCTTCCTTAGAGCTGCAGATGCAACCTCGGTGTACCATTTTTCAGTTTTTTTTTTCAATTGGTGAGAGTTATGACCTCCAACTCCTCTAAGTAATGTACCTTGGCACCGAAGATCATAGCACAGCAGTCAATGCAGATTTTGAGGTAACATCATGTAATGAGTCATAATAGTTTTTGCATTTTTGTTTTCAAAAGGTATTTTGGTGGTTTTTATAGTGTTTTTAAAATAAAAAGTTACTTATAGCACCTCCAGAAGAGTAAAAAAATACTCATAAACTTATTTTGAAGAAAAAAAATATATAAATTAAAACAACTTGGAAATAATTGGTCACAAACTTAATAATCTACCGCTTAATTTTTTGCTCCTGTTACAGGGCTCACCCTGTATGCTTACATATAGGGTGTGGCCTGTAATAGGAGCAAAAAATTAAACCGTAGATTATTAAGCTTGTGAAAAATTATTTCCACGTGCTTTTATTTGAAAAAACATTTTTTCTTCAACATAATGTTACAATATAAGTAACTTTTTATTTTTTAAAAACTAAAAAAATTAAATAAAAATTAAAAAATCACAAAAATATCTTTTGAATACAAAAATGCAAAAACTATGATGACTCATTACATGATGTTACCTCTAAATCTGCATTGACTGCTGTGCTATTATGTCGTGGTGCCAAGATACATTACTTGGAGGTCATAACTTTAGATCAAAATTTCTCCGAATCAAAAAAATAAATAAAATGAATGTCACAAGGGGTTACTGCAATTGCTCTAAGGAAGCGTCCTTTTGAACACCACCCTGTATAATTTTATGATATGAAGTACCTACTAGTAATCATCATCATATCAGCCGAAAGTCGTCCACTGTCCAGACACCTAGTACAGTCAACAGTAAAAGCAGGTGATCATTTTAGTACTTTGTCGCTCTTAACGTAACGATACTGCGACAGTTGGAAATAATGCGTCAAAGTAGTGAAAGTGACAAGGTAACTAAGATGATCATCTACTTTTGCTGTTGACTATACCTACACCTACTATTATGTTATTATTGTTTGCTTATGAGTACAATACTCATATTATCATTATATACATTTTTTCACCCACGCTTTTGGTCGGAAAAACAAATTATGGCTTTGAACAGTTGATTTTCGAGCGTGTGAAAATTTGTCCGATAGAATTAACCGATGTTATTCTCGTTAGTTCTGTATTTTTCCATACAAGTGTAAACAACGAACAGGCATCAAACATGCGTGTTGACATTAGAAAATTGAGTTTTACGTGTATTGTGAAACGTATCCAAAAAACGGGAATGTGGTTGTAACTAAATAATGCCTCAATGGGCACTGTCACTGCAGCTGAGAACATAATTGAATTTTAAATCAGCGGCGAATTTTCAGTGGGTCAACGTAAAATGTTAGGTATAGGTCAGTGTAATCAAATATGTATTCGCACCTGGCTTTAATCCCGATATTAAATAACAGAGGGATCTGCGGTTAGTTGATACCTTATATATAGTCATGTACAATACAACCCACCCACCAATTCTGAAATCAATTTTACACTTATTGTTTGTTTTACTTATAATGACGAAAATGCTTAACATGGGATTTTACAACTTCATTTCTTGCTAAATATGAAAGGAAAAGATAGCAGTGTATGGGAGTAGCTACTGTTTGTTCCATTGTTTATGCGCTATTTTGTGATAAAAAACCAATGCTTAAACCAGTCAGATGTCTAGTTGCAGTATTGTAGACCGTACTTTATTACAGTCCTCAACTTTCGGATTGAGGCAAATCTAACGAGAGTGCTAATACGACGATGCGAAATTTAGAAGTTTCTATGACCAGCTCGACTGTACCATAATGTTATATTGTTATCTGTTTACAGTTTCTACTCAATTGGACTTCGAAAAATTGGTTTAACATAAGTAACTTAGATTCGAATTAAATATGCATTTAAGTAATAATAATATAAACATGACGATAAATAAAAGTTAGCGAAGCGTAACCTAGAGGGTAATCGAAAATATCCTAATCGCTTAACTTTTCGAACACGCCTTTGGACATAATATTATAATTAAATATAACAAATACCTACAATTCATTTTTATTATAAATACAAGTACTCTTTATTGCACACTTTAATAAAAGTGCAAAACAGTACAAGACACAGCCACAAGTCATCTTAAGGAACTTAACACACACCTCCTATTGTGTCTAAGTCAAATGTTAAAAACAATGAACAATTTGTCAGAGCTGCTAATTAGAACACTCGCATATACATTACTGCAACCCTAAGCAGCGTAACAACACTGTTAATTGGTAATGTTATCATGTTAAGCGTATTTAATTAGTCCTATCTTCTTAGGGTAATACACATCACATGACACCTCTCCTCCATTAGCGAGGCACTGTTCTGTTTAAGAGCGTATGAACGATCGTGAATGGAAAGCTGAATGTCTTTTAGGAAACACGTCTGCAAACGACGTCGAATAACGTGAGCGGCTGCCGCTGATCAAACGACAAAAAACATGATGACCATTTACCCTTATGTGTGTTTGAATTTGTCATAATGTTCTAATAAATTTAGTAATGAGTTTTCGTAAAAAAACATGATGACTAAACGTTTCTTTGACCACGTTTTTAGAAGACACCTCGTTTTAAAATTTGGTTTTATAGAAGTAATTAATTTAAAGTCTGAAATAATTTCTTCTATGGACCCAACTGAAACTGTATCAACTTAGGATCAATTAGGTTATTGCAACACATTATTACATTTATTACCTACTAGGTGGACTATTGACCTGGTAAAGGTCTCAGGAGTCCACTGGGTGCCGGTGTCGTAGGATCAATCACTTTGGCACTCTTTGGGGGAGGGCTATGTCCAGCAGTGGACTTGCTTCGGTTGATATGATGATGATGATTACATTATGTGTTGCTTTACCCCAATTGATTTATACCTAGTTGAAGCCCTTGAAGCACCTTGCGGAATTTTATTATTAGCGAATAAGTGTTTAGAAGATTTATTTCATCGTTCTAACAATGGAAAGTATAAATAACGTACCTAATCATTATACAGGATGAAATCGGGGTCGTGCAGCAAGAAAACCAAAAGCGACTAAGGATGGTCATACTGAACCACTTTTCCCATGGGACTACTCACGAAATCGCAAAAAAATAAGAGTCAATTAAGAGTTAACCGTGAGTTAACTGTGAATTAATTTAGAGTTAATGTATGGGACAGCTGAATTTTTTATTGCGATTTCGTGTTCGGTTCCTTGGGAAAAGTTGTTCAGTGTTACCATCTTATTCGCTTTTGGTCTTCTTGCTACACGACCCCGATTTCACCCTGTATGAACACATTCACTGCCAACTTTACTTGGTTAAAACCAAATAGTTTGTTTGCATAAACCCATAAGCATTATACTTACTGCACTGTTGGTTTTCTATATTTGTACCGCGTTCAGATACTTGATACTTAAAATCCCAACAAGTTGTCGTATGCCTTTCAACTTCTCCGGTGAACTGCTCCGTAATCTCTGCAAACTGTAATCAATTTCGCACCTCCCTGTCGCCGGTGAGACACAGTTTTAAACTTAGTTGGTCGTTGTCCAAGCTTATGAGTTGACGTCGCGAAGTCACCAAGTTGCAGCGTGTTGCAACACGGAGTCAGTGAGCCCGACGGCTCGCTCCGGTTGTTCCCGTATGCTGGGGTACGCAATTGGAATAACTAAATCGCTGTTTTAGGGCGGGTTGCACAAACTTACGATTACAGACCGATCAACGTTAAATATGGCGCCGGAAGCTCCCATTCCATACAAAGTTGTCAAACTTTACATACATTTAGAACGCCGCTTACAATTTCAATTCTTTATTTGTTTCGGACTAGGTAATGTCCATAAGTTGTTAGTATACAATCACGAATTATGACTAAGGTTAGTATTACAAATTAATTTAATCCTATAATCCTAATGGAGTTAGATGCTCCATCCCCTAGCATAGGGTCCTGCACAATGTAGGGTGTTCCAGTGCCTAGGTAATGGAGCATCCAGCCTCGCAGCCAGCGTCCTCAGGATACTGTTACCGCTGCCACACATCCGCCGCATTAGTGATGCCGTCCTGCTGCGTATTATTGCGTAAAAGTCATATGTACGTTCTGCCGCAAACATTCCGGACGCACTACAATATCGCGGCAGCCCCAACAGCATCCTGAAGACGTTGTTATATTGTATGCGCAGGGCGTTATACGACAGCTGGGTGTAGCTGGTCCACAGGCTGCAGGTGTAAAAGGATTAAAGTAAAGTAAAGTAAAGTAAAAAAGTCATTTATTTAAACAGAATGAGTTTTACATAGTAACCAGGGGTCCCCACACTAGGCTACGCCTGTATCGTGGAGAACCAGTTAATTTTTAGACATCAGAAATAAGTTACCACAGATATTTATTACATTTGGAGGAGTAAGAAAAAATATTTTACATTGAAAAGTTTATACTTAGAGACTAACTTAGATATTAAAGATAGCTTCAGTCTCGGCATAATTTAACGAATGAAGAAGTTTAAAAATAAGTGATTTGGCTTCATTTTTTGTGCTGCCCGTTAGGTTACAATATTTCAGTAAAGTGTTATATATTGCTACCCTAATATAATCGCCAAAACGTTTACCAAAGCTGGAAAAAACTCTAGGAACTGGTAACCTAAAGACGCGTTTTTTAAGTAGTGTGTCGTAGCAAGTCATATATTTAGAGGTTTTGTGTGTACATAATGAAATTTTAAGGATATAAAGTTGACGTACGGTTAAAACGTGTGATTCGGCATACAAGGTCGCAGTTGGATATCGAAAAGGCCTCTTTAACATGACTTTCAGCACCGAACGTTGCGCTCTTTCGATTTCCAACATGGTCGTCTTTGCTGCGCTGCCCCACGCTGTGATACAATAACTGATCACTGACTGGCACAGCGCAGTGTAGACTAGTAGTAACAAAGAGCTATCTGCAGACTGCCGAAGTTTTTTGAAAATATAAATAGATTTTCTAATTCTTGCGGAGAGTTTGTTTATGTGGTGCTTGAAATTAAGTTGTTCGTCGACAAATAGACCCAGGTACTTAATAACGTCAGTGCGCTGGATGGTATCGCAGTTACAGGAGATGGCAGGGAAGTCTTTACAAGAATGAATTTTTATAACGGGATTGAGGGACGGTTTCGATGAGGCGGTTTTGTGAAAGCAAAGAAATTTTGTTTTATTATTGTTAAGAGTCAAAAGGTTGGCACGAAACCAGTCGGAGGCAATTTTCATGCCTTTTTCTGCAGCAGCAACTGCTTTTTCCCAGCTAATATCATTAAACAGAATTACCGTGTCGTCAGCGTAGCAAATTATTTCAGAACCTGGAATTTGCAGGTTTAGGATGTCGTTGATGTAAATAATGAAAAGAGTGGGTCCGAGTATGCTTCCTTGCGGTACGCCAAATTTAATTTGCTCCGTAGAACTGCTAATAGAACCCACTCTGACCAGCTGACTCCTCCCAGACAGATAGCTCTCAAACCACGTCAGCGGTACACCACGTATGCCTAACATTTGTAGTTTCCGTAGCAAAATTGGAAAGGAGACAGTGTCAAAGGCTTTTGCGAGATCTAGGAAGACACCCACACACTTGAAGTTATTATCTAGGTAGGAAGAAACAAGGTTGATAAGAAGTGAGGTGGCGTCCTCGGTGGAAAGGTTCTGCCTGAAACCGAACTGTCTCTCAGATAGAAGACCGAACTTCTCAAGGTACTTAACTAAACGAGTGTTTACCAGCTTTTCCAGAATTTTTGAAAAGGTACTAAGCAGAGATATTGGTCTATAGTTTCCAGGAATATCTTTGGGGCCATCTTTGTGAATTGGAACGACCGCTGCTATTTTCCAATGCTCAGGAAAACAGCCCGAGCTGAGGCTTAAATTATAAATGTGAGTGATGGGCTCTATAATATTATTTTTAACACACTTTATAAGCTTGTTATTAATCCCGTCCAGGCCTGGTGCACTGTCATCCTTCAGTTGCATGATGATGGATTCAATTTCTGTACAGTCAGTAGGCTGCATGAAAAAGCACTTGTCCGTGACACCACCGAATTGAATTTTGTTGGCGAGGTTTTCTTCTGTCTCTCCTGTTTGTGATATAATGTTTTTGGCTAATTTTTGACCGACGGATGAAAAGAAATTATTGCAGTTATTTAATGACTCTTTGGGATACGGGGTGGAAATGAGTTCAACTGGTTGCTTATTTTGTTTGTTTATGTTACAAATATTTTTAACAACGTTCCACAGTTTCTTTGTATTGTGGTTATTGGCAGAGAGTTCAAGATTTTCATGTTTTTCTTTTAGTTGTTTTAGGAGATTGTTACAGAAGTTTTTGTACCTATAATAGGTTAATTGGAGAATTACATCATTCGGAAACTGTTTTGATTTTAGGTGTAGCCTGTCGCGATGTTGTGCACAACGTACTAGTCCGGGGGTCATCCAGGGTTTTAGTGTAAATTTAGATCTGGAGATTTTTATTTGTTTAGAGTTTTTCACTACGGCATTTTGTATTATAGACATAAAATTGCTAGTTGCGATGTTTACATCAGATTCACCACATACTGTATGCCAGTCATTAGATGAAAGCTCATTAGAGACACCTTCGTAATCAATTACTGTTTTTATTCTATTTGGTTTCGGGTGGGACAATGAATGAGACGAAATTTCGATAGCTGCGGCTTTGTGATCTGTCACGTTGAGGTCACAGACCAGACCAGATACTTGTCGTTTAGTTCGGATAAATATATGGTCCAGACATGCTCCTTCCCGCGTAGGTAGAGTGATCGCCGGTACAAGCCCATGCTCAGCAAGAAGACAAAGGTATTCTGATGCGTTTGTGCATTGCTTATTAATGGAGATAATGTCGATATTTATGTCACCAGTGAGGATTAACTGATTGACATGCTTGAGCGTTATCAGTGTGTTCTCTAGGTCACAAAGGAAATTAGTAGTGTTTTTAAAAGATGGTGATCTGTAAAAACCGAGTATTGTAAATTGTTTTGGAATATCTATTAGCAAACAACACGCCTCATCAAACCGTGGTTCTGATACAGTTGCGTTCCAGAGATCTTTAACATATACTACGACGCCGCCGTTCTGATTTATGTTGTGAGAGGTATGATAAGAAGAGTAGCCGGGTATTTGGTCTATTGCTAATGTATCTTGTAATCTGCATTCAGTTAAAACAAGGACGTCAAACTCCACGTGTGTACGGTGTAGGTTCAGAATGAAAAAGTCGAAATTTTTATTTATACTGCGAATATTGAAAGTTAAGACTTTAAAGTTCGTTTTGGATTTAAAAACGGTATTACAAGAGTCTGGGCTGTGTACTTCATGACAAGGTATATTTAAAACAGAATCTATATCATCTCCTATATCAGCGCTATTCATTTTGGGAATAAAATATAAGATATGTTATTGTTGGATAGATATAGTAAGTACATACACTTCCTTCATAATTATTTGAGGTGATTATGTAGTAAGGTAACACATTTTGACTTAGCGGAAACATTATTTCAGATAAAGCTAGACTAAAGTAGGACGAAAATACACGACGATACAGTTTTTTTAGAGATCCATAAAATGACAGAAATTTTACACTATCAAAATAATCTACAATAAAATATACGACAGAGACAACATTTGGTACAGCTAAGATCACAAAGAATACTAGCAGAATACAAAAAAGATCTATAAAACCGGTTTTAATTGGAGATGTTTCGAAACGGCTCCAGTTGGCTGCTGGATGTAGGTGCAGAACCTTTGGAAAGCTTTTCCAACACCGCTTCTGAAGAAACTCGAACAACTGAGCTTGTTTCGCTACGGCGCATGTAGATGGCGCCGTTCGACGACCAGACGAATTTAAACTTGAGCTGGGCGCCAGCAGATCGAGCCTTGCTGAATAGGATCCTGTTTGTTTTGGTAAGATGCTCATTTATGTAGACGCGGCGGGAGTTTCCTGGAATTTCCAACTTGTCCGTTGTAAGCCCGTGACGAACTTTCGCAGCGCGCAGGATCTGGTCGCGCGGGGCGCGGCGCGTTAGCGTTAGTACGACCGGGCGCGGCCTCTCAGCGCCGCCCGTTCCGCCGCCGCGGAGCCCTACGCGTCGCACGTCGTCTACGTCACGCGGGTCTAGTTGGACACCCAATGTTGAACATATTACGTTCACCACTTGCTGTAAGTTTTCACCCTGGATTTCAGTTAAGCCTGTAATTTCGACATTTTTAAGCAGGTGGCGCTGTTCTTTAGCTTCGAGTTCATGACGCAGCTCGACGACCTCAGCACGAAGGTTTTTAACCTCGGATTTATAAAAATCGAGCTCTTTCAGCTTTCATTTCAGAGATTTCGTTACGAAATATAACAACGTCCTCTGATGTGTGGTTGAGCGATGCAGTGAAATCGTGAAATCGTTTCGCAGAATGCCTTAAACAACGTCTTTTTGACGTCCTTATTACACCTAGCGAACCTGCAAACCAGCATATTTCCCCTCACTGCCAACGCCCTGCGTTCCCTTTCGATATCAAGGTCATCCTTGAGGTCCTCGGTGACCCAGTGACCAAGGTATTTAAAGGTTTTTGTGATCCTAAGTTGCTCTCCACCCAAGATCACCGGCGGCACTGTCTTATAGGCTTTTCTCCCCGCTTTGAAGACTAGTACCTCACTCTTCCTCCCATTATACCTTAGCCCATGTTTCACCGCAGATACCTCTCGCAGATGTCCAGCAGCTCTTGCAGCCCACTGATGGAAGGGCTCAACAAAACCATATCATCTGCATAACTTATGTTATTGATTGATTTATTGTCAATAGAGCATCCGACATAGGCTTTGTTGAGCTCATCCATCAGACGGTTTACATACAGATTAAATAACCTCGGAGAGGTTAGCCCTCCTTGCCTTACACCACACTCTGACTGGTACTCATCTGAATGCATGCCTGCCCATCTGACGGAGTTGATTTGGTTGCCATACCAAAACTTTAAAACCTCAATCAACTCGGCCGGCACGCTAGTTTCACTGGTTAATTTGTCCCACAGAATATCGTACGATACGAGATCGAACGCTTTGGATAAATCCAAGAAACAGGCGTTTACCGGCGTACCTCTACTGGTGTAGTACTGAACAGTGCTTTTCAAACACACTATAGCCGTCTCAGTGGAGAGTCCTGGTCTAAACCCGAACTGAGCGTCATTCAGTTGTATGTGTTTAGCCAGGTGTTTGTCAAGCAGGCTGTCCAGCACTTTCGCCACTACTGTTGCCAGAGATATCGGCCTGTAGTTACTTATGTCCAAACAATTACAGACGGTTTTTTTTTTTTTTTTTTAGCATAGAAGGATAGTTTCATACGGCCGACGCGCCAAGCGTGAGGCATAAAATGGATTCATGTAGTTGTGATCAACTCGTATTCACACGCGCCAATACGCACACAAACGCACCAATTTTGTTCCACCGATCGGCGTACTGGGCCATTTATGGCCGAGTTTTAGTGGCCTCACCGTTGCGCGTCAACTGCGTTTCTATGCGTTATTATTCTAAGCCTGTGATACATTACTTGTCTCACCGCTTAGAATTGTTATTTAATAACGTTCTGGCGGCTTTTTGAAGAAATAAGGTCGCGATAGATTCGTGACAGTTGTAGCCCAGCAAAAGGGAATAAATGGAGCGTACGTATTCAGAGTTTAATCTCTGTTAAAATTGATACTAAAGTCAGCCATAATAATGAGTATCTGGTATAATCCCACCCGAGTTATGAGGGTTCAAAAAAACGACGAAGCGCTTCGAGAAAAGGTATTGCCTTTGCACTTCGCTTGGCTCGTCTTGGCGGGGGCACTACCGTGCTCCCAGATACATTGCCATTGTTGTCCTACGTGATTCTGAATGGTGGACATGGTTGGTTGTATGCCTCTTGTTTCGAAAGTCAAAATTGTACCATAATCTCTGCCCCTTCCATTTCGATTGGTAGCGTTTTGTGCTCCCTTTGCTGTAAACTTGCTATACTTATATTATAAAGAGATTATGTATTGTAAGTTTGTATTTAGGGGTTAATCTTTGGACCAAATGATCCAATAAAAATAAAAAAAGACACTGATATAGAACAAAACTTCAGGGCGAATTAAATTATTTTCTTTAATACGAGGGCAGAGTACCACGAGCTGTGTCAAATAGATCATTTAATCACTATTTGATTATAATATGTACGAGTAGGTACCTAAGTAAAGGGCACCGTTAAATAAAGCTGGAGGTCCCGGATTAAAAAAATCCCAATTAGGATATTTATTTATATGTGTACAGTACAGATACATTTTCGAGTCTATTGTATCTATGTTTCAACATATAAGAAACATTTAAGACTCTGTATAGGTACTATTCATTTTCGGAAGATGTTTAGGAAAGTCGGAAATTTAACAAACAAAAATATATTTTTGGCCTAGACATAGTTTATACGACCTTGGTTTAGTATAATGTTTATTCGAGTAAAATTATCCTGAAATCTACAACAAACTATATTTTATCTATCCAAATATCATAAACCCTCCATGATGCGTTCAAGAACCGCACATTATGGCCACCATAAAAATAGACTGTTTTGTTAGAACAAATTTCTTATCCGTGAAAATGTTATTATTGCTAAATAATAACATCAATTTCGATAATATAATTTCATTCAAATTTCGAACATCTCTTAAATCAAAGAAATTTGATTTGACCTCTGTTCTAATATCAGTCGAGATGACTTCGAAATGAATTGTCAATTTGCATACAAATTTGACAAATGTCGCACGTAAGTAAGATATCGAACGATATGATAGTTAGATGCGACTCTAGTTTATCTCTGAATTAAGAAAATACTTTGACAGCTGCCAGAAAACAACGCCGCGATGCCGGTCATAATATGTGGCTCCTGAATGCATCGTGGAGGCTTATGACATGTTGATAGATAAAGTAGTGTATGTACCTGTACATAATTAGGCATTAAGACACTCGTGTGATGTTATTATGAAACTCGCCATCGGCTCGTTTCATAAACCCACACTCGTGTTTAATACCCTTCATTATGTACAGTCACATAAACTACTATTATCTACACCCATATCATAAATCCTCTAGAATGTGTTCGGAAACCATATATAACGACCACCATAATTGCAACCAGTAACGTAACATCAGCGTTTTATCTGTGCCAGTGTTATTATAATGTATGAAAAATCATAATAACATCAATAATCGATGTTATTATGTAAAGCGGGTCCGGTGTTGGGGTGGTGCTGGTCCGGTGGAGTTGGTCATGATTTGAAATCTAGTCGGCCATGGCGGTGCAATGGCGGTTATTCTAATGGTTCCCGAACACATAATTGAGGATTTATAACATGTGGGTAGATAAAATAGTGTATGTAACTGTACATAATTAGGCACTCGTGTTTAATGCCCCTCATTATGTACAGTCACATAAACTAATTTAAATATAACTAGGTGACTTAACCCGTGAACCGGGTTGTACTCAGTAAACTTTATTATATCTTAACTGTATACTAGTGCCTTTATTACTTAGCTGCGCTCGTGCCCAAAACTTCTGCCTCAGCAGTCTCTGCGAAACCTTGTCACGTCACACGACTAAATATGTTAACCAATTTTTAACTGGGTTATGAATAATGATCAAGTTCTGATATCAAGTTTCGATCAGACGTGTTTCGATTCGATAATGTCTTAATTGACAGAAGGCGACATCCCTAAATTATCACGCGACTGCTTTTGGCAGTGCATCCGGCCCGCACTGTATCGCATCGCACATGAACTCGCCGCACCTCCGTGCGCTGACGCTGCTGAATGCCCTGTTGGTGTCCACACCCGAGTGTGACCCGCAGGTCGATCACGTAACGCATTGTACGCGCGTCAGGTAGGCCTAAATGTCACTTTTTATATGGAAAATTGACAGTTAGATTGTACCGACGCGCGTTCGGAACGTTACGTGATTTCTCGTACCCCTCTGCTTGCGTGGCGATGGACGGCTGTGTGTAGGGAGTGCCTAAAGTTTTGCCAGATGAAGGATGATAGGCACTCTAGTGTTCGCAGTTGATTGTTTTTATTGTTTTGTTCCTTTAATTTTATGTTTCGTTTGACAGTATATTAGACTTAAGTAAATCTGTAATTCTGTGTAAATATATTCATATACAAGCGTTGTCGAAAACGTCCTTCGGACGCCGCTCTCCGCAATTCCTGCACCCATTTATTTATAATAAAATATCGAAGCTAACCAATATTCAAAACTTGTCTCACAAAGATATTCAGAATATCCTTCGAAAATGGCTGATCTCTCTTTCTTATAAGGCGACTGAAGACATGCTGAAACCCTTACAATAAATAACCCACCATTACTCATGTACACACACAAACATTCACTCACACACATACCAACACTCGCACACACACAGAGCATCCCTCTACAGTTTTAAATAAAGTAAAGTATTTAACTAGTTTCCCTAATATTAGCTTATTGTATTTTTCTAATGTACCTGTGTTTCATACCTCTCACTGTATTTTTGCGCATCACGTTTGGTTTAAATTCTTCTGGAAATACCTTACAGTTCTCACGACGGTTCTCTATTGGAAGGCATAAAGTCATTTGTACTATTATTGTTACGCATAATTGTTTTCGCCGAAATATTGATGTGCATAATTCTCATTACGCATAATTATATACGCATAACATTAAAAAGCATAAATACTGAAATCATAATCTTCATGAAGACTAATGTCAAATAGCATAAGCACAAATAGGCATAATAATCAATTGGCATCATATCAAAATGCATAACAAAAAAAAGTTATGTACAAATGGCTCATATTAAAGTGATACCTATCTACCCGTTCAAAATCCCTGAAATTTAGATTTTAGCCTATGGTTTTCTTAGTAGTAAATTGCCTAATTTTCATTAGTAGTAAGTTTTAATAAAAGGTTTTTCCGCTCTTTTATAAAAAAAAAAAACCTCGAAGACGAAAGCGGGAGCCTTCCATTTTCTAACCTATCTGCGATCCGAGTCGGTTTTACCACTAAGCCCCTGTTCCCTAGTACTTACGCTACGATCACTTTCATTGATTGATCTCAGAGAAAAGGGAGTCTTCGAGGTTATTTTTTTTTATAACATAGCGGAAAAACTAATAATATGACAATAACTAAACTGAGTTTTATTCATTTATAAAACTGAAATTATGGATTATGAGATAATGAGAGATACACCAAATAATTATTAGCCCAAACAATAGTATGCGTAATGTGTATTCGGCCAATAAAGATTAGGTCAACAGAAATGATGCTATTAGCGTAGTATGCCAAAAAAGTAGTAGGCCAAAGTATTATTATGCGACAGTATTATTATGCCAATATAAATTATGCCAAATCAATTATGCGAAACTATATTAGTCAAAAAAAAATTATGCCAATGAAGGGGATCCCTCTCACGACACAGGCTCGACCTAGTGTGAGGACTATAACCACTCTAATGTTAAAAATCTTAAGCTAAGCTCTTTGTAATTCTTCCTGTTATTCTTCTTCCTGATAAAATAAAATATTGTTATAAATATTGTTAAATATTGTTATATTGTTATATAAATAAATAAATCCCCTTTGTTTCACGTCTCTGTCATTTTCCGGGCATATGATTGCCATTTTATCACCTATCGTTGTGGATATCTAGGCTCGCTGATTTCGGAATAGAATAGAATACTTTATTGTTCACTGTGTACAAGATAGATGGTATTAAACCGACGACAACACGACACGACGACGACGACTTGTCGGATGTCGACTAGAGACATGGAAGTAGCCGGGGACGTCACGTTTTGTAATCTAATATCTTACTTAAAGCGTATGTTACTTTGAATAATTTGTTAATGAACAAAATTAACCAACCTAAAATAAAAAATAAAAACCGGCCAAGTGCGAGTCGGACTCGCGCACGAAGGGTTCCGTACCATTATCTATTAAAAACTATTTTATTCTGTGTTTTTAGTATTTGTTGTTATAGCGGCAACAGAAATACATCATCTGTGAAAATTTCAGCTGGAACTATCACGGTATCAGTGAGATACAGCCTGGTGACAGACAGACGGACGGACGGACGGACGGACAGCGGAGTCTTAGTAATAGGGTCCCGTTTTACTCTTTGAGTACGGAACCCTAAAAACAGTACTACCCATTGGTATTTTAATAATTATTTAATTTTATTGTTGTAGAGGTATACTATGCAGTAACGTTGTTTATGTTATTCATCCTATCACCGTGTATTCATTAGAAAATTTACTTGTTTTTATTTTGATTGATTATATTTTAATGAACTTATTACTATTTAAATGTGTAGACATATGGATGCAAAATCCGAAATAAATGACAATTTAAGGTGGTTCGATTGCCATACAAAACGCTATTTGACATTCGCAGGCTAACGGCGTGATATTTTAAGAAACTTATGTAACAAACTTTCATCGATTGGCTTCCCATTTGCGCCAAATTCCCCCTTTTCTAGAATAAACTTGTATAAACTAGATTAATTTGAGAAATTGGTTTGGGACGTGATATTTTGGGAAAACAATTTTTCTCAAAATAATCTAGTTTATACAAGTTTATTCTAGGAAAGGGGGAATTTGGCGCAAATGGGAAGCCAATTGATGAAAGTTTGTTACATAAGTTTCTTAAAATATCACGCCGTTAGCCTGCGAATGTCAAATAACGCTTTGTATGGCAATCGAACCACCTTAAGGTAATTTAATTGCATTTACATATGTACTTCTTACATGGTGTTATTTTGCCACGGTCTTATCTTTGACGCAACTAAAATATGAATGCCTTATTATGCGTCGAGTTGAAATTGGTTACGATTTTTGATATCAAAGCCTATTTCTATGCTCAAGATTACATTCGATAATTATCGTGCTTTGATATTATTATGACGCTAGGCGGTAAGTAGAACAATACCTCTTTTGTTTAAGGCGCTCTTATTAGACGATATTTAGGTATTTGCGGAGGTGAGGCAGACGGAGCGGGAGACGCGCGTCCCGCGCACCCCGCTAACGGCCTTATTCTGTTGGCATCCGTATTCGGCTCGTTTTTGCGGATCATACGATCAAATGTTTGTCTTCTTGAATAATTGTTTTATTTTTCAAATCTTGGTTGATTTGTGTAAGATTGCCCCCAAATATTTATTGTTTATTTAATTATTTAAATCTATATTTTTTAAGAAAATAAGGAATAATAGCTAGTTACAGTTCTTAAGTACATCGTAGTACGATGACATCAATTATGGACACTTACTTTCCAAAGATATGTTAGTACAGATTTCTTCATCATCAATCCACCTATCGTTTTCCCAGTTCCTATGTGGGTGCTTCCGTTTTCCAAATACGTAGAACTGATAAAATAATAGTACATCTTCACTTCCTAAGGGTGAACGTCACCAATTATGGATTGTACTAATATATTACAGGTTTTTTAAACCAAAATAAAATCGATTACTTCTATAGGTAAAGTTATAGCGCCGGTTAACACCCGCTTAAGAAACCATCAAAAATAATCAACAAATAGCTATGTTCATCTATTTATCTCCTGGCAAATTATATTATTACCATGTATGTCTTTCCCGCTCACGGGACAATGATGACCCGGACCTTTGGGAGGCATGCGTGGGGCTAGGTACCTACAAAGTACCAACGGAGCCAACACGTAGAGGCCCTTTTGACAATTTAATGAAATGCAAGGAGTATTATTACCATAATTATTACCTTTGTTACATAAGTATGACTGACTGATCAAAATCTGGATAATTAGACCACTGTTAGTCAGAAGAGCATTTTATTATACAGGGTGGTTATTTTAAGACCAGCAAGTTCTTCAGTACATGACTATGTCTATTAAAAAATGTAATTTGACCAAACATCATATAAAAATAACAAATTCAATTTGTCTCTTAAATACCTAAAAGTGTTATGTCACTGCGCTCGCGCGGCGCGTGCTGCCTACCATGCTACCTCAACCAGCGGCCACACCGCGATGGACCTTGATACTCTCAACAAGCCAACAAGATTAGGCTTATACTTGGCTCTATACTCCAGGCAAAATACGGTTTCGAAAATCATTAATTTATAATAGCGTTTTTTTGTATATTTCATTTTTAATCGTTATTCTAAGATGCTTTACACAAGAATCCAACAAATTTTCCAACCGGAAGTAATTATATAAATATAAATTAAGCTTTAATTGTCTTTTTTTGTTTGATTTAAATTGAGTTTTTTAAAGCAAATGTAAATTTAGGTAAAAGTCTCCTCGATCTCATGCCATTTTTTTCGGTCTTTAGCCAACTGCATCCAGCTAGGTCCGGCGACCTCAGTTATGTCATTGGTCCAACGTCTTCGTCGTCTACCTTTCCTTCTTTTGCCTTTCGGCCCTGACCAGTTTGTTGCTTCCAGTGCCCTTCTTTTCTCCTAATATCTGGCGATATATGGCTTTTACCCGAATGGGGTCCATATAAGAAAGAAAAAATGGCATAAATCTTTTAGATTTAGTAAATATGTACTAACACAAACAATATGGAATAAATAAAGCTTAAATAAATATATATATATAAACTAGCTGTTGCCCGCGACTTCGTCCACGTATAACATGTTATCGTCTAAATGTTTGTTTAAGAAATTTAAATGTTTGTTTAATAAAAAAATACATTAAAATTAGTTTTGTACAGTCAGCATCAGATAGTTAGTAGCAGCCTAGGTAACCAAATATATCGCAACACGTCTTTGTTACTATAGGAGTAAGGATGTGTTACGATATATTTGGCTACTTTGGCTGCTACTAACTATATGACGCTGACTGTACCTAGTCTTTAAGTAAACAGTCTTAAACCGAAGTTACAAATCCCTTACTTTAAAAATGTCTTGCTCTCCATACAAACTAGAAGAACTGTATATCCTAGAAGTAGGTATTTTTGTCAAGACCAATCCAAGCATGTTCAGTAACGTTTCAGAAGGCCGCAGATTTCCGACACGTAAACAATACAAACAAAAATTGAAAACTTTGTAGAGTAGCAACAACACAGCGCTAATCAGAGGCGGAATCTTGGGAATGGCACCAAACATTTTCAATAAAATTCCAGACCGAATTAAACACTGGATATTAATAAATTTAAAAGAAAATTGACTTCAGATTCAGATTCAGATTTGTTTATTATCATAATTTTACAATTGAAATCATAGTACAATGAATATACAGATAAACATGTGTTAAAATTATAACTTGTCAGTTACAATAAAATACAATAGATGTGTACAGTTGTGTACAGAATTGTTATTATTTGTAAATAGTTTAATAATACTCATACTCATAGCATAATGCTATTACATAAAATAGAGAAAGAAAACATAATACAAATATTAACGTCAAGCTTTTAAGATCTTGTTATTTAGTCATTTGAAAGAAATTCTTGTAAACTATACAGTGTTTTTTCAAGCAATAGTTGTTTTACATGGAAGCGAAAAGAGTTGTCGTTCGTTATGGTTTTAAGGTTTGAAGGTAATCGGTTAAAAAGTATTTGTCCTATTAACTTCGGAAGTTTTGTGCCTATTCTAAGTCTGGGCGAGGTTGTTTTGAAGTGGATACTTCTTTGCTCGCGTTCTTGTATAGGGGTACAGTTCAAAATGTATCACGTAACTTCCGGATTAACTTTTTGTAGAGAAGCCTAATCTGATTTCAAATAATTGTTTGTTACATGTTTTAATCCTTCTTTATTTGCTATTAGTTGTTAATCACAAAATGTTATTTAGTTTATGTGACGGGCATGAAAACTATGCTGAAATGACCGCCATTTTCAATGCCTCGCGAGTCAAACGAGCTACGTCAGTCAATGTTGCTATATATACCGATTTATCTGTGCTTATACAAATTTTAGTGAATTAATGCAGATATATATTTTACGGGGACAACCAACAAATAAGTATCCACTTAAACTTAATTAACGGTTGTATCTCGGACACAACCCGCTTCTTTTTAAGTTATTCGCATTTCTCATTGATCTCGAACTATTTTCACCTCTCCTTTGAAATTCATTTGGATAACGTTTAACATACATCAAAACTTCCAATATATAAGTTGAAACTGATGTTAAGATACTAAGTTTTCTTAAATGTTCGCGACACGTGTATCTGTCTTTTGCATAGGGAAGTACTCTAATTGCACGTTTCTGGATCTTTAGGATGCGCTCATAATCCGTACTGTTGCCCCAAAGCATTATCCCGTATGAAAGTTGAGAGTATATGTACGCATAATACAGCTCTTTTAAGCAACTTTCTGACACAAGTGGTCTTAACAATCTTAGAGCATAGATCCCTCTTGCTAACTTACTGTATAATGTATCTATGTGATCTTTCCATGACATTATTGGATCAATCATTTCAATCAATAGATCAATATTTGATTGAAAAGTGTTATTATACCATTAAAGATTACTTAAACGACCCTACGACATAACATGATTCCATTCCAGACATTCCTTAGTTATAATATTCTTTAGTTATAGTATTTTTTGAGAGATTTTGACATGTATTTGAAGTATTTAACACCAATCACTGTATTAACATTTTTTTTTAATGTTTATAAATATATTAGCTGGCTGAAATATTTTGTAAACCTACATTGTGGGTAATGCACAGAAGTCTTATATTTTGTATACCAATAATACTTGTAAAAGTTGTAACCTATGTTTAACAAAATAAATGTAATTGAATTGAAAGTACTTAATTTGTATTCTAATAAGTAATCTTTATGCAAAAATTTAAGTCTCTAGCTCTAAAAATAAAGTTTCCCCCATACAAACTTTGCACCCCTATTTACCCCCTTTAGTGGTGGAATTTCCAAAAATCCTTCTTAGCGTTGCCTACGTTGTAAAAGGTAGTTCTGGTGTAAATTTCAACTCTCTAGTCTTAGTAGTTTCGGCTGTGCGTTGATGAGTGAGTGAGTGAGTGAGTCATATCAATTACTCCATACCGACAAAAGGTATGTTCACTTAGATAACGTCACATTTATTTGCTTTAGTGGGCTTATTTTTAAAGGGGCGTGGCGGGGGAGGCTTTCTTGGTAGTTATTTGGAGAAACAGCGGTGGCAGAGTGAGTTCGAGATGTGAAACGGCATACTTTAGTGTTTTGTGATGGGTATCATGTGCACAAACAGCTGGCAAAGTTTTGCAGCTGTATAGAGGGGAACACCCTGTAGTACTTTGTACCCGACTGCCTCAGAAGGAAGTTTATATTTTTCGAGCGTATGTATCATCATATCAGCCGAAAGACGTCCACTGCTGGACATAGGCCTCCCCCAAAGAGTGCCACAATAGCCGGTCCTGCGCCACCCGCATCCAGCGGACTCCCGCGACCTTTACCAGGTCATTAGTCCACCTTGTGGGGGGGCCTAACCACGCCGCGCCTTCCGGTACGTGGTTGCCACTCGAGAACCTTTCCGCCCCAACGGCCATCGGTTCTACGTGCAATGTACCCCGCCCACTGATACTTAAGTTTAGCGATTCGGAGGGCTATATCGGTTACCGTGATTCTGCTGCGGATAGCCTCATTTCTGATGCGATCGCGCAGAGAAACTCCCAGCATAGCCATCTCCATCGCCCTTTGAGTGACTTTGAGCCTTCTTATGAGGCCTATAGTAAGCGACCACGTTTCCGTTCCATATGTCATCACTGGCAACACACACTGGTCAAAGACTCTCGTCTTGAGACACTGCGGAATATTGGACGAAAAGATGTGCCGTAGCGTATGTATGCATGTATGTCTATGACGAAGATGAGGAAGGGCCGTGGCCTGCTGCTGGTGGAGTGGCAGGGTCTTTTTCCGCACTCGTTTTTAATAGAATCTACTAAACAGCAAGTAAATATACTTCAGTTCACCAACTCGTTTAGGACTTTAGTCTAGGTAGTCGCTATCCGGCGCAATAGCCCTAAATACTTTTGATATATTTCTGTATGAATAAATAAATCTATTATTCGTACAGTCCATAATTGGTACCATTACCCCCCCAACCATGTGCTCGTGTCCGAATCCGATTTACACCCGACTACTTACTACCTAACAGTTCTAAATACGTATTCAGGATAACTGGAGATTTTTATTGACATCTTGTCAATATGCTCCAGCTACCTATTAATACGTTTTAGGTGCGGATGTAGAAACGCTTTAATGTAGTAAATATCGCATACCTTATATTTGTTATTCTATCATTTCGAATGTGTTCTCCAGCATGTATTAGCGTTTCCTATTCCTTTATATATTTTTATTTACCTTGATAACTCGAAATAATTGCTGCAAAAAGGCGTATTTGCGTGCCAGGTAAACATTCACAGGTCCGTGGTCGGCAGTGGCCACGGGCGTACTAAATTGTACTCGCCACCGCGCATGCATGACGCGGACACCCGGTTTTTCAGACAAATGACCAAATGTATTGAATTATCAAACATATTGAAATTCTAAGAAGCCGGTAGATAGATCTACCAAAAAGCTACCTATCATAACAAATTTCATTGTAATATTCCAAATAACTTTTGAGATATTTCGAGTTTGGTGGTAAAAAAGCACTGTTTTGAAAGGCAAAATCTATCGAGGTTTTTGTAAGCAAACGTGATTTTACGAAGTACGAACATAGCCAATGAACTGAAGATATACATATCAAAAATTTGGATCTCTAGCAATAGTACAAGTATACTAATAATCGGTTTGGAAAAGGCACTTTTTCGATGCGCAGCTGCATACAGCGCCTTAAGTTACTAACCCCTAGGCTAAGTTGTACTAAAGATTATGGACCAATGGGGAATGGATGAAAATTTTAGAAATGCCTGATTATTTTTTTGGTGATAGGAATAACCTTTCTTAGCACCAGAAAAAAGTTGCAAACTTGTCAGCTGCGTCAATTATTTTTGAAAAATATAAACAGTTTCCTCACTTACGTTTTGTGGTTAGGACGGCGAATGAGACACTTTCCTTGATCCGTCTCATATTACAAAAAATATTTTAAATATCTGACCCTGGCAATGACCAATATAGCTGCTGCAGCTGTCAATATCATTGCCAGTGTCAGTTTACCACGGATTTTTATGATATTTTTATGTAATATGAGACGGATCAAGGAAATTGTCTCATTCGCCGTCCTAACCACAAAACGTAAGTGAGGAAACTGTTTATATTTTTCAAAAATAATTGACACATCTGAAAAGTCTGCAACTTTTTTCTGGTGCTAAGGAAGGTTATCACCAAAAAAAAAAATCAGGCGTTTCTAAAATTTTCTTCCATTCCCCATTGTAATGATGTCTGATATTGAAATAAATAATAATAATTATTAAACAACGATAGACACAAATATTTACAAGCCGTTTGACGCCGTTGAAATTAACTCGAACACTGTTCCCCAGTTTTAAATCAGATTGGTTAAGCATGACGTGAACTATATAATATTTATCATAAGTTCCACTTTTCGCCGACACTCGTTTCCTTCTCCCGACCGCGATGCCGATGGGGGGCTATTTAACCAAATTATATTGTTCTGGAATTGTTATGACATTTGTCGTAAGTAGGTTATGTAAGTTAAGCTTGAAGTACGTTAAAGGGAGCGCACGCAAAATAACAAACCAATTTGAATTCGAAAATGTTAGTTAAGTAGCCCCGCTGGCTTCGTTTACCCACACACTTTAGATTTTATGTATGATAATAAATTGAACTCGAAGCTAAAGTTAATTAAATTTCCTTAAAGCCTGCTCTAGATTAGACGAAATTTTAAGTTTGTTGCGGTTTATGAGCGTCTTTAAATCGTATATATATATATTATCAATTTATGACAGTCATCGTATACAATAGTGTATGCTTGATATTCCTAAAATTGTACGATGTTTTAAATTTTAGTGAATTTTATGGACGTTAATACTAGAACAAAAGTTGGTTTCTTAGTTCAGATGTTATATCTATGACGTAACTATCTTGAGTCAGATATTGCTAATTGATTAAATAATGAAGTTCAGTTGACATTTTTTAAAGTAAACTACATTATTTTACATACAAATGTAAAAAAAAATAGCTCGTGCCCCCTTTTCTCAAATAACCTTTAGGTAATTTTCATGATAAATTTAAAACATGCCTACCTAAGAACATGGAATTTTAATGTCACGTTGTCGTTCATTACGAATTGTACAGTTTGAGATTAAAATCTAATAAAAAAAAAATCGGTCTACGAATGATAATTTTTCGTTATAACGTCATAAAGCCGAACGCTCGGCTCAGGCGGAACGGCACAATGCGGGCTGCCGGTGTTCATCGATTTATAAGACGTTATCACGTCAAAAAATGTGACTAGACATGTTCTCAAGTAAGTATGTACGTAATGTTCTTCCCGTGGGCTCCTTATATTGTTACATTATCTTTCAGAAGCCGTAAAGCTAGTTATTTTCGTGAAAGCAACATTTTCTAATGTCCAGTCTAGACAATATAAAGTAACTAGTCTCACCAAAGGACATAAACCGGACAGCACGGACCCTACGTCCGAAATTTAATGAAACAAAGCCTTTCGTACCCTCCGGTAAATTATAGACGAATAAAATATTGGTGACAAGAAAGAAAAAGTTACAGCCCCTAAAGGGGCCGAGGGACGTCGCACCAGATTTTATTACGCGAAACACAAAGGACGGGCTTGCCGCGTCCCTCTTAAGGGACAGAAACACAAAAAAATGCAGCGACATGAAAAATGCCCTTCGTGATAGGCACGGTGTGAAAAGGTAAAGAATGTGCTTTTCAGTGAAGATTCGACGTTTGATTGTGCCAACATTATTGATAATTTATTATTTGTATTTACGTGAGAATTGACAAGGTTTACATTCCATAGCTGAATTTTGATCTTTGGAGTTCCATCTGCGTAGTACAATCGAAATGGTAAAACCTATATTGATCCTTAACGTGAAAACATGAATCACTCTCGCCACGGTTTACGTAAAATTAGAACGATTTTTACAAAATTCTATTATCGAATTTAAAATTTAAACTTTTGTGAGACATGTTGAAATAATGCTAATAATTACACGGTTCACGGTTTACAACGTACTCAAAATGTATTTAAGCTCTTTACATTCAATGCAGCCTTAAAGAAAACATACGAATTGATATACTCGAACGAGCGAGCGAAGCGTACGAAGTTCTATGCTTCAGCTTGGGCCGAAAATCGTTTGTCTGTCCGGCCGGCGTCCAGAATCCGGTACCTGTCCCGCTGTTCGGCTGCCCGAAATTAAAAACAAGTAACTAGGTTTTAGCTAATTGTACAGGACAGCCAAAAAACGTTTTTTTAAGTTTAAAGGCTGTTTGTTTACTTTAAAAATATACGACATATCTAAATATATTTTGTGTCTGAAGGGTTAAACAAAAAATACCTACAATATATGTTTTTCAGTCACCTGTAACTAGTACCGTTACATGTATGCAGCTGAAAATGGTTTTTAGCTTGGTAATAAAATCTAAAAAAAGGTTTAATTACGCCCTAAAAACAAGTAACTTGACATATTTGTTTTTTGGTATGAGGTTCATAATTTTTGGAATGAAAAACAATGTTAAGGTATATATTTATTTATTTAAGTTTCATAGATGGTCCGGTCCTGTCTCATGCCTTCCACACGAATCAAAACAGCAACTTCGTCACTTTCCGGCAAATCATGCCAAACATTTGGTCGGTTAAGCGGCATTAGTGGTACTAATTTACTTATATTTTCGTTTTTTTTTTGAACGTACTCGTCGTGCTTTATTGAGCCTATTAGGAAGACAGTTAAGTTTAAATCTTTTTTGTAAAAAGTCCATATCACAGTATGCCTTGTCATGAAACGATATTTTGTAAAAAAGTGATCTAATGAAGCGTACTTCTACAACATTTTTTAATAAAAAGTTCTTAAGTTCTGTCGACGTTGATTTCCTTTTTTTCCCTAATTATATTTGTCTTCCTTTTCAATTTCTATTACTGTATCGGTCAATTTCGATCACAAATTCTTCTAGATTCAACAGCTTTTATTTGTATATATCTCGCAGCCCATTTTAATTTATCGCCATATATCATATTCCAATAACTCTCCCAAATCTTTTTTCTGTCCTCAATTACTTTTTTACAATTTTTCTACATGTGTAACCACAATGATCACCCATTGGGTGCTGTCTTTTATTTTTGCTTATTCTGTCATCTCTGGATGCATTTATTTTAGGCATCGAATGAGCTCGATTGTCTGATTCACTTAGTAAAGACCCAGAGTCCATGGAGGTCACAGGACCGGAACATTGTTTTCACTTATATGTAGGTTAGTGGGTATTCTTAATTTTTCAAACACTTAAATTGCGGTTACTGAGCTAATAACAAGTAAGTCTTCGGTCATACCAATTTAAATCCAAGCAACTCATAGGTTTTCTGATCGAGTTTTATAATCGGGCAAAGATAAAAACAAGTATCTAGTTAAACCAAGGTAGAGAAGCAAGTAACAATATTTGATTTGCTTGATTTTACCCTGGTTGTAGTTGAGATACTTTAATTTAGCTCAGATTTTTTTACTAATTTGAGTTACTTGTAATCGTTTTTCTTAAATAACTGAAAAACGGTAACGAAAAAAAATCTTAAAAAAATAGGCTAATGCATCTGAATGCGAGAAATCGATTGGGTCAAAAAACAGATTTTCGACAAAAATGGACTTACTCGTTTTTAATTTCGAGGAGCCGTGTTCTCCTCTACAGGGCGCATTTCGTTAATTATAATTTTTTTTTATGGAGTCAGTCTTTCGAAAAAAAAAATCAGTCTCGCGTGTTCTACAGCTCACAGTATTATATTAGTATATTATCTTACACACTAGTATATTATCTGGTTGCATATTTTAATCGTCCGACCACTAGCGTCCGCCTTGCTATTTTACAGCCATCATCATTTATTCCTCTGCTCTGCCTTAGGGATCTTTTGTCTCATCACACCATCTAGTCTTAATCGTCGTCTTTTACTCAATAGCCTCCCACTTTTCACTTCGACTAAGCCCACGCTCATTCCTGAAATAAAATTATATTCCATATATTTTCGTCGGTAATAATTTAAGACTAGGTACTTTCATTTATTTCATCCTGTATTTAAGACCCTCCTCTGAGGGAAACGTCCTATTCTTCTCATTTCGTACCGACTTAGCTTAGAGCTTACTCGTAGTACCAGATTATACAATACATAAAGGTGAGTAGAGGGAATATAATGAAGAACATAATCCTATTTACTAGAAACTAATTCGGGTTTACTTGCAAGATTAATTGCATATTAGACGATCGCCAAGGGAATTGTCATAAAATTAAGACTGCGGTAGGTAAATCGTAGCTACCTACGTACTTGTTGTATAGGGTAAACCTCAGAGTTCAAGCAACCTCCAAGACGTCTAACGTCTTACACAAATTTAATATCAGACTGTGTTCATCACGGTCCATTCGTATTCAAATTAATTCTGAAGCTGAGGTGGAGACGTGGGTAAAATTGTACATGCTAAGTGTTAGTATGAGGTGATTGTAACTCGAACTATGACTAAGTATATCTCGTTTATCTATAGTTTTTAATGAATGCTAAATGAGGTAATAATTCAATACAACAGGGATTAAATTATAAAACCACATTTGGTAAAATATAGTTAGACATAATTAAATCAACGTATGCACATAACAAAAACTTAATACTTAAATATTTATGTACTTAAACTGCCGACGCACTCTAGAGAATAATATTTCACACATGTTTTGAGTGGCTAAAATTTATTACTATACAAACTTAACTAGTTATTGTAATTTTAAATAAGCAAATGATATTTTACTCAAAATTAAACCTTATTACGAAGCAATAACGGACTTCATAACGTCCACATCTTGTGGAGCAATCGCAATCTTGATTTATGAAGCCTATGGCTTGGCGACATAAACAGTACCGACACTAGGAATATGATCCATAAAAAGACAAATTTAATATTGCTGTCAAATCTGAGATAAGCGTATGATTATTTAAATCAAAATAAACCTTATCACTATGACGATACGAAGGTGGTCGAATTGGTATATTTTGCATAAGACGGCAGAAAGTGCTGGTCAAACACTGTTCCTTGATGATGCCGCAAAGTGCCGCGTGAGATTGTTTTGTACAAATTTAATTATGGTATTGTATTGGTCGTATTTAATGAAGAGAATAGAGTCTAAAATAGATTATGCAACTAATTTCAGACGTGAGCTTAAGGGGGGGCCGGGGAAGCTTTCTGTAACTCGTAAGGCAGGATGCTGGACATTCAAATCTCGGAGCTTGAAGGTGGTGGTCGAGTTCTCCTGGTTGGGCTAGGTTACGATCTAGGTTACCTAAGGTTGTGCCTGGACATTGATTGAGCTAGTATACTTTTGTACTGGTTTAATCTTTGATCGGACACAATAAAGGCAACTTAAATGGGGATTTCAATGTGTAAATTTGTAGTGTATCTACGTACATAATTTGGTGATTTAAACTCAATTAAATAATGTAGATTTTGAAGTTTTGAGAAGTTGATTCATTCGTGAATCTCTTGCAGTTAATATTTGTGTTCAAATAACAGTGTTTAAAAGTGATTAATTTTGACTAGAGTTACTTGGTTTAAAGTATAATAGTTTGATGGAGCTTCCTTTAATTTAAATTAGTGTTTTAATGGGGTTAGTCAGCTAGGAGAACCTTGACTGATACTTTCAATCCATTCGTTCTTTAGCTATATTTTGGATTGACATTGAAACTGGATCGAGCCTAAATTCGTAACGTAAACATTCATAGATACTTTATTGTGAAGGCGAGAAGGTTCGATATTGTGTGATTACTTTACATAGTATTGAACTATTTCGAGTCTTATTAGATTTTGAGTTCATTTTGGAAAGTTTAATTAATATTTCGACCAGATCAATGCCTTGATTGGATGTCAATCTAACATTGTACACGCTCCCTAACGGTGCCAACAGCGTATACAATGGGATCCTGTTAGAAGTAGGCCAGGCTCAGAGAAACCTGGGCACCGTCTCCTTTATTTGCATAGATGGTGTAGCCTATCATAAATGGGCCTCTTCCTTGGCTTAAGGTTTGCCGCAGGACTGAAGCGAGAGGTCGCAATTTAAAATAAGTCGACCGCTTGAATTTATTCACTCGTTAAGGTTTTGTGTGTGCTTAAGACTTGGGTCTTTTATTGAATATATATTTATATGTTATACACACGCGATAGGGAGTGCATTTCACAGAACCTTGTCCACGGACCGTTGTGAAATGTACATTACACCGGCTATAGGTTGCCTTTTCGGATTAGCCTTCCGAACGATTTACAGCGTAGATCCCTAGCTTAGGTTTTACACATCACATAACACTAATAAAAGTAATGATGGGAGTTTTGCATACAATAGTTTAGGGTCTAGTGGTAGGTAGGATTAGGTATAAATTCATACGTGGTATTAGGGACTTAGGAAACAAGGTTTATTCATCCAATAATATTAATTTGTAGGATTCATTTGATTATTATGAGTAGAGAAATTAATGGTTGGTCTTAATTGAGGAGAAATGTAGAGTTTATGTAGTTGAATGTGGCATTCAGGTATGGTAATATAATTTCATATTTTATTTGGTTAGGGAAACAGTTTGGTTTCGGAGAAAGAAGCAAAACTGTTATAGGGACCAGTGACAGGCAGAGCAGATCGCTGATGATTGTAGTTACGGGCGAAATAATACCCTTATAACTACTAGCTATTTCGTACATAACTATTTGTGGAATACACATTCGATTACAATAAATTCGATATTTCAAATGCCTACGATATAAAGGCAAATATATAGAGAAATACGCGTTATATTGCCTGTATTGTTAAGTTTATAACACAGCAATATTAAAATAAAGAGGTTTGTCTGAGTTTGTTTCGGTATTTCTTCTTATTCAAACCGTCAGGTACGAAATACTGGTAGATTCGCTCGTAGAGTCTTAAACTCATGAGGTAACTAGGCAGGTAAATAAGGTAGGATCATTCATACTCCATCCTAAGCAAGAAAGTAGCTTTGTGTGAGTAAAAGATTACCACACAACCCGTCGCTAAGACTTTGTTCAAAATATGAATACATAGGTTGAATATTAGTATGTTTAAGGTGTCAAAATAATCAAGATAATAGAAAATCTAAGAGCTACGATCTTGCTTATCCGAATGATTAATAGGAGGTTGGTGTAAATTAACAAAAACATATAAAATATTTATATTAATTGATTTGACAGGTACATTATTTTGAATTAGGATGCAGTAGGTGAACGAAGGAGTAGGTAGATAGATAGAGAGGAGTCAAGGTCCAATTTGCTACACATAAAAGAGTTTGGGTTACTCGGACGACAACGTAATTAGATGATCAGGTGGCCAAATATTATTATTATGATTTATTATATTTAGGTTATTTAAAAACGTAAGGGGGGGGGAAGTTACATTTTGGTGACGTGACGCAAGGATCTTCATATATTTATAATAAATGAAACTGTTTAGTTACATTTTGGGTAGGTCGGTTTCGGGATATTTCAGTAGCCTATTTTAGGCTACATTTTGCTGGCGTGGAATGGAAATGTGTGCATATTAGGACTTTGACTCTTCCTTCTAGTAAATTTAATGCAACAAGTAGTATAATTTATTGTTATAACTTCAAAATTACATTGAATAGGTAGTACAATTAATAAATATTTAGGGTTGTCTGGAGTTGCGCGCGTTCATGGGTTGCGATGATCGCTTGATATCGAACGGACCGTGCGCTCGTTTGCCATCGACGTAGCGTTCAGCAAATTCTCGTTGTTCTGTCGTAGGTATGTTTTATCTGCACCTGAAGTAAAATATAAAAAAAAAAGTATGTTAGTGTTTGAAGTTCATGACGTCATTTTCATAGTTGTACGAAAGGGTTTAGAGTCTAAAACTATAGGGGGCGTGTGGGCGTAAATTGTGTTTAGTATGTATGTATGTATGTGTAAGGTAGTTAAACAATGTGAAAATAAAGTTCGCAAAAGAAACAAATTTTAATTTTCTCATGTAACATTTTAGAGTCAGCAACGCACATGTGTTACCCTAGTATCAGTGGGGGCGTAGTCACGTTTCACGCCGAACGCGTGTAAATATTGGTGTTGTTTTTGTGGACACTGGATAACAGTTGATAAGGGATCGTGCGTGCATTGAGAACAAAAAAAAATTGGGTCACTGGTACACGCAGGTAGTCTCTGAGTTAAGAAAAAAGAAAAAAAAAAGTTGTCTTTGCCGTCGACTTTCGTCTGTTTACTTTTATAACTTACGAGTATGTAGAAATTTGCAAGCAGGAATTATAACGACATTAATAAGTCTTGAAGTAAATAATGTGAAATCGTTAGAAATATTCTAGAATTAAAACTATAATAATAGGGGCTAATATTTTAGTAACAAACTGGAGCGATCCTAGCGCGCCTACCGGCTGTGGATCGAACAACTGAGTGCAAAAGTAGTATTGATAGATTTCGGGCTTGGTGGTTCTTGGACGCATGCTAGATGTCGCAAGTGACACATGACATAAATATATAAGTTATCAAGGGTTTCAATTCAAAAAGATAAATAAATACATAGAATTATATAGAATATTTATCTTATAGTTTTTTTTTTGGGTTTATTTCAATAGTAATATTATCTAAGCTTTAAAAAATTAAGTAATATGATTTGGTTATTACCTTTATAACAGAAGAATTCACACATTCATATACAGCATACCGGGGTGAATATTGGAAATCAATAATCTCGCTTGCTTTGCTTTTTAATAACCTAGGGTATCATCATCATCATCATCATCATCATAGGTTTTCTGTAATTATAGCAAAAAGAAATATGAAACAGACATACAAAAAAAACATGTATAGAAGATTGGTTATTTTGAAGTTCTTGAGAATACTAGCAAGGGATACAATCGAGCTAAACTACAAAAAGATCATGAATAAATATAAATATAAAAGGAACTTACTTGCGTGATTGTGTGTGGACGCTTTCTCAAATGCCTTATAGTTGTCCATTGTGAAGTAAAGTTTTTTTTCGTGCATTCCATGTAGTGTTTGGTTCACTTGTGCTGAGAACTTTCTGTTACTAAAGCTTAAGATCATTGTTGTCTCATGGACTGAGGGATTCACTTACACTAAATTCAGGCAAAAGTACTTAAATTATTCTAGAATAACACTTGATAAGATCGTCGATCAAAATTATCGGTTCTTCATGTAAACAAAACCACAGACAAGGCAATCTGTACTTAGCAGATAAGCCGCGTCCGGACGTTTGAACGAGTCGTTTTGCATGCAATATGAGTCGTGATTTAGGTCCGTCTAGACAGCTGAGCAAGGTCCAGCTAAAACTAAATCTTAGTCATCGTATTAGATTATTTTTCTCAAACGAAGATCGGAATAAAATAAAAAATACTTGGTACGTCTATTTTTAATTTATCACAAAGAATAATCATCGGTAAATGATGATTCATCATTACTATAAGTTAAGGGACGTTTAATCGATTATCTATGGTTCGATCAAGAGTAGTACTCGTGATTACTCTCTACAAGATGGCGCGATGTGTAGAAAGCTTATTTTTATTTTCTTGTATGGCAATACTAGGCGTCAACTAAGGGTTTTTTTTTTGGTGAACAGTTAAAAATATACATTCATATTTACAAGACTACCTATAGATATTTCTTGAGACATATTTAATTACTGAAGTTTTAATATAAAAAAATTCGGCATCACTAAAAATTGTAGTGAATATAAAAAAAAGGGGAATACTTTCCGAACGTTGCGTCCCAAAGTCGAGTGCAGGTATTGCGAATGTCAAAACAACCAGATGTCGTATTTACTTTTAAAAAGGTGTAGAAAACTTAGTTTTGTATTATAAATTCCAGTTTTGGAGCATAAATAGTAGTGTAATGAGACGGTTTCAACTAAATAACAATAAGTGTTTGAAGACTTGATTCGGTATCAATACATTATGTGGGTTTCACAGTACTTCCAAAGGAAATTAGTTTGTGAATAGTGTGACAGTTTTGTTTGTATCGTTTAATACAGATAGGTGGTTGATATTTTAATTGGTATCGATCGATACAAGTTATGAGAAAAAAATTAAACGGTGAATTTGACTTATGTCGATATGCAGCATAGATTATAATTAGAAATTAGACACTATAGGAACAACTTGTATAAATTATTAATGAATAGATACAAACAAATACGATTAGAAGTCAAAAACATAGCTCATTACATCAGATAGATCAAGCCAAGACAGATTGAACATAAATATTTATTTTAAATCTATAAGTAATTAATTAATTAAAATGAAGTCTGAATCTTAATTAGTAATAAGAAATTGGTGTCATAAAGTGTTGCAGTTATCATTCACCTAAAGAAGAAACATATTTTATTGCTTTCAATTTTATTTTTTAGATTATTGAAATTGAATGTTGTAATTGGACATTTTTATACTAAAAATAAATTACAAGGCATTTTATGTGCATTTTAAATGTTGTTGCATTGTTGGGCATTCATTAAGGGAAAAGGGTTTAATTTTAATAATTATTATAAACAAATAAATAATTTGTAGAATCATCGGTGATAGTATGCATTGTTGCATTGATTACATATCTGGAATTTTGGCTACCTGTAACAATCTAGTGAACAAGCGAATGAGGAATTGATGTGTGCTTGAGTGTGTGACATATATACTCAGAGATGATGAAAATTAGGTGAAGTTAGAAAAGAGTGTGCAGATTTGGGGGAACCTTTTGTGAAAATGGGTTGTTGCAAATAGACAAATGTTGGATAGTAATCAACCTGGATTTGTTGGTATTTGGGGGAATCGAAATAACATATTAGTTAGTAAAAAACTTATCCGTAGGTTCAAATCGTATAACGATTAGCTCATTTCATGAGAGTTTTTACTGACTACACACTATACATACGCTGAGATTAAATTGGTATACACACCACATTTTGGAGAAGGATATTTGACATTGAATTATTTCAAAAATGAATAGTCAATGTACATTCATTTTTTGAAAATGATATGCTTCAAGGTTTTTAAATTGAGGGTTTTTCTTTTATGGAATGAACTAAGTTTAGTTATTTTAATATATATTTTCATAAGTTTTGGTCGATGGTGAGAGGTTATCTTTAATAAGATAACAGTGTTTTAAATGATAAAAAGTAGGACTACTTTTCATCCTAGAGATGACATGTTCATCATAATATAGTAGCATTGTGGTACAATATTTGACATACAAGTTAAGTTTCGTTTTCTAGAATTTTATATTTTTTTTTAGATAATTATCAATAGTTATCATAGTTAATCGCATTTTGAACTTTAATGTTCTGATCGTCATTTCATTTTATTGTTGGATTGTATTTAATGATGGATGGTGATGTCGGGCCATTGTGGTGATAAATGGCGGATTAACTAGATTTATAAATGGACATTTTATATATTGGGGTGGAAAGGAGTCTGAAGTCAAATATCTCATTCAAACATGTGACACACTCCAAGAAAACTTGATTGAAAAAGTTGATAACGTATCGAAACTTGATTCGAACTTTTATTAATGAGAAATGAACATCTCAATACTTATATAAAGGTTTTTTCTGGTTTGCGTGGAGAGTCTTTGTGGAATCACTCATTTCCGAACAATGTGGATAGAATTGGAGGATGCCCAGCCAGATCCAAAGATTCAGTTTGATGCTGCAAATTCGGGGCGTTAGGTCCTATTAGTCTCACAAACTAGTACTTCGTGCAAATGGAAAAGATTTGGGGAAAGGATTTTCATGTATCATTATTGAAGTTCAAGGAACTGAGTTTTATACCGAGTCATTAACAATCAATGAGTATTGTTTAAACACACCTCACACAAACACACGTTTAAGATCGGGGGTTGCTACGCTAACAAATCTAGAAGATATTTTCTTTTTAAATAGTAGTTCGAGGACTATCCGTGAATTACATGTAATTACACGTCTATTCCTCGAGGGGGCGATTATGTAACTCGAACTATGACTAAGTATATCTCGTTTATCTATAGTTTTTAATGAATGCTAAATGAGGTAATAATTCAATACAACAGGGATTAAATTATAAAACCACATTTGGTAAAATATAGTTAGACATAATTAAATCAACGTATGCACATAACAAAAACTTAATACTTAAATATTTATGTACTTAAACTGCCGACGCACTCTAGAGAATAATATTTCACACATGTTTTGAGTGGCTAAAATTTATTACTATACAAACTTAACTAGTTATTGTAATTTTAAATAAGCAAATGATATTTTACTCAAAATTAAACCTTATTACGAAGCAATAACGGACTTCATAACGTCCACATCTTGTGGAGCAATCGCAATCTTGATTTATGAAGCCTATGGCTTGGCGACATAAACAGTACCGACACTAGGAATATGATCCATAAAAAGACAAATTTAATATTGCTGTCAAATCTGAGATAAGCGTATGATTATTTAAATCAAAATAAACCTTATCACTATGACGATACGAAGGTGGTCGAATTGGTATATTTTGCATAAGACGGCAGAAAGTGCTGGTCAAACACTGTTCCTTGATGATGCCGCAAAGTGCCGCGTGAGATTGTTTTGTACAAATTTAATTATGGTATTGTATTGGTCGTATTTAATGAAGAGAATAGAGTCTAAAATAGATTATGCAACTAATTTCAGACGTGAGCTTAAGGGGGGGCCGGGGAAGCTTTCTGTAACTCGTAAGGCAGGATGCTGGACATTCAAATCTCGGAGCTTGAAGGTGGTGGTCGAGTTCTCCTGGTTGGGCTAGGTTACGATCTAGGTTACCTAAGGTTGTGCCTGGACATTGATTGAGCTAGTATACTTTTGTACTGGTTTAATCTTTGATCGGACACAATAAAGGCAACTTAAATGGGGATTTCAATGTGTAAATTTGTAGTGTATCTACGTACATAATTTGGTGATTTAAACTCAATTAAATAATGTAGATTTTGAAGTTTTGAGAAGTTGATTCATTCGTGAATCTCTTGCAGTTAATATTTGTGTTCAAATAACAGTGTTTAAAAGTGATTAATTTTGACTAGAGTTACTTGGTTTAAAGTATAATAGTTTGATGGAGCTTCCTTTAATTTAAATTAGTGTTTTAATGGGGTTAGTCAGCTAGGAGAACCTTGACTGATACTTTCAATCCATTCGTTCTTTAGCTATATTTTGGATTGACATTGAAACTGGATCGAGCCTAAATTCGTAACGTAAACATTCATAGATACTTTATTGTGAAGGCGAGAAGGTTCGATATTGTGTGATTACTTTACATAGTATTGAACTATTTCGAGTCTTATTAGATTTTGAGTTCATTTTGGAAAGTTTAATTAATATTTCGACCAGATCAATGCCTTGATTGGATGTCAATCTAACATTGTACACGCTCCCTAACGGTGCCAACAGCGTATACAATGGGATCCTGTTAGAAGTAGGCCAGGCTCAGAGAAACCTGGGCACCGTCTCCTTTATTTGCATAGATGGTGTAGCCTATCATAAATGGGCCTCTTCCTTGGCTTAAGGTTTGCCGCAGGACTGAAGCGAGAGGTCGCAATTTAAAATAAGTCGACCGCTTGAATTTATTCACTCGTTAAGGTTTTGTGTGTGCTTAAGACTTGGGTCTTTTATTGAATATATATTTATATGTTATACACACGCGATAGGGAGTGCATTTCACAGAACCTTGTCCACGGACCGTTGTGAAATGTACATTACACCGGCTATAGGTTGCCTTTTCGGATTAGCCTTCCGAACGATTTACAGCGTAGATCCCTAGCTTAGGTTTTACACATCACATAACACTAATAAAAGTAATGATGGGAGTTTTGCATACAATAGTTTAGGGTCTAGTGGTAGGTAGGATTAGGTATAAATTCATACGTGGTATTAGGGACTTAGGAAACAAGGTTTATTCATCCAATAATATTAATTTGTAGGATTCATTTGATTATTATGAGTAGAGAAATTAATGGTTGGTCTTAATTGAGGAGAAATGTAGAGTTTATGTAGTTGAATGTGGCATTCAGGTATGGTAATATAATTTCATATTTTATTTGGTTAGGGAAACAGTTTGGTTTCGGAGAAAGAAGCAAAACTGTTATAGGGACCAGTGACAGGCAGAGCAGATCGCTGATGATTGTAGTTACGGGCGAAATAATACCCTTATAACTACTAGCTATTTCGTACATAACTATTTGTGGAATACACATTCGATTACAATAAATTCGATATTTCAAATGCCTACGATATAAAGGCAAATATATAGAGAAATACGCGTTATATTGCCTGTATTGTTAAGTTTATAACACAGCAATATTAAAATAAAGAGGTTTGTCTGAGTTTGTTTCGGTATTTCTTCTTATTCAAACCGTCAGGTACGAAATACTGGTAGATTCGCTCGTAGAGTCTTAAACTCATGAGGTAACTAGGCAGGTAAATAAGGTAGGATCATTCATACTCCATCCTAAGCAAGAAAGTAGCTTTGTGTGAGTAAAAGATTACCACACAACCCGTCGCTAAGACTTTGTTCAAAATATGAATACATAGGTTGAATATTAGTATGTTTAAGGTGTCAAAATAATCAAGATAATAGAAAATCTAAGAGCTACGATCTTGCTTATCCGAATGATTAATAGGAGGTTGGTGTAAATTAACAAAAACATATAAAATATTTATATTAATTGATTTGACAGGTACATTATTTTGAATTAGGATGCAGTAGGTGAACGAAGGAGTAGGTAGATAGATAGAGAGGAGTCAAGGTCCAATTTGCTACACATAAAAGAGTTTGGGTTACTCGGACGACAACGTAATTAGATGATCAGGTGGCCAAATATTATTATTATGATTTATTATATTTAGGTTATTTAAAAACGTAAGGGGGGGGGAAGTTACATGATGTGGAAAATATTAAATGCTATTTTGGTATTTAGGTTTTGAAAGGCGAATTGATGACATATATGATAATATTGTATTACTATTGTTTACAGGAAAACTATTTATGTACCTAGTTGTAGACAAAACAGGTTTTAAATATAACCACGCACATACACTCTTCATAATGAATTATGTTACGTATAAATTCTCCACTATTATTATTAAATATATTTTCAATAGCTTATCAGCAAAAAATAAACAAGCATACAAAAACTAAACTTAAAAAAAATCTTTTTTAATTATAGTTTTATATATTAACATTTCTAAGTAAAAATACATCTTTATTTTCTATATAGTAAATACAAGATAATTAACATAAGCTAAATTAAATTAAAACTACGTTAAATCTTTCTTTAACTTCATTCCAAAATAAAATCATACTAAAATGCAAGAAATAGTACTTATAAAGTATCGACTTTGTTCTATTAATAAATTAATTTTCGTCCTATATTCTTGTTCGAGATTGCAAATAGTTTTAAGCCCCTTTGGGGGAAATCCCAACGGCGTCGTGATCACGCATTCAAAGGGCATTGAATGAATTGAGAATAAAAAGCATTCAACCGATATTACTTTTTAGACTATACTATTCTCCAGTTATCCTTGTCTGAGTTATAAATTCTAATTTGCTGCATTACGTGAATTTTTTGTTATGGTTGCTTTTGCATTCAAGTCGGCTGTTTGTGTATGGCTTGTTTTTTAACGAGATTAGGCTTTTATTTTTATTGCAGTCTCTATCACTGCGATTCTATAAAAAAAAACTGAACGCTTTCAGATATTTAGGATTCGTATAAAATATAATATTATGTGGCTGTGACTTTCACTTCTAAAATAAATATATGTTCGGGGGACACTCTTATAGAAATTGATCTAGGCCCAAACTTAGTAAAACTTTTAGGTAGATAGTGTAATAGACGACTAAATATACTTTTGTTGATAATTACATTCTGAATACATATAAATTACTACTAAAACTTTAATAGTTCATGTTTGCTATACCAATTTAATTAAATTGTTTATGAGAAGCATTTAAAAGACTTCTATATCGGTATTTTTTTAAGTAAAGACTGGTATTACGGTTGGAAAATTCCTGTTTGAAAAAACCTGTATATTATACGAGTACGTACCTATTCTCGTAGCCCATACTTCAATAATATATGTATAAGTTAAATAGTATACACTAGTACACATTAATTATTTATGTTGATTGTTGACATAAGAATGGTTTTGTAAAATTATATTATATATACAAATTTAATGACGATCCGTTTTGGGAGATATAATAATATTATATTTTAACATTTCAAAACGCCTACTTTCATATTGCTTAATGTTTTAGTTCCTGCTGCGAAAGCTCCCGCTTTCGTCTTCTAACCTATCCGCGATCCGAGTCGGTTTTGCCACTAAGTCCCTGCTGTTCCTGTTGCCGTTGTTATCTATGCTAGTATCTTTTGCCTTGCCTAATGTATGAAAAGTGAAATGTTGCATCAACTAAACGTTATTCGCCCAAGAGTTGTTCGACCAAGTGAAAGATTTGACAAATGATGAGTCTGCCAAAAGTGTAAAGGCGTTATAATAATCCGCTTTATAATAATTCTGCGAATTAAAAAATTGTCATATAACATTTTGGTAATCGTTAGTTGTCAAAGTGAATCTTCGGCGAAACGTTAGTTGGCAAATGATATTCGGCCAAAAATAGTTCTGCGAATAGGCAGAACACCACTAAAACTATGTAGAAGGCCGAAACTCAATACATGATATACAATATAAAAAAATCGCTTCAGGATTATTTGTAACCTTTTAACATATTCACAGACGAATAGAGTCAGACGTCAAAACGTAACCCGCAGGTCAAAAATCCCATTTCCTCGTTTATATTTCCACAAGTGTACCCGCGAGCAAAAACCAGTTAATAATAAAAATGTATGATCGACAAATCTACTTATCTAGAATTGGAATCATTCGCTGCGCCCGGGCCGCAAAATCCTCCCGATCCAATGGGAGGCAGGGGCAGGATCCGATTTTAAATAAATTGAGTTTTATAAGATTTCGCCTCAGCTATATTCTGAGTGAGACCTTGCCATATTAAGTCCGAGTTAGTGGCAATTGCGGGTTTATCGCGCTTTTGAATCGCTTTTTTCTTTTTTTCTCACACGCTGGCTTGCGTTTCGATACTTTCGTAATAATGATTTATCTACGTGACATTACGTTTCGTTTTCGAAGGCTGGGAGTACCTAATGTTAAATTCACGATGGATATTCGAAACGTAAAGCGTCCCACTTGCTAGGTTAGATTGATTAGTTCCAGCATTCCATTTATCACGACATGACAGCCCTTCATTGGCTTATTTGAAAACGTATTTCGATATTGCGGTTTATGGATTTGTTTGTTCTGTTTGTATAAAGCACAAATTGTTTTAGGGCATTTAATGAGATACAACCTTTGGAAAGGCGGCTTTTGCCGTACGTCTTTTAAATACCTGCCAAAAATGTACTAACAAAAATACGAGATATGAACTATTATGCCGACGAACAATTACAATACAATTCAATACACTGTTTTGCTTACCAAGAAAATAACAGGTACATGAAGTTTAACCTAGAAGTTAATGGCAAGTTAAATTAAAAAAAGTATTTTTTTGAAACAAAATGGGAGAATTCTACTTTTTAAGGGAAACATTTTATGTTTCGGTTTAGAATTAAACTAATAATAATTTAGAATTAATTATGTGATGAGTGAAGAAAATAATTACATAATTATTCAGGCATGGAAATACTTCGCTGTATAAAAATACATAAGTTTATGAAGTCCATACATAGTAATTTTAACGCGCTTTGTTTAAACTATAATAATAAAAGTATATAAGTATAATAGCAGCAGCGGACTCGCTGAGATCGAGTCTAGCAAGCAAGTAGTTTGGCGAAATCTAAGATGAATGTTAATGTCCTAAAAATATCAGAAAGAAACACATGTTCTTGCATGAAAACCTCAATTTTCCGTAATGCTGTACGCAATTAACGCACTCAAAAGCATTCACGTTTGGAACGTCAGCAATCACAAAACGGACGAGGTCGTAAAACACACGTTTAAAGTTGACAGTTTTGAAATTCAGCGCCATTTCGCTTGCGATGCATATTGCGTGTAAATCAATGCTCTTGTTTCCGAGCTCTTATGTAAATTAATTCACGCTTCAACTGTGTAAATCGAGCGAGAAATACTCCATTACAACCTTACTGCCTCCAACAGAAAGGTGATTTTTCCAGTTATGGGTAGTGTATCTATCTTTGCACGATTTAAACATACCTATACATATATTTAGTTTCATAAATCTTCATGCTAGAGTACGTAAACAAAATTCAAACAAAGCCTTCATGTTAAAAACAACACAGTTGTAAATAATGGAATGACAGCTTTAAGCCTTAGTCTGTACTCTAGTGGAGAAAACAAACCATTTTGTTGTTTGCATATTTATAGATTGTCCATAAATTGCCAGTTTTGTGGTCCAACTTTAACATCCACATTATTTACTTACATCTATTATCAGTATTAATTGTAGTTAATGCAACTGTTTTATTAAACAAGCCGCAGCCGAGTCTCATAATACTTAAGATCGCACTGAGTGTTTAAGTCCTAATTATGAACAGTACGTAGATAACTTTAACTACACACATACTATAAACCTATAATATGGTTCATGAACTGCATAGATACTAGTGATATTATATTTTCAAACACTCTTAACGTTATATTAGTCGAATCCTAAAATAGCCGGGGTATGGATTGGGTTTTAAAATACTAACCAAACTTATCCAAACTCATACCCTGAATTATAAAAAAAGTTACAATTTAATCGGTTGATTCAAAAACAAGTTACAATGGAACCCATACGCACCTTATACTTATTAAAACTTTCACTATATTCGCACTAAATATAACTTAATCAGGGTTAATTATTATATTTATTTACCTCGAAGTTTTGGACGTGTTACCAACCTTAGCTGTTTTCGAATTACCCATTTAATTACTTACAATGACAGTACAAGAAAGTAATTTCTCTAATATATAAATTCAGCCTAATTGCTCGTAGATTTAATCATTATTGTAAGTAGTGGTACCAAAATCTAAATACATTTAACATTAGTACGTAATCCAGGTGGCTAATAATAAGCCAGCAAATACGGACACAAAGTGGCGAGGCAATTACATTAATTGATTTCGGTACATTGCACCTGCCGCTGGACAATACATTACGTACCCGGTAATACAAGATTAGGTGTACCGCGCCGGGGAGCTGTTTAGTAATGTAGTGAGTGGAAATGCATGCATTATTAGGGGATGGAATTGGCTATTTGACACTTAGCTTGGCGAGGTGTAGGTCGCGTTGGGGTAGGGCGTAATGTCAGATTTTGGGGACCTAAGGCTTCATAAACCAAATAAATAAATATAAATAAATAAATATTACGGGACAATCTTACACAAATCAACCTAGGCCCACGGTAAGCTCAGTAAGGCTTGTGAATGTGGGTACTAGGCGATGATATCTATACATATAATAAAGCTGAAGAGGGTCGAAAGTCTGTACATGGAAGATATTCGAAAAAAAATTGGCTAGGGATACTTAGAATCGATAACAGAACACGTTCCAACAGTTTTTAGAATTTTTGTCTGTTTGTCTGTTTATCTGTTTATCTGTTTGTCTGTTTATCTGTTTATCTGTTTGTCTGTTTATCTGTTTGTCTGTTTATGTGACCGCGCATCACGTGAAAACGGCTAAACCGATTAAAATGAAATTTGGTATAGAGATAGTTTGAGTCCTGGGGAAGGACTTAGGGTAGTCTTTATCCTGAAAATCAACCCCTAAGGGGATGAAATGGGGGGTGGAAATTTGTATGGAGCTACTTAAACCGCTGCACCGATTTGAATGAAATTTGGTATATAATTAGTTGTAGTCACAGGAAAGGTCAAAAAATAGGTTTTATCCCGAAAATCTTCCCTTTAAGGGGTATAATGGGGGGGGGGGGGGTGAAAAATTGGATGTAACCCATTTTGATAAAATTTGGTTTTGAGGTAGTTTAAGTTCTGGGGAAGGACATTGTTAAATTAAATCTAACTACTACTAAAAATAAGTTAAATCTAACTACGACAAAAAACAACTCGAATTGGCCGGAACAAACAGTAAACTAGTCTGGAAGTGTATTAAAAACGTTACATACACAGCAAAACAACGAGAATCATGTTCCGGTTTGTCACAAGTCTGCTCTTCGCCTTTAGCATCTGCTAATTGCGCAAATGATTTTTTTGTTAACATAGGAAAAAAATTAGCTGAAAAAGTCCAGCGAAACCTGCCTTTACCCCTCCCTAACCATGTTTCAAACCACAACAATACATTGAAGTCATTTGTGCTGTTAAATACTGATGAACGAGAGGTAAACCAAATAATTATGGGCTTAAAAAATGACTCGGCTAAAGGTTGGGATGGTATATCTAATAAAATACTCAAACAATTCAGACACATCCTGGTTCCTCCCCTCACCTTCATTTTCCAAAAGTGTCTTTCTGAAGGAATATTTCCGATATGTCTGAAAAAAGCTATTGTGGTTCCTGTATACAAATCTGGTAGTAAAGACCAGGTGTCAAATTATAGACCTATCTCCATACTACCTTCGACGTCAAAAATATTAGAAAAAATCATCAATAATAGGCTTCTCCAATATTTAGAGAGCCAAGCTATCTTGTCTAAAAGTCAGTTTGGATTTAGGTCGAAACTATCAACTGCCGACGCCGTACACGAACTGACTGACTTTTTAGTGCAAGAACTAGACAAGGGTAATCAGACTTTGGGAATCTTCCTTGACCTTGCTAAAGCTTTCGATACCGTCTCCGTTCCCATCCTGCTTCACAAGCTTGAATCATTAGGAATCAGAGGTACGCAGCTCAAATTATTTGCAGACTATTTAGACGGCCGCACGCAACGCACAAAAATCGACAATTTTATGAGTTCTGACCTACATAATGCCTCTTTTGGGGTCCCACAGGGAAGTATTTTAGGACCTACGCTGTTTTTAATTTATATAAATGACCTTTGTAATCTTAAAATCGACTGTGGTAAAATCATTTCATACGCTGACGACACTGTCCTACTTTTTTCTACAAACTCAGTAGAGCAAGTCTATGAATATGCACAGCGAGGCTTTAATATCGTAAGTAACTGGCTTCTACATCACCTACTAACCCTGAACTCGGAGAAAACAAATGTTATAAAGTTTTCCATGCGCAAATCGAAACTAGCTCCGACTAACCTTAAAATCTATGCTCACAATTGTAAACATCGCACAAATAACCAGTGTGCATGTCCGGGCATAGCTACCACAAACAAAATAAAGTATTTAGGAATCATAATTGATGACTCTCTCTCTTTTCGACTTCATGTGGAAGCGTTGTGCACTAGAGTTCGTAAGTTAATATTTATTTTCAAAAAATACGTACGATCGGAGACTCGCACATAATCAAACAAGTTTACTTTGCGTTATGTCAATCTGTATTAACTTACTGCATCTCTTCATGGGGTGGCTTGGCTAAAACCACATTACTAAACCTAGAAAGGGCCCAGAGAGCAATTCTTAAGGTTTCTACTTTCCGCCCCTATCAATTCCCCACTAGCCTGCTTTATAAATCATGTGAAGTATTAACAGTCCGACAATTATTTATATTGCACACAGTTTTAAAACAGCACGCTGAAACCCCTTACAACACTGATCATGCCAGTAAAAGGCGTAAAGATTTTGTTTGTCCAAATTATACTCAAACACGACACGCTTTCTCTTCTAGATTTTTTCTTTTCCTAGGTCCACTTCTTTACAAAAGACTTAATGCACGGTAAGATTTATATCCCCTAAACTACATGAAATGTAAATCAACGCTACGAGAAGCCCTACATAATATGTCCTATGACGATACTGAGAAGTTATTTATCGTTTTAAAATAATTTTGTTCTATCTTCTATCTTTTTATACCTTTTTTATATATAGGTTATTAACTTACTAATTATTTTGTACTACCTAGTAAATAAGAATAATATTTTGCATGTGAATAACATATTCAATTGTTAGTTCTTTTTTGCCTGAAACACAGGGTATCCTAGTTCAGGCACGTGTTATTTGCCTCTAATATTAAGATCCTAGTCTATAGTAAACACTGATGTACATTATGTTTTATCAATAAATTATTATATATATATTATTATTATTGGATAGTTTTTATTCCGGAAATCTTTCCCTGAGGGGGTGAATTGGGGGGTGAAATTTTGGATGGAATCCGTTTAAATCAAAATTGGTATAGATATAGTTTGAGTCCCGGAGAATGACAATGGATAGTTTGAATCCCGAAAATCATCCCCCAAGGGAATGAAATAGGGATGAAAATGTGAATAAATCCCATTTAGTTAAAATTTGGTATAGAGATAGAAGGAGTCCCAGGGAAGGACAATGCATAGTTTTTATCCTAAATTATCTCTTGAGGGGGTGAAATGAGGGGTGAAAATTTGGATAAAACCGATTTAGATGAAATTTGGTATGGAGATAGTTCAGAGTCCTGGGGAAGGACTTAAAATAATTTTTAGTCCAGAAATCATATTCAACCTAAGGGGGTGAAATAGGGTATGAAAATTTGGATGGAACCCATTTACGGTATAGCGAGTTGGAGTCTTGGGGAAGGACATAGGATAGTTTAATCCTGAAAATCATCCCATAAGGGGGTGTAATTGGGGGTGAAAATTTGTTTGTGACCCATTTTGATGAAATTTGGTTGAAAGATAGTTTAAGTCCCGGAGTATGACAACGGATAGTTTTAATCCCGAAAATCATTCCCTCAGGGATAAAATAGGGGGTGAAAATTTGGATAGAACCCATTTAGATGAAATTTGGTATAGAGAGAGGTAGAGTCCTAGGAAAGAACATATAATCATTTTTATTCCGGTACACTTAAAAGGAGGAAATCATCCCCTAAGGGGGTAAGAAATGGTGGATGAACATTTGGATTGAACCCATTTACGGTATAGCAATAGTTAAGGAAGGACATAGGATAGTGTTATCCCGAAAAACATCCCCTAAGGGGGTGTAATTGGGGGTGGAAATTTGTTTGACACGTTTTGATAAAATTTGGTTGAAAGATAGTTTGAGTCCTGGAAACGGACATATAATAGTTTCTATTCCAGAAATCATCCCCTAAGAGGGTGAAATGGGGGTGAAAATTTGGATTTAGCCCATTTAGATGAAATTCGGTTTAGAGATAGTTTGAGTCCTGGCGAATGAAAACGGATAGTTTTTATCCCGAAAATCATCCTCTAAGGAGGTGAAATAGGGGGTGAAAATTTGGATGGAACCCAATTACGGTATAGCGGTAGTTGGGAGTCCTGGGGAATAGGAACATTACATAAGTAAATATATGTATGTGACGTTCCAAGGGTAAAGGTACCTTATGGCGGCCTTAGTTTTGAAGATGTTTTCTAAAACGGGGTAAAAAGAACGTTTTATTATGGCTATTTTGAAAACTATTAGATGTAAAATTTTGTTGAAGTATTTTTATTTTTAATATATAATGTTTAAATTACAAGTCAGTTAATTTAATCCTACGGTTTAGTAGAAAAGGTCCTTACGGCCAAGTGATATGAAAATATGCAAAATAATACTGAAAAAAGCCTACATGCATCTATACCCTTTCCTTCATACAATCCATACTAATATTACAAATGCGAAACTAACTATGTCTGTCTGTTACCTTTTCATGCTTAAACCGCTGAACCGTATGAGATGAAATTTTGTATAGAGATACTTTGAATTCCGGGGCCTTCCCAAAGAGTCCTTACTAAAGATAGTTTTTATCTGGAAATTCATCACCTAAGGGGGTGAAAAGGGGGGAGAAAGTTACGATTTAAACGAGTTCCGCGCGGATGAAGTCGCGGGCAAAAGCTAGTATATAATAGATACATACATATAGATACTTATTATACTTATTAATATACATCCATAACTCAGGAACAAATATTCGTGATAAATACACAAATAAATGCCCTGACCGGGATTCGATCCCGGGACCTCCAGCTTCGTAGGCAGAGTTACTACCCACTGGGCTACGGAGGCCGTTAAACCAAAAAACAAAAAATTATGGTACCTATATTAGATTTAGATCCTCATGAGCCCTGTAGACCTTACCCACCACCAGGCTCTTATACAGAGCCAGAGCTACAGTGACCAGTTAAATTTGTAAAATCGTTTTAAAATACCAGTACCTACTCCTATCTAGGAATTTTAAACATCAGTATAACGGCAAGTCGATAACAAGCAGCGTTTAGACGCTAATTTTTCTACCACCTGGAAAAATGTCCTGAGAATCCATAAAACCCAATGTTTTCTGAAAAGTAAATGTAAAAATATACTTACTCAAATAACTAAAATTGTTTTTATTCAGGTCACAAACGTTCATTTGCTGCATTTCTTATTCCTGAAGGCATGACAAACGCGATAAGAATCGCCATTATGCCATTTGCGTGTCGTCTTTATATTACATAGAGCTTTTTAATATGCCGTTCTAGGGCGGCATATGAAAAAGCTCTATTACTCCAGGCAAAATACAGTTTCGAAAAACATTAATTTATAATAGGATTTTTTTGTGTTTATTTAATTTTTAAACGTTACTCTAAGATAAAGTTTATTCAAGAATCCAACAAACTTTCCATCCGGAAGTAATTACATAGATTTAAATGAAGCATGAATTGTATTCTTTTGTACTATTTATCTTGAATATTATAGAGTAAATGTAAATGAACCAAAAGAAAGATAAAACCATTTATTAATATTTTTTCTGACTTTTCAGAAGCTAGTTGACTTATAATTTTTTTGATGTCTGAAATTTTGTTGGATTTTGTCGCTTGGTATTTGGTATCTATTTCCTTTGTCATTTTTTCCATACAAGATGTCAGTTCATTGCCCTGATCTATTCTGTCATCATCATCATCATCATTTTGAAATATCTATATTATGTTTTAACGTTTTTAATTTCAGTAACATATCAGCAATAATGCTATTGGAATTACAATTATGAATTTTACTGAACTGGATACGGCAGACTGATAAGAAATAAACGTCGAACTTAACAAAAAATAGATTTAAACTTAACTACATAACGGTTTTAAGTATTAACGTATCTGTGTGCATATCAAAACGGTTGTATGTTATATTTACAGAGGGGTAAGTGCATATATTTTCGAAATAGCGTCAACTGAAATTTTCCCATTCAAAAAATAATTATTTACCTAACATACGTACGAAATGATACGCAACCCATCAGCATGTCGGTATGATGACAGGACGGCACGGCACTCACACAATGATGGATGTCTTTCGTTTGGTTCAATTCATTCTCGCTGGCCATCCACCTTCCGGAATGTAACCTAAACTAGTACGCACAGTTTAATTTCCTATTCTGATTTTATGTGAATGTTTTAAACGTAGATATAATAGTTAATTCAATTGTTACAGGCGTTATTAATGTGCTGTCAGTGCACGGCGGGTAGTTAACTTGGCTTAATTAAACAATCCCTGGCCCTCAAGCCTCATTGTTGTGGCTCCCGTAGTATCCCCGAATAAGTACTTTACGAGATAAACGCATACGCCTTTATATTAACACATATGGTCGCCATGGATGGTGAGCGAGGAACTTAACAATCTTACTTACTTCGTTTTACCTACTTAACCCTTTGTATGCAGAAGCGTTTTATCGATAATCGATTAGTCGATTACATTCTGCCTGCCAATGTGAATCACAGTTTGTAGGAGTAAGGCTAAGATTGACTGTCATTTTTGATTCCTCTGAATTTCTAACTAATTGATTTTTATAGAACTGTCCAAGTTTTGCTATAAAGGTAATTGGATCTAGACATACCTATTCTACGACATCAACTTACTTATTTAGTGGTAAAAAAATATTGAACTCTCGTAGGACTCGGCCACAATTTTGAGCGACGATGGCAGCAGCGGTAGCCTAAGTGGTTCAGGCATGCGGCTGTCAAGCGGCGGTCGTGGGTTCGAATCCCGGCTCGTACCAATGAGTTTTTCGGAACTTATGTAAGGAATATTTACCGTTAGCTTTTCGGTGAAAGAAAACATCGTGAGGAAACTGGTCTAATCCCAATAAGGTCTAGTTTTCCCTCTGGGTTGGAAGGTCAGATGGCAGTCGCTTTCGTTAAACTAGTGCCTATGCCAAATCTTGGGATTAGGTGTCAAAGCGGACCCCGGGCTCCTTTAAGGCACAACCGGGAATAACGCTAGGAGAATGATGATGGCAGCAGCGGTTCGTCATATGTGGGAGTGAGAGATCAGAAGGCAGCCTCTCGGTCCCACCTATGATGCACCGCTTAGCGATGTTACGAGTCGATTTTTGTCCAACTCGTATAACTCTAGTTGATTCAGCCGCTAACTCGAATCGAAACTCGAGGTAGCTTGACTCGCATCAACCAGATGGAAACGCGGCAGCAGCAGCTGAATCTGCGAGTCGGCGAGTCGAGACGAGTTCAGCGTATTCATATTCTTGATTCGACTCTAGTGTTGTGGATAACGCTCATTTTGAGGCTTAAAGACTCGAACCCTAAAGACTCCCAAGGCTCAAAGACTCAAGTGACAAAAAGTCAATACTTTGCATTCATATGCGTAAAATTAACCAACACGGTTTTTAAACAGCATCGAGTCTTTAAACCTCGGGAGTCTTTAAGGCTCGAGTCTATAAGCCTCGAAATAAGCGTTATCCACAACCCTGTTCGACTCGCATGCACTCGCATTCGTTATCCGCTTATCCGACCCGTACTCGTATCGAATCGAGTGTTAGGTTTTGCGAGTCAAACCGGCAGTGGAAACGGCGAGTTGATTCGAGTTGCGAAGGAATATGATTCGAATCAACTCGTGTAGACTCTGATTCGAGTTATTTGAATCAGAAAACTCGACTCCCCCATAACTAGCACTGCTGCCGCTGCCGTCATCGTCACCGTCCTAAAGCTGGAAACGCACAGACAGCGGTGGCGACGCGGTGCGGTGCGGCGCGGAGGCGGTACCGGTTGTAACGTTCGAGCTAATATGAAAGGGTCCGCACAGAATACCGCGCCGCTCTATGCGGATCCTTTCATATTAGCTCGAACATTATATACAAGCGGTACCGCCTCTGCGCCGCACCGCACCGCGCTTTAACCGCTGTCTGTGCGTTTCGGCCTTAAGTGCTGACCGAGTCCTGATAAGTGAGTATTAAGTCACATGTGTGAGTGCGTGAATTAGAGGTGCTACATGAAGGGTATGCTCGTGAGTCGACGGGCTTATGTACTTGTTTGACTGTTATTAAATTTCCGCGATAACGATCCCGGTCGTAGCTGGCCCATTAAAGAAGAATTGTAGGTAGTTGAGTGAATTTATTTCAGGTATCAGGTGTTTACTGCGGGAACTCTAAACATTTTTTTTAATTAAATTCTTAGTAGGCACGTTTTAATGACGCCATAATAAGTTAATTTGTTTCCTCGTAATAATACATATAAACAAACCTGTTTTCATGGTGGTAATAAAAGGTGCTATGAAAGTGATTCGAAATTACTAGGTGTCGTGTGTCCTTCAGAGTCTGTTAAATTAAAAATACAATTGACGTTTTACCACGTGCGCTACCACATCACGCAATAGGAACGTATTTGATAGGGCGTGAAGCGTTGATCTTGTGAATAAAAATATTTTAATAATATTCATGAATATGTCGACGTCCTTGTCAGGCACAAAGTATAAATTTTATCAGTACCTAGTCAATAAAGCGATATTGGCTTTAGGACGCAAATAAAAGTCTTCCTTATTGACATCCGAATAAAGTAAATACACATCCCACCAAAAACATTACATGTAAAGTGACTGCCAAGACTCGCTAGCTCATATAGCCTTCAGCGTTAAAAAGATATCAGATCATAAGGAGCGCCAAGCTTCCTACTCCACACGGCGTAACCTATCAATACCAGCCACGCTCTAAAAATTCTATATCTTGGCTAAAGAGTATAGACCCGTCGCTTATTAATGTCGCTTATAAATTCATTCAGCGCGAGAGTCTATACGGCGACCGGGATGTGCCCAAAAAGCAATACTTTTTAGCAAAGATGTAGAATTTTTAGAGTGTGGCTGGTAGTGACAGGTTACGCCGTGTGGAGTAGGAAGCTTGGCGCTCCTTATGATCTGATATATTTTTAACGCTGAAAGCTATATGAGCTAGCGAGTCTTTGCAGTCTTTACATATAATGTGTTTGGTGGGATTTTATTATTTATAATAAGGATTTCCTATTTAAATTTTCAGACCTCTAGCATCAAAATTTGCGGAAGTCTCATACAAAATTGCATCCCTTAGTTTAAGGGGTTGGGGGGTAAAAGTTCCAATATTTTGAATTGTTTTGTTGATTGTGTACTAATACTAGCTTACATACCAAATTTCATCTTTCTAGGACTTCATGAAGTACCCTAGAGGTTTTGATGATCAACGTGAGTGAGTCAGTGACGAAATCGGCGTTTTTTAGATATCAATAGAATCTAAAGTATAAGAGCTATGCAATTAAACTTTATATGTTTAATAAGTTTACTATTGACATCATATCCCGAGAATTTTGTTTATCTGGTATAATCCAAACACAAGGTATGAGGGTTCAAAAAAACGACGAAGCGCTTCGAGAAAAGATAGGTAGTGCCTGCCCTTGCGCTTCGCTTGGCTGGTCTTGGCGGGGGCACTACCGTGCCCCCAGATTATAACCTAAGAATTAATGACAGTTAAATACTCGACATAAAGTTAACGTCTGCATTTAAGGTGGTTCGATTGCCATACAAAACGTTATTTGACATTCGCAGGCTAACGGCGTGATATTTTAAGAAACTTATGTTACAAACTTTCATGAATTGTCTTCCCATTTGCGCCAAATTCCCCTTTTCCTAGAATAAACTTGTATAAACTAGATTAATTTGAGAAATTGGTTTGGGACGTGATATTTTGGGAAAACTATTTTTCTCAAATTAATCTAGTTTGTACAAGTTTATTCTAGGCAAGGGGAAATTTGGCGCAAATGGGAAGCCAATTGATGAAAGTTTGTTACATAAGTTTCTTAAAATATCACGCCGTTAGCCTGCGAATGTCAAATAACGCTTTGTATGGCAATCAAACCACCTTAAAATCTTAAAATAAATTAAATATTGAAACTTATTAGGAGCACTACCTCCTGTAATTTTTTATATTTCGTAAACATGCCAATATTCAATTGAGATATGTTTTGGTCTTACAATCCAGGTAACATAGGTAGTTTAATACATTCTGGCTGTCAAGTGTCAAGTAGTGTTGTGAAAATGAAAATTGGGCAGACTTATAAATCCGAAGTAAATACTTGTCAAAAGGGATAAGAAAATATAATAACGTTTTGATAAATTAAGATTTCAGTGGAAAACCCAAGTGACATGTTGGCAAGGCAATGGCTGTTACTATCGAAATAAAAACTACAACTATACTATGAACGCATTTTTCAAAAGATTTACTATTTATTCACGATTCTAAAACAATATTTTGTAGACATTTTTAGGTTTGTTAAATATTGTGTCGCACCTACCTATATCTCCGTTGACAACTTGCTGAAATGTCAGTTAAATCTGAGACCGCGGCTGAAGCAACTGGCGTCGAAAGTGTACCACCTACACCAAATAAAATGACCAATAATGATAAATTTTCTCGAAAAAAGATTGAAAATATTGTCCAATGGAGAAAAAAGTAAATTAGGTACCTAAGTAATTAAATAATCAAAAAGTTATAAGTGTACAAAGTTTTAAGAGGAGGTATATTCTGTCCCTTTTCCGCAAAACGTACCTTCATATAAAACGATTGTCATTTACTATGACGCTCGTGGATCATGACGTCACGATCCCCTAGCGTTTTCTGTATCTAACAACCAATATTAAAACGGTTGCCGGTTGTAGCTTCGTAATTTTTTGAGATATCTGAATGGGATTTTCGTCACTAGGCATATTTTTTTGCCTTCTTTCTTTTGGAGTAATAATAATTGTTGAGTCTACAGTTCTACACCCCTATTTCAGTGCTCTTAATATACTCTTTAATATACCTACACTTGAGATTATTTGAGTTGGCCGAATTGCATCAAAGTAGTCAATTCAAAAAGCAACTCTACCGTCCAATTCCAATTACGGTTTTTTTTAAAGTTGGCCACAATAAATAATCTCAACCACACTTTACTATTCGCCATTTTAGTTATTTGTTATAAAAGGGGGGAAAGTTGTATTTTACCTGCGAGTGTTTCAACACACGAGTCGTAAAATAACTTTTTACCCGTGTATAACACAAAACTTTTGGTATAACACAAAACCCGTGTATAACACAAAACAGGTCTGAAAGTGAGTAGATCCAAAACAGAATATCTGCAGTGTAGTTTCAGCAAGAACAGCCAGCCCTCTGCTGTGTGCTACCCTGACTCGAAACCGGTGCCAAAAGTCACACGTTTTAAGTACCTGGGATCAGTCATCACAGAGGACGGAAATATAGAGGAAGATGTAGCGCAAAGACTTAAAGTGGGCTGGCAAAAGTGGCGTTCATTGACTGGAGTTTTGTGCGACACTCGTATGCCTGTGCGCACAAAAGGAAAGGTCTACTGAATGGCGATTAGACCAGCGCTACTCTACGGTTCTGAGTGCTGGCCTGTCAAAGAAAACAACGTGCAAAAACTCCACACGGCCGAAATGAAGATGCTTCGTTGGTCGGGAGGGGTTACAAGGCTGGACAAAATTAAAAATGAGCACATTCGTGGTAGTTTTAAGGTGGCCCCTATACCCGAAAAGCTAACAGAACACCGCCTAAGGTGGTACGGCCACGTGATGCGTAGGGATGAAGAGTACGTGGTCTAAAAAGCTCTAAACCTGCCGGAGAGAGGCAGAGGACGACCTCCGTCAACATGGTGGACCAGCATCACAAAACTATCAAGTAGGCATAATTTACCCGACCCGACAACCCTCGACAGAGTGTCGTGGCGCAAAATAATTAGGAGAGCCGACCCTGCCTAAAGCGGGATAGAGCAAGGAAGAAGAAGAAGAATAACACATAACTTTTCACCTCACTACAGCGAGGAAAATAAGAAAAAGGGTAAGACAAAAAAAACTCACACTATCACACACTATCACACACTATCTCACACTATCTCACACTATCTCACATTATCTCACACTATTTCACAATACCTCACACTATCACACACTATCACACATAATTTCACACTATCTCACACTATCTCACACATTCTCACACTACATCTCATACTAGCTCACACTATCTCACATTATCTCACACTATCTCACACTATCTCTCACTATCTTACACTATTTCTCACTATCTCGTACACTATCTCACACTATCTCTCACACTATCTCACACTATCTCACACTATGTCACACTATCTCTCACACTATCTCACACGGTCTCACACTATCTCAAAATATCACAAAAAAAAGTAAAAAATAGGTAAAAAAAATAATGTATTTAAATACTGTTTTTTCCGGGTTTTTTTCAATTTTAACAATAGATATCTAACATACAAAAAATATTTGTTTGTATTGGACTTCTACGCTGTATGCAGCCTGTATGTTTAATATTACCTCACATTTTAACCATACGAAGCTTTTAGTACTAGAAACCGACCGAAATTGTAAGTTAGTCTTAACTACCAAAGCGTAATTAATTTTTGAAAATTTATCGAGCAGCAATGTAATGCTTACACTCATTTGACACATGGAAGAAGCGGGTTACTTGTGACAGTTGTGACGTCACATCAGTAAGACAATACACTGCGTGCTGAATTATTTTATAAGGAATAATAAGTTAGTAGTTAAGAAACATATTCTTGCAATATCGATTCATAGCCCTAACACCTACCTCTGGTTACAATTTGAGGTATTATTAAAAAAACACGCTGTATGTAGGACTTGGGACGTCTTGCAGCCGACAAAGCCCTTCATTATTTATACTGTAAAACAAATCAATGTTCATCATCATTAATTCATCATTACGTCGAACAGAAACCCTCTATCACAGTGAAGGCAATGTCGACTATTTGATTAACCAGTGAAACAACAAATGGTATTCAATCAATTTAATAGTTTCCGTTTCCGTCGAGTTGACTTGGTCATTCGATTTAATTGCGGCACGGATAGCCGAGAGCATCTGCTTGTTACAACTTATTACAAGCTTTCTATTAACTTGCAATATATGTACCTAACTATGTATGTCTGTAACTATGTTTGTTCGGGTGGAATCTTGCAACTCAATTTTGAAGCATGATATCTTCAACAGATTGAGCTGTGGATAAAGGTATTATAGTTTGGGTGACAATTAAATATTATAGTACCGTCGAGCTGATCTGATGATGGAGACAGAAGGTGGCCATGGGAACTCAGTACTTAACCGACGTAACCCCGTTGAGTTTGGGCTCGTTCGAATCGTCTCAATTAGTAGTTGATGACGGTATGCAGAAAAGTACAGTTGGCAATAAAACCTTGACCAAAAATTAAATTATAACACTTTAAACTCTCGCGCTTTGTACACATATTTAAATATAACGGACAAAGGGGTAAAGGACAAAGTTGGAACAGTACTCAAGAAATTCTCCATTAAGACTGTATATAAGCCGTTATCCAAAGTAGCGAATCAGTTACGCAGTCCAAAGGATGTCATCCCATACCAAAATCCCGGGGTCTACAAGGTGGAATGCAGTTGTGGGAGTGTTTATATTGGCCAGACTAAGCGAAGCGTTCAAGAGAGAGTGAAGGAACATATAGCGGCAGTCAAAAATCGACAAATAAACAAGTCCGATGGATTGAATCATTGGCCTTTCAATCACAACTTGCTGGGACGACAGTTATCTGCGACCATGACCGGTGCAACCCGTGTCGAAACGTCAGAGATAAAGGTAAATAAATATCGCGTTAGACCCGGAAAAAACAATATCAAAAATTAAATTGTTGCCAGAAACAAGAGCCATTTTGAAATTCCATGACCCTCATTTATTTAAAAAAGCATTGTTTAAATTTCTAGCTGCCAAAGCATACTATTCCATACAAGAATATTTAAATGACCCTAGCATAACGTAAGCAAATGATAGCATAATTAACGACTTATATCTAGTGTGTAAGTGCATGCTGCATGCTATTTTGTGGCTATTTGTATGCCTTAACAGGCAAGACATAGTGAGACAAACCATAAACTGTAACACCGATGTACATACCTATGTTTAACAAATAAAATATTTTGTATTTGTATTTGTATTTGAAACATATTTTAGTTAGATAATTCAGCTTGAAGGACAAAACAATACAACATCACAACAAATGTCATCCATAGAGCTTAAAGAAAGCTTTCTTTCGTCTTCTTTAATTTCAGAATAAGATAGTGTCTAACTCTTATAATTTGAGTCTCTATGATAACATTGATAACTATATATTCGTATGTTTGGAAAAATGAGAGCTTTCTTTATCAATTATAATGTTTGTATAACTTTAAACGTTTAAAATACTAAAGAACTTACAACTTTTCAAAGCTACAACCTCACAAAATTTTCCTATTAGTATATAGATAAAACTCCCGAAATGCCATTTACTTTAGATTAGTTACTTACGGCCCTATAAATAGAGTTGCGATTTGTTGTAGTAAATACTAACACTGGTGACCGTACACAACTAGCCATACTACATACTACCATCGTACTACTACTGCCCAGCTAAAATAACATTACCAGTAAATCCAAACAATACCCACTATACCCAGCAACCTATCGAACGTCTATTTAGAATACCTACACGTGTCTTGCCATAAGTTAAAATGTACGTTAAACTTGCAGCCCAAGTATGGTAATAAAACAGTCTTGTCTCGAATATTGCCCCATTACGTTCGCCTGCTTAATTTATGCCGTTGCTAAGTCATAAGGTAGGACAAGGCAGGGTTAGAGAGATAAATGTTCTGGAAATGGTCAGGTTACGAGAGACGAATTTGCGGGGATTTGGGTAATGTTAGTTAGAAATGGACGTTTAAATCTCGCGAACTATCCACGGTTTAGACGAGTGTTGTGTTGCAAATAGTTTGTAGCAGCATGCAGTGAACGAATTACACATGAATCTTACTACATATTATTTACCTGGTTTTAAATTGTATAGTATAGTTGACAAAATAGCCTCGGAGGGTGTTTAAACTGTTTAATTTCTCATAAAAAAACTTGTCTCCAAATGATAAAAACATACGGTGAAAAAAAAATATTTTTATAAACTACATTTTCACCAGCTATTAAGCAAGTATATACATTTATAGTTATTTTTTGATAAAAAGTAGGTACATTACCAGAAGGGACGTGATAACTTGTGTAAAATGAAAGCAAGAACTACTTGAGTTTCGGAAGTAATCATTAGGTAACAATACCTTTTTTTGTCATATCCAGGCTCTATAACCCGTTGTAAAAAGACTTGCCAACTAGGAAGAGAAACTTGACGATTTATTATCATACTGCTTTCTTAGAGTTTTATCTTAAACTAGGTGGTGTTAGCTGACGTTCAGTTGGGTTTTTTTAGCTTTTAAATCTGTTACACCTTTTTTACTAAAATGGTAACTTCCAATCAACTGCTGATGACATTCTTTTTGTATTTGTATTTTTTGTATCATACATGTCGATAGACATATGTTTGACCTAAATACCTAAAAGAAAACGTAATCGAACTAAGAAACAAAACAATGCCGCAACAATAGTTCGCAATTACGTGAAAATCTCCAGATTATGCGAAAACTTACACTATTGCGGGAAATGGGGAAAATACTTCTAACAATATACGACAAAACTTTTATAATACCATTATCGTCATGGCAGTGTAAAGACAAAGGCAGTATACCCTCGTTATAGGCGCAAGAAATTTCTAACTACGCACACGAACTCATTTCGCGAATTTACTTGCAATTGTTTGAAGTGAATTTATGTCTGACTTGTCACGTACTAATCAGAGATGACTTGAGAGCTGCCTTGTCAAAGTTCACATCTCCCTCGGGGTTTAGGCATGTATTTAATACGAATTTGTAATGTCTATGTGACAAACTGTGAGCGGCATGATACAGCATTAGTATGATGTTTGGTATTTTATCACCTATCGCTATGGATAAGAGATCTGTCACGTTCTGACAAGTATCGCGAGTGGCGGATGTCTCATCTACAGCGATAAATGATAAAATGGCAGCTATCACAAGCCTCAGCCATAAGCGATACTCAAAAACAGATAGATCAACTCGTATTCATTTTAAAATAGCTTTAACTGCGTCACATGGCTCCGTATGTGGCGCTGTGGATGGACTACCATGGAAGGTATTTTTCGCCTTGTAAAGAAGTGTCGGCGTTGCACTTAGAAAGCACAGCGTTATAAATAAAGTTCTTTGCTCATAACAGAGGTAGCTATTCAATACATCATTTGTAACGAAGTCTTTTATCGATGATAAGTTTGAACAGAATTAATTAAATTGTTCAAAATATTACTGCGATTTTTATTTCCAATTTCATTTACGATTATCGAATTAAAACTTCATTTTGTGCCTAGAATTGATCAACGATATGATGACAAGATGCCCTAAATATAACGTCATTCATGGGTTCCCTTTTATAATTTGTAGACAGCTACGTAAATGCAAAACTTGCTTTCTTCAAAATGTTTAGGACAAAAGTTGTCTGAAAAAAAAATTCAACGGGATCCCGATAAAATACGCTAAATGAATCAATCAATATTTAACCAGCCCGTAACCTAACGCCGATAACCAAGAGCCATTACATAATTTACATATCCACCATCGGCACCGTCTGATCGACGTGTCCCCAAGCGACATGTCAACAAATTGTATTTAATTAAATTTATGTCGACGTTTTGAGATTGGGGATTTGCTTGTTGGGATCGTAAATGCGATTTAGGTTGGAATTATTTTATAATTCAATCAGACTCAAAGAGGAAGCTGAAGTGGTTTGTATATTGACAACTGATATTTTTGATTGTTATTTTTTGTTTTGTTTATACCTGATTTTTTCTAGCTCGATTAGAATGACAGATGCCAAACTCACGTTTCACCTTTAATTAGGGTCGTTTCGCCGGTAACGCGACCACCTTCGGTTGGCGACCACTTGACGGACTAGGCTGCTTCAATTAAAGATATTAAAATTTCTACAAACCCAACAGAAAACTAATTAGTTATTAACTATTCTTGAATAGTGTCAGAATAAGAATAAATACACTTTAAAACCCAAAACTTAATCCAAAGCAAGAAAAAATAACCTCAATTCACACATTTCACACATTGCTTCCGAAAAGTGTTGACGTGCAGTGAATCTGTAAAAAAATAACGCGACAGTTGGCGCGAAAACTTTAGTTAAGTCACTTAATTTTATTATTATGCTGAAATTAGTTACTTGATTGCTTAAATGATTTAGCTATTGTAATAATTTCGTTGAAATTCGGCATATTATAAAAATAGATTTAAATAAAATGGGGTGGTCGCGTACCCAAAAAAATTATTACCAAAGAAGTCAGATAGCGACCACATCGTTTTTCTTTTTCTTTCCTTATGGATTCTTGCGGCACCCGCGATATTTAGCTTGGCAAGTCAATTGTGTCGGTAGGTATTTAAGCCGCGCCAATCCATGCTATGTCTATAGTAGGTATATGTAATATAATAATAATATATAATTATAAAATGAATAATTCATATGATTATATGATATGGTTATATTACAAATGCGAAAGCGTGTCTGTCTGTCTGTTACCTCTTCACGCTTAAACCGATGGACCGATTTTGATGAAATTTGGTATGGAGATAGTTTGAGTCCCCGAAATAATCCCCTAAGAGGCTGAAATAGGGGTTGAAATTTTGTATGGAGCTACGATATAAACGAGACACACGGACGGAGTCGTGGGCAGAAGCTAGTGTAGGTAAGTAGAATTTAATCTAAAAGTTACATAAAAGCTTGTAAAATGGTGGCATTTAGATACCTACTATGAACGACATGTGTGACTGTAATAGCAATATATATAATAGCACTATGGTGTGAGCGAGATGGCGCGCCGTTTTCGATTCTATTTTGCATTGACAAGCAATGTAAAGTAGATTTAGAAGAGTAACAATTTGTAGTAGTATAAGGGCAGTCAGGTCAGGTAGGTCCAACTTTGAGAAAGAGGTCAATCGTCGAATCCGACTCGGCTGGGCAGCGTTCGGGAAGCTACGCTATGGCACATCTTTTCGTCTAATATTCCGCAGTGTCTGAAGACGAGAGTCTTTGACCAGTGCGTGTTGCCAGTGATCACGTGTGGCACCGAAACGTGGTCGCTTCAGAAATCATAAGAAGCATCATTAGAAGGCTCAAAGTCACCCAAAGGGCAATGGAGAGAGGGCTATGCTCGGAGTTTCTCTGCGTGATCGCATCAGAAATGAGGCTATCCGCAGCATAACCAAGGTAATCGATATAGCCCTAAGCCGCTAAAGTTAAGGGGCAGTGGGCGGGGCTACATTGCCCGTGGAACCGATGGCCGTTGAGGCGGAAAGGTTCTCGAGTGGCGACCACGTACCGGAAGGCGCGGTGTGGGTAGGCCCCCCACAAGTTGACTGATGGCCTGGTAACGATCGCAGGAATCCGATGGATGCGGGTGGCGCAGAACCGGTCATTATGGCACTCTTTGGGGGAGGCCTATGTCCAGCAATGAACGTCTTTCGACTGATATGATGATGATGATGATGCATCGTTTTATTAACTACTTAAACACTATATGCAAGAGTGGTCGCCAACTAGCTAACAGGTGGTCGCAAACCGACTAAAGCGGTCGCTATCCAGCGAATTCGCTATTTTGAAACCTTTTCCATATTTTTTCCTAATCTATGGATGAAAGTGCTATATTTTATTGTAGGTTTCAAAACTTGACTATACTCAGAACCTATACGAATACCATCTATTATGTGTGTACATTGAATAGGTATACATTTACTAATCTAAAGTGAGCAACTCGGCTAAGTGGTCGCTAACCGGCGAAACGACCCTAACTGATTTGAGATCGAGTCTATATAAAATCCACATATTAGACGTGATTTAATTTTTACAAGCAATATTTGTCCCTCAGAAAAAATGGGTGCCGTTCATTTGTCATACAAACAAAATGCATAATTTCAAGTAGCATACGTCCGGAAATCATAACAAACTATTATCATAATGACAAAATGCATATTTTTATTGGTCATACATAATATTTAAATAACATAACTATAATTTATCACCAACACATTTTCCATAACGTTCATATGAACTAATTTCTAATGATTAAAACTAACAACATTTGGAATAATTGGTATCCTGCCGTTTCGGCAAAATATTTTTCGCCAAATTTCACTTCCCACAAAACTTATGGCAGTAGTTTCATTTCCCAAACGAACATATACCTACCTAACACATTTTTGTTTCGCATTTTGTTTATTTGGTCAAAATATCATCTGGCATCATTTTGCTTTGTCAAGTGTTATAACGACAAAAGTTTATTAAGCAAACACTTTGTTTGGGCTAATATTGTTTTCAACATCTCGTCTATGGCAAAATTAGAAAGGTGTTATTACATTTAGCCTTTAAAGAACTGTGTTTTCACTACCTACTGATTAATGATTGCTTCTTTTTTATAATCGGTAAAAGATATAAGATGTCATTGTCAGATCTATACCAGTACCTACGTACTTACATTGTACCTTCACTATATGGCATCAACCATTACCATTAACAACGCGAGCAAAATACATAAAAACATAAGTAAATAAAACTAACGACGCACTCTCCGGTTTCTATTCAGGTTTCTTTGTGAAAACCAAACCGCATCCAAGATCTGAACATAATCGCAAAACAGATCCTCGGATAAAGTTACCAGCGACTGGTTATAAAAGAACTGAAAGATAACGACGTCTTCGACTTTTATCTAACGCGCTTTGATGTCCGCTTGTTACAACTTTCTTACTTGTTAACTTTGACTCGAGTTGATAGTGTCATGGGATACCCAGCCCCTGCATATTGTTTGTAAAAAGGTTGAAAATGAACGCTCCTTGCGCGTCGGTATTATCAGAGTCGTCTCTGGTATAACAATGAGTTGGTTAGTGCAGCAAATTGATGTTATATGATACCTTCCATAAGGGAAAGATATCATGTTACTCACTTATTAAATCTAGTTTCTGTACACATCTATACACCATAAACGATTATTATCTTTCTTTGTACTTTTTCTATATCTGAGGGGTGATCACACTGACAATTCAACTGTGATTTTCCCATACGAAAAGTGACATAAATTTAGATCTACCTGACGAGCGTCTGACCCGAGTCAGGGGTATTAATATACGTACATAAAAAGTTGCTGTCAAAAATTTAATTTTTGGTACAAGCTTTTACTGCCGACTGTACTTCTCTGCATACCATCATCAAGTAGTCATTGAGACGATTCTAACGAGCCCAAACTCGATGCTTCCTTCCAGCTCCAGCATCAGATCAGCTCCAAGTCATCATAATATTGCATTGTCATGCGATATACATATGCTTGCAAAATTTCAGCTCAATTGGATAACAAGAAGTGACTGAAAAATGGATTTACATACATACGAACAGTGCAAGTTAATATAAAGCTTGTAAAAAAGGGCATAAATATCTGAACAGGACTCTATTGTTAATGTCATAAAGGCGTGTACAGATATTTATGTCATTATTTATGTACGTATGTTAATACCCCTGACTCGTACGTATGTTAATACGTGATCGACCAATTTCAAATATCGCCAGTCTAGTAGGTATGTTCAGTTTATGACACATCAAAAAGTTAAGTTTGAATGTGATTTCATTCGTCATTCTTAGCTGCGGCAAATGAGTACGAACGTCGCATTGTACGAACGTCGGGTAGGTCTAAATGTCACTTTTTATATGGAAAATTGACAGTTAAATTGTACCGACGCGCGTTCGGAACGTTACGTGATTACCCCTCGGGTAAAGGTCGTAGGAGTCCGCTGGATGCGGGTGGCGTAGGACCAGTCATTGTGGCACTCTTTGGGCGAGGCCTATGTCCAACAGTGGACGTCTTTCTGCTGATATGATATGATGAACATCACTTGGTGTTTATTGGTCTATTTTTAGATAAAGGGGTTGCGAAGTGAATTTAGTATCTCTGTTGCGGATCATAAAATTCATAAAGCAAACGGTATCAGTGATCATAATCACTCATCATAAATGAATAGAGAACGTCGATACCATAAACAAAATGAGACGACAAAAAAATTGTGCAGAGTGTTTTCTAGAAAATCTGCATTAATATTTAATCGGGGCCGTGATAATTATTTTATTATGCTAGCATATTCCAAATAGCAGCCGGTTCATCATGACAAATTAAATTCCTTCGCAGCACGCTTTTCTTTCTAACGTGACTTACCATTACGTAGTTACCTAATACAGTCAGTTTCATAATATTTGACATCCTAATTCCGATAATTCACACGTCATTGACATCTATGTTATTATGTTATGTACCTATCTATATAAGTATGTATATCGTCGTCTAGGTCACATAGTAGGTACAAGCTTTGCTTAGTTTGGAACTAGGTCGATATGTGTAAGACTGTTCTCAAATATTGTCCGTAAAAAAATATTTATATGTATGAACACTATCACTGCCAGGAACCGCTACATACGAGGAAACCCACGGGATCGGCTACGAGCGTAGCACGTAACGATTTCTGGTAGGGAATGTGTAGATTGTATCACTGTAGAGCATCAGCACTTTCTTTTTTTTTTTTTTTTTGAAGCCTATATAGTGTCCAAAGGCCTCTCCTCCTGACTATACACCTTATTTAATTAAATAAAACGTGAATATTTTCGACTTTGACTCAGTTAAATTTTCACTGTAATACATAATACAGATCATTATTGGTAAAAATACATTTTACAAATCATAATAGATACTTACTCATAATGTTACATTACATCATCATAATTCGGTAACACAATTACACACAGTCACACACTCTGCCCTGATAATCGCAAATGCAGTAATCGACATTTTTGGGATTTTCACTTTTTTGCAAAAATGACATCCCAAGAGCCTAATCTATACATAAAAAAATAATTTTCATTTTTTTTTAAATTATAACCATGTTTTTTATGTAACCAAAAACGCAGTACTTGCATAAAAATATTACTTGTGCTAACAAAATCTGCAGCATTCAGCATGTGCTAGAAGTTTGTGCAGTACTTGCTACGTTTACTGCGGATTCATTAGCCATAAACTTTTTTGCAACGAATACTAACTAATGCCAAACGCAGTATTCGACTTTACTGCATTTGAGTGTAGCAAGAATAACAAAGAGCTACTCTTGCGATGCTAAACCAAACGCAGTATTCTACAGTGCTGCGTTTAAGAGTAGCGAGAGTAACAAAAATATTCGTACGCTTCGAAGCCGCACGGTACAGTGCCGCGTTTCGTGCTAGCAAATCAGAGCGTCGACGTCATTCGCAGACGAGACGCGTGTGCCGGCTGAACCGCCGTGCGCTACATGTTGCATTTTCTTTATTTAAATTAGGTTTATTTTATTTTATTACTCTTTTAACGTTTTTCAACGGCGCGTGTTTTGTGCTGACAAGATTTTCAATAAGTACATTTTAGGTTATGTAACCTATACACTCACGAGCAAAATAATTGCATCACTTTGCAATTTTTCATCTGCACCCTATAATTTTGTAAACGGGGTTATTTTATAAAATATTTTAACGAGTCTTTGTTACCTGAAATCTAAGCTCTGCAAAAAGCTAACAAACATGAAAATTGACCCAATATTTTTAACATTATGGGCATTTTCTTGGTTTGTGGGCATTACCGCCTTAGTAGGTGCACGAGCTCCTTTTGTCGCCTATATAACGGGGGTACAGGAGGGGGAGGGTTATCAGTCACTTATCAGAAGTCAACCGGTACACATCTCCGCATATTTTCCCGTGAAGAAGAACCTGAAAACATGGATACCACTGAAGCTGAAGTCGCCGCAGTCGTCAATTTGCTGCAAGAGAGCCATAGCCAACAATCAGTAGCTGCCGAGCTGAATTTAACGCAATCTACAGTTTGTAGAGTCTACCCGAGGTTCCAGCAGACTGAGGCAGTCACTTCAACACCAAGAACCGGCCGCAGAAGGTGCACATCGGAGCGGGACGACCGCTTCAATGTCACGTCAGCTCTCCGAGATCGTCACCAGACAGGCGTTTCCCTTCAGCAGCAACTCCGTGAGGTCCGAGGAGTGACTGCCAGCGTGTGGACAGTCAGGAGAAGACTCCAGGAGAAGTCAACTTGACACCGAGAAGAACGACGGGGCCCAGATTGCTGCCATAACACCGAAGAACACGAAGTGAATTTGCTGCAAATCACGTGAACTGGACCATCGAGCAATGGACCCGGTTCTTTTTTCGGACGAGTGCAGGATGTGCCTGAACGGCAGCGACAGAAGAGGACGAGTCTACAGGAGAGCAAAAGAACGACTAGTATTCGCAGTTGATTAGTTTTATTGTATAGTGTAATTCCTTTAATTTTATATTTCGTTTAACAGTGTATTAGATTTAAGTAAATCTGTAATGCTGTCTAAATATATTTAAATAAAATAAATAAATGTTTTGGGGCGGCATTTCTTACAACGGGTGGACCGAGCTGGTTTTCGTGCCTTCTGGGGGTCATGGACGTGGTTTGAACGCTGGAAGATACATCACCGCGATCCTGGAGATGCACGTTGTCCCTTACAAAGGAATGTTTGATGAGGTGTTCATTTTATGCAGGATAATGCCCCCTGCCATACCGCAAGAGTATTCCAACCATCATCAACCTTTCCGAGGTGTACATCACCACGATGAACTGGCCAGCGATGAGCCCAGACCTTAATCTGATCGAACACATGTGGGACTGCCTAAAACGCAGGGTTCAGAAGCGGAAACCTGCCCCGTCCAACATTGAGGAGCTGAAGGAAGCCTTGCTGGAGGAGTGGGATGCCATCCCTCAGGATTACGTCAGGAAGTTGATAAGATCCATGCAAAGGCGCCTTACTTGTGTCATAAGAGCTAGGGATGGCAACACCAGGTATTAATTTGTAGTAATACATTCTATGATTGTTAAATTGTCCTTTTATTGTCTGTTTTCATAGATCAATTTTTTATACATTTCCGACTGCTTTCAGTTTTCCGACGTTTTTCAGTCTTTGGACTGGAATTTCCTTGAAAACTTTTACATTTTCTGCTGCCAGCTTTCATTTGGTACCTCATTTGTCAGTTTTGGGTAACAATTTACAAAGTAATGGGGTGCAGATGAAAAATTGCTAAGTGATGCAATTATTTTGCTCGTGAGTGTAGTTTGAGTACCGGATGTGTACAAAGAATCGATTTTATCCCAGAAATCGTAAGGAAATTAAATGGGGGGGGGGGGGGGGGTGACAATTTGTATCGAATCTCATAAGTAGGTAGTTATAATGGTTTCTTCTTTCACTCGCTAAGAGGAGATCATTTTGTACTTTCATATTAAGTGGAAGTCACGTAAAAAGTAACATTTTGAAAGTTATTTCGATAATAAAAACATTTTTTCTAGAACTTACCTAAAATCTGTTTTATTTCGTCTCTTCGTCACTTAAAATATCCAGAAGTTAAATCCTAACAATACTTTTAACTAGTAACATGTACAAAAATTGGGCATGATTGCGAACTAGAAACGCAGTATTGAACACTTGCTAGGTGATTTTGCAGTAATAAACACAAATACTGCATTTAGTCTTAGTAATACCGTAAGGCCCGCAAGCCCAGATAGTTGATGAAAATGCAGTATTGCGTATTTTATCCAAATAAGGCAGTAAAGTAAAGAAAAAAATACGTCAATAAAAAGCTTGATTTTTTTTACTATTTTTCAGTACACTTCAAAAGTTATACCACATAGATTTGTTGTATAGATATCACAAAATATGTTTACCGCGTTTATCTCGAAACCGCCATTTTGCAAGTACTGCATTTGCGATTACCAGGGCAGCACTACGGTCACAGTGTAAAGAGTAACAGGGGACCGACGCCTTTGACATTTGCGGATTTGACAACGTCATGTCCCAAGTTACATGTATGCAGCTGGCGCTAGCCCTATACGCCCCTCGCCCGTGACACCCCGTACGATTGCCCTGTCTAGACGGCTTCCTCAAATGAGTGTATTGGTTTATAGACTGTGCTACGGCGCTGGATCTTTCCGAGAATAAGAGTCAGCGGCGTTGTCAGCATCCCGCACGCCTCAGGGAAGTCTAACACGTGGTTTGTGTGTTACTCAGTCGTCTCCCGTTCGTGCATATAACATTACATCAATTAGTACTTCTGACCTGATTTAACTACCAGATTAAGAACCTCTTAACCCTAGTTTAGGGTATGCGTTAAAATCGAGACGCAATAAATCGTCGATCCTTAACCACAAGCATGGCAGGAGTAAGCCTGGAATTACTGGTAGGAGTAAAAAATCTTTATTGGCAGGATACAGGGGCTTTAAGGACAAAGAAAAAGATAGATAAAGTAGTAATCCTGTACGTAGGTTGTAAATTGTCCCACGTTGGGGGGTCGAGATAAATCAAGTTGTTGGTAATCTCAAAGATATAGAACCGATTCTTATAGCCACTGGTCCGGAAGGAGGGTTCGGTATTTGTGAAAGATTCAATCCATGCTGGCGAAGATACAGATTTTCAAATCAATATGTTACGTTGATTTTTTTCGGAGAAACAATTTGGGTTGGAGTTTTTTTTTTGTTCATATACGATAATGTGGTTATTACGGTTTTAAACAACGGTGTAGATAATGTGTAGTTAGGCTGTGGTCTGGGCGCCCAATATATTGCGCGCACTCGTTCTGATACGTTATACTAGTTAACGAACTTAGACATATCTACTTTTTTTTTTTTTTTAATAAACTATGGTTTTATGATCCAAAGACCCCGCGAGGAATACGGGCGAACTTTGGTTCTTTTAACTATTATGACATATGAGACTAGTATATATGTAACTTTAAAATATATTGGTACTATGAAATATAGTTTACGTGTTATTGAATTTTTTAAGGCTGTCTATGATTTTGTTGATTAATTTGGTGAATGATTGAATTGAAGATTCTTTTTTAATTATACTTTTGATGTCGTATGGTTCTATATTAATATTGTTACACACGATTTCGTGGTCTATTCTGCTCAGGTTAAATTTAGGGCATTGTCTAAGAAGATGGTCAATTGTTTGTGAAGTACTTGCCGACACGCTAACGTTGACGCAAAACGGAACGCGATCAAGCCAACAAAAATAGGATTAAACGTAAGTGCAGTACCCGGCACAAAAGTTTGCGCGTCTGATGTTAGCTACTAGTAGCGCAAAGGTGTCAGAGGGGTATGCGGGGGGCGACTCGAGGCTAACTTCAGACACGCGTATTTTTGTGACGCGTACTGTACACTAAACTTTAGATTTAATACGGTTTAAATCCACTCTTAGCCCGCTCTTACTTTCTGAGAAATAGTCAGCACGTTTTAAATAAGCGTTGTTGAAAAATCACTGTTCAACCCTTATTTGTATTCATTACCCCGCAATCGTTTCCATGAACATCACGACCAAACAAACGTACGGTGAGCTTACATTATGAGGCAAGAGATATGTTATAACATTCCCGTCTCTGCTAAGAATTTGAATAAAGGGCGACACGAAAGAGGCATAAGTATTGTATATCGCGAAATATGATGTGTTTACCTAAGAATATGGTTTCGTAGATACGTAGGTACTTTGGTATAATTTATGGGTTGAGATGGCACAGTCACCTGGCCCCGTAGCATGGATGGCGTTATCACGCGATAAGTGATAGGATAAGCGTGTGTCGTCTCATTCTATCGAACGGTGTCAGCCAGGGACGGCAGCTCTATACGGGGCTATTACGGGGCCTGCAAGTAATAGTAACTGACGGTATCAGGAGAGTCGAGGGGAATAATTGACACGCACAGCTACGTAGATTACTAATTGCAAAAAAGGTAGTTAATGAACGAATGAGTGAATGTGATTTAAAAGCACGATTAATAAAAATAAAAACATCATCATAATATGTCAGCCGAAAGACGTCCACTGCTGAACATATGCCTCCCCCTAAGAGTGCCAAAGTGACCGGCTCAGCGCCACCCGCATCCAAGCGGACTCCCGAAATATATGTATATATATTATGGTTTTTTTTCGATTAAAATATTCATCTACCTACTTATTTCTATCTTTTATTTATTCAGATACCTAACTATTCATTAAAATAAAACTATTTTAAACGGAATGTTGCGTATATATTACCTACATATTGAGCGCTCTGAAGTCAAAAATCGCCCGGGCATATGCATTTGAAATGAAATGAAATATTTATTTGCGGAATACGGGTCACATTATGTTGGTACAAATACACGATTTCTTTCGCGCTCTAATTTGGTTGCGTTAGTTTGGTGGACGCACAAAAAGACCTCCTGTATTGAGTGCCGTTAGAACAAAATGTGAAACTATTCAAAAGAAAAACAGGATGACGTGTTTGAAATGTAGGTAAGTTTTTAAGGTTCATATAGTTAAAAAAAAAAAAAAAAAAAAAAAACAATCTTATGTCAATGGCATAAATACTCTGACATGAATTTATGTGTAGGTAGGCAATGTCACAATGTTACCTATTGTATGCGAATTTTATAAGATAGCGTCTATCATTTAAATTATTTTAAATTAACCAGTCATAGACGAGGAAATGTTTCTCTGCGTGATCGCATCAGAAATGAGGCTATCCGCAGCAGAACCAAGGTAACCGATATAGCCCTCCGAATCGCTAAATTTAAGTGGCAGTGGGCGGGGCACATTGCACGTAGAACTGATAGCCGTTGGGGCGGAAAGGTTCTCGAGTGGCGACCACGTACCGGAAGGCGCGGCGTTGGTAGGCCTCCCACAAGGTGGACTGATGACCTGGTAAAGGTCGCGGGAGTCCGCTGGATGCGGGTGGCGCAGGACCGGTCACTTTGGAACTCTTTGGGGGAGGCCAATCTCCAGCAGTGGACGTCTTTCGGCTGATATGATGATGAGACGAGGAAAAATGTGAACTCAGTAGAAATACCGCGCCGTGGAGCCACAAGCAAGTAATGGTGTCTAGGTAAGCCAACTTACCAGTTCCACTTGTAAGCTACTTGTCTGTTTTTATTCTTTGGCACTTTAATATTGGTTTCATCGCTGCCAGTTCAGCCAATCTTGCTCGACATAAACCCTTTAGAATATAATAGATTAATCTCTAAGGTCGCGTCTTTTCAAAATAATAGCCTTGTATCAACCCGATCTCGGTAATTGGTTCTAAGAAATTCTACGTTAATAAGGCCAACTATATGAAAGTCAAGATTCCCATATTTAACAGGAGAATATTAAGTATTAAACGTAGATTTAATACAGTACCGGCCTTTTTTTATTTTCGTCAGAATTTTCTTTATAAAACTGATGTGGAATTGGCGCTGGTCCCTCTCACCTATGAGACACAGGTGCACTTGACTGTTCTCAAGGATCCGAACGCCTATCAAATGGTTTAACGATTGCAACAACCGTGATCAACGGGTTAAAGTGCTCAGTCAGTGATGATACTCGGGCTTGGCTTTGCCATGAAAAGTGAGCTAAGTAGTTAGGTGCGTACCCCTATACAAAAATTATTTACTCCATTGCTGACTTTACCTACGGCCCTGTTGAAAAAGAAATGTATTTTTCTTAAATTAGACTAGGTTCAGTCAACGGCAAAAGAAACTGATGAAATAGGGTCCCAAAATAATATATAAGTACAATAAATTTGATGTTACTGACTATTGTAGTTTCTCACAAGTAAATTAACTCGTAATGTGTGCCATATGTAAGCGATCACATTAATTTAACCTGTACCTAAGCATGTAAGTTATCATATCATAGATAATTTTGTTTGCGATATTCCTAACAAGGCGTGGCAAACGCTCCGAGCGATCTGTCATACGCGGCGGTTCATTCGTGCGGTCGCGCGGTGTGCGAGGGGTTGATCGCTGAACCAGCTATTTGCATAATAGCCAATCAGACAGTTCGAAGATTTGCCTGCCTTGTTGATGGCGTTTTGTAAGGCACCGCGCTCACCAACGTTACAAAACAGGTACCTAAATTAGTTATTTTAAAAATATTAGACATGTAACATCTCGTATGCTGCGTAATTTTTTGGACGACCGAGGGAAGCGACCGTAGTTGTGCGTTTCAGCTTGGGCGAAAATGTGTCTGTCTATTCTCCTCTACAAGTAGCATTTCTCAACCGATTCTCGTGAAATTTTGTGAGCAGGTTCAATAATAATATTACATATATTTTGTTTGTCATTTTAATTTTTCGATCAAAAAAAAAAGACTCATGGCTCGCAATTTCTACGGCTCACAGGGCCACTAGTTTTATACAGAATACTATGTTGGATATGCTATCGCAGATTCACGGTCTGACTTGCGAAAGATTAAACGGAACGGAGCGGAACGGAACGAGTCGGCAGTCACATGAGACATTGTAGACAGATCCAGTTTCGTAAGAAGACCACAGCCAATGGACAAAGTTTGTTACCCGCTCTTCAAAATATAAAACAAAAGTAAACTTTGCGTGACTCTTCAGGACTTTATCCAAGAATCCTAGACATAGCTTTCTCGTTACGTGTAGTAACATTCTGAGTGCACACTAAGGCTTGGCCACCACTTGGAACAGCGGTGGCGGCAGCGGTGCACTATAGGTGGGAGTGAGAGATCAGAGCGCGACCTCTCGCTAGTTAGCCGTATCTATATCTACCACTGACTAAACGTAAATGGCATCAGTTTGGAATGGGCTGTGCACGCTCGCTAATATTTCCGAGAACAAGTGCAAACACAATATTTAAAGCGCATGCATTCGAGTGTTGATGTACAGGCATGAGTATTTTCATTTATTAGTAACCTAACCCTATTTAGATATTTCAGTAAGGCGAGGCCGGTTCACGATCTTCTCTCCCTCTCACTGAGCATAAGCGTGAGCGAGATGGAAGTGCGTGTTCGGAAGTGTGTAACATCACTTTTTAGTACCTACATAATAATAGATTTTTGGAAAACTGGATAATTTATTAAACATCTATCTAGTTATTGTGTTAGAACAATAAAAAAGCTATCCTCAGTGCACTTAGTCAAACTCCTTTTAAAAGAACTGACAGGAGCTACTACCACCAACGCCTGAGACTGACAGTTTGTACATCTCTATCACTCGAAAATGGCAAGTGCGATAAGAGATAGAGGTATACGTAAGATTTTCAGGGTTAAATCCAAAATGGCAGTCCCGTCAGTGTGCGCTGCCGCTACAAGCCGCGTCGGCAAACCCCGTCGATAAATCCGGCTACTTTGAGCTAACTTTGTTACAAGGTGAGACAAGTTTGTGGGGCGCCGCTACCGCCATTTTTAACCCCGAAATGGATGGCTGTTATACGTTTTGACTCGCTGGTAACAAGTATGGAGCCAAAAGTTGAGTGCGCCTGTGAGTTTGGAATTTATTTGTGCATTTGTTGAATTTAAATAACAGGCCAACTTCAAATTCAGTTGCGACGCAATTTAGTCGAAGTAAATTTCTGTATTGGTGTCGGAAAAAGGTAAATATGTACCTAAAGGTTTTTTGTTATAACATGTTCTGTCCATGTTCATTTATTGTAACGAATAAATTCTTATTCTATTCTGTTCTATTGTAGATTGATTATCACTGGTACGGAACTGACATTTTGCTCAAACGTAGAGAAAAATATTCTCCTATAATTAAAAGTAAAATATGTTCGGATAATGTTATTCATAATCAGATAAAAACGGAATTGAATGAAATTTGGCACTCAGAAAGTTTATAAAAAACCCTTGTAGTGATCTGATGAATAGCAGTATTAATAGGTATTTAAGGCAATTACTAATGTTTCGTGGGATCTGACGGCAGATTCAGCACAAGCCACTAAACTTCTGCGATAAAGAATGAAATTGACAATCATCAAGCTCCCAAATATCTTTTATATGTATAGTCTAAAAACTTCACACTGTATCTAATAATGGAAGTAATAAAAGTTAAGGCTAACCTCAATATGAAATGCCTGGCTAGCTACTAATGAACATATGAATTGAAAAAATTAGCTCAAGATAACAACTGGTACAAAATCAAGTGGTTACCCGTGTTAACAACGTGGTACTAGGGTTTGGGTATATTTTTAATTCACATACTAGTTGGACACTAGTACAGTGGCGCTAAGAAATGTAGTCTGAGTGTCTTCAAAAGGCTAAGCAACGGTTATGCATGTAATATAGAAACTGCAAGTACAAAAAAAATACGTTCTTAGTTAGGCTCAGGGCGTGCCTTGCTTGTCCAAGTGGTTTTGTTACCCTCAAGCCTTTATAAATCCATTTATGTAAAAAACAGAGTAATTTTTGCCAAACTAGAAAGTAGTTTAAAATTGAACGTTCAAGAATCAAGTGAACGTACATATTCTGCGTCAAGAATCGCTACACGGTACGCTCGTGGCCGATCCCTTTGTTTTCCTCGTATGTAGCGGAAAGCGACTACGGCGTAGGCTCCCGATAGTCAGGTTCCCGGCACTGAAAGTGTTAAGAACCATTGCCCTTCTCCTCGTCATTCGCAATATGAACATCCTTCCTTTTCATATCGTCTCTCACGCACCTTTCCCTTGACCTACCTGTTCTTTTACAACCTAATAACTAAAACCCTTTTTGTTATACGACTTTCGTTCCCCCACATTATGCGCAAGCGAGCTACATCCCTGGTGCGCAGAGTGCGGGCTAGCTCCAACAGCATTCTGAGCATGATAGCGGACAGGATCGATGGCCTGTACTTGAAAAACTGCTGCATGATACATGCACGCAGAAATAAATAATAATGATAATATAATGTACTAACACTATTTTAATACGTAATACAATTGTTACTAACACCATGATCCCATGTTGGTCGTAAATAAAACTATTTATTATTATTATGTATATATCTCCTGTTTAAATTCACGGGACAAAGCCTGGTCCTTTGGAAGGCGTGCGTGGGGATATAGATCCAACACGTAGAGGCCCTTTGGAGACGAAGTTTAATGTGATGTAATACACCTGCTAGAACCCATTCACGGGTACATCGGTAGATACCCGTGAACCGGTTCCAACCGGCGTTGGGGCTATTGTGGGTTATATGGATAGAGAAAGGGTTCTATGGTGATGAGATTTGGGTGGATTATGAAACTGGGCTATTGCAAAAAGATCCGGACACCTGCCATAACATTGTTGTACACAAAGTTATCGAGGCAGGCAGTGACTAGCCGCTCATTAGATGGGCCCCTGAAAGCGTCGTCGTAAAGACGGCCAGGAGCAATTATTATTTATTATTATTATTAATACCACTACAGGCGATTACCTTAGCTTTTCAACCATGCGTGCTATTTTGAGACTTCCTCTTACATACTCTTCCGTAAGTTATTCTACAGCTAATTCCTTCAACGATAATAAAGTCTTCTGTATTTTAAAGTTTACGCTACAATAACGTTATCTGGGTTTGTTGGTTTTTGTACCGCACTATAAAACGTAACAAGAGCAGCTAACCTAACATTGCTGTACACAAAGTTATCGAGGCAGGCGGTGACTAGCCGCTCATTAGATGGGCCCCTGAAAGCGTCGTCGTAAAGACGGCCAGGAGCAATTATTATTTATTATTATTATTAATACCACTACAGGCGATTACCTTAGCTTTTCAACCATGCGTGCATGCATGTTTGAGACTTGCTCTTCCATAAGTTATTCTACAGCAAATTCCTTCAACGACTTTATTAAGTCTTCTGTATTTTAAAGTTTACGCCTCAATAACGTTATCTGGGTTTGTTGGTTTTTGTACCGCACTATAAAACGTAACAAGAGCAGCTAACTCTCTAAACTAAGTTTAAGCTAACTCCAACTTAGACGCATTACGCTATTAAAAAGAATAATAGCCGTGGGGCGGACAGGTGCTGTGGTTCTGTTTATATTATAGTTCGCGTACTTCAAGTTGCCGGTTAAGACACGGATTCTGAATTATATGGAGAAAAATACCTGCTTAGTTAATATTATAAATGAGGCATAAAATATATTCAAAGTTATGGTGAGGCTACCTTTTTTTAGCGTTCCGTACCTTGAAAGGAAAAAACGCAACCCTTATAGGATCACTTTGTTGTCCGTCCGTCCGTCTGTCAAGACCCTTGTTCAGTATTTCTACGTTCCTAGCACAAAACACAACGTGTAATTCATTTTAATTTCGAAATCGATTGATATTAAATCATATAGCTAGTTTGACGGAGACGAAACCAAACGCTTTTCCGAAAGCTAGCAACACTATGCCTGACATGGCAATCGCCGCTTTACCCAAACTTTACCAAAAACCGAAACGCGACACGCGAAAACTACACAAATCCAGGCTCTAGCGGCCTGTGAGGAAATACAGCACCAGGGGGCCCCCAGAACAACACCACCGAGCGACGGATGAGTTCGAGGTAAGTCTCCTGAACACTAGCTAATTTATCGAAGGAACTACTTAAAACACGCTACATAAAGATTCGAGCCGGATATTCCTTATGAGTACTGGTTATTTTGCTTTAAAATCGCGTTCGTTGTTGTTTTGTGCTAGCATTACATGCTAAATTCCAATTTCTTACATCACTTAGCGAGAATCTACCTCCGGTGACAAATATTAATATCAAGTTTCCAAGCGCCTAGCGTATTATTTTACGGTAATACCGGTGAGATGGTAACATGGTTTACCTAGTTTAGTAGTCAAATACTCAGTATTAACGAAACAAAAACATTGGAATGAATACCATTTTAAGACAACAAAATATTATAGTTTATGGCCGTACTTGTCAGGAAAAAGGCGAGTTATTGCCTTAAAGCTGTGAAAGATTTCAATGGAAATCGATACAATACGAGTATGCATGGAGTCGTTGGTCAAAACACACACTTTATTTGGAGTTCTGTGACACAGAGCTAATGTCTATTATCCCATACAATGGTCTACGGTTGTTAAATGTTTATTCCAGACAGAGGACTATGCTGCACGCCAATCTGTGTTGCACATGTTGGTAACTATTAGAACAATAGCGTCGTCTGAAGGAGAGAGCGGCGCCGGCGTCTGCAGAGATGCACCAAGGATGACCATGCAGTTCGAGAACCCTTACGTCACTATAATTAGAGTTGGAACTTAATATTTATAAGTTATAGTAATGTTTGTAATAATGATGGAACGGTTGGCCGTCTCAAGATGTCAACCGATGGGGAGGACTTCACTTGATAATTGACGGGAGAAGCGTGTACATCTGATTGTGTTGATGGTGTTTACATATATTATATCAATGATACCTAATTGTATAAGATTGTCAAAGAAGAGTGTTCGACAAGTCTATACTATGTGAAACCTATTAATTAGATTGTAACATCAGTGGTCGGCAGTCTACGCAATAATTGAAAGCTAAGTACCTACAGCAGGGGTTTTTGGCATCCGTGTTTATTTGGAGTTAATTACTAAAGATCACAGTAATTGCACTGCCCAGTTAATAAAGGATAATTATTATAGAAATCTCTGTACTTGACGGAATAAGCCAAATAAACACGACCAGATTGTATTGTGGGTTTTATAACTGTGGGTGTATACGAGGATAATATTGTGGTTGTAAACACTCCTATTGTGACCAGTTAAGGTGGTCTATTGTATCAGTGAAAGAAATAAATAAAGAACTCTGTTCAAAAGTAATAAAGTTATGATACTGAATAAGAGTAATGAGATACGAGTTCGACCCTCGTATCTAAAGTAATAGAGAACCTTATCAAGTAATGCAACAAGGGTTCGATTCCTTTGTGGTGTCAAGGAGTATTCAACCTTCAGTACTGGTGTATTATTGATAGTACCTACTTTTATCGTGTGTGTGTGTAATTGTTTTCCTAAGGAACAATGTCTTGTGAATTGTATTCGATTAAACATGTTTAACTCGAGAAACTATATGCACAAAGTACATCCTTGTAAAATACTATCGTTTTAAGAAGTTTTATAAGAAACTAATTAAGTTGTGTACCTTAATTAGTTAGAATGATGTGTCACTAAAGGCGTGGAGGTTTTTCCGGAAGCTCGACTGACTTTTCCCAACCACATTATGCCCAGGAAGCGAGTCGAGCATCAAATAAGGGTTTAACTAGCCTTATTTGATATAATAATAAAAGTTTCGATTTTGCTTTTATATGAAAGATTATCAATTACTCATTATTTGATTTAAAATACCAACCAAATGCTAATAATACTATTTATCAAATAAATACTACAGTTTAATATCTAGACCAACAAATAAATATTAAATATTAGTAATACTAACTATTAAATAAATACTTTGTTTAAAATATTTAAACAAACAAACAAATAGCAAATCATTCAAATATTAATCCAATCGAATATCAAACAACAAATCAAATAAACCAATAAATCAATAAATGATCTTAAATTTTAAAACTAATACTTTGTTTTCTTTATAACACCCTTCCTGGTAACGCAGACCTTTCCTTTATTCGACTACCTATTTACATTTACATTCTTAGGCTTCAACTTATCTAGACAGGCTATATCTAGGCTAGGCTATCTAGGCGCACCCTTAGGGGCCTGGTGCCACTTCACGTGGAGCTCGTGACGTAGGATTCTAGACTTTGTGTTTTAATAAATAATACACAACTAGTAAAAAGAACTTGGACATTAAAAAAAATACACAACGTAGGAAACTAATAATTATTTGCCATTATGACGATCACTGCTTATTTATTGTGTTATAAAGTTATATTTAAAGCTATATTGCAAACGTATGGAAAGTTCTAAATAATCGAAAGGTCTGAGAGGGGAGGTTTAAATTATAATTAAATAATTGCTTACAATTTTAATTAATACATAACATTATTCGTATCGCGAGTCCGCTGGATGCGGGTGGCGCAGGACCGGCCATTGTGGCACTCTTTGGGGGATGCCTTTGTCCAGCAGTGAACGTCTTTCGGCTGATATGATGATAATGATGATTATTCGTATGATCTGAGAGGGGTGCTTTGGATATCCTTTGTATTGTAAATAATATATAGGTACCGATAAAATTATATGAAACAAGTTTATCGCATGACGGTTCCGAGACATTGTACCGTTTTTTTTAATTACATAATTCTAATCTTGTGTGTGTGTTTTGACCAATTATCTTTAGATCGTGAATATTGTGTTTATTATAGGAACTCTTGCACTCGTTTACTAAAGCGCATTGAAATAGTGGAATAGTTTTTTGTGTTTACTTAGTAGTAATGTCAGGGCGGAGTAAATTGCGAAGTGGACGTTATCGAGGCGAAGATAGTCAATTAATTGTTACGACGGATAGTAATGTAGAGCAGACTAGTGCGGAGTTTAAAGCGAACCAGCAACGTGGTTTCAAAATGGTGCAAGAGAAGTTTGACACGCTGTCTAAGCGAATTGATACGTATGTAGATATGACAGAGATACCTAGAGTTCCGGTGTTACAGACGGACCCGAGTAGTGTTAGACAAAATGTTTACGTTATGCAGCCCGATATAGCTAAACCTTATTTTAAAGGCAGGGAGGATCCTAATCCGATGAAGTTTATTACATGGTTTCGTAGATATATAAACCTTTTGAACGCACATGATAGAATTTTTGATATTGCAATGGAGTGTTTACCAAAATCGGCTCGTACAATGATGGAATTTCGAAGTAGGTATTGGCGAACGTTGGATGAGTTTGAGAACGAGTTCAGACGTATATACTGGAGTGAACAGCGACAACAAACAGCATTGTACAATTTAATGAATGGGTCTTATAATCCATATGGTGATTTAGATATGAGCGAACATTTTGCTACTCAGATGGAAGTCGTTAGCTCACTAACGATTCCAATCGAAGAAAAGATACTAGTTATTTGGCTTATGAGGCATTACTCAGAGCATGTGCAGCAATTGTGGTTTACCAGCAATAACGAAGCAAATTTTAATACAGCATTTGAATTTCTAGCTAAAATTGACCTCAATGTTAGGTGTAACAGTCATAACAGTACTATTAATCGAGTAAATAATGGTAATTACAAGTCACAAGAGCAACTTCAACGTATGAGTTCGCACGATACGCGTGGTGATAAAAGAAAACCCAATCGTAGACCCAGGTCGACTAAAAGGCTGTGGCGTGAACAGAGCGGTTACTAAAATAATGAGTTGGTTCCAAGTGGGAAGAAGCTTGAAATTCGCAATCAAGTGAATCTTAATCCATTAGTGAATTAATATATACGGAACGTTATATATCCGTTAATGTTTGGGTTGGGGAGACAAGTGGTTTAACTTTATATTCAAGTTGGATATGGTGAGATAATAAGATGTACTTAAATAAGAATTTTGTATTTCTAACAGTACAATATCTTATTGGATTTGATTTATTGTATTGGACAATAACGGGTTGAATTGAACTGATTTTGACTATATGGTAGCGAGTCCAATTATGTGTTTGATAAATTGTAGTTATAAATTTTGTTATATAAGTGGTATTAAGCGTAAAATAGACACGCCCGATGATCAAAGTTATACATACTTACATATTTATAATTAAAGCAATTTGATTTAATTGCTTAACTATTTACTTACAATACAATGAACGCTTTGTGGTCTTTATGAACATGCTGAGGAAAGCAGATGTCATCGTTCATGGTATTATTTTTATATAATATATAATTTGTATAGATTTAAGTTGAAGGTAATTAATTATACAGGTGAGAAGTTGAGATATTGACCAATAGTCAATGGTTCGTATATTATTCTACGTACAGCAGTGAGATTTTTAACGACGTTACAGGTGATTTGGGTAGTTGTACTGAATTATGAATACCTTGGATGGATTTTGATGTGATGAAAGAATATAAGGTATTTTGTTTGAAAGTCTGGCCAGACTTGTGCTGTATGAACTTCAAAGATGAAGAATGAATTTCAACCTTGTGTGTGATGTACGGATTTCAGAGGTGTTTGACGATTTTCAGAGGTGAAGCATGATTTTCCGAGATGGAAAATGATTTTCGGAGATGAAGTACTACAGATTAAGTGTGTATAATATTACCATAAGTGGAAATATATATATATATATATAAACCCGGTATTAGACTGTGCGGTACATATATTTATATAAACCCGGTATTAAACTGAGCGGTATTTACTACATATAAACCCGGTTTAAGACTGAGCGGTATATCTTGTGGAAAAATATATATAAACCCGGTATTAGACTGTGCGGTACATATATTCATATAAACTCGGTATTAAACTGAGCGGTATTTACTACATATAAACCCAGTTTAAGACTGAGCGGTATATCTTGTGGAAAAATATATATAAACCCGGTATTAGACTGTGCGGTACATATATTCATATAAACCCGGTATTAAACTGAGCGGTATTTACTACATATAAACCCGGTTTAAGACTGAGCGGTATATCTTGTGGAAATATATATATAAACCCGGTATTAAACTGTGCGGTACATATATTCATATAATCCCGGTCTTAGGACTGAGTGGAACTACATATATAATCCCGGTCTTAGGACTGTGTGGAACTATATATAATCCCGGTCCGCTGGACTGTGTGGAAACAAACATATAAACCCGGTCGTAAGACTGCGTGGTAAATGTTCATAACTATGTAAGTATATAGCTACAAGCCAGCACACATCGAGCCCAGCGCCGAGCAGTTTGATAAGTGATGGTGAAAAAAGCCCACACCCGTCACATCCCTCAGCCATGACGATACAACAATGAACATATTCCATATGAGCAAAGATGTAAAGAATTTCATACTAATACTTAAAACAATACACAGTTTGTATTGAATGTGCTTGTGTTTATCAAAACAAACTTATATGAGGTTTCGTAGGAGCCCAGATCGTTGACTTCAGCAAACGATACATACAAATGTAAATGATAGAAAAAAAGGCACAGCGTTCACAATTTATAGTTCTATCTAGACCACTTTTTATTTAATAACAAATATATTTATTACAGAGAGTATCACTCCTTGTTGCAACAGAATATTAATGTACCAGAAAGTTGCTTTTCCAAGAGTACCTTATGCTTATAGTATTAAGCTCTTGTCTTCCTAAACACGAAATGTTTCGCATAAGTTAAGTATTGTACGTGGTACGGAAAAAAACGGAACCTATTCTTATGTCCGTCCGACTGTCATTTACAACCCAGGTACCCATCAAGAACCTTTAGCGCAAGCGTTAAAATTTTACCATAAAGGTATACACAATTTTATTAGATGATAATATACTGGTATTTGACCTGGCTAATATTATGATTAGCAATATTTTGTTAACTTTTATAACTAAATATAGTTTCAGAGAGCGTATTTCGGGAACCTAGTAATCACTTTTTAGTGAAGAAAGCGAAAATCTACGGTTTTAGCTTACTCCAGAGAGGGGGGTGAGATGGTAACATGGTTTACCTAGTTTAGTAGTCAAATACTCAGTATTAACGAAACAAAAACATTGGAATGAATACCATTTTAAGACAACAAAATATTATAGTTTATGGCCGTACTTGTCAGGAAAAAGGCGAGTTATTGCCTTAAAGCTGTGAAAGATTTCAATGGAAATCGATACAATACGAGTATGCATGGAGTCGTTGGTCAAAACACACACTTTATTTGGAGTTCTGTGACACAGAGCTAATGTCTATTATCCCATACAATGGTCTACGGTTGTTAAATGTTTATTCCAGACAGAGGACTATGCTGCACGCCAATCTGTGTTGCACATGTTGGTAACTATTAGAACAATAGCGTCGTCTGAAGGAGAGAGCGGCGCCGGCGTCTGCAGAGATGCACCAAGGATGACCATGCAGTTCGAGAACCCTTACGTCACTATAATTAGAGTTGGAACTTAATATTTATAAGTTATAGTAATGTTTGTAATAATGATGGAACGGTTGGCCGTCTCAAGATGTCAACCGATGGGGAGGACTTCACTTGATAATTGACGGGAGAAGCGTGTACATCTGATTGTGTTGATGGTGTTTACATATATTATATCAATGATACCTAATTGTATAAGATTGTCAAAGAAGAGTGTTCGACAAGTCTATACTATGTGAAACCTATTAATTAGATTGTAACATCAGTGGTCGGCAGTCTACGCAATAATTGAAAGCTAAGTACCTACAGCAGGGGTTTTTGGCATCCGTGTTTATTTGGAGTTAATTACTAAAGATCACAGTAATTGCACTGCCCAGTTAATAAAGGATAATTATTATAGAAATCTCTGTACTTGACGGAATAAGCCAAATAAACACGACCAGATTGTATTGTGGGTTTTATAACTGTGGGTGTATACGAGGATAATATTGTGGTTGTAAACACTCCTATTGTGACCAGTTAAGGTGGTCTATTGTATCAGTGAAAGAAATAAATAAAGAACTCTGTTCAAAAGTAATAAAGTTATGATACTGAATAAGAGTAATGAGATACGAGTTCGACCCTCGTATCTAAAGTAATAGAGAACCTTATCAAGTAATGCAACAAGGGTTCGATTCCTTTGTGGTGTCAAGGAGTATTCAACCTTCAGTACTGGTGTATTATTGATAGTACCTACTTTTATCGTGTGTGTGTGTAATTGTTTTCCTAAGGAACAATGTCTTGTGAATTGTATTCGATTAAACATGTTTAACTCGAGAAACTATATGCACAAAGTACATCCTTGTAAAATACTATCGTTTTAAGAAGTTTTATAAGAAACTAATTAAGTTGTGTACCTTAATTAGTTAGAATGATGTGTCACTAAAGGCGTGGAGGTTTTTCCGGAAGCTCGACTGACTTTTCCCAACCACATTATGCCCAGGAAGCGAGTCGAGCATCAAATAAGGGTTTAACTAGCCTTATTTGATATAATAATAAAAGTTTCGATTTTGCTTTTATATGAAAGATTATCAATTACTCATTATTTGATTTAAAATACCAACCAAATGCTAATAATACTATTTATCAAATAAATACTACAGTTTAATATCTAGACCAACAAATAAATATTAAATATTAGTAATACTAACTATTAAATAAATACTTTGTTTAAAATATTTAAACAAACAAACAAATAGCAAATCATTCAAATATTAATCCAATCGAATATCAAACAACAAATCAAATAAACCAATAAATCAATAAATGATCTTAAATTTTAAAACTAATACTTTGTTTTCTTTATAACACCCTTCCTGGTAACGCAGACCTTTCCTTTATTCGACTACCTATTTACATTTACATTCTTAGGCTTCAACTTATCTAGACAGGCTATATCTAGGCTAGGCTATCTAGGCGCACCCTTAGGGGCCTGGTGCCACTTCACCGGTGTATACAGTGCGATCTCAACGAGAACTTTCTAATTATATATAGTTTCATAGGGTTTTGAGCGATATTTGCGAAATTACATTTCGCAATATTTTTTACGAAAAGCGGTAGATTCATAATCGCGCTGCTCGAAGCGCCCGCTAGGCACCATTCATATGGCCGTCATTGCATGCCTATATCATAGGTTCATATAGTTAGTCGCAACTAATTCTTTAAAAGTTTTCGTACAACGTACAAAAACCACTTAGTATTTACGTACTTAGTGTATATCTATTTAAGCGGTGTAGGTATTACGTACCGAACCCAATTTCGCGGTCACTGGATTGCTACATACCGATTTTTAAGTTGCATGTATTTTCGTACTGCACACATTTAGTCTTTGTAGCTTGGGATCTACCAACCATTGACCTCTGTAACTACTTTTATTTAGCCGTGTGTGCTTAATATCGAAAGTTTAGTGTGCGACCAGCTATATTAAATATACATTTTACCTACTTACTAACTAATATTGCGCTAGTACTTAGCCATATCATACAAACTTATACCTATAGGTACATTATCTTACGTACAACGTACGTCCATACATATACATTTCGTATATCGTTTTATTTCGTGCTATTACATCCAGTTTTATTCAGTGACTTAACATCGTATTACGAAATGGAAATGGAACAATTGAATTTCGAACGGGACCTTGCTTTGAATAACGTCGAAAAGATTGTTGATTGTAGTAATAACTTAGCCGAGTTTAGAGTACGTGTTAAGGAGTTAAATTCAATTAAAAAATCATTCTTGCAAACACAAGCAAAGATTGAAAAAATATCGGCAAAGAACGAAACCTTTTCAAAAACGGATAATTTGGCTATTCGTAACAAATTCGATTCTTTGTATTTTCAAGTCCAAGTGACCTTGGATGCTATAAAGGAAGAACGTAAACAAAGTGTTTCGGCACCGTGCGGTGGACACAACGTGTCACATGCGGGTTGCTGTGCCTCACAGCAGGTACCTCAGTCGCACATACGTTTACCTCAGCTTACATTACAAACTTTCTCGGGTGATTTAACTGAATGGAATGCCTTTTATGATTTATTTAAATCACTTGTGCACGATAATGCTACGTTAACAGATGTGGAACGATTCCGCTATTTGTTATTGTTTTTAAAAGGTGAACCTTATAATCTTATCAAATCGATACCGGTTACTGAATATAACTACGAAAATGCCTTGCAAGTGTTAATAAGTCGTTATGAAAATAAGCGAATTATTGCAACAAAACATTTCGATAATATATTTGATGTCGAAGCAGTTAACGACAAAAACATCGAATTTACCTTACGTAATTTGATGAATTGTTACCACGAGAACGTCACGGCTTTAAAGTCGTTAGGTATGCCTGTCGAACAATGGAGTTTTGTTCTCCTAAATATTTTGCTGCGTAAAATTACCCCTAACATACGTAGACGTTTTGAATTGTCATTCAAAATCTCAAATGAAATTCCTAGTGTGACCGATTTACTCGATTTCTTAGACAAAGAATTAGCGGCATCCGAGATAATGCACGCCTCCGCGCGTACTTCAAGTACCTACTCGGCTCCGGCCGCGGCGCATCGCGCGACCGGGCCTGCGGGCGGGCCGGCCGGCTCGGCTCGACCGGCTGCTGTGACGTCATCGCGCCACGCGCACGCCGGACGGCGGGCTATTTCGCTTTCTCACGTGCAATATAATGTACCGCGCACTCCTGATACATCATTTGCGCGTAACTCGCGTACTATGAGTATGCATGCTGCTGCAACTGCGGTGGATTATATAAATAAAATCAAATGCGCGTATTGTAAGGATAATTCTCATCCTTTATACAAATGTGAGAAGTTTCAAACACTAACTTTTGGTGAACGGAAACATTTCGTTCAGCAAAATAAAATTTGTTACAATTGTTTATTCATCGGTCACGACGCAATAGACTGCAAATCGCGCCACTCTTGCCGCGCCTGCTCTCAGCGCCATCACTCTTCATTACATGAAGATGCGCCTACTTCAAACGTCACACTGACGACGGAGTACTCTCCTTCCCCTGAGTTACACTCAGTAGCGGACACCTTTACGCCCACTCCATTACATGGAGCTACGGGGCTTTCTGCGAGTAAGAACTGTACGGTTTTACTCACAACCGCGCTTGTAAACGTGCGTCCCAGGAACCATGGCCCTTACTCGCCTTGACTTGAGCTTCAAAAACCCTTTCAAACTTCCAAAAACCGAAACGCGACACGCGAAAACTACTCAAATCCAGGCTCTAGCGGCCTGTGAGGAAATACAGCACCAGGGGGCCCCCAGAACAACACCACCGAGCGACGGATGAGTTCGAGGTAAGTCTCCTGAACACTAGCTAATTTATCGAAGGAACTACTTAAAACACGCTACACCCTTTTTCTCAGGAACGCGTAAAGGTATCAAGCTGAAATTTATATCAAATACTTAAGTTTACTGTCCATTAAAGCAGTGAAAAAACGTATATGCCGCAAAATTTCGAAACTCGCAAGGGAATCAAAACCTACAGGGCACTTCCCGTGAACTCAGAATCTTGAAATTTGGTAAGAAGAAACGTCTTATAGCACAGATAAAAGAAAATTACGAAAACCGTAAATTTTTAGTTACATAACTGAAAATTTAATGTCCAGTATAAACTGACACGCACTAAGTATGTGAATATCTACTTAGAGAGTGTCAGTTTATAGTGGACTTTTTTCAATTGTACGGGGTGGTCCGGAACCCTCGGTGCGCGAGTCTGACTCGCATTTGACCGGTTCTTTTTTAGTTGTGGTTAAAATAATGTAAAATATTATGTTGTAGGTATGTAGATTGAACGAGATTCATTAATATTTTTCCTGCTACTGTCCGCATTCGTTTCATGTAACTAGATGTTGACATATTTTTATTTTGGGTAGGAAAATAAATCAAAAGCGTTATTTTGCTGCAACTAAGAATAAGAATAAGAATAAGAATAATTTATTATTGGACAAGCACATGATTACAGGTTATACAGACATTATCCGTGGGGTTCCAAACTAGGCTGAGCCTGTATCTTGGGACCCACTGTACTAGTAGTCAGGCGATTTTAGAGTTATTTGTACTAATCGTCAAACTTGTCACATAATTCGTTTTTTAATGGACATCGTCATAGATATCATTGAAACATGGACATATTTACATTCTGCCACCCTATAGGTAATGCCGGGGGTAAGTAATAATTGGTACAACAACTTTTGATATAACGTAACATTTGATATAAATACACGTTTGACATGACGCGCTTTTTTTGAGGAAACCACTGACTGTTAATGATTATTATAAAACAAACCTAACCTAACCTTATGTAGGCCTCAGAAAAAATAAACACACAAAATGTCTACAGTTACTGAATAAATTGCATTATATCTAACGTTACATTATATCCTTCGTTCGGATTATACCAAAAGTTTTTTTAACGTTTGAGACGCACCCAATGCGGGTTTACACGTATTAAGTTGATGAGTAAATAACTAAAATTTTGCTTAATTTTTAGTAATTTTATTGATGATTTTTAGAGTTCTTTAGTTAAGCCAAGATGTGCGATCAACAACGCATTTTAAATGAATTCCTGTTGAGACAGGTTTAAGACGAAGTAAAGGATAAAATAATCAGGAAAACAAGCATACCGAGGAGAGCGTGGGTGAGAAACTGGCTAGCCAAGAGAAACGAATTGGTTGCAAGTGCAACTTTGTTTCATGAAAGGAAAAGATAAAGAAGATTATTTCAAAGCACTACGAAGGTCAGAAGAGTCCTTTAATTATTTATTGTTTACAATGTATATACGAGATACCGGATCCGGATTTAGTATAGCCCGACCAAGAAAATAAAAAACCTCGCAATTTTGCGGATAACTATTGGAACTAATTTCTTCAACTGGCAACAGTAACTTTGAAGATGTCATTAATGCCATCTGTCAAGAGCTGTCAAAGTGAGGTGTCGATTGTGCGTGGTGTATTTCTTAGATATTGTGTGTTATTTGTGCGTTAAAATGCCGAAAATTATAAAAGTGACTTAAGAAAGGTGATTAACAATATGACAAAGTTATTGTCGGAGGGAAAGTCTGAAGCCTTAGACTCTATTCCTCTAAATAACATCACCGACCTTGTTGTCAACATGACTGGTAGGTACATCATTATACTATGTGCAATGAAAATTGGGTAATTTGTGAATAAACTACAAGTAAAACTCTATTTAATTTCAGGTATATCCCGATCTTCCGTAATGAAAATACAAAGAGCAGGTCAGACGTCAGCTGTATTTTCTACCCAACTACTACTACGAATTTGATGGATAATAAATAAATATCCAACCCTATCTACTAAAACTTAATCAATGAATTAGTTTATCTTTAATGGAGGATCATTTCATTATAATTTAAAACATATAATATAAATGTTGTAAATCGAACTTGATTTTATTTCATCAATAATCTATATTAACATATTATAATATTTTTACACTAGCCAATTAGCATGCGTGCGACTATACTTAGTGCTAATTTAACGCCCCCAGGGCAGTTTTTTTATTTTCCTGGTCGGGCTTTAGAAACATATTTTTTTCCATTTTTTAATAATGTGATCTGATAATGTCTTGTGATTTGAGATTCAACTACTTTTTGCTCTAAGTACTACGGCAGAGCCGAAAGGAAGGTAGTAATTAAATAGGTATCGAAATGGCGACACATTGTCTGCAAGCACCTGCTGTTTCGCTTGGTTGTTTCTATAATTAGAACGCCGTATGTGGTTCATGGTGAAGTAATTTTTTACATAATCTTTTATAAACTTAATTGCACTGAGTTTCGTCCACCACAAAATAATAAAATTAAAATATTTGCTTCAACACCTTCTTTTGGTAAACTTAAGCAATTAACGACAATTTTACTAAAATCGCATCTGTTCAGACGCATCAAGTGCCAAGCCACGCCTACCCACTTAGACGAAAAATAGACACAATATGAATTCACTTGCTTGCCTGCATACTACATTTTAACTTGTAACTTACTACTAAATTGATTGTTTAAATGTGTTAAGTCACTTATGCTTGATGTACACTTATTAAGTTGTTAAGTATTTAACAAAAGTTTTTTGTAACTTATTTCTAAATTGATTGTTTTCACGCATTTACTCACTTAACATTAAGTAAAAAAATCGTTAATTGCTTAACAACTTAATACGTGTACAGTGTACATGCATCGAGCATTCAACTAAGTAAAAAAAATGTTGAATACGTAACGAATTTCGAATTCTGTTTTCTGAATGAAGTAATACGTGCAAACCCAGCATTCCTTAGGCTCGGAATTAAGTTCTGCGTCTATGGTTACATTGGTTTACTAATCGCATAAAAACATTGAGACCACTGGACTGTTACGAATCCTATCTCGTCTGCTACTCGACTTTTACTCAAGAAAATTACTCTGTGAAATTATGAGAAAAACATGAAAATCAGCGAGAAAGCAAGGACTTGAGTAGACAAGTGCTCAAACTTTTCACAAGTTGAGGACGGCTGAGTGATGGACAAATATATCTCAAATTTATGACAGACACACTTAGCATGATTAGACATTAAAAAAACCGGCCAAGTGCGAGTCGGACTCGCGCACGAAGGGTTCCGTACACTTATCTATAAAAAAACTATTTTATTATGTGTTTTTAGTATTTGTTGTTATAGCGGCAACAGAAATACATCATCTGTGAAAATTTCAGCTGGAACTATCACGGTATCAGTGAGATACAGCCTGGTGACAGACAGACAGACGGACGGACGGACGGACGGACAGCGGAGTCTTAGTAATAGGGTCCCGTTTTACTCTTTGAGTACGGAACCCTAAAATAGCCGAAAAAGTACCTAATACCGGATGGGAACCTTTAGGGTAAACTAATTCTTTTTCGTAGAAGTTCAAACAGATGCGATACCTAAATATTTTTGCGGAGCTATTTATGACGTTAGTTCAACCCTTTATACAAGTTTTGTATCAACTTTGAATTATCGCTTATGTAAGTATAAGTTGTCCGTTTTACAATTTCATACCTATTTATCAACCACTTGATACCATAATAAGTTGTAATACCAGACAATTTAATGACGTGTGTAGCGCTTTATACAGGTTGACTGGTAATTCGACCTATTCCTTGAAAGGAGTTAATACTAGAGCTAATTTGCAACAATTTATGTCCAGTCAACCAGGGGTCAAAACACGATTTTTTTTTAATTTTTCGAGTTTTTAGTTTGTTTGAAAAAAAATCGCCTTGCAGCCTTAAAGTGCTGATTGTGACAAAAATGTTTTTTTACCATCCAAATGGAAGTACTTTTGTCACAATCACCAGCTTAAGGCTGCAAGGAGATTTTTTTTCATACAAATTAAAAACTCGAATATCTCGGAAACCAGCGAGTTTCGACCCCTGGTTGACTGGACATAAATTGATGCAAATTAGCTCTAGTATAACCCCTTTCAAGGAATAGGTCGAATTACCAGTCACCCTGTATACCAATGGCGTCGCGTGAAAGTTTTCGATGGGCAACCCGGAACAAAAAAGCTATGAAATAGTTTAGAGTATATAACTATAGGCTTGCCTAAAAATACATTTTAGCAAGCCGGTGGGAATCGGCTTGGACGCTCTGCCACTGTATATATTCACAAAATGGAATAGGTTTTTTTTATTATTTCTGGGCCATAGTATATTAAAAACATACAAGCAAACACAATTGAAGCACTAAAAATTTCACCAACTCGAAGTGTTTTACTATTTTGATATACCGGGTTGAAATTCCGTGTTTACGCATAACGAAAACTATTCAAATGTTATGTAAAAATTTGTTTGGATAAAATATGCACAAATATTTTAACAAAATTGTATTCGTGAAACAAATTATACAAGACTTTCTGCTTTGTTTTGAAATTGGATGAGTTCACGATGGTTTTATTCACAGTTCAATATACTTGGTTATTTTGTTTATTGAAAATGACACAATGAAACGATTCAATTTAAAATTAGGTACTCGACGAACACAAATTTTAGGGTGGTAATTAATTAAACTCTATACAAATTAAGTCCTCAACCTGCACTGGACCTTCACTGGACTTTCAAGAGCCTGTGCCTAACAGTAGGACATATCGGGCTAATGATGATGATGAATGTGAACCTAAAAATTAATAACTGAAAACAATCATGTGCAAGAAAAATTGGTATTATTTTATTATCATCGTTGATAGAAGCTAAAAAACCAGGATGCGTATGTACGTGTTAATAGTAGATTGTATGACAAGGGTCTAAAATAAGCAAAATTACCACGAGAAGGTTATTTCCCTAAACGAAGTAAGGGGAAATTGTTCGAGTGGTAATATGGCTTTTAGACCAGAGTTATACACTCTACTTTTCACTTCGACTGCGAGAAAATAGTAAAAACAAAGATTTCCTATTCATCCGCAATCAGTAATAAGTTCCACGGCGAAAAGATTGTCCAATTTGGCTGCATGTTTTTTTTAATAAACTGCTTTGACACAGATACATAATATTGACACCAAGAATAAACACCACTTACCGTTTATAGGCATGATTGTGAGTTTGGGAATTTAAAACGCCTGATGTTTGAAATTATTTAATTCGGTTTCCTGTTTGGCCGATAGCAAATACAAATGGTTTTTTAATTGGTGGATTTAATACGGTGAAGTGTTTTGATTGGTCAAATTAAAATGTTTTAAAATCATAAATATGTATACATATTTTCCCAAGGGGCTAAATGTACTACTTTAGCCCCGCTTGCTAAGCCTAATATGACACACTTTTCGAGCATGAGAAGTGAAAAATGATTTTACATTTTCTGCAAAAAAAAACAGTTTTGGTCCAAGCTTTTATGGCCGACTGTTATGTTATGTAGTTTGGAAGTTGCTACGGCTTCTGTCCTATCATCAGATTAGTGGAAGTGCCATAATATTGCGTTGTTACCAACTTTAAATATGTATGCCAAACTTCAGCTCAATCGGCTACCGGAAAGTGGCTGAAAAATGTGTTGCAAATTGTGAAATACAACTTACATACCTACTCGTACTTAGTTATAAACAGTGTACATTAAATAAAAGTTTGAAGAAACCGTAATTAAGTGTTTCCATAAGTTAACAGATCCCACAAAACCTGCAGGTACATCGATGTTGAATCTCGTTCCAAATTTAAATTGAGTACGAACGTGTTTTACAATTCAAATAGTCTGAACTGCGAAACTTGGACACAGCGAAAAGGTGAAAACTGTAATAAAATATACCGAAGTTGATCTCATCCAAGTGGACTTTTAATACCTCTTGAGCAAACCTACTTTACAATTCAGTCGGCCTTCTTTCTCCCAATGTTGCTTTAGTAACCCCAGGATTCGCTAAATCGTTTGTTGATGGAGTTTTACATGGATATTGCGAAGATTTTGGCCTCCCCTTAATGAGGTGGGCCACAACTTTCATTAAGCGTACTTTAACTTCTGCCAGTGTGGTCGAACGCATTAGGGCTGCGGACGAAATGTGGGCAGATTGAGTGTTCTGCCGCGTTGCAACGTGTCGAATCATTGAATTCACCCATTTGCCATTGGCGGCGACGCATTATCGCCACATCAGCGTCGTTTGCCACGTACATGATCTACTAACTATACGAGTATGTGTGTGTGTGTTTCGTTTTCGTTTAGCTGGCTTGTTTTGTGCGGCACTACTAGACGTAGAGCTGAGGGACCAAAACTGCAACAGTTTTATAAAGGCTGATATTTTAATATGAGGTCATAAATAGCTTGATAATCAATAGCCTGCCGTCAGTCAGCCAGTTTTGGGACAACTGGCGTGGGGGTGGTTCCGAACTTGTTAAGAAAACACCTTCGTCGATATAGGCTATTGATATTCCAGCTATTTATGACCTAATGTTAAAATATCTGCCTTTATAAAACTGTTGCAGTTTTGGTCCCTCAGCTCTGTCTATACCTTTTGTACGGCATTAGCATTTACAACAGACTATTCATGTTGAAAAAAAAATGGTTACATGATAATTTACCAGAATTTTAAGGCACAATTAAGATAATATAGGTACATAATTCAAGAAAAAAAAGGCCTTGTGTAGGATTCTATTCAAACGGCACTTTCATTGCCTTGTGTAGGCATACCATTTATCTGCCAGTGTAGGCATACCATCTAGCTTAATAACATCGAATTTGCTATAATGTGCTGTTTGTAGGTATACTACGTGTAAAAAGATTGTGTAAACGTGACGGCAAAAATAATAAAAATCATATAAAGGGTACACGGCCCGATTCGCCGGCCGATCGGCGAGCGTTTGTTTAAATATGTCAATAATGCCGCTTATATTGATATTGAAATGTAAAAACGCCTATACAAATGCCGAGGGATCGCTATTACACATGCCAAAGGAAGAGAACGACAAAAAAACGTTTCTGTATCTAGTCTTTGTTTGACCCTAGTATCTTGCAGCAGCTAGATCCAATTTGATTCAACCAAACTAGCAAAATATCAGAAAACTTCTCAGACCAGAAACTTTCACAAGTAATTAAAAACAAGTGACCTTCAGAAAGTTTCCGATGGGTTTTTGTCTATAACCTATCATTAAATTCAAACAGATAATCTACAAACTTCTAGAAATGTTAACTGTGTATGTGAATTTTGAGTTCTCAGAACTTTCCTAGAAGAAATTTCGCAACTTTGGAAACTTCTCCTTGGTAGACCAAACTGAAGTAAAGTCTCATCTGCGACTGATCGTCAAAATAAACGTCACTGGTCGTTAGGGAATAAACTCTTATTTTGTTTGATTTAATTGACACTAAGTTGTGATAAATTGTTGACACGACGCTATTGTTTACTTTTGCTGAAGGAAAGAGAAAGGAAGAAAAGGTAAGAGATACAAACGAGTATATTCATATTCATATTCATTTATTTGCTGCAACCATGGTATTTACAGGATGTTCTTAAAATTAATCAGTACAGACATGGACCCTACTAGGGTGTAGCAACATGTTTAAATACTAAACTAACCTAAACATACATATATTTAAAAAAATCAACATGTTATATTTTATGTTTATATAAAATCTGCACATTAGATAACAACATACCTACTTGATTGCATTTGCACCATCTATTAAATTGTTAAAATTTAATGGCCGATGAACTCCTGCAGCGAGTATGGGCATTCAGTTAGGGGGTAAGTTTTAAGTTTATTAACAAAAGTGGTATATGTTACTTCGTTTCTTATAAGCTGTGGGATTTTATTGTAGATTATAATAGACATTGCGTAAGGGCCTTTACTGAACATTGTTAGTTTGGCGGGAACTGCTTGAATTATTTTATTGCGATGACGTAAGTTGTGTGCATGAGAGTTGAAGTTTTCCGGTTTGGTATACAGACTAGGATATTTATGGACAAATTTGCACGTTTCCAATATGTACAGAGATGCGAGGGTAAGAATTTTTAATCTACAGAAGTGTGGTCTGCAACTCTCTTCATTTCTTATGTTGCTGAGAACTCTTACGCATCTTTTCTGCAATAAAAATAGATCTTTGGCATTTGCACTACATTATTCCATATTGCAACCATGATTGGGCAAAAGCATGGTAGGCACATATAGCAGTTTTCAAGTTGGTATTTATCAATATTTGTCTTAGGGCATAAGCAAATCTAGATAATTTTATGGATATTTTATCAATGTGGACTTTCCAGCTTATATGTTCGTCGATGTTTAAACCAAGCAGTGGACAGGTGTTGGCAGTTTCTAATTTGTTATTTTGGTAGGAATAGTTAATATTTAACGCTGTTCAATGGTGGGGTCTAAACTGTATTATGTTAGTTTTTTGCAAATTTAGGTTCAGATTGTGATCTTCAAGCCAAGGTAAAATTGTATCAAATATAATATTCAGGTTATTTGTAACGTCATCTGTGTTTATGCTAGGAAATATAATTGAAATATCGTCTGCATATAGGAAGGATTTGATATTGATAGTATTTAATAGTTTCGGTAGGTCGTTAATGTATAAGATAAAAAAAATGCATCCCAGTACGCTTCCTTGTGGAATAGAGTATTTCGTGTTTAATGTAGATGAAAGAACTTTTTTTAATGTTTTATTACCGTCATCAAAGAAATCAATTTCAACTATTTGCTGGCGGTTTTTGAGGTATGATTGGAACCATTCATGCGCAGTGCCCCAGACACCTATTCCGTACAACTTATTTAAAAGGATATCGTGTTGGACTCGATCGTATGCCTTACTCATATCCAGGAGCAACCCAAATGCATGTTTTTTATTGTTTATTAAAGCTAAGGCTTCCTGGATAAATTTGTATACTGTTAATGTTGTTGATTTTTGTTTACAAAACCCGTGTTGGCGTTCATCAAAAACATCAAATTTATTACAGAATCAGGTTAGCCGTTTGGCCATGATTGTCTCAAAAATCTTTGAAAAGGTACTAAGTCGGGCGGTAATTTTGGGGGTCTGACAGATCTCCTTTTTTACTGATTGGTTTTATTATAGACATTTTGAGACGTTCTGGAAATATTGCAGCAGAAAAGGACTGGTTAATCAGGTCTGTGAGAGGAAGCGTAAGCTCGTTGGCACATGATTTTACAAGCAAAGGGGGTATCTTGTCAATTCCATAACTAGTTTTGTTTTTTAACTGTTGTATGCATTTATAAGTCTCTGATGGGTGGACAGGCGATAAGAAGAAAGTGTTGGAGGTGGGATTAACGACGGACTGGCCGCACGGTTTACTAATGGTCGTATTCAGCCCTATAGAAGCAAAAAACGAGTTGAAGGTGTTTGTTACTAAATGTGGGTTACTTGATAGGCTGCCATTAATTTTTAAGCTTAGATTTTCCCTTTTATTTACTTTTATTATACCCGTTTGCTCACCAACAATTAGCCACACTGCCTTTATTTTATTAGTCGATTTGTTTATTTTATTAATGTTGTGTAATTTTTTTGAAATACTCACGGATCGTTTTAACATTTTATCAAACGTTTTAATGTGTCTTTTTAGAATTGAGTCGTCAGTTTGGCCCAGAAGTATTTTGAGGTTACGTTTGTGCTTACACGAAACTTTTATTCCTCGCGTTAACCATTGCCTTTTTGGCCCGGGTTTTGGGTTAAATTGTTTTTTTAGGAATACATTGATTAAGCAAATTTATTAATTCCAAATGAAATTTTTCAAAGTTTTAATTTATCGTCACAACACAAGCCTTATTGAGCTTACCGTGGGCCTGGGTTGATTTGTGTATGATTGTCCTGTAATATTTATTTATTATTTATCGTATTCTGACGGGTAATAATGGAAGTAAAATCGATTTGTTGCAGTTCAGATTTAAATATTTCTATGTTCTTCTCTGCAAAACAACGGTTTAAATAAGAATATTGACATCGCTGAGCCTTGGTCTTACGAGGGTCAAACTGAAAGTTCTTAGAAAATCAAAAACTGAGCAATCAAGCAACTTATTACTTTTATTATATCTTTTCAAAATAGCCTCCCTTCACATCAATACATCGCTGCATTCGATAGAACCACTGAGAAAAGCACTTTGCCCACTCGTCCTTAGGGGTCTCTTCGACGGCCTTTTGAAACGCAGCCACTGCTTCGTCGGCGTCCATAAAACGTTTTCCTCGAAGTTTTTCTTTAATTTTTGGGAATAAATAAAAATCACAAGGTGCAAGGTCGGGGCTATAAGGTGGGTGACCCAGTAATTCCACGTTTGCCGTCGCCAAATAGTCGATCGTTTGCTTGGCGGTGTGCGATGAGGCGTTGTCGTGGTGAAGCAGGATCCTACTGCGAGGCCGTTTTTCTCGAACTTTTTCCAAGACAAGTGGTAAACAATTGTTAGTGTACCACTTCGCAGTAACTGTTTTTTGATCCTCTAAAATAATTGTTGCGTAATGACCAGTCCTTCCGAAGAACGAGGCCACCATCTTTTTTCCCACACTTCGACCTCTCTTCACTTTAGTAGGCAACTCTTCGGAAGGAAACACCCACTCAGCAGACTGTCTTTTAGTTTCAGGATCATAACAGTAAATCCAGCTTTCGTCACCCGTAACTACGTCGAACACAGCATTTGAGTCACCTCCGTTGAATCTTTGACCCATTTCACGGCACCAATCAACACGACGGACTTTTTGGGCTTCTGTCAAATTATGAGGTATCCACCGGGCACAAAGCTTCCTCACCGCTAAATGTTCATGGAGGATTTTGTGGACTTGACTCATACCAATGGCTAAGCTTGTACGAATCTGCTGATAGGTTACTCTTTTGTCAGTCTCTATCATACGCCGCACAACACTGATGTTATCTTCAGTAGTCGCCGTAGAAGGCCGGCCCTCACGCAGATCATCAGTGAGATCAGTGCGGCCACGTTTAAATTCATTAAACCAGTTGTAAATAGTAGCACGAGATGGGGCTTCATCGTGAAAGGCCAATCGAAGTCTATCATAACTTTCTTGTTGACTTAAATTACATCGAAAGTCGTAAAAAATCATTGCTCGAAAATTTTCTCGCGTTAAATTCATGCTCACGTAGTACACACAATTTTCAATTTGCCGCCAAATCGTAAAACAAATGACAATCGAGTGGAATTCGTACACAAAAATATTAAGAAAGAGTTCCATTTTCAAATTTTGAACTTATTTTTTTATTATATTTATTACAAGTGGCCAGTTCTAAAGACTTTCAGTGTCGCCCTCGTATCAGATATTGTTTGTGTTGTAACTAAGACTCCTCTATGGTCCGAGAAGCCCAGCTCCACGACATCAATACACAGATCAATTACACTAAAATTCGTAAATAGAATATCTAAACATGTTTTTGAATTTAGTGATACTCTTGTGGGTTCTTTTACATGCTGGTGAAAGTTACAATTTCTAAAAAGATGTAACAAGTTTTGCGATAGAGTAGTGGATTTGAGTATGTCGACATTTAGATCTCCTCCTATGATCACGTTTTTTTTACTGTATTTAATGTTTACAAGTTGAAGTAGCTTTTCTAACTGTTCAAAAAATAAGTCGGGTCTTCTGGAATTATTAGGCCAATAAATAACAATAATATTTTTGGCTTACGAATCTCAATGGCGCATGTTTCAAAAATACATTCTACTGATAACTTATTAATATCCAATAAATCAACGTATCCTATGGTATTTTTCAAAAATATACAGACTCCTCCTCCTTCATGGTTCGACCTGTAGTAAGTAACAGCTTGCTAAATTATAACCTTATAGTTTAAGTGGGACAAGTTGAGACGTCGATGTCCAAGTTGCAGAAATACACAGGGCTTCAATAAACGGCTTATCATCTACAAGTGACTCAATCAGGTGAATTTTGTTCTTTATACTACACATGTTCTGTAATAATATCCCGGATTGCTGTGATTTAGGGACGAAAAGTTTTTACTTGTGGCGTCGGTATTGGCAAGTGTGTTAACGGCGACTGTTGCGTTATCTCTCCAGTAAAGCTTCCTGGTCGTGGTTGATTGTCCAGGCTTGTCGATAATGCATCGTGGGATTCGTGGGTCCTATTTTCTGTGTCGGGGTTTGCTAGTAGTACGTGAATTTCTTTTCCGTTTACAAATAGTTTGTTATTGCGTAGCAAAGCGTTTTGTCCGCTCTGTCTCGCTTCTCAAAGTTTGTCTCTGAGTCATTTTCTGTTGCGCAGGCTTTCACGGTCTAGGAACTGAGAGACAAATAAGCCTGTGCTTTTGAAGTAAGTTGCGTTTTCTATAATGTGTCTTGTCATTCTCTTACTTAACAGTTCTATGACAATAGGGCGTCGTGAACCTCTTCGGCCTATGCGCCAAATCTCCTCAATTTGTCCTGTTAGATCTATAATTATAGATGTCATAGAAAATACTTAGGACTTGGTCAACCAGTACGGGTTCCGATTCTCGTTCGTATTCGTTAAGCCCGTAGAGAACCAGCCCTTTGTACGTTCAGCCTGACTTGTGTAAGTAGTAGTAACTCTCTGCAAAGGATTGAAGCTATTTGTATTGTTGTTCATGTTGTTTGATCTACCTTTTTCATTCTCCTGTGGTCTGAGCTTTGAATCGGAGTTAGTATGGTTTAAGCTGTCTTCTATCGAACAAACTTGCTCTTTTAGTGCTGCCACTTCTTTTTCAAGAGTTGATATCTTCGTGTCAGGATGTTACCTGTTTGAATGTTTGCTTGGTCGGTTATTACTTTAATATTATTCAAGTCCTGTATATTGGTTTCTAATTTATCAGCCAGGTTGGTTAAACGTTTTTCTTGTTTTTTTTTCATCTGGGTCTTGTTGAGAATCCAGGAAGAGACTGTCATTGAAGCTGCGTAATGTATGACCTTTTCTCCGTATTGTTACATTAGAGTAATCGGAGTCGGTGTCTGAAATCAGCTGCAAATCATACATTCTGGCATGACTATCACTTACACACGGGGCTCTAGTCGGCGTGCTCGTGTTATTTGCTGTCGAAGATGCGTCATTTCGACACTGCAGGCATGCCCATTTGTCTTTACTTTCTTTTGACATTAAATCAAAAAGTTTATCGTACTTGTTGGCGCAGAGAAGGTCGTAGGTTTTAAGTAGTACAGATAGAGCAGATGAGATGATCACGTTTCGGTAATGGCTTTTGGCATTTCGCGCATACTTGCGCCATCTGTTGGTCAACAATGTCAACATCGGGGTTATTACGTGGCATGGCCATTTTTAGTATCGACTCTTCAACCTGTATCGTTACGGGAGCGGGAGCGGTAAGTAGTTTGTTAGATTTATCATACATGGCGCCTTCCTTGTCTACGTAGATTCCTCCATAGATGGCGTTGGAATTTAATTGCTCGGTCGGTAAAGCAGTTCACTGTTGACACCGCGGAACGTTCCTATTGGATAGCACTATTTGTTTACAAACACTCGGGGGGATTATTTAAATATCTTAACTGATTTATTCTGTAATTTTTTATTTTTGTAAGTTATCACTTTATTTATTCCGTTTGTAATAGAAATTATTAGTCTAGTACGGTTACACTATATTACTTTTTGGCACAAGTCTTGTTAAAATGCATTATTATTGCAAATCACTTATAATTGCACTGTAGTCAATTTTGTTCTTTAACACGTATTATATGCATACGGATTTTAAAGATAACACTGTCTGTTGTGAGTTGTAGTAATAGAAGTTTGGGGATGTTATTTTTATTCTTAACAAATCACTTTAACTATTTTTAATGTAATAAAATGTGCGGACTCGATGTTTAGGTCACGCCATTCAGTGACACCGTCTATTCACCTACCTATTTTATTTCTCGTATATCCATTATTTGTGCGCTTAAATCCTTTCTATGGCGATTTTCGATTTGCATCAAAGCGATGAAAACGCGATCCATCAACATAACACGGTGCTCTTATTTTTATTCGACTTTAAAAAAGGAGGAGGTTATATGTTCCACTGTATGTTTTTATTTATGTATGTTTACCGATTGCTCCGTCAATTGTGGACTGATTTCCAAAATTGTTTTTTTAGTCGAAAGCGTATACTCCTGAAGTGGTCTCACTGTCAACAAGTCAGGATCTGATGATGGGATCCCAGGGAAATTGAGGGAAACCCTCAAATTTTATAGGCACACGTGTAGTGATTTCGATATATATTTTCTATTGTAATTCGTGTATTTGAGTCGAAGTCGCTATTTTGGTGAAGATGAACGGATGATGAACCACAGATGACTTATAGAACTCCACAATTATGTAAAGTACGTCAAAGATTCTGACATGATTTGAAGTAGCAACTAATTAAGTGTTAATTCTGAGAGCCTTGAGGAATCGACGGCACTCCTCAAATATCAGATAGCGACTTGGGTTTTTTCTGTAATAATCAATGCATTTGTTCTCGGAGAGCAATTCATTCGGTAAATGGTACCTATGTGGCTTGCCAAAGAACTGAATTACAGTCTGTTTAAACTTTGATTTTGCAGTGAATTATTAATAAAATTTCAACATCAAAGAAAGCAATAAATCGGTATTAGTTTTTTTCACTGTTGGATATCCCATTCGGCTCCCGCGTATGTAACAAAATAGTCTTTCGTATTGGAAGGCTTTGTAAATAAAAAACACATTTCGCGTCTCCCCAGCGATCTGTATTTCGTGTTATAAGCTATATTGACATTTGCTCATGGGCCCCGTTCCGTTTGATTGGCTTTTACAAGAATTGGAAAATAACGAGTACGTCCGCTATGATACCGATTGATGGGGTTGCGAGTTTTTAGGGCTGTCGTAAATGAAAGTTAGTAAAGCCTTCCAATGTGAGAGGTTGATTAAACCAACGCCAATAAAGTAAAACATGAACCTGTATCATGTCGAGTCGAAGCAGTCCTTATTAAGCTGCAAGGTTTAAATTAACTAAAAAATATATAAAAAACGGGAAATTAATAGAATTTCAAATACTTGAATGTTTAATGCCCCTGTTTTCTTATGAGTCGTAAACAAGAGTCGTGTGTACTTACAGCTAACTTTCCTGATATCAACACAAGGTTTCACATTGAAGGTTGAATATTCGGGGTTTTAAGACCTTTTTTTCGTCAATATTGTTAAACGAGATGATAATGCGCGGCTATCTCAAGACGGCGCGCGAGCTCTCTCGATTTTTCTCGCACTGTACGTCTCTTTCTAAGCTTTCTAATAAGAGAGAGACGGATAGTGCGAGAAAAATCGAGAGAGCTCGCGCGCCGTTTTGTCACGAATGTGCAATAACGCCAGTGGGCAATTAATAACTGCAGTCATTTTACCAATTCCATGGAATCAATTTATTTAACTTTGACGTGCGCTTTGGTGTCGTAGTTATCGTTGCATACCTAACTATCGGCCATTTTGTATATTCCAATTCCGATGACAAAATGACGCCGCTGAAAATTCTTCTTCTAAAAATTTGTTTACCAGCACAAAATAAAAATAAAAAACGTAATAGAATTCGTATGGAGTCGGGCCGCCATGTGCGCCGGGCGTTGATTGGCCGATATTCAGATTACCAACTAACGAGATATAGCCCGTGATGTCGTTTCACGGTGCGGCTTATATTTTTGCGATGCCCTCAGGGTAGGGAAAGGTAATGACCCGAGAAATAAGGGGAGTTGATTTTTGGGGCCTGAAATGGAATTAAAGCGGGGATTTGCGTGTGGTTGTAACGAAATATAACTATTGATTTATTGGTTCATGTAATCTTTGTTCACCAACATATTTATTAACAGCGCAATTGTAAGTATAATCAAGTGGAGCATTTTTGACTAGTTCCTTCATAAGTAATGTAAGCTAAGTAAGATTATTTTATAAGTTGCTGGTTGTGTTTAAATAATAAATAAATAAATATTTGCGGACAATCTTACACATATCGACCTAGTCCCAAACTAAGCAAAGCTTGTACTATGGGTACTAGACGACGATATACATACTTATATAGAGAAATAAATACTTAAATACATAGAAAACATCCATGACTCAGGAACAAATATTCGTGCTCATCACACAAATAAATGTCCTTACCGGGATTCGAACCCAGGACCTCTCGCTTCGTAGGCAGGGTCACTACCAAAGGCTAAAGCGGTCGGTAGGCTAAAGTGTTTGTACCTATATTTTAAAAATAACAACAACACAACTAGTCGGATTACCTAGATATTGTTTGAATAAATACATGTAAGAGGTCTATTACATAACATTGCGTTGTAACTTTTCGTCGTTTATGTATATCTTTGCTATATTTAAAAATTGGCGAAACCCGAAGGCCGAAGGCAAGCGGCGAGGGATGGGAGGCTGAAGGCCGAGTTCCGCTCCATAAAGTTCTTTTTAGTTTCGCGCTTTATTAGGAAACACCTATTCTAGTCTAGACATACTTTTTAAAAGCCTGTACTTTTTTTTGTAAAAAAGTTGACTATAATTATTTTACACGATTTCTTACTTTACAATACAAATACTCTTTATTGAACACTTCTTGACGTTTTTTTCTCGAATATTCTTTATGATAATTAAGTTCCTGAGGCATCGAATCTTCTATTCACTAAACTTTTCTGCGTTTCTGAAAATTTTTAACAAAAAAAATTAAAACTACACAAAAAGTGCATGCCGGTCGGAATATGGTGACAACGTGTTACCATGGTAATGAAACTGTTATAATCCCGCTCTCGCAACATTATATCTAGTCTCTAGTCACCTCAGCGCCTATTTTTCATCCCATATTTTTCACGTTTTATCTATACATTGCTGAAAGTTTCAATGGGGATGTTTTTATTTTCGAGTCAAATTTATGCTTACTAATTTTCAAGTCTTTAGCTCATGGATTCAAGGAGTTCCCATACAAAGTTCAATCCGATTTTTTACCCCCTTTGAACCATAATCTTTATATTTTTTAAGCCTGGCTGAAGATCCATTTAACGTTTTAGTAAAAGTCGCATATTGATCCATTCACTCGTTTTCACGTAATGCCGTTACATATAAACAGACAGACAAACCGACAAACAGACAAAAATTCTAAAAACTGTTGAAGTGTGTTCTGTTATCGATTCAAAGAGCCCTTAATTGATTTTTTTGCGAATATCTTCAATGTACAGACTTTCGACCCTCTACAGCTTTATTATATGTATAGATAGATATATAGATAGAGAAATAAATACTTAAATACATAGAAAACATCCATGACTCAGGAACAAATATTCGTGCTCATCACACATATAAATGCCCTTACCGGGATTCGAACCTCTTGCTTCGTAGGCAGGGTCACTACCAACTAGGCTAAAGCGGTTTTCGATATGTTAGTATGTAAAAATTTTGTACATGTTAATATCGGGTGTATTTTTCAGTAGGGATGTAGACTCATATTAAAAATTGATAACGTAGTGTTGCTAAATGGATAGTTAACCAACAAATTATCGTAATAAAGTGTAAATTAAAAAATATACTTAAAATCATAAAAAATGGACCTCGAAAGTTTTGAAAAAATATGCATTTTTTTCATTGTCCAAGAATTTTATAGAAACAACATTGTATGACAACTATGGATCTAAACGCAGTATTTCGCGACCGAAACAGACATTTTTCATACAGCGATTAGTACAAATGTATAGATTGTGACGTCATACTTTTAAGTCAAAAACTTTTAAGTATAAAGCGTTTTGGGCTGCCGCCAAGCGTCAATCTTTGTCCATTTTTTTTCTCAATATTAATCCCAAAATTCAAAACCTTGTACAAACAAATAAATCTTAAAGTTTATTTAGCGCTACCAGTCTAGTCCAGTAAACATTACTTGAAAATAATCTTAACCTCACTTATGTAATTTGAAGTTTAAACCTCAATAATATACTTGTAAAACAAAGTTTTAACCGACTTCAATTCAGTACTCCGCCAAGCCACATGAACATTTCCACATTTAATTTCCAATTTACCACATGCACTGATTTTCGAGAGCAAATACGTTGATTATTAGAGAAAAAAACCAAATCGCCGATATGGGCCGATAATATTTGAGGACTTCCGTCAATTCCTCAAGGATTTCAGAATCACCTTTGGCACTTCTTTGTTTGCTATTTCAACTGAATTATATCAGAATCGGTGACGTAATTTTATAGTTTGAAGTACATCATTGACAAGTTCCACAAGCCATCTGTGGTCTTCATCATCACTTCCACTTCACCAAATTTATGATTTCCGGATGTAAATACACGAGTTATAATAGAAAACACCGAAATTACTACACGCGTGCCTTACATATTTGAGGAGTTCCCTAAATTCCTCATGGTTACCATCATTCAACTGGAGTTTTGAAAACAATGGAACCAACCTGGAAGCATATACTTTCAATTAAAAAAAGAATGGTACGAATCGGTTCATAAATGACGGAGTTCTGAGGTAACACACATTAAAAAAAAATAAAAAACATACAACCGTATTGAGAACCTCCTCCTTTTTTTTGAAGTCGGTTAAAAAGAATCATAGGTAGTTCTTAGCTCAACCATTTAGTCTTCCTCGTAATGTAGAGAAGTGGACGAGTAATTTTTTGTGAAAAATAAATATGGTTTTTCAACACATTTGTTAATCTTGCTACATTGTTAGTTTATAAGAAATTGACAAGAATCGTTTCTTTTCTGGTTAATTTAAAGTGAGCCCGTTTAATGGCCGGATTTATATGGACGTTTTATGTGCCAATAAAGTTGCTTTAGAACGCGGCAAGGTCGTTAATCTAGAACTAATAAAATGAAAAAGACTTCAATAATGCGAGTTCACACAAACGGGGAAGTTTGGTCAGACGTTAAACCGAAAATAGCAGTACAGATTTACTTTACTACTAAGTATTTCGGCAATTATTTAAAAACGAAAGAAAGAAAGGAAGAAATACAAATACAAAAAGGTTTATTAGAAAAACAAAAAAATAAACATACCTATTTAACACTATGACTGTTAGGAACCCGCCGCCGTGCGAGCGCCTATGCCGTAGGCGCTTTGCGGCTACAATACATACTATTACGCTGAAAACCACGGGATTGGCTACGAGCGTAGCGCGTAGCGATTCTTGGCAGTGACTGTGTTAACCCATTCAGTGCCCATGACGATACATATGCGTCAAAGCGCTACGAGCGCTTTTCGCTACATACAAGGTTTAACCTGCTACGGACTGCGGCGTAGCGCTACGAGATTAGCGTGGCCGTGAATGTGTTAATGGTTATTTCAGAGATTTTCAACATATAAAAGTGCTATATTCATATTTATTTATTTCGTATTAATCATACATATTATTATATTTTAATTTATTATTTTATTTTATTACGTATATTGTTTGGCTGGTACTGGAACCTGCAGCGTCTCAATAATAGCACAAGATTTTATACCAACTTAAAAAAAAAGGAGGTGGTTCTCAATTCGACAGAATTTTTTTGTGTGTTTGATACGCGATATCTCGGTAATTTATGAACCGATTTGAGAAATAATTTATTTGTTTGAATGCCAGATGGGTTTCGTTGTCACCAAAATCCAGTTCTGATGATTGGATCCTGGAGAAATCGAGGGAACTATTCAAATTTTATAGGCTAACTTGAAGCAACTTGGGTACTGGTTTGAAGTCGGTTAAAACTTTGTTTTCAAAGTAAATTATTTAAGTAGTGTACGTGTTTTTTTAATAAATAATTTAAGATTTACAGTTAATTACTACCAACATGTCAAAATGCCTTTCATAAAGCAAAACTTGACTTGACTTTGCCTATAAGTGATAGACAAGTTCACGTTGTTATTAAGGCGCTGTCGCATTTTCCTTTCTTCTTCTGAATTCTGTAAATTATTTAGTTTGACCTCCTTCATATATCTCAATAATAGTACATTATTGGAGAGGCCGGGAAATTGCAATTCGTGGATGAGTTGATTTTGTCGGATGAAGCGAAGCTGAATCCGACAATAGACACGAATCCACGAATTGCCATTCCACCCGAGGCAGATATAGTGCTTTTCTCCAAAAATGCGAGGAAATATTCTTTTTTTTTTAATAATCATAAAACAGCGAGTATGTCAGTAACCTATCAAGTTCAACCAAACTTATTTTTTTAAAGCATGTTCTTGTTTACGGCATGACTCGTTGTGCCAGTTTCAATTTACATAAATCGCCAGTAACTGGCCACCGTTCAATAACTGGCCACCTCATACTAAAAATGAACTCTATTCACCTATAATAGAATACAAATTAGTATAACGTGGCCAGTTATTGAAGGGTGGCCAGTAATTACAACCTTATACTAAAATGAATTCTATTAAAGGTGAATAGAATTCATTTTTTCTATGAGGTGGCCAGTTATTGAACGGTGGCCAGTTACTGGCGATTTACCCTATTTGAGACATTTTTAAAAACGTCACTTCGATCACTTACAAAAGTAAGAGTTTTGTCTATAACAATAAACAAAAGAAAACTCGGGAAAACTTTAGGCACACTACAAACGGGAGTAATTTGTCACACCTACTTGCAATAGTAGGAAAGAGACAGCCATCCATCCCTTTCATTCTAACAATAGCAAGTTGTTGTGATAAATTGCTAGGCCTCAAAACGTACGAGCATTTGGCTGTTTGCATTGATTTGTCTTAGTCAAAACATATGGTTAAAAGGTAAACTATACAGTAATGGAATTTCATACAGTTTCCTGGCCGCTGAAACTACAATAATGACTTTTAACTTTTTAAATTTGCGCTCGGCAGTAACGAGGTACTTCACGGACTATTTTTGCTACAGTAAGGCGGACATTTGCGAGCATATTGGAGAAAAAATAATTAACTATAAAAGGCAATGCACACTTAGATGGTGTGTGATATTCAAAACAATCGAAACGTTATTTTGAACTTTTATTTTGATAATAATACAATTTCCACGACGTATAAACTTCAAAATCAACATCAATTATAATGAAAAAGCTATCCATAAAACATTTCACGAAAGTAAACAACGCACGAGCGTGACAAAAAGAATTTAGTTTTACGATCCCAAGCGCACATTAACAATTTGAATCTATCCGATAGCATAATAACAGAAAGTGCACAAAAACAACGCACCAGAGCGCCACGCAAAAAATAGTAAAAACTGGCTATTTTGCTTTCGCCGGTTTTTCCCCGGCGTATTATATATCGTTGTTTAAGCTTTAAGCAAAACAACTGTGTCCGCGCCGGGACACTGGGCGCGATACCGCGAGAGTTATTCCACCCCTGGGCTATATTCAATTAGAGGATGGATGGATCCAACTTTGTGATATGCGATCGTAACCTAAATTATAAGGTGACAGTTTGCGTAATATTGTTGGCATTCATTTGTGTCCTAATTATTAGGCCTGTTGTGGTTGTCTAGGCGGCAAGGTCGCGCCACAGCTCCGGTAAGTAGGCACCTTTTTTAGGGTTCCGTAGCCAAATGGCAAAAAATGGAACCCTTATAGATTCGTCATGTCCGTCCGTCTGTCTGTCCGTCCGTATGTCACAGCCACTTTTTTCCGAAACTTTAAGAGCTTTACTGTTGAAACTTGATAAGTAGGTGTATTCTATGAACCGCATTAAGATTTTCACACAAAAATCGAAAAAAAAAACATTAAGTTTTAGGGGTCCCCATACTCAGAACTGAAACTCAAAAAAATTTTTTTCATCAAACCCATACGTGTGGTATCTATGGATAGGTCTTCAAAAATGATATTGAGGTTTTTAATATTATTTTTTTCTAAACTGAAGAGTTTGCGCGAGAGACACTTCCAAAGTGGTAATATGTGTCCCCCCCCCCTGTAACTTCTAAAATAAGAGAATGATAAAACTAAATAAAATATATGATGTAAACTTCCACCGAAAATTGGTTTGAACGAGATCTAGTAAGTAGTTTTTTTTTAATACGTCATAAATCGTAAACCGCGATTTATTTCACAGAACCCTTCATGTGCGAGTCCGACTCGCACTTGGCCGCTTTTTTTGATGATTTACTAGTTTGGTAATATATAACAAGACATTTTAGGCAAGCCGGTGGGAATCAGCTTGTATGGGCGCTCCGCCACTGGTGAGTAGACACCTGTTAATTTATAACCTAATTATGCATTTTGACATTATGTACAACATTTTATATCTGTTTATTTACGAATACTAATTAAAACGACGAATTTTACTAGAGAACTTACTGTTTTCATAAAAAGGAAGTCCTTTGCGTAGAATTTGCTAATTTGAATATTGCAACTAACATATTGTAGTCCGTTTAAAAATTTCTCAAAATAATATCACTTATTCAGTGTCAGTCATGAGAAAGAAACAATGAGTGTTTCAAAAACTACAGGAGACCTTAGTGCAATTAATATTACCTATGTATTCACAATAGGTATTATAGTAATACAAAGTTAGTTTGCGTGTACTATTCGATTTACTCACCCAGTTATTACCTACTTATAAAAGTCTAAACAAAGTCAACTGCTATATCCAACGGTATTGCACTAAAACGATCATTATCTCCTAATAGCTGAATATTATTTGAAATATTCATATAACTACGAAGATCGAAGTACTTATATTAATCTACCGTGTTAAGTCAAAAAGTAGTGTCATAATAAGATTGTAAATGAGACATAGGTCCTTTTTCGGCTGCGCTGTACGTTTGTTGTGCCCCTCATCAGAAGAGAGTTCATATAATGCTTATATTTGGTATACCACTTTGGTATCAACCGGGTTTTCGCACCCGTTAGCACGGCGCATGTGGAAGGGAAGATGCGAAACACATTGTTATCAAAGTGCTATGCGAAACGTAAGTGTCAGTTTGCCCCAAGGACGTGTCCACGCGCAGTGAACTTGAGATCGTAACATAAATCAGTAGCTGACGAATGGCCCCTTGCTTTATTGCTCCCATTATATGATGAAGAGAATTCGGCAATACGAGTGAGAGTTCTCCCCTTTTATGTGAATTTTCGGCGTGCTCAATTTAACAGTTAGGCAGTATATTTCTCGTACTATTTTCGAAGCCATAATTACTTACTACGGTAAACATACACTGCCCAAAAGTGTCGAGGGATCAAGTACGTTTTAGATTATTGCTGCAATTGAGGTTTCGTATAGTATAATAACTCTCTCATATTATCTTTTATTCTGGACCTTCAAACGTTAATTACTTCGGTATTGCCATTATTGTCACGGTAGGATGGGCTTGTATTACAGCGATTGTAGTATTATAAAAAAAATTAAAAATTTACTTGAACCCTGTCTAGGGACACTGCCCAAAAGTGTCTACTTTTGGGCAGTGTATTCGAGAAATAAATACCAACGATAAAAAAAAGCCAATCCTCTAATTTCTTTAAAAAACAATTAGCGCACCAAATCTTCGCCGTCATTAGCACCGCGTCGTTATAATCTTAATTAAGTATCCCCTATCCAAACAATGATCGGTCTGAACACGGCCGTTCGAATATAACTTTGCAGAAGATCCCAGTAATGACTGCTATTCAACTTAAGAATACAATCTCTCCGGATCTGTAAAGTCCCTCCATTCAAGAACGTAGGTGCCTTCTTCAGTAGGATTTTCTCAGAGTGAAACGGGCACGGCTCTATCACAATTCATTAAAATGCCATTCAGATGGTTCCATTGTATGAGGCCCATTATATGTCTCTCATTTACCTTAGATCAGAGACTATGTGGATTAACAAAAGCGCTTTGTTGTAGTCTGATTTCATTTTAAATTGTTCATATTTGCGTTGTGTCGTGATCGGGAATCCATAGAGGTGAAAATGAGGGTGTGGAATCCTAACAAGTTTACGATTTGCGTGGCGGCTTACTATCTTGAATGTGATTGGTGGAAATGTAGGTAATGGGTCCTTTGAACTCAAAGAAGTTACAAGATTCAAACCGAGGAGGAGGTTTTAAATTTGTCTGCCTTTTTTATGATGTTGTTTCAGAGCTCTGTCATGTGTGGACTGACAAAAAAGGTTCACTTATCCTTATGTGGGCAGAAATGAGATCATAGTGAGGCACGACGGATTTCCTTGAAAATATTGATTAATATCGATTGATAAGCATCAGATTGCTACCAAATAACGAAATTCAAAATGTGTCTTAAGTGTTTGGGTATAAAAGTTCTAGTTAGGTACCGTTCAATAACTGGGCACCTCATACTACAAATGAACTCTATTCACCTATAATATAATTATTTTTAGCATAAGGTTTCAATTACTGGCCACCCTTCAATAACTGGCCACGTCATACTAAATTAAATTCTGTTTGTAGGGGAACAGGGTTAATTTTTAGTATGAAGGGTCCAGCTAATGAAGGGTAGCCAGCTACTGGTTATTTACCCTATATATAGAATTTTAGGGTACGGACCTAAACGACAAATGTTGTACTTATTGCTATTTCAGGGAATGCGTAGTTCGATACACTGAATCTTCAATCACTGGTATTCTGTATTGAAAACTGTCAAACTTCAGATTAACTACTCAATTCAATATTAATTAGTCCTTCGATAAGCTGTTCCTTTGCTCCGACATAGAACTCGATAAACTTCCCTTAAATCAATGAACTTCTCTAAAATTGAATGGTAGGCTCCGCTTATCATTGAAATCTGCTGCGACACATCAAACAACGATTAGCATATTCTTGAGTAATCACCGGCGTTGGAGCATGCACGTAACTAACAGGATTTGCAGGATATCCTGCCCATTCATAAGTTTGTACGACTTCGGGGCGTAGGTATCTATAGTATAATTTGGGCCAGATATTCAAAACAAATATGAGTTATCGGGGCTTACTCATAGTGGTTGACGTCAAGAAAAGTCTGTTAGCTTTTTAAATATTTAATAAATGGATGACAGCGCTTCTGTGCAATACATCTTTCTTGAACTAATATTAGTCTGAGTACGATGAACATTTTGTATATTATTAACGACCGGTTAGCCTAGTCGGTAGTGACGCTGATTAGCTAATTCTAAGCTAAAGGTCCTGGATTCGAATCCCGGTAAGAGTAAAAATTTGTGTGATGAGCAAGAATATTTGTTTCTGAGTCTTTGATGTTTTCTATGTATTTAAGTGTTTCATCATCATCATATCAGCCGAAAGACGTCCACTGCTGGACATAGGCATCCCCCAAAGAGTGCCACAATGGCCGGTCCTGCGCCACCCGCATCCAGCGTGTAAGTGTTTATATCTATTAAATATATCGTCGTCTAGTACCCATAACACAAGCCTTGTTCAATTTGTGTAAAATTGTCCCCTAGTAGGTATTTTTTTTATTTATTAACATTTTTTGCTACAGTTAGAAAATACAACACAAACTTGCGTGACCAACTTCATATCAGGTTTCTAAATAAAATGTATATCAGCAACTGCCACAGTTTAAAAACATACTAAATTACGATAATCTCATTATTCATTACATAATGAATAAAAAAAACAAAATAATAATTTATCAATTACCTATCATCTACTATTTTATCTTATTGTTTAGGTACTATTGCGCCTGAATTAAATATTGTGGCAAATTTTATTGCTTTTGCGACGATATTTAATTCAGGCGCTGCGATATTATTTCTTACAAATCGTTTTCTCGTTAGTACATGTAGTACGTTTTTTTTTATTAGCCTACAATTTCATACATTTCTCGTACATTTTTTTGATGTGTTTTTGTATTCCGTACGATACCATGTTACCGCTATAATAGATAGCGCCCGCCAGGAAGTATGCTTCCTAGCGGTGACAGATTGATCATTGTTTTCTCGTGAGTACGTGTAGTAATTTTTTTTTAATTAGCGTACAATTTCGTACATTTCTCGTACATTTTTTTGATGTAAGTTTGAATTCCGTACTATACCATGTCACCGCTAGAAAGTATGACACGGACAATCGCAGTTCAAATTACGCTGCTCGTTTTTGATAAAATTTGTAAGGTGCGTCATTATGTACATATAAATGTGTGATCAGATTGTTTTAAAAAGGTGTGGTTAAGTTTTTTCCAAGAACTTTACGCCATTAAGGCAAACGTCAGTCCTAGACGTTGCACTAGTTAATGCCGTGGGCACTTTATGGCATAGCAATATGGGTTAAATTCGAACTAAGAGGTATTTTACATATTCGAATTAAAGCCATTTACTTGGACATACAGTGCCCATGTCATACACTAGTGCATCTTCGAGGACTAGGACTTTTATACCTTGCATTATTATTAATTAGGTAGATGCCCTTATTTAGCAAGGGTAAATAATTATATCTACGTATAATTATTTACCCTTGCGAAATAATTTTAATTGTGAAACTGCCTGACAATTTTAGTAAAGAGCGCCCAGGATTATCAAATTTATTAGTTTAGTACGTCACTTGCGGTATAATTAACGACAGTTTGCCTCGACATTGTTTCGTATACACCGAGCTACGCATTCAGGTATGTTGAAGGATACATAGTGATTAAATATACCTACTATTAAAGCGAAGTAGCTTTGTCAATGTGTCTTTCTGTTAACTTTACACGATTAAACCGCTGAACCGATTTGACTAAAAATTGGTAGAGACAGTTTGAGACCGTAGGGCATACATAGGATACTCAATAATCAATCATTTATTGCACATAATGGTTATACAGGTGATCTTATAATAAAGTATGGTATCACATCATGTACCCTGTTGGGCGCAGCAAATAAGAAGGTGGACACTTACATACTTATACTTCAGCATACAAAAAATAGTATTAATTAATTATCTATCTTAGTTTTACTTAATTCTATTAACAAACTTATCGTCTAAATATTCCTTTAAAGAGTAGTAGGTTTTCGAAAGTAACATCTGTTTTAATTTGCGTATGAAAACTGTCTCTTTATTTTCATCTTTCAATTCTTTCGGCAATTTATTATATATTTTTATCGACATTACAAAGGGTCCTGACGAATGTAGGTTTAGTCGTTAACCCAGAAATCATCGCTTAGAGGGCCGGTAATGGAAGTAGAAGTTTCTGGGATCGTCCTAATAAAACGCGACTAAGCAATTGTCGCAAGTTCGCGCGAGTAATTGGACTCTAATAATAGAATACTTAGGTGTCCTAATTGACAATCGCGCGACGAACTTGCGATAATCGCGTTGTATTAGGACGATCCCTCTATGCTACGGGATAACTGATGCGTCCCTTTTGCTATACCCCAACCCGGGTTTGCCTGCATTCTTTGCAATACGCGGGCAAAGCCGCTCGGGCAACTAGTTTTAATATAAAACATACTGGCCAGTGATAAAGGTGACTAGTTATGCTTGTGAAAACGGGACAAAACACATTAAGCTAGCAGAGGTATATTAAGTTATATGAATCGGTGATAAATGTTTAAATTGTCAATATTAGTGACTCCACGCTTTCGTAGTTCGGTGCGTGTTTACGCACTCGAGAATTACGCCGGAATAAATGAGTGAATTATGTGTACATAATTAACATAGTTACAATTTCTAGCGACTCAATCAAGCCGCTCAAACGTAATGTTTACATGTACACATTGCATATCTGATAGTGTTTGCCATAGAAATCTGGGAGATCTCCGGTTGACTTCACAACAGTATGTTATAATATTGGATTTAGCACTAAGCGTTACTAATAGTGACGAATATTGGCATTGTGCCAATTTCATAGCATAGCGTCTCCACTTTTCATTAATTGGGGAGTTTGGGTTGCACAAATTCATAAATTAAAAATTCTCAAAAATAGTTCGTTTTGTGAGTTATCGATGCAGTATACATGGCTCGTCACCAACTGACACATAAAAATATATACGGATATATTTTTCTTTTTTGAAGTGGATACTTCTTTGCTCGCGTTCTTGTATAGTTCAAAATGTATCACGTGACTTCCGGAATAACTTTTTGTAGAGAAGCCTAATCTGATTTCAAATAACTGTTTGTTACATATTTTAATCCTTTTTTATTTGTCAGTAGTTGTTAATCACAAAACGTTATTTAGTTTATGTGGCGGACATGAAAATAATGCTGAAATGGCCATATTCAATGTATCGCGAGTCAAATGAGCTACGTCAGTCAATGTTGCCGTATGTACCGATTTATCTGTACTTATACAGATTTACACACACCACAATAGCAGATTCTTTTAAATAATCAAAACACTTTGAATTTAACAATTCATTGAAAATGCTTATCTAAGTAGATTTTTCCTTTAGATTGAAATCAATCACAAATCCATGGGAAACAATTTAGGACAGGAAGAATGAAGTATCCACTTAAACTTAATTAGCGGTTGTATCTCCGACACAACCCGCTTCTTTTCTGATTAGAATCGAATAGAGTAACCAAAATCCAAAATTACTCAATTCCGAAAAAAGTACCTAATATAAAAGGTACAAATGACAATGAAATGCCCCTTGGCGGCGCAACTGCTGTAGGCACGCTTAAAATATGGTCGCAAGTACTTAACTCAAGCAGCCGGGTATTCATATTCATATTCATATTCATTTAATCATTGCCTTGTGTGTACAAAAGATCTTATAGCTACATATTGGTATGTCTCAACACAACCCTGTAAGGGCACTGCAATACAGTAAGTAGTTCAAAATTTAAACTATACTTAGACAATTATTTCAGTTGCGATTTCTTAATACTAGTCATAACTTAACTAACTTAACTTTTGAAGCGGACGTCACTGTGCTTCAACCGTTATTAGATTGCCTTGTGATCACTGATCATACAATTTTTCATTAACTCTAAATAGAGTTTACTGTCCACCCTACACACCACGTACCAGAAGGCGCAGCGTGGGTAGATCGACTAGGTGGAGTGATGACGCGAAGGCGCGGGTGGATGCGGCTAGTGCAGCACCGAACATTGTGGCACTCTTTAAGGGAGGCCTATTATTATTATTATGACCAAGAATTGTAGTAAGTGGCGATCACAATAGATCAGCGATGGTCGCCCTTGGGGCTTTGACAGCCCGGAAGCCACTACCAGAATAATAATAATAAGGGAGGCCTATGTCCTGTCGTGGATGTCTGTTGGCTGATATAATAATGAAATAGAGTTTAACGGCATAACAACTACAGGATTTCTGAACGTTTGGCTTGCGATGTTACCATTAGCCAGACGATGCCTACGAACGACGAACTTCCGAAAAGTATTACATTTGATTTTGATTTGTACCTGTAATGGCTCACCTGCGATAAGTTTCACTTGCGTATACATAGTAAAGGAAATACACTTGTTCACAATTATCTACACTAATAATTAAAAGAAACAGCAATTTATATTAGTAGGTAAATATCCTAGTTTATTTTAGGAGAAACTGTCACAATAACAAACCGGACGATAGTCATATTTTTACACAGTTTGAATACCTATGTCTGTCACGAGCGGCATAGACACGTTACGATGAGGTTTGATGACTACATTTCGACAACAATAAAGAGGTAAAGTTTGTGGCGTGGTAGCTTAAGTTTGTCTAATTGTATATAGGGGGTAATCTCCATAACTACTCATCCGATAAAAAACACCAATATTTAGAATGGACTCTCGGAATGGACATACGCTTATACTGTAGATACAGTCAGATACAGATAAATGTGAAGCTCCTGTAAAGAAGTCAGTACTAACGGCCTCCGTAGCCCAGTTGGTAGTGACTCTGCCTACGAAGCTGGAGGTCCCGGGTTCGAATCCCGGTCAGGGCATTTATTTGTGTGTTTATCACGAATATCTGTTCCTGAGTTATGGATGTTATATATGTATATAAGTATCTATATGTATTTATCTATTATATATATCGTCGCCTAGTACCCACAACACAAGCCTTATTGAGCTTACCGTGGGCCTAGGTTGATTTGTGTATGATTGTCCCGTTACGTTGCTAACTGTACATTACATAACAGTCAAATTAGCGCGCTCATTTTTCTAAAGTCAGATGAAGTAAGTTTGTTTATTCACCCTCACCAAACATGGCAGTTCATCTATGAAACTTTACCTCAATCCTTTGCCGCGAGATAACGTACAAGTCAAAGGCGACTGGATGCAAAAGCAAATTCGTTAAGTTACTACCACAAACCGACTTCAGTGGAGGTAAACATGTGTATAACTTTAAATCTTCATTCTGCAGGGTAATTGCGTAACTTCTTGAACAAGCGTCGAGACATATCAACTGTGACTTTCAAAAAGTTACGAGACTACTCAGCTGGATAAACTGCTGATGACTAGACCCCGCTATCGGAGGTGCAAAATGGTAGCTGTCAAGTTCTAGGGATGGGTAAAAATTATTTTGAAATACTAGCTATATGTCGATAATTTTCATTTACCATAATGAGAGTCTAAGACTTTAATTAAACGTGTTTATTTTATAAAACAGGGCTTTATAATTACAAAATTGTCTGTTCAATATTTTTTTATTTTTATAAATAAAAATCTTTAATCTTTCATCATTACTAACAAATTATCGTTGTTTTCACAGTACCAACCATTCATAAATTAATTAAAAATTAAATAATTAATAAATCTCTCTTTTATTTCCACCAAAAGGGCTATCGTATTCTTAATGAACAATCAGTTTTTTTTTAGATTCTCTGCAGTAATCTAGTGCAGCCACGATGAATATATTCAACAATAAACCCAGTATCTCTATAAACCCTCTATCGAAAAGGTTTATCTCAAGACACTCAAGAGCGTTCATGCACTGCCCTGCAACTCGAAACATTAGAAAAGTAAAATAGCTACCATAGTATCTTTGTTGTACTGATAATGGTTTATATTTCTGATGACAATGATTATCATGGATCCCAAAAAAACATGTTAAATTATAGTTTAAAAATGGTATACATATAAAACTAAATGTACAGAATAAGTAAGAGTATCGATATCGATATCATAAATATTTTTCTCATCCCTAAGAACTTGACAGCTACCAATTTGTACCTCCGATAGCGGGGTCTACTGATGACATAGAATTTAATTTAATCCTTGCAGACTAAAACGATACCTATCAACGTGTAGTGCGAAGTCATTCTGCCACGTTAGCTCGGCGTGTTTTACAATACGATACACCATTCTGGAATTATAATTGGCTCGAAGTGCCTTAACAGCAATATACTTGAGTTTTGTACTGCAAAATGGTAATATTTTAAGTAGTTCGTGTTAATCGCACTCGCAGGCGGCCAAGATACAGGCTCAGCCTAGTTTGGCGTCTGACGGATATAACGTTTTTAATTTAAGTGTGTTTTTTGTTAAATAATTTTTTTTTTTTTTTTTTTTAATTTTTTTTAATTTTATAATAAGTACTGACGAGGAGGCATTCGTTTTATTTTTTTTTACTTTCAGAAGCTAATTGTTATCACTATTACATTGTTTTTTAATAAATAATTGTTGATTTAATAATGAAGTTGATTTTATTGCATAAACCTTTATCCTGTTACTTTTGACCCACACTGCGTTACTTGTGACCTCAATTCGTGGTCAAAAGTAACAAATGACATTTTTTTTAAAAGTATTTTTAAATCACACACAACACGCAATAATAAAATAAATTAAGACATCAATTCGAAGAATATGAATGAAATTTTCATATGGTATCATTAACTACCCGAAAATCATGACACCTAACTAGAAACCACGGTCAAAGTGCAAAGTGTTACGTTTGTCCCCGCTCTCCCCTACATTCAGCCAAAAAAACATGGACGAGAAATATTTTTTCCGTCAGATACATACATATTTGTAAAAGGAGTTAAAATATAACTTCCGCTTGTAAAACAAAGTTACAACGTTAAACAACGTTATGAACGGGCTGAGGGTTAGTGGTCACTGTAGCTCAGGGATTTTCAACCCTGTTCATGACGCCAAAAAAAACACGAGCCCTCACCCGTTGTTCTGTACTTATTTATATTTTAAAAACTATTAAACGTTAAAGCGGAAAATTGAAAAATTATTCGCCACGAGCGGGATTTGAACCCGCGCCCTCTGGAATCCGTCCATTGCTCTTATCCAACTGAGCTACCGTGGGTCGTGGCAACGAATCCTTTAATCCCTTTACTCTTCTAATTAACCTTAGGGAGGCTCGTAGTGACATATCTACCGTGAAGTTGTTACAACTTCTGATACGGCACCAACGTCCCAAGTTACATTGAGAATCGTTAGTAACAATGCGCTACCCCTTTTTAACAGTAGATTACAGTAATGTCAAAACTAAATGTAATGTAATGTACTGTTAAACGATACTTAGAATTTCGTTAGCGGACGTTTCTGCTTCATCATCATCATCATATCAGCCGAAAGACGTCCACTGCTGGACATAGGCCTCCCTCAAAGAACGCCAAAGTGACCGGCCCTGCGCCAGCCGCATCCAGCGGACTCCCGCGACCTTTACCAGGTCATCAGTCCACCTTGTGGGGAGCCGGTACGTGGTCGCCACGTTTCTGTTTAGTATAAGATTACTATTAAACAGTAAGGTGTCAAACACTGGTACGTCTACCGTATGCATCCATGCACAAATAAGGTAAATATGCAAAAGTATATAAGTATTCCATTTCGCATTCTTTGATAACAAAATACTGACAACATATTTAATTTTATTAAACTTTTACGATTCCCTCACATTATTCATACTAAACGGGACTTTACTGCGTGTAATTAACTTATTTATTTACGTCACTGAGGTTTCCCGACGTTTCAGATGTGTCACGATATCCACGGTCACGGGAAAAGTTAATAATACGCGGTTAAATAAGTCCCGTTTCTTCTTCTCTTACGTATAGCTAGGCTCTTGTCAGTGTAGCTCAAAGTGGGCCCTCCATCTACTCCGATCCCACGTAATCTATGTGACCTCACGATATGACCCAACATCAACTCTCTTTTTGAGTTGCTCCATGTAGTCTATTCTAGGTTTTCCTCTTCCTCGCCTCCCCTCTATCTTTCCTTCAATTATGTTAAGTACGAAGTTGTTATGTCATATGAGGTGCCCTATCATCTTCCCTCTTCTATTTTCTAAGTTCCTCACTAACTGCCTGGTTTGCCCCACTGTATTCAGCACTTTTTTCCCGTTTAGTAACAATAAATTACTACTTAGCACCCAAAATAAATCCGCTACCGCTTATGAACGACGCCAAGCCAGGAAGTTGAGAAGTTCCCCCTAGAACAAATAAGGCATTTGAATTTCCCAGCCCACTCTGAATTGAATACCCGACTTTGCTAGTTCCGAACTCGCGGGATTTTAAAAGTTATGCCTTTTAGAATGTCTTACAGCCGCGCTGAAACGGGTCACATGTAATTTGCACTTGCCTTAGGTAAACGGGATTTTTATACCTTTACGTTTAGTTTATATCCCCTATAAATTATCGAATTTAAACTTTCGTGAGACATGTTTAAAATTATAGTAATAATCACACGGGTAAACTCGAGTATTCATCCTAAAGAAGAACTCCCGAAGAGTTAGAAACATGTCGTCCGTATTGAAATTTAATACGCAAGTACCTATCAATTATTATAAAGAAAAGTGAGATTATAGTTTTGTTGTTGTAAGTTTGTATGTAGCGGGTAATCTCCGGAACCGCTTATCCATTTTTTTTTCATTAATGACAGTGATAGTGCGTGGATTGGAATTCCTGGTTGGTCATAAGCCATATCTTATCCCGCGGGTTTGCCTGTGTGCTTTGCAATACGCGGGCGAACGATTACCGACTTCTCTTGTCTAGTTTTCCCTCTAGGATAGAGAAACTAGTGCCTATAGATGGCACTTCTTGGGCGTAGGTAGCAAAGCAGATCGCGATCTTCTTTAGAATACAATGCTGAGAAGGGGTAGATATAAATATAAACATTTCAAGGTATTTCCATGATTTCAATGCTACGATGTAGCGAACGCAGCGTAAGCGTTCCGTAGCATGCTACGCCGTGCGCATGCTACGGAACGCTACGAGATTTACACTATAGTATTATTAACTCATACACTGTCAAGAATCGCTATGCGCTACGCTCGTAGCCGATCCCGGGATTTTCCCGCTAAGTAGCGGAAAGCCGCTACGGTTTAGGCACCCACTAGGTGGGTTCCTGGCAGTGAAAGTGTTAATTGATATTTATCACACGGATACTACTACCTAATCAAAGATACATCATGTAATACATTATGTAAGGTAAGCGACCCAGTGCTCAACACTGGCCCAATGTTTGACACTTTCAATCTTAATTCATAACAATAGAGGTCAACAATAGATGTCAACCATAATAAATTAACATGTAAAAACATTCAGACATTCGCCTTTTTACTAGAATTACATTGGTTTTTGCTTTGAATCGTTGACTTCATAGCTAAGCTACCGTATGATATGCCTTAGCATATAGAAAATTTCCAGGCAGCGAATTAACATTAGATCGTACGACACGACATATTAACTCGTTGCGCTGTGACATAGTGACATTTTTGAAGCACGTAAATACAATTTAAACACCTTGCCTAAGATCATGCTGGGGGGCGAGACCCTTAAAATAGTGGACAAGTTTAAGTATCTAGGCCATATGCTCACTGCGGACCTAAATGACGACCTAGATATGGAGAGGGAGAGGAGAGCGTTGGCAGTACGAGGCAATATGCTCGCCCGCAGGTTTGCACGCTGTAACAAACAAGTTAAGTTGACCCTTTTTAAAGCTTATTGTCAAACATTTTACACGTGTAGCCTGTGGGCGAGATTTACTCAGAGGGCCTATAACATCCTGCGTGTTCAGTACAATAACATCCTCAGAGTGCTGTTGAAGCTGCCGAAGCACTGCAGTGCATCAGGCATGTTTGCCGAAGCTCAAGCGGACGACTTTTTTGCCATTCGGCGGAAAAGAATAGCGTCACTGCTAAAACGGATGCGCGGTAGCAGCAACAGTATGCTGAGGGTGTTGGCAGAGCGCCTCGACTGCCCGCTCACCAAATATTGGGTTGAAGTGGTCATTGGTAGGGCCAAGTAGGGAATAAAATATTCGCTACTTGGTCCTACCTTTCTGCCATAGGTACCGAAAGAACCGAAGAGGTGCCTAAATGTAAATTTAATTAAAATTTTATTTAAACTAAACTTAATCGTGTAATACTAATATAGTCTTGTAAGCCCCATTTTGTTACTAACACTATTATGGATCTCGGTCTGAATTAAACAATTTTTATTTTTATTTTATTTATTATTTATTTATAGTCCGTACCAGTTTAACGTCCATAAAGTCCATATGTAGCGAAAAGTGCCCGTAGCGGTCTGACCCATGTCTGCCAAGAATCGCTATGCGCTAAGCTCGATCCCGTGGTTTTCCTCGTATGTAACGGAAAGCGACTACGGCGTAAGCGCCCACTAGGAGGGAAAGTGAAAGTGTTAATAAACTCTGTCTTTTGTGAATTTATAGCCTTGAAGTGTATTTAATGTGAGTAAGGCAAAATATTTAAAACCTCTTTTGAAAATGTTATGTAATTATTATTTGGAAACTACAGGCATTTAGTATGAATTCATTATGAACCAGTGTCATACATAACAAATAGGAACTCAAACCGAAGACAAGCAAAAAAATGCTTGTCGGCTGCTCCCAACATACATATAAATTGCAAATGCACAAAGCTCCGAGAAAAACAGATTAACTTTAAACATAAGCTCATATATGTACGGAACATCACGGTGCCTCGATTCAATTAAGTATGCGAGTCAATTGATGCCATGCACACAATACGTCAGGATACCAAGTAGGCTAAAGAAAGGGCGCCAACTTCCACGCATGCGCCGTGCCACTAACGACGGACAAGCCTCCACTCACGCTGCTCAGTACACGCGGAGACGAGGTCCTAAGCGCACGTCTCTTTTGACCACGACCGTGAGTGCACGAACGTATTTAGTAGTATGGATGGTATGGACGTGGTGGGTTAGTGCGTGCGATGCGCTCAGCGCGCTATGGGCGCGCTTGGCGTGATAATGGCGTTCGCGCTGGTGGAGTCGTGCGTGCCGTTGTACCACCACCAGTTTGCGGTGCACGTGCCCGGCGGGGCACAGGAGGCGCATGGGCTCGCGCACCGGCATGGCTTCCTCAACCATGGACAGGTAGGGCATTGTTTAAGTCTCACCCCTGTTGTCACTCTTCTAATTTGGTTCCAACCATCAATCGTCTTTTACGTCTCATCCATCAACCATCATCATCGCTCTTCTAAGTTGGTTCCAACCATCAATCATCTCTCACAGTGTCATCAATCAGCCATCATCATCATCGCTCTTCTAAATTGGTTTCTACCGTCATTCGTCTAAGCCCAGCTTTCACTGTTTAGGGTCGTGACTTCGAGGTGATAACTCCTGTATAACCATTCACTCTTCTAACTTAGTCCTTATATATGGTGGGGCACCTTTTTCTAAATACGAGATATTAGAATGCTGGATTGTGACTTCTGCCTCTAGATACCTCTGTATCATTACTCTTCTAAGTCTGGCTCGTACTACAGAGGTCATGATTTCTGAGGGGTAATCACGTAACTTTTGTCACACGCACGTTAGAACAATTCAACTGTGACTTTTCTGTATAAAAATTGTAACTTAGATTTACCTAACGTACGTACAATGAGTTATTTGATCGACCTGCTAAATATTCCTTCATTATGCGTTCTTCTAAAGAAGTTGTTTGCCAAGGGTCTGGAGTTCTCCAGCTAACTCTTTAAGTAGGTCTCTCCTTCTCGATTGCTTTGTAAAAAGCTTTACTAGCTGGGATATCCTTTGGTCAAATGACAAGTCTAACTATCGGGTCGTCCACTACTTACTTACTACTAAATTATACTACTGTCGTACAACAACTGACTTACGTAAATATAATGACCTCGCTCTTATTTATTCCCGAAATACCATGCTGGAATTTTTCCACTAAACTGAAACATTAAAATCTGTAAATGTGACTGAAAATTCACTAGAGTCCAATTTTTGGTTAAGAAGTAACTGTAGTTTTGGGCTATACCAAAATTGAAAACATTTTATACTCCCATGCCCATAACTATTAGAATGACGAAAAACAAAAGAGACCGGAATTCGTTTATGAATTATGATCCACGTTACTTAAATTACACTTATCACTGATATACTTCGGTATCCGCAGGCATTCTTTAAGGCTTGTAATAAGTTGCAAATCCCTGTTTACTATTTGGAACTATATTTTCTGATTAGATAAAATAGTTAGTAGTTATAGTTAGTAGGTAGTAAGTAGTACAAGATTTGGTAGCATTTTATGAAAAAAGAGACATATTTGCGACCTTAACGCCTTGCGTGATACGGGTTCTATCGAAAACATAAATATTTAAGTATTTTTATTCGTACAAAACTCGTAGATAAGTGCGCCAATTCAGTAGGAATCTCATGTGCAATACATAGTTGTAACACACTTATACAGTTAAACGCTTAATCATAGTTAAGCTCTCCTTTCTCTTAAGTCATGCGGATCTAAGACGCTAAATAAACCAAGAAGTGATGTGTAAACATAATCTTCAACATATACCTACACATACCATTGATACAAAGATCAAAGCAAACCACTGCGCTGTAGTGGAATGTATACGCAGTGTAGATCGTATCGTAAGGTACCGGGTTTGATTCTCGGTCTGCTTCGCTAGTATGTTTTTTGTGTAATCGAAATCGTACAATATAGCTGTGGTGTATTTTCCCAGATTAAAATTACAAAACATAAAAAATGATTCAAAAAGCTCATACAGCATGTCTCTGACCTTAAACCTTTCTTGGCTTTAAATGCAAATGTCGTTTATGCTCCTGAAACAGAGCTACTTTTGTTCTACAACTTTTCAAAAATACGTTCTTTTTATATTTTCATTATTCCATACAATTTAAATAAAATTTTCAATGTTCATCATCCATTAGTTAGTTTTCATACTTGTCAGTGTCATAGATGTCAAATAATAAGGCCGTGTTTGCAAAACATTAGTTAATGGTACAGTTAAAGTTCAAACACTAATAAATTATAGAAATAATAGTTATTTTACAAAGTTGCAGAACAAAAGTGGTTCAGTTTCAGGACCATAATCTATATTTGCATTTGAAGCCCCAAGGTCAGAGACACGTACACAATTTCAATAACATTGACGGCATACCTTCCTCATTAAACATATTGAAATGTAGTCTATCAGACACTTCAACTAAGCCATTAAAAACACTATTAAATGTTTAGTTTACTTATTACTTTTATATCTTTTTGTTCTTCAAGTTTCGTATTAGTTTAATATCTATTTATTTAAAAAAATACAAAACGAAATTATGTCTTGTAACTCAAGACAGTACAAAAGTTTAAAGTTTTTGTATGGGAAAATGACAGTTGAATTGTCCTAACGCTCGTTTGAAACGTTACGTGTTTACCCCTCTGCAGAACAACATGAAATATTTAACCTACTCGTGTATGTTATGTATATTATGTTAAGAGCTTGAGAGAGACATTCAATTAAATAATATCTATTATTAATATAAACAATCTCACATCAGCAGGGTAATAGTGTGACTTTTAGAACACGCGTCCTAACAACGAGTATGATAATTGCTATGTCCTAACATAGCAATTATCATAATTACTTGGAGATGAAAATGTCAATTGTCCTAATGCTCGTTCTAAAAGTTACACCATTAACTAAACATAGACTAAAAGTGACCCATGCATAAATATTGTCATCTCATTTTTCAAGTGCTTCACTTTTTCCGGTTAGCTAATTGCGCAATTTTGTCGACGGTTATCATTTTTACGTTATACCATTTTATAAACGTATAATGGTTCTTCATTTATTCTTTTTCGTATTCCAAAAATATCGTTGACTTAAATAAAAGCTTGTTCTCATTTTCAGTTATTCTAAATATTATGTCATGAAAAAAATATTGCTTAAAACCACAGCCATGAAATTCACCCGGAGCACGAACGGTTATATTAAAACTATTAACTATGTTTCGCTACGAAGCCGTTTTAAGGGGAATTATGGAAGGTATTTAAGTGAAAATTGTTGGCCTGGTTTGTTTCTAGTAATCACTGCCGGCACATGGAACTACTTACGTGGAAACAATATTTTAATTTCATTTATACACTTAGTTATCTATACTTCTATACTAATCTATACTCATATTATAAACAGGAAAAGTCTGTGAGAATGTATATATTTAGCTTCGTAAAATGTAAGTTTGTAAGTAATGGGTAATCGCCGGAACCGCTTAATCCGATTTCAAAAATTATTTCACCTGTGATTTCCGTGTAGACTGGACTTTTTGGATGGTTACGGGCTATATTTTATCACGCTGGTTTACCTGCGACCTTTGCAATGGGGTAATCTCGGAAACCTATTATCCGATTATGAATTAATTTAACTTGTGTATAAAATGGACTTTCTGGATCGACATCCCACGGCTTTGCCTGTATTCTTTACAATACGGAAGCAGAGCAGCGTGTGTGGTGAGTAATTAAAATGAAATTTCATAATATACCTATGGTTGGTTACCGAAATTAGAGCAATATTTGGCGATGAAAGGCTTTATCTTTGATATAATAGTTTGTTTGCGACATTTCAGTAGACGACTCTGAAAGTAATATCCTGTGTTGACTATCTCTGATTCTTGGTTAACAAGTTTGTTTACCGGATTCACGTGGCTATACAGAGTGAAATTGTATTCACCGTTCAAAATTTGTGTAGTTCACATGAACAACTTTTTGTAAGGGAGCAACCCTGAAATCGCGATAAAACAGCTGTTTCTTACGTTCAAAATGTATGTAACAGCCTTTTTTTCGCGATTTCTGTGTTATTCCTATACAAAAAGTTGTTCATGTGCATGAGTACATCGCGTACACAAATGTTGAAGGGTGAATAAAATTTCACCATGTATTTTAAGGTGACAGTTGAATTATTTAACTTTATCATCGGTTCTGTTTTTATTTCCCTTTGAGAAATAGTCAACATACATACATAAATAAATAATTAATAAATATTAGAGGACAAACTTAGACAAATCAAACTAGCCTCATAGCTAGCTCAATAAGGCTTGTGTTGTGGGTACTACTTAGACGACGATATATTTAACACATGTGTTTTTTTAAGATGCGTGAGACATGTATACTGTAAAGCCTCCTAATTAGTAACAGTTATGGTCCAAAAGTATAAGTTCATATAAAAACTTTTATACGTTTTTACTTAGACAGTTTATCCGTAATAGTAGAATAAGAATTTATTTATTTATTTTAGTCTTTAGTTTATAATAACCCTAAACAAGTAATATTCGAGTTAATTTGGACTTGAGTAATTTTGTACAGTATAGTTGGAAGGCTTAACGGTGCTTACATAATATTATTATACTCGTAATACATTACCGTACAGTAAAATAATATAAGAATCATTTAAAGTTAATTTGCGTCTTTGGGGTTACCTCTCTCCTTGCCACACCGCATTCACAGGCGCTGAGCCTTTTTATTCTGAATGTATTTTATATGACCTCAATTACGGATTGTCCCCAAAAAGTTCAGTCCTTCAAAACCTCGTCAGGCTCTAACTAATTTGAGATATCATTCAAAACCTGTTTTTCTTGAAGGAAATTGCCATGAGAAGGTTTTATGCTCGCCGGAAATTGATTTAAAACGACACCGAGGAGAAAGTTCGACGAATGAGAGAAGCTTTTTGTTCGGTTAATAGGAGCCGAAGAGAATGTATTTAGAATATGCATAGAGTTCAAAATGTTCAAATGTTACTCAATGGAAAATGTAAATTTAAAGTGTTGATGAAGATTATGAAAAGATATTATAATAACGTATTATAGATTTGTGGCAATACAGTTGACAGAAAAAATAAATGTTTCTCATACTTCCAACAAACAAAGCACACAAAAACGCACTTAAAACAGCTAGTTTTTACTATGTCAAAGATCATAAATATATACAATATAAATGTATAAATATACAATACAAAATCAATAAAACAATCATGACGTCACCTGTTCGTAATTTCCCTACAAACTTCATATACACAACATTTTTTTGTACCGAAATGTACGTATAAATAATAATCATTAATATACCTAATTTAAAGTCTGTTGTATGAATCAAAACAAGTAAGGCAAGTTAAGGAATTCCATTCACGAGTTACAAATGCTGGAATAACTTTGTATATTAGGGATAAGCTTAAACATATCAGCGGCTACATTTTCACGCTAAAATGTAATAGATTGATTAAGAATTGGAGTCGTAGCGTATACTCCAGGCAAAATACGGTTTTGAAAAACATTAATTTATAACAGCGTTTTTTTTCTTCATATAATTTTAAAACATTATTCTAAGATGCTTCATTCAAGAATCCAACAAACTTTCCATCCGGAAGTATGTAAATAAAGCATGAATTGTTTTTTTATTATTATTTATTTTGAATATTATAGAGCAAATGTAAATGAACCAAAATAAAGATAAAACCATTTATTAATATTTTTTCTAACTTTTCAAAAGCTGGTTAAGTTATATTATAATTTTTTTGATGTCTGAAATTTTGTTGGATTTTTGTCGCTAGGTAACTATTTAATTGATAATATATCCATTACAAAGAAAAAATCAGCTATTATAAATTATTTCCAAATTTGATTTTTTTTCCATACAAGTTGTCGGTTCATTGCTTGGACTATCTAACAATCTTATTCAAAATAATTAAAAGTTTGATTTTTGCGGTGCGCAATGAAGATCTCAGGGTACTTTTGAGGCAAGTGATTTGAGATTATAAACATAATACTTACTGTTACAACTTGCGTGCGCGTTTTGTAGTTGTACATTTTTTGAGTTATTTGATCGACCTGCTAAATATTCCTTCATTATGCGTTCTTCTAAAGAAGTTGTTTGCCAAGGGTCTGGAGTTCTCCAGCTAACTCTTTAAGTAGGTCTCTCCTTGTCGATTGCTTTGTAAAAAGCTTTACTAGCTGGGATATCCTTTGGTCAAATGACAAGTCTAACTATCGGGTCGTCCACTACTTACTTACTACTAAATTATACTACTGTCGTACAACAACTGACTTACGTAAATATAATGACCTCGCTCTTATTTATTCCCGAAATACCATGCTGGAATTTTTCCACTAAACTGAAACATTAAAATCTGTAAATGTGACTGAAAATTCACTAGAGTCCAATTTTTGGTTTAGAAGTAACTGTAGTTTTGGGCTATACCAAAATTGAAAACATTTTATACTCCCATGCCCATAACTATTAGAATGACGAAAAACAAAAGAGACCGGAATTCGTTTATGAATTATGATCCACGTTACTTAAATTACACTTATCACTGATATACTTCGGTATCCGCAGGCATTCTTTAAGGCTTGTAATAAGTTGCAAATCCCTGTTTACTATTTGGAACTATATTTTCTGATTAGATAAAATAGTTAGTAGTTATAGTTAGTAGGTAGTAAGTAGTACAAGATTTGGTAGCATTTTATGAAAAAAGAGACATATTTGCGACCTTAACGCCTTGCGTGATACGGGTTCTATCGAAAACATAAATATTTAAGTATTTTTATTCGTACAAAACTCGTAGATAAGTGCGCCAATTCAGTAGGAATCTCATGTGCAATACATAGTTGTAACACACTTATACAGTTAAACGCTTAATCATAGTTAAGCTCTCCTTTCTCTTAAGTCATGCGGATCTAAGACGCTAAATAAACCAAGAAGTGATGTGTAAACATAATCTTCAACATATACCTACACATACCATTGATACAAAGATCAAAGCAAACCACTGCGCTGTAGTGGAATGTATACGCAGTGTAGATCGTATCGTAAGGTACCGGGTTTGATTCTCGGTCTGCTTCGCTAGTATGTTTTTTGTGTAATCGAAATCGTACAATATAGCTGTGGTGTATTTTCCCAGATTAAAATTACAAAACATAAAAAATGATTCAAAAAGCTCATACAGCATGTCTCTGACCTTAAACCTTTCTTGGCTTTAAATGCAAATGTCGTTTATGCTCCTGAAACAGAGCTACTTTTGTTCTACAACTTTTCAAAAATACGTTCTTTTTATATTTTCATTATTCCATACAATTTAAATAAAATTTTCAATGTTCATCATCCATTAGTTAGTTTTCATACTTGTCAGTGTCATAGATGTCAAATAATAAGGCCGTGTTTGCAAAACATTAGTTAATGGTACAGTTAAAGTTCAAACACTAATAAATTATAGAAATAATAGTTATTTTACAAAGTTGCAGAACAAAAGTGGTTCAGTTTCAGGACCATAATCTATATTTGCATTTGAAGCCCCAAGGTCAGAGACACGTACACAATTTCAATAACATTGACGGCATACCTTCCTCATTAAACATATTGAAATGTAGTCTATCAGACACTTCAACTAAGCCATTAAAAACACTATTAAATGTTTAGTTTACTTATTACTTTTATATCTTTTTGTTCTTCAAGTTTCGTATTAGTTTAATATCTATTTATTTAAAAAAATACAAAACGAAATTATGTCTTGTAACTCAAGACAGTACAAAAGTTTAAAGTTTTTGTATGGGAAAATGACAGTTGAATTGTCCTAACGCTCGTTTGAAACGTTACGTGTTTACCCCTCTGCAGAACAACATGAAATATTTAACCTACTCGTGTATGTTATGTATATTATGTTAAGAGCTTGAGAGAGACATTCAATTAAATAATATCTATTATTAATATAAACAATCTCACATCAGCAGGGTAATAGTGTGACTTTTAGAACACGCGTCCTAACAACGAGTATGATAATTGCTATGTCCTAACATAGCAATTATCATAATTACTTGGAGATGAAAATGTCAATTGTCCTAATGCTCGTTCTAAAAGTTACACCATTAACTAAACATAGACTAAAAGTGACCCATGCATAAATATTGTCATCTCATTTTTCAAGTGCTTCACTTTTTCCGGTTAGCTAATTGCGCAATTTTGTCGACGGTTATCATTTTTACGTTATACCATTTTATAAACGTATAATGGTTCTTCATTTATTCTTTTTCGTATTCCAAAAATATCGTTGACTTAAATAAAAGCTTGTTCTCATTTTCAGTTATTCTAAATATTATGTCATGAAAAAAATATTGCTTAAAACCACAGCCATGAAATTCACCCGGAGCACGAACGGTTATATTAAAACTATTAACTATGTTTCGCTACGAAGCCGTTTTAAGGGGAATTATGGAAGGTATTTAAGTGAAAATTGTTGGCCTGGTTTGTTTCTAGTAATCACTGCCGGCACATGGAACTACTTACGTGGAAACAATATTTTAATTTCATTTATACACTTAGTTATCTATACTTCTATACTAATCTATACTCATATTATAAACAGGAAAAGTCTGTGAGAATGTATATATTTAGCTTCGTAAAATGTAAGTTTGTAAGTAATGGGTAATCGCCGGAACCGCTTAATCCGATTTCAAAAATTATTTCACCTGTGATTTCCGTGTAGACTGGACTTTTTGGATGGTTACGGGCTATATTTTATCACGCTGGTTTACCTGCGACCTTTGCAATGGGGTAATCTCGGAAACCTATTATCCGATTATGAATTAATTTCACTTGTGTATAAAATGGACTTTCTGGATCGACATCCCACGGCTTTGCCTGTATTCTTTACAATACGGAAGCAGAGCAGCGTGTGTGGTGAGTAATTAAAATGAAATTTCATAATATACCTATGGTTGGTTACCGAAATTAGAGCAATATTTGGCGATGAAAGGCTTTATCTTTGATATAATAGTTTGTTTGCGACATTTCAGTAGACGACTCTGAAAGTAATATCCTGTGTTGACTATCTCTGATTCTTGGTTAACAAGTTTGTTTACCGGATTCACGTGGCTATACAGAGTGAAATTGTATTCACCGTTCAAAATTTGTGTAGTTCACATGAACAACTTTTTGTAAGGGAGCAACCCTGAAATCGCGATAAAACAGCTGTTTCTTACGTTCAAAATGTATGTAACAGCCTTTTTTTCGCGATTTCTGTGTTATTCCTATACAAAAAGTTGTTCATGTGCATGAGTACATCGCGTACACAAATGTTGAAGGGTGAATAAAATTTCACCATGTATTTTAAGGTGACAGTTGAATTATTTAACTTTATCATCGGTTCTGTTTTTATTTCCCTTTGAGAAATAGTCAACATACATACATAAATAAATAATTAATAAATATTAGAGGACAAACTTAGACAAATCAAACTAGCCTCATAGCTAGCTCAATAAGGCTTGTGTTGTGGGTACTACTTAGACGACGATATATTTAACACATGTGTTTTTTTAAGATGCGTGAGACATGTATACTGTAAAGCCTCCTAATTAGTAACAGTTATGGTCCAAAAGTATAAGTTCATATAAAAACTTTTATACGTTTTTACTTAGACAGTTTATCCGTAATAGTAGCATAAGAATTTATTTATTTATTTTAGTCTTTAGTTTATAATAACCCTAAACAAGTAATATTCGAGTTAATTTGGACTTGAGTAATTTTGTACAGTATAGTTGGAAGGCTTAACGGTGCTTACATAATATTATTATACTCGTAATACATTACCGTACAGTAAAATAATATAAGAATCATTTAAAGTTAATTTGCGTCTTTGGGGTTACCTCTCTCCTTGCCACACCGCATTCACAGGCGCTGAGCCTTTTTATTCTGAATGTATTTTATATGACCTCAATTACGGATTGTCCCCAAAAAGTTCAGTCCTTCAAAACCTCGTCAGGCTCTAACTAATTTGAGATATCATTCAAAACCTGTTTTTCTTGAAGGAAATTGCCATGAGAAGGTTTTATGCTCGCCGGAAATTGATTTAGAACGACACCGAGGAGAAAGTTCGACGAATGAGAGAAGCTTTTTGTTCGGTTAATAGGAGCCGAAGAGAATGTATTTAGAATATGCATAGAGTTCAAAATGTTCAAATGTTACTCAATGGAAAATGTAAATTTAAAGTGTTGATGAAGATTATGAAAAGATATTATAATAACGTATTATAGATTTGTGGCAATACAGTTGACAGAAAAAATAAATGTTTCTCATACTTCCAACAAACAAAGCACACAAAAACGCACTTAAAACAGCTAGTTTTTACTATGTCAAAGATCATAAATATATACAATATAAATGTATAAATATACAATACAAAATCAATAAAACAATCATGACGTCACCTGTTCGTAATTTCCCTACAAACTTCATATACACAACATTTTTTTGTACCGAAATGTACGTATAAATAATAATCATTAATATACCTAATTTAAAGTCTGTTGTATGAATCAAAACAAGTAAGGCAAGTTAAGGAATTCCATTCACGAGTTACAAATGCTGGAATAACTTTGTATATTAGGGATAAGCTTAAACATATCAGCGGCTACATTTTCACGCTAAAATGTAATAGATTGATTAAGAATTGGAGTCGTAGCGTATACTCCAGGCAAAATACGGTTTTGAAAAACATTAATTTATAACAGCGTTTTTTTTCTTCATATAATTTTAAAACATTATTCTAAGATGCTTCATTCAAGAATCCAACAAACTTTCCATCCGGAAGTATTTAAATAAAGCATGAATTGTTTTTTTATTATTATTTATTTTGAATATTATAGAGCAAATGTAAATGACCCAAAATAAAGATAAAACCATTTATTAATATTTTTTCTAACTTTTCAAAAGCTGGTTAAGTTATATTATAATTTTTTTGATGTCTGAAATTTTGTTGGATTTTTGTCGCTAGGTAACTATTTAATTGATAATATATCCATTACAAAGAAAAAATCAGCTATTATAAATTATTTCCAAATTTGATTTTTTTTCCATACAAGTTGTCGGTTCATTGCTTGGACTATCTAACAATCTTATTCAAAATAATTAAAAGTTTGATTTTTGCGGTGCGCAATGAAGATCTCAGGGTACTTTTGAGGCAAGTGATTTGAGATTATAAACATAATACTTACTGTTACAACTTGCGTGCGCGTTTTGTAGTTGTACATTTTTGCTGTGTATATACGGGGTGTGGCCTGTAGTAGGAGCAAATATTCAAAAGGACGCTTTGTTAGACCATTTGCAGTAGCTTTGTGTTCCATTAATTTGTTTTTTTTTTGGATTCGGAGAAATTTTGATCTAAACTTATGACCTCCAAGTAATGAGGTCATACTCCAAACCAAAAAAGTCATACTCCAAGTAATGTATCTTGGGACCACGACAGCATAGCACAGCAGACAATGCAGATTTTTAGGTAACATCATGTCATAACAATTTTTGCATTTTTGTTTTCAAAAGATATTCTTGTGATTTTTAATTTTTTTTTCATTATTTTTTGTTTAAAAAAAATAACTTATGAAGAAGAGTAAAACAATACAAGTAAACTTATTCTGAAGATTTTTTTTTTAAAAGTACTTTTTAGGGTTCCGTACCAAAAAGGTAAAAAAGGAACCCGGTGCGACTCTGTCCGTCTGTTCGTCTGTCCGTCTGTCCGTCTGTCCGTCTGTCCGTCTGTCCGTCTGTCCATCTGTCCGTCTGTCCGTCTGTCCGTCTCTCCGTCTGTCCGTCTGTCCGTCTGTCCGCCTTTCCGTCTGTCCGTCTGTCCGTCTGTCCGTCCGTCCGTCTGTAACAACGTTAAATATCTCAGGAACTACTTAAGCTATCAATTTGAAATTTGGAACAACTGTTGTTTTTAGAGCAACAAAAAATGTGTGAACAAAAGGGTTAAGGCACGTGTATGGAAAATTAAAAAATAAACAAACATTTTTATTTTATGTTTAAATGACGAATATGAGGGGGGTTAAAAAATCAAAGTCTAGTAAACAGATCAAGTGGGGTATCACACTAAAGAACTTGAATTGCACTTTCTAAAACTGTTTTTATTTTTTTTCTACAGTGGTTAAATTTTGATTTATTAAGGAAAATGTAGGAAAAAATACCATCCCCCCCCCCTTATCTCCGAAGTTTACGAAGCGAAAATTCTGAAATAATTACATGTGATTAAAAGTTACATAAATAATACAGGAAAAATAAAACGATATCTCTATCTAGCTTATTTTTTTTTATTTATCAAAAATGATTTCTTAATTAAATTAGTAATTTACTTACTTTTGTATGAATTTTTATATCTTCAAATTTCTATCAGATTATCGTTAAAGTCCCTTCTTTCAAATAAAAAATAAATAATCGAAATTGGTACGCGTGATAAAAAGCTATCGCTGATAAACAAACATACTAGGTTTGTAAGTTGTTAGTACCAAAATGCAGAAGGCGCTTTGCAACGGTAACTTCTACTATGAGCTATTTAAGATTGTTCAAGAATGAATGGGGTCCTGACATGACGGGTATGGAGTATGAAAGTTTGTACAGAACCCTCGGTGCGCGAGTCAGACTCGTACTTGACCGGTTTTTTTGTTCAATTAAAACCACGTGGAAATAATTGTTCATAAGCTTCAAAATCTACCGTTTAATTTTGTGCTCTTATTACAGGCCACAGCCTGTATAATAAATAAAACAAAAATATTGTACAAATACAAAACGCGCACGCAAGTTGTAACGGTAAATAACTATTTACTATGATGATATGTACGTAAGTAATTTGTTTATCCCGTTATCGTTCCGTATTTTGATATAAAATCATGAAACTTTAGGAAAATACAAACACAAATGTTGGCATGAGGTCGCTATAATAATATTTATGAATTCGCTTCTGTATTCGGATTAATTTTTCTAAAAATAAACAAGCTACAATTCACCGAGTATTCCTTAGTAACGGATGATAATTGAAATTGATTTGGATATTAGGCCAGTCCGTAGAGTATATCTTTGTTGCAAAAGGTGGTGTAGAAGATTTTGTTTATTAATATTGTTTACATCGATACAACCGAGCAAATATCAAAAATGGTTACACGAGATATCTTGTTCTGTGATATAATTTCATGTTCTTTAATTCCCTAGTGTGTAACTTTTCGCTAGGATGCACCGTATAGAAGCTACGAGGGAGAAACCAAAAAAAGTCCCAGATTTGTGGCTGCCAAAAGTTGTCCCGAGGTATTTCGAGTAACTATTTTTGATATTTGCTCGGTTGTATCCATATTACCTAAACATGACATAAAAAATAAAATCTTCTACACCACCTTTTGCAAAGTACCCCGTGCTTTGAACCTCTACTGACAGACGTAGGCGATTATATCCGACTATTTTCACTTAATCGAAAAACTTGCTGAGAAACCTTATATTTATTTTAAAAGACCTATCGATTGATGTGCCACACGTGGACATACGATGTTTATGGAGTGCACCTCTAAAATAATATTTTTTTTGTCATTTCATTTTAGAATTACGTAGCGGCTAATAAAATACACCTATCCTCTAAATTTTATTCAAATACACCTTATAGTTTTCGAGTAAAATTCCTGTGACATACGGACAGACGGATTTATGGGCAATCATGACGAAACTGTAAGGGTTCCGTTTTTGCCATTTTGGCTACGGAACCCTAAAAAGCCCCTCTAGGCATTGTACCGAGTATGCTGGCAGTATTTCTTCGTTGAACTGCAATGCTGATGCGTTGCACGAGAAAACTGCCAGCTCTTCGATTACCAGTTATGGTGATACTGATGCTGAGATGACTGTCGATTCTATAAATTCCTACAATTGAGGAGCTACCTATAGTTAAATTCAAAATTGAAACGCAGAAGCCTAAAAACCACTATCTTGAAATAACTAACAAAGTTGAGGAAAGCCTAATTTTCGACCATGGTTTTCTAATATGTCGCTGAACCGAATTAGTATGTATTGATACTCATTAGATGCATAATTTCATGTTCTTTAATTTCTTTGTGTGTAACTTTTCGCTAGGATGCACCGTATAGAAGCTACGAGTGAGAAACCAAAAAAAGTCTCAAAATTTCGAGGATTTGTGGCTGCCAAAAGTTGTCCCAAGATATCTCGTGTAACCATTTTTGATATTTGATCGGTTGTATCGATGTCAACAATATTTAGAAAAAAAATCTTCTACACCACCACTTGCAACGTACCCCGGGGTGCTTTGAACCTCTACAGACTGGCCTAAGTATATAGATTAGGACGTAGAGAATTAGTAACGCGAACAATTGCTCATAATGATCTGCACACGATTACAAAAACGAGGAACGTGGAGATCATTCTGGGCATGTTACTTTGCAGACGCAATTCTTTTTCTGATGGTACTTTACTTATGAAACAATACAATATTATATTATTGAAAAATAACAATATCATAATCGTGACGATTTTAACTATTTATTTAGGCTTTAAATCAAACCATCAATTCGTAACCAATTTTTTACTATATCTAGACATATCAAAATAGCTAAAACTAATTGTCTCAATTCAGTCACAGGTAGTTGTCTCAGTAACAGTAACAGCTGTTGTGGTCTCAATCTTAGTCTAATTTAAGTGTCAGTTTATCTAGCGTCCCTGCCTTCGGCTCATTGACAAGTACTTGCGATCAGGGAAATTATTTGTTTTACCGCCCCAGGAGTTAAAGTCCTAATACAACGTGTTCATGACAATTTCCGTTAATTGCAAGGGGGCATAGTTTAGATCAAATAAAGTTAATTTCTCCAAGACAGTAGTATATACTAATTCTAACTCTTACTGTCATCAAGATATTCAATGTTTAATTTTATCAGTTGTGCAGATTTAACCGGTGTAAATGGCTCTTAACTGTGACTTCACAACAGCTTTTTAAATATTTTAAGGTTCCTATACGAGTACATACACTACAAGAAGGTTTACAAAGTGAGTTCGTTCGATATGACATATTTTTATTTCATGTGTTTCAAGACCCTTGTACAATAAGACCGTTAAGGCGACGTGAGCTCCGAAAACGGATTTTTAAAAAATCGTAGCTCTTGTTAGGATTATAATACGGCTGCCTTAAATTTAATTAGCAATCTTGAGGTCTTTTTCGAGGGTAATCAGCTATTCGAATCCTGAGTTTTTGACTTTCACTCGATAGAAAAAAATCACGAACATAGGTCTAAAATACACTTAAAAAAATCGTAACAAATTATGCACAACAGCTAAACATATTACAATTGGTTTTAAAAATCGGCAATGTCATGTTTGAAGGAAATCAGCTATTACTTTTTTATTTATTTAAACGCACAAAGAAATAAAATTAAAAAAAACATGATATCCGCGCTTCCAAACACGCACTTCCATCTCGCTCACGCTTATGCTCAGTGAGAGGGAGAGAAGACCACGAACCTACGTCCCCTTAATGCTAGATTAAATGAATTTGTACAAAAATCGAAAAAAAAATTTTTTTAGTTTTTTTTTTTCACAAGAAATAATTATAATTAATTTGTTTCTGTGAATGTACTCTGTAATATGCCGAAGTTAACGGAAATTCCCGGGAACACATAATAACAAAGTGAACCTACGTTAATTATAAACATATTTTTCCACTTGTTTTGACAACTCTTTAAGATGGTTCTAATGAGCCTTAACACGAAGAGTTTATATAATGTAGTTTAAGAGTTGCTATAGCCGTCTGTCGCCATCATCAAAACGACTCGGCGGTACCATAATTTAATATTTTTGTATTGTCATCGAGCTTACAAAAGCATGTTGTAAGTATGCCAAATTTCAAATCAATCGGATACCAGCCTGTCGCTGAAAGCCTACTCAAACAATACGTTATTTTACGACACAATCAAGTTAATACTATAGTATTTTATCTCATCTAAAATCTCATTTAATGAAATATGAATAAAACTCCACTAAGTTAGGTATTTATCGAAATTTGTCCAAAAAAGCCATTCCCGTAGAGTGTTGCATCTCTTTTTCTCGTGCGTGGAAGGCATTAGCGTGTCTCTGTGCGCGAGGGGGCGTGGTTTTCTCGAATCGACTCGAATCAAGGCATCCCCTTAACTCGTTCATATCCTTCCATTTCTCGATTCTTACATCAAATACGCACAGTTAAACAAACAAAATACTCCAATATTATATTACAGAACGACTGAGCGCAAATATAATCTCAATTGTGCTTTTTTGATATGGCTTTTGGATATCCGTATATTTCACATATGTAATAAGATACGATGAAGGCTGAATACTCGTAAGATTTTACTCGTATGTACCTAGTTCAAAACATGATTTGAATTTGTTTTTAAACAAGTACCAACGGACTTACGAGGTTATGGTTAAATTTTTGTTTTTGAACATTCATGATAATATCAAGAAACGAAGTTAAGGTAAGTACTTACCTATTCTAAAAGTTATGAACAAAAGTTTGTAAGCAGTCTACGAATGTCGAACAATGAACAATGGAATTTTAGGTATCCAAAATTATAGAGAAAATAAGTTTTTATTAAAACAAAATAAAGTCACTAAAAAGTAAAATTAGAAGCCCAATATGTGCAATGGAGGACTTTGTACAACCCAGAGTTGTGCCTGACTCTATCTTTTTCTACTACATAAAATAATTTACTCAAAGCTAAATAATTAGATGGTAAGGTACCCAGAATGTCGCCGGTTTTCTTGGCATCTTACGGCTTGGCACTGATATTGAACTCCCGTTTTATTTCAAAGTAATGTTAGAGTTATAGCGTAGTTGTACGTTGGTAATAGCTGGCCATGTTGCTGCGCTAATATGTGCTGTGCCCTCAAAAGCAAAGGTACTGACTAATTCATATACATATGAATCATAATAAATATGCTCCCGCAAGTTTATGTTGACTTGCGCGTAACTCCTGAAGTTTTCTCATCGTTACCAAGTCAGGATCTGATGTTCAGATCCCAGGGAAATTGAGGGCAACGCTCAAATTTTATAGGCAAGTGTGTAGTAATTTCGGTATTTTCTATTATAACTTGTGTATTTACACGCGGAAATCACAATTTTAGTGAAGTGGAACTATGAAACTCCTCAAAGATGTAAAGTACGTCAAAGATGCTGACATGATTCCGTTCAAGTAGCAACTATTAAATTTGCTCTTGGAGAGCAGTTTCATGTGGTAAATTAGAAAGGAAATGTCGAAATTTTCATGTACCTATGTGGCTTGGCGAAGAACAACTTAAGTCCGATTAAACTTTGTTTTTGAAATAAATTATTAATAAAACTTAAACATCAAAGAAAGCAATTGTTATTTATTATTTAGTAAATTATTGTTTTTTTGCAACTTCAGTTGAGGCAGCACGTGAAATCGTAATAAGTTCATGAGAACGCAAACGCCTTTTGATAGAACCAAAGATATGCCACGTGCCAGGAGTCCTGGAAATAGCGAGCACTGTCGTGTGTATCGTGACTTTCATCCCGACATCGTAATTCGCTCTCCACTCGGAATGGTATTGTAATCGGATGCCGTAATTTGTTAACTATCTGATTGATTATTAATTGCGCTTTAGTCAACGAAATAACATGAATGTCGCTTCGGGGGTCACTATTGCCAAGACACGTGTCACGTAGTAAAGAACTTAAGATTTAGTTTTTTACTTATGTTTACAAACGTTGGTGTTTATAAGTAAATAATTTTAGTATTGTGGGATTATGTGTCTTCCGTTATTTCTCATTAATTTTATTCATTCAATATCAAAGTTTTTGTGTTTGTAATACAAAGAACATGATGATATTTTTGGTTGGGTTGGTTAGTATGCCTACTCGTAATTATTTACTCAATGATTGAAGGTTTCGAAGCTATAATTAAGTTAGTCATAATGTCTTCGTCACAATAGCTTCAACACAAATTACAGACTTAATTACGAGTAGGTATAATAATAGGTCATTAAATGGTCCAAAAAAGTTAATAAGCCAGAAAAACCGTAAAAAAAAGCGCACTGAAATAGTTTGTTACCACGGCTCTATCTATGAAACCAAACACAGCAACAACAAAATCTTACTACATATATCAAACCAAAATAAATAGAGGATACAAGGTTTTACTGTCTTCAAATCCAGTAAATGCAAGTGTTTCGTTGAACCAATTTTGATACAGGATACCTAATATGATGAAATTGCTTTGGTATAAATGTTTCAATTTAGCCATGCTAGTCACAAAATCTACTACACTACAACTGAAAATGTTAGACGATTGAGGGCAGGTTGCCTCAACTTACAATGACATATCGCAGCGCTGGCAACTTTATTTTCATAGAAACTCGTCAAACCTTCAATAATTCAAATTTTAACGAGCACCGCTTACGATTACAGACGATTACTCCAGGCAAAATACGGTTTTGAAAAACATTAATTTATAATAGAGTTTTTTTTCTTTATATCATTTTAAAACATTGATCTAAAATGCTTTATTCAAGAATCCAACAAACTTTCCATCCGGAAGTATTTATATAGATTTAAAAAAAGAATTAATTGTTTTTTTTTAATTATTTATCTTGAATATTAAAAAGCAAATGTAAATGATCCAAAATAAATATAAAACCAGTTATTAATATTTTTTTTGACTTTTTAGAAGCTAGTTAAGTTATCATTTTTTTGATGTCTGAAATTTTGTTGGATTTTGTCACTAAGTAACTATTTAATTGATAATATATCCATTACATAAAACAAATCTGCTATTATAAATTATTTCCAAATTTGTCATATTTTCCATACAAGCTGTCAGTTCATTGCCTGGACTAGATGTGGTGCAGTGCATAGGTATGTAACCATTTCCGTTGGGAGCTATTATCAAACCACGATTAGAATCAATGGGATTGGAGTTGATATAAGTACGTTAAAGCTTATATGAACTGACTCATCGCGGTTAAATAAATGCAATAAATTATATGACTATGACTATGAGGTATACGAGTGCACGCGCGCTGGCAGGTTGGCTGTCGCGGCCGCCGCCGCTCTGTCAGCGCGCGTCTTTTGTTTTATATCATTGATATTTTTCTCGCTCACGAGCAGGTACTTGTTGTTCTGCGGTGTCGATTTACGTTTCTATACTATTTGCGCCCTTAATGTTTTATATTATGTTCATTGTAAACGAGTAAAAATTACGAGTAAACATTATGTGCTTTATTGTGTTTTGTAGATAGTGTAGGTACGTGTGTAGGTAATGCGTCGTTTATAGATAAACTGAACTTGTTTGTGTCTTTTAACCGTCGCGTACACTAAGTGAGGCATCCATATTTCCATACCACAAATAGAAATTAAAATATTGTAAAAATGGGGTTAGATATCTCGACTGACATTATCACTCGTGCCCAGTTTAACTTTAGCTCGAGAATTGTAAAAGTGTGCGTAATTACAGGTCAAATATATACTGGGTTGGCACACACAAAACCAGCAGGAAGGCATTGTGAACCTAGTTCTTTGTATTGTTAACATTTTTCATTGTTTATCGGCAAATTGTTAGGGTGACTGTAATTCTAACCTGTACTTTTTCAGTATCACTCGAACATGATCAACCCACCATGGTCACTTCCATCCGACTCTTCCATCCATCTACTCCACGTTGATATTCTGTATTGTAATTTAATTTCAATGAACTGAATTTAATTATAATGATATTTAATATTAATGTTACTATGGATTTTTATCTGAAATAAATTATGATTATTATTATTATTTCCTTTATTTCATTCCGTTCTTAGATTAGGTTTTTACAATATTCATATAAAAAGTAAAATATAAAACTATACATACAAAACATAAAATCATTATAAAAACCTAACCTAGGGTGCCGCCGGCAGCGAGGCGGGGCCTAAGCCACCGGTGGTCAGGGCGACAGAGACAGGAACCTCCTGACTATCCGCGCAGTATCCAGGAGTACCGCCTTCTGTATCTGGCCCTTGATCCAGCCATCTAGCGAGAGTCTCTTGAGGTGATGGTCGAGACTCTTCGCTATTAAACCGTTCGCCGAAACGACTATCGGGACGATGATCGTCGAATCAACATCCCACATGGCAGTTACCTCGTGTGCCAGGTCTAGGTACTTGCTGGCTTTGTCCTTCTCGGCCTTCACGAGGTTCCCGTCATGGGGGATTATTATTATTATTATTAATTCTCGTTATCCTTCTACTTTCACTTATTATTCTCTCAACACGACCAAACCACAGAGGCAAACTTTTTTAAAAGCTAGACAAGGACAGTATCTTACTCTACACACACGAATACAATATGTACATAATATCAACATCATCCCAATGCTGGGCGCAGCGCAGCACCTCTTATGCGCGGGAATTGGAAGCATTAATCATAATATATGAACCAACACTGCATAAGCTCGTGATTAGGAATCGCGGATCAACTCGAAATATGTCGAGCGATACTCAACCATACGAGTAATTACCGTTTCAATAGGTATAAATATAAATAAGTAAATATTAGGGGGCAATCTTGCACATATCGAACTACCCCCATATCAAGCTCAATAAGGGTATTAGACGACGTAAGTATAAATAATTATATAGAAAACATCCAAGACTCAGAAACAAACATTCATCACTCACAAATGTTGGTTCATACCGGGATTCGCACCCAAGACCGTCATCTTTGTAGGCAGGTTCACCACCCAAAAGCATAAAGCATAAAGGCATTTTCCAATATGCACTGATGTTTTGCAACTTGTACATTACACCCTGTTATAAGTTTGGACCTTGGCATCTATGAAGGTCCATAGACGCCAGGTACACACTTATAGTAAACGGGTTGTATGTACATCACATTGCTAATTCCAATAATTCCTTTTCAATTTAAAATATACCTACGAACAAGCAATCAAAGCCCATAAAGATTACATTTGAAAGACACTTTTTGTTCTTGTTTGTAAATTAAAGCCTGTACGTGAATACGTGATTTCGTTCCTGTTAAGCCGCGTCTCCATCCATCATACTTAGCCGTGAGCTCGAGTTTTATTCTGATTAACAATACACTTTGTTCACCGGAATACGGAGCTGCGGCGGAATAAGACCGTACCGGAAAGAAAGTAGGCATCTCTAAAAACTGGTACGTACATAAAATCGGCATAATTTTTTTTTAAATAACGAACTATATCCTTTTCTTTTAATTGCAACAAAAAGCAATTACTACTTTTGTCAAACTGTCAACATGGGGCGAATTAGCTTACACGTTCGTAAAACTATTTTGGACGATTGGTGCAAAATAAAAGGTATGACGATTAGAAAACTGGTTAAAAAGTACGAGTTGAGTCCCGCGGGCGTGCACAAGATAATAAATAAATTTGGTGACTTATGTACTCTCCAAGATTTGCCTAAATCTGGATGAAAACCGGGGACAACCGACTTGGCATGAGAAAAGGAAGTCGTAAGAATGTTTAAACAAAATCCGCCCTTTCAATTAAAGATGCGGCAAAAAGAGCCAAAACTTCTTCAGCTATGATAAAAAGAATCAAACTAAGATGCAACCTAAAGACCTATAAAAAACTAAAACAACCAAAACGAGATGAAAATGAAACAATAGCTGTCAGAAAACTGGCAAGGAAATTATACGACCGTATATTGACCAAGAAAAATCAGTGCATTATAATGGATGACGAGACCTATTGCAAATTGGACTTTAAAGCCTTACAAGGACCTCAATTTATTACGGTGCCGGCTTATAGAAGGTTACTCGAAAACATAAGGCCATCAACATCGAGAAATTTGGCAAAAAAGTATTAGTGTGGCAAGCGATTTTTCAATGCGGTATGCGATCGCAATACTTCTTTACTACAGGGACTTTGAACGCTACGGTATACAGTGACGAGTGCTTACAGAAAAGATTACTACCACTAATAAAGAAGCACAGGAGTAGCAATTCATTTTGACCATACTTGGCTTCTTGTCATTACTCTAAAACAACGAAGGAATGGTATAAAGCCGATAAGGTAGAAGTAGTGGATAAGGAGATGATTCCTCCCAATTGCCCAGAAGTTCACCCAATTGAGCGATATTGGTCTATCATGAAACGACACCTCTAAAAAACGTCAAAGCTGCCACCTCAGTTGAAAACTTAAAAAAAAAGTGGAACAGGGCATCATCAAATGTGTCAAAAGTGATCGTCCAGAATTGAATGAGACACTAAAAAAAGAAAGTTAGGTTGCAGGCAAAATATATAAAATACGACGAATTTATTCAAAACTGTTCTTTATAAAGACCTTATTTTTCAGTTTCTTTTTGTTTCATTATCAGTTTTCACACAGAATAAAAATAATACCATTTTGAAGTTGTCTACTTTCTTTCCGGTACGGTCCTTATACTGAATTTTCTACATTTTCTATTGTCTGTGCTTACTTAGTAAGGGTGAAAATATATGTTAGAAGGTTAAATACCTAAGTACTTGGTCCCTATGGTCTCAGTGGTCGCCTCAAATCAATATCCACTCCCTAGGGAGGCATAGGTACTTCCGGCGCTTGAGATCTTTGGCAGAGGATGCAGCCGAATCGGTATTGATTCTGGTGCCCGGAAGATGGGTTGGTGTCTTGGCGTAAACGCGTCTCCTCTACATACGTAGCGTCACATACCAATGGTCGACCCATCCTCCAGGGCACCAGCGTCATGCCGTCAGGCCTCTTACCGTCGTCCCTCGCAAGCCCAACCGGTTCGAGGAGAGCGGGCACTTTGTCACTAACTAAGGCCCTTCGAATTATATCGTTGATAGCCGCATTCCGGGGTACGCGGCCAGCACTTCTCCCGCACGAGAAACCATGATGGCCAAGGCTATTGACGACCGCTTTAGCCTAGTTGGTAGTGACCCTGCCTACGAAGCAAGAGGTCCTGGGTTCGAATCCCGGTAAGGGCATTTATTTGTGTGATGAGCACGAATATTTGTTTCTGAGTCATGGATGTTTTCTATGTATTTAAGTATTTATTTTTCTATATAAGTATCTATATCGTCGTCTAGTACCCATAGTACAAGCTTTGCTTAGTTTGGGACTAGGTTGATTTGTGTAAGATTGTCCGCAAATATTTATTTATTTTATTTTATCTACCATTTAACCACACTGACAGCGATGTGGGACATTCGTGGCCGTCCCTGTCCGCAAACTCGTTGCCAATCTGAAAGTGTTATTATCTAAAAGGGTGCCTATTGTGGGTGACGGTAAGGTTTGCAGGCAAAGTCCCGACTCCGATTCTGCAGTTGCAAGGAGACGAGCTCGATCCGCCTGGCTGGTGGACGTTTGTAGGAGATTATTCCGTACCAGTTGGCAGATCGGCTCATCCCATTGCCTTTGTGAACATGGATTGGTAGGCAGGTGTACTGGGGCATGTTAAAGCCCATACGTTATTGGCCTCGGAGCAATTTGTAGTCTCTGGGTTTCCGAGTGACGGAGCTAAAATTGCCCCGATCAAACTCTTCTGAGCGCTATGCACCGAGGACAGAAACGCAGAGAACAATACGCTAGATAACTTACGAATACCTAAGAATAATTGATAGGATACTTGATTTTAGTTGAAGTTAACTTCTTCTTAAGGCTCGTAAGAAGATAATTATTTCAGTCAAAACTTCCTTGATGCAAGCTTTAAATTGAACTTGTTCACATCTTTAACTAATACTATATTTCTATTATTAACATACCCCGGGGTTTTCGGTGCGGGAATAAATGACATTAGCCAAAGAATAGGTATTGACTTTAAAAACAGAATGTACCTACTTACCTACTGAATAATTAATTGAATAAAAAGATACTTAAAAAATTGTTCATAGCAAATTATTTAATGAGTTTAATGACTAAGTATCCCAAATGCCATTAAAAAAGTACAGGCAAGTCTGCCTTTTAACTACTGTCTAAAAATCGTTCATACAACCTATCAATATATCTCCAAATTAAACATGAGCGTAAAAGGAAAAAGCATATTTAATAAACTAAAGTTGGTCTTAAATAAGAATCCTGGAAAATTATGAATGTATTGTTACAAGGCAAAAAAATACCTGTAGTTAACTTGATGCACCCGAGTTAATTCACCTGGGGGAATTAAGAACACTTTGAGTGGACTTAATAATTCACCTCAGAAAATCTCGGGGGTTTAAAGTACACTTTTTAGTTCTCTTAATTCACCCTTAATTCACCTAGGTGAATTAGGTTGACGGAAAGTATACTTAATGCACCCGCGACCAACCACGGGTGAATTAGGTTGACGGAAAGTATACTTAATGCACCCGCGACCAACCACGGGGGAATTAAGTTAACTGAATGTGTACCTTATTCACCCGTGACCTGCTAACGGTGCATTATTTATACTTTTTTGTCAACTTTATTCCCCTATCAGTAAATTAGGTTATCTTATCTGAGAGTGGACTTTGTGCCCTTGAACCCAGCCGCAGGTCCATTGGGTATACTTTATCGTATTTTTCCCAGATCGGTGCTTTATTTTGAGCTAGATTAGAACTTTATTGCCCTGGTAGGTGTGACCTAGGATCCAGCCTCGTGTGCATTACGTATACATTTAGTCAACTTTATTCCCCTGATAGGTGAATTAGGTTGACTGAAAGTGGACTTTGTGACCTCGGATCCAGCCTCGGGTGCATCAGGTAAACATTTAGTCAACTTTTTTCCCCTGATAGGTGAAGTATGTTGACTGAAAGTGGACCTTGTCCCAGAACATATTTTCAATCATATACATAAATTGTTTCTTTATGGAAAATATACATAAGGTACGACCTTCAATACTTCCATGTCCTTTGGACCAAACTTATCGCACTATTACCTTTATATTTATTAAGTACATTACCAAATTATTGACAAATACATGTTTCAGCAAAATTCCCCCGTGGTTGGTCGCGGGTGCATTAAGTATACTTTCCGTCAACCTTATTCACCCGTGGTTGGTCGCGGGTGCATTAAGTATACTATCCGTCAACTTAATTCACCTCGGGGGTATTAAGTTGACTTAAAACATCTTGCGAATTTGACAGGTGAATTAAGTCCACTAAAAGTGTCCTTAATTCCCCCAGGTGAATTAACTCGGGTGCATTAAGTTAACTACAGGAAGAAATAGAACTGCAATCTCAAACACATCGAGCAACAATTGACTTCTTCAAAAAAATTTAATTTGCCTCTATTACGACTGCCGACGTAGAAAGATGCCGAAACTTAACTGTTCCAAATGTAGAAAAAATATTAATTGTTTATTCTGAAAATTGTGTCATCGACGGCAGGTAAATAATTAACATTGTTTTTATTATTATCTCGTAACCCCGGGGTTTGATTATAAATGACCTGGAATTCGGTATCAATTGGACAAGTTTAGGGTTAGGTATGTTTTCCTGCCTGTGTTCTTAGGTAATATTGGCAAGCATACGAGTAAAAATGTACATAATAACGTTCCAATATGTAACAATGTATTACCGCTCTTGACTCATGGATTCAAGCTTTCTCTTCATATATATATTAGCTTACTAACCTAAATAAAAATAAATATTAAAGGTTAGGGTACACATCGATCTCAAACAGTTAAACATGCTGATGATATTGTAGAATAGTAGACAAGTAACTAGGATCAAAAATATTACCTGTAGGTCGATCACGTAACGCATTGTACGAACGTCGGGTAGGTCTAAATGTCACTTTTTAAATGCAAAATTGACAGTTAAATTGTACCGACGCGCGTTCGGAACGTTACGTGATTACCCCTCAGGAGATGGTTATTTACCCGAACAAAGTGAGGGAAAATTGTTCGACGTGTAAAATGACTTATAGACCAGAGTTATATATAGGTACACTCTACTTTTCACTTCGATTGCGAGAAAATATTAAAATCCACATTTAATATTTATTCCACCGAGAAAATATCAATATGGTTTAATTTGGCATCATGACTATTTTTATGAACTAATTTGACACAGATACAAAATATACACAAACGATTTAAGGCCCGTCCAAACGTCCTACTATTACCGCCCTACCCCTACGCCCAGGGGCTAAATGTACCTATACAGTCAGGGGTTGTGAACGATGCCCCGTCCTCAGGTACCGGCGCGCGACCCTGCGCGCTGGACTCGTCGCCTGACGCACCGCACCTTCGCTACGCTGAGACGGGCGGATCGCCAGTCCCCTAACAATGAGCGTATTTAAAAACGCGGCGGGAGAACCGCGCGGGTGAACCGCGGCGGTTGAACCGCTCGGCGAATCCTCAAACGGCCAGAACACTTTTGGGGAGTGTTAATCCCGGCAGCCTCGCTGTGCTGATTGTGGGTAGGGTGACGGTGAAAGGATAACACTTGATTTTAATAAACTGATATAATATATTCAAACACAAATTCTCATTTACAACTTCTCTATCACTTTCTACTGATTTTACTTTACTACTAGCTCTCACTTGTTGGAGATTGCGGAACACAATTTGTACTGAGCCCTGGAGCTTCTTTTATACCCCTTTGACGGATTACATTGAGGGATCTCTGGCACGCGACATTTTGCTAATCTGATCCCCATAGATATATTTATCAATTAATTACAGTAGGTACCCCGCACCTCTAGCTTTCCCACAAGCTATTCATTACAAATGTACTTCCAGTACATGACTCTAGATAAATTACGCGCTATATAAATTTGCGGTATGCTTTATGAGCTGAATTATGGCGCTATCGCTTTATTGATTGAACAGGGTATGTAAAGACATTATTATGCGTATTACCTAATTATAAGATTTCTTCTAAAATATAAAAAATGGGATGCTCTGTCCCTTTCACTCGCAGGTGACTATCTCTTTCGCACGCCTGCCACTCGCAAGTGGTATGGGAGGTGTGTTCTGTTGCGCACAGGGGTATTAATAAGATTGCTAATATCGCGTATATAAAAAAGAGTTAAAATTTCTGTACACGCCTTTATGATATTGACAGTAAAGTCCTTACGTATATTAATACCCCTGACTGTACTACTTTAGCCCTAATATGACACTTTTCGAGCATGTGATGTGAAAATTATTTCTTGATACAGGAACAAACATGAATGGCCCGCCCTGATTTGGTTCATCACTTTCGCATCGTGTTACATTTCAATGTGCTTTGCGGGTTTATTCAGACACGCTAGGCTTGTTGCCAGTGGAAGCAAAATACATTGAAAAAAAAATGAAAATGAAAAATGTTTTTATTTCATACGTTTTGTTCTTTTACAAAGGTCCTTTGGGGCTACCTAGTAAGTAAATATATACTTGTGTCAGGTAGTCCCGCTCTTCCATCGGTACAAGTTGCTTCAACATTCAACATTCAAACAGCAAAATGGCAAACAAAAATGCTCATCGCAGAATTATTAATCCTTGCTATACTCTTCATAATAATATTCCAGGTGTGTCGTGTATGTTTCTTGAAGCAGGCCCCAAGTGTATCTACCGATATTGACACCACACACGGATGCGTAACGCTAGCTAGCAAGCTAGCGTTACGCATCCGTGTGTGGTGGTGGCTTCTCAGTATTGTTCTTCACTTTGTGCATCGATCTTGAAGGGCAGGCATCCGGACAGGCTAACCGCTTCGGTAACCCTTATGACGTTGCAGCTTCGAACTCCACAAATGCATGATATTAAAATGATGTAGGTACAGGAGTTTGGAAATTAAGCCTGAGTTATAAATTTTGAAATCGAAAAACGTGCATTGCCAGACTTTTGCTGATTATTCTTGAAGGTATTTGTCATTTGAGTGGTTGATCGCTCGCTTTAGGATTCCTTTCTGGAAGCTATATGAAAACTTGCAGAAAATTAGGAAATTCCTGACTAATAACAAATAATACACCAACCACTGTACCAACACTGGAAAGTATATTAAAAGGTTGACGATGAAATCTCTACTTTGAAAGCAATAGTAACAATTTGTTGATTAATTTTACCTCTGGTTATGTACCTACCTACTAAACGATGAAGCGAGAAACAGGCTCGTGGTCTTCTCTACCTCATCACCCTCAACCATGATAATGCAAATTTTTCAGAAACACTTGAATATATTTAGCTGTTGTGCATAATTTGTTAAGAATTTCTTAAGTGTATTTAGACCAATTTCCGTGATTTTTTTCTATCGAGCAAAAGTCAAAAACTCAGGATTCGAATAGCTGTTGTTCCTCGAGAAAGGCCTCAAGATTGCTAATTAAATTTAGGGCAGCCGTATTATTATCCTAACAAACGCTACGACTTTTTAAAAATCCGTTTTCTGAGCTCACGCCGCCTTAAATAGGTATTAGAACAACTGCCCTAGTCGACATTTTTTTTAAACAATTTATTTATCGTATGGTATAAAATCTCTCTACCTAAATGTTTATGATATTAGATTTAAGGTAAGCAACTGGCATACAATTTCTCTACTTAAATGTTTATGATATTAGATTTAAGGTAAACAATGACTTACCTTAAACAACCTTTATGTACTGTGAAAAAGCAAATATGTTTTAACAGACATAAATAATCATAAATATCTAATTATAACATTGCGGCAATGTGAAAAAAAACTCATAATATTAGGTCTGCATTCAATAACAGCCAATTTAATTCTAGATTGTCACAAATTCAATGTAATTGCGTCGAACTCACAAAATAAGAATTTCCGTCAAATTCGAAATTGTCAGTTTACGTCAGATTCCGAAAATCAGCTCGACTACAGAAATTAAATCTTTGTAGCAATTACCTTATATAGGTAATATGAATTATTAATTAAAGATTGCTAATTATATTATGATATATTATGGGCTGATTATATTATTATATATTATAGGCAGATCACTGGCTATTTAGGCGTTAGTTGTCTTCCAACTAACAACGTAATCTTAAATGTTTATTAAGTGTCATGGAAAAGTAGTTACGCGGGGGTAACAGATGGTGCTGGCATTTGGAAGGTCTATCGAGACTTTGGCACTTGACCCGAACTTGCTCCGTTCTGTCCATTCGACACGATTTACCCAATGATAGGAGTTTCGTGCCCTTTGTGTTATAGAGCGATCAATTATGAGGGCATACCGGGTGTTGCCTGTAACATGAGCAAATAATCAAAAGACGGGTCTTAAGATATCCGCAGTTATACTTTACGGCTCCAATGTTAAAAAAAATCCTGAATCGTTGTTATTTAAGTATAAGAACATACCAATTTGTTTTTTACCGTTTCATTATTTGCTCCCTTTACTTGAAACACTCGGCATTCAACAGCGTTAAAGACTTACATTCTAATTTAAGCCTTTAACGCTGACCTTCTCTGTGCTGGTTTTTTACAAGCTTTTATTTAGCTCATTCCGTTATTTTTTTTCTTTATTCTTGGGTCAAATTTAGTAATTGAAATTTGGCCCACTTCCCTGTTTCCGATTGAGCTGAAATTTTGCATGGATATGTATATCGCATGACAATGCAATATTATGATGACATGGAGCTGATCTGATGCTGGAGCTGGAAGGTGGCCATAGGAACTCCGCAATAAAACGACACAACCCCATCGAGTTTGGGATCGTTAGAATTTGATGATGAAAAGCTTGTACCAAAAATGAAATTTTTGACAGAAACTTGTTATTTGTACTTTTATTGAGGTGTGAAATAATAGTACAATGCAACATCCAAAAAAATATGTGGCCAGTATCTAAAATAGGTGGATTTCATTTTCATAAGTTGCAACATTGGAATATTGTTATTGGGCGATTTTGAATGATGTTCCGAATATTCGGTAATTATTCAGTATCCGACGCATTCCGCATATTTTTGAGTATTTATATAGACAAATATTTGGATCAGTTAGTTGCCTTGTGAAATAATTACCTATTCTTAAACTGATAGTTATTGCTATTTGAAAATGAAAATATTGTTTATGTTCGTAAAACTTCAAGGGAAACATACACAAAGGTTGGGATCTCCTAGTAAGACCCTAGTAAGGTCCTAGTGAGCTACCTGTGACACGACATTTTATATAGTTCATTGTCAAAATTTTACTAGAACGGCTGATAAAAGCATTATGTCGTACCTAATAATTCGGTTCGGCAAAATCTGTACTGAATAATTGTATTAGGCGAAACGCGTATTCCGCGCATCTGAACAAATATAATTTTAATGAAATTTCTTCTAAAATTTCAAGCACGCCTGATAAAATGGTGTAATAATAAAGTAAGTACTAGCAAGAAGAAATAATAAACCCGTTATCACACAACGAGGGACTCGAGCCAGTTTATTACAGACCGTACCGTTAATATCTGCCATTAAATCAAAGGTAAATATTTACAAGCAGTAAAAATGACAAGCATAAAATTAGCGCAAGTTAACGATGATCATAACTGTTCAGCAAACAACACGTTCCCGGCCCAAACGTAAGTTAAGGCGAATGTAACCGTTACAATAGTCTCATGTTCGCTCGCTATACATTGTAAATTTAAAGCCTGTATGGCTCAAACAATTAAATTAATACGAATTATCAATGAATAATATTGGTATAGGTATCAACATACATTATCATCATTTATAAAATTAAAATTAAAGGTTAATAAAAATAAAATGCTTTGAGCCGCTGGCTCATCGTTACTGACTATTTCTCAACATAATTTGAGACGTTGGTGCTGTTAGGAAGCCTGAGTCTTATAGGTAGATGTCACTTCTCGTCTCTCTAAGGCGTTATAAGAGGATCCTCGTAACGACATTTCCGGAAGTGCCCTAAAGGAGCTGGGGTTCGCTTTGACACTTAAACCCAAGATTTGGCGTAGGCACTAGTTTTACGAAAGTGACCTTCCAACCTAGAGGCAAAACTAGACCTTATTGGAATTAGACCGGTTTTCTAACGACATTTTCCTTCACAGAAAAGAAACCGTTAAATATCAAATCATATTTCGTACATAAGGTTTTGAAAAAACACAGTGGTACATACGAGCCGGGGTTCGAACCGTGAATAAAATTCCTCTTGTGTTTTCTTTACGTAGCAAGACCCGCCTTTTTTATATTTTATATAGACCCGTTTTTATTTTATTTTAATAAGTCTTGTATATATTATTTAAAAAGGGTTCATAAAAGGATGGTTTAAAGCTTAGATACCTTAGTGTTTGTTGTTATTTAATATCTGCTGGTTGATTGCCTAACGCTTTGTACAGTCGCCATCAGAGCGGCCAAAGTGCTCACAAATATTTGAACACGTCTCTTTTTAATTGTCGAGGCATTAGAGACGTGTTCATTAATTTGTGAGCACTTTGGCCGCTCCAATCTATCTAATCGTCATTGTCAGATTCTTGTCAGATTCCTAGTAGTGGTGTGTAGATATATTAACCCCAGAAAAGGAATCTTATTATTCCAGTAATCATCTGTTAATTCTACGCGGGCACGGGCAGAGTCACGGGCATAGACACTCATACATCGTACTAATTAAGTACAAAATTTCACCTTTAAATCAATTAATGATCTAACGTTTACAAAAACATAAATTCTTAGGGAAATTAATTAAATCTCGCGCGGACGAATGAAATTCTGTGGAACAAGTACGAGTATGATGACAATGGTAACTAAAGAGGGGAAACAAAAGCTAGGTGTAATTGAAATTGAAATGCTGCTTGAGCGCGCACAGACGGCTCTTAATTACTACGTGCTCCGAATAAAAGGGCTTAAGTGGCGGAGAGTGTCTAACTGACATACTCTCTTCTATCAAAATTGCGTAATATTCTGGTGCAAGTCGAGATGAGCGAGCTAATTAATACGACAGTGGGACCTATCTCGACCTCCGACGTATTCTTAACGAAGCGCAACTTTCGATTTTATTTAAATCAGCGTAAGGTTGTTGTTGTATGTGGTAGCTAACGCGTGTAAAACACGAGGTTTGGAAAGCTGCCTTTTACGGAAGCGACATTGCGGGGTTTAGGAATATCTTGTACCTTACTTAGTGTTTTGATTCAGTACATTCGGCGACTTACTGGTACATTGTGATGGTTTCAAAATGTTTGAATACTTTGCAATCGCTGATATACCGCATTGACGTTATTGTATTTCGTTAAAAATAAACAATTGATACAAGTTACAGTGCAAAGAAAAAATCTCAACCACTCGATCCGGTAACGACGTTCATTTGGTAAGTAAAAGTATCTTTCGTACCTATTCGATTCTGTGTATTTTTCAGAAAAAGCATTTTAATTTTTCTGTGTTTTGATATTTGTGTTAATACCTCAATAAAAAAATGTAATATTTCCATAATCGTAGGTACTATCCTACTAATCCTACTATATATATATATATATACACATATATATAATATATTTATATATATAATATTTATATATATATATATATATATATAATATTATAAATGCGGAAGTTTGGATGTCTAGATGTTTGGTACTCAATCACGCTTAAACGGCTGAACCGATTTGGTAAAATTTTGCACGAACATAGGTTTTAACCTAGATTAATATAAAATATAGTTTTTATCCCGGGTCTACGCGGACGAAGTCGCGGGTGGAAGCTAGTATTTTATAACTAAGGCAATTATCAATTATGTTTTATATATTTAAGTAGGTACCTATTTTTAGGTCAGGTACCGATTCCTTCCGTCATATAAAACTTCAAACGAATCACTTATAAACAACATCCTAACTTTTATTAATTATAACGTGAGTATAAGATTCGATTTATCGGCAACATGTTATCGGATACATCGCCACCAAGTTGCTCAAACTCGTTCAATTGGCCTCGTAAGTAAATTGATTTTAGTAACTTTTCAGTACTTCGGTTGTAGGCCCGTATTTGAGTGGGGCCGGTGACAAGTGGATGAATGACTGATAGCTTATAAATATAGGGTATCTAAGAGGTATTACTATAAATATTATAATTAATTTGATACATAGTTTTAACATTATTGTATACCGTTAAGCGGTTGATTGTGACACACGCATAACTTAGTCCTATAACAACTACTGTACTCGCACAATTTGACAATAAATGATTTCTGATTCTGATTCTGATATGTAAATAAATAAATATACTTACTTATGTAGATTTTAATTTTATTATCGTGCACGATAAAGAATTTAATACAACAACTACTAAATACATATGTACCTACACACATACATAAGTAATATGCGAAGATCCTGTTTAGTAAATATACTGAATAGCAACATTTTTTTGTTTTTATCTGCTAATGTTTTCGTTAAATTGTAATAAATGGTGAAATTCTATAATTTAATAAATTAAATTTCATGATTGTAAATCTGGTGCCGGAAACTTGTAGTTACTATGTTGCTTTACATATAAATTATTTAGTTCATAGAGACCATCGCTATTGAGACAAGTATCATGCAAAGAAATAGGCACACAAACATGCATAATAATACTTACATTAATTCTAAAAACATTAATCCCCTTCTTCGGAAGTCGGGTAGAAATAGTTCATTTTACTACCTACTTATTTTACAAACCAAAAGGTCGCAATACGATATAAAAAATTAAAAAAAGTAAAAAAAAACCATAGACTACGGAAATTACCTACGAATAATATTTTATTTATATATTTGAACTCGAAATTTTCTTTTCTTTGATTTGATTCTAGCAAAAGATTTTTTTCATTGTCACTTTTTTGTATGTAACAGCCGTCATATTTTTCTTTAAAGAAAGCCCATGTAACCCGCAGCATCATTTCGAGTCGATTGACACCCCATTTATCAAAATCGGTTCAGTATTTAAAACGCTACAGAGTGGAAAACACGTAAATACAAACATAGACGGCTAAAAACATATCCCTTCCTTTCCGCTCTGCCGTAGTCGGGCAATCAGCAGGTCGATTACGTAACGCATTGAACGCGCGTCAGGTAGATCTAAATGTCACTTTTATATGGAAAAATGGCAGTTGAATTGTCCTAACGCTCTTTCGAAAAGTAACGTGTTTACCACTCAGAATGACAGAGCCATGAAACAAAATGTACTATAGCTTTTCTCATTTAAAACGGATGGAGTTGCGGCCTAAATCTTCCTTTTTTCTTGCCTAGGGATGAAAATACCGACCATTTTCCGCTCTATATTAAGATATATATCTTAACAACTCACTGAATAAGAATTACATTCGCGACTGCTACTTGTTTGCACCAAACATATCGTTGGAACAACTGCTCTATTCCTTGCTTTCACGGGAATAATAAAGCTTGAGAAAATATGATTATAAATATGTAACGTTACTTATTTCTAGCTTTGAGGTCAATCACATAATAAACTAATGGATATTCTTCCCTAGGATTATTTTTATTATTACCTACTCTTGAAATGTTTGAATGTTAGTTCTGAGGGATGATAACGTAACATTTTGAAAATACATTAGGACAATTCAACTGTTATTTTCCTATACAAAAAGTGGCATTTAGATCTACCTGACGCACGTACGGTCAACCAATTTGAATCCTAGGCTACAGTAGAACAATGACATTTTAACTGCTACATAGCGACGCAATAATCCTAGTCACCCATATTGACATAGCATTTGCAACGGCAAGGTTCTAAGATGGCCTAGGAATCAAATTGGTTCACTGTACAATGCGTTACCTAATCGACCAGCCGGTTAGGCCATAGTGAACATTTGGTGGAATGAAGCATTATGTAAAAGGTATTACATATTTTTTATTCATAGAAAGAGCCTAAAGCCCCAAAACAAAAAACAAACACAGAATTATCCGATTTAATTTATTTTATAACTATAAGGGTAATGAGTGCACATGGGGCAAATAGCTTCTACGGGTTTTCTGCGACGCGACGTACTCACTTCTTCTGTCGAAAATTTTATGAATATTTTGTATGCAAGTTTCTGAATTTCATATTGAGATAAATTAGGAATTCAATAGTTACTAGGAGCAAATTTTTTTAATTATCCTGATTATACCTATACTTGATGGAAATTACATATCTAGAGAAATATGAAACGAAAACCATAACTTAATTTATAAATGAGCAAATGAGGTACTGAAATAATGAATGGTATGTCAGTAATGAACCGAAAAAGGCATCAATGATAAATACGAGGTTGTTTAAATTAGTGATTAATGAATCCTTGCATATAAATTATTTTTTGAGATTTGCATTGGAAATAAACGCGTTTTTGTAAGATAAATTAATTTCCTTTCGTAGCGTTCTCTCTCTATTGCTTTAGATAAAAGTTGGGATAATTGAACAAAAGGTTTTTTCGTCTTATTTTTCATTTTTAATGAGTTTTCTTTACAGAATGTTCTTATTTTAAGGCTTTCATTCATATTGAATACCTTTAATGAAATCTTGTTTTTATACAAAGCGGTTTGATTATAATTTTTAATGTAAATAAGGACTACACATAAAACATAAGTACTGTTAATTTTTATATATATTTAAATGATTAATTTACCTACTGATGTTTAACACGATATTTATTTACTTTTATTTCTGATTTGCCCCCGATTTTCCCCGGTTATCATCTTAAGTGACAAGTTTAAGTTATACATATATAAACGTAACCCCAAAATACCTTTTTAAACATGACTTGATGTGCAATCTTATAAATCATAATATATCATTAACATTTTCCTGTCATGTACTAGTGTGACTCGTATGCACTCTCAAATAAAAAAAATCCTATGTCTTGGATATATTGTTTATAAATAGATTAACACAGATAAACCAGGATAACGTATGAATTAAGTATAATGAATATATTAAGTTGTTTACAAATGAACTGTTTTGGACAAGCTTAGTACTAGGTGCGCGGTAATCAAAGCATAATAAGTTTACTAAAGGCTGTCAAGGTATTTCAAAAATTATTTGGGGTCGATGAGCTGGGGTTCAAACCCTGCGACCGACGCACTTTTTGTATGTTTTAACATTCAAGTGGAGTATTTCAACTACTTAACGATATTAGATGGCGCATCAAATGTCATCAATAGGGAACATTACTGAGTACTGTATGAAGGCCTCTACACACCGGTCGCGTGCGCGGGCCCGCGGCGGGCCCGCGCACGCGACCGGTGTGTGGAGGCCTTGAGAGGCGCGCCGATTCGGGTTGTAAAGAGCTTTGTGTTGACCTGGGCCATATTTTAAGTGAATACTTGAAGGATGATGCCGATATGGAAAGGGAACGCAGGGCTCTCGCCGTGCGGTGTAATATGTTGGCTCGACGCTTTGCGCGTTGTTCGAGTGAGGTAAAGGTGACCCTATTTAAAGCTTTCTGCCAATGTTTTTATACATGCCAGCTTTGGAATAGGTACACCAGGCACTCGTTCAACGCGCTAAGGGTGCAGTATAATAATGCCTTTCGTATTTTGCTGAAATTGCCACGTTTCTGCAGTGCGAAGGGCATGTTCGCCGATGCGAGAGTTCCTGATTTCTTCGCCATCTTGAGAACCAGATCTGCTGCCTTTAGGGCGAGAATACTAGCTACCAAAAATGAAATCTTATCGTTGGTGGCTCGTGATTTCAGTGACGTATTCAACACATACTGGCGCAAACTGCACCGGTCTGAGAACGGCCAAGTGTGAGTGTTTTATTTCAGTGTGTTAGTAGGTAGGTTTTTTAAGCATATTTTTCCTGTATTTTGTTAATTTATATTTTTTGCTTTTATTGTGTATTTTATGGGTGTCTTGCCTGTCCAATTAAGAATTATTATTATGTATGTCTTTCCCGCTCACGGGACAAAGATGTCCTGGACCTTTGGGAGGCGTGCGTGGGGCTAGGTACCTACAAAGTACCAACTGAGACAACACGTAGAGGCCCTTTTGACAATTTAATGAAATGCAAGGAGTACACCGAGCGGATGCTGTCCCTGCCCGTGTCATGGGACGCACACGGAGACAGCACCCGCTGGGGTGTATAAGGACACTATTGCTGGTTGATGGAATGTAAAGAAAACGGGTTATTGGGTGAAAATGATGGACTAGTGGCTGGTCTATTGGGTGAAACATCGGACGCCTGCCTAATAAACTGTCTCATTTTATTATTATTATTATTACTGCAATGTTCTGCCGCCAGAGGCAGCACTACCACTAATAGTAAACCAGTATAGAAATGCACACACATGCACAATTGATTGTCAAATGAGTGACAAGGATGCTTGCATAGACAATACCGCAAGTGGGAACGAGATACAATGTCAATGCTACTAGTGTCGCGACCTACGAAGAGTTTTGCGTTATGTTCCCTATTACAGGGTTACCGTTTTTAGGCCCAGACATTGTTCTCTATTTCAGTATACAGCGTGGAAATCCAATACGAGCAAACCTTTAAATGGTGGTTAGTTAGTACAGGACCTAAGAAGCGTATTAAGATAATTGTTGTCTAAAATTACAACGAAAAAGTTAACCATACAAAATAATTCAGCCCGCAATGTAACGTTAAATGTTCAAGTTAAGTCTCGTTGACAGTTAGGTACTTGTCACCACCAAGAATCATTTGCGTTACATTGCTGCTCGGAATATTTTCAAAAATTCATTATAGTCTTTCAATTAACTGTAACTTAAATAGTCCCATTAATTAATGTTTACGCTACTAAACCCTCTGGTTTAATTCTTTGCTCGTATTGGATTACCACGCTGTATAACAAACAAAGTACCTACTTTGTGGTTTTTGACCGACTGCCGGCCGTTGCTATTCAAAATACAAATTTGACATTTGACCTAGTTCCATCCAAACCAGCAATAAAGGCCGTGCTTGTAAGTAGGTTTGACCAATGTGAAGATATATCATATTAAAAAAAACCGGCCAAGTGCGAGTAAGACTCGCGCACGAAGGGTTCCGTACCTATAAAAACGGCATTTGTTGTATGGGAGTTGGTAGTGAGTGACCCTGCCTACGAAGCCGGAGGTCCCGGCTTCGAATACTGGTAAGGGCATTTATTTGTGTGATGAGCACAAATATTTGTTCCTGAGTCATGGATGTTTTCTATGTATTTAAGTATTTATTTATCTATACAAGTATGTTTATCGTCGTCTAGTACCCATATAGTAAAAGCTTGTAAAAGAAAAAAAATATATAAAAAAATATTAATTTATTCTGTTTTTTAGTATTTGTTGTTATAGCGGCAACAGAAATACATCATCTGAGAAAATTTCAACCGTCTAACTATCACGGTTGTTGAGATACAGCCTGGTGACAGACGGACTGAGAGACAGACAGACAGACAGACGGACAGCGGAGTCTTTGTAATAGGGTCCAGTTTTACTCTTTGAGTACGGAACCCTAAAAACAAATTATATGAAAGAACTATTTTGTTAATAGTTATAAAGCCATTAAATATACATGATTATAGACAAACACTTACAACTAAATATTTATATATATATATATTCAATACTATGTTTTTGCTACCATCGAGTGGCATACTTTGAGGTTGTTAATAAATAATATAAAATGTGTCAAGTAATAATTAAGATTTAAAATTAATTGCTTACCCACTACGGAAATTGACGTTTCGAGCAGTGTGCCTCACAATGGGTTTAATTTCAAAGCGTTTATTTTCAATTTTCAGTTCCACCCCAACCATCAATCTCAAGACACAAAATTTGAGATTGTATTTTCTCTTTCAGATCGGAAGCCTGAAACACTTCTTCTTGCTGTCGCACCCACACTTGAGCAAACGCTCTCCGAATGCCAGTATAGACTATGAGAATAGACTGAAAAATGATCCCCAGGTACGTCTAGTATAAATATATAGCTTCAAATGTGAGTAAATTTTTCAGCTTTCATGAAATATATATTTGGAGATTTGGAAATATCAGATCAAAGATGCATTTTATAGTTTAGGAAGATCTTCGAACATTCTGCTACGAATATATATATGCATCATTCACAAAATAATTAAATATATGTATGCAGAACAACATAACATTAGAGCGAGCAATATCGTCAGAATTTTATGAGTAAGTAAATCAATGAGGGATTCAACCCGAAATTATAATTAGAAATGCATATTTCCGAGAATTACGAATAGTCCAAATATTTGCGGTACCAACCGACCTGACTAACAAAGCAGAAACAAATGCCAAATGACTCAACATAGTACTTACAATTACTCAAAAACTTCCTTAATGAAAACGAATATGAAAACTTGTTAATTTCTTGATAGGTCTGAATATTTAGAGCGCCTAATTGCTGACATTAATTACTACTGTGAACTCGGTTCGAGGATTGTTTGAACTATCCAATTGAATTGATGATTGGATGACATTTTGCACGGAGATAGGTTATAGCCTGGATTAAAATATAGGTAGAATAGTTTTGGTCCCGGGTCCACGCAGACGAAGTCGCGGGCGAAAGCTAGTATAAAGTATATCTACACATTTAACACTCATCAGACACACATCTCATTATCATCTTTCTACATCTGGTAAATAAGGACTAACTAAGAAACGGGATAATGGATATGCATGTGTAAATATTGAATTTAAATATTTACACATGCATAAATTAAAATAAAATAAAAGTTATTCTAAGTTACCGACTGTTTGGCGCCTTCAAAATTAAAATTAAGCTTCGAAACTTTGAGATACCAAATAATTTGGCTGCCAAACAAACCACATATTTATCTTATTCACCTCACCATATACCGAGGAACATTCTACATGTAATGCAGTCGCAATATGGAAATTATACTTTTTTTATAAAGACACAGGTTATTCAAATGTAATCTAAATTAGAGCATATAAGTTCTTGCTTTGAGTATTAATATTTTCTCATCTCTATAGAAAACCTAATAAGAGTATTATGAGGGTACTCAAGGGTAATATTTGTTAGGTTAACTGATTTAACAGGGTTTAAAATAAAATAATAAAGGTAGCCTCATACGCGCAGTACTGAGCAATAAAGAAAGCCTTTAGGCGGTGGTTGAGCATTTTGTGGAAGCTTATTGTTATTCAACTCACCCAAAAAATTAAGATTTGTTATTTAACTTTGTTTAATACCACGTCAGTGTCAAACGAGCGTATCTACAACCCGCCACATGGCAAGCGGTTACCGTATTCTATGGACGCTTGGAATTCTCAACAACAGCGAACTCGCATGAGCGATATCGACCCATTAAAAACCTGCACACTCGTTTCTTGAGGATCCCCATACCATAGTCCCTCGGGAAAACCACTCTTTATTTAACTATATTATTTGAATGGAATGATGACCTGGTAAAGGTCGCGGGAGTCCGCTGGATGCGGGTGGCGCAGGACCGGCCATTGTGGCACTCTTTGGGGGAGGCCTAAGTCCAGGAGTGGACGTCTTTCGGCTGATATGATGATGATGATTTGAATAAAAGTCTGTCATACATAGTATAACAATTGTATAATCATTTATATGAGCCAGTAGGTTGAAATTAAAAATATTAGCGCTATTTAGGAATGCCATAACTTTTATGAACTACTAATTTAATGGAAGAAGTTATAAAAATCAATTTTACCTTCATTTACATAGTTGAACTTCTAGTAATTTGTGAGAAAAGTTATCCAACGAACGGTTTGGTCAACTGTAAAAGATTTCTAGAAGAAATGAAATGAGTCTTCTAAATTTAATAAGCAGTCTTGGTTTTGACATTTTTAATTCTTTTTTTTTGTGTTTAGGTGGGAAATGCGTTACGCATACCACCCGGGTGCAGGGGGTGACCCGAGTGGTTATGTGGGACTCCCGTATGGGCTAATGAGACCCACGGTGTACCCACTAAACCCCCCCCCCCCCCCCCCCCCCCACTTGCCGCCTCGCCGCCTGGTGGCGAGGTTACGGGAACGCTTGCGCACACATCCGCCACCCCGCTGGCGCCAGCCGCCCACAAGCGGCTCCTTCGCGGATGCCCAGTAGCACTCCACCTTAGGCACGCCAGATGTTTTGGCGCGCCTCCTCGATCTCCACCTGTTCAGTAGCGGACCCCCCTGAGTCCGCTACGAGGAGATCATGGGTGCGGAAAATCCAGCACCCGGTGGCGGATCAGATCTGCGGTTCCGCCACTGACCACGTCTCGGCCGCAGAGGATAGAGAAAACGGCGCACCGTAATACCGGCATTTCTCTTCCTCTGCGGTCCCACCAATGCCGTATCAGCGGAACGGCCCCGCCAAGTTCGCAGGGGGTAGGGAGAGTGGCGCACCGTTATACCAACACGCCTCTCCCCCTGCGATCCCACCTCAGCCGCTTAGGCAAGCCCGCTAGGAGCGCCCTCCTCGGGCCAGCCGGCAGCCGGCCCTAGGTGCCTCTTAGCTTCGCCATGGGTGAGTAGTCCACGGTAAGCACCCTCGAGGGTGGACATTTTTGATCCGCCACCGGGTGCTGGATTTTATACCCGAAACTGGAATTCAAGACCAAAAAAACTACGACAGATACGTCACTGTCAAATCTGTCAAAGTCACTTATGTCATTGTCAAATAAAGTTTTCAGGTTTCGTCAACCTTTTTATTATATGCTTCATTGTATTGGCTGGCACAATTCATTCATTAAGATTTTCTCAAAAAAAGGAACTTAATTAGAATGAAGAATTATTAAAAAAGGATCAAACTTTATTTTCGACTCAACTCAACTAACATTGACAAAATTGTATTGCAAAGAATTTAAACAAGTCGAATTACCAATGAACACACATGACAGTGCGCCATATTATTAAGACAGTATGGAAAAGTTAAATAAACCATTTTTAATGATTTTTTTTTATTTATCTTCATCTTCACCATCACTAATGTCAGAATCACTGACTTCGGAATTTGTGTCGGTCACTTTGTATAATAAAGTTTTCCACCACTCCAGTAATTAATCCGTCCAGTTTGCACATCTCGTCCTCTACTTTCATGACATGACTTATACATGACTGCCACTTCTACGGTGTCACCTCACGGAGGCCTTCATGAAATAGGTCTTTGACCTCTGCCATGTTAAATGTTTTATTATTCCTGGCTACATGCTCTTTTACTTGAGCCCATACCAAATCAATTGAGTTCAATTCGCAGTGGTAAGGAGGCAATCTTAATATTTTGACATTATGTGCCGCTGCTACCTCATCCACTGCATATTTGTTGTGAGCAGGCTTCTCCTTTTCGATAATTGTCATCAATTTCTCTTTGATCAAATTTTCTGGAAATGTGACATTCTTTACCTTCAGCTAATCAATCGTCAAATCTATTGTGTCATACCGGCCATAACAACCATAAAGCACGCTACACACTATTATTCTACAATTAGCTAAATAAATGCAAAAACAAAGTAAAGGTCGCGGGAGTCCGCTGGATGTATTTTAACACCAATGTAAACACATGTTATGCAATACATTATATGAATATGAATATATGAATATGAATATGATGCGGGTGGCGTAGGACCGGCCATTGTGGCACTCTTAGGGAGAGGCCTATATCCAGCAGTGGACGTCTTTCGGCTGATATGATGATGATGATGCAAAAATAGGTTATTAATAACGTACATGTAGTTAATATGTTGTACCAAATGTTATTAACACCTGAAGTGATACAAGCGCCATACCAGCTTTGCAACCAAAAATTACGGATGATTAAGTATTTATTAAAGCGTCTTGTATTTATGTAAAAATAAGTAAATAAAATCACTTCTTTAAATTATAGAATTAAAATTACCAATAAATAAATTATATCAGCATGTGTTTTCAGAAAAAACGGATATACTATTTGTACGATCATTTTATTGCAGTGGCAACATTGTCGTAGTTTTTTTGGTCTTGAATTCCAGTTTCAGGTACAGATGCCGTCAAACTTCTTGAACATTTGACCTTGCCTGCGCAAAGGCGAATTGTACGTGCGAGCTGCCCCCCCACTTCGTCCCGCATGTTCAAGTTGTTTGCCGGGAACTGTATAGGCCACCATAACTGTGAGTGATTGTGGCGTGGGTACTCTTTCTTTTCTCAATCAGTATAGCCCAATTCAATTATATTTAATTATATACCTACATCCTATTTCTGGGATGGAACATACTTCTTTTCATTAATGATATTGATGAGGAAAGAGTAGTGATTTTATTCCGTAGCTAACATGATTATTTGTAACAATATTTCATTCTCTTTATATTATTTTTGCTATATGAAATCGCAGTCTGTCTGTAGAACAAATAATATTTTACTTCTACTAATCTAATAACTCCGCTCTGTGTCACGAATTGGATCTCTGCGTATTTTTTTTCTTTATAAAAGTTTCAGGTATTCCCTAGATGGTCCCCAAGGAAATCTATGCCTCAGAATCCGTAATGAATTTATTCGAAATTAAATTAGTAGGTATGTATAGGCATTTATGTACCTGTGTGGTATTATTTTAGAGGGGTTTGTATATTACAGCAGTTCAGAATTGAGAAACAATACAATGAATGGATTTATATTGAAATAATTTTTCAAGCATTTTGTTTCTGCGTTATTTTTATAGTTGACTATGACTGACTTTTATGTTTTTTTTTAACTCAGAATTTTGATTTCATACGTTGATATGTAATTGGAACGCAATCACATGAGTCTCTGAAACATTATCAACTACAACACCCAAACAAAAATATGCTTTTATATTATATGGTACCTATATTTAAAAAAAGTTGTGGTATCTACTGGAAAATTAAATCACACTACATTTTTAACAGTATGTATAGTCAGTTGCAGAAAAACTTCTATGCATCAGGTTACTATACATATACTTACACCATCATCTATGTCATCATCGATACACTGTAGTCATAAGATACATATATTATTTCAATTGTTTGGGTTATTTCAAACACTTATGAAGGTAGGTATTTAAGATTGCCCAGCCATTTAAGATACGTCAATAAAATACATACCTACACTTTATGCCTAAAAAATAACTCATTACAGACCATAAATACTCATACTCATACTCATACTCATTTATTCATAAAATATAAAAATTTACATGTCAAAAATAGAATTATAATATGTCAAATGAATTTGATTATTCAACTAGTTTAACATAACAATATTTAGGTATGAGTAACAAAATGTCAAAATTAGAATTATAATATGTCACATGAATTTGATTATTCAATTAATATAACATAACAATATTTAGGTATGAATAACAAAATGTCAACATTATACAATGATTAAAATTATTATTATTACCAATATTTTATACATACTCCTTAAAATTATAAAAAGCTTTATCAGTCAGCCATTTTTTTAGTTTATTAAGGAATGTCGCATCATTTTCAATATCTTTCAATTCGGAGGGTAATTTATTGTAGATACCCGGCCCTACTACAGACATTATTTTTGTTGATTTCATAAGTCGACAACATGTCATGGCCAATGTGTTCTTATTCCTCTGAGCAAGACGCATGCTTTTTGAAGTGTATTTTGGAATTTGGTGTATATTGCTTCTCACGTATTTTACTATGTAGAAGATGTATTGTGAGGTTAGTGTCATTACGTTGGCATCTTTAAAAAGTTGCTTTGCAGGGGTGCCTGACGGTGCGAGTGAAATAATCCGTATAGCTCGTTTTTGAAGTATAAAAACTGGTTGCCATTCAGCTGCTGTACCCCAGAATTCTAGCCCGTAGCACATCACCGAGTGAAAAAGTGAAAAGTAACTCGACCTAAGTTGGTGGTAGGGTAGAATACGCGCTAGTCTACTCAGAGCGAAGCAAGCCCCTGACAATTTACTACAGACGACTTCTATATGCGCGTCCCATTTCAGCGCTGCATCTAAGGTGACGCCCAGAAACCTGGCGGTACCTACCTGTGGTAGTGCCTCGCCGTCTACGCTAATAGTTAGGGGACGTGGGGGTCTACCTCCGAGGTTGATGTGCATCACCTGGGTTTTGTGCAGATTTAGGACTAAGCCGTTTGCATTAAACCACTTTTGCAATCTTGATACTTCGGAAGATATGAGATTCTCAAGTGAAGAGATCGTAAATATTAAAGTAGAGGTAAACAAGAGACGGTGTTATCGCTAAGAGGCGATCTCTTCCAAACAGTATTTATTTAGGTAGGTAGTGGAAATAGTGCAACATCAATTCGAGCAGATGACACACCGAAATATAGATACAAGTAAAATAATGGATTTAAAAATAAAGAATAGCCTTCCCTCCTCGATTGTCAATTCATAAGTGCTTGTTCTAACTGTGTGTGTGTTCGTAGGTGAGATGGGTAATGCAGCAGCGAGACCTGAAAAGGTCAAAGCGGGATCTCCAACCCCGGCAGGTCATGCGACAGTCTACACCGTCGTTTCCCGACCCTTTGTTCAAAGAGCAGTGGTATTTGGTGAGTATTCTTACATTTAAGCCGATACGATTACATAACAAACCTACAAAATTTACTTTTAAGGACAAATTCCTCGAAACGTTGTATCTATTCAATCAAAACTTTTGTAGGTCAAAGGCGGGGACCCTGTTTCAAGTCTCTTGTTTTTCCTCGTACGTTCAGGGCCGGAATTCCATCCACAATATTACACAGACGAGGAATAATGAATATACCCCACTATGATATCTCTACGAGTATCATTTTGATTTTGAATGACAGAAACATGAAAGTATCCCGTTCCGTCAAATATTTCGGATGGAATGGAATACCTGCCCGGACGGTCATATCTTTTTTACGCCATACACAGTTATATTTTCAGCGATGCTATAAAACACATGCTATTTGACTCTATGTTGGTATTCCATAAGCCCCTCGTCTACAGCCATATTAGTCCAAGTTAACTGAAACACTCGCTTAAGCCGTAAAAATCCTTGGCTGGCTTGTTGTGCTTATAATGCTTAGATATGGTCGTAGGTCGTCAATATTTATTGAAGCAAACCTAATAATACCTATACGTTCTTAATTTTTCCTACAAGCGAGTAATGCGGCATACCTACAGCGCTTAAACAGTGTCGCCAATGTCGCCATTTCACCTGTTGTCGGAGATATACTTAGATCACTATCTAAGCATATTATTATCTCCGACGACGGTTGTTGTGCTGGTACCACTATTCAATCGACGTTTTAAGGGCACAAATGCGGTATCTTATAGTGAAGTTAATTGAGAGTGTAGTATCCTTACCAAAAATTCCACAATTGCGGTAGATAAACGGTATTGTGTTCGTAATCTAAAATATTGTAGCTAATTCAACACTTTAAACTGCCGCGCTTTGGACACATATTTTAAAGATTACATTTACACGGTTGGATGCGATATTTGTTGCTGTAAATAAATATCGCGTTAGACCCGAATAAACCTTCTTATGTAGCTGATCTATATCAATATCAACCAATGCGCAGAAGCTTATTTAAGTTATCATAGTTAGTATTATTATTCCATATTAGAGCGCGACCTCAATACACAGTCAGAGTCAGCCGCTCTCGACCCAACCCTATAACACCGCCGGATAAATCTACATGATTTATATTCACGACTTGTTTTCGAAGATAAATTGCCCTCCAGATGATTCATTACAATTTGGAAGTATTGATACTTAGTCTCAAATGTACGTCACGGGGAGCACTTAATAAACTCTGTCTATATTGGTATAAAACAGTCATTACATATCTTATTTTGTTTGTCTCGTGTCAATGCTTCTCCAGTAGTTTTAATGCGAGTTCTTTCACCTGATTAGAGATGACCAGGCAAGGTTTATATATAAATTGTGCATTTATCAATACCATATTGTACTGCAAAGTTTAACGTCAACAAACGATCGAACGTCGGTGGCGCGGCGCGGCGCTCGCGTTGGAAGTCGCCCAAACACAAATATATATATATGATGTTGCTTAGTAGTTTTTTTTTGTATACCTAGATAGGGTAGGGTAGGTGTGTAAGTAGGTACAAAAAGTGTGTGTATGTGTATTCATGCATTGGCATTTTCGCCTGATCGCCTGCGTGTCGTGCCGCTACGCGCGTCGCCTGGCAAAAACAAAGGCCCCTAAGACCACTTCCTCAGTTGTCGGTGCGGGATCGGTGAGGTATCAGTAAGCTGTCAGTGTAAACTGTCAGTCAATAAAGTACTGATTCTTTACTGCACTCATACATTTAAATGCATGCATGCGGACGCGGGGCGGTACAGTCGCCATCACATACATAGGTACACTATATAAATATGTGTTCAAAAATATCGGCACATGCACCCTAATGCCTTGAACCAGAAGTAGGCTAACTTTGACAAACTTAATATTTCGTGTAAAATGAGCGTATTTCCGCCTGAATAGTGTTCAAGAAACTGTAACAGAAATCAGCGTTGCTAATTCCTAATTTAAGGAAAGCTTGAAACAGTCGACTGTGAATGCCAAGAAAATGTTTATTTTCCAGACTAAAACTATTAAGCGGGATGGTATCAAATAAATAAGTAAGGAAGCATCTCGTCTTTCTAATAATACATTTTAAAACGAACAATACTTCTCAAAGCCCTCTTCTTTAAAAGGCTATTATTGTGGATGGAACATTCCTTTAACTACACTTTATTATTACTGAAAAGCATTCGTGAGTGAACTACTTAATGACTTTGTATCCTGAATCCATACTATTCGTAGCTATATTTAATAATAAATATTTGCGCCGGTAAGTGATCATCTAATATATTATTTAGTTAAACTTTATTGCAACAAACAAAACAATGTACAAATGGTGGACTTAATGCCAAATGGCATACTCTACCAGTCAACCGTAAGACCAATCAGGGACACTATAATAACAAATAGGTGCAGATAAAATGCTCAACGTTTAGTTACAGCGTCTTATGGGGAGATATTTTTGAAGTGGATACTTATATGCTCGCGTTCTTGTATAGGGGTACAGTTCAAAATGTATCACGTGACTTCCGGAATAACATTTTGTAGAGAAGCCTAATCTGATTTCAAATAATTGTTTGTTACATGTTTTAATCCTTATTTATTTGCCATTAGTTGTTAATCACAAAATGTTATTTAGTTTATGTGGCGGAGATGAAAATAATGCTGAAATTACCGCCATTTTCAATGTATCGCGAGTCAAAAGAGCTACGTTGCCATATATACCGATTTATCTGTACTTATACAGATTTTAGTGAATTAATTCAGATATATATTTTACGGGTACAGCCAACAAAGAAGTATCCACTTAAACTTAATTAACGGTTGTATCTCCGACACAACCCGCTTCTTTTTGTGTCTGGTTGTGTGAAAAAAAGTGTTACACTTCATTTCAGTTCGAGTTTCAGTTTCGACAGTTTTTATTTTATTTTTAGGGTTCCGTACCAAAAAGTAAAATGAAACCGGCCAAGAGCGTGTCGGGCCACGCTCAGTGTAGGATTCCGTAGTTTTTCGTCCGTCACAGTAAGTGTGTGAAATTATTTTATAATTTTTTTCAAAAACTATTTAAACTATCAAGTTCAAAATAATTTTCCTAGAAAGTTTTTATAAAGTTCTACTTTTGAGATTTTTAAATATTTTTAAAATTTATGGTTTGAAAGTTAGAGGGGGGGGACACATTATTTTTTACTTCTGGAGCGATTATCGCCGAAAGTATTAACATTATCAAAAAATGATTATAGCAAACCATATTCATTTTTAAATACCTATCCAACAATATATCACACGTTAGGGTTGAAAAAAAACACTCCCAACGTTACGTGTATAGGGGAGGTACCCTAATAATAAAAAAAACACTTTTTATTTTACCACTTTGTCGGCGTGATTGATATACATATTAGTACCAAATTTCAGCTTTCTAGTTCTAACGGTTACTGAGATTATCCGCGGACGGACAGACAGACAAAGCGAAACTATAAGGGTTCCTAGTCGACTACGGAACCCTAAAAAGGAACCATTATGGTGCGACTCTGTCCGTCTGTCCGTCTGTCCATCTGTCCGTCCGTCCGTCTGTCACAACGTTAAACATCTCAGGAACTACTTAAACTATCAATTTTAAATTTGGAACAACTGTTAAAACGTACACGTGTATGGAAAATGAAAAAAATTAATATACATTTTTATTTTCTGTTTAAATGACGAATATGAGGGGGTTAAAAATCAAAGTCTAGTATGAGTATCATATGAAAGGGCTTGAGTTGAACTTTCTAAAACCGTTTTTTTTTTCTACAGTGGTTAAATTTTGATTTATTAAGGAAAATGTAGAAAAGCATACGATTCTAGGTATTTTTTTTATGTCTGAAGTTTACGAAGCGAAAATTCTGAAATAATTACATATAATTAAGAGTAACATAAATAATACAGGAAAAAGTAAACAATATCTCTATCTTGCTTATTTTTTTTTATTTATAAAATATAATTTCTTAATTAATTGTGTAGTTTACTTACTTTAGTATGAAATTTTATATCTTCAAATTCCTATCAGATTATCGTCCAAATCCCTTCTTTCAAATAAAAAATAAATAATCAAAATCGGTACGCGTGATAAAAAGCTATCGCTGATAAACAAACATACCTACTAGGTTGTAAGTTGTTAGTACCAAAATGCAGAAGGCGCTTTGCAACGGTAACTTCTACTATGAGCTGTTTAAGATTGACATGACGGGTGTGGTATATGAAAGTTTGTACGGAACCCTCGGTGTGCGAGTCAGACTCGTACTTGACCGGTTTATTTGTTTAGGAAATCAAAACAAGAATATCATTCATATAAAATCAATCATTAAATATATTGACGTCTAGTACCCATAACAAAAGTCTTATTGGCTTATTATTGCTAGTTCGATTTGTGTAGGTAAGATTATCACCTTATATTTATTTATTTTCTACCATCATTAAACGAACAAAGTACTTGATACGAATCGTACATTATAATTGTTACATAAACCACAAAATACAAGCAAACATAATGTATTTAAAGGCGTGTCATTACCACGCAATCAACATTCTTCAACCAGTAGCCGTGGTAATGTTTTTCTTTTCGTATAGGTACTAAGTATTTAATGGTCTATTTTTATATAAAAAGTTATTAATATTTATATTTAAAGTTAGTTGTATTGATGTATTGTAACTACCTACTTTAACAACAAGTTCTGAAAAGCAATCATAGTCGTAGAACAGCTGTCTTTTACGAATCTATATGTAACCGAATAACGATAATATTATTATGTTTCGTATTTTTTTTAGATTCATAGATTATTCAAGTTGTGAATCGTATTTTACTGTTTCATGTTTGCGTTTCGAACTGCAACGTATGCGTATTACGTAAACACCGGACTTCCAAAAGAATTAGGCTCGATTAGACCCAAATTGGTAGTTTCAGACCCCGAGTGCATTGTACGTAGTTCATCGTTAGCTTCAATTCGGGGTAACGACCTAATGTAATTGCGCTATTACCATGACCATTAGGTACTTTGTGTAGACTCTTTTGTTTTAATCTTTTTGGCTTTCAGTTTAAACAGCACAAACTATACGTTAAAGTGTTCCAAATTGCTAGGAATGCTTTCAACAATTTTAGGCCAATAAAGAGTTTTATTTCAGAACGGAGGGGCTGCGGATGGCTTGGACATGAACGTAGGCTACGCGTGGAGGAAAGGATACACGGGAAAAGGGGTAGTCATAACCATTTTAGATGATGGCATTCAGCCGAACCACCCAGACTTGTCGCAAAATTACGTAAGTATACTTTTATTATCGGCCGAATTTTTACTCGGTCAAAACTGAAGCATCTCTTTTACGTGTCGACTTTATTGTCACTTAAAACTGTGGCACGTGCAAATAGACGGGATTAGACACGAGTATTACATAATCATACCTTTTAAGGGCTCGCTGCGTAGTGCTGAAAGTGTGCTGTAACATATTTTACGATTATTGTGATGTTTTAGGACGCGACCGCATCGACCGATATAAACGGGAACGACACGGACCCCACGCCGCAGGACAATGGCGACAATAAACATGGCACCCGGTGCGCGGGAGAGGTCGCTGCGGTTGCGTACAATAGGTACTGCGGCGTTGGCATCGCGTACAATGCCAGCATCGGAGGCGTCAGGATGTTAGACGGCCTCGTTAACGACGCAGTGGAGGCGCAGGCACTTGGCTTCAACCCCCACCACATCGACATATACAGCGCCTCTTGGGGACCCGAGGACGACGGAAAAACCGTCGACGGACCTGGCCCCTTAGCTAGAAGGTATAGATAGTCTAATTGCGTGCGATTAAAAATGATAGCTAGGGGCGAGCTCATTAAAATGTTTTTGTTCCAGGGCCTTTATAAATGGAGTGACAAATGGCAGGGGAGGAAAGGGGTCGGTCTTTATATGGGCGTCGGGCAACGGCGGAAGGCACACGGACTCTTGTAATTGCGACGGATACGCAAATAGTATATTCACGATATCAGTATCTAGCGCAACCCAAGGCGGGTATAAGCCTTGGTATTTAGAGGAATGTTCCTCCACATTAGCTTCGACGTACAGCTCTGGTACACCGGGGAGGGATAAAAGTGTTGCTACTGTAGATATGGATGTGCAATTAAGACCCGATCATCTGTGCACCGTTGATCATACGGGTACCTCAGCTTCGGCTCCCTTAGCGGCGGGAATAGTGGCATTAGCATTAGAAGCAAATTCTTTACTATCATGGCGAGATGTCCAACATCTCGTAGTTTTGACTTCAAGGTCACAGCCATTAGACAAAGAAGAGGGATGGATCGTAAACGGAGTGAAGCGAAAAGTGAGTCACAAATTTGGCTACGGTTTAATGGACGCCGCCCAAATGGTCACATTAGCCGAACAATGGGTCGCCGTACCACCTCAACACATTTGCAAGTCGCAAGAAATAAATGAGGACAAGTCGATCGAAACGTCTTCCGGCTACACGATATCAATGCATATGGATGTCAATGGGTGCAGCGGTACGGTGAACGAGGTCAGGTTTTTGGAACACGTTCAATGTAAAATTTCACTCAGCTTTTTCCCGAGAGGTAATTTGCGCATACTGCTTACGTCACCAATGGGGACGACGTCTACCCTTTTATTCGAGAGGACGCATGACGCCGCTAGCTCCAATTTTGACGATTGGCCGTTTTTAAGTGTCCATTTCTGGGGCGAGAGCGCTGAAGGACGATGGACCCTACAGATAATAAACGCCGGAAATAATCACGTAACCCAACCGGGACTATTAAAAAAATGGCAGTTGATTTTTTACGGCACCGCGACTAACCCCATTAGACTACGGAATAAAAGTTATTTTGCATCTAATAACGCGTACCAGGATGAGAAGGCTTATCACGTAAACGACGTTTACGATGCCTCCGAATACTCGCAATTCCTTAACGAAATCGAGCTCGGTATTCCGGACAGACATGCCAATCCCAAAAATATTCCATCCGCACAAAGAAAAAATGTATTAGCGGATGCCAATGATAAACAAGTGCAAAGGCTGTGCGATCCGGAATGTGATTCGCAAGGTTGTTACGGTAAGGGTCCGACGCAGTGCGTAGCGTGTAAACATTACAGACTGGACAACTCTTGTGTGTCGCGCTGTCCGCCGAGGAGTTTCGTGAACCAAGGTGGCGTTTGCTGGCCCTGTCACGAGTCTTGTGAGACGTGCGCTGGTGCTGGTCAAGATTCTTGCCTCACGTGCGCACCAGCTCATCTCCTGGTCATCGACTTAGCTGTATGCTTACAACAATGCCCAGATGGCTATTACGAGGACCCTGATGCCAACGCATGTTTCCCATGTGCGGAGCATTGTGACACTTGCTCCGAAAAAGCTGACATGTGTGCATCTTGCGCTCACAACTACGTGCTGTACAACGGTTCCTGTTTAGCGACATGTCCACCAGGGACTTATCAAAAGGATGACTTCGGTTGCTTGCCTTGTCACGGAACCTGTGAATCTTGTAACGGCCCGAGTGAGACAGCGTGCGTTTCATGCAGGATCGGCAATTATGTATTCAAGGGCCAGTGCTTTGAAAAATGTACTACCGAACATTACGCTGATGTTCAAAGACGAGAATGTATCGCGTAAGTATCTAAAATAAATGAAAATACGCTGATTATTTTTAAGTATAATTTTGCTCTATTATAAATTTACTATTCAAATGTGTTTATCTTTTCAGATGTCCCATCGGGTGTACGAAGTGCTCAAACACAATTTGCACAGCATGTAAAGATAAATGGATTTTTACGAAAGGCGGAAAATGTCTTCCCAGTGGAAACGAGAAATGTGATACAAGTATGTTTTATAACAAATTGTATTTTATTTCACAACAAACATGTATATTACAAGTAAAGTTTATTTCCAGACGAGTACTACGAGGAAGGTCGTTGTAAAAATTGCCATTCGACATGTGAGAAATGTAGCGGGTCTAATGAGTGGGACTGTTTGTTCTGCTCGAGCCCGTTGTTATTACAGGGATCGAGGTAAGGACACTTTATTAAGTCAGGCTTTTCTCTTTACAAAGAAAACAGGCACTAAAGGTTCGTTTATTTTAGGTGCGTGGCTGAGTGCGGACAAGGATACTTTCAGATGGCTGGACGGTGTTCACGATGCCCGCACACGTGTACGGCGTGCGTGTCGCGTCTGAACTGCACGTCCTGTGCCGGAGCCTTGCGACTGCAGTCCGGCACGTGTCGAGTGACCTGTGCCCCTGGCTACTACCCCGACGAAGGAACCTGTTCCAAGTGCTACTTGTCGTGTGAGACATGCACAGGGCCGCGACGGGACCAGTGCGCATCGTGCCCTCCAGAATGGAGGCTAGCTGCTGGAGAGTGCAGACCAGAATGTCCTCAAAACTTCTTCCCCTGGCAAGACAGTTGCCGCCGATGCCACCATTACTGCCAAGACTGCCACGGCGCGGGGCCGCAGCGTTGTACGTCTTGCCCGACACACTTCTCCCTAGAGAATGGTCTATGTGTGGAGTGCCTTAGTTCCCAATACTACGAGCCTAGGACGAGCGCGTGCCGTCCCTGTCACGACTCTTGCAGGTCTTGTTCTGGACCTGGACCGACGAGTTGTGTCACCTGTGCTCATCCATTGCGTTTAGATAGGTAAAAGTCTGCTGATGTCTTTTCCAAGTATACTTTAATTAAATACATTAAATTTACATTAAAATTAACTTTTTGTTTTAGAGTAAATCACAAATGCCTGCCATGTTGTACTGAAAGCATGGTTTCAAATTTTTTGAGCACCAATGAATCGACTGATTGTTGCCACTGCGATAAGGATATAGGTAAGATACGATCATCATCATTCGCTTGCCCTTGTAGTGCGTGTTGTAACGGGATTCCGTCGAACAAATACTTCACTTTCAGATACCAGCGCCATCTTTAAGTATGCTATTAGGCATGTCTTCTGGATCCCAAAACTGCCGGGAGACAACATCTAAGGAGTCGGTCTCCCCAGTAATGACGTCATCAAGATCGCCACGGCCGCGTTTGGGAAAGTGTAAATTACATCTAAACCATGCAACGTATATATATATATATACTAATGTGGGGTACCAAATGAACGCTTAATAAATTGTCTATAGTTCTTATATAGATTATATTTAAATATATATGCTAGTTTAAGTACAATTAGCAAACATAAAAGAAATTCAAAGAGAAATCTAAGGACTTTACGACAAAACTAGAAAAAAACAGAAAAGAATTTATAACACAAATAATATCTAGTATTCCAGCTTAACATCCCAGTTTATTATTTTAAGACAAGAGCAAAATTGGGAAAATGATGCTCAATAAACCAACAACGCAAAGCGACTTTTCTCTACAAGATTAAATTTATCGAAATTACTATTTCCCCAAAAGCAGCACCAACTTTTAGTACGTTGTTAAAGTTAGTTAAACATGTTATATGCACCGCAAAACTACAAAGAGACAGTCTCTTAAGTGTCAAGTTCATCAGTAATGAACTAATGACATGATTTTTTGCTTTTAATTATTTATGTATTTAAGTCAAATCTGAATTTGATAAGTTTAAAGTAAAGTGTTTTGAACATGCCAAGTGACCTGTAACTTATGTTATCAATAAATAATTGTATTGTATTGTATTGACATAACCTTCATTGCCGCGGAGGCTTTTTGAAAAGTGGGAATTTTACCTGAACCATTGCTCTAAAATTGATCAATCTATTTCGTTTTAAGCCTTTGTTATCTGTTGTTGAATTTTATTCTTAAATAAATAAATAAATATATGTTTATTGAATTAAAATGTTAGAACGAGATAAAGCATATTTTATTACCTTTAATATACGATATCACATTTGTATTCAGAAATTACATAAATTGGGTATAATTTAGACTTTTCAAAAAGCTTTTCACTTTTCTTCTCGACTATTTTGCGAATAAGTACCTCTAAAATGTATGGTTCCTAACTACCTAGGATCCAAATGTTGGCAAGAATTATATTTGTTTAGCCTTTAGTAAGATGATATAACACATGTTTATTATTATATATAACATGGTTCAGGTAAAATTCCCACTTTTCAAAAAGCCTTTGCGGCAATGAAGATTATGTCATTACTGATGACCTAGACTATTTAGAGGCTGTCTCTTTGCAGTTTTGCGGTGCACATAACATTTTAAACAACATACTAAAAGTTCGTGCTGGTTTCTGGACAATAGTAATTTCAATAAATTTAATCTTTGGCAGAAAAGTCGCTTAGCTTTGTTGGTGTTTGAGCATAATTTTCGCAATTTCGCTCTTGTCTCAAAATAATAAACTAAACTGTAAAGCTGAAATATTAGATGTTATTTGTGCTATACATTACTTCATGTATCTTTTCTAGTTTTGCCGCAAATTCTGAAAGTCGTTAGATTTTTCTTTGATTTTTTTATATTTTTGCTAATAGTACTTAAACTAGCGTATGTGTTGAAATATTATATGTATGAATGAACTATAAACAATTTATGCAGCTTTCATATCGTGCGTATGTGCGTTGCATGGTTTGGTTGTAATTTACACTTTTCCAAGCGCGGCCGCGGCGTTTTTGATGACGTCGTTACAGGGGAGACCAACTCCTTAGAAATTGTCTCCCAGTTTTTATGTATTTTTAAATTTTCATTTTCTATTTTGTTGTGATTCGATGTTATTCTTTTCTTTTTATTAAATGTTTTTTACGGTTTTTTTTGTTATTTTTCTCTTTTTTAAGGTTTTTTTCTTTTTTTATGTATTTTTTTCTCACTTTATTGAGGTGAAAATATTTGTGTTATAATACGTAGTCGTACACGGGTGCAGTTATTTTGACGTCTCGTGTGTTCCAAGACTCGCTACGCTCCGGATTCTAATTTTGAAAATAAAATCCTTTTGCTTCACTCGTGGTTCAACCCTAGAATCCATTCGCTAGCTCGTGTTAAAATTCCACACTCGCGGTTAAAATACAACTTTTCACCTTGGTATAAAAAATAACTATTATCTATTACATACATCTCTGTGACGCGGCATCTCGTCATTCACATTCTTCCTTGGGTAAGATACGATGAAACAATCAAAACCTTTCCAAACAGGGGAAATTCATTGTTATCTTCGGCTTAATGGTTGGGGGAACATTTTAACAGAAACTTTAATGAACAATGTTTTGTAATTATGTTTCAAAGACGGTATTAAAGTCACTCAAAAGGATAATTAAAGATTGGTGGTTCAAAACAAAAGTTTCAAGTTTAAGTATAACGTGCCGAACCCGCGCGGTAGCAGGGCGGTGTCTAGCCTGTGGCTTCAATACAATTTCTTTTATACTGATTTCTATTCCCAGTAGAGATTCCCCGAGCATTTTGAATACAAAAGGTAAACCGCAATTCTTTTCTAGGAGGCTGTTTAAACGGCTCATCGGCGGGCAAACGGCGCATTGCGGAGAACATTCGCACTCGTATAACCGCATCGTTTTTTGTTGACGATCCAAAGGATCGCGCGAATATCTGGGACCATGATTTATTGGCAGTGTGGAGTGTCGGCTCGGCGCTTCTTGTAGTCGTCATAGTATTGATAGTTATAAGGGTAACTTGTCCTTTTTTCTTCCTTATTGTACGGATATGCTTTTTAAGTTTTTTTCGAACTAATAAAATCTCTAGACTAAGTTGTTGCTTGAATCATTTCCTAGTAAAATAAGTCATTAATTACCAAATAATTTATTGTAAATATTAAGAAAAACGACTTGAACGGAAATAGGTTAAATTTTAAAGGATGACTCACGCTAGAACGGGCTGTGCCCAGCCCGGGCCGTTTTCTAAGAAAAACGACGGCGTTTTTGCGCGGCCGAGCCATACCCAAGCCCGGCCGAGCAACGGCCGGGCCGTGCCGACACCGAGCCGCTTCCGAGCCTCAGCCGTGGCTCGGCCGGGCTCGGGTATGGCTCGGCCGCGCAAAAACGCCGTCGTTTTTCTTAGAAAACGGCCCGGGCCGGACACAGCCCGTTCTAGCGTGAGTCATCCTTTATTAAACTAGGTAATTTTGATGCAAATATTGGAGAGTGGAGTTTCCATTCGCTTGCTCGCAGTTTCCCGGTTAACTTGAAGTTTGGCATTCATATGAAAATTCAACGGCAGGAGTCAAGCATAAATTATTTAATGATAATTTAGTTTTATAATGTAGCTTTTTAGTTGTCCACCTTTTGTGAGGTATTTTTAAATGGGTAATCTTTTCGAGTATTCGTGCTCAGGTTTGTAACATGGTACCAATAGGATACAATAAACTACTTTATTTATTAATACATATAAAGAAGAATAGTGGTAAATGTCTTATTATGACTATTGTAGATAAAGTCAACTCAGAGTTTTTTTTTCATTAGCTCTGAAAGGTCTCAGTGCAGATCCATTGAAAATAATAACGTATTTTTTTTGTTTTCACAGTTTAAGATGAAGAAGCGGAAACGACGCGCTTTGTTCCCACAAGCAGAATACTCGCAGCTGACTACCTTAGACGAGGACCTAGTTCCTCTCAAGCCGACTGCGCTGACTGTTTCACTGGACACCGACGTGAAACAAGCGGGCCTACTGGAAGAACCAACATAGTGAATACTGAGTCAATATAAATAGGATACGCCCTGTTGTGTACTTGCCGGATGAAGCCTGCTGGGCTTACGCTTAACAATACAATCCAACAACTCCGAAAGCATGTTCTAAATTCAGTCTCATACTAAAAGATATAGGATTGAAGTTACGTATGAAACCATTTTATTATTGATGCCTTAGCATCGGTTATGTTTGTACTGTTTTACTAACCTTGAGAACTTTCAAAAAGTTTATTAAAGGTGAATATATGCATGTTCAATTATAAAATTTACATGTACTAACTAATTATTATATATAACGAAGTGTCAAGATGGGCCGGTGAGGCGACCTTCATTCTTATCTGCCATTAGTATGTGGAGATGACGGAAACACGGAAATAAAAGCGTCTCTGTCACTTATCACAAATCACAGGTTTTATTTAAATTCACTTCAAATCAAAATAACATGTGATTGGCAAGATACAATTGGATTTAAAAGAGCCAATAGGTTAGCGCGCGTGCACCACCGAGCACGGCTGTCAAAGTTATGACCAGCCGTCACCGGTCGGCCACTGGCTACCCTATTCGGGGTTGCCCGCTCTTATTTTACACCACCTTTTTTATAACTGTCAACATTATTTCAAAGATACCTTGTATGTCACTACGAATTATTTGACGTTAAATAATCAAAACAAAGACCCAAGTAACAATAATCATTTGAACCGAGCAACATAATTCAAATTTGCGAGCACTATTCCGGCAGCACGCCGTCATATATAACTATTATTTTGTGAATAAAAGGACCATCCGGCACGTCTGTAACAGTAATTATACTACAGACTGATGTGTAAAGGTTTGAATATTACGATTACGAAATGTGTACATAAGTTAGGGATCATAAAACAAATTATCAAATTACAGACCACTTTAACATGACCGTTGAGTTGTACATTTTTAATTACCTTACCATTAGTCTATAGATGTATAGGAACAATATTTTTATTGCTGGATTACCTACATTTTAATAAACATATTTTGCTTGTAATTAATTAACTCATCCAGGGGGATAATAGGAAGAATGTCTCAGATCGCTGATAAGTGATAATGATAATAGTAATAATATATTTTTTTTTATTTAAATATTGCCAACGGAGTTCACAATGTCACATTTTATGAAAAAACAACTTATGTAATGTCTAATTGTAACTCTAATAATAGGCAACCACAGCATGCGTGCAGCCTATATAATATATATATGGCTGCCCGTTCCCCCTCATGGATGAAAGGGAAAGGGCAGTAGTTCCCACGCCGGCCCAGTGCGATTTGGGGACATCGCAGATATTTGATGATAATTGTGCGATCTGAGGCTTTCTTTATTAGCACCCGTGATGAGTACAAAATTCTTAGGAAGCGAGATTTTCCGCACGCGAGTGGGCGGTAACTGCCACTTTATGGTTTTATTATAATTTTACGTCACATCTGACGTAAAATTATTTAACGTTACATGACGTTACGCCTATTCGTTATAACTTTCAGGTCATGTGAAGTGGTCGTATACGGTCTAAATTTTGAGGGCAATTATCTATATTATCATCATTGTAAATCCACTTTTGAGGTTTGTTACTCGTACATACAATTATATATACATACATACATTATGTTCAAAATAACATGAGCTAATATTATTTTATGTAACAGAGCGTATAAGACAGATCGAGTTTACTTAAATTACCTACAACAATTTATGACTGTATCACTGGGAGTTTACACTGATAACATTATTTACATAATACATTTTATTAAACCACATTGCGCAATGATTATTAATCAAATCTATTAATTGATGTGTAGATTTTCATTATATGACTGAGCTGCTAGGAGCTATTATATGAATTATTTAGACGCTTTGAGTATTCAATTACGTAATTTAGTATTCAGAGTTAATTGCTGTAGACATTTGTATGTAAATGAGTGCATATGTTTATCTCTGCCAGTCCACAACATTTTATATTACATTTTGCTTGATTATTTAAGCCGTGTCATGAAACGCTGGCTCAAATTGACATGAATATTTGATTTCGACAAATATTTTGAAATGTTATTCTACCTAACTCACCAATAATGCATTGCTAAATACATTTGTAAATGGTGATTTTTATCATCTTTTATTTGTACTAAAAATTTACAATGAGTAAAATTACGGAGATGGCATTTTATTTTGTTACTATTAAAATATGCAACATAATACCTTCTGTCGGTTGTAGTTACAATATTATAAACACATTGTTGTAAACATTGTTGACGATGTTCTAAATATTTTTAAAGTTATTTATCACTGTCTATACTAAATATACTCTTAATCGGACCACTTCTTCAAAATATATTTTTCATAGGACCTAAAGTTGTCCTTTGCTCGTTTGTCGTTAAAAATTTGAGAAGTTTATTCAAATGCATTCATATATTTAAATTCATTATTGTTTGTTTGATAACAATTCTCACACGTGCGCTTCAGCTACATAAAACTTTATTTGTGCGTGTAATATTTATGCGCGAGCAAGGCACTTGAACAAAAAACTTAACCAATATTTTATGTCTATTAATGTTGTCCTCTGTACTATTATTGTATTTGTCATATTTCATTCTAGAGTTTAATGTTAACATATCTTAAAATAACTTTCGTTCATCGAAATTGTTAATCTTTCGTGGAGTTAACGGACGTTGTACATACATTTAAATTGCAAAGTGGAACGATTTTATGTAAATATGTATATAATGTAAATACATTGATGGTTTTTATGATGGCATTATTTGTTTTATTTGGCGTCATTTAAATCCCTAATAAGAACCCCATCGTCGGGTCATTCCGGCAATAGCTGAATTTTTTCCCCATTCGTTACCATTGGTAGCCGTTGTAATTTTTTGGCATAGGTAATTAAAAAAATAACATGTATGTAGTGGTTATTACTGAAAATATTTTTCTAACTATCTGATACCAGTGGTAACCGCGGAAAAATCACAGTAAGTTACCACCAACTCGCTTTAGTAATAAAAAAACAGCTGTTACTCATGGTAATAATTTGGTGGTAACAGGCGTGAATAAAGCCTATGGGCCTGACCACAATCCACATATCTGCGGCGAGGCACCGCAACGCATAATTTTGCGGCGCGCGCGCCGCAGAAACCCGCGTTTAGTACCGAGAAGCCAGCAGACAACGCCGACATGTGGCCAGGCCCTACCGTTGGTTGACAAACAAAACTACCTAACTATCCAATACCTACTCAAAACATAACCTCATAATAATATCTTGAGTACTACACGAATTTTCTAGGAGTAGTTATAAAATACGCTACTGAGTTTTTGTTGTACAGCGATAACACAAGAAGGGAAACTATTGAGTCATTGGACACAACTCACTAAGCAAGAGATCCTACATAGTTACAGACTCAACTCACGGTCAGGTTTAAATATAAAAGTTTAGCGTCATGTGCATATACTAGGTTATAGCCCCAGAAAAAATATGTCAGTTTGCCTTGCTGTAGGTATCCAAGGGCACCCCAGAGATGCATATAGGACCTTCTTAATTTTCTTCATTTATTTCCTACATTGTGTTGTTTTATATAAGTATCTACATCAGTGTTCGATTTTGTGATTTTGTGTTTTTTTTGTGTTTTTTTTGCGACAATAAATCTTTTTTTATATTTTTTTTTATTTAAGCTCGCGCCACGCCTTCCTGTCCTCGGCGACGTCCTTGGCCTCGCTCCACGGCTGTTATTCCGAACGCGGTCTTTCGCCTAACCTCACCTGTCATTCCTAACGAAACTAGACCTCTGAGTACGCTTAGTTACTACAAATCAAATTAAATGAAATGAAATGAAATTAAATGAAAACATTTAATTTGGACAATTACACATCCATATTATGTTAGTAAGACTTATACTACTATACTTATTTTTACTTATGTTAGTGGAAAATATAATTAAAGTTGGAACGAACATGCATGCACATCCAGTGAGCGAGGATAGGGCTATCCATCCTCCCAGCAGCGATCACCTTCAGAAGAGCGTTGGCGCTGCCCCGCACGCGCTCGGCCAGGGATGCGACCCGCTTGCGCAGCACGGCCTGGAAACCGTCGGGCTCTACTCGGCGAACATCCCTGACGCGCTGCAGCGCCAGGGCAGCCCCAACAACCCCCTGAAGACGTTGTTGTACTAGACGCGCAGAGCACTGTAGGCTCTTTTGGTGTAGTCACTCCACAGATTGCACGTGTAGGTATAGTGTCTGAGAGTACGTGTTAAACATAGTAGATTGTTAACCAAGGGTTGAAAGTGACCCATTTAACCCGAGATATTTCTGGCGCTCGAACGAAGTGAGAGCGCCAATTGTTCGAGGGTTAAATGGGTAATTTCACCCGAGTTAAACACTCTACTTTTCATTTCGACTGTGAGGAAAAATAATTTAATATCAACCTATAATCGTAATAAACAACTCGTTAATGCAGGTACATATAGCTGAGTGTCGATTTGTGAAAAGTTTTTATTTTAATGATTTGACGTAACTCTATTATCTTCGACTCCGTGGCTGACCGTAACAAAAAAAAAAAAATACTTTCCACCCTAGGGGAGAAAAAGCTATTTTCCACCCGGCTATATGCCCATGAAAAATCAACTTTCAGAGCAGGAGAGATGAAAAGGTTATTTTTGTACTCGTCGATTAAAATCTGTGTATTAAGATTTCATAGAGAATACTGCAACGTCACTCTTTTTATAGTTGTAGTCCATGTTACTGTCGAAACAATCGAAATAACTGTTTCAATACGCTTCAGACAACCGAAAAAAATTTGAAAATAGAACTAAAATAAATTTGACCAATCACGTGGCTGCTTTACCGAACTGTAATGAATTGGACCAATAGAATCGCTTTGATTATTGAGTTTACTCGTTGATGTCGTACGCTCATTGATGTCTTTTAAGATATCAACGCGCGTACGAGCGATAGGCTGCACTTCGTTTCAACAGTATCGAGTTTGTTTAATTAGTTCAGTTGACTCGTAGAAAATTAATTTTAATGAACTCGTACAAAAAGTATTGTTCACAATAGTGTTATAATCAAGCTTTTTAATCTCGTACCTTACTTAGGCCACTCAGCGAGCTTCGTGGCCTAAACACGGTACTCGACTAAAAAGCTCTCTATTATAACACGATTGTGAAAAATACTATTTCACCTCAGTGGAACAACGTGCAAATCGTAAAACAAGTATAGTAGATTGTTAACCAAGGGCTGAAAGGCTTCGTTCGAGCGCCAAAATATCTCGTCAGAAATGGGTGACTTTCACCCGAGTTAATCACTCTACTTTTCGTATCGAATACGAGGAAAGTAAAAAAACCACAGAAGGAAAATTTAACACTTTGTCTATTCAAAGTATAGGTACAATTACTTGAAATCAATGGAAAAGTAGAGCAATTTGCGAATGTAAATGTAGTATTTTTGTCTCGAATATTCACATTATATACCAAAAATTAGCACCACCTGGCCCCGTAGCATGGAGGGGTATCGTTCCACAAACAACTTTAGGCCATGGTTACCATGCCAGCTCGTAAATAGACGAAATCTAGCGTTAATGGGAGCTCTGAACGGTCTGCTAGACCCGTATACAGGGTGGAAAGTTAAAACGGAGCAGTAAGGGCAGCTACTAATAGATCCCTTGCTGCTACGCAAAATTGGCATAAGGATTTCATTCCTAACTTTTTAAGTGATGACAATCTACGTTCACAGATTTTTGAAAAAAAGTAGTCAGCGAGAAAATCATCAATTTTGACGGTTTTTTTTAATGCCATTCTATCCCATTCCCATTAAGGATCAAAATACTCTTTGGGACCGACTAAGGTTTGACTACTAGAACGCCCAAAAATCAAAGAAAACTTTTTCCATACAGTTAGTTAGTATGGGAATCCCAAAGTGCAAGTAGTCCTTTAGTTAGACGATCATTAAATTGTATGGAGACGGAGATAACTTCATTGAGATTAGAAATGAGAGAATTCATTCCTTTGTTTAAAAAAAAAACCAACGTATTCACACCCGTATTCATAAACGTTACTATGTGGACAGTACTCACGAGCGGACAAGTGCTGTAAAACCCTTACCTTAGTAAATTTTAAATTTCGAACAAAATTTCTGAATACGGATGTAAGTATTCTTTTTACAATCTTTTTACAGAATAAGGCCAGCTTTATTCTTTATTGTTGTATAATTATTGAATAAAACAAGTTTTTTTTTTAACCAATGAACAAATTCTCTCATTTCTAATCTAAATTAAGTTATCTCCGTCTCCATACAATTAGATGATCGTCTATCTAAAGGACTACTTGCACTTTGGGACTCCCATACTAACTGTATGGAAAAAGTTTTCTTTGATTTCTGGGCGGTTTAGTAGTCAAACCTTATTTGGTCCCAAAGAGTATTTTGATCCCTAATAAGAATGGGAACGAATGGCATTAAAAAAATATTCGTCAAAATTGATGATTTTCTCGCTGACTGTACTTTTTTTCAAAAATCTGTGAATGTAGATTGTCATCACTTAAAAAGTTAGGAATGAAATCCTAACTTTTTAAGTGATGGACTAAGGTGGACTCAGACTGAGCCGGATGCCCTGGATCGAAGAGTCCGAGTACTGCTTACTGCACATCGCATGCTACATTCCCACGCTCGTCTGTTATGAGGCTGTACATCTTGCGGAAGTGTTGAGGTCGCAGCTTTTTAAATGCCAAAGACCTCCACAACCGCGAGGTGTGCAGTCTCAGGGATTATTTCCTAAACAACGAGTGTGGGATGCATCGTGACGTAATGACAGTAGACGGAAACTTTACCCCGCTCTCCTTGGCAAACGAGAACTGGCGCAGACTTAAAGTAATGAGCGCCGAGGACCGTAGGGCGGTGTGGAGGAGCAAGGAGCTTCACGTGCGGTTCTGCAAGGCCCTCACAGGGCCCGATGTAGATCTGCTCGCGTCGGTGAACTGGCTACGTTTCGGGGATCTCTTTGGGGAAACCGAAGGTTTTGTCTGTCCAATTGCGGACGAAGTTATCATGACGAACAGTTACCGGAGGTATATCCTGAAGGACGGTAGGGTCGACATTTGTCGGGCATCCCACCGTCCCGGGGAGTCACTCAGGCATATTATCTCCGGTTGTGGTCATCTTGCCATCGGCGAGTACTTGCACAGACATAACCCTGTAGCCAGAATTATTCACCAGCAACTTGCTCTGCTATACGGTCTTGTGGTCTCCGAAGTGCCTTACTATAAGTACACACCTGCGCCAGTTCTTAAAAATGGTCGTGCCACGCTTTATTGGGATCGATCTGTCATCACGGACAGGACTATTCTTGCCAATAGGCCTGATATCGTGCTGACAGATCGATCGAAACGCCAGGCAGTGCTCGTCGACATCACCATCCCCCATGACGAGAACCTCGTGAAGGCCGAGAAAGACAAAGCCAGCAAGTACCTAGACCTGGCTCACGAGGTAACCGCCATGTGGGATGTTGATTCGACGATCATCGTCCCGATAGTCGTTTCGGCGAACGGTTTAATAGCGAAGAGTCTCGACCGTCACCTTAAGAGAATCTCGCTAGATGGCTGGATCAAGAGTCAGATACAAAAAGCGGTACTCCTGGACACTGCGCGGATAGTCATGAGGTTCCTGTCTCTGTCGCCCTGAGCACCGGTAGCTTAGGCCCCGCCTCGCTGCCGGCGGCACCCTAGGTTAGGTTTTTATAATGATTTTATGTTTTGTATGTATAGTTTTATATTTTACTGTTTATATGGTTATTGTAAAAACCTAATCTAAGAACGAAAAGAAATAAAGATCATAATAATAATAAATAGAGGGACTCTTTACATCTCCGTTAATTCATTTTATCTGATAATCTAATGGTTCAGAACTTGAATGTAACCAACATGTCAAGATCAAAATTACAATAAAACATACAAAATAAAAATTTATAAAAATTGTGACAGCCAGTAACAGCGGCGTCCCAAGCAGCACGCTACTCACTCCAGGACACGACAATAACAAATAAACTCAAAAGCGATGCTTGCATTATTTAGTTTCCCTCTTCGAATCGTCATCTATCTCCATTTACGCATCGAGATGTCTATGCTAATGGGTTGTTGCCTGCATATACTCCATAGGTCCTCATTTCTTATGGTCTTTGGCCAGGAAATGCGAAAAATCGACTTCAGGGATTTATTGACAAAAACTTGCAACTAACTCGTCAGGCCCTTCGTCACTCTCTACGTTTTGCAGCTAAAGAGAGGACTTGATGAATGATTCGAAGAGAGACACCATAAAACTTAGTACTCCAGGACACGACAATAACAAATAAACTCAAAAGCGATGCTTGCATTATTTAGTTTCCCTCTTCGAATCGTCATCTATCTCCATTTACGCATCGAGATGTCTATGCTAATGGGTTGTTGCCTGCATATACTCCATAGGTCCTCATTTCTTATGGTCTTTGGCCAGGAAATGCGAAAAATCGACTTCAGGGATTTATTGACAAAAACTTGCAACTAACTCGTCAGGCCCTTCGTCACTCTCTACGTTTTGCAGCTAAAGAGAGGACTTGATGAATGATTCGAAGAGAGACACCATAAAACTTCGCGTGAGCACTTTTGACTCCCACACGGACTTGAGTTGGGCGAATGCAGCCTTAGCTTGTTTGATTGCTGTCGATGTATTTATCCGTACCACCTTGGCCCGTTATAAGACTCTATCTAGATACACAAACATGGAAACTGAGTCTATAAAATGATGCAAAATGACTTGAAGGTTTGATAATTTTATAAAAAAAACCCTTTCAAACTCGAGTTTAATTGGATTTTTTGGTGCCAATTTAATCTTTATTTGAAAAAAATCCTTAGTCCAAGTACGTTTTTATCATTGGTGAACAAGAGAAGATTGCTTCAATTAAATTTCTCCAGAAGTTAATTTCAAAGTTGGATAGGTAATAAAGCAATAAATTTATGAAGGTTGTATTTACTCAGCAGATAAATTAGAAGTTCAACAATTGTTAATTATAAGAATGCCTTCCTCTTCCAAAGTGAGTAATGTTGTTAAAAGTAGCATATTTTCCAACACTGGTAATAATTAAGATGCCTTCCTGAGCCTTACATTCCCACGATTTTGTTCATCTATTTACTTATATTATATTATATGACGATGATAACAGTTATAACATTGCCATAAAATTATTTGATGTCCCTGTCATTCTGATTTGAAAGGCAGAGAAATGAAAGTGGAGATATGTCCCGTCTGTCTAATTTTAGGGATGTAATACAACCAAGGAAAGACAGAAATGAAAGAAAACTTGTTTATAATGTAAGTGAAAGATAAAGAAATTACGCCCACTATCAGAATATCAGGTGTCAAGCAGTCGCAACAAAAACACAACAAACGAAACTACGCAAATCAAGATCAAATCGGTATAAAATAAAAATAAGGGGAGTTATAAGTGTTATAACAAAAACATTGCCTAACCTATTTCTACTCTGGGTCGTATTTCCTAATTGTGTCTCCTTGATGTAGTGCTCACGTCTCGCTGATGGCTGCTATTTGTTAACAAAACCAAATCTCCCACAAACGAAAATGAAGCGGAGTGATTTTTTAGGCAGATGTGATTTTGGAAATAAATCGGGGCCCATTTTACTTAACCACTTGACAGCTCGCGCGATCATTTTTCGTTCGGCCGAAAAATACGGTTACTGAGGGTTACGTCCCTAATAAGCAATTGATCAAGGGTCGAGTCTTGCACCGTTAAATACAAATTGAAATTCAATGAAAAAAGTATCGGTAACGCCGCCTTTCCTTCCAGTCACGCATAATATAATCGACACACGGCGACTTTGTGCAGCGACTGTCGCGCAACACTAGTCATAGATCACCTGGGTCGAAATCACTTGGTTTTGATACTATATATATTGCGTTTGTAGCGTTGCAAAAAGTCGCAGTGTGTAACCTCTCTAAGACCAGGACACACTAATAAATAATAATAATAATAATTCATTTATTTATTCAACCAACTTGGATCATACATTTAAATACTATACACAAACCTTTTTTTTTTTTTTTTTTTTTTTTTTTTTTTTTTTTTTTTTTTTTTTTTTTTTGGACCTTGAAAGTTTAATAATAATTCATTTATTTATTCAACCAACTTGGATCATACATTTAAATACTATACACAAACAAGCTTCTGTTCCTACGGCTACGTTCATTCCATGTCTAAACTGCATCCTAGCAGTGGGACGTAGGTATAATAGGTACATGTAGGCTAAGGGGAAGCCGCGATAGCCATATCGTACCTAATGACATTTATTATTTACAAGCTTTATAAAAACTTGCACTTCCCGTTATCCAATTGAGCTGAAATTTTGCAAGCATATGTATATTGCATGACAATACAATATTATGATGACTTGGAGCTGATCTGATGCTGGAGCTGGAAGGTTGCCATAGGAACTCCGCAATTAAACGACACAACCCCATCGAGTTTGGGCTCGTTAGAATCGTCTCAATGAGTAGTTGATGATGGTATGATGGTATGCAGAAAAGTACAGTTGGCAATAAAAGCTTGTACCAAAAATGAAATTTTAGACAGAAACGTATTTCTGAAATGATACGATTTTAAAAGACGTTGCGATATAGGTAACCGCCTTTCCCTTATGTTAGACTAACTTCTGCCCGCGACTCCGTCCGCGTGCAACTCCTTTTTATCGTAGCACCATACAAACTTTCACCCCCCATTTCATACTCTTTCCGGGATAAAAAGTATTCTATGTCCTTTCCCGGGCTCATACTATCTCTATACCAAATTTCATCGAAATCGGTTCCGCGGTTTAAGTGTGAAGCGGTAACAGACAGACAGACAGACAAATACACTTTCGCATTTATAATATTAGTATGGATATGGATAATGGGCGGAATAAAATTACATGACAATTATTACATTTTTTTATTTTTATTGTAACAATGAAATGGAATATTGTATAACGCCATTAAAAATAAGTACTCGTACTTTTTAAATTGATTAGCCGAAGGGGAATGGATGAAAATTTTAGAAGTGCCTGACTCTTTTTTTGGTGATAGGAAAAACCTTCCTTAGCACCAGAAAAAAGTTGCAGACTTTTCAGCTGCGCCAATTATTTTTGAAAAATATTATAATTTTCCTCACTGACACTAGCAATGATATTGACAGCTTCAGCAGCTATATTTGCCATTGCCAGGGTCAAATATTTAAAATATTTTTTTGCAATATGTGACGGATCAAGGAAAGTGTCTTATTCGCCGTCCTAAACCCGAAACGTAAGTGAGGAAACTTTATATTTTTCAAAAATGATTAAAGCAGGTAAGCAGGTGAAAAGTTGCAATTTTTTTTCTGGTGCTAAGGAAGTTTATTCCTATCACCAAAAAAATTATCAGGCACTTAAATTTTCATCCATTCCCAATAGAACATTACGCAAAACTCTTCGTAGGTGGCGACACTAGCAGCGTTGACATTGTATCTCGTTCCCACTTGCGGTAATGTCTATGCAAGCATCCTTGTCACTCATTTGACAATCAATTGTGCATGTGTGTGTGAATCCCTATATTTCTATACTGCTTTACTATTAGTGGTAGTGCTGCCTCTGGCGGCAGAACATTGCAGTAATGTTCCCTATTGAAACATCATGTTTAAACGTGAGTTTCGATTATCAACGGGGAGGCCATTAACACTCCATGAGCGAAGTCCCTTAGATATATTAAGCCCAGTGGTAATAAATAACAATTCGTTGCTAAGGAAATATTGCAGGGAATTCAATAGGGAACATTACGCAAAACTCTTCGTAGGTGGCGACACTAGCAGCGTTGACATTGTATCTCGTTCCCACTTGCGGTATTGTCTATGCAAGCATCATTGTCACTCATTTGACAATCAATTGTGCATGTGTGTGTGAATCCCTATATTTCTATACTGCTTTACTATTAGTGGTAGTGCTGCCTCTGGCGGCAGAACATGGCAGTAATGTTCCCTATTCAGTAATTTTAATAAAAGTAGATAACATTATTTATCATTATGTTTGATATTACGTCATGTTGATTTTATGAAGTATACTGAGTTAATTACCTTTTCTCATTATTGAAGGATCAAGAGCTGACGAGTGAAGTATGCAAACATGTATTGAGTTAGAAAAAAAAGTATTTAATGGAATATTGTTTGAGTTTCATTATCGCTGCGATATCACAAGTGATTAATATTTTTTATATGCAGGGTTATTGGTAATTCAATGTATCAATCAACCTCCTCTATGACCCCTTAGCAAGAATACGTTGAATTTGCAATAATCCAATACAGCAGTATTGATTCCACTGATATACCTACATACGTTTTATAAAATGCCCATGGTTAGGCTACGGCCTTGTCTGAACTTTTTTGTTGTTTAATTAAAGCGAGCCGTATGAATTCCATTGAATAGGGGTGTAGACTCAAAAAAAAATATTCATTATCATCATATCAGCCGAAAGACGTCCACTGCTGGACATAGGCCTCCCCCAAAGAGTGCCACAATGGCCGGTCCTGCGCCACCCGCATCCAGCGGACTCCCGCGACCTTTTCCAGGTCATCAGTCCACCTGGCGGGGGGCCTACCCACGCCGCGCCTTCCGGTACGTGGTCGCCACTCGAGAACCTTTCCGCCCCAAAAAAATATGAAGCTACAACCGTTTTAATATCGCTTATCCGTAACGATCCACGAACATCATAGTGAATGACAATGGTCACATATGAAGGTGCGTTTTGCGGAAAAGGGACAGAATACACCCGGGTCATTGTCAGTCACAAAAACAAAAATCATCTTTCCGGTGGTCAATAGTTAAGGGCTTACGCTCACATATAATATGTTTTTATCACATAGAATTATAGAAGGGGCAACGCCGTTTATGCGGATTCAGAGTTCAACCAAAAATTAGGCTTTATAGCCCTTAACTTTGGCAATGTCCACCGAAAAGACGCGAACCTAAATCTGACAATGACCCACCGCCCTCTTAAAACTTTGGACCCTAATAAAAGTTATAATATAACTCTGTGATTATGTAATCCCCTGCTTTACTTTTTTGTCCATTTGACAATATATTTTTTTTTTGCGAGAAAATTTACCATTATTGGTTATTTTATTTGGTGTCTACACCCCTATCGAATCTTGATGAATGAAGATCTGCTATAATTTTTGCCACGAAACTTTGGCTCTGAAAACAAAAAAAATTATAAATACATTTTGAAAGTTCGAAGTCATTCAATTACGTAAAAACATTATTGAACATCCTGATGCTGATAAAATTCTTGAATAACAATGCATTAGGAAACATGAATATGACGATTACAAATCCAAAAACAAAACGTTTATTTGTTCAACATGAGGGACTTATAATTAAATTTTTGTATCACAATGCTAAATTAAAAAAACTCCATTATATGTATTATACCTACTAAATCGGAAATAACATTCTAGTTTAGTAAATTCTAGAAAATAAAACCATAAATAGCACTTAGTTAGTGATTTAAATTATTTATTAATATTAATTATACAATCACAGGCAATAATATTTACAGGACCAAAAATAAGTAAATCTATTAAACTAAAAAAAAAGATCATAAAAATAAAAGTAGGTACTAGACACCCGCGTCCCTACGTACCCGCGTACTTAGCCAATTGCAGAAATCAGTTAGAAAGAAACGTAAAACATAAGTACTTAGGTTGTACCTACCTACTTTATATTTGGTTTTTTTCTCAATCATTTGAATAACAGAGTCAGATTTAGTTCCTTCTATCGCGTTAGAACAGATTTTCAAATAATCTCAGTCCTTATCCTATCCTATACTTTTAAACGAGCAATATTTGTATATATATTTGCAATCACGTTCTCGGAAACGGCTCTAATGATTTCGATGAAATTTGGAATACAGGGTTTTGCGGGGGTGAGCAATCGATCTAGCTAGGTCTCATATCCGGAAAAAATAGTTTTCTCCGTATCTTCTCTATTTCACCCGAGCAGAGCTCGGTCGCCCAGAGACTTTTAATAATGGAAAAATATAAAATTATTTCTTATTTTGACGAATGGCTCAGCCTAGTGGGTTGTAACCTCAGAGCATAGAATAGTAGAGAGAGGACAAGCCGCTCAATGGGCATACACTGCCATACTGTGCACGCGTGCTGCGAGCAGAGAATATTACGTTTTTTCCCAAAATGCCTGATATGATGCGCGTTTATTGTCAAATAAGCGTGTAGGTATACAAGTGTGTGTGTTTTAGATGTGTGCGTGCTTTGTCTTGTCAATTACTTGGGCGTTGTGTGGGTTAATGTACTTGCGACAGGCTCACTCTATACAAATCGGCCGCCATGTCCGATCTCCTTATATTCATACATCTGTGGTTGTAACCGTACCTACGACGGCCTGGAGAACCTGAAGGTCGTAAGTTTTCAAATTCAAGAACCCAGGTAAAGCGAAAATTTGTGTGACTAGCATGAATATTGGTTTCAGAGTCTTGTATGTCTTTTTTGTATTAAATAATTTATATCTTATCTGCACGTGTCCCCTGGGTGGTACTAAAAGAGTGACAAACCCAAAAAGGCCAAAAATAATATATGCCATATGATTAAATAATTTATATCTTTTTAATTAAACTGTCGTCTACTGTTCATAAAACAAGCCGTATAGTATAGAAATTGCTATACTACTTATTATAATTACCTTTCCGATTTGTGTAACATTATCTTCTACCATTTTAATTATCGTCGCTGCGCCTACACACATCGCCATGTGATTTGGACCTACTTTACAGGAAACGCAAAAAACTACTTTTCTTGGTTATTAATTACAACAGACGAACAAGTATTTTTATGGCCATGTCTTGTGACTTTTTACGTTATTTTAGGTAACTTCTAAAAAAGAAATATGTAAAATCAAATTAATAAAAAACCTTTTTCATTCATTCGGCACATAGCTATAATTAGTTTTAGTCATCCAATAACCGCTAAGTGCCTAACTAGCACATAACTACATTTCATTTAGCTGAGTAGACTGATTTTTTTTCCTTATTGTCACATAATTATTTTTCGACCGTCATATGGTTACTAAATAAAACGAAAATAACATAGTACGAAAATAATTTTATTACATACAAATGGAATTTATATTGCTATAATTTCTACATAATATTATATTTAACAAAATTGTCTTCAAGTACATGTCCAAACTAAGAAATAATTAAATTCTAATACCTACTATAGTTTATGTTGTGTATAAATAAACATTAGACGCTGTCGTATTGTATGGTATTACTATTTAGCCTAGTAAGTAGTGAGTGACCCTGCCTACGGACCTAACTGTCCTGGGTTCGAATTCCGGTAAGGGCAATTTTTTGTGTAATTCATGAGCACGAATATTGGTTTCTGAGTCTTTAATGTTTTCAATGTAATTAAGTAGGTATTTATCTATTTATGTATATCTAGGCTAGTTCGGTTTCTATAAGATTGTCTCCAGCTAATATTTAATTACATTTAATAGAATGAACTTATGAAGCCAACAAATAACGATTTAAACTATCAATAATTTACTTTAAAAACAAAGTTTTAACCGACTTCAATTCAGTACTCCGCCAAGCCACATGAACATTTCCACATTTAATTTCCAATTTACCACATGAACTGATTTCCGAGAGCAAATACGTTGATTATTAGAGAAAAAAACCAAATCGCTGTAAATGGGCCGATAATATTTGAGGACTTCCGTCAATTCCTCAAGGATCTCAGAATCACCTTTGGCACTTCTTTGTTTGCTATTTCAACTGAATGATATCAGAATCGGTGACGTAGGTACTTTTCTAGTTTGAAGTACATCATTGACAAGTTCCACAAGCCATCTGTGGTCTTTATCATCACTTCCACTTCACCAAATTTATGATTTCCGGATGTAAATACACGAGTTATAATAGAAAACACCGAAATTACTACACGCGTGACTTATATATTTGAGGAGTTCCCTCAATTCCTCATGGTTCCCATCATTCAACTGGAGTTTTGAAAACAATGGGACCAACCTGGAAGCATATACTTTCAATTAAAAAAAGAATGGTACGAATTGGTTCATAAATGACGGAGTTCTGAGTTCACATTACAAATAAATAAAAAATAAAAAACATACAACCGAATTGAGAACCTCCTCGTTTTTTGAAGTCGGTTAAAAAATAAGTCATAATCACGGTGCATACCTATATATTATTAAGGCTTTGTAAATGATTAAAGGTGTTTTGGTAAAAGTGTTGTAACTTTTTAGGTGAGCGGCCGCTTATAAAAGTGGTAGGTTACGATAGATCAATTGGAAATAAAAAAAAATATTTTTAAATGTAGTAACTCTAAAATACCTCGGAGCCGAGATATTTAAGTCTAAAGTTTACTTAAAAGGGGGGGGGGGGGGGAGGGGGGCTACCAACGCTGCGCCTCCTGGTACGTGGTCACCACTTCCACCCTTCCACCCCAATGGCCTTCGGTTCTACGTGCACTGTGCCCCGCCCACTATCACTTACGTTTAGCGAATGCGACGGATAACATCAATTCTGATGTGACCACGTAGAGAAACTCCCAGAAGCCACCGAAAGAGTTATGAAGAGGACTGCCTCATGAGGCTTCTCATGAGGGCCAAAGTAAGCGACCACGTTTCAGTACCATACGTCATCACAGGCAATACACATTGGTCAAAGACTGTCGTCCTGAGACACTGCGCAATAATGGACGAAAAAATGTGCCGTAGCTTCCTGCAGAACACTGCCTGGCTGAGAGAGTCGGATTCGACGTTTGACCTCTTTCTCGAAGCTGGACCTACCTAACTGGATATTCTCTCCCAGTCATAGTTACCTGTAGTATACATAATCGTTTACAATGTTGAGCATAAAGTGTCTGATTGTAATGGAAGTTGGTACTATCTACATAGGCATTTGACATTATCTTTCTCTCTTGGTCTTATCCATGTTCATTCTTAGACCAACGATTGGAGCCTTGAGATCATCGCGCATCGTACTCAAGTTCTCCATGGTCTTACCCAAGACTTTTAAGCACAGAAAGTGGACTTGGATAGTCCCGATGGTGCAACTAAACACGAGATTGACTTCATCATGTCGACAAGGAAGCATAATATATTAAATTATGTATTTGATCAATACGGTTAAAACCGGAAATTATCACCATCTCGTAAGAGGCACGTTGAATACATGTGTCAAGCAAAAGTGCTCTAGATTTTCGAAGCTCTGCTTAGCTTAAGCTTTTCAGCTTAAGCTTCAGCTACGCTCCTTCTAGCACTAATCCAAATTCAAAGCCCCGAGAGCTTTCAACTGGACCTCCAAAACCATTCCAATTGCCTAGGTGACGAGTTTGTGGAAGTTGTCCGTGTCACTTTTGAATGCCCAAAGGACCAACATAAATAATAGTAAAAAAACGCCATGTGCCCACCAAAAACACATTTGACGCGCAACGTGATTGGATCCACAAACAAGTACAAACATTTCGCTATGTGCCAAAAATTACATATCGGGCGCAAAAACTTTATTGTTATGATGATAAAATCAAACAAAATTATCACTTTGTGTCGAAAACTACAAAACGGGCGCAATAATTTAATAACTGTTAGTTAACGAATGTAGATATGTGATTTATCTATCCAAATATCATAAACCCTCCATGATGCGTTCAAGATCCGCATATTATGACCACCATAAAAACAGACTGTTTTGTTAGAACAAATTTCTTATCTGTGAAAATGTTATTATTGCTAAATAATAACATCGATTTCGATGATATTATTTCATTTAAATTTCGAACATCTCTGAAAAACAAGAAGGATTGTTTAAATAACTCGAAAAATTCTGTAAAATTTCTCAAACTTATCAACTACTACAACTTGATTAAATAGTGTATCCCTATAGTGGTCGCTAATGACCTTAGCTGTAAATTAAAAAAAAAAAAAAAAAATTGATTTGACCTCTATTTTAATATCAGTCGAGATGACGTTTAGTTCGAAATGAATTGTCAAGTTGCATACAAATTTGACAAATGTAGCACGTAAGTAAGATAGCGAACGTTATGATAGTTAGAGCTGACTCTAGTTTGTCTCTGAATTAAAAAAAAAAAACTAGGACAGCTGCCAGAAAACAACGCCGCCATGCCGGTCTTAATCTTCTTTATTTAATCTCGTGTTTAATGCCCTTCATTATGTAGAGTCACATAAACTACTATTAGGTTACTAAGTGATTAATGTAAGGATATCTAATATATGAACATCACATACCGACATTTTCATAACTCTGAAAATAGTGATCATAGCACACTGATGTTTTTGGAGCATATGCGTTGGAAAATAAGGTTCAAAATGGCATCAAAATACAAAAATCAATAGAAATCACATAGCGACTTTTGTAGGCGCAGCGACGTTCTGACTGTATGTACTTGACACAAAATTGAACGTAGTAAACCAAAACTAATCAAACGGGTAATACCTACAAATGTTTTCGACCGAGGAGTGACCGACCCCTGTTCAATCCTCTGCGGCATTTACCGTTCCAGTGGTCATCCGTCAACATTATTCGAGTAGTTCTCACTGGGGCGAACGACTCGAGTTTTGCCCCATTCATCATTCGTCAGGACTCATTTGTTCTAATACTCGAGGCTTAGCTTTGACGGCGATTGGCATATCGAAGTACCTATGTTCACAGAATTGAATTCAGAGGTGGGATTCTTTTTGTGAATGACTTAGTGAAGTTGGAAATGTATAAGGTAGAATAGGAGTCTGCGATTCGAGATGCGACTCAGCAAACTTTACCTATTTATTGCAACATTTTCAGTGAGATGTCTTGAATATTATTTACGGAAATGTATTACCTATTTATCAAAGCAAACATTTCGTAAAATTATTTAATGTAAATTACACGAACCATTTGGAGCCACTTTTGACTCCTTATTAACTCAAAATCTATTTAACATAGAAATATGAAATTTAGTATATTTATTAAAACCCCTTAGACTAACTAGAACCCGAAAGTTCATATATACAGGTTAAACGGTTATTGAGATAATTAACGTCTAAAAATCGGCATTTTTATCACAGACTTAATAAGTACCTATTAGCTGACTGATAGATAAAAACCAAACCCACTTCCAGATGACCTAGAAAGTTGAAATTTGGCGTCTAGCTGGGTAATTGTGTGTATACAAATAAAAAAGTCAAAAACGTGGATTTTTTTAGTATTATTTATCATTATTATTATTTATGTTTGTTACCTCAGAACTCCATCATTCATAAACCGATTTAAGAAAATCTTTTTCTTCTTGAAAGGGACTTCCGAAGTGATGGGACTACTGTCATCAGGTCAGGGTCAGGATCAAGACCAAAGTCAGGATGATGAGGTCCTGCAGAGAACGAGGGGAATCTTCGAATATAATAGGGACATCTACAGAGATTTGGGTATTTTGTATAGTAACTCGTGCATTTCCTCTTGAAAATCACCATTTAGTGAAGTAGACTTGTCCTCTGGTCAGGATCTGATAATGGAGTCCTGAACGAGTCGCGGGAACTCTTTAAATATTATAGGCACACCTGTAGGGTTTCGGGTTATTTGTATAATAACTCGTGCATTACCTCTTGAGAAACACAATGAATAATAAAAAAATCTTTGCAAAACTTAACAGTCAACTTCGCCGTCAAAAGAATTGAGATCTATGCCAAGAGAGGCGGGTACCAATTTCAGTAGATAATCCTAAAATAAAATGTATTCTTAAGAAAAATGTGATGTAGATAGCAGTGACGGTTTGCTGCACAAAACACTTCAATTCAACTTCTAGAAGGGGAAAATGTGATGTAGCAGTGACGGTTTGCTGCGCAACACACTTCAATACAACTTCTAGAAGGGGAAAATGTGATGTAGCAGTGACGGTTTGCTGCACAAAACACTTCAATACAACTTCCAGAAGGGGAAAATGTGATGTAGCAGTGACGGTTTGCTGCACAACACACTTCACTAGAAGGGGAAAATGTGATGTAGCAGTGACGGTTTGCTGCACAACACACTTCACTAGAAGGGGAAAATGTGATGTAGCAGTGACGGTTTGCTGCACAACACACTTCACTAGAAGGGGAAAATGTGATGTAGCAGTGACGGTTTGCTGCACAACACACTTCACTAGAAGGGGAAAATGTGATGTAGCAGTGACGGTTTGCTGCACAACACACTTCACTAGAAGGGGAAAATGTGATGTAGCAGTGACGGTTTGCTGCACAACACACTTCAACACTTTATCGCCTTTTAAGGGGTAATTGCCTTACTTATCGAACGAGCGATCGGAAAACTTACCTGCTATTTTCCCAAAGACATTTAGATCTACGTAACATACGTAAGAAATTTCGAGAAGCTACAGAGGGGTAATCACGTAACGTTCCGAACGCGCGTTAGGACAATCCAACTGTAATTTTTCCATATAAAATTTGACATTTAGATCTACCTAACGTTCGTACAATGCGTTACGTGATCGACCAGCTGGTCCGCTGTCGACCTTTTAAAAATGTAGGCATGCACTCCTTTCAACCTCATACTTTAATCTCTCGGGAAAACGCAAGAAACGGAAAAAAAACAATAGAGTTAAATTACAAAAATGTACCTTTTTAAAGACTTAAACATGTTTCATAATATTACGAGTATTAACTAGGCACTTGTGTAAGTCAGGAAAATCTCCATTTCAGAATGATTTATATGTAAGTAACGAACTGTAGCTATGATAAACGACGTCAGGTGTCAGTCGGTCGGTAACCGCACGCATTTAGTGCGAACGACTTAATTTATGATCGCTCAGGAAATTCTGAAAGTTATAAAATAAAAGTTCCTAAGTGCGGTCTTAAAAATATCAATTTTCTAAGAAATTCGGCCGGAGTGACGTATCTGGTATATTTAAGAAGTTATAAAAAGAATATGCCTATCATTGAAGGGGTAATTATTGAAGTGGATAAGTATACATTTTTAAACTTTCGATCCTTTCACTTACAGATTACCTAGGTACTTACCCAGTCTAGACAATCACAATAATAACGACATTTATTGTTGCCGTGTATCTTTTTTATTTAACATATGTACACATATTAGGGTATATCAATAGTCATGTTTAGAAAGAATAATAGCTGTCTACAAAAATTTCATTTTTGGTACAAGCTTTTATTGCCGACTGTACTTTTCTGCAGTTACTCATTGAGACGATTCTAACGAGCCCAAACTCGATGGGGTTGTGTCGTTTTATTGCGGAGTTCCTATGGCCACCTTCCAGCTCCAGCATCAGATCAGCTCCAAGTAATCATAATATTGCATTGTCATGCGATATACATATGCTTGTATAATTTTAGCTTAATTGGATAACGGGAAGTGACTGAAAAATGGATTGCAAATTTTGACGGATAACTTTATGTAAGTTTACATACATACAAACAGTGCAAATTAATATAAAGCTTGTAAAAAGGGAATTCATTAACAGTGGCCCGTTTTCCGAACCTACAAATTACAATTTTACAAGTATAATTTGCGTTGATCGATCACGTAACGTCGGGTAGGTCTAAATATCACTTTATATGTATATGGAAAATTGACAGTTAACGGTCAATTTTCTATATAAAAACTGACATTTAGACCTACCTGACGCGCGTACAATGCGTTACGTGATCGACCTAACGGACAACCCGCATGTGACACTCCAGGAGTTGCAAGCATCCATAGGCTACTGTGACCGCTTATCATCAGGCGGACGGGACGTGCAAAATATGTTTGCTAATTTGGTGTAATAGGTACACTGGAGTGGTCCAATACTTTGAACGCGCCAAATAGCGATTGCAACTTGATTCAATTACCTAATGGTTAATAGACTTTTTCAATACTTATTTAATCTATCTTTATACCTTATTGATATTAACGGCAGAAAAGACAATATATCTAATGACAGATGAAAAGTACTTAACGCTCACAGACCACTACGATTTCAAGAGAAACTTCGTTACACAACGCTGTGTGGAACGAAAGTCAAAGTTTGCTCCAACTTTTCCTAGGTATAGCAAGAAATACGAAAACAATTTTGATCAAAATATCCAGCGATTATGTGCCACCAATATCTAATCCCAATATACTAACTGCATTATAGTGAACAGTTTTGGACTACTACCACCGGGAGGGGTTAGTTAAATAATCAATTGTATAAGCAGGGTTAGGATATCTATAGGAACTCTGGCTGGAGAACTCGGGAAAATCCTGTAACAATCCTTTAACGTCTTGGCTAACTGGTAAGCCCGTATGAATATAAATAACTAATAAATAAATAACATTCAACGTTCCTAGTTATTCCAACAGAACTTATACATCTAGTCATATGTTTTTTTTTTATATACGTTACAGTACCAGGAACTTATAGACAATTTATTTATTTATCGTATGGCGGTTACACACTGGTACATATATGTATTCGTATTAATGTCGCTGATAGAGTTCCAGCTTAAAGACTTAAAAGTTAGTACCTATACACAGAAAATAAGAAGTACTTACAAAAGAATCACATCATCATTACAAATTTGAAAGTATTAATATTTATCTTAAACTGCATTAAAAAAAATATTAATTTTGAGTTCAAATAATTTTGGAAATGATTACTCTGTAAATATTTATTGTTGCTTTAAAGTCGTTTATAGATTTAGATTTATTTATTACACAATACTTAGGTTAATATCTCTTATATAGGTTAATAAGTTAGTTTTAGTTTAACGGATCCACTGAAAATCAGCGTCGTTGCACTGTGTGTCTCGACTCATGCTGAGTGGACTCCATTTTTGAAGCAACACTAGATTCCTTCTTTAGATCTAAGCCTTATATGATGTATATGCCTGTTGTTGTTCCAAAATAAACTTATTCTTATTCTTATTCTCTTATTTATTATAAATTACATTCATGTCAATAACGTACCTAAACATTGTCGTGAGTGTGCCAAGCTTTTAATATTTCAATGTTATTCACGTTATAATTTAGGTAGGTATATGGTACTCGACATGGAATGAAGCCATTAGTGGAGCCACAATAAAAACAGATTACCGCCCGCTCCAGCGACAATACCGAACTTTGGGGCCTCAGTGTTGCAGAGTGTGTCGAATAATTAGCAGTTTTGTGGCTTGAATTATACACGTTACCCCACTTATACTTTGTTCACGTTACGACGTAAACTGTTGACTAAAGTAAAGCGTATTTATATAAAAATAAGATAAACTAAACCATAGTGTACTTACTACTTGATGCTTTCAACGCAGAAACTACTCGACATAGAACTTGGCAACTATTAGCTTTGCCCGTGACAAGTCCTTACCTACTTAACAGAAGGACTAGTCTGAAGAGGTCCCACGCTATCTGAGAACTTAGTCTCATCCAAAGGACTTATTTATTAGAACATAATATATTAAATCTGTTTTGAAACACCGACAAGATTGACGTAGTGATTAATATGTCGTAACTTAGGTACAGTCGCCATCACATACATAGGTACATAGATGTTCAAAAATATCGGCACATGCACCCTAATGCCTTGAAAATAGAGGTGTGTTCCGATGTTTGTGACGTGCTTGTTTGCTCCGATGTATGTGATGGCGACTGTACTACATAAATTAAAAAAATGTAAGCACCCCAACACATCAAATATAAACAATCAAGCATATTAACAATCTCAACAGACGCAGACTTTCGATTAATACAACACGCATTCAAATCGGTTCAACCGTTTAGGAGCTACAATGCCACAGAAACACACATTTATACTCAGATATACACTTTAATGTCAAGGACATTAACGTGTATTCTATTTGTTTATGGACCTTTCATATCAGCCGAAAAACGTCCATTGCTGGAATGGACTGCCGCTGCCTCCCTGCCTCCCCCAAATAGTGCCAAAGCGATCGGTCCTGCCTGCGCCACCCGCATCCAGCGGACTCCCGCAACCTTTACCAGGTCATCAGTTCACCTTGTGGGGCAGTCTACCAACGCTGCGTCTTCCGGTACGTGGTCGCCACTCGAGAACCATTCCGTCCCATCAGCCATCGGTTCTGAGTGCAATGTACCCCGCCTGTTGCCACTTACATAAGCTTAACGATTCGGAGGCCTATATCGGTTACCTTAGTTCTGCTGTGGATAGCCTCATTTATGATGCGAACCCGCAGATAAACTCCTAGCATAGCCCTCTCCATTGCCCTAATGGTGACTTTGAGTCTTCTTATGATACCTTTTAAGGACCTTAGGAGAGCATATTAATTGTTAATTCTGCCAAATACGAATAAAGTTAATTTTAAGATAATTTTCCCTAGCGTTTGTGGTGAATAATCTCAAATTAAGTCGTTATTGGTGAAAACAGTGCTAAATACGTTCACCCAATCTCCTTGTTTGTTTCTCGTACACCCTGTATGTGTCGGGAACTCCCGAGATAAACCGTCTAGCATCCGGAATACATCTTGTGGAAGGGAACAAATGCCGCGGCGAGATAAGCGCATGCCTCAGTAGCGGACTGCAGCGCATTGTTCGGCGTGCCAATGGATTATTGAAACATATCGAGCGATATTCGACCTGAAAGACATGAGTGACCCGTTTCATTATACTTATTTAGTAGTAAAAATATATATTTATAATAAAATAATTATTATTATTTATTGAAAAAAACCTTATCGCTAATGTCAACAATGCATGTGCTTGCGTATACATAGTACATACATTATTACGTGCGTCTGAACTAGAATGATCATGTGTCTCAGACAAAGGTGGCACGGGTATCTTCTACAGACTTGGGTGTTATTTTCCTGTAGTTAACTTAATGCACCCGAGTTAACTCACCTGGGGGAATTAAGAATACTTTTAGTGGACTTAATTCACCTGTCAAATTCGCAAGATGTTTTAAGTCAACTTAATACCCCCGAGGTGAATAAGGTTGACGGATAGTATACTTAATGCACCCGCGACCAACCACGGGTGAATTAAGTTGACGGAAAGTATACTTAATGCACCCGCAACCAACCACGGGTGAATTAAGTTGACGGAAAGTATACTTAATGCACCCGTGACCAACCACGGGGGAATTAAGTTAACTTAATGTGTACCTTATTCGCCCGTGACCTGCTAACGGTGCATTAAGTATACTTTTTTGTCAACTTTATGCCCCTGATCAGTAAATTAGGTTATCTTATCTGAGAGTGGACTTTGTCCTAGCCGCAGGTCTATTAGGTATACTTTATGGTTTTTTCCCTGATAGGAGCTTTATTTTGAGCTAGATAAGAACTTTATTCCCCTGGTAGGTGAATTAGGTTGACTGAAAGTGGACTTTGTGACCTCGGATCCAGCCTCGGGTGCATTACGTATACATTTAGTAAACTTTATTCCCCTGATAGGTTAATTAGGTTGACTGAAAGTGGACTTTGTGACCTCGGATCCAGCCTTGGGAGCATTAGGTATACATTTAGTCAACTTTTCTCCCCTGATAGGTGAATTATGTTGTCTGAAAGTGGACCTTGTCCCAGAACATATTTTCAATCACATACATAAATTGTTTGTTAATGGAAAATATACATAAGGTACGTCTTTCAATACTTCTATGTCCTTTAGACCAAACATATCGTACTATTACCTATATATCTATTATGTACATTACCAAATTATTGACAAATACATGTTTCAGCAAATCACTGATGATTACTGATCTCCCAATCAATAATAATCGATCTTAATGACATAATCCGCCGGTCTCGTGCCTACACTTATTTAGCTGCCTGGCATTGTCAGAGATGATGGCAAAAGAGCTGATGGTGAGTCTCTGGTTCCGTGGAGGTTGAGACGGATACTAATGTGGGACGCTACCTGTGTAAACACACTGGCACCGTCCCACCTCCAACGGACTACTTTTAAAGCGGGTGCAGCGGCGAAAGTTGGCAAAAAGTCCACGAGGTCACAAAGTCCACTTTTAGTCAACCTAATTCACCTATCAGGGGAATAAAGTTGACTAAATGTAAACGTAATGAGTAAAGTATGAGAGGAATAAAATTCTAATCTAGCGCAGCTGTTAGAGTTTACCGCAGTATTGCGAAGTCTTCTTTGGAAGATCACGTTATAAACAGACGAATATATAGGATACCAGTGCCCCTCGTTAAGTCCGCACACGCTAAACGTATTGCATTTCACTCACATCCGTTTATCTACAATGCCGTCTGCAAGGCCTGTAATCTAAAAGAATGCACAGTTTACAAATTTAAATCCACTATCAAGCAATGGTTTACTACCCTGTCATATGCTGACACTGAAAGTCTCCTACAAACATGTATCTAGGAGTCTCACACTTATTTAGTAAGTATGTTACTCGCTCTAATGTCCATACACTTACACACACATACACGCACAATCACACACAAACTCGCTCACCTACCTGTTTTACAAATAAATTACTAGGAATTTTAAAAGTTTAAGTACAAATACATTTATTAAGTTTTCGGTTTAATACTTTAAAATAATGTTTGTCACAGTTTTTAAACTTTCTTTTTTATAACACAACTTCTCTCTTGTGGCTCATTACTCATTATTATTATAGATAACTGATGTAACTGATAACTCCATGAGTTCCAAGATACAGGCTCAGCCTAGTTTGGGACTCACCAGATATCGCTTGTAACAGTGTCTTTTAGTGTAATAAAGTTATTCTTATTCATAAAGTTATTCTTAAAATAAAGCACCTATCTGGGAAAAAAACCATAAAGTATACCTAATGGACCTGCGGCTGGGTTCAAGGGCACAAAGTCCACTCTCAGATAAGATAACCTAATTTACTGATCAGGGGAATAAAGTTGACAAAAAAGTATACCTAATGCACCGTTAGCAGGTCACGGGTGAATAAGGTGCACATTCAGTTAACTTTATTCCCCCGTGGTTGGTCGCGGGTGCATTAAGTATACTTTCCGTCAACCTAATTCACCCGTGGTTGGTCGCGGGTGCATTAAGTACACTTTCCGTCAACCTAATTCACCTAGGTGAATTAAGGGTGAATTATGAGAAATAAAAAGTGTACTTTAAACCCCCAAGATTTTCTGAGGTGAATTTAGTCCACTAAAAGTGTTCTTAATTCCCCCAGGTGAATTAACTCGGGTGCATTAAGTTAACTACAGGGTTATTTAGGACTCGCGATTAAATTTTAATATACACGTTGATCATTTATGTAAGCGAGTCCAAATACTTATAAACTATTATTATATTCTTTTGTTAGGAGTATCCTGGAGTTTGGTTGTGTTGTTTGGACACCTCAATACCTACACACAATAGTATCTGAGCGATATTGATCCTTTTCACAAATATTTGTTAAGTGTTAAATTGTTAGTAGAATGTAAGTTATTTTTAGCTCATCCATGAGAATAATACTTACCTAAGATAAATCTTACTATTCACATCACCTGCAAATCGAAATCCAAAATGTCTTCATTAATCCCATATACCTACTTATTACCTACCTTTAACTTGTGCATGCATATACTGCGTCGATGACCGGTATAAATTAATTTGTAAGTTTAAAGTTTATAAATCTTTTATTTGTTCCTGAGTTATGGATGTTATATATGTATATAAGTATCTATATGTATAAATCTATTATATATATCGTCGCCTAGTACCCACAACACAAGCCTTATAGAGCTTACCGTGGGCCTAGGTTGATTTGTGTTAGATTGTCCCGTAATATTTATTTATTATTTATTTATTTATTTATTATTATTTATTTTAGGCTTTTTTTTCTACGTTTTATGATTAGGTTATAACAACCTTATCTTATTAACATAGTTTTCATATATTAATGAACCTTCAGGCATTTAGCTTTATGTCTGTTGGTACCGCTTAAATATTTGTTTATGCGACTGTGTTCTTTCTTTTCTAAATGAATAAAAAGAAGATAATAATAACAAACTAATTAGTACAATTTGTGCACATAAAAGGTACATAATTATTAATTATTGTATATTTGAGTCGCTTAACTTCAAACTCGAGTAAATCCAATTCTGACATTTTTTAAGATTTTGGTATGAAATAAAAGGGTATAAAACTAATTTTGTTATAATTTAATCGGTTTAGTATAATTTTGTCTGGTTTTTGAGAAAAATACGGTTAAAATCATAATATTTTATCAAAATCAGATATATCCATATGACAGTTTTTTTCAAATGTAGGTAAGTCCATCCAAGCCAATCAGCGAAAGAAGTTTGTTCAACATGGCTGACAATTTCTAATCGTATTTTTTTCAAATCTAGATAAATCCAGGTCTGTTAAATCAAAATTATACAAATCCACACTGAGTTTTTTCAAAGATAGATAAATTACAATCGATTATATCAAATGAAGGTATATCCAATCTAAATTTGATTTTTTGTAAAGAATGGATGGTTTTAATGCTGAATTTGCCGAACAGGATGGCTTTATTTAATAGTTCAGCCTTAATAAAAGAAATACTGCCTTTCACATCACTATATTACCGTTATTATCACTTTATTTCAATTATCTCGGAAGTGGTTAGAGTGGATTTATCTGAATTTGAAGTTAAGCGACACATTCAGAAACAATTGTTTTATAGAACAATTCTTCAATAAAATTATTATAATGAATAAAGAATATAATACTGACATGTTATATTTATATAATGGATGACTGAAAATGAATATGCATAAGGTCAACGGCTTAGGCATCGACGTTGCACTAGTGTAGTCGCCCCGAAGGAGTCTTATATTTTGAATTAGGTATTTTAGGCTCTTCATTTAGAGTTGGTCTAACAATGAACATGGATAAGACGAAGATCATGTCAAATGCCCTTGTAGTACCAACTCCCATTACAATCGGACACTTTACGCTCGAAGTTGTAGACGATTATGTATACGTCCTAGGACTGTCCAGTTAGGTAGGTCCAACTTCGAGAAAGAGGTCAATCGTCGAATCCGACTCGGCTGGGCAGCGTTCGGGAAGCTACGCCACATCTTTTCGTCCAATATTCCGCAGTGTCTCAAGACGAGAGTCTTTGACCAGTGTGTGTTGCCAGTGATGACATATGTCACTGAAACGTGGTCGCTTACAATGGGCCTCATAAGAAGGCTCAAAGTCACCCAAAGGGCAATGGAGAGGGCTATGTTGGGAGTTTCTCTGCGTGATCGCATCAGAAATGAGGCTATCCGCAGCAGAACCATGGTAACCGATTTAGCCCTCCGAATCGCTAAACTTATGTGGCAGTGGGCGGGGCACATTGCACGTATAACCGATGGCCGTTGGAGCAGAAAGGTTCTCGAGTGGCAACCACGTACCGGAAGGCGAGGCGTGGATACACCCCACAAGGTGGACTGATGCGGGTGGCGCAGGACCGGTCATTTTGACACTCTTTGGGGGAGGCCTATGTCCAGCAGTGGACGCATTTCGGCTGATATGATGATGATGATGATGATGATGATTTAGAACTCTAATATGTACGTATTATTAGATTGCCCAATCAAAAATGATATCATAAACCAAAGAACGAAATAGGTCGTATTAATACCGGTATGGTAATCATACCTGTATCCAATCCCTCGTCTGCACTGAAGCATAAGGGTGAGTATCCACCAGATTTGTTCGAGGTTGCGAGGCGGTGACCGACGAAAAAATCCACCAATAGCATTGCTGAGCTCGCTCGCGCATCGGTCCCTACTGGTGCATTTTTTCTTCGCTCACCACCTATTAACCTCGCACAGTTCTTGATGGACTCTTAACCTGTGTTTTTGAAATCCCTAACCCGCAGTAGCTAGCGTGGACACTATATAAAAGCCTATTAACTCATTTTAGATAAGATGCCTGTGCCAGCAGTGGGACTGATGATGATGATGAAACGTTCATGGCCCAGTGGAGCTCGAGGTCTTGTGACGGTAAGTGAGGTCAGGCTTCCTAAATGAAATTTCAAGTATCGCGAGTGCAAAGGCGATAGATGCGTACCCCGATGACCGGCTGGTCGATCACGTAACGAGAACGTAAATGCATTGTACGCGAGTCAGATAGATTTAAACGTCACTTTTTCTATGGAAAAATGACAGTTAAATTATACGGACGCGCGTTCGGAACGTTACGTGTTTACCCCCCGGGAACCTACTAATAACACTGACATTAATAAATTATGAATTTTTCGATACTTCTTTAAGTAAAACAGGAACTGAGTAGCAACTTGTATTTATTCTGTAGTTAGCAACGTCGGCCGCTGACCGCTTTGAGGGGTTACTGACTGATACCTTTCATGCTTCGGAAGGTACGCTAATCTAAACCAAATTAGACGCTTTCAGAGGGGTAATCACGTTTAACGTTCCGAACGCGCGTCGGTACAATTTAACTGTCAATGTTCCATATAGAAGAAAGAAAGAAAGAGAATACGTTTATTTAGCACATTTGTAGGATACATACATACATACATACATACATACAATCACGCCTTTATCCCTGCAGAGCACATGAAACTTGTGTTCCAGTGCCACTTTTAGCATAAATGTGCGTGCGTGCGTGCGTGCGTGCGTGCGTGCGTGCGTGCGTGCGTGCGTGTGTGTGTGTGTGTGTGTGTGTGTGTGTGTGTGTGTGTGTGTGTGTGTGTGTGTGTGTATGTGTGTGTGTGTGTGTGTGTGTGTGTGCATGCGCTAGAACCGTTGTGCGTAAACATTTATAATTATAATAGTAAAAATACCAGTAGAGCGACCCCTGGCTGCTGCTTGGCGCGTAAATTAATGGTACACGTTCTTCCGTTCAATGGTACACAAACTGAAAACTGGCATCTAAAAGTCTCGCCAGCAAAATAACTTCAGTACGTCTTGATTACACTAAGGTTTTCACGGGTTAAGTGAAAGCACTAACTTAGTAAATAAACTTTTCCCACATACTAAATCTGGGCAAGCGCGCAGACTTTAAAAAAATTGCCCCAATATCTCACCGAGCTAAGAGAACAAACAATTTATCGTAGGTAATCTGAAAACAAAAAGGGAACAAATGAGAACCCAAAAGATTTATTCTAACCGTCCGCTAAATTAACTCCAGAGATGTTATTCGCTCCCTTTTTATTATTTTACATGCGAACCTTGTTTTTCACGCACAAAGCTGGGCTTAAGTGAGAATAAAATTTGTGACCTCACCTCGTGTGCTGAAGATTTTAGATAAAACAAAAGCAACCAGGAAAGCTAAATATTTTAAATGAAACAGATGCTTTTATTAGGTGAGTAAGGCGAGTTCAAAAAATGGCAGAGTTTGAAGAGGCGTGATATTACCAAAGAGCGGTATTTTTGAAGCGAAATTTAAAATTCATACGTCTACGCCACATCGCCGTACTTGATATAAATAAATAAATAAATAAATATTACGGGACAATTTATATGTCTTAACTTTTGCAATTTTGCATTATATAAGTATGACAGTAGGTATAGAATCACGATTATTATATTCTTAACGTTGCTGTAGATCTTTTCAAAGGAGATCGCAAAAGGTTACGCTACTTTACGATACAACTCTGTTATGCTTGGTCTTGATCCAGCCCTACACTGCTTTGTCATATTGGTTATAGGTTTAATATTTAAGGGTGGGATAATGCATACCTACTTAAAACCCTATTATAAACTCTCATTCCATTAAGTACATACCTATTTCTTAATCTATCAACTGTGATTATATTTCCCGAATAATCCATAACACGATAAAATTATATGTATATAAAAAGAGTGGAAGGGCAAGTTGGAAGGGGAAGACCTAGGCGAACTTTTTCCGATCAAATTGGAGAAATCTTACAAAAAGGCCAGGTCAAACGTACCCTAAACCGACGAGCGTGTATGAGAAATGTTATGAAAATGAGTGAAGCGAAAGTGGTTTGTCAGGATCGTAGCAAATGGAGATCCGTGCTCTCTGTCTACCCCTCTGGGAAAGAGGCGTGATTATTATGTATGTATGTATGTACGATACAATTAATTAAAATCCAAAATCAAGGTCTTAATAAATCAATGTTTACATTATGAACGATTATGGAATGTTCATAAATTCAAACCTAAACCAGGGATTATTTCGACTTAATGATTAACTTCTTAAAGGAAATTTCAATAAGTGCATGTAAGGTTAGGCGGCTTACGAGTTTGAGCATCGGGTCAGGCCGGATTAGGAAAACTCATGTCACGCCGCGCTGCGGCCTGAAATCCGGTTCGTACTGACCGCAACAATCTACTGGTTTTGTATTGAGACTTTGCCGTTTCATTTTGAACTTTGTTGAAAGATCGCTACTTCGCCACTCACCTATGACTCTGACATAGATATATCATAAACAGAGCCTGGAATTTTGATGGCGTTTTTGAGCTGTCGTGTCGTAGTGACTTCTCATTTATCGACTTCGTTAATATTGATACACCTAAAAGTAATAAAACATTAATAAGTTTCTGTCACAAATTTCATTTTTGATACAAGCTTTTACTGCCGACTGTACTTTTCTACATACCATCATCAAGTACTCATTGAGACGATTCTAACGAGCCCAAACTCGATGGGGTTGTGTCGTTTTATTGCGAATTTCCTATGGCCACCTTCCAGCTCCAGCATCAGATCAGCTCCAAGTCATCATAATATTGCATTGTCATGCGATATACATATGCTTGCAAAATTTCAGCTCAGTTGGATAACGGGAAGTGACTGAAAAAGGGATTGCAAATTTTGACGGACAACTTACTTACATATTTATTTACATACATACGAACAGTGCAAGTTAATATAAAGCTTGTGAAAATTCCATGGAAGATTTTTCTTGTATTACTACTAACAAATGTTTCGGCAGCTTATATGTATAATAATAATGATATATTCTATTTGTCATAGTTTATAAAGAAGGGCCTCACGAGTAAGGCCCTGGCATAATGGTGTCCTGGCTGGTGTTCATGTGATGCTGCAAGGTTGAAACTTTGAGTAACCAACGTTCTGATCTCAAAACAGGGATGCTCATTGAGAAAATATAGGTCAATTTATAGCACTGGCGAGTTTGCGAACCCTAAAGATAAACATAATAAGTTTTATCAAAACTGCGAAACTATATACTCGTAATTTAATGAAGCACATTTTGAAAGCAAGGCAATTAATTGCTCCTCTTATTTAATATTTAGAGTGGTTACAATTAAGGAAAAAGTCCTTAGGGATGCATCATATAAAAATATTTATGAAACTTAATTAAAAATCTGTGAGAGACATTATAATTTGCATTACTTATCTCGAAAACACAACCGTTATCTCACGAGAATTTTATGACTGTTTTTATAGTCGAGTAAAAATTATTTCTCCTCGTGTTACTTTCTTATTATTTTTGGAACAATTAAAATTTTGATATAAACTCGTAAACTCATAACTTTGACCAACCCTGTTACTGTCACGATAACGGAAATTTATTATTTTGCGGATTCTTTTCCTTAAACAGTGATAACTAAGTGGTTTATTGCCCAGTTCTTTGTTAGAAATCTCAAAAGAAGAGTTTCTGAAAAATAAATGAATCGGCAAAGTCGTCTCCTGTTAATGCGGTCAGACATAAAAATTAAGTTTTTTTTGCAGTTTCCGTTTTAATAAAATACTTATTTTTAAGAGGTGAAATATGGTCTAGCTATTGGAAGTTAATATCAGTCAAGGACACCAATATCAACCACACACACACATATACACCACAAAGTCTCAAAAACATGTACACAGACCTTATTTCTGCAACAATTAGGTTGTAGTATATATATTTATGAAACTTTGAGTGAATAAATATTGGTGCCTTTGACTGTAGGTACTTCTATTTCATTTACTTTTAGACTTTACTCCGAAGTTTACTTTATTCCTCCTAAATATAACCATAAATTACATTTAGAAAATTTTATTCGATGTCATATACTGAGATGATGACGAAACTTATATAGTATCTTGACATATCACAGTTGCAATGCAAAAACGGCATTATTTTTCCACTAATAAAACATTTAAAACCTGTCCATGTGCTAAGAAAGGACGCCTAGATCATTCATAAGGCACGAGACAGTTGTGTTTCAGAGATCATAAACTAAACGCCAACATTAAAATTTCAATCACTGGCGTGGAAATGTATTTTTCATAAAGACCTTGACGGATTGGGATTGATACACTTAAGCTGGAGTTGAATTATTGATTTGTGTTGTCTTAAAAGCCTTCAGAGCAAAAATATGATGAGCTGTCAGACTGATGGATTATCTTTTGGCATGAAACGGCTCGGGTGTTCAGTTAGAGTGGTCGGTGCTGTTGACGTTTCTTAGCAACGGCCCATAGCGATTTTAATCGTGACCAAGGTGGGATCAAACGCAAGGAATATTATTAGACCTACAATTTAATGGTAGGTGATTCAGGTCCAAATCAGGCTTGACGGAGGAATATTAATCAACTAAAAGTAGTTTTAGAACACTTATGAAAATAAATAATTCGCATCATAAATTACTTACATAAATTCACGTTCCTAAAGATAATCGTGCTCTACATTCAATTTCAGTCAAAAACGAACACAAGATCCATATAGTTGCAAATCGAATAAGGGGCTGTTTACATTAGAATATCCGGCGATCTGTCACTTGGACCATTGAACATACGAAACTAACATCTAATTCATTGAGATGCTTGTCTAATAACGACTGGCCATTTGACAAGTTATTATTTTTTGCCCAAGCGTTACCTATTAAGCAAGTCACTTGCCCTATTGCAACTCACACACAACTGAAACATAATTCATTAAATACACGAGCAGATACCTAAAAAATAAAACGTACGGCCGCTCGGAATTAAAATATTGTCAAACGTAAATAAACCAAGAAACACTTCCATCCAAACAAAAGGCAACAATAAAAATCATGAAAACAGACACCGTACCATTTGTCTACATGACAAATAGGGGGGCCTCCAATAAATACGGAATCCACGCCATTGTTTCCAGATTCCTATCGTTAATCATTTTTATGTCCGTAATTAATATAAAGATTGTAGCGACGTTGTTGAGTGGGGTTATTATGACTCGGAACGGAAACAATATTAAGGCTGCCGAAAAGGTTGACCGCTACTGATGTGCCTACATATTGGGTTTGCCACTTACCGTGAAATGGTCCTACTTTACTCCCTCGTTCACGGAGAACTACTTTCTACACTGCTATTGTATTTAATTGGGTTATACATTCATATTTGTGGCAAAAGTACAACGAAATGCTGACCGAGTCACAGTATTTCACGAATTTTGTGACAACCAGACTTTGTTTCAGAATATGTCAAGTGACAACTAAATAAATAAAGTTGCTAGAATATCGGTTAAACCGTTTTGAACTCTAAACGATAAGAGAGCGACCACATCGCTACTCAAAATACGCTGACGCCCCGTAAACGCACCAGAATGTATGAAAAAGACGTTACGCATATGGTGTATGCGAGGTCAATATTCGAATCCGACTCGGCTGGGCAGCGTTCGGGAAGCTACGGCACATCTTTTCGTCCAATATTCCGCAGTGTCTCAAGACGAGAGTCTTTGACCAGTGTGTGTTGCCAGTGATGACATATATTATGGCACTGAAACGTGGTCGCTTACAATGGGCCTCATAAGAAGGCTCAAAGTCACCCAAAGGGCAATGGAGAGGGCTATGTTGGGAGTTTCTCTGCGTGATCGCATCAGAAATGAGGCTATGCGCAGCAGCAGCCAAGGTCACCGATATAGCACTCCGAATTGCTAAACTTGCAGTGGCAGTAGGCAGGGCACATTGCACGTAGAACCGATGGCCGTTGGGGCGAAAATGTTCTCGAGTGGCGACCACGTACTGGAAGGTGCGGCGTGGGTAGGCCCCCCACAACGTGGACTGATGACCTGGTAAATGTCGCGGGAGTCCGCTGGGTGTGGGTGGCGCAGGACCGGTCATTTTGGCACTCTTTGGGGGAGGTCTATGTCCAGCAGTGGACGTCTTTCGGCTGATATGATGATGATGATGATGATGATATGGCGTATACTATACACAGAGTTACGTATTAGTGAGGTCGTTCCCTAGTGACATAAGTCCCTCAATTCCTCATGGTTCTATCATTCTACTACAGTTCTGATAACAATGGGACCAATCTGGTAGCATAATACTTCAAATAAAAAGAGAATTGTACGAATCGGTTCGTAAATGACGGAGTTCCTTCCGAGGGGTTATCACGTAACGTTTCAAACGCGCGTTAGGATTCGACATTTTTCCATATAAAACTTGACATTTAGATCAACTTAACGTACGTGGGCATTTTTTATTTTTCTTGTACCTTGATGTTTTTGGCTTGTCCAGTGCCTTTGACACCCTACAAATACGAAACACGTTGAAACATTTTACTTGTAGCTATTTGAAAACGTCAATTATATATCTAAATCGTATAAAAACCCAAAAAACCCTATCATTTAGCATTAAATTTACCACATTTTCTTCATTTCGGAAAGCCAACTTCAAGTATCGATTCGAAGTATTAGGACTTGTATATTGTGCCTGGAAATACTTATTTCTGGAAATAAAGTATTTTTTACATAATAAACTAAAATTAATCTTGTCCAGTGATTTTGGAAAAGTGGACATGTCCACATTCCGTTACGATGATTTTGTGGCAACTAGTTATTTTTATTACCAAATTAGGTGTTTATTTTGATCTACCATCACATATCGTTACGTAACATCATTCGTTTTGTTTACAAACTGTCAGTAGTGGCTAGAAATCGTGGTGTACCGTTGTGTACTTGGACTTCTATTATTCAAAATCTGACTGCAATTGGTTTTGTATTTCCAAGGAAAAGGAAAGTGAAATTCCGCTAAGGAAAGCGAAAAGCGAAAGGTATTTTTGTAAGTTGGAATTTGCACTCTTACGTCTTGCTTGTGACGGGAAGGTGCGGGGGGTGTGTGTCCGCGTGGGCTTGCCTTTCGGGCCTTCGGTCTTCGGGCTCGCGTAGAGAGCGAGCTCTGAAGGGACGCTTCGGGCCTTCGGCCTTACGCGGAGCTCGGCCTTCGGCCCTCAGGTTCGCTTAAAGACACTTGGGGGGTAGGGTTTCCGAGAGAGCGCTCTGGAGGGACGCTTCGGGCCTTCGGCCCTACGCAGAGCTCGGCCTTCGGCCTTCGCGTACCACGAAGCTCACCTTCGGGCCTTCGGCCCTCAGGTTTGCTTTTAATACACTCGGGGGTAGTGAGTGTCCGCGTAGGCTCGCCTTTCAGGCCTTCGGCTCTCGGGCTCGCGTACAGAGAGAGCTCTGAAGGGACGCTTTGGGCCTTGGGCCCTACGCGGAGCTCGGCCTTCGACCCTACGCAGAGCTCGGCCTTCGGCCTTCGCAATCGTTGAAGCTCACCTTCGGGCCTTCGGCCCTCAGGTTCGCTTAAAGACTCTTGGGGGGGTAGGGTTTCCGAGAGCGCGCTCTGAAGGGACGCTTTGGGCCTTCGGCCCTACGTGGAGCTCGGCCTTCGGCCTTCGCGTACCACAAAGCTACGTACCCTCAGGTTCGCAGGTACGTTACGTGTTCAACCTGCTAGGAAAGAAACATAAAAAAAGAAACAACCAAATTGAGAATCTCGTCCTTTTTTTTTAAGTCGGTTATTTTGTTTTTCAATCAACTATTCGATCACGTAACGCATTGTACGTACGATAGGTAGTTCTAGTAGTAGATAGGTAGTCTAGATCTAAATGTCAATTTTTATATGGAAAAATGATGTTACGTGAATACCCCTCTGGCCTCTATCCTACATCAAGCAGCTAAACCTTTTCCCACAGCGCCAGTCCAATTTGATTATAAAAAAAATAAAACAACGCTCGCAAAGGAGTGAATGTCGATAGTGAGTTTAAATCTAAAAGCCCAGTGGCTCGGAAAATTGAGAAGTGGATTAGGCAAATCACTTTTCATCCTACCCGCTCCGCGAAGTTTGCCCTTTTAAATTTTATTATTTTGGTTTGTACTTGGGAGGGGTGCGTGGGACAAACACTGGATACAGTAATTTATTATGTGTCGCGATTTGTCATAGGTATGTACCTGTGTACAGTACAGTCAGCATCAAAAGTAGCTAAGCAATCGAAAACGTCAAAAGTTCTTATTCCCTTTTAATAAAGACTTTTGACGTCTTCCTTTGCGTAGCTACTTTTGATGCTGACTGTACCGTACCTATCATACCAACTACAAACCAACCATAAAAATAAAATGCCACGTATTCCTCATACTAACTAAAGTAAGTTTTCTACATAAATATCTAGTGAATCATAAATGTAAATTGCGATAGTCACAAACTGGGAGTGGAGCCTGACTTCTGCAACTCAGAAGTCAGAGGCTTCACAAATACAGCTGTATCATTTTTGGAAATAACCGTTTATTATATTATATTATGTGTCAATGAACGATTCGTATATGAAATGGCGGCAATATTGGCATCTTTTATGACAAGTATTATGGACGCAGTCTCATATCTGTATAAGAAGTGGTGACTATACTTGCAGGTACCGAATATGTAATTATTATTTCTAAATTGTGAAGAGTACTTATACGATAGCCGAACCTGCTGATAGGGCTGACACAGGCGCGAAACTGTGTCAGCCAGGTTGATAGTCAATCCTCGTCGTAAATGAATTTGCTTAATTCGACCAATTGCGTACACCAAACCCATTGGGTATTCAATATTAGTTTTCTACAGTATTATTAGTCATTCGCGCCCTGCCGCGTTTGAACAAGAGAATCCAACAGAATTAATTATCATCCTCCTAGCGTTATTCCCGGTTGTGCCCTAAGGGAGTCAGGGCTCTACTTTGGCACCTAATCCCAAGATTTGGCACAGGTCTATCATGGGCGTTTAGTTTAGTTTTACGAAAGCGACTGCCATCTGACCTTCCATCCCAGAGCCAAAACTAGACCTTATTGGGATTAAACCGGTTTCCTCACGATGTTTTTCCTCACCGAAAAGCCACTGTTAAATATCAAATGCTATTTTGTACATAGTTTTTGAAAAGTGGTACGAACCGAGTTTGTAGTTTTGTACCCACGACATCTAGATTGAAAGTCGCGTGCCGGCATCGCTCGGATGTAGTGGCTCCAACAGAATTAATATAAATTTTATACATGGAGTTTTGCACCAAATTGACCTCTTGTTCACTGCGTGACCCCGAATCAATTTCTGCGTAGTCGAAATGTTTGAACTTTATTTATAATTTATAACCGCAGGGATATTGATCAAAGTGAGCTTCAAAGTGCGTATTTATTGGATGTTTCGATTAATTAACGCATAATATAAGGAATTTTTCACAAGAGCGCTTTGGATATAATAAATAATAATAAAACCATTTATTTCAGGCATCTAAGGCCCATAGTAACAAGTACCAGAAAAAAGGTGTAGTGTGTAGTACCTATTACGATGTAGATAATATAATATGCAGATGTAAGAATTTATAAGTTTCTCTCTTTGATTTTTTTAGTGACGTCAAAAATTTAACTAATAAGAGTTAGAATTATGCATTAGGCATATTACAAAATATGTAACTATGTACATGGTGGTTTTGGTTATGTCATTAAAAAGCAGTCTTAACTACTATTCCCTTTTCACACAAAACCGATAGTGAGATGAAAGTTAAATAGCAACAGTGTTATTCTAGAAATTGGACCGTTGAAGTGCGTACCGACTATCAACATTGTTGTTAAATCTAAATAAAAGCCTCCCTGAAGTTGCCTCGGTTGGAAATTAGTTTTCAATTAACCAGTAAGTACCTACCGGAAAGTTTGCGTTTTACTCCCGTTATAACAAACCAAAACATACGTTATGTGCCTATTGACTTTAGCAAGTTATCACACGGGTTTGTATCAGTATAATTAATAGAAGCTATCGCAGAGGTAATGTGTTATCAAAAATATTGTGGGTTGTCATCTCCTGATTTGTATCTACTTACATGAAAAGTAAAAATAGTATACCTACCAATAGGCCGAAGATTGCTTGACAACATTGGTTAAAAGAAACAATTTTTATATAATGTTCACCTGAGAAAATAAACAGTGAAAACTGTGGTAACAGTCAATAACATAAGTATGAATGATGACTTTTTTAATATAAAAGTCATACTGAATCCAAAAGACTGATCGAAGACACGTATGATACACCTAAGAAATGAAAAGTGAAAAAAGAAGAATAATACCAACTGTAAAACTGGCTTTCGTAGTTTAATTTCAGGATAAAAAGGTAAAGGAAGATTGCAAAATTACTTTAACCGAGTTATGGAAATAATGTGTAGCATTAGGAACCTCAAAATTTGGGATACCTACCTATGGTATTGCGTAGCTAGGAATGTTGACTAGCACCAATAACAATAAATATTGATACATAAAAATTATTGTATTCTGATATGGTGTTGGAATTAAAAACACCTGCTACATCTATTTACTTTATTATACCATTAAAATGTGTAAGTACTACTAGATTGGTAGCGTATACTTCATATGGGTCACCGACAACTTTTGCCGGTTAGATGTAACATGCTGTCACGTAAATAGGTTTGCACGCTGTGATGGGAATGTCAAAAAGACTCTTTTCAATCCTTTTACACGTGCAGTCTATCATTCTTAGGCTGCACGTGTAAAAGGATGGACGAACTACACTAAAAAGTCGCTCAATGCCCTGTGTGTAACAACGGCTTCACAGGGTTGTCACGGTACTGCAGCGCATCTGGGATATTCGCAGAGGCACTAGTCGACGGTTTCAGTGCACTTATCAGAAACAGAACCGCGTCCCTCATGCGTCGTGTGCTTGATAGTTCCAACAGCCTTCTTCAGCTGATTTGGAACAGTCCTGCTTGCGCAGTATGGAGACACTGGAACACCCTGCACATGGGCTCAAGAGGTTCAGTGTATAGTTTAATGTAATGTTGTAGGTATGTTCTTAGTGTAGTATGTAGTTAGTATTTAATCGTATGGCAAACATTATTTGGCCTTTGAGTTTGTCACTTTTTTGTACCACCCAGGAGATACGTGCAGGGTTGTGTATGTAGTTACTCGTAGTAGGTAAGTTCTTGTGATTGTATTATTTTGTGACATTTTTTTTTTTTTATATGACATTTAATTTTAAATAATATTTTTATACGTTTTTATTGTTACTAACATGATATCAACATAGTCTGAAAAAATAAATTGAATTTAGTTGAATATGTAGTTATATACCAGCCCCTATGTTGATTGTTGCATTACGTGTGTTGTGTACCGGCTGTATGTTGACTGGCTTTAGTGTCTGTGGCGGGCGGGATGTTTTAAAAAGTGAAAGAGATTTTTCTGTTGTAAAAATATATTGTTGTTTTTGTGTAATTGTTTTGGTAATAAATCAAGTTAGAACTATAACTCAAAAGGAGATTATTTCTGCAAATACTTGGGGCCGACCCAACAAATAGTATGTGTTTACTATGGAAAATGTACACATAAGTAGTTTAATTGAGCATGCTTGAAGTATATTTGTAGTACCTACATTAAAAAAACTTTGAATCAGTTGATTGAATCTTAAGCAGTAAAAACCAATTTATATAAAATAGACTAAAACTGTTTCCTCGTTCGGTGACAGTACGTCGACAGGCGGGCCATATGTAGGCTTAACAACGCTTAAGGCGAGGCAGGTCCATGGTATTCTCTTCCTCTCACTGAGCATAAGCGAGAGCGAGATGGAAGTGCGTGTTCGGAAGTGTTTTACATCACTTTTTATTTTTTTTATTATTTGATTTTTGGAATACTGGATAATTTATTAAAAATCTGTATGGTTTTTAAACTAGAATAATAAAAAAGCTATCCATTTTGTAACAAAAATACATAGAATGTCGTTGAAAATAACGAGATCTCGAACATTTAAGTTTATTTTTATGGTGATATTCAAGATTGTTTTACAGAGTTACTATAGTAGTTTATGCAATCGTTATATAATGGATGATTTTCAAGTCGAGTACCACGTTTAGGCCACGAAGCTTGCTGAGTGGCCTAATTAAGGTACGAGACTTAAAAAGCTAATTATATAACTATTGTATACAATACTTTTTCTACGAGTCAACGGAAATAATAATTTATTAAACAAACTTGGTATCTATTGAAAATCGCCCTGCTGAAATGAAGCGCAGCAGCTTAATAATTTTGCGCGTTGATGTCTTCACAGTTATCTTATACAGCCCCTGGATTCATAAGATGACTGCTGGCGGTTATCTTATGAAACCATACGAGTTCATGACGAGCTCGTGGAGCTCCAGGATTAAAAAGTATGTGATCTTAGTTTCGTGTACGAAATCTTAATTCAAAGATTAAAGTCGACGAGTAGAAAAAGTCATTTTTAAATATTATGTTCGGTTATACAACTTCTTTGTTTCTTTTTCAGTCTACAGTAATTTTTCTGTAGTAGAATTCTTCATTATTTCTTCACACTGGAAGCTCAAAAATCAATATTTTCGTCAGATCGTGTACCGGCCTCGCCTGTCAACGAACGTGTTAACGGAAATATTTACATTTAACTGGTAATTTCTTTTAACGGCCAATAACTTTGATAAGGACATATTTCACTGTCAACGTGGAAATAAATAGTGAACGCGTCAAACCTTTATAAAATCGAAATTGAATAAAAATCAGGGTTTAAGCGATTTTACTTCCTAAATGTATCAAAGCAACAGTAATAGTCGACCACAGGACTAGCTACGCACACGTGTCTAAACAAATTCATCGCTGATTTATTTAGTGAGCCTTTGATCTGGCAAGCCGGCTCACTGGTTACCGCATTGAATCTGATATCGGTGTTCGTATGTTAATTTTCTTTTTGAACGCCGTTCAATTATTTACGGTGTATTGGAAATTTGAATTTTGTGTTACATTCTTAGGGCTTCACTGAAATGAAAGGATCGGGTTGGGAGTGCTGTTTCTTTTATCTTTGGGGTTGCTTTGAGGGGTATTATAATAGTAATGACTAAAAACAAAACAAAAACCTTTCCGTCAAAAACGTATCAATTTTACATTAAGGTGGTTCGATTGCCATACAAAACGTTATTTGACATTCGCAGGCTAACGGCGTGATATTTTAAGAAACTTATGTTACAAACTTTCATAAATTGGCTTCCCATTTTGTATAAACTAGATTAATTTGAGAAATTGATTTGGGACGTGATATTTTGGGAAAACTATTTTTCTCAAATTAATCTAGTTTATAAAAATTTATTCTAGGACAGGGGGAATATGGCGCAAATGGGAAACCAATTGATGAAAGTTTGTTACATAAGTTTCTTAAAATATCACGCCGTTAGCCTGCGAATGTCAAAAAACGGTTTGTACGGCAATCGAACCACCTTAACTTTTAATCCTGGCTGTACTTCTTTCTGTAGTACCTGTCATTAATTACTGACACAGAGAATTTTAACGAGCTCCACTCGATAGCGTTTGACTCGTGAGTTGTTTTTAAATATAATTCATATGGTCACTTTCCTTCTGCCATAAACTAGTTCTATCGAATAAATCTACCTCACAATTTGCATTTGTTCCAGTGTCAATAGACAACGGAACATTTGAGATAGGTAAAGCTTGTAAAATATTTGCAATAGGCTTGTTGCGTGGTGTTAAAATTGATAACTTCGTGTTGCTAAATGGATAATAAACCATCCAATTATTGTAATAAAGTATAAATTACAAAATATAATTAAAATCATAAAAAGATATGGAGCTTGAAAGTTTAGAAAAAAATGTATCTTTTTTATTGTCCAAGATTACATTTAAAGGCACTAATAGAATCCATACTCTTTTATAGACACAAAATTTTAAGGCAACTATGCACCTAAACGGAGTATTTTGCGACCCAAATAGCAATTATCGTAATTTTCCATGCACTTTTTAGTACAAATTGCAAAGTGTGACGTCATTCTTTAAAGCCAATCAGTATGAAGCGTTGTGGCTGCTGTCAGCGAGGTCCGTCTTTAACTCGATTTTTGGGTATTAATGTTCTTTAAATGTAGTTGCTTCCATACAAACATTTGTTCCTCTACAAAAACTGGTTCGAATGGCATCGTAAAAAATTAAGGTCACAAGCCCATTGTTTGTAGAAGGCGATCGTTTTTGATCTTGTTTTTTTTTTTGCCTTAACTGAAAGAGGCTAGTTTAGAGATACCCGCAACGCAACTGATGAGCCTGTACCTATAAGGAAATAATATATGGATGTGATCGAAGCGAAAGAAGTAGGTACCTATGTGAGGACCGTGTGGTGTGTAGGTAGTTTGGCCTCGGCCTACCCCAATTCGGATACTGGTCATACGACTGTTTAAAACTTGAACCTAAATATACCATTCTATCAATACTAACCTAATATCTATAGGTATTTAGGTACCCATTACGTTAGAAGTTAAACAATATGCGAACATCCAGAAAGACTGAAGCCCAATTCTTATCGCATTTTTGTCGTATCAATGCGATATGCGAATCCACTAAGTACATGCGCTCCCTTTTGCGTTAGCGCTTAGCCAAATGTGTGTGAACGGGATGCACTGATATTGAAATGGGATCGTATGAAATTGAAATGAGAGAGTTAGTTGCAAAATGGAGTTCCTGTATCTTGTATGTTACTCGGGACCGTGCGGCGAGCCGCAACCGCCGAGCAACAGAGTTAGGCTTGGAAATTCTAGCACGTAACGTAGGAAATGATAGGGATTAAATTGGATCAGTTGAAAAATTGACAGGCGTAACAGAGGAGACTGTAAAATGTATAAGGTGTGCTGAAATCTGAAGATAAACTTGTAAATTTTGGACAAGAGCAGAAACAGAGAAAAAAAATTGGTACAAAAACACGCGCAGGCAGAAAGATTTGTACAGATACATAAAATAATTATTTATATTGCGAACTGAACTTATCAAAATAGTTAACACATTTTTTGAGGTAACGGTTTGTATGAGGATACTGTGTAACGAGAATGTAGGCAAACATCGTGCGGTATTAATGGAGGTGCAATTTAGAAGGTATTGATTAATAATGGTTTTTTTTTTAATTTATTACACAATAACAACAAGTGAAATCAAAAGGTTTTTCAAATACCTTAAGTAACTGATTTTTTCAAATATTATAGCCTACGTCACTTGTAAATTTTATTCTCAACCATTGGGCTAAACAGAAAAATTTGGTGGATAGGTACATTTAACTTAGTAGAAAAACCATTTTAATTTTTTTCTGATAATATGGAGCTCGTATACATAGCCTAAACCGTATTGTAAGTGAGGCTGAAGTCATAAGTAGTCATAACGTAACCTGTGGGGGCCAAAGAAATTGTATTGCACTGTACGAGTTGTGACCGAAAACGCGAGCCGAAAGAGACTCACTTTGTCGTAGATTGTCCCTTTTTATTGGTACTAACTATATCTACATTTTATATACAAATACGATTTATATGTCAATGAGTTTGAGAGGGACACACTAAGACAACGCGAGTCTCTTTCAAGGTTGTTTATCAGCGTATGTACATGATCAAATTCAAATGTTATGAAATGTCATTGCCTGTGGCTCACCGATCTCACCGACATCACGCTATGAACTTTCATGACAGGTCCCATGCAAATTTCGCACCTACCCTATTTATTTCCAAATAACACAGTTGGACCGCTCGTTTGACGAGGGTCGAATACATCTTTCGTTATTCCATATTTTGACACTTTTTTCTGTCGAGTCGACAGTTTGAAGCCGTGGTGACCTCCATATATTACGTTACGTGACCATTGTGGGGTTGCATAATGAAGATAAATAATAAAGTTGGAAATGAAATCAACGTGTGGATTTAGGATTTGGCATCTATAGGCGTTATGATGTCCCGAACTAGTGGAGCGTCTCGTGCGACTGCTTGTCCCGGGTGTCCAGAGGATAGCCCTCAGACCACGACGACGCGACCTGTAGGCGGTGCCACCGGAACGCACTGTGTTGTTCAAGAACTCACTGCCTCGCGCCCTTTCACAGCTCAATGCGCTGGAGCGCATTGCCTGGCAGGAGGCATCGACACCGGAGTGCGACTTGTTTGCGTGGCGGAGGGCGGCTGTGTGCAGTGGATGTTTGAGGTTCTGTGAGGCGATGGATGTTAGGTGCTCGACTATACCAGTAGTGTAACTGTAATACAATTTATTGTCAGTCTAAGTTTCGTGACGCATTAGTTATTTGCTGTAGTGTCATGTAAACTTGTTATTAATTAAATAAATAAATGATTCTAATGGCAAAGTTTGTTTCAAATAAATAACCTAACAGATCTTTGGTAACTTAGTGTATACGCAGATAATGTGTCCCGATATGTGTACGCAGATAAAGACCTTTTTCTAGAGAATGACGCCATTAATAGAGGCCATTTCATCTCTATATCCAGCTAAGAAAGAAGATGCGTATTTCCTGAAGAGCAGAGAGCCTCAAAACATAAGAACATGATAGAAATTCGTCAGCTACGTAACTAGACATTTAAGTAAATTATTAAGAACATCTGCTCCGGTAAGGTAATGAATAAGAGGGTGGGTTAAACTCCTGCTGGGTCATGATTTTTTTTTCATTAAGCTGAGCTTTGTTTTGTGTTTCAATAATAAAAAAATAGTGATCATAATCATATGAGCCGAAATACGTCCACTAATGGATATAGGCCTCCCCTAAATAATGCCACAATGATCGAACCTGCGCCACCAGCATCCAGCAGACTCCTGCGGTCTTTACCAGGGCATCAGTCCATTTTGTGGGATTTGTTTATTCGCTGCACCTGCCATCGAATACACAAATTAGTGAAGTATTGTTAAGTGGGCAGAGAATCGGTAAAATCAACTTTTACGTTCCCATTTCTCCAATCATGAGGGTTTTAAGAAATTTTCATTAGGTACATCAGCTTGCAGGACTGTAGAAACAGAGGTCTAAAGCATGCTATGCGAACTTAGAACTTAATGCAAATCCAGTTTCTTATTGAAAACAGTGCCACCTTCTTGATAGATGGCGAACTCGCTGAAGCTGTAGCGATTGCCAGGCTAGGCTGTCAAGGTATTTCAAAATTCGCCGTATTGTCATAAGACATCAGTAGCCTAGGGGTACAGTCGATGAGCCGGGGTTCAAACCCTGCGACCAACGCACTTTTTGTATGTTTTAACATTCAAAGAAAAGTTTTAAACATCGGCAGAAGAGACGGCGCCTGCTGTACGCAAGCATTAAATGCCTTCTCAATTTGGTAGAGTTGCCTGTCTATCTCAGTATGTATATTGTAGTCTTTGGTCTAAAGTCTGTTCATTAATTCAACGGACTAAAATTACAGGTAGAAATGTCACCGCAACGAATAATGATACCAGCTTATTACAAACGGTGCGGTGCTATGACTAATATGCTATGACGCTGATCAGCCAAGTACTTCATCAAATCGCAGCCACAAGGTACTTTTACCACGGAAAAAACTCGGTTTGGGCTCAGGTGAAAGGGAACGTCGCGAAAAATAATAAAAATTCAAATTGAATGAATTACGGCAGCTTTTTGAAGAAGGACTACGACAAGTGACCCCGTAACGATGGAGTGACTGCACATCACACGTTGTGAACATAGAAGATAAAATGTGGACACTCGGTCATTTTGTGGAAAGGATGGCTGAAAAGTTCATTGTGGAAGTGGGCAGCATACCGATACGAAATAAATAAAATGATGCGTATCCCCTTTAAACTTTACGAGGACTTGTCTAACCATAAGTAGATACCCCTTAAAACTTTTCGGTAATTCTCGGTTGTAGCACATCAATATTTAAGAGATGTAAAAAAATGACAACACATCAAACGTAATTTTAGTCCGTTGAATTAATGAACAGACTTTAGGTGTCAAAATGTTCTAATCAGCAAGATGAGCAACCATTATCAATTGGATTGGTGGATTTTGAAAGCTGCTCAAAATGATCTCTCAAGTCTCAATAGTGTTGGTGACATAATTAAAAATTCAAATATTTATTCTGCAAGCGCTTTTTAACTTAATGATTTCACTTTAATGGTTTCAGAATACAGAAATATCATACTAAAAAAACTACTGGTTATTTTTACGAAGGCTGTAGTAGTGGTAATTATACATATGTCCTCGCGCCCTGGCTACCAAACACTGTATTAGTGAGATTAACGATTTAAAAATAAAAAGCCAAGCATCCACAAGCATCGTCATAAATCGGTATTACACGAAAAAACCGTAATTTGTGGCGTGCTTTAACACAATCAGCACGGGCAGGGGTCGTAAACATTCGGCAATGCCGCAATAAAGATATTAGTGGGAAGCTTGCCCTGCTAAAAATATTTCTTCAAAATATTGGTACGAATTAATGCTTTGTTACAACGTGAGATTTCCCTCTAGGCATTAATCCGTAAAATATGAGATGATTTATTTGGGGACTTACTTACATATATTTATTTTATTGCTAGGTAAGGTACTTAACAACATTAAATTTAATTTATGTACTTAAGATAAGTTGAGTATAAAATTTTTAGTAGGTAGGTAAGTTGCCAGTCAGCAGCAGAAGTAGATAAGCAGAATAACAAGCCCAAAAAGATCTAAACTAGTCGTCACCAGGCTGTATCTCATGAACCGTGATAGTTATACCTTTGAAAGGCTATAGCCGTGTTTCTATACAAAATTTGCCTTTCCGTCAAATGTTCTAGTAATTTCATTTTTAGATACTCCTTGTAGGCAAAGGTCTGTTCCCCAAAGAAGAGCCATGTACACTTGTCAGTTTTCGTAATATGGCAGTTTGTTTTTTTCACTTTTTAATTTATATCTTGAATTCGGTCTTTGCGATTAATTTTATTTTTTGGTAAACTATACTACATAATAAAACCCATCACTACAAAAAATATTGCCTGAAACTTTAGTACAAATATATGTCAAAATAATGGAAACTATAATTTGTATTTTTTTTTGGTGTTCTGGTGTAGCGGCACCTACAGTTTTTATTTCATGAATTGCCCATCTATAGACCTACTACATATATTACATTCAAATTATTAGCTTTGGTACTTCATGCCAAAAACTAACTACAAATCAATTTTATTTTTTAGATAATGTTTAAATAAATGTCAAAAACGAAACAATCTTCCAAAAATGACAAAATACAAAAATAGGATGTAGTACGATTTCATTAATACAAGTAATTAAAGCAATCCTGTAAAAACATTGAAACAAGGAAGGAATAATTTTAGTATACCAAAAAATCAAATTAATCGCAAAGACCGAATTCAAGAAATAAATTAAAAAGTGAAAAAAAACAAACCGCCATATTACGAAAACTGACAAGTGTACATGGCTCTTCTTTGGGGAACAGACCTTTGCCTACAAGGAGTATCTAAAAATGAAATTACTAGAACATTTGACAGAACGGCAAATTTTGTATAGAAACACGGCTATAGCCTTTTCACAGATGATGTATTTCAGTGGCCGCTATAACAACAAGTACTAAAAAACAGAATACAATAAATACATCCGTCTCCTCACACTCCCATAAAACAAACGTGATTTTTTTGCCGTTTTTATAGATAATGGTAACGGTTTTTTATTTTATCCGGTGAACTTAATAATTATCTACTATGAAATGTCACTTCGGAATAAGCATTTGAAATAGTTATCGATGAATTTTAGGTCGCATTAAGTAATTTGACCTTGGAGCGTGTTTAAGTAGCTTTTGACAGATAACAAAAAGCAAAGGCTCATAATAATGGTTCGTTCGATATTAATTATCATTAAAAAAATACCAAAATTAGCTTTATTCAATGTTTAAAGTCATAAACCTTATAATTTGATAAGAAACATTTGTTTTTTATAATGATGTTGAATGTTATTCTGAACGCACAAGTTGAGTCGATGCAATTTCAAAACGCATGGTCAGAAATGTCAACATTGTCAACAATTTTTTTACTTTAAAACAATTCTCACCGACTCCGACTCACGTAAAAATTGGTAAAATACACAACTTCCAGAGTATTCTGTTATAATATCGTAAAAAAAAAGTGATTCTAGTGATGAAGATGACCAAACGCCTGTGGAACGACTGGAAGCTGTCAAAAATACCCAAGGCGGTTGGCGTTCCTGAAAAAAAAACCGCTACTGGATACAAAGCAAAGAAATAAAAAATTTCACAGCCGCAGATATCGTTTTTTTTTAATGAAGCTCCAGTATAAGAATACCTAGCAGCAAAAGAAAGTTAATTTTACTTTTCTTAAAACAACTAAGTGTATGCAATAAAGGTAAAAGCCATAAAAGCTGTTGTGGTACATATCTCGTAGTACGAATCTAATTATTTGTTTATTTTTCCGGTAATGCTCATCATAGGTATGAGCGCTCACATACCTAAATGACAAAGGACGTTGAGAAACATAATAAACTACCGGACACAAAAACAAACACTGAAAGAAATTTTGTAGTACGTGATGAATATGTAAAAAATATTGAAAAATATCAGCAGCTGCGGCTGCCCAATACATCAGCGGAGAGATTTTTTCTTGGCTACCGCAAAGGAAAGTGTATTACGGCGAATTTAAAGCGTTTATTTTTCGTCATTGTCGTCGCCAGCAAATACTAATTAAAAGAGACGAATATCAGAGTCCACTTTTGATAAAGACGTAAGCCAATACCGGTGCTGAGTCTTCTTTTATTAAAGTTTCCGCGGTAGGTTTTACGCTTGCTGAAATAATCTTGAGCCGACAATGACGTTAGAACCGAGCGCTTCAAACGCTCGGAGATTGGCCCATTAATCAGCCCATTGGTCCAAATAAAATTGGTGGATTGCCTTGCGAAATAGCATCTTTCCTGGGGCTAACATCACCCGCACAATACCTACACTGGACATTGTTTTAGACGGACATCTGCCACTCTATTGGCAGACTCTGGTGCAGACTTAACCACTCTGAAGCGCCATGGTGGATGGAAATCCAGCACAGTGGCAGAAGGGTACCTTGAAGACAACTGAGAACAAATTCAAAATATGCAAGGGGATTGTTCATGGTATTAAGCTCAACAATTCATCCAGTGATTCACTTAACCGACCATCCATTTCTAGAGATACACTGCTCTTAGAAAGTTGGCCATCAGATACCAACGAAGTCCCCGTTGAAATTGCTGCTGCTTGTATTTCTCCCGCTCTCTCTCCTATATTTACCTTAGAAACCATGGATAAAAAGAATAACTGACCATGCAATAACAGTTACACCCAGGTTACCAACACAAGCATAAATGTTCCCAAAAAAACCTAACCGTTAACATATCAAATTGTAGGAGTAGCAATTTAAATTTTAGTGCAATTTAATATTTTTAAAGAGAATTTAAACTTTTAATTTCAGACAAGTAATTTACACTGTTTAGTTTTGCATGTCTACCCATTAGTTAATGACAATTTTACTGGACGTTACATATTTTCAGAACTGTTAAATAATTACAATTTTAAAGAATGATAAAAATAACGGAATTGTTAAATAATGATTACATTAATTTAGTAGCATGTACAAATGAAGACTGATTTGTTATCTTAATTAGTTTATTAAAATTTTAAATAATGTAATACTACGTGTACACAAATAAAGACTTATTTTTTATGAAATGAGCTGTTGTTTTGCATGTTGCACTTTCCTCGCTACAGTGAGGTGAAAAGTTTTGTGTTACACACGGGTGCAAATGTATTTTACTTCTCGTGTGTTGAACTCGCTTCGCTCGTGGTTCAACTATAGAATCCTTTCGCTTGCTCGTGTTTCAATTCCACATTCGCGGGTAAAATACAACTTTGCACCCTTGTATAACAAATAACTATAATCTTGACTTGAGTACCTATAAAACAATATACTTAAGATCTAATATATCATTTGGAAATAGCTAAATGTTAAGACCACAAAATCGCATTACAAAACTTTTAACGTCACTTCAAATATTCACGACATTAATTTTGCAAAAATGCCGGTATGTGTGCATGAGAGAGCAGAGGTCGTAAACTGCCAGTGAAGGAGCTATAAAGACATTTGCGCGGGTCTCGCTGTACATTGTCTTGTAACCGCTAGAATACCGAACGTATCACGTGCCGAATGTTGCCAACCAGTGTTCCGTAATAGGTTTTTTATGTGCTACCTAACTGGATGCTAAGTATATTGTTTTATGTACTTTTGTACGGTTTATGGTTTTGTGTAGATATGTTAAAAAATCAACATTCAGAGCTTCCGCGTACACTACACGTTCAATTATAAAAAGATATTGTCGCAGTGAAATAGTAATATCCCCAGGGATATAGCTATATACCGGGTATTACGATTTGACGGCGACATAATACTATTTTTGTAAAATGGATACAATTGGTTCTAGTTGACTGCTCAGGAAAAGTACTGGGGCTTAATGTGGCATTAAAAAGTGGTTTGCGTGCTCGTTATAACGCGGTAGCCAAGTGCGCGGCTAAGTGAGCACGCTAAACACATTCAAATGCGAACACGATGCAGAAAGACGAACAAAAATATACCTCCCGATATTAAGTAGTGTAACACCGAACTAATTGATTCCTGACCCACTACGAAACCTTATCACAGTTGAACGTCGTGAATTCGTAATGCATTACGTTTAATTAATAATATACTTTTCAAAACAAAGTTTTAACCGACTTCAAATCAGTAGCCAAATAACTTCAAGTTTGTCTATAAAATTTTAAGGTAACTCTTGATTTCTCCAGGATCCCATCATCAGAACTGGATTTTGGTGACAACGGGACCAATCTGGAAGTATATGCTGCCAAACACAGATTTTTTTTTCAAATTTGTTCATAAATTACTGAGTTATCGCGTAACATACACACATAAAAATAAAAATAAATACAGACGAATTGAGAACCCACTCCTATTTTAAGTCGGTTAAAAAGGAAATTATTGTGACATTTACTGTGAGAACGTTCTACGGTGGGTCACACACGACTCACGAATCAGTTTGTTCGTTAGTACGAGTACATAGAGGTACATGTGTGTGTACGTCTATAGTAATTCCCAGATAACAAAATATTCAAAGTTTATAATATTGTGCGTTCGTATGTATGAATTTGTGCACAAGTTAAGCTGAATTCAGAAGTGTGACAGTAAATTGAAATGATTACAATTTTGCTAAGGCAACGTCCGCATTTAGCGACGCCTAGTTAGAACGGTACCAGTAATGCGACTTCCTGATTTGACGGTGCGGACACGGTACTCGTACGATATAGCAAAGTACAAAACGCGACACGGTTGGGATAGGAAAGTGCTGGATGGGTTAGGATTGGGTTTGGGATTTCTGGAGCGTCAACAAATAGCCCTTAAGCTGACGCTTAAAGGTATACTTGCTAGACGCTCCTTGAATAGGTGGAGGGAGATCATTCCAACACTTGGACGCCGCGAACCTAAAACTACCTCGAAACGCCGTGGTCCGATGCATTGGCACCAGAATCATCGCCTTACACCTACGCGCACTCTTGGGCCATACAAGTCTACCATGGACCACTTGCATACTGAAATCCAAAGATTTCCCGTAAGAGCTAAAGAGCTGTTTTACGTAAGCAACTACCACAGCCTCTAAATCGATCCCGTATAGGTATTGTTTATTCATTTAGCACTTTAAATTAAAAACGATAAGTTTCCAAAGGGCACCCTATTCCCGTCTCAGTTAAAAGACATACGTGCGGTTAATAATAGAGTTAGCAACGGGCATCCCTGCCTTGGAGTGTGGTACGCGTCTTTGCCACTGGCGTTGCATAAAAACGTACAAATAAATACATTTCTGGTAGGTCTTATTTTCAATTTGCTCTGAAATTCGTTAATTGATTGATACCTTTTCATTAAACCTTGAGAATCACCGCGCCCCAATTAAAACTAGCCAGATCCAACAGAGATCGGGTTGGATTAATATAATAGCGTTTCCGCATCAACGCGGAAAGATTATTCAAAGTCATCCCTAAGAGTCAGTAATTCGACATCAAACGTTATATAAATCGTCACAATCCATCGGAAGGGACAAGATGGGACTATTTTGTTTTAAACCGTCGTTATTCTTGATGAACTCTATTGTGCGCCGAGTAAAGGGGAATTGAAAGGATTATTCATTTCTCTCTGGCATCAAAAGGCTGCTTTTAAAGTTCCACAAGTTCTCATCCGGGTGCTGTTTGCCTTGATGTCGTGATGACATTTTGGTATGACATTTGGGCTGTTAGTCTTTACGCGCTCATGCACCTCACACCACCCGTCACGCCTTACGAAGCTAGACCTTTACCTACGCTTCATTATCATCATCATTATATCAGCCAAAAGACGTCCACTGCTGGATATAGGCCTCCCCAAAGAGTTCCAAAGTCACCGGTATTACCTACGCTTAGTTACTACGAATTGCGGCGTCAAGATATATTTGTGGGTGAGCGTTGAGGCGAGCTTAAAACAACCTAGTGAATAGCGGGGCTATTGTGTGCATTCGGTCTGACACGTACCCGGTACATAAGTAACGACACGTTATTGCAGCGCCCTGCACAACGTATTTAGCGTCGACCACATGGCACCGACTTCGCTGCACAGCGCACATGTTGCGTCAGGGCCCACCGTAAGAGTAAATCCATTGCAGCTCCAGACAATACATTAGTCTGCGCAGCGTACCGTTGTACAAACGATGTGTGATACGTGGTACTAATATTTCACACATTCCCGACTATAGTTCGAACAGCGTGCTAAGGGGTCTTTTTGTAGACGTAAATTCTTTACTCTGTTAAAGTTGCAATTGGTGGTTTTTTTTTCTAGCTGCAATCTCAACCTGGACGCGCTGGGAAGCGAGCGTGGGCGAGGAAATATCATGCAAATATCATCGCAATACGTCGAGTGAGAGAGACCCCCTGATGACTGTTAATAAATTCGAGTTTGAATGGCTCCGGAGATTAATGTCAGTACTTTCATTTCACATCAAGATCGATCATTGGTGAAATAATAATTGGCCCTTCGTGAGCCAGATTCCGCAACCAGGTTTCTTGTGGTAATAAAATTTCCGTTTCATTGCAGTCAAATTAATTTGTTTGATGGCATGGTTGTAGGTAGATTAATCAAACCGCTGGGAGGAAGTACCAGGCATTCCTTTTCACTGTGTACAGTCAGCAGCAAAAGCTACGCTAAGTAACACGCTCAAAATGATCTACACAAAGTTTATTCTGTATACATTAGAGTCGTAAAATAAACAGCTCAAAACACGACTCTAATAACACTCCTTTGGGCAGTCGTGTAAAAAACACTTTGCAATAACCACGCGAAATAAAATCCTTTAATGTCGCCAGAGTTTTGATATGTTGTACTAATAGGTTATTACGTTACGCAATAAATTGCACAAATACTGTACCGAATTTGAGTAGATTAAATATCACTGATTTATTATTCTCGTAGATGCTTGACGCTTGTAGTGTACATATTATTGTAATTCTATGCACTTTATTTGTGACGACAGGGGGTAGGTTTAATATCATTTGAAAACTCACGCTGGCACCATTATCATAAAAAATATCAACCAAATCGCAACCTTGAAAAAAAACAAAGCAACAAAAATACACGTAAAAAATTGGTCAAAATACACGCAAACATTTCGAAACAATAAGTTCACCCCAAAATAGAAATGTTGAAATTAAAATTCCTTACCGGTTTCATCTGGAATTTCCGTACAAAAACCGTCAGCGTGACACATCCACATTCGCCTGAAGACCGAACAATGCCATGGGATGTTGGATTTTTGAGGGTAACTCCATGGCTTTGGACATTGATTAATGGAGGAAAGGACCATGCTATGCTGTTGGGAATTCGATGGGTAATGCAGCCAATATAAGGTATATTAGCTGGAAATTGCGGGGATGCAGAGAGTACAAAGATTTCCAAAATCGATGTGAGCAATTTATTTATTGAAACAGCAAAACCCTTCTTTTGTAAATAATCTCTGGGGTTTCCAAGCGTACCGAGTAAATATTATTTTTTGTTCCTTGTCCAACTGTGCTACTGATACAATTTCTAATAATACGGGTGTGTAGGAAAACATATTGTTACTAAGTAGCTGTACCTAACAGTTTCTTAAAAAATACCGCATCATAATTGAATGAAAAATGGGGAAAAGTATATATAGAAATAATTAATTAGCTTAAAGTAAAAGTACAAATTTCAGTTTCAAAGAGCTGTCTCCATAAGGATCAAACGCACAAGAAGACAAATCCGACCGTCCGAATGCGAAGATGGAGCTGGCATCTCCTGAAGATCGGTCTGTCATATTCGTCAATCATCTTCACAACTCTATTAGGTACCAGTATCGTTGGTATTTTCTAGTTTTGAGTCTTGAACGTATGTCCATCTGTCGTCTGTTCATTATGTCGTCTGTTTTATCATAAAAGTATTTCTATACCTAATTTACTTAATGTTAATTTTAGTAAAGGAAAATTAAAGTAGCATACAAACTGAAGGACATACTAAAAAACTTTCGCATTTATATTTTAAGGTCGTATTTATGGAGACGCGGAGCGTCTGGTGCCGCGGCATCTCGGTAAGTTGCCCAAATACATAAAGTACATAATCGCGTCCTGACAGACTGCTGTATCACCAGTCCATGAAACTGGCTAAAGCATAAAAACCGGCCAAGTGCGAGTTGGACTCGCGCACGAAGGGTTCCGTACCATTATCTATAAAAACGGCAAAAAAATCACGTTTGTTGCCCCCCTTAAAAAAATATTTTATTTTATTTTTAGTATTTGTTGTTATAGCGGCAACAGAAATACATAATCTGTGAATTTTTTTCGTTTCACTCTTTGAGTACGGAACCCTAAAGAGGCAAGATATAAACAAACATAGTTACTTTTGTACAGATAAATGTAATTTTCCGCCGTCAGTCTAAAGCCCGCGCTGCATATTTTCCATAGTATTAACATCTTTTGAACCATTAAACCGTGGAAAAACATAGACCGTCTCCCCTTTCATTTCAGTTGCAGTCAGACAAGCAAATTTATCAGAAGTGGGCGTCTCAGCTTGACGCTTGCTGTAAAAGGAGCAAAGCCTTTCGGGCTCAGAGTAAAATGACACAGATTGGTCGGTGAGGAAAAAAAGCGCGCAACGTGAAAGTTCCGCTTTTTTTTTATACTACGACGGTGGCAAACAAGCTTACGGCCTGCCTGATGTTAAGCTGGTACCGTCGCCTATGGACACTTGTGACTCCAGAAGAATCACAAGCGAGTTGCCGACCCTTTATTCACTTGAGGATTCGCTGAGTTGGCAGATAGAGACATGCAGGTCCCTCACTCCCAACACAACGCACCCTAGGGAGCTCTGGCGACCTGACTCACCACCAGGAACACAATACCACATGCTTATGCTTCAATGTATACTTGAGATTTAGATGGCACGTTGCACGTTGCACTTTTTTGTAACTAACCGTTTTTAGGGCAAGCGTCACAATGGGGGTTGAGACGTACGTCTATTATACCAATTTGATCTAAATGTGTTTCGTCAATCAGATTTAATTTAATCGTGCCGAGCTAAATACCTTGCCAGAACGGGCACGCGACCCTCCGAACAGTTTCATATTTTCATTACTATCTTACCTATGTAACTTCTCAGCACCATCTTATTATCTCGATTAAGCTTGCCCGCAGACATGCGCTGACTGTAGAAATAGTAACTAGGATGACTCACGCTAGAACGGGCTGAGTCCGGCCCGGGTCGTTTTCTAAAAAAAACGACAGCTTTTTTGCGCGGCCGAGCCATACCCAAGCCCGGCCTAGCCACGGCCGAGGCTCGGAAACGGCTCGGTGTCGGCACGGACCGGCCATGGCTCGGCCGGGCTTGGGTATGGTTTGGCCGCGCAAAGACAACGTCGTTTTTCTTAGAAAACGGCCCTGGCCGGACTAGGCCCGCTCTAGCGTGGGTCATCCTTTATTCCTCCAACACTAATTTAGAAACGTTTTTGCGACGAGTTGAATTATCTTAACTCACTTAGTTGTAGCCTCGCCTTCTTACCGAGAACAATAGTGGAGGCCAACAATAGCCACAACAGCCTCTTCATTGTCCTGGACATCGCATCGGGAAGTCTACAACTAAAACAGCCGTTTAAATTAACTGCTGCCTTCAGTGTTGATGGTCTTTTAAGAGCTGGAAATGTGCTTAATTTTGAGAAATGGGCTATGAAAGATGGTATTCATTCTGAAGTATTACTTTCGTTCACGGGTTGTGAGAGACCATCGGATAGCGACTTTTATGGTTTGAGAGGCAGAGAGAGATTTTGAAGAATTTTAGTTACTTACGTTAGAAGATAATTAATATAATTATCTTCATTGCCAAAAACATTGGAGGTCGACATATTCGTACCAATAACATGACAATATAATGAAATCCATGCATTGCCCTTACTTGTTCTGACGTCATAGATTTGTTCGAGTCAGATTCACCTCCTGCTTATGATTACTTACACGTATCTTCAACTAACGGCATTTAAGTACAATGACACAAGTTAAATACATTCCTTGACTACAAAAGCGCAAAATTTAAATCTACTTGCATTACATAAATTTTTAGGGTTCCGTAGCCAAATAGCAAAAAACGGAACCCTTATAGATTCGTCATGTCTGTCCGTCCGTCTGTCTGTCTGTCCGTCCGTATGTCACAGCCACTTTTTTCCGAAACTATAAGAGCTATACTGTTGAAACTTGGTAAGTAGATGTATTCTGTGAACCGCATTAAGATATTCACACAAAAATCGAAAAAAAACATTAAGTTTTAGGGGTTATACTCAGAACTGACACTCAAAAAAATTTTTTTCATCAAACCCATACGTGTGGGGCTATCTATGGATAGGTCTTCAAAAATGATATTGAAGTTTCTAATATCATTTTTTTCTAAACTGAATAGTTTGCGCGAGAGACACTTCCAAAGTGGTAAAATGTGTGTCCCGTCCCCCCCCTGTAACTTCTAAAATAAGAGAATGATAAAACTAAAAAAAATATATGATGTACATTACTATGCAAACTTCCATCGAAAATTGGTTTGAACGAGATTTAGCATGTAGTTTTTTTTTAACACGTCATAAATCGTAAACCGCAATTTATTTCACGGAACCCTTCATGTGCGAGTCTGACTCGCACTTGGCCGCTTTTTTTATTTATTTTGATTTTATTTATTCAAAATATAAACTAATTCCACTACATTTACTCTTCCATTCCTACTGAAGCCTCAATTAGGCTTATGAGTAAGAATCAGTTGCGACTTAAATAGTTTTTATGTATCTAATATTAGTTTGCTATCTATCACATTATTTCATCTATACCAATATTATTTCTCAGTGCTGCCTGGTGTTATGACAGTCTATACAGGATGTTCCCGGGATTTTCCGTTAACTTCAGCATATTGCATTGCAGAGTAAATTCACAGAAACAAATTAGCATAATTATTTCTTAAGAAAAAAAAAACTTATTTTTTTTGTTTATGTACAACTTCACTTAATGTAGCAGTAACGGTTATTGTCTTATTGTACAAGGGTCTTGAATCACATGACATTTAAATATGTACATATGTAAAATATGTTTGTAAACCTTCTTGTAGTGTATATAAACCTTACAAAATTTAAAAAGCTGTTATGAAGTCACAGTTAAGAGCCATTTACACCGGTTAAATCTGCAAAACTGATAAAATTAAACAATTAATATCTTGATAACAGTAAGAGTTAAGATACGAGTAAGTACTACTTTCTTGGAGAAATTAACTTTATTTGATCTACACTATGCCCCCTTGCAATTAACGGAAATTGTCATGAACACGTTGTATAGTTTTTTTAAGTATTTTTACATGCTTTTGGATTCTCTGTTCGCTGTATTTTGATTAATGTCTGATGGTAGTTGGTTAAGTATTTATAAGGTATATGAAATCTGTTTATAGTTCTTGCATTTCTTAAAGCGAGTGGATTTGACGAAATTAGACTGTTTACGAATTATCTTATTGTAATCTAGCAACATTAAGGAACAACCCTTTTCACTCTTTAGTTAATTTCCATATCCTTAAACGACAATTACATTCGGTCACTTTCGACTTTTCCATTCACTCTTCTCGCGTTAAAAATGTCTGACGTGACGCTCTCACGCTTCCTCAAAAAGGGTCTTAAATATTCCAATTAGAATCAGTGGATCCCGTCTGCCTTCAGCATTTTATGTTTATCAATCTTGCTTATTATAACTTGTGACAAGACCGACAAGAAGGTGTTTATTTATCATCAAGAGAGCGGCGCCGCCAACGTGGGACACGCAAGTACTTTTAAAACTTACACCTGACTGACCAAGGTACTGTAAACGTTTATTTCCTCCCGTTATTTACCCTTCTGGTATTTTCACCATAGGCTTTAACGTCACAATAACAGGAACGCGCCCACTCGCTTTCGTAAAATGCAACAACAGAACTGTACATGACCATGTTTGTACATACTCGTATATAACAATGAATTTTAAATGAAACATTACATATTAAAAGCATTATAAATATATGGTTTGTATTTCAGACAATATAATATTATAAGTATTTAAGAGCTTAAAGCGCTAATTAGACTGGTTCTGTGTAAGCTTTCAAATATTTGCCAACAAATAGCTTATTTAAATACAGAACGCGGCGTGAAATAATATCGCAATTAAACTAATACTTCGGTTCCACCAAATCCAGTTTCGAAATAACGGCTAAACTCTGTTTTATTTGCTTTGGCCCGTAAAAGCCGCTATTGCATATTGTTACGAGTTTTATTCGAAGAGAATAAGTTTCGATTGTACACCGCAGCGCAGTGCGCCCGCCTTAAAAGTATTACGAGCAATCACAATAAAGTACCGCGCTTAACTTCGGCTTTGCTCAAACTTTTGTGGGACCAAACCTTTGAGGGAAGTATAATTTCGTTTCCCATGTTGTGTATGCATCATCCGGGTTATTGGATGTGAGAGGCTAATGCCTACATTGTACTGAACATAATAATGCCAAACCCGAAGTTTTTGTTACACATCTTGCAAAAAAGATTACCTTCGTTTGTTATATAGCAAAACGGGGTCTTATTTAATATGATACAAGTAAAGTATCCGCTGGATGCGGGTGGCGCAAGACCGGCCATTGTGGCACTCTGTGGGGGAGGCCTATGTCCAGCAGTGGACGTCTTTCGGCTGATATGATGATGATTTCAAAAAGCGTCTTGTCGGGCACCGAACAAATGAAGTCTAACGTAGGTGGCCCCTTGCGTGAGTGCGCCAGAATGACTTCAAGATATCATACCGCGAGCATCATTCTGCGGGTGGCAATGCTAGCAGTTGGCTATTTTAAGCTTGAACACCGTGAGAAATTAAGTATCTGATCCTTTAGGGTAGACAGGCCATTTTCTGTATGTAGTGTAGTATACAGGTGTTTCCTGTAATAAATAGGAGCAAATACTTATTCAAAAGGACGCTTCCTTAGAGCATTTGCAGTAACCCCTTGTGTCCCATTCATTTTATTTATTTTTGGATTCGGAGAAATTTCGATCGAAAGTTATGACCTCCAAGTAATGTATCTTGGCACCACGATATCATAGCACAGCAGTCAATGCAAATTTTGAGGTAACATCATGTCATAATAGTTTTTGCATTTTTGTTTTAAAAAGATATGTTTGTGTTTTTTTTTATTTTTATTGCATTTTTTTTTGTGTTTTTAAAATAAAAAGGTACTAATAGCACTCCAGTAGAGTAAACACAATACAAGTAAACTTATTTTGAAGAAAAAAAAATTTAAAAAATATGTTTTTTTTTATATAAAACCGCATGGAAATAATTGTTCACAGGCTTAATTATATAATAATCTACCGATAATTTATTGCTCCTATTACAGGAAACACCCTGTATAATGTCTGTTTGTCCGCTAGTCGGTGAGGTGATGAGAGAGGAGCCGGGGGACAACCCTGGCTGTGTTATAACAGTTGAGCACGACACTTAACATACTCAGCGACGGTGGAGAACATTTTTAACCGACCTCAAAAAAGGAGGAGGTTCTCAATTCAACTGTATTTTTTTTTTGTGTGTTTGTTACGCGGTAACTCAGTAATTTATGAACCGATTTGAAACATTATTTCTTTGTTTGAAAGAATATACTTCCAGATTGGTCCCGTTGTCACCAAAATCCAGTTCTTATGATGGGATCCTGGAGAAATCGAGGGGACCCTTTAAATATTATAGGCAATTTGGCTACTGATTTGAAGTCGGTTAAAACTTTTTTTTTTAAGTAAATTATGTCACCAACTAAATTTTAACTTTGCTTGCAAAGTCGAAATAATCTAGTACAAAAATTATAACAAACTTCCTTTCCCGGATTAAGCCAAAAAAGGTTGATAGTTGGTCCATGGTATTTTTTTACAATATGTAACGTAATTAACGTTTCCACTATCACAGCGTGAAAACAAAAACAAATGAAATCGCCATGACGAGGAATTTAGCGCAACTTTAGCCCGAACAATCCTAATATCGGGTTACAATGCGAAAGGTCTTGATCACCCTAGTAGGACATAGGCATTTAATACCTTTTTACTACGGATTCGAAACGTTGCTAGGTTTCTCGTTACAAAGACAGAAACGGCAAAAAATGCGAAAAATGTCACAAGTTAGATTAAACAAGTTTCTACCGCCGCGAAAACTGTTAGTGGTTTTATTCGGATTCCAACTCTATTCGCGTTTTGGTCAGCGAATGTTTGTAAATAGAAGCGTTGAAGATTTTAGATTAACGACGTACCAATTAAGGCGTAGTGCGTCTTTGTCGTGATAAAATAATAAATAACATGGCAACAATCTTACACGATACTTTTCTGTACTTATTGTATTCTTCTATTTACAGTGTAGAACAAGGACGCCAGAGTACTGAGCTGTCATGTTATGACAACGTCCAATTGCGTGTTGTTTTATCCTCATTAAAACTTGCCTCGAGTTGAAAACCATTATTCCTCGCCCCACTTCAAATCCCTAACGTTTGTATTTGTTTTACCGTACCTATAATATTGCTCACGCAGAAAAATACAGTACGTTCAAAATTACTCGTAATGAGTTTCTGTCAGAACATGACATTTCGATCTCCCAAGACGGGACTGATATAATATTAACCGACTCCGTACTGGCTGCGGTCGCTGCGCTCACTATGAACACCGTTGCGGATGGCTGGAATCCCCAACTTGCTCGTGCGGTGCCGAAGAACAAACGATTCGCCATAAAATCGAGGATTGCCCCATAACGCGCTACGCCGACGGACCTCCAGAAGACCTGATCACCCTTGGCGACAAAGCCATAAGTGGCTGACAGACCTTTAAATTAATTTATAGTTGTACTTTTTATGTTTCGTTTTCAATGCCATATAATTAAATAAAAATAAAATATTTGGTACAATGTTTTATTGTTGGCTGTACTTCTTTTTAAAGTCATCAACTACCTACTCTAATGAACCCAACAAGACGGGTTCATCTTATAGACTGAGAGCTGAGGGACCAAAACTGCAACAGTTTTATAAAGGCTGATATTTTATTATTAGGTCATAATTAGCTTGAATATCAATAGCATGCCGTCAGTCAGCCAGTTTTTGGGACAACTGGCGTGGGGGTGATTCCGAACTTGTTAAAAAACACCTACGTCGCAACTGTTTTATAAAATCTGAAAATTTGTCTGTGGATAGTAAGACAACTAACAAACTATGCGGACATAGTCAGTCTGCAGAATATTGGAACAGTACGCGTCAGCAGCCAAAAAAGTTCATAGTACCTAAAACCAGACTAACATAGTTAGGGCTGACTATGTTTGTCTGCTTTTAGGTACCTACTATGAACTACTTGCACGATTTTTTTTAGATTTTATTAAACACATTCACCAACCAAATTTTTTGACGGGTTTAGCGGGCTGCTGACGCGTACTGTTCCAATATTCTGCAGACTGACTATGTCCGCATAGTTTGTTAGTTGTCTTACTATCCACAGACAAATTTTCAGATTTTATAAGACAGTTGCGACGTAGGTGTTTTCTTAACAAGTTTGGAACCACCCCCATGCCAGTTGTCCCAAAAACTGGCTGACTGACGGCAGGCTATTGATATTCAAGCTATTTATGACCTAATATTAAAATATCAGCCTTTATAAAACTGTTGCAGTTTTGGTCCCTCAGCTCTCCGTCATTTACGTGATTAACGAGATTAAGGCTGCCTTCCGTCTCCATCATGGGATCAGCAGTAGGTTATGGTAGGGCAAACCTTGGCTAATCCGTGATATGAGGTTATTCGGTGATAGTTACTTTAAGATCTAATAGCGGAGTTAGTCGGTATCTTTACGGCTTGTAATAATTTGCAGTAGGTGGCGGCACTGTCATTCAACTTACTAACGTGCAGCAATTAAGTATCCGAACGCATCCGTCAAAATTAAGAAAAAAAAAAACTCAAAAAACCTAACTATCACCGAGCCAAGGTTTGCCTACCATAATATTGCATTGTACCTATTCCGACTTTCACTAGTATACAAAATTTCAACTCCATTGGACTTCTGGAAGTTGATCAAATTTGACTTGCAAGATTGCCCCCGTATACACACATGCATAGCTACCTATATACATTGCAAGTTAACACTTTCACTGCCAGAAGCCCGCCTACGCCGTAGTCTCTTTCCGCTCCATCCGGGGAAAACCACGGCATTGGCTACGAGCGTAGCGCGTAGCGATTCTTGACTGTGAATGTGTTAAAGAAAATTTTCTGAAAATATAAGCTGACGGGACGGCATATTGACAAAGGACAAAAACTCACAAAATGAATTAGCGTAACATTCCTCATACCCTTTATAAAGGCTGGCACCGCATATTTGTTACTCCGCTGTTGCTACAAGCCCGCCTAGCTTATTGCATTCATTCTAAGCGGACCATAATAAGTGTGCGTTTTACCATTGTAGATATAAAATGTATACATTTCCGTACCTACCTTTTGTCTTAGGCTTGCAACTTCATTGCGCTGCACGGTAAGCCCCCACTTATCCACTCCGCTCTGCTCCTTTCCATCCTTCGCATATATTAGTTGCAGATACTAATTAGATGCTGCCGCACAGCTTGTTAAACATTACTTCCTTGGCCTGGAAATAATTTTGGTATGAATAACGCGGTAAACCTTAACATTATGTATGCAGAACTAACGCAACAATACAAACCTAATTTTCGTGGAATTTGGTGTTTCTTAATTGTTGAATTTATAATGTTTATGTTTATTTAATGCAGAAACCATGGTTACAAAGGTGTTACAAATCAGGTAAGGTCATACATGGTAACCCTGTAAGGGCGTAGCATAATATATAATATAATATAACAATTCACAAAAGTATTTGAAACGTACCTATCCTAAATTTATAATCCTAAAATTTTTGCTTTAGAACAAGTAACAATTAAACTTAAATTTAAATTTAATAAGAGGGAAGAAATTCTTGAATTCCATAACATTCATATAGTCTAAAATACTACTAAAATAATAATGTACTTATACGAATTTAGTTGTACTAATTATCCAACATAATATTAGAATTAGCAGATATATTATATTGTTTTTGTTTTCCTATTGTCATCGCAACGTTCAGTTGTCAAATCCATAATTTTTATGAATCGTTGATTCCTACAGGCTGTAATTGAAAGTAAAATATCGGGCTAGATTTCGCTGTTGAATAGTTATGTTTTACGTGCTCACTGCCACGTCCGCAAAGCTGACGTGTCACAGGAATTAGACGTGGCGTGATACAAAAATGGATGTATCGGATTGACGCTCACATAAATCATCATCATCATTATCGTCGTGGCAGAGAGATGGGACAGCACTGGACCGAGAGGTTAAGGCACTTAAGTTTAGGTACTAACATCATTATTTAAGTTTATTGTAATACTAACATTTATGGATCGTTTTGTCTGAATTAAATGCTTTTTGTTTCATTTTAATTTATTTATTTAATATCAGCCTTACTTGTATTGTACCTGCCTGTACCTGTAACTTAAATTATCCCGGTCCCGTGCAAATCTCATCCAGAAATGACCTGAGGTCTTTTTACGTCGGCAACCCATCGAGCTGGTGGACGACCGACGCTTCTTTTTAACCGACTTCAAAAAAAGGAGGAGGTTCTCAATTCGGATGTATTTTAATTTTTTATTTTTAATGTTTGCTACCTCAGAACTCCGTCATTTATGAACCGATTCGTACAATTATTTTTTTAACTGAAAGTATATGCTTCCAGATTGGTCCCATTGTTTGCAAAACCCCAGTTGGATGATGGGAACCATGAGGAATTGAGGGAACTCCTCAAATATATTAGGCACGCGTGTAGTAATTTCGGTATTTTCTATTATAACTCGTGTATTTACACCCGGAAATCATAAATTTAGTGAAGTGGAAGTGATGATGAAGACCACAGATGGCTTGTGGAACTTCTCAATGATGTACTTCAAACTATATAAGTACGTCACAGATTCTGATATTATTCCGTTGAAATAGCAAACAATGAAGTGCCAAAGGTAATTCTGAGATCCATGAGGAATCGACGGAAGTCCTCAAATATTATCGGCCCACATACAGCGATTTGGTTTATTGGTCTAAAAATCAACGCTTTTGTTCTCGAAAATCAGTTCATGTGGTAAATTGGAAAAAAATGTGGAAATGTTAATGTGACTTGGCGGAGTACTGAATAGAAGTCGGTTAAAACTTTGTTTTGAAAGTAAATTATTTCTGTAAATCAATGCGTTAACGTTTTGGTTTTGGTCCACCTACCGGATGAATCAAAAAACAATAAATAGTAACGAAGTGCAAGTTAATAATTCACAACGACCGCTGATTGAGTATATACAAAAAATAAATTGATTACAAAAAGTATTGTCGCAATTAACGTGGTTGCAAAACAAACAGGAGTGTATTCCGTGCGTTTTTCCGCGGCCGGCGGTCAGTCGCCACTCGGGGGAAATCTAGCCGTGTTGCTGTTGATTCAATAGAACCCTCTCGCTTACCCCGGTCAAAGAGGGTCAGTAATGATTGGTATAACAACTTTTGATATAACGTAACGTTTGATGTAAAGCAACGTTTCATATGAGGTGCTTTTTTGCGTAATCTACTGACTTTTTACGATTATTATAAAAGAAACCAAAATCTAACCTAACCGTATGTACAGTCAGCATCAAAAGTAGCTACGCAATCGAAGGCGTCAAAAGTTTTTATTCCCTTTTAATAAAGACTTTTGACGTCTTCCTTTGCGTAGCTTCTTTTGATGCTGACTGTAGGTACGCCTGAGAAGAAAGCCACCGAAAGGCCACAGCTACTGAACAAATTAAATTATATCTTACATTTATATCACTGCACTCGATCAAACAGGACATCATAAAATGCATTAAAATGACTCGTCTGATCAATAAACACACAATACCTACATGAAACTTAGCTTATTCAAATCTTTCGTAAAACAGACACTTATATCAAAAGCATATTATAATATAAACGATTACATTATGGATAGGTATTTGGCAGTGATAAAATATTGCAGTAGAAATCTATCGCAAAATAAGTAAATACTGTGTACTAATTACTGATATAATGTAATTTTATAATACTCTGACACTGAAATTATATATTGTATACTGTTTTGAAAACATGATACCTCGCCGAGGCAGAGGTTTCTTTCCGAACCGGTGGTAGTTTATCGACATTCATAGGTGCATGTTATATGACTATAGATATTGAAGAATAAATCACTTTGACTTTGACTTAAAAAAACTAGATGTAACCTACGGGAGACAACAGGCGGTCTCATCGCACTCTGAAACCCGATTAGAAATTAATAATGTCACGACTCGGTTATACGGACATTTTCACTTTTATTGCAGAGTGACATGAAAACAAAGGCAATATTATAGGGACGTCCAGTTCTGACAATAAGACAAATGGAATCACAGCCCTGCATATAAAAAGTTTAAATTGGTCGTTTTTAAACTAATTAAACTCAAACTTCGTCGAACGTTCCACCGTGCACCGGTGGAACGGTGCATAACAGCGGTTTGTTTTAACTTTTTGCTGTGTAAAAACTTGGGAATTTCTGAAACAAAACAATATTTTTGGCATAGTTTATTGGTTAAGTGCTTGAGTACAAAGTACTGATATTAGATGGAATTAGAAACGACAGGATTAATAGTTACAAAATGGAGGCTCACGGACCGTCTATTGTACATATACATTAATGAGGACCTTACGAAGGCGACCCGCGGTCTGCTGTGGAACGCCAAACAGAAGCTAAATGGGATATACAAGTTCGTTTGGGTTTCCAACGGAAAGGTTCTGGTGAAAAAAGCAGACGGAGATAAGACAGTGTGGATCCGAGCTGAAAGTGAAATAAGTGGACTAAGTGGAGTGAAGTGATTTGTTTGGTGACTATTTGATTGAACTACCAATCACTTTTTATCGTTATTTTTTTTAGTTTATCTAGTTTAACATTTTATTTTTAAAATGCCATCTTTAAATAATATTGATATAATTACAAACGGCGTAAGTAGCACGTCTACCTTTAACAGTGTAGACGATTGGTTTAATTCATTTAATTATAAGCATGACTTTTATTTAGTACATTTGAATATACGTTCATTAAAGAAAAACTTTAATTAACTACTTGTAAGCTTAAGTAGTCACCTAAACGATCTCGATGTTATAGTAATTACAGAACCTAACATAAACTATGCTCTAATAAATTTATATAAGATTAAAGGCTTTAATATAAATAGTTATACCCGCGCGGGACGCAGCGGGGGAGGGGTCATGGTGTACTCGCGAGCTTCGCTGGCCGCTCGCGCGGGCAGCGCGCCCGTGCTCAAGGCTACGGAAGCTATGCGCGCGGCGGAGTGTGTTTCCATAACCCTTGACAACCGTGGTGAGGCCCTCCATCTAGTAGCTATTTACAGACCACCAAAAATTAACAAACAGGATAAAATACAGCAGTTTTTTACTGAACTGCGTATTTTGTTAAACGGCTTACCCGAGAATTCCAAAGTAGTACTCTGTGGGGATATCAATATAAACTTACTAAACATTAATGACAAAACAGTAATAACGTATGAAAATATATTATATGAATATGGTTTTAATAGATGTATAAGTAAAGTAACACGTAAAGAAATTTTAATGGGCAACATTGTGGAATCTTGCATAGATCATATTTATGTTAGAGCACCGATGGCCTCGATCACATCGGCTGTCATTCAACACAAATTATCAGACCACTATTACGTTTCGGTTGCGGTGGAATGGAAACATGCACAACGCTGCCGTGGCGGGCGCCCCGTCGATTCGGCGAATTCAAATTCCTCGAAGCGACGTCGCGCGCGTCGCGCGCCGGCAAGCGCGGGCTCGCCCGCCCCCCCCGCCTCCCCTGCCTCACGACGGGTTTTAGATAATAGGTTAGTGAGAGAAAAATTACTATCAACTGATTTCAATAAACTCATGTCGATAGATTGCCCTATTAAATTATATGAAGCTTTTAGACAACTTTTTGTAGGTATTTACAACGAGTGTTATAAAACACAAACAATTTGCAGTTCTAATAGAGACAATAAAACATGGATTGGTATCAATCTAAAGAAGATGATTACTGAGCGTGATAGACTGTTTGAGTCTTGGAGTAATGATCCAAAGAATATGATGAAAAGGCTTCAATTTACCAGATATAGAAATAAGTGTTCTAAAGCAATAACTAAATGTAAGAATAAATACGATAAGCAGAGTATACTAGATTGTAATAAAAATATAAAAAAGATATGGGATAAGATAAATACTATGATGGGTAAAGAAAAACAGTCATTAGATTCTATAATATTATCTAATATGGAAGAAAGTAATGAGAAAGCTATCTGTGATAAATATGCAAATACATTCTCATCAGAAATAGAACAAATAAAACATACTTGTTATGATAAATGGTTAGACAGAGATAACTACGTACAAGAGTCGGATGTGTGTATGCGATGGCAACCTGTATCAGCGGATTATGTCAATCGTATAATCAACAAGATGGACAGCAACAAGTCTCCAGGGAGCGATCTCATACGCATGTCCGACCTAAAAACTGTTGTAAATAATGTAAGTCCAGTTATCGCCAAATTAATTAACTTATCCGTCTCCCACGCAACATTTCCAAAACAACTTAAAGAGGCAATTGTGCGCCCAATTCACAAAAAAAGTGACCGAAAATTATATTCAAATTATAGACCGATTTCCATACTATCTAGTGTAGATAAAGTAATAGAAAAATGTATAATCGACCAAATAGGAAGTTATCTTCAACAAAATAATATATTAAATAAATGTCAACATGGTTTCCAGAAACAGAAAAGTACAAACACACTATTGTCTGTATTTACGGATGAGATTAACACTTATTTATCTGCAAAACAATTTATAATAGCAGTATTCTTTGATTTTAAGAAAGCGTTCGACACGCTCGAGACTGGAACGCTTCTGAGAGCTATGGAGGAGTGCGGGGTGGGGCGGCCGCTAAGCCAATGGTTCCGCGACTACCTCACCGCGCGGTCCTTCCGCGTGAAGGTCGGCGCGGGGCTCAGCGACGAGCAGGTCGTCCGGTGCGGCGTGCCGCAGGGCTCGGGCTGTGGGCCCCTCTGCTACCTGATGCACGTGAATAGCCTGTGCGGCACGCTGCGCCACTGCTCGGCACACATGTTCGCGGACGACCTGTGCGCGCTGCGCGCCGGAACCGACCTCGCGCTGACATGTCGACTTGTGCAGGAGGATGTGGACAAGGTCGTCAAATGGTCTCACGATAACGGGATCGTGTTGAATAATGATAAGACCAAATTAATGCTTATCCACTCTCCATATCTGATTCCTAAGGATACACCCCCACCCATCTTTACTCACAGCTTCACCTGCCTCCACAACAATATTATCCCACTCAACTGTACATGCAAGGCAATAGAAAAAGTGAGTACCGTTACATATCTTGGATTAAAAATTGATGAAAACTTCTCTTGGTCACCACACATTGATTTTATTTGTTGCAAATTAAGAATACTCTTAGGTCAATTTTATCATTTAAGTTACAGAATTCCTACCAGCACCTTAAAATGTCTATATAAGTCAATAGTAGAATCCATCCTTTGCTATGCCCTTGATAGCTATGGTCTAACTTTCAAAACTAATATCGAAAAATTAGAAATGTTACAAATCCGATTCCTGAAATTACTTGTGAATAAGAAGACAAAAGATAACTGTAAAAAAGACTACCAAAAACTGTTCAAAATATGTAAAATCTTACCGGTAAGCTCTAAACTGAAATACTTGTTAGCAGTAAATAACCATGATGACCTTAAAGATTTACACCTTGTTAAACACAAACATAACACAAGGACAATGACCGCGGGCAAATATGAAGTACCTAGAGTGTTCAATTACTATGGTGATAGGACACTAAAGAAACGCATACCATATATACTGAACACCCTGCCCGCGGACATTGTTCATGAACCTAAAAAAGCTAGATTTAAGTATCGGTTAAAAAAATACCTCATGGATGCCATGTAGAAATCTCCTTTCACGTTTGTACTGGGGCATTCATGAGATAGATCTCAATATTTAAGACACTTCAACATATGTTAAAGCTGAAGAGAAATGAGACTGTAATTTTTGACTCCACAGTCAAACTGAAAAATTTAGTTTTGTGGAGCAATGTACCAACGTATATATGTAACTTTTTGTTTTTAATAAATAAAAAAAATAAAAAAAAAATAATAAATATTGTTGTGCTTTAGCCGCTTTCCAGTAAGCCGCTCATACCATTTAATATGTTACGTCTAATTTTACTGACACACGATGTTTCATAATTGTTAAGTTAAGAAAGAGTTGTTTTTATTGCATAAATATGATTAATGGATTGCTATGGACGCTATGGTCAATAACCTCGTTGACTGGAATATTTTCGGGTAGCTTTGCTACAAAAAATACCATATGTGTGTAATATTTATGCACCGGGGAACCGTTTGCTTCTTCCGTCTGATTAAAAGTAGGAGTTTTGCTTTGTTTACGAATATTTTAATTTTGTAATTTTACGGCTGTGAAATTATTTTTAAACGTATATTTAAACGAGAGTAAGTAGTGGATAAGTTTGGCATAGCGAGGAGAATGGCGTAATCAAGAAGAAAGCTATACTTAGCAAGAGGGTATATGCAATTAAGCAGGTTTAATAGATATACTTAACACATTCAGTGCCGAGAATCGCTACACGCTACGCTCGTTGCCGACCCCGTGGTTTTCTTCGTATGTAGCGGAAAGCGACTACGGCGTAGGCACCCGGTAGTCGTGTTCCCGGCACTGAATGTGATAAGGGTTCAGATGTAAAGACGTAAGTCATCGCAATGCACAACGTCAGTTCAATGTGTTATCATGTTATATAAGATTTTGCGTTGCGCAATAAAATCGGTGTTAGGCCTAAAACAGACGGTGAAACTCAACTCCAACGAAACTTCAACTTCTAGTTACTTTTGAGTTTTTGCCATAGACTCCTTTGAGAGACCACACATGATGCAACCGGTTTGAAACGCAGAAAACCGGTTTCAAAATGGTGCAGCATATGTGGTCTCTCAAAGGAGTCTATAGCATAAATTCAAATGAAACTCAAAAGTAACTAGAAGTTGCAGTTTCGTTGCAGTTGCGTTTCACCGTTTGTTTTGGGCGGCGTGCGTAACGTTGCGCAGCGAGCTGCAAATACGTATATCGTTGCATCTAAGGCCACTTCCCCATTTGGCAGGGTGGAATGGGTATTTTTTACTTTACCGAGAGCTTACCAATGTCGCCTAGATTTAATTACTTGTCAAGTGAAAGTCACTGCGTTTTTTATGAATCGTCAAAAACGCACTGTTCGTCTGATTTATTTAGGAACGTGACGTCACTATGGTTTATGGTTAAACAGAGTCCATTTGTTGATCTTTATGTATTAAACTTTTTATTGATAATGTTAGAGGAGTTTATATTTACTGTTGTCAACTGCCGTATTCGACGGTTCAATACTGTTATGCACACGGTCGAATTTGACAACATCGTTAGGCAAGAGAAACAAAAAAAGCCTTAGTAACAAAGTATTCTTACAATACCAATATGTTTTCATAACTAACTTTCTCCAAAACTTGCGAGATGAACTTCGAAACAATAAAATTCAAATTATTAAAATTAGAATAGGTTGTTTGCCGCAATAATAGAGGTGGGCTCCATCAAGGCGAACTTTGCCTTAGGGTTGGCGATTTATGGTGCAAATCCGCGTGTTATCCCCTGAGGACACTGAACAAACTCTGTTTATGGAGGAGTTGGCTTACGATTCTCATTCCGATACACAACCCTACCGGTCGGAGAACAAACAAGATAACTTCATTTTAATTTATTTTCAAAGGCACGTAATATTCATTCGCAATTTCATATATTTACTCGACTAACCATTTTCTTGATGTTTTTTTTACAATTTCCTCTCATGAATAGAATCAAATTAGAAAGGAATCCATAAAATATACTGCTACAATAGTTTACAGTGCAATGCAATTATTGACTGTTTTAATTTTTAATCCCCAACACAATTTTTATTTGATGTACCTCAATTACTTAAGTCGTAGTTAAGCCTTACGTCGCGACGTCTATAGACGTTGTGCACGTGAACGAGTTATCATCACTATAATATGTTTGTGTGTCTGGCTGTGACATCGCAGTTCTCAAATGGATGAACATTATTGTGTGCGATGTTTTTAATCGAAAAATTTGTCTGTCGAGACGGTTCTTAGCCGTTTGAAGTGCCAGGGGTGTTTTAATTCTGTAGTATCTGTAGTTATAATTGAACTGAATGCGTCGGACGTCGCGGTCGTGCGAACACTCATCTTTAAGAAAAACCCCTTAACATTTTTAATGCCAAGAACCAGCTAGGACGATTTGGTAGTAGGCGCTTTCAGAATTCAAAAAAGAAATTATTAATTCAAATATTTATCCTGTAAGGCCTCAAGGACTCTTTCACATGTCAGAGCTTACAAATACAATTAATTGACATTAAACGATATGAATAAATAACAACAATGAAACCTTTCCTCTACAAACAGGTTTTTCTATGTTATCCGGTAAGAGTGCTACGAAATTGTTGGCCGTGAATGTTTTAAGGGTAGGTAACTTGTCGCCAGACGTGACTTAGGCGTGAACCACACAGAAACGGCATAAGGCGAAGACGCGGCAGGCACGATGCCGCTTCGAAACGTTTGTATACAAAATGTACTAAGGTGACGTATTTTAAGTTACACTCAAGCGGCGCGGCGCAGGCACCGCGTTCAATTCACCAATGGACCTTATTTCATTATATTAAAGGTCTACAATAGGTTGAAGCGGCGCTGCGCCTTATGCCTTATGCCTTACGCCTTATGCCTTACGCCTTAGAGCGGTTAAATACACGGCGACTTTTTCCAGCGATACAAACGCACGTTTCACGAACGCGCGACTGTCGTGCGACACTAACCATATATATCACCTGTATCGATACTGTATAGTATTTGTATCGCTGCAAAATATCACCAACTTGGAGCGGCGGCGACCACTGATACCGACACTGGAAGTCGTGACCGAGCCCTTAGTGTAACAGTGTAGTTTGTAGTAGGTAAGTATATTTTTATCTTCACTAAGCGCTTGTACCTACTTACAAAAAATTTAAAAAAAATGTCGAATTAACTTTGTAGTATCTAATCTTTACTGATTGATCGTGTCTGCTTCATGATGAAACACGATTGAATGGTAAAATATATATCATTACATATGCAAAATTACTTAAGTATCTATCTTGAAAAAAAAAATATTTAAGTTTAATGACGTTATTTGAAATATTTTAAGCAGCACATAATCAAAAAGTTACATTTACTTATTTTACCAAAAAATAATATAAATGTCATAAATAAATACTTAATCGTGTGAGGACACTCTACAAACTTTACGAAATTAAATATTGCTAGTAAAATGAACGCCTTTAAAATCCATATTGTGATTCAGTTTAACTGTAAATTATTTAAATATGCATGTGATATTTTAATTATCCGACGCTGAATATAAAATTACATTGTGCTTCAATTTAACATTTCAATTTAATATCATTGAGTACAGAAAAGCTTTTCAAGTTTCGAGGAATCGACCGCGCTTTGGCATATTATTAATCCATATCCATACTGTCTGTTTGTCTGTCTGTCTGTTACCTCTTCACGCTTAAAACGCTGAACCGATTGAGATGAAATTTGGTATGGAGATAGTTTGAATCCCGGGGAAGGACAAAGGATAGTCCGAAAATCATCCGCTACTCATCAAATTTGGTATGGAGATAGTTTGAATCCCGGGGAAGGACAAAGGATAGTCCGAAAATCATCCGCTACTCATCAAATTTGGTATGGAGATAGTTTGAATCCCGGGGAAGGACAAAGGATAGTCCGAAAATCATCCGCTACTCATCAAATGTGGGTGTGAAATTTTGTATGGACCTACGATATTTAATAAACGAGTTCCACGCGGACGGAGTCGCGGGAGCGTGCAGAAGCGAGTACTTAATACACCTAAGCTTTCGCTATTTGTTTTAATTTATTTGCTATGCCGCTTGCAATTTATGATGAAACAAAAACAAGACCGCGTTTATTTTGTCACCGGTTTTCTTTTTTATTTATTTATTTAATCGTATTACATTCTTAACATAAAACTATATGTTTGACACAAAAATATGGGGAATCATGACTTTCTCGCTCCGTGATATGGGTTATCCATGGCGTCAAATTTTGTGTCTCGAATAGAACTCCAGTTACATTGCCACTCGATACGACTGCTACTCTTGAATCAGGGTTTCATAGTTTTTTTCGCTACACAGAGAGAGCTTTGAGTGAGGTCACTAAAATGTCATCACTCTCATATTTACAGCACCCTAACTGAGGAAGTAGGTACCTCACCTTACAGAAGACCGCCATAAATAATACCACTAATTACCATCATCAGATCTCCTAACGATACGCCGTGTTATTTATTTAATCGTATGGCATACATTATTTCGCCTTCAAAGTTTGCTCTTTAGCACCACCCAGGGGACACTTGCAGGGTTGTGGTAGGTAGCTCCTGCGGACGCGAGTAACAGTTGTCCCCCGTACACTGTATTGAAAGTGGGAGACAATTTGTCTCTAACTGTCATCACAAAGAATTCTCAAATCAATAGAAGGTCGGCAGCGCACTTGTTTCTCAGGAGTCGCTAGCGTCCATAAGCTAGTGTCTGCCTACCGTCAGGCAGGCCATAGGCTTATTTGCCACCGTCATAATATAAAAAAAATCATAGTCCGCATATTTTGATCGTATCAGGATGGAAGTTCGTCAGTAGCGAGAGGCGTGTGTCCCTATCTAATAGGGTTTCCGTATTTAATTCGCGTTAGGTATAATGAGAAGCGAGCCAGAAAATTAACAACATAACTTACTAATGCTGAATGTTTTATCGTGCCGTTTTGGGCTAGAATAATTTCGTAAAACGAGATTTACTTAGCTTACGATAATACGAATATATATCACGTCAGCCGAGAGACTCTCCCAAAGAGTGCCACAGTGACCGGTCCTGCGCTGAACATACAGGGTGCCCGGTAAATAATCGACAACCTTCTAACCACGAATAGGACACCTTAGACTGGTCCAGAAAATCGACTTTGAGGCTTAGTAAAAGTCCCCTGGTTTTCGAGATATTAGCACTTTTCGAAGAGCGAATTGTACCAAAACAAGGTGTTTAAAAGGGAACATTTATAGCAACATCTTTATTTGTAAAGATGTAAATGGCATGTGTTACCATTTTAGAATCAGTATTAGATAAACATTTTTTCAGGAAGTTGGCCACTCTGGTCCTATTACATTTTTTTTGCACCTTATTTCACATACTACTTGCACCTTATTTCACTTTAAGGACCTGGACGTTAATAATTCTCGGAAATATTCTCTAACAGTGATGCCAATGAACTTGTATTAGAGTTTTATGGTGGCCAGACCGATTTCTGTTTAATTAGGTTTAGGTCTTAATTAATAGAATCACATTTTTCTTTAAAATGTTCTACAAGTTTGATTGCTTGTGGTGAATCTTTTAATTTGTTACGAAGCAACGTCTTATAGCACAGATAAAGAAAAATTGCGAAAACCGTAAGTTTTTAGTAACATCACTAAAAGTTAAGTGTCCAGTATAAACTGACATTCACTAAGTATGTAAATATATACTTAGTGAATGTCTGTTTATAGTGGACTTCTTTCTATTGTACGGGGTGGTCCGGAACCCTCGGTGCGCGAGTCTGACTCGCACTTGACCGGTTTTTTATTTATTCCGTATCGGTATGTTCTTGTAAAAATATAAAAAAAATAAATTGAACTGTTTATTTCTTTTTAAATTACATTTTACATCATACCGAAGAACTTGAGCTTGTTTCAGAATCACTGCCAATTTCCAAAACGAACTTTTCAGCCATCCCTTCTACAACATGACCGAGTGTTCACATTACATCACAAGATAATATCAAAACTGTTGAACAAAGCAGTATTGAATGCAAAATTTGTGTTGAAGACAATAAAGAATTTCCGTGTGCAAGTTCAATAACCCCGGATAGAGAGTACTTATATTGGGGCTTACCGCGAAATACGCCCGGAGGCTTAATAACCCGGGTTTTAATTTCAGACCTCACCTACTATTCTACTGGCTTATGTGAATAACCTCTCTTTCATGCAGATTATCTACTAGCTTTAGTCGGTCGCTTTATACAGCCTATATTTTTAATATTTCCTCAAATTGTAACCAGATGTAGGTAATAGGGCTATGAACCGATATTGCAAGAAAATTTTAAGTTAATCTTAACTAACAAAGTATAACTAATGTTTGAAAATGTATGGAGCAGCAATGTATTTCGTACACTCCTTTGACACATAGAAGAAGCGGGTCACTCATGACAGTTGGGACGTCATGTCAGTACCTAAGACAAAGTAGTGATACATTGCGTGCTGAATTATTTTATGAGTAAAATTTATAGGTTAGAAAAATTTTCTTGCAAAATCGTTTCATATCCCTGACACCTACGTCTGGTTACAATTTGAGGTTATATTAGAGGGAAAATGATTGGTCACCTTAATACGACATGACGCTTTTATTAATAACATCATGAAAGGAAAGGTAGAAGGCAAGCGAAGAAGGGAAAAACCAAGGATAAGTTACATGAAACAAATAAAAGAAAAAGTAGCAGTCACGTCATATAAAGAGGTCAAGGAGGCGGCCCTAGATAGAGTCAGATGGAGGGAGATACACCGACAAGAGTCTAACTCTTAAATTTATGATGATATTGTTTGCGTTGTCAACCATTGAAACTAAGCTTACAGGAACAACAGCAACCACGGCGTCTGCCGAAAATATATTATTATAACCTAGATGTCTAAGGACCATTTACATGATGCTACAACTCGCATGCGATTTTAATTACATTGCGGGGCCGCTGCAGGCTACCTATACACGACGAATTCAATCAAACTCGCATTCGAGTTGTTGCACCATGAAATGGCCCTTAAGATAGGAGAGAATATTATGCATCTTCTGTGTGAGCCTGACTCATCTTACACCTTGTCTCACACTTTCCAGACTAAGGTCAAATGCAAACCCATTTATAATGAATAGTTAATAAATAGAAAAGAAAATTGACAGATGTCTCCGACGAACTAATGCATTTTGCTAATTGAAGTCATAATAATCGAAGTGATCCTAGGCCATAGCTAATTATGATGTTCACGTCACAGCCATGTCCAAACCTGTATAAAATTGGCCCAATTCATTATTTTAGTAACTCGGTGCGATGGTTACGTCTCCTGGAAGCTCTTCAAATCTATGAAATGAAATGAATTTTGTTTTATAGCAATCCACTAAACATGTTGTTTTGTTATATAAGTAAACCCATTATATGGCGGGACATCTCCCAAGTATGCTAAGAATCCAATTTTATTGTAGGTATCTATGTATTTTTTTAAATTCTGTCAATTTTTTCTTTTCGCTTACCGGGAGAAAAAGTTGACTGACCCAAAAATCATTATTTCAGTTGACAAATTTAACTTGATGATTGGAATTGCCCAGTTTGAAACCTTCATAATAAAAACAAATTATGATGGAAATGTAAAAACCACATTTATTTACTGACATTTTCTCCCGCAAACGCTCTGGCTATGAAATAAACTCCCTGCCGTGGTCTTCCCAAGGGAAGTTTTTAAAGGGTCGGTAATGTGCATGCGAGCCTCTGAAGTTGCAGGCATCTATATGCTACGGTAACCCATTCGATGGGCCATTGTACGTTTGTTTGCCACTTACGTGGTATTAAAAATGTTTTGCACACCGCACTAAATAGGTTTCAAATACGTTAAAACTCTACTAATTGCGAAACCCCAAAACGAGTGTCATCAGGAATATACGCTGCACATGAATTTTATGGACAAAACACGGTTAACGTGCCAAAATTCATAATCTCGTGGGCCCGTTTCTGTATTAATCTTCTGAATTACTCTGTGTTGAGGCAAAAAGAGCCATTCCATGCCTCCATTCGCCAATTATATTTGCCAAATAGCGGCAAATTGGCAATTTGCGGAGAGCAATTCCTTCCGTTTGCATAGTTTAATGTGCAAATAAAACGCATTTTTTCAAACGGTACTTGGGTTAAGGACGTATTTGGCACTTTTGTTTGATCTAATAAACCTTAAAACGGACATAAAACTCTTAACTGTTTTTGCGGCGAAACCGACCAACGTTACAAATTCAGACATCACGGTGTTTTACGCCAAGGTTCAACAATATAATTAGCAATACGCTTCAAAAACAAAATAATCCTCAATTCAAAGAAGCGTACCCATGCTAGGTTTAACATTTGAGACAGTAATAAATATATTGACCCATTCACCGCCATGCTATGCACATAGTGCTAAACCGTAGTCCATTGAAGCGTAATGCCCATATGAAGCGAAAAGCGCCTGTAGCGATAGCAATCTGACATTTTTGTCGTGATTGGCGCTGGATGAGTTAAGTGAAAACACCCGATATCTCTTCGATCAAAGAAATAAGTCAATTGTTCACCTCTATAATGAGTTGCAAGCTTTAACTACAGGGAATTAGGTATTTAAGTACATAATTAATGCGCTCTGAGCTTTAAATTGCGGTGTTGATCCCTCTTCGGCGGTAATCCTATCGCCACAGTACAGAGTTGAGTAACAGCTTAATATCGAAGTACTACGATTACTATTATTTAGTACTATTATTTATTTATTCCTTGCCATAGTCATCAAATACACCCAAGATAATAAAAATCGGGTACACTTTGTATGTAAATTCAATACGAAGTGTAACCGTATTTTTACAAGCTTTATATTAACTTGCACTGCTCGTATGTATGTAAATATGTAAGTTGTCCGTCAAAATTTGCAATCCATTTTTCAGTCACTTCCCTTTATTCAATTGAGCTGAAATTTTGCAAGCATATGTGTATCGCATGACAATGCAATATTATGATGACTTGGAGCTGATCTGATGCTGGAGATGGAAAGTGGCCATAGGAACTCCGCAATAAAACGAAACACCCCCATCTAGTTTAGGCTCGTTAGAATCGTCTTAATGAGAAATTGATGATGGTATGCACAATAGTACAGTCGGCAATAAAAGCTTGTACCTACCAAAAATTAAATTTTGACAGAAATTTATTTTGTTCCTGAGTTACCACTCAATATTAACCAAATTTTAATTTTAACACAGACGCGCAGTAGATTATCTTTACTGACTCGACTGACAGTGGACTCTGACAACTGGCAGCTTACTGGTATCGTACCGCCGCCGCACCGACAAATCAGGAATTCGCATTTAAATACAGATGCGTTAGACCAAATGTCAAATGCAATTTTAATAACTAAGGAATTTTATTGGCGTTATTACTTACCAACACGACATGAGCTAGTCGATTACGTAACGCATATCGTTGTGGATAAAGGGGTCGGGGGTCTCGCACTCCCATACTTGTCAGAACGTGACTGATGTCTTATCTACAGCGATAAGTGATACAATGTCAACCATGCCGCCCACTCGTAGATCTAAATGTCACTTTTTGTATGGGAAAAGGCCCTAACTAATAGCCTAACGCTCGTTCGGAAAGTTACGTGTTTACCTCTCAGGTCTAACTGATATTTATAAAACTGGGTTACTGAAATATAATGTTTACTGCGCCGTAACGGAGCGGCATACTGGCGATTAGGGCTGATGAATAATACCAAGTACTTAACAGCTGCGAGCTATTGACACTAGATACGAAGTTAGCTATTAAATCAGCATAAGACTGAGAGAGTATTACACTTATCGACCAGTTAACCGATTTACCTTGTAAACCTAGGGAAACTCATATTGCAAAATAATAAAAAAAAGTAAAGTACTGATATAAAAGTTGATTTACATTAAATTCTAACTAAGTTAAATCTAAAAAGGCCCTCAAGGCACTGTACGGAGGATGCTAGCATTGCTAGCGGCATTTCCTCGCAGGCCTCCGAGCTCCGCAGCTCGGGCCCGCGCCCGACGCGCGCCCGACCCGCGCCTGCGACCGGTGTGTGGAGGCCTTAAGTTGCAATGCTGATGCGTTGCGCCAGAGAGCCGCCAGTTCTTCGGTCATAATTGTAGTTTCTAATCTATTCTACTAATATTTGACACCTTTATTCTAATGTAATTGATACCCATGTAGTATATTGCAATAGATAATGTACAGATTAAAATTGGAAGTGACAAGTATTGGCACGGCCAGTGTCAAGCGCTGTAACGGTTACTTTATGTGAAAAAAACTGTAATACCTTACTCTGTAATCAGCGAATTTCATGTCGGCGCAGTCATCGTCACAATTTCATGAAATATCAGTTTTCAGATTCTGAAAATATTATCATTTGTTAAAGTGGAAATTGGCTTTTAGGCGTTACCAAGTCCCTACTGTTACACATATTTAAGTTCCAAGTTTGTTTTATCTGAGGCTGATGTTGAAAGGAAAATTAATGATTTCAAAGTGTCATCATCATCATCATAGCAGCCGAAAGATGTCCACTGCTGGACATAGGGCTCCCCCAAAGAATGGTACAATGGCCGGTCCTGCGCCAAAGTGTGTACATACAAAACTACAACGGGATCGATTTCAAATAGGTACCAAAATGCGGTTTCGGAATTGTAGGCACATTCTTTTGTTTTTAATCAAAAAAAAAGACTATTACGAATTAGTAAATAAAGCATGCACGCAGAATTGAAAACGTCTCTTTTCATTCAAATCGGTTGGAAATAAGTAGTTATATCTTCAGTACATGTGTGTTCCATTACATGCTCCGTGCATTCGCTTGCACGAGCGCCTGAGAAATGAGCCACTATGCTTCAGTGACACCCTCAAGCGGCCATTTTGAAATTCTCCAGCTTATTTTTTAAATGAAATGAACACTTTTTTTTCTTAGTAAGTTGGCAAACCGGCTTTTATTAACTTAAATTGGTGATGAAAAGCTGAGGCGGGCGAAGCGTTATCCGTTGAATGTTTCAAGAGGAATTTATGTGCACAATGATGGATAGACGGGGGAATAAATTAATTTGCACTTATATTTCAGTATTCTTTGAGAACTTTTGAGATTTAAGTAGTTAAAGACTCTTTATAATAAGTGGCGTTTTAATTAAAATGCATGTTATCATATTAAATTATTTTTTAAAATTGAATTCGATGAATAGATCAATTTAGGTCCTTGTAAAGGTATGTTTTACCTTATACCCTTAGATAGCGTTTGCAACGAAAGTTAATTCTACTAAGCGACAAAAATTTACATTCAACACAAAGGTCTAATAAAATAAAATAAATTACGTCAAAATCGAGTCAGACAAATAAAGAAATCTAAATCTGAACAATATAAAATTGAATGTTGCGACACATCGAAGATGGCAATTCGAGACCAAAATGTGATTGTAAGTTTTATTGGTTTCCAATGCTATCAAAAGTTCTCTGTTCCATATATCTGCAGCTTTTGTGAGAAGTAGTAAAGTTATCGTATCAACAAAAAATAACATCGCGTCGCACGTATTTAATCATAATCAGTTTCGCATGAACAGAGACGTTTTCATTTCTTTGCTGGTTTGAATAAATACCAACTACTTATATACCATGGGGAGGTATGATAATTTACCTTAATTGTAATAATTTATTTATTTACTTTAATGACATCGCTCAAATGATTTGTAGGGTTCCGCACCTCGAAACGAAAAAGCGGAACCCTTATAGGATCACTTTGTTGTCCGTCCGTCTGTCAAGACCCTTTTTCTCAGGAACGCGTGCAGGTATCAAGCTGAAATGTATATCAAATACTCAAGTCTACTGTCCCTTGGAGCTGTGAAAAAATCAAACTTCTAAACCAACGCAATCAAAATATACAGCCGTTTATGCCGCAAATTTTCGCAAATTTTTGAAACTCGCAAGGGAATCAAAACCTACAGGGTACTTCCCGTGATCTTGAAATTTGGTGCGAAGCAACGTCCTAAAGCACAGATCAAGGAAACATTGCGAAAGCCATACATTTTTAGTTACATCATATAATAAAAATATTTTTAATAAATAAAAGGTTTGTATGGAACCCTCGGTGCGCGAGTCTGACTCGCACTTGGTGGTTTTTTTTATTAGCTTTCTATTATCTTGCAATGTATGAACCTAACTATGTTTGTTCGGGTGGAATCTTGCAACTCAATTTTGAAGCAGATATCTTCAACCGATTCTGCTGAAATTTTGGGTAAAGGTATGTATAGTTTGGGTGACAATTCAATATTATGGTACCATCGAGCTGATCTCATGATGGATACAGAAGGTGGCCATGGGAATCGTCTCAATGAGTAGTTGATGACGGTATACAGAAAAGTACAGTCAGAAATTAAAACTTGTACCAAAAATGAAATTTTTGACATTAACTTATTGTCGGAATAAGCTCGGTACCCGGTTTTCCGTGGAAGTCTGGTTTATGTGACATTTCTAGCCGATAAAACTCCTCATCTCAAGGAAAACTATACGATCTCAGGCGAAACGCACAAACACACACACTCAAACAGCGGCATCAGGTGGATTTACTTATCTCCACTTATAATAAATCTCTAAATTAAAAAAAGAATCAGCCAGTTTGAAACTAAGCTTTGCGCGGTTCGAATGTTCTCAGCATCCCATGAACGGAAAAATATGAAACATTTTATATAGGTACATTATTATTCTAGCTGCAACTTAGGATAGTTTTTATCCGACTGCGACAGTTAATTAATTTTCCGAAATATACGACTTCATTTAATTTTTCATTTATTTTTATTGAAATCAAACGCTGCTCCAACTGTCAGCTATAAGAACCGTCAAATTTTCGTCAAAATGGCGGAATTGCTTTGCCTTTCACTTATTAATAATTTAAATCCCGTCTACGATAGACCTTTACGAGACAAATGCTAAAATATAAACCATAAAAAAATATTCGATTCTGATATGAGAACTTATATGCGCAAATGTCGTTTTATGTCGTAATTTCAATAAATGAAATCAACAAATTTGAACAATATAATTAACACGAATTTGTTTTTTTTGAATGACAATGGCACGCGCTCGGCGCATTCAGCCAAAGTACCTGCGGCGCTACCACGAAAACCGATACTCAATGTTCATATATTTGCATCCCTGTCACTCGAGTATGGTTAGTGTGATAGAGATAGATATACCCGAATATTTTCGAATTCCGGAGTTCGTGGTTATAGCTCAGGAATCGAAAATATGGTAAATAATCATAATGTAGTTTCTCGAAAAAGAATTTAAAATAAATATAGTCAAATGGAGAAAAAAACAAAGCAAGAGGTTATATAGGTAATGATTAAGTTATAAGAGTCCAAAGTTTTAAGAGGGGGTATGTTCTGTCCCTTTTCCGCAAAACGCACCTTCATATGAAACGATTGTTTTTTACTATGACGCTCGAGTATATTGACGTCACAGTCCCTCATCGTTTTCTCACTCTAACAAGCGACATTAAAACGGATGTAGCTTCATAATTTTTTGAGATATTTGAATGGGAGTTTCATTATCTTCTATCTATTTATACATAATAAATGCCTATGTCCTGACTGACTTATTCACTCACTCACTCACTCAATCACTCATCAACGCACAGCCGAAACTACTAATCTTAGAGAGTTGATTTTTGCACAGTATGTTGCTTTTATGACGTGGGCTAGGGATAAAAAGGGATTTTTGAAAATTCTACCCCTAAGGGGGTAAAATGGGGGTGCAAAGTTTGTATGGGAGAACCTTTTTTTTTTGAGCTATAGACTTAAACTTTGTAGAAAAAATAGTTATTAGAATACAAATGAAACACTTTCAGCGTTTTGGAAAATTCCACCCCTACGGGGGTAAAATAGGGGTGCAAGGTTTGTATGGGGGAAACATTTTTTTTTTAAATAGAGACTTAAAACTTTGTAGAAAGATCAGTCATTAGAATACAAATAAAGAACTTTCAGGGTTTTAGAAAATTCTACCCCTAAAGGGGTAAAATAGAGTGCAAAGTTTGTATGGGAAAAACTACTTTTTTTTAAATAGAGACTTAAAACTTTGTAGAGAAATTATTCATTAGAATACAAATAAAGTACCTAGATTCAGTGTTTTAAAAAAATCTACCCCTAAGGGGGTAAAATAGGGGTGCAAATTTTGTATGGGGGAAACAATTTTTTTTTTAAATAGAGACTTAAAACTTTGTAGAAAGGTTAGTCATCAGAATACAAATTAAGTACTTTCAGCGTTTTAGAAAATTCTACCCCTAAAAATAGGGGGCTAAAATAGGGGTGCAAAGTTTGTATGTGGGAAACTATTTTTTTTAGCTAGAGTCCTAAAACTTTGTAGAAAGATTATTTAAATACAAAGAAAGTACTTTCAGCGTTTTGGAAAATTTCACCCCTAAGGGGGTAAAATAGGGTGCAAAGTTTGTATGGGAAAAACATATTTTTTTTTAATAGAGACTTAAAATTTTGACGAAAAATTACCTATTAGAACATGAAAAATACTACATTCGGCGTTTTACAAAAATCATTCCCTAAGGGGGTTAAAAAAGGGTGCAAGGTTTGTATGGGGAACACTTTTTCTGAGCTAGACACTTAAAACTTTGTAGAAAGATTACTTATAAAAATACAAAAAAAAAGACTTTCAGCGTTTTGAAAAAATCTATCCCTAAGGGGGATAAAAAGGGGTGCAAAGTTTTTATCAGGGAAAGTTTATGTTTTTGAGTTAGAGACTTGTAACTTTGTAGAAAGATTACTTATTAAAATACAAAAAAAGTACACAAATCGTTTTAGAAAATTCCACCCCTAATAGGGTTAAAAAGGAGAGCAAACTTTGCATGGGCAACACTTTTTTTTGAGTTAGACTTAAAACTTTGCAAAAAGATTACTTATTAGAATACTAAAAAAGAACTTTCAGCGTTTTAGAAAACTCCATCCCTAAGGGGATCCTTAAGATCCTTAAGAAGGGTAGCCAGTGTTGTGTGGGAAAAACTTTTTTTTTTACTAGACTTAAAACTATTCAAAATGTTACTTATTAAAATTAATAATAAAGTACTTTCAGAGTTTTAGAAAATTCCACCCCTAAGGGGGTTAAGAAAGCTTTGTATGGGCAACACTTTTTTTGAGCTAGAGACTTAAAAGTTTACGAAAAAAGTTCTTTCAGCGATTAGAAAAATTCAACCTCTAAGGGGGTTTAAAAGGGGGTTCAAATTTTAAATGGCGAGCAATAAAATTTTAAAGTGTGAGTAAGAGATTTTTAACTTCGGTCTTATTCTGTACGTTAAAAGACTACAAAACTGATTTCAGAGTTTTTCCAAATTCATCCCCTAAGAGTGTTAAAATTGGTTCAAAGTTTGAGTATTTCAAGGCATTTTTAAAGTATGAGATATTTAACTTTGGTTTTAGACTGTTTGTTCACAAACTAGAAAATGAACATCAACTTTTTTTTTAATTATCCCCTAAAAGAGGGTTCAAATTTTGTATTGAGAGAAATCATTTTCTAAGACGATAAAAAGTTCTACGCGGACGAAGTCGCGGGCAACAGCTAGTAATATATAAATACTTACATATAGCCAACGATTCACACTTAAACTCCCAATAAAATAGTTACGCAGAGTGGCTCATCTTCTTACAACCTTATCTTTGACGCCGAACAGTGTCCAGTAAATAGATTGTTCTACGGAAACATCGAATTTCCTTTAGCATTTTATTGGACTCCTTCTTATAACAACTTCGTAAAGAATTTCCCGTTTAGGGTAGCGCGGTTGAGGGACCAAAACGGATTCGCGAAACTGACATAAACTTTTTGTTTGTACTTCTCATTCTACTTGTTGCAAGTTTTTTGGTTCGATGAAATTACTTTTTGTCTATCATGCGCTGCGAGTGTAATAGTGACCGGTAGGTCAATCACGTAACGCATTGTACGCGCGTCTGACAGTAAAATCACAATCTAACTGTCATTTTTCCATATAAAATTGACATTTAGACCTTACAGACGCGCGTAAGAAAAGTTACGTGATCGACCCACGTCGTGGAGAACAGGGAAAGTTATCATTCGATTTCTTACTGCATGTTCATGATTTAGAGGGTCATCTCGCTCATATTTGGAGCAGCCGATCTGGGGAAATACCCAGAGCTTGCTACTGCAATTATAGTTACAGTCTTCTAACTGCCACTATAATTACACAGCAATTTGTTGTATAATATACACATATGGCGCAGGACCGGTCACTTTGGCACTCCTTGGGGAGGCCTATGTCCAGCAGTGGACGTCTTTCGGCTGATATGATGATGATGATGATGGTGATATATGGTGCTGTGTGTCTGGTGGTGATTAAGGAAGATGCGCTGTATTGACCCGTTGAATAAGGTGCAAAGTGTTTAACATATTTATATAGGTATATCTTTGATGTCTAGATTACTGAATTACCTTCGTCGAGTCTACTCCTGTATAGCTTGCTCTTGCCTAACTTAACAATTTCTGTCGACAATCTAAACATTATTTAATAACTGCGGTTATACTAAGGCTTCAAAATCATAATTTAATTAAGTAAGTACACTAGTGCTGGCTTCCACGGGGCGGAACCGCAGTTCAGTTGGCATTTCATCCGCAGTAGACGGCCGGCCGCAGAAACTAGGGAAATTTCAACATGGCGGGAATTATAAGAATGGCTTCTAATTTAGAGGCGAATGCGATTAAATCCTTTGAATATATAATATAAGGGATTCTCGCGATAGATTTGGTTTTAAGTAGAAATCTTTGTAATACAAGCTTAAGGTCGCTGTGATTTATTTTTAAGTTTATTGAAACCCTGTGGTGCTACTGGCTATGAGTTGGACTGGGCATTATTAATTTAAAAATTAAAGTTACCCATATTTTTAGGTAAATTTTTCTTTACTATGTGGTTGAGTTATTTTTAATTAACGGCTGCCATCCCAATGGAATGCGAATTTTGAATGCAAATGTAATTATAGGTACTGTCAATCCATAGTATTAAAGTATACTTTAATTTTATATCATGTAGGTCATTAAGGATTCTGAATCTGATAAGTGATACATACTTTGACTGAAATAACCTATTAGCTCAGCCAAAATATGGCTGAAAATACAACAGTAACGGTTATTCTCTTAAAGTATAGTATGAGTGATAGTTTACTCTTAAACCCCCGTAAAAAAGTCTTATATTGGAAAGGTTTCCGTGCTGATCGATGATTTATGAACCGTCTACAACAGATTGGATGGTGGGCACACCAGCCCGTCACGGAAGCACAATTTGTCTACTGGATAAAGAACGGCGATCTTAAACATTTTAAGCTTCATTTGGCTGGTGGCACGTTTGATATAAAGTGAGAAGTGTTTTACTTAAACTTGCAATATCGGATAAACATTATAATCCTTTATTTTTTTAAATAGGCTAGTTTTATAACGATATTAATACTTATAAAAGTAAAAAACCAGCTAAACATGAGTTGAACTCACACGCCGAGGGTTCCGTGCCATACGCATCACACACATCGCATGATTTGCAGCTATTTTGGACATAGCTAGTCTAACATGAGCTCCCGTCACGAAGTATGTACGGCGTCTGGGTGTCACTGTACGTACGTGTAAAATTCATAGTCCTCAGTGACAACCCCCGTGTGTTTTCTTATAACTACACGATCGTAAGCGTCTCACGGCTATCTCGATAGCAAGAAGGGCGGAGCGCTAACGCGTCCGTATCCGTGACTGTCGAGGTACCCATTGTCAGGGGACTGTCGAGTCCCAAGAGGTCACACTCTAGGCCACTCGCATGTGACTCCGTCGACGCGGAACGACCTTCCCAGCGCGGCAGAGCGCGGATCGTCGAGACGCATACAGCGCGCAAGTCTCGCGCGCCATCGACTGGGGACGGATGGGGCGTCGTGCACACTAACCTACCTTTACATTTGTTATTTGATATAATTATGTTTATGCGAATCAAGGTACCTACTTGCTTATCTACTTATTCTAAAAGATTCCAAGCACATGGCACTCACCGAAAGCGTTTTTACCCGGCTGCGGCAGAAGAAGGGTTATATCTTTCGAGTGTATGTATGTCTATGTATTCTTTTGGTACGCTCTGGAGTTTAAACTCTTAGTCGTGGGAGTGACATATATAATACTTGTAAAAAAGCAGTCGGGTTTTTCAAAAACATCTTTTAATTTGACTTGTGAATAATAAAAAAAATTAATGCTAGCCATTTTACAAAAATATGCTCGCAAAGTACCACGAAAATATGTGTTTAAAACGAATTTCTTCGGAATTTTCAAGACACTTTACCAACTTTATTTTTGGAAACATTAATTGAAAACGTATAATATCTCAAATACATGTAGGGTCATTTCGCCGGTTGGCGACCACCTAATTTCATCTGCCGGTTAGCGACCACTTAGCTGACTTGGTGAACTGAAAGCATATTTTCTCGTTTTTTTTTTGTAAATTCCTATTCCATAACTACAAACAATAAGGCATACGGCTGACTGTTTCAATAGGCTCTGTAGAATTGATGTTATCTTCAATTGAAAAAACCATGTTCTTCAAGTGGTCGCTAACCGAAGGTGGTCGCGTAACCGGCGAAATGACCCTACTGATTCTTTACAAAGAACCCCGTTTCATATTAGTGCATCTTTACAAAGTATAGATTTGTGAAAAGCCCGCCATGGTACGCCGGAGTTCGCATTATACGCCGACAATACCATATTGTCGCGAGTTTCAATAGCGATTATGTGCCCTTGCAACCTCGTATCTTGCTAAAATATTAACTTGCGATAGCAGCCTTAATAATCGTATTAATAAAGTCCAAATTTTAATGAACTTTCAATTCATACATGAGGTCGGGGAAGCGAGAAATCGCTAGGGTGAACCCTAAGTAATACGTCTGTGACCGGATTATAACGCTTCAAAGAACGTCAATAATTACTTCGTTATAAAGAGAACATTAAGACCGTATGTATGAAATGCCTTTATGAATAGATCTCGCAAAAAATTTTGGTCGGGAGTACTAACGTTTATGTTGTGAACAAACTCGGAATTAACATAACTTACCTACTCTTTGCTCGTTCTTTTTGCATTCAATTTCATATTTCTAGTTAAAAATCAGTAGGTATCTACTTTTTATTTCGCATACGAGATTTCTGACTTTTACCAATGACAATTTACCTGTTACCTCTGGACATCGGATTACCTACCTATTCTACTCTAAAACTTTCGATTTCACTTGTTTAACTGTATTACTTACAACCTAAAAAATATAATTTATTTAATTTATTGAATCTTCATAATGATAACTATAGTACATTACTTACCCAGGGCGGTTAAACAAAGAATGTCTCAGATCGCAGGTATTTGACGCCCGAGCCGAAGGCAAGGGCGATAAATATGCGCTCTGAGGCTTTCTTTATTACCGCCCGTGGTGAGTACAACATTTTACGTCTCTATCTGGCCAGGAAGTGGGGTTTTACGCACGCGTAGCGTGCGGTAATTCCTACTTTATGGCCAGGTATGACGTAAAAACTGTTTCCTTATATCAAAGGGTAGTTTAGTTTTTTTTAATGTTGTTCTTTTTCTAATTACCTAAGTGTTTCATATAGTGGTTGCTCAATATTTAATTTCCTTTTATAAAATTATTATTAATATAAGAACCAGAATCATTAAATCACTCAATCATCACTCAATATCAAAGTGGTTCGCAAAATAATTTTGAATTTCCGTATGTTCTCAAATCAAACAAAACAAAACAAGTGTGTCTTGCTTTGTATAGTCACAGATCAAATAATATACTTAATTTGACGATCATTACATTTAACCATTTTTTTTTTTCTATACTTACTACACGAATACTCAGTAATATTAAAAGTCACATTTTAAGTAGATTCATTCCATTTGTATATTCTTTTGTCAATTCTATTCAGCTCACATCTTTGTTAAATTATTATTATTGTAGATAATATTAATCATTGAAATTACAAAATTTATGTCCCATTATTATTAATCGCCTATTTCATTTGTTAATGAATAAAATATTTTTTTAAGGAGGGCTCCCATACAACAAACGTGATTTGTTTGCCGTTTTTATAGATAATGGTACGGAACCCTTCGTGCGCGAGTCCAACTCGCACTTGGCCGGTTTTTTCCATATGAAAAGTGACATTTAGATCTACCTGACGCGCGTATAATGCGTAACGTGATGCTGGGCGTAGTTCTTTTCCGCAATAATTCATCAAGCCTCTTCATTCCTTGGTTGCTAGGCAACCGATACATTTGAATTACGAGATTTTTATCTGTTTTTACAACTCAAGCAAACATTACGCAACTTTGGGAACGATCGAGTGCTTCTCATTAAGCGGCGCTGCGTTCGACGCCATTAATTAAAAACACTACGGTTCAGTAAATTCTTTAATTATTATCAGTCTATATTTTTTCACAAGGTGTCGTGTTTTCTACTGCGACTGGTATAATAAAATTGAAGTTTGAATTTATTTCTAGTTATTCTTTCTATATTTTTTGTCTAGCTTCATGTTTCTTTTTAATTACTGTTAAAAATAATATAATAATAATTATGGTCTCGTTTTTATTAGAGTTCAGTAGCCAAATGGCAAAAAACGGAACCCTTATAGGTTCGTCATGTCTGTCTGTCTGTCTGTCCGTCCGTATGTCACAGCCACTTTTTTCCGAAACTATAAGAGCTATACTGTTGAAACTTAGTTAGTAGATGTATTATGTAAACCGCATTAAGATTTTCACACAAAAATATAAAAAAAACAATAAATTTTGGGGTTCCCCATACTAAGAACTGAAACTCAAAAAAATTTTTTTCATCAAACCCATACGTGTGGGGTCTATGGATAGGTCTTCAAAAATGATATTGAGGTTTATAACATCATTTTTTTCTAAACTGAATAGTTTGCGCGAGAGACACTGTCACGTTACGTGGACTACCAAGATATTGATAGCCCACGGAACAGTTAGAAAAGCTAGACTACAGAAAGGAAAAAAGGTATTCGGGTCGGGGTTGTATATTTATTTTTTAGTTTTGACAAGTGCAGGGGTTACAATGGCACACCGTACAGAATTTAGAGGTTGAGCGTAAAAAAAGGTAAAGAAAACGTGAGGTAAGTCGTGCGCAGATAGTGCGCGCCGTCCAAGGCGCATACAGATAGGGTGCGCAATCCAAGGGTGCGTGCGGATAGGGCGCGCAAAACAAGGGCACGTACAGGTAGAGCGCGCAGTCCAAGGGCGCGTACAGGTAGAGCGCGCAGTCCAAGGGCGCGTACAGGTAGAGCGCGCAGTCCAAGGGCACGTACAGGTAGAGCGCGCAGTCCAAGCGCGCAATCCAAGGGCGCGTGCAGATAGGGCGCGCAACCCAGGAGCGCGTGCAGGTAGGGCGTACAGACGCCAAAGAGGGGCGCGTACAGATAGGGCGCGCAACCCAGGAGCGCGTGCAGGTAGGGCGTACAGACGCCAAAGAGGGGCGCGTACAGATAGGGCGCGCAACCCAGGAGCGCGTGCAGGTAGGGCGTACAGACGCCAAAGAGGGGCGCGTACTGGCGTCCACAAGGAGCACGTGCAGATAACGGACGTGGTTCGTCAACGCGCTGCCAGAACTCGTAGGTGGGACCTTCTTGAGGTGCGGGGCCAACTGTGACCCCGCACAGGTCAATTTAGAAGTCTTCCTGGTTTGGAAGTCGACGTAAAACTGCTCGTTCCGCCCATTGTATGGGCTTATATACCCCAACAGACCAAGAATTCTAGAATTTCTAGTTCTAAATTTACAATTCAAAAATTTACAAGGTACCAGGATCACATAATAACGCAAAGTGAATACAACCTTAGACTAAAAGTATTCAACCTAAACTTCATGGTGACGCGGTTAACATAACTTGACATAATATCGTTGTTATGACAGATTGTCAAACGATAATCTTTTATTACAGGAAATGTTAATATTAGCACTAAAACAGTATTTAAAATACTGCTAAAACCACAGAAAAACAGGTAAAAAGAGTGTGCCAAAACGCACGTTAACATTAGCAGCGTACAGACGTCCTTTGCTGTTACAGAGACAGAATGAAAAGCCTGCTAGATGTCCCGTAATGTGAGAATCCTCAAACATGGCCCAGTATCACGACTGAGGCATGGGACGTGCATTTGCGTCCCTTAGAATGATGAGGACTGCAACCGTTCTTAATAAGGTAAATGTTACAACACTTCCAAAGTGGTAAAATGTGTACCCCCCCCCCCTGTAACTTCTAAAATAAGAGAATGCTAAAAAAAACATATGATGTACATTACCATGCAAACTTTCAACGAAAATTGGTTTGAACGAGATCTAGTAAGTCGTTTTTTTTTAATACGTCATAAATCGTAAAAAGCAATTTATTTAACGGAACCCTTCATGTGCGAGTCCGACTCGCACTTGGCCGCTTTTTTATCTCAAAATTGAACAATTTTTTTTTATAACTAAAGTCATAACATTTTGATTGACTACTTATTTGCACGTATTCCATTACAAACATAATTGGCATCGTTATGAAAATGAGCATATAGAAATGTAGAGGGGATAAACAAAATAAACATTAACTAGAAACAATGAATTAAAGAATAACTTAATAATTTTTACTTTTTTATTACGTAATTTTAACAGATATAATGATTTCTAAAGTTTCTCACTTGTCAGAAAATCACAAAGCAAAGGACACAATATTTAGCCTTTTTAAATTTATCACTTTGAGTTATGCTACTTTACTGTATTACTTACAAATCAAGTAAGTTGTACCATGTTGCTTGTTCCAATATGTAGGTGGTGTGACGCCCTCGAATAGTTTGACCGTGATCGTGAATAATGTGTTACAGTCATATTTGGCTTACAATCTTATAGGAACTAACTCAGTGCTAAACCAAGCATAGACTTTGGGTATTAGAATACAGTATACATATAAACACATATTGACTCGTAGAATACATCTTAGATTCAGAAAAATATTTTTGTGAGCATTACATAAAATGTCCATAGATAATTCCTGAACGGGAGATGGGTGTAATAAAGAAGATACATAATACTCAACAGTTGGTAGAAACGGGCTGAATAGATAGATAATGATTAATCTACTAATATTATTTATTTTTTAAAAAATTACAAAGAAATTGTAAATTTAAATTTCCAGAGTAGGCATCATTTATCACTGAGTTGTACAGGCGACCGTGCACCCTCACATTAACTCATGCCATTTGGCAACGGCTGCTTTCCGCTTCCCTATGACTTTGAAGCCAAAAATAGAAAAAAGCAAGGCAACGTATGGTTATGGTGAAAAATAATGCTCTAAGCTAAACCTCTGCTCGGGAGCGTTTTGCTGCATGAATTAATATAGTTATTTTATTTTTCTGTTATTTCAGGAGACTAGCTTACTTAGGTATGTATACTTGATTTGTAGGGTTCCGTACTCAAAGAGTAAAACGGGACCCTATTACTAAGACTCCGCTGTCCGTCCGTCCGTCCGTCCGTCTGTCTGTCACCAGGCTGTATCTCACTGATACCGTGATAGTTCCAGCTGAAATTTTCACAGATCTTGTATTTCTGTTGCCGCTACATAACAACAAATACTAAAAACACAAAATAAAATAGTTTTTTATAGATAATTGTACGGAATCTTTCATGCGCGAGTCTGACTCGCACTTGGCCGGTTTTTAAATGCTATTTTAAGTCGATGCTGATTAGAAACAAACTCAACTGACATAATGTATGTTATGTATGATACCCATTTGGCGAAATGCTTTTTATTAGTCACTTAGGAATAAAAACAAGATAATATGTACTATTAGTGCTTATAAACAGTGATTTTACCATCAAATACCAATTCTGAGAACTCGTGAGAACCTCCCCCTTCTCACGAGTTCTCAGAATTGGTATTTTGGCCTTTAAATTTAAGAACATAATTATCATGATCGGTCAACAGATGGCGGAGTTCCAATGTTTCGTTGAGAAAAAAATTGTAAGTAGTATAAGTGGTCTAGTTTTTGTTACAAATCGATCAATATACCCAAAATTAATTTCAAATCCAATAAAAACATAAAACAGGAACAAATATCTGTACTCTTATGAAAACTGTGAAAATGTTGTATTTATGTAGTAAAGGGAAAACTATTCTTGAAAAAAAAAGTGTAAATATTGCAGCTACAAAATTCCGCTGTAAGTCCGATTTACTAGCAAAGAAATTCCCGGCTCGCTGAACATCAAGAACTTTTTCCTTAGGTCGGTTGTAACATCATTTAATTTCCATAAACGAAGGTGTTTCAGCCGAAAGTATTCAAAGAAACCCGCATGCCGAGACAGAGGAGCGCGGAGCTGTCACCAGCAATTAGTGTTAACACCGACCTGTGCCGAGGGCTCTTCAGTAGTGATAACAGCGTCGGCGCTAAGCGCTAGCGGGAGCGTTATGTGACCAAAACTTTATTTGCCTCTACCATATAGGGTATGGTATAGTATACACCGTGGGCGTTAATAACCCGAAATATTTTAACCACGCATTCCTTAGGTCATTAGGCGCAAAAAATGTTATTTGAACCCCAGTCAAATCCTGCTTAGCTTAGAAGATATTATCATTTTCATGTAAACTATTTATTGTGATTAGTAAAGTGCATTAAGCTCTTTTGATGGAGACGTTGCTACCGATGTTGCCAAGTTTCGAGTCGTTATTGATATACATCAAAGTGACAGCTACCACTCACTAAATTCATTATTTTTGGAGAAATAATTGTTACCATTTTATTAAAAGGGATGATTTCCATCCAGGAAGCGATACTTATCCAAATTTTATTTACAAAAACCGAAAAAAATACAAAAAAAAATTTTTTTTTGCTGAATTTGGATTGGATTCATATAACATTTTTTACTCCTAATGACCTCCGGAATGCGTGGTTAAAATCTTTCGGGTTATTAACGCCCACGGTGTATATATGATGATGATGATGATGACGATGATAAAAAGAAGAAGAAAGAAAAAACGTTTATTAAGCATTTTTGTAGGATAAAAGACAAAAATTACAGACATAATGATTAAATGCTGAAATGGCTGCTACTCAGCTTTGTGCCACGAAATGGTGATACCTATTTCGCAGCACTGATTTTCAGTGGCGCCTTGATGTTAATTCTATGTAACTAAACAAAAAGTAAAATTTAAGTAAAATAAATAAAAATTAGAAAACACATATTACAATTTTATATAACTTAAACTAAAACATGCACTAAATGAAACATATTAGAGAGTGTATAAGTGTGTGTGGGTGTGCCTGTGTGTGATGACAATGATGATGATGATGACGAGGTAGAGTACAACGTAATATCATCTCGCTCATGGCTGGAGCAGCCCGAGCGGGCTCCGCTTAAGCACCTAATCCGAATATTTGGCGTAGACACTAGTCTTACGAAAGCGACTGCCACCTGACCTTTCCGCCCAGAGGGAATACTAGACCATGTTGATTTTAGACTGGTTTTCTCACTATTTTTTCCTTCAGCGAAAAACTACTGTCCAATATCAAATCGTATTTCAGACATATTTATTTCTGTACGTTCAATACAACACTTAAACAGTAAACTGTGTATACCATCGGGAGATCCAATTACGGCACATCACCGACATCACGGTCAAATGGACCAAATAATTAAGTATTATTTTATACACGAGTGTGTAACGAAGACATTTACTTGCATACATAATAATTATCAATGTTCAGTGTGAAGTGTGTACGTTGGTGAGTTATATTTTCACTCACACAAAAAATAAGTACCATGGGTACAAGAGGTTACGCCGTTAATTGTACAAGACCTTTATGTAACATTGTCGAGAAATCAAGTGGTCACTAGGCGGCAGCTATGGCTAGGTTTTAACACTTTGAGTCACAACCTGAAGGAATGAAAGAGATGACGTTATAAACTCGGTTGCAGGTATAGAAGGCCTGTGACTACTATGTCCAGTAACGGGCCATCATAGGGCCTAAATTAACGTGTCAATGGGGGTCATACATAACCTCAGCTCGTACTAGCTGTCTCTCACTCACTTGATTGATGAAAGCGAGAGACAGTAAGAGCGCTTTCACATATAGGCGTTTTTGTCGCGCGACTGTAGCGCTTCTAAGTCGCGCTGCAGTAGCGCGACTCATACATATTTAGTAGTGCGTAAGCAGCGCGACTTAAATATGTATGGATACGAGTCGCGCTGCTGCAGTGCGACTTAGAAGCGCTACAGTCGCGCGACCAAAACGCCTATAAATATGTGAAAGCGCTCTAGATGCACCAGACCGTTCATTTTTGGTCCAAAGTCCGTACTAAAGATGACGATGACTTAGATTACGATGACGATAATATGCCCCGCGCTCGCTGTTACAAGGAATTAGTGTTAGCTCCAACTTCTGCTGAGTGTTCTTTACAACGTTGAGGAACGTCGGTGACAAGTGGTAGTGACATAGTTTGATAAAAAGTTGCATGTTTTATAAAGTGTTGCTTTTTACAACTTCACTTGTACCGTCCGTTCTGTTCGTTAATTCGTCCATCTCGCAAAATACATAATTTGCACGTCTCATGGGTCACTCTTTAGAACTATGATGGAGTGTTTATGGGGTTTGAATCCACTAAACACGTGTTTTTGTTATATGGGTAGACCCATTGCATGGTGGGGCATCTCCTTAGCATGATAGGAGTCCAATTTACCTATAGTATTTTTTCTAAGAAACTCTGTCACTGTTGTCACCTGGCTTAACGGGACTGAATAACAACTAGAAAAACTTGATTGATCAATTTAGTGATGGACTTTTGGTTTGCCTCCAATATAAACGCGGCCATGCTAACTAGTCAGGTTACTATTTAAGTCATTGACACTGATTTTAGCTACATTAGATAAATCTGCTTTCGTTTCTCTATTAAGTAGGTACAGTCAGCCAAGAAAGTGGTCTACCACTTTTCGACTTTATTGCATACAAAATAAGGTCCAAAAGTGGTAGACCGCTTTTTTGGCTGATGGTACTAAGATCCAAACAGAATCTCCTTACATGTAATACCTGCCTTTGTTTACCTCTATATTTGGACTTCAATACAAACTTTTGTCAGTAATAACAAAACAATCGTCCAAACTAGCTTGTAGCGAGCGTGTAGCTGCTTGAGATTGCACAAAATGTCCGCGAGGAGCGAAGTTTTCCGATTCATTACAACTTCGGCTCTTCATTCTGTTAAGGTTCGCCTACACTGTAAAAAATAATAGTTATTAATGTAACTGTGTATTTTTTCTGCGAGAAACGCATACGCGTAGTTTGCACAGAAAACATGACATGACAGTATTCAGTGCTGCAATTCTATCTATCTAAGTTGACATAAGAGGACATCTCTAGGATATCGCTTTTGTTTCATGTCTTGTTATTTTGATTTTGAGAGATTACTGGGACGTCACATTTAACAATCACAAAAAGGACCCTTGGAAGACTTTGCCAATCAACTATCAATTTTATTGCCTTTCGGACTCCCAAAATCCCAATCATTTTGTTCTTTAGTCAGGTATAAAAATACATCACCCGCCGATTTTAAAACATAACTCGTTAAAACACATTCTTCTACTATGCAGTTTGGCAAATATATATATATATATATTTTTTTTTTTCAAATGTTATGATTACTAAATTAAATAAATTAAAAAAAATGTGATGTCACAAATGTCTTATTATTTTTAGTTAGATAACTAGTTTTTCATTCGTAGTTATTCATTGCAAAGCTTGGGATTAAGTGCCAAAGCGGAACCGGTTTCTTTAAGGGCACAGCCGAGAAATAAATAGTAATTCCTATATGACTTATAAATAAATAAATAAACATCTTAAAAGTTGCGTTGCGCGTTGTATCTACAACTTAACACACGACATTCCCAATATAAATATTCACACGAGGTTGGGTTGCAGGAGTTAAAATATGATAACTCAAATGCATTCGTTCGTCGTTTGTTATCGGATCTATAAACTGTCTGTCATATGATGGCTTGTTCATGAACACTTGTTGAACAATCTACAATTGTATTAAATTAAATAGGAATCATTTATTTCAGAACACTGGTTCCATGTTGTGTTAGGTAACAATTGCCGTATTGTATTGTATTTATAAATAGAAAAAGTATGTACCAATGAAAATAACTCAACAAAACTGAGGAATAATGTTCATCTCAAACGTGATAGCAAAAGGAATACTGCCATTTACACTAAACGACAATGGGTTCAGTTCAGATGAACTTGATTGATATTAAAACTTCTTAAATTGATTATGTGATCATATTTTAATTAAGTCTCACATTACAAATACTTTAAGTAGCTATTAAATACGTGTAACCCAAGCTCTTTAAATATTTTTTTTATTTAATCTTTTAGCTTTTAAGCTACGTTTACGTCACAAAACTTGTGCAATTTTAAATCTTTATGAACAGAAATAGCGCTTGACTTTCTCTCCTGTTCACTTTTTTCTCCAATTACAAAGGCATTAACATCTTTCACTCAGTCTTTTTACTTGGACTTAAGACATCAATCTTCAACGAAAATGCTTAAGCCATTTGGCCCCAGTCCAAGAAAAACAATAAAAGTATTTTTGAAAAAAAATATTCCGTTTTTATGCGGAATAAAATGTAGAGATCATCTAATTTGCAACTGAATATGGTTGGTGGCTGTAAATTGTTTTTGATTGTTTATTTTCAGATAGATGACTTTTCGTCGATCTATCGACGTTCAGTTCGAGACGAAAAGTTTCTTGACCATATTTTTGTATTTATTCATATTAACAAATTGCGATGAATATAAAATATTTCACACATATACAACTTCAATTTTCTTAAGAAATAAAAAAAATAGAAGAAACTTTCACTGATTGACAATGACGATGGAAGAGCTCGCAGCTACCTTGGCCAACGGAGTATCATTTAAAAATTCGGGTAGATAATGGCGGCATTTTAAGTGCCATTTATATTTTTTTTAGTTGATATTTATTACATTTCAACTAATAAAGCATGATTTATCAAAATCCCTAGTAAGATGTTAAATTATTGAATATTTCGTTTCCTTTTTAAGGCTGTGGTTAGAGACTAAAACCATTTCAGCAGCCAACAGCCAGTATTGTACCTACAGGTTTCGTCAACTCATCACCTTTGTTAATTGTTTGTGTTGTTGAATAAATTTCTTTATTTTGCATACATTAGTATTTACATCGTACAAAGTTCGTTGTTATGCTATTTATGACGATGGTGGCGGATAGGTGGTATGTCGCCAGACCAAATCTAACATACACATGGATGCAATTTACTACAAGTACGAGTATATCACATCACATACCCAGCATATAACCATGTACCTATTGATTTGTAAGGTTATTCTCCCCGCTACAACACAATAACACCAAACAACGTACGTCATTTGAGAGGTTATTCCCGTGTTGTCTCGAGCCTAATACAATTTCCCGCTCCAGTGGTGGTGGTCCCTTGGTCTCAGGACAATTAGTAGTGACGACAATTTTTGTGTTACTCTTTCTAGTTAGGTATTTCACGTTTTATATCACCGTCCCCTGGTGTACGGTAACGCTCACAATTTTACTTTACGTTGACAATTCTCTGGGGTTTATCTCGATGTAGAATGAAAGTTAATTGAAAAAAATATAAAAATAAATTCGGTATCTTTTGTACTTTTTTAAATTCCTCTATTAAACATTGAATGCTAATTGGATTCTCGAAATGGTATGGATAATGCTCTTTTTAAATTAACACTGGCATTTATAATAAAAGAATAAAAGTTCCTTACTTTTCTAATTAAGTAAGTGCTTCCACCAAAAGATACTGGCTGTAAGGGAATTTATTAAAAGTTATTTTCTCTAAAATTACCTAAAAAATGCTCGATACTCCCTAATTATTTTATGGTAGGTAAGTACTTATATTATTTTTCTGAAAGTGTAATGAAAAACTAAACAAAATAAATTGGCGCATGACTATTTTTATTGATAGTCAGTCCAAGATCAGATGCAATGTCTGTTTGGTACCTATACCAGTTTAATGTAGCTGAGAGTATTTGAACAACTACGTAACACTTAATTAAGATTTCATTAAAAGTTTCGATATGGACCTGAGTTCATACAATTTTACAGTCAGACTGTCTATGTAGTTACCTACATTCTATCTGTACATGTACTGTTTTGCTGTCTGTACTCTAGTTAACATGTTTTGTTATTTTGTACCTACTCTTCTCATCGTACCGTCGCTTGATTAGGTTCGACAGAATAGAGGTACATTATTAACCTTGAAACTCAAGGGACGACCTTAATTTAATTACATATTTGACCCAACTTGCTCCAGGGACCGTCGGGTCCATAAGACGTATCTAATCTCTATTCAATTACATTCGTAATGAATGTTGGATTGCGTTGTATTAGGATTTGATGCTGCCGCGGAATTGTTATCATAATTGCTTGGATGAGAACAATCCCGTCTGACACAACGGTGGCTTGCTGTTCAACAGTCGTGAACAGCAAGCCTAATTTCTATTTGATACAATCTTGACAATTATTTCTTGCTTCACTTAATTTCATGACATTCTTAGTTAAGGGAACTAGATTGGATGACCTTGATTATTTTGTAGTATTCTATCCACGATATTAACTGACAGAAAGATACATATTCCCGCTTTGATGTCCGTTTCATTCTGATTTTAAAAGGCTGAAACTTGAAACGGGGATATCTTCTGTCAAATATCACAGACGGAATACCGGCTCAGGTATTTCGAATGTTGACTCAAGCTTCAGAATCTTTTAATAAAACATGCTTTCTGAGAATTTATGTGTGCTTTACAATACGTTTATTTTTAAGGATTTTACTTTATATTTTATAGAAATTCTATAGAAATAGGATGAAGAATGTTTTTTTTTCAATAATAAAGACAAATTTCACCTTCACGGTCTTCAACGTCCTACCTAGCTATCGATAATCCAAGTATCAAGCAAGCTATTTAAATCAATTGTTCAAAGTAAAGCCATGTAGAATTTTATTCCGAATGTGGCTTGGTAACAATATCACTCGTAATCGGAGACGTCATTTAAGAAATAGGTAGGAAACTTGAAACTAAACATTTTAATGTTTTGGTTTAAAAGGTTACCTTGGTATGACATCACTTTATAGTTTTGTTTTTTAAGCCGGTCAAGTGCTAGTCCTGCTTGCGCACCGAGGGTTCCGTACTAGGAGGGTTGCGTATCTTTCATATAGGTACTATAGTCTGGATCCCATGAATTCTGGCAAAATACGTTATATAGTTACCGTAATGGCTAGAGCGTCACCACTTCGTGCATTTTGTCACATAATAATATTTCACAATGTACATGTTAGTTTATCAGTACCTAGTAATTCTTTAAATGACTTGAACCGACACGATATTTTTTGTTTTTAATAAGACTTTAGTTTCTTACAGAATAATGTAATTCCAAAAAGGACTAGTTTTCCCTCTGGCTTGGAAGGTCAGATGGCAGTCGCTTTTTAGGGTTCCGTAGCCAAATGGCAAAAAACGGAACCCTTATAGATTCGACATGTCCGTCCGTCTGTCTGTCTGTCTGTCCGTCCGTATGTCACAGCCACTTTTTTCCGAAACTATAAGAGCTATACTGTTGAAACTTGGTAAGTAGATGTATTCTGTAAACCGCATTAAGATTTTTACACAAAAATAGAAAAAAAACATTAAGTTTTAGGGGTCCCCATACTGAAACTCAAAAAATATTTTTTCATCAAACCCATACGTGTGGGGAGGAATCTATGGATAGGTCTTCAAAAATGATATTGAGGTTTTTAACATCATTTTTTTCTAAACTGAATAGTTTGCGCGAGAGACACTTCCAAAGTGGTAAAATGTGTGTCCCCCCCCCCCCCTGTAACTTCTAAAATAAGAGAATGATAAAACTAAAAAAAATATATGACGTACATTACCATGTAAACTTACACCAAAAATTGGTTTGAACGAGATCTAGTAAGTAGTTTTTTTTAAAACGTCATATAATTAACGGAATATTTAACGGAACCCTTTCATGGGCGAGTCCGACTCGCACTTGGCCGCTTTTTTTTAAAACTAGTGCATATGCCAAATCTTGGGATAAGGTGTTAAAGCGGACCCCGGCCTCCTTTAGGGGCACAACCGGGAATAACGCTAGGAGGATGATTGACATACAGAATAATCTAATTAAAAAAAAATACAAAAGTAATTAAATTATATTATAAATCTTTAACTGCAAATATGCAATATTATGCGGAGTCTTAGTAATAGGGTCCCGTTTTACCCTTTGGGTACGGAACCCTAAAAAAGATCTAGGTAGAGAGCTAATCGATAGCTTAAATGTTCCTGAGATGTTCAGCATGTGACAGACGTATAGACGCATATAGAGTCGCACCATAAGGATTCCTCTTTTACCTCTTTGGTGCGCTAAATGGTTTGAACTCAATTTAACACCTACTGGTCGATCACGTAACGCATTGTACGAACGTCGGGTAGGTCTAAATGTTACTTTTTATATGGAGAATTGACAGTTAAATTGTATGTCGCGCGTTCGGAACGTTACGTGTTTACCCCCCTAAAATAGGTAAGTATTATATAAATCGCGTTTATTATTTTCCATAGCGGGTTTCCATTTTAAAAGCGATCATAAAATACTTCCAAAGCAAGCAAAAGTGGGGCATAAAGCGATGCGATTGAGCGCGCGGTCGAAAGTTTTGAGGGCTTCTCAAATAAACTGTACTCTTTGCTTATCCACCCGATTGTTAGAGATCCGTAAAAGGTTTTTTGTAAATAGGTACAGTCAGCATCAAAAGTAACTACGCAATCGACGACGTCAAAAACTCTTATTCCCTTTTAATAAAGACTTTTGAGGTATTTGTTTGCGTAGCTACTTCTGATTCTGACTGTATGTAACTGCAGAGTTTTCCCCGAGGGACTTACAGTATGGGGTTCTTCAAAATAGTAGTGTAAATCATTTGAATGAGCCGGCAACTTGTATGCGACACCGCTGGAGTTGAATGCGTCCATAGGTTATGGTATTGCTATGGCGCAGTATGTTGGTGTGCCATCGACGTGGTATATACATAAAAAAAACGTAAATTATCAATTTATCATAAAGCAAGCAGTAGATTACACACACAGAAAAAAGAAGATACACGTGGCTTCGGTCCACTATTTTTCTAAACAAGTCATTGACCGACTTATCCTGGTTTCTATATAATGGAAGTCGAGGCGGAATGACATATCTCATATCATTGCCCATCATTTCACCACTGTCGTTGTTTGTAATTTCATTCAAATCCTCTTCTCTCTTTGCTGGTAGAAAACTCGCTTTAGTAAGAAAACGTTCAAAACGAAATTGTATTGCTCATACTTGTCCAGTAGGTCAATCACGTAACGCATTGTACGCGCGTCTGACAATAAAATCACAATCTAACAGACTCGCGTAAGAAAAGTTACGTGATCGACCCACAGGATTAGATAGCAAAGTAACGGTGCAGTCATGGAGCAAAGTAATTAATCGGACGTGCATATAAAAGACGAGTCAGATGTTTTGCCAAAAATTATCATCTTTTTCTCAGTCGACCCCTTATCGCAGAGGATTGTGCTCCATGCAGTTCAGTTCCTCAACAAGACATACTCGTACTGTATTTGGCGTGCCTCTTAATTGTTGAAGTGGATTCGCGGATTTGTAGAAGGCAAACGCGCTAGAAGAAGGGTTCCAGCTCTTCTTTTAGCGCGTTTGCTCACAGGCATGAACGCATGATACGTCAAAAAAAACAAGGAGTCTCTGGTGTTGTGAGTTCCTGTAAGAAAACTGATATGAAGTTATTGAGATAAAGCTTAAAGATGATTTCGATGGTATAAACATGTAGGTAACGCATGGTATTTATTATAACAAGGAGTAAAACAAAACATGTCAAACTAATACCTATGTACCTATAGTTCTTTGAGTAGGTACTCTTACTTATATGATAAAGGTCATGAGTCAAAGGCTTATTATGTGGAATGGGGGTTACTTTAGAAAAAAATGGTGCTACTTTGATCATTTAGAATTTAGTATAAAAGCTATTTAAAATTAAGAAGATTTAATCGAGTATACAGCAAGATAGATAACTAATATATTCATTGCCACGAGTTCACCCACGAGTAAAAACAATGATTTCGGAGAAAAACCTATTTGATCAAAGTCGCCCCCCGAATCAAAGTAACCCCCATTCCATCGGTACTGCAATTTATTACATAACATCTTTAGGGTGTTATAATATCGCAACTTTCCATTTTTATATTATTTTCTACATGTTTTCCTTCAGTTCCGCTTACATGTTTGTCTGTGATTTGATCAAAGCCTTCATAAATGGGTAAAACCCAGCCACTGTAATGTTAGTACCTAAAGTAATATTACTTTATAAGTATAACAATAAAGGTGAACAGTTGTTCACCTTTATTGTTATACTTATGTTATGTTATGTTATTGTTGTGTTGTTTGTTGTGGGTGATAATTGGAATAAGGGTGTCAAATATTGAGACGTTTACCTTACTTGTTAATTTCATTCCACTCTTTCATCTACGGTTAAGTACAGCGTTGCCGCTACATTTAACCGGAGTTCACACGGAATTTGCTACGCATGAAATGAAATGTCTATTTGATGAGAATTAGGACTTAAGCAATGTGCTTCTTTGAATTTTTATACTTAATTGAAATTTTTTTTGCTAACTAACATTTTATGAAACTATTTCTGGATTTTGAATTTTCTGGTTTGGACGGTACAGTCGCTTTTTGAACGGATTCATTAAATTCTACAACTCTGCCAACTCAAATAGTTTTAAGTATGCATATTGTTTGGCTTCGGCTTCTGACTTCAGTGATTTTGTAGCAAGAGTAGGTACCTAGTTTACTAAGAATACAATCTAACTGACAGTAAATTGACTCAAAGGTTCTTATATCAATAGGTATGCAAGTTGGTGATAATAAAAAGGTCAGAGGACTGTCTTTGTAGGTAATTTCATCGACATGTTTGCTTCAATGGCAGTAGGTTAGAGTTAGGACCGGTCAGATCTTAAATTTATTTACAATTCTGAGCCCCCAAACATGAGCTCCGAAACGTCTACATAATTTAGAAATGACTGTACGGTAAAATAAAAACAAAAGAACCCTTTACATCGCACTCCATACGCGCTTCGCAGAATTCAAAATTGCCGAATGAAAAAATAGATCTCAAATCAACATTTATTTGCAGAATTGTCGATGTAAATCAGAATGAATGCTTTGGTTAGCGGGGATTTTTAAAGGAGTTATTGAATTTGAATCAATTATCGGGCCAGAATTAGGGCCCGGCGTGATGGATGCAAATTGGAGTGTATTTTGCGGATTAATTCATAATTGAATGAAAATCGGCACGAAACTGGGGGCCGTAACTTAATACCTAAAGTTGTTCTTAGGAGATGAAATTTTATTAAAATTTTCCAAAGGGTCAAAGCTTAGTAACGTTGAAAGTTTTATAGTTATTTTGGTACCAAATCAATAATATTATATAAGAAAATTAAGCCATTCTGGAGTATGTACATTTTCGACGTATTGAAATCATATCAAACGTATGAAATTCACCTCCACTTTAGTATGTACTATTGCATAGCCAAGTGTGTAAGCGCATGACGCACTGATATTGTGAAGGGATTAACTAGTAATTAAAATTAAACACGTATTTTAGTCTAAAACGATGGGCAAAGAAGCTGTCACCTCCTCTTATAAATGGAATTCTTACCTGTCATATTCAACCCACCGGTTCCAGGAAATGTGCCTTGGCCACATTTAACCTTTCTCTGAACAATTCCAATTACATTCCTCACGAGCACAAACCAGAAGCGAGCCAAATTGTGTGAGGAATCTGGAAACTTTGCCCCATCTTTAATTAATATCGGAACAGAGACGCGTTTGCGGAATTCTAAGCGACTGCAAGTGACCAGTATAGGTATTCACAAAATGTTGCTCATCAGTGCGTCACAGATCCTTATATTGGTAACACCACGGAGGCGCAGGTTATACTGGATTACAAGGTATGGATGATTTCGTGAATTATTGTTTGGAAAGGGTGTGAACCCGCAACGACCACGCGGAATAGGGGCGTAGACACGAAATAAAATAATCAACAATGTTGTATTTTTCGAAAAAGGATTAAAAATGTAGTCAAATGCAGAAAAAAACAACGCAATAGGTTAAATAATCACATAGCTATAAGTGTCCAATGGTTTAAGAGGTTTTTCGCCTTTAGGTATATTTTTTGCATTATTTCTTTTGAAGTAATAATAGATTTTGAGTCTACACCCCTATTGCACGTTTGTTCCAAGTTCCTAACAGGGTTCATCTCACGTTTATGTCAGATTTGGGCACATACTTACCTAAAATAGAACAAAATGGTGTGAGTGAAAACGTCTGACACGTCTTGAAGACTAACAAATTAAATCTTCTTCTTCTTCTTCTTATTTAAGAGCTAGGCTCTTGTCGGTGGAGTAATTTCCAACTTGTTCTACATTCTGCCTTTCTTTTTATTTCTCTGTACGATGAAGCGTTTATTTTCTCTTTTATTTGCTCCATGTAAGATATCCTCGGCCTTCCCCTTTTTCTTTTCCCTTCTATTTTTCCCTCTATTATTGTTTAAATCATATATTGTAAATAGGCCAGACTCTTTTGCAAGCAAATTATCTCATGCAGAAGATGTCATCACCTCCCCTTATGACCGTTTCGGAAAATAGGATATCTGAAGTTACAATTGGTATGCTTAACTAGACACGTATTAAGTATCGTTTGATTCAAATCCGGCCGGTAGCTTTTGCGTAAGTACTTATCAATGCTCATCATCATCATCATCATATCAGCCGAAAGACGTCCACTGCTGGACATATGCCTCCCCCAAAGAGTGCCACAATGGCCGGTCCTTTTGGCACTCTTTGGGGGAGGTCTATGCCCAGCAGTGGACGTCTTTCGGCTGATATGATGATGATGATGATGATGATATGTACCAGTGTGTAAGCGCCATACGATAAATAAATAAATTCATTCGATTCATACTTATCTGACGTAACGTGTCGTGACGCGATAGAACGATATTGGTTTCATACATTTCTTACGCTGAATTGTGTCCATTTCGTGAAAAATGTGTAACGAATTGTGTTTTCACGAATTAATGTTTTCTTTCTTTCTTTCTTTCGTTCTTTACGGATGGCTTCACACTCATATGATGCGTGGTTCCTTTTGTGTGGCAGAGCATGACGTCAGTATAAATATAAATCTGGAGTCTCCAGCACGGTCAGCTCAGGTCGGGGTGCTATGTCGGGTAACCTCCTCGAGTGTCTGGACTCTACCAATTCCTCTTGATTCGGCTGATCTGCAGGAATGGGTAGTGTCTTGGCCGCCACCCTGGAGACAACGGCAAGTGATAAATTAGTGATCGCTTGCTGGTGCTACCAATAACCAGACACGGGGGGGTCGGTGGGTTCCGCCCAGGGAATCGCAAGATTTCCCAGGTGCGGCTTGAGGGAGAGGCCAAAAATTAAAGCGACTTTGTATGAAAAACGCTCTACTCGCTCAAATTTTTTTCTATTGTCATTTCTAGTAACATAAACTAGTCTCCGACCTAAAAAAAATATTACGAAACAATCTTACACAAATCAACCTAGGCCCACGGTAAGCTCATTAAGACTTGTGTTGTGGGTACTAGGCGACGATATATTAATTGCTTTCATGTTATTCTAGCATATCGTTTTAAAAGGAGAACAAAACTATGTTTGTATGGAGAGTCGAGCTCGAGCGTCTTGGCGAATCTCTAAATGTAAAATTACAAATACATTTATAGATTGACCCGTGACCTTTAGCTATAGCTAAAGGTCACGGGTGTCACATTACTTTAAAAGCAGAGTGATAATGAAAGGAAACAACAACACTGCCAACTAATTTTCATTCTTAATTTCCGTTAAACAGTTCAATTTTATCTCCAGTCTGGCAGCCGGCCTATCTGCTAAAAGGATGGGAAATTAAGATGCTTTTTGTCTCATTTTATTTCATAGACGACAAAACATGCCAACGAAAAATGCAACTACAGCATTGTTCGAAAGAATTGAATTAAAAATGGCGGCGGGAATTCCTCTGTTTTTGCGGTGCACGCGCGACTGCCCGCAAATGGACAATTAGCCGTTTTCCAGGCGAAAAATAAAAGCAGCGTTACTTAGTTTACAGTAAAAAAAACTGTAATTTTTGATGCCCGCCACCGCCAATAGCTCGCTCGCGCATAGATGCGTTAACGCGTTGTGTTGAAGGCCGTATTAGCGCAGAAGTTTTCTGACTCGTACAGCGTTTTCCGTGGTATCTATATGAGAAACACGTCGATCATAGTCAAGGCCAGTCGGCTTAAACATGAAACTTTTTTTAAATACCACGATGGTGGCAAACAAGTATGCGGCCTGCCTAATGGAAACCAGCACTGTAGGATATGGACACTTGTGACCCCAGAGGAGTGACAAGCTCTTTCCAGATACTTTATTGGTTCGAGGAAAGTTAATAGCAGCTAGAGACAAATGTGGGTCTCTCTCTCTCTCTCTACTCTCAACACAGTGTATCCTAGGGAGCTCTGGCTTTCATACTAGTAGCTACTTACCACAATAATGCTACATACTAGTAGCTACTTACCACCATAACGCTACATACTAGTAGCTACTTACCACCATAACGCTACATACTAGTAGCTACTTACCACCGTAACGCTTATACTAGTAGCTACTTACCACCATAACGCTACAAACTAGTAGCTACTTACCACCATAACGCTACATACTAGTAGTTACTTACCACCATAATGCTATATACTAGTATATAGCATTATGGTGGTAGCTACTAGCTACTTACCACCATAACGCTACATACTAGTAGCTACTTACCACCATAACGCTACATACTAGTAGCTACTTACCACCATAACGCTACATACTAGTAGCTATTTACCACCATAACGCTACATACTAGTAGCTACTTACCACCATAACGCTACACACCTAAAAAGAAGCTAGAGGAAAATGTTACGAGCTTTTGAAACAAAAATCAAGTATTTATTTTATTAGGCTGTATGTTATCTTGTTATTAGTTTATTAAATGTAGAAATTTGTCACATTTTTTGAAATGTCGATTTGACACAGGTTGAGTTGGAGATAAAGTAAAAAAATAACACTGTTTTGGGCTCTTTTCACAAGAACAATAAGGTACGGGGTCAAATAGGCGTTTCCTTTACCGTATACTTGGAATAAAATGGGATTTAAATAGCAGTTCATTATCAGCCAAAAAGACATTAAAACATTTATCAGAGACATAATAGACAGATTTAAAAATTCGTAAGGTAAAGGTCCCTACCCGGCTGGTCACCGTGGGACGACAGACCACAACCCCCAAGAGATCATAACAAATGAACATGTGAACAAAAATGGAAAAAACAAATGAACAAAAAACTAATAAACAAAAAATTCGTAATATAAGGAAATAGATCAACACAACGAAAAGCACATATCAAAAGATCATCACAAATTGTGAAAGTCTCTACGGGAGGCCTTTGCTGGAAAGCAAGACCAAATGGAAACAGAAGAGTAGAAAAACTAGAAAAACACATATTGTACATAATATATTTAAGTTTGGTTAAATAAAGGCTATATTATTAAAAAGGTATATGTATGTACAAATATTTTACTTAGCACATAGGTACCCTCATTAAAAGTGCAGAGTTTTTTTGGCACTCTTTGAGGGAGACCTATGTCCAGCAGTGGACGTCTCTCGGCTGATATGATGATGATGATACCCTCACATTTAGCCGAATCAACGAATCTTAAGTATGAGAACAAAAATACTCCCATAAAGAAAAAATGCGTGTATTGCACATAATTATGCACACATGTCACCCACAGAAAGCCAGCTCCAACGATATTTCCACATCTCTTGGCTCTCTCACGCATCACATCCCCATGTGCGCCAATTTGATGTGTGACCTATTTAACATGGTTATAAGAATGTTCCTTATGTAGATCGGCGATTCTAATTTTTGTGCATGCTGTCACAGCCGTGGATGTCACTACCATGGATGTAAAAGAAAATATTTGTCGCGACACGCAGCCGATTGAAACAGCGGTTGCCTGAAAATGTGTCAATCGACAATGAGATGAAATGCTGATTCGATTGGCTGCGTGGCGACAATATTTTTTTACATCCACGGTAGTGACGTGACATCCACGGCTGTGACAGCGTGCACAAAAATGAGAATCGCCCAGATCTGTATGGAAATTAAATAAGGTATTTCTTCTAAGCGCCCACGACGTCAGTTATTCATAGAATTTGGCGTCTCCCCTTATTTTATTAGCACAACAAACGATAATAAACACTTAAGATTCCACAGAGATGACGCCCGCGTTTGGAATATTAATTGACGCGATTTTTCCTCGCGGCGGATATTTTTTGATATAAGACAAAATAAAAACCGGTCACGAGTCTGACTCGCACACCGAGGGTTCCGTACAAACTTTCATACACCATACCCGTCATGTCAGGACCTCATTAATTCTTGAACAATCGTAAACACCTCACAGTAGAAGTTGGCGTTGCAAAGCGCCATCTGCATTTTGGTACTAACAACTTACAAACTAGTATGTTTGTTTATCAGCGATAGCTTTTTATCACGCGTACCGATTTCGATTATTCATTTTATATTTGAAAGAAGGGACGTTAACAATAATCTGATAGGAATTTGAAGCTATAAAATTTCATACAAAAGTAAGTAAATTGCAAATATAATTAAGAAATTATTTTTGATAAATAAAAAAAAATAAGCTAGATAGAGATATCGTTTTATTTATGTTCCTCTTAGTCATATGTAATTATTTCAGAAGTTTCGCTTGGTAAACTTCGGTACCCTTATCTCCAAAGTTTACCAAGCGAATACCAAGCGTCTATACACGTGTCTTATCCCTTTTAAAAGTTGTTTTAAATTTCGAATTGATAGCTTAAGGAGTTCCTGAGATATTTAACGTTTTGACAGACGGACGGACGGACAGACGGACAGACGGGCAGAGTCGCACCATAAGGGTTCCTTCTTTACCTTTTTGGTACGGAACCCTAAAAAGCTTGAAATTAAATCTTATAAAAAGTTTCTGTATTTGATTAAGCAATTGAATTCCGAGGGAAAAATTGAAAAAAACAACACAAAATACGGATAAAAAATTTATTTGAGCTGAATAAGTTTGTTGGGCAGAAATGGCAGAATCGATGTTTTTATTTAAATACAAATAGTTAGTGTAGTAGTAGCTTGTAAATCTTCTGGAGTCACAAGTGTCCAGGAGTCATATGTTACGGTACCTATTTAACATCAGGCAGGTCGTAAGCATGTTTGCCAACTTAGTTGTATAAAAAAAAAACAATTTCTAAAAAAATATTATAAAACACAGGTGGCAAGCACGTTTTAGACGACAGAAATTGCTTCTGGAATAGTTTGCTTCAGTCGCTTTATTGGGACTTCATCATGATTTGTTGATAATAACTATACTAACATACCAACCATTATACAATGTGTAGGTATAAGCCCTAATAAATACAATCTTGTTAACCTATCGTATCTTAAAAATAAACCATTTCTTTTTTCATCTAAATTAGCGGTAGCACTGTCAAATAAATGTTATGGGTTTTGATATTACATTCATTGCTACTGGAGAAAACATTGATAACGCTCTCTATTAGAGCGTGTTTCTAAAAAGTGTACCTGAGGGGCAATCACGTAACGTTCCAAACGCACGTTAGTACAATTTAACTCTCATTTTTCCATATAAAATTTTACATTTAGACCTACCTGAAGCGCGTACAATGCGTTACGTGTACGTGCGTCAGGTAGATCTAAATGTCACTTTATGTATGGGAAAATGATATTGAGCTGTCCTAACGTGCATTCGGAACGTTACGCATTGCGCCTCAGCAGCGACGCCCCGTCGAGCCGCGGCCGCGCTCGTTTGTTTAGTATATTTATGATTTTTAATTAGGTTCTTAATTTTGATTTATAAGAAAAATCAGCCTATATACCTACGTCCCACTGCTGGGCACAGGCCGCCTCTCATAGATGAGAGGGAACGGGAATTATAATTATTTACAATTTCCTCGCGGTAGCAATATGTAATGTCTCGACCAAAAGTGCAATAGACTCGTCTCCTTCGAGATACTCACCTGCGGCTCGGAACTCGAACCCACTCGTATTTGCCTACTTACTACTCTACAAGTACTATAGTAGTCCTGGGAGTCGATTCGACATACCGGTTTGATCCAAACTGATTGCAATGTGTTCCACCGGCACCTAAGATTTATCCAGGTCCGTTTGGTTACCTACCCCCCTTGGATTGGCGAACTTAAAGGCAATAAAAACTTGACCTTACAACCCAAAGGTGAAATTCTGTGACTCTGGTGAAAAGGGGTACCTATAAGTGCACTTATGACGTTTTTGAGTTATATATACCAAAATTTTCAGAAAAATAAATCTAGTAAACGGATCTCTTTTGGTGTAAACGGATCTAAGTTATCGTTTAAAATGAGGAAGTTACGAATTGTGTAAAATGGTATATCTCGCAAAAATTTACTGACTCAGTGGGTACAAGTTAAGTTGTAGTTGAAAACACAAAATTATTTCGTGCATTTAAAAATATATCTCACAATTTAGTTTTTTTTTTGTTAAAAGCGATAAGTTTAATTGTATCTTTTGAGAAATGTAGTTGTGGGCGACAGAATGTAGTTTGTGAAATGTAGGACCTACGGGTCACGAAGAGAAAGGGTGTTGTATAGTATGTGAACGATAAGGCCTACGGGCCACGAAGAGAGAGGATGTGTAACTATAATTCCTTCACATAAGGACGGCAATTGTGCCCAGATTAAGCTCCTAAAGCAAACGGCTCATATAAGAAGCGCGCAATTTATTTAGGACCTAAGTACCATAGGTACAGACGAAGAAAATAGCTTAAAGTAAAGATAAAGGTACCAGGTACCTCCAGTAATTATTTCATAAAGGTCGATAGGGGGAGAGCCCCTGATAAATGAGGGAGAGATAGCCAAATTATTTGTAAAGAAACCAACTTGAGACTATATCCAGATCTAGTCCGTCAACAAGGGACATCGGTAACTAGAGTTACATAAAATGTGAAATAAAAATGTACACAACGTATGCATAGAGATTATTGCTTATTATGGTGCAATAATGGTCAAGGTTCAGGTTGATTTCTATGATTGGCTAAAAAGACGGGAGCAAAAGTCAAACTTACGCTACCACGTTAAGGAAAATGTGAAAATTGACGGTCTCACCCGGCCATAGCTTCGTAACCAGATGAGGTACGAAAGCAATTGAGGTATCGTTTGGAAGGTAAGGTAAATGCCCTTACGTATGTATAATCACTTTTGATAATTAATGTTAATTAAAGCCACTAGGGCCTGGCAAAGTCATTTCATGTTACCAAAGTTGATAATTTTACGTAAATATCGACTTTCTCAATTTAAACGGGAAAAGCAGGAAAACTAATAGATATTGTAATGTATAGCTCAGAAATAGTTCTTTTGAAGGAAAATATGTAAAAACCCTTAAGGTTTCCCTGAAAACCAGGAAAACGTAAAAACTAGCTTTTCCATAGTAAAAGTGGGCGAGGTCTTCAAAATTATATCCCCACCACTTTTAATGCCTTAGGGGTATAAAAGAGGCTATAATCGCCGGATAAAATTGTGTTCGCTCAGCCCCACCAGTGGGAGCTCCTAGGAAGAAGAAGAAAGGAAGAAGTAGGGAAATTGTGATAGGAAGTAGGAAATTGTGATAGGGAAAGTTTAATCAGTAGTTTGTGTCTCATTATTTTATTATACCGTTTCATTTATTTTTCGCCAAGTATTATTTTATCGTCACCCTCACCTCATCCTTCAACAGTGCAGCTCAGTCTGCGGGATTAGTGCTCCCCTAGAGCACCTGCGCTATCAGAGCGCGTTACGGCCGTTTAAAAACACGCTGAGCGGTTCAACCGCCGCGGTTCACCTGCCGCGGTTGAAACGCGCGGTTCGCCCGCCGCGGTTTTTAAACGCCCCTTGTTAGGTGACTGTGAGGTCGCGAAGGTCAAACCCAGGCCTGTCGCACATCGACCACGTCGGCGCCACGCGTCGTCCACAGTAGTGTTAAAGGATCGATGTGTACTTGTACCATTTTACACCAACAATATTGCATACTATATAAAAAATACAAATTATAAATTTATTATTTATAATAATAAATAAATAAATAACAAGTCGACTTATGCACCTAAATATAAGTAAATGTTAAGTGAGAAAAGATACAAGTCGTTAATGTTGTAATGGGGGAGCCTATGCTCCCACCTGCCGTGCTGAGTTGCACGAGAATCTCCATGAGAGGGAGTTGCGCCACTTGTGAACCGTAAAGCTCGACAATTTTTATACGTGAGTTGTATCTCCTTACACCTATATTTTTAATTATGACCTACAATGAATGCTTCTAATTTAGAGATGTCCATGATTAATTAATTAATTTTAATGATGTGTGATGGAATAAAACACAAACATACTTTTAAGTATTTGCCGCACACTACAACTACTTTACTGTCTTCTTTTATATTTTGCATTATTTTGAAAGAAAGATAAACCGGCCAAGTGCGAGTCGGACTCGCGCACGAAGGTTTCCGTACCATTATCTATAAAAAAACTATTTTATTCTGTGTTTTTAGTATTTGTTGTTATAGCGGCAACAGAAATACATTATCTGTGAAAATTTCAGATGGAACTATCACGGTATCAGTGAGATACAGCCTGGTGACAGACAGACGGACGGACGGACGGACGGACGGACGGACAGCGAAGTCTTAGTAAAAGGGTCCCGTTTTACTTTTTGAGTACGGAACCCTAAAAAGTATTTATTGTCACACGAAAATTATCAAGAAAAAATAAATTTAAAAAAATTAAACTTACAAACTAATGTGGGCGTCATGTCATCGCCCAATATACATTTCTATAGTTTTTTATGTGTAGCACAAATTATATCAAATCAGTTTTATATTAATGAATCTACCTAATTATCTCAGTTACTAATTATGTTAAGTAATTTTAATTGTTAATTAGGAATGCATGAATTTTATCTTTTAATTGTATTTATTTAGAACATTTTAACATATTACAATTATAAAAATGTGTTAATGTACAACGCGACAAGCAGTCCCTATTTTATTAGTAGATATTTACGGCGGCGCAGCGACTGAATACGTCATCGGTTTCCCGTTAGGCGGCGGGACACGGCGCGGGCGCATTCGCCCGCGAGCGCGCCCGCCAGTCACTCAGCCACCTCCGCACAAGACGCTTGTCGCTGGGCCGCATACGCTTTTGTTTGTTTTCTGCCTGCGCGCTAATATATATAAGTGTTACTGCTTTCTTTCCCATTTCTCCTTCTACTCCATACTTTACTTTATCTGTGCCTGTGCTAGTTTAAGTGCTCGCAATAAACGTTTGTGTGAACAAAGGATTGGGTTGTTTGCATTCCAACACCGCTGCGAATTCCTCCGGCAAGTAAGTTGACGACAACTCATCACTTCACGACCACACTGGTGACCCCGTAAAGGACACGACACTATGGGAGGCAACGGCACTGAGAACAAAGAAGAACCGTTAAAAGATGGCACCGCGCAACTAACGACGAACAAAGGAGAACCGTTAAAAGATGGCGGGGGGCAACTAACGGCTGAGTCATGTCTGGTTGGCGTACGGATTCCTCCGTTCTACCCCGAGAAGCCGGCGCTGTGGTTTGCGCAGCTTGAAGGACAATTCATCTTGTCCAGAATAACATCGGATGAGACGAAGTTTTATCACGCCATGGCGCAGCTCGAGCCCCAATATGCGGCGGAGGTTGAAGACATCATTACGTCACCTCCGGCCGTCGACAAATATATTAAGCTGAAGTCGGAGTTAATTAAGCGTCTTTCTGCATCGCGTGAGAGGAAAGTTCAACAAGTCCTCAACCTTGAGGAGTTAGGAGACAAGAAGCCTTCACAATTTCTTTGGCACCTTCAGAATTTGGCTGGACCTGGACTGCCTGAAGACTTCCTACGCTCCATCTGGGTCAACAGACTACCCCAGAGAACGCAAGACATCGTCGCGTCCCAATTAAAGTCATCACTGGAGGACTTGGCGGAACTCGCCGATCGCCTTCATGACGTCATCGCTCCAACCTCGCAGGTAGCAGCAGCATCCGCGCTGCCTTTCACTTCAGCGGAACCACTACTTCTGCAAATTGCGGAGCTGACCAGGCATGTGCGGGCACTAGACGCCAAGGTTGGTAGGATGTCGCGACCCAGAGAAAGATCGTCGAGTCACGCCCGGCAACGGTCCGCGTCAAAAAGGTCGAGCTCTAACTACCGGAAGTTCCCTACCTGCTGGTATCATTACAAGTTCGGAGAGCAGGCTCGGAAGTGCATCAAGCCTTGTGATTACCAGTCGGGAAATGCGACGGGCAGTCGGTAATGGCGACGGGTGGCTGTCCAAATACAGGTCGCTTATTCATCGTGGATACTAAATCGAAGGTACCTTTTCTTGTAGACACTGGTAGTGATTTGTGCGTGTTCCCCCGTACCAAATTAAAAGTCCGCAGAACGCCGACTAATTACAATTTATGCGCCGCTAACGACACCGTGATAAACACTTATGGTTACGTGCATCTAGTGCTTAATATAGGTTTGCGCCGTGACTTTGTCTGGCGATTTGTTGTGGCGGACGTCACAAGGGCCATAATAGGGGTTGATTTTTTATCGCACTATAATCTTACTGTCGATTGCAGGAACCAGCGCCTTATCGACAACAATACTACGCTCGCGACCGCGGTTTTGCCTGCCCGGCCGTCTGATGTCATTTCCTCAGTCAAGGTTGTAACTGGTGAGTCTGTTTACCACACAATACTACGGGAATATCCCGACATCACACGCCCGTCTGGCATACACCGCACAATAAAACACAACACTGTACACCATATCCGGGTTACATCCGGACCACCGGTTTATAGTGCACCTCGCCGATTGGCCCCTGACAAATTAAACATTGCTAAGGAGGAGTTTTCTTCTATGCTGTCTACAGGCATAGCCAGACCCTCCGAGTCTCCTTGGGCGTCACCTTTACATTTAGCCCCTAAGAAGGACAATGGCTGGAGGCCGTGCGGCGATTACAGGATGCTCAACGCGCGAACAATACCTGATAGGTATCCTATACGCCACATCCAAGATTGTACGCACAACATCTCCGGCTGCCGCATCTTCTCCACCATTGACCTTGTTAAGGCTTATAATCAGATCCCCGTCAACCCTGAGGACATCCCGAAGAACGCCATTACGACGCCGTTCGGTCTTTATGAATTTCCGTTCATGACGTTTGGACTCCGTAATGCTGGACAGACGTTCCAGCGCTTCGTGGACGAAATGGTGCGGGGTCTTGACTTCTGCTATAGCTACCTGGACGACTTCTTAGTCTTTTCGAAGGACGAGGAGACTCATAAATCCCATCTCCGGCAGCTGTTCACCCGTTTGCAGGACTACGGCATGGTAATAAACACCTCAAAGTGTGTTTTCGGAGCTCCAGAGGTAACGTTTTTAGGATACCGCATCTCCGCTGAGGGTACCAAGCCGCTTCCTGCTAAGGTGGAGGCAATAAACGACTTCCCTCCGCCCAAGAACGTACGGGAGCTCAGGCGATTTCTGGGCATGATGAACTTTTATCGCAGGTTCATCCCTGAAGCTGCCCAGCATCAAGCTCCACTGAACGCTCTTCTTACAGGGTCAGTGAAGGGATCACACCCGATCCAATTCTCATCTGCGGAGCAGGACGCCTTCCAGCGTTGTAAGCAGGACTTGAGCCAGGCTGCCCTACTAGCGCATCCAGACGCCAATGCAAAGCTTTGCATTGTCACAGATGCATCCGATGCGGCTATGGGCGCGGTGCTGCAGCAGTTCAACGAGGAGAAAGGCTGGGAGCCATTAGCTTTCTTCTCGCGCAAACTGAGTCCTGCTCAGCGTAAGTACTCGCCGTACGACAGGGAGCTTCTGGCTGTGTACGAGGCGATTAAGTATTTTCGGCACATGGTTGAAGCCCGCGACTTCAGAATTTACACAGACCATAAGCCGTTATGCTTTGCCTTCCATTCTCGTCAGACGTCAGGCACATTTCGGGTAAGAAAAACGTCGTAGCTGATACTCTCTCTCGGATCGAGGAAATCACGCCGCCAGTGGACGTCAGTAAGCTGGTTGCAGCTCAAGATACCGATCCAGAGTTAGAACAGCTACTGAACAGCGACAATTCGTTGTGCCTGACAAAAGTCCTGATACCTGGGACTAATGCTGTGCTGTACTGCGATGAGAGGAGCGATTCTGCAACTACGAGACCATACGTGCCATCGGACTTACGACGACAGGTCTTTGAGAGTCTCCACTCGTTCAGCCATCCTGGCGCGAACGCATCAGCAAGACTCGTTGCTGAAAGGTATGTCTGGCCAGGAGTCAGAAGAGACTGTCGAGAATGGACCCGGAACTGCCTGGCTTGCCAGCGTTCGAAGGTCACTCGTCATGTCTCAACTCCACTGTCATCCTTCAAGATACCCAAGGCGAAATTCACCAACATTCACATAGACCTGATCGGACCACTCCCACTCTACAAAGGCTTCAGGTATTGCCTCACCGCCGTTGACCGTTTCACGAGATGGCCAGAGGCAATTCCAATACCAGATATGACTGCTGAAACCGTCGCACAAGCCCTACTGCACGGTTGGATCGCTCGTTTCGGATGCCCGATGGATATTGTGACTGACAGAGGAGGGCAGTTCGAGTCTGCGCTCTTTAAGCGACTATCTGACTTGGCAGGGTTTGCACATAAGCGAACAACCGCTTACCATCCGGCCTCTAATGGAATGGTAGAGCGATTCCATCGCCAGCTAAAAGCCGCTATAACCTGTCACGCCACCAGCACGTGGATTGAATCACTCCCATTAGTGTTATTAGGCGTAAGAAATGCTTTTAAAGAGGACCTTCAAGCCTCATCCGCCGAACTAGTCTACGGTCAAACCTTGCGGATGCCTGGTGAGTTTTTCAGCCCGCGTGCTGACTTAATTCCTGACGTGACGGATTACTTGTCTCGGCTTCGCTCGTTCACAAAGAACTTGCAACCGACACCAGCTTCCCGTCACATAAGCCAGAAGCGCACGTTCATTTTTAACGATTTGGCAACATCCTCGCATGTTTTTCTTAGGGATGACACATTGTGCAAATCGTTAAAACCTGCGTACACAGGACCCCATAAGGTTCTGCAAAGAGGTCCAAAAATATTCACTTTGCTCGTCAATGGTAAGTCTGTGACAGTATCTGTAGACCGTGTCAAGCCAGCCTACATACTTCACGACACACACACCACTCGCACTACACATAAAACACAAACACAAAACCACACTCACAAGACCACCACCAGTTCAACGTTGAATAGGGAAGGTGACATCAGGCGTACACGTTCAGGCCGTGTGGTTCATTTTCCTGATTATTATCGCCCTTAGGTCGGTCTCTGGAGGGGGGTGATGTGGGCGTCATGTCATCGCCCAATATACATTTCTATAGTTTTTTATGTGTAGCACAAATTATATCAAATCAGTTTTATATTAATGAATCTACCTAATTATCTCAGTTACTAATTATGTTAAGTAATTTTAATTGTTAATTAGGAATGCATGAATTTTATCTTTTAATTGTATTTATTTAGAACATTTTAACATATTACAATTATAAAATGTGTTAATGTACAACGCGACAAGCAGTCCCTATTTTATTAGTAGATATTTACGGCGGCGCAGCGACTGAATACGTCATCGGTTTCCCGTTAGGCGGCGGGACACGGCGCGGGCGCATTCGCCCGCGAGCGCGCCCGCCAGTCACCATGCTATGCGAACTTAGAACTTAATGCAAATCCAGTTTCTTATTGAAAACAGTGCCACCTTCTTGATAGCTGGCGAACTCTCTGAAGCTCTAGCGATTGCTAGGCAAGGCTGTCAAGGTATTTCAAAATTCGCCGCATTGTCACAAGGCATCAGTAGCCTAGGGGTACAGACGGTGGTATTTGGAGTCGATGATCCGACGTTCAAATCCTACGACCGACGCACTTTTTGTATGTTTTGTACATTTAAAGAAAAGTTGTAACTACCGCAGAAGAGATGGCGCCTGTATACGCAAGCATTAAATGCCTTCTCAATTTGGTCGAGTTGCCTGTCTATCTCAGTATGTATATTGTAGTCTTTGCCAATCACTCAGCCACCTCCGCGCAAGACGCTTGTCGCTGGGCCGCATACGCTTTTGTTTGTTTTCTGCCTGCGCGCTAATATATATAAGTGTTACTGCTTTCTTTCCCATTTCTCCTTCTACTCCATACTTTACTTTATCTGTGCCTGTGCTAGTTTAAGTGCTCGCAATAAACGTGTGAACAAAGGATTGGGTTGTTTGCATTCCAACACCGCTGCGAATTCCTCCGGCAAGTAAGTTGACGACAACTCATCACTTCACGACCACACTAACATGTGACAATAGGCCCCAGTCTCAGCATGTGCTGGGCTAGGCCCAGCACTGGTTATTTTTATTTTGTATGTATATTTTTTTATATTGCTCCCAATTTCAAATGTTATTATTTGTAGTATGGTAGCTGTTAGAAATCTACTCGCTCCAAGTGAAATTGTATGTTTTATTGATTTACCTACGCTTGCTCGTAACTAAACTACTTCCCGGTTTCAAATACGCATATATCAATTAATTTGAAATTGTATGTTTTATTGATTTACCTACGCTTGCTCGTAACTAAACTACTTCCCGGTTTCAAATACGCATATATCAATTAATTAATTATCATAACAATCAAGTACTTTGTTATGATAATTAGCAATTTGGCTTGTTAAACAGGATGGCAGGCAGAAATCGAATCAAAGAAATATGCTAAATCTTCTTGGAAAAAAATGCAACAATTTTGCTAATCCTTTTATCGACACAACTAAATCCAGTCCAGAAGAATTGGTGATTTTAAAAAAACTTACGTTATAACAACAACTGTTCAACAGCCAGGTGACCAGGACTAGGTCCAGCTCGTGGTCCAGGTGACTTGCAGGTATATTCTCTAAAGCGCGGTTGCTCAAAAACCTTACTCTCTAGACCCAACTGGTCAACTAGGTAGACTCTCAAATGCCTGGTTGATCAAAACCTTACTATCTAGCACAAACTGTTCAACTGATCACATACAGCTCCGACCGGCCACATACATACAGTTCACCTTCTGGCAGACTCTCCAAACCAGGTTGCTTATAATTTAAATAATTTCACTCACTAGGACCCACTGTTTAATCTACAAAACATTATCATCTTAGTAGTGAACTATTGGCAGACTACATAGATTTTTTTCAATTTGATCTTCGAATAGTTTATTGGACAATTTATTAGAGAAGGAACTTATTTCAGAAAGTTATTTTATGGATGCGGTTGGAGTGTTTTTGATTGGCTTAGATATATCAATACTTCACTGTTGTTAGTGTATTCCCTAATAAACAATTAAACGGTACTTTTATATGGACTGCAGTTAAGGACATGAAAATGATTAAGTTTATGAACCAAGATTTTACAGCTAAAATCACTGCCAAAATCCCAGAAATTTACATTAAATACATACTACTCGGTGATTCTAATCCCATAGAAACAAAGGATACAGATCGTGTCAATCAAGGACATACTTAAGCGAAATCCTTGAAAAAGTGAATAAGAGAAGATAGGAACGTAAGTTTTGGTGAAGAAATAGGGCAAAAGGTATGAAATAAATACAGGAAAAATCAAAGTTAAATATGTTTGAAGAATGTAAAATAAACTACGCTGTAATTACGCCTATGATATGACTTTTTCGTTGATAATTTTCCTTGCGAATTTGGATATAACTAAAAATAATAATTTGTATGACTCTATTTGTATGAAGTTACACGCTAAATACACTTTGTGCATAAAGGATCAAGTTGGTATTTTTATGATTCGGCCAGAAACAAAGATCGCAAGTAAGTTATAGATACGGTTCCGTCAAGTACTGCTTATTAACATTGCTCATGTAAATACAAAAAGTTATTTCCAATAAACTGAACAGCATGTCCTTTTACACTATATCAAATGGTGAAAAGGGGTATAATTTGAGTTATATCTTTTAAGAGCACATATTGACTTGGATACAAGTCGCATTTTTTTCAAACCGTTAATCTTAGAGAACTAGCAGTATAACCACGTGAAAGAAGATTTTTGAAATTGTAAAACTGCATTTAAAGTTTATTTATAGGTCCAGCGGTTAAAGTACAGTGAAGAAAAATGTAAATAATTTGGAGCTCCAACGGTTTTTTGCATCTCCTGTAAAGTAGTGTTTTTCGAGTTGTACCCCTTTTCACTAGAGCCACCGAATTAGACCATGCAATACAATTTGACTGGTAGAAGTTTTCAATCCTCCTGGCGGCCTCTAACTCGGCTTAACGACTACTGTTATAGACAATGACTGGGATCAAAAGCTTAATTATTCACTAACTAAGCTACGCTCATAGTCCGTATCGGTTTAATTTCCATATGCAGCGAAAATCGCCCGTAGTCTGTGTGTTGTGATCGGCGCTGAACGGGTTGACGTATCTTCTAAATTACGAAATAGGTAAACCTGTGCAATCGATGCAAATGTGCAGCGGTCGTAATAACTAATCGCAAATATGTGTCAAATAACATGCCTTACAATAATGTATAGACCGTGAAACGAACTGAAAATTACGTACTTAAATAGAGTCCCATTGCCGAGTGTGTTATTCATATAGTTGACTGTACACACAGCAAACTGCGAAAAACACCGAGAGCTTACTTGCGCAAATTAAGTTAACTTGAAGAGACTTGCAACTTAGGGCAAAACACACACGCGAGTCTTGCGACATTCACTGAACAACACATACTAGCGAGCTTCGTTAAGACGACCTATCTACACGACGCTCTTAAGGCTCGACAGTCAACAGGGGCAGCGTTTTCGAGTTTTTTAAAACAATCTCAGACGTAGAAAATAGGGTTTAAAAATCTAAAAAAAAGAAACGTATTACTTAAGGATCTAATCTAGTCAAAGTCGCATTCAGTTACGCGATCTAATGAACTTCACTCGATCGAAAAAAATCCCAAAGTTACCTCTTTTTGGAAAATTTATGACTAAACTATAGATATTTTAAATTAAATTTTTGTACTCAAATAAAGTTATTAAATATTTATAGACAAATTCGAGTTTGAATAGATAAAATGATTATCTTAATTACTATGTTTAAATACCTACAAAATGCGCGAGCGCGGAGGCTCGGCAGGCCCGATCAGTCGCGCGCTGGCCCATACGAACGACGACTCAAGGACGTAAGCGGGTGTATAAGCCTTAACACATTCAGTGCCAAGAATCACTACGCGCTACGCTCGTAGCCGATCTTGTGGTTTACCTTGTATGTAGCGGAAAGCCCCTACGGCGTAGGCACTCGATAGTCGGATTCCCAGCACTGAATGTGTTAATAAGGTAAGGCCTACATATTGTAATTTTTGTTTCGATAAGCTGGCTTTGACTGAATATTGTCTGACCCACTATGATGTATTTGAGTAGCTCTGGGCATTCACGATCGCTCCAGCAAATCGAATGGAATAACGCCGCGCCAAGATCGATCCATGAATGTCAAAACTGTAGCGTTTCACCTTTTGAAAGCCATTCTTCACGTACTAAAGTGTCACTGACACGCTAACCATTTTTCCATAAGATATTAACTATGAAACTGATACGAAAGACAGAAGGTGGTTTTGACAGTGGACGTCATAACACTTAAAGGCGTTCTTGGCGCTTCGGGCACAACAATACACGACGCCTTTAGGCGTTCTTGGCGTTCAAAAGGATAAACGATAGTTCGCGGCCCGTTGGGTATCCAAACGGATGGAAAGATATCGCATCGCGCCATAGCGCCTTCCGAATGGAACGGTTATAAATGTCAAACTTCAACGTTCGAATAAAATTACATCCATTCATCGCACTCACAAATGGAGCGTCAGTAAATGTTGAAGCAACACACACAACTCCGAAAAAAAAATGCGCCAAACTATTTGCGGACAATCTTACACAAATCGACCTAGTCCCAAACTAAGCCAAGTTTGTACTATGGGTACTAGACGAAGATAAACATACTTATCATCATCATCCTCCTAGCGTTATTATTCCCGGTTGTGCCCCTAAAGGAGCCCGGGGTCCGCTTTGACACCTAATCCCAAGATTTGGCATAGGCACTAGTTTTACGAAAGCGACTGCCATCTGACCTTCCAACCCAGAGGGAAAACTAGACCTTATTGGGATTAGACCGGTTTCCTCACGATGTTTTCCTTCACCGAAAAGCTAACGGTAATTCCGTACATAAGTTCCGAAAAACTCATTGGTACGAGCCGGGATTCGAACCCACGACCGCCGCTTGACAGCCGCATGCCTGAACCACTAGGCTACCGTAGCTAAACATACTTATATAGATAAATAAATACTTAAATACATAGAAAACATCCATGACCCAGGAAGAAATATTCGTGCTCATTATCACACAAATGAATGCCCTTACCGGGATTCGAACCCAGGACCGCTTGTGTCGTAGGCAGGGTCGCTACCAACTAGGCTAAAGCGGTCGTCGACTATTACGACCATCCATTTGGTTGGATGCATCCTTGTCACAAAGACGGCGCGGCAATTAGGTGAATGTCCAGCTTTAGGGACAAGACACGCTCACGACATTCACTGAAGCACACACTAGCTAGCTACATCATAGGTTTACACAACACTCTTAGTAATGAAGTCAAGGTGACATTATTCAATGCATTTTGTCAGTGTTTCTACATTTGTCAACTCTAGTCCAAGGGACCATGGGCAACTTTGTCCATAGCTTGGCCCCAAAACCAACACAGCTGACTAACTCTCAGCTGTGTTGGTTTTGGGGCCAAGCTATGGACAAAGTTGCCTATGGTCATTAAATAGGTCTTTAAATACTCTTCATTGCATTTTATAGGCACCAAGTTGAATTCCATTGCAGAACTGCGATATTCATATTTTTTCACTTCTCATGCTCGAAAAGTGTATCATGTTAGGCTTAGCAAGCGGGGCTAAAGTAGTACATTTAGCCCCTAGGAAAAATATGTAAACATATTTAAGATTTAAAAACATTTTCATTTGACCAATCAAAACACTTCACCGTATGAAATCCACCAATCACAACCCTTTAAAAAACATTTTTATTTGCTATCGACCAATTGCTATCGACAAAACCCTTGGCATACAATCTACTATAGTCAGCGTGAATTCTATCAGAAAACGGGTTTCTCTTGGAGGTACTGATCAATTATCATTAGAGTACCGAAGTCTGTAAAATAAACATATTTTTGTAGCAAATTTTTGGGAAACTAATACAATTACTATTTACAGCAGTTATTATTTCATTATAAATCAATAATTAAGTCATTTAAATGACCTGCGGGATGATTAAATGGCACGCTGACTAAATAAATGAATATCTCAGTTCTGCAATGGAATTCGACTTCGTACCTATAGAATTAAATTTATTCGATTTGAAGACCTATTTAATGGCCCAACTCTCATGTTTGTTGGTTTAGGGGCCATTTTGACGCATGGTTCTTTATGCGAAAGTCAAACAGCTCCATGAGGGTGCAATATAATGATGCATTTCACACGCTCATGCGGCTGCCGCGGCATCGCCGCGCTACTGCAGCGTCAGCATGTTCGCTGAGGCGCGGGTGCCAAATTTCTTCGCCGTAATGAGAGCGAGAGTTGCCGCTTTCTAGGACAGGCTGGAGCGTTCTCAGAACGAGATCCTCAAGGCCATCTACAACGACCTGGTGAGCATTTTTTTCCGATATTAGCTATCTGTGTATCTTGACGAGAATCGGAAATGACGATGTAGGTAATATTTATTTTATTGTATGAATTTTTGATGTTTTAATTTAATATTTTTAATCTTAATTATCTTTCGTAATTTGTATTTGGGTAACGTTTTGCCTGTCAATAGATGATTATTCATTTATTTATTTATATAATTAAGTTGTGTATCTTCAATTAATTACTGTTGTCTTTACCTAGAGATGTATTGACTTACAAATGTAACAGTTTCCTCATATTAATTTTTCAAATGCATTGCTGCCTTAACTGGGCAACAAAATGATCGATGTTTCTTAACTTTAACGTTGGGGCGGAAAGGTTCTCAAGTGGCGACCACGTCCCGGAAGGCGCGGCGTTGGTAGGCCTCCCACAAGGTGGACTGATGACTTGGTAAAGGTCGCGGGAGTCCGCTGGATGCGGGTGGCGCAGGACCGGTCACTTTGGAAGTCTTTGGGGGAGGCCTATGTCCAGCAGTGGACGTCTTTCGGCTGATATGATGATGATGATCTTAACTTTATATTTTGCTGTTTGTCAGGAGCACACTTGATGGCTTAAAATGTTCCCGATAGAAAAAAAAGTTGTGTCCTTATTTCCCATTTCACCCCAGCCAACTCAATTAATTAAATAATTGATTATTTACTGATGAAACGATGTTTTACCTCATCCAAAGTCTCATAGTAGCAATTATGAATAAAACGCTGACAACGCTGACAACGCTGACATAAATAATTATAGACCCATTTCGTTGGCTACTATTGTAGCCAAAGTGCTGGACAGTGTGTTGGACAGAGAACTGGGGAAACACCTGACTCTTAATGATGCACAGTTCGGTAATAGGTCCGGACTCTCCACGGAGACTGCAGTTCTTTGTCTCAAGCACACTGTCCGGTACTACACAGACAGGGAAACACCTGTGTACGCGTGTTTCCTTGATTTGTCGAAAGCCTTCGACTTGGTGCGTTATGATAAACTGTGGCAGAAACTGTACGAGGATACCAGCTTGCCCAGTGAGTTGACTGAATTGTTCAGGTACTGGTACGGTCACCAGAAAAATGTTGTCAGATGGTCCGACTCGCTTTCTGATTCGTACAGGCTGGAGTGCGGGGTAAGACAGGGGGGTTTGTCATCGCCCAAACTCTTCAGTCTGTATGTGAATCGGTTGATTGATGAGCTCAACAACACTATGACTGGATGCTCAGTGGATGGCACATTTGTGAATAACATTAGTTATGCAGATGACATGGTGTTGTTGGGCCCATCAGTCAATGCCCTTAACAAGCTGCTCAGGGTCTGCGAAGAGTATGCGGTGTCCCATGGGCTCAGGTATAATACTTCCAAGAGTGTGTTGCTGGTATTTAAGGCGGGGTGCAAATGCTATCCACGCGTTCCACCGGCTTATCTATACGGCACACCTCTGCAAATGGTAAAGGGGTTCAAGTACCTGGGTCACTGGGTCACGGAGACCCAGAGTGACAACAAGGACGTGGAGAGGGAGCGTAGGGCACTGTCAGTCAGGAGCAACATGTTGATTCGTAGGTTTGCAAGGTGTACCACCGACGTAAAGATTATCCTTTTTAAGGCGTTCTGCCAATCATTTTACACCTGCAGCCTATGGATCAACTATACGCAAAAGGCTTACAGTGCCCTACGCGTCCACTATAATAATGGGTTTAGGATGTTGTTGGGGCTGCCGCGCCATTGCAGTGCATCAGGGATGTTTTGCGAAGCGCACACGGATGGGTTTCACGCCATAATGCGTAAGCGGGTCGCGTCCCTGATGAGGCGCCTGCGCGGCAGCCCGAAACTGCAGACGGTGGCGGCGCGCTTGGATGGTCCCTTCCTGTTCCATTGGGATAGGTTGCATAGGCCATCCAACTGCTAATTGTAAGTGTGATAAAATACCTACTAACATAGTTTTAAGATCACTGTTACTAACAAATTATGGAAATAATATTTCTGATGTAAATTATTAAATAAATAAATAAAAAAATAAAAAAAACTTCAAAAAAGCCGTTTCCGAAGTGTGTTCGTTGTATTTCGTTTTCTCGTGCCAGGAAGACTTAAACGCATCTTTTTTTAGGGTTTTACAACAACCGAGCCAGCCTCTTAAGGCGCCGTAGGTTCATGGTCTTCTCTCCCTCTTGCTGAGCATAAGCGTGAGCAAGATGGAAGTGCGTGTTCAGAAGCGCGGATATCACGTTTTTATTTTTTTATTTTTGTGCGTTGAAATAAATAAAAAGTAATCACTAAGTTCCCTCAAACATGATATTGCCGGACCAATTTTAATATTTTAAACTTTTGTGCATAATTTGTTACGAATGTTTTAAGTGTTTTTAGACCTCTATGTTCGTGATTTTTTTCTATCGAGTGAAAATTGCTTAATCATATTTCGAATCACTGATCTCCCTGCAGAAAAGCCTCAAGATTACTATTAGTATTTTTTTGAAACAATAAAATTATAAACAGACGCATTAATATTGTTTCAAAAACTCTGTTCGCTTAACTTCGCTGAACCTATGGCACCCAGTGACAACTTCCTGGGACGACAGTCATCTGCGGCCATGACCGGGGCAACCCGTATCGAAACGTCAAAAATACCTAAAGGTTTACCTGACATGTAACTTGGTGTTTTTAATAAAGTATTTGTATTTGTAAATAAATATCGCGTAAGACCCGTGTAAAAAAATAATTAAAATAAGCTTCTTAAGTGCCAAGGTACAAGAGTGTTCAGTTCCTTGTGAGTTCACCGATGTTTTCGTGAATTCATTCAATTAAAAAATAGGTATATATTTATTTTACAAAAATACACTTAAATTTTTAACGTTATATCCGTCAGACGCCAAACTAGGCTGAGGCCTCTTGGCCGCCTGCGAGTGTGATTAACACGAACTACTTATATAATATTACCATTTTAATAATATTAATAAATGTGATCTATAATTCTACTTCTATGTTAGGGTTATCGCTTTGCTTGGGTCTGCTTTCCTACTGGCTTTTCTCTGCTTTGCAGGCTACCTTATAATGTCCTGTCCTAATTTTATTATTATCTTAACCCTTTCAGCGCCAACACGACTCACAATGCGTCAGCGCGCTACGGGTTCTTTTTGCTATACTTATAGACACTAAACTTCTATGGACTACGGCGTACGCTTCTAGCGTAGCCTGGCAGTGGCTAAGTTAATTAATTACAGTTAAGTATTGTCTTGCAGAAAAGTGAAATTGTGAGTTTTCAGCAGTGGACGTCTTTCGGCTAATTCGACGAAAGTGAAATTGTGTTAAATATAACACAGCGCTGGGTCCAGCTGCACAGCCCGTAGTCACCGCACCACGCCGCTTTTAATTTAATTTAATTCATCATTTCAGTTCTGCCGTCCTAAGCAAAAAGGACGCATCTGACTATATTATTACTCATAGACACATGCGTCCTTTTTGCTTACGACGGCAGAATTGTTACTAACATAGCCTTATAAATCCCGATGTTACTAACATTTTAAATGGATTCATTTTCCGAAATAAAAACTTTGAATTTGAATAACAAAAGTCAGTATATTTACGTATATGAGTTTGTAAGGTGAAAATTGCATAAAACATTGATACAATAAAGGTATATTCTGTATTCTTATTAGGTACGACATCTTCACAGCATTCCGAAGTGACAGATATGTATATGGATATGGGAGGGTCGGGTTTCCTTACGTTATGTAGAGCGATTTGTATTGATGTTATTGTTCTTACCGAATAGTATTGTCTTTGTTATATTTTCGAAGAGTACAGGGTCACGCAATCATATATTATCTTTTATCTTATGCGACTCTATTTCGGTTCAGATCTATCAGTAATAATGGGATTCTTTTATGTTACTATTGACAGTGTGACGATTGAAATTATTGAGAATCATTACTGATCGAAGTAAGTAATGACGTTATTATTCATGTCATTACACACTTCCGGTACCTAAGTACCGGAAGTGCCTGGGTTGCATTAATTTACTGATAACTCAATGCAATACCGTAAAACCATACAACTATAGTCTACTACCCAACTATGGTCCAAAAGTAAACTCATTCGTTTCCATCAATACCGATTTCGTAATAGTGATTTTATACGTTTTTATTTAAATTTGTGTTATTATATTGCCTGTCTTTAAGTTCATCCACGAAAATAGTCACACATGAGCAAGTAATATGAGAATTGATTTGGACCATAGTTGGGTGACCTGGACTATAGTTGTGTGGTTTTACGGTAGTCGATTGTTAAATATAATTATAACATAATGCACTTTTGGGCACGCAGATAGCGTAGCATTAAACATGTACGTGCTTGTTGTAGAATTAGGGAATACGTTTTCCCTTTAAGATAAACTACTATAGTGTGAATTTTCCAATAAAACGTTTTACGGACTACATTAGGTAATTTAATAATTAAAATGTTAGAATACCTCATACTTTAGTCACGGTTACCCTTTCTTATTTAACGCAGGGTTTAGGGACAGATAAATTATTGTGGGAAATGTAAAACATAAAAATTAACACCTTTTATGCCAAGAAACCGGTAGGCGGACGCGGCGCTCGGTAGGTGCTCATGCGTTCGTCTGCATATCGGAAAAGTCACGGTATTGGCTAACATCACTACGGAAACGTTGGCACTGAATGTGTTATGGATAGCAAAAATAAAATGTAACATGTAACATAATAGATACAAGTAGTTGGGTCGTGAGCTAGGATTCCCTGTGTTACACTAAAATATGTAGCAAGTTAACAAATCGGAACATGCATTCGTACAGAGTAAAAAAGTGTACGTTTTTAATAATTTTAAGTTATTATGTTTTCATCACACTTGCTCGTAAAGGGTGTATTATAGGCAGGTGTATAGAGAAGCTATAGCCGATTTATCTCCCGCGGGAGTTATGGATTTGTATAACTCCCTTGGGAGTTATGAGCTTGTGTGTGATCTGATTGGTTAAAGCAAATCTACGTGGTCGCGTGTGTCAGATTATAGTATCAATATGTGTTATATATTTAAAATAGATTATTTGGTTATTTGATTCATTATTAGAAACAGCTATTATGTTAATAAAAATAAATCAAGATCACCGGAAGCACAGAATAAGTAATAGTACAAGTACAGAAGTTGCACTCCCTAGCAAAAACGGCGTTTAGGCATAAGAAACGTGCCTACTCTCTCCTTCTCTGTCTATCGTATAACTTGTATTCATTCACGCACGGCACGTGTAGCGCTAGGGCTGTCACGCCAAGAAAACAGCAATTAGGGCCCAAATTTGTGATTGAGAAAGAAGTTTATTAACATTTGGTTTTTACCTACACATTACAAGCCCCATAGTAAGTAGGTACATACATATATAGTTATACGAGCGTTTTTCGACGACGTAAGCATTTTTCCCTGTCACACTTGCCTGCTGGCAAAAAAGTGATGAAGCCCTGCACCGACTTACCTATATGTTTATGTATGTATTGTTGTATTTTGTTATAAGCACGTTCTCATCTAATTAAAATAGGACAGGACAACCATTATACCTAGCTTATACTTCGTATTTTTTAAGATTAGAATTATCTGTCAAACGGGTAAACACAGAAGCAGTGGTCGTAAACCTTCCTTCTTCGATTTCGACCGATACCACTGAATTTCTCGCAACTTATGTACCTATATACGAGTACATATCATTTGATATTTACCGATAGCTGAACGCATATATTTTCTTTTAAAATGTTGTATACCGAAGCCAACGATATGCCAGCAGTCTCGGCAGTCTTTTTCACACGGTCTGATTTAGTGGGATACTCCTTTCTATGGTATTTCTGACACTAATTTGTAATTCACCACCATCCGCTTTTCACTGGCAGTCAGTTCTTTGGAGATGAAAGAACATTAGCTGGAACCGGCTGCGACTTCTGTAGCCCACTCGGGCCAGCCTCGGCTTCATACATTGTAAATATGCACCAACAAACAAAATATCTAAATAGATCAACAACTAATAACAAAATTCAACAAAAACTATAACAACAATCTTTAAGTAAGCTTACAGCAATAGAAATCACTACCTAAATACTCAACCGACAACAATATGAACTCAAATGAAAAACCCACATGAGTGAAATACAGATAGTGACAGTGGCGTTTAAAAATAGACCATTGTGTGAGAACTCTGCCTCTTTAGGTTTTTTAATGTACAACCTTTCCATGAAAAATTGCAAACGCAATTTATAAAAATTCTTATCTGTTCATCTTAGAATATAAATTAACTAATATTATGTTTCTTATCTGTTCACAACACTGAGTAATGTATGTATAACTAAAACATGATAATAAATACGTGATATGTATTAACTCGCATTCACTGTTCGATCCGCAGAGTGTGCCCGATAAAAAACCTTATATCTCGTTCTGCAAAGGTCTCTAATGCTAAAAAAAACGAAGTATAGTAAAATACATTTTCAAACCCGTTCTTCATTTTGAAGAAAATTACTGTAGGTATCCCGTTAAAAGTAATAAGTAACCTAACCAGCCGGTTCGTATTGTAACATGTATTTACGTATTGTTTTTGTACATTGTAGGTATCTTGCAACTTCATAATATTAAGTACCTAAGTTATAAATAAGTACTTACTTATTAAATAAATAATTAAAAAGAAACTTACCGTTCACAATTTGTCGGCAGGTAAAAAAAAGATACACCATTGTTCCTTTGGGTATTTAAACATCCATATACAGAACACCAGCGGCTGTTATTAGTTTTCATCGTGGCCATCGAACTCCGTAAAAACTAACAGAACAATTAATAATAAGTACGCGCGGTTCGTCACGTTCAAGGCGGCGGCGGCGGCGGATCACGGCACGACGCACATGTGCTCGCTCGAGCGGCGCCGGCGCCTACGACTGACTGGCTCCTCGAGGTTTCGCGAGCGCTAGGTATCTAAAGCCGGGTCCAGACGGGCGTAACGTGTAATGTAAGATTACGTGTAATTAGCTTCAACAGTGTGGACGGCCGAGCGAGCGCCTTTGTGTTCGCGCTAAAAACCGACAGCCGACGGATCGGGCACGAGCGTTACATGTAACGCTCGTCTTGCCGTCCACACGCAGAGTTCGCGTTACGTTTCACGTTACATTACGTTACGTCTGGACCCGGCTTAACGCGACGCGCGCCACCCACTGCAAGCCCCTTGCCGGAAGTACGTTTAATGCAGTTCGAATGGAGGTGTTGGTTTGCTTAAAAAAGGGTGTCCGCCATTGGCAGGCCCATTATTTGCTCGGTAACGACAGAAGACTCAACCGTCTACTAATATCGACAAAATCTACCCACACCTCCATGATGACTGTCTGATGGTGCTAGTGTTTCGTTATTTGTTCGTGTAAATCCTACTCAAGGAAGTAAAAGGTGTAATTTGGTTCATTACTGCAGAAATTGAATGTAAGAAACGTTTAAATAAGTACATATTAATCAAATGTTATGTTTCTATTCGATTTATTTTACTCGATATCCAAAGCAATGTCCCTTTTTCCACAATAAATAGAATAAAATGATGTTTTAGTTATTCATTAGTACTCGGCTTATATTCTTTGCATAATTTTCCTAACACGTGCTACAAGAATTCTGCTCTGTGATTGGTTGAATACAAATCGAGCAGGCCATGGGCTGCAAGAATACTGCTCTGTGATTGGTTGAATAAAAATCGAGCAGGCCATGCGCTGCAATAATACTGCTCTGTGATTGGTCGAAATATTGAAGCTGCGCGCTCCACTAGCACTGATCTGGAAGTGAAGTTGTCTAATTCGTCAATTTTTGGTTGGTGCGCTTGTATGAAACCTAGATTTTTCTGTCTTTTGTAGTTATTTATTTTCTCGCAAATGTGATGAAAAATATTGTGTATAACACGGGCGTTAGAATATTGCAAACCCGGGTCATCAAAAGCCCTCCGCCTCCGGCGTCAGGCCACTGCTAGACTCTCGTTTGCAACATTTCTCTTACGCCCCTTGTTAAACAATGTACTTTAATATAAGTGTGTAAGTAGTGTAAAATATATATATTTGTGTAACTTTAAATTGAGATAAGAATATAGATGAATCCTAATTTTTTTTTATACATTTATATTAAATATGTGCAATATGAACCAGGGTAACGCATTATATTATATTGTGGGATTTATAACAAAGGATCGGACAAACACCCGTCATTTTCGAAACATAACCCTGTTCCGTACAGCAGAGACTTCCTTATGATGTTACGTCATTATATTTTATATTATTTATTTATTAACACGTTTACACAAAATATCTAGTAAGTGTAGGTAGTTGGAAAAAAATTTGCTCAATCTTTTTTATTGGCGAAAGTGATTTTTTCTTGAACACAGACACCGGAATGTCAAACATTAATAAAATTGTCGTTGAATACATATGAATTATAGTATAATAAATCTATATCCAAATAATATTTTTTATTAACAAATATACCTAAGGAAGTCTCTGTTGTGTAATTTCTTGATACATTTCGCTAAACCGGCTTTAAAACCATTAAGTATGAAAAAAAACGTGATTCTCATCCTATTACAATAAAAAATGACTTTATTCCAGTTTCAAATTCTTTGAACTATCTTTAAACTGTCACTACAAATGGACCGATAACGCCAACAATGTTAATACCCTGAGAAAATTACGTTTTTTTTGGAAATAATTCAATATCAGGCTAATTATTTATATACGGCTTTTATATGTTATTTTAAATAACTTTTACTATTGTAATGAATAATTTTATGGACCGCAAGTTAGGAAAAAAAAATAACCCGCAAGCAAAAATGCTATCAGTATTTTTATAATGAAAACATGTTTGATTATACAAATGTTGAGACTTACTACATGAATACAAAAATATATGCATCAGGAAATAACGGCATTCTAATGAAATATTTACGACCTTGAGATAATATTGCATTTCATTCTGGCCTATAGAAAGGTTTATTCATTAACAAAAATAAGTAGATTATGCGCGTATCCCAAAGAACGTATATAAACGTAGTTAATTATAAAGTAAAGAAAGTTTATACCATTTTCACCTGATTTTTACGGAATTTATGAAGATTAGTTTTCATTATTTTTTACCGTATCGGTATTAAATTTAGGTGGATTATTAATGAATATTTAGTCGAATTACCCAACCTATTTTTTGGTGTAAAAATATGGCTGATATCAATATATTGTTGTGTTTTCATAGAGCAAAACCGTAAAGTTCTCAGGGTATAAACAAATAACTGAAGCAACTCTACAACATAAAAGTTGTATATATTAAATTTCCCCACGTCAAAAACAGTCGAGACTCCCAATAGCTATCCTCAAACGTTATTTGGCGCATGGAAGACTAAAAAAGGATAGACAACGACAGTTTTCAAATTTTGGCAAGAACTGTTATATTGGGCTATATTTTAAATTAAAAGTGTTGAGTAACGTTTTGTATAGATCTTTATTCAATGTGAATTGATATTGGCCTTTAAAAAAAAATCTTCAAATATTTATTCGTGACACACAATTTACACATACAAAAGAAATAATACTCCGCTGTCCGTCTGTCTGTCTGTCTGTCTGTATGTCTGTTTGTCTGTCTGTCTATCCGTCTGTCACCAGGCTGTATCTCAATAACCGTGATAGTTAGACAGTTTTAATTTTCACAGACGATGTATTTCGGTTGCTGCTATAACAACAAATACTAAAAAACAGAATTTAATAAATATTTATAGATAATGGTACGGAACCCTACGTGCGCGAGTCAGACTCAAACTTGGCCAGTTTTTTTTAATCAAACTTGCACATTTGCGAACACAACGTATACATACGTCGCAATGTAAGGCTTAACTAGACTTGATCATTAACTTATATTTAAAAAAAATATAGTAACAAAATGAAGATAAACAATACGATTACCGTCTGCTGCGGTATGCCCTAGCACGAGTGACCTATTTCAAATCCTTGTTTACAAGTCTATAAGGTATTGTAGTTAGAAAAATGTTAAGTACTAAAATGAAACGAGTCACTTCAAACAATCGACAACCACACTAAGCACCATTCGCTACACGAATATGCGGATATGCAAATTGCTGTGTCTGTTATATCTATATCTGTGACACATCGTTCACCAAGCGGGAACAAAACTGATGTAAACGCCGCCGACAAACGATACATTTTTCTCCCATGTAATGTAATGTAATGTAATGTAACGTATTTCGTTGATAAATTATTTCGCAGGCGATGCCTTCCTCATTCAATTTCGCGGATAAATAGCTCTCGCCTCCCACATTGGAGTATTTATGTACGTATTATCGAATTATTACGTCCTAACTTTACACCTTCTTTTTATCTATTGGCTCTTTTTGATGTAATTGCACTGAGGCTATTATGGGTGGCTCAGAAAGTTACGGCGTGTGTAGGACTGGCGTTGGCGCAATCTTAATTTTCCTTCCTGTAATTATAAAGAGGTAATGTTTCTGAAATGTGAGTTTCTAGCTTTGTAAGTAGGTAGGTATGCAGAGAGTAATCTCCGGAACTATTCATCTAATTATAAAATATATTCCTTTTTTTCGGCTTCATCTGGGTTATCTGTGATACGCGGGCCGAGACGTGCGGGCAGCTAAACTATCATCATCATCATCATATCACCCGAAAGACGTTAACTGCTGGACATAGGCCTCCCCGAAAAAGTGCCACAATGACTGCCACCCACATCCAGCTAGTCTTACTAAACCAATACTATAATTTCTCCGTCGTGATTAATTGAGGAGTTAAAAAAATGGGTCATTCAGTTAAGTAATTATTTACTTAAAACTGAAAAAAGGTTTGAGTAAGTGGTATTTTATTTTGCGTATTAAATTTGGCAAGGCAAAATTTGTGTATATCAGTTTGAGAATTCCAAATAGAACGTTAACTGAAACAATTATTTATAAACAGAAATTCTAAACCTGTTAAACACAATTACAAAAGCCATTTGTTTAGAAACCTACATTAGGAAATTCTGGAAGTCTGCTGGTGAGATACGTCAAAACTGAGCAAAAACATTTTAAACAGAACTTCAGATGACAACGAAACAGTTTTCAGAGAGAATCCAAAATTATGTAGATTGTTTTCGAAGTTTATTGATGTATTTTTATGAAATGCACCAAAAATAAGTAAGTAAGTACTTAAGTGTACCTTTTACAATGACGAGAGTACTATTATAAACTTTGTTATTTTAATTCAATTAGCAATTTAAAGCTTATTGGGTATTGCACACCACGCACTGATGTGAATAAATATATAAAACATAAAACATTTTCGTATTGATGTGAATAAATACAAAAAACGCTTCTTGGTTGGACTCAACCGCCTTAGATGATAACATATTTATACAGCTGATTCCAGTAAAACGTAATTATAAAATAGACAGCTTTACCTGTTTTCACTTGCAATAATTTACTTCAAAAACAAAGATTAATCCGACGGCAATTAAGTAGGGTAGACCGGGGGCAATGGTAACACTTAAGAAATAATGACCTATAATTTGGAATCTAAAGCTACCACGTAAACATCGCCAGGGATATTACAATTTGCTATCAGAATCTAAAGAATAATTTTCATTTGATCGCATCAGAATGGAGCAAATTGAGTTTTTGTTCATGAAGTCCTTGTGTTACAATTGATCCCTAGTACGGGTCAATTGTACCAGAAAAACAAAGGTAAATAAAACCCTAAATAATGTACTAATCAATCAGTATTTGTTGTTAATTTCTTAAGTCGAATCAGTCCGTTACGGTACATCAGTCTTAATTAAAGAGCTCGTATCTAGACTAGACAAAGCTAGCATTTCAGTTGAACTAAACGTAACGTAATTTTCTCCAAGTTTTGATACATATTATGTCGACTTAATATAAAAACACATAAAAACATTCAAGTAACAACTAACACTAGAATATAAATCGGTAACTAACACCTAGGTATGGATTCCGTCCGAAATAAAAGATTTATTACTATTATCATTAAATCGAAGAGATCAATAGTATCAACACACATATGATTTGCAATTCGGATCCAACTTAGCAGTCGTGTAAGAACTCTGGGTCAGTTGTAGCACCGGGTCAATTGTAACGCTACAATGGACCCCGAGTGTTGTGGTACAATTGTCCTTTTTTTACTTGCACTCACTAAACTTCACAAATCTCGATTTCTATATCTAACTGACCCCCACACTGTGACACATTACAAACTTTAATAATTAGAGAATTGCAATTCACTAACTCTTTCCCACTACGACTACCTATTTCATTATAAACACTAGTACAAAACGTAAAACATAAATACGTACTTTGGCATGTCGAAAACACAAATGGTCGCCTAGCACCTGCGTTTCACGCGGCAGCGGGCGGCCGACTAGTGAGCAGGTCGAGGTACGCTCAAGGCTCACTCGTGTATACACAGACATGCATATTTCGATGTAGTTATAGAGTTAAAGGCGATGGTACTATTGACCCGTGCTACTTTTGACCCCGGTCTACCCTACTTCGCCAAGCCACATAGGTACATGAAAATTTCCACATTTCCTTTCCAATTCACCACAAGAACTGCTTTCCGAGAGCAAATGCATGAAATCTAATAATGTGATATAATTGAAGAACCTGCTCAGAAAGCCCTTTCATTTGATACCACACACGATAGGTTTCAGAACAAAAAAAAAACATACAAAAAAAAGAAGACGTCATAATTCCGCTCCTTTTTAGGGTTCCGTAGCCAAATGGCAAAAAACGGAACCCTTATAGATTCGTCATGTCTGTCTGTCTGTCTGTCCGTCCGTATGTCACAGCCACTTTTTTCCGAAACTATAAGAGCTATACTGTTGAAACTTAGTAAGTAGATGTATTCTGTAAACCGCATTAAGATTTACACACAAAAATATAAAAAAAAACAATACATTTTGGGGTTCCCCATACTAAGAACTGAAACTCAAAATTTATTTTTTCATCAAACCCATACGTGTGGGACTATGTGTCATACAACATTTTACAATGCAGGATGTGAGGAAATAAAAAAGTAATTAGAATTAAAAAAAATATCCCGTAGTTGTGCGGAATACTCGCCCGAATTCCATTCCAGCACGGCCCCACTTCGCCCCGCCCCGCCGTGCTATCCTATGTTTATGTTGACCCACATAAATACACACTTTCAGAGCATGTGCATTGTGAATTATTTTACCCTCCCCGTCACAATGCCAACCCGGTGCCATAACATAAGGCTATCCCTAAGTCCTTCCAAAATCCTCAGAATGCCGTTCTCACTTCCTCTCACTCGTCTCAGCAGCGAGGTGACCTTCTTCCGCTAAAACCTTATCCACTAACTTAAAGGTCGAAACGCACAGACAGCGGTGGCGGCACGGTGCGGTGCGGTGCGGAGGTGGTACCGGTTGTAATGTTCGAGCTAATATGAAAAGGTCCGCCCAGAATACCGCGCCGCGCCGCGTCCCGCCGCGTCCCGCCGCGGTATTCTGTGTGGACTTTTTCATATTAGCTCAAACGTTACAACCGGTACCGCCTCCGCACCGGGCCGCACCGCACCGCCACCGCTTTCAGTGCGTTTTGCTTTCGGCCTTATCTGTCGTTTCAACAGTCATGCAAAGTTTTGACACCAGTATGGCCGCGTTCATAGATAGATAAACAAAGCATGTCGTTTTTAATTTATATTTAATCTCAAAAGGCACATCAAACATCAGACACAGCGCAACACAGCAAATCCTCAAGTGAATAAAGGGTTGGCAACGCGCTTATGATTCTTCTGGAGTCACAAGTGTCTATAGGCTACGGTACCTGCTTAACATCAGGCAGGCCGTAAGCTTGTTTGCCACCGTCGTTGTATAAAAAAAACATGGTGCGGGATATAACGTTACGGGTGTACGTCAAAAAAGCATTACCAACGCCTGCCTCAGCGCGAGAAGCAACACTATCCACAGAGTAATTTTATATCATGTGATCTGCTGGTCTGCTTTAAAATTCTGACGTGTTTGCCTAATCTATCAATAAAACGATTACTTCTAAGTCGTAGCATGGCTTGACTTGTGCCTACCAGTCGAGATCTGTGTGCATCCGCAATATCAGGGACGCAAAACGGCGAGCGGGGTGGGGTAACTTTATATAACGCCCCAAAGAAATGCTGCTAGTTGCCCCTGTAAATTATGGTCCAGCAGCTCAGTGCGATTCGTTATACCACTCGCTGCTGACCAAACATTCGGCGTGTCATCCGTCCTCACTGTCGAGATCTATTTAAACCTCTACGAATCGGCGTGAACACACGCCTTAACGCTGTGCCAACCCCATAGTAAGTCGTAGCAAGGATTGATGGGCACGTCACCGCATAAATCCAGCACAGTCGGTGCTTTGTCGCGCCGACTTCGCTACAACTCACCTGACTTCGCTACCGATAAAGCAGAGATGCCGTAGCTGCCTATTCTGCGTGTTGGCTTAGGTCAAAGCGTGCTTATATTTCGCCTATATCAACCGTTCACTCAAACCCACATCTCTCTGCAGCGTTGTATGGAAATTTGAGCCTTATTTGAATTCAGTAAGAGTTGTTTTCAAATTACACGTTTATGGGAGATTACGAGATAGTAAATATTTTGTTGTGAGGTGTTTGAATACAAGTAAGACACGAAATATATTAAGGTCGATTGAATACTTTAGTAGCGTAGCCTCCAGTGCTGCAAAATACCCTAAGAGATTAATAATGATACCTAGCTTTTGCTGAAGCCTCGTTCGTTTAAGACTATTTATTTATTTACAATTTTATAAAAAACATTTACCCACGTTATATACCTTTATTTAGAAAATTATTTCCGTATAAAAAGTATAAACATACCTACTTGTTAGGCTCTTGTCAAGAACTGAAACTGTATATGTCTATTAAAGGGACATACCTAGTTCTTTTCTCACTTACACTGTCAGATGGTATGGTTTAATTACTTATAAATAAATAAAAAAATGCATTATTATGTGCAAACGACTATCCAGTCCCCAATAACAATACATGCTACATGCCGACCTCTTTGCACCTAATCACATGCTTAAGAATTGCGTGTCAAAAGTACTTTCCATAAAAAGGAGGTCGTAAAATGATCGCCTAAAATCTTTCTCACGCTTCACTGCTTTACACGGGTTTACGACTTGGTAACCATGAAATTCGCAGTTGTCTATTTATGGCATATTTACACACGTGTGACTTGAAGACTAAGCGAATAAAATTGGTAACGGAATTGTGGAAATAGATGCTTTAATAAATAACTCTTGATTGCGGAATCCACGGTGGATAAATAGGAAGTGTTACCCTAAACCCAGCTTCATTCCTTTCTGGGAAATTACAGATATATTAGGTTACTAGCTGTTGCCCGCGACTTCGTCCGCGTAGAACTTTTTATCGTCTTAGAAAATGATTTCTCTCAATACAAAATTTGAACCCTCTTTTAGGGGATAATTAAAAAAAAAGTTGATGTTAATTTTCTAGTTTGTGAACAAACAGTCTAAAACCAAAGTTAAAAATCTCATACTTTAAAAATGCCTTGAAATACTCAAACTTTGAACCAATTTTAACACTCTTAGGGGATGAATTTGGAAAAACTCTGAAATCAGTTTTGTAGTCTTTTAACGTACAGAATAAGACCGAAGTTAAAAATCTCTTACTCACACTTTAAAATTTTATTGCTCGCCATTTAAAATTTGAACCCCCTTTTAAACCCCCTTAGAGGTTGAATTTTTCTAATCGCTGAAAGAACTTTTTTCGTAAACTTTTAAGTCTCTAGCTCAAAAAAAGTGTTGCCCATACAAAGCTTTCTTAACCCCCTTAGGGGTGGAATTTTCTAAAACTCTGAAAGTACTTTATTATTAATTTTAATAAGTAACATTTTGAATAGTTTTAAGTCTAGTAAAAAAAAAAGTTTTTCCCACACAACACTGGCTACCCTTCTTAAGGATCTTAAGGATCCCCTTAGGGATGGAGTTTTCTAAAACGCTGAAAGTTCTTTTTTAGTATTCTAATAAGTAATCTTTTTGCAAAGTTTTAAGTCTAACTCAAAAAAAAGTGTTGCCCATGCAAAGCTTGCTCTCCTTTTTAACCCTATTAGGGGTGGAATTTTCTAAAACGATTTGTGTTCTTTTTTTGTATTTTAATAAGTAATCTTTCTACAAAGTTTCAAGTCTCTAACTCAAAAACATAAACTTTCCCTGATAAAAACTTTGCACCCCTTTTTGTAGAAAGATTACTTATAAAAATACAAAAAAAAAGACTTTCAGCGTTTTGAAAAAATCTATCCCTAAGGGGGATAAAAAGGGGTGCAAAGTTTGTATGGGAAAAACATATTTTTTTTTAATAGAGACTTAAAATTTTGACGAAAAATTACTTATTAGAACATGAAAAATACTACATTCGGCGTTTTACAAAAATCATTCCCTAAGGGGGTTAAAAAAGGGTGCAAGGTTTGTATGGGGAACACTTTTTCTGAGCTAGACACTTAAAACTTTGTAGAAAGATTACTTATAAAAATACAAAAAAAAAGACTTTCAGCGTTTTGAAAAAATCTATCCCTGAATCTAGGTACTTTATTTGTATTCTAATGAATAATTTCTCTACAAAGTTTTAAGTCTCTATTTAAAAAAAAGGAGTTTTTCCCATACAAACTTTGCACTCTATTTTACCCCTTTAGGGGTAGAATTTTCTAAGACCCTGAAAGTTCTTTATTTGTATACTAATGACTGATCTTTCAACAAAGTTTTAAGTCTCTATTTAAAAAAAAAATGTTTCCCCCATACAAACCTTGCACCCCTATTTTACCCCCTTAGGGGTAGAATTTTCAAAAATCCCTTTTTATCCCTAGCCCACGTTATAAAAGCAACATATTGTGCAAAAATCAACTCTCTAAGATTAGTAGTTTCGGCTGTGCGTTGATGAGTGAGTGATTGAGTGAATAAGTCAGTCAGGACATAGGCATTTATTATGTACTAGCTGTTGCCCGCGACTTCGTCCGCGTAGAACTTTTTATCGTCTTAGAAAATGATTTCTCTCAATACAAAATTTGAACCCTCTTTTAGGGGATAATTAAAAAAAAAGTTGATGTTCATTTTCTAGTTTGTGAACAAACAGCCTAAAACCAAAGTTAAAAATCTCATACTTTAAAAATGCCTTGAAATACTCAAACTTTGAACCAATTTTAACACTCTTAGGGGATGAATTTGGAAAAACTCTGAAATCAGTTTTGTAGTCTTTTAACGTACAGAATAAGACCGAAGTTAAAAATCTCTTACTCACACTTTAAAATTTTATTGCTCGCCATTTAAAATTTGAACCCCCTTTTAAACCCCCTTAGAGGTTGAATTTTTCTAATCGCTGAAAGAACTTTTTTCGTAAACTTTTAAGTCTCTAGCTCAAAAAAAGTGTTGCCCATACAAAGCTTTCTTAACCCCCTTAGGGGTGGAATTTTCTAAAACTCTGAAAGTACTTTATTATTAATTTTAATAAGTAACATTTTGAATAGTTTTAAGTCTAGTAAAAAAAAAAGTTTTTCCCACACAACACTGGCTACCCTTCTTAAGGATCTTAAGGATCCCCTTAGGGATGGAGTTTTCTAAAACGCTGAAAGTTCTTTTTTAGTATTCTAATAAGTAATCTTTTTGCAAAGTTTTAAGTCTAACTCAAAAAAAAGTGTTGCCCATGCAAAGCTTGCTCTCCTTTTTAACCCTATTAGGGGTGGAATTTTCTAAAACGATTTGTGTTCTTTTTTTGTATTTTAATAAGTAATCTTTCTACAAAGTTTCAAGTCTCTAACTCAAAAACATAAACTTTCCCTGATAAAAACTTTGCACCCCTTTTTATCCCCCTTAGGGATAGATATTTTCAAAACGCTGAAAGTCTTTTTTTTTGTATTTTTATAAGTAATCTTTCTACAAAGTTTTAAGTGTCTAGCTCAGAAAAAGTGTTCCCCATACAAACCTTGCACCCTTTTTTAACCCCCTTAGGGAATGATTTTTGTAAAACGCCGAATGTAGTATTTTTCATGTTCTAATAAGTAATTTTTCGTCAAAATTTTAAGTCTCTATTAAAAAAAAATATGTTTTTCCCATACAAACTTTGCACCCTATTTTACAGGGTGTAAAATAGGGTGCAAAGTTTGTATGGGAAAAATATATTTTTTTAAAGGGGTGAAATTTTCCAAAACGCTGAAAGTACTTTCTTTGTATTTAAATAATCTTTCTACAAAGTTTTAGGACTCTAGCTAAAAAAAATAGTTTCCCACATACAAACTTTGCACCCCTATTTTAGCCCCCTATTTTTAGGGGTAGAATTTTCTAAAACGCTGAAAGTACTTAATTTGTATTCTGATGACTAATCTTTCTACAAAGTTTTAAGTCTCTATTTTAAAAAAATATTGTTTCCCCCATACAAAATTTGCACCCCTATTTTACCCCCTTAGGGGTAGATTTTTTTAAAACACTGAATCTAGGTACTTTATTTGTATTCTAATGAATCATTTCTCTACAAAGTTTTAAGTCTCTATTTAAAAAAAAGTAGTTTTTCCCATACAAACTTTGCACTCTATTTTACCCCTTTAGGGGTAGAATTTTCTAAAACCCTGAAAGTTCTTTATTTGTATTCTAATGACTGATCTTTCTACAAAGTTTTAAGTCTCTATTTAAAAAAAAAATGTTTCCCCCATACAAACCTTGCACCCCTATTTTACCCCCGTAGGGGTGGAATTTTCCAAAAAGCTGAAAGTGTTTCATTTGTATTCTAATAACTAATTTTTCTACAAAGTTTAAGTCTATAGCTCAAAAAAAAAAGGTTCTCCCATACAAACTTTGCACCCCCATTTTACCCCCTTAGGGGTAGAATTTTCAAAAATCCCTTTTTATCCCTAGCCCACGTTATAAAAGCAACATACTGTGCAAAAATCAACTCTCTAAGATTAGTAGTTTCGGCTGTGCGTTGATGAGTGAGTGAGTGAGTGATTGAGTGAATAAGTCAGTCAGGACATAGGCATTTATTATAGATAGAAGATAATGAAACTCCCATTCAAATATCTCAAAAAATTATGAAGCTACATCCGTTTTAATGTCGCTTGTTAGAGTGAGAAAACGATGAGGGACTGTGACGTCAATATACTCGAGCGTCATAGTAAAAAACAATCGTTTCATATGAAGGTGCGTTTTGCGGAAAAGGGACAGAACATACCCCCTCTTAAAACTTTGGACTCTTATAACTTAATCATTACCTATATAACCTCTTGCTTTGTTTTTTTCTCCATTTGACTATATTTATTTTAAATTCTTTTTCGAGAAAATACATTATGATTATTTACCATATTTTCGATTCCTGAGCTATAACCACGAACTTCGGAATTCGAAAATATTCGGGTATCTCTATCTCTATCGCACTAACCATACTCGAGTGACAGGGATGCAAATATATGAACATTGAGTATCGGTTTTCGTGGTAGCGCCGCAGGTACTTTGGCTGAATGCGCCGAGCGCGTGCCATTGTCATTCAAAAAAAACAAATTCGTGTTAATTATATATTGTTCAAATTTGTTGATTTCATTTATTGAAATTACGACATAAAACGACATTTGCGCATATAAGTTCTCATATCAGAATCGAATATTTTTTTATGGTTTATATTTTAGCATTTGTCTCGTAAAGGTCTATCGTAGACGGGATTTAAATTATTAATAAGTGAAAGGCAAAGCAATTCGGCCATTTTGACGGTTCTTATAGCTGACAGTTGGAGCAGCGTTTGATTTCAATAAAAATAAATGAAAAATTAAATGAAGTCGTATATTTCGGAAAATTAATTAACTGTCGCAGTCGGATAAAAACTATCCTAAGTTGCAGCTAGAATAATAATGTACCTATATAAAATGTTTCATATTTTTCCGTTCATGGGATGCTGAGAACATTCGAACCGCGCAAAGCTTAGTTTCAAACTGGCTGATTCTTTTTTTAATTTAGAGATTTATTATAAGTGGAGATAAATAGATAGAAGATAATGAAACTCCCATTCAAATATATCAAAAAATTATGAAGCTACATCCGTTTTAATGTCGCTTGTTAGAGTGAGAAAACGATGAGAGACTGTGACGTCAATATACTCGAGCGTCATAGTAAAAAACAATCGTTTCATATGAAGGTGCGTTTTGCGGAAAAGGGACAGAACATACCCCCTCTTAAAACTTTGGACTCTTATAACTTAATCATTACCTATATAACCTCTTGCTTTGTTTTTTTCTCCATTTGACTATATTTATTTTAAATTCTTTTTCGAGAAAATACATTATGATTATTTACCATATTTTCGATTCCTGAGCTATAACCACGAACTTCGGAATTCGAAAATATTCGGGTATCTCTATCTCTATCGCACTAACCATACTCGAGTGACAGGGATGCAAATATATGAACATTGAGTATCGGTTTTCGTGGTAGCGCCGCAGGTACTTTGGCTGAATGCGCCGAGCGCGTGCCATTGTCATTCAAAAAAAACGAATTCGTGTTAATTATATTGTTCAAATTTGTTGATTTCATTTATTGAAATTACGACATAAAACGACATTTGCGCATATAAGTTCTCATATCAGAATCGAATATTTTTGTATGGTTTATATTTTAGCATTTGTCTCGTAAAGGTCTATCGTAGACGGGATTTAAATTATTAATAAGTGAAAGGCAAAGCAATTCCGCCATTTTGACGAAAATTTGACGGTTCTTATAGCTGACAGTTGGAGCAGCGTTTGATTTCAATAAAAATAAATGAAAAATTAAATGAAGTCGTATATTTCGGAAAATTAATTAACTGTCGCAGTCGGATAAAAACTATCCTAAGTTGCAGCTTGAATAATAATGTACCTATATAAAATGTTTCATATTTTTCCGTTCATGGGATGCTGAGAACATTCGAACCGCGCAAAGCTTAGTTTCAAACTGGCTGATTCTTTTTTTAATTTAGAGATTTATTATAAGTGGAGATAATTTAATAACCCTTTTAAAGTTTTTTTATATACATACTTTCAATACAGTTCAAAACTATCTTCTTCGGGCGCTTAATGTGGATTTAAGTACGCCAAATGTCAAAATTAAGCTCCAGTATGCATAAACTTGTAGGTTTGTACCTACAAGTTTATGCATGTTTTTTATTAAAGTCGCTAGTCACTTTGATCTTTATTTCTGTCTTATCTTAATACTTATAGAATAGGTTGTTAGACTTGAAGCGCATTAGGTAGGTATTTCATCTAACGAGTCAGAAAAAAAAACTAAGAGCGGCAGGTCGATCACGTAACGCATTGTACGAACGTCGGGTAGGTCTAAATGTCACTTTTTGTATGGAAAATTGACAGTTAAATCGGACCGACGCGCGTTCGGAACGTTACGTGATTACCTCCCAGATTTCATTTTTATAATGCAAGTAAGCATAAGACAAAAGAAACTCGTTAAAAAGCCCCTGAAACAATGTGCAGTAAAGCATACAGTTCCTTCATAAACACATTTTATTATAACCATAACCCGACAACAGTTAAGAGCAACTGTAAAATTGATAAAACCATAAGCCTGATACAATATTGTTTTAGGATTGTACTTACTCATACTTTGTCAAGGAATATTGAGGAGATTGCTCGTAAAAATTGCCGGTTTACAGCCAGGGCCAATTTAATAATAGCGAGTTTTGTAACGCCACTTCAGGCCGTTATTCACGAATTTCACGATGGTCATCTATACACTTCAGGCGAAATAGTGTAAATTGGACCATCAATGACGCGTTGTTATAACGAATCCCGGCTTCAAGATTCAACGGGGGAGAGCGGTGAGGTGACGCGGAACTTGTAGTGAATAGCAACCAGTTCCGCCGTAGTGCTAAAAAAGAGACATGTGTCATAGATTCTTTTACGATGTTACACCCTTCTAGCTCAGTACAGCTGGGTTGGGAACCCGCCAAGACCATACTTATAGCTAATAGGAGGAATTATTTACATATAAGGCAATTTCAGAAACGTTTCTACCTATTGAACTTAACTATGGGAAGATAATACAATATCGGTTATTCTTTTGCGCCGGTTTTTGGCTAAGCGTAGGAACATTTAGCATTTCAAAATGCATTTTAAATGTATTCAGATTTGTAAAAATGAGAATAATCAGTGAATTTGTATAAAGTTTTGTCCATCTACAATCGAGAAACTTCGAATTTATAGAACCTTGACATAAGCCTACACCATAAGATACATAATGATCATTGTGTGGTGAACAGCTTTATTCTTAATTGCGATTGTGTTTTCATTGGTAGGTACTTGATCTCTTTACATTGTCATTACAATTTCTCTCCGAGAACTCACCCGCCAACGCGTGCAACGCAAAGTTGCGAAAATTCCCCACTTGTCCCACCGCCGACGATGAGCGATAAACGAGTAGAACGATAAACTAGAAACGAGTGGGCGAGCGGCGAGAAGCGAGTGTTAGCTCCAATAGTTTTGTCGCTCGGCTATAGGCGAGTGTTCGAGTGCGACGGGCTATTACTCGCTGATTGGTATCGCAGCTTGAGTTCTAACTACCAAGCGAGTATCGCCGAGCGAGTATCGCTGAGCTAGTTTTATCTTATCGCTCTTATCGCGGCGACAAACTAGTAGAGCGAGTGTTCTCGCCGGCAGTGTGAACAGCCAGCGATGAACGATTAGTATACGTGTCTCTTTTACTAACACAGGATCCTTATCTTTTGTTCGTTTCTTGGGCGAGAAAATCGCCGATAGCTAATCGCTTACTCGCTCTTGGTGGGACAAGTGCCTTAAGATATACAAGTCTCCAAACTGACGCACTCATAACGAATAATAAATGCACTAGCTTGTTTCAACTTCTTTTGTCGCTAACTGTTGAGAAGAAAAACAAAAACGTTATAGAAACTCGGGTTACAACTATGATAACTAATAACAAAGACTGCCCCTTAAGTCAGAACAACGTGCGCTGCTGAATGAATTTTAAACGTAACCGCTACTGAAATGCAGTAGACAATTGAAACTCTGAATAATGCATGGAACTTGCCTTGTGCTCAAAGGGGACTTGGCTAAATATTTGTGCCCGTAAAAAGCGTTACAAGTTTCATCTTTGCTAAACCGGCTAGTTGCGAGTAAATGTTTTTAACAAGTAAACATTTTTATACGTTTTTAAACGCATCATATGATAAGTGTATTTATTTCTTAATTACGAGCAGTAACAGTAAATTACTTTGCCTGCAGAATCTTGGAATTTGGATTTTTTGTATGTAGCCTACATATGTAAGCGCAGGCCTCGTCTTTTATTTTGTCACTTTACGTCACATCGGTATGCTCTCGTCAAGCTTAGCCAATGCAGTAGTTAGCAGTATTTTCACCTGCTGGTCGATCACGTAACGCATTGTACGCATTGTACTGCTGACGGGTAATCACGTAACGTTTCGAACGCGCGTCGGTACAATTTAACTGTCAATTTTCCATATAAAAAGTGACGTTTAGACCTACCCGACGTTCGTACAATGCGGTACGTCATCGACCTACTGGTTAAACTACTGTCAAAAAACTTAGTCTCTTCTGAAAGGTTCAATGGTAAGTAGGTACCGTAAAATTGGGTGAGTTGGGTCAAAATAGACCTTCAAACCTCAATTAAAAATAATTTTTACATGTGTTACGTTGATTTATATACATAAAAAGAATTCGGCTATATGAATTTTAGTTTTTTAATGATTAACTGTCGTTTAATTTCACAATATTAACAATAAACACAAAAATAGTGGGAAATCCCACCTCAACCCGTAGTGGAGTTAGAGGGGAAAGCAATGGCACTGAGCTGGGACAAAATATGGGGAAAAACTTTCGAATTGTGAATTTTGGATTAGCTTGCCTCAATCCGCGTTCCGTCGCACTCTCCGCTCATATTTATCGCTTCCTCTTCCGCGCGATCGCTACCCGCAATCCTGGTTCCACTCCAGGCCACATATCTTTCACCTCTTACTTCTAGAGGCTTCACTTTTATCAAATGTTATAATTTGGCTACTCCGTGTTGCCGCAAGATAAAAAAATATGTCTAAAAGTATAATAAAATTACTTTTAGAGCAACCTGAGTCAGAAAATCAAAGTAGTAACTGAAAATATTCGCGTCCCTACTGCCCCCGCAATCGCTACTCACGTACTCCCCCCATTAAAGCACTTCAAAGAAGGTGTACATTTTTTTTAATATCACGTCAGTGGCAAACAAGCTTACGGTACCTAGGTAAGTGGTTACCGTAGCCTATGGACGCTTGCAACTCCAGGGGTGTTACATGCGCGTTGTTACTTATCATCTTTGGTATGGTTCAACCAATTACCTATCAGTTGTACAATTTGAACTCGGTGGATGCACGAACGAGAACAACGGCGCCAATACAGTCGTTGGCACCGAACTTCAGAGTTTGGAGCATCGGTGTAAAATTGTCTGTCCCTCGTCTTTTTATACGATGTATTTTGGAGATCATGCAATTGAACAAATCATCATTTTCTATCGGACCACGTACGCCGTGAAAGTTAGTACACTCCCTTGCGTATCCCAGGATTAAAAAAAAAAGTTTTCGGTTACCATCCGCTATTTGGAACTAAGTAATTATACGGCGTTTGTATTTCCAGAGACTTATAGCGTAGATATGTTTATGACAAGAGTGAATATACGATTTCTGGGTAAGCTTTCTCCCTCATAGACCTTCACGGAAATTTCCATCAGGTAGGACCAAGGCAATCATCTCCATCATCTCGATCATCATCATCATCAGCGTATATACGTCCCATTGCTGGGCACAGGCCTCCTCTCATGGCTGAGAAGAAATCATAGATAGTCCCGTTTGCCCAGTGCGGGTTGGGGTTGTAATTTATTTGCAGATATATCTGGTATCGTGAAGTTTAGCTTCACCCAAATGGTAATGATAATTATCAAATGACATTTCGTACATAAGTTCCGAAAAGCTCATTGGTTTGTGCTGGGATTCGAACCCACGAATGCGGTTTGATAGCAGCATGCTTGAACCACTCTTTTCCATCTTTGTTTCACTCTTGACAGAATGGTTGTGGACATCATTTCAGGTATTGGTAGCAGCTTTACAACACGCCGCCATTTCTTTCTAAGGCTAGGGCCAGTCCTAGCCACCAGCCACGCCAGCAGGCAGTGGGGCGGCGAGCGGGTGCCCATACATTGAGCTCGCTCGAATATATGAACAGCCTGACAGCCACCTTCCTTGATTGAACCACAGGGCTAACGTAGGTCAAAAGCAAACCCATTATTCAAAAATCTAACCGAGCTACACCCAGCTATTGTATTGGAGTGCACTTAAGTTATTTATGTATAATACTTACTACTCTCCTATTCAAGAGATGCACTCGAGCTACCGGATGTATCGCCCTGGCAAATTTTCTCATAAAACTATACAAAACACTTGAAAGTCAGTTTGGTGAACTCAATCTAACTTTAAAGTAGTTTTCCGCGTCTACTGACCAAAAATGTGAAGTGAAAGATGGAGTAAATCACAAATCAACTACAACCCTATTTCAAAGTTGAAATTTAATAAATTGCTTACCAAAGAAGAGTAGGGTGAGTGCACCAGTTAATGAACGGATCCAGTGAATGAACGAAAACCTGCTTATTTGCTTAAATTAAGAGTTCTGTATATTTCTAGCATACCGGGTATTTTTTTCTCGATTAGATGCATTCACTGTAAGCGTTTTGTAACATTTATATCAACTCAGTTGCAACAGTTACTAGATGAGCGAAGCTTAAAGTTGACGGGCTATGGGCGCGAATTTTTTGTATGAGCCGGTAATAAGGGGACAAGATTGTCACCATTTGATGTGCCATTGTACTAGTTTTATAAACTTGAAACTTATGGTGTGTGGTTTTTGGAAATCATAGGAGCGAAATTGTGCTATGCAAACATCGTTTTAAGTTATTATGTTTAGTTTTAGATTCTTGTTTTTTAGTAGGTGTTATAGAACTAGAATTAAAAACTGCCTAAATCCAGTGAATGAACTGGAGTGTTCATTCACTAGCAACGCCTGTTTTAATGTTTTCGCAAAATTTTATGTTCTAGTAATTGTAATAAGATTTAGTTTTTACTAACATTACCACCAATGGTTTGTTTATCGTTGGACCAGTGTTCGAACAAACCTCATTTTCGAACATAAAGTTAGTTCATTCACTGGTGTATAGATTTCCAGTAGATGAACATCGACCGATTATTACCTAGTTCATTTATGGGTATTTTGGACCCAGTTAATGAACGAACATTAGTTACCGTTTTTTAATTGTTTTTGAAAAAGTAAACCATTAACTACTATCCCGTGTGTTGGTATATCGAGATACTCCAAACAAAATCGCTAAACAGCAATTTAAACTAATAAACCATAACTATAACAGTAATTCATTCACTGGTTTTTAGTTGTTCATTCACTAGAAAACCGGGTTCATTCACTGGTGATTTTCCATTTTTCTACATAAAAGGTCATATAACTTAAAATTATAGAAACTTATTGCAAAAGCAAAGTAATTTAAGCAAACTAGAATACTTGTTTGAGCTGTACAAACAGTCATGGCATGGCCGATATTAAGTATACATATCTTACATAAAACAATTTTTGAAGTCAAAAATATCCTTAAGCGTTCATTCACTGGAGCACTTACCCTAGGTTAACTTTCATTTATTAAAAAATATAGTTTGTGATACTTAAATATAAGGGCGGATATTTCCCGTGTGGCGTCGGGTTGAAATAGCAAAGAAAGATGGTGGTTTCTTACATTGAGAGTCGACTATGAGAATAAGGTTGAAATGTATTATGGGTTGTCTATACTGTCATAAATGAGTCACATTTCTTCTATCTTTAAAGCTTATAATAGGGATGTTGACACCAATGAAGGGAAAAATTAAGTTATTTTAATTGTTCTTGAAAAAGGATCAAATATTAGTATAGATGGAGAAAAAGTAACGAAAAAGAATGAATAGGTAACCACAGTTATTCAATCCTTTTTCAGCAAAACGTACCTTCATATGTAACTATTGTCATTTCCTATAATATAGGGATGATAGTGATAGGAGTTAGAGTTTCGTGGCGTCACGGACCAGGGGACGATTTTTGACTTTCGAGCGCTCGAAAATTAAATAAAAGTTTGTAATTTCAAAATTGCCGGCACTTACTTTCTGCCGATAGATTTGAATACGAGTGGTGAATACCACTCGTTTTTACAAGCGTTTTATTAACTTGCAATGTATGTAAGTAAATATGTATGTAATTTGCTCGGGTGGAATCTTGCAACTCAATTTTGAAGCAGATATCTTCAACCGATTGAGCCGTAATTTTGGATAAAGGTGACAATTCAATATTATGGTACCATCGAGCTAATCTGATGATGGAGACAGAAGGTGGCCATGGGAATTCAGTACTTAACCGACGTAGCCCCGTTGAGTTTGGGCTCGTTAGAATCGTCTCGATGAGTAGTTGATGACGGTATACAGAAAAGTACAGTCGGCAATAAAAGCTTGTACCAAAAATGTAATTTTTGACAGAACCTATTATATTTCTATCGCTATTTCAAAATAGCATTTCATCATTTTTGTCAGTTTTCGAATGAAAGAGTCGAGGGCTCGAAAGTCAAAAATCGGTCCCCTGTAGCGCTTTCTCTCTTTCTATCAACAACGGTTGTAGCTTCTTTGAGGTATTAGGTCAGTGACGGGCATTGGGACATTTACCTTTCTTGTCTGAATAAACGGATCTACTTAACATATCAAACGTAATTTTAAATTAATCGTTACGTAATGAATCGAACAGAATTCTTGATAGGTTTCAATTTCAATACCGTATCGTATATCGTAAGTACCATATTAAATCGTTTATGTAACGATTTCAAAAATTAATTAAGTACTTATGCGTTATGAGCTAATGAGATTTCGAGTGTTGAGACTTTGATTCTCGTATTTAATCGGTGTAGTGTAAAAGCCTTTGACAAAAGTCATGCGAAAATAAATCCATTGTCAATTTCAAAAAGTCTTTAACTTGATGTAATCTTTATCACTTAATTGTAAATACTTTTTAGGGTTCCGTACTCAAAGAGTAAAACGGGACCCTATTACTAAGACTTTGATCCATCTGTCTGTCTGTCACCAGGCTGTATCTCACTGATACCGTGATAGTTCCAGTTGAAATTTTCACAGATGATGTATTTCTGTTGCCGCTATAACAACAAATAATAAAAACAGAATAAAATAAATATTTTTATAGATAATGGTACGGAACCTTCGTGCGCGAGTCCGACTCGCACTTGTTATTTATCTGTACAATTTATACTGATTTATACTAATTTTATAAAGGGGAAAAGTTTGGTTGGTTTCAAATTTGTAAGGTTGTATTTTGTAAGTTTGTATGTGTCTAAGAACCTCATATAATTTGTATTCCAGTATTATTTCATTATATTTGACGCGTTTATTTCCACGTGCACCGAGATGCATACTTCAAATCAAATCGCGAAATGTATAGAGGTCCCTTAGCATTTAGGTGGGGTGGAAGTCGGAATCTGTATGAGCGCCAAGATTTCCTTACTAATCGGTATGTTTTCGTATATTAAAAGGAAGCAGGGCGGTACGAACAGTAATACATGCACACTTCCTCGCTTTCACCTTTTCGCCTAACCCAGTCCTAGTGATGTGCAAATTGCGGAAAGTTTCCAAAAAATTCTTTAAGTTCTCAGAAACTTCCAGGAAATTTCACAAGGAATTAAGAAACTACGGGTTACAGTTTAATGCTTCTCAGGTATGGCATTCCCATGTTGGAAATAGAAACTTTCAATTCCCTTACAAAAATGTGGGAAGATACCGAAAATTTTCTATGTTAAATTGCAGAAAAATTTCGCAATATAGGAAAATTTCAGTTGGCACATCCGTACCCGCTCCACCCCACTTCGTCACTTGAACACCACGTTGTCGTTAACTTACATGACCCCCACGAAAACAGCCTATATTCATTAATGAAAGCTACCTATATAAAAATACTACCTATATAAAGTCTATTTATCCAAGACATCCATTAAAAAAGGAAAAATTAATACAATTTGTGACTACGACGGTTTCGCACATCTCGCCCTAATACTAAACGGTTTAAAATACAAGCTAAGAGCGTTAAATTAATGGGTCACGCAGAGTCAAAAAAATAAATAAATAAATAAATATTTGCGGACATTCTTACACAAATCAACCTAGTCCCAAACTAAGCAAAGCTTGTACTATGGGTACTAGACGACGATATAGATACTTATATAGAGAAATAAATACTTAAATACATAGAAAACATCCATGACTCAGGAACAAATATTCGTGCTCATCACACAAATAAATGCCCTTACCGGGATTCGAACCCAGGACCTCTTGCTTCGTAGGCAGGGTCACTACCAACTAGGCTAAAGCGGTCGTCAATAAAAGTTACCTGTAGTTTATTAACTACAAAGTAAGTGTAGTTATGTATAGGGTGGAATTTATCCGAACTGGGCACCTGTTGATGCTTTATGGCTCAGCAGCATGCATGTCGGATGCCGCATACCTACAAGATACCAGTTTTAATAACCTTAGTTATGCGGATGACATGGTGCTGCTGAGCCCCTCAGTAGGAGGACTTAGGAAACTGTTGCATGTGTGTGAGCAGTATACAAGATACCAGTTTTAATAACCTTAGTTATGCGGATGACATGGTGCTGCTGAGCCCCTCAGTAGGAGGACTTAGGAAACTGTTGCATGTGTGTGAGCAGTATGCTAATGAGCATGTCCTTAAATATAATTGTGTCAAACTGAAATGTAAAATATTATGTAGATGGAATTACCATCATAAAAATTATGGTTTAAATATTTTAATTTTTATTAGGAGTAATTTAATTCTAATCATAAAAAATCGATTAGACAATGACAATATATTTTCGGCAAAGTTCACTGATACAATCCACCCAGTATATATATAATATATTTTTAAGGCAAAAAATATTATGAGACGAGACGCCGTTTATGCAAATTATTTATTTAAATATTTTTTCAGATATACAATTCATATTTTGTTAATGAAGACTAAAGACTAGTGTTAGTAAATAATAATACTAAATATATCTAACTTATTTCCTATAATCATATAGGAAATAAGTTAGATAGTTTCTATCAAGAAAGCTCTTTGTTATCCTTAGGTATCCAGTGAGCCAAAATTGGACTATCATATCGGCCCGCAATCACCCCCAGAATGCTGTTGGAGATGCCCCTAAGTCGACCCATCATCGAGACGATGTTCCGTATAATGGCGTAAAAATCGTCCGTATGGGCCTCGGCGAACATACGCAAGATTAAGAACTAATCAAAAATTTGGCTTTATAGCCTTACCTCGATAAAGTCTACAGGGAAGACACGAACCTTAATCTCTGCATAACCCTGCAGGCATAGCATGGTTGACATTTGATCACTTATCGCTGTCGATAAGTCATCCGTCACGTTCTGACAAGTATGCGAGTGCGAGAGTGACGGATGTCTTGTACACAACGATACGTGATAAAATTTCAACCATTCAACGCCCGCTCATATATGCTGACCGTGTTACAATCTCGTTTTCACGTCACATCACATTCACTGCCACCAATTTTGTAGCACTACGCTCGTAACCGATGCTATGGTTTCCCGCTAAGTAGAGGAAAGCGCTTAAGAGCAGAGCCCCTGCTATGCGATTTCCTGACAGTGAATGTGTTTATTGGTTAGGCGATAATAAAACGCGTATCTCTTGTAACTTAGATCCAGACATCAACCGTCGGAGACGCACTAAAGGCAAGAGACATGTCAGTAGCCTAATGGAAAACATCAGGAGTTTTGACATCGGACCTCCCTCGAGATACTGCGCTGTTACCCGCGAAATTATATGATAAAGCGTGAAATGGATAGGAACATCAGATATGGGACCTAATAGTAGCTTCCGGCGGGAACACAATAGCTTCCACTCTTGTGATGTTCTTGTTGTCTACCAGTAGGTTAATTACCTTTTATGTAGATAAAAAGGTCGACAATAAAGCTGCATTCAATGAATTCTGAGAGATTGACTTCAACAAAAACCTTTGTAGGTATGACAAAATTGTGACGCTTAAGACGGTACACCGCGTATACCGCTAGTCGATCACGTAACGCATTGTGTTACGCGCGACAGGTAGATCTAAATGTCACTTTTTGTATGGGAAAATTAGCTTTAGCCCGCGACTTCGTCCGCGTGGATCTGGTTAATCGCCTTAGAGGATAATTGCTATTAAAGTATTTCAGGCATAGGCTTAAACATCGCTCCCCCGTACAAAGTCCCCCCCCCCACCCATTTCACCCCTTTAAGTGATTATTTCCGGGATAATAGTCTATTGATTTTTAACCTGTGAGTCGCTACCACCCAAGCCTCTCGAAGGAAGCCGCGGCTGCTTGAATTTGATTAGTTAAAATATGTCGGGATTTCATATTTGTAAAATAGAAAATCGAATTTAAGAACTGCGCAAATTGTATCTAAATCGGTTCAGCGGTTTAAATGCATGCAAAGGTAACAGACATATACCTGTATATACAGGCGGATAGAGTTATTTTGGCATTCACTGGAAACATTATTACTTTCTGGATTCGCTATATTACTGTTTTTTTTTATCAAAATCCGTTGAGTACTCACGTTAGTTTGGGCTACCCGTTATCTTAAATATGCCAAAAGACGCAAAACTTTCCATTCCATCCCAATTTGACGGTATTAGATAATACAATATTTTGTTCAGTAGTTCTTAGTGTTGATGAGCAAACACGAAATGATTACGTGGTATATTATCCTCTGATTTTATCATGACATACAATATAAGGATCAACGTATAGAACAGACTGATGTAGCGAAATTATTAGGTATTGATATTTTTATAAACACATAAGCCGGAAACCACATATTGACTCTTTATCCACTAGAGTAAATAACTTTGTATTTGCCTTACGAAAAGTTTCAACAATATTTAATCAAAAACCAGCGTAACTAGCTTATTACGGATATGTGGAGTCAATTTTACGATACGGCATAGTACTTTGGGGTACAGTATTAAACTCAAATCAAAGAATTTTTCTAGAGCAGAAAAAATGTTTAAGGGCAATGTGCAATATTAAACAAATTGAATCATGTAAATCCCATTTTAAAACACTAGTCATACTGACTTTAACAAGCCTGTACATCTTTGAAGTATCAGTCTTTGTTAAATCAAATCCGGTTATATTTCCACCAGAAAGCTCCTGCGCAAGCGGAAGATCGATTCGGCATAGATATAAAATAAATGTGGTCCCTGGCAAAACTGCATTACTAAGAAAAAGTATATTGGGAATGGCAACGAAAATTTTGTAACTTTTTACCAGATGCTCTTAAATGTCAAGATCTTCACATATTTAAGGCGACGTGAGCTCCGAAAACGGATTTAAAAAAAATCGTAGGTCTTGTTTGGATTATAATACGGCTGCCCTAAATTTAATTAGCAATCTTGAGGCCTTTTTCGAGAGAAATCAGCTATTCGAATCCTGAGTTTTTGACTTTCCCTTGATAGAAAAAAATCACGAACATAGGTCTAAAATACACTTAAAAAAATTCTAACAAATTATGCACAACAGCTAAACATATTACAATTGGTTCTTAAAATCGGCAATGTCATGTTTGAGGGAAATCAACTATTACTTTGTTATTTATTAAAACGAACAAAGAAATAAAATTAAAAAAACATGATATCCGCGCTTCCAAACACGCACTTCCATCTCGCTCACGCTTATGCTCAGTGAGAGGGAGAGAAGATCACGAACCTACGTCCTCTTAAGAAGGACTTGAAAAGTAAACTGGTCTTATTACATGCTAGATGAATTCTTTAATGACCAAGTCTGATTGTATGTTTATATAATTTCAATTTATTGTCGTATTTAAAATAGAATTCTCTTGACAATCTGAACTGTTATTATTATTATATATTTTTTTTTCTAAATTTCTAATTGTGACATTCCATATTTTTGTTTTTAATTCTGTATGACATCTACTTACTATTGATTTTGTATAAAGCAGTTACGCTGCTAAATGTAATTTACTTACTATTGGTTGATGATATAGATATGTTTAAATCTGTTTGACATATATAGGTATTTAATATAAGAACACATGTGCCATTTATTATTGTAACTGTTTTCCTATTTAATTTTTTTGTACGCCGCAAGGTAGAACATAGAGGACACTCAACCTAATTTAAGATCTACAATGTATACGTGCCTATGTTTCACTACATGCTTAGGGTTGATTTACCCAAGATGCTTGATGAATGAAGAATACTTAGATGGCATTATAATTTTGTAATCAAAATCGTGGACAGCTTCCAAGTCCAAAACTAACTAAACTTTCATATAAACTTTCGACCCCCTATTTCACCCCTTTAAAGTACGAATATCTAAGAATGCTTCAAGGTAACCTTTTTTATTTGTGGCCGAAAAGCCAAATCTCAAATTTCATAGAAACATTTACTTTCATACAAACTTTCACTCTCCATTTCACCCCTTTAATGCACCAATATCCGATAATGCTCAAGGGAAACCTATTTTTATTTCTGACCAAAAAGCCAAATCTCGAATTTCATACATCTACCTTCAAAAATAACGGATTTGCATACAACCTTTTATCCCCAATTTCACCCCTTTAGGGGTTGAATTTCAAAAAATTCTTCCTTAGTGCACCTCTACGTCACTTAAAGATTATGTGTTCCAAATTTCATGCTTGTATTTTTAGCAGGTTAGGGTTTAGTCCAATTTTATATCATCATAAATTTAAGAGTTAGACTCTTGTCGGTGCAGGTATAAATGTAATAATATTAGATTATTAAATCACCAACGGTGCTGGCTGAAAATCAGCGCTGTAGGTGTCTGACTGACACCTCAGCATAATGCTGAGCCAGTGTCCGGTTCACTGCCGTTTTTACTGCTTTTTCTGTTTAATATGTGTGTCCTGTGTGTTAGTGAATAAATGTATCTTTATTTCATTCTTCTTTCTTAATAATAAATTTAATATGGATATAGGAAAACCTATGGAAAGGGTGTATTTTTCAAATATCATTAGTTTAGGCGTAAAATTCTGAAATATAACACTGTTTGTTTTTAACCAAGCACTTTTTGCCTACAAAAAAGAGATGTTAGTATACGTCCACTGCGCCATTTTTTCGTAGTTTTTAAACGTCAAACATGTTATGCCAATTAAAACAATACCCTATTTGTTTGCCGAAACCGACGGAAAACATGTTAGATATTTAAAAACATGGAACACATTGGTGCAGCGGACCCGGCCTAACAGTCAGAACTCAGAAACGAAAGTTGATCATCAAAAAAGTTGAAGATCAAAAAAAAACATTGCAAAATAATCAAATAACAATTTAAATTTGAAAATTAAAAACTGCACAAGGCCCGGAGAGCACGCTTAGTTGAAGGTGCTAACCACAGATGTATGAATATAAGGAGATCGGACATGGCGGCCGATTTGTATAGAGTGAGCCTTTCGCAAGTACATTAACCCACACAACGCCCAAGTAATTGACAAGACAAAGCACGCACACATCTAAAACACACACACTTAAACCTACACGCTTATTTGACAATAAACGCGCATCATATGGCATTTTGGGAAAAAACGTAATATTCTCTGCGATCAGCACGCGTGCACAGTATGGCAGTGTATGCCCATTGAGCATACAGCTGCGACACGGCCGCCGGCGGCTTGTCCTCTCTCTAGTATTCTATGCTCTGAGGTGCTAACCATGCCCAGGTGCATTATAATGGATGTGGCTTAAGAAAAGGCCTAAGCCAAGAATGTTTATCCTTGCACCGGTATGTAAATGTATTTTTATTGAATTATTGAATAATTTAAGCATTATCGAGAGATTAAGTTTCGTTATTAAGAACAACCCTAACTGGCACTGAAAGATACCTTTGAGTGCCAGTTAGGGTTGTTCTTGAAAATATTGATAATGATTGGCGATGCTGTCATATCACTCCCATTAAAAAAAAAAATTCTCATCAAATTAAGTAAAATTAATCAATTCTCATCTACTAATGTTTCAATGGTAGCATGTATCACACGGATAAATGTAATGCGTGCTACTTAATAAATACGTTGTCCCAAAAGTCACGCAAGATGTGAATTATACAGAAGATATGTTATTGAATCTTAAAGTAAGTACAGTCGACGCCAAAAATATGTTTACAGTTTTCGCCTTATTACAATGGAATAAGGTGCAAAAGTGTAAACATATTTTTGGCGTCGACTGTACATATTTAGGGATATGCATGAAGCAGCTGAAGAGGCAAATCTAATAGTTCTTGTTGCCATTGACTGCATGAAATAATCAGAGGTCGGCGGGGGTGAGCTGTTTTTGCATAACATGGACATACCTTGTCATTCAGTGGTAAATGCCCCATGTGTAATTATTAACTAATGTAATGATTTTATTTAGCCTGCCTTTCTGCTTCGAACTTTATGTCGCCATCAAAACAAATGAATTTTATTAGAATACTTTACTTTTTTTTTTTTTTTTTTTTAATTTATTTATATATATAATTATTTTACAATACATGGCCAGACAGCGGACAAAACCCAGCAGGGTTTAACTGCCACTGCATTCACTCAATTAATATTTAGTTTATACATAGGATAACAAGCTTATAAAAATAAAGCGCACACGGCGATTGCCTACACAAAATGCGACATTATGGCGTGATATGCTGTGAATCACTTGGGAGCACGCTGGAGACGTGCATACCGTTTCTTATCCTATTGCCGCGGCTTAGGGTCCAAAAACTGCATACACGTCTACGGCGGCAACAGTAATTTAGATTAGCTATTTCATTAATTATTACTATCAGGTTTGGGATATACAAGCAGATTTCATTATACGTTTACAATGTTGCGGTTTATCACATATATTTGTGAGTACATCAGATGATAAGTCATTCAGGATACTAGGTAACAAATATTCCCATCATCGTTTACCATAGACATTGGTACATTTTGGTAACACCTATAGTGGTAGGTATACTAATTTTCTGAGTCTTAGTGGTCTAGTATTTTTAGTTAATTTCTCTAAATTATCGAGTTCTTCAGCAATAATTAAAATTTTGAATCTATTGTATATACTAATGACATTGCAGTATCTCAATATTTCCTTATCTTGTTGGCTAAACTTTTTTCTAACTGACTTTGGTACTAATGCTTTCAATAGGCTTAACTGTAATTTGTAAATTTTATCAATATATGTGTGATAAGTTCTGCCGTAGCTAGTTAGTCCATAGTCAATAACAGACTGTGCTAGGGATAAATATAGCATTCTAAGAGTACTGTATGGAACTTTAAATTTTAACAATGATAGTTTCGAGAGTATGGACCTTAATTTGTTGCAGACATAAGTTATATGAGGTCCCCAATTAAATTTAGAGTCTATGATCAGGCCGAGGTAAGTATGTTCCGTGGCTAGTTCTAAGGGTTCACAATTGCATACAGTTTTTGTATTTTTATTATTATCATGCAAACATTGGTGACAATGCGCTAGAATGTTAGGGTTAGGGGTCTTCGTTAGGTGAGTAGAATGGATATGCATAAGTTTAGTTTTGGAGTAATTTATAACAAGGCCTACGTCATGGGCCCATTTACATAAAGAGTCGAAGTTTGATTGCATTAGGGTTGAAGCCTTTTGCACATCCTTGTACTTACTTGGTTTAAATTACACAAATGGTCAATGTTTAATAGGACAAGTACAATTTAGTACAATAGATAAAAAAGAAGTTAATACCTACTCGTTTTGTAATGCATTTTCATTTTATGTTTAATCATTTCAATTTTGTCTTTTATTAATATTTCTTTATGGCACCTTATCCATATTCATTATTCATATCTAGTTACAAGACACAACTACATGACATTAATGACGTAAAAATAGCTCACCCCCGCCGACCTCTGGTAATAATAATATTTTTCTAGTAACTTATATCGTGGAATTCTGCTAAGCAGGTAATGCCTGATACAATCATTTATTGAAAAACTACACTGTCAATTAGCTCATTTAAAATAATGTACTTAATAATTACATTACGGAGGACAGCAATACGTTCTGAGATCTGTCTATATTATCGATAAACATGTTCGCTGTATTATCCATAGCGGGACAGCACTACATCCACCATGTTGTGATACAATACTGTCAATACTTGGCACGCTCATTTTGTTGATACTTCACGTCCTTAAGTTTCTTTGGTCATTGGAAAATTACAGTTGGATTGTCCTGACGTTTACCTCTCTGGCATCAAGCTCTATGCCTGGTCCTTAATTGAAAATATGCAGCTTTCTAGCTTAAATATCACAGGGTGTTGATATCATGGAATTAATATTTTATTGACATCAAAACTTCAAAGGAAAAATGCCTTGGCCATGTGTTTTATTTTTAATATCCTGTCCTGAGCTTCTAAGGTATCTACTTAGTCCCATCAGTAGTGAGAGGAGTATTTCCGAAATAGCTACTGAAAGTGTATTTCTTCTCGGCAATGGCGGATTATATAAAAATGATTACGTCAGTTCGGGGAAAAGAATTAGTTTGTGTGTCACGTGTGTGTATTTTGAACTAAAAACTTTCACTTTGATTTGTTGCGGAGCCCCGGTATATAAGTAAGTACCTATACTTCCGTGCATGTCAAGATTCAAGGAACATGCTAGGAAATCTTGAGGTAAATGGGCAGGTGGGTAGGGTTGATTGACAGCAGATTTAAGAATTCTGCATGGGCAGATAGTATTACATAAAGGTTAGTTCTTGTTTTAGGGTTCCGTACTCAAGGAGTAAAACGGGACCCTATTATTAAGACTCTGCTGTCCGTCCGAAAGAACGTGATTGAAAACATATACCTACACGGTGTTCCCGGGAATTTCCGTTAACTTTGGCATATTGCAGAGTATATTCACGGAAACAAATTAGCATAATTCTTTCTTGAAAACAAAACCCACTTTATTTTTTTCTTTGTACAAAATAATTTAATGTAGCATTAACGGTTATTGTCTTATTGTACAAGGGTCTTGAAACACATGAAATAAATATATGTAGGTAAAAATATGTAATATCGAACGAACTCACTTTGTAAACCTTCTTGTAGTGTATATGAACCTTACAAATTTTAAAAAGCTGTTACGACGTCACAGTTAAGAGCAACCTGGCAACCGTACCGTCTTTTCGAAGATCTCACGGTTCTTATATCATGATTCGCCATACGATAAATAATAAATAATCTGCAAAACGGATTAAAGTAAACATTGAATATCTTGATAACAAAGAGGTGAGATACTACTGTCTTGGAGAAATTTTATTTGATCTAAACTATGCCCCATCGCAACTAACGGAAATTGTTAAAAACACGTTGTATGCCTATATATATATATATATATATATATATTTATATATACATACAAATATTTCTCGTTAACTCGTAATTGTATAGGATAAATATTTAAAATTTCAGCTCATTCAAATACCGGCAAATGGGTGAAAAATGGTTTGCATACTTTGAAGGACAAAATTAAGTATTTACTTACACATACATTATAATGCAAGTTCAATAAAAGCTTTTGAAAACTAAACTAATCACACAGCATTCATGAAGGTACTTTCAGCTAACAAAACATTTTTAAATGCCTAGCCTACAATGTTTTTTGTAGCACTCTGTGACTTTGAAAGGTCCCGTGCCATTGTATGTTGTATGTTATTCTAGATAGGTAGCTAAGTTTAAAAAAAAAACAATATAAAAAAAATATCAGGCAACAAATAAAGGTTTACCATAATCCAAAGAAAATAGCACAAGGAGTCAGACCAAAATATCCGTATCCGTGACATGTATAGTGACTAAGATATAGTTTACGTTATAAACGGAAATATTATTATTTTGCGAACCCGACACTGTAGATAGATAACAACTCACGAAAACAAATAACATACATATGTCGTTCCTCTAGTGCCAGAAGATTGTGTTCCGGCAAAAGTGCCTCAGGTATATAATAACTTTGCAAATTTCGTAGCGCGTGGATATATTAAATAAATATCTCACATTGAATAATGTATGTTAGTGTATATCGCACGCTGAATGTGTGAGCATGCTTTTAGAATATTGGTATTCTGGCTCACGTTTCACCTCGCCGCGCGGAGGGCACTTATTCAGTATACAACTACTTGTTTTCATATTATTATAACGATGGCTTGGCGCGTACATACACTCGCTTAGCAATATTACTACTCGTATGCGACCGTCTGAGACAATTCTCCATCCACCAATGTTTGTGAGTGTGTAATGTTTATTTTCTCAAACATGCAATGCAATATTGACATAATTTTCCTTAATAGGCTGCGAAGTATCACGTTTCGTGTGGGGCGATACGATAGTTGGAGTTTTATACAAAATAGAAGGTTGCCAAGAAGTGTTTGTAAAACCTTATTTTGTTCCAATCTGTCTTTGTATTTCTTTACATGTTTGAAAAAATACTACCTCAACCTCGGCGTGAAAGGACTGCCAGCCTCGTACCCTTATCTAGATATCTAATTGGCTGGCAATACCTATTTTGCTGGCCCCTTCAGTAATGTACTATTTTGTTGCATACCGGAAGTAAATCTAATATTCATACTTACTTACTCATATTAAAAAGAGGAAAAGTTTGTGAAATTGTAGCTTTGTTTATGAAATTGTATAAAACATCCAAGACTCAAAAAAAAATCATGCTCATCACACAAATACTTGGCCCTTACCTGGATTTGAACCCCGGACCTTCGGCTTCGTAGGCAGCGTCACTACCCACTAAGTTAACCGGTCGTCAGACCGTAGATGTAACTGATTACGTGGTTTCAAGAAATAATTGTATTGAATAGAATGCATGCCTTTAAAGTGCTTTTAAGTGTCGTCGTTCTGTGACTTGAAAGCTTTTTATCGACTGGTACGGGAAATTCTCATTACACGTCAATTCGACAGGTCAAACAGAATTGTGCAGGTTCTTTAAAAAAAATGTTTAATACGTTCAGTTTCAATAAATGCGAGTCAAATATATCCATTACTTTGTTCGAATGGATTTAAATAAATTGTTGTATTTCAGTTGTTCTATTGGGATATCTATATTTTATTTATTTATTTATTATGAAACAAACAGTCATACAAAGATATTCGTACAAGCTATTTTATTAATAAACAGACCTGTAGTTTCCAATATAAAACAAAAACTTATAAATATAGATTATGTTAGACAAAAATCCCTATGCTAAATATATTTTCAGTAGAAAAACAGAAACAATGATAGTTATTTAATTTTCATTACTAAATTACTATAGTACTTATCTAATCATAATAGTACATTATGATACAAGTGTGCTAAGTTGGTCATTACACTCGAGTCGGTTTTTAAGCCTGAGCCGAAGGCGAAGGCTTAATGGAGACGAGAAGTGTAATGACCAATGCTCACGTGTTTCATACGACGTTTTTCAACACATTTGCGAGGAAAAAAAAAATAAAATGAAAATGTTAAAAGATATGTAATGAAAAGGCACTAGTGCGATAATGTAATGTAAAAGTCACGGCATTTGTAATATTCTGCATTATTTTGCTAATATTTAAAAAGATATGTAATGAAAAGGCACTAGTGCGATAATGTAATGTAAAAGGCACGGCATGGGTAATATTCTGCATTATCAGTGTAAATACGCTGTAATAAGACCTACTTTACGAGCAGGTGTGTTGAAAATGGTGTTATTTTCCATTTGTTTATTAAGAAGTAGAATAACCAGCTTGTTATACTCTTTTCCCCAATATGCTCGAAAATGTACGCCTTACTATAGCAAAAAATAGTCCGTGAAGTTCCTCGTTACTGCCGAGCGCAAATTTAAAACTTCATCACACTGGCGCGGCCTGCGGTGGCGGGCCATAGTAAATTTGACAGCTAATGACACGTTTTCTATTGACCGCCGCGGCCAGGCCGCGCCAGTCTGTAAGTGGCCTTATTGTACAGTTTAAGCGGCCAGGATACTGTATGAAATTCCATTACTGTATAGATTTTTACCTAAAAAAAAAAGAAAAGTAGTAAAGGAATTTCATACAGTTTCCTGGCCGCTGAAACTGGACAAATCACTGCAAACAACCATATACTCGTACGTTTCAAGGCCTAGCAATTTATCACAACAACTTGCTATTGTTAGAATGAAAGGAATGTACGGCTGTCTCTTTCCAACTACTGCAAGTTGGTGTGACAAATTGCGCCCGTTTGTAGTGTGCCTAAATTGGGGAATTTCAAAAAAAATGGCCGACTAAGGTTAACTAAAGTGATGTTTAAGTCACGTCTAACCTGTCGGTTTTGTTACTAAACGTAGGCAATTGACATTGACTGTCGGTTTTGTTACTATCCTTAACTGTCCGTTTAAGGGTGCAAAAATAATGAATATCCCCAAGTTGTCCCAAATTTTTTTTTTTTAATGTCATAGACAAAACTCTTTGTAAGTGTTCGAAGTGACGTTTTTAAAAATGTTTTATAGTTTGAAACGAAGAAATAAAAATATTTATCGATATAAAATTCATAACGAACTATGCGTTTAGATTTCAACCCCGTTTAATCTTTGTTAAATAAACGTTTTAATGTTTTTAATTATTTTTAGTATGTTAATTGAAACTGGCACTACGAGTCATGCCGTGTACATACTTTAAAACAAATTGAGTGGGATCTTGATAGGTTATTGACATACTCGTTGTTTTAAAAAATTGGAAACATTATTTGATTTCCTCACATTTTTGGAGAAAAAACTGCCTCGGCGGGAATGGCAATTCGTGGATTCGTCTCTATTGTCGGATTCAGCTTCGCTTCATGCGACAATAATTATATTTGGAGCAGTAACTCCAACACAGAACACAGCAACCATAATTACGTCACTAATAGGGAATGGATGAACATTTTAGGAGTGCCTGATTATTTTTTTGGTGACAGAAATAACCTTCCTTAGCACCAGAAGAAAGTTGCAGACTTTTCAGCTGCGTCAATTATTTTTGAAAAATGTAAACAAAAAAAAACAATTAATGAATTAGGCGTTACTTTGCGGAAGTCCATGATATATTACGAGAACAACATTCCTTTGTTATTCCGCTAAAAAACCTGCTGGTCGATCAGCGGAGATCAAATGCAACTATTTGCGTATAAATATGCAAATAATTACAGCAAACCACCACCAATAATGAAAAAACCTCGACACGTGTTTCGCCTCTCTACGAGGCATCATCAGGAGATTCTGTCAGGAGATGTGGCTTGCGCCAGGTCCACTGAGCAAAAAGAGCAACCAGGTTTTTTAGCGGAATAGCAAAGGAATATTGTTCTTGTAATAATAAAAAAACAAAAAAAAATTAGGCACTTCTAAAATTTTCATCCATTCCCAATTGCTGTAAAAAATATGGTGTTGTGTTCCTGTTGATATGTAAGGTTGCCAGAGTTCCCAAGCATTCGCTTTTTTGAGAGTGAGTGAGTGATATTTCCTTGAATACTCAAATAATAAAGGGTTGGCAACACGCTTGTGTCCCAGGAACACAAGTGTGTTGGGAACCATGTTGATAACGTAGCCTATAAGGACTCTAGAAGGGCTTTAGAGTTCTTATGGGTTACGGTGTCTGTTTACCACTAGGCAGGCCTTGCTTGTTTGCCATCGTTGATAAAGTACAAATAAACCGGCCAAGTGCGATTCGGACTCGCGCACGAAGGATTCCGTACCATTATCTGTAAAAATATTTTATTTTATTCTGTTTTTTGTATTTGTTGTTATAGCGGCAACAGAAATACATCATGTGTGAAAATTACAACTGGAACTATCACGGTATCAGTGAGATACAGCCTGGTGACAGACAAACAGATAGACAGACATACAGACAGACACACGGACAGCGGTGTCTTAGTAATAGGGTCCCGTTTTACTCTTTGAGTACGGAACCCTAAAAACATGAATAATATGAATATGGTGGCGTTACCGTAACATCAAGTTTGTACGCTTTAAAAACTCGAGAAAACTTAGTTTTCATTTGCTCTGAAGCATAAAAGCGGGACTTGTTAAGGTCCGGGAACTTTTTACATGTGGTTGGCTGGTTATTTAACTACCAACATTTTACTTGGAAATTTAAAATGAACTTTCAAACCTCAAATGCATGCAACTTCTTTTTATTATTTCTTCAGCACTCTGCATTTTATTGAAATATTAATATATACCGTAAAATGGGGTGAAATGGGTCATTTTACATGTGGCACGTTGATTTTATAAATAAAGAATGTTCCGGCCGAAGGAATTTTAGTTTTTGAATGATTATCTGTCGTTTAATTTCATAATTTTAACGATAAACACAAAAATAGTAGGAAATCCCACCTCACCCCGTAGATGAGTAAGTTAGAGGAGATAGCAATGGAGTGAGCTGGGAAAATGTATGAGCAAAAACTTTCGGATTGTGAATTTCGGATTAGCTTGCCTCGATCCGCGTTCCGTCCCACTCTCCGCTCATATTTATCGCTCCTCTGCCGCATGATCGATCCCAAAACCCTGGTTCCATTCCAGGCCACATATCTTTCACTTCTCACTTCTAGAGATTCCACTTTTTTTAATGTCATTATTTGGCTACTCTGTGTTGCCGCAAGATACGAAAATATGTTTATCTATCCAAATATCATAAACCCTCCATGATACGTTCAAGAACCGCACATTATGTTCACCATAAAAATAGACTGTTTTGTTAGAACAAATTTCTTATCTGTAAAAATGTTATTATTGCTAAATAATAACATCGATTTTTTGATAATATTATTTAATTCAAATTTTGAACGTCTCTGAAAAACCAATAAATTTGATTTAACCTCTATTCTAATATCAGTCAAGATGACGTTTAAATCGAAATTTATTTGGTAATTTGCATACATATTTGACAAATGTCGCACGTAAGTAAGATATCGAAAGATATGGTGGTTGGATCTGACTCTAGTTTGTCTCTGAATTAAAAAAAAACGATGACAGCTGCCAGAAAACAACGCAACGCCGCGATGCCGGTCATAATATGCGGTTCCTGAATGCATGGCAAGGCTTATGATAATGTGGATAGATAAAGTAGTGTATGTAACTGTACATAATTAGGCATCAAAACACTCGTGTGTTCTGTATGTACAGTCACATAAACTAGTATTAAAAGTATGATTAAATTACTTTTAGGGCAACCTGAGCCAGAAAATCAAAGTAGCAACTAAAAATAAATATTCGCGACCCATCTGCCCCCTCAATCCCTACTCACCCTATTTTACGGTATATGAAATCATTGCTGAGAAAGTTCCATAATCATTTTTATGAATTGAGATGGTGAACCCAAGGAGCTCGTGAGCACCGGGATTGGACAGCTTTTTAATTATTTACTCACAATAACTATTACAAATCGATTAATTGAAACCTTGCTGCAACCGATTCGGTGCTTTCATTTCATGGAATATCCTTCAGACGACCGCTTGACAGGGTTTATTTTACCTGGAAATAACCTAGCGAATGGCTATTTCATTTATAAATAAAAAGGTAAATTCAGTGGTCCGAGGTAAATACGATTTTGTGCCGACTGCGCTTCGTTTCACTCCTCCCTGACCTACGATATATTCCCGTTTGATAATTCTAAAGAACCATGTATGTTGGATTGGACCAGGTACGTCTTATGGATGTGTAATGTGTATGAATAGTGCTCTCAGATTTTTTAATAAGGAACATCGAATGTGGTCTGATTTGTTTTAGAATGGCAAACGAAGTGTAAAAGTTGAACTAGCAAGACGGTATTTTAACACATTCCCTCCCAGCTACGCTCGTAGCGGTTTTCCCGCTTAGTAGCGGAAACTGGCTACGGCGTAGGTTCCTAATCTAACGAATCCTGGCACCTGGCAGTGAAAGGGATAATCATGGAGCTAGAATCCACGTACTATCTATGTTCTTAATCACTAGACTGTTTTTAAATTGACCACAGTTAACCACTCACTTGCTTTCGGATTTAAAAAAGGCACCCTAATTTGCTTTCTTTTTTTTGTTATCAAGGCAGTCCATACTTCTCTTGGCAACCACAGTTGCCAGAAGCAATTTAGGGGTGCACGAAGTTGGCCACTGTGGTTGCCACAAGCAAGTGAGTGCAGGTTAAGCGGAAAAACGAGACCGAAAAAATATCACTTTGTTTTCTTTGTGGCCTCTCCCAGTTATTGCCATATTAAAATGTACATTATATACGTATATATATATATATATATATTTATTTATATATATATATATATGTCACCGTTAGATTGTGAAAACCGTCAGTTTATAATCTAACCCGTTATTGTAAACTGACGGAATATTGTGAACTGCTAAAATAGTTCATAATTTTACGCATTCATTTTCGTTAGTTTATAAACTAACAATGTCATATCGTCAAATTGTAAACTGAATCAAATTTGCCTGATTTGGAACGCAACATGTGCGCTGTTTGGTTGAGCGAATTATTCCACTTGCATTAGTTTCCACTTACGTCAGAACAGGATTGTTTTTTTTTTGTTATTCAGACATTTTCTTCCATTTATTTCGGCACCCAGCAGTGTCGACGGAGCCCCGCTGCGCGGGGCTCCTATTTCTGGGCGCTTTGCCCTTCGGGCAACTGAAGATACCTAACTAACCTAACCTACCTTGTCTTTGTGTACGTTCCGTAGCAAGCCGATTTGATCTCAGTTCACAATTTGACGATTCAACATTGAAAGTTTATAAACTAACGAAAAATATTGCGTTAAATTGTGAACGGTTTTGGCAGTTCACAATATTCCGTCAGTTTACAATATAACGGGTAAGATTATAAACTGACGGTGCTCACAATCTAACGGTGACATATATATATATATATATATATATATATAAGTAATTATAATTACCTATATTAGAGTGGGACCACCGAACTTATTTAAATACTCAGCGACCCCGCCCGGCTTCGCACGGGTGCAATGCTGATACTACTTAAATATATATGTATTATACATATAAACCTTCCTCTGGACCTCTATCTATTTAAAAAAACTGCATCAAAGTCCGTTGCCTAGTTTTAAAGATCTAAGCATACATAGGAACAGACAGACAGCGGCAAACGACTTTGTTTTATACAATGTAGTGAAAGTGATGGTATGCTGCTATAAAGGTAGTAGTAAGTAGTATCCGATTCAGATCAATCGGATACCATTCTATTTCAAAACTGCATTCGCCAATTTATATAGTGGACGTTCAGGATGGACATAGGATATATTTTATAGGGTGGCTCCGCTAAGTTCCCTGTAGGTAAATACGTGCATGGGAAGAGCCGCGCGGGCAGCTAGTATAATACAATACTACTAGGTATAAGTATACAAAAAATTAAAAATCTCTAATTTGAACTCACCGTCGCGTATTATGTTCAGTTCATCAGTTTTGATCCAATTTCTGTTTGGTCACATGTCAGATAAGTACGCTGAATAATTTAAAGAGCAGCTTTGACTCTTTAAATTTAATAAATTCCGTCCAAGTACCATATTTGATACCTCCATTACACTAATTGTTTACATTGTAAAGGTTGTGTAAGTGGAAAATTTTCATGAGGTATTTATTTTTCGAGGACCTGAATAACGAGCACCTGAATCTAATAATTTCCATGAATAAATGTACAAAGTAAATGAGTGTTAGTTGTTCTAGATTTATACAACGTGTCCCAAAACTCAACGATAAGCCGGCACCAGAGGATGGAGCTGCTTATGATTAGTCGAGAAAAAATAAGGAAAAAAATATATCTTAATAAGTAGCTCCATCCTCTGGTGCCGGCTTATCGTTGAGTTTTGGGACACGTGGTAGATATATTTTATTTTATATATTTAGATATATTTTTTTCCTTATTTTTTCTCGACTAATCATAAGCAGCTCCATCCTCTGGTGCCGGCTTATCGTTGAGTTTTGGGACACGTTGTATATCATGGTGGTTTTAGATTTAAGCGACTCAAGTTTTTGTAAATAACTGTGGATATATTTGCATGGATGGTTTGTATAGATTAAAGCGGTTCAAGTTTTTGTTAATAACTGTGGATAATGTATTTGCTTGGAGATATAATTAATCGTGTGTTAGATGAATTAGAAACGATTACACTACACTTTAAATTTTGCATATAAAGTATGACTTATATGGTTTTAATATGAAACTACTTAGGTCATTTTATGCTCAAATAACTTCTCATTGAAAGTATTGTTGTATCTGAGAGCTTTAGTCACTTAACACACATACTCGTAATAAATTACTGTATAGTTTTGCATATGCCCATTATAACATGTACTTACATTATTTTATAGTTTTTAATTTTATAATAGTATGTACAGTCTTTAAGGTATTTGTAACTATGGGCCTTACATGCCTGAAATAAATGGTGTATTATTATTATATATATTTGAATTATCGGTATCTTTTGTATTCATGACCTATCAATCAGTGGCGGAGCGCCCATACATGCCGATTCCCACCGGCTTGCCATTTAACTCTTGCATAACTTTTTTGTTCCGGGTCGCCCTTCGAAAATTTTCACGTGCTGCCGCTGCTATCAATAGATCTCAATTCTGAAGATGAGTATTTGAGAGAGATTCAAGCTTTCATATAATAAGTTTCTGTCAAAATACATGTCGCTAATTCTATCGTCAACGTGGCTAGTTAGGTATATAGAACGGATTTAAAAGTGTTTTTTGAAACAACCTGTAATTATTAGGCTTTACCGACACATTTAACACGCTAGATATGTCTAATTGTGTCCAACATCGTGGGCATTAATAGCAGCTTGTCACGAACAGTTAAACAATTTAGCGCAGTTGTTGTTTTCATGTAAAACTTTGCAATGGAAGCATTTAATTTACTAGAGATTGTTTTTGTATAGTTCTAGTTAGCTGCGGTACTTAATTGGGATGATTATTTAACAAAAAGTTTATTGCATATTTCAATATTATTTTACAAACGTGATTGATTAAAAAAAACTGTTTATTTTTCAGACAGAAAAATTGTGTAGGTACAAACTTTTTATAAGCTAAAGTAAACTTTACATTTTAAGATTTTGCTTAACTAAGAAGTGCGGAGGGGGGCGCCTCCTGCAATCAGTTCAGCTTGGTTAACTATAAATTACTAACTATATTAACATTAAATAATTATACAGTCTGATTTATTTACTTTTTATTTATTATTTAACCGTTATACAAATCATCTCCGAAAATTTTATGTACCTACGAATATCACTTCGCAACCAATTTTTCGCATAATTTCATTTCGCCGATTGATCATGTTCCAATTGAATTTTATGGAATTGTTTCATTTCCTAACTAAATGGTTGGCAATTCTATCTTTGGGCTTGGTTTTTAATTGGAACTTTTTGAAATACGTATTATCATGTGGTTTTTGGTTTAATCGGTATACTTAATATTATTTGCATTACCAAATGTGTTTTTTGGGTATGGTATCATTTATAATTATAAATTGTATTTATAAATTGTTGCATGATCGAAAAAGAGCACAGGTAGGTTTTTGTTTTTTAATTACAGCTTACACAGGTTTTTTTAATAATGTTTATGAACAATAAAAAGTCGATTCTAAGCAATAAGTGAGGTTTCATAGAACCGAATTTTGAGCGATGAGGGCCCGCGATGCCGAGAGAATAAAAACACAGTCGGTTCTGGCGCTTCGCCGGCCGCTGCCGCGGCACGTTCGCTTCGCTCGCTCGGCTCGCGCGCTGTAGGGTCACATTTGAACCTAACACTCCTCCTCGCTTCGCTCGTCGTCGCACCTAACTGGACTCTGTGAAATGTTTTTAATAACGGTTTGTTTTAGGCAAGTTCAGGCCGGCGGTTTTAGTGTGTATCTTTTACTTAGTTTAAGTAAAAAGTTGCCTCATATATGAAAAGGGCACTGTTACACTGACGAAACATTATTCGTTTAATAGTTGTTAGGCCTAGTGAAAGATTTGTCAAATGATCAGTATGCCAAAAGTATTAAGTCATTACAATAATCCCCTTTATAATAATTCTGCCAAATGGAACGTTGTCGTACAAAAATTTGCTAATAGTTGGTTGGAAAAGTGAACTATCGGCGAAATGTTGGTTGGCAAATAAAATTCGGACAAAAAAAGTTCGGAGAAAAGGCAGAACACAGGAAAAATTACTGTTGAATTATCCTACCGCGTGTTCAGAACGTTACGTGATTACCCCTCTGGTCTGATGGTAGAGACGGAATAAGGCCATAAAAAGTCTAAATCACATATGATAAACCCTCTTCGGGGCTCATTTGTATCGTCTTTATGAGCAATTTATGAGGAATAAAAGGAAAGTTTTTGACAGGAATGTTTGTATCATCATCATCATCATCATATCAGCCGAAAGACGTCCACTGCTGGACATAGGCCTCCCCCAAAGACTGCTAAAATGACCGCTCCTGCGCCACCCGCATCCAGCGGACTTCCGCGACCTTTACCAGGTCATCAGTCCACCTTGCTTGGAGATATAATTAAATGAAATGCGTTAGGTACTTATAGATGCACTGGCTGATCACATTTATCTATAATAAATATAAAGCATCTCTCCCACTCGCACTTACATATCTGCTAGTAAACGACGAATGCTCTATATCCTACTTCCTACTAATAGCTACTAGTCCTACTAATATATAATATTATAACTGCGAAAGTTTGGATGGATGGATGGATGGATGGATGTACGTTCCATTAAATCTCAAAGACTACTGGACGAATTTTTATGAAACTTTCCAGTAATGTACCTTATATAGCAGAATAGGACATAGGCTATAATTTATGTAAAATTTCATCCCTTTTAGGGACGAAAAAGGGGATGAAACTTTGTATTGAGACCAAATATTTTTATGTTGCGAGAGCGGCGTTCGTTATTGTTGCCATGGTAACGTCATTGTCAACAAATTAGAAAATGGTTCTAGAAAGAGTTCGTGAAATGAAGATTCTATGCGTTAGGAAATTGATTTATCCATGATTTATCCTATTTGTTATCAATCACGCAATAACGGCAAAACAGATTAAGATATATTTTGGTATACAAATAGTTCATACCCTATATAGCTTGTGTAAGATTGTCCCGTTATATTTATTTATTTATTTATATATATATAAATAAATAAATAAATAGATTAGATACAGAACGGTATTTGACAACAGTAATTTTTTTTGCTTTTACTTTACCAAAGAACAAAACTTACAAACATGTTCGGAAAGCATCAAACTTCAAGTCGTTATTCCTATTTTGAAGATTTTGATTACCACTAAGATCTAAAGATGTACAAAAAAACTTTCATGCTAATATAGGTTTGCACGCAGAACCGATGGCCGTTGGGGCGGAAAGGTTCTCGAGTGGCGACCGCGTACCGGCGGGTGGTGGTCCTCCAAGGTGGACTGATGACCTGGTAAGGGCCGCGGGAGTCCGCTGGATGCTGGTGGCGCAGGAACGATCATTTTGGCACTCTTTGGGGGAGGCCTATGTCCAGCAGTGGACGTCTTTCGGCTGATATGATGATGATGATGATCAAAGGGCGGACGATGGATGCAATGTAGTGAAGAAATCATAAGGTGGATAAGACTTTTATTAAATTTCGAGTAATATTTATGTATAAACATATATACTCGTAGGTATGCAGTTTTTGTTATACATATATCAGTCAGTACATAATATCTATATCCTCCACAGTACATTATTAGTATCTAAAGATTTAGAGAGGGCATTTTCCCTATATAGGTGGATAGTGAACCATAAAATGAATGGACTTAAAATATGTAATATAGAAAAAATATGATTACTTACTACTAATTTGAAGTTATGTTCTCCTTTTTTAAACCAATTGTAGTCATATCCATATTACGTATATTGTTTGACATGATTTTGACATAATTTGCATCTGTCGTCCGCTCATTAATGATGATGACACGTTTCATAACAAGTTGCTGATTTGAATATCAGTTAAATACCTACTTTATACAATAGTTTCTACGTCTCGTAGCTCTGTGCTTATCCTAACGATTTGCTCGATTTACCAGGTTAACATTTTAACCGCTCCAGTTTCGAACACAGCCATAAACTTCAAGAACCCATTAGGAATCGGCACAAAACAAAAACCTTAACATAAACAACGTAATCACGTAACAACGTTGCGTTCTTGGCAAATTGTCAAATCGTAAATTAGTATTGCCCAGTGCCCACCTATAGTTTTGCAATGAAAAATCCAATTAGTTCGCGCCGAACGGAGCACCCGATGCCCATTCTACAATGGAAACTTTCACTTAAAAAACATCGATGAGAAGGTAATTCTGTCCTGTTTTTTACCTATAAGTTCGTAAAGGACGGCGCTAGGTAATCCAATTTTTCGTCCTGAATAAAATCACCCAGCGCCAGAGAGACCATTGGTCGTATATCAAAGTCTGTGATGGCGACCGACCAAGCTTTTTCGGGGAAATTCAATTTACGATGCCTTCGTCCACTAATATTTAACGCTTCTATATTTCCAAGCCACTGTCAGGTGATTCTCGAATTGGCTTAATTGGAATGTTTGAGAAGCTGGTGGGATTTACTGCCTCGATGAACCCTCAAGGGTTCCGGTAGATTATTGCTTTAATTTCATAATGATGATTTTTTTGCCTAGTCTATAACTTAAAAAGGGAACTAAAAGAACACTGTTTTTCTGTAATAATATTTTTCACAATGGTGTTATAATAAAGAGCTTTTAAGTCGAGTACCGTGTTTAGGCCACGAAGCTTGCTGAGTGGCCTAAGTAAGGTACGAGATTAAAAAGCTTGATTATGACTATTGTGAACAATACTCTTTGTAAGAGTTCACTAAAATTAATAATTTAACTCATTAATACGAGTATATAAGAAAACGAAATATCGTAGGAACTATATTGTCTAGTTCTATCACACCACCGGCGTCCGTAATGTTGCAATACTGTGCTGTGATTAGCTAAATACTAGCCAATCGCAAAGCGTAGTTTTATAGGGTTCCGTACTCAAAGAGTAAAACGGGACCCTATTACCTAAGACTTCGCTGTCCATCCGTCTGTCTGTCACCAGGCTGTATCTCAAGAACCGTGATAGCTAGAGAGTTGAAATTTTCACAGATTATGTACCTATTTCTGTTGCCGCTATAACAACAAATACTAAAAACAAAATAAAATAAATATTTTTATTGATATACGGAACCCTTCGTGCGCGAGTCCAACTCGCACTTCGCCGGTTTTTTTTTCATTTTTTCATGCCCTGGATACAGCAGCAAGTTTAAAACGTTCTTAAACGCCATAGATTGGCAATTTTGTATCTGATCGAGTCTCCTTAAACAATGACACATTATTGAAATACGAAGTTCTATTTTCAAATTCAACGATGAAAAGAGTGACGTTGCAGTATTCTCTATGAAATCTTAATACACAGATTATAATCAACAAGTACAAAACATCAGCCAAGTGCGAGTTGGAACTCGGCAAATAGTGTTCCGTACCTACTGCCAGTTATTTTACATGATTCACACACTTTACGTAACCCTTAATGCATCTAGGAACTGTACCCTTATTGTGAGATACAATCGTAACCTAACGTTACGTAACTAATACGAGATCGAATAAACGCGCTTCGAATAGATTTCGATCTCGCTACGGTATCCTTCGATTCGACCCGTCAAACTTGTAACTCACACTGCCGTTGGACTACGAAACCAACTGCAAAACGTTAGGCACTTTGCATTTAGTTTACGATGCGTAATTTAACGTTCGATTGGTACTACCAATCGGTAGTGTGAGACATTTCGAATCGAAGAATACCGTCGCGACTGTAGTTTACTATTTCACTTGCAAAATGGCCCGTGATATCGTATTATTCCGTCAAGAGTTACCGTAGATCCGATCGAAATTTATCTCAAATTAAAGAACTTATAAAAATAAGGGTTTTGAATTGACAACATATATCCAAATAAAAATTGTTAACAGTAGTTTTTGGGGAAAGCTCCGACTTCTCAAATTTCTCGTAGATCTCACTCAACAATTCGAAAGATTCAAAGATGCTTAGAGAGATTAATTTAATTCAAACCACTTCTGTTTCTTGAAGGCTAAAGTGGTTAATGAAACTTTTTGACCCAACAATCTAATTTAAATAATCAAATTACCTACTCCCTTCTTTTGATTATGGATGAATTAATTGCAAGAATTAACTCAGATGGGCCCGGGTTGATAAAAATTCAAATATTCATCCAATAGAATTAATTAACCGATAACTTTATTGACGCCGGTTTGCCCGTTTATTCTTGTTTGTGATAGAAAACTTAATTACAACTCACGCAATACGAGGAAATTCATATTCAAGTTATCGAATTTGTTAATTATTTTGATTCTAATTAGATTTTTTTTTCTTATCCGAAATGCAAAGCAAAAATCAACAATTTAAAACGCGTAATTGGAATTTTCATTTAAGGCTCCGTCAATGTTCTTCTCTCCCTCTCACTGAGTATACGCGTGAGCGAGATGTAAGTGCGTGTTCAAAAGCACGGATATCAAGTTTTTCCGGAATAGTTCTGAAATTGAGAAGAAATTTAAGTTAGTAAGAAAATAAAGTTATTGTCCATTACTTTATGAAAAAAGATTATACAATTTCATCTTTTTCCGATAAAAAATGGAGCAGTAAACTGGTTACAAGTGAAATAATAGGGTTCATTTTAGATTAATTTTTCTCTACTTTCTTTTGTTGAAATGGATTTCTACGAAAACAATGTTACTTCTCATATCTTGCAGATTATGATATATTTTTTCCAACGGTAAATTGTTACGTCACAATGTATAAAGTGGTTACTAAACAACTCATTTTTACGAAAATTTGAAGGTTGAGCCTTAAGTTATCATATGAAAAAGGTTGCAGTTAAACATGAATTGGATCTTAGATTAGATAAGATTATTTCATAATATAAAAAAAGAAGTGGGTTGTGTCGGAGATACAACCGTTAATTAAGTTTAAGTTGATTCTTCTTTGTTGGCTATGGAACCCTAATATATCTGAATTAATTCACTAAAATCTGTATAAGTACAGATAAATCGGTATATATGGCAACATTGACTGACGTAGCTCATTTGACTCGCGATACATTGAAAATGGCAGTCATTTCAGCATTATTTTCATGTCCGCCACATAAACTAAATAACATTTTGTAATTAACAACTAATGGCATATTAAGAAGGATTAAAACATGTAACACGCGTTTTCGGGGGGGGGCGCCGGCGCGTGCAGATTTCAAATGCATATAACATCAGAAAAATAAATCATAGGAAAGTTTTAATGCTACAGTTGTTTAAATGATGGATTATACTTTTGATTTTAGTAATAAAATAAAAAGATGCAAGTTCCCTATTGTTTCAGATTCTCGCCCTGTCCTGGTTCAGTTGATAAACCCAATTTATTTATTATTATTTATTTTGAGGACAACATGAAAAAGGTACTTGAATTGTGTTTATCAGGTTTTTAATTTCGACTGAACAAAAAAGTCTAACATCAAGGGCCCTCAATTTGTAATTTTTTACTTGCCTAGAAATAATTTGGTTTACTTTGGCTGTCAATAAGGAAAATAAACAAGCGGTAAAGTTAGTCTACAAATCAGAGACGAAAAACATCGTTTTTATTTGACCCTAAAAATACCTTCTTGTGGAGTTGCCGAAATGTTTTACGTTCGTTTATTGAGCTCATCAGTTCTTTATGAGCCGATCATATTCCTCTTATAAAAGAGTTGTATAAATAACATACTTAGATTTTATTTAATGCTGCGTACAGTCGAAACATTTACATCTAAGTAGAACCCAAGCCAAAAATATCTGTACTCGTCTCTATTGTCAAAGGCACAAATTCCCATTAGGCGAGTGCTCTTTGTAAATCCGATAGCCCTGGCTCCCCGAATGGGTTAATTATGTTTGACATTTTGCATATTATTATTATGTTGAATGCTAAGCGCGCACAATACGGTTAGTGATCACCGTAGCCTATTGACGCTAGCGACTCCAAGGGTTTTGCGAGCGCAACGCGCCCCTTACACCTCTGTTTGTAGAATCCTAAGTTGTGTGCAATAAATATTTTGAGTTTGAGTTTGTAGTTCTGCTTGATTGCTGATAACTATTTTTATCTTTCTGCCATATCTTTAACAATCTTTTCACGCAAACTACGATTTCCAAAGATTTCTGTAAGCGTTTGACACGCAACGCAACTTAAAAGGCTTTGACGGAACACTAAAACGGTACAAAGGCTTCAGGGCAATCTCGCTAGGAATATGTAGATCGTAGATGGATCGCGGTAAACGATTTTCGATTATATCATGCGGGTGGTATCTCACATACGTCTGCGGGAAGAAGATAGATGGCGCAGTCAGCGCTTATCTGACGGTTCTGAAGGGGTTATTCGGTAAACTGAGAGCGCGGTCGGATTACATTGCAAGGATTATGTGAGTTTTGACGGTGAAAAGTAGTGTGTCGGATCGGATCTGCGTGTAAGTTAGTGATGTATCTTAGCTAATGAAAATGAATAGGTATGTATAATTTAAACGAGTATTGAGTCTGTCTAATGAAAGATGAGCGTGAGCTTTATTTAAAACTTCATACTAATTTTATGGCAACAGTAATATCGTTGACATTGCTGTCTTAAATTGGTATAAGTAAAACTCTTAAATAAAGCCCTTCTTAGTGGTGACGTATTCGAATAGACATTACATATTTAAAACATACATAAATATGTAGAACACGTTACCCATGCAAGAGGAGCTATACTTAAGTTATTTGCCTATGTATATGATGGATGTTTTGAACACTAATCATAATAATTTAAACAGTTTTTTAGAAATAAAGAGAGGCTTTCAACGAATAATATTCACTTTGAAGAATATCATAAAACAGTTTGAAGATTACTCATTACACACCAAAGTACAAAACTACAATCTCACAAAGTTTATTCTTTAAGCTTCTCACAGACTAGCGCGGCATGCGGTGGCGGTTAATAGTAAAATTGTTCAAGTATCGTTATTATTTTATCGCGTTTTACACGGTGTCGCAACAAGCATTTTTTAATTGCCGCTTTCATCTTTATTTAGCCAGACTCTAGTTTTGTTGTGGAACTAGCCCCTAGCCGTTATACACTTATTTACCCACGCCACGCGATGCTAGAACAATCTTCTACCGCCAATAAGAAATGCAAGTTCACTGGCCACTTTTAGGAACAAATTGAAACTCCACCTGCTAATAAAGGGACAAACGTCTTATGTCTAGGCGATGAAATATATGTCTACTTTTACATCCATTTTTTATATGTCGAACATACTTCTTACTTATTTATTTTTATTTTTACTATCATGTGTCCTGTTTAATAAAATCAAGCTGCATCTACACTCCACGTCCTACTGTATAGTCAAGGAATTTAATTCTCTACCCATTTCGGTGAAATGTCGTTAGACATTCGCAATGCATGAAGGTTAAACATTCTATTTTGAGTAATAGTATTGAAATGTCAATGAGTATTATTTGTCACTTTTGTTAGTGTCAATCGAGAAAATTGTAAAATAATTTTGACCATATAAATAAATAAATAAATAAAATAAATATTACGGGACAATCTTACACAAATCAACCTAGGCCCACGGTAAGCTCAATAAGACTTGTGTTGTGGGTACAAGGCGACGATATATATAATAGATAAATACATATAGATACTTATATACATACATAACATCCATAACTCAGGAGCAAATATTCGTGATAAACACACAAATAAATGCCCAGACCGGGATTCGAACCCGGGACCTCCAGCTTCGTAGGCAGAGTCACTACCAACTGGGCTACGGAGGCCGTTATTAATTTGAAAAATAAAATGCTTACCGCTAACCGCGAACTATTAAGAGCTCAAATAGTGCAGTCACACCAGGAAGGAGTAGAGTTCAGTTCACCATGTCAACGTAGTTAATCTATTGCCTAGTTACTAACATAACACAATGCATGCGATATGTCAAAGTAACGTCGTGGTTTAGCTAGCTCTTATGGTGACAATTTTCTATACAATATTGAACCTTACATTGGTGGGTTATACATTTAATTCCTTAACTGTACTTAGATCTGCTTTTGTTTGTGTCATGTTATTTGTTATGAAATGGATTCACTGAAAATCAGCGTCGTGGCTCTCCATGATCCGACACATGCTGAGTGGACTCCTTATAAGACCACCCTCAACGTTGTACTGCGTTTTAATCAATCATTGATTGATTGATTCATTCATTTAGGAGCGACCACACCGTTTTATACGCGTTGACGTGTCTTGTACGCACCTCTTATTCATACATTTTGCTGCGTTTTCGGGGCGTCAGCGTATTTTGAGCAGCGGTGTCACCGACAATACTACAAATACGCGACGCTAGTTCAAATCCAGCCAGTTCTATGTCTTATTCGTTGTGTTTTATCTTTGTTTCAAAAATACATCGTTGTGTGCATTTACACGTTACAAGCATTGATTTAATATATAGATTCTTATTTTACGTAAGTTCTGTTTATTTATAAACAGATTCTAGTTAAAACTATAATGCTTTCATGATTTTTAGGAATTTATTTAGTACATACAAATTATGACTTATCACAGAACAAAAATATATGGAGTAGCTATTACTTTTTTAATTTTAATAAATCGTGTTGGTTTATTTTGACTTACGTAGAACCCCGTGACTTCGCCTGGGATACCTATTTTGTGCACAAGCCCTAACATTGCCTATTTTAATAAAAGTTGAAATTCCCGCCTAGTTTTTAGGGCAGGTACCACATAAAACTGATAAATAGAAAGTGTTTTTTTATGCATGGCAATATTCTCGCATCAATTGTGGCTAACTTAACGCCGTTTACGGTCAGTGCCGGTATTTCGTTACAGTGACAGCACGTGTTTTGGATTGCCTTGGTGGAACTTTGTTATAAAAAGTGGTTAAGAGGAGATAACGGTAAGTTTTTTCTACAATTAATGCTCTTTCTTATGGAATTATTGTTTTTTACCTAACTTATTTGTATACGTTGCAATAGATTAAAATGTAATTGAGGTCATGTTCCGGCCAGCTTGTAGCTACACTTCGCCTGCCCCTAGGGTTGTCAATTCAAGTGTGTGATATATTTCAAATTACTTATTTAGTAGTATGGGTCATTCAACCCTCGACGCACAAAGGGGGTCTTACAAGTTAATGAATATTTTTAAGTCATATAATATTAATATTTTTGATTCATGTTTATCTTTACCTACTATTATGATAGAAGGCTGTGATGATTGAGATGATTAGTTCATCATCATATCAGCCGAAAGACGTCCACTGCTGGACATAGGCCTCCCCCAAATAGTGCCACAATGGCCGGTTCTGTGCCACCCGCATCCAGCGGACTCCCGCGACCTTTACCAGGTCATCAGTCCACCTTGTGGGGGGGGGCTACCCACGCCGCGCCTTCCGGTACGTGGTCGCCACTTGAGAACCTTTCCACCCCAACGGCCATCGGTTCTACGTGCAATGTGCTCCGCCCACTGCCACTTAAGTTTAGCAATTCGTAGGGCTATATCGGTTACCTTGGTTCTGCTGCGGATAGCCTCATTTCTGATGCGATCGCGCAGATAAACTCCCAGCATAGCCCTCTCCATTCCCCTTTGAGTAACTTTGAGCCTTCTTATGAGGCCCATAGTCAGCGACCACATTTCCGTGCCATATGTCATCACTGGCAACACACACTGGTCAAAGACTCTCGTCTTGAGACACTGCGGAATATTGGACGAAAAGATGTGCCGTAGCTTCCCGAATGCTGCCCAGCCGAGTTGGATTCGACGATTGACCTCTTTCTCAAAATTGGACCTATTTAACTGGACAGTCTGTCCTAGGTATACATCATCGTCTACAACTTCAAGCGTAAAGTGTCCGAGATGATTAGTTAGAGGTACTCAATTTTTTATGTTACTGATTTAAGCTGATTGTGATTTTAGCATATTATAAAACAAGATAAGTACTTAATTTTTCATAATATAACTTTTTTAATTTTAAAACAAGTATTTTAATTAGTCATATAACATTACCCTTTTTTTTGTTGTCGAGTAAGTTAATATTATTTTTGACAGCCCTATCGAAATAACAGTAAATGTATGAAATTAACTTCAGATCGTAACCTGTCTTCGCCTACCATCGTTTTTTTTTTAAATATGACCTACCTGGGATAGTTAAGGTTCGTAATCGAAAACACGTTAAAAATTAATAAGATAGTTGGCGGCAATTTTGTCTATAACTGACGCTCCGGCAGTATGTAGGCGAAGACAGAGCATTTTGTCTACACTTCGCCTACCACCTTTAGAGTCAAATTGTAGCCATTCCTTAGCGAAATTTAGACCTTAAGTTACGGTAAACCAAAGTCCCATGTAGATTACTTAATTAGTTTTTTGATCTTCACAAGCAAAAACACGTATAAATCTGTGAGAAATTTTCAAAAAACTGCGAAATCCAGGCGAAGTCAAGGGGACACGTATGACAAAAAAAGTGTTTATAATAATATTTCTTATATTTTTAATTTAAAACTTTCCAAGAAATCCTCTACGACGTGCAAAATGGGTCGCAATATTAGCACGAGATAGGCGTGATCAAATATTCAAATCAAATAAGTCGTCTGTTGTGTGTTTGACCCACTTTCGTACCACAGAAGTATATACCACAAATACAGGCTTTAGTAGACTGACTAAAAATCTGCAATACCTGTCTTGAATGTGTACTTAAATGTCACACAATAGTTTTCATGTTAGCTATCTCAAAAGATACAAACTAAGATTAAAGCTTGATTGGAGAGTAAGGGATTTGTAACTTCGGTATAGACTGTTTGTTAAAAGACTTCAAAACTTATTTCAGCATTTATTTTTAATTCTTTGCTTAAGAAGGTTAAAGAGGGGTTCGAAGTTTGTATAGAGAGAAAGGCATTTTTAAAGTAAGAAATTGGTAACTAAGGTTTCAGACTGTTTACTATGAGCGTTCAAAGGGAGTTCTAAGTTTGTATAAAGAGCAAGACATTTCGAAAGTAACCGATTTGTAACCTTGGTTTTAGACTGTTTACTACAAAACTAATTTCAATGTTTTTTTACATTCCTTTCATATATACTTACAATTATTTAAACGATAACATGTTCTACGCGGACGATAGCTAGTACAGTATAACAATGTGAAATGCGACTCCATTCGTCCGATGTTCACTTTAAATTTGTCGTAAATATTATGATGATGGCGATTTCACTAAAGTTTTAAATATTTTGAAACGTTAGTTTGCAAATTTGACACTTGACGCCTAGATTTACTTAGCTTTTATTTGCATGAACGTTTAAGGTAAAAAATAGTGATGTTAGCATGTATCTGAATACAGCTGTCAATGTCATAGTGGGACATATTATAACAACATTTTTATGCGGGATTGTGTATCTTTAATATATTTACGTCATACCTGGCCATAAAGTAGGAATTACCGCACGCTATGCGTGCGGAAAACCCCACTTCCTGGCCAGATAGAGACGTAAAATGTTGTACTTACCACGGGCGGTAATAAAGAAAGCCTCAGAGCGCATATTTATCGCCCTTGCCTTCGGCTCGGGCGTCAAATACCTGCGATCTGAGACATTCTTTGTTTAACCGCCCTAGGTAAGTAATGTACTATAAATCAATGGTTACAAGGAACAAAATAAAAAGCGATGAAAAATTATATTGTCGTATCATATTGGGTAAGACATAACAATAATAATTCATTTACTTCAAGGGAAAATTGTAACAATGCAATCTTCCTGGAAAATTTTATGCATTCTGCTTGGTTAGGTAACTAGTTCTCTCTGAGACAGGAAATTATGTTAGATATTATACAGTATGTAAAGTAAAGAGCTGGATGCCTGAAAATAGTTTAGTTCGGAATCGAGAGTAGAACTAATTACCTGCACTAGTACCTACTTAACGCAAGTTTGTTTATGTAGGTAAAAAAAACTTGATTCAGTATTATGCCTGAGCCATTTTTTTATACGTGATTTTTGACAAATGTGGACATATTACTTTACATGTCTAGACTTTTATGTATGTCATTCTGTTTTTTGAAAAAAAAAGAGACGTCTATTTAGAAAAATGTATGATGTCCCTTTCTGTCTTCAGTCTAAAGGTTTAAAATGTCACAAGGGCTGACTTGTGGCCATTTCACACACGGTCCGCCGAGTGGTTAGATCAGTTCCCCAAACTCGTTAATTCCGCGTAGCAGAATTTACATTCGCGTTTTTTTCCACTTAATACTCTTAGTCAATTTAATTCATAAACGAGTGTTGACAGACGGATTTCTAGTCGCGTTTTTCCTCAATTGCTTATTTTTCTTGATAATATAGTTCATATTCTCACATTTGTTTTTCAGACAAGTGTTTTTCTACTAGATATAATATATATTTATTTATTGCATACAGGTTGGAACAGTAACAAATACATTAACTAAATAGGTACCTATATATAAAAAAAAAAAAAAAACCCTAGTCAAATAAACCACCCCTGGTCGCCTCTGGTGCAAAGGTGCCCATTATGCTTGCCACATTACCTTGTTGAATGGCTAAAGACAACCTTTGCACCAGAAACGACTCGGAGCGGGCATCCTCACCCTTTTGCCTGAGCCTACGGCCTATGTCCCGGACAAATTTCTTTGCGTCCGACCCCCAGCAACCCGCTGTTTCTACTGCCACGGGTACAAAAATATAGCCTGATGTAAGGGGAGCGTACTTTTGTCGCTTTAATGCGGCCTGAAATTCGGCTGCTGCCCCGGCCGCGCGCGTAGTCCGGTTAATATGGGATGCCGCGAAGGTGCTGACGCACGTTGCGTCCCACACTAAGCACCGCCCTCTTTCCCATGGCAACAACGTCAGGCCATCGGGTCGTTTGCCATCAGTGCGACTAAGGCCCGGCGGCTCAAGAATAGACGGAACACCTGCCGACCTTAGGGCCCTCTGGACTATGTTGTTGAGGGCATGGTGTCGGGGGTGCCTACCGGAGCACCGGCGGCAACTCAGAGCGTGATGACCGTCAGCACCCACCATTTTTCTACTTGTTTTTTTTACTATATGTGAGAATGATAATCTGCGATAAGTGATACAATTACAACCATCAACATACTACGTGTACCTGTTTCATAATAACTGCTACACAACAACCAAAAATATTGTATATTGCACACCTCAATGAAGTACCTTAGACATCTCATCGTATAATTGATAAGCATTTTGTAGTTTGCGTATATTATATTCTTCTTGCGGTAATTCTATTGTCCGATTGGTGCTCATGCATAATACGATTTGACTCCGTAGCGTTATACGTCTTACAGCGGCTTCTATATGCTAATATTATAAAGGGGTAAAGTTTGTGGGATTGTGACTTAGTAAGTTGGTTTAGTAAAGTTGTTTAGGGGGAAACTACGGAAAGCTGATCGGATTTCAAAAATCTTTCACCAGTAGGTTATAGAAAGGATATTTGCAATAGAGATAGGTTTAATTGCAGCTCGCAGCTCCAGGCGCGTTCGTTATGAAATGTCAATAAGTAAATAGGCTTCAAAAGGAAACCCTTACATTCGCGATACACCGAATCGATATGACCAACAAAAAAATTTGCTAATTCGTTGCCGCAACAAGTTAGTCGAGATTTATTAGCCGTAACGATCCCTGTAAAATACGCCACATAAATCAGTAATACGCTTTACGGAACCCGAAGCGTCGTTTTCTGAGACCTGATGGTTAAAAGGAAACGATAAATTTCATAAAAAGTAAAAAGCGGCGTAAGTTACGGTGGCGCTTCAACCCTCGAACATTAGATGCCGCGAAATTAAATTGGCACTATACAATAGAAATACTAAGAAATCGCTTTAAGAAGTCTATCTGACTAAACATACTGGATTGATATCAAATTGATATTTCTTTCGCGCGATCGTTCCGGCACTCGCATCAAATACCATTCAGATTCCAACGAAATGTTTGCTTTAATAAAGCCTGAGTTTCCAGTTAGCACGCTTCAAACCATCTGTAACTGAACTGTTATTCAGGGAAGCAAACGATTTCTAATAACGATAGCTAATATGATGACCCGACTATATTTCCGTGCGGTGTTGTCGGGATAACGCATACTTAATATACCGTCCCCGCCCCAGGCTCACGCCGGTATTCTTTTTAAATTTGAATTTGTAGGCACTGTGTGTACCAATTATTATTATTTTGACATGTGAACTATAAGTAATTTCCTGTATTGACATTTGTTATTTGATTGCTACTTATAGTTACAACTATTTGTTTTCTTAATTAACTTCGTTTTTATTTGTATAATTATTCATTAATTTGACTTGGTTTTATTTTATTGACATTTTATATTTGATTTGGTATCTATAGGTACAAAAGTGATTAAACTTTTTTAGTTAAAATTTTCAAGTTTGTCTTAGAACACGATTTGACATGCTTTATCTCTTACTTACATTATTTTATATTTTGCTACTTGCACGTTTGCAACCATATTATTATTATTATTTTGTAGCAACGATCACTGTACGACAAGTAATATGATCTGAAATGTATTATGTGAACCTTGTATAATGAGATTAATAAAACGAAACTAAACTAAACTTTGTATGAAACTCCATACTGCTGTGACGGCGTTGCCCCAGCTCGGGATAGTGAACACTGCGCTAGCCACCGTTGAAGGGACCGCTCGTGGACGGGAGAGACAGTCTCCATGGCAACTTATTACTCTAAAAATAAAGTTTTCACTGACACCAAATCAGTACTCAAATTGCTTCAAGTGTGCCTATAAGATTTAAAGAGTTCCTGACCTGATTACCATGGGAACACTTGGAAAGGATTCTCATCCAAACAAAAAAAAAACAAATCCGATCAGGCGTGTTTGAGTAATCGGGGTACACGTAAAAAAATAAAAGATTCCGAAGAACTGTGAACCTTCTATTATTTTCAAGTCAGTTAAAATATATCAACTGATGGACTCGTCGCGGCAAAAGTGGCATCACCGTGCGGACCCTTGGCTGATGCTGTTAGACTCTTGCGTTGGGTAGTCGCCGCCGAATGGACGGCGGGTAGGTGTTGCGTGTTCACCCGCTTTCTTCCCGTTAGTATTGCAAAAATCGACTATAGGATAGGGTTGAAGTGTGTCGTGAACGATGGGTTAGCAACCCAACGGAGTGGAAAAGCACTTACGCATCCCCCCAGCCGGGAAGCTATAATGGGGGGTATGTGGGACCACAACTTTCTTCATCTACAAATTTCATGTGATCTGCCTGCTCCACTTGGGCGGGCGTGAGTTTATATATAAAGCATACTGTATAAGAAACGTGGCAACTGCAGAGTCATTGCGTAGCATTTTAAATTTCAACTTAGTTAATATTTCCTTACGCGCATTCGGAAAGTTATGCTATTATCCTGTTGGTCGTTAATGGTAGAATTGAAATACGTTAATTACATTCCAATATACAGACGTATATTTGAAACCAGCTACATTATGAATACGCAACTTTATAATCGACGTTTCGATTTACGGTACTCTGCTATGAATACCGCGACGCATAAAATACGTCTCTAATGTGAAACGGAACGTGGGCGCCAAGCGGCCAGAATAAATAAAGCTTTATGACGCTCGGAAACATAATCCGAAGGGTTACGATGATTTCTTTTCAGCCGTTTTGCTTTAAAGCTCAATTTCCGTTTCACGATAGCCGGGAAAAACTAGTCTGAATAAAAATGGACAGAATACAGTTGCATTTTTGTAATGTAAATACTTACCTCTGGATCAACACGAGACGTAGGCTACGCATTCCAATAGGCTAGATTTCCTGTTTTCCACGATGTCATTTGCACTAGTTTTAGAGAGTATTAAATTTCTGTATGGGACCATTTTCTATTTGAGCACAACAAAAACAGACAGACTCTACTATGTCTGAAAACGGTCCTGGACACTAATTTGAATGATAATTTTACGTCACAACGTTGAAGTCCTGTTTACATTTTATTTTCTCTCTCTCTCTACAGTCGTTTCTTCATGATTGAAGATCGCAATTATCCTGTGGTTTTTTTTGGATAGTACGACTTGCTTCCACCGACTTCTATCAATGGTTTTATTTTCTAAACATGATCAAAAACACGCTGGTAAATTATTTTTCTCCTCACTAGCTCGGAAAGCCCATTTTTATTCTTTTAAAACAGATAGCAAACCTGCATTTTATCCACAAGAGTGCAAAGAATATTTGAAATCCGAACGTGTTATTAGTTACTTTCTTAAACATAATAACATGTAAAGGCCAGTCCAGACAGGACATTTTTCGCCCATTAGATTTTTTTTATGTAGGTACCTTTTTTTGAATGTTTTATTATTTTTTTAAATGTTTTTAATTATTTTTTTCTTTTTTAAATGTTTTTTTGTTTTATAAATCTTTTTTCTTTTTCTCCTTTATAAAAATGTTGTTTCTCTTTTTAAATGTTTTGTTTCTTTTTGAATGTTTTCTGTATTTTTTTTCTCTTTTTAATGTTTTTTTGGTCTTTTTATACGTTTATTTCTTTTTTTTAAATTCCTTTCTTCTTTTTTTAATGTTTTTTGAAATCCTATTTATTTATATTTTGATGTTTCCGTCTACATTTTAATGTTTTTTTTTTTATATTTTATCGATTTAAATGCGTTTATTCAAGGTTTTTTTTTATGTTCCACTTAAAAAAAAAAAAAAAATTTTTTTTCTTTTTGATTTATTTTTGTGGTTTTTCCACTTTTTTTTTTTTTAATGTTTTTTTTAAGTTTTTTGTACTTTTTTATCTATTTTTTACGTTTTTTCTCTTATTTTAATGTTTTTTGTAACATTTTTTTCTTTTATTATGTTTTTGTCTCTATTTTATTGCTTTGTTTTTCTTTTTTCAATGATTTTTGCTTTTTTCTCCTTTTTATTAATGTTTTGTTTCTTTTTGAATGTTTTTTTTTCTTTTTTTATGTTTTTTTGGTCCTTTTACTCCTCTTTATACGTTTTTTCCCTTTTTTTAATGTTTATTTTTTATTATTTCAAGGTTATTTGAAATTATCTTATATTTTTTTGATGTTTTTGCCATATTTTAATGTTTTTTTTATTTTTTATTGATTGATATGTGTTTTTCACGGTTTTTTTCTTTTTACATTATTTTAATTTTTTTCCACTCTTTTTACGTTTTTTTTTGTTTTTTTTGTCTTTTTTTACGTTTTTTCTCTTAATATAATGTTTTTTGTAACTTTTTTCTTTTTAAATGTATTTTTTTTTTGTTTTTTGTCTTTTTTTACGTTTTTTTTCTTAATGTTATGTTTTTTGTAACTTTTTTCTTTTTTATATGTTTTTGTCTCTATTTTATTGCTTCGTTTTTCTTTTATCAGTCTTTTTTAATGTTTTTTGAAATTATTTTTGCCTTTTTTAAAAGTTTTTCTTTATTTTAATGATATTTTTTTTGTTTCTCAATGTTTTTTCTCTTTTCCTCTTTATTAAATGTTTTTTTTAATTTTGTAATATTTTGTTTCTTTTTTCATGTTTTTTAATTTTTTTTCTCATTTTTAATGTTTTTTTCCCCCTTTTTAATATTTTTTCAAAAATTTTCCTTTTTTGTTTTTTTTTGTTTTTTTTCCTCTTTAGTGAGGTGAAAAGATTTGTGTTACACACGGGTGCAAGTTATTTTGACGTCTCGTGTGTTGCAACACTCGCTACGCTCAGGATTCTATTTTTGAACCACTCGCTTCGCTCAGGATTCTATTTTTGAACCACTCGCTTCGCTCGTGGTTCAACCATAGAATCCGTTCGCTAGCTCGTGGTTCAACCCTAGAATCCATTCGCTAGCTCGTGTTTCAATTCCACACTCGCGGTTAAAATACAACTTTGCACCCTTGTATAACAAATAACTATTACACACCGACTATTCCGAAAAAATATTTTCATCTAGGGCGTTGAATCCCTCGTTATGCTCAAGATTCAATATACCGCCCTCACCGTTAATATTTCATTATGGTCCCTTAAGACATAATCTACTATGGATTCCTACCGAGCACCTTTTACGTATGTGAATAAGGACAAAAACAATAAACAAATTACTCTCATCCAGACTAAAGTGTCAGTGCAGCATTACCTTTTACAGCAGTAACATATGGAAGTCCATTTATAAATGCGATCTCATATAGTCATGCACAATTAATGATGTAGCGGCATAGTGGTGGAGAGCGGTCTGCTGCCAACTCGTCCATATTAACTCAATTAATAAAAATATTTTTCTTATTTCGCAACTGCATTATCTTGATTAGTAAAAAGATTTTTACTGTTTGGATTTAAATATGTGCGAAGGTTTGTACTGAAATGAATATCGTCTTTTAACTGTTTGGAAATTAATTTAAGGTTAAAGGTTGAATTTGCGACATGAATAATTATCATTATTTCACGGGTCATTTACAGATAAAACAATATTCTATCTAACACATTCACTGCCAATAATACAATACAAATATTCTTTATCGCTCACCAGAAATAGTACATATCAGAAAAACAAAGGTAAATTAAACATAAACAATGGTAGACAACAGCCAACAATTGCCAACAATTTCGTAGCGCTACGTACGTACCTACTCGTAGCCGACAACATGTGATAACGAGTATGTTGAAAGCGCCTCTAGGAGCAGAGCGCCCATCTAGCGAGTTCCTGTCACTTAAGGCGATGCCTTGATTCGAGTCGTTTCGCGAAAACCACGCCCACTTGAGAGAGACACGATTATGCTGTCCCCGCACAAGAAAAAGAGATGCAACTTTCTTCCGAGAATGACTTTTATGAACAAATTTCGATAAATACCTAACATAGCGAAGTATTATTTATATTTCATTAAGTGAGATTTTAGATATCAACTACTATTCAGGGCTTCATTTTGATGCTGCAGTCATACAGGTACGGTCGGCCAAGAAAGTGGTCTACCAGTTTTGACCAAAGTTTCTGTGAGATCTCATATAATAATATTATTGCGAGTGGAAATCGACCTTGTTGTTTCATAACGTCAAAATGAACCTCGACCGTAGGGTAGTAGACCACATTTTTGGCCGACTGTACCTATTTAAAGCACCTTTACGACATATGACTAAGAATTCTGTAAATATATTGTAAGCAGTGTCGACTAGGTCCGACCCTGGAACGTCGACTAGGTCCGACCCTCGTGCCCTATATATAAGTATAAACAAACCACGGGAACTGTTCGGGCGGACCTCTCCGAAGCCACTCTTGCTTGGGCCGCGTTATGAGCGTTGTGTGTGCTGTGGTGTGATATGGGCAATCATAGTGCTAATTAGTGTTTGTTAGTTGTGTGAAAACTAAAGAGACATTCCAAAAGTCTAGAATAGTGATAGTGTTAGGTTCCGGTTTATGAGACTTGTTATACTTAAATAGACGTATCCATAGTTTTACTAAAATGTGGTTTTATTAGAATCTATTTGCTTATAATATTATTAATAAGTAGGTAAGTACTGTATCTATGGGTGTGTAGGGAAATACTTGTTATATCTTCACAGGGTTCAAATCATCATACAACTTTGAAATAGGTATTTAACAACGTCTTGCTTACTTTGCAGCCACACGATATCTGAATCGTCAGCTATTTATCCGTGAGACAGATACAGTTATGATTCTAAATTTCACGACCTCTGTAGCCTAGTTGGTAGTGACCCTGCCTGCGAAGCCGGAGGTCCCGGGTTCGAATCCCGGTAAGGGCATTTATTTGTGTGATGAGCGTGAATATTTGTTCCCGAGTCATTGTTGTTTTCTATGTATTTAAGTATTTATTTATCGATTTAAGTATGCATATCATCGTCTAGTACCCATAGTACAAGCTTTGCTTAGTTTGGGACTAGGTTGATTTGTGTAAGATAGTCCCCAAATATTTATTTATTAAATTCAGACTTATACTTAAGTCACACAGAGTTTATAAACTGGCAGTCTTTGTATCGGAAAAAGATCTGTAAAGGTGTTTTGTTTACATACAACCTCAACTACTGAAAAGAACCAAGACGCCTTTTAGATACTGATTTGAACCCACAATATTCAAAATTGGATCAGCTCAAAGGTCAATCAAGAGTATGTTATTTGTAAATGTGAGATCATTGAGAGTTCTTTGAGGATACCCAAGAAAAATAAATATTAATAATTATGACAAAATTCCAATAAAGTACATAATTAAAAATATTTATAAGTAAATAAGGTAGCTAAGGCAATGATACATGTATATATAAGAAATTGCTACGCCCTTACAGGGTTCCCATGTACCTACTTAGCATTTAAGATTTCTACCACTTTATGTTACCATGGTTTTCAATAAATATACAGATTTTAGTGTTATAATCTGATATTTAATACAATTATTAATTTAGCGTTAACTGCCATGGCGTAATTAGTTTTTGAATTTTTTTGAGCAGCAATGTACGGCGTACACTCATTAGACACATGGAAGGAGCTGGTCACTTGTGACAGTTGTTATGTCACATCAGTAAGACAAATTAGTGATCCATTGCGTGCGTGCTGAATTATTTTATATAGAAAAAGAAAAGTTCGCTTTTTTAAATAATTTATCGATAAATATATTGATAAGTGCCTATTCTATAACCCCCTAAAGTTTGCGGTTATATCAAATATACACGCTGTATATGAGTGTGAGTATGAGTATCCTTTTGGTTTTTTTTTGTCAATATTCATGTTATCAATAAGTGTTATAGCAGTTAGTTCTCCTGGAAATAAATAAATTAATAACGGGTGAACTCGGGACAGACCCTCGTGGGAAGTTTAAGCCACGCTCTGGATAGCACGGAACTCACTCTAATGATGCGCTATTCATTACGCTAATATTATTTGGTTTGTGGATTAGTTTGTATGATGTTGTTTATCACAAACCTTGATGATCTTTGTATCATTGGCCAATGGGAATGGATGTATTCATTTATCTTCTTATCTTATAAGAAATACTATACAAGCAAGTAAGTGGAATTAATGCAGCAATCTATTGAGAAAGGCTATGTTTATGTTATTGTTATCTTATCTTTTATTGTTTTTTACATCATTTGTGTCTAATTTGACTCTGATTACAAATGTAACTATTTCATGATTTTACAACGAGCTCAGTGCATAAGAATTACAAAGTGTAATACAAGTGAAAGTCTCCTACTATACAAGGTATGTAGGTACCACAAGTTACATTTTACTATACATTAGGCCAATTAACTCGCAAATTTATGCAATTTTCTCGTTACACTGCCTGCAAAATGCAAAAAAAAAAGTGCTCAACTCTTCATGCCTTTGGTATAGGTACATGTCACTTTTTAGAACGGAGTTGTAGCCCGGTAAATACAAAGTAAACAAGCCTTCATTCGTTGCATATTCAACATAACTCCCAATTACACGAGGTCTTGTCTCAGGGGCCGCAACATACGCGTTTACGATGCCTCCGCGATGGAGCGACATCAAAAATCGCTTAGCGGCTCCCAGAATACTACCTCTGGGAGGCTCTACATTTTATGCCCTCAGCTGTAAAGCGGCCAGGACTACCGTAGTGCCTTGTGTGGAAAAATATTGTGTTTTATGACATGACGGTTACAAGCTTTATATAACTAGTCTTGTTTGTGACTGGACTTGTTTGGTCTTGGGAGCTTTTTGTTTTAACTCAATCACCGCCACGCTACGTTCGTAGCGCTACGCTGTAGACCGTAGCACCTTCAACAATCCGAAGTACGGCTACGTGTGCTACGCTCGGCAATTCTTCGATACAGACTCATTTACCTGACTTCCATGCCCGATATTTTTATTGACGTTAATTGGATAGTTCGCGATAAACTGATAAAATACCTTCAAATATATGCAAATTGATTGAGGGTGCACCTGGATATCCAGCAGAATAAAAAAAAATATGAACCATAAAATTCGGGGGACACGGAAATCAGGAAAAGCTTAATCGTTTGGGGAAAACTGATTCAAAATAATATTTAATAGATTGAATTCAAATGGCAAAGTCAAAAAGGCTTGTAAAAATATAGACTTATACATTTCTCTGACGAAACATGACTTCCATGCACATTTTTCTGATGTTCATGCATAAAAGGGCAAAAAAGGGCAGGGTGTAAATACTTAGAAGTCAGATACACGATAGGTAATCAGAAAATATAACATAATATTTAGGTATAACTCTAAAAATTTTACAGTTTCCCAAACATGTTTAAGGCTATGTTACTTAAATATTGGCAGACGTACTCATCTAGATAGCTCCAAAAATTTAGGGAAAAGACGATTTGCATATGTCCTGTTGATACATCGCGGAAGGCGCGTGACAGAACAGATGCAACTATTAGGAACTACAGGTTGCCATACAAATTGAAACTAAACGCAAACGCGTCCGAAAACGCATATGTATCGATAAAACTTATACTAGAGCTACAGTTCGAGAGTACCAAATGTATCTACTGAATCCACTTTATTTTAATAGATTTTATTTTGCATTTAATATAAGAAAGTTTTAAGTGCTAAATTGCGTGTTCGGCGAAATGCCCTGCGTGATCTGTCTGTATGTATGTATTTATTAATGTATGCCGATTCCGGTCTTTTTCTTTCTTACACTTGATGGACTTTAATATAGGAGCTGTCGTTAGATTCCTTTTAGTCATAGGAATTACATAGTCGGGGTTTTTTTTTTAATTTCGCTTGTCTTCTCTTTAGTTTCGCATAAAAATACAAACTACCGAAACTTGGTCCAAACACCAAACGCACAAGACCATCGCATGAATAAAAAATCGAACTTGTTAGTTTTATTTCGGTCCAGTAACACCGTCCTAAAAAAATATTCGCTTAAACAAATGCAGTAAAAGCCAATAAAACGAAACGTTAACAACGTTATAGAGGGGTCTGTGCAAACATTTCCTACCAAATTAATAGGGGATTGATCAGATTTCCGAGTTTAACGGAGCGCGAAGTCCGTCGCAATGCCAATCAGCGGAGCTCGCGTCACCCTTTCCACTTGAAATTTGCTATTTGAATACCCCAGTCTTTGCGTACCTACAATAAACGAACACACGCTTTGCTTTCCCTGACGATTTTCATGAAGTTGCCAACCAAATTGGAGTTGACTTGATTGGTCTGTGCAGCGGGGCTAGCACACTGACACCTCGATTCCGAATTTTCCCTCACATTTTCAGCGAGGAATAAAAAAGTATTAACCTCCTAAGGCCCGCGTACAAAATTTTGTACAAATTTCAAAATCAAGTTTGAACTTTTACTAAAATAGTCTGGGCCCCAGGAGGATAAAATAGTACAGTCAGGGGTAATATACGTACATAAATAAGGACATAAATATCTTTACAGGACTCTTTTGTCCATGTTATAAAGGTGTGTACAGATATTTATGTCCTTATTTATGTTCGTTTATTATTTACCGTACGTATTTTTAATTAATTTAGTAATTTAGCGTACGACCGTTATCCGGTTTAAAAATGACTAAGTGTAATTCTTGTAACGTTATAATTAACGAACTATTAGCTTTTGTTCAAAACAAACTAGATGTAATGGACGATGAGAGCATAGTGCTAATATGCAGTCGCGGGTTCAGTGCAACGGAAATTCGCGCTGCCAAAACTCTTCTCTACGAGGTGGTCCCTAGCGAGCAACGAATCACCGTAAGAAGAAATGAGAGAAAATCACAGCGGGAACTTGAAGACATCGTGAATTTTCTACGGTCATCGGATCCCGACAGTGTCCCAGTATTTGTGGCGCGAAAACTAGCTAAGCTGCCCCCAGTCACATTCGATCATATTGATGTAACCCGGTTGTTGAAGGATATTGTATCCCTGAAAGCTGATATTGCAAACATTCACCACAACTATGCCCCACTTGATCAGCTTGAATCCCTACAAAGGCAAATAGAACAGCTTAAGAACAGTATGCATGCACCTATTGTTCCCGCGGCATTGCAAACTGCTAACTTGTATAGGACTATGTTAGAAGATAGTGGGCCTAGTGGAATCCACAACATGGACAATTATAATGATACAATAATAGATTCGACACGCCAAACTTGGCGGGATTATTGTGATAACGCGACAACACAATCACAGTCAGCGGCATTAGTCAACACTCAAAAAAGTCAGAATCTCAGTCCCGGCAGTACATCGATGGCGGACACTATTAATGCTAAACCACAGAGCGCAGATGTTCCTAAGACACTGCAGGAAAAATCTTCAATACCTAAAGTTAAAGCGCAGCGTCAAAAGAAGTCCTCGCAAGCTATAAACATGGCGATAACAGTCCAAGCGCCAATAACCAGTAACTCAAAAATACCGCCAAATAATACATCGGACGGCTCTGAGACCGATGCTGATGGTTATGTACTGGCAACTAACCGGAAAAAGCGGTCCCGCAATAAAAACATCGTTGGATCTGCGACGAATGTCGTCAGCAATTTGATTAGAGCAGCTACTCGGACGGCTAACGTCTATGTTGCGAACCTAGATGACTCCATCTCCACCCAGCAACTAGCTGAGTATATAAAAGAAATCGGCGTCACAGCTCTAAGAGTCGAGAAATTACCTGCCAATGAAAAAGTAACTTACAACGAATTTAAGGTCATAGTTCCCTGGGACAAGCTAAACAGCACGATAAAATCAGATCTTTGGCCGGCGGGTGTAATAGTTGGCCGATATTATAATAATAATATCCGAAAGGGTGTTCCTAAAATATCATCTTCGCGAAATTAAAAATAGCGTCGATCAATAGTAGGTCCGTACGGCGATCTACTAAATTCATTCATGATCTGTGCTCTGAGAATGATGTCGTGCTAATTCAAGAAACATGGTTGCTGTCTACGGATATTAATTATCTAAACACTATTCACAATGAATACAATAGTGTGGGTACATCGGCGGTTGATAGCTCGGCTGGAATACTACGCGGCAGACCCTATGGTGGCGTAGGTATACTGTACAATAACAAACTTAAAGTGGTATCGATAGACTGCGACACACCGAGACTCTGCGCGATAGAAATAAGCACTTCCGATTCGAACACTATTCTTCTTATCACAGTTTATATGCCTACGGCAAGTACGGACAACTTTCCGGAATACTGCGAGTTACTGGGCAAAATACACTCCATAATTGAAGACAGAGGAACGCCCGATTGCCTAGTCCTAGGAGATTTCAACGCGGATCCTGCGCACCGTTTCGGACATGAATTAGAAATGTTTTGTTCGGAATATAACTTAAAATATGCCGACAAAATTTTACTACCGCCAGACACATACTCATACGTCAGCGACGCGCATAACACCACTAGTTGGCTCGACCACTGCCTGGCGACTGAGAGCATGTTTGATGCGATCACTGCACTGTCCATAGACCTAACGATCGACTGGACGGATCACCGGCCTATGTTTGTGGAATTGAAACTTGATTCACTGACTGCATGTTCTAATTCTACGAATACGAAACCACCAAAATTGAATTGGAAGTCATGTACGACCATGCAAATTGAGAAATACGCCCAAAACGTTAATGAACGCATCTGTCAATTAACGGCTGAAAACATCAACTTAGAAATACCGAGCAATATCGATTATTGTTTCAAAAAGATAGTGTCGATATTGCACCATGGAACTCGAGTTGCTTTGTGTAAAAGCAAGAAGCCGCGAAAGAAAATTGGTATAGTTCCTGGCTGGAATAAACACGTAGCGGAGAAATATGCCGCTTCTAGATGCGCGTTACGTCTATGGCACGCAGCTGGATTTCCCGTTACCGGGGAGGCGGCCCAGCGACGTAAACAATGCCGTGCGCGATTTAAATCGGCCTTGCGTTATTGTCAAAACAATAATGAGCAAATGGTTATGGACAATATTGCAAGCGACATGGAGCACAAAAATTTTGGAAAGTTTTGTCAAGGAATAAACAAAATTCTAAAAACAAATTCAAGCTTCCCCTCACATATTGATGGACAAACGGAAGACAGTGAAATATCAGAAGCGTTCAGCATGTTATTCACACAACCAAAGCCCGTTATAACCTGCCGCGCTCAGGATACATTTGATGCCGATTCTGAGGTATCATTTATCATTACCGCGACCGACCTAGCTAAAGTAATCAGTCAAATGACGCGCGGGAAGTCTCCTGGCCTGGACGGGCTGACCGTTGAGCATATTAAATACGGTGGACCTGCGCTGCTGCATATGCTGGCTTCGCTTTTCACAGCGATTATTAGGACCGGTCACTTACCACGGGACCTGACGGATACTGTGATTGTACCTATTTGCAAGAATAGAAGGAAAAATGTCTCGAGCTCAAGCAACTACCGCCCTATTGCTCTTGCAAATATGATAGCACGTCTACTGGAGAGGGTGCTTCATCAGCTCGCCGCACCTTATTTGTATAGTGCCGACAGCCAATTCGGGTTTAAAAGTAATGTCTCAACAACCTCGGCCATCTATACATTTAAGCAAATTGTGGGTTACTATAGGTCCAGAAAAACGTGTGTATACGCCTGCTTCCTGGACTTGAGCAAAGCCTTCGACAGAGTCGATCACCAACTCCTTTGGAAAAAACTTCACACACGGAAAACACCCACCCCAATCATTAAGGTACTGGAGAAATGGTACTCTCAGCAGAGAAACGTAGTGAGATGGAAAGATAAAGTATCCGGAGCTGCCTTTTTGAATTGTGGTGTCCGGCAGGGGGGCAGCATGTCACCGGCGCTGTTCAATGTCTACATGGACGGGTTATCACAGGCCCTGACACAAACAGGAGTCGGCTGCTCCATCAACGGCACTATGACTAACCACTTGTCCTATGCGGACGACATGGTTCTGCTTGCTCCATCGGCGGCGGCTATGCGACAGTTACTCGCAGAATGCGAGAGATACGCGGGTGAGCACAATATGTCGTACAATCCTGACAAATCGGAATTCATGCTCATGGAGGCTGCGAACATGCCGACACACGTACCTCCGCTGCTGCTTAACGGTGTGCAGCTACGTCAAGTGCACGAGGTCAAATATCTTGGCCACATTCTACTGTCAAATATGAAAGATCACGCTGACATACAGAGGCAAAGACGAGCTATTGCAGTGCGAGCGAATATGCTAGCCAGGAGATTCGCTAAATGTAGCAAGGGCGTGAAGAGGCAGCTATTTCTGAGCTTCTGTACCAGTGTGTACACAGTAGAATTGTGGTCAGATTTTACATGCGCTGCCGCTCGAGACATGCGCGTGCAATATAATGACGCGTGGCGCGCCTTGTTTCGGCTGCCACGCTGGTGCAGCGCGAGCGCGATGTTCGCGGAGGGGCGCGCGCCGGGCTGGCCCGCGCTGCTGCGCGCGAGAACCGCCACCGCTAGGAAGGCAATCTACGCATCCTCCAACACACTGCTCTCGGCGGTGAGGGAATGGGACGCCAGCCCTCTACATGAACGCTGGAGGGAATACCACAGGCCCGTCGTCGCGGGATCGGGGTGACCCGCGACGTTGAATAATCCCGGCCCATATATTTTTATAGTTTATAATTTGTATTAATGTATTCGTGTATCATCTAATTTATTTTGTGTATTCCAATGTACTCGCCAATATGGACTTGTTCTGGATTAAATTATTTTCATTTCATTTCATTTCATTTACCCCTGACTGTGTACTATGGACTAGTATATCGATGATGTTTGTGACCCGAGCCGAAGGCATACCGATAAATATATTATGCAATAAGGCTTTCCTTATTGCCGCCCGTGGTGAGTAAAAAAAAAAAAAATATAAGAAAACTAAGTGATTTTTTTGCCTGAGGAACACCATAATTATCACAATTTGTGTTTTTACTGGAAATGTGTTAAACTACAACATTGAGTTTTAATAATTTAAACGCTGAGCCTTTAAAATAACTTTATATTTCGATTGCTTTTTAACATGAAAAATATGCAATACCGGAGTTTTCGTAAAATATTTTATAACAGACCACACTTGACTGTTTAATCTAAACTACACATTCTAGCTGGCACTCAAAATATTTTATTTGGATACATCAGGTTACACGCTACAAACTAAGTGTTTTCCATTATTAAATATTTGTGACGCGAAAACTGTTATGATATGATACAACGTTTTCAATATGTTGATTGATTTAAAATAACTGCTTCACAATTTGTATTCAGAAATATGCGCTTAACTGGCGTATCCGGCGACGATAAGTTGTCGCCCATATTTTGTAAAATGTAAACTTTTAACGTTGCCGTGTATATAATTATATTACGCAAGCGGCGCTTTTTGTCCGTGAGAATCCAAATCTATAATATTCGAGGCAAAAAAAGACACTGACAAAGCAAGAGCGCAATATAAAAATAAGCTATTACTACCAACAACGAATTTAGCAATGTACAGAAAAAGTCCTCATTATAAATGTATTTTAATTACTAACAAGTTCCGAGATTCGATTAAAAAAGAAACTAGTGACATTATATTTAAAAATAAACTAAAAAATTTACAAATTGTCAAATGTTATTATTTTATTGACGAATTCTAAAATGATGATAAACTGTGATATTGAACTGTTGTATTAATGATATTATAAATTTGTAATAAGTAATTCTGAGATAATTGTAAGTTTAATGTTATTGTCATTAATGTCATTGTCAATTTTAATTCTGTTTTGAATGATTTGTATAACCTTATTTTAAGTTTTTATCATTGTGTGCCCTTACAGGGTGTCATGATCTGACTATTATTACTTTGTAACATATTTATTGAAATGTACATGACTTAAACAATTGAATAAATACAAAAAAGAATATCGTTTGTACACTCGGACGTGCCACCTCTGACAGAATGAATGATGTGTAGATAATTATCATCATCATCATCATATCAGCCGAAATACGACCACTGCTAGACATAGGCCTCCCCCAAAGAGTGCCACAATGGCCGGTCCTGTGTAGATATATTGTCTTTGATTCTGTCAGAGCCGGTATGAGATTATTTGAGTAGGCCGAATTGTATCAAAGGGCTATTCAAAAAGCAACTCTACCGATTGATTTGTTCTCATTAAATAAGCTAATTTAGAATTTTTCTATAAGTAACCTTTCTATGAGTGTTCATTATTTCCTCTGAAGACAAAGCCTAACCTTACCTTGGGAAGAAAGGCATTGAATAATTACAAACTTCTTTTACGACCGTGAATACCTCACAGACATCAAAAACCACTGTGGGTCATAAATCCATCACGTACAATGAAAGTGACATATCACGTCCGAGGCGCCGTTCCGAGAAGGTTTACGGCGGATGACGGGTGGCGTAAGCTATGTACGCCTAGCGAATAAAACGCATCTGAAAATAGTTTAGATTTTAATAACCGAATAACACCGTAAGAGAGTGCTTGATGGCTGGGTCAATGGTCAGATACAGAAGGCGGTACTCCTGGACACTGCACGGATAGTCAGGAGGTACCTTCGGCCCGGCCTCTGGCTGCCGGCGCGCGGCGCGGCGGCACTCTAGGTTAGGTTTATATAATGATTTTACGTTTTATATTTTACTTTATATATTAGTCCCTGGGCGACTGAGCTTAGCGCAGGTGAAAATACGCTAAATCGGTTTCTGGCCCCCGTAAAGCCTTTATTCTAAATATCATCGAAATCGTGACAGCCGTTACCGAGAACGTGATTCTAAATATATATATTATACTGTACTTATATACAATTAAAGTCGTATTTCCTGTGGTCAATATTTAAGGAATTCCGTGCATATAAAAAAATCTTAACTTTGGCAATGTTTACAGAAGTGACGCGCTCCTATATCGCTGTATGACCCAGCTACGTGCAATAATAACCTATGTCAAAAATAAATAAACATATAATATTTTTCCTTTCTTTCACCCTGCCTACGTCCCGGGTTCAAATCCCGGTAAGGGCATTTAAAATAATAACAAATAAAATAAAATAAAATTCGTTTATTTAAAAGAAACAGAATACAACATAATTAAGTTAACCCATGGTCCCACACTAGGCTTAGCCTGCATCGTAGTGACCGTTTGAAAAACATTGACAAGTTTGTTCGGGTAGGTAATCTCTATTTATTAGACTATATTAGGTAATCTCTATTTATTATGTGTGTGCGTGTGTGTGTGCGTGTGCGTGTGCGTGTGCGTGTGCGTGTGCGTGTGCGTGTGCGTGTGCGTATGCGTGTGCGTGTGCGTGTGCGTGTACGTGTGCGTGTGCGTGCGCGTGTGCATGTGCGCGTGTGTGTGCGTGTGCGTGTGCGTGTGTGTGTGTGTATGTATGTGTTGTGTGAAGGTCGATTTGTGTATGTATTTGTGTATGAGTGCAATAAATGATTTGAATTGAATTGAATTGTCCCCAAAATATGTTTATCTCATACCTTATGTTTACCTCGTTTCGTGCGCTTTCCAGGTTTGCAAGTTCATGTCACATATACACCAACAACAATGTTTGTCAATTGCATGTAAACAGCGATGTGCTTGTAATTTGCACAACCTACTTACTTAATGTCCTGAAGCACGCCTTGGGAATCACCCGCTCATGTTTCGTCAGTATGACGGAATACGCACCTTATAGTCCCCGGTGAGGGCTGTTATTCACAAAACTTGGTTAGTAAACCAGCGTAACTTTGACCATTGACCGCGGATTGTTGTTACGAAGCTATGGGTCAAATTATACGAGTAGGTACAACATGTTTTGTGAGTGGTTAGGCAGGTTTCCCGGTTAGAGGCTTTTACATGGATGCTTTGATGTATAACACGCCCAGTGGACACGCGCCAAATGACAGTGGTGTAGCTTTTATCATCTAGAACAGCCACCCGCCTCAAACATAGATGAGCTTTTTCCAAAAAAATACATATTGTTACGAACTTTAATTTGTGCAATATAATTTATTCCATTACGTCACGAACATTAGCTACTTAAATTTTTTTTTTCTTTTACATGCTTACTGTACCTATATTATAGTTACAATATTATATAATATATGAGGTTAACACACACTAACACTAACACTAACGCACGCACGCACGCACGCACGCACGCACGCACGCACGCACGCACGCACGCACGCACGCACGCACGCACGCACGCACGCACGCACGCACGCACGCACGCACGCACGCACGCACGCACGCACGCACTCACGCACGCACGCACGCACGCACGCACGCACGCACGCACGCACGCACGCACGCACGCACGCACGCACGCACGCACGCACGCACACACACACACACACACACACACACACACACACACACACACACACACACACACACATTTTTCTTAGATTTCAAATACAATTACATAGCTAAAATATGTTAAACACACATATATTCCTACTTTTAAATTAAGTAAATAAATAGATATAAATTATATTATATTATATTAAGTACCTTTATTATGGGTTATGTACCACTTCTTGTTTTTTGGAAGAGCGGTGTCTCCTGACACAAGCAAAATTACTTGCTTAATAGGAGGCTCCAACCTTTGCTATCTGTTAATTTACTTTTATAACCTAAATAAACTTTTTTCATTTTTCATTTTTTTTTTCATTTTCATGTGGTTAACTTTCTTTACGTACTTCCATTAGGAACGAATATAATTAAAAAATACACATTGTTACGAACTTTAATTTGTGCAATTTAATTTCGTCACGAACATTAGCTACTTTAATTTTTTTTTTTTTTACATGCTTACTGTACCTATATTATAGTTACAATATTATATAATATATGTGGTTAACTTTCTTTACGTACTTCCATTAGGAACGAATATAATTTCACTGATAGAACATTTACAAAAGTTTTTTTTTTAAAAAGCTCACCTCGGATTGCCTAATATTCAAACGTAATAACTTTAACAAAACAATAAAAATAATGATTAATATTACAGTAAGTTAATCCTAAAACATGTCACCACACGTCACACGTTTACCGCGTCACTTTCAGAATCATAAAACGTAATACACGCTTTATTAACGGCACGAAAAAACTAAAAGTATTGACACTTGTTAAGTTGCTTCGAACATTGTTCACCGCCTTTTAAATATTGAACGCCGCCCAAACCATTACTACTTCACCACGTTCGAGAGAGCCTACACGCGCCGATGCTCCGACACACATACGACCTTTTATGTTAAATGCTTTTATAAGAAGTTGACTACACTATCGGTTACGGAATACCCCGTTAGGGTGCAGGTGTTCCGCTCTTATCGAATCGGACGGAGACGCGGGCAAAATTGTGTGGATGCGAACCGTGTACAGATAATAGAGGAACAGAAAAGCCAGCCAACTAACTATATAAATGACAGATAATAAGTGGGTCTTGGACCCAAGCATCCCTCCCCATTAGACATGGTGGGCTAGGGATAAAAAAAAATTCTAGTGATTCTCTGCCAGCGTTTTTGTCTTCCATCCACAGTTCAGCTGCTAGTCTCATAGGCAAAATCCTAGAGGTCTCCCCTCAAACTTTGAGACTGCTGGCTTGATGAAGGCAAAAAACGCTTGGTAATCCGCTTGCCCGGGAAAAGATTTCCCAGACCATCCTCGTTGCCAAAGGAGCTGGGACGACGTATGGTGCAAAATTGATTTTGATTCTCTCCTGAACCACCTGTAGCGGAGCGGGCCAGACTATTGGCGTCAGGTACCAAGGAATCCGGTGCATGGCTCAACGCTTACCCGTCACCAAACACCGGCGCTTTCTTGGAGCCTGAAACACTCCGTATCTCAACATGTCTGCGGCTCGGGATTCCTATATGCACTCCACACAGATGTCCCTGCGGCAGTTCTGTAGACTCACTAGGACATCACGGGCTTTCTTGCCAGAAAAGCGCTGGCCGGTTTTCCAGGCACGCCGCTCTGAATGACATTCTACGCCGTTCTCTTGCCAGCGTCAATGTGCCGGCCTTGTTAGAGCCACCCGGCATTTTCAGGGACGATGGCAAGATACCGGATGGAATGTCATTAATTCCGTGGAAGATGGGTCGGGTGCTCGTTTGGTACGCCACTTGCGTCGACACATTGGCTCATATCTCCACGGAACGTCCTCCAGAGCCGGTGTGGCTGCAGAGGCCGTGGAAAAGGCCAAAGTTAACAAATATAGGGGTCTCGGCGCTGAATACTGCTTTGTTCCTTTTGGCGTCGAGACCCTTGGTCCATGGGGTCCCAGCGCACTCAACCTTTTCAAAGAGCTCTCCAAAAAATTAGCCGACACCACCGGGGACCGGAGAGCTGGCAGCTTCCTCGCTCAACGCATTAGTATTACGATACAGCGGGGAAATCCTGCCAGCATCTTCGGCACCATGCCGCGGGGAGACCCCTTAGTTTAGTAATAAGTAGTTTTATTTAGTTTTATTTTTTTCTTTTTTTCAAGGTTTAGGGATTGTATACAAGTTATGTTTATGTAATCAGTATATTTTACGACTAAAAAAATAAGTGGGTAGATGTCACACTAAATACTTTAACAATAAGATACGTATGTCTATGAACTAAGTACGAGTATCATATTACGCATTGTTTTCTGAGCGACGACGTGTTTTTTGCTTGCAAAATGTGCCGTGTTATAATAATTTTAAAGCAAGTTGTGTTTGCCTGTAATTGGGTTAATACTCTAACAAACCGCACTTAATGCATACCATGGCTTTGTATCGTCAATACTTCGCTACGGCATTGTAATATGGAGCTATTCGGTAGATTTTGACAGATCTTTCAAAGCGCAAAAAAATCTATACGTGCTCTTAAAAATTTAAGTAGCAGAGAATCTTGTAGGCCAGTGTTTAAAAACTTGAACTTACCTTGTGTTTACATATCCGAAATTAGCATTTTCGTAAAAAAATATCAGCACCTTTTTGATAATGCCTACCAAAGGCAACCTGAAGTGACGCGTAGACGCAGGAATCAATTAATGATCCCTAGGAGTAATCTAGCTTTAGTTCATAAAAATGTTTCAGGAATGGCGGCCGAAATATTTAATAAGCTTCCACCTACAATATCACATTTAGTAAACCAACCTAACCTACCATTTAGTAAATTCAAGACTGCTGTCTTAAAGTGGCTTTTTACATATAATTTGTAGTCGCTACAAGAATATTTTAATCATAAGGATAATTTGTAATTAATAACTTTGACGTTGTTTTTTATTTATTCTGTATATTGATTCTTAATTAATCGACTTAATGTTATATGTGTATAGAAATTGTTTTTATTCGAATGTTACTGATAAATATTAGACAATTGTGTTTGTGATGTATTATTGTGTCCTATGTTTTGCATGCCTACTCTACGAGTAATAAGGTATGAATATTACTGATTCAAAAAGTTGTCTTCCACCTTCAAAATTGTACGTAATTTTCAGCAAATAAATGAATTTCAATTTCAATGTCGTTTAAGTACATTATTTATTTTTTATAGTGTCGGACAGAAGTTCCACGAGGAAGACCCCGACTGACATGGATGGCTACTGTAAGGAGGGATATGTAAGAAGCCCAAATCCAATCAGCGGCGACCCAGGACCGACAATCCTGCCAAAAAATAACTAGGAGAGCCGACCCCAAATAATGGGAACAGGGGGTCAATCACGTAACGTTCCGAACGCGCGTCGGTACAGTTTAAGTGTCGATTTTCCATATAAAAAGTGACCTTTAGACCTACCCGACGTTTGTACAATGCGTTACGTGACCGACCTACTGGACAAGGGAAAGAAGAAGTGTCGGACAGAAGTTTCATTTTTGATTTCGGCCGGTTTCGGCCAAAGGTTCGGTTTCGGCCAAAAACAGCTGAACCTTTCCGCCGCGCCGAAACTTTCAACATTTTATTGTCGGTCGCGTTCGGCTAACGTCGGGTGCGCTCGGCTCGCCTGCCAATATTTTTGGAGATCAAAATATAAGGTCAATTTGAGTATAGTATGGATTTTGACGATTTTGTACGGATAGTTGGTACAGATCATTCTGATAATTCGATACTATGATACGATTAAGCTTGTTTCATGATGAATACGGGAGATGACGTAGTAGTTGTATAATTAAACTTTTCTAAAAGAAACTTATGGTCGGCAAATAAGCACATTTTTCACAAGATCTATTTAAAAGTTTTAACGTAGACTTTAGTAGACTCTATCACAATTATAGTTTATTAGTACGAGTAACATTTAATATGTTATTGAATTAGCCTTTCGAAGCTGACAGATTGTAATTATAAAAATTAAAACTCAAAATACATCATATAATATTAATACCTTTAAAAAAATATTACTCGCAGTGTTGTTCTTCATCAATTCATCATTATCATCATCATAATCATCCGAAAGTCGTCCATTGCTGGACACAGAGAGTGCCAAACTGACAGGTCCTGCACCACCCTCATCCACTCGACCCGTATACTAGTACTACGTACTCCGTACTCCCGCTACCCAGTGTTGTTATTTAGCAAAATTCCTCATTACTCTCACATATTATAAATTTAGTACGTATACGATACAAAAAAATAAAACCCACTCTTTCATTTGTTTTTAAAAGTGACACATCTTAACACTCATACTCTGAGCCCGTGAAATAAAATTCCACAGTTCCCGAGCGATATTCGAAACTATTCGTATGATGGAACGCTTTTTGTGTGACTTAACAACGTTGGCATTTTTTCTCGTCCCCCATGACGCGTTAGCGGAATGTGTAGGCTTTTTGACGGAGCCCGCATTACTCATATTTGTTTGATGTTGGATACATGTGCCTACGACGGTAAGTGTTATCTGCCTGACCATCGTTTAAGGTTACATCGCGTAGTAAATATACTATAGAGGTTGGGCACAGTGGTACGTCATCTCGCTCATATTTTCTCACGTAGCGTTTTTAAACGCTCAGCAGCTATTGGTTCTTTATTTGTTATATTTAATTATCAATTAAAATTAAAATTACCATTCTTTGTAATATTTGTTTAAAAATTAAGATTAAATTCACAAACAAATATAATATGCTAGGTATAAATAAATAAATAAATAAAAAAATAAATATTTGCGGACAATCTTACACAAATCAACCTAGTCCCAAACTAAGCAAAGCTTGTACTATGGGTACTAGACGACGATATAGATACTTATATAGAGAAATAAATACTTAAATACATAGAAAACATCCATGACTCAGAAACAAATATTCGTGCTCATCACACAAATAAATGCCCTTACCGGGATTCGAACCCAGGACCTCTTGCTTCTTAGGCAGGGTCACTACCAACTAGGCTAAAGCGGTCGTCAAAAAGTATCGAGGATAGATTCTGATTTTGTAAGATTAAACTCAGTTAGCTACTGAACACCACAGTTTATATCGGGGTTGACGCCAGTTATATATTTTTTGAGAATCACCTGGCGCTGCCCGACTACGGAAGTGTGTGGTATTGTGTTCCTAATGGTGAGTAAGGTCGCCAGAATTTACAAGGAACCCATAAAAGGTCGATAATGGGCTCGTGACTAGATTCTATGGTGTCTAACATCAGGCAGGCCGTATGCTTATTTGCTATATGCTGTCACAATAAAGAAGTAGTACCCTAAACACGTCTCCAGCTATCCCATTCATAATAAAACGGTATTGAATGAAAAAAGAATGAAAAATAGAAAAAATAATAAAAAAAATATTTCATACGTTTTGTTTTTTTACAAAGGTCCTTTAGGGCTACCTAGTAAGTAAATATATAATAGTATGTACTTGTGTCAAGTAGTCCCGCTCTTCTATCGGTACAAGTTACTATATAATATATGAAAAAATATTAATCGCTTATTACGATTGGATTTGATACGATTTCCCACACTTCATAATTCTTTCTTCCATTTTCGTATACGATTTACAAGATTTTACATGGCTCTTTCTGAATCGTAATGAAAATACCCCAGTTATAGTAACCGTTTAAATACTTTTCTCTTTTTGCTTTGTCTTGTTTTCATTCTAAGCCGCATGAACTGTTCTGTACAATGATGTATTAAATCCTGTACCGTTATTCGAAGCCTACAAACATAATGAGAGAAGCAGTTTTCGTGTCCCTACAGTATCGTGCATAATTTGACTACAGTTTCCGGTATCCCTACTGTAGCGTTTAATAAACGCGCTAGGTACTCTGGCAACACACACGAAACTGTCTAGATGACAGATGTGCGGTGTCGGCAGAGATACTGGCGGAATTTATAATATGGTGTTTCCATTAATAGTATTAATACGAAGCATCCATTAAATACAGAAACCTGTGGTTTATTACTATACGTTACAAATGGCGACGTGGATAAACTGTAAGTAAAAGGCCAGTGGAAAGATCGCGCAGATGTTGTCGGCGATTTCCATACGAGCCGCCATTTTTGCAAAACAAAACAAAAGATAAATCATATCATATTCCACATATACAGACAAATCCTGCGTTAAATCGTCATGTGATTTCAAGTAAAACCATTTTGATAACCAAAATCATTTACATGTAATGTTTGGAAAGCACATAATAATCGAAATACTTAGTAAAACTATGTAGTGCGTTTTACTTTGATATACAAACGTAGAATTTGTCCGTAAAACTATAATATAATGAGGAATCTAACGATATGGGTCATGATGATCATGAAAATACAAAATGTGTCCTGCAATAGGTAAAAGTGCCTAAGAAATGAGGTTATTACAAATTAATGAATGTGTGTAAACAAGTAAATCGGAGAATTTTGCATTTTCATACCCATGTAAGCTTGGGTACAACTCGGTGGCAAATGTTGAACCAGTAAATTGTAGTTTCGTACACAAGGTTTATTATTCAAGTCAAAGTAGGACCAAAGGGTTCCTGCGAAATGTGCACCACTAGATAGCACTCTGGTCTAATTGACCAAATGAGGATCAAACGGTCCGCATACTAGTACTTGTGATAAGAAGAACAATTGGTTCATGCAAAATGTGCATCTAGTGGTGGCACTCCGGTCTAATTGACCAAATGAGGACCAAACGGTCCGCGCACAATGTGCGTTACAAATATTTATGCAAAGAAGAACCAAACGGTTCGTGCACTTATGTGCATCACTCGGTGGCATACCGGTCTAATTGACCAAATGAGGACCAAACGGTCCGCGCACAATGTGCGTTACAAATATTTATGCAAAGAAGAACCAAACGGTTCGTGCACTTATGTGCATCACTCGGTGGCATACCGGTCTAATTGACCAATATAAACCAAATGGTTGCATACACAAGGTGTATGGTATTTGTATATGCAAGTATAGTATATGTATGGTATATGTAAGTGCAATATTGGTCTAACTGACCAAACCAAAACAGTTTCAATGGCTACAGATATTGTGACCTAACTAACATTGGTATCAATTTATAAAAATTGGATAACCAGTTCCTATTGATGTCAACAAATGTCAAATTCATAATATGAGAGTTTAGTTCCAGTGACATAAAGTAGCCATATACTTAGTAATAGTAATAACTTTATTGCAAACCATGTTTTACAAGATGCAAAAAATAATAGTGTATCTCACGGACCCAGTAAAAACCAGTTTGTTCTGTAATAAAACAAAACTTATATTATGTACCAATGGTTATTAAATCAAATTATCGTTGATATTTATAAATTGCAAACCAAGTGCTAGGTACCAATCTGTCAAGTGTGAAGTTAATTTTGATAATGTTCATGTTTCAGGAAAAAAGGCCAATATTATCTAGCAAAGGGAAGCAACATTCAGACGGGTCTTATTCCAAGAAATTCATGTGAAGGAAAAACTCACAAATTACTGTTGATTGTTTAACAATAAAAATGATTTAGACATATCAGCATCAGCTGCTTGTCTAAAATAGAATAATAATAATTAAAATTTCAAATGGCATTTTCAGATGACATTAACCATATAGATATGATCACTGAAATGTGGGTTCACCAAGCTCTGGAAGAAGATATTGATGCTTGGAGACACTCACGGTTTGGTAAAACAATTCAAACTCTTCAACCAAGGCAAATCTGCTGGAAAGCCAAGAAGTCCAGTAAAAAAGGAAATAATGTGTCAATCAACAACATATTCTGGAAAAGGAGTAAGACGACACATTCTAAGTATACTATGTTTAATTCGATATTGCTAATATTGAAATTGCTAAGCAATTATAATTGTAAAGTATAGTTGGGGAACATTTAAGGGTATATTTCTACAAAATAAAGAGATATCATTTAACCTTTTCAATGCAAAGACAGATTAATAAGTCAAGAAGTACAGTGTGATAGCAACCTTTATGCATTGTTATAAGGTTTAACCCCACACTAATTGTCATGTTGACATGAAGTTTGTTTGACAACTTATCTATTTGACTGAGCATTGAAAGGGTTAACAACGGTTGCATAACATACTTAAAACCTAGCGGGGTAAAATATGGCAGATTATTTACCAGACTTATTATCCTTTAGTTTATGTAAATTGTAAACTACACCTTGCTGTATTGCAGCTGTCTTTTCAAGCAATAATACATGCTTTTCACATGACAGAAAAATTCCAACTGATAACAGAACAAGTGGTTTCATAATGAATGATTTAACTTAACCCTTTTACATTAAATTCATTCATAGTTATAAAATACAGACCTTTCAAAGGATATTTTCAAAATAACCCATATGGTCTATTGGAACAATGGATTTTGTGCCTTATATAAAAGTTAACAAGAATAACTTTCCAAGGAAATGTATGTCTACTAAATAACCTCTAATCTCACAGATAGGTTCTGTCTTTTGATTGTGATTATGCAACAGCGTTGTCAGCTTTTCATGAGGTATGGTATACCTTTCAGTGAACAAAATGGATAAGTGTGTTAAGCAACAAATTTTGCAGACTCACCAACACCAAAGTGAGCATTTCATTGGATGTAATCTTGCAACACATAATAATAACAGCTGACTGTCTTAAGGTTACCTGGAAGAGATCCCTTATAGGGATAAGGTTGCCTTGTACCTCCTTTAATCTTACATATCATGTTAATGCTTTAACTTGTTTTGTGTACAATAAAGTGCTTACATACATACATAATGAATGATGCTCAGTCAGATGAGCCGAAGTCAGTTTGAGGCATGTTTGTACACACACAACCTGCATTCAATAAATTTGGTGTTCAATTCAGTTTTTATTATTGTCATGGAAAAACTGAGTTGATTAACTCAATGATCTAAATTGGTTCATGTGCAGTTATTAGCATGGATAATTATCTATATTGTGATATAAAGCAAAGTAATTTAACTGAAATGACTCAGAAGAAAATAATAATTGTAAGGGCATTAAGTACTACTAAATGATTTTTGAAGACTAAGAAATACCGTTTCAAATGGTTTAATTAAATTCATTTAATTTTATGCTTATTACTCATGGATTATTTTATTAAAACAATTGTTAAATAATTTTATTATGTAAAATTATTGTAATGTTTGCATGCACACTGGCGAAACATACACTGACATGTTAATTAAGGCTCGACAGTCAACAGGGGCAGCGTTTTCGAGTTTTTAAAAAAACAATCTCAGACATAGAAAATAGGGTTTAAAAATCTAAAATAAAGATACGTATTACTTAAGGATCTAATCTAGTCAAAGTCGCATTCAGTTACGCGATCTAATGAACTTCACTCGATAGAAAAAATCCCAAAGTTACCTCTTTTTGTAAAGTTTATTCAATATACAAAAAGACTAACCTATTGATATTTTAAATTAAATTATTGTACTCAAATAAAGTTATGAAATATTTATAAACAAATTCGCAGAGTTTGAATAGATAAAATGATTATCTTAATTACTATGTTTAAATACCTACAAAATGCGCGAGCGCGGAGGCTCGGCAGGCCTGATCAGTCGCGCGCTGGGCCATACGGACGACGACTCGAGGACGTTAGCGGGTGTATAAGCCTTAAGTGTAACGGTGTATGTTCTGGCAAATAAATTTAATTGAATTTGAAATATCCAACCGTTTGACAGGTGTAAGTAAGTGTGTATTATTGGCTGTCTCATTCAAACTAAAGCTTCGGCCCTGTCGGTTGTTGCAAGACATTGTAAATAATTTAATTAATGGCATTGAGAGTGAAGGTAGTAACTATGCAAGCGAATGATGTCAAATTATTACCTACGATCAAATAGCATCCAGTTTTATTTAAATAAGTGGAGCGTAATGTTTAGTATTTTCGACTTTCCTAATCGTTGTCTCAGCCTATACTAGTATACGTCCCACTGCTGGCCACTAGACTTCCTCTCACGAATAAGAGTGAATGATGTTGTTGATGTACCTAAATGTAATTAATTTGTAAGGTTGTTAAGTACCGTATTGTAGCACCTATATATATACCTACAGATTAAATGAGAAAAGTTTTGCCTGGTAGTCTTTATGTCATCAATGTAAAATGGAATTTGACCTGGCCAGTGGATACGTTTTTCACTATGTATAATATGGCAACCTAGTAAAATATCTAGGTAACTATAAATATAAGGACTGCTTCACAATATCTACTAATGTAATAATGATTTATTATATATGGATAAGGTATAGGATGCGGGGTCAACATAGGGTATGGGCAAATCTCACAGGCCATGAGGAAAAAAAAAAAAAAAAAAAAAAAAAAAAAAAAAAAAAAAAAAAAAACGAATGAAAGGGGAGATGTACTTAAGTAATATAATATAGTGTTGATAGAGGTATAGAATAGTGACACAACGAGCTTAATTGGAGATAATACTGATACTGATACTGATCAGGCATGTGTTCTGTATTCCATATTCCTAAGTATTCATGATATTATAGGAAAATATTTAAGGTGTTTAATTTGTTGAACTAATTGATAGGTGAAAGTTTTATCATCACTTGTTATTATGATCATTTGTCTTTGATATAATACTAAGTTACCTACATGTAGGTGGTGTTCCAAGTGTAGTATCAAAGTGTAGTTTGTGAAACAAATTGTTATTTTTGATGTTGCTACATATGCTTAGTGAATACAAATATCATTAGGGTGATTTCTCTGTAATCCAATAGTAGCGTAATGTATAAGAGTCCGAGAGCTTAATAGCTCTAATGCAGATTCTGGTTTTGTGTTGTTCGTTCACATGTGCAAATTGATTACGGTTTAAATCCTTAAATTTGTTAAAAAGGAAGAGGATGTAGCGTTTAATAAACGCGCTAGGTACTCTGGCAACACACACGAAACTGTCTAGATGACAGATGTGCGGTGTCGGCAGAGATACTGGCGGAATTTATAATATGGTGTTTCCATTAATAGTATTAATACGAAGCATCCATTAAATACAGAAACCTGTGGTTTATTACTATACGTTACACCTACCATCGCCTCCACCGCCGCCTGGCGGGCTGCCAGCTAACTTGGGTCTGGCTGCTCACCTCTTGCCTCATTGGCGTTTTGTTTCCCATCGTGAACGGTCACAGTCAAAGTCATAGACGTCTTAGTCTACCAGGACAAAGACTTGTTGAATTTGGACCGTTACTAACATCGTGTCGTGAGTTCTTTTACTAGTAATAAAGAACAACTTTGTGTAACCAACGGTAATTGCCGTTCGATACTGAATAGTTTATGATTATAGTTTCTAATTATTATTCTAAAGAGTGTAATTTTTAAGCAATATTTTAACCTTTCTTGCTTACAGCTTAGCACAACTAAGTACAATGAACGAAGAAACCGATAAACCGGTTCGATCGAGGCAGAGGCTAGATTCAGAAAGTTCTACTTCCTCTTCATCATCAAGTTCCAGCAGCGATTCTGGAAAGAAAAGACGTCGTCACAAGAGACGTAATCAAACGTCTAATCGAGATGTAAAGAAACTGGCAAAAGAGGTAAGCGAGTTACGTAAATTAGTTCATGGCGCTAATAGTAGAACGCCAAACTACCCGCCAAGTGATAATTTAAATTGTGTTGACCATTATGTTAGTGGCGATTTATATGAAGCCGTATCGCCTAATATTAACGATGTTGTGGTCGAACAACCCGGTGCCGCGGGTGCTCCGGCGCCTGCACAATCTATGTTTTCCATAAATTTGGAAACCAGCGTAAAGGAACCCGTTATTCCAAAAGCACCGGATAGTTATCTAGAAGCTTTGCAAAACTTGAATAGGTTTACCAGTAAAACCTGGAGCGATGTCCGTTATTTGGATGTACAAAAGTTATATACCCAATCTCCCGGTTTCGTAGAGCTTTAAACAAATGACGAAGTAGTAGCTTATGAAGTTATGACACTTCTAAATCTTTGACATATACAGAGCGATCGTACGCTGCACTTACCTTTGCACTGTTAAAGCAAAAAGAGACAATAGGGAGCATTACTGCCATGTTCTGCCGCCAGAGGCAGCACTACCACTAATAGTAAATCAGTATAGAAATATAGGGATTCACACACACATGCACAACTGATTGTCAAATTAGTGACAAGGATGCTTGCATAGACAATACCGCAAGTGGGAACGAGATACAATGTCAACGCTGCTAGTGCCGCCACCTACGAAGAGTTTTGCGTAATGTTCCCTATTGAAAACAATATTCGTGAATTTCTCAATTGGGCTCAAGGCTATAGTGAGTTGACATTTGTGTCAATTAAAGACAAATTAGAAGGACTTTTTGATACCGGAGACTTTCACAAGGTTTCTGTTGATGCCTTACAACTTGTGTGTGGCCATAGGGCCGATATTGTTCAACAGAGAAGGGACTCGATATTGAGAAGCGTGAGGGATCCGCTCGACAAGTCCAATTTGCGGAAGATACCACCTAGTGTTACCAACTTGTTCGAACCCGAAGCTTTCACGGCTGCATTAGAAAAGGCTGGTGGAGTACGCAAGGTTTTCTGGCCCAGGTCAAAGCCACCCACTAGTGCTACTGCTGCGCAAGCAGGTAGTGGTGGTTGCTGCTAATACGCCTGCGCAAGGCTATCAGTACCAAAATAAAAGGCGTGGCCCTCCTCAATGTATACCCGCGCAGGGTACATGCGCTCACTATCCCGCGCAGGGACCAAGCCCGAGCCTCTGCCAGTATTGTCCTGCGCAAGGACCAAAGGCCCAATAGAAACGGGCCTGGGGGTCGCGGAAGTAAGCGGGGCGCGTCCCCTTCTTTCAAGGATAAATCTAATAAGCGGAGGCGTTTTTGACTCGAGGCCTTTCCAAGCGGGCCAGATGCAAGATTTTTACAAAAACTGGAAAGACATGAAAGCACCGCCTTTCATTTTAAAAATTATTCAAGGGTACCTTTCTTAATAAAACCGCCTCTCATAATGCCCTTTCAAGACAACAGCTACCAGTCGCAGTTGTCGGTAGATATGACTGCTGTGATTCAGACACTGAAAAACCAGGGTGCCTTGGAGGAAGCTGCCACGAGCCCAAGCTTTTTGTCCACCTTGTTTCTTGCGGAAAAGGCAGACGGTTTCAAAAGGCCAATATTCAACCTCAGAGCTCTGAATTGGTATGTTCGAACCGAAAAGTTTCGCCTTTTAAATACAGCGAAGATACAGGATTTCGTACAGAGCAGGGACTGGCTGGCAAAAATAGACCTATCACAGGCATATTTTCATATCCCAATTGTGCAAAGTCACAGGAGGTTCTTGCGCCTTGTTTACCAAAGTCAGCTGCTCCAAATGACGTGTCTTCCACTTGGCTTGAGTTCGGCGCCAAGGATTTTTGCTACAATTACGAACTGGATCGCTCAAATATTGAGAGAACGAGGCGTGAGAATCGTGGTTTATTTGGACGATTTTTTAATCGCTCACCAGGACTCACAGGCCCTCGTAGCCCACGTGACCATGGCGACTCAGATTCTGCAAAGGCTAGGATGGCAAATCAATTGGGAGAAATCCATCCTTGTTCCCAGTACTCGCCTAGAATACTTAGGCATAGTATGGGATCCGTGGACAGACAAAAAGAGTCTTCCGGAAAAGAAAATACACAAGATGTTAAGCTGCATAACAAAAGTTATTCACCAAAAGTCAGCGAATCTCAGAGAGCTACAATCTTTAGCCGGCATGTTGAACTTCGCAAGCTTCACGGTACCGAGAGGTCGCTTAAATTTTCGATGCTTGCAGAGGACAGTCAACCAACTTCTGTATCAAAGCCCAAAGAAACGATTCTTATTTCCCAGGGACATGGTGTCAGAAATGAATTGGTGGGTCAACAACTGTCGAAACACATCACCTATGCAGATACCTCCGCCAACGCATTATTTAACAACAGATGCGTCGGACATTGCCTGGGGTGGAAAGATGAACAATGTGCACTTTTCGGGTCTGTGGACAGTAGCCGAGAAGAAATTGCACAGCAACCAAAAAGAAATGTTGGCCATTCTGAAAATTATGCAGTTGGCACGTTGTCAAAATCTACACAACGCTTCATTATTGGTTCAAAGCGACAGCCGGACTGTCGTAGCATATCTGAGAAACGAAGGCGGCACTCGTTCGATTACGCTCATGAACATAACTTACCAGATATACCAGCTTCTGGATATGTTTCGGATTCAGCTGCGTATATATCATCTTCCAGGTATATACAATATCGAAGCAGATCACCTTTCAAGGCTTCAGGCGCTTCCGCAGTGGCATTTGCTGTCAAAAGCCACGTCACCGATTTTTCAAAAGTGGGGAATACCTCAAGTCGACCTGTTTGCGTCCCGGACGGCGCACGTAGTAGCAACTTACTGTACGCTGGATCAAACCGACAACCAGGCTCTATTTTGCGACGCCCTGAGCCGAGCATGGAGTTTCAAGCTGGCATGGGTGTTCCCGCCCCCATGCTTGATCCCCAGAGTTCTGCACCACCTGAACCGGGCCAGGGGAGTGTACTTAATGATGATAGTCCCCAGGTGGGAAAGAGTATTTTGGCGCGCAGATTTAAAGAGTCGATCCCTGAGTCCCCCACACACGGTGTGGAATCTGAGAAATGTCCTGATCGACGTCGCCACCGGTCTCCTTCCACCGAAAGTAGATCAAATGACCCTAGAGGTTTGGAAGTGTGGGGGTGGTCTAGGGACGTAGATAATTGGTCTAACGAGCAGAAGTCTTTGCTTTTGTCAAGTTGGCGTCCATCGACGTTAAAAACATATTCAGTTGCATGGAAGAGATGGTGCCGCTGGGCTGAGGAGAATAATATAAATTATTCTGCACATTCTGGGTCACAGTTAGCCCGCTACTTATCAGATCTATATCAAAAAGAAGGTATTTCGTACAGTACTATCTTGGTGCATAAGTCAGTAGTATCATCACTTTGTAACACTAGTGATTCAGAAGTACTGAGTTCACATAAATTAGTTAGGCACGTCCTTAAAGCCAACGCCTTACAGAAGCCCAAAGACCCTAAACCACCCATATGGGATGTTTCCAAATTGTTATCCTTTATGTCTTCCAGACAGATCAGATCTGACAGTTTATTTGACGTATCTAGACACACAGCTGCTTTGCTGTTATTATGCTCGGGAAGAAGAGTCCATGACCTCACACTCTTGAGTATAGACTCCGATCACATGTTTGAGGCTGATGATTGCATTACCTTCTGGCCTCGTTTTGGTTCTAAGACCGACTCGTCAGATCATAGACAGTCGGGGTGGAAACTTCTCAGTAACAAACAGTGTTCAGCTGCAGACCCTGTTCTTTGGATAAAGAGGCTAATAGAGCTTTCCCATCAGAGAAGACTCTCTTGTACAAGTCAAAGTCTATTTATTACTACAACCAATGTGGCAAAGGCAGCATCACGTACAATTATAGCTAGTTGGGTAAAATCTTTACTAAATGAAGCTGGCATTAAAGCCACACCAGGAAGTGTTCGGGCGGCAGTAGCCTCCAAAAATTGGATTGAGAACTTTCCTTTAGATAAGATTTTAGAGCAAAGTAATTGGCGCTCAGGATTTAGATTATTTTACCGCCGAGAAGTAACGCGGTCATTAATGTCACAAGATGAAAATTTTAGTCTGAGTAATTTGTTTAACTGTTCGTGATCATATTCATACACGAATTAGCAAAGAATCAGATGATTTGTTTATAATTTGATTATATACATATATTGAAATAATAAATATTGTATTGGTCTCAGCAGTCACATTTAGATTATTTTACCGCCGAGAAGTAACGCGGTCATTAATGTCACAGAATGAAAATGTTAATCTGAGTAACTTGTTTAACTGTTCGTGATCATATTCATACACGAATTAGCAAAGAATAAAATTATTTGTTAATACTTAGATTATATATTATGTCACCCTACCACTACCTACCTAAAAGTTGCTAGTTATATATTATACAATAGTATGTAGGTAACATATTTGGGTATAATATTTGGGTTTTCACAAATCAATGTCCATGCATCACATTAGCGTCATGTCATTGCATCACATTAGCGTTTTGCCTCCACCGCCAGGCGATAACAAACACGTCTCATTATGTTTGTAGGCTTCGAATAACGGTACAGGATTTAATATACATAGGATTTAATAATAACAAAATAAGGCCTGCCTGGCGCATACTGAGCCGCAATGAGGCAAGAGGCGAGCAGCCAGACCCAAGTTAGCTGGCAGCCCGCCAGGGGGCGGTGGAGGCGATGGTAGGGATACCGGAAACTGTAGTCAAATTATGCACGATACTATAGGGAAACGAAAACTGCTTCTCTCATTATGTTTGTAGGCTTCGAATAAGGTAAGTATTTAATAAGCGTTTTATTGTAAGGTAAAACGCGTATAATATAAAATGTAGGTAGATATGTTATAAGCGCTCCAAAAGTGGCACACTAAAACCTGGTTAACTGACACGGCTTGCCATAGTTTCGCATCGTCAATGGAAACGAATGCTGTCAGAATTTGGTGAGAATTTTTAAACATGGAATTTCGTATAGACAACGTATCTACCTCGTATAACATCATTGGTTCTGTATTTGTATTGGTTTCCACGGGACAGGCCTAGACAGTTTCAGAGTGTCTTTATATATTAATCTATCTATCTATCTATCTATCTATCTTCTTCTATACATATAATAAAGCTGTAGTGGGTCGAAAGTCTGTACATTGAAGATATTGGCAAACAAATCAGTTGAGGGGTCTTAGAATCGATAACAGAACACACTTCAACAGTTTTTAGAATTTTTGTCTGTTTGTCTGTTTGTCAGTTTGTCGGTTTGTCTGTCTGTTTATATGTAACGGCATCACGTGAAAACGAGCGAATAGATTAATATGAAACTTTTACTAAAAGGTTAAGTAGATCTTCAGCCACGCTATAGGCTATAAAAATCATAAAGATTAGGGTTCAAAGGGGGTAAAAAATGGGGTTAATCGTTGTATGGGAACTCCTTGAATCCATGAGCTAAAGACTCGAAAAATGGCAAGCATATACTTGACTAGAAAGTAAAAATTACCCCATTCAATATTTGTGAAATGTAGGGATAAAACGTGAAAAATATGGGATGAAAAATAGGTGGTGAGGCGATTACAGATTATAATGATGCGACAGCAGAGAATAACAGGTTTCGTCACCTTGGTAATAAATAACACGTCAAGGAATTCTAATATTCATCATGTTCTAACAACTGATACGTAGTCTCGTGGTTTGGCCTATAGACTACGAACTCGGTGTTCCCAAGTTCAAACCCAGCGACCGGCATGTAGTTTTTGTATTTAAGTAATAATAGTTTTTATTTTTTTAGAGATAGATTTTCAAAAACGCAGTGAATCATGAAGGTTCTAGAAAAAGTAACGAACAGGTGACAAAATTGGACGTTTCAGGAATCGCAAATATTTTTGTACGATGTAAATTAGTAATCATTGCGTTAATATAACAGTTAAAGTTGCATTCATGAACATTCATTTAATTCAGAAATTACTAAGTGGTAAGGTTATCCCTGATCGACTACGTCTAAACAGAAATTCGTTGATATTTTTTTTTCAAAAAGAAAAGTTCAATGGTTAAAGATGTCTTCGAATGAAAAACGATACCTACCTACTTCCTAGTACTATAGCGTGGGCAAGTATGGGTTTTTTTTCTGACGTAAGTTTTTTTGGCGGCAAAACTCTTTTAGAAATGTCATCATTGAAATGTAAGGGAACGAGGACATATTTTTCTGGACAAACTTGGGATCTCATTAGTTCCGCCGTGCGCTAACAGAGGGCTATCACGGGTATTATTTGAATTCGAGACAGAACAATAGACGGTTGGGATGACTGTCATGGAAAAGAAAAGTCGGAGAGAAGGTGGAAGCTCTCCTTGATGGAGAACTAGCCGCGATCATGGTTTGCTGGGGTGACGGAAACCGAGAACCGAAATTGCCAGTCCCCAGTTACAGAATAAACCCAAATCACTGTATGTTGGCTGATAATAATTAAGGAGCTCCGTCAATTCCTCAAGGATCTCAGAATCACCTTTGGCACTACATTAATTACTACTCAAACGAAATCATTTCAGAATATGTGACGTAATTTACATCATTGAGGAGTTCCATAAGTTATCTGTGGTATTCATCAACAGTTCCACTTCACCAAATGTTTGGTTCCCATCATCCAACTAGCTTTTTGAAAACAATAAGACCAATCTGGAACTTTAAAATGAAAAAAAAATGTAAATAGGTACGAATCGGTTCATAAATGACGGAGTTCTGAGGTAACAAACATTTAAAAAACTTATAGCCTGTTTGAGAACCTTCTCCTTATTTTGAAGTCGATTAAAAAGTTTAAATATGTAGTTTCTAGGTACAATAAGTTTCATTAACAATTTTACCTACGGAGGCAAAAATAATATTACAATTAAAATGAAATTGAGAACCATTCGTCCAAGATGAAGGACTTTTAGTGAAATTTTACTATACTGGATGTGGAGTATGTTTTTTAATAAGTTACAGCAGGATCTTGAGCGGACCTTGAAGTTCGTCTTCGGTCTCATATCAAATTACTGGGATGGAGGTGATGAAGAGGTTCTGCGGCGCTACCACGAACTTCGAATCTCGAACTTCGTATATCTCCGTCTCTGTCGCTTAAGAACCATAAACCATAAGTGCGATAGAGACAGAGGTATACGAAGTTCGAGATTCGAAGTTCGTGGTAGCGCCGCTGCTTCTGAGTATTTTTGGCCTTCCAAAGAAGTTCGGCCTTTAGGCTTCTGCCAGAGCTCACTGGTGTTCTGTGGTGCCTTAATTTATCCCTTGCCGCCGCAGAAGTAATGCAGTCTTTTGAAATTTTAAGAAGGTTCCTAACTATGGGTTTCCTTACGTGCGAGATTTATGGAAGGATATTGCATCGATCTTTCTTTCTCTTTAGTCGTCGGCTGGGGCACAAGGCTCTGTTGAAAAGAAAAGCCTTTCGCCTAGCTTCATATTGTTAGAAGGTGACAACTTGGAAGGAGGAAAGTAGCTCTAGGCTTCTACATTCTGCCGGGGCTCCGACTTCGTGCTCGCAGCAATTGCTTTTACCACTAAGAACATAACGTATGTATATTTCGAAAAAAAAGATTAATACCTACTACAGGTAATATTCACACAAGTATTGAAAACCATAACGTAGTAATTTCACTTTCTACTCATAATATAATTGCAAACGTTTGTAAGTTTGGATGATTGTTACGTACTCAGACACCTTAAAACGGCAGAACAGCTTTAGGTGACTCTTGGCCCCACAGATAAATTATTATATTTTGCATTAAGACATTGAAAACCATTTAAGGAATTATTAGGTACCTAACGGAAGTTGATCAAATAGGAAATGGAAATTAATACTAAAGTTCACGCGGACGAAGTCGCGGGCAAAAGCTAGTAATTAATATGTCATTTCATTTCACTTAAACATGGCAGTGACATGGATTCTGAAAAAGTCGGTTTGAAATATGACAATGCAGAAAGTTATTTGAGCAGCCTTCCGCACCAATGTGAAAACCAATGGTCGATTGCGTAACGTTTTGTACGTATTACGTTAGGTAGATCTTAATGTCATTTGTTGTATAAGAAAATGTTGAGTTGTCCTTACGCTCGTTCGAAAAGTCACGCAATTCTCGGGAGATGTCTCCCGAGAATTGCGTGACTTTTGAGCTTAAGAGAAGGAGATTATGCGGGGTAGTCATAATCCTCAAAAAAAGGGGCTATGACGTGAATAGAAGAGACCGTATTTAAAACACGGCTACGAATATCTGCAGCACAGTTCCTGATAGTCAATCGGACACCTACATGGCACAATTTAATCTGGCACGGAAGTGCCCCCGACAAGTCGAGCAAAACAAAGAGGCACGGCCGTACCATCCTTTTCTCGAAGTCATTCAGGCCTATTTAAACATCTGTATATTTTTGACCCGGACTCGTAACAATCCGTTTTTGTTCAAAGATGTTTATCAAAACGGCCGCATCGCGAGTTTCGTTTGTTTGTATAAACAAACAAACGATGATAACATTGAATGCCCTTCTACTGTTTCCAAGTAATCCGTTAGTCTTTTATCAGTCCCTTTATTATATTAGCAAGAAACAACCATACTAAGTCCTAAATAAACGTTCTGAGTTGCTAAATAATTGGTAGATTCACTGACTTGGTAGACATGCTTTGCTTCTAATGTAAATGTATGCCCCAATGCCTGGTATGCTCTTTGCAAACACGGCTTTCAATGTCAAATTGAAAGGCTCAATGATGATGCTTAGAATAAATTAGAATATAATGCCACTTATTGTGTATCACGGGTGATGTTCCAGGTAGCTTACAAAGTTCTGTATAATAAATACGTCTTACTTACCAATTACCCTATTATAGTATAATCCTTGCACTTTTGGGTCGTCCAACGATTCCAAACATACGAGTCGGGGCGGTATGTGTCAAATTAGTCCAGGCAATGAACTGACAACTTGTATGGTAAAAATTACAAATTTGGAAATAATATATTATAGCTGATTTGGAATGAATATATTATCAATTAATTAGTTACCAAGCGACAAAATCCATCAAAATTTCAGACATCAAAAAATTTATAACTTAGCTAGCTTCTGAAAAGTGAGAAAAAATATTAATTAATGGTTTGATGTTTATTTTGGTTCATTTACAATTGCTCTATAATATTCAAAATAATAAAAAAAAAAAAAACCATTTATGCTTTATTTAAATCTATATAATTATTTCCGGATGGAAAGTTTGTAGGATTCATAAATAAAGCATCTTGGAATAACGTTTTAAATTAAATAAACAATAAGAACGCAATTATATCTACATTGGCACTTGTCTAAATTGACAGACACTCATATTCATATGTGCTCTATGAGAAGGTCTGTAATGATTTCAAGGATAATGATAGTGACGTCACCATTTTCTATACGTTCGTTCTAATGTCGAAATAAATACACACACAATGGGCACTATGACCTGTAGCTTTAAGTTGTCATCTGTAGGTACCTACTTTTGTGATATTGCAATAAATGATTGAGTATTGAAATAATTTCACGCGAATCAAATACTAATCAATGATGTAATATAATATTTTACTTTAAAAACAAAGTTTTAACCGACTTCAATTCAGTACTCCGCCAAGCCACATGAACATTTCCACATTTATTTTCCAATTTACCACATGAAATGATTTCCGAGAGCAAATACGTTAATTATTTGAGAAAATAACCAAATCGCTGTATGTGGGCCGATAATATTTGAGGACTTCCGTCAATTCCTCAAGGATCTCAGAATCACCTTTGGCACTTCTTTGTTTGCTCTTACAACGGAATGATATCAGAATCGGTGACGTACTTTTATAGTTTGAAGTACATCATTGACAAGTTCCACAAGCCATCTGTGGTCTTCATCATCACTTCTACTTCACCAAAATTATTTCCGAATTACTACACGCGAGCCTTATATATTTGAGGAGTTCCCTCAATTCCTCATGGTTCCCATCATTCAACTGGAGTTTTGAAAACATTGGGACCAACCTGGAAGCTTACTTTCAATTAAAAAAAGAATGGTACGAATCGGTTCATAAATGACGGAGTTCTGAGGTACACAGTAAAAAAAAAAAAAAATACAACTGAATAGGGAACATTACGCAAAACTCTTCGTAGGTGGCGACACTAGCAGCGTTGACATTGTATCTCGTTCGCACTTGCGGTATTGTCTATGCAAGCATCCTTGTCACTCATTTGACAATCAATTTTGCATGTGTGTGTGAATCCCTATATTTCTATACTGGTTTACTATTAGTGTTAGTGCTGCCTCTGGCGGCAGAACATTGCAGTAATGTTCCCTATTGAGAACCTCCTCCTTTTTTTTGAAGTCGAAAAAAATGGGGTAGAGACGTTGTCTTTATGAAAATCCGCCAATTTAAAAATGGCCAACACATTTTGACAGCATTCGTTTTCATTGACGACGCGAAACTATGGCAAGCCGTGTCAGTTAAGGTGGTTCGATTGCCATACAAAGCGTTATTTGACATTCGCAGGCTAACGACGTGATATTTTAGGAAACTTATGTATCAGAATTTTATCAATTGGCTTCCCACTTGCGCCAAATTCCCCCTTTCCTAGAATAAACTTGTATAAACTAGATAAGTTTGAGAAAACTAGTTTTCCCAAAATATCACGTCCCAAACCAATTTCTCAAATTAATCTAGTTTATACAAGTTTATTCTAGGAAAGGGGGAATTTGGCGCAAATGGGTAGCCAACCTATGAATGTTTGTTACATAAGTTTCTTAAAATATCACGCCGTTGGCCTGCGAATGTCAAATAACGTTTTGTATGGCAATCGAACCACCTTAACCAGGTTTTAGTGTGCCACTTTTGGAGCGCTTAGAACATATCTACCTATATTTTATATTAAATCATTGGTTCTAATAGTTCACGGTCTGTACATCGCTACACTGACTTTGTTAACTGGCAAGACTTTCTTACTATGCAGTAAAACTCCGTTTGTAATTACGAAAATGAATGCACAATTTCAAAAACAAAAGAATTAAGCATTCGCAATCAGGTATTCCATGGAGTTCGACGTAAACTTTCTGATGAAGTTTTTTCATCGTAGCAAAACACTCGTTCTAAATGGAATCGAGTAATTTCGTCTATTTTCTAGCTGTCTAGGAGTGAAAATTGGCTGGCCAGCACAAGCAAACTAGTGGTTGAGAAAATTGTACATTCACCGTGTATTTGCTAGAATTACTCTGGTAACTTTGGCACTTCGTAATTATTATTCTCAAATACTCTTCAGTATAATACGTATTTATAACTAACTATAATTCTATAGCATGCATTCTATAGAGCTACGGTAGTCTAGTGGTTTAGGCATACGGCTGTCAAGCGGCGGTCGTGGGTTCGAATCCCGGCTCGTACCAATGAGTTTTTCGGAACTTATGTACGGAATATTTACCGTTAGCTTTTCGGTGAAGGAAAAACATCATGAGGAAACCGGTCTAATCCCAATAAGGTCTAGTTTTCCCACTGGGTTGGAAGGTCAGATGGCAGTCGCTTTCGTAAAACTAGTGCCTATGCCAAATCTTGGGATTAGGTGTCAAAGCGGACCCCGGGCTCCTTTAGGGGCACAGCCGGGAATATCGCTAGGAGGATGATGAATTCTATAGCATAACTCTTCCGCATATAAAGTTGGGATCCACATAACTAAGATTTTACATACAATGTTTTAAGTACCGTGCTACGGAGTTAGGGTAGGTTGCAACCATTGAGGTATAATGTACTAACGTACTAGAGATGACACGCCGAACAAGAAGTTTGCGCTACGCGTTGCAGTCCATGGGCTGCATCGTCTCAGTGTATTCTATGACAAGTTAGCCTCCCCCCGCATGCCCCCCGCCATGCCGGCCGGCGCACAGATAATGTTCGGGTTGTGTTCTCTATAGTACGTTAGTACATTATACCTCAATGGTTGCAACAAACCGTTTGTAATTGTAAGCAGTGTTCGTTAAAATCTTAATGTATGGAAAGTTTGACATGTTTCTATAGAATGACAGCTAACGGCGCCATATTTAACATTGATCGGTATGTAATCGTAAGTTGGTGCACCCACAGTTGGTGTTGGTGCAGAACCACAGATGTATGAATATAAGGAGATCGGACATGCCGGCCGATTTGTATTGAGTACGCCTGTCGCAAGTACATTAACCCACACAACGCCCAAGTAATTGGCAAGACAAAGCACGCACACAATCTAAAACACACACACTTGTATACCTATTGGACAATACTTGCGCATCATAATCAGGCATTTTGAGAAAAAACGTAATATTCTCTGCGATCCGCACGCGTGCACAGTATGGCAGAGTATGCCCATTGAGCTAACTATTCTATGCTCTGAGTGCAGAACCCACCCTTAATCTGTTTGAAGGTACTTACGTAAAATATAACATTTTATCATTAAAAGTTCTGAATCTGAAAAGGTAAAGGATACGATCTTTCATTCAATTTATTTTACATCTAAAGTTATGTTAAAAATAGGTAGCTCATTTTAATTCTTTCGCCGCTTTAGCATATTTTGAATACTTCGGCGGTCTCCGAAACGTGATAAACTTGACAATTTAGAAATACCTACATACAAGTGTCATTTCGCTCCAAAATGCGAGTGGAATAGGGGAATTGGCCTGCTATATGTAGGTACCTAAGTACTATTATAATGGGATTGGACGTAACAATTCCACCATATAAATAGGTTAAAGTTTATATGAACTGACAGCTACCACAATCCGAAACTCATCGTGGTTGAATAATATTTATAGTAGGTATTTTGCTGCTCTTCAACGTGTTCTGCCGTCCTAAAGAAGGCCCTTATTGAAACTTATGACATCAGCGCTTTTCTACCCTGTGGAGAACTATAACAAAGTGTTTAATTTCAGTAAAAGTATTAGAAGCTACGTCATCGATCTCCCTAATTGAATCAGAACCCAATAGCCCTTAGATTAAAGCCAATCGACTTTCCGTACCCTTTAGCATTCATGTGAAATCGCTTAGTTAAACCCTTACGAATGATCCCCGAAAGGGTTAATCGCTTATTAAGTCCCTTAACTTTAGTATGGAGCATAAAATAAAAATATTTAAACTTTTCTGGATTTACGGCCAAGTTAAATATTACTTTTTTAGCGCTTATTTGAGTTACGAGAAGTAATACCTACGGAGTAAAAACTGTTTCTAAGTAAAAATGGCTGTGTTAATAATACAGCCTTGGTTCGTTATTAAATGCAGTGGGACGAATTTTCTTTTCATCGACGCAAAAAAATCAAGACACAGAAAATTTGTTTACTGGTACATAAATGTTACTTTGCTGTGAGTTACTTGATGGCGTTTCAACTAGATGCAAAAAACAAAGTGTATTTTATGTTGGTACTTCCCTTACATACCTTCGCATAAAATCTGAAGGTCGGTACTTAGCTTAAACGGCTGCCATTACTTTTGCATAGAAGGTACGCTACTAAGATAAATTTCACAGAAATGAACGAAAAACTTTATTAGCAGACTGGTATATACACAACCTCTGTTTCAATAACTTAAGTGATATACTCTACTTATTGATGATGATGATGATGATGCTGATGATGAGTTTCCATTTTACACGATCTCTTTCCAGCCGAGACCAGTTGAGTCAGCCTCTTTCTCGATTGATCGCCTCCATGTATTCCGAGAACGTCCTGGCTGTCTTCTGCCAGTAGATTGCTAGAAAAAAAAGCGGCCAAGTGCGAGTCGGACTCGCCCATGAAGGGTTCCGTTAAATAAATTGCGGCTTAAGATTTATGACATATTAAAAAAAATACTTACTAGATTTCGTTCAAACCAATTTTCGGTGGAAGTTTGCATGGTAATGTACATCATATTTTTTTTTTAGTTTTATCATTCTCTTATTTTAGAAGTTGCAGGGGGGGGACACACATTTTACCACTTTGGAAGTGTCTCTCGCGCAAACAATTCAGTTTAGAAAAAAATATATATTAGAAACCTCAATATCATTTTTGAAGACCTATCCAATAGATACCCCACACGTTATGGGTTTGATGAAAAAAAATTGTTGAGTTTCAGGTCTAAGTATGGACCCCCAAAATGTATTGTTTTTTTTTCTATTTTTTTGTGGATATCTTAAAGCGTTTCACAGAATACATCTACTTACCAAGTTTCAACAGTATAGTTCTTATAGTTTCGGAAAAAAGTGGCTGTGACATACGTACGGACAGACAGACAGACACATAAGGGTTCCGTTTAACCCTAAAAACGGAAGCATGAAATTAACTCTTTGAGCTTATGAAGGCGGTTTCAGTATCCATATCCGTTTGTGACTGCTGCACATTGCACAACCACATTGTTTCATTAATAACACAAGAAACACTTTACTGGTATGTTAATGTAGTTACACTTTCGTAAACAACTTTGATCGTTATCGTGAGATAAAAATGTATTAAGTGGATAGCCTATTAAAATACCGTCCACTAACTTTAAGACACCTTTTAATTCTGAAGATAGATAAAAGATAATATCTAAGAGGCAGCGGGAATAAAGAAGGAAAGAAAATTATGAAAGAGATACTTAAGAGGAGTTGTCAGGTGACAGCCGCAAGCCCTGCTTTGTACTTAGACACAGACTAGCAACGCAGAGGCGTCACTTTTGTGGTTTTACTTAGCCCCAAGGCATTATGCTCGACGCATTATGAGCTAAAGGGCTATTCAAGGAGGAGACAATATTAAATCATGTCAGACAACTTAGATGAGCAGGTTATACTCGTATTTTCTATTACCTTGCCTAGAAAATAGATGATCATATAAGTAAATTGTATTGGTAAGAAATTTACGTAATTGATGATGACGGATGCCCCGTCCGTGTGGTAGGTATCGAATTAGAACAGAACTTTTCTACCCGTTGGCGTCGTAAGAGAAGGTTATGGGTCTGTTTTTATTAATACACTGAATCAAAATATGCGGCATAGGCAAACGGTGGAACGTTTCATTGCGTTAACTTAGAAGTTCGATTTTTTCACAGCTACAAGGGACTTGAGACCTCCACGCATTCTTGTGAAAAAGGATATTGATAGACAGACGGACTACGAAATGATCCTATGTGGGTTCCTTTTTTCCTTTTGAGGTATGGAACCCTAAACATTTGATTTCAAAATGACGTAAAAGTAGTCCTAATATATATTAAGGTAGGCAGGTTAATAGTAACGCAAAACTTTCATAAGTCGGCTGGCGTAGCTATACTACGTAAAACTCGTAGAGTAAGAAACAGGTGCGTTACCGAACCTTCACAAACAGAAGACGCCCTTGGTAAGTGACTGGTGAAACGGTACACTTTTCATATAAGTTTTATGTGACTTATTCCCATTTTCATTTGACTGACCAAATTCTGATCCGTTTGTTTTCATAGCAAACATCAACAGGACAGTTAACTTAATAGTTTTCCCTACGGATGTTTGATTGTGGTAATAATGTTTGTTCTTTCCATTTATCGTGGGAATCAGAACACGAATGAACATGTTATCGTTATGTTGAAAAATGTTAACGTTGTCAGTTCAATCCTTAAAAGTTTTTGGAAAATTACATGCCTGTTTTGGTATTGTAGACTGTTCAGGCAGTGACTAAAAATGTGCAATTGTGAATATTTACCCCAAACTCACATAATTATGTTCTGTTTTGTTTCAATGAGTTGAAATTACGTTATTATTAGTATATATACTTACTGCTGTTGAATTCACTTCATATCGAAATTACGAGTATATTAAATTACTTAGTTTTATTATTTCCGTTTGCTATTTATGAATTTGTCAACTACGAGCCAGTGCATTGAAAACGTCACAACTTTTTACCTTTTTTGTAGAAGTACACTCATGTGAAAGGGTATAAAGCCAAGGGCCCTCGCGGTTGCGTCCGACCCGCTACGATTTAGCTTTGAGGTCTTGAAGGTATTTACTTTTTATACTACCTACTAACTTATTACGCCGAAAAAACGTTTAAAAGCAAGTGTTTTTTTTACTGGTTTATTACAAATACATAAGACATGTATTCGAAGATTGTAGATACAGTGAATTAAAAAAATGTTCCTATACTCTAAATGTGGGCCTCAAGATGAAAATGTCCAAGACCAAGATCATGGCAAATCATCCACTCAATATACCAAATGTTACTGTTGGAACTTGTGGATGATTATATCTTGGACAATGTTTATCTTTTGGCCAGGAGAGCCAGGGGAAAGAGGTCGCTCGACAAATCCAGCTAGGATGGGCGGCGTTCAGTAACCTGGCGGATGTCCTAAAGTCCAAAATCCCATAGTGCCTTAAGACAAAGGTATTTAACCAATGTGCCTTGCCTACCCTTACTTACGGAACGGAAACTTGGGCAGTCACCAAGGGAGTACTGCAAAAAATGAATGTGGCGCAGAGAGCCATGGAGCGAGCCATGTTAGGCATCTCCCTTGTAGATCGTGTCAACAACACTGAATTCCTGCGCCGAACGAAAGTAACGGAGGTCGGCAAACGAATTACACACTTAAAGTGGGGGTGAGCGGGACACTTGGCGAGGAGAAACGATGGGAGATGGACGAAACGGGTTACTGAATGGTTGGCCACCATTCAGTAACCCGTTTCGTCCAGGTCATCGAAACCACCAGCCCGATGGACCGATGATATCTGCCGAACAGGAAGCAAACAGTGGATGAGATTAGCACAGGATCGGGGAGAGTGGCGTAATAAAGAAGAGGTCTATACTCAACAGTGGGTGGATACGGGCTGAATAGATAGATAGATAGATACTCACGCGCTCAGGAATATCTCCATATTGACTGTTTGTTGCATGGAGCTCGAGAATATTTCTATATTGTATGCGTATTTGACGACGCGAGAAAATTTGACCGCCAAGCTAAACTACACTATAAAACATTGATAAAAACCATTTAGAAAGTGACAGCAAAAATACACGATCAACAGGCGTGATCGTTGAAGGGGTACAAAACATCCAAAAACACGACAACACTCGCTTATAACAACATTGCAATATTATGCAAAGTCGAGTGGCGAAACTCGACCGAATACCCTAACAGACGATACCCAAGTATAGCCCGAAATAAATGTAATCGGGGCTCCACAATAATCGTTTGAATAGGAATGTACTGATTTTCGTAACACGAGCCTTACGCAAACTTTTATTTTCTGACATACCTCTCAATATTGCTGCAATAGTAGGTTTACCCTCTAGCTTTTTTGTTCAAAAACACAATTGCAATTCACAACTAACGTGTTGTCTAACTTTATTATATTAGTTAAAATGCTCGCGATGATTATTCAAAAATCACTAAATGACATTAATTAAGGGAGGGACGTAAAACTTTGTACTCACCACGGGCGGTAATAAAGAAAGCCTCAGATCGCATATTTATCGCCCTTGCATTCGGCTCGGGTGTCAAATAACTGCGATCTGAGACATTCTTTATTTACTATTACATCCGCCCTAGGTAAGTAGGTAATGTACTATTACTTTTGAACTAGCTGTGTACTCGGTATCATCGGTGGTATGCCGCGACCTGGAAAATAACGTAACTTATTGAACGAGCATTAAGATAAATACGGTGAACTGGTAGAGAATGCCTTGTGGCATTAAAGCAATAGCCTTGTGCAATAAAGTTTAAATCCGTCGTTGTATAAAAAAAAGACTGTAATTTTCCCATACAAAAAATGACATTGATATATACGTGATATGTGACGCCTGTACGAAGCGAAGTACGTAGTTTAATGTACGCTTAAAACACCAAAAGAGTTTTTAATTCAATTTACTGCCTATCATGTGTCCATTTAGACATATAACTAGCAATCAAATATTTATGTCACAGTAATTAATAATCGAAACGCTACATCGGTTAGAATATGTCGTGGCCGTAAAATTATACATTGCAAAGCTACGCAGAGAACTGGGAAGTGTTATTACGAAAATATGTTAAATTTATTGAGTCTGCGGTTGAATGCAGGAATTCTTACTCGCTTGCACATTTTAATACACATTTTTTATAACAAGTCTTTCAAACTTAAGAACCGTCGAACGACAAAGACGACTTTTTTATTTTATTTTGAAAATAAGAATACTTTTGTTCCTTTATTTAGGTACACTATGCTATAGCAAAATTCATAATACCTATCTACCCTGTCTACAAAGCTACAGGATAAGGGCATTTATTTATGTGATGAGTCACGAATATTTTTTTTCCTGAGTCATGGATGTTTTCTATGTATTTAAATATTTACCTCTATAAGTATGTTTATCGTCGTCTAGTACCCATAGTACAAGCTTTTTTTGGTTTGGGACTAGTAGTCCAGTCAATGAACTGACATCGTGTGTGGAAATAAAAACAATTTTGGAAATAATGTATAATACCTGATTTTTTATGTAACGGATATGTTATCAATTAAACAGTGATCTAGAGACAAAATCCAACAAAATTTCAGACATCAAAAAAATTATAACTGAACTGAAGAGTCTAAAAATTCAGAAAAAATATTAATAAACTTTTTTATCTTTATTTTGGTTAATTAACATTTGCTCCATTCAAGATAAGCTTCATTTAAATCTATATAATTACTTCCGGGTGGAAAGTTTGTCGAAGTGAAAGCCATTGTCCTTCTGTATACAGGCAAGGAATAACACCATTTATGAGCAAGTGTGATGAAAAGACAATTAAAGCTTAATTTAAATTTATATAATTACTTCCGGTTGGAAAAATTGTTGGATTCTTGAATAAAGCATTTTAGAATAACGTTTTAAAATGAAATAAACAAAAGACACGCTATTATAAATAAATAATAAATCCACTATTGCACCGGGCTCCTGTATAGAAGGGTTTGATCTCCCAAGGCGGGACTGGTGTAACATCAACCGACTCCGTACTGGCCACGGTCGCTGCGCTCACTATGAACACCGTTGCGGATGGGTGGAATCCCCAACTTGCTCGTGCGGTGCCGAAGAACAAACGATTCGCCATATAATCGAGGATTGCCCCATAACGCGCTACGCCAACGGACCTCCAGAAGACCTGATCACCCTGGGCGACAAGGCCATCAAGTGGCTAACAAACCTTAGAATTAATTTATAGTTATTATGTTTCTGTAGTAAATGCCATACGATTAAATAAATAAATAAATAAATGTTTTTCAAAACTGTGTTTTTCCTACAAGGTCGTTTTGGTAAGATTGTCAGCAAATATAAATATAAATGTATGCGTATGGTTATCAAATAAAAGGTTCCGATTTGTCGATGCACGATGTTTTCTAGCTGAAAATTGCGCCTTATTGATAATGCCAAAGATATGCTTGGAAATTACACCTTGACACCTTGTCGCTTTTACCAGTTTGACCGCTTTGTTTGGCAGTATAAACGTTACGTCAAAGCGACACCGAACAAAAATTTCAGCCGCTTGTGACTTCGATCACACATACATAACTTCAAGACTTCAAGTACCTATTTTTCTTTCTAATAGTTGGTAACTATACTGAACAAAGAAAATCTGAGGAAAGTTAGTGTCTTCATAGACAGTATTTTCAGGTGCAAATAGTAGCAGTTTTAAAGGAGAAGAGTCGATTTGGCTCCGCTCCAAATTGTAATAACTGTACACCTGAGAGTTCTGAATGTGTAATATAGCTGCATGCGTTGTTGATTTTGCGGGCCAAATAAAGTACCTATCCTATTAAATTGCTTCGATGTAAAAGCGGAATTTATTCAAGATATAATACATATATATGACTTAAACTTAATAAATATATTGCAGAATAATTATTATCATTTATTTTTATTTAATAAACAGACTATATAAACACAATAATTAACTGGGTCTCACAAAACTGTCGGAACAGTTTGTCTGTGTGATTATAAACATCATAGTATTAATTGATTTTCCTTTTATGCAGGAACGTTCCTCGAATCTATTTTAGCGAAAATGCCATTACGATTTGTTTGTCTTAATTTCTCACTGTGACATTTGTGTTTCAGGGAAAGGGACAAAACATGTTTTAGTTTACAGACGTTTGTGATGTTTTAAAATAAGGGGGTTAATTTTAATTTTTACGTCATACCTGGCCATAAAGCAGGAATTACCGCACGCTATGCGTGCGGAAAACCCCACTTCCTGGCCAGATAGAGACGTAAAATTTTTGTACTCACCACGGGCGGCAATAAAGAAAACCTCAGAGCGCATATTTATCGCCCTTGCCTTCGGTTCAGGCCTCAAATACCTGCGATCTGAGACATTCTTTGTTTAACCGCCCTAGGTAAGTAATGTACTATTAATAATGTCTATTTGTTTTAGGTTTCCGGGCTGATCCTTCCCCAAAAACCGTCAAAATTCTACCAAACATTCTCCTCGTGTGTAAATATGTCAACACATGTAAACTGATATTGACATTGAACAATGCTGAAAAAAATTAGGGTAGATTTGCGCGTCCGCCGCTGCACCCGCCTCGCCTGTGCTCGCGCTAACTAGCCAAGCGAGCAGGGCACGGGCGCGCAATGCTTAACGCGCTGTCAACGCGAGTGCTCATGACTAAGAACCGCGAATCGGTTTTAAACATGTTGAGCGATTTTCGACCTTAAAAACTTCAGTGACCTGTTTTCGTTATATTTTAATATGTCTGATTCTCACGGGAGTTTTCTATATAAAATAAGAAAGTATTTTAATGCGCATGCTTACACTTTTAATGCTAATTCTTTTACAATATGGCGTAAATCTCCGATCAAAAAAAACGTACTTACTTAACAACATGAACGATACGAGGACGACAAGTGTGGTTTAAAATTTAATTTGACTGGAAGTCATGGTAACCCTAACTGGGTCTCCGAGCAGTAGGTAAGCAAATTGCCTTCATTTGTGTAATTGGACATCCAATGTTTTTGATCATTACGCCCGCTGGAGTCAGCGAAAAGTCACGAAAGAGTTTTCCTCGATGAAGAAAAAGGTACTTTCATTTGCTGTTTGTGAAAAAAGGGTTGACTTTAATTACACTGTATTACATAATGTTAATCATTCTTTTATTTGTGTAATCTACTTATATGACATATTATATAGAGGTAAAGTTTATGAAAGTGTAGTAGCCTTGTAAGATCGTATGTAGGGGGTAATCTCCAGAACTGCTCATCGTATTCCAAAAAATATTTCATCAGTATGGACCTTCGGAGTGAACATAGCTATATTTTAATCACGCGACTTTACCTTAGTTCTGTGTAATATGCGGGTGGAGCCGCGCAGACAGCTAGTGTGAAATAAAATGTAACATGTATAACAACAAGTGAAAACAAAATGTTTTTCCAAAAACCCAACAGCTTTTTTACAAATATTATATATATCCCACGATTAAAAGGAATCCAGCAACACCTCATATGCCAAAATCCATCCAGCCGTTTCGACTGTTGCCCGTGAAATAGAATTTACTCACATACAATAATAATAATAATAATATTTGCGGACAATCTTACACAAATCAACCTAGTCCCAAACTAAGCAAAGCTTGTACTATGGGTACTAGACGACGATATGGATACTTATATAGAGAAATAAATACTTAAATACATAGAAAACATCCATGACTCAGGAACAAATATTCGAGCTCATCACACAAATAAATGCCCTTACCGGGATTCGAACCCAGGACCTCTTGCTTCGTAGGCAGGGTCACTACCAACTAGGCTAAAGCGGTCGTCTAATGATATATTTATTTATTTGATTCATAAGAAATGAAAGTAATGTAACATTACAGCAAGTGCCAAAGCGTTACAAAGATTCGATACCTAATATCTAAATTCGAACTAGGATCCGTCTACAGGATACCTGTCTTACTTCATCTCAAGCACTCGCTTCCGTTCCGTCATCTGCCTTGCTACCCTTGTCACAAACAAGTTACACCCAGAAACTGCTGCGAGTAGGGAGTTGATGAGCACAGTTGCGCGCGGAACAGGAGAGTTTAAGTGTAAGGCCTGAGTGGACGCTCGGAGCGGAGCGTTCGGCGGGGCGTGCAGCGGGGCGGGCGAGCGTGCATTCGCTTTGTGCAGCGTCTACTCAGGACATCTGTATGAGTTTCATTTGTTTAACACGCACGACGCACGCCCCGCTCCCCCGCGCGCTTGACTCAAGCGTCCACTCAGGCCTTACACTAAACGTAAACGCGTGCGTGGGCGCGCAGCAACAAGCTTTGTCCAATGCTGTCCACCTTACCCCTCAGAATGCTGATAAGCTCCAGGATTCTACGCAGCTCCAGTGAATCATATCTTAAGTATGTGTATACTTATACATACACAGGCTCGATTAACATAACACTCCTTCTGAGGCAGTCGGGTAAATACTACTGCAGGGACTATGGACTTAATATGCCAATTTCAAGGAATCGAAATTAGCGAAATGTACCGCCATTAAAGTATTCAAAGTTCTACACTTCTAATATTATGAGTCCTGGATATTACCAAATGCTAGTCGCGTACGGCACTAGAGGTGACTTAATGCCGTCGACTAAGTTTCCTAGTAGCGGGTAAACCGACGGTGGCGATGTCAGCTTTTGTATTTGTGTAATTGCCACAACGACTGTTTGTGGCAATTTGTTGTACCTATTTTGAGACAGTCAAATTATACTGCTAAAATTAATACCAGTAAAATGCAAAGGAATTATTTAGAATACCTATTTTAAATTATAGACGTCAATTGGAGGCAAGTATGTTGAAAGAAACATAAGGTAAGTAACCTACAAGAAATACAAGGGTGTTTGGCGTTGCGGTCGATATTAAATTGTGGATTAAATATTCCACCATAAATTACGAATATTGCCTAGATGGTTGAAAGAAGCCCGTCTGAAAGGACTTTGCAAAGAATCTCCTTCATCAATCAATCAACTTGAAAGTACCGTTTCCCATAGGTTTTGTTCAAATTAATTGAAATTCAAATTAAATTGGCTTTGAACTCGATTATCTTCGCAAAATAAGGCGGTATTTGGTAAGCGGTAAGAATAATACTCCTTACAGGCAATATTTCTCAAAGGTAAGTGACCCTTTAGGTACTCGAGGTTTGGGGATTGTCCTCCAAGAAAGAATAACATAGGTAAAGACTACAGAAGTAATACTACTTAGAAATACAATAGAAAACCTACATTTTTAGTTCGGCTTTTTATATTTTACACCTAACAAATTTCAGGCAATACTTTAATTTGTCAAACAAACAAGTGGATATTTATTTAATTATTATGAGCCTATTTATTTGGAGCTGTCAGACTGTACGAGATAGTAGGACTAAAAGTAAGGTTTCGTGAGGTATTTGTGCATGCTTATATGAGCGGTTTATCATTAGTACAACATAATACTTACAGCCTGTATACGTACGCAAAGCTCAGCGGCTAAGCCTTGTGACTAAGAATTCAAAATCATTTCATTGGTCAATATGTTTGGTTGATACACAGCATGCCAGCTTGTCTATATACTGATGACCTGAGGGGTAATCACGTAACGTTTCGAAAGCGCATTAGGACAATAACTGTTATTTATCCATATAAAAATTGACATTTAGATCTACCTAACGTACGTACAATGCGTTACGTGATCGACCTGCTGGTATAGGTCACGGGAGTCCGCTGGATGTTCATTGTAGCACTCTTTGGGGGAGCCTTTGTCCAGCAACAGTGGACTTCTTTCGGCTAATATGGTGATGATGATGACAGCATGCGGGTGCTCCACGAAAAAGGGATAACGACTACCTATAGTGAAAGTCATCAGCGGATATCAAAGTCGTTCTACCGCGTGCGGGTATTCCTTGCAGGTCTATAGGTAAATAAAATGCTTGTGAGAGGGTTCTTCGGGAGCGAGAGGGAGTAAGAACATACATCCAAGAGAATTAGCACACTGCCATCGACCAGTGAAAACGGCGCCCCGCTTACGGCCCCTATGGCATTCGGTTTGGAAATCTCCTTCACCCCGAATGCGAGCCCTATAGACCAATGCAAATACGACTTTTGGGTGGATGTCCACTATGCGAGGTTGTAAAGCGGTAAGCGAGGAAAAATCAAGTACAAATAAAAGGTGATTATGTTACTATAATGACACAACCGAAATGTGATTTCAACCTGCAACGGCTGTTTTCAATATGCCGTTATGATTACCACGGCAATCGCGATAACCCTGAGCGTTGAACAATTTGAGATAATATTTACCGGTTTTCAGACACGAAACATTCCGTGCCATTTCGTCGCCACGATCAAAACATTGCATTGTTTAAACTTTAATTTCCACTAGCGAGTACAGTCAGACGCAAAATTACCCATTTTGTGATTTTAAATATTTTCATGCGATAATGTTTTTGGCATCGTAGTAGTTTTTATCAAGTAATGTCATTCCAATTTCAAAGGATACGTGTTATTCTGAGTAAAAAAATCATTCGCCAGTTTATAGAATGGGCTTTCTGGATAGACATTGGTTATATTTAATCACACGGGTTTGCTTGAGTTCTTCGCGGGCGGAGCCGCGGGGGCAGCTAGCTATTTCTGTTTTGTACAAAAGACTGGTGTCGATGTCGCTGAGTAACTATTTATTATTCGCGTGTCAAATAGTAATTTAAAATCTGCAAGTTGCTGGTTTCAAAAATTGGTTTGGAAATTAGACATTCAGTGCCCAGTATCGCTACGCTCGTAGCCGATACCGTGGTTTTCCTCGTATGCCGGGAACCCAACTATCGGGTGCATACGTCTTAGGCACCCAATAGTCGGGTTCCCGGCACTGAATGTGTTAAACAAACCTAACAGGTTAGTTTCAATTATCCCAACAATAATTTACTGTTGAAAAGCATCACAGGCACAATAATTCGGGAACTTATACTGGTGAGTATCAATAAAAAAATAAAGTTACGCAATTCGCGATATTTTTTTGGACACTTTAAATACATGAAAGGGAGACAGCGCGCTTCTGAATCTTCTTGGGTCGCAAGCGTCCATAGGCGACGGTGTCTGCTTACCATCAGGCCTGCCTGATGGTAAGCAGCCTTCCTAAGCCTTCACCTGGGTTCTCTGTCCCTTGGGAGAACTCAACTGGAAGCGGGTGGTGACTTCCTATCTTATCAATAGCCTTACTAAGCCTTCACCTGGGTTATCTGTCCCTTGGGAGAACTCAACTGGAAGCGGGTGGTGACTTCCTATCTTATCAATAGCCTTCCTAAGCCTTCACCTGGGTTCTCTGTCCCTTGGGAGAACTCAACTGGAAGCGGGTGGTGACTTCCTATCTTATCAATAGCCTTACTAAGCCTTCACCTGGGTTATCTGTCCCTTGGGAGAACTCAACTGGAAGCGGGTGGTGACTTCCTATCTTATCAATAGCCTTACTAAGCCTTCACCTAGGTTCTCTGTCCCTTGGGAGAACTCAATTGGAAGCGGGTGGTGACTTCCTATCTTATCAATAGCCTTACTAAGCCTTCACCTAGGTTATCTGTCCCTTGGGAGAACTCAATTGGAAGCGGGTGGTGACTTCCTATCTTATCAATAGCCTTACTAAGCCTTCACCTGGGTTCCCTGTCCCTTGGGAGAACTCTCAACTGGAAGCGGGTGGTGACTTCCTATCTTATCAATAGCCTTACTTTTATGCCAGGTCATTATTTTTATGCCTACACTTGGTGGTCTACACGATCAATATTTTTTTAGATAAACTTGACTATTGCACTCTGCCGCTGCTGAGTTGATGTTCTATTCAATTTTATCTCGGTAATGGTAGATGGGATGGCTCAACTCCCATTATACTTATTTAATTTTGTTTTAGACATCACAGGTGGAGTGTGGAACACAGTTTCTTTCAAGTTTACATCTATACCTAAAGGGATAGGTTGGCGCCGTTGGCCAACCTTATCAATAGCCTTACTAAGCCCTCACCTGGGTTATCTGTCCCTTGGGAGAACTCAATTGGAAGCGGGTGGTAACTTCCTATCTTATCAATAGCCTTACTAAGCCTTCACCTGGGTTCTCTGTCCCTTGGGAGAACTCAACCGGAAGCGGGTGGTGACTTCCTATCTTATCAATAGCCTTACTAAGCCTTCACCTAGGTTCTCTGTCCCTTGGGAGAACTCAATTGGAAGCGGGTGGTGACTTCCTATCTTATCAATAGCCTTACTAAGCCTTCACCTGGGTTCTCTGTCCCTTGGGAGAACTCAACTGGAAGCGGGTGGTGACTTCCTATCTTATCAATAGCCTTACTAAGCCTTCACCTAGGTTCTCTGTCCCTTGGGAGAACTCAATTGGAAGCGGGTGGTGACTTCCTATCTTATCAATAGCCTTACTAAGCCTTTACCTAGGTTCTCTGCCCCTTGGGAGAACTCAATTGGAAAGCGGGTGGTGACTTCCTATCTTATCAATAGCCTTACTAAGCCTTCACCTGAGTTCTCTGCCCTTGGGAGAACTCAACTGGAAGCGGGTGGTGACTTCCTGTAGCCTTAAATCCTCGACTATGTGCCTACAAGGCGAGTATCGTATGGTTAAAGTCGGTTTGCACATTCACCGCCGAGAATCGCTACACGCTACGCTCGTGGCCGATCCCGTGGTTTTCCTCGTATGTAGCGGAAAGCGACTACGGCGTAGGCACTCGCTAGGCGGGTTCCTGGCAGTGAAAGTGTTAAAATACAAAAATATTAAATAATAAGCAAGGTACCGAACTTAAATAAGAGTATTATTGTATGAAATATACCGTTATACGATCCCCGCAATGATTAGCAATGGAATAGGGAAACTACCCGTAATTCTACCAGTAGCGTTAACCTCTGTGGCCATGTATCACAGCTGGGTCACGTTTCCCCAATAAAAATCGCCTTAATGGCTTTATTAGCTTTCTTAATGCCACAGAGCGCACTATGTGTCCACCAGACACCTCCTATCTGCGCATTTTATTGTTCTACGGTTTTAACTGTTAATTCATTTCTATTCTTAAAAATACAACTGGTTAGGACCAGGGACTGCATAACCGAAAAATACCAGTATTCTATTTTAACGGTATGACGTGATGTCGGTTGGCAAATAGCGGTTTCGGTAGCGGAACCTTTATATTTCGCTATCGAAATATAAAGGCGAATAATAAATATACCTTTATTTTTTCCGGTACCTTAACCGCTTTTTAAAGGTACCGATATATCGACTTTGGCCTGGTGTTGTTGCCAAACCGCCGGCAAAGGCGCTGCCGTTTTGTCTTTTTGTCTTTAAAAGTTTAGTAGCCAATGCTTCCCCTGTAGAGTACCAGCTCGCTTACTTCACTCGATAACCTTTATAATACCGGTATGATAAGGGTTTTGGTATCATTTAAAACTAATACCGCTAACCGTTATTCCAAAACGGTTACGGTACCGTTATGTTCGCGCGGCGCGCATAACCTTTACGACATAACAGTACCGTAATGGAATACCGGTTGAATACCGGTATAACCGTAACCGAAATCAGTCCCTGGTTAGGACTATTAGAAATAGTAGGAGGAACTTTTATTAAATGCGAACAAATGAACAATTGAAATCAAAAGAGAAAAATATTATTCTAGCTTATGTCACTCACGAGGTTAAGAGGAAACTAACCTCATATGTCAAAATCCATCAAGCAGCTTGGACTGTAGCCCGTGAAATAGATCATGTCCACATACATGCATACGCATGAAGAACATCTTCTGAGGCAGTCGGGTAATAACAGCCGGAACGACAGGTTCACTGCTCGTTGATAGTTTTCATGCATTCAGAAAACAGCATGTTATAGACTACACGCGTAGTGCTTCTATGGTGTCGGAACCGAATGCGTGAAGGTTTAAAACTTTCACTGTCAGGAACCCACCTAGGTGGTGCCTACGCCCTAGTTGCTTTCCGACACATATGGGGGAAACCGCGGGATCGGCTACTAGCGTAGCACGCAGCGATTCTTGGCAGTGAATATGTTAAGTAACGTTTGCTTATTTTGCAAGCAAGCGTTATCACACTCAAATTTATAATAAGATTAATAAGTTAGCATTTAAGTATAAAATAGGATTAAAAACGATGTTATGTATATTAAGCACAAAAGAGACTTACCTGCAGGCAAACTGTTCAAACAGTTTTGCAGGGACATGTTTTAGAATAAGTTTTTTAAATCTTTGGTTAATAAAAAAAAAAAAAAAAAAAAAAAGTCACACTCAGTATTAACCAATTCACGGCCACGCTACGCTCGTAGCGATACGCCGTAGTCCGTAGCAGCTTAAACTCCGAATGTAGGGAAAAGCGCTCGTAGCGCTCTGACGTATGTGTGTCGTCATGGGCGCTGAATGGGTTAAATAAGATAATAGGGATGATGACTAAGATTTTTTTACGATGCCATTCAAACCGGTTTTCGGAGAGGAATAATTGTTTGTATAGGAGCAACTACAATTAAAGTACCTACTTACCCAAAATTTTGAGACAAAGATTGGCACTGGCGGCGGGTGAAACGCTTCATACTAATTGTCACACGGGTATGACGTCACAACTGTTATTTGAAAGAAAGAAAGAAAAGAAAGAAAGAAAGATACATTTATTCACTAACACACAGGACACATATATTAAGCAAAAATAAATAAAAATAACATGTAACAAGTGTGTCTCTGCGGCCGTGAACCGGACACTGGCTCAGCATTATGCTGAGGTGTCAGTCAGACACCTACAGCGCTGATTTTCAGCCAGCACCGTTGGTGACTCACGGAAACGTCATACAATTATAATTACACAACTATACATATAATAAATTGTGCAAGGCGAGAGAGAAATAAACATAAATACATAGTGAGATAATACATACAGCACTACCTACATGCAGCTTTAATAAAATAATAACTACGTTAAACATTAAAGTAAATTTTACTATTAAACTAAAAACAAAAACTAGATAAAAATGTGCAATTGGCATATTTTTGCTGTCAAAAGTGCAGGATTAGGATTAGGATTTTTGGAGCGTCAACAAATAGCCTTTAAGCTTACGCTTAAAGGTGTATCTGCTAAGCGCCCCTTGGATAGGGGGAGGGATATCATTCCAGCACTTAGACGCCGCGAACTTGAAGCTACCTCGGAAAGCAGCGGTTCGGTGCATAGGAGTTATGGCCATTGCCTTGAATCTGCGCGCACTCTTTGACCATACCAGTTTATTGAAAAGGTAAGATGGGGTTTCGTGCCTTACCACCCCGAAAAGCAGAGTGGCAAGGTGCAGGCGTCGGCGTGCAGACATGTGAAGCAAGTTAGCGGCGTTCAAGTATGGAGTGATGTGGGACCGGGGAGGGACTCGGAAACAAAAACGAGCACATGCGTTCTGCACTCGTTGTATGAGCCTCTTGGAACGACCAGTAATGCACCCGTCATACACGACATCACAATAGTTTAACCTAGATAATATAAGCGATTCACATAGGTCGACACGCAAATCGACACTAAGGTAATCACGTATATTATATAGGACTTTAAGGCGATAGAAGCAGTTACTCACAACATTTAGTATGTGGTTCTCAAAGCGCAAATTCTCGTCCATAAGAAGGCCGAGGTTGGTTGCTTCTACCACCTGCTCTATTGGTTCGCCCATGACGGTGACATTCCCGGAAGTTCGAGCATCAAGGGTATTACGGATTTGATGTTTTGACCCGAAAACCACATACTTCGACTTGCTAGGATTAAGAACCAAACAGTTCCTCTCCGACCAAGAGGAAATATGAGCAAGGTCCGCATTTATCGTGTTAATGGCAGCAGATGTGTCTGACGGCGCACTAGACAAATAAAGTTGCACGTCGTCCGCGTAAAGGTGATACTTACAGCTCTTTATACTGTTAGTGATGTCAGCGCTATACAGTATAAAGAGCAGGGGTCCAAGTATTGAACCCTGCGGTACTCCTCTTGTCACAGGACAAACAGAGGACCGCAGAGCACTACCATCCACCCTACGCAACGAAACTGCCTGCGTACGGCCAGACAAATAGCTACTGAACCATTTTGTTGCAGTGACATCAAACCCGTAATAAGACATCTTGGATAATAGAAGAGGTACGCTAATGCAGTCAAAGGCCCTGGAGAAGTCTAAAAGAACTAAAAAGGTAATTTTACCAACATCACGAGCCTGTAGGATGTTATCGACTACATCGAGCAACGCAGTAGCTGTCGATCGACCCTTGCGAAAACCCGACTGCAGTTCAGGGAGTATGCTATTTTTTTCCAGGTAATCGGACAGCTGATCGCAAATTACCCGTTCTATTATCTTCGATGCACAAGGAAGAATACTTATAGGGCGTAGTTGAGACACGTCAGTAGGATTTGGTTTTTTAGGTAACGGGATCACCTGAGCGATTTTCCAGTCAGCTGGGAAAGTCATAGTCAGAATGCTCATATTAATAATGTAAGTCAGTACGTCTGTAGTTCTCGGTAATGTCAGAAGCAACATGTCAATGTCAATTGAGTCGAGTCTTTTTGCTGTAGTTTTTATTGATGTAATGATTTTTGTGACGGCAGCAGCTGTGGTAGCAGAGAGCGTGAAAGTGTTGTCGTTATGTCTATGAAATTCAAAAAAAGTCCAATCTTTGTATGGAAAATCAAGTAAATTGCTGTTTCAGTCGCGAAATACTGCGTTTAGGTACCTACATAGTTGTCATACAATTTTGTATCTATAAAAGCGTAAGGATTCTGGATTCTATTTTATGCTTTAAATTTACTCTTGGACAATACAAAAATACATATGTTTTGTAAACTTTCAAGGTCCATAACTTTTTATGATTTTAATAATAATAAATAATAAATGGCGTAGGGATGTGACGGCCCCATCGCCCACCAGATTTCTGGTGCAATCAGTCAACGTAAGGCAGCTTGTGGCGGGCTGTTAGGGAGTAGCGACCCTACGTACCTGAGTGCTCCTGGGGGTGTCCTGTGGTCAGGCTGAGCCGATCGGGTGGTTGGTTGGACAGGCCCCCCGCCTCTGGCTTGCCTTAACTGGCTGTCCAGAGTGGAGTCGCAAGAGCTGTTGCTCGAGGGTAGATGTGGACACCTAAGTGGCGAGTTGGCTATATGTTTAAAGTCCAGTGCCACCTCTCTACCCCCCCAGCCTCTCTGACTGGTGTTGCCCTTAGGCCATTTTTTAATGTCGCTATTAATAGGGGCCCATCTAGTAGTTGGCGAGTCACCGTCTGCCAGAGATAAAAAATGAGACAGTTTATTAGGCAGGCGTCCGATGTTTCACCCAATAGCCCAGCCACTAGTCCATCATTTTCACCCAATAACCAAAATTTCTTTAGATTCCATCAACAGCAATAGTCCCTTTACACCCCAGCGGGTGCTGTCTCTGTGTGCGTCCCATGACACGGGCAGGGACAGCATCCGCTCGGTGTACTCCTTGCATTTCATTAAATTGTCAAAAGGGCCTCTACGTGTTGGCTCAGTTGGTACTTTGTAGGTACCTAGCCCCACGCACGCCTCCCAAAGGTCCGGGACATCATTGTCCCGTGAGCGGGAAAGACATACATAATAATAAATAATAATAAATAAATATTTGCGGACAATCTTACACAAATCAACCTAGTCCCAAACTAAGCAAAGCTTGTACTATGGGTACTAGACGACGATGTAGATACTTATATAGAGAAATACATACTTAAATACATAGAAAACATCCATGACTCAGGAACAAATATTCGTGCTCATCACACAAATAAATGCCCTTACCGGGATTCGAACCCAGGACCTCTTGCTTCGTAGGCAGGGTCACTACCAACTAGGCTAAAGCGGTCGTCATAATATTTTATAATTTATACTTTTTTACAATAATTTGATAGTTTCCTATCCATTTAGCAACACTACGTTATCAATGTTAATTACTAGCCTTCTCTAATTACTAGCCGATTTTTATTACTTGTTTTAATTATACCTACTTTTTAAAGTATTCGTTACATCAAGTGTGAAGTTTTTCATAGTTGATTTTTCAGTAATTAAAAGAAGCTGATACAGGAATGAGCGCAAGAGACAGGAGGTGTATTTAATATCGACACCGAGCTACAAAATTGGTGACTAGCAGGTTCATTGTAACTGTTTGACCAGGCTTTACTACATATCAAAAATTACAAATGATATTTCCGAACGCACGTTCTAAGTGTTAAACGAAATGTTGCTAAGGGGCAATTGCTTAGCTATTAGAACGAGCGTAAGGACAAGCCAACTGTATTTCTTTTCCCCAAAAAAAAAATAAGGGGACAATCATACACAAATCGAATAGCCCCATAGTAACCTTAATAAGGCTTGTGTTATGGGTACTAGACAACAATATATTTAAAAGATATAAATACTTAAATACATTGAAAACATCCAAGACTCAAAAACAAACATTCATGCTCATCACATCACCCAAATATTTGCCCTTACCGGGATTTGAACCTAGGACCTTCAGCTTTGTAAGCAGCGTTACTACCCACTAGGCTAACCGGGCGTTAAAATTAATATTTAGATCTACCTTACGTACGCACAATGCTATGCGTTACGCAATCGGCTAGCTGTTTTTTATTTAATGCATACATTTCACTGCACTCGCTCTGTTTAGTTAATCAATGTAGAATTACTTATAAGATTTCCATTACCCCCTAAACGCTTTAAAACTCAACTTAATCTGGGTACAAGTTCGACTTCACCAATTTTTGCCGAACTTCATCGGAAAGTTTCGCTTAACTCCGCAAAAGTTCGGTAAACCGCGTTAAGATACTACTGCCGGATAGTCCAAATTGCTGTTCTTGGCAACTAAATTTGCATATTATATAGCATTATCAATCTAATGATTCTCGCTTGATTGATTTCTTGGAGATTCTTGTTAGTAATAATTCAGTAATGCTACAATCAAGTTAAGTGAAGTCCGGTACTAATACACTTACCATTTAGAAATTCAATACACGTTTTTGACTTGCATATGCAGGTTAAGGCTTACAGCGGGTGTAGCATGGATGACATTTTTCACCTCAGCAGCTCGAACAAGCATATTTTGCTGCGTGAAAACAGTGAGCAAAATGCGATTTTGCTCACTCCGTGAGTCAAAGTAGCTTTTTAATTTTGATATCGAGCACTGGTGACACATCAACATCATAGTGTGGATACTACAACTACAACTATGATGTGCTCTATTACAAATTCAGAATATTATAGGTGCGTAAAAGCCTAGCGATATATTTTTTAACGTGACGATGTTCTCACTGCTGAGGTGAAAAGTTGTATGTATCACACGAGAGCAAAGATATTTGCATCTCGTGCCTTTGAGTCCCTCACTACGCTCAAGATTCTAATTTTGAATCACTCGCTACGCTCGTGATTCAAATATATAATCTTTCGCTTGCTCGGGACTCAACATCAACACTCGCAGCAAAAATCTACTTTGCTCTCTTGTTTAACAAATAACTATTGTCACTTACCGCTCTGAATAAGACATCTGTCACGTTCTGACAAGTATGCGAGTGCGCGAGTGACGGATGTCTTATCCACAACGAGAAGTGATAAAATGGCAACCGTCTTGCATCTTGAGTCAGCAGTTTAAGTGAGTCGGTTTGAAAAGAGTGAGCATCCGAATCAAGGCAATAGAGGTGTAGACTCAACATGTATTATTAGGTACTATATATAGAGGAAAGAAGGCAAAAAAATATGTATAGTGACGAAAATCCCATTTAGATATCTCAAAAAAATATGAAGCTACAACCGTTTTAATATTGCGAGGTCACGGTCCTTGAGCGTCATAATAGTAAATGACAATCGTTTCATATAGGTACGTTTTGCGGAAAAGGGACGGAGTATACCTCTTAAAACTTTGGACACTTACCAGTCTTATCACTTTGTGATTATTTAATCCCCTCCGTTACTTTTCTCTCCATTTGACAATATTTTTAATCCTTCTTCAAGAAAATTAATTATTATTGGTTATTTTATTTGGTGTCTATATTCACATCAGCCAAATACTCGTTTCAGAATTGAGCACATGCGCACTGAATAAATGATAGTACCTACTACGTACTTACAAAAGGTTCTCTGTTAACAAATCTCCTGTTTAGGTATGCCGAACGAGCCTAAACGTGGCCATCCCTTTCTATCGCATGCAACGCGCTGCGATAAAACGCGTCACGTGCCGAAGCAGAGTTGCCATACCGGCCATACTTGTAGCGGCGCGACGAATGCACGAAGAGAGCTGACCATAATGCCACGTAACCACCCGTTATAATTGACAGAAGGAAACATATCTATCATTCTGAGTTGAAGCGACTGCGAGATGAAAATATAGATGTCTTTTTTTCTCAATTATCATGGATGGAATCGTATCCCTGGACTACCAAACACAACATATCATTATCACGGGCGCAATAATAGAAACGTACTGAGCACGGAATCCTAAAAAGTTCTGTATGAAAAGCGTAATTAAAAGTTACTCGTCTCGTGTGTGTGCAGTCGTATATTTTGTTTATCGTTTCATTCGTTTCAGCTTTTGTCATACGCGTAATTGTATTTACATTGATGTAGGGACATTTTTTTTGTTTAATGTCCGTATCCGCGAAATACCACGCTGCGCTCCAAGACGCAAATGACAGACGTAGCTCGGAAAGCGGCTTAGTTGAAGTGGGACTGGGCTGGTCATGTCTGCCGCATGCCGAGTGAGGTGTGGACCAAGATTGCCACTGAATGGCAGCCCGACAGCTCAAAACGGAGATGCGGCAGACCTCGCCGGTGATGGCGGGACGAGCTAGACTGCTTTTTTAGGGTTCCGTACTCAAAGAGTAAAACGGGACCATATTACTAAGACTCCGCTGTCCGTCCGTCCGTCCGTCCGTCCGTCTGTCTGTCACCAGGCTGTATCTTACTGATACCGTGATAGTTCCAGCTGAAATTTTCACAGATGATGTATTTCTGTTGCCGCTATAACAACAAATACTAAAAACACAGAATAAAATAGTTTTTTTATAGATAATGGTACGGAACCCTTCGTGCGCGAGTCCGACTCGCACTTGGCCGGTTTTTACTGTTTGCAGAGAGCCTCGACTGCCCAATCACTCGCTACTGGGTGGAAGTGGCTATTGGCAGGGCCAGGTAGAGCAGTTTGTTTGCCTTACAGGCCCCTGTCAATACCTAACCAAGAATATTTTATTTAGTTTTGAGTTTTTTTATTATATTTTTTTTCCATTTTAAAGAATTTCACTAACATAGTTATTAAGATTTTTTACGTAAATACAAAAGCTCCTGTCAGCTTTCCTGTGCTTCCTGCGACCAAGTGTTTAAGAGTAAGTTCGGCGTCGCAAGCCATATCAGGGCTTACGCTAGCAACTTGTTAGGGTTGCCTTCGCCAGCCACGGCGTGGATAGCTACATATATATATATATATATATATATATATATATATATATATATTAAGATTGTATCTAACCATCTATGTATCTATTTGGTCTGATAATAAAAGATTTTTATTTTATTTATTTATATTTATTAAAGGATTGGCCAGAGGTTGCTCGGGATCGGCATGTATGGTAACGGATGGGGAAGGCCTTTGCCCAGCAGTGGGACACCACAGGCTCCTAATAATAATAATCGTGTCCTTGATAAATTTAAACCATTTTTTGTGTACATTAACTTTAATAACGGCAATAACTGAAGAAATGAAGATGATCTAAGAGAGGAAGGGCTCAGCGGAATGTCATCTCGCTCATATTTGGAGCAACGCAACTGAGGTAGTACAGTCAGGTGCTGAGAAAATGGACCCCCCCCCCTTTTCTGCAGCTGACTGTACCTCCTTACAGAAGACCGCAGCTACTTGCTCTGTATGTTTCTGTTTCTGATGGTGAGTAGGGTCGCCGGTGGTCCCGACGCGACGATAGGTGGTGTTGAGAGCGAGGGCCCGCGAACGCGCTTGTGATTTGTCTAAGTCAAAAAAAAACTGTTCATTTCTTTTTAAAAGATATACATTTATTACATATCGATGAGGCTTAATCTTATTATTTTATCAGTCAGACCGTATGCTTGTTGGCAACCGCCAGTGCATAAAAAAATAAATATTATGAAGTGTTAATTCTTAGATCCTTGAGGAATCGACGGAACTACTCACATATTATCAGCCCACATATAGCGACTTGGGGTTTTTCTGTAATAATCAACGCATTTGCTCTCGAAGAGCAGTTCATGTAGTAAATTATAAAGGAAATGTAGAAATTTTCATCTACCTATGTGTCTTGGCGAGGCGGGGGGCATGCGGGGGGAGGGTAACTTGTCATAGAACTGACTGAGACGGTTAGGCCCATGGATCGCAACGCGTAGCGCAAACTTCTTGTTCAGCGTGTCTTCTCTAGTACGTTAGTACATTATACCTCAATGGTAGTGATCAGCATTTAGTTAATTTTTATTTTATCAGGTGAACTTAACAATTATCTACTATGAAATGTCACTTCAGAATAAGAATTTGAAATAATTATCGATAAATTTAATATCGTAAGGAAGTCCCTAGTTAGTTGACGTCTTTGCCACAAAAAATCTATGTCTGCTTCCTACTCACATTGTTTCACAAAAGCAAAAATTGTTCACATACATTCAAAACTTTCGGTGTTTTTCACATTCCTCATTATTATTATTTTGTACTGAACAACGAATGTGTGCATAGTTTGTTGACTCAAATTTTATGATAACTCCTGATGAAAGATGGCAACAAAATATGTCTTAATGGCGAAAATATCCAAACTAAATACCTAAGTGTTCCGTTGGACCAACTTTGGTACGGAACAATAAAAACCAAAATGCCAAACCAATCTTAAAAAAATTAAGTATAGATAATCGTTTCATATGAAGATGTGTTTTGCGAAAAAGGGACATAATTTACCCCCATTATAAAATTTGGACACATACAATTGTGAATTTCTTCATTTCACTATATTTTGAAACCTTTTTCGAGAAAATTCAACATTATTGATTATTTTATTTGGTGTCAACATCCCTATTGCGGTTGTGCACGATGGCGAATAGAAAGTCTTATTTACTGTGTGTAATATAAAATGATTGTAAAGAATAACCAAAGTTTTTAGAGCATCTGTGAAGAATGGGGAATGGATGAAAATTTTAGAAATGCCTGATATTTTTTTTGGTGGTAGGAATAACCTTCCTTAGCACCAGAAAAAAGTTGCAGACTTTTCAGATGCGTCAATTATTTTTGAAAAATATAAACACTTACGTTTTGGGTTTAGGATGGCAAATAAGACATTTTGCTTGATCGGTCTTATATTACAAAAAAATATCACCTTCCTTAGCACCAGAAAAAAGTTGCAGACTTTTCAGATGCGTCAATTATTTTTGAAAAATATAAACACTTACCTCACTTACGTTTTGGGTTTAGGACGGCAAATAAGACATTTTGCTTGATCGGTCTTATATTACAAAAAAATATCATAAAAATCCGTGGTAAACTGACACTGGCAATGATATTGACAGCTGCAGCAGCTATATTTGTCATTGCCAGGGTCAGATATTTAAAGTATTTTTTTGTAATATGAGACGAATCAAGGAAAGTGTCTCATTCACCGTCCTATCCACAAAACGTGAGTGAGGAGAAACTGTTTATATTTTTCCAAAATAATTGACGCAGCTGACAAGTCTGCAGCTTTTTTCTGGTGCTAAGGAAGGTTATTCCTATCACCAAAAAAATAATCAGGCACTTCTAAAATTTTCATCCATTCCCCATTGCGAGTAGGACGGATCGCTTTTGTGTAAAGCCTTGCATAATTCCTGCCAGTCATAGTGTACGGCTTGAGTTCCCGCGTCGCTGTGAACGGGGCGTGCAGCGTGCGTGTAAAACAAATGGGTGCTCGTCTACTCGCATAACAACTATTGTCATAATATCGATTGTCATAACACTTTACGCATTAAATTGATGCTCATATTTTTTTGCCATAAATTGTACTATGGCATAATTGTTCCCTGTCATAATTGGTTAAACCATAATGTAGAATATCATACATTTATTTAGTCATAATCATACATTTATTTAGTCATAATTCTACTCCTGTTCCGTTATCTGTCATTTATATAGGCTGAATCTCAAATACAATGAAACCACTAATAAGTCGTCGAAAAACTCTATGCTCTATGGCCCAAAAACGCACTGTTTAGACTTTAGTGTACTTTTTTGGTTCATAAATTTTTCATAAAAGCACTATTTAACTTTTTTTTTAATCGGCCGCTATATTGCCATGGTGCCAACTTCATAAACAAATATTTCGAAATAAAAGTATTTATTTACGATTTAACATTTTTATGTTATAAATTATTTACTACAATAATAATAAATCATCATCTATTGTGTGTTAAATTACATGTTTTATAAATTCTTGGTATTATTTATAAAAATAAACAGTTCGAATTCGGTCCGGGTCCGGATTCGGTTTGGTTCGGATGGCAAGTGCAAACAAAAATACAGTTTAAAATGAAAAGACGAAAGATGATAAACTATTAGTCCTAAACAGTTAAGGTTTTATTCGTGTTTGTGAAGACAAAAGTGTTACGTTCCTTTTAAAATGGTCGAAGAAATTAATAACTGCACTCCTGAAGAAATTACGTGAGTAGGAAAAGTACGAATAGAAAACTTGCTGCCTGAAAAGTTTAACTATTCTGTAGTTTGCTATTTATTTAAAATTTGTCGTAGAAAAAGTATTGTATGCAACGGTGTATAACTGGTCTAAAAACGCTCGTGGCGTCTTTAATTGCGATGCTCGCCAAGGCTCGCATCGCAACCCACGCCACTCGCGTTTTAAGACCCTTCTTATACAACAGTTGCATAAAATACTATTATGCGCATTACACAATATGTTCTATTTCCATTTCGCTGCGTGCATCAATATTATTTTATCTATCTGAGCATACAATGTCTGACGTACCTTTTCTTCCCGGCTATTAAGTAGGTATACAATGTCTTTGACTGAAATATCTATAATATTATCTTATGCTTTGTGACACCAAGCCATATTTTTTATTTACCAAAAATCTTTCGATTAAATTAATTAACAGTTAAAAACCTACTTACAATACATAACTATAGAAAAAACTTCATCTTCATCATCATCATATCAGCCGAAAGACGTCCACTGCTGGACAAAGGCCTCCCCCAAAGAGTGCCACAATGGCTGGTCCTGCGCCACCCGCATCCAGCGGACTCCCGCGACCTTTACCAGGTCATCAGTCCACCTTGTGGGGGGCCTACCCACGCCGCGCCTTCCGGTACGTGGTCGCCACTCGAGAACCTTTCCGCCCCAACGGCGGTAGAAAAAACTTATCAAAAGAGGTCCCCAAGGTCGGATCCCTGCGGAAGGGTTCCCATAAGACTGACTGCGTTCCCTCTTTGTATAGCTATGCCGATCCATTGGGCAAGGAACGAGCCAGCCCTATGGGCTCCGGAGACTTTGACCATTTTTTTGAAAGTTGGCCAAATAATTGGTGAGCCTGGGCTCCAGGGTCCGAGGGTTTCAACAGCAAAAGCCGCAAAAACATGCCGGTCTGTAAGGACGATGTATTTGCGGCACTTTGCTGCCTCCGCCGCTGCAGCTGCCCCGCCTGCTCTCAAAGAAAGATGGGACGGCGGCGCCAGGGTGTCAACGCATGTAGCGTCCCAAATGAGGGGCCGTCCCAATTTCCCATGTTCTTAAACATTATGATTAAAAACGTTATGCGCACAAATGTATGACTATTTACAGTTATGCGTAATGATGAGTATGACGAATCCACGTATACTTATCAAAAATATGACTTTAAACTTTATGCAACCCGACCCCTATACCCAAAACAAATGCAACGCGCAGTTGTTTGTAGCGGGGAGTGCACTTAGGCCGTACACTAAGGTTAATTTTGCCTACGCACTATTTTATTGTTTTTATTTCAAGAGCATCTTTGTCTTATATAGGTGTCGTTTAAAACAAGGATGTGACGATAAAGAACAAACACAACCTTTCTAGCAATTTGGATTGCAATATAGAACTTTCCCCGGACGATGTTTTCCCTGAAACCGTAGTTGGTGCGAGCCTATGAGCTAGGTAGACAGTATAAAAGCCTTAGCATGTATCAAGTTAACTAGACGGCAAAGTTGCCAGGTGAAACTTCACAGGAAGGATTAACTTCAGGAAGTGCGGACGTTGAAGTATTGTTAGTGATACAACTTGCATGATGCACAGTCTCTATTGCTTATGGTGGCACTCTAGTGGGCGGTATTTGCTCAAATATTCGTGTTGCAACTTTTTCCTTCCTACGGCAAAAGCGAACACGCAACCCCAAGTGTAGTGCCACACCATTAGAGTATAGATTTCTACAGAGATACTATACGCGTGCCACATTAAGGGACGGAAAGGCTCCTATGCAGCTAAATTCAGAACTGGGGACCGATTTTTGACTTTCGAGCGCTCGAAAATGAAATAAAAGTAAATACGATTCTAGTGTCAAAATTGCTGGCACTTACTTTCTACCGATCGAATTAAATACGAGTGGTGGATACCACTCTTTTTTAAATTTTCTATGTCTATTTTAAAATAGAATTCCATCATTTATGACCGTTTTCGAGTAAAAGAGTCGAGCGCTCGAAAGTCAAAAATCGGTCCCCTGTGGGTCGATCACGTAACTTTTCTTACGCGCGTCTGTAAGGTCTAAATGTCAATTTTATATGGAAAAATGACAGTTAGATTGTGATTTTACTGTCAGACGCGCGTACAATGCGTTACGTGATTGACATACTTGGTCTTAAAATGGCCGAAGGCTTACCATAAACAACCAACTTAATTTGGGCTGGTGATGATTTATTTGCCGCAACCACATACTAACTCAGGAAAACAAATGATCTATCCCTTTCTGTCACACTTATTGTGATTTGTATACTACCATCTCGCTCAGTCGTGGTATTATTATTACCATAGTTTGAATATTGAAGTCACATGACGTAATATATTTTCGTTGGCATCTTAGCTAATAAAGGTTTAATGAGCGTGTATGAAATGACCATTAGAATTAAGTATCTTCCAGAAACGGTATGTTTTCAACTGCTTTTCAGTAAGACCGCTACAAAAGGTTAGTAGACACGGCTAGTGATTTCAACATTAATTAATAAAGTAGTGTTAATGAGTATTATGTTATATATGATATTTTTGGGGAACCCCCTTGTTCCATTACAAATTCACATCACACATCATATACTACTGCCTCTGCGCTATCTACTGTCACTTTAAATTCCGTTCATGGTACCTACAGTGCGGTGTTACTCAAACTTTTATTAGCGTGCTCTAGCGAGTGCAATGAAAGTCGTAATAAAATTATCTGTGCAACAACATATAAAAACTATGTCACACTGTATTTTAGATACAATGTGCCCGGGAGGAATGCAGATAATTTTAATAGCATGTTCCCAGACTAGATCGGTTTATTTTTTTTTTCTTTTCAGTCCAGTTCGAGTTCGGTTCAGGTTTTTTGTATGTTTTTATATATTTTTCTCTTGTCACTTTTACCAAAAAGATATAAAATTAGTAGACGTTGCCAACTCGTCCTAAAACATAGTTTTACTGGACAAGCAAAAATATGTTATGTACGAAAAAAAAACAATTGGATATTGTTCGGTCGGCTATACTGACCCCGGGTTTTAAGTGCACCCCAGGCTCAGAAGCACTAACTGATGATGCAACCGTTATTAAGGCTCAGCTCGGAGTTATACATGTCGCATGGAGAATCTGTGCACGGTGAATTAGCTACGAATTATTACGGTGTAAGAACGTGTTAAAAACCTTATAAAAATAAAGAGTAGCTCTTTGGTTGCAAGCCATTATCATGCACGAATAAAACAAGAGGACTGCTAATGTTTGTATAATGTCGCGTTCCTTTAAAGTTATAAATCTGCTGTCTGTATAGTTAGCTATTTTCACTGAATTACGAGCACTCAAAGCCAGTTAAAATCAATTTGCAATGTGAGATATTTCACATATATATATATATATATATATATATATATATATATATGTATATACAAGCACTGAGCAGTGATAACATCACATCTAGCTTAATATACGAATGCCACCAAAACCTAGCTTGCCTGGCCGCTCACTTCCTCGACTTCGATCCTCAGGTTTCGCTTGCAAGACACCCGGGGATGATAGTGCGAGCTCGTGGACGAATAATATTTAAGTTTACCTGGATGCTCTATCTTTACCTGGAATATTATACCTACTTTGATTGCAGTTGGGATACCTTCTGTTTAGGATATAGGCCCTGCAACTTAAACTTTCAGCCTTAAAACTTTGTAAATATACTCATACAAGGAAACTATTTTCAGCGATTTCAAAACTGAGATGAGAGTCATGAATCGGCTATATTCCATATCAGGACAAGTAAACTTATTTCAGCGTGTTTAAAAAACACATTAAAAGAAGGAGGGGTTAAAAGGAAGTTAAAAGTGTAATAAGAAAATAAGTCTTTTTTGAAGAGGGAGACTTAAAATTGTTACTGCTTGGTTTGCTGCTCTACATTCGAACAGACTTAATTTGTTTCATAATTTGCAACTAAAAAACGACTTCAAATCAATACTTTGTTGTACCACATGCATGCACTTCCTGTTAACTTTACCTCACATACTCTTTCCAAAAGCAAATGCTTGGGTTTTTATAGAAAATACTTACACAACTGAAGTTATAGGCGCAATGCCACAATTATCTACCGTATGTCAAGAAAATTTTATGAAAGGGTCTATAGTAAAATCATGCTTCCCACTAAATATTATCTGCTTTGACTTAAGGTTGACTGACAGATAATGCTTTCGGGCAATAAGTCCAGCTTTCGCAATAAAGATTAAATAACTAAAATTAAATATTATTGACGATGACGACGTTTGTGAGAGTGTTTTGATTGAAAGAGAATTAGAACCGATACACGCATAAACTATGGAGTTGCAAGCGTCCATTGGCTACGGTTACCACTTATTATAAGTTGTTTGCCACCGACGTGGTGTAAAAATATTATAAATCATTAATTACAAATTATCCAGTAGTATGGCTTTAGACATGAAAATAACATGTACCTAAGCTATAATTTATACGAGTACGAAGTCGCGGGCAGAAGCTAGTATATATTTTCATCAAATAATATATATATAAAATATATATATATATTTTCATCAAATAAGTGATTTCTGAATCAAATGTTTCAGTAGAAGTCATAACATTTATGGAATGCCAAAGTATTCCGTTCATATTTAAGTTTCAACTTAACCATTACAACTTTCACGTTGGCTGTTATATCAATTTAGCTCCGAAACGATCATTTCAGTCACAAAAAAGAGCCTAACGTGCCATTTTCGGCGTTTTCCATTACCTACTCAATGAATAGGTAATCCCCAGTTAGAACGAGGCGACAGCTAGTAATTATCCATAGGTCCATTACTGGACCACAAGCGGTGACTCGGTAATAGGCTACTCGGCATAGCCCATTTGCGAGAATGCAGCACAATTGGCCAAAAACACGAATGCTGTGGAATTAATTAAAATTGGCCGCGCGTTGCTTCGGGACATTAACTTCGTTCGAGCGGAGTGGGCTTACTAAAGGCTGTGGAAAGGGTTAAGAACAGTTTTGTTTATGCTGCATACCTCTGTATGACGGTGAATACTTAGCGGAGATAGAAGTGAGGCAACGCTCTTTGACACCATCGTCTAGGCAGAACATTCATCGAGACATCAGTTTTTCTCCCAATCTAAACTATTCTACATCTACAACTTTCGAAAATAACCTATTTGTTAAATGCATTAAGTCCAAAATTAATTAGATCAATCAATGTATTGTAAAATCAAGTCCAGTGTTCCAGACGAGATATTTAACAAATGGAGATTTGATGTCTGTATCATTCTGATTGGAAGCAGTATTTGCAGCGTGACAGATGATGTCAATTAAGTAGTTTTTGATGGGATTTAATTGGAGGACGTACCTACATTTAAAATAGTATTTGGAAATGAAAAAAATAATAAATATGTGCAGAAGAATCCACTATTGCATTCAAAGCCACATGCACCGAAGCCCGCTGTAGGTATATGTAAATAATTAACAGCACAGCAACTTAATGCCATAAAAACGAATAAAACTCAACCAGTACAGTACGAAGCCTCCCCAGAAATTATTCACACATTCAAAGAATTCCACTCGGATTTGTAGGAACGATTTCTTTCAAGTGCCTCCAGAGATCCTCCCACATAGGGGTTAATCTGTGACGTCACGTTCTCATCGGAATAGAGATTGCTACTCATAAGTAACCAGAGCTGCATTAATAAGCTAGGAGCACTTGGTTGATTACTTCAGCAAATTATGCGAATTAGCTATAATGTAGGTAGCGTGTTCCGCTGCGGGATTCCGCTTTGTTTCTCTGGAAATATGAAGGTTGTATTGTCTGAAGAAAAGAATATTTTGTTAAATAGATTCCTAGTACGAATACTATGTTTCTTAAAGCCCCGGTAAATGATAGGACTTAATTGAAAGAATGTTTAAAATCAGATAAATGGTTACAGAGATTACCCACTATATTCTAGTTTAGTTTAGTTTATTTATTTCATTGTACAATTTTCACAGAACATTTTTCTTACATTTTATAGTTAGGTACAGTCACCAACATTATTACCTGCCATAACAAGGCGGGCAAAAATATGTAGCACATCCTAACTAACGGCCTTAGAAATACTGCCGTGCTACATAGAGATGATTTACGAATTAAATGACGTTTCACATTGACTCTTAGTGAAAAACGCGAAGCCACATACAGCAAGGCATCATTACATAAGAGATCAGCAAGCGCCAAAGTTATCGTAGTTCGGTACACGCCAGAACTTTGCATTCACATACATCCCAGTGTATTCAGAAACAGCGAGATATTCCTTGAATTAGGTCACTAGAAGCCATGTTTCCGCACTTTGCTAATTAAATTTTATGCACAACTATCTGTAATTCCATAAGAGGCCGGGTGAAGGCTGAAGTTCCGTTTGGACTTGTTGCTGAAGATTGTCCGTTAAGAGATTTTTGTTTGTGCGATACTGATTTAACCCATACGACGCCATGCAATGCTGCATGTGCTTACAACGAAGTATTTCGCACATTTTTTGTTTTGTAGCGGAAATCGCTTGTAAAGGCATGATCATATGTGCATATGGGTACGAGCTAAACGTGACAATATTTTTAAGCATTGAGATCCTTTTACCGCCTTTACGAAGCAACACTGGCTGGTAAATTTTGTTTTTCAAAAAAAACAATAGAATGACAGGTCGGGGAAGATTCATTAGGGCGAGAATAATTAAAAATAGCGAAAAGTAAAAATATATTAATTTAACGTGAAATAATGCTGATTGGCTAAAATAACTGATTACCTAAGATAACCAATGAATGATGATGGCTATCACGAGTCCTATCCATAAGTATTGGTAAGATTAGGTTTTGATTGTCTAGGCCGGTTCAAGGTGGTGCGCCCCTTTGCTGAGGAAGGGGGACTTTGATCTCCCCGGAGATGAGTCCGCAGTGCGGACAGCCGCTGGCGAGGTTGCGGAAGTGTGCCCAGGGTGTTCCTGTGGCCTCACCTTACAGCGCAGAGGCGGCACATAGAGGGGTTTTTAGTGCGTAAACCATGGCCTCATTAGCCAACATGGGAGTCCCACATAATCACCGGGGTCCGTCCCCGAACCCTGGTGGTATGCGTATGTATTTTCCTCCTCTTAAAAAGGCCGGTTTAAGGGCCCCCTCGAGGGTGCCCGCCTTGTCGGGGGGGGGGGGGGCTTAGTAACCGTGGACTGGTCACCCACGGCGAAGCTAAGACGCACCCAGGGCCGGTCCGTTCGGGCTGCCGGCTGGCCCGAGGAGGGCGTAACTAGGATGCGTTGGGGAGGGACCGCAGAAGAAAAGGAGTGCCATTGTGTAAGATTGTCCCGTAATATTTATTTATTTATTTATTATTGAGGTTCGCCGTTCTCCCTATGGGAGTGAGATCGCAGGAGTAGAGGTGTGTTGGTATCAGAGATGGGCAAAATTTATTCAAATACGAATAAGAATAAATATAATTATTCGCGAATGACGAATAAATATTTCAAATTATTATTCGTCAATATTTATTTGCGAATAACTTCTTCATTCGAATAATCATTCGTGATGCTTTCCGAGAATAATATCTTGGACGAATATTGTAGGGATGCTTTTTAGCCATGTGCGCAGATTATGAGCAAATTTTTGGTTGTATCTCAAAAACGTAATATTTTCCTACAGACAGAACAGTGATACCTAGTTTTAAAATTTGTTAGAAAGAGGTGAACGTTTCAACGCTAAACCGCTGAACCCATTTAGATGAAATTCGTTAGAAAGATAGGAGTGATTTCCGGAATTAAAACTATCCTAGCTATGTCCTTTCCCAGGACGCAAACTATCTATATACCAAATTGTATTCTAATGGGTTCCATCCGAATTTTCACCCCTACTTTCACCCCCTTAGGGGATGATTAACGGGATAAAAACTATCCTATGTCCTTTTCTATGACTAGAACTATCTCTAAACCAAATTTCATCAAAATGGGTTACAACCAAATTTTCACCACCCCCCATTTCACCCCCTTAGGGGATGATTTCCGTGATCAAACCTATCTTATGTCCTGCCCCGGGACTCAAACTGTTTATATACAAAACTTTTTTGCACGAGCAAGTACCAGAATGTTTCAGAGTTTCTCGTATTTCCTCATTTTACAAGAATAAAGGAAGCCGGCCATTGTAATTCCTATCGGGGCATATCTTTACTGTCAACTCCGGGCCTCAGACCAAGTAAAAAATACAGACGGAGCATTACGAACAGTCTAGTGAAGCCGAACAAAACTAAGCCTCATAAGTAGATACACGCTCACGCACACATATACAAACAAAACTAAGCCTCTGACCTCTTCAGTGCGTGTCACGACGCCGTCATGTTGACACGTTTTCGATGACAACAAAATAAATAAATATTGGTCTCCTTCGTTTTCAAATGTTGTAAAAACAACACCAATTCAAAAACTAAATCGGACGGAATAACGTTTCATGTGTAAGTACTGAAATAATACCTTAAAACACTTTTAGAAAACACAAATTAATGCTTGACTCGGAACACAAAACCTCAACAGTCAGTTGAAGTGACATCTGACATATAAAGCACGAGTGATACCAGAGTATGATTTTTACTTACCCCAAACGGACAAACAATTACAGCCCGTACATGAAGACCGTATATTAGGTTTATTCTATATATTAGGTACTAATAAAATCAGGTGTGCTAGCAAATAGGTTCTGTTACATTCAATAATGTGTATCTATATCTATACTGCAGCGTTAATGGTATTTATTCATACATTTTTATTATAAATTCTACATGGCCTTTTTATTTCCTCCATCCCAAATACAACTCCAACTACGGAATCACTTTATTTTTTATTTTATTTAGGCAACAAACAGTCATATACAGAAAGTATAAGGTTAAAATCATACTATGTCTCTATAATCTCAATTAAATGACACTACGAACTTTGCCCACTTGCGAAACATATTGTTCGCTGTGACCACACCCGCCGCGCCAAACCTTTCGATATTTTTAAACATCAAACATATTGTAATGCGTCAGTTTCGGCAATTAAAAATTGTTAGAAAAGCATATTTGACTTTTAAAAATCACAAAAATATTACTTAATATTGCAAAAGCTGGCGCCAGACTATAAGAGAGTGAGATGGGGATATAATTTTGCTGGACGCCGTGCTTCTTTCTTTGCGCACGGGCCGAAATGACGCGGCGGATTGCATGGCAAACTGCTATGGGGATTCGCCTTATGTCCCACTGCTAAACAATCTCAAACTAGGTAAATTAGATTTAATATTTCACAAACCATTATAGAGAGACCTTAACCAAATTACCCAAATTATAGGGATAATTTCATTCTACTGGTATCACTCTTACGCACACATGTTTAAAAAAGTTGCGTCACTTTGTAGTTCGTAACGCGGCCTCTGCCTTATTCTTTGCTCTGAGCTCCGGGCAAGATATTTGCCAGAATACTTTAAAATCGCCTACTGCAACTATCAGAATCTATTCTGCCTGAAACCCAGTTTGGCTTCCGACCGGACAGAGGGACATGCGAAGCCATCTTCTCAGTCCACCAGCTACTTGAGAAGAGCCGAGAGCAAAGTCAACCAATGTTTCTGTGTTTCGTTGATCTTGAGAAGGCATTCGATAGTGTCCCTCGGGAAGCCCTCTGGGTAGTTGTCAAAACTGGGATGCCCTGACAAGTTCGTAAAACTACTACGGCTTCTGCACGATGACATGAAGTTCTGCGTATTTGTCAATGGTGAGCAATCTGAGCGTTTTCCCGTTACCTGTGGGGTTAGGCAAGGTTGTGTCCTTGCACCAACTCTATTTGCGCTGTCGGAAATAAATGGCAGTATTGGTGCTGCGGCTGCTGCCTACGGCAAATTGCGAGCCAAGGTCTTTCGGTCCCATGATCTTAAGCTTACTACAAAAATAAGCGTGTATATGGCGGTCGTGCTGCCAAATCTCTTGTACTCCTCCGAGACATGGGTCGTCTACCGCAAGCACATCCGCACACTCGACAGATTTCACCTCAAATGTCTCCGAGACATCATGAATATCAGATGGACGGACCGCGTCAGAAATACGACAGTCTTGAGGCGTGCAAATGTCGGAGGCATCGAGTTGTACCTGATGAGGCGACAGCTGTGGTGGTGTGGACACGTGTCGCGAATGTCAGATGACAGAGTGGCGAAGCGCCTTTTCTTTTCAGAACTGAAGAATGGTAAACGTAAGAGTGGTGGCCAGTACCTTCGTTACAAAGATGTACTGAAAAGACACATGAAGAGATGCAAAATAGAGCCCTTGGAGTGGGAGGTAAAGGCAGCACGGCGGCCTGAATGGCGACGCCTCATCCATGAGCAGGTTAACGACTTTGAAACTGAGCTACACAAAGAGCTCGCTAAAAAGCGAGACGAGCTGAAGGCTCACCCACCAGCAGCCATCAATTACCACTACGCCGGTGGAGTGTTAATTTGCACCAAGTGCGCTCGGACTTTTGTGAGAAAGATAGGGTACATAAGCCACTTGAGAGCGCACCAGAGAGTAGAAGAACAACACTCTGGTAATAATAATTGTTAATAACAAATAAAAGCCAGAATACACAGTTGCTGTGGCCGAAATCGGTCAGGACAACATCATCATCATACAAAACTTTTGTAACGAGCAACCGCATTCTTAAATATTATTGGTGGATTTATTCTTCGATTTATTCGAATGAAATGAGAATAAGCCATTCGTCATTCGAAAGTGTAGACGAATAAATTATAAGTGGCGAATAAATGCTTATTCGAATGAAGAATCGTTGGTATAACGGTGCGCCACTCTCCACCCCCTGCGAACTTGGCGGGGCCATTCCGCCGAAACGGCATTGATGGGGGCGCAGAAGACAAGGCATGTCGGTATTACGGTGCGCCGCTTTCCCTATCCTCTGCGGCCGAGACGTGGTCGGCGGCGGAACCACAGACCTGATCCGCCGCCGGGTGCTGGAATTTCCGCTCTCATGATGTCCTCGTAGGGGACTCAGGGGGTCCGCTACTGAACAGGTGGACATCGAGAAGGCAGGCCCAACAATTTATACCAAAGAATGGGAAAATGTACGTCATTACATTTTATTTTTCTAATCGTTTTCCAAGTTTATTTATTTAAACAAAGATAAAGAAACAAACAGTCTTTCATACTTATACTATAAGATATACAATTTTACTTTAATTAGACTTACAGTTCCTAAAAAGAAATCTATCTTTGAATAATATCTAAGAATTTCTCTTTGCCTCGTTGCATATAACATTTTTCTTTTATGGACAAAGAGTCTATCTACGTTTCTTCATTTATGTAGAACTAGTTCTAGTTCTAGTTCGCCGCCTGGATTCGGGTAATCCAGACATTTTCATAAATACATTGAGGTAATATTATTATCGAAAACACACCGCCGCTGTGGCTGAAATCAGTTAGTACATCTTCATCGTCATCATCATCATCATAATAATAATAATCATCATCACCATCATCGCCATAATCATCAATTAACATACACATCATCATCAGCATCATTAGTACAGTTTCCGATAATCCAGATTTGTCGTACTGAAATATCAGAACCTAATGCTTTACTTACATCTCTCTTTTGTTTTTACACGATAAACATATAAGAATCGATTTGCGAATCGTAATCGAACGCAGATAGGGCAATAAACAACAATGCTATTAGAAGTGGGTGTATCTGGCCAGCCGATACATTCCCCTCGATGTGACAATGATGGATGCGACAGACGACTAATTTCGTTCACAGGGATGCCAGGGAGCGTGAAATGTTTGCTCTAATTAATGTGGGCCAAAATCGCGTTTGCGATCGGTCTGCGGTTTGGTTAAGATGGCATTTGGAATGATAATTTCAGACAAAACATTTTTTTGAAGGTAGATACAATTCGTTTACCAGAGGATTTGCAGGGTTGTGATTGTACAACAGTATACAAACACACTACACTAGAATAAGTAATAGTACAGATGTAGTGCATAATTGTTTTCCATCGTATTTTCTCGGAAACGTTCGTATTTATCATGCTACTTCACTCATCATCAGTACTTTTTGTACCGAGACTGACTCAAATAGCAAGACACGTTCGTACGTTTCCGTGAAAATACGATGGGAAATAATTACGCACTACATCTGTAGCTAGATAACTCAAACTATGGCACCTCGCTCTATCGCATAACACGAGCTCTTTGCTTAAGGGTCACAAGAACAATGCCAGCCGGGACGATAATTGTCAATGTCAACCGCGATCGGATGAATTGTCACCTCTGAAGTTCGCGAGTCGACGCGGCACGTGGGCCGTCCCACGTGCCGTGTCGGGTACCGCCTGATCGGGCACTCGATTCGGTTCATCTTTACATCCCGACAGCATCATAATATGTTTCGCCCAACTGTGCTGAAGCATAGTTAGTGTAAAAGCGAGCACGCGTATAATTATTGAGATGTTTGGAATTGGAAATAATATACATAAACAGACGTGTAGTTCTGTATGTCTTGGTGCTATTAATAGAGTAACAAAAGTAGCAGTTGACCAAATATATTTTTAGCTAAGGCACAGGCCCTTGAAACAATAAACTACTACTAACGCTCAAGAACAATGGCTATAGGTCAATTTGAGTGGAATTTAGATACAAAGTATGTCCGTTTTAACATTTTTTTCCGCAGTGCCTTATTGGGTTTTAAAATAGTTATTTATGATACAAGTGCGGAAAGTATGTAACTCCCAACGAGTGGCGATGACCAAAAACACGACCGTTAGGGAGTGTTTTTGATCGACACGAGTTGGGAATTACCTATCCGCACGTGAATCATACAACATTTTACAATGCATCATGCGAGGAAATAAAAAAAATATGCGTAACATGTGAAATTTTCTCACGAAATCTCATTCCCGCATAGTGTGCGGGAATTTTGTACTGAAATCCATTCCGCACGGGCGCGGTCCGTCTGGCGCCCGTCGTGCTGGCATCGAGCACTTCCCGTGTTTATGTTCAACCATATAAAGGGGCACATTCAGAGCAACGACCGCTTTAGCCTAGTTGGTAGTGACCCTGCCTACGAAGCAAGAGGTCCTGGGTTCGAATCCCGGTAAGGGCATTTATTTGAGTGATGAGCACGAATATTTGTTCCTGAGTCATGGATGTTTTCTATGTATTTAAGTATTTATTTCTCTATATAAGTATCTATATCGTCGTCTAGTACCCATAGTACAAGCTTTGCTTAGTTTGGGACTAGGTTGATTTGTGTAAGATCGTCCGCAAAAAAAAAAAAAAAAAGTGCATCGGACAAAATTTTGTAATGCGAGTAGCCAAAGCGCTGACAAATGAATCCCAACACATTCTTCTTATTCCATCGTTCACGTTCATAACTATGTAGAGGGCGTAAACAGATACTAGAGGGCTACTCACAATACTTACAATCAAAATGGATTTAGTCACTTGTAAGTTACTACCACAGCTACTGCGCAAAAGGGTGTACACAATTTCAATTATTTTCATCCATATCTATATAACAAAGTTAACAAACTACGTGATATCAAGAATGCATCCCTTCCAGAAGCTAAGCGTAAATTATTCGTCTGGTTAACACACACACACACACACACACGCACGCACGCACGCGCACGCGCACGCACACGCACACGCACACGCACACGCACACGCACACGCACACGCACACGCACACGCACACGCACACGCACACGCACACGCACACGCACACGCACACGCACACGCACACACTCACACACACACACACACACACACACACACACACAGACATGCATACACACATTTCCATTCACTTTAAATAAATAAATATTTGCAGACAATCCTACACAAATCTACGTGCTTCCAAACTAAACAAAGCTTGTACTGTACTACTAGGTGACAATAAACATTCTTATATACATAAATAAAGACTTAAATACAAAGAAAACATCCATGACTCAGGAACAAATTCGTGATCATCACACAAATAAATGCCCTTATCGGGAATCGATCCCAGGACCTCTTGCTTCGTAGGCAGGGTCACTAGCAACTAGGCTAAAGCGGCCGTCAAAACTTTATAATGGCATCCGGCGCTCATTCTACGTGCCACGGGAAACGTTGATTTATTTATTTATTTAATTTGTTTGCAAATGGTCTTGCGATAATTTACGATTCAGGGGTTCTCATTTACGAGAAAACTCGTATTTTTCCGGGAAAACAGTAAATATACGGAACAGAACTCGGTCTCCAGTGTACTTTTTATAAAATGAAAGTTAAAAATAAGGTCCTTGTCGCTGTCACCCCTTTGTAAACTTCATATGGCGATTTAAATTCAATTCAATTCAATATTTATTGATAACATGGTTTACATAATATTAATTTGAACATTTCTTATAGCTACACAACATTAAATATTATTATATTAAGTATTATCATTAGGTACATTTATCATTATTATATTAGGTATTATCATTACATATCATTGGATGATTGGCAAAGGAATTCGTCTAGAGAATAGTAGGCTTTGTTAGTCAAATATTCTTTTCATCTCTCCTGCTCTGAAAGTTGATTTTTCATGGGCATATAGCCGGGTGGAAAATAGCTTTTTCTCCCCTAGGGTGGAAAGTATTTTTTTATTGTTACGGTCAGCCACGGAGTCGAAGATACGATACGAGTTACGTCAAATCATTAAAATATAATAAATTGCCGAAAGAATTGAAAGATGAAAATAAAGAGACAGTTTTCATACGCAAATTAAAACAAATGTTACTTTCGAAAACCTACTACTCTTTAAAGGAATATTTAGATGATAAGTTTGTTAATAGAATTAAGTAAAACTAAGATATATAATTAATTAATACTATTTTTTGTATGCTGAATTATATGTACCTAAGTGTCCACCTTCTTATTTGCTGCGCCCAACAGGGTACATGATGTGATACCATACTTTATTTTAAGACCACCTGTATAACCATTATGTGCAATAAATGATTGAGTATTGAGTATTGAGTACTTTTCACAAATCGACACTCACCTATATGTACCTGCATTAACGAGTTGTTTATTACGATTATAGGTTGATATTAAATTATTTTTCCTCACAGTCGAAATGAAAAGTAGAGTGTTTAACTCGGGTGAAATTACCCATTTAACCCTCGAACAATTGGCGCTCTCACTTCGTTCGAGCGCCAGAAATATCTCGGGTTAAATGGGTCACTTTCAACCCTTGGTTAACAATCTACTATTAAGCCTACATATAAACAAGCATTCTGATATTTCCGGTCGCTTAAGGTCACTAGGCAAACGATTATAAATTTTGGGACCTATGTACCACACACACTGTTCCGATTTGTTGAGTTTGTGTCTAATTGGTAAGAGATTATTTTTGTTGCGACTATTAGGCCTGAATTTTTGGAACTCACGAATGTTTTTACGGACCATCTTTGAAATTTCTAAAATGTAAAGGCTTGTAAACGTTAAGATTTTTTGATTACGAAATAAGTTGCGTAAACATGACGTTAAACTTGACTGTGCTTCGACCTCTGTATCAATAATTAGATAATAATTTGTATGGCTTCGATATAAAAAATATGCAACCATACCTTAGAGTAGGTATAGATTTTTTGGCGGAGTCGCGGAAGTGTGCGTGAGCGTTCCCGTGGCTCCGCCATAAAGCAGTGCGCAGAGCACCGTGGGGTTTTAGACGGTAGTCCGGGTGGTTCCCGGGAGTCCGTCATACCCGTCCTGGTTCCCCAGCCAGGCAGGATGTGTAAATGCATTTCCCCACGAAAAAAAAAAAAAAAAAAAAAAAGTATAGATTTCTACACAGGAGCTATAGGTACGCGTGCCATGATAAGGGAAGGAAAGGCTCCTATGCAGCTAAATTAAGAACTGGTCTTAAAATGGCTGACGGCTTACCATGTAGGTACAACCTCCTAAAGTTGGGCGGGTAATGTTTTATTTGCCGCAACCTCATACTAACTCAGTTGCGGCAAATAAAACAAGTGGAAGTATGACAAGGATAACAAACTTATTGAGATTTGTATACTAGCATATCGCTCGGTCGTGGTATTATTATTACAACAGTTTTGGAGAGAAAAAAATGTTTGTATGGGAGCACTACAATTATAGAACATATAAAAAACCCAAAAAAATTAGTTAAAGGCGGACCTTTGCTGGCGGCAGGCGAAACGCTTCATATTAATTGATGTTGAATTGTGACGTCACAGTGTAATATTGGTCTTATCTTATCTAATAACACTTTAAACTCTCGCGCTATGTACACATATTTAATTACTGTTTCTCCGGGTCTAACGCGATATTTATTTACCTTTATTTCTGACGTTTCGACACGGGTTGCACCAGTTATCTTATCTTATCTAGCGTTTAGGTCCATAGTTTACTCACATAATTTTAGACTCGCACAATTTTAACTTCAGGCGGCGCGGCGATCTGCGCGCTCCCGCCACACGTCTTGCGAAGGCCCAAAAATGTCTCCACTCGATAGAGGTGTTTTGTGAACAGACTTAAAATTAAACTAGCATCCGATGCATGCTATTCCATTGACGAATTTCTCAATAATGGCTGAAAACCGAACGACTTTTCAACTGGCTCGCTGCCCAATCAATGGTTATGTAATATTTAAGGACATTTTAAGGATGTGTAGTAGTGACTTGACAAATAAATGTACTAATAATAATTATTCGTTGACTACACGCTGCAGTGTACCTAAACTAAGACATACTTACCTACCTAACCTGCTGTAATATAATATAAGACATACTTTTTCACCTTAATGTGATAGTATTATGTATAATGTTATATAAAGGAATAAATGAAAAAAAATGAAGTTGTCATACAATTTTGTTTCTATAAAAGCGTAAGGGTTCTATTGGTTCATTTAAATTTACTCTCGGACAAAAAATATATATATTTTTTTCTAAACTTTTTAAGTCCATATCTTTTTATGATTTTAATTATATCTTGTAATTTATACTTTATTACAATAATTAGATGGTTGATGAATTTAGCAACACGACTTAATCAATTCTAACATGAGGATACCTATTATAGGTCCACAAAACATACATTTCTAAACACTTGATTTTAAGATAACCTAACACATTCTTGGGTCAGTCCTATATTATATCACCTCGATCTGACGAATAGTCTGACCTACCGAAGAAGTACAAACCACGACACGGCTACTGGGCCACTCTCGCCTCTGCTCCCTGGTAATAAAGGTCAGAATATCCTGTTTATGCAACATTCAGTTCTGTCGTGGGTAGATGTGCGTATCCGGCCTCAGTCATTAATAACCACCGGAAGTAAGTAATGGGCCGAGAACTTTCTACGCACGTTTTTCATTAAATCGGCCGAGTGAAACGGAGAATTTATAAAATCAATGGCCCTGGATTGAACAGTGAAATATTATCGGACGAGCGCATTTTGTTCTTGGCGCCTCATTAACGGAAATTGCAATTGAATTTGTTTGGAAATTCTGGTTGAATTAGTTTGAGTGCACAATTAGCTAACATTTTAATACTTAGATTGGATTTCTTATTTGTTAGCTTATGAGTGAGAATGATTTTAATGAACGTGCAAGATTCTTTAAACTGTTTTTGTATACAAGTGTATGATAAAATACTGTAAGGAAATATGTATAGTGTTATGGTGTTCTGTCGTTACAACTTACATTTGTCAGCGGCCAAATAAACTAAATACTTAGGTAAGTATAAAAAAAAATATTGCAAATACATATATTTTTTTAATTATTTAGTATAGGTACAACCTACTTAGGACCTGTGCGACCGAGTTCTGCTCGGGTGAAAATAGAGAAACACGAAGAAAATGAATTTGCTGAGATATAAGACCTAGCCAGATTGCCTTTTCGCCCCCGTACCTATCCCAAATTTAATTTAAATCATTAGAGCCGTTTTCGAGAACGTGAATACAAATAGGTATTTAATAGTAGTAGGAATAATTGAATAGGTATAGGAATATAATTTAAAAAAAAAGTTCTTTGTACATTGGCAGTTTTCAAAATACAGTGTTACTAGTGACATGGCTTTGGCATGGCAGTTCTCTTTTTATATACTTTTATGTATTTAATCCACCATTGCAAATACCTTCAAGATTCCTACTAATATTATAAATGTGAATGTTTGGATGTTTGTGGTTGTTACTCAATCACTCAAAAACGGCTAAATGAATATTCAAGCTACTTAACTGGATAAGTACTTTTATCTCGAAAATCACCCATTAAAGGGATGAAATTGGGGGATGCGGAAGGAAGTTAAAAATATTTAACGAAGACGCAGCAAAAGTATAGAAATAAGCTTAAAAAGTTAAAGAAACTGTGAAACTAACGGAAAACTAACTGGAAAAAAAACTGGTTTTTGTTCAGACAAAAGGCAGCCCATGTCACCCGGAGCATAATTTTAAATCATTAATTAACACCGGATCAGTATTTTTCATCACACTTGCTCATAAATGGTGTTATTCCTTGCCTGTATACAGAAGGACAATGGCCTTAATTGCTCCCGCGGGAAATAATGGTTCCATGGGAGTAATGAGCTTGTGTGTGATCTGATTGGTTAAGCAAATCTGGACGGCATGAATTCTGCTCTGAGATTGGTTGAAATATTGAAGCTCCGCCCTCCACTCGCACTGATCTAGAAGTGAAGTTGTCAATTTCGTCAACATTTGATTGATGCGCTTGTATAAAACATAGGTTTTTCTGTCTTTTGTGGTTATTTATTTCCTCGCAAATGTGATGAAAAACATTGTGTATAACACGGGCGTAAGAATATTGCAAACTCGAGTCATCAAAAGCCCTCCGCCTGACGGCGTCGGGCTCCTGATAGCCTCTCGTTTGCAATATTCCTCATACGCCCCTTGTTAAACAATGTACTATTAAACGCTTCGGTGGAGCACACGTAAATACAAACATAAACTGCTAAAATCATATTCCTTCCCTCTGCCGTAGTCGGGCAAAAAATCACACTAGTCTTATACTTAAGCCCATTTTGATTTGAGAAACAAACGCATGATGAATACCAAATACAATCGTTCTGCCGCTACAAATAGCCCCAAACTTGGAATAAATCATAGGATAAAGCAAAAACTACGAAACCGGGGTACGTGACTAATTCTACGACACGAAAATGCTTTTACCAAACGATGGTGTTAGCTGCTCCGACTAATGATATGCCTTTTGGTATCTGCGTACTTATCTATTGCGATTTTTATGTAGCCACTTTTTATTACATACTTTTTAGGGTTCCGTACTCAAAGAGTAAAACGGGACCCTATTACTAAGACTCCGCTGTCCGTCTGTCTGTCTGTCTGTCTGTCTGTATCTCACTGGCTGTATCTCACTGATACCGTGATAGTAACAGTTGAAATTTTCACAGATTATGTATTTTTGTTGCCGCTATAACAACAAAATACTAAAAACAAAATAAAATAAATATTTTTATAGATAATGGTACGGAACCCTTCGTGCGTGAGTCCGACTCGCACTTGGCAGGTTTTTAGGGTTCCGTAGTCAAAGTGTAAAACGGGACCCTATTACTAAGACTCCGCTGTCCGTCTGTCTGTCTGTCTGTCTGTCTGTCTGTCTGTATCTCACTGGCTGTATCTCACTGATACCGTGATGGTAACAGTTGAAATTTTCACAGATTATGTATTTCTGTTGCCGCTATAACAACAAATACTAAAAACAGAATAAAATAAATATTTTTATTGATAATGGTACGGAACCCTTCGTGCGCGAGTCCGACTCGCACTTGGCTGTTTTTTTTTGTAGGTAATATCTTGTAGACATGTTGAAGAATGCATTTTAAGGGTATCTGCGCCCTGCCCGACTCTCCATACAAACGTAGTTTGGTTCTCATTTTGAAACGAACCGCTAGAATAAAATGAAACTTTGTATACCTACGGGTCGGAAACTAGTTACTGTAGCTAGAAATGAAAATAGAAAAAAAAATTGCGAGTTGAACGTTTTTCATACAAAGTCTCGCTTTGTTTTTTTCTATTCTACGTATTTCTACTATTTATTTATTTTCTAGCAACAGAAACTATTTTCCGACCTATATAGATATGGTGAATCCCATTGTGTATAAAAAGTTTCATGTTATTGTGTTAGCAAATTACTGCTCGAAAAAATTTAAAAAATAATAACTCTCCATTACTTATACAAGACAATTGTTATATTTTTGCGATAAAATTTAAAGCTCGAAAAAGCGCAATTAAAGCTATCGTTACTTAAAATTTATGTTTTAATGGATGTATAGGATGATGATGATGATAATGTTTTAAATTATTATACAGCTTGTCACTTTAAGCACTTGTGAGCCCTAAGCACCGTACCAGAGTAGAGACCTATGATGATGATAATGTTTTAAATTATTATTCAGCTTGTCACTTTAAGCACTTGGGACCCCTCGTCGTCTGCTCATACCAGAGTAGAGACCTATTATTACGTCGCGGTATCAACAATATTCCACCACTGGGAAATACAGTGATCCCGTTGTTTAGAAAACCTTTACAAAATTCAAACAGCAAAGATGGAAAGAATTCTACAATATGTCGCCAGGAATTCCTTACCGCATAGGTACAGTATAAAAGTCGGATAGAATACCCAGCAAATACACGATGGATGTTTTCGCAAAGAACTCCTGGGTCCTATGGTGGCACAATCAGCCGTTTGCATTATGCATGAAACCATCCCCGAGGCGACAGATGCCAGGGAAACTTCCAGAAGGCATGATATTAATATTTGTTTGTTAGTATTAACCCTTGCGTACGGATTCTATTGTTGACCTACGGAGCCTATTATTGTGTTTCCCTACATGTTCCCTGGCCAAAGCGGACTGGTTTTTCTTTGCACAGCCTAATCAAATATTAAAGTTATATTGCGCGACATGCAATTTACCTAGACCTCAATCGATACCGTAAATTTTTGTTATACGTACATTTACATTATTTGGTTTTGTTCGTATTTTAGTCCTTTAGTTTTCAGCATTTCAGACAACCGACTGTCAAAGAGGTGTATAATGCTTATTTAAATTATTATTTTACACGGGCCTAACGCGATATTTATTCGGGACGACAGTCATCTGCGACCGTGACCGGTACAACCCGGTTCGAAACGTCTGAAATAAAGGAAAACAAAAATCGATTTAGACCCGTGTAAAATAATTTATAAATGTGTATTAAGCGCGATAATTTAAAGTGTTATTTAAATTGGTTTTAAGAAATTTTTGGAACATTATATATAACATCTGCTGGTTCAGTCAGCAGAAAAAGTAGATACGCGGGTCAAGTGTTCAAAACACGACTCTTATGTCATGAAGATAAGGATTGTCTAGATCATTTTGAGCGTTTTATTTTGTGTAACTACTTCTGCTGCTAACTGTGTGTGTTTAGGTAAATGACATGTAAATGTAATTGATTGTATGAAAAAATGACATCAGTTGCGTTCTAACGCTCGTAAAGAAAGTTACGCAATAAAGTTTGCCTGCTTCAGTCAAAATCAACAAACCGTGTTAAATTACCATTGATTGATGTGATTGGTGGATCTTGCCAGGTCCTGACCAAAATACCACTCGCCATATTGCCGCTACATTATCATCTACTTAATGATATTGAGACCCACACCCACTAAGCGTAGGTTCATTGAACTCTATGATTGCACTAAGCCGGTATCACATGTAGCTAACACGGCTGCAGTATCCGCACCTACCGATCATACGCCGATCCCGCCAACCAATCAATTACCGAACACGCGAAAGCTTTCAGCTAATGCACTGCGGACAGACATATTTCTTCTTGGAAAATGCCAGCTTAAAGTTTTAGTGTCTTCAGTATTATTTTAGACGTCTGTGACGTCGGCTGATACAGGAGAATCAGTAGGTTAGTAGACATATGGCTTTCAGAGTAATCTTCAGATTTCTGTCCTTATTGAACGAGAGAGCGAAGCAAACGGAGTTCTCCGTTTCGCTTGGGCAAAAATTATTTCGTATGTCCGGCGTCTGTCCACCTGTTCTCCTCCACAGGTGGCTTTTCTCAACCGATTGTCGTGAAATTTTGTGAGCAGGTCCAATAATTATATAGAATTTTGTTGTAACAGTTCTTCGAAATAAAAAAAGAAGAATTAAAGCAAGTTTCACAGCTCACAAAGCCAATAGTTATTATAGTATCCAAGAGTCCTACTTCTTGGTATACTATTTAAAGGAAAATTAAGCGACTCAATTGTAGTAACAATTGAGTCGCTTAATTTTAAACCCGGGTAAATCCATCTGTCAAATCATGCGATTTTGCTATTAAGAAAAGGTGATAAGGTAGATATTTGCTGATAGGGTCGAATGGATTTATCCGATTTTGAATTTAAGCGACACAATTGCGTTTGTGTGGGCATTTGGACAATGGCATTGTCATTCAACCTCAGATATGATTTGGCACAAAAAACTATTTTAATTGCCAAACTGACGTGAACATCAAATTATTGCAATATTGCAATCGAAGAGTCTGTATGTTGTTGTCGTTGTTATTTAATAACAGTGAAATAATATCAAAATTCACAAGCGATGAAGTTTAAAACCTGGCTTTTACTTTAAACAAATTTTATATCCACCTTGCTCAATTTAAATTTTAAATGAGTAACTCTTCTTTTAAGTGCAGGTCGGCCGTCATATACAAGAATACTTAAATCGTAAAATCATAGATAATAGCTACCGTAGCAACCTAAGCTAAAATCCCGTGAAGGTAAAAATTCACTTTGGTTTATTGTCTTACTAAATCACATAAAAAGTAAAAGGCAAACTTGATTGCAAACCATATTAAGTCTGCATACGTGTATTATAGGAAGGAAGCCAGATGGTTCTACATTCACGAGGCATCTGGCCACGACGCAAACCTGAAAGGTCAGTGAATGCATTTTAAATATCACATATTTGAAGCACAGAATACTTTGGATGTTATTTAGTCAGTCGCGCATAAACAGTGGCCTGCCGTTTTTTGATCTCAGTTCACGATCCGATTTGGCATTGATAGATTATAAACTAACGCAAAATAATGCGTTTAATTTTGAACGGTTTTACCAGTTCACAGTTTTTGGATAGTCTATGTCGGACTATATGATTATAAACTGACGGTATTTATAATCTGCCGGTAACAAATATATACCTATAAAATGAATGGATTATGCGATGTTTATGCCATTATTGTTTCCACCTAGTAGCGATTCTACACAATATGAATTCCACGCAGCTGAAGTTTATCACGTGCGTTATTCTTCACAGTCATTATTTAAACACAATCTTGACTCTACCTAGTAGCGATTCTACACAATATGAATTCCACGCAGCTGAAGTTTATCACGTGCGTTATTCTTCACACAAATATATTACTAAGTATACAATCGTCGCAATTCTTATTAATGTTCGACATCGGTCACATTTCTGGTAAAAAGGCACCTTATTATATGAGTATTTTTTTTTAATAATAAGGTATTAATACTAACTACTAAGAAACAGTTTTCATATCAGAAATAAACTTCACTGGCCGTATATTACGTACTAGTTGACAGAGCACAGAGCCCACACACGCGGTTATAATATATATTTTGGGATCTTATAGCAACCTTGCTACCTATTTTATCTAAGATGTATAACACATTGAAGTTACATTATTCGATGTTTAGAGAATTATCTTTCTCTGCACTATACATATAACTTTCGCCACGATCCCCCAGGGAACCTTTCTTAAAAAAAAAATCGCTACGTTTTCGTGAATAACTGGGACGATTACAGGTGAAGACATGTGCTACAGCATAGTGTCTATCTCTTTCTTACTTACATATAATAGAAACTAACTTGTTCTTCTTATTGTAAATATTTCTTTATTTATATCGTTTCATTTTACATCTCGCATCCACCATCGCTTCGATCCCGTCTGTCACTTTTTTTCTTAAAAACCGCCAACTCTCTTGCGCTCGAACCATAATGCCACTCACGTCGCTGTCTCGCCGACCTAATTCTTGACGTATCGGCGTTTATTAACATCTTTGATTATAAAATAGCTAACATTCGGCCATTCTGACTCGTGTCTGTCCTCAGACCACGATACAGGAATTCAAATAAAGGTACTTTCTGGCTTTTTTTTTCTTTTACATTCGTGCGTGTGCAAATTCATACAAGACCTTGCTGAGATCCAGACCTTCACTTTAAAGACTGCTCGTATTGCCCCGTAGAGACCCGATGTTTCAAATGTTTGTGTACTGTTGGGTAACCACTTCAAAGCAACTGTGTTAGGTTTCTGACAAAAAAAATATTCCCTGGCACAGGCTCTTATAGCTGACTGTACTTTTTCACACAATATTCACTGATTAGGTACACCGGATTGTGATATTGCTGAGTTCCTATTCCTTACTTGATTGAACTTCAAATCTCATTTGCAAGATCTATTCAAAAGGACTCAATTTTCAAGTCTGTATTCCTGTAGTGCTTCGGCCATCCCTCAATCATAGAATGACCCTATTCTATCAGTTTATTTTATCATTATTATTTCTATTATTATTAAAGCTTTATTTCCACATTAGTGGTCCCCAAGGGTAAAAGCCTCCTCCATCGTTTTCCACCTTTCCTTGTCTGTTGCTGTTTCAGTCCAGTTTTTTTTTTTTTTTTTTTTTTGCCGTTTTTATGATGTCGTCAATCCATCTTTTTCTTTGTCTTCCTACATTTCTTTTTCCAGCTGGACCTTGCCATTTCGTTGTTTGGAGGGTCCATCTTTTATCTTTATATCCTGCTCATCTCCACTTCTGTGTTCAACTGTATTGAAGAGCATCTGATATCTTAGTTTTCTTACGTATATCTGTGTTTCTCGTTTTCTGTATTCTTCTTAGTTTTAATATACTCCTTTCCATTGCATGCTGGCAGAATAAAATTTTGTTCTTTATTTTTTCAGTATAGACCCATGTTTGGCTAGCATGTGTCAAGCTGGGAAGGATGCATGAATCCATTATTATCTTTTTCATGTTAAGGTTTGTAGTTTCCTTTAAATATTTCTTTCTGAGCCCAGTATTTATTTTCTTCCATGTTGTGTTTATTCTTCTATCAACTTCGTTTTCATTACTATTTGCCTCGAAAGACACCAATTTCCTTAAATATACATAATCATCCACATATTCTATGGGGTTTTCCTCTATTTTAATTACTTTCCTGTTGTAGTTTGACATTATTTTTGTTTTAGATGCATTCATATCATATGTTAGCCAATTTTCTTGCTTTCAGAGTCTAGTTCTTGTAGCATTTTTATTTTATCATTACTAATTCTTATCCCCCGGGATGTCAAGACAAATCAGTCAAATCTTCAGCCGTATTGGAACACGCTCACTTCAGTATCTACTGCAGGCATCTAATTCTACTTTCATCGGTAGCTCATTCACTCCGGCACCCAGCTTCAGCCATCTATCTGCTGTCGTCGATAGCACGCTTACTTCAACACCCAGCTAGTCAATCATCTATCTGCTGTCATCGGTAGCACGCTCACTCCGACACCCAGTCAGTTACATCTATCTGCTGTCATCGGTAGCACGCTCACTCCGACACCCAGTCAGTTACATCTAGCTGCTGTCATCGGTAGCACGCTCACTCCGACACCCAGTCAGTTACACCTATCTGCTGTCATCGGTAGCACGCTCACTCCGACACCCAGTCAGTCACATCTGCTGTCATCGGTAGCATGCTCACTCCGACACCCAGTCAGTTACATCTATCTGCTGTCATCGGTAGCACGCTCACTCCGACACCCAGTCAGTTACATCTATCTGCTGTCATCGGTAGCACGCTCACTCCGACACCCAGTCAGTCACATCTGCTGTCATCGGTAGCACGCTCACTCCGACACCCAGTCAGTTACATCGATCTGCTGTCATCGGTAGCACTCTCACTCCGACACCCAGTCAGTTAATCACCTATCTGCTGTCATCGGTAGCACGCTCACTCCGACACCCAGCGAGTCAGTCATCTATCTGCTGTCATCGGTAGCACGCTCACTCCGACACCCAGCGAGTCAGTCACCTATCTGCTGTCATCGGTAGCACGCTCACTCCGACACCCAGCGAGTCAGTCATCTATCTGCTGTCATCGGTAGCACGCTCACTCCGACACCCAGCGAGTCAGTCATCTATCTGCTGTCATCGGTAGCACGCTCACTCCGACACCCAGCGAGTCAGTCATCTATCTGCTGTCATCGGTAGCACGCTCACTCTGACACCCAGCGAGTCAGTCATCTATCTGCTGTCATCGGTAGCACGCTCACTCCGACACCCAGCGAGTCAATCATCTATCTGCTGTCATCGGTAGCACGCTCACTCCGACACCCAGCAAATCGCTTGTATCTTCAGCAGCGTCGGAGCACGCTCACTCCAACATCTGCTGCACTGCACCCTAAAAATAAACAAATTCTCCAAACAGAATCATTTTCAACCTTAAATAATATAAATTAGATGTCTCAAAGGTTAGATTGCACCTGCTGCACTCATTTGCTGCGATCGGTACTAGATTTCCTCCAAGACCCAGGCTAGTCATTCATCTGCTGTCATCGGTAGCACGCTCGCTCCGACACCCAGCAAGTCGCTTATATCTTCAGCCAGCCGTGTCGGAGCACGCTCACTCCAAACACCTGCTGCACTGCACCTTAAAATAAACAAATACTCCAAGCAGAATCATTGTCGACATTAGGTCTATTAAATACAGATCTTAAGACCTAGATCTATCTTTCGCCTATAAACTTGAATATCATTCATAGCATGGGCATTGTCAAAGTTGACTTCTACAACTTGGTACGATAGTCAAACAAATATGTACAGATATTTATCAAATACAAGACGATATATGAGCGAAGTAATAGTTTATTAATAACAATATAAACTATAATATAATGACAACAGCTTAATCTACTAGGTATAGTTAAATATATATATATACATAAATATTATTTATGCTAGTCTGTGCTCGTAATTTTTGCAACATCCTTGTATATCCTCTTTTATTTTTGGCATTACCAGATACTATATACTTACAAATGATTATTTTGGCACCAACTGTATCTATCAATGGATTTGAGGAATAATAATTAATTAGAAGATTATGTTTCTAACTGACGATTCGAAAGTGCTTGTTTACTCATGCTCTTCTGTGTTTATTTTATTTTATATGAAGCATGGGGCATTTTTTAATACTATTTTTAGGGCATTGTTCTGCAATCATTGCAGAATTTCAATATTTTTTTTTTTTAACAAACTGAGCCCATAGCTCTCCCTACCTACCGCTACTCCCTACTTCCTTTGTTTCTGTGTGTCTTTTGTGTAGTAAATAAATGTCTTCTTTCTTTCTTAGTTGAGGCCCGTAACTGCTGCAAGTCCATAGTAAGTACGTATATCGGAATGACGTTCGTAAATAAGTATTTTATTTTCACTTCAACTGTCTTCCTACAAGACTCTATGGTTAGCTTGATATTCAGGTCTTGTCTCGTTCATTCGGCTGAAACACATCACATCCTCCGGCAATGCTGAAAGAAGTTTTTGTTTCGTTTTGTTTTAAGCATACCCTTATGATAAGGGCCACTTCAATCTTCTTTGACAGTTTCCATAGTGAGTAGTCTTCTTTTTGTCTACAGTACAGTCTAGTCTATCTGGACGTATTTAATTTCAAACAGCAAATTGTATGTGATTTGCGATGTACCAATAGGGAATGATGGCTATTAGATATTTTACTTTTCTTTTCAACTTTAGTAGCAGCAAGTCTTAATTCAAAAGTTCTGTTTGCATAATTTAATATAAGTATTATTTCTACTGTATATTGAACTCCATTTGAATACTTCTATAATTAGATTATCTTTTCTTATCAATGTTGCTGTGATTCTAAGATCCCTTGTAAGTACTATGATATCTAAAATATGTTAGGTACTTTCGTTTTACACGTGATCAACGTTAAATATCGCGCTGACGGACGTAAATTCCATCCCTGTGTAGAGGCGATACACACAAACACACACGGAACGAGATATGCCAAATGTTGAATCTCCTGTTCTTCATCATAAATAGCCGGTTTTTTTTTGTTAGAAATCCAAAAGCTGACGTTATGCACATAATACGACTAAAGTACCTATATAGATAGGACATAATATGTCAAGGATGTATTTTAGTCTTTTGTTACCTACTTATTAATTTAGTTAGGTAGCATAATTTACCTTCATCCCTGTTGGGGACTCGCTAGGACTCCATCTATGGAATCCTTTTTGTACTTACGCATTTTTGCGTTGCGCCAACGATTCGTATCCTTATATTTTATAACGATTACTTTGGTGGTCTGAACACGCCAAAAATCATTCGTCAAAATGTTTCAGTTTTATATTTTTTCGCAAAACTGGATCTTCTCATTGATTTATATAAATAAGCAAAAGAAATAAAGTGAAAATCAAAGAAACGTTATTTCAGCATGAATATGGTAAGTATCGGAACGCAAAACGGTTCAACTCATATGTCATTCTATGGGCACTTTATTTCATGTCAAACAAAATACTCAAAATTGTCAAACGCCAATCTTCGGAATTGTTTTCATCGTTGAGGTTGATTATTATTTATGTGTATTATAAGCTGGACTAAGACCTAAATGGCCTGGATACTGATTTCCTGGACGAGAAACGGGCTTTGCTGCAGACTTGACAGTTACGGTTCTGTTTACCTTGAACAAACGACGCGTTTCAAAAGGCAAGCAATACTTACCGCAATGAATGGATCAAACGTTAACGAAGAGATTAAGAACTGACGTCGGTAATTCATTTTTGTATTGACTGGACTCCAAGTGTCTTCAACGGGAAGAAACAATACAATTGAACCTTTTGTGCCGCAACTTCTCTTATGAGTAGGCATTTTGCTGTGTAACAAGTGTATAATCATAATAATATGTACTCTTAAGTTACAAATAAAAACATGATGAAGAATCAATGTGGAAGTCAAAGTTATATAAACATTGAAGGAAGTGTTTTTTAGAACCTGTTTAACCTTAAAAGTTTTGACTGTTGGTAAACAATAAACACGTTTTAATGATCTGATTACAAAAAATACTGAATGATGACTCGTTTTTTTTTCTTTATCACCTCTCTAAACTTGAAGCTGTAGTGAACAAAAGATTCTCCCTGTCAGTCTTCATAATATTGATTCAATACAAGATTGAATCTTCACTGGCCTCCAGAAAAGTGTTTTTCATTGTAAAAGTACAATTAAACATCATTGAGTACAGCAGAATCTGGGCTATCCTTACCATTGGCCACAATGCATCACCAGTGAGCCACCCACGATTAAATCATACATATTTTAGTCTCTATACATAGTTTTTCAGTAGGGCATGACGGGCAGGCTCAACTTGTTTTCATAATTTCACCAAACGACCCATATCTCTTTCAAATATTTGGTATCCTTCTGTCAATTTCTTTTTGTATCTTTTCAGCTTGTTACAAAATCTGTCATTTTGTCTCCTGGCTAATGGGACAGAATAACGACAAGAAATAGTTGATTGACCCGCGTAAGCCAACTCTCAGCCGAAACAAAAGGACATGTACCCTCTCAGCTTCTTTACTACTGACACAGTTCTGGCTGACTGAACAACCAATTTTTGTGTCCACTTCTCAGTTAATAAAATTAACATTAATGTTTTTAAATAATACTACAGTAAGTATTGAAATATCCAATGAATCAAACAAAACACACATACATACTAAAACTGATTAATAAGGAAACATATGTAGGTACCTATAGTTGGTGTGTGTCTATAATGTTGATAGTCTTCAAATCCTTATCATTTTACTTGGTTACTTTGTAAACATGTATTTTTATGGGACGTTGTTGTACCTACTTACTATATTCTGGATACTATACAATTAGGTAGGTAGCAGTTTGCTTGCCTAAAATTTCTTTTTAGGCAAACCTATAGTTAAATACCCTAAACTCCTTCATATTTTTTATGTTCCGGGTTGCCCATCGAACATTTTCACGTGCCGCAACTGGTAGGTAGGTAATATGTTAAACAAACTTTCATCATTTACCTAAGTAATGTTAATGTCTCAAACAACAAGTGGCTACAAATGTTAATAAAGTTGTACTTATTTAACTAAATCTGTATTTATTTCACTCTTAATTTGGCGTTAATAAATTACTTAATATTGTCAATAGGATATTAATATATTTGCATTTACATTAACCTATGGTTTGACATGCTACGTAGTTACGACCTATATTTCATCTTTTGCCATTTCTATTGACCGCGAAAATACACACTTACCTTCCATTTTCTCTTCCATATCAAGTTATCTAAGGTATACTTGGATTTTATTATAATTGGCTATACTACTGTGTATTATTGCATTAAAGTTGGGCATATACAGTCATGCTCTGTATTGCTGTTAGTTTTCTGAATAAATATATTATGTCTACATTGATTGAACTTTTCAAATTCATATTATAAATACAATACAAATACAACTCTTATCTTACATACATAATTTATTCACTTATAGATTTATAATAGGTACCTATGTACCTACTTGTAATAAAATCATATTCATTATTCATACAAAATACAACATTTATCATACTCATTACTCATTGTCAATTCGTATCTGAAAACTGGAGTCTCTTCTTATTTTGTCGCCATATTCAATGCAGCGAACTGTTTACAGAAAATCAAACATCATTGTTACTTCTATATCTCGATTAGAAACCCTCACCTGTTTTATCGATTGACACTGGCGTTTCTTCTGGTCGTTACCACTTCTGATCTAATAGAAACTAACTTGTTCTTCTTATTGTAAATATTTCTTTATTTATATCGTTTCATTTTACATCTCGCATCCACCATCGCTTCGATTCCGTCTGTCACTTTTTTTCTTAAAAACCGCCAACTCTCTTGCGCTCGAACCATAATGCCACTCACGTCGCTGTCTCGCCGACCTAATTCTTGACGTATCGGCGTTTATTAACATCTTTGATTATAAAATAGCTAACACATATAAGTACGTAAGTGAGAATAGGTCGAAAGTATAAAAACGTTCAACTTAGTAGAGCTGATCTGCTTTTTACTGATATCCGTGGATAGGTAATATTATCCGTATTGCCTCCATCTAATACTTCTCACAGTAGAACCACATTAATAAGAGTTGCGACGATTGTATAGTAATATATTTGTGTGAAGAATAACGCACGTGATAAACTTTAGCTGCGTGGAATTCATATTGTGTAGAATCGCTAATAGGTAGAGTCAAGATTGTGTTGAAATAATGACTGTGAAGAATAACGCACGTCATAAACTTCAGCTGCGTGGAATTCATATTGTGTAGAATCGCTACTAGGTGGAAACAATAATGGCATAAACATCGCATAATCCAAATGAATAAGTACGAACTAAATTATCGAAGAATGGAGGATCTGGAATGATTTTATGGTACCTAATTAAATATTGTGGTGAAAGCTACAAAATGAGGTTGGCAAATGAGTTTACACGAACTTAAATGCTGTATTGTCAATGTTAAAGATGCAAATTTATTGTGTTTACTCAAAATACATCGGGACATTAATAAAGTTCGCGAAAATTAAATGAATGGTCTCGAATATGGGTAAATTTTGGGTTTTGTAGCGAAATAAAATTGAAAAATATTTTGAGTGTGCTAATAAAATTAAATTTATTACCGCAGTTTTCATCAATTAATTTACTTAGTTAGTTAAATAATTTAAATTGGTTTCAAAATTTAGCCTAGATGGTAGTGGCCATCCCTGCGTAGTTGAAGGCCCAAGGGTTCAATCCCGTTCGTTTCTGAGTCTTGGGTGTTTTATACATGTCGTATGTATTCGGTGGGTACCCATAACTCAAACCTTACTACGCTTACCGTGGAACTAGATTGATTTGTATAAGATTGTACACTAATATACACTTAGTTTTAATTCTTATTTAATATCAAAGAAAAACAAAATATTATTTAATATCCTGTTTGGGGGAGGCCTATGTCCAGCAGTGGAAGTTTTTAGGCTGATATGATGCTTTTATAGAAAATTGACAAATACTAAGTCGAACCGAATTTTCGAGATTAAAACAGCGTTCTGGTAGCAGAACGATTCATTCATTCATTCATTCATTCAAATGTTTATTCGTGACACACAATTTACACATACAAAAGAAATAATATAATACATATTTTGTCACGAAATGGATTCCGGTTATTGTCACTCAGTTTTTAAAACGGAGCCGCTTAATGTCAAATTAAATGAACCGCTTTTAGTCGGTTTCTTTTGTAGATTGCAGGGCCAGGCACCGTTAAACTACCTCACCATAAAAACGTAAAATTAAATTATAGTGAAAGAAAACATTTCCGTCATTTAGTGAATCGTTAGGTCGTTGGTTTATATCCATAAACCAACGAACTAACGATTCACCGTGGCGCTGGCGGAAGCTCGGCCAACTCCCAACTACAACAACACAAAAATCAATCATCACATTTCTCATTCTTCGCTACCGCTTGGCACCGACATCTACCACGAAGACAACTGTTTGTCATCAAACCACAATCAGAATAATCAGAAACAATTGACGACAGTTTAATTGGCAGTTTTATAATAAAATTCTTATCTACTTATCTCTAAAAAAATTTTTTTTTTTAGTTTCTGATTTAGTTTCTGATTTGATTTAGTTTCTTATTTATAAGCCTAGATAATTAGTTTATTAATGCTAAAAATTATAACGCAACGCATGCTGTGGTTGCCTAAGGTAAGTGTACCAAATTCCGTAAGTGAACATAATTCCGTTAAAATTGCGTGTAAAACCGTAAAAAACAAAATAAATATTTTATCAATCTATTTATTCAAATCTTCAAATAATATAGTTTACACATGTGGGTAAAATTGCTTAAAATCATTTATAACTATTTTATTCTATGGTTTTAAAAACGAATTCACGGGATTATGTTCACTCACGGAATATGGTACACTTACCTTATTATCAGGGTTACAATTAGTCATTACAAAGTGCTTGTTTTTTTTCTTTAAATGTTACATTGTGAACTCCGTTGGCAATCGTTAAATAAAAAATAAAAATAAAATAAAAATCGACCTGGAAATCGATTTATATTGCTTTTGCCCGCGACTTCATCCGCGTGGACCTCGTTTGTATCGTACCATTTTCATACCTCCATTCAAACTTCCGCCCCCATTTCACCCCCTTAGGAGAAGACTTCCATGATAAAAAGTATCCTATGTCCTTCCCCGGAATTAAAAATATCTCCATAGAAAATTTTATTCCAATCGGTTCAGTGGTTTAAGCGTAAAAATGTAACACACAGACAGATGGACAGACAAAGTTACTTTAGAGTTATTATGGATAAAGATTGTCCCAACAAACTAAACTTCGAAGCATAATTGTCTGATTAACCCCCACTCATAGAACATGGAAATGGAAAAGCTATCGCGCTCGCGTTTAGATAATTAATTTGGGTAAGTGATTTATGACGAGCGCTAATGACGCGGGCATTCATCAGCCAATCGAGTTATGCAGGCCTATTTCAATATTCCGGATGCGCTAGCTGCATTAGTTTGTGAATGGCTCTTACGGTGACAGGGGCGCGAAAATTAGACAGTGAAGATTACTATAACATATATTATAGTTTTATTCTAAAATTGAGTAGAGCGCTTTCACATATAGGCGTTTTTGTCGCGCGACTGAAGCGCTGCACAGCGAATCCCTTCACATTACAATGGCTGAAGCGTAGCTAAGTCGCGACAGCCACGCTTCACAGTATCTGCCACCGCTAGCTCGGAGGCTGCAGTCGCGCTTTTGTCGCGCGACCGTCTGGCGGCTGTCGCGCTGCAGCTGCGCTACTTAAATATGTACGGATACGAGTCGCGCTACTGCAGCGCGGCTTAGAAGCGCTACAGTCGCGCGACAAAAACGCCTATATGTGAGAGCGCTCTTAGACCTAACAACCTCAAGGAAGCGCCGTTACGGAGAACACACGCTACCCTGAAAACTCGCTTAAGGCAGTCATCATACTGCCGTCGCATCGCACTGCACTGTGGTGTGCGGAGCGACGGTTCGCAACGTTATACGCACTGGCGTACTGACCTCAGATCAGTTTGCATATAAATTCCGCACGGTACTTCACACTGCACCGCACCTCCGCCCGGCGAAGTTTGTACGCGGCTCCGCACGCCACAGCGGGAGGTGGTGGAAGAGTGAGTATACACAAGAGCTGCTGTGGGAGGTAATAGATAGATAGATAGATTCATTTATTTCATTTTGAAAATTTACATGTCATTTTTATAAGTTAAAATAGCATGAATTCACAAAAAGATCGTCAGAGTGTATAAGAATAACAATAATATAAATAGTCAAATACAAATAAATCAAAACAAAGAGCAAAATTAAAACAAACAAAACAATCATAATATTAAAAAGGTACAATGTCAAGGAAGTAAATTGTTTAAATGTCAAATTATTAATAAAAGCTAGGGCATCCTAGATATAAATTGTCAAAAGTGGAAAAAATATATATCTATACAAAATTCATATTAAAATAATAATTTCATTTTAAAACTCCACCAATAATCCACCACTAGCATTGCTAGCCTTCCCTGCGCGTCGCTTCCTATTGGTGCATTTTTACTTCGCTCACCGCTCTGCTACCTCGCACAGCCGTAGCCGCATTTTTTCCTTTTTTACTCAACCGTAGTGGCATTTGTTCCTTTTTTTGACCGAAACTATACATCTTGTAGCTTATTCGATTTAGTAAGTAGTATGATTTTATCGATATCCCTCGATTTCTGATTATTAGGGTTCCGTACTCAAAGAGTAAATCGGGACCCTATTACAAAGACTCCGCTGTCCGTCTGTCTGTCTGTCTGTCTGTCTGTCACCAGGCTGTAGGTATCTCACTGATACCGTGATAGTTCCAGTTGAAATTTTCAAAGATGATGTATTTCTTTTGCCGCTATAACAACAAATACTAAAAACAGAATAAAATAGATTTTTTATAGATAATAGTACGGAACCCTTCGTGCGCGAGTCCGACTCGCACTTGGCCGGTTTTTTTTTAAAACGTAACATAATCGTTTATATTTTTTTATTTGTGTGCGTAAGAAAGGGACAAAACATTTTATTTATCAGAGGTATTATTAAGAGGGTTTATTACTAAGCGGGTTATCTTTTATAATAAATGCGCGCGTATGCAATCTCAAGTATTCGTTGCATTTTGACCTCGTGACCTAGTTACCCGTTCCATTATCTTGACCGCAATGTTCATATTATCTATATGACGTAAATATTCGGCAGCCTTGATATAGCCGAAATAGCTCAGTTGGGAGAGCGTTAGACTGAAGATCTAAAGGTCCCTGGTTCAATCCCTGGTTTCGGCATAATAATTGTTTTTTATACTGACATAGACTACCTATTTGAAATGGATCACTCTGTTTCGTAATATTTTTGCTTTGACATACCTAAGTTTCGTTTTATTACTATTGACAGGGTGCAAACAAATAAATGAAATTCCAAAATCCCTAGTCGCTGCTATTCTACGATGCCACATAACTAATCGTAACTTTAATGTAAATGTTGTCTTTCAAAATCAGAACCAATCAAGACATCAAAGTGCTGGCCTAAAATATATTTAAAAAAATTATCTATGCGTGTGTGATTGAGAAATTGCGTAGATATATTGCGAACGAATATTATTAAATATTCAAAACCACTTCTTGTAAATGGTCTAAAACTACAGGTCTACGGTTAGTTTTTAACCCTTTATAGGGCAACTTAAAAAATTCAAGGCAAATATGACCACCTGTTAAGGTCATCTTTGCAGAATTTTTAGTTTTATGCAATATAAAGAGACTTGAATTATGGATAAATTTTATTCTTGCCCGTGAAATTAGATAGGAAAAAATCATACGAAAACTGATAAGTATTATAGCTTAGGTAGCTTATATACAGGAAGATATGTAAGTGAATATCACGTTTAAGCTTCGTGTATTATTACACATGATGAGGCAAGTGATAAAGTGTGATATATTCACACTAGAATATTTCGTCCGGGAACAGAAGCATCCGCCAAACGATTTATGAAGGGAACTTTATATGAAAAATGCATAAAATTGTCCAGCGCTATTTCGCAGCGGTAAAACGTTTATTGCTTCCTTCGGATGTCTCTATAAAACCGGGAGCTAAGGTTCATTGGACAGAAAAAATACACAAAAGCGCTGGACTTCGTATGTCAATGCTCTATGTTACGACGGTTTTATTTGTTTTTTTATTTCCAACTTACATCGAAGCACACATTTCGCAGTTCACTTAGTTCTTAGAAATATACGATTATTATGCTATCAGTAGATCAAAAACCAAACGCTACCTATACTTTACTGCCACACTACAAAACACTTACCACAAATACCGTTGAACCCAAGCTTCCTCGTTAAAATGACAACAGCACGCTCAATTTATGATGCGACATGGGATAACATGTGTATGGGTATAGCATCATCAATTCATCGTCATCATCATATCAGCCGAAAGACGTCCATTGAAACCAGCCCCTCTACATCGGACATAACGTTACAAATTGTTAGTAAATACGTAGTCTTTTACAGACACGCGAAGAAAACAAAAAAAGAATGCCGAAACCAGGGATTGAACCAGGGACCTTTAGATCTTCAGTCTAACGCTCTCCCAACTGAGCTATTTCGGCTGTGAATACCACCTTGAATTTCCTTTATACAGCATATCGAATCACATTTGAGATAATTATTGCAGTAGGTAGGTACAATGTTTTGGTGATAACAAGCTCGATGTGCAATGATCTCACAATAGTAGATTGTACAACAAGTGCATAAAACGCACCATTTTACTCGAGACGTTTATCCATCCGAGCGAGCTTGCGAGCGAGGATAGATATAAAGTCGAGTGTAAAATGGGTTTTATGGACGAGTTGTACACTCTACTTTTCACTTCGATTGCGAGGAAATGAAACAGCAACACGTAAAATAATAAATGAGACGAAATACAAATTATAAGTTTATTTCATGAAGTTTTATTGTGTACTTTGGCTGTTGGTATCTTTGCCTTGGTCTTAGAATACGAACGAAACGAAATAAAATAAAGAGGTTGTTGTATGAAGTTAAAGATGTTCGTGTGGCTGTTGCAGCGATTGCCTTGGTCTTCGACGAAGATTTTACTTTATGCTCTAGAGCATAAAAAGCGACTTTATGTCGCCTACGCACGACATAAAGACGAACTTTTAGAGCATGAGAAGTGAAAACAATATTTTAAACCTACCTATACACGTTAATCGTTATTTAAAGCAATTATCGCTACTTTTTACGCACACATTATTAACTAACTACCACACATAAATTTCGTTAAAGTACCCCAAAACAAAAAAGGAACCCTTATAGGATCTTGTCCGTGAGTCTGTCAATGTACTCTTTCTCAAAAAGTCGTGGAGTTGAAATGAAATTAATATCAAATACTTCTGCTACTACAATTAGAAGATCCGCCTTAAGTATCTTTGATACCTTTAATACAATTTTTTATTACAAATCATGCGAGTACGGAACCCTCGTGCGCGATTCCGACTTGCACTTGACGGTTTTATTTTTCAAATACATTTTCTAAATAAACTATTAGTTAGTCCCGTCACGCTGCACTCAACGACATCTTGAGAAGGGCGCTTGCCAGCGCCTGCGTCCCCGTGGCTCTTGAGCCTCGGATTGTACGGGACGACGGCAAGCGTCCGCACGGGATGACGTTGATCCCCTGGCGAATGGGCCGTGCACTGGTGTGGGACGCTACTTGCGCTGATACGTTGGCAGCGTCCTACTTGCCAGTCACGTCCAAACTAGCCGGGGCAGCGGCGGATGCCCGAGAGCGATCCAAGGTCGGTAAATATAGCTGTCTCGGCGCCCAGTACGACTTTGTCGCATTTGGCGTCGAGACACTCGGCCCTTGGGGAAAAAGCGGGCGTGGGCTCCACAAGGAGATCAGCAAGCGGTTGAGGGACGCAACGGGTGACCCTCGCGCAGGCAGCTTTCTCGCTCAAAGAATAGCGATTGCTATTCAACGCGGGAATGCTGCCTGTGTGATGGGCACCCTGCCTAAAAGGCAAAGTTTTGATACGTTTCTGTAATTTTATTTTATTTTTAAGTCGTTTGCAAATAATAAATGTATATAAATAAAAAATATACAGCCGGTTCTGACAATAAAAAAAAAAAAAAATTAGTTGAATGTATGTAACGTAATTCGAGGTATTGTAGCTTGTCAGTAATTTCTAGAGCATCGGACACTACCTACCTTTATCATAGCAATTACCTATAGTGTTTTCTTGCATGTTTAAAATAATATCGATATTATTCCAGTCCAGTTAAGTGAATTAACTAAGGTATTTACGGTACGATCTTTGTATTTTTTTTAATTAAATGTATGTATAATAAATTGAGGATGAATGCTGTTCAGTTTAACAACCAACCGTTCAATTTTCGTTTCTAAACATTACATGCTATTACACTGCATACTTAACATTGTCTATTTTTACTCGTGTTCCCAAATTACCTGTTCTAAAAAGAAATAAAGAGCTGAAAACAGCGCCAAGAATGTAGATATAGAAAGATCTTTGTAACTTTTGAATAAAATTGAACTTGGAACGATTGAGTCCAGCATAAGTTGTGTGCCCGAAGGCATGTATCGTACGTACATTTCATGCATAATGCAAAATTCTGATTGTCTATATACCCGGCCGTAGTTTGTACAAGGACAGTAGGCACCAAGTAATACAATTCCGTTCTTATCACAACATATCAGGAACTCTTTCTGGTATTGAACCCTAGCCTTTATTATGTAATTTTTTATTGCATCATTACAAATATAAGAATGTGATAATTATCTTTTTCTACCAGTTATTTGTAAAGCTTATATCGGGACAACTAACATAGCTTTATCCTGATTTCCTTAGGCTTTGGACCCCTTTCAGTTAAGGAAATAGAAACATGTAGTTAGATACTTTTTGCTCTTGTCACTTCGACAATAAGTAATAGTAGTTTATGTGACTGTACATAATGAAGGGCATGTCGACATGGATGGAGCATGGACGAGCCGAAGACGAGTTTCATAATAACATCACACGAGTGTTTTAATGCCTAATTATGTATAGTTACATACACTACTTTATCTATCCACATATCATAACCCTCCATGATGCATTCAGGAGCCGCATATTATGACCGGCATCGTGGCGTTGTTTTCTGGCAGCTGTCATAGTTTTTTTTAAATTCAGAGACTAACTGGAGTTGAATCCAAGTTGGATATTAGAATAGAAGTTTAATCAAATTTCTTTGTTTTTCGGAGACTTTCGAAATTTGAATGAAATAATATTATCGAAATCGATATTATTACTTAGCAAGGTTTACAAAACGGCAGTTCGGCCGGCTCTAATGTACGGCGCAGAATGCTGGACGGTAAAAGAGACGCATGTACAGAAAATACACACGACGGAAATGAAGATGCTAAGATGGTCAGGGGGAGCAACCAGGCATGACAAAATCAGAAACGAGTATGTTCGAGGCAGTTTCAAAGTTGCTCCAATACCAGAAAAGCTTTCTGAGGCTCTAGTATAAGTTTTATTCATGCAATACGTTTTCGAACGCGTTTGCGTTTAGTCTCAATTTATATGGCAACGCGAACAGCGCCTCTGGTGGTAACTATTAGGAACTACGCGTTGCCATACAAATTGAAACTAAACGCAAACGCGTTCGAAAACGTATATGTTTCGATAAAACTTATACTAGATCCTCTGAAAGCCGTCTTAGGTGGTATGGCCACGTCATGAGACGACCTGATGACTACGTTGTCAAAAAGGCCTTAAACATCCCGGAACGTAAAAGAGGCAGAGGCCGCCCCCCTTCTACATGGTGGACCAGCATGACCCGGCTTTTGAAAAAGGAACAATTACCAGACCCGACAACCCAAGACCGAGCGACTTGGCGCCGATTAATTAGGAGAGCCGACCCCACCTAACGTGGGAACAGGCACAGAAGAAGAAGAGATATTATTACTTAGCAATAATCATATTTTCACAGATAAGAAGTTTGTTCTAACAAAACAGTCTATTTTTATGGTGGTCATAATGTGCGGTTCTTGAACGCATCATGGAAGGTTTATGTATGATATTTGGATAGATAAAGGATAAAAAGGTTTATGTTTCAGTTTCCTTTTTCGCACATACTGGGTTTTTTACAGACCTTTTTGGGTGAACAGAGTAGATACCTACCTGTAACGAGTCGAATAGCCGTTGGAGACTCATTTGGGAAATTTTAATAGTCCCGTCAAAGCGAACAATAAACTATATTCCCTCTACAAATCTCAAGGCGGTCAATTTAAATACAGTGGTCTCGGCGCCGAGTATAATTTTGTTCCATTCGGCGTCGAAACTCTAGGTCCGTGGGGCCCTGGCGCTCTGAGCCTCTTTAAGGATATGTCGAAGAGGCTCAGAGACGCCACGGGAGACCAAAGAGCTGGCAGTTTCCTCGCTCAACGCATCGGCCTGGCGATCCAGCGAGGAAATGCTGCCAGCGTCTTCGGTACCATGCCGCAGGGGCCATTTTTAGATATATTTTAGTTTTATTTAGATGTATTTTAGTTTCATTTAAAATTAATTATAGTGGTGTATTTATTAAATTAAATAAAATGTATGTCTAGAAGTAGGTAACTGTATTACAAAAAAAAATTTAAATTTGTAATGATCATGGTCATCAATTATTATGTGTCAGGTTTACCCCAAGTTACTAGACTTTATAATTAAGATATATAAAAATAAGCGTTGAACCTGCTGAATAGTTTCCACTGTCGCGCAACCCCTTTCGAATGGATGTAACACGAGCAACTATTTAAATCGAATTTCGGTCTGGCGGCCAAAAAAAGCGGTCGTCCTGTCCCCCGTCCTGTCCCTTACATTAGCGTTGATACTTTTAAACTGTAACATTCTTTCTAATATAGTACATTTTGATTCAAGTCCGAAAGGTCCGGTCAAACTTAAAGGTTTGGTCTACATGAGCATTATAAGGCCGGTTCTTACGTTTGGTAGCGAGACGTGGGCTCTAGTCTAGGCAACTCAAAAGCATTGTCCACACCGCACCGTCCAAGTTGCCGAAGTGAATTATGTTACGATGAATGTGCGGTATTTCATTTGCAACGAGTGTTACTTGACTGGTTCGTATATTCATTTATTTCTTGTGCTTATCTATTGTAGTTATGAAATAATTTTCTATTCTTTTCCAATATCTGTAGAGTCAAGGCATATACCTTTAAAGGTACCTACACATAAAAGCGAAAACATCAGGGGAAAAGAATAATATCGCCGTTGCCAAGTCACCTGTGGCATATTTTATAATGCTCAGAATTTATATTGTTATCAGAACGCGGGTCATTGAACCATGACCAATCGCCGTATGGTCCACTTGAACTTTATGATTTGTGAAATATGTGGATATTTCATCACTGACTTGTATTGAAAAGGGCATATATTTGGTAGAAATTGTCAGTATTTAAGACATTTTTGCACGCGTAGTATAAAAACCCCGCAGAGAAAAATCAGTGCGCGAAATTCAATCTTATTTGGATAAAAACACGGTTGTAAATAATTCTAAATCTATTTAGGAATCGAGATTTATCGGTATTAAATATTTATGTATTCCTAACTTTGTGACCTAGGTTAAGATATACGTCCTATCCGCGAACGGACGCTTAAATTCTTTTATATTCGACCAAATAAATTTCGTAATCTTGGTTGGATTTATGCACCTAAACATTATTTCGTACCTCAAATGACGAATGTGACATTTGATAACAAACTATTTAAATACTTAATAACTAAAACACTATCTGTTTGTAGCGAAATGGTCCCGCCTCAGCATAATGCTGGCTCAGTGAGCCAGCGCTGGTCATCCGGCGAGACCATTGATGCTTAAAGGCTTATTTTCATACTTCCTTTTCACTTTAACACATGTTATGCAACGCATTCGCTTTCGGGAAGCATTCCAAAAGCCAATGCGTTGGATTCTATCCACTAGCCTCATCAACTAGCCCCGCTTGAATGGTAACCAGATATCTAAACGTTGTTATGCAAGACTCTTGCTGCTCGGACGGAATCTGTCACAATATGTTGCAAAGTTTAGGTAGGTATACGGAGATTAGTCAATTACCTAATGCTCGTATATCGAAAGATCAATAGAAAAAGCCGTGTAGACTTCCTTCCTAGCTCCCAAACCAATTCACTCTAACCTAATTCAAGTTACATTTATACCACTTTTCGATGAAAGACAAAACCCTTTGATACCCAAGTAAGAGGTTGTACGCAAAACATTAATTGCTCTTATTAAAGGCTTAATGGACGGTTAAAACTCTAAAGACATTATAAATAGAAACCACTTAGCAGCATTCATTACAAGTTTGGACATTGTCGAGGGCACAGCAACGCAATAAAAACAGTTTATCTGTATAAAGAGTAATTAGTACATAGTTTAATTACAGGCGGGCGCGCGTCTGGTGATTCGGGGAAAATCTTGGCTTGGTTCCTGCAATTAAAGCGGGCTTAACTGTGGCCGGTGGGAGCTCTATCCAATTACTGGTGGGCTGGCGCAAGTCACGACATGTCAACACGTGTCATATGTGCCCACGTGTAGTGCATACTAGATATACATATGTACGTAGCTTATAAAGTACTTTATGAATATACTGTAAACGTACAAATGTTATGTATAAAACTTAAAAAATATTTATCAACAAAGCCCTTCTCCAGTCTAAATGAGTTTTATGCCAGAATTTTTAATTGACATAATAACTTTCCTATTTGATCCTATCATTATTATTTTTTATCTTACTGACATTCTCAGTACTTTTCCGATTCATTTTATTTTTTTGTTGACTTCTGTGCATTGCTTTTAATATTACCTGATTGACATAAAGTTACGTTATACTCTTAATTTTATCTTGAGCTTTGTTGACATGGTTATGAATTTGTGTTATGTTATTTTACGTTTTCAATGACTGATTCGAAAGTATGTATAAGTGTTTCTTAATTATTCCTGTATATTTTATCGTGAACAACAGCTAAACATACTTAAATTTAGCTGAATTTTTAGCTCTTGTTCACTGTGTCTGTTATCAACTGTATTTGCATGACTATATAGTCTATAACTTATGACCAAATAAAGAACTGAAACTGAAACTCATGTATAGTGGCACTGTTTATCTTGAACACTCGTTTCAACTCAGCTCCGAACCCCCACCTTACATGGGGACCCCGCCATATAACGGTGTCGCGCGTCCCGTCGGTCAATGAGTGTAATAACTTTATAAATATATATTTATTTTTTTACTTTTATTTATTCAAAATTATAAACTTATTCTACTACATTTATATACTCTTAAGTTCTTACTGAAGCCTCAATTAGGCTTATTTGTAAGAAATATCTAATTAATATTAAGGATGACTCACGCTAGAACGGGCCGTGTCCGTCCCGGGGCGTTTTCTAAGAAAAACGACGGCGTTTTTGCGCGGCCGAGCCAATACCCAAGCTCGGCCGAGCCGTGCCGACATCTAACCGCTTCCGAGCCTCGGCCGTGGCTCGGCCGCGCCTTGGGTATGGCTCGACCGCGCAAAGACGCCGTCCTTTTTCTTAGAAAACGCCCCGGACCGGACACGGCCCGTTCTAGCGTGAGTCATCCTTTAGTTTATTAGTTTGCTATCTATCACATTTATCCATACCAGTATTATTCCTCAGTGCTGGTGTTATGAGAGTCTATATAATGTTTTTTTAGCATTTTTTTACATGCTTTTGGATTCTCTGTTCCCTGTATTTTGATTAAAAATTAATTATACACTAGCTACCCGCGCGGCTCCGCCGCGTATACAAAGAATCTAGGCGGAGCGAAGGTATAAAAATATAGCACATACTTAATCCACTACATAGTATAAAACAAAGTCGCTTCCCGCTGTCCTCCTGTCCCTATGTATGCTTAGGTCTTTAAAACTACGCAACGGACATTGATGCGGTTTTTTTTAATAAAGTGATTCAAGAGGAAGGTTTATGTATTATACCTACATATAAACCCGTGCGAAGCCTGGGCGGGTCGCTAGTTCTACATATAACCTACTGAAGAAAGGGTTTTAGAATAGGATGGGTATAAATTCTGAGATTACCCAAAACATACAAACCAACCTGTTTATTATTAGTATCGGCGCAGATCAAAAGAATATTGAATCGGGGACCGTTAATGGTTTAAAATAATATTTTACCTGTTATAGTTGCATTTGACAATTCATACCGCTAAATAGTTTAGTACTTATTTACGTTTCAGACATATCGGTTTGACAAATTACAATTTATATAACCTACCTGTAATCAAAACATAATTATCTGAAGCTGAAATAATTTGGATGGTATTCTTAGTCAGGTCAACAAAGTCACCAATGGGAGTCCCCGGCATCCGAAAAGAAAATTATGTAATCGAGTTTAGTTTTCTTCATCTTTATAGGTAGGTAGGTACTGGAAATTAGGCGAACCTATCGGCACCTACGGCATTGTGCTAAGTAAGGTTAAAATAGCCATCTATTTAATTAAACTTCATTCTTCTCCCAACATCTCGAAAATGGGAAAATAAGTTTGTATATAAACTTTTTTGAAGTAAAAAAAGTACATGGCAAATAATACTGACGTCTCCATGTCAATAAAAATAATAATCCACAGTTGACACAATACCTACGTCTGTCAGTTTTTATAAACATTGAGAAATAGTATTTTTCACAATCGTGTTATAATAGAGAGCTTTTTAGTCGAGTACCGTGTTTAGGCCACGAAGCTTGCTGAGTGGCCTAAGTAAGGTACGAGATTAAAAAGCTTGATAACACTATTGTGAACAATACTTTTTGTACGAGTTCATTAAAATTAATTTACTACGAGTCAACGGAACTAATTAAACAAACTCGATACTGTTGAAACGAAGTGCAGCCTATCGCTCGTACTCTCGTTGATATCTTAAAAGACATCAACGAGTAAACTCAATAATCAAAGCGATTCTATTGGTCCAATTCATTACAGTTCGGTAAAGCAGCCACGTGATAGGTCGAATTTATTTTAGTTCTATTTTCAAATTTTTTTCCGTTGTCTGGAGCGTATCGAAACAGTTATTTCGATTGTTTCGACAGTAACATGGACTACAACTATGAAAAGAGTGACGTTGCAGTATTCTCTATGAAATCTTAATACACGGATTTTAATCGACGAGTACAAAAAGATAATTTATTATCAATTTTGTAAATTTCTTAGTGTTGTATCCATATGTGGCCGACTCAACATTTATAATTTCATATGCTGAAGAACTTACTACAGGTTTGAGTTCAATTCTTGTTTTTAATTTTATTTTACATTGTCATCTCAAGTCAAAACAGGAGTTATGTCACGTGATGTCACGCAGCCAAAGTCACGTGGTCAGCGCACAGTAGTATTTTTAAATTAAAATTTTAGTACCCTACCGACAAAAATGAAAAAACGAAGACCTTATTGCAAATCTGCAGCATGAGACGAATCGAATAACATACCATTTATCAAAATCGGACCATAACTGTAGATCTGATGGCATGTACAAAAATCGGGCTCGCGTAATAATAATATAGATAGATAGATTTGTTTTCTAAAGTAAATACAGGATGATAATTAACATCGACTACATTAAATGAAAACTACGTTAAATCTAAATAAGGCCCTCGAGGCATTGTACCGAGAATGCTGGCGGCATTTCCTCGTTGAATTGCAATGCTAATGCGTTGCGCAAGAAATATAAATTAAATTATAAAAAACACAAGTGAACAATAATCGAGTATTGCACCATAATACAGTCGATATTGTTCAACCTCGAAATTTCGGGGAGTTTGATGAACTTTGGTACGAATGTTCATTAGAAGCCCTGTTTTCGTCTCCCAAAAGTCCCCGGGTCAGGACCTTGTAGAACGGCCGCTATCTTGGGAAATGTACTCCATTCGTAAGAAATTCAGGTTTTGTTCGAAAACTACGTACTCTATGAAAACATGGTCTAGAGCAACATTAAAGCTGAGTAAATTCTGCACAAGCTTGACGAGAAAACGTGTCTTCGTGGAGAAAAATGCATCCACATGTGAGATTTTCCCTCAATGTCCTTCGAGGGAAGATTCCCCGAATTTAGAGCTCGGGAGAATTTCAAATCCACTTTAATTTACACAATAGGATATTAACTAAATTAATAATAACATTTTACCCGACTACGGCTTAACCCAAAAGAATGGTAATGGATTAAATTTCTCGTTAAGTAGTGATAGTTTGCTACCACCTCCAGGTCAAGATGCTTGATGAAATCCAAAAAATGAGGTGGTGTTAGATTTCTCTTAATGCTGACAATGTGTTGGCGCACATGGAATTAAAAAAAAAAACAATATGGTCGGCGTGAGTGGAGACCAAATCTGAAATCATAACTTTGCTTCTAGCAACGTATTTATCGGGCGGATTTCAATAAACATGACATCAGTAGATGGGCCTGTAACACACCAGTGCTATACACTATACGTTTAACATTATTGAGGCGGGGCGTATTACTGAAACTTCATAATGTGATGGTCAAAACATATTTAGGGCAAAAATGGGGCAAAATGCAAGTGACAGTAGTCAAGTTCACTACACACATTCACCGAAACCTCTCTCTTTACATATCTTTAAATTTGAACTTTAGGGACCATAGGGATTCATTGGGAATTTTAACCGCTATCTTGAAAAGTATACTTAATTTGTATTATTTAATAAACATCACTCTACCGTACAAAGTTTCCCTCCACCTTTTCACCCCTTTAAGCGATAATTTCCGAGATGTTGATTTTGATGTTGATGTTGTGAAGGGACGCCTGGCCGGAAACAGGCGGGCAGTCGACCACTCGTCGCGGTCATTCAGCCCAATTCCCTGAGGTTTCGGCTCAAGGTTACTGTCCCGGCAGCGTTCCCACATCAAATTCTTCCATTATTCTTGTTTTCCTGCAGAACAGAAGGACATATTTAAGCTTGATATCCCTTAATTCCCGCTCCTCTAACGTATCTTTACCAAATGTGTTAAACCGCGGTGCTGCGTACATAACACATTCCGCTAGTACATGCTTGCTTGTTTCTTCCTCCCCACAGTGTGGGCAAGAAGCGTCGTTACTTATACCTATTATCTTTAAGTGTCTATTTAGAGTATTGTGACCGGTAATGATACCAGTCAGCAATCTCAGATTGCTCTTACCTAGTTTCAGCAAATACCTGGTCCTTTTGTGATCCATACCTTCTATCATCATCTTTGTCTGTCTAAATCCAGAAGCTTCCCTCCATTCTCTCTCCCCATCTTGTCATTTTAGCCTTTCTATGACCCCTTTGTGACTTGAGCCGAGAAAGGAAGGACCGGTTCTGGGCCTATAAACTCCCTTTCCGCGCCCTCCCTAGCCAGCTCATCCGCCCTCTCAATTGCCCACTATCCCCTGATGTCCTGGCATAATTTCCGAGATAATATCCATACCAAATTGTATCTAAGTCAGTTCAGTGGTTTAAATGCATGCAAAGGTAACAGATAGACACCTGTACATACAGGCGGGTAGAGTTACTTTCGCATTTACTGGATACATTATTACTTTCTGGATTCGCTACATTACTGGATTTTTTTATCAAAATCCGTTGATTAGTTAGTTAGGGCTACCAGGTATCTTATGCCAAAAGACGCAAAATTTTCCTGTCTATCCCAATTTGTAGGTATTAGGAATAGGTACATTATTTTGACTGATTGATTGATTGATGAACTGATAAGCAACTTCTAATGTAAAAACTTTTCGATAATGGTCAGCAGTTCTAATAACCCCTACATTTATGTAGGTAGCAGTCCCGTTCAGTGAGGGTCGCAGTTCTAACCCGAACTAATCAAAAAAATATTTGTGTTTTATGAAATACGTATTGCTGTTCTATCAATTATTTTGGTCTACAATTTATAAGGCGGACTGATACTGATTATTGTGGATTTTGTACTGGTAAAACCGTTCATGAATTAACATTTTGTTCAATTTACTTTTTTGTTCATATATGGATTGTAATTTAGACATAATAGGGGTGTAGACACTAAATAAAATAACCAATAATGTTGTATTTTCTCGAAAAAGATGAAAAATGTAGTCAAATGGAGGAAAAAGCAACGCAAGAGGTTAAATCATTACAAAGTTATAAGTGTCAGTTAGAAGTTTTAAGAGGGGGTATGTTCTGTCCCTTTTCCGCAAAACGCACCTTCATATGAAACGATTGTCATTTACTATGAGCGTTTTCTCTCTCTTACAAGTAACATTAAAACGGTTGTAGCTTCGTCATTTTCTGAGATATTTTAATGAGATTTTCGTCATTAGGCATATTTTTTTGCCTTCTTTCTTTTGAAGAAATAATAAATTTTGAGTCTATATACTCCTATTTTCAACGCGGTTTCACAGTTTTCTATTAGGGTTATTTGATTTAAATCCATCGACGACGTCATAACTTAATAAATAGCGGCAATAACGTACATATTAGCCATGCCGTAATTTTTTAGCCACGCCTCATCTTTTGTTGCTGGTCTTCGTATCGAAATATCGATTCCTTGCGCTTTCAGGGCACATTTTATCTGGAATTTCCATTGCCTGAAGTTTTTTCCGTCGAATTTATCCACACTCAAAGTTCGTTCCATTTTGAGGTTATACTGCGTAATTTGTTCGAAACTGCAAAATATGACTTCTTCTTTACTGTTTTCCTAATTCTACAGAGCTTCCTGGGCCTATAACCAATTAGGGTTAGGGCTTTTTCTTCAATTAAACTGAGAAAATTTACTTATTTTGGTTTATTAACAGTTACAAAAGACTGCATAGCAAGAATACAAATCATATAAGGACGGAGACAGTGCTGCCATCTAGAGACGAATATATAAAACGATGGGCAATGACCCCGTGGCTGTAAATTTTTACTTAACAAGTTAACACCTTGTGTCCCTCAGAGCAGAAAGCAGGAGCCCCGCGTAAGCGACTTGCGTTGCGACTTGCTGGCGGGGGTCACTTTGAAGAAATGTTTTTACCAGTCATAGGTTCGTTCGTTACCTTGTGTCCTTCAGAGCGGAAACTCGAGGAAAATAAGTTATTGAAATTAGATTTATCATCGACCATTATTTTATGACCATAATAAGTCAATTACTGTCAATTACGTTAAGTCAATAACGTCAATGCTAACGTATAAAAATATTGGTCTATATATGAAATTAGAGTCCGATGAAATTATTTTATAGATGCAATAGAGAGACTTATTAGAAGCTTAAAATATTTACCTAGACATATTACAAATTTAGTTGCTAAAGAATAATCACCACGCTGAGTCATAATTTAGCTTGAGTTACACAATATACGGTCCATAGAAAAGTATTTATTAGACGCTTAAAATTAGTTGCTGACCAATTAATTTAGTAGACAACTAAGTAAATTTGAAGGCAAAAATGACAATTTTAAAAAACTACATTAATTATAACCCTATTATTATCACTAGAGGGCGGAGTACCAGTGGCGAATTTCACACTAAATGTATGGAGTAGCCTAAGTATTCTTATGATTAAATAAATAACGAATAAATGATTAATTTTGCATAATATTTTTTAGGAACTTAAAGAAATTATCTTACGAGCATAAAAATATAATGTAATATGTTGTTAATATCTATAATACATAATAATATGTTTTCTTATCAAAACATTATCATTACTATTCCTGAAATCGATTTATGAAAATAAATGTTAAGTATTTACTTCCAATTTACGAGTACGGTACCATACTAAGTACATTAGGTAAATGAATAATTTTATTATTCAAGCCTAAAATAATAATTATAAAAAAACGACTCCATACCTTTTGTGTGAAATTTGCCACCGCCCTCTAATTATCACTATTACTATTATCCGATCAAATTGGAGAAACTTTACAAAAAGGCCAGGTCAAAAGTACCCTAAACCGACGAGCGTGTATGGGAAATGTTATGTAAGTGAGTGAAGCGAAAGTGGTTTGTCAGGATCGTAGCAAATGGAGATCCGTGATCCCTGCCTACCCCTCTGGGAAAGAGGCGTGATTGTATGTATGTATGTATTACCTTTAAAAATCCGATTGATAATACCAGATATTCGCGTTATGTCGTATCATTCTTGCCTTCGACTTTGCGTCAAATACATGCTTTCTTTATTACCTCCCTTGGTGAACACACAATTTTACGTTCTCCCCCCGACCAAATAAAAACTAAATGCTTAGCGGGTTGTACCTAATTGCCACTTTATGGTCACGTGTGGTGTGACGTAAAATTAATTTGTACACGAACGCTTTCAGCTCATGATTGCGCCGCTTTTCTTCAGGCAGTCGCTAGTTTTGCATGTTCAGGTAAATACAGTTTGGAAAAAACATTACTCTGGCCTCAATTAGACTGGTCTCTTAATGCGACAATTTCCTCTGTACTATACTTTACTTAAAGGGCCAATTTGAATAAAACGTCCATTCTGTGGAGCGGGCCATCTGCATGTTTACATTGAACTAAAAATACATTGGCGAATGAAACCAGTAATTTTTTTGATATTAACTAAACTTCATTTCCTAACTGGGTAGGTATCGTTTGTTTGAATTTTCATTTCGGCTAAAAGCCAGTTTTCTCGAAGGCCCCTAAGTTTTTGTTTTCATTATACTTATCGCATCTTATTCGGTCTTATCCTGAGAATCTCATGATCGGAGAAGAACGGCTTTCTCTGTCGAACTGAATATTCGGACAAACTAGTTGAGAAATAAAATTAAGTGATTGCGATGGGTAACCAACTAGGTACCGTAAATTGATTTCGACCATAGTTGGGTGACCTGGACTATTATAGTTGTGTAGTTTTACGGTACCTAAAGGCGAGGCGTGGGTAGGCCCCCACAAGGTGGACTGATGACCTGGTAAAGGTCGCGGGAGTCCGCTGGATGCGGGTGGCGCAGGACCGGTAATTTTGGCACTCTTTCGGCTGATATGTTGACGGTACCTAATACGTAGGTACCTACGTACAAAACGTTGGTTTGACCAGTAAAATCATTCGAGTAGCAAATCGACGGATAGGTTACGGCTTCCACGTACTATTGAGCACCAAGAAAAGGTTGCGGGAGTCCGCTGGATGCGGGTGGCGCAGGACCGATCACTTTGGCTCTCTTTGGGGGAGGCCTATGGCCAGAAGTGGATGTCTTTCGGTTGATATGATGATGATGATGATGATTGAGCACCTGTACATTTGTTTACTACCGTTGTAGTATTAACAACCAGAACCAAATAGGTAAGCTTACATTTAAAAGAGCTTTGAAAAAGTACTTACTCTAAACTTGACTGACAATAGGGAACATTACGCAAAGCTCTGCGTAGGGGGCGACACTAACACAGATTCAGATTCAGAACTTTATTGATAAAATGTCATATTTTACAGGTCAATATCATGCATGTCAAATACATTTTAAAATTTCTTATTGTCTTAGATGTTATATACCTATCATTATTGAACAATTTTGAAAGTGTTGTTGATTTATGAGTGGGTCAATGATATATTGGTCATAAAGTCGTCTATGCTGTAGCAAGCCATTTTTATGAGGAGCTGTTTGAGCTTGTTTTTGAATGCTGCATCAGTTACGGCGTTTATAACGTCAGGCGGTAGGACGTTATAGATTTTAGGGCCTAGCACGCTGAGTGATTTCCGAGTCTTGGCTAGCCTTTGGTGCGGCACGAGCAGCAGGTGCTGGGCGCGCGTGGACATCATGCCGGGCGCGTGGCCTTGCGCGCGCGTCATGAACGAGCCCATATTACGTCTCACAAATGTGCAAGCCTCTAGAACGTACACACTTGGTAAGGTTAGTATTTTAAGTTCCCTAAAAAGATTCTGCGCAGGGTGATCGTAGGGCTTGTTTGCAATAATACGAACTGCCCGCTTTTGGATTTTTAAGATTTTGTCTCGATCTGCAGCGGTTGCCCACAGGTCAACACCGTAAATTAAGATGGAATGGAAGTATCCGTAGTAAGCCTTTTTTATGTTTTCTATCGATAGTGTAGGAGCTAGCCTTGATAGTGCATAACAAGCCGAGCTTAGCTTGTTACAGGCTGCCTCTATGTGATATATGACCATGTGAGACCCGCATCAATCTTGAATCCTAGATAGTTTACCATGTCGACCTGCGGTATTATTACGTTGTTGGTTCTTATGTCCAATTTATTGTCTGTAGTTTTACGTAGCTGGAAATGGATTAAATTTGTTTTATCAACATTAAGTAGCATACCGTTTGCCGCAAACCATGACGAAATGCTTTCAATAGTTTGATTTAGGTTACGTTTTAAGTCCAATATATTATCTGCATTGACTATTACACAAGTGTCGTCTGCGAACATGACATACTCTGGCCCAGAAAGAGCCGCAGTGATGTCATTTACGAGAATTAAAAATAGGTAATTCCCCATTGTTGATCCCTGGGGAACCGCACAACCCGTTAGAAATTCGAGACTGGACTTGGAATTCTGGACGTAGGTACACTGTTTCCTGCTTTTTAGAAATGATGCCACTGTTTTAAGGAAGTTGCCATCAAATCCATAACGTTCCATTTTTTCTAATAGAAGCGAGTGGTCGACCATTTCGAACGCGCGCGACAAGTCGCAGAATATTGCTGCGACGACATGTCGCCCGCGCTCGAGGTGCGACAGGACTCGCGTGACGACCCGTAAACAAACCGCCATGACGTACAATGTCATATTTATTAACCTGACAAACATTAACAATAATAATTGATGAAAACGCGTTAAACTACAATAGTTTTATTATCATTCGTGTGTAAAATAGTTAAAATAGTGTTTAGTTAAGTTAGTACTGTGATATTAAAACGGCATCCTGTAGCCATTTAAAGGTGGATGAGGGTTTTTTTTTGCTTTATTAGGGGTGAAAAGGTGGATAAATCCCATTTAGTTAAAATTTGGTAAAGAGATAGAAGGAGTCCCAGGGAAGGACAATGCATAGTTTTTATCCTGAAAAATCATCTCCTGAGGGGGTGAAATGAGGAGTGAAAATTTGGATAGAACCCATTTAGATGAAATTTGGTATGGAGATAGTTAGTCCTGGGGAAGGACCTAAAATAATTTTTAGTCCAGAAATCATCTCCTAAAAAATGGGGTGAAATGGGGGATGAAAATTTGGATGGAACCCATTTACGGTATAGCGAGTTGGAGTTCTGGGGAAGCACATAGGATAGTTTTATCCCAAAAATCACCCCCTAAAGGGATGAAAATTTGTATGTGATGTGACCTTTTTAAATGAAATTTGGTTAATTTAATTTAATTCAAATTATTTATTTCAGACCAAGTCCATATCATGTTAGTAACAATACAAACTTATAAAACTTAAGTTAACAGTTAAGAGATAGTTTGAGTGCTGGGAAATGACATATGTTAATTTTTGTTTTTGAATTCATCCCTTAAGGGGGTGAAATGGGGGGTGAAAATTTGGATGGAAACCATTTCGATGGAATTAGGTATAGAGATGGTTTGAGTCCTGGGCAAGCACATAGCGTAGTTTTAATTCCGGAAATCATCCTCTAAGCCTTAGAGGATGATCGAATTTAAACCACCATTTCACCCCCTTAGAGTCTAAGGGTGTGAAATGGTGGTTTAAATTTGGATGGAACCCATTAGGATGAAATTTGGTGCCTATAGAGATAGTTTTACTCGCGTAGAAGAACAACAAATAGCTTTTGTCCCAAAAAAAATCCTCCAAGGGCATAAAATAGGGGGTGAAAATTTGGATGTACCCTATTTGGATGAAATTTGGTATAGAGATAGTTTGGGGTTCCGAAAAAGGATAATGCATAGTTTATGGAACTCATTTAGTTGAAATCTGGTTAAGAGATAATTTGAGCCCTGGGAAAGGACGTCTGATAGTTTTATTCTGGATATCATTCCCTAAGGGGGTGAAATGGGGGTGAAAATTTAGTAAAGCGATAGCTGGGAGTCCTGGGGAAGGACAAAGGATAGTTTTATCCCGAAAATCCTCCCCTAAGGGGTGAAAATTTGGATGTGAGTGACTCATTTAGATGAAATTTGGTTAACAGATAGTTTGAGTTCCGGAAAAGGACATAGGATAGTTTTTATCCCGGAAATGATCTCTTAAGGGGGTGAAATGGGGGTTGAATATTTGTATGAAGCTACTATACAACCCATTTAGATAAAACTTTGTATAGAGGTAGTTAGTTGGTGCGGCGTTGGTAGGCACAAGGTAGACTGATGACCTGGTAAAGGTCGCGGGAGTCCGCTGGATGCGGGTGGCGCAGGATTGGTCACTTTGGAACTCTTTGGGGGAGGCCTATGTCCAGCAGTGGACGTCTTTCGGCTGATATGATGATGATGATAAATGATAATAATGATAAAGATAGTTTGAGTCTCGGGTCTTATCTTATCTTATCTTATCTAGGTGAGGGCCCTTTCGGATGCACTTCGACCCAGTGGGATCTTTTGTGCATTTGCCCTCTCCTTTATACCTGCTCCCAGGCTTGCTCCATCATTTCCACAAAGCGGATGATGCAGTTCGCCGGGAGCACCTTGAATTCCTTTGGTTGCGGGTAACCGTTACCAAAGTAGTTCATTCTTTGTCTGGCAAGGGCATGACATTCACACAATAAGTGTTCCATAGTCTCATCCTCCTCGCCACACATTCTACAGTCTAAACTATCAGATAGTCCCATCTTGGCCAAGAGATCCTTGACCCCGAAGTGACCAGTGAACACCCCAGATATAATTCTGAGTTGCTTCCTACTGGATTTCCAGAGTTTTCTGGTCCAGCCCGAGTCCACTCCTTCTATGTAGAGCTTAGAGTGCCTTAAGCCAGCCTCATTCCTCCACTCGTGTTGGTGTTTGGTTTTGGCGTAGGCTTTAAAGGCCGATATTATGGTCCCCTGCGAGAGTCCCACAAATGGTTCTGGACCTACAAAGTGATTTGTAGAGCCCCCTCTTGCAAGCTCATCTGCTCTTTCGTTGCCGATGAAGCCCTGGATTGTGCCCTGGTATCCAAACTAGTTGCATCTTATTGTGCCTTCCAAGTCTGTTTAGTGCTTGGACGCCATTATAAATTAGTCTAGAGTCCACTTTCGGCGCCGTAAGCGCTTTAAGGGCCGCTTGACTGTCACTGAGTATATAGATAGTCCGCCCTTTGGTTCGCCTGTCTATATTCTCCTGTACACAAGCAATTATGGCGTATGTCTCCGCTTGGAAGACAGTTGCCAAACTACCCATGCTTACACTACTACTATAGTCATTTGCATAAATGCCTGCTCCCGTACCGGATCCCATTTTTGATCCGTCCGTGTACCATATACTGTCTTCGATACCAGACTTTGGTGGTTCTAGACCTTCGGCCCACTCAGCCCTGGTTGGAACTTTTGTTGTGTAGTTCCTGTGGAATACATACTTGGGTAGCATTTTGTCGCTTCCCATGTTTGTTATTCTGTCTAAGAAACCATCAGTCTCCATGTTTGTGTGCTTAGTCTTCGGCTTGCTATCGCTCCACTTGAGTCTCGGGTAAGGACATATGATAGTTTTTATATCGGAAATCTACCCCTAAAAGGGAAATGGAGGGTGAAAGTTTGTATCGAGCTACGATATAAACGAGTTCTGCGCGGACGAAGTCGCGGGCAAAAGCTAGTAATAAATAAAAATAAGGACAAGGTAGGCTGAAGAAAGCCCTGACTGGGTTAGACATTAGCCGAGGCTCGCAGTCTGTCACCGAAGCCGCCCGGAATGTAACTCGAAACTTTTGATAAAAGCGTTCGTTCGGGGCACCGTTTGTGCCACGCTTTCTTAAGAGCAATCCCGTTCGTGCTACAGTGGGCCCATAGTTTTACCGACTCCAAAAAGGAAATGATCTGAATATTAAACCATTCGAGTGGAATTTAGGATCAAACCTAGATTTTGGTAAGTAACAACGGAACCAATTTGAGTGAAAAACATTCGATTTGGTTGTTTATAAAATTGAGAGAAGTGCTTAACGTGAAAGCAGGCAAAATTTTCAGTTGCGTTGTGTCAAATACCGAAATGTGATCGTATATGGGGTGAGTACCTAAATCATGAGAACCTTAATAGTACGTAAGCCCACTCCCAATACACCTACGTCTCATGACAACACGATAAAATGCATGGCAGCAGGTCGAGAAAGTTGCGCTGAGCAAGAATCAGAATATTATCGCACCTAAAATTTGCCAAAAGTTTGAAAATCCTTCACTTTCTGTCGTAGGGTTAAGGGTATATTAACGTAAGACGTAAATACGTCATGTAACAATAGTAAGTGACATGTGGCATCATTTAGCCCTTTAATCGTAGAGGGAGTAAACCTAAGTGTATTGGGAGTGGGCTTACGGGCTATAACCACCCACCTAGTCGTGCCGGAGATTTCCTTTGGATTTTCCCTAGGCATTCCGGGCACTTTATTGGGTTTCGTCCTATGAAAACAACAGTCAGGTTAAAAAAAAGCTCATACATAATCATAACCGAATTTTGAAAAGTTGTGTTGTGTTTAGTCTTTGTTGAATTATTAATCTATAGGGTGGGCCCTGTAACAGGAGCAAAAAATTTAACGGTAGGTTATTGAGCTTGTGAACAATTATTTCCGAGTGGTTTTAATTGAAAAAATATTTAAAATAAGTGTAACTACGTGTATTTTGTTACTCTTCTGAAAGTAACTGAAAGTAACTTTTTATTTTAAAATCACTAAAAAAATATGAAACATATATTAAAAACACTAAAATATCTTTTAAAAACAAAAATGCAAAAACTATTATGACTCATTACATGATGTTACCTGAAAATCTGCATTGACTGCTGTGATATGATCTCGTGGTGCCAAGATACATTAATTGGAGGTCATAACGTCAGATCAAAACTGTTCCGAATTTAAAAAAAAGCAAATGAGACACAACACTACTGCAGATGCTCTAAGGAGTCTAAAGAAGGGTCCTTTTGAATAGTTGCTCCTGTTACTAAAATTATAAAGATGAAAAGTCTGTGAGATTGTAGTTACAAACGTACATACGTTTGTATGTAATGCGAATCGGGAATGGATGAAAATATTAGAAGTGCCTGATTATTTTTTTGGTGATAGCAATAACCTTCCTTAGCACCAGAAAACAGCTGCAGACTTTTCAGCTGCGTCAATTCTTTTTGAAAATATAAATAGTTTCCTCACTTACGTTTTGGGTTTAGGACGGCGAAAGAGAAATTTTTACAAAAAATATTTTAAATATCTGACCCTGGCAATGACAAATATAGCTGCTGCAGCTGTCAATATGCCAGTGTCAGTTTACCACGGATTTTTTAACTATTTTTTTGCAATATGAGACGGATCAAGCAAAGTTTCTTATTTGCCGTCCTAAACCCAAAACGTATGTGAGGAAATTGTTTACATTTTTCAAAAATATTTGACGCAGCTCAAAGTCTGAAACTTTTTCTGGTGCTAAGGAAGGTTAGTCCTATCGCCAAAAAATAATCAGGCACTTCTAAAATTTTCATCCATTCCCAATTCTCCGGATCCGATATTCCGAATTCAAAATTCTTTCACCTCCGTGTAAAATGTAGGTAATTTCTGAATGGTTATAGGCAGTATTTTATCCCGCGGGTTTGCCTGCGTTCTTTGCAATACGTGGGTGCAGCCGCGCGGGCAGCTATTTATTTATAAATATCTTTATCAGGACCGGTCACTTTAGCACCCTTTGGGGAAGGCCTCTTTCCAGCAGTGGACATCTTTCGGCTGATAAAATGATGATGATCAATATCATTATTAAGCTACGGTAGCCTAGTGGTTCAGGCATGCGGCTGTCAAGCGGCGGTCGTGGGTTCGAATCCCGGCTCGTACCAATGAGCTTTTCGGAACTTATGTACGGAATATTTACCGTTAGCTTTTCGGTGAAGGAAAACATCGTGAGGAAACCGGTCTAATCCCAATAAGGTCTAGTTTTCCCTCTGGGTTGGAAGGTCAGATGGCAGTCGCTTTCGTAAAACTAGCGCCTATGCCAAATCTTGGGATTATATGTCAAAGCGGACCCCGGGCTCCTTTAGGGCACAACCGGGAATAACGCTAGGAGCACGATTAATATCATTATTTGCAAATTTTATTTGTTTCCATATTATTATTGTTACCTCGGTTCCACTGAGGGCGCGCCCGGTGTCAGTGCTCGCGACAATGTGTTATGACGCGACGTTATCTCGCCGTTGGCAGCTCGTGCCGCATTACGACCGCATTCTTGCACCGCACTCGCCTTTTTACTAACTCAGCAAAATATACGTCAGTTTACGACACAGGGGTTGAGAATGAAATTTACTTCACATCTAGTAACTTAGACGTGTGATTAGTAGTTTTATTGGGGCCGTTAGGAAGTACGGTCAGCATTAGAAGCAGCTACGCGTATGAGTGAGCTACGCTAGTGTAGCGCGAGGTCTTCGAAACGTAGCCCTCATTGGTAGAAATGACCTGCACACCTCTTTATTATTAGGATAATAAGACCTTGTGCAAATCATTTCGAACGCCCGCGTATCTAATTCTGCTGGTGATTGTATGCCTATTAGCCTTTTCTATAAATTCCTTTCGATGTTTTAATATTACCATTACGGCGTTAGCGCTACAGCTTCTTTTATCTTATAACAGTGTTAGACAGGATCAGGTCACGACATGGGCATATCATTATGTCAAAACATTTGTTAAATCAGAGCATCTGAATTTGTTTCGCTTTTTTCGTCCTGTAGTTTTGCTTAAAACTCACAGTATGGCGTCTATCTTATTTTGTGTTTTCCATAGAGGTAAAATAGAATAGAGGGACTCACCCACACATACACACATAAGTGACAAAGATAGACAATACAGCAAGTGGGAACGAGATACAGTGTCATATTTGCTGTCCCTCAACGCGTATACGGATTTTTTGTTTGCCACCACACCTGTCAAAATGTTGTACTGAAACTAACACCGCCATGACGTCACCGATACAACACGACTAAATTATAAATGACATTACACGTCAAGAATGTCTGAAATAAAATAAAAAAAGCGGCCAAGTGCGAGTCGGACTCGCACATCAAGGGTTCCGTTAAATAAATTGCTTTTTACGATTTATGACGTATTAAAAAAAACTACTTGCTAGATCTCGTTCAAACTAATTTTCGTTGAAAGTTTGCAAGGTAATGTACATCATATATTTTTTTTAGATTTATCATTCTCTTATTTTAGAAGTTACAGGGGGGGGACACACATTTCACCACTTTGGAAGTGTCTCTCGCGCAAACTATTCAGTTTAGAAAAAAATTATGTAAAAAACCTCAATATCATTTTTGAAGACCTATCCATAGATACCCCACACGTATGGGTATGATGAAAAAAAAAATTGAGTTTTAGTTCTTAGTATGGGCAACCCCAAAATTTATTGTTTTTTTTTTTATTTTCGTGTGAAAATCTTAATGCGGTTTACAGAATACATCTACTCACCAAGTTTCAACAGTATAGCTCTTATAGTTTCGGAAAAAAGTGGCTGTGACATACGGACGGACAGACAGACAGACGGACATGACGAATCTATAAGGGTTCCGTTTGTTGCCATTTGGCTACGGAACCCTAAAAAGCTAATGAGACACAACACTACTGCAGATGCTCTAAGGAGTCTAAGGAAGCGTCCTTTTGAATATTTGCTCCTGTTACTAAAGTTATAAAGAGGAAAGTCTGTTAGATTGTAGCTATGTACGTTTGTATGTAATGCGTATTCTCCGGATCCGATTATCCGATTTCAAAATGTCAAGCGGCGGTCGTGGGTTCGAATCCCGGCTAGTCGGCCGGAGTTTTTCGGAATGTATGTACGGAATATTTACCAATACAAATCTTGGGATTAGGTATCAAAGCGGACCCCGGGCTCCTTTATTTAGTAAGGTTAATTTACCATTGTCCCTTTTGGGTATACGCTAGGACGTTATCTAAATTATATCCACTATCTACGGTGTTTTCAATATCTGCTGAAGCTTGCAGCACCAAATATGAGCATTGTAAACATACAAAATATACCAGAATATTGTAAACCAAAAGACATACGACGCAAACTGGGACGCAAATTGAGTTTGTAGACACTTCACGAACTGGTATTCACATCGTTTGCCAACAACGCCCCAAGCGATCCAGTATAAGTAAAATATCCGGTCACGTGTAGTTATTGAATTTCCAGGTCAAGTTAGACTAGTTATTATTGGTGAGGTGACTCTATGATGTGCATCGCATAGACGATAACACATCGCGTCGCGTTTCCCGGAAACGTGGTCGTTCGCTATTTACGTCAGAAAACGTCAACGTGATAAAGAGTAGTGATCGTGACACGCCTAGTTATGACTGTTATGTGATATAGGTGTATTTATGAGATCAATGGACGAGGTTTTAAACGCATCCATGTTATATCGCTTATAGTTAACGCAGAGCACTCTTACTCTGGATGCTCAGAGACCTTATACATCTCTGGGATACTAAATAAATATCATTAACTTCTTGTTAATTCTGATACAGACCTTATATCGAAATAAGTTTCTGTCAAAAATTTCATTTTTGGTACAAGCTTTCACTGCTGACTGTACTTTTCTGCATATCATCATCAACTACTCATTGAGACGATTCTAACGAGCCCAAACTCGATGGGGTTGTGTCGTTTTATTGCGGAGTTCCTATGGCCGCTTTCCAGCTCCAGCATCAGATTAGGTCCAAGTCATCATAATATTGAATTGTCATGCGATATACATATGCTCGCAAAATTTCAGCTCAATTGGATAACGGGAAGTGACTGAAAAATGGATTGCAAATTTTGACGGACAACTTACATATTTACATACATACGAACAGCAAGTTAATATAAAGCTTGTAATAATGAATATTTTGCAATTTTGTTTGGTTTTCATTTAGTGACATTTAGTATGTTAACCGTTTATTATAGTTACCCTGCAATTTTTAATTGTTAATCTGCAATTTTTAAATGATCATTTGATTGTAAAATTACCGTGTGACATGTAAAAGTGCCCTTGTGTCCTATTTGTAGAATAAATAATTGATTTTGATTTTCACACCCACACTAACATGCTTGAAAGAGATAAATGGTTTTTGGTAAGTGTTGTGATTGAGAATACGGCCGAGTCTAAAGACTAGAGCTGTCAAAACTAAAGCTAGACTTGTAAGTGCTGCATAACGCTAGTCTTAGCTTTAACGGCTCGAGCCTTCAAGGCTTGTCCGAGCTCTAAATCACAACACTATTTTTAGTACCTACGTCAATTATACACTTATGTAGGAATCAACCAATCAGCTTTTATAACTGTTAAAAGAAATAGAAAGTGGAACATTTAAAGTTAAGGCGATGCCTTGATTCGAGTCGATACGAACCGATTTCGACCACGTCCTCTTGACATAGACACGCTTATTCCTTCCGCTCACTAAAAAAGGGAGATGCAACACTCTACGAGAATGGCTTTTTTGGACTAATTTCGATTAATACCTATCTTAGTGAAGTTTTAGCCATATTTCATTAAGGTGGTTCGATTGCCATACAAAACGTTATGTGACATTCCCAGGGTAACGGCGTGGTATTTTAAGAAACTTATGTAACAAGTTTCATAAATTGTCTTTCCATTTGCGCCAAATTCCCTCTTTCCTAGAATAAACTTGTATAAACTAGAGTAATTTGAGAAATTAGTTTGGGACGTGATATTTTGGGAAAACTATTTTTCTCATATTAATCTAGTTTATTCAAGTTTATTCTAGGAAAGGGGGAATTTGGCGCAAATGGGAAGCCGATTGATGAAAATTTGTTACATAAGTTTCTTAAAATATCACGCCGTTAGCTTGCGAATGTCAAATAACACTTTGTATGGCAATCGAACCACCTTAAGTGAGATTGTAAATGAGATAGAATACTAAAGAATTAACTTGATTGTGTCGTTGATTGAGTCAATCAATCAATCAATGGCCTTTAAATCTATTACATACTATACAAGCAGTGTTTAGAAAGGAGACAACGTCTTCCATGGCTGTGTAAGCCAATGCGAGAGTGGCATACACGACCGCAAGCTTGGCAGGTGTAATTTGCCCGCGGCGAACAGGTGCCACGTTCATGCCGCTTGGCTCGCTTTACGCTTTAGGGATGACTCATGCTAGAACGGGCCGTACGGCCCGAGCCGTTTTCTAAGAAAATCGACGGCGTTTTTGCGCAGTCGAGCAATACCCAAGCCCGGCCGAGCCACGGCCGGGCCGTGCCGACACCGAGCCGCTTCTGAGCCTCGACCGTGGCCCGGCCAGGCTTGGGTATAATAATAATAATAAATAATAAAACTCTTTATTGTTGTAACTACAGTGTACATGATAAGTTAAAGCCCTGGCTCTCAAACTAGGTTTCCCTGTGTCTCAAGAGCCAGTTCCTTCCCAATTAAAGCAAAAAAAATTAAAGCTAATTATGGCTCGGCCACGCAAAAACACCATCGTTTTTCTTAGAAAACGGCCCGAGCCGGACACGGCCCGTTGTAGCGTGAGTCATCCTTTATTGTTTGAGTAGGCTGAGTAAAAAAAAAGGACGATAAAGACCAAACTTTGGAAATGTTATCAATCGAGGAAATGTTAGGCAATAATAACGATTAAATCAGATAAGCAATCATATAGTCAATAATCAGGCCTTCTTGTTTCTTAATCTAGTCAGAACGGCGTTTCAAAGCACGCGATAATTTCCAATGCACCCCCTTAAGGATCTATCCACGACATAAATGCAGAGATCTTTTTGTTTATCTCCACTTATAATAAATCTCTAAATTAAAAAAAGAATCAGCCAGTTTGAAACTAAGCTTTGCGCGGTTCGAATGTTCTCAGCATCCCATGAACGGAAAAATATGAAACATTTTATATAGGTACATTATTATTCTAGCTGCAACTTAGGATAGTTTTTATCCGACTGCGACAGTTAATTAATTTTCCGAAATATACGACTTCATTTAATTTTTCATTTATTTTTATTGAAATCAAACGCTGCTCCAACTGTCAGCTATAAGAACCGTCAAATGTTCGTCAAAATGGCGGAATTGCTTTGCCTTTCACTTATTAATAATTTAAATCCCGTCTACGATAGACCTTTACGAGACAAATGCTAAAATATAAACCATAAAAAAATATTCGATTCTGATATGAGAACTTATATGCGCAAATGTCATTTTATGTCGTAATTTCAATAAATGAAATCAACAAATTTGAACAATATAATTAACACGAATTTGTTTTTTTTGAATGACAATGGCACGCGCTCGGCGCATTCAGCCAAAGTACCTGCGGCGCTACCACGAAAACCGATACTCAATGTTCATATATTTGCATCCCTGTCACTCGAGTATGGTTAGTGCGATAGAGATAGAGATACCCGAATATTTTCGAATTCCGAAGTTCGTGGTTATAGCTCAGGAATCGAAAATATGGTAAATAATCATAATGTATTTTCTCGAAAAAGAATTTAAAATAAATATAGTCAAATGGAGAAAAAAACAAAGCAAGAGGTTATATAGGTAATGATTAAGTTATAAGAGTCCAAAGTTTTAAGAGGGGGTATGTTCTGTCCCTTTTCCGCAAAACGCACCTTCATATGAAACGATTGTTTTTTACTATGACGCTCGAGTATATTGACGTCACAGTCCCTCATCGTTTTCTCACTCTAACAAGCGACATTAAAACGGATGTAGCTTCATAATTTTTTGAGATATTTGAATGGGAGTTTCATTATCTTCTATTTATTTATACATAATAAATGCCTATGTCCTGACTGACTTATTCACTCAATCACTCACTCACTCACTCATCAACGCACAGCCGAAACTACTAATCTTAGAGAGTTGATTTTTGCACAGTATGTTGCTTTTATAACGTGGGCTAGGGATAAAAAGGGATTTTTGAAAATTCTACCCCTAAGGGGGTAAAATGGGGGTGCAAAGTTTGTATGGGAGAACCTTTTTTTTTGAGCTATAGACTTAAACTTTGTAGAAAAATTAGTTATTAGAATACAAATGAAACACTTTCAGCGTTTTGGAAAATTCCACCCCTACGGGGGTAAAATAGGGGTGCGAGGTTTGTATGGGGGAAACATTTTTTTTTTAAATAGAGACTTAAAACTTTGTAGAAAGATCAGTCATTAGAATACAAATAAAGAACTTTCAGGGTTTTAGAAAATTCTACCCCTAAAGGGGTAAAATAGAGTGCAAAGTTTGTATGGGAAAAACTACTTTTTTTTTAAATAGAGACTTAAAACTTTGTAGAGAAATTATTCATTAGAATACAAATAAAGTACCTAGATTCAGTGTTTTAAAAAAATCTACCCCTAAGGGGGTAAAATAGGGGTGCAAATTTTGTATGGGGGAAACAATATTTTTTTTAAATAGAGACTTAAAACTTTGTAGAAAGATTAGTCATCAGAATACAAATTAAGTACTTTCAGCGTTTTAAAAATTCTACCCCTAAAAATAGGGGGCTAAAATAGGGGTGCAAAGTTTGTATGTGGGAAACTATTTTTTTTAGCTAGAGTCCTAAAACTTTGTAGAAAGATTATTTAAATACAAAGAAAGTACTTTCAGCGTTTTGGAAAATTTCACCCCTAAGGGGGTAAAATAGGGTGCAAAGTTTGTATGGGAAAAACATATTTTTTTTTAATAGAGACTTAAAATTTTGACGAAAAATTACTTATTAGAACATGAAAAATACTACATTCGGCGTTTTACAAAAATCATTCCCTAAGGGGGTTAAAAAAGGGTGCAAGGTTTGTATGGGGAACACTTTTTCTGAGCTAGACACTTAAAACTTTGTAGAAAGATTACTTATAAAAATACAAAAAAAAGACTTTCAGCGTTTTAAAAAAATCTATCCCTAAGGGGGATAAAAAGGGGTGCAAAGTTTTTATCAGGGAAAGTTCATGTTTTTGAGTTAGAGACTTGAAACTTTGTAGAAAGATTACTTATTAAAATACAAAAAAAGAACACAAATCGTTTTAGAAAATTCCACCCCTAATAGGGTTAAAAAGGAGAGCAAGCTTTGCATGGGCAACACTTTTTTTTGAGTTAGACTTAAAACTTTGCAAAAAGATTACTTATTAGAATACTAAAAAAGAACTTTCAGCGTTTTAGAAAACTCCATCCCTAAGGGGATCCTTAAGATCCTTAAGAAGGGTAGCCAGTGTTGTGTGGGAAAAACTTTTTTTTTTACTAGACTTAAAACTATTCAAAATGTTACTTATTAAAATTAATAATAAAGTACTTTCAGAGTTTTAGAAAATTCCACCCCTAAGGGGGTTAAGAAAGCTTTGTATGGGCAACACTTTTTTTGAGCTAGAGACTTAAAAGTTTACGAAAAAAGTTCTTTCAGCGATTAGAAAAATTCAACCTCTAAGGGGGTTTAAAAGGGGGTTCAAATTTTAAATGGCGAGCAATAAAATTTTAAAGTGTGAGTAAGAGATTTTTAACTTCGGTCTTATTCTGTACGTTAAAAGACTACAAAACTGATTTCAGAGTTTTTCCAAATTCATCCCCTAAGAGTGTTAAAATTGGTTCAAAGTTTGAGTATTTCAAGGCATTTTTAAAGTATGAGATTTTTAACTTTGGTTTTAGACTGTTTGTTCACAAACTAGAAAATGAACATCAACTTTTTTTTTAATTATCCCCTAAAAGAGGGTTCAAATTTTGTATTGAGAGAAATCATTTTCCAAGACGATAAAAAGTTCTACGCGGACGAAGTCGCGGGCAACAGCTAGTATTAAATAAACCTTCCGTATTTAATTTGTTGCATTATAAGAACGAGACATTCTATGTTGTTCTAAATTGAACACTATAAGAACGTACTCGTAAAAGACAAATTCTTATAATCCGGTCAATGCTCATCCTAGTTTTTCAAATAAACGCGGGTTATTAACTACCTACGTAAATTAACAAAAACTTTAAAATGTTTGTACAAATCATAATAAAGCGCGGATATAATACTAAAATGGGCTCAAAATTAAGCAACAGAGTTCAACGTATAGCGCTAATTTCAACTCATTCACTGAAATGAACGTGATTCGCGAACGAACATGTACCTATTCATTCGTTCGTTCATTAACTCACTTGCGCTCCGTTTTCATAATATCCGCGCGATAACCCTCTGAAAAGAATCAGTTAGATCAGACGAAAAACCTTTTCGAATGAATGGAAAAGTTCGTTTGAGCTCTGTAAATTTGTAATTAACATTACGTTCGCCTCGAAAAATTTGATTAAAAATTATTTCTTAATAAAACTGGCCTTCGCTTTAATTACATTTCAAAATTTATTTTTTTGCCTTTTTAAACTTGACCCGTGTAACGTTTTTATTTTACTTCTTTTATTTGATGTCTGAAGTTTTGTTACAAAGCGTAAAAGCAATGATTGGTCATGTGAATAATACAAAAAACCGGCCAAGTGCGAGTCGGACTCGCGCACGAAGGGTTCCGTACCATTATCTACAAAAAACTATTTTATTTTGTGTTTTTAGTATTTGTTGTTATAGCGGCAACGGAAATAAGTACATCATCTGTGAAAATTTTAGCTGGAACTATCACGGCATCAGTGAGATACAGCCTGGTGACAGACAGACGGACGGACGGACAGCGGAGTCTTAGTAACTCTTTGAGTACGGAACCCTAAAATCTAATTTATTTATTCTTCAGTTAGGCATATATTTATAATGTACCTATTAATGTCAATAAACTACCACCAGTTCGGAAAGAAAACCTCTGCCTCGAGAAGAACCGGTATATAAATACCCTTTAATATGCTTTATTTATTTTGAAGGGATTTTAACTAAAGTCTCAATTTACTTATCACTTTTATCATTGGTGATGACTTTAAGGATATATATTGATCCTGTTTGAGTACAGGGCTGCGCTTGTGGACACTTACCAACACCAATTGTACAGTCGAAGCAACTGAAGCATGACCCACCATAGAACCTTGTTACAATTAACGAACATACGCACGAACATATGACGTTAATACGTCAGTTAATTGTAACAAGGTTCCATGCTGGGTCAGGATTCAATTTTGTCGATAGTATAGTCACCGGCATAAATATATGATCGAACAAAGGCCGCAAAAATTTTTGATGACAACTCTATTCCTAGAGCCGTAAGAGCATGTCAGATATTTTTGCGGCCTTTGATTCATCATATATTGATGCCGGTGACTATACATTAACCCATTCGAGATCAATAACTAACATTTGAGCCATGCGTCTATGAGCGAATTCCGCTACAGAGCGTAGCACATGTAGCGATGCGTGGCCTCTAATGGGTTAAAACTTTCACTGCGAGAAACCCGCCCAGCAGGTGCCTACGCCGTAGGCGCTTTCCGCTACTTAGCGGGGAACCACGGGATCGGCCACGAGCGTAGCCCGTAGCGATTCTTAACAGTGAATGTGTTAAACGCAACGATTTTAGCGAATTTCAGCGCGTATAATTATGTAATTAATATATCGCGGCGTTTCGAGCACTTTAGGCTTTCGATCTCAAGGGCACCAATATGTATACACCACAAAGCCTCAACGATATGTACACAGACCTTATTTCTGCAACAATAAAGTTGTAGTATACTTATGAAACTTTGAGTGAATACATATTGGTGCCCTTTTGACTGTACCCATATAACACAAGCCTTATTGAGCTTACCTTGAGGCTAGTTCGATTTGTGGAAAGTAGAAAAATAATTAATTTATGGAAAGAAATGAAATGAAAAAACATTAATACCAATAGCAACACGCTTCGTCAAGTGCGTACAAATCTGCATAAATCTTCGTGACATAACGAGCGAGTGAAAGAACGAGCAATACGAACGAAGTTCTCTGCGTCAGCTTCGGCCAAAATTCTATCGTATCCCAGCCCGTATCGTGTCCGGCTACCCAGATGATCCCCTACAGGTCGTTTCTCTCAACCGATTCTCGAGAAGTTTTGTGAGCAGGATTATGTTCAATAATTGTAAAAATGTATCCGTCAATTCATTTTTTCAAGAAAAAAAAATACAGGCTCGTGATTTCTTCAACTTATAGAGCCACACATATTATCATAGTGATAAATTCCGCAACACTCGTCGAAAATAAACATTTATCCAGGCATTTAAGATAATCTTATTTTACTTTTTATGACCTACCCTTTGACTTGTAAACTTGTTGGGGTATTTACATTATACCTATTTACTGATTATGACCAATGTAGTGTTGACTTATGTAATACTGGTCGCAGAATGCAGACCGTGATCGATGACTTGCGCCGGACTTGACCGGCCACGGGCCAATTTCACAATGAATTAAATTGAAACTGATTGATCGAACTGCCACCCATCTGATATTGACAAATAGTTTGCCGATAGGATGTTACGTTTACCGGAATACCTTCTTATTATATAACTATTATTTATGAAGGAACATTGCTATGTCACGTGGATATATCCATGGCCATACTAATCTGTACTGTACATCCATCCATATACATAGTTACTAATACATATTAAACTAATCTAGAAAGAGATTTAGAAAGAGGAAATGTCTATGAGATTGAAGCTTTGTGAGTTTGTAGTGTGTTTCATGGGCCCCGGAAGGCCAGAGGAGCGTCCATCGGCTTCAAGTCGATAATGCGGTACCTAGGCATAATCCTTGACAGCCGTTGGATGTTCAAAGAGCACTTTAGGTGCCTAGCTCCTAAATTAGTAGGAGCGGCGTCGGCACTCAGCCGGCTGCTACCAAACGTGGGCGGGCCAATTGCAAGCTGCCGCAGACTGTACGCGGGAGTGGTGCGGTCAATGGCTTTGTACGGAGCGCCCATTTGGGCCGGATCCCTGAGCGCCCAAAATCAAGCCCAGCTGCGAAGGCCGCAGCGGGTTATGGCGGTCAGGGTAGCGAGGGCATACCGCACCGTCTCGTACGAGGCGGCTTGCGTGCTGGCGGGGACTCCGCCCTGGGACCTCAACGCATTGGTTCTGGCTGATATGGAGCACAAAATGGTGCGGTGCGATGACGCAAAAACTCACGTTGCGGCGCCGCAGAAAAACACGGTGCGACGCCGCAACGCAGAAAGTCACGTTGCGGCGCCGCAGAAATTCAGTTTTGCGGCGCCGCGCCGCGAGTTTACGGCGCAGCGTTGCATCCTGTTTTCCTAGGGTGTTGTGTCGTGATAATATCACGATCAGTCTTCAAACAGATATGGACCATATCACACGTATTCTGCTCTTGTTGTTGTAAAGAAGATGCAAGAACATTTTTTTTTGTCCATATCTGTTTGAAGACTGATCGTGGTATTATCCGCACCGCAGACATGTGGCCGGGCCCTTAGTGGCGCGAACGCAACTGGAAAACCCTCAGTGAGACCAGAGCCAGACCTCAGTCTTCTGGTGAATATGTCATCAGTCGCGGCGGTGTAATGCAGAAAAGCATGCATGCGTAGATTTCCGTGATTACTAGGTAATGGAAGCATCCCGGAAATCTGTCCTTAAAGGAGTTAAAATGGAAGTGGAATTTTCTATGGTAGTGCGGTAATTGACGATGTGCCCGTGGAGAGTCTAATGGCACAATTGCTGTTAGAATTTGTATAGGAGTAGCATTAATCTCTTAAACCGATCAATTAGTATACGCGAACGAAGGCTTTGGGCCAAAGATAGTACGAGTATTATAGATTGAATTTGCGCCCGTAGTTTGGTTAGGTTAGGTTTTTTAAAACGACATGTTATTAGAATAACATGCAAATTTTTATAATGAATGGGATCCGCCATATCTAGGTTGGAAACTAGTTTTTGCCACTAGAATATAAATAGAAAAAAATATTGAGTTAGTAGAACGTTTTTCATGCAAAGTCTCTTTTATTTTTTTATCTAATGATCTTATCGGAGTGTAGGCTGTGTGGGCGTATCTTGGGATCTCGGGCATTGATAAATAAAGACAATGATATTAAGTTTACAAGCTTTACTTCGGACTTCAATAGCATTGTCAGGTTTCGTCACCCCAAACCATGTTCGCATTTATTTCTCCATCAAGGAGTGCTTCCACCTTCTCCCCGACTTTTCTCTTCAATGACATTCAACCCAACCGTCTATTGTTCTGTCTCTAATTCAAATAATACCCGTTATTTACAGCAACAGAAACTAATTTGCGACCTAGATAAATAAGGTACCGTCGCCCACCTTATTTCCAAAGCCTTGTAAAATAATTACAGTTTGATTAATAAAGAAAAGCCATTCATAGGACTGCTAATGATTTATTTAACAAAGAAAATATTTCAAAAACTTTAATGTTATTTGCGTTAGAACAGAAAAAATCTATTTAAAAAAAATGTTGCTAGTGGGCCCTAAGTGGGCTATAAGGCCCGTTATAAATTATTTAAAACAATCGTTTAATTAATGTTTAAACATTACTATCGTTTAGAACTAATCGTAATTTTTTTAATTTATTAAATTGATTTAATATAATATTGAACCTATCTCAAAATTATAGCTGTGAGGCCAATGGGGCCGTCTTAGGAGTAAGAAAATGAAAAATTGCTATAATACGACAACAACTTTTTAAATAAGAAAAAAAACACATGTGTGAGATTCTTATCAGTCTGTATCATGATATTTATAAAGCGGTTCTTTATTCTAACATTACTTTTTGACAAACTTTTAGTTGGGGATACATATACTACAGTGGGCCTTATTACGGGACTCTTACTTCAGCTCAATTTTATTAAGTGTCGTACAAATACGTTAATAGATTTAAAATCACAGTATTTACCTTTAATTGGATGTTAAACAGGTTAAACCCCTAAAATCACAAAAAATACTGATTAAAAATACGTATTTTTTTTTTTAATTTGGGTGATATGTAAAGGTTGGAAAATAATAAAACGTGCAATATTTTGACACGACACAGCAAACTGTAATTTTTTTACAAAACGGCAGCGCGATTGGGTAATTACTGAAATGCACGTTTGTTTGTGATCTTAAACGCATGTGCTCACGAAATTTTAAGTAGTTTGGAAAACCATAACTGCGAGTTTTTAAGATCTTAGGAACCGGGCCATCCTTTGTGCACCTACCTTATGGTGGATTCCATTTTGTGTAAAACAGTTTCATATTATTCCACTATGCCATTTTAAAATGGGAATCAAACTACGTTTGTATGCAGTGTGGACTTTGGTCTACCGTGCTGGGGAAGAAAGAGCGGGATGCGGCCGCGTAGAATTATTTATAAAACTGGTTATAGAAATGATTTTGTGTAAGTCGAGCATAATTTGACAACATTTCGAAATATGTAATGATGCCAAAATCGAAAACCATTTCGGTGATTATGTTACCTGAACGTAATAAAGTAGTTTTCAGTTTTATTTTCTCCCTTGTTTTTAAGAAAATCGCGAAGTTGTATAAACTTTGTTTAAGGTGGTTCGATTGCCATACAAAACGTTATTTGACATTCGCAGGCTAACGGCGTGATATTTTAAGAAACTTATGTAACAAACTTTCATAAATTGGCTTCCCATTTGCGCCAAGTTCCACCTTTCCTAGAATAAACTTGTATAAACTAGATTAATTTGAGAAATAAGTTGGGACGTAATATTTTGGGAAAACTATTTTTCTCAAATTAATCTAGTTTATACAAGTTTATTCTAGGAAAGGGAGAATTTGGCGCAAATGGGAAGCCAATTTATGAAAGTTTGTTACATATATGTTTGTTTATGAAAGTTTGTTACATACACACACACACACACACACACACACACATACGCACTCGTACTCACACTAAGAACTCAACAGTGTTAATAACTAGAATTACTTAGTTAGTAAAATAGTAAAACTTATCTCCATTACTTTCATTAAATTAAATAAAAATCTTTAAATTTAAATTGTTCTGTATAATGCATGTAGGCTCAGTAATATATTTAATTTAATTTCTTAATGTTAATCATTTTTCAATATGGCCGCTGTATAATATGGGTAATTGCGCATGTTTCTAACTCCCACGATACAGGCCTAGCCTAGAGTGGGGGTTGCCGATAAATTGTACATTTAAGTGTTTACTCTTTTTTGGGTCAATAATAGTACATTATGATACAAGTGTGCTATGTTGGTCACTACACTCGAATCGGTTTTTAAGCCTGAGCCGAAGGCGAAGGCTTAATGGAGACGAGAAGTGTAATGACCAATGCTCACGTGTTTCATACGACGTTTTTCAACACATTTGCGAGGAAAAAAAAATAAAAAATGAAAATGTTAAAAGTGCGATAATGTAATGTAAAAGTCACGGCATGGGTAATATTCTGCATTATTTTGCTAATATTTAAAAAGATATGTAATGAAAAGGCACTAGTGCGATAATGTAATGTAAAAGGCACGGCATGGGAAATATTCTGCATTATCAGTGTAAATACGCTGTAATAAGACCTACTTTACGAGCAGGTGTGTTGAAATAGTAGATTGTACAACAAGTGCATAAAACGCACCATTTTACTCGAGACGTTTATCCATCCGAGCGAGCTTGCGAGTGAGGATAGATATAAAGTCGAGTGTAAAATGGGTTTTATGGACGAGTTGTACACTCTACTTTTCACTTCGATTGCGAGGAAATGAAACAGCAACACGTAAATATAGTAAATGCTAATTTAATTGTTGTTGTTATGGCTTAAATACTATACTGATCTACTAAATTGAAAAATAAACAAATATAAAAAATAATAAATGAGACGAAATACAAATTATAAGTTTATTTCATGAAGTTTTATTGTGTACTTTGGCTGTTGGTATATTTGCCTTGGTCTTAGAATACGAACGAAACGAAATAAAATAAAGAGGTTGTTGTATGAAGTTAAAGATGTTCGTGTGGCTGTTGCAGCGATTGCCTTGGTCTTCGACGAAGATTTTACTTTATGCTCTAGAGCATAAAAAGCGACTTTATGTCGCCTACGCACGACATAAAGACGAACTTTTAGAGCATGAGAAGTGAAAATATTTTTTACTATTTTTTTTTACTTAAGTTGTCCGTCAAAATTTGCAATCCATTTTTCAGTCACTTCCCGTTATCCAATTGAGCTGAAATTTTGCAAGCATATGTATATCGCATGACAATGCAATATTATGATGATTTGGAGCTGATCTGATGCTGGAGCAGGAAAGTGGCCATAGGAACTCCGCAATTAAACGACACAACCCCATCGAGTTTGGGCTCGTTAGAATCGTCTCAATGATTACTTGATGATGGTATGCAGAAAAGTACAGTCGGCAGTAAAAGCTTGTACCAAAAATGAAATGTTTGACAGAAACTTATTGAATTTAATATTTCTGAATGAAAAAATACAAATAATAAAACACACGTCCCTTAAAAAACGTTTTTCAGCGAACTTAATCATAAAATGGCCCACTTGAAAAAATGAAATGTTGTCAATTCGAAAATATCACACAAGACAAAACAGGTAGGTACTTGCACCACCGTTTCATGTAGCTTGCCTGTAGTTGCAAGCGTCCATAGGCTGCCGTGACCGCTTACCATCAGGCGGGCCGTACTCATTTTGGCCACCCACGTGGTAGGTATATAGAAAATAAGCATCTGTCAATTTTTCTTTTTTGGTACAAGCTTTTATTGCCGACTGTACTTTTCCGCATACCTTCATCAACTACTCATTGAGATGATTCTAACAAGCCCAAACTCAACGGGATTACGTCGGTTAAGTACTGAATTCCCATGGCCACCTTTTGTTTCCATCATTAGATCAGCTCGATGGTACCATAATATTGTATTGTCATCCAAACTATACCTTAACCCAAAATTTCAGCTCAATCGGTTGAAGATATATTATCTGCTTCAAAATAGAGTTGCAAGATTCTACCCGAACAAACATAGAAACTTAGTTACATAGTTAGGTACTTACATTGCAACAAACCGTGTATTTAATAAAACCAAGAAATTGCGTGATTTGTGCTGTAAATAGATGTCTGAGCCAGTGTCCGGTTCACTGCCGCAGAGACACATGTTTCATATTTTTATGTTTTTTTTTTATTTATTTTATTGTTTGTTATGTGTAGTGTGCGTTTGTGAATAAATGTTTCCTTCTTTCTATAAGTCCCTATTTTCGATTTCCCTCCCTCCCTCGTCGTTTCCTTCCCTCCTTTCCTATATCGATCCAATATAACTGCATATTCACAATCCTCTCATTTCTATAACATTTTGTGTCCTTATTTAAAAGTTTCTAACAAATCTGGAACCATCGGATATAATTCTGTGTATATTTGTCATCGGAGCGAGTTTGAGTCGTAAAATTAACCACAAGGGGAGTCACGGACAAATAAGTTTGAATTGAACATTCATTTGGCACTAATTTGCAATTAAATATACTAGCACCGTTTGCAGCGTGATTCTCACAAATTACTCGAGATATACTGTTATGAATTATACATACAAATAAATGAATTAAACTAAAACCTACTAGGTAGGCAATGGGGAACTTGCATGAGACTTCAATTTCGAATAAATTGATGCGGATATACGTAGAAATATCATACAGAAGACAAAAAAACGAAAAAAAATATTTTTTCAATAAATAACATAACAGTTACACAGAATATTGAATTAGAAATGATATTTTGTATGACAAGTATAGACTTAAACGCAAATGTTGTGGAGATAATTGCAAATTAATGACTTACTCCATAGTAAACGCGCCATTAGCCAGTTTAATATACAGCGTTTTCAGGGGGTGCCGGCGCGTGCAGATTTCAAATGCATATAACATCAGTTAAATAAATCATAAGAAAGTTTTAGTGCTGCAGTTGTTTTAATGCTGGATTATACTTTTTATTTTCATAATAAAAAAACATCCAATGGACCGCGTAATAGATACTACTATCTAAAAGCAGTGACAATGAAATTACACAGAAAACAAACGTTAAGTTGTCCAATGTATGATCTGTCAAATTACCAATTTCGTTAAACGTTAAAAAACTTTATAAACGCAGTAATAGTCGGCCGCAGTAGATTCAAATTGACCCCCGAATCGACTATCGCGAAACCAATATTTTTTAGCGTACAACGACCAAATCCCGATGTGCTGCGGTTTTTGCATGTGCGATTTTTACTTCGGCATGCGAATAATTTAATTAAAAACTTCATTCTATTCTGTTCCTCTGTTGATTTTTTACAATAGGAATTGCATTTGGGGTAATCCTTTTATATGCATATGTTGGACAAACCTAGCAAACGGAGCGATAAAATTGTTACTATTTATTAGTCATTTGTTATGTAAGTATTCGTATTATATCGTTTTTATAACTAATTGACAGCAGAAACATGTGGGGTAATCGCATAACTTTTCGCGTTACTTAGAACATATCATGTTTTTAGACAGCGAGAATAACAGTTGAATGTCCTGACGTGAAATACCGTAAACTTATTTTGTTACGACTCATGGAAAGCCATGAGTCGTTTATTTCAACACGAACGACTATCTGTCATAGGAATATTCGTAGAAATATGGGACAAAGTAAATAGAAACTCCATTTGGCCAAAGTTAACCGTGTCAAAAATCTATAAAATACTATAAGAATAAGAATAAGAATAAGAATAACTTTATTACACAAAAAGACACTGTTACATAATAGGAAAGCGATATCTGGTGAGTCCCAAACTAGGCTGAGCCTGTGTCTTGGAACTCATGGAGTTATCAGTTACATCTGTTATCTATAATTATAATGAGTAATGAGCCACAAGAGAGAAGTTGTGTTATAAAAAAGAAAGTTTATAAACTGTGACAAACATTATTTTAAAGTATTAAACCGAAAACTTAAGAGGGCGCTCGTTTTTTGGTCAGGAATAAGCGAGAATGACGGATTTTTGACGTTGTAATTCTAAGAAACGGAGAGCTTTTTTTAGATCCCGATTACTTATTTGCATAGGTAAACTCCTCATATTGGTCCTAGCCGCCTCCAATTTACGAAGAACTGAATACTTTAACCGAAAATACCCGATTACCGACAGTAGTTTTCTGAAGAGAGCGCAGAGTCATAAGTTTGAGCCCCTAATATTCCATGATGTTATATGAGAACCTACTTGTTTTATTCTATTTTCACTAGCGTAATATGTTGCCATTGCTACTAGCCGCCTCGAATTTTCCTTATTCTGCACGTATATATATGTAAACTGTTCTCAATTACACCATATTTTTCAACAAAATCTTACTGAAAACTCGAGGATTTTCTCATCATTGTTGAATTATTTGTGTATTGAATCTTACACAACATTAAAGTTCATGCTTGTTCCAACAAGATCCAGTCCAAAAAATATAAATTTAGTCAACATTTATATTTATAAATAATTATTCAAAACTAGTATAAATTTACCGTCGCGCGGGAATATATCTCAGTACCGGCTGAATAGCCCTCCGAGACAGACGTGTACTCTGTTTATTTGTGGCTATTCACGAAGCTAACCGGCCACTCTTCAGATAAAATAATATTATTTTGATCTCCGACTAGGCATAGTTGTTACAAACCTCGGGGTCAAACTATACTGGGGATACATTCGTGAGGCAAATCGAGACAAGTTATGAATTGCATAGCTATCAGATATGACGTAGTGTAGCGAAAAGGCTCAAACCCACAGGATATGTAACATTTGAAATTGAACCTTCTACCTAAAACAAAAGTCATACATTTCAATGGTGATATCTTGTGGGTTGGATCCTTTTGTCTAAACTACGCGTTCTATAGTCAATTATTATTGTACGAGTGATCGTGATACTTGATAGATTTAATTTATTTACTTGTTACTATCAGTCCACCTTGTGGAGGGTCCGCTGCAGTTTCCGGTACGTAGTCGCCTCTCGAGAACCTCCCCGCCCCAACGGCCATTATGATTAGTTAGTATGTATGTATGTATTTGGGCGAAATCTTCAAATTAGGTAGAATTGCGTATCTTCGGTGACAATGCCATAATATCATAGAGCTGGTCTGATGATGGAGTCGGAAGGTGGCCATAGCAACTCCTAAACTCAACAAGTTAAAGCCATCGAATTTGGGCTCATTAATTTGGTCATGGCACGGCAAGACTTTGGTGCTGGATGATTTCCAGAGTCTGATAATGGAGCTGGAAGGTGGTCATGGAACTCCTAAACTAAACTAGATAAACCCATCTAGTTTGGGCTCATCTGTTTTGTCTTGGTAAACACTTTGGTGATGGATGATTTCCAGGATCTGATAATGGAAGTTGGTCATGGGAACTCCTAAACTAAAATAGATAGACCTATCTTGTTTGGGTTTGTGTGATTTGTCTGTACAAGTACCCACGAACCAGCGACATAATATGCAGGGTTATTGAAAATAACAAGATGAATAAAAAACATTTTAAAAAACAAGCTTATATGGCGTTTGTTAAGTACAGCACGATCCTACCTTGCATTTAGTTATTATTTTCGTTTATATATAATAATAACACACACCGGGGGTTTACACTGGAAAGGGAGATTTTTACGTGGTTTTATTACATTTCCGAGTCATCATCATCATCATCATCATATCAGCCGAAAGACGTCCACTGCTGGACATAGGCATCCCCCAAAGAGTGCCACAATGGCCGTTCCTGCGCCACCCGCATCCAGCGGACTCCCGCGACCTTTACCAGGTCATCAGTCCACCTTGCGGGGGGCCTACCCACGCTGCGCCTTCCGGTACGTGGTTGCCACTCCAGAACCTTTCCGCCCCAACGGCCATCGGTTCTACGTGCAATGTGCCCCGCCCACTGCCACTTAAGTTTAGCAATTCGGAGGGATATATCGGTTCCCTTGGTTCTGCTGCGGATAGCCTCATTTCTGATGCGATCGCGCAGGGAAACTCCCAGCATAGCCCTCTTCATTGCCCTTTGAGTGACTTTGAGCCTTCTTATGAGGCCTATAGTAAGCGACCACGTTTCCGTGCCATATGTCATCACTGGCAACACACACTGGTCAAAGACTCTCGTCTTGAGACACTGCGGAATATTGGACGAAAAGATGTGCCGTAGCTTCCCGAATGCTGCCCAGCCGAGTCGGATTCGACGATTGACCTTCCCTTCGACATTTCCGAGTATCACTCTTTATTTCGAAATAAATGTTAAAAAAACCGGCCAAGTGCGAGTCGGACTCGCGCACGAAGGGTACCGTACTATTATCTATATCTAAAAACGGCAAAATATCTATATCTAAAATCACATTCAAATCAACAAATCGTTTGTTGTATAGGAGCCCCCTGTAGCCTAGTTAGTAACTTGGTAGTGACTCTGCCTACGAAGCTGGAGGTCCCGGGTTCGAATCCCGGTAAGGGCATTTATTTGTGTGATGACCATAAATATTTGTTCCTGAGTCATGGATGTTTTCTATGTATTTAAGTATTTATTTATCTATATAAGTATGTTTATCGTCGTCTAGTACCCATAGTACAAGCTTTGCTTAGTTTGGGGCAAAGTCGATTTGTGTAAGATTGTAAAAGAAAAAGAAACAAATAAAAACTAAAATAAAAATAAAAAGATGTATTCTGTTTTTTAGTATTTTTTGTTATAAATAGCGACAACAGAAATACATCATCTGTGAAAATCTCTATCTTTCACGGTTCATGAGATACAGCCTGGTGACAGAAGGACAGACAGGCATTCAGACAGACAGACGGACAGCGGAGTCTTAGTAATAGGGTCCCGTTTTACTCTTTGAGTACGGAATCCTAATAAGTGACATAGGTTTTAGGCTCAGAACATAAAAAAAGGGAAAAGTGCCGTACTGCTTAATTCCAACCAAAACCGATGTCCCCAGTTTTCTCCCACCGCAGCGCCCATAGGCACACACATTGAACCGTGTAAAAACAAAGACTCGGGCGTTGCCAGTGAGTCTACGGCAACATGCAAACAAGGGCTGTGATTGGCTTAAACGCACTACACTAGGGGGGCGACAAACGTTAAAATTATGTTTTATCGACATTGATATTAAAATTAATATTATGTTATGATATTGATAGGTAACAACTTCAACAACTTGGTAAGTTTATGTGGTGGTATTTAAACTTTTAGCTACAAGTTTAAATAACACGGGTTGTTAACTTACCATAAATCGCAAAAGTAAAAAATATTGACGAATACCTACAGAGTAACATAAACGGCTTTTTATAAGTTCGTGTTCACATACATTTAAAACTCTGGTCACATCGATATTTTTGACCTGTAGGTACCAGGCCGATCCGTATCGCATTTTGGCGCGAAATAATATGTCCATTACTCATATTACGAGATTTAAGGCTAAGGGCGAGTATCCACCAAAGATGTGCGGAGATGTGTTACCATACATTTTACACCTAGGTTTCAAGCAAGCGAGGTGTCAAATATTCGAAAAGTGTACGGCTCTTATTAAGTGGTTGGAAACATTTTTCTTGAAAATGTTACGAACACATTAACTCTTCTCTGTACAGGAAACCAGTTAGGACCTCTGCCAGTAGCATCTATCCATTTTTTTAGTACCTACTCGGATTCTTTGGAAAACTGTAATAAGAAACCGAGATTTCTTCTTCAATTATCACATTTCAAATGAAAGTAAAAAATACTCATTTAAAATAAATTATTGGTAATAATATCACATTTTAAGTTGTTCTGAAGCCATTTGCAACTAAATTATATACTTGTATATACAATTTTAATATGTCTATTTACCGTTCATACTGCAACTTAGTGAAAATCTTATTAGTAGGTACCGTAAACATTTTGTGCCTTTTAATCTTATAAGTATGTTATTAGTTACCTTTAAGATAGGCACCCAACCAAAACAAGTAATTAAATAAAATAAAACAGCAAAAGTAGTCGGAATAAAATAACTAGTATGATATCGTACTTCTATTTTATCGATTACGCGTAAATTGTAACTGCACTTTGGTACCGCTCTAGTTTGCGACGCCAAGCAGCGGCCGTACCACAAAAAAATTCAAGCATCGTCCATATCCATAGTGGTTTAATACATTGCGCCGTGGTTTACTGTATTGAACATTCAATGTACAACGCATAGAACAAAAATATGCTTTTTCGTTCGATATGTTAGTTCGATCCCGAGAAATGAGGCGGCGTTGCGTTTATTTATTAAAATATTAGTTTTTACTGACTTAAGTGAAAATACTAATACTCACATGTGGTGCGTGACTCCACCATTTATTAGGTTTTAGATTCATTCCTATTTTTGCATGTAACCACGCTACAATTCGGCATTTTGAGTAAACGTGGAAAAACATTTCAGATTCACGGCAAATTGCGACTAACATGCGGTGGGCAGTGACATGCCCATTTGGCCATGTCGCACCGACACGCGCCAAGCCCCCGTTTCATATCTATTCCTTTTTATCATCTGAGGTTTTAGGCTTTTGAATAAAATCACGCATTAGATTAGCATTTCTAGATAAAAAGCTGTGTTTGTATAATTTATAATTTTCAGTTCCTTTGGTAAGAAACGGACATAGCAATTTCTATGAAGGGCAGTTTTTTTTTACTGTCCATAACAAAAAAAAAATTCTTCAAGAAATGAATACGTCAGTACCCAGTAATTTCCTAGTAGTGGGTCGACTGGTATAATTTCATTACATTACTATATATAAATAAGACTCAGATAACATGCAAACTATTAATATCCGTAAAACAAATCATTATTCTTATTACTGACAACTTTAAAACTCGTTAGTTTATTTTATACTAAAAAAACGAAACTAAATATACTTTGTCATATCATAGTATTTTAATACAAATAGAAAACTTGTGCTCAAAAATCAAATACTTACTTTATTCAAGTTATCTAACTTCGCTAACATGATGTTCTAGAACATCATGTTAGCGAAGTAATACTTACCACTTTTTAGTGCAAGTATCAATATCGGTCACGGAGTGAACTCCAACGGTGCGCTATACAGCTATTTGCATCGGCAAGCTCCGTGGTTAGTTCTATCCCGATCGCACTTACATATAGCTAGAAAGGGACGGCACCCGCGGCTGGTGCGATCTCGCTGTGCATGTGGGGGTTAGGTACGTTTGTGTGGGTGGTAGTAGTATTTACACACACAAACGCACTACGCGTGTCAAAATACCGAATTCTGAGCGAGCGCTTTTTTGAAGAGCACTCTTAATAAATATATTTGTACTCAAAATTTTAAAAGTTCCTAGTAGGTAATTTATTTGTAAAACAGATAGGCAAGCGAGTTTCTGTGTGATTGTGCGTGTATGTGTGTATAAGTGTATGGATATTAGAGCGAGTAACATACCTACTAAATAAGTGTGAGACTCCTAGATACTATCACAATAACTTCTGCAATTTTTTTCTGGTGATAAGGGAAGGGGAAGGTTATTAATGATCACCAAAAAAATCAGGCACTTGTTAACTACAATCACTCAAGAATCAGTGATAAAACAAATTACAATTTTATTGATCTTTTCCCTTTCCTTATTTTACAGAATCAATTGAACTTACTATTTTATATCTAATTAATAAGTTAAATAGAACACAAAGTACCTAGTAGACACGAAGAATCATTCTGCTGTCTTGAACGACCGCACGCAAAGGTTACCTACCCCGATACTCAAAGAATACATCTTAAAAGTATAAGTTCTTAGTAACACGTAAGACTTTTTTCCTCTGGGCAGCAATGTAACTAACTTGCCGCATCTAGAATATTCAAGTGCCCTATCGAGAATAGGTTGTTACCCAGGTAGATCGATGAAGCACCTAGGTAAATCAGATCCAAAAATCTAAATGATTTAGAACTCACGTAGGTACAGTCCCTATATTTATTTATTTATTTGATCATCGCCTTGTCCCTCCAGCTGGTTGATTGCATAACGTTATGTACGTACAGTCGCCATCACATACATTGAAGCAAACAAGTACGTCACAAACATCGGAACACATCTCTATTTTCAAGGTATTAGGGTGCATTTGCCGATATTTTTGAACACCTATAGTGTACCGATGTATGTGATGGCGACTGTACGTTAGGACGATCTTAATGTATTTATTGTAATGTGTTGAGTGTTTCTAACGCTCATTCGAAAAGTAACGTAATTACTTCTCAGATCTCTGAGTGAAAAATACTCCAATATATTATATTGTCATTATTATTGTATAATTCAGTTTTTCCTTGCAATGTAAGCAAACATCTTGGAATCCGAAAACCGACGAAAAAAAGAAGAAGTTCTCAATTGAGAACTTTTTTACGACAAATTTGTCGTAACAAATTAATCCCCAATGCAAACGCGGTGTTATACGTTTAACACGCGTATCTGCGTGTCTGTCTGTCGCATCGTAGCTCCCTAATGATCCGATTATGTGCCGTTTTTTTAATCGAAAGTCTTTTCTATCGATGACGTTCTTAGTTATGTTTGATGAATCTGGGGGTGTTTCAAATACTTAATTTATGTAGTTATATTTACAAAAAAAAATGTGTTTCACCACTTGAAATAAGAACCGTATCTTTTCAGATTCATCGAAACGTGTACGAGGCTATCCGATCGGTTCAAAGTTAAATCAGACACGGCTCGCCGGTTCATTAAACTTTATACGAGACTAATCTGCCAGCAATCGTTTTTCGCATGCTTATGCATATCGCATGTAAACGAACAATTTATTTTACAACTAGGTATTTATATAAATTATTATGTAGACATTACACAACTGGATTGAAATTGGAAAAATGTTGCCGATTGCTGGTATTCGTCGCCCGTGCCGAAAGCAAGGGAGTTTATTATATGCTGAGAGCGCATATCCTATCCTATCTTATCTAGATGAGAACACTTTCTTTGTCTTTCGGATACAGTTCAACCCAGTTGGATCTTTAGTGCATTTGCCCCCTCCTTTATGCCTATTCCCAAACTCGCTCAATCTTAATAGGTGTGTATACCATACTGGACGCATGCTCAGCCGAGTGGCTCCCCGAGCCGACCACACGCTCGCCAGCCGCGCTCGGCTGAGCATGCGTCCAATGTGGCCAGACCTAATAAGTTAGATGTAGGTGCATTTCAATGTATACTATTTAGCAGCACCGACCTCAGAAGAAGCTAAATTGATATATTTATTTGTGCTATAATAACTTATGCGATATAATACCAATACGTGTACATAGCTTTAGTAATTTAGGTTACCCTCGTAAGGCCCCGCGTACAAAATTTCGTACAAATTTTAAAATCAAGTTTGAACTTTCACTAAATGTCAAAAAGTTCCTAATTCAATGACACAAAATCGTAGTCTGAGCCCCAGGAGGGGTACCATGGAACTGACGTAATCTTAATAATTTGGGATTCAAACAACCACACATCCCCCCCCCCCCCCCCCCGAAATTTTCAAAATATTACATTAATATTAGTGTAATTTTATGCTTAGTTTTGTTGTTTAAATGTCTTTAAACCCCCCTGAAATTTGTTGAACCTGAGGAGGAAGGAAGCCTTATATCAATTACGGGTCGCCAATATGCTTTTGATTATTCTGGCGTCGCAAGCGTCCATAGGCGATGTCGGCATACCGCCAGGCAAACCGTATGCTCATTTGCCACCGTCGAATAATTAAAAAAAAGTCATCAAAACGAGACACTCGGACTCAACAATCACTTTCAACTTATGAAGTTCAATCACATAAATACAATTTTAACACATTCACTGCTAACTATTTCGTAGCGCTACTCTCGTAGCCGATAACAATACGATAGGTAAAAACCGTTTGTAGAGGAAAGTACTACGAGCAGACCTAGCAGGTTCCTGGCATTGAAAGTGTTAAGGCGCCGTAGGTTTAGAGAAGTTAAACGAACAGTCTTGAGGCTTTTCTGCAGGGAGGTCAGTGATTAAGCAATTTTCGTACGATAGAAAAAAATCACAATCTCATGTCTAAATAAAATACACTTAAAACATTCGTAACTAATTATGCACAAAAGCTAAACATATTAAAATCGGCAATATCATGTGTGAGGGATCTAAGTGATTACTTTTTAACCGACATCAAAAAAGGAGGAAGTTATATGTTCCACTGTATGTATTTATATATATTTTTTTATGTATGTTCGCCGATTTCTCCGCCACGTCAATTGTGGACCGATTTCCACCTTTTCTTTATTCGAAAGAGTATACTTCCGAGGTGGTCCTATTGTCACCAAATCAGGATCTGATGATGGGATCCCAGGGAAATTAGGGGCAACCCTCAAATTTTATAGGCACGCATGTAATGATTGCGGTATTTTTTATTATAATTAGTGTATTTACCATTTTGGTGAAGTGGAACTGATACTGAAGACCACAGATGACTTATGGAACTCCTCAAAGATGTAAAGTTCGTCAAAGATTCTGATTCCGTTGAAGTAGCAACTCATGAAGTGGTAATTCTCAGATCCTTTAGGAATCGACGGAACTCCTCAAATATTATCAGCCCACAGATAGCGACTTGGATTTTTTATGTGATAATCAACGCATTTGCCCTCGGAAAGCAGTGTATGTGGTAAATTGGAATGGAAATGTGAAAATGTTCATGTACATATGTGGCTTGGCGAAGTACTGAATTCAAGTCGGTTTAAGGATGACTCATGTTAGAACGGGCCGTGTTCGGCCCAGGCCGTTTTCTAAGAAAAACGTCAGCGTTTCTGCGCGGCCGAGCCTTAACCCAAGCTTGGCTGAGCCACGGCCGAGGCTCGGAAGCGGCTCGGTAACGGCACGGCTTGGCCGGGCTCGGGTATGGTTCGGCCGAGCAAAAACGCCGTCGTTTTTCTTAAACAACGCCCCGGGCCGGACACAGCCCGGTCTAGTGTGAGTCATCCTTTAAACTTTGTTTTTAAAGTAAATTATTTATTTATATAAACGTACAAAAAATTAAAATTAAAAAACATGATATCCGCGCTTCCGAAATATTCCGAATCCGATCACGCACTTCCATCTTGCTCACGCTTATGCTCAGTGAAAGGGCGAGAAGGCCATGAATCTACGGTGCCTTAATAAGATAACAAAAATCGCAGCAGAAAACACGATCGTTATAAGAATTGTATCTTTCCTTTTGTAGTACGAGTATACCAGCCAAAGACTCAAATTCAATTTACCTAGCAACTCTAAGAAGTTAGTTTAAGGAACAAAGTTAAACTCTTCCCCTTTATTTGAGCATAGTTTTAAAGGAAAGTGCAGCGTAAACTTTTGTACTAAAATAGTTGCACAAACAAACCAATAAACTTCATTATGTTAACTTAAGACAGGCACATATTTCATAATCCTCCTACCGGTTTTTAGGGTTCCGTAGCCAAATGGCAAAAAACGGAACCCTTTTGGATTCGTCATGTCTGTCTGTCTGTCTGTCCGTCCGTATGTCACAGCCACTTTTTTCCGAAACTATAAGAGCTATACTGTTGAAACTTGGTAAGTAAATGTATACTGTGAACTGCATTAATAATTAATTTTATTATATTGTACTAACGTAGTCATATACGTAAGCGATTAAATGTTACTAACAATTAATGAATAACTATGGATTGTATTATCTGAAAATAAATGAATTAATAATTTTTAAAAAAAATAAGATTTTCACACAAAAGTCGAAAAAAAACATTAAGTTTTAGGGGTTCCCCCATACTCAGAACTGGCACTTAAATTTTTTTTTTCATCAAACCCATACGTGTGCTGAACTGAATAGTTTCCGCGAGAGACACTTCCAAAGTGGTAAAATGTGTGTAATTGTAAACCCTGTAACTTCTAAAATAAGAGAATGAAAAAACTAAAAAATATATATGACGGCGCAACGTCGTCGTACCATTGTAAGCACCTGCGATGGGCCGGCAGTCACGCCATGCCATGCCGTCCCCACCGCCTGCACACTCAGGTATAAAAGGCAGCTGCACAAGGCAGGCAAGGCATGGGACGGCATGGCATGGCGTGACTGCCGGCCCATCGCAGGTGCTTACAATGGTACGACGACGTTGCGCCGTCATATATAATGTACATTACCATGCAAACTTCCACGGAAAATTGGTTTGAACGAGATCTAGTAAGTAGTTTTTTTTAATACGTCATAAATCGTAAACCGCAATTTATTTTACGGAACCCTTCATGTGCGAGTCTGACTCGCACTTGGCCGCTTTTTCCTTGTTGTGCCCTAAAGGAGCCCGGGCTGCGCTTTTTATTTATTATTGTTTGATTTGTGGGCCTTAATATGCCGCTTCGATCAGCAAGTGATCTATTGTGGCAGCCCTTTCTTTAGAGTTCACCGTTAAGGCCCGTTGCCTCTAGGAAATTCCAGATTCTTTGGGCGGTGATATGTTGTACCTCTTCTGGGTGCACGATGTGCCGCTCTAGGTAGGTACTTCTTTTGTGCAGGAGCAGAGAATGTGCAATGCTGCCTCCTCTGTCTGCAAGTCACGTGATCACGTCCTGTTTCATACCCATTTGGAACAGGTATTTGTTCAATTTGCAATGTCCTGTCAGGATTCTTGTCACTGCGCAGGTTTTGTGCTGCGCTTTGGCACCTAATCCCAAGATTTGGCGTAGGCACTTGTTTTACGAAAGCAACTGCTATCTGACCTTCCTACCCAGAGGGAAAACTAAACCTTATTGGGATTAAACCGGTTTCCTCAAGATGTTTTCCTTCACCTAAAAGCCACTGTTAAGTATCAAATGATATTTCGTACATATGTTTTTTTGGAAAATCCCAGTGGGACGAGTTTGAACCTACGACCTCCAGATTTAATGTCGCGTGCCTTACCGCTCGGCTACCGTGGATCTGACACATATTTCGTCGTAGGCCAGTCCGTAGGGGTTCAAAGCACGGGAAGGGGGGGGGGGGGGGTACGTTGCAAAAGGTGGTAGCTTCTACAGCTTTTTTTTTTTAATATTGTTTACATTGATACAACTGAGCAATTATCAAAAATTGTTACACGCGTTGGGACAACTTTTGGCAGCCACAAATCCTAAATTTTTTTTGGTTTCTCACTCGTAGCTTCTGTACGGTGCATCCTAGCGTAAAGTTACTCACTAGGAAATTAAAGAACATGAAATTATGCGTCTAATGAGTACCAATGCATAACAGTTTGGTTCAGCGACATAGTAGAAAACCATGGTCGAAAACGAGGCTTTCTTCAACTTTGTAAGCTATTTCAAGATAGTGGTTTTAAGCTTCTGCGTTTCAATTTAGAATTGAACTATAAATCGTCGAAACGTAAATCGTTAGAAGCTGGCCACCTCATACTACAAATGAACTCTATTCACCTAATAAAGAATTCATTTTAGTATAAGGTTTCAATTACTGACCACCCTTCAACAACTACCAACGTTATACTAAATTGATTGAATTCTGTCTCTACGCGAACAGAGTTCATTTTAGTATGAGGGGGCGAGCTATTGAAGGGTGGCCAGCTACTGGCGGTTTACCTTACTTCAGTAATAGACTTGTTGCGTGGTGTTAAAATTGATAACGTCGTGTTGCTAAATGGATAGTTAACCATCAAATGATTGTAATAGAGTATAAATTATAAAATATAATTCAAATCATAAAAAGATATGAACCTTGTAAGTTTAGAAAAAAAAGTTTTTTTATTTATTTTCCAAGAGTAAATTTAAAGGTACCAATAGAATCCTTACGCTTTTATAGAAACAAATTTGTATGACAACTATGGACCTAAACGCAGTATTTCGCGACCGAAACATAACTTCATTTTCCATGCAACGGTTAGTACAAATTGCACGGTGTGACGTCATACTTTAAAGCCAATCAGTATGAAGCGTTTCGGCTGCTGTCAGTGAGGTCCGTCTTTTTACTCGATTTTTTGGGTATTAATGTCCTTTTAATGTAGTAGCTTCCATACAAACATTTGTTCATCTACAAAAACTGGTTCGAATGGCATCGTAAACAAATTTAAGGTCACAAGCCCATTATAAAAAGTAACCAAGAAACACAAGGAAAAAACGACATACTTATTGAAAACCGCGTTGTCTCCAGTATCTAGCTTCCAAATTTGGAGTCACTAGCATATTTATACTTACAGCATTTATTGTTATTGACCGATAAATGAGAACTACTAGTATACGTGTATACTAGTAGTTCCTGAGAAATGATGATGACTTTAATTGATAAAAAGTATAACACTTCACGTAAAATAAACCGCCCTGGAAATATCATACGCATATGTATGATATTTCCAGGGCGGTTTCGGATTTCGGATCGGACATGCGCTTCCATCAGTATACCTACGAAAAGATTAAAAATATATTGAAATTATTTTATTCAAGAGCCAGTTATAAATCAATGTTATGCCAATGTCACAAACTTTTCTCACTTTATCAATATGACTTCTCGCTTTATTTTTATCTTCATAACAAGGACATTAAAAGCGTTCACAAAGAGGATTGTTTTTCAATAGCATTCCTCTTAGAGCAAATTAATTGCGAACTCTATATCTATAGAGCTTGCAATTAACATCCATCAAATAAACCGATTAAAATTAAAAATGCAATTACACGGAATGAAATAAAAGGTTCCAAACGAGACACGGTTAGATTAAAAATCAATACTCGTTGTCAAAGAAAGTTCAATTAATAGAAAAACAATTTAACAGCGCGCCGACCTCTTCATAAAGTGAGTCTTCCAGCTACCTAATTAGGAAAACTTTAGAAGTGAAAAACTGGGACGTCAAAGATGAATTAATTTCACCAAGTTGAACTCGTTCTTGTCACTGTCCTTTTTTTTAATTTGATGACTTTTCCGAACCCTTTGAAACTGATTATTACCTACCCTAGTACTTATATGTACCAGAAATAAGCCCTTAAAGGGATAGTAAACGAATTGCCCGTGGGCAGAGGTTCAGCTTTCGATTGTTTTTAGGGTTCCGTACTCAAAGAGTAAAATGGGACCCTATTACTAAGACTTCGCTGTCCGTCCGTCCGTCCGTCCGTCGGTCCGTCCGTCTGTCTGTCACCAGGTTGTATCTCAAGAATCGTGATAGCTAGAGAGTTGAAATTTGCACAGATTATCTATTTCTGTTGCCGCTATAACAACAAATACTAAAAACAAAATAAAATATTTTTTTAAGGGGGGCTCCCATACAAAAAAAAAATTTGCCGTTTTTATAGATAATGGTACGGAACCCTTCGTGCGCGAGTCCAACTCGCACTTGGCCGGTTTTTTAACCAAAATAACCTATCTATAGGTAAATAAATTTAATTATGTATGCAATCTCAATTGGTAATTAGGTACCTATTACAAAATGACCGTAAATAACTCTTTTTATGTAATTAAGTAAGTCATACTCGTATCTATTTGTGTTTGTATTTTTTCGTATACAGAAAAATTACATTTTTTATCTATGTCCGTCTATATTGCTTGCTTTCTACACTAGACTTCTGGACTGATATTCTTTACGCGCACATGCGTCTCACCTCATCCCTCAAGCCTAATAGTGCGTGTTATTAGGGGGTTCCGTCGAACAAATACTTCACTTTTGGATACCGGCGCCATATTGAAGTATGTTGTTAGGCATGTCTCCTGGATTCCAAAACTGCAGGGAGACAATCTCTAAAGAGTTTGTCTCCCCTGTAATGACGTCATCAAAAACGCCGCGGCCGCGCTTGGAAAAGAGTAAATTACACCCAAACTGTGCAATGTGAGGTACAAAATGAAAGCTAAATAAATTATCAATAGTTCATTTGTATATTATATTTCAATATACACACTAGTTTAAGTACTATTAGCAAAAGTATAAAAAATCAAAGAAAAATCTAAGGACTTTCAGACTGCGGCAAAACTAGAAAAGATACACGAATGTAATGTATGACACAAATGATATCTAGTATTTCAGCTTAACATTTTAGTTTTTAATTTTTTGAAAAAAGGCCAAATTGGGATAATTATGCTCAAAAAACTATCAACGCAAAGCGAGTTTTCCCCACAAGATTAATTTTATCGAAATTACAATTTTCCAGATATCAACATGAATTTTAAGTATGACACTTTTATTTATGTGCAGTGCAAAACTGCAGAGAGACAGTCTCTAAAGTGTCTTTTTCATCAGTAATGACACAATCTTCATTGCCGCGGAGCCAGCAGTGGCCGTCTTTCGGCTGATAAGATGATGATGATGATAATTATGAGGATAATGTCCATAAACCAATCATAAAAAGGATTATCTTGACGAATACATGACTGTGCTAAAGATGTACAGTCGGCAATAAAACTTGTCTCTAATAACAAAAACACAAACACATAATGGCGAAAACTTTTTTTAATAAAGCCGACATACAAGGGAAGGGCAGGCACAAGGGCCGAGCCCAGCTTTAGTTTTGTTTAAGGTTGACATCCCATTGATTGAAACGGTCGCCACTCGAGTATTACGTTCAAATGGAAAAGGGATATAAACTTAGATTCAGGTTACTTTCTATTTCATTTAAAATAAATAATTACATACCGTGTGTTCTTTACAGTCCCTGGGCGACCGAGCTCTGTTTGGGTAAAAACATAGAAAATACGGAGAAAACGAATTTTCCTAGACATGAGACATAGCTAGATCGATTTCTCGCCCCCATAAACTATCGTAAAAATCGTTGGAGCCGTTTCCGAGATCGTGGTTAATAGTATGTGATTTTATTTAGATTAAATATCTTTTGTGTTAATTACCTATCTTGCCGATATTTTCCGCTTTTACAATAAATATTGTAACACTTGGCAAATTACACTAGAATTTTTAAATTGAGGATTTTAAGTCTGTCGAAATACAATTTCGTTTTAAGATTTTATTTGGATCTATGATATCAAGAGCAAAAGCGGTTGCTGAGTTAGTTTGAGATAATATTTTAAACCCCACCTGTGCTGTGCTTGATCGATTTGGTGGAGGCGCTTTAATAACTTCAGTTAAATAGTAGGGGAGAGCAGGTAGGATTCGTACATAGAGAGCATTCGTACGGAACTGATATTTCCACTATTCTATGTTCTGTTTGTTTGCTTGATTCCCGCTCACGCGCAGAGGCTAACCGAGGGGTGAAGCGACACAGTGTGGCCACCACGGAAGAAACCGGTTGATATTATTTAAGAATGTATTTTTGTTCTCATCTTTGAGCATGCTTAGCCCCTATAAGTTTTACTCTAATTCTAAATACTAGGGGCTCTGTGAGCTGTAGAACTCGGGGTCTGAATTTTTTGTTTTTAGGGTTCCGTACTCAAAGAGTAAAACGGAACCCTATTACTATGACTTCACTGTCCGTCCGTCCGTCCGTCCATCCGTCTGTCCGTCCGTCCGTCCGTCCGTCTGTCTGTCACCAGGCTGTATCTCAAGAACCGTGATAGCTATTTTCACAGATTATGTATTTCTGTTGCCGCTATAACAACAAGTACTAAAAACAAAATAAAATATTTTTTTAAGGGGGTCTCCCATACAACAAAGGTGATTTTTTTGCCGTTTTTAGGGTTCCGTACTCAAAGAGTAAAACGGGACCCTATTACTAAGACTTCGCTGTCCGCCCGCCCATCCGTCCGTCCGTCCGTCCGTCCGTCTGTCTGTCATTAGGCTGTATCTCAAGAACCGTGATAGCTAGAGAGTTGAAATTTTCACAGATTATGTATTTATGTTGCCGCTATAACAACAATGACTAAAAACAAAATAAAATATTTTTTTAAGGGGGGCTCCCATACAAAAAACGTGATTTTTTTGCCGTTTTTATAGAAAATGGTACGGAACCCTTCGTGCGCGAGTCCAACTCGCACTTGGCCGGTTTTTTATAATAATCTGTCACCAGGTTGTATCTTAAGAACCGTGATAGCTAGTGAGTTGAAATTTTCACAGATTATGTATTTCTGTTGCCGCTATAACAACAAATACTAAAATCAAAATAAAATATTTTTTAAGGGGGCTCCCATACAACAAACGTGATTTTTTTGCCGTTTTTGACACGGAACGCTTCGTGCGCGAGTCCGACTCGCACTTGGCCGGTTTTCATTTTAATGTTGTTTAATTTCCGAAATTTGTATCGACAAAAAAATCTCTTGTCTTCAAATCTAAATCTGTTTTAATATGGTTGTAGTTGATATCTTGGTTTAATATGTAAACGCAAATTTTAGGATAGGTATAACAGTTACTTTTATTTCGATTTAATTATGAATCCTACCTGGGGGCCGATTTTTGACTTTCGAGCGCTCGAAAATGAAATAAAAGTAAATACGATTTTAGTGTAAAATTGCAGGCAGTAACTTTCGACCGATAGAAAGTGGTCAATATCACTCGCTTTTCAATTTTCTATCGCTATTTCAAAAGAGCATTTCGTAATTTTTGTCAGTTTTCGAGTGAAAGATTCGAGCGCTCGAAAGTCAAAAATCGGTCCCCTGCTCTCTCTAATCAGTTTCCATTCTCAAGTGGCGACTATGACATTATAATAGGCTTGTTGCGTGGTGTTAAAATTGATAATGTCGTGTTGCTAAATGTATAGTAAATCATCAAAAGATTGTAATAAAGTATAAATTACAAAATATAATTCAAATCATAAAAAGATATGAACCTTGAAAGTTTAGAAAAAAAAGTTTTTTTATTTATTGTCCAAGAGTAAATTTAAAGGTACCAATAGAATCCTTACGCTTTTATAGAAACAAATTTGTATGACAACTATGGACCTAAACGCAGTATTTCGCGACCGAAACAGCAATTTACTTCATTTTCCATGCAACGGTTAGTACAAATTGCACGGTGTGACGTCATACTTTAAAGCCAATCAGTATGAAGCGTTTCGGCTGCTGTCAGAGAGGTCCGTCTTTAACTCGATTTTTTGGGTATTAATGTCCTTTAAATGTAGTTGCTTCCATACAAACATTTGTTCATCTACAAAAACTGGTTCGAATGGCATCGTAACCAAATTTAAGGTCACAAGCCCATTCATTTAAGCCCAAACACTTCACCGCAAAACAATCGTAATGTCAGGTGCACACTATGTGCAGTAAAACATTTATTTTATATTGTGTGTTCATATCTCAGCTTTCCAGGAGTCCGTAAATTCCGTAAGGATTTACGGACATGTAGTCCAGGGCAGGAAAAGACAGGTCGACGGTAATCCTAGCTCTCGGCTCTGCCTTCTTGAGAAAGTAACGTATTTATATCGCGGGCTCAACCCATAAGATCGAGTGCAACCTCAGTGCAATTTATGTTATTGTGTGTAGGTATTTAAAACACATATACAAACACACACAGTTCACACACACACAAACACAGGTCTAGTTTGGCGAGTTTATATGTATGAAAGTTGTAAAATGTAATTTCTTTTATTGAATCATCATTTCCTTGCCCTTATCCCATTTACTTGGGGTCGGCGCAGCATGTCTTTTTCTTCCATACTTCTCTGTCAGCCGTCATATCATCATTCACTTCTTTTCTCTTCATATCGTCTCTCACACAGTCCATCCACCTTTTCCTTGGCCATATGAGGTAGGTATATTAACATTGGGAATTCATTGACCAAATGTAGCAGCTATATTAACCAAAGTCATTCTTAATTTCTTTTATTGAATAATTAAAAAAAAAAAAAAAAAACTCACATCTGTATTTTGGAAAAGGATTGCCGGTTTTTCTTTTTCTAAAGCCACTTACTTTTATAATTATATTGATTAATACCTATATAAAAACAAAAAAAAACACTTAGCTAATTTTATTACTGTGTATTACACCCCTCTATTCTGTAACTGGTTTTAAGCTCACCTCAACGCTCTAACTAACACTAAGTCCAAAAGTTTCCGGCATAGCAAAGAGACGAAGTATATGGAAAATGGCGAGAAACTTTTGGACCACACTGTGCACTGGTAGCAGTCGGCACGTGAAAATTTTTGATGGGCTACCCGGAACAAAAAAAGTTTCGAAAGAGCTTAGAGTATAGGTATAACTAAAGGCTTGTCTAAAAATAAATTATAGGCAAGCTGGTACGAATCGGCTTGCATGGGCGCTCCGTCAGTCCGTCACTGGTAAGGTACCTAGAGGTCTAGATTCATTATAGAGCATGTTGTTAGGGGAAAATACTTCACTTTCGGATACCGGCGCCATATTTTAGTATGTTGTTAGGCATGTCCCCTGGATTCCAAAACTGCCGGGAAACAACCTCTAAGGAGTCGATCTCCCCTGTAATTGACGTCTTCAAAAACGCCGCGGCTGCGCTTGGAAAAGTGTAAATTACATCCAAACTATGCAACCTACATACACATGTGGGGTACTAAATAAAAGCTAAATGAATTGTTAATATACATTATATATATTTTAAAATTATATTTCAATATATACAATAGTTTAAGTTCTATTAGCAAAAGTAAAAAAAAATCAAGAAAAAATCTAAGGACTTTCAGACTTTGCGGCAAAACTAGAAAAGATACACGAATGTAATGTATGACACAAATGATATCTAGTATTTCAGCTATACATTTTTGTATTTTATTTTAGGACAAAGACAACATTGGGAAAACTGTGCTCAAAAAACCAATGACGCAAAGCGAGTTTTCCTTTCAAGATTAATTTTATCGAAATGACTATTTTCCAGAAACCAGCACAAACTTTTAGTATGTTGTTAGATATATTATGTGCACCGCAAAACTGCAAAGAGACAGTCTCTAAAGAGTCTAGTTCATTAGTAATAACATAATCTTCATTGCCGCGGAGGCTTTTTGAAAAGGGGGATTTTTACCTAAACCATGAAATATATAAAAGTGTGTTATATCATGTAAAAGCTAAACAAATATGCTATAGTTCTTGCCAACATTGTGATTCCATATATCCTTAATTTTAAGAGGTATTTGCAAAATACTAGACAAGAAAAGTGAAAAACCCCGCGCTCCCACTTTTTCAAAAGTTTAAATTACACCCAAACTATGTACTTTCTGAATGCAAATGTGATATTATATGAAAGCGAATAAAATATGCTTTAACTTGTTTAAACATTGTAATTCAATATATTGATACGTTTCAGAGCAATTTCAATTCCCGAAAATCTAATGCGAGCAGGCTTTTCACTTTTTTTCTCTCCAATTCTGCAAATACGAGTATCTCTTAAATTGATGGATATATGGAATCACAATGATGGCATGAACTATAGCATATTTGTTTAGCTTAACTTGATATAACACACGTTTACATATATTACATGGTGTAGGTAAAATTTACACTTTTCAAACTCCCCAAAGCGTGCCACAATGACCGGTCCTGCGCCACCCGCATCCAGCGGACACCCGCGACCTTTACCAGGTCATCAGTCCACCTTGTGGGGAGTCTACCCACGCTGCGCTGCGCCTTCCGGTCGCCACTCAAGAACCTTTCCGCCCCGGTTTATGGTATTGTAAGTATTTTAAGAATTAATGTTTTCGCCTTTCATCTCCATATTTGATCAGCTTGTTGGTGCCATAATATTGTATTTTCACTGAACTCACTCGTACATAACCACGCCAAATTGCAGATCAATAACTGGTAGAACAGTGGTTTGCTACAATTGTAATTTTGAAGCAGAAAATTTACATGATATGTTCTAAATCACGATTATGTTCCAGTTTAGTCGTGACGTCACCAACCATTACGTCTAAAGTAATTATTAAGGATCGCCCACACTGAAGCTCATGGAGCAGCACTAGTTTAAATAGAGAAAATCGTCACGCAAATGTCACGTCACCGCGTATACACGACGCCGGCGTCAATCTACGTTCCACAGGGCATTGAAAAATGATAAAGGGTTTTAAAACGGCTTTACAATGCTGCAACATTACACAGTAACTCATACAGTATTCATATAACGGTGTTTATAGCTCGAGCAAACGACATTAAAAACCGCTTAGCGCACGGCGGACCGCAAAACGCCTGCAATTTTGGCATTGCCGGAAAAATACTGCCCAACAGTAAAAATACCATCCCATAAGTTCTAAAGTAAAATAATGACGTTGACTGTTGGTAGTAGGAAAATGCAGTCTACATACTAACCCCTCATATTAAGATGTCAAAATTAGCTAATCAAAAGATGACCTCGAGATTTAACACTTACCTACGCGTAACATACATACTTAGTAAATAATTAGACCGAACTATAGCTGTAAATAAGCCACTAATGGCTTTAGCACCTAATTATGAAACTCTGCGATAAGTATAAATTATTTGGAACTTTAAATAAAAAAATAATTAAAAAAAGTATAGGCAATTCAATTCAATTCATTTATTTTATATCACATTCCAAAAAATAGATGGTAGGTACATTATTAACGTATCAAGATGGGGGTAAGGCTAAATGCTTGGCACGAATCCGTGCTTACAGCGTCCGTGGTCCGTGCGTACTTAACAGTCAAACAAAACTCAAAGTATAAGTAAGTATAGGCTAGCGGAAATAGGGGCTAAAGCTAATATAACAAAAGGGAGTTCACATACTTACGTCTTCTTTTATTATAGGAGAATGAATAACACAAATTGCTACCTACTTAAAGTTTACCGATCGCTGAACAAATTGGAGACATAATAGTAGTTTATGTGACTGTACCTACATAATGAAGAGCATTAAACAAGAGTGTGGGTTTATGAAACGAGCCGAAGGCGAGTTTCATGATAACATCACACGAGTGTCTTAATGCCTAATTATGTACAGTAACATACACTACTTTATCTATCCACATATCATAAGCCTCCACGATGCATTCAGGAGCCGCACATTATGACCGGCATCGCGGCGTTGTTTTCTGGCAGCTGTCATAGTTTTTTTCTTAATTCAGAGACAAACTAGAGTCGGATCCAACTGTCATATCGTTCGATATCTTACTTACGTGCGACATGTGTCAAATTTGTATGCAAATTGACAATTCATTTCGAACTAAACGTCATCTCGACTGATATTAGAATAGAGGTCAATTCAAATTTCTTTGATTTCAGAGATTTTGAAATTTGAATGAAATAATATCATCGAAATCGATGTTATTATTTAGAAATAATAACATTTTCACAAATAAGAAATTTGTTCTAACAAAACAGTCTATTTTTATGGTGGCCATAATGTGCGGTTATTGAACGCATCATGGAGGGTTTATGATATTTGGATAGATAAAAGTGGTTAATTAATTCAGTTTTATAGTAATATTCCGCCCATAAAATCCCTTGTATGCACAAGCGTAGCGTGTGGGGTAGTGGCGGCCAATTTGGAGTTTCTTAACCCTACCGCAACTTTGTGCAAACTAAATTTTGATAACCTAATCTGAGGGCACGGTAGTGCCCCCGCCAAGACGAGCCAAGCGAAGCGCAATGGCAGGCACCTACCTTTTCTCGAAGCGCTTCGTCGTTTTTTTGAACCCTCATAAACTTGTGTTTGGATTATACCAGATAAACAAAATTCTCGGGATATGATGTAAATAGTAAAATTATTAAACATATACATATAGATTTTATTGATATCTAAAAAACTCCGATTTCGTCACTGACTCACTCACGTTGATCATCACAACCTCTAGGGTACTTCCTGAAGTCCTAGAAAGCTGAAATTTGGTATCTAAGCTAGTATTAGTACAAAAACAACAAAAAAATTCAAAAAAAAAAAACTTTTACCCCCTAACCCCTTAAACTAGGCGATGCAATTTTGTATGAGACTTCCGCAAATGTTGATGCTAGAGGTCTGAAAATTGAAATAAGGATATTGGATAAATAATAAAATACGTATTTCAGGATTTTTAGTAAATCACCTCCCACCCTTTAAATTAGGGGATGGAAGTTTGTATGGGTTTTCCTATACACTTCTTTAGCCTTACAAAAAGGAATGAGATCCCACCAAAAACATTACATGTTAAGTGATTGCCAAGACTCCCTAGCTCATAACCTTTCAGCGTTAAAAAGATATCAAATCATAATTAGCGCCAAGCTTTATACACCATACGGCGTAACTCTACCATGCTTTAAAAATTATATATATTGGCTAAATAGAATAGACCCGTCGCTTAAATAAGCGACGGGTCTTAAAATTCTAATTATAATGATGATATTAATATTTTATAATCATCATTTTATTGGGCGCGAGAGTATACGGTGACCGGGATGTGCCCAACAAAGCTATACTTTTTAGCCAAGATGTAGAATTTTTAGAACGCGGCTGGTAGTGGTAGAGTTACGCCGTCTGGTGTATGAAGCTTGGCGCTACTTAATCTTTTTGGTAATCACTTTACGTGTAATGTTTTTGGTGTAATTAGCTTTTACAGCAAAATAAAGCTTAACTCAGTAAGCGGTTATGGTGCCGCAGTGTAGTACTAGAGGTCCCTTTTAGCCCGTCGTTTTCGACCCAAATAAAATTTACAATTGGAGCCCGACTTACAAAATGTGAGTGCCCGTCAGAGATATGAAGGTATATCCCAAAAACAAACAGTGGCCATGGCAAATTTTGAAGTCAAATCAAACCCCTGATTTACGAGCTCGCTGCCATGCCATGTCCTATGTTCTGTTTGATAACGAAGGCACAAAACACATTGCGATGCAAAGTGACAAACAAAAATTTACTTTTTTGTACAGGATTGCAGACAAGACCAATAATTATAAAGACAAGCGCTCACTTTGCATTTACACGGGCATTCTAAATTGGCTACCTCATAGAAACACGAAGTGATATTTATTCTCAGAGCATAAAATAAGCAATTGCTAGCAAGAAAAGCTATTGTTTCAATACAATCACTGTGCTAAAACCGTATTGACGTTTTAGTAGAGCAAGAATAGGTTTTAAAACAGAGTCTACATGGAAGAGTATACTTATTTATTACGATATGCTGTGTGGCTTTTGTTAAAATAAAATAAAATACGGCTACCGAAAAAAAATCTTCACTAAGTAAGTATTATTTTAAATGATTTCGAGGTTGTTAAAAATAAGTTTAACGAAGAAAACTGTAATGTTTTAATTATATCTATGTATACTCGCATCGCAAGCATCAAAATTAAATCACTTCCCAAGAGCCGTACATAGCGAAGTGATTCCACTTCTTTGCTCGCGAGTAGGTATAGTACTCACTAACTAATCTAACTATATAGAGATACTACGTAGGTATACTTAGTACCTATATTATTTACAAAGCTATTATTTAACTTGGCCTGTTCGTTTGTTTGTTAGTTTGTCAGGGACAAATCTTGGATCTGAATTTTGAACCAGATATCCTCAACCGATTGAGATGAAATTTTGGGTATGAGTATAGTTTGGATGACAATTAAACATTATGGTACCATCGAGCTGATCTGATGATGGAGACAGAAGGTGCCCATAGGAATTCAGTAATTTTTGGCAGAAACTTACTTACACGTAGGTATATATTGGGTTGGGCGGTATGGACATTTATATATTAGGTAGGTACTAAATATTATTATGCTCAGTAAGCCCCCTCCCTCCTAAGGCTGACTCCCGCTTCCTTCGCGGTGTTCACAAGCGTTAGCTACAACTTGTCTGGCGCTTCAGTACAAGTCTGACCTTTGGTTACGGAAGGTTGATGTGGCTCCAAATGGTTCGTGTAACCATTTGGAGCCACAGCTAATAACGGCTGCAGCGTCACCAGTTCTAGGCTTGAACTTGGCTTACGAATATCGATGTCAAGTTTCAGATACTAGATAATATTGCATCATTCTAAAGTACTAAACGATTGGGCCCCTGTTTCACTAGGTTTATAATTCTCACCTGCTAGTTACCTAACAATTCAAAGTACAATATAATTCAGGGTGAATAAATGAGCTGCTCGTTAAAAACTGTGGTAACTTATCGACCCAGAAATGTGTGGCAAATTATTATTGTCAGATGACAATCGTAGAATGGTGTTAAACTAGTACATAAAATACCCAAGAGGTGAGATATTATTGCGAGAAAACAGAGTATTTAAAGTATTTTCTTGAGTGACTGACAGGCTACATTATCGACGTATACCTAGAAATAATTCGTTGCATAATAAGTAATTAATGCATATGTTTTTATAAAAGACTAGCTGCCCGCGTATTGCAAAGAACGCAGGCAAACTCGCGGGATAAATATAAACTACAAACATCCAGAAGGTCCATTCTACACGCTGTTGAAAAAAAAATTGAAATCGGATAAGCGGTCCCGTAGACGACCGCTTTAGCCTAGTTGGTAGTGACCCTGCCTACGAAGCAAGAGGTCCTGGGTTCGAATCCCGGTAAGGGCATTTATTTGTGTGATGAGCATGAATATTTGTTCCTGAGTCATGGATGTTTTCTGTGTATTTAAGTATGTATTTCTCTATATAAGTATCTATATCGTCGTCTAGTACCCATAGTACAAGCTTTGCTTAGTTTGGGACTAGGTTGATTTGTGTAAGATTGTCCGCAAATATTTATTTTATTATTATTATTTATATTACCCGTTATATATGTATGTATGTATACAAACTTACAAATATAGAATCTCACATACAATTCCTACATATTGTTAACTTCCAGTGAACTGTATCCATGCTTAGCCTATTGTCGGGCAAGTCTGACCCCGGTCTGGGAGTGGGAGCAAGCTTTGTGGCTTAGGATAATAAGAACGGTCGACGCCATGTCGCTGTGGCCATTGTTGTAAACACAATCGCCTCCTCGTCCAGACATGTCACTGACAGCTTGGCCTTTGCTTGAAATGAAATTTCCTTCCAAGAAAGGTAAACCTAGGAGGCTGTAGTAAATAATTTTAGATGAGATTTCATCAACAGTGGGTACTTATATACATGGTACAGTAACGCTGTAATAAGGCCACCGCCACATTAAGCTGCCAGCTGTCAGTCAAGTCAGAAAAGATTCTTTGGTGCGCAAATGTATTACTGACAATAGGTATACCTACCACAGTAAGCTCTCAGTAAAGTACAAAATACCGCAAACCGTTTCTGCCACGCCAAATGTAGCAGTGGTCTAAAGGATGGCTCACACTAGAACGGACAGTGTCCGACACGGGCCGTTTTCTAAGAAAAACGACGGCTTTTTGCGTGGCTGAGCATTACCCAAGCCCGGCCGAGCCACGGCTGAGGCTCGGCCGTGGCTCGGTGTCGGCACAGCCCGGCAATGGCTCGGCCGGGCTTGGGTATGGCTCGGCCCGTTCTAGCATGAGTCATCCTTAACTAGGCATGATACCTCGCCGAGTTTTTTACGCCGGTCCTTCTTGAGGCAGAGATTTTCTTTTCAAACCGGTGGCAGTTTATCGACATTCATACTCGTAGGTGCATGTAATATGCCTAAATGGAAGAATAAAAAAATTAAGTATATAAATTTTGTTGACGTGACGGATCGAAGACTAACCGTATTCCTAAGAGAGAAATAATAATCACAGCACCGAGAGCCTAGATAACTTGCGCCAACGAAAAGGAATTTCAAGACTGGTATCACTACACTCTTTTGCAGCTGCCACTACGGCTATGCCGCTCAATCTTTACTGTGATATGGAATATGGACATAGGATATGTCTGATGCCTTTTCACTTGTAATCCACAATCCACATACGTACCTACCGTGTAAAACTTTTTCTTCAAAGACCCAATATAACCAGTTCTTCCTATAATCTTTTGGTTTGATTTATAAGTTAGACCTATCCCTCAGCCTGTCTTAACGCCGCACTTGACTTGAGATTAGAAGTTGCGGTACTCTACCTTTCACTCTGTTCATCCGGCAGCGTCAGACTTGAGGCCTGGCGCCCGATTTTAGTCGAGAGGGAGCATCCTAGGCGACCTCTTTTTGTATCCTTATAAGGGTTCCGTAGCCAAATGGCAAAAAACGGAACCCTTATAGATTCATCATGTCTGTGTGTCTGTCTGTCTGTCCGGCCGTATGTCACAGCCACTTTTTTCCGCAACTATAAGAGCTATACGGTTCAAACTTGGTAAGTAGATGTATTCTGTGAACCGCATTAAGATTTTCACACAAAAATCGAAAAAAAAACATTAAATTTTGGGGGTTCTCCATATTCAGAACTGAAACTCAAAAAAAAAAATCATCAAACCCATACGTGTGGGGTATCTATTGGATAGGTCTTCAAAAATGATATTGAGGTTTCTAAGATCATTTTTTTCTAAACTGAATAGTTTGCGCGAGAGACACTTCCAAAGTGGTAAAATGTGTCGTCGTCGTCCCGTCCCCCCCGTCCCCCCTGGAACTTCTTAAATAAGAAAATGATAAAACTAAAAAAAATATATGATGTACATTACCATGCAAACTTCCACCGAAAATTGGTTTGAACGAAATCTAGTAAGTAGTTTTTTTTAATACGTCATAAATCGTAAACCACAATTTATTTTACAGAACCTTTCATGTGCGAGTCCGACTCAAGGCCGCTTTTTTTTGGTCTCCTGTTCTATCATTACATACATAACTTTACATGTTACGTGTTACTTACAATAAATAGAAAAGATCTCATGAAATTTTGTTTATTTTCCACATCTTATACAATTTAAGAAATTACTCGTAATTGCAATTACCGTATCCTACCTACCACGACTCCCAGCAATGATCGATCTCCTAGGTACGAGTACCTACCAGGGAGGTTCTATGTTCTAAAACACCAATAACGGCCTCCGTAGCCCAGTGGGTAGTGACTCTGCCTACGAAGCTGGAGGTCCCGGGTTCGAATCCCGGTCAGGGCATTTATTTGTGTGTTCCTGAGTTATGGATGTTATATATGTATATAAGTATCTATATGTATTTATCTATTATATATATCATCGCCTAGTACCCACAACACAAGCCTTACTGAGCTTACCGTGGGCCTAGGTTGATTTGTGTAAGATTGTCCCATAATATTTATTTATTTATTATTTATTTATTTATTTAATTAATATACTTATTAATTTATTTTAAATACGATATAGGAAATAAATATGTAGATAGGTTGTTATTGGGAACCGCGGAGCCAATTTTATATTTTTAATTTTGTGTTCTCTATGATTAGGTTAGGCATAATTATTGGTGTTCTTTAATTTGGAGTAATAGGTTTACTTTACTCAGTTTAAGGTTGTGATAGATAAACGATTTTTTTTATATACTTATGGCAATCTTTTTAAACGCTACTCTTGTACCGTAGAAACAGTTGAAAACCAAACAATTTTTCCTTCGTGGCAGTCAGATAGTACAATACGTTGGCGAAACCTGTAGAACTCTTTGGAGGCGTCGCAACAGGGGGCGGTAGGAGTTTCGGAAGCATCACTAGGTCGTAGAACCTATATGTACCCTGAAATAAAAGCAAAGATTACCAATCAATCGGTTATTCGCGGACGGTCCAGAACGCAAAATGACTAGTGTAATATTTTGCCTATATCGCTTTTAGTCTACATCGCGAACAGTCTAGAACGCAAAATGTCTACATCAATTTCGTCGGTTTATCTTTACTTTAGCGATGTCGAAGGAGCCCCGCTGCCGCGGCGCTCCTATTTCTGTGATGTTTCATTCATTCATGGTAATCTTGCGTTCTAGTCCGTTCGCGATGTAGACTAAAAGTGATATAGGCAAAATATTACACTAGTCATTTTGCGTTCTAGACCGTCCACGAATAACCGCAATCAATCATGTATTGAGAGCTGAGCTGTGGAAAGTATCAATTCCAGGTAGCAATACCCATCGGTATACTTTGTACCCATCATGAATTCATAGATAGATTCGTGGATATTTATTTGAGGCGTTTGGGCTCAAAACACTGGGACCTTGGGGACCAAGAGCGTGCCGACTATATAAGGATGGAGGTTCGTTTTCGCGTTGCGTCGTTGCCTCTCTTTCATTTGCCGTAGGAAGGAAAAAGATGCAACACGAATATTTGGGCAAACACCGCCAAGTGTGGTGCGACCATTACAGACACCAGTAGAGACTAGGGGGCTGGCCTATATTTTGCTCAAAGATTGAGTGAGAATTACCATCCAACGTGACAATGCAGTCAGCCTTCTGAGCACTCTACCCTCTGAAAGCGATTTGGGCCAATTTTTCTGCCTTTAAGTTTTAGTCTAGTTTTTGGCCTTTGTAGTTTAAGATAACAAACTTTCATAAATTGGCTTCCCAATTGCGCCAAATTCCCCCTTTCCTAGAATAAACTTGTATAAACTAGATTAATTTGAGAAATTGGTTTGGAACGTGATATTTTGGGAAAACCATTTTTCTCAAATTAATCTAGTTTAAACAAGTTTATTCTAGGAAAGGGGGAATTTGGCGCAATTGGGAAGTCAATTTATGAAAGTTTGTTATATAAGTTTCTTAAAATATCACGCCGTTAGCCTGCGAATGTCAAATAACGTTTTGTATGGCAATCGAACCACCTTAAGTTGTTGTTTTATTGTTTATGATTATTGCGTTATAAATAATTTATAGATTGTAGTTGCAGTGTTCTTGGCGTCCAAAGGGGTAACCCTTATAAAACACACAAAAATAAATACTTACAGCAGCTTGTGGACAGTCAGTGATGTTTGAATGAAGCCTAAAAAGCTCCACCACCCACAGCTTGTCAGTCAAATCGCACAATCTTGTATTCATTTTAAATTCTTTACCACCTTTTGCTGGATATGAAACTAGCATCTGAAATAATGCATTTAAATATTAAGACAAACGAGATTGAGACGGAATGGCTTGTTGTATTTTCGGTTTTAATTCAGTTTTTTCTATTCAATTTATTTAATTTCTATAATAACATTGATCTCAATGTTGTTAGTATTAAAAGCCTTAAAAAAAATGTCCATCAAGCGAATTTTAAGCACATGCAAGAAAGTGCACGAAACCTGTTGTGGATTTATAATTTGTAAATGATTGACGAAGCGTGTCGCAGATGTTTGCATTTTGGATGTATTGACGAAGCCTGCGTTGTGGAAATGGTTTGTATCTCTTTTTTGTCACAATGTAACTGGGGACCGATTTTTGACTTTCGAGCGCTCGAATCTTTCACTCGAAAACGGACTAAAATGACGAAATGCTCTTTTCAAATAGCGATAGAAAATTGAAAAGCTAGTGGTATTGACCACTCGTATTCAATTCTATCGGTAGAAAGTTAATGCCTGCTATTTTGACACGAAAATCGTATTTACTTTTATTTAATTTTCGAGCGCTCGAAAGTCAAAAATCGGTCCCCTGTTCCATTTATAATTATTAAAATGTCTTGAATATGATTACATTTCCGATTATAGTAGTTAAGTACCTACTTAACTACTATAATCGGAAATGTAATCAAAATATACCTATATTTAACGAGTCTTTTATAACAATAAAAACCTTCATTAAATACTGTAAAATTAAATGTTGTCCTGCATCAGGTGTAGAAAGTGCATGCAAGTTTAACTACAATGCGGGGTTTGATAGATCCAACTCAGTATTTGTACGTCGGTAACCAGCAATGTAATGAAACTTGCGAGCAATTTTTTGCATGTGTAAATTGCGCTTATTGTGTATTATTAGGTACTGTAGAACGGTAGAGGGGGGTCACAAGGTAAAACAGGTGAAAATTTCTTGGTGTTACAGTACCCATTTCCCATTTCGCGTCAGGTAGATGTAAATGTAACTCTTTGTATGGGAAAATGACAGTTGAGTTGTCCTAACGTGCGTTCGAAACGTTACGTGATCAACCACAAAAGACATACCCGACGCGTTTGGGCTTATTAGGTAACCTTCTCAAGTCACGAGTAAGTTGCTGACTGTGCAAAAAGTACAGTCGGAAACAAAATCTTGTAGTAGGTACTTACTTTCCAAAAATTAATGTTTTGTCAAAAACTTATATACGTTAAATACTTTGTTTTTAACTTTAAATACCTACTAACCGTCACATTATTACCCCAGGTATGAAAGGTGGTGACTGTCACATTGGTTCCAAACGGATCGCTCCTCTTACGTCGGTACATCGTCACATTGGCGTCCGTCACATATTTCGGGTTCATATATTTTAACATGGATTTGTTTTGCGGTGCAGGTTCCTGCAACATACGGTTGTTATTTGTGTGCACGAGAATGGCATGTAGTTTTCCATTCAATATTATTTTTTTTACTTCCCGGCATATCACAGGTATATCGCCCCACTTTCAACAATTTCATAAAGAAAGAATAATAGATATGGAGGGACACACACACATACGAATACGAGTCACAAAGATGACACAAGTGGGAAAGAGATGCAATGTCGTATCTCCTCTTCTCCCTCATCTTGTATAGGATTTGTTTGTTCGTCACCAGCTTTGTTTGTCACCATAAATATCAAACCTCAATAGGGATTTTCTATGTTTTTATTTAATTACGAAAATCAAAAGTATAATCCAGCATTAAAACAACTGTAACTAGCATTAAAACTATTGTGTTTTTGATTTACTTAATGTATTTATTTTTATCTTATGATTTATTTTTCTGGTGTTATATGCATTTGAAATCTGTACGCGCCGGCACCGCCCGAAAACGCTCTACATTACGGCCGTACACCTTATATTCTCGGCGCATTTACTATGGAGTTAGTCATTAATTTGCAATTATCTCCACAAAATTTGCGTTTAAGTCTACGTTTAAGTATACAAAATATGATTTCTAATTCAATAATCTGTATAACTGTTATGTTATTTTATCGAAATATTTTTTTTTTTATACAATTGTATTTTTTATTTTTCTACGTATATATCCGCATCGATTGAGTGCAATTTATTCGAAATTGAAGTCCCATGCAAGTTTCCCATTGAAACTGACATCACGAATATAACAGGCCTAACGTGACATCAGATGACAAGGATGTATTATTCTTCTGATACTTTTTAATTTAGTGAGGTTAATTAACCTCCCTTTCGTGGATTCGCTAGGGCTCCATGTATGAAATCCTCTATATACGAACAATTTCTTATGGCGATTAACGAGTATTATGCGTAGGTACTTACCTACTAAGTCGCGGGCAAAAGCTAGCTTAATTATAATTATTAAAATTTTCTTACCCCTTTCACGAAGTAGATGAGCATGAGAGAAACCAAAATGAGCTTCAATATTTGTAAAGAAGTTACGTGAATTCTCAAATATTTAGTAGAACACATAATGGAAGTTATTGTAGTATACTGTCGAAAAATAGTACTTACTGTTTTGTTCACAAATCAAAATCGTTTGTGAGATAAACTTGATTAGGTACCTATCTATAATGTTTTGATGAGAAAATAATGAGGACATAAACCATTTGTTGTAAGTACCTACACCTATACGTATTAGAGATTACGATCAGTGATTGATGCACTGTTTTTAGGGTTCCGTACCTCAAAAGGAGAAAAACGGAACCCTTATAGGATCACTTTGTTGTCCGTCTGTATGTCTGTCTGTCTATCTATCTGTGAAGACCCTTTACCCTATCAGTAAATATTTTTTTGTGGGGCCTGGTGCACCTTGCTTTAAGCACCGTAATGAAATCACGAGAGTATAGGTGCACTGGTATTTTAAGCGCGCTGTAAGATCTACATACATTTATATTGACATAAAGGGTCTAGCAGGCTAAGCTATCAAGAGTGGCCCCTGCAAGGGATTTGGTTGTAATTTGAGGTTCAGTACTGGCAGGACCTAAGAACACTGTATGTGTAATATCAGCCATCGATCTTCTTTTGTTTCAGACTTAATCACGAAAATGTAAAAAAATCAAGGTAATTTTTAAACTGTTATTTTAGCTAAACCAAGCAAGCGATAGTCACCAAATAAATTTAGAATGAAGGAGCATAAAATGGGGTTCATAATGCATATTTTTACAGACATTCATATCCTTGAACTTATATAATAAAAAAAATGTTTTTTTTTCGCTTCATTTTTTTGCCACTTATCGCGGAGACACAACTATCAAAAAAATTACTTAATGAGCCACAATTGTCACCTACGTATACATTTAAAAATATTTTGGAAAATCATGGTGCGTCATGTCAAAAAAAAAACATTTACGAACGTATGTTTACTATATCATATCATATAACTTTCCTTAGCGCCAGAAAAAAGTTGGAGACCTTTCAGCTGCGTCAATTATTTTTGAATAATATAAACAGTTTCCTCACTTACGTTTTGGGTTTATTAGGACGGCAAATAAGACACATTGCTTGATCCATCTCATATTGTATTCATTATGTTTATTATTATCTGGGGGCATGGCAGTGCCCCCGCCAAGTCGAGCAAAACAAAGAGGCACGGCCGTACCATCCTTTTCTCGAAGCCATTCGGGCCATTTTCAACATCCTGTAATTTTGTGCTGGCTAAAGCTAGAACCCTGAATTTTCAGGAACATGTAGGGCATAACATGGCTAACATATAATATCAATTACATTCAATTTATACTTAGTTTAAGAACTATTGTCCGTCAAAGTTCGTTAGTTTTGGCACTGACTCACTTATATACTGATAATGATCACGCTAATTCTAAGGTACTTCTAGCAGACCCACGAGCTCCAAATTTCAAACGTAATTAGTTTACATATATTCTCATATGGCTTACATATATTCTCAATAACATTCAATTTCAACTTTTAGTTTAGGAACTAATGCCCGTCAAAAATGCTTAGTTTTGTCACTGACATACTCACTGACTCACTTATAATGATCATCGTAATTCTAAGGTACTTCTAGCAGACCTACAAGCTCCAAATTTTTTACATAATTAGTTTTTAGCCTATCCACTCATAAAAAAACCTAAAAATATTGCAGTTTCCGTCACGATTCAGAGATATATACACTGCATAAGTAAGTTTGTAATCCTATACAAATACATGCGATTACAAAGTTACTTTTGCAGTTGCTTCCCTCAAAACTATAGAAACGTTATTTGCGGCTGGTAAAAAAACATTGTCATACAAAGTTACCTACAAAAAGAAATGAGATCCCATAAAAAACATTCCATGTAAAAAATAGGCCAAGTCTCGGAACTCTTCCACAGTAAAAAGTGGTGAAATATTTCGTAGAGCCAAGTCTATTTACGTCATGTGACAACTGTAACATGTGGCCCTTTAATCGTATGCGGCCCTTTAATCGAAGAGAGAGTAAACCTAAGTCTGTCAGTCCTGAAATGGCCGGAAGTACCTACTTGGCAGACGGTGTCAAAGGTGGCCAGGCCAATTCTGTCAAAAGTGGCCACCACTAAACGCTGACCGCGGCTTGTGATTCGGACATATCCACAAGCTACAAGACGCCCGGTGGTGCGCAGATGCTATAAAAAATGTTTGAAAGAACTCGTCCGTCCTTGTGCGGCCGAGACGTCACGTTTAGTGGCTCACTGTGCGGCGGCGCTTACGTACTCCAGGCAAAATACGGTTTTGAAAAACATTAATTTATAATATCGTTTTTTTCTTTATTTTATTTTAAAACATTATTCTAAGATGCTTTATTCAAGAATCCAACAAACTTTCCATCCGGAAGTATTTATATAGATTTAAATAAAGCATTGTTTTTTTTTTTTATTTCTCTTGAATATTATAGAGCAAATGTAAATGAACCAAAATAAAGATAAAACCATTTATTAATATTTTTTCTGACTCTTCAGAAGCTAGTTAAGTTATAACTTTTTTGTCTGAAATTTTGTTGGATTTTGTCGCTAGGTAACTATTAAATTGATAATATGTCCATTACATAGAAATAATCTGCTATTATAAATATTATTTCCATGTAATTTTTTCCATAAGTACAAATTGTCAGTTCATTGCCTGGACTAATGTGTGAAGCCGGGGTTATATTAGAGCCACGCCGCGTGTCGCAACGCGTACTTTGTATTGAACGTGGCGACACGCGGGACTGAGCTAATCTAACCACGTTCATACAAAATGTATGTAACCGATTGCGTTGCGACACGCGGCGTGCCTCTAATATAACCCATGCTTCATGCTCACGTACATCGTGCGATTGAAGCAAGTTTCTAACAATATGTATACCTATAATATATAATTAGGTAGGTAGTTAAGCATACACTTTTTTTGGACAAGTAGGTACCTATAAATATCTTCACAAACATATGCCGAGCAGCGAGACTTTTAATAACCTACTTGTCTGTCCTAGTTCGAAGGAGTTTTCAATAAGCTATTCACGGCCATAGCTGCCGAACGCCTTATTAATATCAAATCCAAACTTTCTTCAATAAAAAAAATAATTCCTTTTCATCGCCAAATTCCTTAAATTGACATTCAAAGCCCATTCCGAGGCGACCCCGTGTAACCAGCTAACTTTTATCGTCATCGCGCGCCATTCCGGGCGATGTAAACTCCATTAAAACACTTGTGATAAATATTGTAAATCTCTAAATTGTTTATTTTGGCCCAAGACGGGCGTAAACAGAAAATATTGCTAAGGGTTTGAGAGAAATTAAAAACTTTTAATTGAATATTAGGCATCCGCTCGGCGAGGCGCCTCAGTGAGCGCGTACGGCCCGCGCGCGGCGCCTGCTCACTTAAAACTTAACAGGGGTAATATTTCTCTTCATCGCTTTACATTCCAATCGAATTTCAATGTGTTTCACATCCTCGCTTGTACACGGTCATATCGTCAACTGCTACAGCATTGCCTATGAAGCCTAACTTTGCCTACCTACATATAACAAAATACACATTGTGTTGTGTGTGACGTGTCGGCGACGGCGGCGACGGCTGTCATAAGATATAGGTACTTACTAGAACTTACTAGACGCGAGAAAAGGCACGACAGTATACTTTTAGTAAGTCAATGTTTTGCACCCAATTTCACGCCTCACGCGTTATAGTCGCACCAGTCTTATGCAACCCGTGAACGCACGAAACACATTGAATTGCTACACGGATGAGAATGTGATGAACCAAATTGAAGCCCAGATCTGAGTTCCCATCCGAAAACACCAGCTTTTAGGAAAAAACTGAAGGTAATTAAATTGGAAGGCTCAAACTTTGGAAGTATCTTTCATAACTGCGCTTAACGCTTAAATGCGCCTGATTTTTATACCGCAAAGGCCTCGGCTTTGTAAAAATGTTTCAAATAAATGTCTGTCCTTAGCTTTTGAAAGTGTCTTGGCCTTGGTATGATATTGGATTCGTTTATCCTTTCCACTTCCTAAAACACATAAGACTCACTGTATTAAATGACTGTATATAACGGCATCCTTTGTGCCGTCAAATTATTTTTTACAGGAAGGAGTTCCTGTATTAGAAACTTTGTATAGACAACCCTATTCCATATAAGATTTTAAATCGTGCGTTAATCACCGTCGTGTGATTTCATGGAAACCATTGTCGGTCATTCTACTGATTTGTGACTGCGTCTAATTGGGAATGGATGAAAATTTTAGAAGTGCCTGATTTTTTTTTAGTGATAGGAATAACTTTCCTTAGCGCCAGAAAAAAGTTGGAGACCTTTCAGCTGCGTCAATTATTTTTGAATAATATAAACAGTTTCCTCACTTACGTTTTGGGTTTATTAGGACGGCAAATAAGACACATTGCTTGATCCATCTCATATTGTATTCATTATGTTTATTATTATCTGGGGGCATGGCAGTGCCCCCGCCAAGTCGAGCAAAACAAAGAGGCACGGCCGTACCATCTTTTTCTCGAAGCCATTCGGGTCATTTTCAACATCCTGTAATTTTGTGCTGGCTAAAGCTAGAACCCTGAGTTTTCAGGAACATGTAGGGCATAACATGGCTAACATATAATATCAATTACATTCAATTTATACTTAGTTTAAGAACTATTGTCCGTCAAAGTTCGTTAGTTTTGTCACTGACTCACTTATATACTGATAATGATCACGCTAATTCTAAGGTACTTCTAGCAGACCCACGAGCTCCAAATTTCAAACGTAATTAGTTTACATATATTCTCATATGGCTTACATATATTCTCAATAACATTCAATTTCAACTTTTAGTTTAGGAACTAATGCCCGTCAAAAATGCTTAGTTTTGTCACTGACATACTCACTGACTCACTTATAATGATCATCGTAATTCTAAGGTACTTCTAGCAGACCTACAAGCTCCAAATTTTTAACATTATTAGTTTTTAGCCTATCCACTCATAAAAAACGTAAAAATATTGCAATTTCAGTCACGTTTCAGAGATATACAAACTACATAAGTAAGTTTGTAATTATATTCAAATACATGCGAATACAAGCTGAGCAAAGGCCTCCCTCCTCCCCTTCCATTCATCGCGGTCTTGAGCAATAACTGGCCAGTCTTTTAAAAAGGAGTCCAAGTTATCCCGCCATCGCCGACGAGGTCTACCGCGTCTCCGTTTTGAGTGTTGGGGCTTCCACTACGTGGTCCTTTTGGCCCACAGCTCATTCGGCATGCGGTAGACGGGACCAGCCCAAGTTAAAGTGGAACTGCAGTTCCACTTTAACTTGGCTGCCTTCCGAGCTACATCTTATCATGTAAATATTTTTCAAAAATAACTGACGCAGCTGAAAAGTCTGCAACTTTTTTCTGGTGCTAAGGAAGGTTACTCCTATAACCAAAAAAAAAATCAGGCACTTCTAAAATTTTCATCCATTCCCCATTGACGCGACTCCATATAAAATGTTCGTAATACGTCGCGTTATATAGACCCAACCGCAGACACAAATCTGGTGAATGACCAAATGTAGTATTCTTATATTTGATAAGCACTAATTGATCGAACTATATAAGTAACACCTAGTTCATTATTTCCCTTTGAAAAACGAAGATGCGTAGACGAAATTGTCCATTAAAATTCTAATATTACACGGATACTAATGTTGTAGTTGAGTTTCGGGATGAGGATGCGGGGGGTGCAGTTTGAGGGATGAAATGCGTGAATATTCTAACAAATGTTAACAATGAAACGATGATTAGGTAACCGTAACGTCATTTAAAACTGATTTTCGCCCGCGACATCGTCTACGTCTGCGTGAACTCACATGACAACGTCCACTGCCAATTCCGGGATCCCTTCGAGGGATGATATTTCGAATAAATCTGTCTATTTTTAAAAGATAAGTATCTAAACTACAAAAAAATACCAGAACCCTAATCACGCATTCAGCGCTTAAATACTCAATCAAACCATGGTAGGTAGGTACTAACGTAATTATAACCTCATCAGACGCCATCTGCATTATGACCGTACGTACTTTATGTGACCTTCCAGCTAAACGAGGTTAAAAAAAATCATTTGCTTTCCCGCGGCCAGCCAGACCCTAATAAAGGTCCATGATCAAGTGAATTATTTTCAGTCAGACCATAAAGGGTACTTCTATGTCACCGTAGTTCCAGAATACACCCGGCTGCGTAATAAACATAATCGTAAAATACATAATACTGACATTCCCACTAACGCGAGGATATTCGGAGGAAAATCCGAAAGTCCTTTAGTGTACCACAACAATGAGTAGGTATATCAATTTAGAATAAACTTGGAGAAAACAAAATTACGGTTCTAGATTTCAAGCGGAAGGTGAATGCGAATTATAGTAATGCCCAAATGGAGACATATTGGTGATCTGACTTTCGCAATATCTTCCCAAAATGCATTTAAAGAAAGCCCTGTTTATAAGTCTAAACTCTATGACCCTGCACTAGTCAGTAATCATTTAATCACCTGCCATGCATGCACTTTGATTGAGTCCGTACAAAAGCTATAGTAAAAAAAAACCCCTATTCAATACTAGCTATGTACTAAACACTAACCCCCGCTAAATAAAATGTGCTTTGTCCCTTTCTTACGAACACAAATGTCAGTGACAGATAAAGGGTCACTAATGTAATGTGTCCCAACCTAACGTTTGGCAACCTGATTCATTTCGCATCTTTTCATTGCCCAACCTCTTAATATTTCTGAAACTGTTAAATATTTCAGGATTTTATAAACTAACCTAACCTATAGGGTTCTACACGATGGCCCTGAAATAAATCCTGAAATATTTACAGTTTCAGAGTTTGGGAAATGAAAAGTTGCGAAATGAATCAGGTTGCCAAACGTTAGGTTGGGAAACATTACATTAGTGACCCTTTATCTGTCACTGACATTTGTGTTCGTAAGAAAGGGACAAAGCACATTTTATTTAGCGGGGGTTAGTGTTTAGTACATAGCTAGTATTGAATAGGGGTTTTTTTTTACTATTAATATTAATCAGTTTGCCAAACGTTACATAGTTGCGAAAAGAAGGTGTTCCCAGATAAAGACATACGAATTTTAACGCCATTTTATATTGGATACTATATTGTTTAAAGCTGTTGTTGTTAATATGATAAGCTACAAAAAACATTAGAAAACTAAGGGATTCAGATCGAAGGTCATTGGCGTATGGGAGCCTCTGTTAATGAGCCATTCGTCTTTAGTTTACTCTAAGCTGAGCGTGCGGCGGGGCGGCCAGCGTTTTGCATCGGTTTTAGGTACATTATTCTGTGTCATTTGTCAATTGTTTGTCAACCCCGAAATATACAGTAAATTGTCATTGACAGTGACTATTGTCATATTACGTCATGACCATGTGTCATTCACATGCAAGTTCAATGCTTCCTTATGCAATTATTTGTTAGTGTCTTCACATCATTGGAATGTCCCCAGCAATGCTAGAGACACACATCGTTAATGAACTGATATCTCGGCACACACGGAGCACGTGAATGATCACGCTTGTTGCTACCGCGTTAGACAAAGAAGGCCAAGTTCTGAAACATTACTACTAAGACGGGTTGCATCGGCCACACTTTACACTGACTAGTACTTAACTAAAATTTAATTTGGGCGCCAGCATCAGTCAATAACTGTCAAACTTACCGTTAAAAAGGAATTTTAACTGAAGTTACTTACTTAAGTTTATCGACGGTTTGAAACAGCTGAGCCCTAAACTTTTGTGTTTGGTAGGTACCTACTTTCGTTTAGTGGTAACAGGTGCAAGTAGGTCTATCATAGGTTTAATGAGGTGCAGGTATTTAGACGGCATCCATGCTATCTGCAGTAATTATTATAAATGATGTATTCTCCTGAATACATTACGTTATTTTTTATATAAATTATGCAGTGGCTGCGGTGTTATAAAGTTATTTCAACTTAGACTTAGTGTAGACAAACTCTTCAACTAATAATTTGTCCACAAACTTATGAAGCGTTATGTCTTCGCGGAGGCGCGCCTCATCATCGTTAGCAAAGATACAACATTTTAAAACGTTCGACCACGCAATGTGTCAGTTCCGTAAGCTGCATCCACACCGTCGTGCGCGGTTGTTTGGTGAAAAAGGTCGAAGTGCAAAAGCGGGTACATTTATTATTCAACTAGCATTGCATGATTTAGTCTTTAAAAGTAAAAGTTTATTACAAGTAATGCGAATGTTCCCCTTGCAGCTAGCTATTAATTACATTGTATCCCGTGTTGTAGGTGCGGGCTGAAAAACAGCGCTGTATAGCCGACAGGCTAGCAGCAAACGCTGAGCCCCGAGCCTATTGTCGCATCATTTATTCTCTGCATTGTGTTGTTTTATATATAAGTATCTACATCAGTGTTCGATTTTGTGATTTTGTGTTTTTTTTGCGACAATAAATCTTTTTTTATTTTTATTTTTTTACAAAGGCGATACAGATCTTTACGACGGGGTATGAATACCCGATAGGGATATGAATATCTCATTTGCCGGACGGACGCCATGCAGCCTCCAACTGTCCTGATTCCTCTCCATTACCACAGCTGACTACCATTCTGGTCCATCAGGATGCATTTTTATGAGTCGTCATATCATATCTCATGCATACGTGCTTGCTTGCTCTATGTGTTTTAGTGCATTAAACTTGCGACAGTATCTACTATTCTGTACGGTATGGCATTACTTGACGGCATTACTTCCGGCCCACACATTGGCTACTGATACTTATATCAGCCCGACGCATCTTGGAAACGAGATGTTATTATTGCGTTACGTTCACTACAACTTATCAGCAGGGACATGCGGTATCGGTGACCTCAGACACCTTCAGATACGTCAGAACCGCGCCCACATTTCAATATTAAACGCAGCCACTAGGTATATTAATACTTTTTTATGTGGAAAAAAATCTGCGAGCTGGGTATGTATGAAATAGATTATTTGGTCTTCAACTTGAGGTAAGGCGAACTCTATACAACACAGCGCTGGCCACAGTGAAGTTATTAACAGATAGAAGTATGAACACATACAGCTCTTATCGCGCTTAGTTAAAACCTTAGTTACAACTGACTTGTTCGGGGCCTTTGACACACCGGCGTGAAGTTAGCGGCCAAAAGTTGGCGGCTAATTCGCTGCCAACATTGGTTACCAACGTTTAGCCGCTAACTTCACACTAAAATGTTGGCGGCTAATTCGCTGCCAACATTGGTTACCAATGTTTAGCCTAACTAAAATAAACCGACCAAATTAAGAAGTCCTATATTAAGTTTTTTGTTTAATTCTAAACTGTGTCTTAAATTAATAGAAGAGATATTCAGATAAGCTTTTAGCAGAGCGGTTCCTCGTTAAGTTTGGGCGTTATGGTTATGACTAACCGGCCAAAATTACTAACTATTTACAGTTTTTTTTTCAGTATTATTTCTAGATCAATGAATAGGACTTCACTATGGGCATATAATAACGTATCAAATAGGTTAATTAGGTAAGGTTTCAGTAGAGCTTTACCTCGTTTTTTTCGGGTGCTATGACTAGCCGGGCAAAATAATTCTAAGTTTTTTACAAATATTTCTATATAAATGAATGGGATTTCACTAAAAGCATATTATAACGCATCTAAAAGGCTATACAAATCAGCTTTGAGAAGAGCTCTACTTCGCTTAGCTTAGGCGTCATGACTTACCGGCCGAAATTCTTCTAAGTTGCTATTTACAAATATATTATTCTACGATATTTCTAGATCGATGAATGAAACTTTACTATGCGCATCTTATAACGCTCTATAAAAGCTATTTAAATCATCTTTTAGTACAGAGTTACCTCGTTTAGTTTGGGCGTAATGACTAACTGGCCGAAATTATTCCAAGTTAATATTTACAAATTATTTTTTCTACGATATTTCTAGATCGATGAATGGAACTTGACTATGTGCATCTAATAGGGCTCTAAACAAGCTATTCAGTACAGCTTTTGGTACAGAGTTACCTCGTTTAGTTTGGGCGGTATGACTAACTGGCTGAAATTATTCCAAGTTAATATTCACAATTATTTTTTTCTACATAATTTGTAGATCGATGAATGGAACTTGACTATGCACATCTTATAACGCTTCATTCAAGCTATTCAGATTAGCTTTTAGTACAGAGTTACCTCTTTTAGTTTGGGCGTAATGACTAACTGGCTGAAATTATTCCAAGTTAATATTCACAAATATTTTTTTCTACGATATTTCTAGATTGATGAATGGATCTTGTTTATGTGCATCTTATAGAGCTCTAAACAAGCTATTCAGTACAGCTTTTGGTACAGAGTTACCTCGTTTAGTTTGGGCGTAATGACTAACCGGCCGAAATTATTCCAAGTTAATATTTACAAATGATTTTTTCTACGATATTTCTAGATCGATGAATGGAACTTGACTATGTGCATCTTATAAAGCTCTAAACAAGCTATTCAAATCAGCTTTTAGTACAGAGTTACCTCGTTTAGTTTGGGCGTAATGACTACTAACCGGCCGAATTTATTCCAAATTAATATTCACAATTATTTTTTTCTACAATATTTGTAGATCGATGAATGGAACTTGACTATGCACATCTTATAACGCTTCATTCAAGCTATTCAGATCAGCTTTTAGTACAGAGTTACCTCTTTTAGTTTGGGCGTAATGACTAACTGGCTGAAATTATTCCAAGTTAATATTCACAAATATTTTTTTCTACGATATTTCTAGATCGATGAATGGAACTTGTTTATGTGCATCTTTTAGAGCTCTAAACAAGCTTATCAGTACTGCTTTTGGTACAGAGTTACCTCGTTTAGTTTGGGCGTAATGACTAACCGGCCGAAATTATTCCAAGTTAATATTTACAAATGATTTTTTCTACGATATTTCTAGATCGATGAATGGAACTTGACTATGTGCATCTTATAAAGCTCTAAACAAGCTATTCAGATCAGCTTTTCGTACAGAGTTACCTCGTTTAGTTTGGGCGGTATGACTTACCGGCCAATATTATTTCAAGTTAATATTCACAATTATTTTTTTCTACGATATTTGTAGATCGATGAAAGGAACTTGACTATGCATATCTTAAAACGGTTCTAAGAAGCTACTCAGATCAGCTTGTAGTTCAGAGTTCCCTCGTTTAGTTTGGGCGCAATGACTAACCGGCCGAAATTATTCCCAGTTAATAATAACAAATATTTATTTCTACGATATTCCTAGATCGATGAATGGATCTCTACTATGCGCAATGTATAACGCTCTGGAAAGTCTATAGAGATCAGCTTTTATCACAGAGTTACCTCGTTTAGTTTGGGCGTAATGACTAACTGGTCGAAATTATTCCAAGTTAATATTTACATATGATTTTTTCTACGATATTTCTAGATCGATGAATAGAACTTGACTATGTGCATCTAAAAGGGCTTTAAACAAGCTATTCAGTACAGCTTTTGGTACAGAGTTACCTCGTTTAGTTTGGGCGTAATGACTAACCGGCCGAAATTATTCCAAGTTAATATTTACAAATGATTTTTTTCTACGATATTTCTAGATCGATGAATGGAAATTGACTATGTGCATCTTATAAGGCTCTGAACAAGCTATTCAGATCAGCTTTTATTACAGAGTTACCTCGTTTAGTTTGGGCGGTATGACTTACCGGCCAAAATTATTCCAAGTTAATATTCACAATTATTTTTTTCTACCATATTTGTAGATCGATGAATGGAACTTGACTATGCACATCTTTAAACGCTTCTAAAAAGCTACTCAGATCAGCTTTTAGTTCAGAGTTACCTCGTTTAGTTTGGGCGTAATGACTAACCGGCCGAAATTATTCCAAGTTAATATTTATATATGATTTTTTCTACGATATTTCTAGATCGATGAATGGAACTTGACTATGTGCATCTAATAGGGCTTTAAACAAGCTATTCAGTACAGCTTTTGGTACAGAGTTACCTCGTTTAGTTTGGGCGTAATGACTAACCGGCCGAAATTATTCCAAGTTAATATTTACAAATGATTTTTCTACGATATTTCTAGATCGATGAATGGAAATTGACTATGTGCATCTTATAAATCTCTGAACAAGCTATTCAGATCAGCTTTTATTACAGAGTTACCTCGTTTAGTTTGGGCGGTATGACTTACCGGCCAAAATTATTCCAAGTTAATATTCACAATTATTTTTTTCTACCATATTTGTAGATCGATGAATGGAACTTGACTATGCACATCTTTAAACGCTTCTAAAAAGCTACTCAGATCAGCTTTTAGTTCAGAGTTACCTCGTTTAGTTTGGGCGCAACGACTAACCGGCCGAAATTATTCCCAGTTAATATTAACAAATATTTATTTCTACGATATTCCTAGATCGATGAATGGATCTCTACTATGCGCAATGTATAACGCTCTGGAAAGTCTATTGAGATCAGCTTTTATCACAGAGTTACCTCGTTTAGTTTGGGCGTAATGACTAACTGGTCGAAATTATTCCAAGTTAATATTTACATATGATTTTTTCTACGATATTTCTAGATCGATGAATGGAACTTGACTATGAGCATCTAATAGGGCTTTAAACAAGCTATTTAGTACAGCTTTTGGTACAGAGTTACCTCGTTTAGTTTGGGCGTAATGACTAACCGGCCGAAATTATTCCAAGTTAATATTTACAAATGATTTTTTCTACGATATTTCTAGATCGATGAATAGAACTTGAATATGCAACTCTTGTAACGCTTCATTCAAGCTATTCAGATCAGCTTTTAGTACAGAGTTACCTCGTTTAGTTTGGGCGTAATGACTAACTGGCCGAAATTATTCCAAGTTAATATTCACAAATATTTTTTTCTACGATATTTCTAGATCGATGAATGGAACTTGGTTATGTGCATCTTAAAGAGCTCTAAACAAGCTATTCAGTACTGTTTTTGGTACAGAGTTACCTCGTTTAGTTTGGGCGTAATGACTAACCGGCCGAAATTATTCCAAGTTAATATTTACATATGATTTTTTCTACGATATTTCTAGATCGATGAATGGAACTTGACTATGTGCATCTAATAGGGCTTTAAACAAGCTATTCAGTACAGCTTTTGGTACAGAGTTACCTCGTTTAGTTTGGGCGTAATGACTAACCGGCCGAAATTATTCCAAGTTAATATTTACAAATGATTTTTTCTACGATATTTCTAGATCGATGAATGGAACTTGACTATGTGCATCTTATAAAGCTCTAAACAAGCTATTCAGATCAGCTTTTAGTACAGAGTTACCTCGTTTAGTTTGGGCGGTATGACTTACCGGCCAATATTATTCCAAGTTAATATTCACAATTATTTTTTTCTACGATATTTGTAGATCGATGAATGGAACTTGACTATGCATATCTTAAAACGGTTCTAAGAAGCTACTCAGATCAGCTTGTAGTTCAGAGTTACCTCGTTTAGTTTGGGCGCAATGACTAACCGGCCGAAATTATTCCCAGTTAATAATAACAAATATTTATTTCTACGATATTCCTAGATCGATGAATGGATCTCTACTATGCGCAATGTATAACGCTCTGGAAAGTCTATTGAGATCAGCTTTTATCACAGAGTTACCTCGTTTAGTTTGGGCGTAATGACTAACTGGTCGAAATTATTCCAAGTTAATATTTACATATGATTTTTTCTACGATATTTCTAGATCGATGAATGAAACTTGACTATGTGCATCTAATAGGGCTTTAAACAAGCTATTCAGTACAGCTTTTGGTACAGAGTTACCTCGTTTAGTTTGGGCGCAATGACTAACCGGCCAAAATTATTCCCAGTTAATAATAAAAAATATTTATTTCTACGATATTCCTAGATCGATGAATGGATCTCTACTATGCGCAATGTATAACGCTCTGGAAAGTCTATTGAGATCAGCTTTTATCACAGAGTTACCTCGTTTAGTTTGGGCGTAATGACTAACTGGTCGAAATTATTCCAAGTTAATATTTACATATGATTTTTTCTACGATATTTCTAGATCGATGAATGGAACTTGACTATGTGCATCTAATAGGGCTTTAAACAAGCTATTTAGTACAGCTTTTGGTACAGAGTTACCTCGTTTAGTTTGGGCGTAATGACTAACCGGCCGAAATTATTCCAAGTTAATATTTACAAATGATTTTTTCTACGATATTTCTAGATCGATGAATGGAAATTGACTATGTGCATCTTATAAGGCTCTGAACAAGCTATTCAGATCAGCTTTTAGTACAGAGTTACCTCGTTTAGTTTGGGCGGTATGACTTACCGGCCAAAATTATTCCAAGTTAATATTCACAATTATTTTTTTCTACCATATTTGTAGATCGATGAATGGAACTTGACTATGCACATCTTTAAACGCTTCTAAAAAGCTACTCAGATCAGCTTTTAGTTCAGAGTTACCTCGTTTAGTTTGGGCGCAACGACTAACCGGCCGAAATTATTCCCAGTTAATATTAACAAATATTTATTTCTACGATATTCCTAGATCGATGAATGGATCTCTACTATGCGCAATGTATAACGCTCTGGAAAGTCTATTGAGATCAGCTTTTATCACAGAGTTACCTCGTTTAGTTTGGGCGTAATGACTAACTGGTCGAAATTATTCCAAGTTAATATTTACATATGATTTTTTCTACGATATTTCTAGATCGATGAATGGAACTTGACTATGAGCATCTAATAGGGCTTTAAACAAGCTATTTAGTACAGCTTTTGGTACAGAGTTACCTCGTTTAGTTTGGGCGTAATGACTAACCGGCCGAAATTATTCCAAGTTAATATTTACAAATGATTTTTTCTACGATATTTCTAGATCGATGAATAGAACTTGAATATGCAACTCTTGTAACGCTTCATTCAAGCTATTCAGATCAGCTTTTAGTACAGAGTTACATCGTTTAGTTTGGGCGTAATGACTAACTGGCCGAAATTATTCCAAGTTAATATTCACAAATATTTTTTTCTACGATATTTCTAGATCGATGAATGGAACTTGGTTATGTGCATCTTAAAGAGCTCTAAACAAGCTATTCAGTACTGTTTTTGGTACAGAGTTACCTCGTTTAGTTTGGGCGTAATGACTAACCGGCCGAAATTATTCCAAGTTAATATTTACATATGATTTTTTCTACGATATTTCTAGATCGATGAATGGAACTTGACTATGTGCATCTAATAGGGCTTTAAACAAGCTATTCAGTACAGCTTTTGGTACAGAGTTACCTCGTTTAGTTTGGGCGTAATGACTAACCGGCCGAAATTATTCCAAGTTAATATTTACAAATGATTTTTTCTACGATATTTCTAGATCGATGAATGGAACTTGACTATGTGCATCTTATAAAGCTCTAAACAAGCTATTCAGATCAGCTTTTAGTACAGAGTTACCTCGTTTAGTTTGGGCGGTATGACTTACCGGCCAATATTATTCCAAGTTAATATTCACAATTATTTTTTTCTACGATATTTGTAGATCGATGAATGGAACTTGACTATGCATATCTTAAAACGGTTTTAAGAAGCTACTCAGATCAGCTTGTAGTTCAGAGTTACCTCGTTTAGTTTGGGCGCAATGACTAACCGGCCGAAATTATTCCCAGTTAATAATAACAAATATTTATTTCTACGATATTCCTAGATCGATGAATGGATCTCTACTATGCGCAATGTATAACGCTCTGGAAAGTCTATTGAGATCAGCTTTTATCACAGAGTTACCTCGTTTAGTTTGGGCGTAATGACTAACTGGTCGAAATTATTCCAAGTTAATATTTACATATGATTTTTTCTACGATATTTCTAGATCGATGAATGAAACTTGACTATGTGCATCTAATAGGGCTTTAAACAAGCTATTCAGTACAGCTTTTGGTACAGAGTTACCTCGTTTAGTTTGGGCGCAATGACTAACCGGCCAAAATTATTCCCAGTTAATAATAAAAAATATTTATTTCTACGATATTCCTAGATCGATGAATGGATCTCTACTATGCGCAATGTATAACGCTCTGGAAAGTCTATTGAGATCAGCTTTTATCACAGAGTTACCTCGTTTAGTTTGGGCGTAATGACTAACTGGTCGAAATTATTCCAAGTTAATATTTACATATGATTTTTTCTACGATATTTCTAGATCGATGAATGGAACTTGACTATGTGCATCTAATAGGGCTTTAAACAAGCTATTTAGTACAGCTTTTGGTACAGAGTTACCTCGTTTAGTTTGGGCGTAATGACTAACCGGCCGAAATTATTCCAAGTTAATATTTACAAATGATTTTTTCTACGATATTTCTAGATCGATGAATGGAAATTGACTATGTGCATCTTATAAGGCTCTGAACAAGCTATTCAGATCAGCTTTTAGTACAGAGTTACCTCGTTTAGTTTGGGCGGTATGACTTACCGGCCAAAATTATTCCAAGTTAATATTCACAATTATTTTTTTCTACCATATTTGTAGATCGATGAATGGAATTTGACTATGCACATCTTTAAACGCTTCTAAAAAGCTACTCAGATCAGCTTTTAGTTCAGAGTTACCTCGTTTAGTTTGGGCGCAATGACTAACCGGCCGAAATTATTCCCAGTTAATATTAACAAATATTTATTTCTACGATATTCTTAGATCGATGAATGGATCTCTACTATGCGCAATGTATAACGCTCTGGAAAGTCTATTGAGATCAGCTTTTATCACAGAGTTACCTCGTTTAGTTTGGGCGTAATGACTAACCGGCCGAAATTATTCCAAGTTAATATTTACATATGATTTTTTCTACGATATTTCTAGATCGATGAATGGAACTTCACTATGCATATCTTAAAACGGTTCTAAGAAGCTACTCAGATCAGCTTGTAGTTCAGAGTTACCTCGTTTAGTTTGGGCGCAATGACTAACCGGCCGAAATTATTCCCAGTTAATAATAACAAATATTTATTTCTACGATATTCCTAGATCGATGAATGGATCTCTACTATGCGCAATGTATAACGCTCTGGAAAGTCTATTGAGATCAGCTTTTATCACAGAGTTACCTCGTTTAGTTTGGGCGTAATGACTAACTGGTCGAAATTATTCCAAGTTAATATTTACATATGATTTTTTCTACGATATTTCTAGATCGATGAATGAAACTTGACTATGTGCATCTAATAGGGCTTCAAACAAGCTATTCAGTACAGCTTTTGGTACAGAGTTACCTCGTTTAGTTTGGGCGCAATGACTAACCGGCCAAAATTATTCCCAGTTAATAATAAAAAATATTTATTTCTACGATATTCCTAGATCGATGAATGGATCTCTACTATGCGCAATGTATAACGCTCTGGAAAGTCTATTGAGATCAGCTTTTATCACAGAGTTACCTCGTTTAGTTTGGGCGTAATGACTAACTGGTCGAAATTATTCCAAGTTAATATTTACATATGATTTTTTCTACGATATTTCTAGATCGATGAATGGAACTTGACTATGTGCATCTAATAGGGCTTTAAACAAGCTATTTAGTACAGTTTTTGGTACAGAGTTACCTCGTTTAGTTTGGGCGTAATGACTAACCGGCCGAAATTATTCCAAGTTAATATTTACAAATGATTTTTTCTACGATATTTCTAGATCGATGAATGGAAATTGACTATGTGCATCTTATAAGGCTCTGAACAAGCTATTCAGATCAGCTTTTATTACAGAGTTACCTCGTTTAGTTTGGGCGGTATGACTTACCGGCCAAAATTATTCCAAGTTAATATTCACAATTATTTTTTTCTACCATATTTGTAGATCGATGAATGGAATTTGACTATGCACATCTTTAAACGCTTCTAAAAAGCTACTCAGATCAGCTTTTAGTTCAGAGTTACCTCGTTTAGTTTGGGCGCAATGACTAACCGGCCGAAATTATTCCCAGTTAATATTAACAAATATTTATTTCTACGATATTCTTAGATCGATGAATGGATCTCTACTATGCGCAATGTATAACGCTCTGGAAAGTCTATTGAGATCAGCTTTTATCACAGAGTTACCTCGTTTAGTTTGGGCGTAATGACTAACCGGCCGAAATTATTCCAAGTTAATATTTACATATGATTTTTTCTACGATATTTCTAGATCGATGAATGGAACTTCACTATGCATATCTTAAAACGGTTCTAAGAAGCTACTCAGATCAGCTTGTAGTTCAGAGTTACCTCGTTTAGTTTGGGCGCAATGACTAACCGGCCGAAATTATTCCCAGTAAATATTAACAAATATTTATTTCTACGATATTCTTAGATCGATGAATGGATCTCTACTATGCGCAATGTATAACGCTCTGGAAAGTCTATTGAGATCAGCTTTTATCACAGAGTTACCTCGTTTAGTTTGGGCGTAATGACTAACCGGCCGAAATTATTCCAAGTTAATATTTACATATGATTTTTTCTACGATATTTCTAGATCGATGAATGGAACTTCACTATGCATATCTTAAAACGGTTCTAAGAAGCTACTCAGATCAGCTTGTAGTTCAGAGTTACCTCGTTTAGTTTGGGCGCAATGACTAACCGGCCGAAATTATTCCCAGTTAATAATAACAAATATTTATTTCTACGATATTCCTAGATCGATGAATGGATCTCTACTATGCGCAATGTATAACGCTCTGGAAAGTCTATTGAGATCAGCTTTTATCACAGAGTTACCTCGTTTAGTTTGGGCGTAATGACTAACTGGTCGAAATTATTCCAAGTTAATATTTACATATGATTTTTTCTACGATATTTCTAGATCGATGAATGGAACTTGACTATGTGCATCTAATAGGGCTTTAAACAAGCTATTCAGTACAGCTTTTGGTACAGAGTTACCTCGTTTAGTTTGGGCGTAATGACTAACCGGCCGAAATTATTCCAAGTTAATATTTACAAATGATTTTTTCTACGATATTTCTAGATCGATGAATGGATTTTGAATATTTGCATCTTATAAAGCTCTGAACAAGCTATTCAGATCAGCTTTTAGTACAGAGTTACCTCGTTTAGTTTGGGCGGTATGACTTACCGGCCAATATTATTCCAAGTTAATATTCACAATTATTTTTTTCTACGATATTTGTAGATCGATGAATGGAACTTGACTATGCATATCTTAAAACGGTTCTAAGAAGCTACTCAGATCAGCTTGTAGTTCAGAGTTACCTCGTTTAGTTTGGGCGCAATGACTAACCGGCCGAAATTATTCCCAGTTAATATTAACAAATATTTATTTCTACGATATTCTTAGATCGATGAATGGATCTCTACTATGCGCAATGTATAACGCTCTGGAAAGTCTATTGAGATCAGCTTTTATCACAGAGTTACCTCGTTTAGTTTGGGCGTAATGACTAACCGGCCGAAATTATTCCAAGTTAATATTTACATATGATTTTTTCTACGATATTTCTAGATCGATGAATGGAACTTCACTATGCATATCTTAAAACGGTTCTAAGAAGCTACTCAGATCAGCTTGTAGTTCAGAGTTACCTCGTTTAGTTTGGGCGCAATGACTAACCGGCCGAAATTATTCCCAGTTAATAATAACAAATATTTATTTCTACGATATTCCTAGATCGATGAATGGATCTCTACTATGCGCAATGTATAACGCTCTGGAAAGTCTATTGAGATCAGCTTTTATCACAGAGTTACCTCGTTTAGTTTGGGCGTAATGACTAACTGGTCGAAATTATTCCAAGTTAATATTTACATATGATTTTTTCTACGATATTTCTAGATCGATGAATGGAACTTGACTATGTGCATCTAATAGGGCTTTAAACAAGCTATTCAGTACAGCTTTTGGTACAGAGTTACCTCGTTTAGTTTGGGCGTAATGACTAACCGGCCGAAATTATTCCAAGTTAATATTTACAAATGATTTTTTCTACGATATTTCTAGATCGATGAATGGATTTTGAATATTTGCATCTTATAAAGCTCTGAACAAGCTATTCAGATCAGCTTTTAGTACAGAGTTACCTCGTTTAGTTTGGGCGGTATGACTTACCGGCCAATATTATTCCAAGTTAATATTCACAATTATTTTTTTCTACGATATTTGTAGATCGATGAATGGAACTTGACTATGCATATCTTAAAACGGTTCTAAGAAGCTACTCAGATCAGCTTGTAGTTCAGAGTTACCTCGTTTAGTTTGGGCGCAATGACTAACCGGCCAAAATTATTCCCAGTTAATAATAAAAAATATTTATTTCTACGATATTCCTAGATCGATGAATGGATCTCTACTATGCGCAATGTATAACTCTCTGGAAAGTCTATTGAGATCAGCTTTTATCACAGAGTTACCTCGTTTAGTTTGGGCGTAATGACTAACCGGCCGAAATTATTCCAAGTTAATATTTACATATGATTTTTTCTACGATATTTCTAGATCGATGAATGGAACTTGACTATGCATATCTTAAAACGGTTCTAAAAAGCTACTCAGATCAGCTTGTAGTTCAGAGTTACCTCGTTTAGTTTGGGCGCAATGACTAACCGGCCGAAATTATTCCCAGTTAATAATAACAAATATTTATTTCTACGATATTCCTAGATCGATGAATGGATCTCTACTATGCGCAATGTATAACGCTCTGGAAAGTCTATTGAGATCAGCTTTTATCACAGAGTTACCTCGTTTAGTTTGGGCGTAATGACTAACCGGCCGAAATTATTCCAAGTTAATATTTACATATGATTTTTTCTACGATATTTCTAGATCGATGAATGGAACTTGACTATGTGCATCTAATAGGGCTTTAAACAAGCTATTCAGTACAGCTTTTGGTACAGAGTTACCTCGTTTAGTTTGGGCGTAATGACTAACTGGCCGAAATTACATGTGGTATATACTTTGATTTCTTCGTATTTAGCAAAATCAGGGATTTCCTAAATGATCTCGCTAAGTGTTCCCTGTTTAAAACTGATGATTGCGAAATGGAAGTAAAACGAATGCGACGCGGAAATGCATCTACAGTTATGTCACTTATGTCATGTCAGTACTATTACTGACATGCAATGATCGGATGTCCCGGTGCAACACGGAGTGAATGACCCCAAACATTATGTTAATATGGATATGCTCCGGGATTCTGGGGTATTTGGAGGACAGTGATTCTGGTCATATTACATGAAATAAAATATATGAATAAGAATAAATAAATAAGAATCGTTCCTAGTGGATTCAGGGATGAAAGAGGTCATGAATACTCCCTATTACTTACTAGGTTATATTTATAAGTTTACTCCGTGTCCCAGTCCATTGCTTGACGATTTTCAATTCAAAAACCTAGTAAGGCTTTTTGACCATGCCAAAACCTAGCAAGTCTCAGACACTTACTAGGTTTGTAATGGTTAACGTGAGTTACTATGTTTTAAACTGGTAAAGTGATAGTTCTAATGGCAGTTGCTAGGTTTCGAGGTATTAAAATCTCGGTAATTATGATGATTTTTAAGCTGGTGTCTCCGTAAATTGGTGAGGACTAGGCAAACATATGTTAAAATACTATTTCAAAATGAAAAAAGCGGCCAAGTGCGAGTCGGACTCGCCCATGAAGGGGTCCGTAAAATAAATTGCGGTTTACGATTTATGACGTTTTAAAAATACTACTTACTAGATCTCGTTCAAACCAATTTTCGGTGGAAAGTTTGCATGGTAATTAATGTACATGATGTTTTTTTTTAGTTTTATCTTTCTGTTATTTAAGAAGTTACAGGGGGGGGGACACATTTTACCACTTTGAAAGTGTCTTTCGCGCAATCTACTGAGTTTAGAAAAAAATGATACTAAAACCCTCAATATCATTTTTGAAGACCTATCATCCATAGATACCACAAGTATGGGTTTGATGATAGAATTTTTTTTTGAGTTTCAGTTCTAAGTATGTACCCCCAAAATTGATTGTTTTTTTTTCTATTTTTGTGTGAAAATCTTAATGCGGTTCACAGAATACATCTACTTACCAAGTTTCAACAGTATATTTATAGTTTCGGAAAAAAGTGGCTGTGACAAACGGACGGACAGTTAGACATGACGAATCCATAAGGGTTCCGTTCTTTGCCATTTGGCTACGGAACCCTAAAAAACAATCCTACTTGGTTTTAATATGGGGCAGCCGTAGCGGCCTCATTAGAAATATCATAATTGTCACTAGCATTTTTTTAAACAAGATACCGGGATTTAGTCTTGTCCATATTAGTATTTCTACTCGATATCCCGCCGTGTTGCAGCGTAAATTCCGATCACTGGACATGACATAATAAACTGTATGTCGTTTATTCGACAAAATTAAATGTCAACTAATCTAGAAAAACCATAGAGAAAAACTTAATTATTTAATCAGTAAATTAATGAATGTACACAAATATGTTGCTATACCTATAAAAAAATCTAACAAAAACGTTTTATATACCAATACCTATGTCACATTAACAACGAACTAAATAATGTACGACAAACCTGTGACTTAGTTTTATTGGATCCGCAGCACTGATAATGGGGTTTGCTTGTCAGACAATAGGTAAACCATAGTTCCATTATTTTATTTTATTTTTATTTGATATTTATTGGTTTTGAATTGCCCAAATAAACGGTGCACAACTGACACATGTTATTCAGGAGTTTCAGTTTTTCTGTTATCGTGAAATCCGCTCTTTTTTCTGCGACTGACAAAATGCAATTAGATTTTAAATGAATTTTCCTATAACAGGAATGACATTGAAAGCAACTATTCATGTCTTTGTTCATGTCGTGTGTATTTCTTGAACAGAAAAAGCACAATTCGTCCATTCGGTCACTTTTCTGCAAGATGATGTATTTTAATTCGTCTCTGTAGCCATTAAAATCTAAATTTTCATTGACTAACGAGGTTCCTTTGACAAGACAGGAGAAAAAGAAAATCAACATGGGACCACAATTATACATATCTTTTTGTGTTGTGTGTTGCACAGTGTTGATTTCAGAAATACTGAAGTTGAAATTCCTCTCTTTTAGTAATTTATTCACTTCTGCTAAATATCTTTTGCTAAGATATTTTTCACGTCCTAATGGGTCGATAACCGTTATTGTCTTTTGTTGGATTGACAATAAAACCATTGTGTAGTGTCGGTAAAGGCATATTAAAAATACGGTATCAACTTCGGTAGTTATCTTTAGATTTTCCAAGAAACCTTCGTTGCGGACTTCTCCTCCAAAAATAAATGTCGATTTTTCCACATTTATAATATTATATTTGTCTTCGTTGTATATATGGCATGCATGTTCCACAACAAAACCGGACAAGTATTGTTCCGGCTGCAGAGTTGCATAGTCGTCATCTCGCAAGAAGTTCACTGAGAAGCTCAACGAAGCCATTTTGGTTACGTCGTATCCCCTGTCGAGGCGGGAATAATAGTTAATATCAGTCACTAAACCGTTTCGGAATACTTCAAGGGTTTGTTCGTCATGGTTTGGGGACGAATTTGGCTTCAAACGTTCGGGTGTAAGTTTGGTCAAATGTGAACTGGTATGGCAGTATTCACACACAAACTCTTCGGAATCTGTAAAAGAACAATTCTCGTATCCCTCTGGCCGTGCACACGACTGATGCACCCAGTCATTGCATATATTGCATGCAACCCACGACGTTGTAACACCCTCTTGGCTTGTGCCTCGTTTACAATATTTACAGAATGTACTCTCATTAAATTCGATTAGTTCGCTCTGTAATTTCATCTCTTTTAAAAATCTGCCGTCAAAGTGGCTATGTAAGGGTTTTTTTCGCTTTTGCCACATTTCCTGTTCCTGTGTAGATTTGTGTATTTTGCTCAGTTGTTTTTTGGGGATATCATTTAAGATCTCTGTGGACAGTGACAATACCTCCGATCTCAATTTTCGCATCAACTGAGTGCATTTTAAATTACTTTGGCCTTTCAAGACATGATGTTTTAATTGGCCAAAGTAATTTTCCACGGCCGAATTGCTCGTGCGCACACTTTTTAATAAATTACACCACAATGGTAAATATGCAACATATTTCGACACAAAAGTGTTATATAGCGTGGGATCGTAGTACTTATTGATCGTGTGACCAGAGGATTCGATTTTTATTTCCCCCTGAATGGCTTTACACCTCGTGTAATATGGGCTACCAGCATATATTGCCTCCTTTTTGGTGTTCGAGTCACTAAACACGACGGATGGAGTGCGTTCCATTTTATGTAAAGCCTCTATTAAATTCTTATTTTCATTTTGGTTACGACAAAGTGCGACTAGTCTATTGTGTGCATTTGCAACAGCTCGTGTGAAATATTTCGTATGAAATAAGATATAAGAATTCGCAATGAATGCGTCAACCGTCGCTAAATCGTCCATCAATATTACGCTTATAAAAAAGTCTTTAATTGTGTTTTTTTCCCTCACCTCTGATTTATTCACATCATTGCAGATGCATTTTACAAGATGAGCGCAGCATAAAAATATCGGTGTGTGGCAATCGCTTCTTATCATATTGTTGTAGCACAGTTTTAAATAATCGGGTAATGTGCAATTATTGAACGACTTGCACACCGCATTAATGAGCGCGAAACTGAAATCTGTTACGACACCCGAAAATGAGGGCCAACTGTTATTCGTCTCACAAAAGACTCTAAAGTCGTTTAACAATTTGAAAATTGTATTTGCGTCGTGCATCGAGGAGATCATAGAGAAGACGGAAAATACACGCTCTGTCAATTTAAGTTGGATTACACCACTATATAAAAATATCCTTTTAATAGATTTGTCTCCGTTAGGTGGCCTGCACACTCCACCTGTTGCGTCAAAGTGCAACAGGGGTTTTTCAGTAACCTTAATTACTTTTAACTGTTCGTCACTGAACAGCTTCACAACTAAAGGGAATGACAATTCCTGCACATAGTCCGGGTGATCTTTTTGATATAGATATAAATCCAGAATATCATTTTTTGATCGATCATTTGTACCCATGGCTTCAGATCTCACTTTCCTGACGGTTGAGTCGGATTTTACGGATTTTAGGTTTTTTGTTTGCTTTAAACATGCCTGGTCCAAATTTAGTAAACGTTCCTTTTTAAGAGAAAGGGATTTTGTCTTCGTTAGTTTATTTTTTTCTATTTTCCTTTCGAGGCCGCGCAATTGACTGGTTAAATATTGACTATGGCAAAAATGTCTATTAGTACTACGCACAGTCACGACACGGTCCGAAAGTATGATTTTGAATGATTTACATTTCGGGTGCTTGCATGACGCTGATATTATGATTTGGTTTTCTTTTAAATATTTTTTATGGTTTATATTTATGGTGCATGTATTATTTACATATTTTTCGATTGACTTTTTCAGGATGTAAGGATATGTAAAAGGATTTAATTTTCCATCTACAAACATTTCGTTCCACAAAGTTTCATTAATTGTGAACGATCCCTCAATAAGGTCATCACGTGTGAGATTGTCCAAATTTTCAGACCCAATAGGGAGTATGTTCGCAGAAATATCTGGGCTTGAGATATTCAGAACGGCTTTTTGTACACGCTGTATGTCTGGTGATACTTTCTCTGTACTACAAGTGGCAATATCGGAGACTCGATTACAGACGGGCTCAATCAACCCAGCATTGTCCAACTCAGCCAAGGAAGGCGATAACTTGGCGTCATCCTTGTCAAGTTCACCATCAACGTTTTCACATATTTCCATTGGGCTCAAAGGACTAATATTAGGACCCTGGATATCATCGTATGTTGGTGAATTGGTGGGCAGGTACATTTCACATTGACTATTCATTGACGATTTGGCGGCATCTTTGTATACCTTCAACCAAATCTTATACATCCTTGTACGATTTCGTATTGTGTTGGGCATGTGGAAATATTCACATAGCAGTTCGTAACTAAAGTGAAACGATGGTGCGGGAGAGTCTGGCTTGGAGCACAGGTTAAATTTGGTTATCGCCAATTTTAAACCATCAGGTGTGAGCACAGTATCTCTCAATTCTGGATTATAAAAATGTAATTTTCGAAAATGTGAATTTTCATTAATAACTTTGAAGAGGTGTCTAAAATATTTGTACTTGCAACCCTTCAAAGCTAGGGAAAGCTTCTTACAATCATCGATTGTAATCTTTTCATGTTCTTCGAGCTGTGGTCGAAGGTTGTGCAGCTCTGATGATATTTGTTTAAAGGCGCTTCTTTTGGACCTATACATTATTGAAGTAACACATAGATAATATAGAAACAACCAAAATAATTCACCATAATATGTTCAATGATGGGACGATATGTACTTACTAAACCATTTTTTTATTTTCGATAGAGACTTCACGCAATTTTCAGACAAAACCAGTTTATGGTATTTTTTTATTTTCGTTAGACTGGGCACAATTTTTAAACGAGACCAAACGACTAACAGTATTTATTTTCGAAAGACTAGACACAATTTTCGAACGAGACCAAACGACTAACAATTTATATTTTCGATAGACTGGACACAATTTTCAAACGAGACTAAACGACTACCTAACGGTTTTTATTTTCGATAGACTGGACACAATTTTCAAACGAGACCTAACGACCACCTAACAGTTTTTATTTTCGATAGACTGGAGACAATTATTAAACGAAATCAAACACTCAACAATGTTTATTTCCGATTAAAATAGAACGCAATTTTCAGACAATCCCCGTGAATCGTCTATTTTAATTTTTAAAAGACTCTGGGCACAATTTTCAAACGAGACCAAACGACCAACAGTTTTTATTTTCGATTGACTGAACACAATTTTCCGACAAAATGACTCAACAATTTTTATTTGTCGATAGAAACTGGACGCAACTTTCAGATAAGAACAAGACCATTGAATCGTCCATTTTTATTTTTAAAAGACTGGGCACAGTTTTCAAACGAGACTTTCGAACTTCAGACACAACAACTTTTCCCAAAGGCTCTTCTTATCAGAGCGCAGCTACGCAAACGTAACAATAACGCAGCAAACGTATTCGGTTTCTCAGTCAACAACAGGAATAACGAGAAACAGATAAAATGTCCGGATCGGTTCTAATGTGTAAGTACTCGTACTAGCGCAACAGCCCGGCTAGCACACTAGCAAAATGACGACTTTTATGCACATGTTTTATGTCCACAACCGACGTATAAAATTTTACCGTCATGAGCTAACATGCTATACCATCATTTACGTAAAATGTGACCATTTATATGTCTTGCACATAAAACTATTTGTTTTACGTCAAATGCTAACATGCTCTTGATTTTGGCACATAAAACTTGACGATATGAGCCGTTGACGGACGAAATTTTATGTAGGTCACTCGAGACCCCGAATAATTTTTAACACTATGAAAAAAATATAATTTTCGCAGGATTTCTCCGATTTCTGTCACAACACATACGGTTTCAGTCTCAAAACTCCTATCGTCTCCTGAAACAATGATCTAGCATTTTTAATTTTAGCTAGATCATGATTACTAACTATAAATTAGTATAAATAACGCAATGATTATGATTTTTTGCTTGTGTTGTAATAAAGTATATTACACAAATTTACAAATATTATTGATTCAATTATAAACTAACATGTGTTTTGGTACTCGCTAAATTACTTACAACCACTACGTAAAACTTTTTGTGGGGTGGGAGTAACGTAAATAAAAACAAAAAACTATTATAACACAACTTAATACAGGAGAACAACTGTTTAGTAAACTGTGCAGTGCTTATCATTACTCTTTAATTAGGTAGTATTATAATAGGCTTCTAACCATAGACTACTATTGAACGAATGAAATGAATGTAATAATTTTGCTACGTATATTTTACGCTATGGCATAAATATATGTTGCGTGATTACCATGTTAGCTAAGTAACGTAAAAATGGTCACGATCGTAAAGTTATACGTCCGAACGTAAATATATGTCCGATTAGTGTGCTAGCTGGGCTGGTGGATCGGTACTATAGGCAGTATCACAGATTACTAATTATCTATGTAGCAAGGGCACAGATTACAGATGAGCTAGGGTGTTGACGTAAATCAACATGTAATTTATAATGGAAATAAATTGACATTGTATTTCAATACTGCCAACATCAGTTGGCTAACTTTCCGATCAAGTGCCGTGTTTTAGAACGATCTCTGTCATTCACATACGGGAGTGGTGCCTAGCCTGTGGTCTCTTCCATTGCTACCGGCTCTCGGAGCAGGAGCACGTCGCCTCGGGTGCAAGGCGTATTAACTCTTCTTACCCTACGGCCACACTTCGCCCGAATGTTGTTGCCGTCCCTGTCCGACGAATAATATACGTTAGACAAGGACGGCAACAACATTCGGGCGAAGTGTGGCCGTAGGGTTAGACGGCCGTGTTCTCGGTATTAACATAAAGTTGCCAGTAAAAAAAAGATTGTTGGTTGTACTTTTAGGTTCGGCGTCGTGCGGCGCGCCCGCTCACAACAGAGATGAGCCGATGGAAATAAATAAGATGAGAGCTAAATCAGTAGAATCAGCTAAGGAGTGCTGGCGGTGTGGCAAAATGCATGGAATGTTTTGTAAATTCCGGTTTAGTAGGTGCTACAAATGAAAGCGAGTGTTCCGATGTTTGTGACGTGCTTGTTTGCTCCGATGTATGTGATGGCGACTGTACAACATTACCGGCCACGTGTTATTTCGTCACTCACCGAAGATAGTGGTCAGACATTTTAGTCTTAGTGAATCTAAAACTTCTATAAGTTCTCACAAGTTGTTTATTCTGAACTCCGAACTGTCACATTTACGTCACCGCAACTCTGTCATTCGTTCACGTCATTCAAACGTCACGAGTGTTTGTTGTTTACGAGTGGGTTTGTAAAAAATTGCATCAGAAAACATCAATTCGAATATAAAACGGGGCGTGCAGCGACGTATTTTATTGAAAACAGGTGGTGATCACTTCTTGTTAACATTCAGTTAACGACTCGTATTATTCATGGAAATAACGCAAGTGTTAGTTATTGTCAGTCATAGCAATCAAGGTATTAGCATTGTTTACATCTGTAAATAGTTATAAGTAGAAATTCACATTGATGTCAATGTATAGGGGTGCATAACTGCAAGTAGGTATTGTTTACAAGTTGGTAGGTGGATTGAATATTGTGAAAGTGTACCAATTATCATGGCAGCTCAATTGCGAAAGGCTAAGATTCAATTCACATCAAGGTATCAAATTCTGACTGATGTGTTTGGAATGGTATCAGATGCTGGGCAGGGTATGTCTGCGTCAGTGGCCAGGCGGCACTTTCATATGTTTTACCCTCAGTTTGTGGCAGCTTACGAGACGATCCTGGGAGCCGGGATTGATGACATCACTGAGGAGGAGATGGGACGGTGCCGGACACAGTTCAGCAAGGTCACCACGTGTATGGTACGTCTGGATGAGCAGCCGGAGACCGCAGCGGGCCCCGCCAGGCTACCCACCTCACAGGTAACGGCTAAATTATCTGCTATTCAGATTCCTACATCCACAGGTCGGCCAGCGGAGTGGCTATCCTTCTGGGACCTGTTTGATTCGTTAGTCAATTCTCGAGACATCATGGATGCCGAGAAACATTATTATTTGAGAGTGTCGCTGGATGGGGATGCCCTGTCAATAATAGTAAGACAGTTGCCAATTGATGGATCAAGATATTCAGTGGCAGTCGGATTACTTAGGGATAGGTACCAGTATAGTAGGCTACTATTAGATACCTACCTGAGCCACATTGTCAATTTGTCCATTGTTCAAGATTCTGTAAGGTTGAGGTCAGATTTTTATGATCCGCTGATGGAGTCCACCCAGGCACTGGAAAAACTCGGTCAGCCTGTCAAGGACTGGTCATATATTGTGCTATATCTGGTGTTACAGAAACTGCCGGTGCGGATCCGTACCCTCTTTGAGGAGCGGTACGGCAGCAATCCGGAGGTCCTGCCCACAGTACAGCAGCTGCTGCAACTGCTAGATGAGCAGTGCCGTGTGCAGCAAAGCGTGTCTCCAGAGGAAGGCGCAGGCACCATCCGAGCACCCACGCAGGCAGCACCAATGTGAGGGCGTCGGGCTCCAGCGGCAGCATCACGGATGCCGACCATGGGTCGAGTAATGGAAGTGCCGGGTTCATCGTAAGATTATTGGTGAATCAGCTTCAATGTCAGATTCAAGTCAGAGTTAGACTCCAGTCAGATGTCTAGGTCATCCACGATTGTTTAACATGTTTGAGTTATGATGCATACCGAATCCCCCGTTTATAGCGGGCCTACCTACTGAACGTGTCAAGACAGTTAGCTCATTGTTGGTGTATCAAAATATTGCTGGGTCATATTCATATTTAGTCAGGGACAGTTAATTCAGAAATGCTAAATCGGTCAAGGCTTACCTGTGTTTTATATGTCTAGGTACATAATTGGTTCATTAAGCTGGTGTGGTCGCTGGGTGCCGAGGCATTCATTGCAGCTTTCTCGAGGTTGTCCGCAGACACGGTTTGCCCCTCTCATCAACTGAGGTCGAGGTACCAATTTATTTCAAAAATGTCAGTCTGGTCACTTTGAATGTTTAAATGCATTGTAGTCACGTGATCAATGGTACAGTCATGTAGATAAATATTCAGGTCAATGACTTAATTTTCATTAAGCATGTCTTTTAATGAAAATAGGCCTTGCTTACCATCGGCAGTGAGGTCTTATAGTGTTGTACATTGGTTAATTATAATATAAGCGATCATTGATCAGACCTGTGATTAATTTAAGTAAATAGTTACTAAAACTATTTACTGGTTTTCTTATCATGTTGTTATATTGTCATTTCTTGCAGTCTGTTAAGAGATTTCTTGTAGTTCATTTCACGAGTAATATTCTAGGAATCGATTGTTTATTTTATCCTGTCATATTGTAGTTGAAGAGACAATTGTAAACCTTGTCATGTCATGCTATATAGTCTAAGAGACGACTGTTTAATTTTGTCAAGTTATATTGTAGTCTAGGACACAATTGTGAACCTTGTCATGTCATTCTATATAGTCCATGAGACGATTATTTATTCTACCTGTGTTGTATTATAGTCTAAGGGACGAATGTATACCATGTTATATTGTAAGATACCACTTTCGATCATGCAGTGAGCGAACGAATCAGTCATTTCCTTCTTTTCTGGCCGGGCCCACTTAATGTTGACGATAATCAACATGTAATTTGTGATGGAAATAAATTGACATTGTATTTCAATACTGCCAACATCAGTTGGCTAACTTTCCGATCAAGTGCCGTGTTTCAGAACGATCTCTGTCATTCACGTACGGGACTGGTGTCTAGTCTGTGGTCTCTTCCATTGCTACCGTCTCTCGGAGCACGTCGCCTCGGGTGGCTCATTAAATAGATCTAGGTTAATCTCAGTTTAAGTTATATGTAAATAAAGTGTTCAAATGCAAAGTTGGTGACCGAATTATAAAGTGTGCAAGAATCACGGTATTTCATTCATAATCGGCTCATCCTCACCTACAATCTCACGGCGAGGAAGGCGCGGCCAGTTCCAGGAGTGAGTATTACTTCTACGATGTCATCCCAAGACGGGGTCTGGTGAAGTAAGTACATCGTAGTAAGAAGGCCGAAGCAGGCATCTAATTCATCCTACATTTGGGTAGTTGTCCATGAGGGGTTAGCCTACATCTTGGTGGCTCATAGAGGCAAGGCCATACTTGATTCGTCATTATCAGGACCCCGAGGAGGAGACAAAATTTAGTTCCTACATTTTAATGGCCCACAAAGGGCCCACTATTTATTGCTAACATAGGGCATTACCTGTCTGATTAACCCCATTAAAACACTAATTTAAATTAAAGCAAACTCCATCAAACTATTATACTTTAAACCAATTAACTCTAAGTCAAAAATAATCACTATTAACCACTCTTATTTGAACAAAAAATATTAACAGCAAGCTTTAAAACTTAACTTTAAACCACCAAATTAAGTATGTTAATACAAATAATATTTATGCACTGAAATCCCCATTTAAATTACAATTTGTTGTGTCCGAACAGAGACTATACCAGCACGAACGAATACTAGCACAATCAATGTCCAGACTCAACTTAGATATCCTAGATTGAAACCTCTAATTCCTTCGACAGAGATCCCCGACCAATACCCTCAAGCTCCGAGATTTGAATGTCCAGCATCCTCGCCCTCTGGGCCCAAGAACGCTACCCTGCTCTCCCCCCAATCTCACGTCTGAAATCAGTTGCATATGTCTAATTTAGACCCTATCATCCTTCATCAAATATGACCAATACAATACCATAATTAAATTTGTATAATTAAGGCGCTCTTATTAGACGATGTTTTGGTATTTGCGGAGGTGAGGCAGACGGAGCGGGAGACGCGCGTCCCGCGCACCCCGCTAACGGCCTTACTTATTCTATTCAATTCAATTCAAATCATTTATTGCACTCATGTTAGTATACAGTTCTTAAATTATATATTACAGTTCTACATGAACCCTGTAAGGGCACAGCAATGAAATAAACAATAATTAAAATAATAATAATAATAACCGTCACATAATTTTCACACCTCTTACGCGAACTTAAGAAATATAAAAAAATTGCGACAAAATATTAAAGATATTAAACAATACTATTAAAAGTTAATATTTCAAACTATTACTACATATTGGCATCCGTATTCGGCTCGTTTTTGCGGATCATACCTACGATCAAGTGTTTTTCATCTTGAATTATTGTTTTATTTTTCAAATCTTGGTTGATTTGTGTAAGATTGTCCCTAAATATTTATTTATTTAAATCTATTATTTTAGAAAATAAGGAATAATAGACGGTAGTTACAGTTCTTAAGTGCATCGTAGTATGATGACATCAATTATGGACACTTACTTTCCAAAGATATGTTAGTACAGATTTCTTCATCATCAATCCTCCTAGCATTTTCCCAGTTCCTAGGTGGGTGCTTCCGTTTTCCAAATACGTAATAAATTTTAACCACTCAAGACTCAAGACATGTGTGAACTAGTTCTCGAGAATGCGTAAATATTTAAGCTGATATAAAAAAAGTAATAGTTAAATTATGTGAAACAAGGCAGGTGAAGTCTGGTATGTTACAATTACAACATTGGGTACATGGGATTTTTATTTTTATTTTTTTAAAGCTGGACCAATTAAGTACCGTACGTGTACGCTTGGAGCTGGTCAAACTACAAAAGGAAATTGCAAATGAGAAACATGTGTTTGTAAAAGAAGAGCACGAGCTAAAATTAAATGACCAATCTCGGAAGCGAGGAGTCTAGGAAGCAAGAATTGCATGAACTAATGTTAGTTGCAATGCGGCGTAGAAAAATGTTTTTTTTTTTAAGTTCTTGTCTACTTTAACTTACTTATTGCAATAAAACTACTTTTAAATAGAAATAAGAATTGTTTAAAATTTTGCAATGTACCTACTTAATTATTTTTATAACAATATTAATTAATAATGTATTTATTCAAAGAACAACGTGGATCAATCATCATAAAATAAATGCTAACAATTATGCAAATGGATCTACCACTAAGAAAACCAGACTCAAGAAGATAGTTTGCTATAGGAATTTATTTTACAACTCAATATAATAATAATACACTAAACTTACACATACTTATAATATAACTACACAGTGCACAAACACACTACACAGTACTAATGTTATGGTTGTTAATATTCTTCTATTGACATTCTCAACTTTAAATCCTTGTAACCTAATCAAAAAATATTTTAACTTGAAAGAGATTAGAGTACAAGTAAAGCGTCCCTGTGTATGTATTTCCCTGTATTTCTTCTGCATGTTCAAGCACTGGCATAAACTTTTTGCAACCTGTTTTTGCTGTTGTAAAAAGTAAACTAATTCGACCATTTACATATTCCTATATATTTAGCTCAAGAAAATTTGCTGAAAATTTGGCAAAATTAATGGAGAACTTGTATCTATCAGGATATGTAGAGTATAGACCAAAGTTAAATTTTATCTACTCTCCCCTGCCCTCCGGGGCGAGATTCACCCCCCCGCGCCCTTGAAAGTGTCCCTGAGAGCGGTATTTTCCATTTTAAAAGAAAACCGTACACGATAAATAAAAAGTGTAAAAACGAAATAAACCATGATAAATTAAGTCATTTTTAATGTAAGGGATTTGTAACTTCGTTTGTAGACTGTTTGCTGAAAGACTACAAAACTTATCTCAGCGTTTTTTTTTATTTATCGCCTAAGAAGGTTAAAAGGGGGTTCGAAGTTTATGTAGAGAGCAAGACATTTTTAAAGTAAGAAATTTGTAACTACGGTTTCAGGTTTCAGACTTATACTATGAGGGTTCAAAGAGGGTTCTAAGTTTGTATAGAGAGCAAGGAAGGTGAGAGATTTGTAACTTCGGTTTTAGACTGTTTACTAAAAGACTACAACACTATTTTTTTTTAATTCATTCCTTAAACAAACATTTAGACGATAACATGTTCTACGCGGACGAAGTCGCGGGCAACAGCTAGTATTATATAGGTATATATACCATTTATTTCAGGCATCTTAGGCCCATGATTACAAACTAACATAGATACAATAATAAAATTAAAAACGAATTATTATTGAGGCGACGAAACAGCGTGGCTCTGTTGCGTCGTCAATTCCGGTGTAGAATTCGATAGGTTGCCCCGGAACCGCCGAAACAGGCGTCGGTCTCCTCGTCGGGCACCACAAACGAGCTGTAGTGCACGTAGTGGTGCTAACGCAGCTGGAAATCCCTCAGCGAGTTAGCCAGTCTTCTGGTGAATAAACTCCACCATGACTATTATAATATTCCACACCCCACACCATCACTATTGACTTTTCAAACCAAACTCGTGCGGCTAATTCTAGCTCTACCTACTAGCTAGCGAAACTAAAACCTTAGTCATTACGCCCAAACTAAACGAGGTAACTTTGTACTAAAACCTGATCTGAATAGCTTGAATGAAGCGTTCTAAGATGTGCATAGTCAAATTCCATTCATCGATCTACAAATATCGTAGAAAAAAAATATTGTAAATATTAACTTGGAATAATTTCGGCCAGTTAGTCATTACGCCCAAACTAAACGAGGTAACTCTGTCATAAAAGCTGATCTCAATATACTTTCCAGAGCGTTATACATTGCGCATAGTAGAGATCCATTCATCGATCTAGGAATATCGTAGAAATAAATATTTGTTAATATTAACTGGGAATAATTTCGGCCGGTTAGTCATTGCGCCCAAACTAAAAGAGGTAACTCTGAACTAAAAGCTGATCTGAGTAGCTTTTTAGAAGCGTTTTAAGATGTGCATAGTCAAGTTCCATTCATCGATCTACAAATATGGTAGAAAAAAATAATTGTGAATATTAACTTGGAATAATTTCAGCCAGTTAGTCATTACGCCCAAACTAAACGAGGTAACTCTGTACTAAAAGCTGATCTGAATAGCTTGAATGAAGCGTTACAAGATTTGCATAGTCAAGTTCCATTCATCGATCTAGAAATATCGTAGAAAAAATCATTTGTAAATATTAACTTGGAATAATTTCGGCCGGTTAGTCATTACGCCCAAACTAAACGAGGTAACTCTGTACCAAAAGCTGTACTAAATAGCTTGTTTAAAGCCCTATTAGATGCTCATAGTCAAGTTCCATTCATCGATCTAGAAATATCGTAGAAAAAATCATATGTAAATATTAACTTGGAATAATTTCGACCAGTTAGTCATTACGCCCAAACTAAACGAGGTAACTCTGTGATAAAAGCTGATCTCAATAGACTTTCCAGAGCGTTATACATTGCGCATAGTAGAGATCCATTCATCGATCTAGGAATATCGTAGAAATAAATATTTGTTAATATTAACTGGGAATAATTTCGGCCGGTTAGTCATTGCGCCCAAACTAAACGAGGTAACTCTGAACTAAAAGCTGATCTGAGTAGCTTTTTAGAAGCGTTTAAAGATGTTTATAGTCAAGTTCCATTCATCGATCTACAAATATGGTAGAAAAAAATAATTGTGAATATTAACTTGGAATAATTTTGGCCGGTAAGTCATACCGCCCAAACTAAACGAGGTAACTCTGTAATAAAAGCTGATCTGAATAGCTTGTTCAGAGCCTTATAAGATGCACATAGTCAATTTCCATTCATCGATCTAGAAATATCGTAGAAAAAATCATTTGTAAATATTAACTTGGAATAATTTCGGCCGGTTAGTCATTACGCCCAAACTAAACGAGGTAACTCTGTACCAAAAGCTGTACTGAATAGCTTGTTTAAAGCCCTATTAGATGCACATAGTCAAGTTCCATTCATCGATCTAGAAATATCGTAGAAAAAATCATATGTAAATATTAACTTGGAATAATTTCGACCAGTTAGTCATTACGCCCAAACTAAACGAGGTAACTCTGTGATAAAAGCTGATCTCAATAGACTTTCCAGAGCGTTATACATTGCGCATAGTAGAGATCCATTCATCGATCTAGGAATATCGTAGAAATAAATATTTGTTAATATTAACTGGGAATAATTTCGGCCGGTTAGTCATTGCGCCCAAACTAAACGAGGTAACTCTGAACTAAAAGCTGATCTGAGTAGGTTTTTAGAAGCGTTTAAAGATGTTTATAGTCAAGTTCCATTCATCGATCTACAAATATGGTAGAAAAAAATAATTGTGAATATTAACTTGGAATAATTTTGGCCGGTAAGTCATACCGCCCAAACTAAACGAGGTAACTCTGTAATAAAAGCTGATCTGAATAGCTTGTTCAGAGCCTTATAAGATGCACATAGTCAATTTCCATTCATCGATCTAGAAATATCGTAGAAAAAATCATTTGTAAATATTAACTTGGAATAATTTCGGCCGGTTAGTCATTACGCCCAAACTAAACGAGGTAACTCTGTACCAAAAGCTGTACTGAATAGCTTGTTTAAAACCCTATTAGATGCACATAGTCAAGTTCCATTCATCGATCTAGAAATATCGTAGAAAAAATCATATGTAAATATTAACTTGGAATAATTTCGACCAGTTAGTCATTACGCCCAAACTAAACGAGGTAACTCTGTGATAAAAGCTGATCTCAATAGACTTTCCAGAGCGTTATACATTGCGCATAGTAGAGATCCATTCATCGATCTAGGAATATCGTAGAAATAAATATTTGTTAATATTAACTGGGAATAATTTCGGCCGGTTAGTCATTGCGCCCAAACTAAACGAGGTAACTCTGAACTAAAAGCTGATCTGAGTAGCTTTTTAGAAGCGTTTAAAGATGTTTATAGTCAAGTTCCATTCATCGATCTACAAATATGGTAGAAAAAAATAATTGTGAATATTAACTTGGAATAATTTTGGCCGGTAAGTCATACCGCCCAAACTAAACGAGGTAACTCTGTAATAAAAGCTGATCTGAATAGCTTGTTCAGAGCCTTATAAGATGCACATAGTCAATTTCCATTCATCGATCTAGAAATATCGTAGAAAAAATCATTTGTAAATATTAACTTGGAATAATTTCGGCCGGTTAGTCATTACGCCCAAACTAAACGAGGTAACTCTGTACCAAAAGCTGTACTGAATAGCTTGTTTAAAGCCCTATTAGATGCACATAGTCAAGTTCCATTCATCGATCTAGAAATATCGTAGAAAAAATCATATGTAAATATTAACTTGGAATAATTTCGACCAGTTAGTCATTACGCCCAAACTAAACGAGGTAACTCTGTGATAAAAGCTGATCTCAATAGACTTTCCAGAGCGTTATACATTGCGCATAGTAGAGATCCATTCATCGATCTAGGAATATCGTAGAAATAAATATTTGTTAATATTAACTGGGAATAATTTCGGCCGGTTAGTCATTGCGCCCAAACTAAACGAGGTAACTCTGAACTAAAAGCTGATCTGAGTAGGTTTTTAGAAGCGTTTAAAGATGTTTATAGTCAAGTTCCATTCATCGATCTACAAATATGGTAGAAAAAAATAATTGTGAATATTAACTTGGAATAATTTTGGCCGGTAAGTCATACCGCCCAAACTAAACGAGGTAACTCTGTAATAAAAGCTGATCTGAATAGCTTGTTCAGAGCCTTATAAGATGCACATAGTCAATTTCCATTCATCGATCTAGAAATATCGTAGAAAAAATCATTTGTAAATATTAACTTGGAATAATTTCGGCCGGTTAGTCATTACGCCCAAACTAAACGAGGTAACTCTGTACCAAAAGCTGTACTAAATAGCTTGTTTAAAGCCCTATTAGATGCTCATAGTCAAGTTCCATTCATCGATCTAGGAATATCGTAGAAATAAATATTTGTTAATATTAACTGGGAATAATTTCGGCCGGTTAGTCGTTGCGCCCAAACTAAACGAGGTAACTCTGAACTAAAAGCTGATCTGAGTAGCTTTTTAGAAGCGTTTAAAGATGTGCATAGTCAAGTTCCATTCATCGATCTACAAATATGGTAGAAAAAAATAATTGTGAATATTAACTTGGAATAATTTTGGCCGGTAAGTCATACCGCCCAAACTAAACGAGGTAACTCTGTAATAAAAGCTGATCTGAATAGCTTGTTCAGAGCCTTATAAGATGCACATAGTCAATTTCCATTCATCGATCTACAAATATCGTAGAAAAAATCATTTGTAAATATTAACTTGGAATAATTTCGGCCGGTTAGTCATTACGCCCAAACTAAACGAGGTAACTCTGTACCAAAAGCTGTACTGAATAGCTTGTTTAAAGCCCTATTAGATGCACATAGTCAAGTTCCATTCATCGATCTAGAAATATCGTAGAAAAAATCATATATAAATATTAACTTGGAATAATTTCGGCCGGTTAGTCATTACGCCCAAACTAAACGAGGTAACTCTGAACTAAAAGCTGATCTGAGTAGCTTTTTAGAAGCGTTTAAAGATGTGCATAGTCAAGTTCCATTCATCGATCTACAAATATGGTAGAAAAAAATAATTGTGAATATTAACTTGGAATAATTTTGGCCGGTAAGTCATACCGCCCAAACTAAACGAGGTAACTCTGTAATAAAAGCTGATCTGAATAGCTTGTTCAGAGCCTTATAAGATGCACATAGTCAATTTCCATTCATCGATCTAGAAATATCGTAGAAAAAAATCATTTGTAAATATTAACTTGGAATAATTTCGGCCGGTTAGTCATTACGCCCAAACTAAACGAGGTAACTCTGTACCAAAAGCTGTACTGAATAGCTTGTTTTAAGCCCTATTAGATGCACATAGTCAAGTTTTATTCATCGATCTAGAAATATCGTAGAAAAAATCATATGTAAATATTAACTTGGAATAATTTCGACCAGTTAGTCATTACGCCCAAACTAAACGAGGTAACTCTGTGATAAAAGCTGATCTCAATAGACTTTCCAGAGCGTTATACATTGCGCATAGTAGAGATCCATTCATCGATCTAGGAATATCGTAGAAATAAATATTTGTTATTATTAACTGGGAATAATTTCGGCCGGTTAGTCATTGCGCCCAAACTAAACGAGGTAACTCTGTACCAAAAGCAGTACTGATAAGCTTGTTTAGAGCTCTAAAAGATGCACATAAACAAGTTCCATTCATCGATCTAGAAATATCGTAGAAAAAAATATTTGTGAATATTAACTTGGAATAATTTCAGCCAGTTAGTCATTACGCCCAAACTAAAAGAGGTAACTCTGTACTAAAAGCTGATCTGAATAGCTTGAATGAAGCGTTATAAGATGTGCATAGTCAAGTTCCATTCATCGATCTACAAATATTGTAGAAAAAAATAATTGTGAATATTAATTTGGAATAAATTCGGCCGGTTAGTAGTCATTACGCCCAAACTAAACGAGGTAACTCTGTACTAAAAGCTGATTTGAATAGCTTGTTTAGAGCTTTATAAGATGCACATAGTCAAGTTCCATTCATCGATCTAGAAATATCGTAGAAAAAATCATTTGTAAATATTAACTTGGAATAATTTCGGCCGGTTAGTCATTACGCCCAAACTAAACGAGGTAACTCTGTACCAAAAGCTGTACTGAATAGCTTGTTTAGAGCTCTATAAGATGCACATAAACAAGATCCATTCATCGATCTAGAAATATCGTAGAAAAAAATATTTGTGAATATTAACTTGGAATAATTTCAGCCAGTTAGTCATTACGCCCAAACTAAAAGAGGTAACTCTGTACTAAAAGCTGATCTGAATAGCTTGAATGAAGCGTTATAAGATGTGCATAGTCAAGTTCCATTCATCGATCTACAAATTATGTAGAAAAAAATAATTGTGAATATTAACTTGGAATAATTTCAGCCAGTTAGTCATACCGCCCAAACTAAACGAGGTAACTCTGTACCAAAAGCTGTACTGAATAGCTTGTTTAGAGCCCTATTAGATGCACATAGTCAAGTTCCATTCATCGATCTAGAAATATCGTAGAAAAAATAATTTGTAAATATTAACTTGGAATAATTTCGGCCAGTTAGTCATTACGCCCAAACTAAACGAGGTAACTCTGTACTAAAAGATGATTTAAATAGCTTTTATAGAGCGTTATAAGATGCGCATAGTAAAGTTTCATTCATCGATCTAGAAATATCGTAGAATAATATATTTGTAAATAGCAACTTAGAAGAATTTCGGCCGGTAAGTCATGACGCCTAAGCTAAGCGAAGTAGAGCTCTTCTCAAAGCTGATTTGTATAGCCTTTTAGATGCGTTATAATATGCTTTTAGTGAAATCCCATTCATTTATATAGAAATATTTGTAAAAAACTTAGAATTATTTTGCCCGGCTAGTCATAGCACCCGAAAAAAACGAGGTAAAGCTCTACTGAAACCTTACCTAATTAACCTATTTGATACGTTATTATATGCCCATAGTGAAGTCCTATTCATTGATCTAGAAATAATACTGAAAAAAAAACTGTAAATAGTTAGTAATTTTGGCCGGTTAGTCATAACCATAACGCCCAAACTTAACGAGGAACCGCTCTGCTAAAAGCTTATCTGAATATCTCTTCTATTAATTTAAGACACAGTTTAGAATTAAACAAAAAACTTAATATAGGACTTCTTAATTTGGTCGGTTTATTTTAGTTAGGCTAAACATTGGTAACCAATGTTGGCAGCGAATTAGCCGCCAACATTTTAGTGTGAAGTTAGCGGCTAAACGTTGGTAACCAATGTTGGCAGCGAATTAGCCGCCAACTTTTGGCCGCTAACTTCACGCCGGTCTTTGACACCATCAACTCCGTCTTCTCTGGGGTCATTGGCAAGTGCTGTAAAACCTGCGACTAAAAGCACTATTGACCCTGGCCTAGTCTAGGAGGAACCTAAGCAGGTATACAAAAGGAAAACATGTGATAAATGTAAAGTTGATTTATTATTTATAAAAATGTGCGTGCGCCATTTTAAAATGTTATTGCTCTGTTCTTTAATAACAATTCATTTTAAGAAACGATAAAATAAGTTTTATCAATTAACGTCATAGGCAGATATCACTTTTATAAATGAAACAACGAGTAAACAAGCAAAACTTAAAAACCTATCGTGGTACTGGAGCACTCGAAATATCAGGTAAGCGGTAGCAAGGGTAGAAAACGAAGAAAGAATTTTTAATAGTTACCTACCCCAACACTTTACCTGAATATTGACTGTGTAGGTAGGTGCCCTTGTCGTTGCTGCTGTTCTCTTAGAAGTGGAACTCAGTGATGTTACATACAGGGTGTTACAAAAATATCCGTAAAGCCGTAAAGCCTGGCTTGCCGGTGAGTGTGGAGGGTAACTCGGACTGTGGGGAGATTGCTAACATATTTAGAGAGCATTTTAATGTCAAATCGCTGTTACATGTAAAATTTGCCCCCGAGCTTAAAACAAATGTGGGGGTCGTCGGGGTCGGGCGTACTACTCATTTTACCTCTAAACAAATGAAACTTGTCATTAATACTATGCAGAGGGGTAAGTCGCCTGGCCACGATGGCCTCAGTATAGAGCACTTTAAATAAGTACTTATGCAGGGGTGCACCTACCTAGAGTACTGACTTTGCTACTTAATTTATGTATCGGTTACTCTTACCTTCCCGCGGCGCTCATGAGAACGATTGTTGTACCAGTGGTTAAAAATAAAACGGGTGACCTATCTGATAAGACGAACTATCGGCCTATCTCACTCGCCACCACTACGGCTAAGATACTTGATCGTGTGCTTGACAATGTGCTAGACAACTACATAAACATACTTACATGACGGCCAATTCGGTTTCAGAGCGGGGTTGTCCACGGACAGTGCAATTTTATGTCTCAAGCACACGGTCAGGTATTATACAGATAGAAAAACCCCTGTGTATGCCTGTTTCCTCGATTTGTCCAAGGCATTTGATCGAGTCAATAATGATCTGCTTTGGCAAAAACTGGGTGAGACAGGTATACCAGTGGAGTGTGTTGGCCTGTTTAGGCACTGGTACGGCAATCAGGTAAACCAGGTTAGGTGGGCGAGCAGTTTATCAAGTGAGTATAGGCTTGAATGCGGGGTAAGACAGGGAGGTATAACATCACCGAAGCTCTGTATACATCAACGAGCTGATAGACGGGCTTAGTGGCATGCATGCGGGATGCTATGTGGGTAGCACTTGTGTCAATAGCCTTAGTTATGCCGATGACATGGTGCTACTGAGCCCGTCTGTCAGTGCGCTGGAGCTGCTGCTCGCCCACTGTGAAGCCTACGCCTTGACTCATGGCCTAGAGTACAACAGTAAAAAGAGTGAAGTGTTGGTATTTAAGGCAGGTAAAATCAAGCCATACTATGTACCACCTATATTGTTGAACTCTAGCCCATTAAAAGTTGTGGATACCACATTTATGTTAGAGCATCAGCATCCGTTATCGACTCGGCAGTAATTACGCACAAGATTTCTGATCACTATTTAACTTCAGTGGCAATACGAGTACAATGGAAACAGAGCCTAGCGAGCGGCGCAAGCGCGCGCGCTGTGGCTCCGCCGGCCCGCGGGCCGCCGGCGAGCGCGCGCGCGCCCCCAGCACGCGCGCCTGCGCTCGCACCGCCTGCTACTAGGCACGTACTTGAGAGAAAAATTGTTAGCGACTAATTTTGACGACCTATTAAATATACAATGCCCGATCAAACTGTACGAAGCGTTCACTCTTCTGTTCCACAATATTTATAAGGGTTGTTATCTCCACTTATAATAAATCTCTAAATTAAAAAAAAGAATCAGCCAGTTTGAAACTAAGCTTTGCGCGGTACGAATGTTCTCAGCATCCCATGAACGGAAAAATATGAAACATTTTATATAGGTACATTATTATTCTAGCTGCAACTTAGGATAGTTTTTATCCGACTGCGACAGTTAATTAATTTTCCGAAATATACGACTTCATTTAATTTTTCATTTATTTTTATTGAAATCAAACGCTGCTCCAACTGTCAGCTATAAGAAACGTCAAATTTTCGTCAAAATGGCGGAATTGCTTTGCCTTTCACTTATTAATAATTTAAATCCCGTCTACGATAGACCTTTACGAGACAAATGCTAAAATATAAACCATAAAAAAATATTCGATTCTGATATGAGAACTTATATGCGCAAATGTCGTTTTATGTCGTAATTTCAATAAATGAAATCAACAAATTTGAACAATATAATTAACACGAATTTGTTTTTTTTGAATGACAATGGCACGCGCTCGGCGCATTCAGCCAAAGTACCTGCGGCGCTACCACGAAAACCGATACTCAATGTTCATATATTTGCATCCCTGTCACTCGAGTATGGTTAGTGCGATAGAGATAGAGATACCCGAATATTTTCGAATTCCGAAGTTCGTGGTTATAGCTCAGGAATCGAAAATATGGTAAATAATCATAATGTATTTTCTCGAAAAAGAATTTAAAATAAATATAGTCAAATGGAGAAAAAAACAAAGCAAGAGGTTATATAGGTAATGATTAAGTTATAAGAGTCCAAAGTTTTAAGAGGGGGTATGTTCTGTCCCTTTTCCGCAAAACGCACCTTCATATGAAACGATTGTTTTTTACTATGACGCTCGAGTATATTGACGTCACAGTCCCTCATCGTTTTCTCACTCTAACAAGCGACATTAAAACGGATGTAGCTTCATAATTTTTTGAGATATTTGAATGGGAGTTTCATTATCTTCTATCTATGTATACATAATAAATGCCTATGTCCTGACTGACTTATTCACTCAATCACTCACTCACTTACTCATCAACGCACAGCCGAAACTACTAATCTTAGAGAGTTGATTTTTGCACAGTATGTTGCTTTTATAACGTGGGCTAGGGATAAAAAGGGATTTTTGAAAATTCTACCCCTAAGGGGGTAAAATGGGGGTGCAAAGTTTGTATGGGAGAACCTTTTTTTTTGAGCTATAGACTTAAACTTTGTAGAAAAATTAGTTATTAGAATACAAATGAAACACTTTCATTTTTTAAATAGAGACTTAAAACTTTGTAGAAAGATCAGTCATTAGAATACAAATAAAGAACTTTCAGGGTTTTAAAAAATTCTACCCCTAAAGGGGTAAAATAGAGTGCAAAGTTTGTATGGGAAAAACTACTTTTTTTTAAATAGAGACTTAAAACTTTGTAGAGAAATTATTCATTAGAATACAAATAAAGTACCTAGATTCAGTGTCTAAAAAAAATCTACCCCTAAGGGGGTAAAATAGGGGTGCAAATTTTGTATGGGGGAAACAATATTTTTTTTAAATAGAGACTTAAAACTTTGTAGAAAGATTAGTCATCAGAATACAAATTAAGTACTTTCAGCGTTTTAGAAAATTCTACCCCTAAAAATAGGGGGCTAAAATAGGGGTGCAAAGTTTGTATGTGGGAAACTATTTTTTTTAGCTAGAGTCCTAAAACTTTGTAGAAAGATTATTTAAATACAAAGAAAGTACTTTCAGCGTTTTGGAAAATTTCACCCCTAAGGGGGTAAAATAGGGTGCAAAGTTTGTATGGGAAAGACATATATTTTTTTAATAGAGACTTAAAATTTTGACGAAAAATTACTTATGAGAACATGAAAAATACTACATTCGGCGTTTTCCAAAAATCATTCCCTAAGGGGGTTAAAAAAGGGTGCAAGGTTTGTATGGGGAACACTTTTTCTGAGCTAGACACTTAAAACTTTGTAGAAAGATTACTTATAAAAATACAAAAAAAAAAACTTTCAGCGTTTTGAAAAAATCTATCCCTAAGGGGGATAAAAAGGGGTGCAAAGTTTTTATCAGGGAAAGTTTATGTTTTTGAGTTAGAGACTTGAAACTTTGTAGAAAGATTACTTATTAAAATACAAAAAAAAGAACACAAATCGTTTTAGAAAATTCCACCCCTAATAGGGTTAAAAAGGAGAGCAAGCTTTGCATGGGCAACACTTTTTTTGAGTTAGACTTAAAACTTTGCAAAAAGATTACTTATTAGAATACTAAAAAAGAACTTTCAGCGTTTTAGAAAACTCCATCCCTAAGGGGATCCTTAAGATCCTTAAGAAGGGTAGCCAGTGTTGTGTGGGAAAAACTTTTTTTTTTACTAGACTTAACCCACTTGTTACTATCGGTAGTTTAAAAGGACACCATACATTTAAAATTCTCACGAACAATGAGGGTTCTTATAACATGTTTGTTGATACGCATTCGAAACCTTTCATGTGTTGGAAGTGGACATCTAATTAACTTTACGTGCTCAAAACAGTGTTCTATTTTTAAATATTGTTATATTTGGACAAATTATTCATGGAAACTTCAAGGTACGTAGTATTTGAAAATTATATAAACACTTTATTTTAAAAAATAAGTACATTTCTAAGATGTACCTTAGCTTTTGAGTACAAGTGATATTATTCTTAGAATATATTTACAAATCATATTTTGTATTGATTATTGTTGGCGTCCTTTTAAAAGGCCAATAGGGAAATGTACTACTATAGTAATTTTCCATTCTAGGAGGCGAAATAAGACTTGGTCGCGGCCTTTGTCATTAAATGAAATAATTGATGTGCTTGAAGAGGATGACCAGGAAATACCAGATTCTATCGTTATTTTGAGGATTCTTTACGTCTATCTATCTCATTGATGAGTTGAGACTGCGAGGGGTTTGAGCAACTGGAACTGTACGTGAAAATCGTATCTCAAAATGCCCATTGCCTGCCAACAAGGTATTGCAGAAGACACCTAGAGGAGCATTCAAATATCAGTCTACAAGTGCTGAACAGATCGTAGTATGCAAGTGGCATGATAACAGCATTGTCACTGTTGCATCAAACGCAGCCACGATTGAACCTGTTGCAAAAATAAAGAGATTTTCACAACAACAGAAAAAATACATACTTGTAGATCAGCCAGCTGTAATTAAAAAATATAACGAGAATATGGGAGGAGTGGATCGATCAGATCAAAATATTAGTCTATATAGAACATCTGTAAGGGGAAAGAAATGGTACTTCTCTTTAATTTGTCACGCACTAGACATGGGTGTGCAAAATGCCTGGCAATTGTATAAAAATAATGGGGGCGACTGTGATCTTCTTCATTTTCGCCGATATGTTGCGACATCTCTTCTTGAGAGCTATAAAAAAAATGTGGAACGGAAAGATACACGTACCTCTCAAAAGTATCGAGATTGTGTTCGTTTGGATGGGAAAAATCATATGATAAAATACAAAGATACTCAAAGCAGATGTATCAAGTGCCACAAAAAAGCTAATTTCATATGTACAAAATGTAATGTAACCTTACATCCCAAGAATTGTTTTGAACAATTTCATATTGCTGAATAAATGGTATAAGTGCACCTCATTAATTATTTTATTTCAATTTAAGTGAATGTATAAGTATCGTACATTCAAGGTAGTATATGTTACTATCGTCCTTTTAAAAGAACACCATTTTCCTGGTTTTCCATGAGAGCACGATTTTTTTAAATATTTTTCCCATGTAATGTATATTTTTTACTGTACTTACATAGAAATTTATCAAAATCAAAGGTGTTTAGTGTGTTCAGTAACAAGTGGGTTAAAACTATTCAAAATGTTACTTATTAAAATTAATAATAAAGTACTTTCAGAGTTTTAGAAAATTCCACCCCTAAGGGGGTTAAGAAAGCTTTGTATGGGCAACACTTTTTTTGAGCTAGAGACTTAAAAGTTTACGAAAAAAGTTCTTTCAGCGATTAGAAAAATTCAACCTATAAGGGGGTTTAAAAGGGGGTTCAAATTTTAAATGGCGAGCAATAAAATTTTAAAGTGTGAGTAAGAGATTTTTAACTTCGGTCTTATTCTGTATGTTAAAAGACTACAAAACTGATTTCAGAGTTTTTCCAAATTCATCCCCAAAGAGTGTTAAAATTGGTTCAAAGTTTGAGTATTTCAAAACATTTTTAAAGTATGAGATTTTTAACTTTGGTTTTAGACTGTTTGTTCACAAACTAGAAAATGAACATCAACTTTTTTTTTAATTATCCCCTAAAAGAGGGTTCAAATTTTGTATTGAGAGAAATCATTTTCTAAGACGATAAAAAGTTCTACGCGGACGAAGTCGCGGGCAACAGCTAGTAACTTATAAGACTATAGTTGTAAGCGATAATTCCTATAATAGAAACAGTAAGAATTGGATAAGTGATAATTTGAAAAAATTATCTCAGAACGTGATAGGTTATTTTTAGTATGGAGTAACGAACCAAAAAATATGTCAAAGAGGCTTAATTATACTAGGTATAAGACGTAATAAAGCTACCTTTAAATGTAGGAATGATTATGATAAGCAAAGTATATTAAATTGCAATAATAATATTAAGAAAGTTTAGGATAAAATAAATAGTCTATTTTTTCCCCCTTTTCTTGTTTGTTTTTAATGTATAATTTGTACTAACCTCTAGTTTGTAAGTATGTGTATTGTAATTACCTACCTAAGCACTAACATTTATATGGACCCTGAGTCTGAAATAAATAAATCAATTAAATTAAATATTAGGTAATAATAAACAATCTTTAGATAGTTCCGTCCTTAGTAACGTAGAAAACCTAGGCAGTATTAAAGACACTTGTGACAAGTTCGCACTTTTTTTTCTATAGTAAATACATGATAATTAACATAAGCTAAATTAAATTAAAACTACGTTAAATCTAAAAAAGGCCCTCGAGGCATTGTACCGAGGATGCTGGCGGCATTTCCTCGTTGAATTGCAATGCTGATGCGTTGCGCAAGAAAGCCGCCAGCTCTTCGGTCACCAGTTACATCAACCAGACGTTTCGCGATTTCCGCAAATAACTTATGTGCACTGGGACCCCACTTAATTCGCACTTAACTTCTCTGATGAGATCGAAAAGATCAAACATATATGTAACGAAAAATGGCTAGATCGTAATAGTTATGTAAATAAACCGGACGTGTATATAAGATGGCAACCCGTGCGTAGCAAGGATATTGAACTGGTCATTCGCCAAATGAACAAAAATAAAGCACCGGAGAGCGATCTTGTACGCATGTCCGACTTGAAACTAGTGATGGATAAGGTGAGTCCAGTCATAGCTCGGTTAATCAATTTATCAGTAGCCCAACATAAATATCCTAACAAGTTAAAAGAGTCCTTAGTCCGTCCAATCCATAAAAAAGGCGACCGTAAAGTACTTTCCAATTAAATACCTATATCCATTATATCTAGCATTGACAAGGTGATCGAAAAAAGTATCATAAACCAAATTCATTCTTTTCTTCAAAAAAAATAAAGTACTTAACGACTGTCAACATGGTTTCCAAAAAGATAAAAGCACTGTTACCCTTTTATCAAGATTCACCGATGAGATAAATACGTACCTAGGAGATAAGAAATTTGTTGTAGCCATATTTTATGATTTAAAAAAAGCATTCGACACCTTGGAAACCGACATTCTTTTAAAGGGCATGGACGAATTTGGTGTGGGGCAGCCACTGAACTGCTGGTTCCGGGACTACCTCACATCACGTTCATATCGCGTCAAGATAGGCGACGGCTTAAGCGACAAGACGCGGGTGCGCTGCGGGGTCCCCCAGGGCTCCGTGTGTGGACCTGTGTGCTACCTCATGCACGTTAACAGTCTGTGTGGAGTACTGCGTGACTGTTCCGCGCACATGTTTGCAGATGATCTATGCACCTACTTGCCGGAACCAACCTTTCAGAAACTTGTCGGTTGGTTCAACAGGACATAGACGCGGTCGTTAAATGGTCCCATGATAATGGTATAGTGTTATATACAGATAAGACAAAATTCCTCATCATTCAATCACCTTATTTGTCAATAGCTGAAACATCACAACTTATGTATACCCATAGTTTTATTTGTCTTCATAATAGTTTAAATAATTGCCAATGCAAACATATTGAAAAGGTAGACTGTGTTACATATATTGGCGTCAAGGTTGATGCTCCATTTTCTTGGCTACAACATATTTACTATATTTGTAGTAAATTAAGATTACTCCTAGGAAAATTGTACCACCTTAGCTTTAAAGTACCAAGCAATATACTAAAATGTCTGTACTTTGCTATAGTAGACTCGGTATTGGGATATGCCCTTGATTGCTATAGACTTACATTCAAATCTTACATAGACAAACTTGAAGCATTGCAAATTACATTCTTAACATTACTAGTAAATAAAAAAACAAAAAACAGTTGCAAGGGCGATTATTCAAAATTATTTAAAATCTGTAAAATACTTCCGGTTAGCCTAAAACATAAATACCTTTTAGCAGTTAACAATCATAGCAATCGAGTACATAGCCCAATACCGATAGAACACAAACATAGCACAAGGTCGGTGTCCGCGGGTAAGTATGAAGTACCTCGGATTGATAACTATTTTGGAGACCGTACTTTAACCAAGAGACTTCCGTACTTCCCAAATACTTTACCCGAAGACATCCGACATGAACCAAATAAACATAAATTTAAAAAAGCACTAAAAAAACACCTACTGCATACACTTAAGTAACGTTTGCTTATTTTGCAAGCAAGCGTTATCACACTCATATATATAATAAGATTAATAAGTTAGCATTTAAGTATAAAATAGGATTAAAAACGATGTTATTATTATGTTATGTATATCAAGCATAAAAGAGACTTACCTGCAGGCAAACTGTTTAAACAGTTTTGCAAGGACATGTTTTAGAATATTTTTTTTATATCTTTGGTTAATAAATAAATAATAATAAAAAAATCGAGTGAAGAGCGGGAGTCCGCTGAATGCGGGTGACGCAGGACCGGCCATTGTGGCACTCGTTGGGGGAGGCCTATGTCCAGCAGTGGACGTCTTTCGACTGATTCATGATTCATTATTGCACTTTATTTTTTGCACTTTAGTATTGGAAGCAAACTTTACGCCCTTATTACTTATTTGCTAGCTTACCTATTCATTTCTACACTTAATAAAACAAAAGCAGAGCCAAAGCAAGCGAGCGCGCGCGCGCATCCATTAAGATTAAGATAAAATCATTTGTAACCGAATCTGGAGTAAATCTTATAATGAGAATCTGCATTTTATAATCATCACCAACAAAACTGAGTGATGATGATGATGATGATGATCGAGCAAACCAGCCCACTGCCACTTCGACGTATAATTAGTACTAGCTGTTGCCCGCGACTTCGTCCGCGTAGAACTTTTTATCGTCTTAGAAAATGATTTCTCTCAATACAAAATTTGAACCCTCTTTTAGGGCATAAATTAAAAAAAAAAACGTTGATGTTCATTTTCTAGTTTGTGAACAAACAGTCTAAAACCAAAGTTAAAAATCTCATACTTTAAAAATGCCTTGAAATACTCAAACTTTGAACCAATTTTAACACTCGTAGGGGATGAATTTGGAAAAACTCTGAAATCAGTTTTGTAGTCTTTTAACGTACAGAATAAGACCGAAGTTAAAAATTTCTTACTCACACTTCAAAAATTTTATTGCTCGCCATTTAAAATTTGAACCCCCTCTTAAACCCCCTTAGAGGTTGATTTTTTCTAATCGCTGAAAGAACTTTTTTCGTGAACTTTTAAGTCTCTAGCTCAAAAAAAGTGTTGCCCATGCAAAGTTTGCTCTCCTTTTTAACCCTATTAGGGGTGGAATTTTCTAAAACGATTTGTGTTCTTTTTTTGTATTTTAATAAGTAATCTTTCTACAAAGTTTCAAGTCTCTAACTCAAAAACATAAACTTTCCCTGATAAAAACTTTGCACCCCTTTTTATCCCCCTTAGGGATAGATTTTTTCAAAACGCTGAAAGTCTTTTTTGTATTTTTAAAAGATCTTTCTACAAAGTTTTGAGTGTCAAGCTCAGAAAAAGTGTTCCCCATACAAACCTTGCACCCTTTTTTAACCCCCTTGGGGAATGATTTTTGTAAAACGCCGAATGTAGTATTTTTCATGTTCTAATAAGTAATTTTTCGACAAAATTTTAAGTCTCTATTAAAAAAAAATATGTTTTTCCCATACAAACTTTGCATCCTATTTTACCCCCTTAGCGGTGAAATTTTCCAAAACACTGAAAGTACTTTCTTTGTATTTAAATAATCTTTCTACAAAGTTTTAGGACTCTAGCTAAAAAAAATAGTTTCCCACATACAAACTTTGCACCCCTATTTTAGCCCCCTATTTTTAGGGGTAGAATTTTCTAAAACGCTGAAAGTACTTTATTTGTATTCTAATGACTAATCTTTCTACAAAGTTTTAAGTCTCTATTTAAAAAAAATATTGTTTCCCCCATACAAAATTTGCACCCCTATTTTACCCCCTTAGGGGTAGATTTTTTTAAAACACTGAATCTAGGTACTTTTATTGTATTCTAATGAATAATTTCTCTACAAAGTTTTAAGTCTCTATTTAAAAAAAAGTCGTTTTACCCATACAAACTTTGCACTCTATTTTACCCCTTTAGGGGTAGAATTTTCTAAAACCCTGAAAGTACTTTATTTGTATTCTAATGACTGATCTTTCTACAAAGTTTTAAGTCTCTAGCTCAAAAAAAAAAGGTTCCCCCATACAAACTTTGCACCCCCATTTTACCCCCTTAGGGGTAGAATTTTCAAAAATCCCTTTTTATCCCTAGCCCACGTTATAAAAGCAACATACTGTGCAAAAATCAACTCTCTAAGATTAGTAGTTTCGGCTGTGCGTTGATGAGTGAGTGAGTGAGTGAGTGAGTGAATAAGTCAGTCAGGACATAGGCATTTATTATGTATAGATAGATAGAAGATAATGAAACTCCCATTCAAATAATTATCTCAAAAATTATGAAGCTACATCCGTTTTAATGTCGCTTGTTAGAGTGAGAAAACGATGAGGGACTGTGACGTCAATATCCTCGAGCGTCATAGTAAAAAACAATCGTTTCATATGAAGGTGCGTTTTGCGGAAAAGGGACAGAACATAACCCCTCTTAAAACTTTAAAATAAATAAAATAAAATTCGTTTATTTAAAAGAAACAAAAATACAACATACGTTAACCCATGGTCCCACACTAGGCTAAGCCTGTATCGTGGTGACCGTTTGAAAAACATTAATAGTAAAAGTTTGTTCGGGTAGGTAATCTCTATTTATTATTATAAAACAAATGGCAATGTGTGCATGTATATATGTGTGTGTGTGTGTGTTTGAGTGTGTGCGCGCTACCAACTTATAAATAAATAAATGCTAAGCTAAACAACATTTTTGATAATTTGTTCAGTTTCAAGATAATTAAGGCTGTTTAACCAGACGAATAGATTACGCTTGGCTTCTGGAAGGGATGCATTTTTACTTTGGACTCTTATAACTTAGTCATTACCTATATAACCTCTTGCTTTGTTTTTTTCTCCATTTGACTATATTTATTTTAAATTCTTTTTCGAGAAAATACATTATGATTATAACCACGAACTTCGGAATTCTAAAATATTCGGGTATCTCTATCTCTGTCGCACTAACCATACTCGAGTGACAGGGATGCAAATATATGAACATTGAGTATCGGTTTTCGTGGTAGCGCCGCAGGTACTTTGGCTGAATGCGCCGAGCGCGTGCCATTGCCATTCAAAAAAAACAAATTCGTGCTAATTATATTGTTCAAATTTGTTGATTTCATTTATTGAAATTACGACATAAAACGACATTTGCGCATATAAGTTCTCATATCAGAATCGAATATTTTTTTATGGTTTATATTTTAGCATTTGTCTCGTAAAGGTCTATCGTAGACGGGATTTAAATTATTAATAAGTGAAAGGCAAAGCAATTCCGCCATTTTGACGAAAATTTGACGTTTCTTATATAGCTGACAGTTGGAGCAGCGTTTGATTTCAATAAAAATAAATGAAAAATTAAATGAAGTCTTATATTTCGGAAAATTTATTAATTGTCGCAGTCGGATAAAAACTATCCTTAGTTGCAGCTAGAATAATAATGTACATATATAAAATGTTTCATATTTTTCCGTTCATGGGATGCTGAGAACATTCGTACCACACAAAGCTTAGTTTCAAACTGGTTGATTCTTTTTTTAATTTAGAGATTTATTATAAGTGGAGATGGAGATAATTACATGGCAGATAATCCGTTAAGTACCTAATCTGCGTATAAACAGATTCTGACCCTGACCAGCCAGTGGTGCCTGTGACAAATACCTAACAAGTAAGCTGACAATAGGTACGAGTATAACTCGATAAGCCACTATTTGATAGTGTCGCTGTATACGTGGCTAGGGTCAAATAGAAACTTGTCGGGATTTAGCTATCATGTCACTGCGAATTTTGTGTTACCAGCTTGATTTTTTTCATATTTTAATTTTGTTGTTACACGACTCGCTAGTCATACTCTAATCACACACTTTTCTGCGTAAATGTGTGAGTAAAGATCCATGGATTTGACGTATTTTACGTACGTCTCGTAGCACCATGCGAAATCAACAAGATAACAACGGGGGTTGCGTCTTGTTTGTGTTAAAATTATCAAACATACCAAATGACGCATGAAACATGTCTCCAATTCACAATTTTTTGACGACGTTTGTTCCACCTTTAGAATAACTTTAGTAGTAATGGCATAAACAGCAATCCGTTTGCCTCCCACATATTCAGATGATTAGTGGCCTCTTACCTACTAGAGAAAGTTAGGTAGGTACTCTAGGCATAAGCCTACAACTCACATGAGTTTCAGAACCTTATTAAATTCAAGGGAAACTGTTACTATATAAGGCCATGTATTTTCTAATTTTTCTATGAATAAATCAGTTATTACCCAACCTCGTCTTGTCCGTATTTACACTAATGCCGTACACTTCATACTCTACTCCACTACTTCAACCACGTGTCAAGCACTAAAAATAGAGGTAGGTACACAACTTAGAGGCCAGACACGGACAGGGCGCGGTTTTGTCCATTCTCACCCCAATCTTATCATTAAGAAGATAAAATTCAAATAAAGAGTTAAAAAGTGCTGCTTATGATTTATTCTATTTTTTTAATTTAAATTTTAAGTAAGTAGTTAGCACATTTATTTTCAAATGTCAATATTTAACTAATTTAAATTAAAACTAAGTTAAATCTAAAAAAGGCCTCGAGGCATTATACCGAGGATGCTGGCGGCATTTCCTCGCTGAATTGCAATGCTGATTTGTGAAATTTTCTTTATGAAAAGCCTTGAGACAGTTCTTAGTCATGGTCAGTGAAAAGTCAAAAGGGTGTTGAACCCAGGCCCCGTAGCATGGTTGGCCTTATCACGCGGTAAGTGACAAGATAAAGCATCCGTCACTGGCTGATATGTGATGGATCAAGGAAATGTCTCATTCGCCGTCCTAAACCCAAAACGTAAGTGAGTAAAGTGAGGAAACTGTTAATATTTTTCAGAAATAAACCACGCAGCTGAAAAGTCTGCAACTTTTTTCTGGTCCTAAGGAGGATTATTCCTATCACCAAAAAAATAATCAGGCAATTCCAACATTTTCATCCATTCCCCATTGTCTTGGCGGGGGCACTCCCATTCCCGCGATGTCTAGCTAGAGAGCTAGACATAGTTTTTTCTTCACAAATTGACATTAGACAAAAAGGCACCTGCTTAAACGGACTTATCAAAAATGTAAAAGAATTGTTTTCTATTCTCTAAGACATAAGGATGTTAATTCTGTGACAAAATTATGTTTATGTCAAAATTATTACTTGTCAAAATCCGCGTGTTGTTAAATGTTGAAATTCGCTTCTAGTTCAATGTTGTGTAGTAAATCGTGATACTTGATAGTGAGTGGAAAAATTGTTAAGAAGTTTTTGTCAGTGATTTCTATTAAACTTGGTATGTAATGTAGAACTTTATTACATCATTTCAGCGTACAGGTTTTTTAACGAGTCTTATCATCACTTGTATCTGTAGGTACCTATCCGCTTTCCGTGTTGAGTGTTAACGACAGGAAGTTATCACCAATGAGTTGTGTAAATTGATGAAATTGTTTACGTCTTCGATTTGGATTCATTCAGGTTGATTCACACGCAACACAGCGCGCTACTTGCCGTTTTGAACGAAATACTGAGGTAAATAAATTGATAACCTATAAGTTGAGATAACCTAAGTTACACGGTGCTCGAAATATCCAGCATAGCACGGTAATATGCGTCTTTTAAAGCAGTTTTAAGTGGTTTATGCTCATCTACAGTCAGATACTGCGATTATTCATGATCTTTGTAACCCACAAACAAACAGAGTTCTTATAATTGTACCATGAACCAAGTAAATCCAGTTAATTCTTGTTCCACGTGCTTGTTCCTGGGGCGTCTGTCTGAATTGTAATCAATGTAGTAAACATGATATAGAATAATTTTGTTGTTCGGTTTATGTGACCCAACTGACCTATTAACGTCAACAGTAGGCGATGAGGCAAATCATTTGCCTCCGACTTGTCAGTTCAGTTCTGAAATCCACAATGAGAAGTCATACGTACTTTGATGCCTTAGGCTCGGCCAGGTAATATATGAGATTAATGAGTCTGCATTTCATGTCACTGCTATTCGTTTTCTTTGACCGTAGTTGTACTTTCTAACTTTCTGTATTTTTCTGCTTTTATGTAAGATTTTTTTGTAATCATGCATTGTTTGGTTTTTAATCAAATTGACCAATTTAGAGTTTTATGAGTTTTTTGATTTGGTTTTTCTTCATGCATATTCATGTTGTTGTTTTAGCTTAATGTGCATTAGTCTAATTTGCAACTTTATTTACAAACTTCATGTTTATTTTGTTTAGCATAATGGCCCGAATCCTTGATGGCAAGGGGCTCGCCAAGGACATCCGCAGTGAATTAAAAATCAAGATCCATAATTGGATGCAACAAGGCCACCGGGCACCAACCTTAAAATGTATCATAGTTGGTGATGACCCTGCGAGCCACACCTACGTAAAGAACAAGATTCAAGCCGCTACAGACGTTGGCATTCAGGCTGAAACAATCCGGTATGAAGCCAACATGACCGAAGAAGACCTTCTATCGGCTATTGACATTTTGAATGCCAATTCTGAGGTTGATGGCATTTTAGTCCAATTGCCATTGCCTGGAGGCATTGATGAGAGGAAAGTCTGTAATGCAGTGGCACCCGAGAAGGATGTAGACGGCTTCCACATTGTCAATGTTGGACAATTGTGCCTCGACATGCCAACTATTGTGCCAGCTACTGCTTTGGCTGTTGTGGAAATGCTGAAAAGGTATGAGATTTTTACGGTCTAATGTACTTGTAGCCTGGTTGTCTCCTTTGTCACTCCTTAAAATCATTATTTGTTATCTTTTTGTGGTAGTATTAACTTTTTTTTGGGTTATAAATTTATAATATTAAGCAAACAGTTTTTCTTACATAAAAGCAGCAAGAAAATAGTCATTAACCCAAGCCAAGATTATTTATAATAAATTAAAATAAAATTTAATTTTAATTTTGTTTCTTACTAGAGTTCATCGAATTAATGATTCCAGTCCTCAACAAACAATCTTAATTTTATTTGTGAAGCTTGTTACATATTTATAATAATTAAAAAAATTATGTTTCTTTTAGATTCAAGATCGACACCTTTGGCCGTAATGCCGTTGTGGTGGGACGCTCCAAGAACGTAGGCATGCCAATAGCCATGATGCTGCACAGTGACATGAGCCATGACAGTGGTCTTGGCATGGATGCAACGGTCACCATCTGTCACAGACACACGCCTAAAGAAAAACTGGAGTTCTACTGCAGAAATGCTGACATCATAATTACTGCTACAGGTATGTAAACAAGTGTTTTGTCACTTTAATGATTGATCATGCCTTCGTAAAACTTTTTTTTTCTGTGTAGCTCGGCTGATGTCACATTTTTTTTGTTTTCTGGCCTGCTCATTTGTTTTATACATGTTTTGGTTTTGTTTAGGTGTTCCAAAATTGATCAAAGCTGATATGGTGAAGCCGGGTGCCACAATAATTGATGTTGGCATAGTTAGGGTCACTGATGAGGATGGGAAGACCAGGCTAGTTGGAGATGTTGATTACGATGGTAAGTTATTTTCTTAGCCATCATTCATTAACTTAGAATTATTAAAGATAGCCTTGGAATCCGGAAACACATTTTTAAATCAATGGTGGTAATGACAACACTTATGTTTCTAATTACTTAATAGTACATTACTTACCTAGGACGGTAAAACAAAGAATGTCTCAGATCGCAGGTATTTGACAAATATGCGATCTGAGGGTTTCTTTATTACCGCCCGTGGTTACAACAAAATTTAAGTCTCTCTCTGCACGGCTATCACAGGACGGCCGCGACATACTCTCGAGCTCTCTCGCACTATCCGTCTCTCTCTTATTAGACCACTTAGAAAGAGACGGATAGTGCGAGAGAGCTCGAGAGTATGTCGCGGCCGTCTTGTGATAGCCGTGCTGGCCAGGAAGTAGGATTTTCCGCATGGATAGCGTGCGGTAATTGCTACTTTATGGCCAGGCATGACTAAAATCATTAATTTATCACTTACCATAATGCTATTAGTTCAAGTACAACTTACTTATTATTAGCTGTGGCCAGTTTCATTAAGCTACAAGTTCCAATTTTAATAACTTGTCTAAATATGCAACACAGCTTTATTAAGACAGCTATTGTAAGACGACTGAAGGACTTTGTATCCATGGTAAACAGAAAAAACATTTTTTTTTTTAGTAATGTACTATTATTTCCACAGAGGTCAGCAAAGTAGCCGGCGCTATAACCCCAGTGCCCGGCGGCGTCGGGCCCATGACAGTAGCCATGCTTATGCACAACACCTTCCTTGCTGCGCAGCGGCTGCGCGATGCTGAGATGATGCAATAATACGGGTAAACTAACAGTTTTAATGTAGACCATATTCAATTATAGGTATTCATTGTTTATTACGTTTAAGTTTGTACCTGCTATATAAATTAGACCGAAGTTCGCGTTTATGGCGTGCTAATGTAAAAAAAAACTGCTACTGACGACGGTACTGCTACTGACGACGGAAGTGCTTATACTTGGGATTATTTGAGTTGGCCGAATTGCATAAAAACAGTCCATTCCAAAAGCAACTCTACCGTCGTCAGTAGAAGATTAAATTTCCAATGATAGCTTTATAAAGAGTCAGCCACATTTAATAATCTCAATTTTACAATTGTTTAATGGTAACAGCAAACAACTATACTGTCTTCGATGTTTAATTTGTTACAAAATTAATGGAATCTTAAAGAGATTTTGTGTTCATAAAAAAAAGCACTACAATATTAATCCATTGTACAGTCGCCATCACATACATCGGAGCAAACAAGGTACTAACAAACATCTGAACACAACTCTATTTTCAAGGCATTAGGGTGCATGTTCAGATATTTTTGAACACCCTGAAGTGTACAGATGTATCTGATGGCGACTGTACGACTTAGGGAAGGTTGCACCAACTTAGGATTACAGGCTGATCATCGTTAAATATGGCGCCGGAAGCTGTCATCCCATCGAAACTGGTCAAATATCCATACATTCCGATTTTAACGAACACCGTTTACGAGTACAGACAATTTGGTGCAACCCAGAATTAGAGTTCTAGGACTACGTTATAAAATTAAATAGCTAAATTCAAACAACATAAAGCATTTATCACTTTCTGCACTAGGTAGTTATTTTGTCAGCTGTTTAAAAGAGTCTCGTTATGAACGCGATCATAGGTACGTCTTCTTCGAGGAAAAGTTGTTAGATTTTCTAGTTGTTCATTATTATTGTGACAGCATAATACAGTTCCACAGCGCTGCGCGGGCGAAGGTCTAAAAATTATATAAACAGTATCTTATTGCCTTGTAATACAGACGTGTTTAAAACATTTTATCCTTACCGTACGCGTAGATACTTCTGCTGCTGACTGTACCTACAACTACATGTCTGATAATTCTCTATAAAGAGAAAAATAACATCAGGTTATGGTATGGACGGTATAATGCACAATCTTTGTACAGTTGTTGCATTTCACAAAGGCGAGTGCGCGTTCCTATTATTATGGAGTTAAATAGTTATTTGTGTCACAAGGGAGCAAAATAGTATATTTACGGCGAGGGCGGTGTATTGAATCCTGAACGTAGCGAGGGATACTACAGTAGAATCGTGAGCGTAGCGAGGGATTCTAACGTAGGATCCTGAGCGTAGTGAGGGATTCAAGTGTTAACGCCCAAGACGAAAATAATTTTGCTCCTGAGTGACACATTCAACTTTTCACACCGACTATGAGTAAAACAAATAAAAAAATAAAAAAGCAAAAAAAAAAAACTTATTATTTATTTTTTTTAATGAAAAAGGGAAAAAAAATATGTTCGTTTTTAATCGATTAAGATGAAATTACAATCGATTATTTTATTAAAATCTGTGTTCAATTGGCACATTGCGTAAATGCTACATGCCAATGAATAAATTAAAAAAGTAGCTTGAACAGAAAAGTAGCATTTTGCTCCCTCTCGTCGGGGACCAAAACTTACTATTCTAAATGAAAGGTGTGAAAATATAATTTCACCAATTCCACTCGCCTTTGCGAAATGCAAGAAGTACACGTAACAGCACGTATTGCAAATCGTAGATACGTTTGCCCGCGCGGGAAATAGAAATTGTGAATCGATATCTAGTGAACAATTAAGCTCATTTTGTCATAATGAATGTTATTTTGTGATTCGTTTCGGTATTTTATGAATGAATGAGAATATACACTACTTATTTAAAATAAAAATTCTGCTCTTAAGCAGCAAGCAAGGCATTTTAAAATTAAAGCTTTGTAATAACAATGTCATTTTGAATTATCACTTGGGGTTTTTTAATAACTAAAATATTTTATTGGCATTGAATAATATTTGGGTATTGGTTGTTTTTTTTTTAAAGAATCTCTAAAATTTTATTGGTGTCTTTTCTACTTCATAAAACAGTGCCTTACTTAGTTATAATGAATTAATGAAAGTATTATATTATAGGTTATATGATAATTTAAAGATACCTTGAAGGTAATTAAGTAGTACTGTATTGTTGATATTATTTAGTTATTAAGATGTATTTGCCGCATTGTTTAAAAAATAAAACATTCCTTGTTATTATTGTGTTCGATGACGTTTATAAACCCCGTTTTTTTTAAAGATGGGTGTTATAAGTTTGACGTGTCTGTGTGTCTGTCTGTCTCTGTGTGTGTGTCTGTCTGTGGCATCGTAGCTCCTAAACGAGTGGACCGATTTGAATGCGGTTTTTTTATCCGAAAGCTGACGTGATCGAAATGGTTCTTAGCTACGTTTCAACAAAATCGGTTCAGCCGTTTTTGAGATATTGAACTTTGAAATGAAAATGTCGGGGGTTTTTCAACATTTCCAAGTTGTAGTTATTATTGAAACTACTTTTATTGCTAAGTTAAATGTCGAATAGTTCTTTCACATTGTATGTCAAATAAGGTCCTAAAATGATGTAGTACATCCGTTGTTACTGTATTGCTGTTGAAAAAACAAAAGATATTTGAGGCAGCATACATTATCAAAGCGTCATTCACTTTTCAGATCGATAGGTATTATAGTTCAAATTGTTTGAGATGAACCTTACAAAATAATCCGTTCAAAAGTTTAAGCCAGAAGGTTCAAATTGTAATGGCAGCATCAAGTTTATGTACTTTTCAAATAATTACAACTGTACGTAAAAAAATATAAAGGACTTTTCTCATCAATTCCACTCTAGGGCTGTGATGTATACACTTCCAAACCATAACTAGTTTATGTATCCCTTTCGTGACAAATTTTGTTTTATGTTATTTCTTTTGTACGTGTCTTTGTTGTCACGAAGAAATGTTTGAATTTGAATTTATCAATCATGTATCAATTGGTGTTGACAAAATATTTGTTACATTTAAATAAATTAAATACTAGTATGATTAAATGTTTATTATTTCTATGAACGCCCCAGGATTAACGAATTTAGAATCTTTCCCCCCTTTTTCAGGCATAGACATTATAACGACAAGACGTTTTTTGACTTGTATGAGTTATTGTTATTACTTATTACTACCTACCCTAGACCTACCTACTTATTGCCTACCTACTTATTGGTTCGATTGTCATATCTCAACTGCGAGTCCGAAAAAGGGTCAAAATAGAGAAAGTAACTAGATACTAATTGCTTTTTGAATGTGGAGGTACCTACTCATTTGCAGAATACATTACATTACCTACATGTTTTACTTAATGAACCTTAATTGACTTAATTCTCACTTGACTGGTTTATTTGCACACGATAGGTCAGGCAACGAAAAGGTATAGAGGGCAAGGGTTGGAACACAATTTTTGTTTGGACTACTTAGTTATGAGATGAACATATCAAAAGTCCCCGCAGTTTTACGCTTATATTTCGGAAACTATGCTTCCTAGTGACATGGCTACTTTTCCAAAATGGAAGCTGATTAAATTTGCTACAAGTTTTATTCTGTCAATTTTTTCGATATCTTGTATAGTTTACGAGATATCTGCTCTTGAAAGTCTAATTTTGGAAAACAACAACTACCTCCTTCGTCTTTGACGGCTATTTTTCATCAAACTAAAGTTGCACGAAAGTAGCAGAGCATCAAATGCGCTATTGACTCAGCAAGCCTGTTGACCTACCTACTTACATTTCGCCGAAGACAACAAAATCTTCTTGTTTGACGCTTATCTCTCTTCGGTGAAAAACCGAAAAATGGGCCCTTCAAACCCTCCCCCACCCTCCCGGCTCAAGGGCTACGGGCACGGACTTTTGATATATATGTTCATCTCCTAACTAGTCCAAACATAGTTACGAAGGTTAAAATTGTGTTCCAAGCATTTCCCTCTGTACCGTTTTTTGAGCCTGACCTATGATCCTCGAAGAAAATTCATTAAATGAACATTAACTCATAGGTACCTACATAATTAATTATTCCTCTCAAGGAAATAGTCCAAGAGCCAGAGCCGTATTCTTAACGTTTTTATCGCCGCAAATAATGCATCTGTCTCGGACTTGCTCATTGTTAGGAAGAAAAGGATGATCTATTTACGAACTTATGTAAGATACCATATGTAATACAATGTTTTATCTAGTCAAAAAGATCTAAATACCTAAGCTATCATTAAAATCAGTTATTTTTAATCTCTTTCGTTCTATAAAGTTTACCGTTCAACTATACAACTTATTAGCTCGCCCGCGCATTGCAAACGACGCAAGGAAAACAGCGAGATAAAATTATTGCATGTCCGTCCAAAAGGACAAAGATTTTTTGAAATTGAATAAGTGGTTCGGGAAAGTTACCCCTTACATACAAAGCTACAAAGTCCTCTTTTTAATATTAGTATAGATGATAATATCTCTTTTATTAGTTAAGTAGCGACATACTTATCTAACGCTTTTAACGGCCTCCGTAGCCCAGTGGGTAGTGACTCTGCCTACGAAGCTGGAGGTCCCGGGTTCGAATCCCGGTCAGGGCATTTATTTGTGTATTTATCACGAATATTTGTTCCTGAGTTATGGATGTTAAATATATGTATATAAGTATCTATATGTCTGTATCTATTATATATATCATCGCCTAGTACCCACAACACAAGCCTTACTGAGCTTACCGTGGGCCTAGGTTGATTTGTGTAAGATTGTCCCGTAATATTTATTTTATTATTATTTATTATTATCTAAATACTTTTACCGCACCGACCATACCTACCGAACTTCGCAGGATAAATATCAGGGGCCTAATAATAGAGTGAGGATGATCCTAGAAGCGTTATAAACCCTAGTTTTTCGTTGGACCCACATATTTTATAAATCTGGTGCGGTCTCTTGCTTAAGGGGACGTAGGTTCGTGGTCTTCACTCCCTCTCACTGAGCATAAACGTGAGCGAGATGGAAGTTCGTGTTTGGAAGCGCGGTTATCATGTTTTTTAGTTTTATTTCTTTGTGCGTTTTAATAAATAAAAAAGTAATAGCTGATTTCCCTCAAACATGACATTGCCAATTTTTAGAACTAATTGTTATATGTTTAGCTGTTGTGCATAATTTGTTACGATTTTTTAAAGTGTACTTTAGACCTATGTTCATGATTTTATTCTATCGAGCGAAAGTCAAAACATTCGAATAGCTGATTTCCCTCGAAAAAGGCCTCAAGATTGCTAATTAAATTTAGGGCAGCCTTATTAAAATCCAAACAAGAGCTACGATTTTTTAAAAATCCGTTTTTGGAGCTCACGTCGCCTTAAGCGCATAGCCAAGTGTGTGTGAGCGCGCATGGATGTCTTAGAAATGGTGTCAATTCGAAGTCGAGTTTTTATTCATAGTAAGTATAGGTATTTCAGGACCGGTCATTATGGCACTCTTTGGGGGAGGCCTATGTCCAGCAGTGGACGTCTTTCGGCTGAAATGATGATTATGAATTTCTATAAACACTAAAAGTAGTTAACCTACTTCTCTTTGCCTACATTCTCATGGAAACCACGTATGCATTGTTCAACTAACCTGATATTACAATTTAAGGTTACGTGGAGTGTGAGAAATACCTTTTCCATTAGATTCACCACATTTTCTGCGTGCAGGCACAAGCTCTCGCGATATGTAGCCTCGAACATGGGATTCCACGGGTTCATTCAGTTTTTGAGGTAAATCCACGATGTAGCGACATGTAAGGAATTCTAAATGTGCACAGTTACAAGATTTCGTAATTGATTTGCTACAAGGAATCGAAAACTATTTGTACAAATAGGGGAAGGTAGGTATGGCATTACCAATAAGTAAATAGCAGGGTGAAGAGTGTCTTATAGAATCTTTTTTTTTATACAACGACGGTGGCAAACAAGCTTACGGCCTGCCTGATGTTAAGCAGTTACCGTAGCCTATGAACACTTGTGACTCCAGAAGAATCACAAGTGCGTTGCCGACCCTTTATTTACTTGAGGATTCACTGTGTTGGTATATAGAGACATGCATGTCCCTCACTCCCAACACAGCGCATGGTTAAGTACCGTATAAGGGCTTCATTAGCACAAAATGGCTGGACAATCGTTGGGGGTTTAGTGGGTAGTCTGGGCCTTCTGCCCTGGAGTCCCACACACCCGTCCGGTCCCCCTCCGACTGGGCGGACGGTGCATCAACGCATTCCCCCAACGTAAAAGAAAAAAAAAAAAAAAAAGGTAGGTACAACACAATTTTAATTATCTCTTAATACATCAGCCTATATACGGACACTGCTGGGCACAGGCCTCTTTCTTTTTTTATACCACGTCGGTGGCAAACAAGCTTACGTACCTGATGGTAAGTGGTTACCGTAGCCTATGGACGCTTGCAACTCCAGGGGCGTTACATGTGCATCGCCGATCCTTTAATCATTTATGCACTCCTTTCTTGAAGAACCCCATACTGTAGTCCCTCGGGGAAACCTCGGCAGGGAGCTCATTCCGCAATCGGAGCGTCCGAGGGAGGAAATTTCTCTGAAACCGTACGGTACGCGACCATTTAGAAGGAATGAGAGAGAACGGGCAGTAGTCCCCACGCTGGCCCAGTGCGGGTTGGGGATTTCACATACACCTTTGAATTTCTTCGCAGATGTAGGGTCATTTCGCCGGTTGGCGACCACCTAATTTAATGTGCCGGTTAGCGACCACTTAGCTGACTTGGTGAACTGAAAGCATATTTTCTCGTTTTTTTTGTATATTCCTATTCCATAACCACAAACAATAAGGCATACGGCTGACTGTTTCAATAGGCTCTGTAGAATTGATGTTATCTTCAAATGAAAAAACCATGTTCTTCAAGTGGTCGCTAACCGAAGGTGGTCGCGTAACCGGCGAAATGACCCTATGCAGTTTTCCTCACGATGTTTTTCCTTCACCGAAAATCTCTTTATGTTTTTGATTTATGGTGAATAATAAAATAAAAACATTTACTTACCGAGATTATCTCCGAGTTTAAAAAGCGAAAAAAATATGGCCCTTTACACTAATTTATACTTTATTTAATCGTATGGTATACATTATTTGGCCTTTGAGTTGTATGTATACTTACAAGTTTGTACGGAACCGTCGGCGCGCGAGTCCGACTTGCACTTGACCGGGATTTTCTTATAAGGCTTAGCGTATTTAATTTATTTAAGTACTTTTAAGTAAAATCATTATCATCATCATCATATCAGCCGAAAGACGTCCACTGCTGGACATACCTAGGCCTCCCCCAAAGAGTGCCAAATTGATCGGTCGGTGGACTGCCGCGACCTTTACCAGGTCATCAGACCACCTCGTCGAAGGCCTACCCACGCTGCGTCTTCCAGTACGTGGTCACCCCTCGAGAACCTTTCCGCCCCAACGGCCATCGGTTGTGCGTGCAATGTTCCCGGCCAACTGCCACTTAAGTTTAGCGATTCCTTTCGGAGGGCTAAGTAAAATCAACAGCAGATAGGTAAGTATGTCTCCACTGCTAACACATTAAGTTATACGTAGGTATATCATGTTAATAGAGTAGGTATTTATAGTAAAATGTCGATCGATGATGGCAAACAATGGTAAGCTGTCGTCGTAACATTTACTGACTTTAATGTAATAGCTTGACAGTGGGCATAAACAATATCTAATATCCATTATGGTATCACCATCTACATTTAGGTATACATAACCATTATTTTAGTCACTAGGGTAGAAATAGAAATAGAAATGTTTATTGCATATCACATTACAGACGTGGATGGTATTAATAAGTAGGTATAGGTACATGTGACACCTTGCAAGGGCACAGCATATCAGAGGGCTAACTAATTAAAATTATTAATAGTAAATTTATACATAAAAAAGCCTGATAAGAAAAACACACAGCAAGATTTTAACTTTTAGGCACCATTAAAGTATTCCTTCAAGTTATAAAAACATCTGTTTGTTAAAAACATTCTCAATTGTTTGTTAAACAGTTTTGGACTTTCCAGAATATAGCATTAGGAAGGTGATTATAAATTTTGATAGTCATATAATGAGGGCTCAGCATCATAAATATGTATACATTTACGAACGTATGTCGGTGGAATAAAGTTGAAAATTGGATACATATATTTGGAGCTGACCGTACCTAACCTATATATTAGTCTATGCCGTGGGCTAGCAAAATCCTTCACTAGCGTCGCCTAGGGAAACTAGGTATGTATTTTCTGGACAAACATTTGCAAACCGATCCTCAAGACTATTTTGTCAGCATAGCATGTCCCGAAATAGACCCACTGCAAGACAACGGCTACGCTCCGTTTACATTGCTCACCGTATACCCAATGCGCTCCTAACCTCTTATAAAACCTTGACATTATGTTCAAATATGAACTTTATAATTTGTATGGCAAGGTCGCTTTTGTGAGTAAAGGGTTGAGGAAATATGAGGTTGTGAAAATGCCCGGTCGAATGTGCATGACAATGAACTGGCACTCAAAGGAGATTGTACTGCAGATCGAAGGCGGTTCATTTTGATGGAGTACATGATCTTGGCAGCATCTTGTTAGTAAGCAATGGAATTACAAATTCGTGGTTGCCGAAATAAATTTGATTTTAAATTGGATGTTTTTGTTTTCATTTGAGGAGTGGTCCATGATGTTAAATATAAACACTGTTAACGGCCATTTTCAATAATTCGTGCACCCAATTAGCATAATTTGTTAAACAAAAATTAACTCAGTGTCAGTTTAATAACGACAATTAAGTATTTAGTTTGTATAAAATTTTACTTTTTTTTTCTATATATAAATCATCTACATCTACACTTATAATAAATCTCTAAATTAAAAAAAGAATCAGCCAGTAACATTTCAAACTTTTTTGTCACGAATGATCTCAGCTTCCCATGAACGGATGAAACATTTTTTATAGGTAGATTATTACTTATCCTGACTGCGACTTAGGATAGTTTTTATCCGACTGCGACAATTAATACATTTTTCGAAACATTTGACCTCATTGAATATTTAATTTCTTTTTCTTGAGGGAAATCGCCGCCACATCTGCCCGGCTAGCACACTAGCAAAATGACGACTTTTATGCACATGTTTTATGTCCACAACCGACGTATAAAATTTTACCGTCATGAGCTAACATGCTATACCATAATTTACGTAAAATGTGACCATTTATATGTCTTGCACATAAAACTATTTGCTTTACGTCAAATGCTAACATGCTCTTGATTTTGGCACATAAAACTTGACGATATGAGCCGTTGACGGACGAAATTTTATGTAGGTCACTCGAGAACCCGGATAAATTTTAACACTATGAAAACAATATAATTTTCGCAGGATTTCTCCGATTTCTGTCACAACACATACGGTTTCAGTCTCAAAACTCCTATCATCTCCTGAAACAATGATCTAGCATTTTTAATTTTAGCTAGATCATGATTTGCAGTGCTTATCATTACTCTTTAATTAGGTAGTATTATAATAGGCTTCTAACTAATTAATCGATTCTGATATGAGAACTTATATGCGCAAATGTCGTATTAACGCGTAATTTCAATAAATGTATCAACAAATTCGAACAATATACCTACGTAACACAAATTTATTTATTTTTGAATGGCACGCGCGCGCGCTCTTTGCGCATTAAGCCAAACCATGAAAACCGAAACTCGAAGTTTGTATATCTGCATTCCTCTCACTCGAGTAATGTTAGTGCGATAGAGATAGAGATACCCGCATATTTTCGAATTCTGAAGTTCGTGGTTTAAAAGAAAATACGGATGTCAGGTTCAGGAAGTTGGTTTTTTGGTCTCCAAGTGTTTAAATGCGGAGACGCATTCTTCTCAATTACATAATAAAATAAACATAAAATACTTTCAGCGTTTTATAAAATTCCACCTCTTAGGGGTGTATAAGGGGGTGCCACGTTTGTATTGAGGAAAATTTTTTTTTTACTGAGCTACGTAAGAGGATTGTGAAGTGCCGATACGTGGCGCGAGTAGGTATTTAAAAAAAATCTATCTGTTTCACACCGCTCTGTGCCTCACCCGTATCGTCCGATAGAGAGAGTAGCAAGTCCTGGAGGCAAATGCCTACATTTCCTTGTTGTCGGGTGATAACGTTTTTACCCCCCTAAACCATTATGAAATGAAATAACTTTGGTATTATTGGATTCAGTACACTTTAATATATGTCCGTACGTGTCCTTTTTCAGTAAATCAGTTAAGATTCATTTAAAAAAAATAAAACGGTAGACAAAGTTTTTAAGTCAAAAACATAGATTTTTAGATGCTAATAAGTTTTAACGCAAGCAATATATCTCAAAAATCAAAACGTACAGACCTAGTTTTTCATTATAGCTACAACATGTCCAAAAATTACAAAAATCGAACAATGTTTACGGGGTGAAAAATGTTATCGCTTTTTGTATGAAAAATTACAGGTTCACAATCCTCTTAAAACTTTTTTGAAAGATTACTTATTACAATACAAATAAAGTACTTTTAGCGTTTTGGAAAATTTCACGCCTAAGAGTGATAAAAAGGGGTGAAAATTTGTATGGAGGGAACTTTTTTTTTGAGCTAGAGACTTGAAATTGTTTAGAAAGATTATTTATTAGAATACAAATAAAGGTAAATTACTTTTAGTGGTTTGGAAAGTTGCACCCGCTAAGAGGGGGATAAAGAGGTGCAATGTTTGTATGGGGGAATTTTTTTTTTAGGTAGAAACTTAAAACTCTGTAGAAAGATTAAGTACTTATTAAAATACAAAAAAAGTACTGCCCATGTTTTAGAATATTCCACCCCATAAGGGGTTAAAAAGGGGTGCAAGGTTCGTATGGGAAACACTTTTTTTTAGCTAGAGACTTGATAGTTTGCAGAGAAAATACTTACCTATTACAATAACAAAAAACTTAGTGTTTTATTTTTTATTTTTCTCTGAAAAGCATTTATAGGGGGTTAAAATTTTGTATGGAGAGCAAGAAAATTTTAAAGATATGAGCTTTGTAACTTCCATCTCAGGCTGTTTAGACTACCAAAATTATTTCAGCGCGTTTTGAAATTCATCCCCTAAAAGGGGATTATAAAAGCGTTCAAAATTTGTATGTAGAGCAAGACATTTTAAAATAAGGGATTTGTAACTTCGGTTTTGGACAAAACAAACATGCTATATAATACTATAAAAATACTATAAAACTTATTTCAGCGTTTTTTTTTTTAATTTATTGCCTAAAAAGGTTAAAAGTAGTAAGAAATTTGTAACTACGGTTTCAGACTGTTTACTATGAGGGTTCAAAGGGAGTTCCAAGTTTGTATATAGAGCAAGTCATTTTTAAATTAAGAGATTTGTAACTTCGGCTTTAGACTGTTTACTAAAATAAAAGACTAGGTAGTAGGTACAAAACTAATTTCAATGTATTTTTTATAATTCATTCCTTAAACAAACATTTAGACGATAACATGTTACACGCGGACGAAGTTGCGGGCAACAGCTAGTATGCATGTAGACCTTATTTAAATGCGAAAAAAGTTCAGTTTGACATCATTATGTACGAGTATGCTTAACTTTCGTTACAAAACTGACACTGAGTTACCTAATTTTTATTTAACAACTCACGCTAATTGGGTACACGAATTTTTAAAAATGCCCTAACATATCTTAGGGTGTATGCACAACGCGTTTTTTAAACGCGCTGTCGACGCGCGTTTCTAATATTTCATTCATTTAAAACGCGCGTCGACGGTGTCGCGAAGATCCGCGATTATCAAGAAGTATTTTCTAATCATCGATTTTGATATCGATTTTAAACATGAGACCAATAATCGATTTGTCGATCGATTGATAATATTCAGACCTCATCCAAACTCTATGGTGAGCGGTGAATTTAAAATCGGAGTTGCTAAAATGTCAGTTTGGATCTGACAACTTGTCAAAAAGGGAGTATGGAATTTTAATAGAAATACATATTTATTGAGTAGTGTTTGTTCCTGGGATTCCAGGTGAGTTTTAATATGATTCAGGAGTTCTGTGATACGTATTTCACAAAATGTTTAATGCTTGCTTTGGCAATTGCAAATAGATGCAATGCAATATCAGTGCGAAGCGATAAGAACGTTTGTTGTTAGCTATATTTAATAAGGCAATCTTGTAACATGTTTCTCTCATGTCATCATGGTGCAATAAACAGTATCTATTGTTGGATACGTTAATCACAGATCAGATATTCAGAGTTAAGGTACATTTGGTATACAATCAGAGATCAGAGAGATTCAGAGTGTACATTACAATACGTTAATCAGAGATCAGTTATTCAGAATATACAATGTGTATACAATACATTTATCAGACAAGATTTAGAATGATTCAGTTACACATGTCATAAGTACATAAGTTACGTATGGTAAATTCTGTGAGGAAAGGGGTGACTATAAGGGGCGCGGTTGGAGGTCACTAATGGATGGTTCATCCATATTCAGGTAGCTATGCATTTTTGTGCTAGTTACAGAAATAATCAGTCAGAGAAATACGTGTGCGAATATATTTGCAGGTACGTATATATTCAGTTTTCGTTACCAATCAGCAGTACCTATTCAGTCAATGTGGTGTAACGACAGACGGTGCGTTTAAACCACAGATGTATGAATATAAGGAGATCGGACATGGCGGCCGATTTGTATAGAGTGAGCCTGTCGCAAGTACATTAACCCACACAACGCCCAAGTAATTGACAAGACAAAGCACGCACACATCTAAAACACACACTCTTGTATACCTATCACGCTTATTTGACAATAAACGCGCATCATATCAGGCATTTTGGGAAAAAAACGTAATATTCTCTACGATCAGCACGCGTGCACAGTATGGCAGTGTATGCCCATTGAGCTAACAGCTGCGACACGGCCGCCGGCGGCTTGTCCTCTCTCTAGTATTCTATGCTCTGAGGTTTAAACGAAAACGCGTACATAGGCCCTTAGGTACAATAGGTACTTATTATGTTATTTTTACAAGGCAATGTGTGATTTTGATCCTAACTGCACATATCCTGAATTTGTAAATAGGTAGGTACTGTATCCTATATTTGGCGAAGATGAGAATTTTCTTAACTGCATCTTAGCATGTGCCCTATCGATCGACATTTCAGTTGATTTATCTTAGAGAGTAAGTAGGTACATCTGTTACGATTGTTTTCGATCTTGGTACAGCTGCATCCCTGTGTCTGTCTTGCCGTTTAATTCCTAGTAACAGTAACGGTTAATATCTTATCAATTATTAAATACTGTGTACCTAGGCTTTAGTTTAGTCTATAGAGTCTGGCTAGGGAAAGATGAGCCTGAGTTTCTTTTATATGGCAACAGGAATATCATTGGCAAATGTGTCCACAATTAGTATGATGTCCTAATCTTGATACTTTGATATGCTAACTAAGAAAGTAAACTGTTCCACAATAAATTGGACTGTTTTTGCTTTTTAAGAGAATTAAAGGGTAGTTTACAGATAATATTATTCACATTGTAGATTATCATGAAAAGTTCAATTATTTATCTCGTCAAAATTGAAACTTTGGAGAGTGGTTTTGATTATTCCTCTTAAATATAAAGTAGAATGAAGTTAAAAAGTTTTATTTCATATAGGTAACTTTACTTCCTTCTGCTTGATCAGTTGCATTGTGTGAATTGTAGATTTTTTTTTTATTTATTTAAGCAAAAAAATAAATTACATTTTACAACTAACAATTACACAATACAATTGTCATCAAGCATCATACGAAAATTGTCATCATTGTTTCATTTTCCAATTGTTCAAGTATCAATTTTTTTTTCTCGCGTTATACGCGGTGAGCAACACGCTGCGTTTTTTTTTTAAGTTGCCGCTCTTTTAAGAATCATCCCCTGGCCAGACTCTACCTAACGATTTTTTCAAAGTTTTACATGTTTTTGTTTTAGGAAAGAAATGTATTTAATTTCACTCACGGTTCAAATTTGATTTTTGTGGCTCTTTCTCGTCAAAACCTCACGTCTATGCGGGCTGGGATCCAACAAAGTCTGGGAAGAGTTCTAGACCAAAGTGGTCTCCAAACTGATCGCCCGGCTGATCTTCTGCTTCTCTATGCTATGGGGCTCTCGAGCCAAGACAAATAACCCACCATTTTCCTGAGACATGTGGAGGCGAGTTTATACCTACCTATATATTGTGCTCTTCCAGAACATACATTGGCCTATGTTCTGTTAGATTATCTACTTCGTAACTCGCATGTCTAACAATCGCAGCCACTACACCTCTTAATTACCACTGCCAACTGAATTCCAAAGCAATATATTCCGCCACCTATGAAATAACTTTGCATAATTAAAGCCGGGTTAGAGTTTTCCTCATTCTGTATGCACCCTCCTTTCCACACATTGCTGGCACTTTAGTGGTGACAGTAAAGCTAAACGTTTTAATTCGACAGCGGGGAGACACGTAGATTACACTTATACACGGATTAAATTCAGTTTACCAACGCGGCAACTTTGCTTGTGGGTGTGAAATGATATGCTCAGATTAAACAAAATGTGGCGCTCTGAATGGAACAGATTGCGTGGAGTGATTGCATCTGTGCTGGAAAGCTGTGTTTCCATTATCTTTCAATTCCTAGACGATATAGTAAGTAGTAGCCCTGCCTGTGAAGCTGGTGGTCCAGGGTTCCCGTTAAGGACATTTATTTATGTGATGAAGACAAATATTTACTGCGGAGTCCGGGGTGTTTATACCTAGGTATATGTTTGTATATTTATTAATCGTTTAATTTGGTCCTAGGTCGATTACATGTCAAAGAATTCTTGAGAATAATGACTTAGAAAATTAAAATTGGAATTTAACAATTTGTCGCATACCCTACTATAAACCTACCTAACAATTTTTTCGCATAGTCGTTATCCAGCTCAACATTTAAAGGTTACAGGCGCAAAGGATATATATTGAGGAGCATGAAGCGACTGCATCTTCGCCGTCCGTTGCTACCAACGTATTTTCGTATTAAACCGCTTCTAGAAGCGTCGGTCGCGTTATAGCTCTACTGGTACATACTTAAAGCTCAGTGCAGTGAAGTGGCGTTCCTCGCTGCACTTCATAAAGCGCAGTATGGGGCTCTTCAGCAGTGTATCTTGGCCTCTTGACCTTTAAAGCGGGCCCCAAGCGCCTGCTCATTTTTAGAAACATAATGCTTTCTCATTTATCAAATGTTTGCCCCCTATAGGTATAATATTTGATATAGTGCTACCAACATGGTCCCAATGTTCATTTTAATTTACTACTATTCCTTATATATATTCTACAAATGCTTAAGATATAGGTACGTGTCCGAAACCTGGATGTGTATTTTAATAACTTATCTAATATTGGGAACAAGATTTTATTAAAAAAGAACCTAATTGCGATAGGTTTCTGGGGCCATAACTTATTGGTTCATTGATTTTCCAAAATTATTCTTCCACGGAAACTCATTTTTTGGAGCTAGGAAATTTTCCATCATAGCCGTAATTCCAATAATCAGCAGCTATGGTAGTCTTTTTCCTAGTAGAATATAGCGTTTCGGCTCATCACGCATTCGAAGAAAAAACAGTGGCTCAGGCACAGTGGCGGGGGATTTTTGTTAGGACTCGGAGGATGGGTGACGCTTTCTTGATTTTCATCAGCTAAATACCAGTATTTTGGTACACGATGTTGCAACACGACTCAGTCTCGGCCGGGGCACTTACATCAGATGGCTTTGTATTGTCACCCCGAACTGGGAGCACGTAGTAATTTCATTTGGAACTTCAGTGAAGTTTACATATTCTGTTGCTCGTCAGAGCGAGACTCGTTATGCAAAGGTGGCGTTGAAGCTTTTCTTTTCATAATAAGGTAGACATACTTAATATACATATAATGCTTTTGTTCAGAGATGATATTATAATGGCAGGAACGGAAATTGCTCCCGTGTGCTCCCGCTTTGCGTTAATAGATGCTTGTCATGTGAAAACTTTAATTTAAGTGATAAATAGACAATTAGTCTGTGTCAGATTTGGTCACGTGTTTCCAATCTATTTCATGTCCGATTTCAGTTCGATTTCGATTCGATTCTTCAATTTAAGAGAATTCAACTTAAGATAAGTAAACAATATTTACTTTTCTATACCACGACGGTGGCAAAAATAATGTACATACGGTTTTATGGTAAGCGAGACATTAAGCCTATCAACTTTAGAGAAGTAATATTTAGGCACGCTGCCGGCCCTGTATTGATTTGATTTGAGCATTCATTGTCTCAACGGCCTAGAGACAAATAGGTGCAGGTTCCTCACTATCTCAACACATTCACATCACATAAAGTGCATTTTTACAGACCCTAAGAAAATAGGGAGCCATGCAATTTTTTATAGGTATTTATTTAATTGGAATAGACTAAAAAACGAAAGTAGAGTTCCAGTTCACCAAATCACCTAAGTGGCCGCTAACATACACAATAAGCTAATTGGCGCACCGACAATACGCGAGTTTCATACAGCTGCTGTTGCATTTCACGAAGGCGAGTCGCGTTCCTATTATTATAACGTTAAGTCTACTTTCGTCTAATCCACTCGCCTACGTGAAATGCAAGAAGCATATATATACCTAACTATAAGTACCTACATATACCTAGGAAGCAAGCACACGTGGACAAACACGCCCGTCCTAGGACAATACGGAAGTCCACTTATGTCGAGTCAACAGCGCACTGGTAGCGTTTGAGAATAACCGGATTATAATGGCTAATAGGTACCTACTACACTACTACAGGTAAGGGGGGCGGTACTTCGCTTTCGAGAGATCAACCATTAATTTCTAACACGCTTCCTGGCGCGTGAAACAGAACGCTGAAAGCTCATTGAAATGCGAAATTTACGTATCATATTGACCCCAAGTTCTTTCATTAAAGTTGCCTGAAGATATTTCTCAAATCAGAAAAATAATGGCGCATGCATTTACGCGTGACTCGTTCCTTATTATTATGAAAGTGTCAATTGACCTAGCGGCAGCGCGTGAAAATTTTCACTGGGCAACCCGAAACAAAAACTGTTATGCAAGAGTGTAGAGTAGTTTAGTGTTATACAAATTTTAGGCAAGCCGCTGGGAATCGCACCGCCACTGTGACCTACCGGCTACCACACTTAAGAATGTGCCTGGGTTAAAAAGGTTTGTACCTATGTGTAACACATTTTCGCGTTATCGTTCGCTTCCTCGTGAACTCATCCAAAGTTTTAAAACCTAATTTTGTTGCTGGATAAAAGGTAAAAGGCTAGCATGATCGGAACATAAGTAATTAACAAGTAATATTTATACCTAAACTGTGTGTTTAATACAGATTTATTTTTATTTTTTATTCATGAATTCTGGCGGCTCTGCTCGCGTATCACTAAGAACCCAGGTGGCACTGCGAGATAAAATATATCCTATACCCATCCTGAAGTTCCATTCTATGTCCTGCTATAAGAATAATTGAAGTTGGATTAGGAGCTACGGAGATACATGCTATGCATAAAAGTACACAAAGCTACACTCTAACAAACTTATAACTAGAGGGCGGAGTACCGGTGGCAAATTTCACACTAAATGTATGGAGTCGCCTAAGTATTCTTATGATTAAATAAATAACGAATAAATGATTAATTTTGCATAATAATTTTTAGGAAATTATAGAAATTATCTTACGAGCATACTGTATTGTTACTGAATAAAAGTTGTTCTACGGGTCTTCATTAGTTTATTTAAGGAATCAATTAATACTCTTAATATATAACTATTAGGTGGTATTAGGTTACGTGTGTTCGCTATGAGGGGCCAGATAGCAGAGAGCTGTCAAAGCGACAGTTTTGGAGACAATGACAAGACTGCGTTTTGACACTCCAATACACATACAAATATAATGTAATATGTTGTTAATATCTATAATACATAATAATATGTTTTCTTATCTAAACATTATCATTACTATTCCTGAAATCGATTTATGAAAATAAATGTTAAGTATTTACTTCCAATTTACGAGTAGGTACCATATAAGTACATTAGGTAAATGAATAATTTTATTATTCAAGCCTAAAATAATAATTATAAAAAAACGACTCCATACCTTTTGTGTGAAATTTGCCACCGGTACTCCGCCCTCTACTTATAACTAACGCTGTTTACGTATTATTGGTACAGATTTTGCCCCACCAACGTACAATGCTTACTATAAATAGACTATGCTCGCGAACACACGTGAATAACCACTATCCTGGAACAATGCGATCAGCTAAGTCCACTTAATATTGTGTCAGTAGCATATATAACGTAATAAATACTAAATAAATATCCTTGCAGAATGGTTACAGTTATATTATTAGGTGCAACGCCGCATTCTACTAAAGCGGAATTTTGGTCAATTGAAGTGATACAAACTACCTCTTCCCATCTTACAGAAAATCACCTAACTACCTGATATACAGTGTGTTACGTTTATACGGGCTTTTTTAAAGTAGATTAAAGTAACATATTTAGTTCTTTAACTTAACCATGACTTTAATTTAATTAATAAACTAAAATTCAAACTTTCTAACTAAATTTAAATTGCCAGCAATGTACAGCAAAGTAAATTGACAAGTAAGTGTAAGTGACAGCTCTTCATACTTTGTTTAGTGCGACGTCAAACACGTAAGGCCTCTCACAGACTGGCGCGGCCTGTCCGCGGCGGACTATAGAAAACTTGTCATTAGCTGTCAATTTTACTATGGTCCGCCACCGCAGGCCGCGCCAGTGTGATGCAGGCTTTAAGTCGCCGTCAATAGCAGTGTAAGCGCAACTAGGAACAAAAATATGAATGACGTCCAACTGCTCAAATTCAGATCAAATCTGACAAGTTCTGACAAGTGACAAGTTTTCTATCTGTGCTATTGCTATGGCGGACTCATGCTATACTACCTCCGTTCTTTCTCTGTCTGTCATTTTGTCATGGTGACTTTGGTCGGTTACCATGGATATTATAACTTCACGAGAAAACATGTGTGTGTCAAACGAACAATGCTTTTGATGAAATTAAATTAATAATTATCTTAAAATAAAACACGTAAGTATTAATAACGAAATATCAAGCGCCAATATTGATTTACTTATGATAAACAACGGTTGGTACTTGGATAAAACCTACAAGCGCAAGGTTTCTTAACTCGAGAAGAATTCATTGCGACCCGCAAAGATATGTGTACAGATTGGTGAATTTTGTAAATTACTGTGATTTGGAAATAAGTGTGAAATAAACTGTATGAAATATTTGTTCTCCTTTTATTATTTCATACCTAAATCGGATTAGTTTTAGATTTTGTAAAGCAATTTTCTGTTCATGCAGTAGGCCCAACGACGTCCCTAATCGTAATTTATCGATATCGATAACGTTGGGTTCTAATATTATCGATATCGATAACGTTAAGTACTACAACCCTACTATCGTCCTCGTTCGTTAGGTTGGTAAGTCTACTTCCGTACTAGCGTTTATTTTTATTGGTATTGTGGTATTTCAAACTAGCTAAAGTTCGAATGAGTTGTCATGTCAAAATCAAATGACAATGTCGCTGTCGTCCAAAACCTTGTTCGAAGTCCCGTCTCTTATTTATATTCTCTTTGACTATGTAAACAAACAATGTAATGTCAATTTCAGTATGGCGGTTTGTTTACATAATTAGCAAAGATCATTGACGGCGACTTTAGTATTGAAGGTTCGGATTTTGGAAATTTAATTGTGCAGTTAATTTACATAATTATGATTTGCTAATACATGTAAACAATTGTTACAGGAACATTGTTCGCAGTTTTAATAAATGCCCGCGACCCCGTGTGCCGGTAACACAGTATGAGGAACTTGCGTTTATTTTTCACTCGGTTGCGGCAGAAGGAGGGTGCTTATAGAGTATAAGTGTGCATGCATGTATATTTCTTTGGCACGCGCTGCAGCTTAAACGGCTTATTCGACGAGCAACATATTAAACTAGGTATTAGTCAGTCGACCTTATCTCGTTGCAATACATACGGTACCTATAGGTTTGGTTCGCAGCACACACTGGAACCCTATCAGCGACATCGATACGAATACATAGTACCAGTGTGTAACCGCCATACGATAGATAAATAAATGGGTTTGGTCAATTATTTAACTGCATGTGTTTTAGATACCGTACAACACTGACACGAACCCGAAACGTCCTCGCATCTAACAGTCCAAATTGTCCTTTGGACAAACCTAATAACCCTTCGTCATGAGAAGCAAGTTAACAGAGCGTGTAGGGGCGCCTTTAACATCATTAGATCATTACCCAAAGGGCAGTATTAAGCCAAAAGAGGTCTCATATATTAACTCCATTACAATCCTTCGTTTATATTGGACTCTGTCCGACAATTATTTTTGGTCTCTATTTCATTAAATATAACCCTCATAATTAGTTAACGAAAGGGAGCCGTAATGAGTGCTGGGACGGACGGCTGCTTATACACTGCGAGGTGGAAACGACATGATCACGGCGGCTAGGCAATGAAAGTCTCAGAAAGTTAAGAGATACTTCTTATTGTTTTCTACTTACATTGGGCTGGTAAGTAGTTACCTACTAACAGAAACTAGGTTAGGTTGTGTAAATTGTTTAGTGAGGCAGACAAAAGCACGATTTTTTTTTTGAATTAGGGTACATAGCTTCAATATTTTGATACGAACCAACCCTCGGGCAGCTTTTATGGCGGCCATTTTGAGGAGTAGGGCGCGCTCTTGTGAACTGAACGATCTACTTCACTTCGCATAGCAATGAAATGTTAACGTTTGATTGAACACGTTAGGAGAAAGCAACCGCGCGAAACATTGAAATTATATTTCTATGCGAAATGACGAACTAAAATTGCTCCCAATGCGCAATGCATATATTCACGGATGTGTCTCGAATCCGTCACGTCTTCTAAGAACAAGATTTAACATGTTCCCGTCTCACATACAAAACGCCGTCGTTTATACGGTCGTTGTGCAAACAAAGACCTTGGGCCTCTTTAGGGACAAATTCGCTATAGAAATAGGTACATGCTGAATCCCTTTAATTCTAAATTGTAAGAAAACTAGCCCTGGGCTGCATTGCTGAATTAGAAATTCTATTTAGAGGCCCTGAATGTGTTAGGTAGGTAGTTATTAAGCTTTTAAATTAAACGCAAATACAACTAAAGGACAGCTTGAACAACAAAGAAAATTATTTTCTAGATTAGTTCATACAATTTAAGATCAAATCTGAGATAGGAGGGTCGCATCGACCACACTTTTTTTTAAAAAAACAGAAGCCAGTACCTATCGTTTCAGACAATGTTTTGTCACAAAGGATCTCTGCTTCCCATGAACAGAATAATCCGAAACACTTAGGTTAGCTTTTTTCCGACAGCGACAATTAGTTAATATATTCTTCAAAACATTTGACCTCATAAATTAAATAAAAATAATAAATGGTTTACCGTTTGTGGTTTGAATTTAATGCATTTTATTAAAGTAACATTAAATTGCCCTCCGAATCGCTGAACTTAAGAGGCAGTCGACGGGGCACATTGCACGTAGAACCGATGGCCGTTGGGGCGGAAAGGTTCTCAAGTGGCGACCACGTACCGGAAGGCGCAGCGTAGGTAGGTCCCCCGACAAGGTCTGGTGACCTGGTAAAGGTCGCGGGAGTCCGCTGGAGACGGGTGGCGCAGGACCGGTCATTGTGGCACTCTTTGGGGGAGGCCTATGTGCAGCAGAGGACGTCTTCCGGCTGATATGATATGTAATAACTTACTGCATATCCGCTTGGGGTGGTGCTACGAAATCTAAATTCATTGAAGTAAAAAGGGGACAGCGTTGTCTGCTAAAAGTCTTATTAGCTTATATACCTTCAGAACCTTCAGGACTTCAAACTCAACAGTGATATCCACGACTACAACACCAGAAGTAAACACAAGATCGGAGTGCAGTACAGTCGTCTTAGCAAGGTTAGCACGTCGTTTGTGGGGAACTGTATACGTTTTTACAATAAAATACCCACCGAAATTGTTAATTTGCCGTTCAGTCAATTTAAGTCTCATATTAAAAATTATTTGCTAAGCAAAGCGTATTATAATGTCAACGATTTCATAAACGACAAAAATGCCTTTAAGCCAGTAGTAGTCAAATTATATTAGAATTAATATACCTTCGAGTATGATTGTCTTGGCGTATTACCTTTGTAATTATTATAAGTACCGGGAATAGCTGTTCCGTTTTATGTAACATGAGAGCACGTAATGCTTTTTCTCGCCGAACAAGTCGCTTTAATCTTTGCTATTATCAATGTCCAGTGGCTTGAACTTTGCTAACGGTGGCGTCGTTGATCGGGTCGCCACCTTCCCTAACATATGGTTGAGGGAGGCGATGGCTGAGATATGCGTCATACTCGTGATCGGGTGCTGTTTGGAGTCCGGTCTGTTCATGCTTACAAGGGCATATAACTACCTAAATACTAGTGTTATTATCATTATTTTGACGAGAGACCTCATTCTGTTCTTGACACGTTTTATTGTTATTGACCCTGTACATCTCTGACAATATTACATTAATGATCCTTTTTTTTCTGTTTTAACGCTTAGAGACAGTATACATCTCTATAAGAACATTAAAATAATTATTAATTGTATTTGGATGCTCAGAGACCTTATACATCTCTGGGGTACTAAATTAATATCATATACTTATTGTTAATTCTGATACAGGGGGCCGATTTTTGACTTTCGAGCGCTCGAAAACGAAATAAACGTAAATACGATTGTAGTGTCATAATTGCAGGCAATTACTTTCTACCGATAGAATTGAATACGAGTGGTCAGTGCCGCTCGTTTTGCAATTTTTTATGGCTATTTCAAAATAGCATGTCATCATTTTTTACAGTTTTCGAGTGAAAGATTCGAGCGCTCGAAAGTCAAAAATCGGTCCCCAGAGGCTCTCGTGGTACTATATTATAGAACACCTAAATGGATGGATCAGGAAGCTGATCTGTGGATCTTTACAATTCTTAAACATGTTGCATCTAACCAGCTACTGACGAAACTTTATTCCGATTTAGCTCAATCAATTATGACGTATTGCGTTCCAATCTAGGGTGGTGCAAATAAGACGTTCATAGAAGTTGAGAGAGCACAGAGATGTTTGCTCAAAGTAATCTTCTCGAAACCTTTAAGGCATCCAACATCCACCATAGAACTCTACAGGAAGTGTGATGTATTATAACGGCCTCCGTAGCCCAGTGGGTAGTGACTAGTGACTGCCTACGAAGCTGGAGGTCCCGGGTTCGAATCCCGGTCAGGGTATTTATTTGTGTATTTATCACGAATATTTGTTCCTGAGTTATGGATGTTATATATGTATATAAGTATCTATATGTATGTATCTATTATATATATCATCGCCTAGTACCCACAACACAAGCCTTACTGAGCTTACCGTGGGCCTAGGTTGATTTGTGTAAGATTGTCCCGTAATATTTATTTATTTATTTATCTATGCGTAGGCTATATATTGTACATTCTATTTCAAAGCTACACAAATCTCTGGAGTTTCGCCCTGAATCCAAGGCCCGAAGAAGAAAGAAAAAGGCGGCTTCCATTCCAGAGTTTAAATCTTTTTTAAGATTTAAACCTAAGATTAACCAAGATTTAAACATAAATATTGATAGTAAACGAATTGAGTAAGTAAATTCTACAAATTTTTTAGGGGTAACTATCGATAGTAAACTAAATTGGAAGTTACACATAGAAAAAATAAATAAAAAAATTGCTAGCAGTTGCTACGCGATATCTATATTGATAAATGTTACTTCAGTAGAGGTAGCCAAACAGGCATATTATGGAAATGTTTATCCTCAACTAACGTATGGTGTAATATTCTGGGGTAACTCAGTGAACGTTCAGTCCACATTTATTCTCCAAAAAAGGTGTTTGAGATTAATATTTTATGTTAAAACTAGATAATCTCTTAGACCTGTGTTTAAATGCCACAAAATGTTAACCTTGACATGTATATATATACTAGAAATTTGTTTATTTATCAGACAACGCAATGAGTTATTTATAAAAAAATGTGATACTAAGAAAAATCTAAGATCTCAATATCAATATTATGACTTATGTACAGTTTGGCCTACCAGTTATATACTCAAGAAGAGCACTTATGCCACTGGAATTAAAATATATAATAAGTTGCCGGAAAATATTAAGTCGTTAGATGGCTCTATATTCAAGAGAAAACTGAAGGGCTAAATGTTTTTATGATTTAAACGAATATTTCTTGTGATATGTAAATTCTATATTTTAAGTGTGTTATTAATATTGTACGTCCGAAATGGGCAGACTGTTGAAACGTATTTACTTTATGACATATGTACCTACACAGTTTTGACAATAAATTATATCTTATCTTATCTTATCTAAATTTGCTCGCATACAATTTGGTACTCCGTCAGCATATTTATATACCTAATAATATAAATGAAAAACTCGATATTTATCCCCAACAACATTATGAACTTAATATTAACTTATGAAGAAACAGAGTCGCTCCTATCTTTTCTAACTTAAGAAAACATACATATACAGGATGTGGCCTGTAATAGGAGCAACAAATTAAACCGTAGATTATTAAGCTTGTGAAAAATGATTTCCACGTGGTTTTATCAAAAAAAAAAGTATAAATTTTATAATTTTTTTTTCTTCAAAATATGTTAACTTGTATTGTTTTACACTTCTGGAATGCTATCAGTAACTTTTTATTTTAAAAAAACTAAAAAAAAAAAATTATAAAATACAAAAATATCTTTCGAAAACAAAAATGCAAAAACTATTCCGACTCATTACATAATGTTACCTCTAAATCTGCATTGACTGCTGTGCTATTATGTCGTGGTGCCAAGATACATTACTTGGAGGTCATAACTTTAGATCAAAATTTCTCCGAATCCAAAAAAAATTTAAATGAATTGAAATGAAACAACTGCTACTGCAAATGCTCTAAGGAAGCGTCCTTTTGAATATTTGCTCCTATTACAGGCCACACCCTTTATAACTATATATACACATTTATACAAATAAAATATAGATAATATATATATATCCATATTGCTTTAGTGTTATAATTAATTTTTCCTTATCCTGTTAGGTACGTTTAAATTGCAAAATCCTACATTGCATTAGTATTATGTAAAAGTTAGTACCTACTTAATATCCCAAATTATTATTTGGTTTACTATTACCACTTCTTGTACTGGAAGAGCGGTGTCTCCTGTACTGACACAAGCATAATGTCATGCTTAAAAGGAGACAAACTTGCCTTTATTGTAACTATGTTTGAACCAAAATAAACAATTTTTCATCATTTATCATTTTCACTGCCGCGCACTCAACTCGCAGAATTTTGACCCGCGAGTTCTCGAAGTATTGTTTTTTTGAGATCTGACCGTACGAACATATGTCACTAGGCGAATAAGAGCAAAATTATTCGTATTATGACGTAATTTCAATAGATGTATCAACAAATTACAACAAAATATCACTGGCCTTTGTTATTACCGTACCGTATATTATCCGTACCAAAAAGTTAAAAAAGGAACTCTTATGGGTAAGTACTCTGTCCGTCTGTCACAACGTTAAATATCTCAGGAACTACTTATGCTATCAATTTGAAATTTGGAACAACTATTAAGAAAATTAAAACACGTGTATGGAAAATTAAAAATTTTAATAATATACATTGTTATTTTTTGTGTAAAATATGAGGGGGGTTAAAAATTCAAAGTCTAGTTAATAGATCAAGTGGGGTATCATATCAAAGGGCTTGATTTGCGCTTTCAAAAACCGTTTTTTTTTTTTTTACTATTTTGATTTATAAAGGAATATGTTGAAAAAATACCCCCCCCCCCCCACCCTCTTATCTCCGAAGTTTACCAAGCGAAAATTCTGTAATTATTACATATGATTAAGAGGAACATAAATAATACAGGAAAAATAAAACAATACCTCTATCTAGCGTATTTTTTATTTTTTTATCAAATATATTTTCTTAATTGTGTTTGTAATTGTATTACTTTTGTAAGAAAATATTATGTATTAAAACTCCTATGAGATTATTGTTAACGTCCCTCCTTTCAAATTAAATAATAATAATCGAAATCAGTACGCGTAATAAAATAATATCGCTGATAAACAAACATAACTAGGTTACAAGTTATTAGTACGAAAAAGCAGATGGCGCTGTACAACGGTAACTACTATGAGCTGTTAAGATTGTTCAAGAATGAATGGGGTCGTGACGTGACGGGTATGGGTATGTTTGAACGTTTATACGGAACCCTCAGTGCGCGAGTCAGACTCGCACTTGACCGGTTTTTATTTAATTAAATGACAATTGGTTACGTCTGTATAAATTCAGTCAGATGCTCACAACGACCGCACTAATAACATCAAAGCCAATATCCTACTCGTAGATATTTAAGAAGCATTGGATTTTCGAAAATATTCTGAGCACAGATTTGTCACCACATGTCCAATAAAGTTCAGATATCGTACTAACATGCCGATTCAGACTCGCTTTCACGTGTCGTTTTAATGCCTGATCTGTTGTCCTTTTCCAGCACTTTATAATTTTAACGTGGAGAAAAGAGATGGGGTGTCCTGTAGAGTAAGTTTGGCTGTGCAACGGCTGTGAATAGGTTAGTGTAGTCAGCATTGAACGCTGCATCTGCCGATTCCCGCTGCATATTGCACTGAGCGGGGACATTGTCAGCCCAGCGTTTATTTATTACACCCTATTTTATTTTGCTTCGAATTGTAAATTTTACAGACCGTAAATGAAAGGCTCTGTAGAAAATAATAGAATGTTTATTGTCGGCAAAATAAATGTTGTGATAGAAAAGCTCAAATAAACCTACAAGCAAACAAATACGAATGCATGATAACCATTTTTATTGTATTCTCCTGCTATCCTCGGAACTGTTGAGTTACATTTATCTGCAAGTAGGTACAGTCACCTGCATCAATATATGATGAATCAAAGGCCGCAAAAATATCTGACACGTTCTTACGTCTCTAGGAATAGAGTTGTCATCAGATATTTTTGCGGCCTTTGTTCCATCATATATTTATGCCGGTGACTGTACATAAATAAAATAAAATAACCGCCTGTGTGTGGATTGAATATGCATATTGTCTCTTTATGGCACGTGTCAATTTATTCGTTAAGTACTTTTTTTATCTTTTTATCTTTATATTTTATCTTTAAGTAAGAAGATGTAGGAAGGGCACAGCGGAATGTCATCTCGCTCATATATGGCGCAGCCAAACTGGGAAAGTACATAACCATACGAGTACCACCATCTTGCAGAAGAACGCCGGCATAATAATACTACTATTTGCTTTGTAGGAGAGGTGTTGTTTTTCTGGTGGTAAGTTAGGTTGCCAAAGCTCCCGACGACGCACTGTGTTAATAGAGACGGACTAGAGAGGGGGTTTCCAAAAATCCCTATAAATAAAATAAAATAAAATTGATTTATAGACCCATATTTTTACATAAGGAAACAAAAGTGATAATAATAATATAACGATTGACACAAACACTTACTTTTATATGCAACACTTTAAGGGGGCACCGAGCTTCTGGCATCAATGGATTTTAGGTATTCTATGCGCTTCGTGCATGTGTGTGTGTGGTGACGTGTGACGCAAACAGGCAGTAGCTAGCGGCTAGAGCTGTGCGCCGATCGCGTACATAAAACGAAATGACTGGCGGCAAATGCTACCAATATTTACAAAATGTAAACAACCAAAACGATTTCAAATAATTATGTTTATAATATTTATAGTTAGAGAATTTTTGATGCAGATTTTACACATTTTATTTATTTACAATTTACCGCTGTTAGGTAATATTATCTACGATCAATGAAAAATGAGTATTCTAAGCACAATCAATTTGAAGTTCATCGAGAAGAGATCAGAAATGTCACGCGATACATCCGTCCCTTTCATTTTACTCCTGACGTCATTGAGCCCCAATTTGTTTAAGGACATCGCTTGTTATAACATTTTTATACATTTAGATTTTGCTTTTTACCAACTATATACAGAGAGTAAGTTGTGACAAATAATTCAATGAAATCAAAATTAGATTTCGATGTCGGCGACTGAGTACATATTCAGTGAACGTGAAGGCGTAGTCTACCGTAGTTCATTTGAAGCACTACAAAACAGTGTCTTTACACGAAAGCGAGGAAAAATAAATGAGTAGGTATGTAGTAAGTGATAAAGTATAAGTGTTCTCATTTTGCGAGTAAAATTTTTGGTATCTTGGATAAAAATGTGGTGATGGAGCCCGAAGGTAGCCATAGGAACTGTAATTAAAAGAAATGCAACCCCTTTTCAACCGACTTCAAAAAAAGGAGGATTTGTTACAAGATAACTCGGTAATTTATGAACCGATTAAAAAAAAAATCTTTGTTTGAAAGCATATACTTCCAGATTGGTCCCGTTGTCACCAAAATCCACTTCTGATCATGGGATCCTGGAGAAATTGAGGGAACTCTTCAAATTTTATAGGCAAATTTGAAGCAATTTAAGAACTTGAAGCAAATTAAAACAAACACATAAAAAAAAATACAGACAAATTGAGAACCTCCTCCTAATTTCTATCAAGAAAAGTGTAAGTAATCGTATTTCGAAAGCGTATGATGGATGGATAGAGTAAATCCTTAAATATCTTACATAGGAATTGCAGAACTAAATCTTCAGTAATAACAACACAGCAAGGGATCAAACGAACGCAATAATTTCATAAATTCCTCGGCGCAGGCTTAATTATTTGCAACACTGGGCAAAGATCATTACCTTATTTGGCCAGTGATGATCTTTACCCAGTGTTTTGTCATGCTCGTAGCCAATCCCGTTGTCTTTAGGGATCCACACCTCGAAAGGAAAAAGCGGAACCCTCACTTTGTTGTCCGTCCGTCCATCCGTCCGTCTGTCAAGACCCTTTTTCTCAGGAACGCGTGGAGGTATCAAGCTGTAATTTATATCAAATAAGTTGGTACAAGCTTTTATTACCGACTGTTGTTTTCTGTATACTATCATCAACTACTCATTGAGACGATTCTAACGAGTCCAAACTCAACGGGGTTAAGACGGGTAAGTACTTAATTCCCATGGCCACCTTCTGTCTCCATCATCAGATCTGCTCGATGGTACCATAATATTGAATTGTCATCCAAACTATACTAATAGCGAATATTTCAGCTCAATCGAAGAACGGCAAGTGACTGAAAAATGGATTGCAAATCTTTACGGATAACTTACATACTTAATTAGCCGGTTTTCAACGAGGTCAGAAGACTTTAGCTGCTTTCGTGGATCTGAGGGCAGCGTATGATACTGTGTGGATAAAAGGCTTGATCTATAAAGCAGGCAAAATTATTCCCTCTGCAAAAATACTCCGTCTCCTGGGCAACATGATGGGACCACGTAAGATAACTGTTCTGCTGGATGACAAAGTTAGCAAATACAGGCTCTTGAAAAACGGACTTCCACAGGGCTCGGTCTTGGCTCCCCTCCTGTTCAATATATACACCAGTGATATGCCCGCTACAGAATGCCGCAAGTTTCTATACGCCGATGACATTGCGCTGACAACCCAGACAAAGAAGTTTGAAGCGGGTGAATCTGTGCTCAAGCAAGACCTCGACATTTTGGACCGGTATTACGTCAAGTGGAGACTCTGCCCGAACCCCTCTAAGACTGAGGTTGCGGCTTTTCACCTTTCTAACAGTCTTGCAAACAGAGAGGTGGATATAACTTTTTGCGGCCAAAAACTGCGTCACAATTCGAAGCCGAAATACCTGGGTGTCATGCTAGACCGGTCACTTACCTATAAGGTACACTTGGAAAACCTGGCCCAAAAAGTGAAAACACGTGTTAATCTCATAAACCGGCTAGCAGGAACATCATGGGGAGCTCGGGCTGACGTCTTGCGCTCTTCCTCCATCGCACTCGTATATTCGCCGGCGGAGTATTGTGCTCCAGCATGGTATAGAAGCGCGCATACGAGTAAGATCGACGTTCAACTGAACCGAGTTATGCGAACTATATCCGGAAGCTTGAAGCCAACTCCCACCAGATGGCTCCCCATGCTGTCGCATATTGCTCCGCCGGATATAAGAAGAACACATGCTGCGGCGCGGGAGTGGACTAAGGCAACAACGCAAGCGCTGCCAATTAGAGAGACACTCCATCACCTGCCTCACCCTCGTCTACCGTCCCGCAAACCCATATGGTCCGACTGCAAGCTACAGGGCTCGGAGCCCTTCAGTATCCATTTGGAGTGGAGGAAGCAGTGGCAGGAACAGGATGGAGCCCCTAACATAGACCCCACTAGAACTCCAACGGGCTTTAACGAACACCGCAAGACCTGGGTCACTCTGAACCGCATCCGGACGGGCGTTGGGTGCTGCAATCACAACCTACACAAGTGGGGCATATCAACAGAAGCTGACTGTGACTGTGGTGCGCCAACACAAACCGTCCTACACATTGTTGAGGAATGCCCCAGAAGACTATTCACGGGAGGTATGGATGAGCTATTGGCGCTGACCCCTGCAGCAAGGGACTGGCTACTCAACTTAGATATTAAATTGTAATCTTTTAAACTTGTACTCATTGTTAGTATTAATTTCAACTGTATAAAAGCCATACGATATATATATATATATACTTAATTACATATGTATATACATACTTACATACGAACAGGTCAAGTTAATATAAAGCTTGTAAAAATAGCAACCATGCTACGCCCGCTGCTCACAAAATTTCAAGAGAATCGGTTGAGCAATGCGAGTAGAGGAGAACAGCCGGACAGACATACGAAAGAATTTTGGCCCAAGGGCTTGTGCACAAATCACGCGAGGTTTTTTCGGCTACTTTTTGACCGGGAGGGGGGGTCATATTTGGTGAGGTTCTTGGCTCCCCCCCCCCCCCCCCTACCCCACATAACTTCACGTATATGTTTTTCATTCGAAGAATAATATTCGAATTATAAATAGTATTTTACATAGTAAATCTTGTTTATTTTTCTATCTTAGTAAAAAAAGACTCGCTATTTTGAAGTGCTAAGTAAAGATTTATGTTTAACGAAGCCAAGAAAAAGTATCTACTGGTGTGGTAGATATTTTTTATTAGTTTCGTTCTCTGTAGAAAAAAACACGTGAGGTATCCTTATACCCCCCCCCCCCCCCTCCCCCAACGTGATCTTTCGTGATTTTTTCCTGACCCCCCCTCCCCTATCAAACCTCGCGTGATTTGTGCACAAGCCCTAAGCTGAAACGAAGAATTTCGTTCGCTTCGCTCGTGATGACAGTGATAGGATAGTTATGAAAGGTTATGAACTATCTGTGTGCCCGTCATCCAAGTCCGTACAACCGTTAGCGTAGGTAATTGAGTAAAAAACATATAATAAGCATCTAAAACTTTAAATTTAATTAAAATTAAGAATTATTTATTTATATTCTTCCAAGGATTTGTCTTGTGGAGAGTGAGGGACCCGCGTTCATGTCTGGCTTCTGGCATTTCAAATCCTCAAATCAATAACGCGTTTGTGATTCTTCTGGAATCGCAAGCGTCCATTGGCTACGGTGGCCATCAGGTAGAGCGTGTCCTTGTTTGCCACACTCGTACCTATTTGAGAAAAATACTAATAAATTTATTTAATTAACTGAATTAATAGTACATTATGATACAAGTGTGCTATGTTGGTCATTACACTCGAGTCGGTTTTTATGGCTTGTCGGCTTAATGGAGACGAAAAGTGTAATGACCAATGCTCACGTGTTTCATACGACGTTTTTCAACACATTTGCGAGGAAAAAAAAATAAAATGAAAAATGAAAATGTTAAAAGATATGTAATGAAAAGGCACTAGTGCGATAATGTAATGTAAAAGTCACGGCATGGGTAATATTCTGCATTATTTTGCTAATATTTAAAAAGATATGTAATGAAAAGGCACTAGTGCGATAATGTAATGTAAAAGGCACGGCATGGGTAATATTCTGCATTATCAGTGTAAATACGCTGTAATAAGACCTACTTTACGAGCAGGTGTGTTGAAAAAACCTTTTTTCAACACATTTGCTCGTAACGTGCCTCTTATTGTGCCGCTTTTAGGCTCATAATCCTGGGTATTAAACACGCGTGTTTAATAACATTACGACACTCGTGTATTTATGTTTATATCCCGATTAAGACACGTTGGCACCTTGCAGCAAGGTGTATGTATGGACTCGGCGCATTCTTAAATTGACCGGGTTATACAGGTTTGTTTTTAATTCTCGGCAAATGGATTCTTACTCGACTAAACCAATTAAATCCTTCTTGTGAATTAATTGATTATTTCTTCTTGGATATGGTATAGAAACGTTTCATTTAGTAAAACTATTTACTTTTGATAACATTTTACACGAATTTATATTGAATAAGAAAATATTTCTTTTATTTTGTATTTGCTATTTAGAGATTTCATCTTAGCCTCGCTGCGGGCGCACTGCACGAACTGCAAGAAAAAAAAATAGTTGCGCGCCAATATAAGTAATTTCACAAATATTTGTTAACATTGATGATGCGTGTTTGGTTATTATTAAAAACGTTGACTCGTGGTGAATAGAAAAGTGATAAATAGAATTGACGCCACTGTACATTTTTGAAGATGTACAAATGTATGTGAGTAAAAACCTGTTGTCATAAATAACTAAAGGAAACAACTTAGGAGCCTTTAACATTTTAATTTTATGAAAAGGATTTTTTCCTCGCAAATGTGTTGAAAAACGTCGTATGACACGCGTGAGCTTTGATAATTACATCCTCGGCTCTCTTATCACGCTCACCTGCGGTTCACGTGACAATTCCGCCTCTGATGTAATGATCAACATAGCTCACTTGTATCACAATGTACTATTATGTATGTGTAGATAATAAATACCTACTTATTTAAAAAAAACCTGTTTCAGTTATTTTTGTAATTTCAAATTTAAACAGACTCGTACTTGACCCGTTACATTAAAAATCGTTTCAGCACACGAGTCGAGAGTCCAAACACGCATTTGGCAACCACATTACCTCTCTAACTCTAATAGTTGGGCAAAATTGTAGCCATTAGAACGAAGTTTAGTCTTTCACTATGCGATGTAGGCCAGCGCTCGACTTTACTATTTACAAATGAAATGGGGAAAATAAAAGTCCTCTTTACTGACTTTGTAAGTAAAATAACAAAGTTTTAAAGTTCTCTTCGGCTTCGCGATTTTAATTCAATTTTGCCGCATTCATTATTAAACAAGTTACTCATTCAACGAGTAAGTCGCTGTAAATAATATTCCCAAGAACAAATGAACAACGGTACTTACAGTTTGTATAGGATTTCGGTGGAAATATTTAATAGTAAATTTCTCTCGAATATTGTATTAGTTATTTTCGGAAAGTTATTAGATTTAGCATAGTTTTAATTTAATTTAGTTTCATGTAAATTATCAACTTACGCTTTAGAAAATCAAAATTTTCTTTGGCCGCTTGTAAAAAAAAAAAAAAAGTTTTTATACGTTGATTTCTATTCATGTTCTGCTATTGTTACGAAATAATGCCTATTCTATTCTATTCCAAATCGGTCCCGAAACCCTTTGACTGTTGTCTATGATAGCTTTGCGCGTTATGGATACCTGTCACGGATATAATATTATCTACACGTGACACATCAATTGAAGTAACTACAGTGAAGAACTAATTTAATAATAGAGTTTTATTATAAAAGTCCTGAGGCGTAACTTTTCGGACAAGCCTTGAGTTGCCTAAGACTGTCGTTTTGTCTTATATATAAATTACATTTAGATCTACTTAACGTATGCGTAAGTACAAAACGTTACGCAATCGACTAGCTGCTTCCTTATCCATATGTCTATGACACTCACCGCTTAACTAAACGGCTGAGCCGATTTAGATGCAATTGCTGATGGACATAGGTTGAATATATAGAATATATAAACTTTTACCTAATTCATCAACAGTAAGGTGAAATGAAGGACAGAAGCGTACAAATGTGAAATGAACGAGTTGTACGTGGTGATTGCCGCAGTCTTGATATAGTTGAACATAAATATCACCCTCCCACAATATAGTACAGTCATGTCCGCAATTTGCGACCCACTGCAAGCACGTACTGGGTACAAGTGTCCAGAATTATCTCAGCCCGTTAATACTACGAAGATCACGTAACTAACTACACGAGCTATATTGGCTTGGGACACCACTTGTGGGCTATAACAATACAGTTTAATCTGTTGGCAAACTTGCCAGGTTAAATGTTGCCTGAATAGGGAACTTGCATCTTAATATTTTATTACGAAAAACAAAAGTATAATCTAGCATTAAAACAACTGTAGCATTAAAACTTTGTTATGATTTATTTTTCTGATGTTATATGCATTTGAAATCTGCGCGCGCGGGCACCCCCCGAAAACGCTCTATACTAAACGGGCTTATTAAATTTAAAAAAATTAAAATCCATTTATTTCAAGCTACATATAGGCTCATAACATAACACATAATTAAAGCATTCATTATATAAGTCAAACAACACACAACCATAATTAACATTCTCTTATCCTACACCAGTCCTTACATGCCTGTTGCAACAATGCATAATATAGTGACAGTCTAGTCTGCCCGCTATCATTGCTAGGACGGTGTTGGCGCTGGTTCGCACGCGCCGGAGCAGGGACGCGGCCCGCAATCGCATGGTGCTGTGGAAACATGCCGTGTGCGTCGCCGCAAACATGCCCGAGGCGCTACAGTAACGAGGCAGCCCCATCACCGCCCTGAACGCGTTGTTGTACGCTGTACGCCCTCTGCGTGTAGTTAGCCCACAGGCCGCACGTGTACAGCGACGTGCAGTAAGCTTTAAAAAGCGTTAACTTCACGCCGCTCGAACACCGCGCAAACCTGCGAGCCAACATGTTCGCCCGCACGCACAGCGCCCTTCGCTCCCTTTCAATGTCGACATTATCCTTAAGGTCGGCAGTAACGACATGACCTAAGTACTTGAAACACTCGACTCTATGAAGTGGCATTCCATTGAGTGTTATGGCCGGTACTCTTCCTGTCCGGTTACTGCCGGCCTGAAAGATCATGTATTGACTTTTTTCCACATTATATTTTAACCCGTGACTCATGGCGTACTCCTCACACGTTCTTAACAGCCGTCTTAAACCACAAACCGACGCGCTCAACAGCACCATGTCGTCTGCGTAGCTGAGGTTGTTCACACAAACACCCTCAACATGACAACCGACATGCTGACTGCTGAGCGAGACGATAAGTGCGTCAATGTACAGGTTAAACAAAGCGGGTGAAGTCAACCCCCCCTGCCTCACGCCGCACTCCAACCCATACTCATCAGACGTTGTTCCTGCCCATCTGACCCTATTGACCTGGTGCCCATACCAGTACTTAAGGATGTTAATTACTTCCGAAGGCATATTAATTTCTTCAAGCTTTTTCCATAGTACTTCGTAGGACACCAGATCAAAAGCCTTTGATAGGTCGAGGAAGCACGCATAAACCGGGGTCTGTCGGTCAGTATAGTATCTGACGCTGTGCTTGAGACACAGTATTGCACTTTCTGTGGACAATTATATTATGCTATGACGTCACAGCATAGCCTTTACTATGGAGTACCTAAGTCATTAATTTGCGATTATCTCCACAAAATTTACGTTTAAGTCATACAAAATATCATTTCTAATTTAATATTCTATGTAACTGTTACGTTATTTTATCGAAAAAAAAAAATCGTTATTTTAACGTTAGGTAAAACTAATAAAATCGTTTTTTTTTTTTTTTTTATTTTGTATGATATCTCTACGTATATCCGCATCAATTGTGTGCAATTTATTCGAAATTAAAGTCCCATGCAAGTTCCCCAATTACCAAGGATTGAGAATTATCTTTGTGAGTTGGTATTTAGGTTTCTTAAAGTATCTGCTAGACGGTCGCCAACACGCCCCTCCGACCGAGCGATGAAATTTTGCTGCAAACAACTGTCTACACGGTCGGTGCGGACCAAGGTCGCTCGGTCGGAGGGGCGTGTTGGCGACCGTCTAGTAGATACTTAACACATTCACCGCCAGGAACACGCCCAGCGGGCGCTTTCGCCATAGACGTTTTCTACTTTCTACTACATACTCGTATCGAGAAACCAATAGGATCGGCTATCAGCGTAGCGCGTAGCGTAGCGGTTCTTCGCAGTGAATGTGTTAACCCATTCAGTGCTAATTACGATACTCATGCGTCAGAAGGGTACGGGCGATTATCGCTACATACTTATGGAAAATTATACTTTCTCTGCAAGAAACCCGTCTAGCGGGCGCCGAGGTCGTATCTGCTTTCTGCTAGCGGGAAAACCACGAAATGGGCTAACCTAAGGGCTAAGTAGTAAGTACCCGTTTTTGGAGAGGAACAAATGTTTGTATGGGAGCAATTACAATTAAAGAACATAAATACCCAAAAATTTGAGACGTAGATTGACCTCGCTAGTGGCAGCCATAAACGATTCATACTAATTGAGAGACAGGTATGACGTCACACCTGTAATACCGTTGTATGTTAAATCAAGTAAATTGCTGTTTCGCTCGCGAAATACTGCGTTTAGGTCCATAGTTGTCGTACAATTTTGTTTCTATAAAAGCGTAAGGATGGGAGTATTGAAACAATCGTTCGCGTTGCAATTACGATATAATCTCTAAATAAGGTTGTACATGAGGTTATATACTATGGCTATATTGTGAGAGTGTGCGTGTGGCGCAGGCAGCACACACTACACCACTTGAGAAAAAAAAAGGTTGAAATTACTAATCTAGTTTTTTATTATAACACTACAATATCTTAATATAAAATAAGTGTTTAAATGAATGTTTGTTTTAATAATATTGGCCGCCTTAAATTTACTCTTGGACAATAAAAAAAATGCATATTTTTTCTAAACTTTCAGGGCTTCTTATGGTTTTAAATATAATGTTTATTTTATTACAATAGTTTGATGGTTTACTATCCATTTAGCAACACTATACGTTATCAATGCATATTATACTCGTACACTAATACCCAGCTGCCTGCTACATGCTACGGCGTATCGCTGCAACACTGGGTTAGCAAATTAAAAAAAAAATACTCCTAAAATGACGCACACTGAAGATTGATTTTACTGACCTGTCTAAAATCAATTTTTTGTAAATAAATAATTTTATTCTAGAAACTGCCTGATCCGCTGACCTATTTATATGATGCGCTAAACTTAGGACATTTTAGATTACGATTATCAGATGTACGCATATTAACTTTAATCAAATGCCAAACTACGGATAGGTATAAATCATATTTTCATGTAACATGAATTTCTAACTTGATTTAGAACAAGTATTATGTAACTATTTAGAAAAGTTGTCACCTAGACATGTAAAATCCAACGTACCTACTACAAATATCTAAACTCTTTTTATAAGTAACGTTTTGAATACAAACAAAACAAGAAATATATACAGTCGACGTCAAAGGGATGTTTACACTTTTTCACCTTATTGAAATCGTGAACATGTGTAAACATCCCTTTGACCCACCTATATTGTATGTAGCAAATAAGACAATGAATAACACTTTCAAATGAAATACATGAGATTAAGTCCAACTGTTAGTTCTCAACTCGAAATAATAGCACAATAATAATGAGATATTATCAGAAAAATAATTAAAAATTTGGAATTGTCTTCGTATAACTAACAATAGGTAGAACCCGTCTAAGGATAACTTCAAATTTGTGTATTTGTATATCTGTTTTACATATTTGAGCTTTTAGGTACGAGTATTTGCGTTGAAGTATCTACATATAATATGAATGTACAATAGAATAATCTATGCAACAGTGAATAACCTTGATAAAGAGCGTGATGAGGTCGCACTTGCAGCGTCAAGCCTCCTCGTCTAAGTTGGCGCGGTGCTGCAGGCAGCGCGCACTGCTCGCCTGACATGCGCGCAAGCTTGTTGGCTAAAGTGAATACCCTGATGAAGAGCGCGATGAGGTCGCGCTTGCGGCGTCAAGCCTCCTCTTCTAAGTCGGCGCAGTGCTGCAGGCAGCGCGCGCTGCTCGCCTGACATGCGCGCGAGCTTGTTGGCTACAATGACTATACGTTAGGAAGAGGGTAGGAGGGGAGGGCACGCTGCCCTTCTATTGGCGCTTGCTTTACTTACCTCATACATTCATTTCAGTACCCAGAAACAAGAGTTATTTTCCTTTTCCATTCATTTCTCTAATGAGACACGGGTTGATAATGTTTGCCATTGTTTTGTGATCCTGTTTTACAGGCTTCCCTTACGTTTGATGTAAAGGTTACCCTTAATTGCTAATAATCGAAGTACACCGTCTGTTTACAAGAAGGGCTTTTAGATTAAATCCACAAATGAATGCCACTGGCGACGCCATGCTTTTGACGAGCTAATACTTCACCTACAACTAAGTATGTAGGTACGTATGTATATAACACTAGCTATTACCCGCGACTTCGTCCGCGTAGATCATGTTATCGTCTAAATGTTTGTTTAAGGAATGAATTTAAAAAAAAACATTGAAATTAGTTTTGTAGTATTTTAGTAAACAGTCTAAAATCGAAGTTACAAATCTCTTACCTTCAAAATGTCTTGCTCTCTATACAAACTTAGAACCCTCTTTGAACCCTCATAGTATAAGTCTGAAACTGTAGTTACAAATTTCTTACTTTAAAAATGTCTTGCTCTCTATACAAACTTCGAACCCCCTATTAACCTTCTTAGGCGATAAATAAAAAAAAAAACGCTGAAATAAGTTTTGTAGCAAATAGTCTACAACCGAAGTTACAAATCCCTTACTTTAAAAATTACTTGCTCTCCATACAAACTTGTAACACCCTTATAATCCCCTTTAGAGGTTGAATTTCAAAAAACGCTGAAATAAGTTTTGTAGTCTTGTAACAAACAGGCTAAGCTCGAAGTTACAAATCTCATACTTTAAAATTTTCTGACTCTCCATACCAACTTTGAACCCACTATTAACGCTTTTCAGGGAAAAATTAAGAAGAAGAGTATTTTTTGTTGTAATAAGCATTTTTTCTACAAACTATCAAGTCTCTAAGCTCAATAAAAGTGTTTCCCATACGAACCTTGCACCCCTTTTTAACCCCTAAAGGAGTGGAATTTTTCAAAACGCTGAATGTACTTTATTTGTAAGCTTTCTACAAAGATTTAAGCTTCTATCTCAAAAAAGAGTTTCACTCATACAAACTTTGCAACCCTTAGGGGTGGAATTTATCAACACGCTGAAAGTACTTTATTTATACATATAGTACTTATAAGTTAGCTATCTACAAAGTTTAGTCTCTTGCTAAAAAAATACGTTGCCTCTATACAAATGTTGCACTCCCTTTTAACCCCGTTAGGGGTGGAACTTTCTAAAACGCTGAAAGTACTTTTTTGTATTTCAATAAGTAATCTTTCTACAAACGATTTACCTTCGATCTCAAAAAAGGATTTCCCTCATACAAACTTTGGAACGTATTTTATACCCCTTAGGGGTGGAATTTTCCAAAACACGGAGTCATTTTTTTGTATTCTAATAAGTAAGCTTTCTACAACTGTTTAATTCTCTAGCTAAAAAAAAACATTTCCACCTTACAAATGTTGCATCCCCTTTTAACCCATCAGGGGTGGAATTTTCTAATACGCTGAAAGTTCTTTTTTTGTATTTCAATAAGCTATCTTTCTACAAACTATTAAGCTTCTATCTCAAAAAAAAGTTTCCCTCATACAAACTTTGCAACCCTTTTCAACCCCCCTAGCGGTGAAATTTTTCATAACGCTGATTTTTTTAAAAATAATATTCTAATAAGTAAGCTATTTACAAAGTTTTAAGTCTATTGCTAAAAAAACGTTGCCTCCATACAAATGTTGTACCCCCTTTTAACCCCCTTAGGGGTGGAATTTTCTCAAATGCTGATTTTTTTTAGTATATCAATAATTAATCCTTCTACAAACTTTTAAGCTTTTATCTCAAAAAAGAGGTTCCCTGATACAATATTTGCAACCCTTTTTAACCCCCTTAGGGTTAGAATTTTTCTAAACGATGAAAGTACTTTAATGATATTCTAATAAGTAAGCTATTTACACAGTTTTAAGTCTCTTGCTAAAAAAAACGTTGCCTCCATTCAAATGTTGCTACCCCCTTGGGGTTGAATTTTCTAAAACGCTGAAAGAACTTTATTGTATTTCAATAAGTAATCTTTCTACAAACGATTAACCTTCTTACTCAAAAAAGAATTTCCCCCATACAAATTTTGCAACGATTTTAAACCCCTTTAGGGGTGGAATTTTCTAAAACGCTGAAAGAATTTTATTTTTATTCTAATAAGTAAGCTTTCTACAAAGTTTTAAGTCTCTAGCTAAAAAACATGTTACCTCCATACAAATGTTGCACCCCCTTTCAACCGCCTTAGGGGCGGAATTTTCTAAACGGCTGAAAGATTTTTTTTTATTTCTATAAGTCATCTTTCTACAAACTTTTAAGCTTCTATCTCAAAAAAGAGTTTCCCTCATACAAACTTTGCAACCCCTTTTAGCCTCTTTAGGGGTGGAGTTTTCCAAAACGCTGAAAGTGCTTTATTTATATTCAAATATGTAAGCTTTCTCCAACTGTTTAAGTCTCCAGCTAAAAAAAAAATTTCCACCTTACAAATGTTGCATCCCGTTTTAACCCCCTTAGGAGTGGAATTTTCCAAAACGCTGTAAGTTCTTTTTTGTATTTCAATAAGTAGTCTTTCTACTAACTTTAAGCTTCTATCTCAAAAAAGAGTTTTCCTCATACAATATTTGGAACCCGTTTTAACCCCCTAAGGGGTGGAATTTTTCAAAACGCTGAAAGTGCTTTAATAATATTCTAATAAGTAAGCTATTTACAAAGTTTTAAGTCTTCTGCTAAAAAAACGTTGCTTCTATACAAATGTTGCACCCCCTTTTAACCCCATTAAGGGTGGAAATTTAAAAAACGCTTAAAAAACTTTTTTGTATTTCAATAAGTAATCTTTCTACAAACGATTTACCTTCTAACTCAAAAAAGAATTTCCCTCATACAAACTTTGCAACGATTTTTAACCCCCATAGGGGTGGAATTTTTCAAAACGCCGAAAGTTCTTTATTTTTATTCCAATAAGTAAGCTTTCTACAATGTTTGAATTCTCTAGCTAAAAAAAAATGTTTCTTCATACAAATGTTGCACCCCCTTTTAACCCTCTTAGGGGTGGAATTTTCTAAAACGCTGAAAGATGTTTTTTTGTATTTCAATAAGTAATCTTTCTACAAACTTTTAAGCTTCTATCTCAAAAAAGAGTTTCCCCCATACAAATTTTGCAACCCTTTTTAGCCCCTTTAGGGGTAGAATTTTCCAAAAAGCTAAAAGTACTTTATTTGTATTCTATAAAGTAATCTTTCCACAAAGTTTGAAGACTCCAGCTCAAAAAAATTAGTTTCCTCCATACAAACTTTGCACCCCTATTTAACCCCTTTAGGGGTGGAATTTCCAAAAATCCCTTCTTATCCGTCGCCTACGTTATACAAGGTAGTATAAGTGTAAATTTCAAGTTTCTAGTTCCAGTAGTTTCGGCTGTGCGTTGATGATCTGTCAGGAAGTCTTCTTTTATATATATAGATTAAGATTATGATTATTAGTCGTATCGTTTTAAAGCGGTTTACTGTAAAAACATACCTACTTCATGTCTAGATTCACATAAAAAATAATTTTAAAGAGTGTATACGAGTACCTACTCGTATACAATGTGTAATTAAATTATGAAAAACTTAGCTAAGTCTTCGCCAAACCAAATTCCTATTTGGTTTGACGAAGACTTAGCTAAGTTTTTCATAATTTAATTTGTGTAAGAAAAAAATCAAAAAATAACAATAAAAAGCTATATATTGGATTTGGACAAAAAATTATATGTAAGTTAATTATATGTTTGAACGGCCTCCGTAGCCCAGTGGGTAGTGACTCTGCCTACGAAGCTGGAGGTCCCGGGTTCGAATCCCGGTCAGGGCATTTATTTGTGTGTTTATCACGAATATTTGTTCCTGAGTTATGGATGTTATATATGTATATAAGTATCTATATGTATTTATCTATTATATATATCATCACCTAGTACCCACAACACAAGCCTTATTGAGCTTACCGTGGGCCCAGGTTGATTTGTGTAAGATTGTCCCGTAATATTTATTATTTATTATTATTAAGTACATAAGTAGTAGGTACTAAGTAGTTAATAGTGCCATATCATTATAGTGGTATAGCTCATGCCACCAATTTTTTTTTGGATTGGAATTTAGTGCAGTTTGATATAGCTACAAAATAACATGAAAATTTAGGGGAAAGTACCTAGTACGAGTTGATTCCTTGAGGTAAGATGATCCTTTGTGATTGCCGGCAAACTATAAGCGCCATCTAGTTGATTTCTATGGCAAGGCAACTCCTTAATGGCTCTGTACACCCCTCCGCCTTAGTCAAATTGTAATGGTGGCGAGAGCGACACTAATTTTACGAGAAAAATACTAGTATAAATTTTGTCCGGATAATACGAGTATATAAGATAATGCTGACTTTAAGCTTATGCTACTTTTATAATGGACTGTTAATTGCAATGACTGTTGTGTTTATGGCTTTCAAATACGTTTAATTTTAGTTTTTGGGCAACTTACACATGTCCGCGTGCTTGTAGGTTATGTTAACACACATTGAATAAAAATTTGGACTCGGGGCTAGATGATTGATTCCCTTCTATGTGCACTACATGATTCCTGGGGGGGGGCCGTCTCGTACCTTGGTTTTTATACAAACTTAGCAATATATTTTTTATTAATTTTTTGAATCTTTATTGAAGTCATTGTATTATGAAAGCCACCATCGTACATTTTTTGAATATTTTTATTTTTTACCTTACCTTCATATTCATAAAAATATTTGGTTACTCAGAATATGACAATCACGGGAATCACCTAACCCGTACCATAGAGATCATCTTATACACAGGGGTGTACAAGATGATTACGTCGTAGGGTTTTAAAAAAATATATTTTAATGAAACTGCAATTAATTGATTGTTTTGAGTATGAGAGAGATGAATAAATTTAGTAGTAGTTAGCGCCTTTATTTTCTCTTGCAAGGAAAACCATACACGTTACGACCATTCTCGCTTAACTTCTTTCCCCAACTTTGTACAAAACACATAAATGAAGTATTTCCGATTAGTCCCATTATTGAAATGTTTTTCCAAACGGACGTATTTTTTCCGATGTAGTAGATTAATAACAATAATATTATGTCAATTCTACTATTACAAATTTTAGCATTATTCAGGTTAGACAATTTCCCATGTCGATGGTCAGTCAGCCAATAAATTAGAATTGTAAATTTTCAATTTGTGCTAAAACACAGTAAAATTTGAAAACTTTGCAAATATGTTTACATGGATTGCGATACAATAATACGGTACTATCAAGTTGATGAGATGATGGAGTCAAAAGGAGCTCGTCAATGTTTAATACTTAGTACCTTTTAATGAAATTTGTAGCGCCAGCTAGCTCGGGGTTCGTGCGACGGGGCTATGTATAAGTGAAAACACACGCGTACAGTTTGTATAGTTTAATTACTCCACGAAAGGGACACTGTTTACATCAAACTACCGAATAATCACCAACATATAGTCTTATTGGAATATAAGTCACAATAATAACAATAGAGCTAATCGTCGTATCGCGTCGGACTGCGCGGGAGCGGCGGGAACGTATCTTCAAGGCCTCGCTCACGCGCAGTGCGTCCCGGTTCTCAGCCACCATTGGCTGTTGCGGTGCAGCGCGAGATTCGTCCAATCCGCGGGCACCACTAGGGATGGCCGGCGTTTGAGTATGCCGCGTTATAAATTGTATTTTTTTTTAGTTTATAAAGAAACTTCTTACCTTTGGGGTGAAGGATGACCGTCGAATTGACTGAAGATCCGATGACAACAATGTGTCGATATTTGAAATGGCAGCGTTAATGTTATTGGTATAAAATACTTCATCACCATTTATAATCCTAATAGAAGCTTTTAGTAGTAATATGTGTACACTCAAGACGAGTACGAGGACGATACGAGTACCTACACTTATAAACTGTCTGGTAAAATATCGCTAAAGAGGTTCAAATGTAGAAGTAAGAAAAGTCCTCTCTGAGGCATGCTTAAGTTTTCAAGATAACATTAAACTCAAGCCAGGCTCTGCTCGTCAAAAGATAATTTCCGAGAACGAAAGCCTTCTGGAGTCTTGTCATAAAGAAGCTTTTTACTTAAGAATAAAACGGTGTCAATTATGGCCGAAGAAAAGTTGAAACGCGGGTGGGTGTAGTAAATGTGTCATAAACTCGTCAGACTTTGCATTAAAGCATTTGTTTTGGTTTTATTATCTGGAGAGAATCATTCCGAATCATAACTTATTTACATAAATCTTCTTAGGTAACTTTTGACAATAAAGGCACGTAGGGACTTTATTTGGTTATTTGCTTTAGTATATATGTTTCGCTCGGTCGTCCTTCACGGCTAACACAGGCCGAGAGCGCAGACAACTCGCGTGCGGTGTGTGCCAGCCAGCCATGCTGCCATGTTAGCGCGGCACGTGCAGATCGTACAGAAGCCAAGATGCGCTACCAAGAAAAATGGGTCCCCAGAACAATTTTAAGTGCAGAATAGACAAACGACAACAACCGCAGAGACAATGTTTTTTACATCTTTTGATTAAAAATTCCTTATTCCTTTGGAATTTCACGAAAATAAACTCCGAAAAGACGTCTAACCTAGTCCGAAAAAGTATAAAAAATAAAAACCCTGAAGTAACTTTAAAAGACGTCGAGAATTTTCGCCTAAATAGAATGAAGCACAAATAATGTTCCATTTTACTTACGTAATATTGTGTTGTAAATAAAGAAAATCCCAAAATATTTTCTTATTTAGGCACTCGTAATCGGATACCCAATTACCGAAGTATCCGAACGTCCGGGTCCGCGGTGGCTTGAAGGCAGCCAGTGGCCGAATAACATTATCATTAGACGTTTCACAATAAGGGTGTCTCTTTGAATAAGCGCACCAAACTGGAATCAGATTTTCTATTTACGCGTCCAACTAATACATACAAAACCTAATCCAATACGATAAATACATTCAGTCGATTAAACAAATAATACTTATTGTTTACATAAACACGGAAACTCCTCCATGCCCGCACGGTGGGCGGGAATGGATTTTGGGCCAATATTCCCACACACGTGCGAGAATGAGATTTCATGACCTGTTTTAAAATTTCACCTTTTATGTATGTATTTATGTATCAAAGCGGACCCCGGCTCCTTTAGGGGCACAACCGGGAATAACGCTAGGCGGATGATGATGTGTGTATGTATGTATCTCGAGCGGTAAGAAGTCACGCAGTGTGTTGTGCTTGTCCCGTATAACGAAAAAAAACAAATTTAAAGAGCTGTTTTTCCCTTAAGGTTTTAACTGTGAATAAAAATAATATTTTTTACGTCATACCTGGCCATAAAGTAGGAATTACCGCACGCTATGCGTGCGGAAAACCCCACTTCCTGGCCAGATAGAGACGTAAAATGTTGTACTCACCACGGGCGGTAATAAAGAAAGCCTCAGAGCGCATATTTATCGCCCTTGCCTTCGGTTCGGGCGTCAAATACCTGCGATCTGAGACATTCTTTGTTTAACCGCCCTAGGTAAGTAATGTACTAATATCGGGCATTTGGAATCAATAAAGTGTTAGTGTTACTTTACTTTAAATAACTATGTTATTACCTTATCTAAGTACTTAAGTAATTTTCTTTCACCTGAATTCAGGCAATTTAAATAAACCTATAAAGTTAAAGATACCTTTTCAAATTGTTAGATAGCTATTACTCCGAATTGTTTGAAATAATGCTAAAGTCTGAAGTATCACTACATCGACTTAAAATTCCATTTAACAATTGCGAGTGTTTAGGTACATAACATAACTTATTATAATAGCACTTAAGAACTTTGTTGAGTATCTAAGTAATTGAACAACTCGCAATTAATTATTAAAATGCAACGCAGAGTTTAAATGCCAGTTAAGGCCGCAATAGCAATTTAACCTATAATAATATATAAGGTAATCTTCAAAGGCCGCGGACTGACCGGCAGCGGGGAGCGGGGCGGCGAGCGGATGCCCATACATTGAAGTCGCTATCGAATGCATGAACTGACGCTCGTCACCCCGCGTCCAGTCCGCGGCCTCAAGATCCAGTGACCAACACGTAGCTGTGTAATACTATCGAATATCGATCTTAACCCATTCAGTGCCAATGACGACACACGTGCGTCAGACAACACAGTTGCGGGCGCTTATCGCTACATGTAGAGTTTAAGCTGCTACGTACTACGGCGTAGCGTTTTGAGCGTAGCGGTGAACAATGGGTTTTAACACTTTACTCCCAAGAATCGGTATACTCCATTTCAATTGCGAACGCGCTACGCTCCTAGCCGATCCCGTGGTTTGTAGCAAGTAGCGGAAAGCGCCTATGGCATAGGCATAGGCGCCCGCTAGGCGGGATCCTGGCAGATAAAGTGTTAACAACATAAGTAAATAACGATGTTAAAAGGAGTGGCATCCTTTTCAATCGTAGAGCCGAGTGTTACCTTCATCAATAGGCCGGGATACCATTTTGAATAGATCAACACGATATTGAACGAGGAATCTACGCGGGAATATTGAAAATGAATTGGATTTACTCGTACTTCTTTCATATTAGGTTCGTTTAATAACTGTAGATATTATTTTGCGCCAATGTCAATTTAAATGCAGATCTCAGGATAAATATCCTTTGAATAAATACGACCTTATATTACGATCCTCTGTACAAAATCTATACATATAATAAAGCTGAAGAGGGTCGAAAGTCTGTACATGGAATGGATTCGAAAAAAAATTGGCTAGGGATACTTAGAATCGACAACAGAACACGTTCCAACAGTTTTTAGAATTTTTGTCTGTTTGTCTGTTTATCTGTTTATCTGTTTGTCTGTTTATGTGACCGCGCATCACGTGAAAACGGCTGAACCGATTTAGATGAAATTTGGTATAGAGATAGTTTGAGTCCCGGAGAATGACAACGAAAACCTACTTTGAATCCCGAAAATCATCCCCTTAGGGAATGAAAAAGGGGTGAAAATGTAGATAAATCCCATTTAATTAAAATTTGGTAAAGAGATAGAAGAAGTCCCAGGGAAGGACAATGCATAGTTTTTATCCTGAAAAATCATCTCCTGAGGGGGTGAAATGAGGGGTGAAAATTTGGATAGAACCCATTAAGATGAAATTGGGTATAGAGATAGTTGTAGTTCCGGGAAAAGAAATCGCATAGTTTTTGTAACGAAAATCATCGCCTGAGAGGATGAGATGAGGGGTGAAGATTTGGATAGAACTCATTTAGTTGAAATCTGGTTAAGAGATAGTTTGAGTCCTTTTTTTTCTTTTTTTTTGACGGAGTGGAAATGCACTTACGCAGCTCCCCAGCCGGGAAGCTATTAAAAAAATTAAATTAAATTAAATTTGAACTGTTTATTTTCAGATCTGTCATTAAATTATATATATCATATATATTATATATATATATCTATAATGAGGGGTATATGGGACTCACACCCTCCAGCCTTCTATTTGAAGAGAAGGGGGAGGGAGTCTACCCACTAAACCACTCCTGTTTTTCCGTACCTGCCGTTAATGGGAACGCCATGGGATCGCAAACATGTCACCGATAGTTTGAGTCCTGGGAAAGGAACAGTGATAGTTTTATTCCGGAGATCATCCCCTAAGGGGGTGAAATGGGGGTGAAAGTTTGCATGGAACCCATTTACGGTTTAGCGATAGTTGGGAGTCCTGGAGAAGGACATAGGATAGTTTTATCACGAAAATCCTCCCCTAAGGAGTGAAAATTTGGATGTAAGTGACCCATTTAGATGAAATTTGGTTTACAGATAGTTTGAGTTCCGGCAAAGGACATAAGATAGTTTTTATCCCGGAAATCATCTCCTAAGGGGGTGAAATGGGATTTGTTATATAGGTAGTTAGTAGGCGCGGCGCTGGTAGGCCCCCCACAAGGTGGACTGATGACCTGGTAAAGGTCGCAGGAGTCTGCTGGATGTGGGTGGCGCAGGATTGGTCACTTTGGAACTCTTTGGGGGAGGCCTATGTCCAGTAGTGGACGTCTTTCAGATAATATGATAATGATGATGATAAGGATCAAGATAGTTTAAGTCTCGGAGAAGGACATATGATAGTTTTTATATTGGAAATCTACCCCTAAAAGGGAAATGAAGGGTGAAAGTTTGTATCGAGCTAAGATATAAACGAGTTCTACGCGGACGAAGTCGCGGGCAAAAGCTAGTATCAAATAAACATAAATATATTTAAATGTAAAAACAATTACAAATCATACATACCGTAATTATGTAGCCTAGTGGTTCAGGCATGCGGCTGTCAATCGGCGGTCGTGGGTTCGAATCCCGGCTCGTACCAATGAGTTTTTCGGAACTTATGTACGGAATATTTACCGTCAGCTTTTCGGTGAAGGAAAACATCGTGAGGAAACCGGTCTAATCCCAATAAGGTCTAGTTTTCCCTAGGGTTGAAAGGTCAGATGGCAGTCGCTTTCGTAAAACTAGTGCCTATGCCAAATCTTGGGATTAGGTGTCAAAGCGGACCCCGGGCTCCTTGAGGGGCACAAACGGGAATAACGCTAGGAGGATGATGACATACCGTAATTATGTACCTATATTGAGAAATATCGGTACCCAATACAAATATAAGTGTTCAAACTGTGTTATCCCCTGCGACGAGCTGTGTTGGGCTCTTTCTCCGCCCTCTACCATGATTGAGCAGATTACTCAACAAATATCGCGATTCTATCGACAAACTTTGACTCAATAGTAAAATCGTCAATATTAGAAACTTGTTCATTTAGTTAACTAACGTAAATAACTTTTTGCTTTTTTTAGGGTTCCGTAGCCAAATGGCAAAAAACGGAACCCTTATGGATTCGTCATGTCTGTCTGTCCGTCCGTATGTCACAGCCACTTTTTTCCGAAACTATAAGAACTATACTAAATATATACTGGTGAAACTTGGTAAATAGATGTTTTCTGTAAAACGCATTAAGATTTTCACACAAAAATAGAAAAAAAAAAACATTTTGGGGGTTCAACATACTGAGAAGTGAAACTCGATTTTTTTGCTTTCATCATACTCATACGTGTCATCTATGGATAGGTCTTGAAAAATGATATTGAGGTTTCTAATATCATTTTTTTCTAAACTGAATAGTTTGCGCGAGAGACACTTCTAAAGTTGTAAAATGTGTGTGTCGGCCCTGTTACTTCTAAAACAAGAGAATAATAAAACTAAAAAAATATATGATATACATGCAAATCTTCACCAGAAATTGGTTTGAACGAGATCTAGGAAGTAGTTTTTTTTTTAACGTCATAAATCGTAAACCGCAGTTTACTTTACGGAACCCTTCATGGGCGAGTCCGACTCGCACTTGGCCGCTTTTTTATTTAATTAATTCCTTGTTTATATTGGCATGCTGTGTTTACCTGTAGGTAAGTAGTTACCTATACATAAAGCAGTATAGTTCGCTATAAGCTATTTGTATGTATCAATGCATGTAATGAAAAATTGTTGGTGAACCTTTAAAGAAATTCAGCCCTTAATATGAAATTGTTACCCAGTTGAGTTGTTGGGTTGTTGTTGTTGGTTGATGTTGATTGTTGTAGGTATATGGAGACCCTCTAAAAAGTAGGGCCCCTCCGTCATCGTCCTAGGCAACACACGTAAGGCGACTTAAGTGACCGTCCCAATACTCCCAATGCAATTTATGCAATGCGTGACACGCTGCTGTTTTGTCACTTACATTGCTGTGAATTAAGATTGAAGATGTCACTATTGGGCATGACGACATGTACCTACTTACTGATATAGTCACTGTAGTAGACACATAACATGTACACTTGCCCAAGGAAACCCCACACACAACAGAAACCAAACACCACGACATGCGATCCCGGCAGAGGATATAATAATTATAGCCTCCGTGTTCGCTAGATTAAAGACCGCCGACAACAATTAGTGGCGCGTGCATCTGCCGCCGGTAACAAGATCCGGCATAATTGTTATCGTCTCATAATTACACATTCCAATAATCACAGGGCCGGGTTCATTAGGAAATAATTATTTATAATGAAAAGTACCTTATTATTCCTTATTATTCCTTTTTCGACAGCTAAAACGTAGGTAGGTAGTAATGGGCGGACAACGGATGCAGTTTATGTCAAACTCATGTCAAACGATATACGTAATATGGATATGACTACAATTAGTTTAAAGAGAACATAATTGCAAAACAGTTATTATGTAATTTTATTGTTGTAGTCAATAATCATATTTTTTTCTAATTTTAAGTTCATTCATTTTATGGGTCACTATCCACTTATATAGGGAAAATGCCCTCTCTAAATATACAGATACTAATTATGTACTATGGAGGATATATGTATTATGTACTGACTGATATATGTATAACAAAAACTGCATATCTATATATGTTTATGCATAAATATTACTCGAAATTTAATAAAAGTCTTATCCATCTTATGATTTCTTCACTACATTGCATTCATCGTCCGCCCTTTGGTAGGTACACAACAGATGGCAGTGACTGGCTTCGGCAATTTCCTTTGCACCGTACTTCATGTATACAATGACGTGTAAATTAATTAATAACCTATGTGCATCGGACTCGTATGACGGTCGAGTTTATTGAAAGACCGAGGCACTTCAGAACAAAGGGACCCACATCGCAGGCACGTTTTAAGATAAACGGCCTACTGGCACAGTTAGAATAATACATTCAGCACCTTGACTCATTGTAAAACCAAAATTAGTAAAGTTTTGGACGCTCAGAAACCTTATTCATCTTTTGGGTATTAAAATAATCACATCAGGGGCCTATTTCTCAAAAGCTTGTAGCTTGTAATACAATCGGAAGTCTCTTTCTAATGAGACAAGTTGAAAAGAGACTTCCGCTTGTATTACAAGTTACAAGCTTTTGAGAAACGGGCCCATGCTCTTCTTGAATACATTCACTGCCAGGGACCCGTCAGCAGGCGCCTACGCCGTAGTCCCTAAATACGGGGAAAACCACGGAATCGAACGAACGCAGCGCGTCGCGATTCTTGGCAGTAAATGTGTTAATTATGAGAGAGATCAGCCCCCCTATTCTGTAACTTGTTTTAAGTTCACTTCAACGCTCACCCACAAATATATCTTGACACCGCGATGCGTAGTAACTAAGCGTAGGTAGAGGTCTAGTTTCGTAAGCCGCATTAACGCGTAATAGCGAATAACAGCCCAGAGATGTCTGTCTCTAAGTTATCCTATTTGGAATGAATACTATTTTGTTGCCCGATATCATCTGAAGGACGTCGCTGGAGATGCGGATCTCGAGGACTGCATCAAAACCGATGGCAAATATGAAATCATGACTATCTCGCTCTCCGTGACGTAACGTGGTCTGTCTAGTAGGGTAGACTGCCGGAACAAACTGTCGTAAATGCGGACACTCCGAACAAAAGCACCAATTTTTTTTCAGGTACTAGCTACAAGTGTAAAGCTTTAAGTTTTTGATAGGAACCAACTCCTCCGACGGCCATTTTGAAGTGGATACTTCTTTGCTCGCGTTCTTGTATAGGGGTACAGTTCAAAATGTATCACGTGACTTCCGGAATACCTTTTTGTAGAGAAGCCTAATCTGATTTCAAATAATTGTTTGATACATGTCTTAATCCTTCTTTATTTACCATTAGTTGTTAATCACAAAATTTATTTAGTTTCTGTGGCGGTCATGAAAATAATGCTGAAATGACCGCCATTTTCAATGCATCGCGACATCGCGAGTCAAATGAGCTACGTCAGTCAATGTTGCCATATATACCGATTTATCTGTACTTATACAGATTTTAGTGTATTAATTCAGATATATTAGGGTTCCATAGCCAACAAACAAGTATCCACTTAAACTTAATTAACGGTTGTATCTCCGACACAACCCGATTCTGTCTGTACATGGAAGATATTCGAAAAAAAATTGGCTAGGGATACTTAAAATCGATAACAGAACACGTTCCAACAGTTTTAAGAATTTTTGTCTGTTTGTCTGTTTATCTGTTTTTCTGTTTATCTGTTTGTCTGTTTATGTGACCGCGCATCACGTGAAAACGGCTTAACCGATTTAGATGAAATTTGGTATAGAGATAGTTTGAGTCCTGGGGAAGGACATAGGGCAGTTTTTATCCCGGAAATAAACCCCTAAGGGGATGAAATGGGGGGTGGAAGTTTGTATGGAGCTACTTAAACCGCTGCACCGATTTGGATGAAATTTGGTATATAAAATAGTTCTAGTCCCGGGGAAGGTCAAATGATAGGTTTTATCCCAGAAATCTTCCCCTTAGGGGGTAAAACGTGGGGGTGAAAATTTGGATGTAACCCATTTTGATAAAATTTGGTTTAGAGTTAGTTTAAGTTCTGGGAAAGGACATTGGATAGTTTTTATCCCGGAAATCTGCCCATAAGAGGGTGTAGTGGGGGGTGAAATTTTGGATGGACTCCGTTTAGATCAAATTTGGTATAGAGATAGTTTGAGTCCCGGATACTTTGAATCCCGAAAATCATCCCCTAAGGGGATGAAATAGGGGTGAAAATGTGGATAAATCCCATTTAGTAAATCAAATTTGGTAAAGAGATAGAAGGAGTCCCAGGGAAGGACAATGCATAGTTTTTATCCTGAAAAATCATCTCCTGAGGAGGTGAACTGAGGAGTGAAAATTTGGATAGAATCCATTTAGATGAAATTTTTTATGGAGATAGTTAGTCCTGGGGAAGGACCTAAAATAATTTAAAGTGAAATGGGGGGTGAAAATTTGGATGGAACATATTTACAGTATAGCGAGTTGGAGTTCTGGGGAAGCACATAGGATAGTTTTATCCCGAAAATCACCCCCTAAAGGGATGAAAATTTGGATGTGACGTGACCTTTTTAGATGAGATTTGGTTAATTTAATTTAATTCAAATTATTTATTTCAGACTAAGTAAAAACATGTTAGTAACAATACAAACTTATAAAACTTAAGTTAACAGTTAAGAGATAGTTTGAGTGCTGGGAAATGACATATGATATTTTTTGTTTTTGAATTCATCCCTTAAGGGGGTGAAATGGGGGGTGAAAATTTGGATGGAAACCATTTCGATGGAATTTGGTATAGAGATGGTTTGAGTCCTGGGCAAGGACATAGCGTAGTTTTAATTCCGGAAATCATCCTCTAAGCCTTAGAGGATGATTGAATTTAAACCACCATTTCACCCCCTTAGAGTCTAAGGGGGTGAAATGGTGGTTTAAATTTGGATGGAACCCATTAGGATGAAATTTGGTGCCTATAGAGATAGTTTTACTCGCGTAGAAGAACAACAAATAGCTTTTGTCCCGAAAAAAATCCTCCAAGGGCATAAAATAGGGGGTGAAAATTTGGATGTACTCTATTTGGATGAAATTTGGTATAGAGATAGTTTGGGGTTCCGAAAAAGGATAATGCATAGTTTATGGAACTCATTTAGTTGAAATCAGGTTAAGAGATAACTTGAGTCCTGGGAAAGGACATCTGATAGTTTTATTCTGGATATCATTCCCTAAGGGGGTGAAATGGAAGTAAAAATTTAGTATAGCGATAGCTGGGAGTCCTGGGGAAGGACAAAGGATAGTTTTATCCCGAAAATCCTCCCCTAAGGGGTGAAAATTTGGATGTGAGTGACCCATTTAGATGAAATTTGGTTAACAGATAGTTTGAGTTCCGGAAAAGGACATAGAATAGTTTTTATCCCGGAAATGATCTCTTAAGGGGGTGAAATGGGGGTTGAATATTTGTATGAAGCTACTATACAACCCATTTAGATAAAACTTTGTATAGAGGTAGTTAGTAGGCGCGGCGTTGGTAGGCACAAAGTAGACTGATGACCTGGTAAAGGTCGCGGGAGTCCGCTGGATGCGGGTGGCGCAGGATTGGTCACTTTGGAACTCTTTGGGGGAGGCCTATGTCCAGCAGTGGACGTCTTTCGGCTGATATGATGATTATGATAAATGATAATAATGATAAAGATAGTTTGAGTCTCTGGTAAGGACATATGATAGTTTTTATATCGGAAATCTACCCCTAAAAGGGAAATGGAGGGTGAAAGTTTGTATCGAGCTACGATATAAACGAGTTCTACGCGGACGAAGTCGCGGGCAAAAGCTAGTTATTAATATCTCGGGATCTAAATCACTTAGAATCACAAACTTGGTGCCTAAGTATACATATTTGGGGTCAAGGAATTCAACTAGATATTTTTTAAGGTTGAATTCCCACAGGATACCAAACGGAACCATGTTACTAAGCCTCCGCGTGTCAGTGTTCAAATTTTCACAGAGTTTGTATTAGTATTGCTGTTATAACTAAAATTAATAAAAATAAAATAAAATATTAAAAATTAAACAAACTCCCATACATTGAAAGTCATTTTTAACCGACTTCAAAAAAAAGGAGTTCTCAATTCGGTTGTATTTTTTTTTTATGTGTGTTATCTCAGAACTCCGTCATTTATGAACCGATTCGTACCATTCTTTTTTTAATTGAAAGTATATGATTTCAGGTTGGTCCCATTGTTTTCAAAACTCCAGTTGAATGATGGGAACCATGAGGAATTGAGGGAACTCCTCAAATATATAAGGCACGCGTGTAGTAATTTCGGTGTTTTTATTATAAAATCAAATTTGGTGAAGTGGAAGTGATGATGAAGACCACAGATGGCTTGTGGAACTTGTCAATGATGTACTTCAAACTATAAAAGTACGTCACCGATTCTGATATCATTCAATTGAAATAGCAAACAAAGAAGTGCCAAAGGTAATTCTGAGATCCTTGAGGAATTGACGGAAGTCCTCAAATATTATCGCGATTTGGTTTTTTTCTCTAATACCGGTAGACTGGGTAGGTATAATATAGTAGTAGATATAATACCGGTAGAATAGGTACTTTAGGAAAAAATGGGGCTACTTTGATCATTTAGAATGTAGTATAAAAGCAAAACTATTTGAAATAAAGAAGATTTAATCGAGTATACAGCAAGATAGATAACTAATATATTCACTGCCACAGTTCACCCACAAGTAAAAACAATGATTTCGGAGAAAAACCTATTTGGTCAAAGTCGCCCCGCGAATCAAAGTAACCCCAGTTGACGGTAATCAACGTATTTGCTCTCGGAAATCAGTTAATGTGGTAAATTGGAGAATAAATGTGGAAATGTTCATGTGGCTCGGCGGAGTACTGAATTGAAGTCGGTTAAAACTTTGTTTTTAAAGTAAATTATAAGGCGTTTTTTTTCTCGCCCATTACAAACGATCTATCTCTAGAACCGTAATAGATAGACACTTGAAATTTCCACAGACTATAATAATCATAATCATAAATTTATTTCATAAGTAAAAGTACAAATTGCTACTTACATTTTAATATAAAAATTTGTATGGTGAAAACCAAAAGTAAGTGTCAACTGACCCCGTACTAGTTTGCACTGTGTCACGGTGGGTCACTATGTATGACTATATCTATTATAATTGCAAATAATACAAGTATAATAAAGTTAACAGTCTAGCTATTCCTGACACGTAGACAGACGGACCCACATCGGAGGCTTGGTAACGGGTTCCGTATGGTATCCTTTGGGAACTCGACCCTAAAAATATCTAGTTGAATTTCCTGACCACAAATATGTATATTTAGACACCAAGTTTGTGATTCTAAGTGAGTGACCCGATATATCAATAATATACCTATAATTCAAAATGACCACCATAAAAAAAAGATGGCCGACGGAGGAGTTGGTTCCTATCAAAAACATAAAGCTATTTACCTAACTAGTACCTGAAAAAAATTTGGTGCTTTTGTCCAGCGTGTCCACATTATCACCTGAAACTGCCCTACTAGTCATGAGCACAGAACACTAAATAGGTACTATAAATAAAATAAAAATCGTTTATTGCAGACCAACCATTATCCATTATCCTATGGATATAGGATAATGGATAATGGAAAGGATAATGATCTATAGAAGGCCGGGGGTATCAAGCGCGATTTCCATCGGGACCGGTGTCGCCCCCTCGTCCCCTCCACGTCGCGTACAACAACACGGCGATCGGGTGACGTTGGTACGAAAGCTTGACCGCATCGCCATTCTATAGTATTAAATGTTCTGTGGTCATGACTCTACTACAGTGACAAACTTCTTTCGTCTCATGTATCCTCTTACATGCTCATCTGTTTAGGGTAGGTACTTTCGAGTCTTGACATACACTTAAACTGGATGTACCCTTAAACTGGATTATGTGTAACTACACATAATCCAGTTTAAGGGTACATCCTATCGTGCTAGGCTCCTTAAAATTATCTAAAGACGCTTTAACGACCTGAAATTAAGATCGGCTTTGGTGTTGAACTCCATGTTTTCAACAGTTTAGCACCATGCTAAGGTACCACAGGTAAGGTATACGATGTGAAGTCAAGATACAGTTTTTCATATTTCTAATATACTTACAGTAACCTTTAGATATGGATACATGATACAGAGGTACAGTTCGAGAGAATATGAGGGATCTAAACATTACTCAGCCTTTTACGCGTCAAATGGGTCATGACGGATAGCGGGGCTTTGAACGCGCCTAGAACAGAATATACTGCCGATGAAATACATCTTATTCAAGGCAATTCCACTTAACTGACAGTATTTAATTATGTTCTATAAACAGAGCTAAGATATGGAATACCCTTGTTTTACCGACAAACGTTTCATCGAATTAATGTTTCGCCGAATTTTCAACAACATATTTTTTCAGAAACAGTAAACTTTTCGTGATAGTTATAAAACAAACCTAACAGGGTAGGTTCATACACAATGACCTTTTAGCTGTACGAGTACCTAAAAAGTTACGGTTTCTGATTTACAAAAAATCGATGAAATGAAAATTCGGTAGCACAATGCATTCGGTGAAACGTTTGTCGGTTTATTTATCGTATGGCGATTACACACTGGTACATATATGTATTCGTATCGATGTTGCTAATAGAGTTCCAGTGTGCGCTGCGAGGTTGCCGAGAGCTGCCGAGTTTGTTGTTCTTTTAGCACCACCCGGAGGTCACGTGTAGGGTTTCTAGGGTTATTCCTACGGACGTAGAACAACAATGACCTCCAACGTTTGTCGGTGAAATAAGGGAATCCCCTAAGATAGAGTTTAGACACATAAAAGAGAGAAGAGAAAGAGATATATATATATATATTATCCTGTATACTGTGCTACAAATCTAATAAATTAAAACCATTTTCCCGATTCACTTGCCAATTTCATTCATTCATTTAAAATATATAAAACTTACAAATTTTAAACTAATCTCGAATATTCGCGATATACATTTTTTTCACAGGATTTTTTTCAATATTCAGATTCCTTTAATTAAGGTAAACCATTAACTGTTCGGTGAAGGCAAAACATCGTCAGGAAACCTGTATACATCTGCGAAGAAATTCAAAGGCGTATGTGAAGTCCACTACCCGCACTGGGCCAGCGTGGGGACTACTGCCCGTTCCCTCTCATCCATGAGAGGAGTCTTCTGCCCCGCAGTGAGATGTATATATCGGCTGAATTATTTATTTAAAATTTAAGGTGTTTATTTAGGGAGTTTTCCCTGGTTCTCAACGTTGCGTTGCGTTGCGGTTGTATGACATGGGCACTTAATGTCAAAGTAACATAATTAAAATTCGAATTTTTAAAAATCCTCTTATTTCGTATTTAATCTAACCCATATAGCTCAGACATAAAGTGCCTACATGACATACACTAGAGCAAAGTCAAGGATTAGGACGTTTATCTTATTATAATTATGTATGTTCAAGAAGCTTGTAAATTGGCTTCTAACTAAATTCAAAGATTTTCGTACCTATTAGAATTTGATGGCGACTGTACAAATTTACTTACTTACAAGAAATAAGTACAAAATTCAAGGCACGAGGTTTCCAAAAAGGAACTACTAAGTTAACAGTGTTCAAAGGCAAAGTGTAAAAAGACGATGTTCCTTCAACAGATTATGAAATTTCTTTTCGACGAAAAAAGTTGCATGAAATTGCACAAGAATTAAAAATGGAAAGAGCGGAAACAGACTGTCGGAATAAAAATGGTCTTAAGAAAGTGCGAGTCAGCGGCTTTGCAATATTAAATCTTGTGTAAATACGTTAAAGTTCATAATGGACTTGTAGGTATCCGGCCCTGATCTGCTCAATAATGCAACGCTTGAAAACGCAAGCCATATTGGCATATTAGTGCGATAGCACCCATGCTTCTTTTTTCGATACCTTTTTATATACGACTTGCTGCTTGGGCGGTTTCGCCCGCGTATAGCAAATAATGCAAGCAACCCTGTGGAATAAAATATAGCCTATAACTACCCAGAAAGTCCATTCTACACGCAGGTGAAGGAATTATTGAAATCCGATAAGCGGTTCCGGATTACACATTACATACAAACTTATTCATATTCATATTCATTTAATCATTGCCTTATAAACTTACAACGCTACAATCTCACAGACTCTTCCTCTTATAATATTAGTAGAGATTAGTATAGATAAAGTCTTGGACACCAGAAACAATAATCGAGTTGTTACAATATTTTAGCCCATTTATATGCCCATTTTTAGGGTTCCGTACTCAAAGAGTAATACGGGACCCTATTACTGAGATTCCGCTGTCCGTCTGTCTGTCTGTCTGTTTGTCTGTCTGTCTGTCTGTCCGTCTGTCACCACGCTGCATCTAAACAACCGTGATAGTTAGACATTTGAAATTTTCGCAGATAATGTATTTGTGTTGCCGCTATAACAACAAATACTAATAAACAGAATAAATAAATATTTTTTTATATATATTTTTTATTTTTTTATTTTACAATCTTACACAAATTGGCTTAGTCCCAATTATAAAGAAGGCTGGTACTATGGGTACTAGACGACGATTAACATACTTATATAGATAAATAAATACTTAAATACATAGAAAACATCCATGACTCAGCAACAAATATTTGTGCTCATCACACAAATAAATGCCCTTACGAGGATTTGAACCCAGAACCTCCGGCTTCGTGGGCAGGGTCACTACCAACTAGGCTACAGAAGGCCAATACAACAAACGGGATTTTTTGCCGTTTTTATGGTACGGAACCCTTCGTGCGCGAGTCCGACTCGCACTTGTCTGCTTAATTTTTATTTTTATATTCCATTTAGATATATATATATTTATTTTACTTATGTTAGTGTCAAAAATTCACCTAAGGCCAGATTCGACTAAATAGGAATTAGTACTAAATCTGTTTAATGTTAAAATTGTATGTACGAGTAGGTATCAGCATATCGGAATAAACCTATTCCAGTTTGATCAAATTGACGCTTAGGCCCGATTCGACTAAACAAGAATATAATTTACTAGCTTTTGCCCGCGACTTCGTCCGCGTAGAACTTGTTTATGTCGTAGCTCGATACAAACTTTCACCCTCCATTTCCCTTTTAGGGGTAGATTTCCGATATAAAAACTATCATATGTCCTTACCCGAGACTCAAACTATCTTTATCATTATTATCATTTATCATCATCATCATATCAGCCGAAAGACGTCCACTGCTGGACAAAGGCCTCCCCCAAAGAGTTCCAAAGCGACCAATCCTGCGCCACCCGCATCCAGCGGACTCCCGCGACCTTTACCAGGTCATCAGTCTACCTTGTGCCTACCAACGCCGCGCCTACTAACTACCTATATACAAAGTTTTATCTAAATGGGTTGTATAGTAGCTTCATACAAATATTCAACCCCCATTTCACCCCCTTAAGAGATCATTTCCGGGATAAAAACTATCCTATGTCCTTTTCCGGAACTCAAACTATCTGTTAACCAAATTTCATCTAAATGGGTCACTCACATCCAAATTTTCACCCCTTAGGGGAGGATTTTCGGGATATAACTATCCTTTGTCCTTCCCCAGGAATCCCAACTATCGCTATACTAAATTTTCACCCCCATTTCACCCCCTTAGGGAATGATATCCGGAATAAAACTATCAGATGTCCTTTCCCAGCACTCAAATTATCTCTTAACCAGATTTCAACTAAATGAGTTCCATAAGTTTATGGAACTCATTTAGTTGAAATCTGGTTATTTATGCATTATCCTTTTTTGGAACCCCAAACTATCTCTATACCAAATTTCATCCAAATAGGGTACATCCAAATTTTCACCCCCTATTTTATGCCCTTGGAGGATTTTTTTCGGGACAAAAGCTATTTGTTGTTCTTCTACGCGAGTAAAACTATCTCTATAGGCACCAAATTTCATCCTAATGGGTTCCATCCAAATTTAAACCACCATTTCACCCCCTTAGAGGATGATTTCCGGAATTAAATCTACGCTATGTCCTTGCCCAGGACTCAAACTATCTCTATAACAAATTCCATCGAAATGGTTTCCATCCAAATTTTCACCCCCCATTTCACCCCCTTAAGGGATGAATTCAAAAACAAAAATTATCATATGTCATTTCCCAGCACTCAAACTATCTCTTAACTGTTAACTTAAGTTTTATAAGTTTTTATTGTTACTAACATGATATGGACTTAGTCTGAAATAAATAATTTGAATTAAATTAAATTAACCAAATTTCATCTAAAAAGGTCACATCACATCCAAATTTTCATCCCTTTAGGGGGTGATTTTCGGGATAAAACTATCCTATGTGCTTCCCCAGAACTCCAACTCGCTATACCGTAAATGGGTTTCATCCAAATTTTCATCTCCCATTTCACCCCCTTAGGAGATGATTTCTGGACTAAAAATTATTTTAGGTCCTTCCCCAGGACTAACTATCTCCATACCAAATTTCATCTAAATGGGTTCTATCCAAATTTTCACTCCTCATTTCACCCCCTCAGGAGATAATTTTTCAGGATAAAAACTATGCATTGTCCTTCCCTGGGACTCCTTCTATCTCTTTACCAAATTTTAACTAAATGGGATTGATCCACATTTTCACCCCTATTTCATCCTCTTATGGGATGATTTTCGGGATTCAAAGTATCCGTTGTCATTCTCCGGGACTCAAACTATCTCTATACCAAATTTGATCTAAACGGAGTCCATCCAAAATTTCACCCCCACTACACCCCCTTATGAGCAGATTTCCGGAATAAAAACTATCCAATGTCCTTTCCCAGAACTTAAACTAACTCTAAACCAAATTTTATCAAAATGGGTTACATACAAAATTTCACCCCCATGTTTTACCCCCTAAGGGGAAGATTTCCGGGATAAAAACCTATCATTTGACCTTCCCCGGGACTCGAACTATTTATATACCAAATTTCATCCAAATCGGTGCAGCGGTTTAAGTAGCTCCATACAAACTTCCAACCCCCATTTCATCCCCTTAGGGGTTTATTTCCGGAAAAAAAACTACCCTTAGTCCTTTCCTAGGACTCAAACTATCTCTATACCAAATTTCATCTAAATCAATTAAGCCGTTTTCACGTGATGCGCGGTCACATAAACAGACAAACAGATAAACAGATAAACAGACAAACAGACAAACAGACAAAAATTCTAAAAACTGTTGGAACGTGTTCTGTATTCGATTTTAAGTATCTCTAGCCAATTTTTTTTCGAATATCTTCCATGTACAGACTTTCGACCCTCTTCAGATTTATTATATGTATAGAAGATTCCCAGATTATTTCATTCGATTTTGACGTTTAGGTGAGAGTTAATACGGCATGTGAGTCTGTATAAACAGGGTTCCATACCAACAATTGTTCCTTGCATTGCAACCAACACTATTAATTTTGCAATAATTAACTTTAAAAACAAAGTTTTAACCGACGAAAAATCAATCATCCCCTATTTTCCCACCCTTAAGGTCGGTTTTTTTTTAATTTATACAGGACCAACTTCGGGGTATACCCTTTCCAATAAAAAAAGAGTTATCAAAATCGAACTACTCTGTAAAAAGTTATGCGTGGACATACATTAAAAAAAAAAAAATTACGCGTCGACTTGAGAACTTCCTCCGTTTTTTTCGTCGGTTGAAAAAGTAAGTCCAATTTTTAGACAGATTTGACCGGGTTCGATTGCCGGCCGTGTATGAGACGTTTTTTAAATCTTTAAATACAGTTTTTAATTTTTCTTAAATTTGTCTCGTGACTCCTAAGAAAAAAATCCGTATTTCTCATAAATTATTTTTTTTAATAATACCGTTTGAATACTAAACCTTGTGTTTGAATAATGTGTCTTCAACGGGATGAACTAAATAGGCGAAAACGTTTCTTCAATGTGTACATTCGTTTTATATTGGGGATTATGCAAATATGATCACGTCCCTATGTTTTGTTCGAGACTTAAATAGATCCGATCCGTCTTCGCCGAAACTCGCTTTTCCTCACTTTTCGCTATGATATAAAATAAATCTTTGAACATTAGATCTCCACCTACTCGTAGTTACGAATTTACATAAATATTTAAATACTAGCTTCTGCCCGCGACTTCGTCGGCATGGAACTCTTTTATATGGTAGCTCCCTGCAAACTTTCAACCCCCAATTCATCCCCTTAGAGAATGATTTCCAGGATAAAAAATATCCTGGCCTTCACTGGGACTCAAACAATCTCTTTACCGAATTTCATCTAAATCGCCAGCAGTTTAAGTAGCTTCATACAAAATTTCAACTCCTTTTTTTTCCTTAACGGCTGATTGCTGAGATAAAAACTATCGTTTGTCGTTCCCCGGAACTCAACCTATCTCTATCCCTACCAAATTTCATCGAAATGGGTTCTTTCCAAAGTTTCACCTCCTCAGGGGATAATTTTTGGGATGCAGTCTATCCTATGTCCTTTCCCGGGACTCAAACTATCTCTATACCAAATTTCATATATATCAATTCCATCCAAATATTCACGCCCATTTCATTCCCTTAGGGAATGATTTCCGGGACCAAAACTATCCTATGTCCCTACACGGGACTCAAACTAACTCTACACCAAATTTCATCTAAATCGGTGCAGTTAGTATCATCAACTAAGGGGGTGCCCTTAGTTGATGATTTCCGGGATAAGAAATATCCTATGTCCTTTCCCTAGACTCAGACTATCTCTATACCAAATTTCATCTAAATGGGTTCCATCCAAGTATTCACCCCCAATTTCACCCCCTTAGGGGATGATTTTTGCAATCAAATCTATCCTATGTCCTTTCTCGGGACTCAAGCTATCTCTATACCAAATTTCGTCGAAATCGGTGCAGCGGTTTAATTCATAATTCATTTATTCATTGCATTATATGTTTACAAAAGATCTTAAAAGTAAGTGTATGCTCCAATATAAACCCTGTTAGGGCACAGCAATCTTATTGACACTTATATTATATGATGAATATTAGAATTCCTTGACGTGTTATTTATTACCAAGGTGACGAAACCTGTTATTCTCTGCCGTCGCATCATTATAATCTGTAATCGCCTCACCACCTATTTTTCATCCCATATTTTTCACGTTTTATCCCTACATTTCACAAATGTTGAATGGGGTTTTTTATTTTCTAGTCAAGTATATGCTTGCTAACTTTCAAGTCTTTAGCTCATGGATTCAAGGAGTTCCCATACAACGATTAACCCCATTTTTTACCCCCTTTGAACTCTAATCTTTATGATTTTTATAGCTTATAGCGTGGCTGAAGATCTACTTAACCTTTTAGTAAAAGTTTCATATTAATCCATTCGCTCGTTTTCACGTGATGCCGTTACATATAAACAGACAGACAAACCGACAAACTGACAAACAGACAAACAGACAAAAATTCTAAAAACTGTTGAAGTGTGTTCTGTTATCGATTCTAAGACCCCTCAACTGATTTTTTTGCCAATATCTTCAATGTACAGACTTTCGACCCTCTACAGCTTTATTATATGTATAGATAGATAGATAGATTGGTGCTACTCCTCCTAAGACCCCGCGTACAAAATTTTGTACAAATTCCAAAATTCCAAAACATAAAAGCGTAGCCTAGGCCTCAGGCGTTTGTTAGTCGTATACCTCGAAATCAAAAAATCCTTGTAGCTTTTCACCTATTCGCGTTTCGCCGCGATCTCAAAATTTCTGAACAGATGTTTTTCCTTGTAGTATGATTTTGGGTCGCCAATTACAATGGTGTATAAAATTCATAGTACATTTACTTTCCTGCCTTTCTTCACTGTAGTCGCTTTTTCACCTCGATAGATATTTGTTTGTAATGCGTTATTACATATCGCGATATTTCCTTTAAGCACTATACCTCTATAGTTTTGTTTCGTAAATGCAAAGAAAGTTGGATTCTTGGTACAGAACCCGGTTTTCTACGAATAATATTTTTTCTAGCTTGTTAGGTTATTGGTTAGGTGGACCATGCCCATAGTCATTTTTAGGGTTCCGTACTCAAAGAGTAAAACGGGACCCTTTTACGAAGACTCCGCTGTCCGTCTCTCTGTAAGTCTGTCTGTCTGTCACCAGGCTGTATCTCATGAACCATGACAGAAAACACAGTTAAATTTTCACAGATGTTGTATTTCTGTTGCCGCTATAACAACAAATACTAAAAAAGAGAATTAAATAAATATTTATAGATAATGGTACGGAACCCTTCGTGCGCGAGTCCGACTCGCACTTGGCCGGTTTTTTTTATTTGTATATTATTCATCATTTAACTGAACCACCGGCAAGAAAAAGTGCCTGTGGTCCACCTAAATAGGTGAATTAAGCAGGTGGACCACGACCGACAAGGGGTTAAAGTTAGGTGACTATACTAGTTTAGTTGAGGAGCTCACATTTATTTTTCATTTAATATCAATTATTACATAATGATTACATTACAATTCAAAAATGTTTTCAAGATAAAACCAACATACGGTACAGTCGCCATCATATACATAGGTACACTTTAGGTGTTCAAAAATATCGGCACATGCACCCTAAGGCCTTGAAAATAGAGGTGTGTTCCGATGATAAAAAAAATAAAAATAAAATTAAAATTTGAACTGTTTATTTTCAGATCTGTGATTAAATTATATATATCAGTTACATTTAGTACAATCTTTAATATTTAAGATTATTTACTAAACTTTTTTATCTTAATAACTAGTTATATTTATCTATGTTACTACTGGGGGCCATAATGAACATTTTCTTAATTATATTTTTAGTTTTTGTAGGTTTACTTTCTATATTTTCTACAATAGTTTTGGGAAAGCTGTTTAATACAAAGGGTAGGTAGTTAGACCACACTCTTTGCCCATATGTGTTGTTATATTTGTTAATTATGTATACATTCTTACTGGTCAGGGGTCGTAGGTTGCCTTTCCTTGTGTACTTAACAAGATCTCCCAATTTATGTTTATATTGCATTACAATTGCCATTTTAACTTTATCGAATACATTCATTACAGTATTTAAATAGTTTATGATAATTATCTCTATATTTATATTTAATTTTTAGCGGGACTATTGTTTTCAGTAGTCTAATTTGTAGGTTATATATACGCCGTAAATATGTTTTGTATGTTCTACCATAGCTAGAGATTCCATAGCTTATGATTGAGTCAGCCATGGCCATGTACAGTAGTCGCAGAGTAGTGTACGGCATTTTATGTTTAAGTATGTTAATGTTACATAGGATGGCTCTTAGTTTTTTACATACTATTTCTATGTGATTATTCCCGTTAAATTTATTATCTATTGTAAGGCCAAGGTAAGTGTGATGTGTTACAACTTCTAGGGTATCACAATTACATGAAGTGTGAGTGGTATGCATGCATGAGTGTGTATGGGCCACAATCCTGGGTATCATATTAGTTTTGATGTAAGGAGAGTGTATATACATTAGTTTAGTTTTTTGATAATTAATAGATAATCCAGCATCATGGGCCCATTCACATAGTATGTTGAACTCACTCTGCATCTTACTTTGTGCAGTTTTTTCGTCCTTTTCTGCAGTTATTAAACAGGTGTCATCGGCAAACTGGTATACTGAGGCTTATCTAAATATGTTACACATGTCATTAACATAGATTATGTATTCAGTAGGGCCGATTATTGAGCCTTGGGCTGTGCCTTGTAGCGATTGAGCCATCTCACTCAGCTCATTTGCTATACTGACCATGTTATACCTGTTTGTATGATAGTTTTTAATAAGTTCTAAGAGTGGCCCCTGTATACCAGCTCGCTCGAGTTTTGTATACAGTTTATTTAAGTTTAGTGTATCAAAGGCTTTGCTAAAATCAATCATGGTAACAATTACATGCTTTCTTTCATTTAGGTGGCAATTGACCTCATCTGTGAATTGTGCGAGCAATTGAGCAGTATTTCTTCCCCTTTGAAAGCCATACTGCCTTTCATGTATGATACCGTTGCTTGATAGGAATCCGTTAATACCTACTTTTTCCTAGAAATGTTTCAATTATTTTATCTATGATTGTGACGTGCTTGTTTGCTCCCATGTATGTGATGGCGACTGTACAATGATCGTTGTGTTTGATTGTACATTTTGTAGGCAATACGCGAAACGAAAATATTGGTGAAAACAAAAGTTGGCATTCTGCGACTATTTGAACTGTTTAGAAAAAAGTTTGGCTAGGTGCGATTTTCGGCATAATGCGATTACATGTATGGAGATTTTTAAATTTTGTCCCTGTGCTACCTATTGCAAGTAAAAATTAAAAAGTCAACTAAGTGCGATAATAGGCATCGTACCTACGACTAAATCAAAAAACTAAATAGACTATTGATAATACATGCTACATCAAAATTAACTACTGTTGTAAACATCTATTGAAAATATATGCGGCTAACTAAATAGGCTATTGATAATACATGCTACATCAAAATTTGCTACTGTTGTAAAAATCTATTAAAAATATATGCGAGTAACAAAATATACCACCGATAATACACGCTACAACAAACTACGCTATCGCGGCGAAACGCGAATAGGTGAAAAGCTACAAGGATTTTTTGATTTCGAGGTATACTAACAAACGCATTCTACTTTATTTTAATATCATATTATAAGGTAAACGATTACATCATGAATAGGGATGTTTGGCAGTGATAGCTAGATAATATTCCACATTTTTGTAAATGAACATTAATAACCATTACAAATAGCATGCCTACACTCGGTTAAGCCCAAGGGGTTTATTCTAGGATCGATGTCAATAGGCGGCATACTATGGGCCTTATCAGGACCATTTTATCCCGGAACATCCATCATACTCAATTTGACAAGCACACATGTTACCCAGTAACGTATGTCGAACCGGGAAACACAATTTACCATCTCATTGCATTGCTGAACGAATTTTAGGAATAATATCGAAATATATCCCTAAATATCGAACATAGTGACAGAAGCCCGTACGTTATGTGTTCGACGTTTAATTTGTGCAAATCAAACGAGATTTCAGTAAAATTTTACATTGACTTTTCCAATTTTAGATTGGAATCGTGTAGGATATATAAACGGCAGGAGAAATGAAGATTAAGTTGGTTGGACGAGCATTAGGTGGATTTGGGACTTAGGATGTTTTACCAATACTTTTGTTCTGAAAACGAATTAATGCGACACCAGGAATTGGAGTTTTTCCAACGATATCCATCGACATAATCCACTTTGTCGTCGTTTGCTGGAAGTAATTTCAGATAACATTGTTATACGTACCTAAAGACGGGTAAGACCTTACACTGTATTCTTATTAAGTTAAAAATAAATGAATCACTCTGAACTGAATGCCTTAAAACCACTTATAAAATACCAACAATAAAAGGGCTTTGAGCTTTTTCTGTTCCGTTTGAGCACAATTTCCTTGCAAAGAGGTTGTCTCCGAAGTAATGTCAGATAAGAGTCCGGGGTCTAAAGAGTGGCGCCGTGCTAATTTGAATTAAATTTAGGGGATTACGAGCATCCTCCGTCCAGCAGATTACAGCATCCGTCCATTTGCATAAAGTTACTGTAATTCTGTAATACTGTAATTCTTCGAGTGTATTCACACAAGTATTTATGCCGCGTGAAACAAAAAAGGTTTAAATATTTAAATTCATTTACGCTTCGCCCTGGAAACGTGTTTGCACTAAAAGGGAATATTTTCTTTATTCATGGTTCTGTGGATATTTTTGTATATTTTCTTTTCTTTATACTAGGTCAGAGTTACGCAAATGTCTAAATGTTAACCTGTGGAACGCCCCGCATATATATATATATATATATATATATATATATATATATATATATATTTTTATATTTGATACACTAGCTGTAGGTACTTTGAGAGTTAAGGTGAAGCATCTCGGGTGAAGCTACATACGCGACACTAAAAACCTACTAGGCGGCGCAACATTATCGTAATTCTCCCCAGAAACACACACCGCTACATTTCACGCACACTATCTCACTTTACTGTGACAGGTCACTGACCTCGGTATTTTTTTTCTTTCGTGATATTATAAATTTAAATCAGTCACCAACCTCCATACAGAAAGTGAAATTGTCAAAACATCTTATTGAAAAATGTCAGACTTGTTGACATTTTCTTATTCTGCGATGATTCTGCGTATGTTTCTTAGGTACATTATGGTATATGAAATATATACTATTGATAAGTCAATAGATTAGTCTTTAGATTGGCAATGTCATAGCAACTCTATTCGGTCATCGCTAAGGTGCAAAATTTCATGAAAATAAGCAAGCGAAAATTTATTAACATTGCTTGACAAATTTAGGGGTTACATTATGATAAGGACTCAGATCGAGCTGGCTTTTTGGGGGACTTGGGCCTGGATGGATAAATAAATTTGAAAATTCAATTTAATTCTTAAGTCTCAACTCATCACAATAGAGGGGCCATTAAGCAATCACGTCAGTCAGAATGATCGAGCCTTGTTGGTAGGTACGTACCTATTTGTACGTTACTGGGTAGGTATATATATTAGGTAATCCTTATTTTGCTCCTTAGTTTCATAGTGTGGGAATGCAAAAAAGTAGGTACTACAAATAAAATGCAAATACTTAGTATAAAATACCGTACTAAAACATAATTATACCTTCAGTGTCTGCTGTTGTTGTAAGTGTTATTACGAAAGTGTAACACAAATGTATTAGGTATACCCGTAAACCAATATCAGGTCAGAATATAATTATACTAAATAGACCTAATACACTCGTACCTACATAATATTAATACGTATTTAGTACTCTTTAATCACTGTCACTGACACCCCCTGGTGCCTCTATGATTGTGATGTACGGTAAGTAGTGTCGTCAGCAAACCGAAAGTGAGTATTGTAGTCGCAGGTGATGGTGATACCTACATCATAGGGTAGACACTAATAACATAATTATAGTAATTTGTTAGTGCTAAGTGGAAGTCATTTGTATATTCATGAGGACTGTAGAATTCGACATTAAAATCGCAAAGCACGATGTAGTTCTGGTTTTTACAAGCTATATATTAACTTGACCTGTTTGTATGTAGGTATGTAAGTGTAAGTATAACTGTCAAAGATGAGCAATTGAACCTGGTTAGCAGTACAGCACTTCTAGGTATAACACTGGATTCTAAACTACAATGGGGTCCTCACATAAGTAATCTCGCGAGTAGGCTTAGTTCCGCGGCTTTTGCAGTTAGTAAAATCCGTCAACTAACCGACGAGAAAACCGCGAGATTGGTCTACTTTAGCTACTTCCATAGCAATATGTCATATGGCATTTTACTATGGGGTAGCGCTGCTGACATTGGTGCTGTTTTTGTACTGCAGAAGCGGGCTATTCGCGCAATTTATAAGATGGGACCTAGAGAGTCCCTTAGAGAAAAACTTAAACTAATTAATATACTGACAGTGCATTCTCAATACATTTATGAAAATATCATGTACGTTCATAAAAATATTGTTAACTTTAAAATAAATTATGATATACAAAATCTAAATACCAGAAATAAAGACAAGCTCGCAGTGCCCTATACTCGGCTGCAAAATATAAACAAATCTTTCAAGGGTAAATGTATACGGTTCTATAATAAACTCCCAAGTAGTGTGACTAGTCTTAATATTAACAAACTTTAAAACTATCTGAAACGTAAACTAGTACGTAAAGCATATTACAGCATTAAAGACTATATGAATGACAAAACTGTCTGGGAATGAATTGCTCTACGCATAATTAAAATTTACTACTTGTAACTGTATTAGCTATAATTATTATGTTGTGTTAGTACCTAAGTAGTGTTTGTTATATTTGTTATTATTATTGCTTTTTTACATTGTATATTTGACATTTTGAAAGTGCTTAACTGTAAGCCTACTTGAAAGAATAAATTACTATTACTATATTACTATTACTATCTACTTAAGTAAGTTGTCCGTCAAAATTTGCAATCCATTTTTCAGTCACTTGCCATTATCCGATTGAGCTGAAATTTTGGGTATTAGTATAGTTTGGATAACAATTCAATATTATGGTACCATTGAGCTGATTTGATGATGGAGACAGAAGGTGGCCATGGGAATTCAGTATTTAACCGACGTAACCACGTTGAGTTTAACGCTTAAGCTCCTTAGAATCGTCTCAATACAATATACGGAAAAGTACAGTAAGCAATAAAAGCTTGTACCAAAAATGAAAATTTTGGCAGTAACTTATTTGGTTTTGTTTTATGGATCAGTTAGGGTAGTGTAGACACATATTTGCAACTTCGAAAAGCTTGTGCCAGTTGCGCGACATGCGTAAAACTGCGAAATTTTAGGACTTTTTTACATTACGCCAGAATTTTAAAGTTAATTTAAATAGGAAACTTGCATGGGACCTGAATTTCGAATTAAATGCACTCAATCGATGCTGATATACGTAGAAATATATTGTATTAGTTTTATCTCACGTTAAAATGAGGAAAAAACATATTATTGTTTCGATAAAATAACATACAGTTACACAGAATATTGAATTGGCACAGAAAATAAGTTTTTGTGTGACAAATATAGACATAAACGCAAATGTTGTGGAGATAATTGCAAATTAATGACTTACTCCATAATAAACGCGCCGAGAATATATGTTGTGACGTCATAGCATAAGCCAGTTTAATAAAGAGCGTTTTCGGGGGGTGCCGGTGCGTGCAGATTTCAAATGCATGTAACATCAGAAAAATAAATCATAAGAAAGTTTTGGTGCTACAGTTGTTTTAATGCTTAATTATACATTTGATTTTCGCAATAAAATAAAAAGATGCAAATTCCTTATTCCAACAATTTGAATTAAACTGCAAATTTGTAAGCTCTAAAGGGACAAAGCTGTTGCTCTTCGAAAATTATATATTTTTTCCGAACTTCGTCGATTTTAAATTCTCCCGTCTGGACCAAAACATATCATAAATCCCTCGCGCTATGAGAAAAAATATTAGTTATAAAGTTATACTCAATTTAATTTGCTTTCATTAAAGCACAGAGAGAAGTCTGTTAGACTACTAGTTCAATTCAATCACAATCTCGAAAACACTAAAATAGGTAAAAATTGATTATCAAATAATGAGACATTTGGTGTTACTATACTGACAAATGTATAGGTATTCAAAGGGCTTTGTATGCACATTTGCCACCAACCACCAGAGAGCTAAGCTCAAATGCGCAGCTCTATGCTTAATTTGCTCAGGAAAATTATTCGAAATCCTCGCTTTGATTTCGATAGGCGATGACGAGAACGATCTTGAGAAAGCCCAGGCACAACACGAACTCAAACAACTGAAAGAACCTGAGGAAGAAAGTGTGGAAGAACCTGAAGACAAGCTGAAGAAAACTAAAACAAAAGAAGGCTGTAAATTAAAAAGTAATTATCGTTTTTACATTATTTATAGCCCTCCGTATTGCTTTTAAGTGGCAGAGGGCGGGGCACATTATACATTTGATATTATTTCTTGTGTAACATTTATATTGTATATTCAACTTTTAAATTTAGGTACCTAATGCATACATTGACATTGTTTATTTTTGTTTAATAGTAAGTGTCTTTTAATTGTTAAATGACAATCCTTAATTGGAGATACAATTTCCACTTTGTGTATTAACATTTTGAATATTATTTTATTTTTATTACTCATTATTGACGATCGTGATAAGGACCTATATTGTAATTTGTATCTCGAAATAAATAAATCTAAATCTAAATCACGTAGAACGACGGGACCATGACTTAAAATTGACTTAAAATTGACAATTTTAAGTCATGACTTGACCATGGTCCCGTCAATTTTCGGGAAAATAGACCATCTTTGAAGGGCCATCGCTTGAGTTTATAGACCTGTGGCTAGAGAATGCAAAAACCGGTAAAATTTCAAAACCGGTTATTTACCGAAACTACAAGATCAAAACCGGTTAACCGGTTATTAACCGGTTTTTATACGAATAGCTAAAAATATTGGTATTGAAGGATAATTTGACTGTAGGTGTATTATTTCTGGTTTATAAGTAGGCAAGGTGTAGTAGGGTATAGGCGTATAGGTGTATTAGGCTTTGTTTTTAAGAAATAAACTATATGTAATCATAATCAACTTTGGTTATTTAAATAGTTGTATATTTGGTTCAACTTCTAAGTCTTCCGCGAATTAAACAATACCATTTTGTCATTTGAAAATTCGCACACGGCACAACACAACACAAAATTACTTCCGTGAACATGCAGGGTAGCCACGAACCCCTTCTGCCCCTTTGACGTCACACGTAAAAGTAGATATATACTTAGTATACACAGTCCGTACTTGGTGGTCGCCCTTCTGCTATAGAGATAACTAATGATGATTTGGTACGCATTCTCAAGTGGATTCAACGATATGACAGTAGTTTATTCATTTATTCACCATTACAAGCACTAACAGCTAAACCTTACGTGCTAACTGGCATTACATTTATATGGTCTGATTGTGAACCCAGCAAAGACCTAAGTCATTGTTATTGGCAAACGGATTTCTAGAATTGATTTTGTAAATATCTCTCCAATACTTTTTGGTGGGATTGAATTTGCTTACTCGATGAAAGTAAAAAACTTGGGATCATTATGGATCGCACCTTGTCTTGGGTTAATGAAGTGAGCAGGAAGGTATTTACTACAGTGGGGTGTTTCGTAATTTTAAACCTACCGCAACTAAAATTGCGCTCGCTCAAAGTATAATTTCTTCCTATTCTTGATTATCCTGATGTATTCTTTCTGAGGAGCAACTTTATAAGCTTGAACGTCTCTAAAATGTCTGCATTTGGTTTATATTCGGGTTAAGCACATATGACAAAAGTGTTTCTAGTTTCCATTCCAAACTCAAATGGTTAGTGCCTATCGGTTATCGCCGTAACTCTCACATCTTCTAAAACTTTCTTTTAACTTTATATTCGTTATCTTGTAAATGATATAATAGTTCGTTCCCTATTAAGGCTATTCGACTGTGAAACTCTTTCCCTATTGACATTAGGAGGGCAAAATCTATTGGTAACTTCAAATACCTCCTTAAATAACATTACTTGTCGCTCCCCCAATCCAGATAGTGCAACGACCAGTATTTATATTGTATTGTGAATAAAGGGGATGTTGTGCAGACTGCAGAGGCATTGCGCCTTCGTAATTATAAATATTGATATATCAGCACAGCACCATTATTTCATTACTGTAAAGGTGTTCGATTAGAATAGGAAATCCATATACAAATTTGCTTATCAGTGTACATTTTTCAAGTGGCTATATCCAGTATTATTTTATAACTATATAGATATAATACATATCTTTTACTTACATATTTTATTTGATATTTTGTTGACTAAATATCGATTTTGGCTCACAGTTTCAGGCATTTTATAAATTATACTAATTTCGGTTAATAACCGGTTTTTAGTGTAAGAAACCGGTTATTAACCGAGCGCTAAATATTCCGGTTAACCGGTTTTTCGGTTAACCGGTTTGCATTTCCTACCTGTGGCTTAACTCAAATTGTTGTAAATTTATTTGTCTTTTAAACTTTACTACATTTTGATTGTCAAAGTAGCATAGCTTATGACTTTTAAACCAAAATTTCGTGTTCGCACTATCCTAACTGGTCGGCTCAATATACCAAAGAACCATGCCTTGCGATTTAAGCCTATTTTGTGTCGACTTCTACTGACCTATATCTACAAAGAATAATATAGGTAAGCAATATTATATCGTTAACTCGTGAATATCTGTGAGTTAATTCAAATGAACCCTGCATCCTCCAAATCTTCAAATCAATAAAGAGTTGGCAATGCACGGTGGTGAATCCTCTTTAGTAGCAAGCGTCCATAGGCTTCGATATCTCGCAAACCGTGTGCTTGTTTGCAAAATACATGGTATAAAAAAATTTTACTAATAATAATTCTTTGGTAATTGTACTGACTGCCGTGCTTCCTAGATGGCCCCTCGATTGCGATTCCTGCTTGTAAGTAATGTATTTTATTTACTCATATTTCTTTTGTACGCATAGGATTACGAATGATATGCCATTTTATAATTTATATGTATGTATCACATACATACATATATACCGAGTGGCCAAGCTCCGCTTGGGTGAAAATAGAGCAAAAGAATAGGCGAAAAAAATATATATTCTATACTACTATATATAGAATGGGTGGCGCAGGACCGGTCATTTTGGCACTCTTTGGGGGAGGCCTATGTCCAGCAGTGGATGTCTTTCGGCTGATATGATGATGATGATATATAGAATATTTTTTTTTTCGCCTTATTACAAAGGAATAAGGTGCCAAATTGTAAACATAGCTCGGAAGTCGACTTTAACTACCTATTTTTTTTTTTATAGTATAATAATAGTATTTTCATTAGCAAGTTCCGTCACATCATTATATCCTTCCCATAAAGCTTAAAGGCCAAAGCAGCGAACGTGCTATTCCGGATAGGCATCCCAATTCCACCATAGCGTTTAAGATACGGAACCGATTAAGAAGGTGTCAATCGATTCATAATTACGCTCCGTGTGTCCCATCTATGTTAAACTAGACATGCTAATTAGCTTGAAATCTTGCGAGTATGGTACGGAACCCTCGTGCACAAGTCCGACTCGCACTTGACCAAGACGCAAGCAGATTACAAAATCAGCATACTTAATCTAAATATGTCTGTTCTAGTGAATTCCTTAGCCTCAGAGGAGGTAAAGAAAATGAAACAAATTCTTCATTAGTAGGAATGTTTTATACCACAAGAATAAAAAGTATATAATTCAATGTAAATTACATCATACAATAAAATCATCCTACTTCATTATTTGTAGGTAAAAAAATATGTTAGGCAACAAAATTATGCAAATCTATATTTGCAATGGAATACTTTACTGTTTAGGCATATTAATTATTACAATTATTTACTACTTCTTCTTCTTCACTTGACTTTCAAACTCTCACTCAGGTCTGCCATGAACTTACTGCTTTCCGCTACATACTGGGAAGACCACGGTATCGGCAAGGAGGATAGTGAATGTGTTAAAAACTTGGAGTTGAAGTGTAGTTAGGAGGTATCTTGAAGAACTGTATCCAATTGGGTGACAATAATCCGTCTTGATTTGACCACAATAAACACAAATTACATCATGCTTGCAGATTCCGAGTTGATATTATAAATATTCTGACAATGTCATTCCACGTTCAATTAGTTGGAACTGCAGGGGATTTAACTGGATGGCGTCATTATTACAGCGGATCACAATATACTATCATAATCGTTATAGTCCGTACACTATACGATTTTCATTGTATTTAATATATTATTATTTTATTGAAAACGATATATCTAAGTCCTAAGACAGCGTAAATGCCAAATGTCAAACAAATCTTTCTATATGACAGATCGCTGCCCCAATATTATAGCGTTCTATGTTGCACTTTTATCAACTTGAAATTTGAAGTTTGTCAGAGTGACACTAGGTCTAAATTGAAGTACCCCGACAATGTAACATAGAACCCTATAATATTGGGGCAGTGAGATGTTACGCACATACACTGTACTAGACAATGTGACCTGTGTGATAAAAAAATATTCCACATACTAAAGAAACGTATTCAAACTTCTTTCATTAATAACGGGCTCTTAAGATGAGAAATATGAAAAATCGGGTTGTAATGGTAGGGTTTGTGAACGAACTATTGTGTTTTAAATTAGAACAAATTGTAAAAATGACCGAAAATCTATTTTAAACGTTTATCCACCCACATGACACCCTTTTAATTCTCCCTGAAAACGTATTATTTTCTAACAGCTGGTATTAAACTAGCGATTTTTACAGTTGTCAAAATGCAGAAAATCGCGACAGGCGTCCGTTCAGCCCGAGGCCGCTTGGCCATCTGCCTACTAAAATTCAAACGAATGACTTACGCGCATCCGTTTTGAGCGAAATTTTATATTTATGTGCTTAATTTTACTGATGTACGATAATTAAAAATAAAAAGAGCTTACTATGTTGTCACATATATAATAAGGAATAAAAGGATACAAAAATAAATACTGAACATTGACTAGCAAAAAAATGGTTCTGGTTTTTAGTCAACTCGACCTACCGAAAAACGCGCAATCAGAGCTAACTTTGCGAGCCTAATCCATCGAGGCAAATTAATCAAATCGTGTTTTGGGCATTATAAAATTGTAGAAAATATCTTCAAATAACATTTAAATAAGAAACCGTCACATTTTATGTAGTTTTCGCGTAATTAAGTAGGAATTTCCAAGCCTTATTCTACCCCCCTGTGGTACTTTTCTGAAGCTGCTTCACCTTAAGTTTGAAAGGACTGCGTTTCAGTCATCTTCATCTTGTATAATAGGCCAATCAAATTAGAATTAATTCCTATAAAGCTGGAAATCATTTTGATACCTTCATTTGGTCCTAAATAAATAAATAAATATTACGGGACAATCTTACACAAATCAACCTAGGCCCACGGTAAGCTCAATAAGGCTTGTGTTGTGGGTACTAGGCGACGATATATATAATAGATAAATACATATAGATACTTAACACACAAATAAATGCCCTGACCGGGATTCGAACCCGGGACCTCCAGCTTCGTAGGCAGAGTCACTACCAACTGGGCTACGGAGGCCGTTAAATACGTGTAATCTGAGTGCCCAATCCCAAGAGGTGTGCATAAATTTTTGCTCTTTTTTCATGTAGCACAGGAACGGTACCGCGGACAAGAAAATGTATGCTTTTCAATATTAAAGAGGGTCAAATTCTGCGTCGAATGAATATCTAAACTTCAAATTCGGTTCAGTGGTATAGTCGAAATCAAAGGTTAGAAACTGGGAAAATGTTGTCGTTTAAGTGCAAACTTCCTTTTTGCGACTTTTCTTTGAAAAAAATATACCTGTTGACAAACCCATAGAATAAAAAAAATTTAAAATAAAATTTCACATTATATACAGGTAGGGGTCGGGTTGCATAAAGTTTAAAAGTCATGTTGTTGATAGGCATACGTGGCTTCGTCATACTCATAATTACGCATAATTGTAAATAGTCATACATTTATGCGCATAACGTTTTGAACCATAATGTTTAAGAACATAATGTGTATTGCGCATAAATTTGTGGCGCATAAAATTATTTAAGCATACTTTATAATGGACATAAATTTGTTGCTCATAAAACTATTCACCCCATTCTGTAGAAACGCATAAACTGCAATACGCATAAGCCTATGTTCTCTTTTATGTTGGATCACAGTTCTAGGTCAGAGTATATCTAGCAAAGGCAGTTAGTATAAAAGTTTACAAACAAGTTTTCCCGCTCTTTTATAAAAGAATAACCTCGAAGACAAACGCGGGAGCTTTGCTCCCGCCTTCGTCTTCTAACCTATCCGCGATCCGAGTCGGTTTTGCCACTAAGTAAGTCCCTGTTCCCTACTGTCTACGTGAAAACTTCAACTTTATACACCACTATCTTGGCATTGGTTGATCTCTAAAAGACGTTTATTTTGTTATATATTAAAAATACTACCTACTTAATAAAAATTTTTGTTGCTTTTTAAAAAAAACTCCCACCATCACGTCATCATAATTTATGCAAAACGATCGTTATGATTAAAATTATAATCTCCACTTATAATAAATCTCTAAATTAAAAAAAGAATCAGCCAGTTTGAAACTAAGCTTTGCGCGGTTCGAATGTTCTCAGCATCCCATGAACGGAAAAATATGAAACATTTTATATAGGTACATTATTATTCTAGCTGCAACTTAGGATAGTTTTTATCCGACTGCGACAGTTAATTAATTTTCCGAAATATACGACTTCATTTAATTTTTCATTTATTTTTATTGAAATCAAACGCTGCTCCAACTGTCAGCTATAAGAACCGTCAAATTTTCGTCAAAATGGCGGAATTGCTTTGCCTTTCACTTATTAATAATTTAAATCCCGTCTACGATAGACCTTTACGAGACAAATGCTAAAATATAAACCATAAAAAAATATTCGATTCTGATATGAGAACTTATATGCGCAAATGTCGTTTTATGTCGTAATTTCAATAAATGAAATCAACAAATTTGAACAATATAATTAACACGAATTTGTTTTTTTTGAATGACAATGGCACGCGCTCGGCGCATTCAGCCAAAGTACCTGCGGCGCTACCAAGAAAACCGATACTCAATGTTCATATATTTGCATCCCTGTCACTCGAGTATGGTTAGTGCGATAGAGATAGAGATACCCGAATATTTTCGAATTCCGAAGTTCGTGGTTATAGCTCAGGAATCGAAAATATGGTAAATAATCATAATGTATTTTCTCGAAAAAGAATTTAAAATAAATATAGTCAAATGGAGAAAAAAACAAAGCAAGAGGTTATATAGGTAATGATTAAGTTATAAGAGTCCAAAATTTTAAGAGGGAGTATGTTCTGTCCCTTTTCCGCAAAACGCACCTTCATATGAAACGATTGTTTTTTACTATGACGCTCGAGTATATTGACGTCACAGTCCCTCATCGTTTTCTCACTCTAACAAGCGACATTAAAACGGATGTAGCTTCATAATTTTTTGAGATATTTGAATGGGAGTTTCATTATCTTCTATCTATTTATACATAATAAATGCCTATGTCCTGACTGACTTATTCACTCAATCACTCACTCACTCACTCATCAACGCACAGCCGAAACTACTAATCTTAGAGAGTTAATTTTTGCACAGTATGTTGCTTTTATAACGTGGGCTAGGGATAAAAAGGGATTTTTGAAAATTCTACCCCTAAGGGGGTAAAATGGGGGTGCAAAGTTTGTATGGCAGAACCTTTTTTTTTTGAGCTATAGACTTAAACTTTGTAGAAAAATTAGTTATTAGAATACAAATGAAACACTTTTAGCGTTTTGGAAAATTCCACCCCTACGGGGGTAAAATAGGGGTGCAAGGTTTGTATGGATGAAACATTTTTTTTTTAAATAGAGACTTAAAACTTTGCAGAAAGATCAGTCATTAAAATACAAATAAAGAACTTTCAGGGTTTTAGAAAATTCTACCCCTAAAGGGGTAAAATAGAGTGCAAAGTTTGTATGGGAAAAACTACTTTTTTTTAAATAGAGACTTAAAACTTTTTAGAGAAATTATTCATTAGAATACAAATAAAGTACCTAGATTCAGTGTTTTAAAAAAATCTACCCCTAAGGGGGTAAAATAGGGGTGCAAATTTTGTATGGGGGAAACAATATTTTTTTTAAATAGAGACTTAAAACTTTGTAGAAAGATTAGTCATCAGAATACAAATTAAGTACTTTCAGCGTTTTAGAAAATTCTACCCCTAAAAATAGGGGGCTAAAATAGGGGTGCAAAGTTTGTATGTGGGAAACTATTTTTTTAGCTAGAGTCCTAAAACTTTGTAGAAAGATTATTTAAATACAAAGAAAGTACTTTCAGCGTTTTGGAAAATTTCACCCCTAAGGGGGTAAAATAGGGTGCAAAGTTTGTATGGGAAAAACATATTTTTTTTTAATAGAGACTTAATATTTTGACGAAAAATTACTTATTAGAACATGAAAAATACTACATTCGGCGTTTTACAAAAATCATTCCCTAAGGGGGTTAAAAAAGGGTGCAAGGTTTGTATGGGGAACACTTTTTCTGAGCTAGACACTTAAAACTTTGTAGAAAGATTACTTATAAAAATACAAAAAAAAAAGACTTTCAGCGATTTGAAAAAATCTATCCCTAAGGGGGATAAAAAGGGGTGCAAAGTTTTTATCAGGGAAAGTTTATGTTTTTGAGTTAGAGACTTGAAACTTTATAGAAAGATTACTTATTAAAATACAAAAAAAGAACACAAATTGTTTTAGAAAATTCCACCCCTAATAGGGTTAAAAAGGAGAGCAAGCTTTGCATGGGCAACACTTTTTTTTGAGTTAGACTTAAAACTTTGCAAAAAGATTACTTATTAGAATACTAAAAAAGAACTTTCAGCGTTTTAGAAAACTCCATCCCTAAGGGGGGGTTCCTTAAGATCCTTAAGAAGGGTAGCCAGTGTTGTGTGGGAAAAACTTTTTTTTTTACTAGACTTAAAACTATTCAAAATGTTACTTATTAAAATTAATAATAAAGTACTTTCAGAGTTTTAGAAAATTCCACCCCTAAGGGGGTTAAGAAAGCTTTGTATGGGCAACACTTTTTTTGAGCTAGAGACTTAAAAGTTTACGAAAAAAGTTCTTTCAGCGATTAGAAAAATTCAACCTCTAAGGGGGTTTAAAAGGGGGTTCAAATTTTAAATGGCGAGCAATAAAATTTTAAAGTGTGAGTAAGAGATTTTTAACTTCGGTCTTATTCTGTACGTTAAAAGACTACAAAACTGATTTCAGAATTTTTCCAAATTCATCCCCTAAGAGTGTTAAAATTGGTTCAAAGTTTGAGTATTTCAAGGCATTTTTAAAGTATGAGATTTTTAACTTTGGTTTTAGACTGTTTGTTCACAAACTAGAAAATGAACATCAACTTTTTTTTTAATTATCCCCTAAAAGAGGGTTCAAATTTTGTATTGAGAGAAATCATTTTCTAAGACGATAAAAAGTTCTACGCGGACGAAGTCGCGGGCAACAGCTAGTCAATAATATTATTGCTTGATAAATAATTAACCCCCGTGTGGTGTCGGGTTAGAATAGCACCACCCCCTGTCTTCCCGTGGGTGTCGTAAGAGTCGACTAAGGGAACAGGGTTGAAGTGTGTTGTGGGCGATGGGCTAGCAACCTATCACTGCAACATCACATTTTGTCGATCTTTTATACCCACATTAATGCTAAAAGTGGCACTGGAACACAAGTTTCATGTGCTCTGCCTACCCCTTTTAGGGATAAAGGCGTGATGGTATGTATGTATGTATAATTATGACATGGAACAATTATACCATAAAACAATTTATGCCAAAAAAAAATATGAGCATCAACTTTATGCGTAAAGTGTTATGACAATCGATATTATGACAATAGTGGTTATGCAACTAGATGACCACCCATTATATACATTGACCTTCTTTAATATTAAATAAGTATCATAGCCAAGTCGAGCAAAACAAAACGTTTGGACCAAATGAAGGTAATAAAACGATTTCCAGCTTTATGGGAATTCATTCCTGAAGACGTTTTTTTTATATCTAATTTGCTTGGCATATAATGGTCATTCCACAGGTTAATATACTTAGTTAGGAACCCTTAATTATTTATTTCAAAATGCACAGTTACAAGTTACATACTTAAGCATTAGTAGAGTAAGAGAGGTAGGGCACAGCGGAATGTCATCTCGCTCGTATGTGGAGCAGCCCAACTGGGGAAGTACCTCCACCTTACAGAAGACCGCAGTCATAATAGCACCACTGGTTTGTAGTTATGGTGTTGTGTTCCTGGTGCTGAGTAAGGTCGCCAGAGCTCCCTAGGATGCGCTGTGTTGGGAGTGAGGGACCTGCATGTGTTTGCCACCGTCGTTGTATAAAAAAAAAGTAAAAAAAGTTATTACATTCAAAACTTTGACATAATATATATTAGTATAATACCTTTATAACCTAACCTGAAACCGACGTGCAACTGTACGAATTCTTATCCGTATAGGTATTGAATAAGGAGTAATAGGTACGGTAAGCAGATAATCCTCTACCTACTCCAGTTTAACCCCAAGCCTTAAAAAAAACCACAAAACTCAATTTTCCTGCAACTTAATCGGTACCTGGCTGAAATCTTTTCAGAACAGGTGGTTCGTGTATCACGCTAAATGGATAACGGCTTACAGGGCTGCTGAAAAATAAATCCGAGCATAGATGAACGAGGGAACCGGGAATTGTGGGATAAATATTTGAAGCGGCGTTGTGTGCTGGATGGAACCACTAAATAATTTCACAAACGCGCCATGTTTAAAACACTTCGGATGTAGCGGTGCGGAGAATAGTTTAATTAACCGTAGTGCACATGCCGATGCTGGTGTGCTAATTGACAGGTATTTATAACAAAGCACATACAACACCGCAGTTACACAACACAACACATCGCAACAGTTGCGAAATACATCGCAGTTAATCTCGTAGTGATTTTGTTCTGTTTTAAAATAAGCTTATATTGATAAGTATGTAAGGCTTGTGTAAATATGGGCCTTTGTTGCCTGATTTAATTAAATAAATTAATAAAATAAAATAACAGCTAAGTACCAAATGTCGTCTTTCCTGTGGTTAATATTCACGGGCGGTTTTAGGTTATCGGTTTTTTGGCGCGTACACGCGCGCAACATTTCACGCTTAAAAAACGAGCGCGCCTACACGCACTTATTCCGGCGTGATCGCTAGAATTTCGGAGGAGGCGTAATTCAAAAATTCAAGACAGACAGACAGACAGACAGACAGACGGACAACGGAGTCTTAGTAATAGGGTCCCGTTATACTCTTTGAGTACGGAACCCTAAAAACGAACTCTTACGCGATATAAAAACGTAATTTGAAACTGATTTAACAGCTTATGTAGAAGTGACCTAATTTTGTATCACACAGATGTGTACTAAAGGAAACCGTTTGAGTATATGGATTATGAATCCAAACGAAAAACTTTAGCTACGCCCACAGGAAAGACGTGGGTGAACTCTGTATTAATTCAATTAAACTGCAAAAAAATAAGTAAATAAGTATATCTCCATTTTATTTCACATACCACAAATTACTTTTACAAACCTACTATTTTTTCATTCGAAAGGACATTTATTTTAGTTAAGTAAATTAACAGAATGTTTTTCATATAAACCGACGCAATAAGACGGCAAGCTCCCCAGTCGAGCGAGTAGAGTCCCGCGGTAAACCGCCTGCATCCGGCACAGCGCGGCACCTTTAACTAGCACTAGCTTACCATTCGGACTTACTACTGGTCCTGGAATTAGTAATGCTAATTAAATTAAATTGTTAATGTTTTAATGCTTTTACGACAGTTTTTACAATTGATTTGTGCATATGTTTTATTATTAGGTACACTACACTAATTAATTAATTCGTTATATATTTTAACTTCAGTACGGATTATGATTATTATTCGTTTCATATCCGAAAACCAATACCAGACAGCGTAATCAAGCAATGAAATAGTTAATTATTGAATGTCATCAGAGGGAAAATAAATAATTTATTATACGTATACACACTGATATATATACTGATATGATAAAACAGACCCATTTTTAAATTGGTGAACCAAAACTATTCACATGTATAAGTATTGCTAGGTACCAAGGCATGTTAACTTCTCATCTTGAATGTATGACTTGACCAAGTCAAGTTCCGAGTTTGCAGTGAGTTCAAGTAGTGTTGGCATGCAACGCCAGTACCTACCTGGCCTGCACAAATTGGCCAACACCAACTCTAATTACGTTCGTCCCATGTCCATAATTGTTATTCACCACGAGTTATAGCCTACACCTTACCTCACCTGTATAAGTCTGACCTACCAATAAAGTTAGATAATATAACTTAGATAATAATTTGTAAATATGTAGACTTGCCGACTCGGTATTATTTATTGCCACATGATTAAATATATAAAACCAATAATAGTACTTACATTGTTGTAGAGGCTAGAAAGTAAGCAATAGATGGACGAGTTAGTTTAGGCTTAACATAGTGCTTTTCACGCCTACTGCGAGGAAATTGCAAATAATTATAATTTTAAATCAAAATTAAGTACCTAATTGAAGAGCATAATACTAATCAAAAAGCAAAAGAGCGCGGCCCCGCTCGCGGGCGCGGCCGGACGCCGCTCCTCCCGCTCGACGCCCTGTGATTGGTCGAAGCGCTGTTCAAACTGACCAACCACTCCTACAATGTTACAACCACTACTACAACAATGAAACATTGTAGTAGTGGTGGTTCAGGTGCTACAGCTATTGCCTACTTTCCAGCTTGGTTTTAGACCATCTATTGCCACATTTCTGAACAGTGGCGTGAAAAGTATTTTATAATAGGCTATGCTTGTGTGTCTCTGCAAGAGACTTGTCAGTTCAGTACCTACGTTCAGTACCAAGCATACGCACAGAGACAGTTTACGTAAACGCCCTAGTGATCGTGCCGGGAGTTTCCCTTGGATTTTCCCAAAAATTCTCTCCAACCATGCATTCCGGTTTACCGGTCCCGGCAAATAAAAGCAACAGTCAGAAGAAAACTACTTTGAACGTGTAGCCCTACACAACATGGCTCACCAGCGTTTGAGAGCTAAAACAAGTGAGCGTAGTTGTCTCAAATGTCGGGGTCAGAGGCTCTAGTATAAGTTTTATTGATACATATACGTTTTCGAACGCGTTTGTGTTTAGTTCCAAACTATATGGCAACGCGAACAGCGCCTCTGGTGGTAACTATTAGGAACTACGCGTTGCCATACCAATTGAAAATAAACGCAAACGCGTTCGAAAACGTACATGTATCGTTAAAACTTATACTAGGGCTACAGGATATTTTTAACTAAGGGTGAGTGGTGTGGTGAATGAGACAGGTTGTGAATCGCACAGCTGCGTTGCTCAGCTGTAAAATAACTCAAGCAAACGTACACTAATAGCTGAATTCAAATGGAGATATCGAACGCGATATCGGATAGTTTACGTCCAGAGGGACTCGAATGTAATTGGCAATCATAACATACAAGCTGTGGGGCATTGAACATCTTTGAAGATCTTTGATGCTTTCATCTTACCTTTCTGCATACTTATTATACTTCCGTGTATTTTAGATTTTCTTTCACTTTATATCACAAAAAAAAACGGGAGAGTATAAGAAAAACATAGTGGCTATGGTTCCACGCTAGGCTGGGCCTGTCCCGTGAAAACCAAACAGTACATATTAACAATTACGCGGCATAAAGAAAGAGCAAGAAAAAGTATGAAATTTTACAAAGTACACAATCAAGAAATAATAAAAATAATTATTAAAGACTTTAAATAGATATTCTAAGTAACGAAGTGAAGTGTGTACCTACTATTGTGCATGTTTGTGTGTATGTGCTTGTGTGTGTGTATGTGCGTGACAGTAAGCGTTATGATTATAACACTACCCGAGTTTGACTTCTGACTGTTTATAATTCCAAGATAATAAGAGCAATTGTATTTTCTTTTTCCCTTCTTGGACGCTGCAATGTCTAAGTTCGATCGCTTTTGCAAATTCATTATAAATATACGGAAACAGAAACCTAGGAAATCGATTTGCGAATTAGGTCTTGACCATCGAAACTGGTACTTTAAAAACTCATCAAACTCATCTGCTGGATTTCATTTCTTTAAAACATTAGAAAGAAACGCGTTGGGCCAAAGTTGACGAATACCTTACGTAGATCTTTTTATTTCCTCATCATCGCACATGTTTCATAATATTTAACTTGCCTATATCATGTTTATCATAACATTGTATTTACATTATATATGGGTAATTGCCGTTACGAAAATGAGAAAAGTTAAAGCATAGATTAGATTAAGGCTCTTAACTATGGGCATCTTTTTTGATTTCGACCCATTTATTTATTCATTTAATTAATCTTTATTGCACAAAAGAAGAACTTATAAAACAAAAGGCGGAGTTAACGGCATAAAGCATTCGTTAGCAGTTACCACACACATTACAAAACAGTCACAAGGAGATTTGAAAACTTGTTGATGTCCTTTTTAGGGTTCCGTACTCAAAGAGTAAAACGGGACCCTATTACTAAGACTCCGCTGTCCGTCTGTTTGTCCGTCTGTCTGTCCGTCTGTCACCAGGCTGTATCTCATGAACCGTGATAGTTAGACAGTTGAAATTTTTTGTTGCCGCTATAACAACAAATACTCGTACTTAAAAAACAATGTTAAAAAAAAAAAGATTTTTTTTCTTTACAATCTTACACAAATCGACTTACTTAGGCCCAAACTAAGCAAAGCTTGTACTATGGATACTAGACGAAGATAAACATACTTATATAGATAAATAAATACTTAAATACGTAGAAAACATCGATGATCCAGGAACAAATATTTGTGCTCATCACACAAATAAATGCCCTTACCGGGATTCGAACCCAAGACCTCCGGCTTCGTAGGCAGGGTCACTACCAACTAGGCTACAGGGGGCTCCCATACAACAAACGTGATTGTATTGCCGTTTTTATAGATAATGGTACGGATCCCTTCGTGCGCGGGTCCGACTCGCATTTGGCCGGTTTTTTTATTTCTACGTTTTTTTAAACGGGTTAATTCGGGAAATACATATTTACTCCCGCGATTTTTGCTCCCTCACAGGATACAATAGTCATTAAACAATCTAATTTCCCTGCCGCCGGATCCTCGAGAACGGAGGAGGACGGTTCCTGGCCGTTTCGCCCCTAAACCTCTCGACTTACTGCCAGTTAATTAATACAGGCTAGCTCCTCGCTAAACTGACGAAAGGGAATTCCTACTTCAAGTATTCAATGGACAGGGTGCACGAGTTGGATGCTTTCATCTAATTAATTGGTATATATTCGTTTTGATACTTCTGATTAAAGAATGTTGTTATGAAAATATCATCCTCTTGTACCCATATTATAATTGCTCAAGTTGGGACAAGGTCGTATTGAATTTAGAAAAATAACAAGTGTTGTAATAGTCTTGTCATATTTAGGTTTAATAAACCCTCCGAATTGCCCGATATAGCCCTCCGAATCGCTAAACTTAAGTGGCAGTGGGCGGGGCACATTGCACGTAGAACCGATGGCCGTTGGGGCGGAAAGGTTCTCGAGTGGAGACCACGTACCGGAAGGCGCGGCGTGGGTAGACTGGTGGACTGATGACCTGGTAAAGGTCGCGGGAGTCCGCTGGATGCGGATGGCGCAGGACCGGTCATTTTGGCACTCTTTGGGGGAGGCCTATGTCCAGCAGTGGACGTCTTTCGGCTGATATGATGAAACTTAAGTTGCAATTTACGAACCAAAGTTTATCAATTACGAATATTAAGTTGATACAAAATGATGATTACAATGTAAACTTGCTGAATCATTTATTGACATTTGCATCAGCAGTTAACAATAAATTTATAAACTACTACAACAAATCAAACAACAGAATTGAACTATTAAGTTTCGCGTGGTAAACAATGGATTTTGTTCATAAAACATGGACTTCTGTTGTATTAATAAATAACACAACATTTTAATAATGAAGGAGGCAAATTAACTCGCGCGTGATGACAGCCGCCTTGTAATTACTAATTACTCAAACAAATTAGGCCTCAGTGTAATTTCGCTCTTACAAATGAATTGTAACAAAGGTTTTTCTCGTGTGTGTTGCGCAGGAACATTTAAATTAAACCTACTGAATAAAATTCATAAATGTTAAATGAATATGTAGACGATCCTGCGTTCGTTCGTGCTTTACACCTTTTGAACGCACACCTAAGAAGGCTACGTCAGTCGTAAGTATCTCTTCAGTTTGACATTTGTTAATTATAATTATGTTTCCATTATTGTTGTTTGTAATTGTTATTTTGTCGTTTCATGGTGATTTATTTTTATTGTGTAACTATTTTGATAAAAATCAGTATGTAAATAACTAGAAAAAATTAAATTTAGCGCGTATTCTTTGTTGTCTTACTTATTGAGTATCTACTTTATTGTCACATTCATTGAAGGTCTCTCTCATTCAAGGAAGTCTACTTGATGCCTGGCATTTATCTGTAAGACTCCACATTTTGATTACCTAGTAAGAGTTCATACAATTGCTGCAAGTGGTAGCAGATATTGTACTCACACTTATAATTTATCTACATTTTTTGACATTGGAAATGTCTTTTCGTTCGCTCCAGTATAGGCCCCGATTTCACGAAAAAGTGCGATCCCCTTATATCTCGGAGATTTGTGAAGATATGATATTCAAAAAGGCTTAAAGGACGCGTAAGTATTTACGAGTTCTGTAAGGTGCAAAAATAATTATTCGAGAAGGTCAAATACTAAAAAAGTTATGGCCGAAATAGTTAAAATTTCCGAATTTTTGATTTTGGCGCTCGATATTTTGGAAACGAAGAATGATATCAAAAATTTGAGAAAAAATCCTCTGCACAATTTAGTCAGCTACAATTTGAGCCTAAAACAAAGACGATCGGGTTAAGGGTTTACCCCGTAGCATGACCTTTTTGAAAAAAATCACAGATTCCTGCCTCACGTATATTTTTTTATTAGTCCGCTGATTCTATCCGTCTATTATGGATGGATTTTCAAAAATGTTTTTTTATTTGAAAATGTATACTTTTAAGATGGTCCCACTGTCACCGAGTCAGGATCTGATGATGGGATCCCAGGGAAATCGAGGGTAACCCTCAAATTGTATAGGCACACGTGACTTTATGACTTTATGTATTTTCTTTCTATTATGGCTCGTGTATTTATCTCGGGCTTCAAACTTACGCGTTCCGGGATTTCGTTGGGCACGGAGCTGGAGTTCCTGAGCTATTCGTACATGCCGCAAGAGTTAACTGACGAGGGCTCGTCGCGTCAAACTGCTGTCAAGAAAAAAATCATATCTTGCACTTCTTGCAGCAAATGGGCCGCTGCCGATCAAGACTCGAGTGACTATGACGGCGATTAGACTACCACTTGTCGAGTTAGCTACGGGTTTGTCGAGTAATAATTTCTTGTACTTTTAACATTATATCCTGCTTATTAATCGAAAAATTTAATATGTAGGTATACTTAATGCGCCACTGCGACAATTATTCAAACTTCGATACGTGTGTGGAAATTTTGCAATTTGTTTGTTCACAGGCGTCATGTCGAGGATACTTATGTTAATCTAAGAGTAAAATAATTATCATTCAACATTGTAGTTTTATATTGTAGCCTTTTTTTTCCTTATACTTTCTCGTCGCTCAGTGACAATATTTTTTCAAATTCCGTACATTAATTTCCAATAGTTGTCGTGTGAGGCACAAAATCCGTGATTTTTTTTTCATCATATCAGCCGAAAGACGTCCACTGATGGACATAGGCCTCCTCCAAAGAGTGCTAAAGTGGTCCGGTCCTGCGCCACCCGCATCCATCGGTTTTTTTTCATACTTTATATTATTTATTAATTACAACACAACAATAAACAATAAATACGGCTTAATAATATATAGCACTAGTTACTTAAGAGGAATGCCTATCTGCGATTTTCCCATACAAACGCTCTCGACTGTTTCCTCCCTGGTTTTTGAACCTAGAGAAATGATTTTTTCACGTAAGCATCATCAATATCTATGCCGCTATGTTTCGCTTTTTTGGATCTTTTTATTTTAAAGACACTTACAGCGCCTCATAAATCGCAAAAACGGCTTAATTGAAATGGCTGCTAAAAAAGGCGCAGTATACTACAAATAAAACAACAAATATCCTAAAATCAAAACATAGCGGCGTAGCTTATTTCTTCCTTTTGCAGTTTCCAAAATGTTATGATGATCTGTTGCGTTTTGGAGGAGGAAACAGTCGAGAGCGAAACCTCGATTTTTGAGTTTTTTGCGTGGGAATTTTAGTTCGAGCTGCAGTTGTCCTATCGCATAGACAGCTCCCACCGCCCACAACAGCGCGACAGAAACATTGCGTCAAAAATTGGAGATTTCAAAAGTTGCTCATCTAGGCATTGCTCTTAAGCATACTATTTACAGTACCTCACAAAAATAAAATAATGGATTATATGGATTATGATTATGCGACAAATATAAAATAAATTAAAATTAAAATAAAATATGTATAATAGACACCGTCCCCAGGTCGCTCGTTGGCGTACACGGTCGAATGCGGAAAACGATCTGGCGGCGCCTCTTTCTTAAGGCGGAGCTCGCAATCGTTGGGGTTTTAGACGGTAGTCCAAGGCTTTTGCCGCGGTTAGTCCGTCATACACGGGTCATTGTCAGTCACAAAAACAAAAATCATCTTTCCGGTGGTCAATAGTTAAGGGCTTACGTTTACATATAATATGTTTTTATCACATATAATTATAGAAGGGGCAACGCCGTTTATGCGGATTCAGAGTACAACCAAAAATTAGGCTTTATAGCCCTTAACTTTGGCAATGTCCACCGAAGAGACGCGAACCTAAATCTGACAATGATGCACCCGCCCTGTCCCTTCCCCGTGGCGGGCGGGATGCGTAAAGGCATTTCCCCAACGTAAAAAAAATAAAAAAAAAGGTCGCTCGTTGGCGGAAATGACCCCAAGATGCGATGCAAGAGCGTTTCCGCGCAGCACAGCCTTTGACCGAGAAACGCGCCAGCTCTGGGATCACAGGAAGTACAAATGACCTTTAACTTCAACATGTTGACAATAACATAGAGGTATCATTGCATGACATGACATAAAATCAATAGTAAAACAGCTCCTCGCTGGCACATAATTCGTGTGTCGTCGTCAGGTATCGCATCCAATCTCGCGGAAGTTTCTCGAAACTTGGCTAAAACGATTACCGCCGCCTCTGCTACATGCTTTTCTTAATAAATCATGCGAGAATGTTATTAAGGTAAGTACGTCTTGTTTAATATCTTTAGGATATAATTTTATCGCGAAACGGGCGCGGCACGCGATGCCCAAGGACTGGGCGAGGAAAAGTTTTTGTGTGAAAAAACAGTGTAAATAAGTTTATGGGCTGAAATTTAATAATAATGTCGTGTAATGTGATGTTGGATAATGCTATTCTATTCTATTCTATTATAAATTTGGAGATGGGAGATATTATTTTTTTAACTTCCACTTATCACTATACTTATATAATAGGTGCGACTGGACTTTGTTACTACATATATTTGGAAAGCAGGTTTTGCCTCAACTCTTCAAGCTTAAAAGACTATTGTTATGATATGTACAAACTTCCATTTTTGGGAAAATTAAGGTGGGCCTTTGGTCATCACGGCTAGCACAAGAGCGCACGCGAGATAACTCATACTACGCCCGACAACACGCGCCAAATGTCGCCCTATTTACAACAAAAAATTAACAATATGTGACATTCTTAACTCAGTCGGAATCGAATCACTTATCAACTTTATCGTTAAGGCTGGAAACGCACTGACAGCGGTGGAGGCGCGGTGCGGTGCGGCGCGGAGGCGGTACCGGTTGTAATGTTCGAGCTAAAGCCAGCCACCCACGCTTGGTTATAACTAGGGTTAGGATGTTTGGTGGCAAAGGTGAACAAAGAACAAAGGAGACGTTGTTATATATTTTTTTGATTGAATGAATGAATGAATAAATGGTTGTTAAACCAATAATGTACAACCGTTTAACATCAGAAGAAGATAATGTGCAAGATTTTGAAACTTTAATTCCAGTTGCAAGTTGTTCAAGCTCTTGAATACATTAAACAGTTTAGCAAAGAAGTAAAATTTATTTAAATGTTATAGTATAAAATCATCATTGTAAACCGTATTGCATTGCAGTTGTCGTCAAAAATTATGTTAATTTGTGTAACTAGTAAAATATGCGATGTTTCAACAAACCTAAATTGTTTACTCTGTACACGTTCATACAATAAAACGCAAAGGTGATATATTATTGGCCGGCACTGCAATATAGATTTATCGTTCAGTTATTCAATTATTCAAATAAAAAAATATACAATGACGACTCCACTGCATTACTTGTGCTAAACTGCCACCAGAATCCTAACCCTAGTTATAACCGATGGTTATGCCTGCACAGTTCATTTGTGCAAGCATAACTGAACGTGTGTATGCACAGTTATGCCACCCACGCTAGGTTATACTTATAACCGATGGTTATGCCTGCACAGTTCATTTGTGCAAGCATAACTGAACGTGTGTATGCACAGTTATGCCACCCACGCTAGGTTGGGTGTTGGGTATAACCTAGAGTAGTTAGGCCGGCTTAAGGGGCTCCCAGCTCCCAATGACCTTCGATCTGTAACTGCCCGTTATTCGTGTTTTTTATGGCTTATCGTATTAACAACAACGAGGTTTACCGAAATTATATCCCATGTTTACTACAAAACTTACCGTTTTCGAGATATATGGCACCGAACTTTGGCAATTTTAGGCCAAAAAACCAGTTTTTGGGACGTAACTTTTGTGAAAATGGGTTAAAAATAAAAAACGCTAATCAAAATTATAGGTAAGTTCACTATGTATGAGTAGGTACGAGTTTCAGTAGTATAAAAGTTTTAATGAGGATGAAGTGTCGCGTTTTGTATTTTTACAGACCTTTCTTTAAAAATGGATAATTAATTCTCAAGTTATTCTAAATCAATAATGTTAAACAAGAATCAAACTTTCCCATATCTGCACTTGGAAAGCTAGCGTCAATAAACCGAGGACGAGTGTCGAAATGAAAACTACTAAATTTCGTTGATTTTTGACGGAAGCCCCTTAATAATGGAATGGTCTTCACAGAATACCGCACCGCGCCGCTCTATGCGGATCCTTTTATAATTAGCTCGAATATTACAACCGGTACCGCCTCCGCGCCGCACCGCACAGCGCCGCCACCGCTGTCTGTGCGTTTCCAGAGGGGTAATCACGTAACATTCCGAACGCGCGTTAGGACAATCCAACTGTAATTTTTCCATATAAAATTTGACATTTATCGACCGGCAGCTTTTAATCTTCGATCTTTCTCTTCCACCAACTGACCGCTGTTTCGATTTCAAACTGAATGCCAAATTGACCTATTCGTTACAACCAGCACCGCTTCGTTCCAAGTTCACCACAATGTATGCATTGTGCCGTGCTTAGCAAAAAGACACCCGCGGGAACGGAAAACAATGGATCGCATTCAGAGTGGAAACAAAGAGTTTTGAATGGAAAGTTCACCGTTTTCAATCGCGACATGTAAATAAATAAATAACTAAAGTGCATCGGTTATGTACATATAGGTAACGCTGGTAGAAACTTTTGCGCCACTCGTGTAAATATTTGGCTATGTTTGGGATGTTTGAAATAATCCTACAATAAAAATGCATAAAAATGCAGACTTGCGGATTTCCTTTAGATGAGATGATAATCTTATTGTATCCCCCTAGCTCCTTCCGTTTCCGGGGGCATTCCACTCAGTTCCCATGCAGTTATAACACCAGCTTCCAGAATTTTAAAATAGCCTTTTACCTCCAACATCACAAAACGTGATCAGAAAGCGGAACATAACTATATTGAACAAGTAAATAATTTTACTGGCAGTAAGGGATTTTTATACGAGGTGTTTGGAAAAAAGCATACGTGGTCACGGCCTAACGAAATCAGGATAAAATAGGAATTCGTAGGGACGTCGCGAGAAACTCGAAAATCGTCCAAACGTGTCGCGAATCCTGAGGAGAAGCTTAAGACGAGTGCTGCCCGAATTCAAATGTTTTTTACGAAAACGGAACATATATTTAGTGTATTGTTGTTGTAAGTAGTTTAGATTAAAGGTATGATTGGTATAACAACTTTTGAAATAACGTAACATTTATATAGATTAACGTTTGATATACTTAACGCGCTTTTTTGCGGAAACTACTGACTTTTGACGATTATTATAAAACAAACCTAACCAGAAAACCTAACCAAAATATACAGACACAAAATGTCTACAGTTATAGAATAAATAGCATTATATCTTTCGTTCGGATCATACCAAAAGTTTTTATACGTTATGAGACGCACCCTTCACTTTGACATAGAGTGCCCATGCCATATACTAGTACAGCGTCGAGCACTCGGACGTTTACCGTACCTAAAAAGGAGTGTTTCAGAAACAACACCAGGTGCCCTTTGTTTTTCTTGTACTTCTATAATTTAACTTAAGGCAATACCTATCAGCGTGTATCGGCTTAAGAATGAATGGGCAGCGAAAAAATGGGTACTACCCCTTAGAAGTAAAATAGGTATTACCCCTTAGAAGTATTAAACGGTTGAAAACTTAGAGTAGGTTCCCATCGTGGCTAAAATTATAGCACGCCACTAATTTTCACAACATCCTTAAATAAAAATTATAATATTGAGACTGTCAGCTCCGTTGTCGGACAACATGAATAAACTAGGTCGGTCGATCTGGGTAAGATTGCCCTTTAGGTAATTTATTAACATGAAATCGCTCTCAATCCCACGTATAAGTACTTACGCCGTTACGCCTACTAATGTGCTAGAGCGGGTCGCAGTTATGAGTAGATATATAATATCTAGAAAATGAGTTGTTGTTTGGGTATTTTATGTTTATGTATAGATAGGTAAGTATTAGTACTTGTCTGTAGAAATGTACCGGCATAAAGAATTAAGTTCGTAATAGATTACATGCAGCCTTGTACTCGGCCCTTTCATCCGCGGGCCCACTGCTGCGAGTAAGTTATGGAAGCCGCGGTGTGCGCGCGATATATTAATTTCGGTTCTACGCAGCCGAAACGGGTAATTACAGATTTAATACAAAGTGAAGTCAGTTAGTTAGGACCGTGTGTTATGAAAATTTTCCAATTAACATGTGTTGTTCATTTACTTCAAAGGCTTTCTCCCGCTAATTTTCAGCGAAGCTTTATTGCCGCATTTCTGCTTAATTAATGCATTTTCACTGTAAGTAACGCGTTGTTTCGTTCTAACATTTGACAAATTATAAGCAGCGGAACACCTTTAATATGAGAACGTTTGGCCTAAATTACATCGAGGGAGAAATTCTCGAGTTACGATCCGGGTGCGGTTTTAGTTACTGGTTTGTTAGGCGTACCAATGAGTTGCTGGAAGGGCAAATCGTCTGATAATAACAATATATTAAATACGGAGGCCCGACGGGGTACACACTATATAGAATAGAATAGACAGATAGTCGAATATTCCTTCCTCAACCTTCATTGGGCACCCGAATCAAGTTACACCGATCCTTCGTCTGCTGATATTTCATGAATGATGCTAATGTCAAATGTAATTTGAAACTTCGGGAAGATTGGCGCTCAAATTAAAATTATTCTTCTTGACACGTAGTCAATTTGCAGGGAAGACGCCGCAAGACGGATGGGGAGACAAAAATTGTGGATGTTGCCCCATCCATCACCTAGTTGGCGCGCACATGTGTTCAAGGAATTTAACGGGATTGTCATTGAACAAGCCGAGCCTCAATGTCATTTGATGTGCGAATATTGTTCTCAAAAACGTATACACAGTACTACTTCAAAACCACTCACAATACAATACTTACAAAATACACATTAATGCACACTTCAAAAAATAAAGAAAGAAAGAAAGATTTATTCACAAACACAGGCTAAATACACAAAAACAATAATAATAACACGGTACAGAACATAAAGGTAGTACAGGCGTATTTAATGCGTATGTCAAACGTAATTAAATCTTACAATTTCACGTAAATATTGATCAACTGATTGACCTGGTAAAGGTCGCGGGAGTCTGCTGGATGCGGGTGGCGCAGGACCGGCCATTGTGGCACCCTTTGGGGGAGGCCTATGTCCAGCAGTGGACGTCTTTCGGCTGATATGATGATGATGATGATGATTGATCAACTGTGATTTCTTGAAGTTGAAATTGAATGCTCATGGCAAATTTCCGAATTTACGCGATTACCCTAGTTCTACTACAATTCTAAATGAGATCTAATTAGTCATATTTTTCTAAATGTACCAACGTGTTTTATTTCTTTCTAAGGCTCAAATATGTTAAGCTATAAGCCGTGTCTATGGCAATTCAAAGGTGTTTTCCCAGTTCCCATAAGTTGAAATTAAACTCCTGTGTTGCAAAGTTTGAATCGGTTAATCGGTTCAAAAGAACTTTTGGACTGAATCAAAAGAAAGTTCCTATTTTTTTAGCGATCGTAAACAAGAAAGAATGCTCCGTATGATCCAGCTACCAATAAATCACGTAAAAAAATCACTCAGTACATATATAACATATATATATTTACTTTGCGACTCATATTTTATTAAGTGACTCACGGTTATTTAAAATTGAAATATGGACCCTTTTATTTCATTTCATGCTTTTACAGCTTTCTGACGAATAATTTTGACGTTATTATATCCGGTTTATATCGGATCAAAGTGGTCCTTTGCTTTATTATTCATTTTGAGTGCCGTGTGTACCATTATTTTAAATAATATTTTATGAACAAGCTCCTCAATATTGCCGAAACGTAATTATTTTTAAAAAGTCCACGGCAGCCGCACGACTACCTATCTAGGCTCGATGACTCCTAGACGATGTATGTATATTTTATATATATTTTTTATTTTCATTTCCAACATGCTATTGGTCTATATAACCATATAAACAGTTATTTTTTTTTGCTTTAATGAGATGAAAGATTGTCCCGTCCGTTGACGGGACAACCTATATTACTGAATTGGTTTTGATGTCAAGTCCCAAATGTGTAGCCGTCTCTGTGGCAAGGATTCACTCAATGCTGATGCAAGATCATTTTGATAGGATTCTGTCATGTTGTAATTTTTTTCTTATACTTCTTTTTATATTAATGATTATGTCTTATTATTGGTGAGTCGCAAAAGAGCCCATTAACCAGAACGGGTTGCATTATAATATCGAGTGTCTCATAGAAAATCTTCAGTCCATTTGGATGAGGTGTGACCTGAACACCTAATACCGTCGAACAGATAATTTCACAGCGAGGCTGCAATTACTTTTTAATTGTCATGATCAAATGGTTCAACATGACAAAAAACCTTTGTAGCGGTAATACAATTCAAACGTGTCAAATATTCACAATGTAATATTCGATTGTCCCTATCCCTTTGTGTATCGCAAACGTGGCCAACTGGCTAACCGAATATTATATTTGCGGCTTGTTTTATTCTATTTTGGATTTTTGTACAGGTTTATTTATTTTCTACTTCCATTTATTATTTAAAATCATTCAAACAAAGTGTGCATACGCATTATATCTTTAAGATGTTAGAAAAGCATTGACACCTTTATATAATCGGATAGTGTGTACATCAATCGGGAAATACAAACTATATTCCTAATGATAAACTCTTCTTTGACTATAAAACCCATGTAAATTAATTTTCACCAAACATGTCTCGTTTCACCTGCCATGGGCAACTTACAATAAATAGCTTGTGGGATTTTAGACACTGAAATTCAACAGTCATATAGCCGTAATCATGACGTGACTGTCATATCGCCTGGTTAATATCACCATCCATCATATAGCGACGGTAAACTTTTGTAAGTAAAGCTACCACAAGAAGGCAAGGTTGCCACAGTTGGCGGTACCTACTTAAAACTTAATAATCGATTCTAAAACACAACATTAAACCTATTTAATAGGTATGTATTTAACACTAACCCATACAACTCTGGCAACATGTGTCCCATATTGCAACGCCCAGCAATAACGCAAACTATAAAAAGTTAATTAAAGAAACTTAATCATATGCATACAGAGTCGGAATTACAACGGTGGGTATAAAAGTGTAATTAAGAAGGAATATCCACTTATCAACAGCGGCCACTGGGGCTTGGCTTCGTCCTGTGCTAAGAGAGCAAGGCACAGCCGCGCGGTGTTAGTGAACTAAATAAATCTAAACAAACTTAGAGCCCCCAGCGAGGGTGATGTGGTGCTGGTCAACGACCCTAGCCTCCCTCGTGGCTATTGCATCATATGAGTGCACCGTTTTAACCTTCAAATCTTTGTGGAATTCGAAAATGAGTAAAAGGCGAATGCTGCAAAACGAAATATTTCAAAATACATAGTATGTAAACAATATTACTTCCCCTTTTTTTGGGGAAGCTGAATCGGGTAAGTAATACGAGATATAAGAACTCATCATATAACATTCATAATATATACGCTCACTTTGTATAAGCTTGTTTAGTATAACAATCAACTAAATATATATTTTCAAAATATCTACTTTTGTAAAGTATAACGTTATTTAGATATAACGATTAAAGCGTATAATGTTCATAATCCCTAAGATTTAAAACATATATTTTACAATTAATCTAACATCAAAAAGCATAATGCTCGTATAATATAAACGCCTACAATTGTTTTAATAGCAATCGCTTGAAAAGCTGAATATACTGAATGTGAATTTCTTAGAGCGATAGCCTCAAATTTGTGTTTGGAGAAAAGTAAACATTGAAGATATACATGTTATGTTGGTTAAGATTAAATATATTTTATGTATTATGTGGTCTTCCCAATATAAAATCAACCTTAACTTACTTATTAATCCTGAACATTTGGTATAAGTAAATTGTCTCCTTGTAACCTGACCTAACCGAACTTTTTTTTTAAAGAAACGCATGGCTAATATTATTTTACACCAACCTAACCTAACCTAACCGCCAGCGTGTCGACGCGCGACGTCACCCCGATTCGCGGGGTGGCTTTTTCCGCTCTAAGGGACACAAGTTAACCATAACCTAACCTACCAAAAATACAATCGTTGATCTGTTTTTTACTGCGGGGGGCTATGCCCCCCGAGCCCCCCTTGTGCGTAGCGCGCGGGGGCCCCACGGGGCGCGCGGTGGCCGGCACGTGGCGCTCGGAGGCCGGCACGTGGTGCGCGGGAGCCGGCACGTGGCTCTCGGCGGCCGGCACGGGGCGCGCGGGGCCGGCTTTGCCCTACGTCCCCCTCTTTAGCTGCCCTAACCTAATTCCGCGGGCTCTGATTTATATCTCTTATATCTGATAATCCTTATACTAAAAGATATTATTGATCGTTATACGTTATACCAACTGAAATTAGTAATTTTGAGTGTTATATAAAAAATCGTTATATAAAATGAAAATTATGTCAGTTAACCGTTATCTCCACTTATAATAAATCTCTAAATTAAAAAAAGAATCAGCCAGTTTGAAACTAAGCTTTGCGCGGTTCGAATGTTCTCAGCATCCCATGAACGGAAAAATATGAAACATTTTATATAGGTACATTATTATTCTAGCTGCAACTTAGGATAGTTTTTATCCGACTGCGACAGTTAATTAATTTTCCGAAATATACGACTTCATTTAATTTTTCATTTATTTTTATTGAAATCAAACGCTGCTCCAACTGTCAGCTATAAGAACCGTCAAATTTTCGTCAAAATGGCGGAATTGCTTTGCCTTTCTCTTATTAATAATTTAAATCCCGTCTACGATATACCTTTACGAGACAAATGCTAAAATATAAACCATAAAAAAATATTCGATTCTGATATGAGAACTTATATGCGCAAATGTCGTTTTATGTCGTAATTTCAATAAATGAAATCAACAAATTTGAACAATATAATTAACACGAATTTGTTTTTTTTGAATGACAATGGCACGCGCTCGGCGCATTCAGCCAAAGTACCTGCGGCGCTAACACGAAAACCGATACTCAATGTTCATATATTTGCATCCCTGTCACTCGAGTATGGTTAGTGCGATAGAGATAGAGATACCCGAATATTTTCGAATTCCGAAGTTCGTGGTTATAGCTCAGGAATCGGAAATATGGTAAATAATCATAATGTATTTTCTCGAAAAAGAATTTAAAATAAAGATAGTCAAATGGAGAAAAAAAACAAAGCAAGAGGTTATATAGGTAATGATTAAGTTATAAGAGTCCAAAGTTTTAAGAGGGGGTATGTTCTGTCCCTTTTCCGCAAAACGCACCTTCATATGAAACGATTGTTTTTTACTATGACGCTCGAGTATATTGACGTCACAGTCCCTCATCGTTTTCTCACTCTAACAAGCGACATTAAAACGGATGTAGCTTCATATTTTTTTGAGATATTTGAATGGGAGTTTCATTATCTTCTATCTATTTATACATAATAAATGCCTATGTCCTGACTGACTTATTCACTCAATCACTCACTCACTCACTCATCAACGCACAGCCGAAACTACTAATCTTAGAGAGTTGATTTTTGCACAGTATGTTGCTTTTATAACGTGGGCTAGGGATAAAAAGGGATTTTTGAAAATTCTACCCCTAAGGGGGTAAAATGGGGGTGCAAAGTTTGTATGGGAGAACCTTTTTTTTTTGAGCTATAGACTTAAACTTTGTAGAAAAATTAGTTATTAGAATACAAATGAAACACTTTCAGCGTTTTGGAAAATTCCACCCCTACGGGGGTAAAATAGGGGTGCAAGGTTTGTATGGGGGAAACATTTTTTTTTTAAATAGAGACTTAAAACTTTGTAGAAAGATCAGTCATTAGAATACAAATAAAGAACTTTCAGGGTTTTAGAAAATTCTACCCCTTAAGGGGTAAAATAGAGTGCAAAGTTTGTATGGGAAAAACTACTTTTTTTAAATAGAGACTTAAAACTTTGTAGAGAAATTATTCATTAGAATACAAATAAAGTACCTAGATTCAGTGTTTTAAAAAAATCTACCTCTAAGGGGGTAAAATAGGGGTGCAAATTTTGTATTGGGGAAACAATATTTTTTTTAAATAGAGACTTAAAACTTTGTAGAAAGATTAGTCATCAGAATACAAATTAAGTACTTTCAGCGTTTTAGAAAATTCTACCCCTAAAAATAGGGGGCTAAAATAGGGGTGCAAAGTTTGTATGTGGGAAACTATTTTTTTTAGCTAGAGTCCTAAAACTTTGTATAAAGATTATTTAAATACAAAGAAAGTACTTTCAGCGTTTTGGAAAATTTCACCCCTAAGGGGGTAAAATAGGGTGCAAAGTTTGTATGGGAAAAACATTTTTTTTTTAATAGAGACTTAAAATTTTGACGAAAAATTACTTATTAGAACATGAAAAATACTACATTCGGCGTTTTACAAAAATCATTCCCTAAGGGGGTTAAAAAAGGGTGCAAGGTTTGTATGGGGAACACTTTTTCTGAGCTAGACACTTAAAACTTTGTAGAAAGATTACTTATAAAAATACAAAAAAAAAAGACTTACCTACAGCGTTTTGAAAAAATCTATCCCTAAGGGGGATAAAAAGGGGTGCAAAGTTTTTATCAGGGAAAGTTTATGTTTTTGAGTTAGAGACTTGAAACTTTGTAGAAAGATTACTTATTAAAATACAAAAAAAGAACACAAATCGTTTTAGAAAATTCCACCCCTAATAGGGTTAAAAAGGAGAGCAAGCTTTGCATGGGCAACACTTTTTTTTGAGTTAGACTTAAAACTTTGCAAAAAGATTACTTATTAGAATACTAAAAAAGAACTTTCAGCGTTTTAGAAAACTCCATCCCTAAGGGCATCCTTAAGATCCTTAAGAAGGGTAGCCAGTGTTGTGTGGGAAAAACTTTTTTTTTTACTAGACTTAAAACTATTCAAAATGTTACTTATTAAAATTAATAATAAAGTACTTTCAGAGTTTTAGAAAATTCCACCCCTAAGGGGGTTAAGAAAGCTTTGTATGGGCAACACTTTTTTTGAGCTAGAGACTTAAAAGTTTACGAAAAAAGTTCTTTCAGCGATTAGAAAAATTCAACCTCTAAGGGGGTTTAAAAGGGGGTTCAAATTTTAAATGGCGAGCAATAAAATTTTAAAGTGTGAGTAAGAGATTTTTAACTTCGGTCTTATTCTGTACGTTAAAAGACTACAAAACTGATTTCAGAATTTTTCCAAATTCATCCCCTAAGAGTGTTAAAATTGGTTCATAGTTTGAGTATTTCAAGGCATTTTTAAGGTATGAGATTTTTAACTTTGGTTTTAGACTGTTTGTTCACAAACTAGAAAATGAACATCAACTTTTTTTTAATTATCCCCTAAAAGAGGGTTCAAATTTTGTATTGAGAGAAATCATTTTCTAAGACGATAAAAAGTTCTACGCGGACGAAGTCGCGGGCAACAGCTAGTTCCTTATAAAAGTATTGATTTTGTTGTTATAGCTAACGTTCATCATATCTTGTAAACGTTATTAATATGAAATTATATATTATGTTGTTATATTTCGTGAGACGCACCCAGCTGAATCAGCTTTGATCAACCTAAAGAAATATCAAGCTAATTGGCTCCTCCTGAGACAAAACTGGAAGGTCACGCCTAATAAATCCCCTACCACATTTCTGACCTGCTAAAGATAATGCGCGTTCTGATAACATGTTGTCTATGCCGTAACGTGATTTTCTACTGTTCCTTGTACCCACATGCATTCCTACGAGCGGACGTGGTGTGTAAATGTGTGAAATAAATCTCTTTCGGGCCGGACTCATCCGGCAAGGTGACAGAATCGGTCGCGTGCACTGCAGCTTTATTAACTAACGTGGAAATAGAATGTTACCATTTCAGATCGTCTCCCCGAAATGAAGCGAGAATTTAATATTTAAAATAGCTGGCGCATCTTAGGCCAAATACGATATATCAGAAATGAATTTTATTTTATACTAGCTGGCCCGGCGAACTTCGTGCCACCATATAAAATGATAATTAGAGAAACCGGTAAATTTAAATAACTTTTCTCACTTGCAAAATTTTATGACTTTTTAAATATGGTCTCAAGGTTTTGCCAGTACAAATACCGAACGATATCGTGACGTAAGCGAAACACTAAGTCGAAAAGACGATTGTTCAAAGTAAATCTATGAAAACGAAATATAAATTTAGCTAAGCAAAATAGACTTAAATCCAAACTCGATTAAAGTCATATTTTACCCTGACTTGAGCGTCAAATCAACCCCTCATATTCCAAACTCGTATGCCAAACTGTCCAATCAAATTACGACTTTGAGATGAAAAACAATAGGTTCAAATATTTGGCTCAGAATACTTGGCATCCTACATTTTAATTATTTGAATGAAATACATTTATTTTCTAAAGTAAATACAAGATGATAACGAACATTAATTAAATTAAATAAAAACTACGTTAAATCTAAAAAAGGCCCTCGAGGCATTGTACCGAAGTGAAAGACTATTATTTGAATGAAAGTGTCGAAGTTTGGGTCGTGAATTTCGTCTATGTACGAGTATGATCCTTATCCAAAAATTGAAACTGCATGGATATTAAAAATGTGGCGTCAATGAAGGCAGTCAACATGAACGGCGATGTAGGTAGTGTAAGGCGCACCCCTGCCCATGTCTACCAATTTATACTCTCGCGTCTTACGCATAAAATCCAAAATGTGACAATAGTTCAACGGTCGAAATTATGCACTTTTTTAACCATTCCACGATGAACAAGTTATAATTTTACGAGTCTACACTGGCAACGCTGGTCAAAAGTCCAATCGTTATGCCTTGTGACTCGTAACTTAGTGACTTTGGAGCGCTCGAGTCTTTCACTTCAAAACTGACAAAAACGAATTGCTATTTTATAATAGATTCATCCGTACCTACTCATGAAACGAGTGACCACTTGTATTTAACACTGTATTTAATATAATAAAAAAACTAAACGATAACAAAAGCCCTGGTGCTGACCACATTCGTGCTTCAGACCTAAAATATATAATAACGGAAATCACGCCCCTACTTACCCACTTGATTAATTCTTGCATTAGAACATCATCTTACCCGGACGGGTTAAAGGTCGGCATAATACGCCCTATTCATAAAAAAGGTTCATACACAGATTACAATAACTATAGACCTATAACGATCCTACCATGTATAGACAAAATAGTTGAGAGGTATATCGGGACGGAGCTGAATAAATTCTTAAATAATAATAAAATAATCAACGTTAATCAATATGGTTTCCAGCAAAATCGAAGTACCTCTCAATTATTAACTAAATTTACAAACGAGGTGAACGAATATTTAAATGAGCGTAAACATGTAATTACCACCTTTATTGATTTTAGTAAAGCATTCGACTGCCTTAATTATTCTACATTGTATAGCAAGTTGCAGCAAAATGGTATACAGGGACCCCTGCTGCACTGGTTCCAGGACTATCATAGCAACCGCCACACCATAGTAAAGATCGCCGGCGCGCTCAGCGAGCCGCTGCGCACGGAAGAAGGCACAGCACAGGGATTCATAGCTGGCCCGACCGAATATTTAATCTACGTCAATGACATGTGCAACATATTTAGTGCGGGTTCTGTATACCAGTTTGCTGACGACACGTGTCTAGTAACTTCTCACCGAGATTTGCTCGAAGCCCAGAATACAGTGCAGAATAATTTCGACCAGTTATGCAAATGGGCCCATGATGTGGGGCTAGTAATTAACTCCAAAAAAACCAAAGTCGTACATAAACGCTCACCGTACACCAAAGAACCACGGGCCCCGACAATCATAGCACACGATCATCACTGTCTACATAACCCTAACAGTAGCTGTAAATGTGAGGCGCTCGAGCTTGTTCCCCAACACATGTACCTAGGATAGACAATACATTTAATTGGAAACCCCATGTGGACCACGTATGTTCAAAACTGAGATGTATATATATTAGCTAATAAGGCAATCTTAAAATATAAACTACCATATACTACGAATGCTTTACCTATCACTTGCAGATTCAATTATATACTATGGTATTACAAGTTACGGGAGGACATACAAAACCTACTTAACGCAAATATATAAATTGCAACTTGCACTGTTAAAAACAATTGTACCTAATACTGTCAAAACAAAATACCGTGATAATAAAACAGGCCTATTCAAACACTGCAAGGTCATTAACGTGTTCAATAGATTTTGTTTGTCCTTACTAACTGAGGAATGTGAAGTCATACCCTCATTAGAAAAAAAAACACGCCCTAATAATTTACGTACGTTAGTTTACTTGCCACCATACCTATTGCCACGCAAAATTAACACTTATGGTAACAGAACTATTAATCACTTACTTCCATCTATCTTAAATAACCTGCCCAAGAACTTATTACATGACCTCACCGATACCATTAGTACACTGAGAAAACTGTTCACCGTAAATTAAGATGAATTCACTAAAAGTAGGGAGCATACTGACATCACCAAAAAGTATGATGATAATGATGTTGCTGATGATAACGGCGTTTAAGATGACTGTCACTATGGCGTTAGTAGGACCAGCATACAAAATATGATTATGATTCCTACTATTTATCTTTCCTTTCATCGTACCTCATGTTATGTCCTATTATTTTTCCTACCATTCATCGATGACTTCCTCATATATCCAGTTATGTCTTATTATTTTTCATACTATTTAGAGATGATTTCCTCATATATTAGATTAGGTCCTATTATTTTTCCTACTATTTAGAGATGACTTCCTCATATATTAGGTTAGATCATAATATTTTTCCTACTATTTAGAGATGACTTCCTCATATATTAGCTTAGGTCCTAATATTTTTCCTACTATTTAGAGATGACTTCCTCATATATTCGCTTAGGTCCTAATACTTTTCCTACTATTTATAGGTGACTTCCTCATATTTCCAGTTATGTCCTACCAATTTTTATATGCTTTCCTCGTATTTCGGGTTAGGTCCTATTATTTTTCCTACTATTTCCTCATACAGGGTGTAACAAAAAGGGGGTTACAAGCCGAAAGGGGGTTGTTAGGGACATAATTGTGAACAACCTTTACTATGGGACCGATTTGATCAAAGCAACTTTATTTTTCTTATCCCAGTACATTTTGGAGCCGAGCGCTCAGCTGATTTGTATGGTGGAGTCAAAAATTAATTGCTCTCATCAAGTCGGTCCCATAGTGAAAGTTGTTCAGAATTATGTCCTTAACAACCCCCTTTCGGCTTGTAACCCCCTTTTTGTTATAACCTGTATACAATATGGTTATATTCCATTACTTTACGGGCTATTTTTATTGTTAAACCCTCTTTCTACTTTACGTGATCCCTTTATTTTTAAGGTCCAAATATGGTTCGTTCCTTTTAAATATTATTAAATTAAAAAATATATTGGTAAGCTCAATATTTAAACATCTGAAGAACCATATTGGAACCTTTAAAAAATGGGGAGCCCGTGAAAAAATAGGAAGAAGGTACCTTGGTAATGCGATTGTCTATGAATAACAAATGAACATGTAAAGTAAAGAAAACAGGAAATAACCAGATTAATGCAATTAAAATAAGAACAGATACGGATGTATGTATGTAAAAATAGAAACAGAAATTCGAATCAATGATAGGTATTTATTTATAAGATAGCGCAAGAATATAATATGAATAATTACAGATTAGTATAACAGTATTTTTAGTCATGGTGCCATCTTCTTGTAATACAGTGTGATTCTTTTATAAGGGCACATAAGGATATGTGTTACATTTTAGCTTATTAGATCAACATCAAAGATGTTAAAATATAGAAATAGTGATACTATACATTCCGAAGCGACTGTGGCTGCAATCGGCGATGAGAATCATGCAGTTGCAGTCGGCAGCCGCTTCGAAATAACACATAATGATTACAGTATTTATGTGTCGGCTTTTTTCGACAGAAATTATGTTAAAAAAAATAGAAATAATAATAACTCACAGATGAGTGAGTGAGTTGGTCTTGGTCAGTTGGTCACTGGTGAGTGTCGGTCGGTCGGTCGACGAACCACGCGTCGTTTAATAAGTTGACTTCAGGATAGGATACTTATTAAAGTACTCCTGTAATGTCCCTTCCTCGTAGTACAAGTACCGGAGGCGGGCTCGAACTGTCTCCCGCCAGAGGGTGCTGACCTCCTGTCAGGGACCAGGTGAAGGATGCGACAGCTGCTCCAACGCAGATTCTGCGACCTCCGCTTCACCTGCACAGAAAAATAAAAGAGAAATTAATAATTTGTACAATAATTATGGTTCTTAGATTCAGAATTTTTAAATTGAAACGAGAATTTGAGCTCATTCACTTTTTTTTTCTTTACTCTGTCCTAGATAATTAAACGCAATCTGAAAACAGAAAAGTCTAGAAAGAGAGTTACCTTCTTTAAGTCCAGTCAGGTCAATACCAGCGTGTGTAGGGCTGTCATTCCTTGGAGTGGACTTGGAGCGGGATCGCGACTTAGCCTTTTCTATAAGGCCCAAAGAAACTAAATACTGCCGTCGAGCCCTTCTGGCGGTGACCAACCAGCCAGAGATGTTGCGCTTAGCCTGGTAAGCGTCAGCTGGCAGATACGGCGCGTAAGGGCGTAGGGGTGGTGACTACTTTTTAAATAATCTGCCGATGTCGTAGGACACAGTCAGCAGCTGGGAATCAGTCTGAAGCACAGGATTTTCGGCAGTTATAAGCTTCTCCATGAGCAACTTGCATAAACGCCCACGCACGTCTGAGGGTACGGCGCCCGTTTTCTGTCCAATTTCTATTATTTGTCTTCCCTCTGCTGACGAATTCAGTATGGTACTCACCTGAAATACAAATAGTAATTATAGTATTACCAACTAAGTGATGGTGATGATGAAGATACCAACTTAATATGTAAAAGGTAAAACAAAAATCTTTTAACCCCCGAACAAAATTTTATCATCAACTAGATTGTTAATCTTTAAACTGCTATACAGATTTTCTTGAATCATAGCTAAAAACACTCCATCAAGTTACATTTAAAGGACTTATAATATGTTAAGAAACTGAAAACACTCCATCAAGTTTTTTGAATGTGTTGTCCTGTTGAAATGAATTTAATTAATAGTTAATTTATTTAGGTCAGGTCTATATAAAATACATATAAAATCAAAAATAATAACTGGAACAAAGAATACATTGTTGTTTACATCCACCTGCGACTTTTAGCTATATAATCCCCCTCCTCCAAACGTATGTTTGCTTGTTATTAGTTAGGTATATTAAAATTTAGCATGAAAACAAACCATATCTGTAGGCAGTTGGTCTCTTTTTAACATGGCCAGAGATGCTTCAAACCTAAGCCTGTCCCCTATTTGAGGAAACATACTAATAATGTCCTCTTTTCTTAGGAATTGCATTGTTGCATGTCTATCCTCTCGGCTGAAAAAAAAATGTTTACGACTTGAACAAAAAGGTTTTATTTCATATCTTATTTATTTCATTTCGCTTGTGGTAAGTAAATTTAGCCCGTATAGTAAAATGCGAGTAAGATTGAAGGTCGAAACGCACAGACAGCGGTGGCGGCGCGGTGCGGTGCGGTGCGGAGGCGGTACCGGTTGTAATGTTCGAGCTAATATGAAAAGGTCCGCACAGAATATCGCGCCGCTACCGCTGTATGTGCGTTTGCAGCTTAAGCCATACGCCACCACACTGGCTCAGTGCAGGTTGGGGAGGGGGTCGTCCTGGCCTAGCCGTCACTGCAAGCACAGGACGCCATTTTAGCTTGCTTTCTTAAAGCCGGGTCCGCTGCACCAATGTTTTCCATATTTTTAAACATCTAACATGTTTTCCGTCAGTTTCGGCAAACGAATAGGGTATTGTTTTGATTGGCAAAACATGTTTGACGTATAAAAACCACGAAATCATGGCGCAGCGGACGCGGCTTCAGAAAAAGGCATGTTAAAGGTACCTAGGTAGGTACTCCTACATAATTATTGAACCTTTGTGCTCACAAGCATGCTCATGCTCACAAAAGTACAGACATCCGTACCTACATACGAAAGAATTTTTGCCAAACTGAAACGAAACCATGTGCCACCATAACCTAGACTAGGTATATCAACTTACTTACCTTCAAAACGTTCTATGTAGTGGGTCAAATTCCATTTTGTAAGCAAATCACGCGTAGCTTGATCCATAGTAAACCGTGTGGCTTCACCATTCACCAACAAAACTCACAAAATGAGACCCGTGCTTTAACCGACCACCCGACCGACACACACAAACTACCGACTGATGTGACTGACCAAGACCAACTAAAAGCCAACTCACTCATCAGTCAAGTCAGTCATCTGATATTAGTGTGACCAGTTTTTACGATGATAATATCTTTTAAGGTGCTGTCATTGTATTTTTGTAGGAATCATACAAAATTGGACGCTACCACAGATTACTAGGATCGTACTCGTGAATGAGTTTCTGTCATCGTATTTTAGTAGGATTCACTTAAAATAAGATGACTGTAATATTAATCTTTGATGCTTACTTTAAAAACAAGAAGATTCTGTATTCGTATTTTAGTAGGATTCACATAAAACAATATGATTGAAATTTTAAAAAATAATGCGTCATCTAAAAACATACATAATCGTATCATACTACATTAATGGGACTTCAACGTATTTTCAGAGATACTTCTTCATATATACTATGAAATCTGTAAAAATACGGTGACACTGTCATTGTTTTTTACAGTTATACTCTTATTTATAAATATCATACAAATTTATAGGATGGTGGGTCATTTTCTATTACATAACGTTATTATTTGATGAAGGTAATATTATTTACTGTGACCAATTTTTACTATGACAAGTATCATAATATTTTATTATCTACCCAAACAATTCTATTACGTCCTAAAACATTTCAATTATAGCGTAATATTGACATGATATCTCCTTATTTTAGGACAACGCACCTAATTTAGACGGACATCACGATATTTTAAGATTACCCCAAAGTGACATTTTTCTCAGTGTAGTCATGACAAATGTAAGAAGCTACTTAAAAAGTACTACCTAAGTTTAGATGAAGGTAAGTAGTAAATTGGAGTCCATATTAGCAATTTGTTATATTATACTTAACTAAATTAAGGAACGCGGGATGCACCGCGCGATCTCGCCAACTATTGCCTAAACCTTCCAGGTTTTAAATAGGGGCTTTATGTGTAACACAGTAACTATGGAAAAATAATTGTATTAAATAAATCAAAAAAAAAAAAAAATCTATGGGTAGAAAGTAATCCCTACAATATTGACACTACAATTGTATTAACTCGTATTTAATTTTCGAGCCCTCGAAAGCCAAACATCGGCCCCCAGCCTTTTCCCAGTGTTTGAGTTGTACAAATGTAAAATACACACAACATTTTCTCGTTCTTTTATAACATTATGATTTTTCAGATTATTACTTTTATCCCAGAGCATGGTCAAGTCGGGTAGAATAAAGCCTGTAAAAACACAGTCGGTACCGCAGCGCTACCGCGGCAGACGGCAAACACGCCTCTACAAATAAAAACTCATTAAAACCCAAGTAATTCGTTCCGCAGCTTAAATACGAGCCTTAATAAATAAAACAACGGACGGTACGTTTCTGAACAAAGACGGGGCATTGTTTTCGATGGGCACATTAAACTGGCCCACATGTAACACTGACACATTTCACCTATTTTTTTCACAACACTGACAATTTGCCCTAAATACACTGTAGACGAAACCTTTCGGCTTGGGACGTAAAGTTTACATTTGAATGTGGAGATTGAGTGAGATGAGAGGTTGTGGAAGTTAGTTGAGGATTTCCGGGTGGGTTTAAACCGACATTACAATCAGCGTGCATTGTTCGGGCGGTAATCATTGGCAACTTGGACGTGGGTCATCATGCCGCGTTCGGTTCGCGGACGCATGCAGTAATGAAGTTTGTTTAAGTCCATCAGAGGCTTCAGTGCAAAGCGAGAATTTTGCAATGTCATAGGGACGCTGTTTTGAGATTTGAATGGCTTCTGTCAATGTCTGTTAGTACTATTTAAGTAGTACCTAGGTTCAATGAAATTCCGCAAAACCTATGAATGAACCTCAAATATAATTTCGGTAGGTCTACTTAGGTGAAAATAGAGATAATACGGAGATAACAAATTTTCCCAGACATGAAACCTAGCTTGATCGATTTTTCGCCCCTTAACGCCTTTATGCTCCAAATTTCATCGAAATCGTTAGAGCCGTTTTCGAGAACGTGAATACAAATATTGCTCTATTAATAGTATAGCATTGTTTAATCATTGTATTTGTAAGCTCTGACATACCCTGAATGAACCTTTATAATATTAGTATAAATTATCAAAAAATCTGTTTCAGTATGACCATTTGACCAAAGCTTGTATTGCTTCTACTTGTACTTAGCACGTAAACACCCAAATTCGTCACTTGGCCAAACCTAGCGACAGTTCAATTCAAATACATATTTATTCTGCAAGTAGGCCTCAAGGGCCCCTTTACATGTCAGAGCTTACGGTTTTACCTTGTTTTGCTGACAAATGTTCCATCGAATGTAAATATGTATCGCAGAATTTTCATTTCATCGAAAACCATTTTTTTCAGAATCAGTAAACTTTTCAGGATTGTTACAAAACAAACCTAACCTAACCTAATGGGTTCTGCAGAATGACCTTTTAGCTGTACAGTCGCCATCACATACATCGGAGCAAACAAGCAGCTCACATTATAATACTAGTCTCATAAGTCATAATAGTTAAAAGAACCAAAGCTCGCCCGTATTCCTCGCGGGGTTTTTAGATCAAGAAAACACAGTTTATTAAAAAAAAACATCGGAACACACCTCTATTTTCATTAGGTTGTATTGGCATTAGGGTGCATGTGCCGATATTTTTGAACACCTATAGTGTTCCTATGTATGTGATGGCGACTGTACCTAAATAGTTAACGGTTTGAGAGGCTCCAGTATAAGTTTTATCGATACATATACGTTTTCGAACGCGTTTGCGTTTTGTTTCAAATTGTATGGCAACGCGTAGTTCCTAATAGTTACCACCAGAGGCGCTGTTCGCGTTGCCATATAAATTGAGACTAAACGCAAACTCGTTCGAAAACGTATTGCATGGATAAAACTTATACTAGAGTCACTGAGTAACAAAAAATCTATGAAATTAAAATTCGTCGAAACAGTGCATTCGGTGAAACGTTTGTCGGTGAAATAAGGGGACACCGTTATAATGAGCAAAGGCTGTGAGATAGAAGCTTTGTATGTTTGTATTGTATGTAATGGGTAACCTCCGGAACAGCTTATCCGATTTCAAAAAGTATTTCACCTGCATGCTGAACAGACTTTCAGGGCTATATTTCACCTGCGTGCAGAACAGACTTTCAGGGCTATATTTCACCTGCGTGCACAACAGACTTTCTGGGCTATATTTCACCTGCGTGCAGAACAGACTTTCTGGGCTATATTTCACCTGCGTGCAGAACAGACTTTCTGGGCTATATTTCACCTGCGTGCAGAACAGACTTTCTGGGCTATATTTCACCTGCGTGCAGAACAGACTTTCTGGGCTATATTTCACCTGCGTGCACAACAGACTTTCTGGGCTATATTTCACCTGCGTGCACAACAGACTTTCTGGGCTATATTTCACCTGCGTGCAGAACAGACTTTCAGGGCTATATTTCACCTGCGTGCAGAACAGACTTTCTGGGCTATATTTCACCTGCGTGCAGAACAGACTTTCTGGGCTATATTTCACCTGCGTGCAGAACAGACTTTCTGGGCTATATTTCACCTGCGTGCACAACAGACTTTCTGGGCTAGGTATATTTCACCTGCGTGCAGGACAGACTTTCTGGGCTATATTTCACCTGCGTGCAGAACAGACTTTCTGGGCTATATTTCACCTGCGTGCAGAACAGACTTTCAGGGCTATATTTCACCTGCGTGCACAACAGACTTTCTGGGCTATATTTCACCTGCGTGCAGAACAGACTTTCTGGGCTATATTTCACCTGCGTGCAGAACAGACTTTCTGGGCTATATTTCACCTGCGTGCAGAACAGACTTTCTGGGCTATATTTCACCTGCGTGCAGAACAGACTTTCTGGGCTATATTTCACCTGCGTGCACAACAGACTTTCTGGGCTATATTTCACCTGCGTGCACAACAGACTTTCTGGGCTATATTTCACCTGCGTGCAGAACAGACTTTCAGGGCTATATTTCACCTGCGTGCAGAACAGGTTTTCTGGGCTATATTTCACCTGCGTGCAGAACAGACTTTCTGGGCTATATTTCACCTGCGTGCACAACAGACTTTCTGGGCTATATTTCACCTGCGTGCACAACAGACTTTCTGGGCTAGGTATATTTCACCTGCGTGCAGGACAGACTTTCTGGGCTATATTTCACCTGCGTGCAGAACAGACTTTCTGGGCTATATTTCACCTGCGTGCAGAACAGACTTTCTGGGCTATATTTCACCTGCGTGCAGAACAGACTTTCTGTGCTATAATTTCACTTGCGTGCAGAACAGACTTTGTGGGCTCTATTTCACCTGCGTGCAGAACAGACTTTTCGGGCTATATTTTATCCCGCTGGCTTGCCTGCCTTATTTGCAATAGGTACGCGGGTAACGCCACGCGGGCAACGCTGCGCGGGCAGCTAGTAACATTTATACAATTATTTGTTGCATATTTCCTTTGGCACTATTAGTAGGTATATGTAGTTTCCGGACTTACAGCAGTTTTTCTCGTTTCGCCATCTGAGATGCGATTGAAGTATACAATACAAGCTATTGCACGTCCAGTGGCTTGTGTTGTCATAGTCCAGGAGGGCTACTATGGATGAGCTCTTATCACGCAATAGACGACAAGTTACGTGACAGTCACGTGATTTGTCTACTTTTTCACTCAAATTACCGATTCAGAACATGCTGGCATGTGTTAAGATGGAGTTATCCAACTTTGACAGCGGTAAATGTCAAATGATAGCCGTTACCGTTTTGTATAACATTGTCACTGGTTAATGTGACAGATAATCGAAATTTGACGTTTCAACTTGGTTTATTTTATCTAAGTGCTTCGGAGATGACGATAAGCTATGTAAAAAACTTGGTTTTGCACTAAAATTACGAGTAAAATACTCGATAATAATGATACTGTGATATGGCAATTTTATCCCTATAATCAAACATTGATTTGTTTGTTGAATTCACACCTATTATTGAAAAAGTTCTCGTGAAATTTCATCAAGGAGAGTCTTCAACAAACGCTGTGGGCTCGTGGAGTTCCTAAACCAGAGATTTCGCTGCATATCATTAGTACGCAAAGAGGTGATAATCTTATCGAACCGGTACTTAAGGTAAGTAATGCTATTTGGATGAATTGATAAGTTGTATGGACCGCCTGCCAGTAATTATTTTATTAAACCTCCATCTTTGGGGGAGGCCTACCTATGTCCAGCAGTGGACGTCTTTCGGCTGATATGATGATGATGAGGACTTAGTTACCTACTGCAATCAACATGTTCGTCCGCAAGGAACTCATTTATATCGCATCTCCATAAAAACTTTCACCTCTTAGAGAATGATTTCTGAGATAAAAACTATTCTGTCCTTCCCGGGGATTCAAACCATCTCTATACCAAATTTCATCTAAATCGGTTCAGCAGTTTAAGCGTGAACAGGTAACAGACAGACAGGCACACTTTCCCATATATAATATTAGTAAGTATGGATATTCAAGATATTGTGACAAATTGCAGTTACTAATCAATATACATAGTATATTGATTAGTAACTGCAATTTGTCACAATATAAAACAAAGTCCCCTCCCGCTGTCTGTCTGTCTGTTCCTATGTATGCTTAGATCTTTAAAACTACGCAACGGATTTTGATGCGGTTTTTTTTAATAGATAGATTGATTCAAGAGGAAGGTTTATATATATAATACATGTATGTATTTATTGTATTTTACATATAAACCCGTGTGAAGCCGGGACGGGTCACTAGTACAAGATAAAATACCAGTACCTATGTTCATTAATTGTGTATGTTTGTATGTAGGTACAGTCTGTTTTCATCTAAGGTTTCACCTATACTCGTACTGTAAACAGAAACACTGACATGAATCAAGATGCCATTATCTGTTAAAACATACCATTGTTGTACCTATTCCAATCCCTTCTTTGGTAACTAAGACAATGAAATGCACATTTTATAAAATACTAGATGTGCGCGCGGCTCCGCCTGTGTATTACAGTTAATCCAGGCGGAGTCGCGGGAATGTACTGGCAAAGAGAGAAATAAGTAAGTATGTATGAGTAGTTCTGGAGATTGCCCATTAAAAACAACATTACAAAGCCACAATCTTACAGACTTCAGCTCTTTATAATAATAGCATAGAAGTATATAGACTAGGATTAACATGCGTAATTGTATTTCATATATTACTGATACCTGTATTTTATCTTCTTTTCAGATCTATTACCAAAGAAAGAAAAGAAGATTACATTCGCTGGTACTCGAAACATCATAACTGTTCAAAAATCAAATTACCTACATAAATATATGAATAAGCTATTGTTTCATTTGAATTGATTGATACCTTTACTTTGCCACCTGTATACAGGGAGTGTTTGAATTTTTAGATCTATTACCAAAGAAAGAAAAGAAAATGTTAATTTTAATAACAATAAAGAAACTATAGGTCTATTGATATTGTTAATGTATAGCTTCCAGCTAATTAATTTGTATATTTTAAGACCGTTTGTTTCTAAATAAATAAAAAAAAAAAAAAAAAAAAAATTACACCCAATGGTATTCAAAACATGATAAATGTTCAAAAATCAAATTACCTACAGTAAATACACCTATGAATAAGCTATTGTTTCATTTGAGTTGATTGATACCTTTACTTGTTATCTGCCACCTATATACAGGGAGTGTTTGAGGTTTCAGAACTCTTCCGTGTGGGCGATTTTACTTCCACTTAGCTGCTTTTCATATGTCAAGCAAAAATGTAGTCAGGGTGATTCATACTAACGCGCCCTACCATCTTAACCTTAAAACAGCTTGTGTGATTTTTAAGATATTCTCAAGAATTTGTAACATATACTATAGAATAGGGACTACAGTACGGAATTATTCAAGAAAATACATTTTTAAAGAATCGGCAACGTAAGTTGGCAGCTTCCATAGGCTACGATGACCACTTACCATCAAGCGGGTCGTACACTTCTTTGCCTACGATATGGTATAAAAAATACACAATGTATTAAAAACATTGAATTTATTACTTTTATTTCAATTATTGTGCAAAATATACAGACTTATCCATTTTAAGTCCAACCTTTGAGTAGATTTGCGTTTTTGCTGTTTGTCTTAAAATTTAGGTCCCATTTACACCATTCTGAAACAAAAGTATTGTTAAGTAGGCACATGTTTAGTCATAATAATAGACTTTGACTTTTGTGATGGTGAGTAAGGTCGCCAGACCTCCCAAAGGTGTAATAGATAATAGTAAGAGATTTGCCATCCAACTATTAACACAAAATCCTCAATTATCTTTACTGATTAGGTGCGTCCACACTGAACGCACGCTCACCCGAGCGGCTCGCCCGAGCCCTCCGCACGCTCACCCGAGCCGCTCAGGCAAGCGTGCGGAGGGCTCGGGTGAGCGTGCGTTCAGTGTGAACGCACACCGCGAAAATAATTTTCACGTTGTTCATTTGAAAACGATAAATAAATAAATAAGTACATTGCCAGTAGCATGGCGCCGCGGCCCCTTTGATTTCGCCCAAAAAGCCGACAACGCTCGGGTGAGCGTGCGGCCACACAAAACAACCGTCCACACCGGCTCGGCTCGGGTGAGGCGCTCGCCCGAGCGTGCGGACGCTCAGGCGAGCGGCTCAGGCGCACCGTTGCTCGCCGATCGCCGTCCACACTTAGCGCGCACGCTAGGGCAAGCCGCGCTCAGGTGAGCGTGCGTTTGGTGTGGACGCACCTATTAAATCTTTGATTGGCATGGCAAATATTATTTTTTTATTTTTATTTATTTTAGTTGTAAGTTGTTCATGTTAAGTATTTTTTTTACAAGTAGTACCTACCAGTAAATTATATTATGATATTAAGCAAAAATATTTTGCATCGACACTATAGTAGACAAATATTTCTCTATATATAATTATATTATTATAGACTAACATAGGATTATGGATGAATAATGATGAAAATAATTGTTTGAGATACATACAAGCAAGCGGTCAACTAAGTACCATTCAATTTATTGATTAATAGCGGGGAGAAATATTGACAGACCACCAAAAATAATTTATTTCCATTTGATGCAAAGGAATGTTGTTATGTTTCACATTTTTTTTATTTATTATGGCAAAGTAGGTGTGATATCTAAATGTAAATTATCAAGTTGTATATACATACTTTAGAACATAAAGTAAATAATATTTTGGTTAAAAGAAACACAAAGATAGTTAACTAGACAGGAATACTACATTTGTGTCTTTCTCGGGTAGATCCTTGGTCTGAAATAGTTATTTGTGTCACAAGGGAGCAAAATAGTATATTTACGGCGAGGGCGGTGTATTGAATCCTCAACGCAGCGAGGGATCCTACAATAGAATCCTGAGCGTAGCGAGGGATTCTAACGTAGGATCCTGAGCGTAGTGAGGGATTCAAGTGTTAACGCCCAAGACGAAAATAATTTTGCTCCTGAGTGACACATGTAACTTTTCACACCGACTGAGGAAAACATTTCCAAAAAAATACAAAAAAAAGAACAAAAAAAAGAAAAAACAAAAACAACAAAAAAACTTATAAAAAAAGAAACTAAAACAAACAAAACCAAAAAACAAACGAAACAAAAAAACAAAAAAATATCAAAAAAAAAAAAAAAACCACGAAAAAAACAAAACAAGACCAAAAAATTAAACGAAATAAAAAAAGAAAATAACAAACACCTAAAAAAAACAAAAAAAAATTCAAAAAAAATACAGAAAAACAAAACAAAAAAACTAAAAAAAAAACAACAAAAAAACTAAAAAAAAAAACTAAAACAATTGAAACAAACGTAACAAAAAAAACCTAAAAAACAAAAAAAACTTAAAAAAAACGTACAAAAAACAAAAAACTAACAAAAACAACAAAAAAAAAACAAACAAATATTACATTGCACGTAGAACCGATGGCCGTTGGGGCAGAAAGGTTCTCGAGTGGCGATCACGTACCGGAAGGCGCGGCGTGGGTAGCCCCCCTCACAAGGTGGACTGATGACCTGGTAAAGGTCGCGGGAGTCCACTGGGTGCGGGTGGCGCAGGACCGGTCATTTTGGCACTCTTTGGGGGAGGCCTTTGTCCAGCAGTGGACGTCATTCGGCTGATATGATGATGATGATGATATATATACGTTTGTCGATTACGATGAAATTACAATCGATTATTTTATCAAGATTCTATTGGCACATTGCGTAAATGCTACAAGCCAAAAAATAAATTAAAAAAGTAGCTTGAACAGAAAAGTAGCATTTTGCTCCCTCTCGTCAGGGACCAAAACTTACTTTTCTGAATGAGAGGTGTGAAAAAATATTTGAGTAGTTAGTATTTGCTTGGGCAAATAAGTAAAATCACTGTAATTGTAATTAGACAATATGTATCACAACTTACCGACACATTTAAAACACGTGAACTGCCATCGAGCTTATAATCTTTTTGTTCTTTATTTACGTGTTTTTCTGTATGTTTTTCCATCTAACTCAAAGGTAATACCCATAAAACATGATAATGTTTTCGTGTTTTCATTACATTTATCATCATATTTATTAGCACTTTCTTTGAAGTGTGCTGCAGCACTAAGCCTCAGTTATCTTCTATGTTTTCAATAAATACATAATAATTTATGTCTATCATAGTCTTGAAGTCTGTAAAAAGAAGAAACATAGCTGTAAACTCGGTAAAAATGTGTTTGTAAGTTAATAGTAAACAAAAAACACACTAACCTGTCAATTAGGAGGAAAACTGACATTTTCTCACGCCAGGTGGCGCATAAGCTACTGTACCCAGCTTTGACAATTGACATAAGAACTGTCAAATTGCAAACTTCTATAATTTCTTACAAGTATTTTTCCATATTTTTTTCAAGAATGCCTCAATGTTGCGCGCCAAATTGTAAAAATAGAGGAGTCCACTTATTTCCCAAGGACCCAACTCGCAGGAAACGTTGGGAGAATGCATTGTGCATCAATAACTTTAGGGCAAGTGACACAGCCCGATTATGTAGGCTGCATTTTAAGGAGGATGATTATTTCGGAAAAAGTAGATATACAGATGCTGTACCACTAGCCAAATTTTTAAGAAAAACTGTTGTACCGTCTGTATTCTGTTTCACTACAACCAAACAGGAAACACCAGCAGCTTTTGTCCGTCAGCAGCGTTGTGAAAAAAGAAGACGAAGAAAGCTGTTTGAAGAGAATAATGTGATAGAACACACAACAGTGACAGAATCAATAATTAGTCAGACTACTCCAGACGTAGGGCGAGAAGAAGAATTATGTACTACTGTGGAAATTGCAGAACCAGCTCAAAGTGAACACACAGAGCCTGAAACTTTGTCAAAGAGCACTCATATTGATCATGTACATGTATATGGTTCAATAAACAGATATAAGAATGATGATAAGTCCATACTCTTCTATACAGGTTTTGAAACATATAAGAAATTCCATTTTGTCTACTCGACACTTAGTCCGATGGCACACAAGATTAGATACTTTGGCAGCAATGTAATTAGTCTATCTACCGAAGACCAATTATTCCTAACTATGATGAAACTACGACAGAATAAATGCATTTTTGAGCTGAGCAGGTTTTTTAACATAAGTGAAACTACTGTATCGAATATATTTATAACATGGATAAATTTTATGTACCAACTCTGGAGTATAATAAATATTTGGCCTAGTAAAGAATTGATTCAATATAACATGCCTAAGAATTTCAAAAAATATGATGAAAATGTTAGAGTCATATTAGATGGAACTGAAATAACTGTTCAAAAACCAAAAAATCCAACTTCCCAGCAAGCTTCTTGGGGTAGTTACAAACATGCTAATACTCTAAAAGTATTAGTCGGAGCGACACCAGGTGGATTGCTGTCTTATTGTTCACAGGCATATGCAGGATCTATTAGTGACAGACAAACAGTTGAAAGAAGTGGTCGAAGTGTCAAAGTGGTGATAGCATACTAGCGGATAGAGGTTTCACAATACAGGACATGTTTGCAGACAAAAATGTTACTGTTAAGATACCTACTTTTCTAAAGGGAAAATGACAGTTACCAGGACTAACAATCGTAAAAGATAGAGAACTTGCTAGTAAACGTGTTCATATAGAAAGGATTATTGGGCTAACAAAAACCTACAAAATATTAAAGTCAGAATTGGACCATAGTTACATTCCAATAGCAAGTAAAATATTTTTTGTATGTTTTATGTGCTGCAACTTCAGAGAATGTATAATGAAGAGAAGCCAGTAAAAAAGTGTTACGATGAAACCCACGATTTAATTTGCCATAATCACCACTTTTTCAGGATTGTTATAAGTGTTCACAAACCTAACCCAACCCAACCTTCAGGGCTCTATAAAAAGTTTATTGAAATTGTCCTGGAAATGTTACGGTTTCATAGAAAATTACTTTTATAGCTAATGAAATACTTAATAATGAAGGGATCCAAAATAAAAACATACAACAGTTCAATGTCTTTTTATTAGTGACAAGTAATTTTTATATATATATTTATTACATATGGCAGGTCATGCACATAAAAGTTTATTAATGCTGTGAGCATCTCGGCTATGTAGGACTCATCCCTTTCAATAAATAAGACTTTCATATCTTTGAAAGTGTATACTATAAAATTGCAGTACTTCCTAGTGCTGCAATAAAGCTGGCCCTGTATTTGAGCATAATAAGGGTGTCTTCTTTTCAAGTATAAATTCCCATCTATCACTTCTAGGTATGACACTGTTACCTCATTTATCTCGCTATACCGTGCTGCATATGGGCACTTCACTTCAATCACCGTCTCCTCACCAAGTAACCCATCAGGAGAGGCGGCAAGGAATGGACATTCTTGTGAAATAAATAATCCACATCTTTGCACATCTACATCATACATTGCTTCATACTTTTGTAAAGCAATAGGCTCCTGTATCTTCCCATGGGTTACCGCTCTTGTGTGCACCGGCTTGGGAGAGATAATTTTCTCCACTATTGCTTTTTTTCCAACATGGGTGCAATGACTTACAGTATAAAACATACTGGCAGTAATCCTGCATGATCGCATTTCATGCCATTCAGCAGAAGTATCTTGCCCTCTAGTGTTTTGTTCCACTTCCTTTATTGTTTCCGCAGTAACATTTTTTAAGAATAGATCTTATAGTAGATTTTCTTTTGCAGTCTCCAAAGTATAGGAGTGATCCCATTCTATCCCATGAGGATTTGCCGGTTCGAATGTTTGCAGTAGAGGCATAGATGTATCCCCATAACCTATGGCCAAGTTCCTCACATAATCTTCATAATTATCCATTATGTCTTCCCTTTTTAGGGGTTCAAAATTGCACGTTTTCAATCTCTTGCTGGGTAAATTTTGTGCAGCAATGGGTGATTTTTGAAACACCTTTTTAGGCTTGTTAAACATCATCAGCTGTTGAGTGCATACTTGATGTAACAATATGTAACTTTTATTTACAATATCATGTGCACCCAACAATAGTACAGCAACATGCTTGCAGCTCGCTTCTGTACCACTCCCTGCAGCACACTCACAGTGGCACGCTTCTATTGAACCTTCTTGAGACACTTTCACATCCACAAGGTAGGCTAGGCTCTTCATACTAGCTTTGCACTGTCCACGTAAATACGTGTACGTACCATCGGACGAGAAACGAGCAGTTACAAGGTGACGGGACTCATATAAAAGTTGGCCTTTTGGGTGAGTGTTGAATCTTTGAAAATATTCTTGTATTTCATGCTTGCTGATGTTGGGAATAGGCGAATCAGCGTTAATATCTCTGAATATATCAGAGGGTGGGCACGCATATGAGCGGTCTTCTGGAACATCCAGGGTGGCACCAAAGTTTTGGTTGCGATCATATGCCTCCAACCTGAAAGAAAAAACCACACATGAGCATCGATTTTTTTATTAACACTCGAAATACCTAACATAACCTCAAATACTTGAGGCGATTACCTTTGTATCAAGTCGGCCTGTTTCCCTGCCACTGACGCTTTTCTTCTTCGAAGCTCAGCTTGAAGAACACGTACAGTCATAAACGCGTACATTTTAAGCTGTTAATCGCAAGGATTACTGAAAATATAGCAACCATACACTTGACACGACACGTAAACAAGGTATAGTCGATTGCAGCGCCATCTGACTTGAGCTTCTAGTGTGCCTCCCAATTAGCTGACTTTCGGCTCGCTTAATTTGGCCCAACTCTTTTCTTAGATCCGCTTTTTAAGCACTGCCATTAATTGATCCGTAACTCTTATTTGCCATAATTAATTGCTGGTATAGCAAAACATTCACAACGTAAGCGTTGATAAACATATTTTGTAATTTTTGCCTATTGGAGACATGACGCGTCACTAGCGCCTCTGGCGGACATTCACTAGCGGTATATTAACGTACCGATTGTGTTAATTTTACCGAAAATGCAAAGATGGTTTTATCTACAATAATATTTAACGCTATCACCCAACTATCACCAATCCCACGATAGCAGACAATTTGTCCAAATTCGTCGAACGTCAAAAACTTGAGCCATAAAGCCCTTTTTATACTTTTTTTGGTAATATTGGGTGACTGATTGCTCATGAATAGGATGGTATACTATAATGCCATCAAATTGAGAGGTAATAGAAATGCAATACCTTAACACATACTTGACTTAACTCTTTAAAATATTTGGGTTAACATTGTATTGTGTATCTGTATCTGTCCCAAAGCAAAATAAACCGTCACCTTAAAAACCGAACAGCGTTTATAATATATTAAAAAAAGTGTATAATTTATTAATTTGGTTAGTTAGTTACATACTTATAGTAATCCTTGGTGAGTAATTTAGTTGTGCTAATGTTATCGTGGAGTTTTACTAAACGTAAAGGTTACAAATTGCCAAGACAAAAAATGTCAGTTCAGTGCCGGCTACCGATTTAAAATTGAAATAAATTGTGAGAATGCTCGATTTCGACGGAATTTGAAAGCATGTGAGTATTCTTTGGCATTATTTAGTACCTTAAGTTATGTGTAAGTGCATCAAAACGTAACCTATTTGTAACTTTAGTACTAACTTTTGTTCGAAGTTTAAGAGAATAAAAGTGTATTTTGCTTGCGTTCGGTGTGCTTAAAGTGCAGTTAGTAAGCATTCAGTTCAATTCTGAGGCATATTTAACTGTGTTACTATTTTATTACTCTACTGTAGCTAGAATCCCTTGATATTATAAAGGTGTACGTCCGGATTTCATAAGTTTTCTTTATTTTTCCAGCCCAAAGGATCTGAAGCCCAGCCACAGATACATTAATCAAAATGAAAAGCTCCTGCACAAGAGTTAAGGAGGTCATGCATGGCTAGGAGGTATATGAGTAGGCGTTGCAGCATATTCAGGATCTGGAGTAGTAGCAGTATGGCAGTATGCCAAGAAGTATATCAAAGTCCACTGTATTAAATGCACTACTAAAGTCAAGGAGGACTAGGACAGTGAGCTTTTTGCACTCAATATTGTGACGAATGTCCTCGGTGCCCTTAACCAAAGCGGTGATGGTGCTATGCCCGGGACGAAATCCGGATTGGAGAGGATTGAGCAAGGAATGCCTATTGAAGTGGGAAAGGAGCCGACGATTCACATGATGCTCAATAACTTTAGATAAGATTGGCAGGATGGATATGGGACGATAATCGGAGAAATTAACAGGATTTGAGGATTTGGGAAGCGGTATAACATGAGCATCCTTCCATAATGAAGGAAAAGTGCCAGAGGATAGGGAGAAGTTAATGATTTCAGAAATGATGGGAGCAATGAAATCCGCTACTTCTGTGAGCGCCGGTCCTGCAAGTTTGTCTGCGTTCTTTGCAATACGTGGGCAGCTAGTATATCTTAATGTACCTATATAATTCTTCTGTACGTGCTGTGTTTGTCACCTAATTCCTAAACGGCTGGACTGATTTGAATGAAATCTTGTGGGTATATCGACCAATAATTTCGAGTTGTCAATTTTCCATTTGTGATTTTACAAATCGTTTCACAAAACAGCTCTTTTCCTCCGGCCACTTAGAAATGAAGGATTGCCATGCAGTCAAGGGCAAAAACATGTAGCCTTGCAATGTTTTGAAAATATGTATACACGACATAAATGTTAAGTTAATAAAGTAGTGTAGGTATACATATTTTTGAAACTGTACGGCTACATATTTTGCCTTATGTATGTACCTATATTTATGAATTTTATGGTTTGTCTAAATTTGAGTGATTGAGTTGATTGATGAGGACATAATATTGCACCTGCTGCTTATATAAGTACTTATCTTTCACACAACGCACAGTGTGACAAGAGCCACCATTTTCGTCGATGTTCTGTTGACGATGAAATCCTGCAGATTGTGTGATGTGTATACAGAGTGGAAAGTTAAAACGGGGCAGTAAGGGCAGCTACTAGACCCCTTGCCGCCACGCAAAAATGGCATTAGGATTTCATTCCTAACTTTTTTAAGTGATGACAATCTACATTCACAAATTTTTGAAAAAAGGTACAGTCAGCGAAAAAATCATCACTTTTGACGATTTTTTTTTAATGCCATTCGATCCCATTCCTATTAAGGATCAAAATACTCTTCGGGACCGACTAAGGTTTGACAGGTAGTGGCTTTCGGGCTGTCAAAGCCCTTATATCACTTTAACGGCCTCCGTAGCCCAGTGGGTAGTGACTCTGCCTACGAAGCTGGAGGTCCCGGGTTCGAATCCCGGTCAGGGCATTTATTTGTGTATTTATCACGAATATTTGTTCCTGAGTTATGGATGTTATGTATGTATAATAAGTATCTATATGTATGTATCTATTATATATATCATCGCCTAGTACCCACAACACAAGCCTAACTGAGCTTACCGTGGGCCTAGGTTGATTTGTGTAAGATTGTCCCGTAATATTTATTTATTTATTATTTATTTATTTATCACTGCGACCATCGCTGATCTATAGGTCAAACCTGGTCAAAGGCTGATCTACAGTCAGTATGGGAATCCCAAAGTGCAAGTAGCGTTAGTAATAGTGATCGTCTAGATTGTATGGAGACGGAGATTATACAATTTGATGATCGTCTAACTAAAGTACTACTTGCACTTTGGGATTCCCATACTGACTGTATGGAAAAAGTTTTCTTTGATTTCTGGGCGTTCTAGTTGTCAAATCTTAGCCGGTCCCAAAGAGTATTTTGATCCTTAATAGGAATGGGATCAAAAGGCATTAAAAAAAAATTCGCCAAAAGTGATGTTTTTCTCGCTGACTGTACTTTTTTTCAAAAATCTGTGAATGTAGATTGTCATCACTTAAAAAGTTAGGAATGAAACCCTAATGCTATTTTTGCGTGGCGGCAAGGGATCTAGTAGCTGCCCTTACTGCCCCGTTTTAACTTTCCAACCTGTATATATATCTCCACCGTCGAAAACGAGGCTTTCCTCAACTTTGTAAGTTATTTCAAGATAGATTTAAGCTTCTGTGTTTCAATTTTGAATTTAACTATAGGTTTTAGCTCCTCAACTCCTACCCTCCTAACTTTATACAAATACACCATATACTTTTCGAGTAAAATGCCTGTGACATACGGACAGATGGATAGACGGGCAGACATAATGTAACTATAAGGGTTCCGTTTTTGCCATTTTTGCTACGGAACCCTAAAAAGGCCCGCTACGCATTGTACCGAGTATGGTGGCAGTATTTCCTCGTTGAACTGCAATGTTGATGCGTTGCACAAGAAAACCGCCAGCTCTTCGATTATCAGTTATGTATGATGTTACTAATGCTGAAATAACTCTTGATTCTGTAAATTCCTACAAGAAAACCGCCAGCTCTTCGATTATCAGTTATGTATGATGTTACTAATGCTGAAATAACTCTTGATTCTGTAAATTCCTACAATTGAGGAGCTAAAACCTATGGTTAAATTAAAAATTTAAACGCAGAAGTTAAAAACCACTATCTTGAAATAACTTACAAAGTTAAGCCTCGTTTTCGACCATGGTTTTCTACTATGTCGCTGTAGCGAACTGTTATGTATTGGTACTCATTAGACGTATAATTTTATGTTCTTTAATTTCATGGTGAGTAATTTTTCGTTACGATGCACCGTATAGCAGCTACGAGTGCGAAACCAAAAAAAATCCCAAAATTTCGAGGATTTGTGGCTGCCAAAAGTTGTCCCAAGATATTTCGTGTAACCATTTTTAGGGTTCCGTACCTAAAGGGTAAAACGGCACCCTATTACTAAGACTCCGCTGTCCGTCTGCTGTCTATCCGTCTGTCACCAGGCTGTATCTCATGAACCGTGATAGTTAGACAGTTGAAATTTTCACAGATGATGTATTTCTGTTGCCGCTATAACAACAAATACTAAAAAACAGAATAAAGTAAATATTTAAGAGGGCTCCCATACCAACACACGCGATTTTTTTGTCGTTTTTATAGATAATGGTACGGAACTACACGAAATACCTCGGGACAACTTTAGGCAGCTACAAATCCTGAAAATTTTGTGACTTTCGGGGCTACAATTGAGGAGCTAAAATCTATAGTTAAATTCAAAATTGAAACGCAGAAGCTTAAACACCACTATCTTGAAATAACTTACAAAGTTGAGGAAAACCTCGTTTTCGACCATGGTTTTTAGGGTTCCGTACTCAAAGAGTAAAACGGGACCCTATTACTAAGACTCCGCTATCCGTCTGTCTGTATGTCTGTCCGTCTGTCACCAGGCTGTATCTCATGAACCGTGATAGTTAGACAGTTAAAATTTTCACAAATGATGTATTTCTGTTGCCGCTATAACAGAATAAATGTATAATTTTTTTATTTTAATTTTTTCATTTACATTCTTACACAAATCAACCTAGTCCCAAACTAAGCAAAGCTTGTACTATGGGTACTAGAAGACGATAAACATACTTATATAGGTAAATAATTACTTAAATTATACATAGAAAACATCCATGACTCAGGAACAAATATTAGTGCTCATCACACAAATAAATGCCCTTACCGGAATTCGCCAACTAGGCTACAGGAGGCTCCCATACAAAAAACGAGATTTTTTTCCCGTTTTTATAGATAATGGTACGGAACCCTTCGCACTTGGCCGGTTTTTTTATCATGTCGCTGAACCGAATTGTTATGTATTTATTGGTACTCATTAGACGCATAATTTCATGTTCTTTATTTCCTAGTGAGTAACTTTTCGCTAGGATGCACCGTATAGAAGCTACGAGTGAGAAACCAAAAAAGGTCCCAAAATTTCGAGGATGAGGCAGCCACAAGGCTGCCAAAAGTTGTCCCAAGATATCTCGTGTAACCATTTGTATATCATGTAATATTAAACCGTGTAATATTAGAGCCATTTTTAGGGTTCCGTAGCCAAAATGGCAAAAACGGAACCCTTATAGTTTCTTCATGTCCGTATGTCAAAGGCATTTTACTATAAGGTGTATTTGAATAGAATTTAGAGGATTGGTGTATTTTGTTAGCTGCTACATGGTTCTGTAATAAAATGACTACAAAAAACATTTTTTAGGGGTGTACTTCATACATGTAACTTAAAACTAAAATATCATTGAAAGTCCACGTGCGGCACATCAATCGATAGGCTAATCAAAATAAGTATAAAGTTTCTCACCATTTTTTAAATTAAGTGAATATAGTCGGAGATAATCGCCCCGAAAGTCACAAAATATTCACACGCACTTGGCCGGTTTTTGACGTTTTCATTTGCATTATATATAACCTCTAAAACTCGTTTTTTGACCATTAGTAAGGCAGTTTCACGTGATAATGTGAACACGCTGGACAAAAGCACCAAATTTTTTTTCAGGTACTAGTTAGGTAAATAGCTTTAAGTTTTTGATAGGAACCTATTCCTCCGTTGGCTGTCTTTTTTTATTTTGAATTATAGGTACCTATATTATTAATATCTAGGGTTCTTAATCACTTAGAATTACAAACTTGGTGTCTAAATATACATATTTGGGGGTCAGGGAATTCAACTAGAAATTTTTAGGGTCGAGCTCCCAAAGGATACCATACGGAACCCATTACCAAGCCTCCGCTGTGGGTCCGTCTGTGGAACAATGTATGAACATATAAAAAGTGTTGATTTGATCATGTGCATTTGTAGAAGCTGTATGTACACTATATTAAATACTATTTAAACACGGTTACATCCGTATAATCAGAAACAAAATTAATCAAACACATTATAAATTATCATCAACTTCTATAACTGCTACGATCAGAAAGAATGACTATGACTTCTCTGCTGATATAATATACCATGGAACTACTGAGCGAGTGTTGCAAAATGTGCAGGATAAAATCATTAATAAAACAAAAAACTGTTTAATCTTAATGTGCGGAGGCAGCGATTATAATGTCACGCCACTAAATACTACAGTATTAAGGTTTATAGAAGATACTGTAACAAAATTCAATGTATGATTTTTTAACGGACTTATGCATTTAATTAATAATTCTTCCATAATTTATCTTTTTTATAATGTTGACTACGTAATGTTAGTTTTAGGACCTACGAACTTAAATTATATATTTTTTGTACAAATGTTGTCTACCTACCTAATGTTAATCATTTGTAAAACATCCTGCATGTAGAAGCATATTACAAAAGATACAACCGTATTTGTATGCCGCAAGGAACCACATAATGATACTGAACAAAAATGTAATACCTAATAACCACCTATGTTGGACAAATAAATCTTTCAAATTTGAAAAGTCATAGTGTATATGCAACGCAACTGGGAAAAAAATCGTGTTCTTAATTATCTGGCCAAGACTAATACATTTATTTATTGCGTTTGCCCGCTTCTCCTGAGCTAACCGCCCGTCTTGCGGGTGGCGCACTTGTGCTGGAGGGTCATCCTCCCTCTCTCTCTCCGCTCCCTCTGCTTCCAGCGTATCGAAAGTTGGGAGCGACCTGCAAAAGAAAAGTGTGTCTCAATTAGAAACCTCAAATCCGTAATGTGTGACTTTTATTGAACAATTTTCGGTAATATTCAAGCGCAGGTTTAGAACCGCAGCGTTTACCGCATAAAACAACCGCGCGCTTTATAGAACAAAGTTTTTATTTATGTACGTTATAGGGCGCACCAAATATGTGTTTTGCCAATTTGCCATCCACAACCGTCTGCCCGGAGAATTAAGGACAATGGATGGTAACTTGTTCAAATCTAAGTAAAATAATAATGTGACATCCCTTTGTACTGTATTCTATGCAAATAAATATATTCGATTTGATTGATTTGATTTTGTCTTATTGACCATTATATTCGAGAAACAATACACCTAAGTTACCTTTATATGGACTGGCAACTCATCGGTGTGGCGAGGCCGGAGGCCCTCACCCAATTCATCACATGATGCCATCTACTTGCGCACTCTATATATGTGAGGGATTTTTTTTTGCTGTTTTCGGCAACAGCAACTGACAAGCCAAAAAAATGAAATCGTGAAATATCTACAAATAAAAAAGAAACCGGCCAAGTGCGAGTCGGACTCGCGCACGAAGGGTTACGTACTATTATCAATAAACATATTTATTTTATTTTGTTTTTTGTATTTGTTATTATAGCGGCAACAAAAATACATAATATGGGAAAATTTTAACTCTCTAGCTATCCCGGTTCTTGAGATACAACCTGAGGACAGACAGACGGACGAACACCGAAGTCTTATAGTTATAGGGTCCCGTTTTACTCTTTGAGTACGGAACCCTAAAAACGATGCCCTCTGTAACCTAATTGGTTGTGACCCTGCCTACGAAGCCGGAAGTCCCGGGTTCGAATCGCGGTAAGGGCATTTATGTGTGTGATGAGCACGAATATTTTTCATACTGAGTCATGGATGTTTTCTATGTATTTAAGTATTTATTTATCTACATAAGTACGTATATCGTCGTCTAGTACCCATTGTAAACGCTTTGCTTAGTTTGGGACTAGGTAGGTCGATTTGTGTAAGATTATCGCCTTATAATTTTATTTAATGTTACCTATAAATATGTTTTAGCAAGTGATTGTATGTTATTCTCGTATAAAAAAATATACTTACTTGAAACAGTGCGGAAATTGAGGTTTTTTTGATGCACAAAATAGCTTATCGTCACCTCGGAAGCACTTAGATAAAGTAAACTAAGTTGAGACGTCAAATTACGATAATTTATCACATTAACCAGCCACCATGTTATACAAAACGGTAACGGCTATCATTTGTCATGTATCCCTGTCAACGTTGGATAACTCCATTTTGAATCGGTAATTTGATTGTTTTTTTTTCCTGCTTTTATTGCCTGCGTGTCTGTATTTAAGTCCCCTAATATTTATTTATTTGTTTACTGGCTTCTGCCCGCGACTCCGTCCGCGTAGAAATCGTTTATGTCGTAGCTATTTCCAGGATAAGAACTATCATATGTCCCCCCCGGGGCTCAAACTATCTCTATACCAAATTTCATCTAAATCGGGTAAGTGCGAAGAGGTTACAGACAGACAGACACTTTCACATTTATAATATTAATATGCGCTTGCAAATAAAGGAATGCAGAATGTCACTAACCGTATATTTTAAAAAGTAGCTTAAGTGTGTTAAACTCAAGGCATTACAAAATCGTCTTAATTTGGTGTCATAATAAATAAAACATCCTATTTGTGTGCAAGCATTCATCCAATATTACCAACAAATTTATAAAAGGCATAGAGGCTAGAGTTTTTGAAGCACGACAACTTTTGACACTTGTCGTGCAATAAGTGACTAGCTGTCAAATAGTCGACGGGGCATTTGGAAACCATGTTTGCATGCTTGGTTAACGTATCTCGATCGATACGGAATCATATCCACAATCTCGTGACAAGTGATAGCAACTATGCTAGGCCCGCAGCATCTATTGCGATAAAATACTCTAGTCAAAAGTCTTCTAAAATGGGAATAGGTGATCAACAAATCAAAAATAAATCACACATCCGTTTTTTTTACGTCGATACGTCTGAAGATTTATTTCGAAAAATTGTTGCAGATTTTTCTGTGCAGTAAATTCTGTTTCTTTGCAGAACTCCATTTAAGTTTTCTGACAATTCCTTCCTAAGCATTCGTTTGCAAGCGTTGTAACATCGCAGGCTCTTTTAAATCTAAGCCATCATCACCATTCGGTCGACCATTACTTTTAACTTTTTGTTATACTTAATAACAAGATTGCAGTATCGTAGATGTAAGACTTCGCTGCACCGGCATCGGAACTGAAACCAGCTATTAGCAGTCAAGTCACGCGGCCCAATCGTAGCCCCGACCGGAATAAATACCGCAAGATATCCCGGTTGCGACTGCAATTCCTTACTATTGTGCAAAACATTCTAATACTACCAGGGAGACAATCTGAACAAAACACATCAAAATTTCGCATTCCGGTTAGATTAGATTGTAAAGTTAAAACCAGGAACAAAAACTAGACGTCTTTTTAGGGTTCCGTACTCAAAGAGTAAAACCGGACCCTATTACTAAGACTTCGCTGTCCGTCCGTCCGTCCGTCCGTCTGTCTGTCACCAGGCTGTATCTCAAGAACCGTGATAGCTAGAGAGTTGAAATTTTCACAGATTATGTATTTCTGTTGCCGCTATAACAACAAATACTAACAACAAAATAAAACATTTTTTTAAGGGTGGCTCCCATACAACAAACGTGATTTTTTTGCCGTTTTTAGGGTTCCGTAGTCAAATGGCAAAAAACGGAACCCTTATAGATTCGTCATGTCCGTCCGTCTGTCTGTCTGTCCGTCCGTATGTCACAGCCACTTTTTTCCGAAACTATACGAGCTATACTGTTGAAACTTGGTAAGTAGATGTATTCTCTGAACCGCATTAAGATTTTCACACAAAAATCGAAAAAAAACATTAAGTTTTAGGGGTCCCCATACTCAAAACTGAAACTCAAAAAATTTTTTTTCATCAAACCCATACGTGTGGGGTATTTATGGATAGGTCTTCGAAAATGATATTGAGGTTTCTAACATAATTTTTTTCTAAACTGAATAGTTTGCGCGAGAGACACTTCCAAAGTGGTAAAATGTGTCTGTCCCCCCCCTGTAACTTCTAAAATAAGAGAATGATAAAACTAAAAAAAATATATGATGTACATTACCATGTAAACTTCCACCGAAAATTGGTTTGAACGAGATCTAATTAGTAGTTTTTTTTAATACGTCATTAATCGTAAACCGCAATTTATTTCACGGAACCCTTCATGTGCGAGTCCGACTCGCACTTGGCCGCTTTTTAATAGATAATGGTACGGAACCCTTCATGCGCGAGTCCGACTCGCACTTGGCCGGTTTTTTTTGAACAATACAATTCGACGAAACGTTTCTAGAAAATAAAGGTTGTGCTTGTATATTGGCCCGTGTCCCCTGATAGTTAGGGCTTAGACACGTTATAGGTACCGTAGAATGGGGTTACTTTGATTCGCGGGGCGACTTTGATCAAATAGGTTTTTCTCCGAAATCATTGTTTTTACTTGTGGGTGAACTGTGGCAGTGAATTTATTAGTTATCTATCTTGCTGTATATTTACTCGATTAAATCTTCTTCATTTCAAATAGTTTTGCTTTTATACTACATTCTAAATGATCAAAGTAGCCCCATTTTTTCCTAAAGTACCGGTCTACCGGTACCTACGTTCCAATCTTGTAAAGGAACTTTTAATACATGTATGGGTACAGCGTGAAAATTACATCTTCAAAGGCGAACACATGGAAAGGCTGAACACACATATTTTATTTACCCTGTGTTTGACGCGCTCGGTTCAAACACGTTTATGGGAATTTTGAAATTTCAGAGTAGTGATGCTTTTGGGTAAACGATTATTCGAAATTTTTGTGTGTTGCTGAAACACATTCTCCAGATTTGTGTCTGCGTCTAATTGCCACGGGTCCAGATAAAATGTTTGTAAATGGTCATGGTAATTAGACCCAACCGCAGACATAAAATTTGAGAATGGCCGTCAGTAGTAATTTATGAGTACGGTCGCCATCACATACATAGGTACACTTTAGGTGTTCAAAAATATCGGCACATGCACCCTAATGCCTTGAAAATAGAGGTGTGTTCCGATGTTTGTGACGTGCTTGTTTGCTCCGATGTATGTGATGGCGACTGTACTAAACTAACGAACCCCCAAACCGACGCCCACGCCGATGCACTCCATATTAAATTTTAAGAAGACTGGCCCAGGAAATCCTGATTTTGAGTTATGTTTGGGACTACAAAAAATATTAAATTAAGGGTATTACACAAATATATATACTCGCCCTTATGACATTGACAATAGAGTCCTGTACAGATACTAAGACTATTTATGTCCTTATTTATGTACGTATTCGTTCACCCTCCACTGTATACCCTCATAAAAAAATCTGTCGATTCCAGGCTCATAACAAATTGTAATGATAATGATTGATTCAATGAAATACAAAAATAATGGACCGCTTTCGTTTAATCCAAATGGCCATGCCCAAATTTAAATTTCAATACAATTTAAATTTGAATTATCATGCCTTACTCCGACAGTGAAACATTTCTCGCGGTACAATGTATATTGCATTAAATATTTATAAGAGCCAATGTTTTAATACCGAAAGCTTCAGTATAGAACAGCATGCGGCCTCGAGAGCAATTATTAAAATTTATATCATCTCAACCTTTGAAACATAACGTAGTAGGTACCTAATAGGTGAAATACCATTTTGCTCTTATGACGTACTCCACTAAAAACAACAAGGGTTTCGGTAGTTATTTAGTTGGGTCTATTTCCCAAGGACTGCTGCACTTTTTGGTTGCACCACGCTATGACATTAATATCAAATTAAATAGTTTTTAGTTTCGTACCTCAAAAACAAAAAACGGAACCCTTATATGGTCACTTTGTTGACCGTTTCGTGTCGAGATGTACCTATAGGTGGTACTTTCCGTTGACCTCGAACTATGAAATTTGGCAAGTTACGAGTATACTACAAGTATAGTGAAAAGTCTAAAAACTGTACATTTGTAATTTTGTACGGAACCCTCGGTGGGCGAGTCCCACTCGCACTTGTCCGGTTCTTTAAATACATTGTTCCGAGCCTGATTGTAACCGATTTTTGACTTTCGAGCGCTCGACTTTTTCACTCGAAAATAGTCACAAATTATGAAATGCTTTTTTGAAATAACGATAGAAATTTTAAAAACGAGTGGCATTGACCACTCGTATTTAATTATATCGGTAGAATGTAAGTGCCTGCAATTTTATCGCTACAATCGTATTTACTTTTATTTAATTTTCGAGCGCTCGAAAGTCAAAAATCGGCCCCCAGTCGCTCACACTAACTGAGCTATCCGCTCCTTTTGGCATGTTTAATGTGAATTCATTATAGTTGAATTGTGAAACGTGGATGACAAAGTATTAACCCTAGTGGTAGGGAATAATTACAACTTAGAAAGGTTGAAAATTCCCCGACATTTTCATTTCAAAGTTCCATATCTCAAAAACGGCTGAACCGATTTTGATGAAACGTAGTTAAATACCATCTCGAACATTCACAACTCAGCGTAAATGCTGGCTACAGCGTAAATTTGTATAAGTATAAATACGAGTAACTAGTAAAATATGAGATGGCTCAACAAACCTAAATTGTTTACTCTATACACGTTCATACAATAAAACGCAAAGGTGATACATAATAATATCAAATAGCCAATAGGCCGCTACTGGACATTGTTAATTAGCTTAAATTCTAATGTCTCAACGAACGACAGTGTTTTCCTAGAAAAGTCCTCATTATTTTAATTCGCGTTGTACTTCAAAACATTCCTATTTGTATACAATTTTATTTTCTTTTATTGAGGTAACGTAAGCCCCAATAATCGTGCTCAAGCGAAAAGGTACGCGGCAGGAAATGACAAAGCTATTGTAAAAAAAAGTTCAAAGGAACAAAAACAAGTCTTCTTTTCGAGCCTCATTTTAATTTGCAAAACATTACAAGGAAAGGGTATTTATTGTGTTTTCTTAAGATTCCACGGTACCTTTAGGGTCGAATTTTATTAAAGCACTTCATTAAGATATCTAAGGCCGGCGCGTGTAGACTCAATTTGTCAAACTGATAACAGGGGACGTGAGATGAATAATCTCCTGCTGTATTTGTCTTGCTTGAATAATTGACTTCACTCTTTTTTCCGTGAAAAATGTCATCATATTTTTATCGTGGTTCTTTTGAAAACCTTTATCAACAAACTTTTGTGGACAAACGAGGACAACAATTGAGTAAACGTTAATTTTATACTACGGCGGTGGGTAGATACGGCGTGTATGGCGGTAAGCAAACGCCGACGCCTATGGACGCTTGCGGGGCCAGAAAAATCACAAGCACGCTGCCGACCCTTTATTTATATAAGGATTCGTTGTGTAATAAGCCGCGTATCCACTAGAGGCAGGCCGAGCGGCTGCCTCGCTCCGAGGCAGCGCAAGTGGAGACGCTGCCTCAACCTGAGGCGCGCCGCGACACGAGGCAAATTCGGCGCCGCGAGCCGAGACAAATAGGTTATAGGCACAGATGTATGAATATAAGGAGATCGGACATTTGTATAGAGTGAGCCTGTCGCAAGTACATTAACCCACACAACGCCCAAGTAATTGACAAGACAAAGCACGCACACATCTAAAACACACACACTTGTATACCTACACGCTTATTTGACAATAAACGCGGATCATATCAGGCATTTTGGGAAAAAACGTAATATTCTCTGCGATCAGCACGCGTGCACAGTATGGCAGTGTATGCCCATTGAGCATACATCTGCGACACGGCCGCCGGCGGCTTGTCCTCTCTCTAGTATTCTATGCTCTGAGGTTATAGGTTATAGGTTGTACGCGGGCTGGGTTTCCGCAACTCGACGTCATAAATGCGCCTATTTTGCGTAGGGGTTTTGGCACTACTGTTATTCGTGCCAACCCAGTTCCACCAGGAAGCCTAGCAGACCCTTTATGTTGCCGACGACCTCCGGTAGTGACCCCGGTGTTCCGAGGTGTTTTGCCCTGTATTCCGCCACTCCAGGACATGTCAGGATGACGTGGGCGGCTGTCTCGTCCTCGAGCCGAGCCATATTTTGTCGGTATTTTTGCCGTGCTATATTCATTAAATAGCTGAGTGCAATTTACTAGTTTCAGCTTAAGTTAGTTGGCAGGTATAACTGGCAGTTATACCTGCCAACCCAATAGTTACGCCAGGAAAAAATATAGACAGCTAATAATCCAGCGGCGTATGAACTTTCCATTAGTATTAAAGTTCATTAAACAATTGAGTACAATGTTTAAGAAATTTGGTAATTTTTATTTATTCATAGTCTTGCCAGGAATTTATTAGCCAACCCATTGAAGAAATATTTTTTTATGTTCTAAATTCGAAATAAAATATTTTTCGTCCATTAAACAGATGGGCCGAATGTCGTGCCTCTATTCATATCTCCGACTATGACATGCTTAGTTGTAAGATATTGATGTTATTTGATAGTGGTTTGACGACCGGGTAGCCTAATAGTGGGTAGTGACGCTGTCTATGTATGAAGCTGAAGGTCCTGGGTTCGAGTCCCGTTAAGGGCAAATATTTGTGTGATGAGCATGGAATACCTTGTTTCTGAGTCTTGCATATTTTCTATGTATTTAAGCATTTATATATATTTATATCTATTAAATATATCGTCGTATTAACACAAGCCTTATTGAGCTTACTATGGAACTAGTTCGATTTGTCCCTTAATATGTATTATTATTATTGCATAAGTCAAAGTAAATTATTGGGGAAATAACAATAAATTTGATACAAGTATTTAAAGCTAAATAATATACAGGGTGTATGGCGGAGCACGTGCTTAAACGACTATGGTGGGGTAGGTAGAAACTAACGTAGGTATTGATTAATAAAGTGCTTGTATGGGTAATTCGAGTATACTCAATCTTCAAGTGATTATGAAAATTAATATGCTTTTTCTTTGTTCACGCGTTTGGCCACTTGTATTTTAACACCAATTGACATAAGATCCGATAAACCCCTAAAATGGATAATTTCCTCCATAAAATGAGGTGAAAATCAAAAAATCCAATTGCATAGCCCCGCATTGCATTTCCAGGAGCGAAGGCTATGAATAAATTTACAGAGTTCGTTACTAGAAGGATTGGCTGTAGCAGTGACAGCAGATATGTAATCAGTATATCGTCTTCATACAAATATCAGTGTAAGTGCATTAATGAGCTACATTCATGGATTAGATAGTTGTTTAAAAACAGACAAACATATCCTTTTGAAAGTCTGTAGTCATGGCAAACTATATGTGGAAAGCAATTTATTTCTACCCGACTGCCGAAGGAGAGGAGGGTTATGTTTTTCGAGCGTATGTATGTATGTGTGTATGTATTATTCTTTGGCACGTCCAGCAGCCTAAACTGTTTGACGAATTTTGACATATGAGATGTCGTTGGATTCCTCTTAATTGTGGGAGTGACTATAATATTACAAAAAAGTAGTTTATTTTTGCAAAAAAAATTTTGATTAAGTGCCTTTAACATTTAAGGGCCGATTTTAAATAAAAAAACAATCACTTACTGACAAAACTAAGATCTGAGCGGATGCAGGGGGAATCGTTAGAAAATTTTAAGAAGTTAATATTTCCTTAAATATAGATTTACTGTTGTCTTATTTAAAAAAATATCGACATTGTAGAAATTGCCACAATTTTAACTAAACAGGACTTAATCGCAATTGCCACTACTACTTCTCCTGTACTAACAGTGCGTAATAAATAATATTGTAAATACCTACCTATTAAATAGTAGCGGCTGAGCTCTGTACCTAATCAGAGCTAACTAATAACTATTTCCATGTAGTTCTAATTTTTTTTATTTATTATTATTGCGTAAAAGCTTGCGTGTGTTTTTTTAATTTAAGTGGAGTTACCTATTTGACGTAACATAAAGTAAATAGACTTAAATTCCTAACAAAAATGTCAAGAAATGTGCCCCAAAATTACAACTCTAGCTGTATTTCAGTAGTTGCTAATAGCGTTAACTTACAACCGCATCAAGATATACAATGAACGTTTACGCGCACTTGTAAGATAAATTTCTCCAACGAAATACTTATATCAAAGTTTTTCGATATAACCGATTTTCCTCTGTATTCATACTTTCTTCTTATGTATGAAGTCACAGTACTGCTTACGTTACTTCTATTGTGCTGTGCCTCGGCTGAGAATGAGCCGCCGCCGGCTTTGATGCAAATTATTTTATTGCATAGACTGTCGCCGCGATTTCTCATAAGGGTGAGAAGTTGGTAGTTTATTTCATCACTCTGATGGAATGGCAACGATAAGTGGTAACTGGTTGGCTATAAATAATGATAATAAGTCGTTGAACGGCTCAATTTCGAAAGACAACATTTTTTTTTGTAATAATTTTCAAATGAAAGAGAAAAAGGTATCGCTCCGAGCAGAATAATTCGAACCTGCGACATTCAGGCATACGCAGCCTGGCTTCAATCTGGCTAGCTCGGCACATCTTTCAATAGGGGAGTAGTCTCAAAATGTATTATTACTCCAAAAGAAAGACGACAAAAAATATGCCTAGTGACTAAAATCCCATGAAATTCAGATAATTATCTCATAAAATTACGAAGCTACAACCGTTTTAATATTGCTTGTTAGAGAGAGAGACAACGCTCTTGATCGTGACGTCACGATCCCCGAGCGTCATAGTAAATGACAATCGTTTCATATGAAAGTGCGTTTTGCGAAAAAGGGGCAGAATATACCCCCTCTTAAAACTTTGGACACTTATAATAACTTTATGATTATATAATCCCCTGCTTTACTTTTTTTCTCCGTTTGACAATATTTGTAATGCTTTTTCGAGAAAATTTATCATTATTTACCGCTTTAGCCTAGTTGGTAGTGACCCTGCCTACGAAGCAAGAGGTCCTGGGTTCGAATCCCGGTAAGGGCATTTATTTGTGTGATGAGCACGAATATATTGTTCCTGAGTCATGGATGTTTTCTATGTATTTAAGTATTTATTTCTCTATATAAGTATCTATATCGTCTTCTAGTACCCATAGTACAAGCTTTGCTTAGTTTGGGACTAGGTTGATTTGTGTAAGATTGTCCGCAAATATTTATTTATTTATTGGTTGTTTTAACCAGTTTCTTATTACAACGCCTAAGGGAGGCATGGGAAGCAACATCTACCTAGAAGACTCAGGCTACTCAACGGCACCAACGTCTTAAATTACCTACATTGAGAAATCGTCAGTTAATGCGCCATCTCTACTAAAAAAAAATTAGTATGAAGAGGTAACGTAACAGACGTCTAACGAAATATATAAATGAGTATTTGTTAATTAAAGTTAATTGACTAATGTAACGACTTCACCTCTGGATGAATATTATTAAAAGATTCTTGTAATTTTTGAATTTCGAAAAGTATTCTGTATTGAATCTACCTTGAAAATAATGTTTTGAATTTTAATTTTTGTGAACATATTCAGTGCCGCGAATCCCGTGATTTTTCCTCGTATGTAGCGAAAAGCGACTACGGCGTAGGGACTCGATATTGGGTTCCCGGCACTAAATGTGTTAACTCATTCTCTGCCAGGAACCTGCCTAGCAGGCGCTTTGTTCGTAGGCTCCTATACTTTAGCCACCTCCTCCAAAACCACGTCATCGTTGCGTTGCCAGTAAATTAGTGAAGAAAACAGAAACTTATAGAAGAGAACAATGTTATAAACATCTATCTATCTATACATATAATAAAGCTGAAGAGGGTCGAAAGTCTGTACATGGAAGATATTCGAAAAAAAATTGGCTAGGGATACTTAAAATCGATAACAGAACACGTTCCAACAGTTTTTAGAATTTTTGTCTGTTTATCTGTTTGTCTGTTTATGTGACCGCGCATCACGTGAAAACGGCTAAACCGATTAAGATGAAATTTGGTATACAGATAGTTTGAGTTCTGGGGAAGGACTAAAGGTAGTTTTTATCCAAGAAATCAACCCTTAAAGGGATGAAATGGGGGGTGGAAATTTGTATAGAGCTACTTAAACCGCTGCACCGATTTGGATGAAATTTGGTATATTATTAGTTTGAGTCCCGAGGAAGGTCAAAGGATAGTTTTTATCCCGAAAATCTTCCCTTTAGGGGGTAAAATGGAGGGGTGAAAATTTGGATGTAATCCATTTTGATAAAATTTGGTTTAGAGGTAGTTTAAGTTTGGGGGAAGGACATTGGATAGTTTTTTTTCTCGAAATCTTCTCCTAAGGGGGTGAAATGGGGGGTGAAATTTTGGATGGACTCCGTTTAGACCAAATTTGGTATAGATATAGTTTGAGTCCCGGAGAATGACTATGGATAGTTTGAATCCCGAAAATCATCCCCCAAGAGGATGAAATAGGGATGAAAATGTGGATAAATCTGAAGAGGGTCGAAAGTCTGTAGGTACATGGAAGATATTCGAAAAAAAAATGGCTAGGGATACTTAAAATCGATAACAAAACACGTTCCAACAGTTTTTAGAATTTTTGTCTGTTTGTTTGTTTATCTGTTTATCTGTTTGTCTGTTTATGTGACCGCGCATCACGTGAAAACGGCTGAACCGATTAAAATGAAATTTGGTATAGAGATAGTTTGAGTCTTGGGGAAGGACTTAGGGTAGTTTTTATCCTGGAAATCAACCCCTAAGGGGATGAAATGGGGGAGTGGGAATTTGTATGGAGCTACTTAAACCGCTGCACCGATTTGGATGGAATTAGGTATATAATTAGTTTGAGTCCCGAGGAAGGTCAAAGGATAGTTTTTATCCCGAAAATCTTCCCTTTAGGGGGTAAAATGGAGGGGTGAAAATTTGGATGTAATCCATTTTGATAAAATTTGGATTAGATGTAGTTTAAGTTCTGAGGAAGGACAGTGGATAGTTTTTATTCTGGAAATCTTCTCCTAAGGGGGTGAAATGGGGGGTGAAATTTTGGATGGACTCCGTTTAGACCAAATTTGATATAGATATAGTTTGAGTCCCGGAGAATGACAAAGGATAGTTTGAATTCCGAAAATCATCCCCCAAGGAGATGAAATAGGGATGAAAATGTGTATAAATCCCATTTAGTTAAAATTAGGTATAGAGATAGAAGGAGTCCCAGGGAAGGACAATGCATAGTTTTCATCCTGAAAAATCATCTCCTGAGGGGGTGAAATGAGGGGTAAAAATTTGGATAGAACCGATTTAGATGAAATTTGGTATAGAGAGAGGTCTCAGTCCAAGGAAAGAACATAGAATATTTTTTATTCCGGAACACATGAAAGGAGGAAATAAGGGGAACACATAAGGGGGTGAGAAATGTTGGATGAAAATTTGGATTGAACCCATTTACGGTATAGCGATAGTTAAGGAAGGACATAGGATAGTTTTATCCCGAAAATCATCCCCTAAGGGAGTGTAATTGGGGGTGGAAATTTGTTTGTGACACATTTTGATAAAATTTGGTGATAGTTTCTATTCTTGAAATCATCCCCAAAGGGGGTGAAATGGGGGTGAAAATTTGGATGTAACCCATTTAGATGAAATTTGGTATAGAGATAGTTTGAGTCCTGGAGCATTCTCCAAGGAGGTGAAATAGGGGGTGAAAAATTGGATGGAACCCATTTACGGTATAGCGGTAGTTGGGAGTCCTGGGGAATAGGAACATTACATAGGTAAATATAATTATGTATGTGACTTTCCAAGGGTAAAGGTACCTTATGGCGGTAGTTTCGAAGACGTTTTCTAAAACGGGGTAAAAAGACGTTTTATTATGGCTATTTTGAAAACTATTAGATGTAACATTTTCTTGACGTATCTTTATTTTTAATATAAAATATCTAAATTACAAGTCAGTTAATTTAGTCCTACGGTTTAGTAGAAAAGGTCCTTACGGCCGTGCAATATGAAAATATGCAAAATAATACTGAAAAAAGCCTACATGCATCTATTATGGTGAGGCGGGTCATAGAAACCAAGTTTGCGGCGGAGTCTATTTTGTAAAAAAGGCGTTCGGAGTAAGCTAATCTATAAAATCATACAACTCAGCCATAATGACCCTTTCCTTCATACAATCCATACTAATATTACAAATGCAAAAGTAACTCTGTCTGTCTTAACAGACCTTTTCATGCTTAAACCGCTGAACCGATTCAGATGAAATTTGGTGTAGAGATACTTTGAATTCCGGGGCCTTCCCAAAGAATCCTTACTAAAGATAGTTTTTATCTGGAAATTCATCACCTAAGGGGGTGAAAAGGGGGGAGAAAGTTACGATATAAACGAGTTCCGCGCGGACGAAGTCGCGGGCAAAAGCTAGTAACCGAATATGCCCCCCTCGCCCTCCTCTTTTACGGCCTACCAAACCCGACAGGGCAGTACATAAATTGAATCATCGGTCAGCCTCCACGACCGACGTTGTTTGACGTTCACGGGCAGGATATTGAATATATTTACATACACGGTGTCCGATTTGAATAAAAATATTTATTGGAATGATATTAAACTGAGTATTAAACTAATAAGCAGGCATCGTACATTTTGTACCATTTTTGGTGCAGCATGGTTTTGTTAATGGAGTTGGAAGTGACAATATCAATCAAAATTGATAATTAAGGTTAATTTTAATAATTATCCATTAACTACGATTGAAATTGTGTATACCAATTCCGTTAACAACATACGCTGCACCGAAAATGCTACAAAATTTACAATGTCTGCTAATAAGACATTCAAGGCCAGTGACTCACATTTGAATCATGCCTATACGAGCGATTTCCACTACGAAGCGGATTTTTAGGGTTCCGTAGCCAAATGGCAAAAAACGGAACCCTTATAGATTCGTCATGTCTGTATGTCTGTCTGTCTGTTTGTCTGTCGGTCTGTCCGTCTGTCTGTCTATCTGTCCGTCCGTATGTCACAGCCACTTTTTCCGAAACTATAAGAGCTATACTGTTGAAACTTGGTAAGTAGATGTATTCTGTGAACCGCATTAAGATTTTCATACAAAAATCGAAAAAAAAACATTATGTTTCAGGGGTATATACTCAGAACTGAAACTCAAAAAAAAAATTATTCAAACCCATACGTGTGGATAGGTCTTCAAAAATGATATTGAGGTTTCTAATATAATTTTTTTCTAAACTGAATAGTTTGCGCGAGAGACACTTCCAAAGTGGTAAAATGTGTGTCCCCCCCCCCTGTAACTTCTAAAATAAGAGAATAAAATAAAACTAAAAAAAATATATAATGTACATTACCATGCAAACTTCCACCGAAAATTGGTTTGTACGAGATCTAGTAAGTAGTTTTTTTTTAATACGTCATAAATCGTAAACCGCAATTTATTTCACGGAACCCTTCATGTGCGAGTCCCACTCGCACTTGGCCGCTTTTTTTTGCTACTCGCTCGTGTCGTAGCACACGTAGGTAGCATTGCTTTGCCTGGATTTGGTTCTAACAATTAATGTAAACGTCTAGTGCATAACATTGACCCGATAATTGACAGATTGACAATATACTACGTTACACTACTTTATAAATTAGGTGTTTTCGGGGTCATAATCCAAAATGACCGAATGCCAACGACGAAATCGCAAAAAAATTAAAGACAATTAAGAGTTAACTTCATAGTTAACTCTTAATTGTCTCTCTCTTGTTTTGTATTTACTCAGGTTAATTTAGAGTTAATGGAATAGCTCTTTTTTGCGATTTAGTAGTTGGTCTTATGGGAAATTTAGTTCAATATGTCCATCTTATTCGCATTTGGTCATTCCGGATCATGACCCCGAAAATACCCAGTATAACAACAGAGGTATACAATGGGTGTCAACTATTAACACTTGCAATGCCATGAACCCTCTAGGTGGGCTTTTCTCATGTTATCCGCTAAAAGCGTAGCGCTACGAAATATTTGGCACTGAATGTGTTAAGCTTTGGGACTGGAGGGGTTTTCAGCAAGTGGTCTATATATAAGGAAAAATGCATTAGATTCGATTTTAAAATATTGTTTTTTTGTTCTCTCTTTTTGTTCTCTCTTTTTTATTCAGTCTTTAATCTCCTGGTTGATTGCGTAACGCTTTGTACAGTCAACCAATTTGATTCCTAGGCCATCATAGAACCTTGCCGTTGTAAATGCTATGTCAATACGTGTTACTTGGATTATTGCGTCGCTATGTAGTTTGGTAGATCTAAATGTAATTTTTGCATAGGAAAATTAGTTGTCCTAACTCTCGTTCGCAGTTACGTAACCACAATCTCTCAATTTATGTGACGATTTTCTAGGTATAGTATACACCACTAAGGTGAAGTATGTAAAATATCCGACAACAACATTTCTAACACTGAATGACGTTATTCGATCTGAAATAAACGCGATTTCTAGTTTGGCGTGCGGACGCAATTCAATTCGTCTTATGTTTCATGTCTCTATCATTCTGATTAGAGAGAGAGAGAGCCATAAAGGCCGGGAACATGACACATTTTGATTCTTCAATTGGAGCGAGTCCGTGGGCGTGTTTAAAAAAATGCAGCTACAGTTTTCAATATTTTTTAAACATTATTAATATTATAAATCTGCTAAGTACACCCAACCGATAGCGCGCCCGAAATACCATGGCTAGGGTTCTATTATGCAAATAATGAAACAATTAAAATGTAATATTTCCTTTGTCGTGTCGGCTCAGAGTTTATTTATTTTATTTTATATTTCTTTCCGTGGGTGTCGTAAAAGTTGACTACGGGATAGGGGTGAGGTGTATTGTGGTCGATAGGCTAGCAATCTGTCACTGCAGATTCACATTTTCTCCCTCATTAAACCCACAATTGCTACTTAGAAGTCGCATTGAATATTTAGTTTAATGCGCACTGCCGACCCCTTTTTTGGGAACATGTATGTATTGTACCTAATTTAAATTCAATCTGATCAGTGCGTTGCGCTCACACACGCACCAAGGTAAAAGAGTGCACAAACCAAGATGTTTTCACACGGAAGACTTTAAATTACCAAGGATCAAAAATGTACATTTGTTTAGTAGTATTTTTTTTTAATGATTTTGTTATATTATAAGTTTGCGTTTGTAGGCGGTCAGCCAACCTTAATCTCCGTTAAGTTTCTTAATGTGCTTAAAGCTAGAGTTACAGGAAATGGCGATACAAGCCCAAAATCTCATATTTTGTCAGCCATATTTAGTTTTAATCACTGGTGGGCAAAAGTCCCCTCGGAGTCGTTACGAATGGCAACTTTGCGCCATTTCCACTGCGAAATAGAATCCAGATGCTTTTAATAGGTTTTTAACACAATTACTGTGTAACTTTGCGGAATGTTTTGTGACATTGAAATGTTTAGCGCCATTCACTTAATGCGCGAAACAGATCGTTATTCATATCGCGTTATTTCGTTGAACTTTGTAACAACTTTTTTTTGTATTTTGAATATCCTGCGTGATTATAATTATAAATCAATAAGTACATACTAACGCCATCTAACATTTGTCTCGCGCAACTCGTTGCCTCATTATAAGCTACTCCGATAGTTAATAAAACTCGCTCATCAAGCACGATATACGTCACGTATTTCACATTAGTTCGGAATTTGGACACCACCGAGGCGATATCAAGTGCGCTGAGGTGTCTTTTCTTCCGTGGCTCCCAAAGCATACGGGCGCATCCATTTTTAATTTAACAAGCTCCGAGAAGCTGCAGGAAAGATGGCGAAGTCGGCCATATTTAATATAATTAAATAAGTCGCAGTAAGGCGCACATGCCGAATTAATTTTAAATCACTATAAATAAAAATGGCAGTATAACAACATAAAATGAATTAAAGAAAATCCCGATAATGTGAGTATCGCTTTTGTTCGTACTTAGCAGTCTGGTGAGACCTAATCTCAGAACCACGTTTAATCTGGCCGTAATTTTGTTATTAGGGGTCCTTAATTTACGTTACTTCCGGCGCATACACTATATTCCTGGTCTTCGGTGGAGAAAAGCAAGTTGCCCACATCCAGAGCATACGTGGCATGGGTGGTTTGAGGTGAAGCTTCTTGATGTCTGACTGATGCTTCCACGAGTACATCGGCTTCCTTGCTGCAGCTGAAGAAACGGTGGTATAGTGTTTTGTGTAAAACTGTTGGACAAGGTTAGTGTACCTACCTAAAACTTATGTACTTATCTCTTTGAGTGAACATTTAACTTTCCCATGTGAAGTGTAATAAATGATTTGTTATATTGCCTAATGTGTGTTTCCTTTGAATAGTAACCAGTAGCAAGGCGCCCTGAGGTTTTATTTAATTTAAATTAGAGTTTTATGCCAACCGACTGTGGCGGCCGGTGGTGACTCCATAAAAAAGAGGTTACAACTTTTGTAATTTATTTTTATTTTAATGATGACGTCGTCGCCCCTAAATTTGCTTGTCCACCAGTGGGGTAAAACGATGAAAGAAATTCCATACTGTAAAAAATACAATTTCATCGCAACGTATGTTATTAATGGCCAGTGGAAACTTTGGTAAAAGCCATCGTGAAAATATCTGGGAAAAATCTGTATCTGGGAATCGGTATTTTATCTATTGTCACCCGAGCAGAGCTCGGTTGCCCAAGTAGGTACTTAGCGCTTATTTAAGTATACTTAGTAGTAATTTTCAAATGAACAAACACTCCCATGGTTCAAATGACATAATTTCACCTACTTGCAGTACTGTTACTGTACCCCGTTGCAGTTAGGCCACTGCCGCACTTTCGGTGTGGGCTCGGTGTGGCATCAGTAAACTATCGGTGTCGAGCGCGGGAAGCGTGGAACGGGGCGGTACGGTACTGCATGCGTACTGCCTCGTCTCCGCAATAGAACACCACTGCGCACATGTAATACTAACTGTGTACCTAGTAAGGAAATCTGGGCAACATCAGTAAGCTCTTGGTCATCATCCTCCTAGACCAGGAGTCGGCAAACTTTCTAACCAAAGAACCAATTTCAGTCAAAAATATGTACAGGTTGTGGCCTATAATAGGAGCAAATATTCAAAAGGACGCTTATAAAACCACTTTTACAGGCCACACCCTGTTTATTAAGAACCGTTAAGAGCCATTTACGTCATGTTCGATCACACATTTCCTTGAACCTATCTTTATGCGGGGTCCGCGAAGACCCGTAAATGACCCTTAAAGAGCCGCGGTTTGCCAACCCCTGTGACCTAGCGTTTTCCCGGTAGTGCCAAACACGAACCCGGCTTTGGCACCTAATCCTTAGGTTTGGCGTAGGCACAAGATTTACGAAAGTGATATATACCTTCCAACCCAGAGGGAAAACTAGACCTTATTGGGATTAGACCGGTTTCCTCACGATGATTTCCTTGACCGAAAAGCGATGTTTTCCTTGACCGAAAAGCCATTGTTAAATATTTAACGAAATTCGTAATTTATTTTTAAAAACCCAGTGGTACGTACCGAAAACTCCAGATTGAAAGTAGCGCGCGTTACCGCTTGGCTCACATCAGTAAGCTATCGGTAAAGTACTCGTACAAAATACCTCATGATATCGCTCCTCCAAATGCAGAATTAGCCTTAGGTGTTCGAAGGTATATCCAGTTACTCCGAGCCCGATCCCGGGAGTTGGATGAAGTGTGTCAGTCGAGCCAATTTGAGTTAAAGTACTTTCAGTACGCAAATTCAAGGAATGCTATTGGTCCGTTCAGATGGGGCACACTGCGCGGTATGTATATACAACTTGCTCCCGACTGACATAAAAAACTCACCCAGCAACAGTATATTCAAGAACAAGCTTAAATCATTGCTTATGGAACAGGCATGTTACTCAATTGACGAGTTTTGCACACTCATAAGGATCCAGCACCGTAATGTGTGACTGTGTGTACCTAACTTAATTTAATTTAATTGTGTTTTAAAAATTATGACTTGTAAAATGTACTTTTACCAATAAATATCTGTATTCTGTATTCTGAATTCTGTATGTGGCGAGCAAAATGTAAACCTGTGTAGCGGTATCGCGGCGAATCTCGATCCCTATGACATAATTACAATATTATTATTCAAATTTCATTCCTATTGAACAATATCATAACACACTTCGAATTCCAAGTCAAGTCAAACACACAAATATACATACACACACACATACACACAAACACACCCACACACAATAACTGAGACATTTCGTTCCCGTCAAACAGCGAGCAATGCAAAATGGATGTATATAGTTACCAGGCCTGAAAACCAGCGTTGCAGTGGCCTCACTGTAACATTATGCTGAACACTGTAACATTATGCTTTTTTAACATCACACACACACACATCATAACTGTAACATTAATTTTAAATTTATATTTTAAGTCTAATCTTAAGGTTCACATATATGTATCTTTAATTATAATTTCGTGTAAGTAATGTGATGTTGAATAAAGCTTTTCTATTCTATTCTGTCATTTCCGTACAATTTATAACCTTAAAATGTAAAATTGTACTGAGATGACAGCTGTCGTATCAAGATTCGCCGCGATACGTATCTTCGTTTTTAGGGTTCCGTACTGAAAGAGTAAAACGGGACCCTATTACCAAGACTCCGCTGTCCGTCCGTCCGTCTGTCTGTCACAGGCTGTATCTCACTGATACCGTGATAGTTCCAGCCGAAATTTTCACAGATGATGTATGTCATGTTGCCGCTATAACAAAAATAATAAAACCACAGAATAAAATAGTTTTTTTATAGATAATGGTACGGAACCCTTCGTGCGCGTGTCCGACTCGCACTTGGCCGGTTTTTTTATTGTTCTTAGTACAAAATGAACGAGAGAACAAACAAGCGAGCTGGATACGGGTGGCGTAGAACCAGTAATTGTGGCACTCTATGGGGGGCGGCCTATGTCCAGCTGTGTGTCTTTCCGCTGATATGATGGTGATGATGATGAAACGAGCGAGGATTTGTGAAAAGTTACAGGATTTGGCGATGAATGCTAGAATTGCTACTAAGACTGAGTTTATCACCCAAGGCGTTTTCATTGTTGATGCAATTATAACGTTTTGTTCCATATTAGTATTCGCCCCGTTCCATTTAGATAAGCTTTTGATAAAACACTTAGTTAATTGGTGACACCTATGTTATTTCTTCTATTTCTAAACTAAGTTCATGAAAAAAATAACCCAATCGATTTTGAGCCTTACTTTCTTACGTGTACATAATTCTTGTTTTTAAGTGGATAAACGATTGGTTTCTGACCGATTTACGGTTCAAAATTGAATTTGTTTATAGACTTGTCAAAAAGTCAAAGGGTTAAATCGTAAATTAATAAAAAGTTTGGCCTTTGTAAGCGAGTCAAAAGAAAAACCAATTATTACAACAAAAAGTTTTTTTTATAATGTCGAAGTGGACAACATTTTCAGGGATAAAATAAAAAGTGATTCAACTATCTCGAAAATGTTCACTTATGCTAAATGCATTACCTATGTGGTCCAAAAAGTTGCAATTTTCCTTCCATATTATTATAACCCCTCACAGGAGTACGTTGAATTAATATAATAATTGGTGGTTGGTACCTTGTATAACAAAACAGTCCCTGGGCGACCGAGCTCTGCTCGGCTCAAAATAGAGAAAATGCGGTGTAAACGAATTTTCCCAGACATGAGACCTAGCTAGATCGATTTCTTGCCAACCCCCTTCCCTCTTTCATGTTCCCGAGAATCCCTACATTCCAAATTTAATCGAAATCGTTAGAGCCGTTTCCGAGAACGTGATTGCAAATATATATACAAATATTGCTCATTTAATAGTAAAGGATGTAATTTCATTACTCACTGTAGACCTCTTCAGTGAGTAATTAAATTACAATGTAATAAACAAACGTGTATTATCCCCTATTTCATCATCATAACATTTACTCATCCTACAATGACAATTCTCCGTATATTTCCGGATGGACACAAAACAAACAGAGTGAAATAATCTGAATTCCCAGAAAGCTTCCCAATCAGGAGATTCCGTGTGTATCACAGACTCCGTATGAAATTTAGAGGCTCATCGGCACTGCGGTTCTGTAACACATGGTGGGTCCATTAGGAATACAAGTGCAGCAAAAAGGTCGCGAGTAATGGAATTCTCGTGTAGCCCAATTGAGCTCTATAGAGCTTAGGAGTTGTAAAGAGTTCGACACGGCTTGTTGCTTTCAGAGGTGTTGTGGACAAGATTTGGCACGTTTGACGACTTGTAAAGGTGCGAATGGCGTGTTTTAAAGAAATTCTAGGATAGTTTTGAAATTGTGGGATAAGGCTATTATATAAAATAACAAGTGTATCGCCTTTTAGTACAATTTATAAGGACGCTTTTGCAAAATCATACCTCAATGGGATAGTTTTTCTTTTGAAAAAGCATCGTCGAAGTCCTACTTCTCTTCTTTTGCTACCAGAGAGGGGCCTTTGGTTGAATCTATGGGTTTACTCAAGTTACAGGATTGAGGCGACCGAGCATTCGCCACCAATACAAGTCCACACCACACAGCCACATACTGCAAGATTTTCATTACATGACGAATATGCTTGCAGGTCGTCACACAATTTGTACAAATATGTTTCCATCACGCCATTGGTACAAAGTAAAACAATAATGTTGGCTATTCCTAATATAGAGACAAGTGTCGTTAATAATGGCAGAAGCGCCAATGACAATATGATACCTTATCACTGAGAATGACATATACCTAGATCATCAGCGCCCAATTAATCCAAACAAAAGTCCACGCAACCATGGCTACCAACTTAATTCCAACTACACCCGCGACCACTTACGCTCCTCAGTGGGGGTCTAAGGGTACTGAGATGAAAAATGTTAGCCTTCGTAATAACTCAGGAACACCCGTGGCGTAATGTACGGGCGGGGGGACTATTTCAGAGGCTGCGGGTGACCTAGCAAATTGGTATTAAAGTGCTGTGGGAGTTCCTTTGTTTATGGTCCGGGATATTATGGTTCGATGATCAGCTCAGTTGGAGACCGAAGGAGAGATAATGAAAATGCGCGCAGTACGATAATAATATTTCTCTCAAACATGTACCTAATGAAATATTGACGTTATGTTAGTAGCGCTGCACTCGTAAACACGAAATACCTGGCAGGTCGCTGGCACTGAAATATACTGTTTTGTTAGAAGAAATATCTTATCTGTGAAAATGTTATTATTGCTAAATAATAACATCGATTTCGATAATATTATTTCATTCAAATTTCGAACATCTCTGAAATCAAAGAAATTTGATTTGACCTCTATTCTAATATCAGTCGAGATGACGTTTAGTTCGAAATGAATTGTCAATTTGCATACAAATTTGACAGATGTCGCACGTAAGTAAGATACGAACGATCCTAGTTCTCTAATCTCTCTGTATTAAGAAAAAACTTTGACAGCTGCCAGAAAACAACGCTGCGATGCCAGGCATAACATGCGGCTCCTGAATGCATCGTGGAGGCTTATGATATGTGAATAGATAAAGTAGTGTCTGTGCCTTCGGCTCGTTTCATAAACCCACACTCGTGTTTAATGCCCTTCATTATGTACAGTCACATAAACTACTATTTTACATATGGCACGTTGATTTTTATACATAAAGAATGTTCCAGCCGTATGAATTATCGATGTTTAATGATTATCTGTCGTTTAATTTCATAATTTTAACGATAAACACAATAACTGTGGGAAATCCCAGCTAACCCCGTAGTGGAGTTAGAGGGGATAGCAATGGGGTGAGCTGGGAAAATGTATGGGGGAAAAACTTTCGGATTGTGAATTTCGGATTAAATAGTTGCCTCGATCCTATTTATCGCTCCTCCTCCGCACGATCGCTCCCCGCAACCCTGGTCCCATTCCAGGCAACATATCTTTCACCTCTCATTTCTAGAGACTCCACTTTTTTAATGTTATATATAACCTGCTACTCCGTGTTGCCGCAAGATAAGAAAATGTGTCTAAAAGTATAATAAAATTACATTTAGGGCAACCTGAGCCAGAATATCAAAGTAGCAACTGAAAATATTCGCGTCCCATCTACCCCCTCAATCTCTAATCACCCCATTTTACGGTACCAAGAATCGCTACGCTCGTAGCCGGTCTCGGGGTTTCCCCGCTAAGTAGCGGAAAGCGGCTACAGCTTAGGCACCCGCTAGGCAACAATTTCGTAGCGCCCACCTAGCAAGTTACTTTTTGAAAGTGTTAAGCTTTCTTCTATTTCCATCCACAAATCATAAATGCCCCAAAGCCATTTGCAGGTTAGATTTCTAGAGCAATCCGGTTACTTTACAATCTCGGCTAGCCAAAACAGCAAATAATAAGTTAAGGGTAGCCGTGATACATTTGCGGTGGGTTTACTGACCCCGTTAAGATATAGATTGTCTCGCCTTGTAACTGCTGTACCGTCGAGAAGACTGAACATCTGTGAACCTTATTGCTATGAGGTTAAGGTCTATCAGTGGTATGTGTAGGGTGTTGCTGTTTGTACGCAGCAAACGGCGTAACTAATAAGACATCTCTGCTAAGGTAGTACTTTGTCTAAATAAGGAAATGCGGGCCCTGTAAGGGCTTATGTTTATTGTATTATGAGGTTACTGCGCCTTGAGTGTTGAGTTATAATGAAGCAACTTAATCAACTTGCAACGCAATCGCTGGTATTGGGAATGAAAATTTTACGGACCTGTTTTCGTGGTTTAGGTACCTATGTCCGTGCCAGAGTATAATTTAAGTAAAGGAACCATTTTACTATATAATTGCATAATCATTTATAACATCGATTGTGACCTGATATAGTATTTTTCACAATCGTGTTATAATAGAGAGCTTTTTAGTCGAGTACCGTGTTTAGGCCACGAAGCTTGCTGAGTGGCCTAAGTAAGGTAAGAGATTAAAAAGCTTGATTATATTATAACACTATTGTGAACAATACTTTTTGTACGAGTTCATTAAAATTAATTTTCTATGAGTCAACTGAACTAATTAAACAAACTCGATACTGTTGAAACGAAGTGCAGCTCATCGCTCGTACGCTTGTTGATATCTTAAAAGACATCAACGAGCGTACGACATCAAAGCGATTCTATTGGTCCAATTCATTACAGTTCAGTAAAGCAGCCACGTGATTGGTCGAATTTATTTTAGTTGTCTGGAGCGCATCGAAAAGTAGTTATTTCGATTGTTTCGACAGTAATATGGACTACAACTATGAAAAGAGTGACGTTGCAGTATTCTCTATGAAATCTTAATACACATATTTTAATCGTCGAGTACAAAAAAGTTATTTTGATTAGATATTACTAGTACTTAGTTAACACGGGCACGAGCACGTGCTTGTGCGTGCGTTTATCATTGTGCGTAACATTTTATTTATAGAAGAGTGTATGATGAGTGTATGATGTTTGAGTGTATGTATCAAACCCATGTTTTTAGAGAGGTAGGGCACAGCGGAATGTCATCTCGCTCGTATGTGGAGCAGCCCAACTGGGGAAGTACCTCCACCTTACAGAAGACCGTAGCCATAATAGCACCACTGCTTTGTAGTGTTGCTATATTAGTCCATGCTATGAAGCATCTGGTGTTGTGTTCCTGGTGGTGAGTAAGGTCGCCAGAGCTCCCTAGGATGTGTGTTGGGAGTGAGAGTCCTGCATGTCTCTATCTGGCAACACAGCGAATCCTTAAGTGAATAAAGGGTCGGCAACGCGCTTGTGATTCTTCTGGAGTCACAAGTGTCCATAGGCTACGGTACCAGCTTAACATCAGGCAGGCCGTAAGCTTGTTTGCCACCGTCGTAGTATAAAAAAAAATGAGTCGATGCCTTGGCCCAGCGCTGGGACGTATATAGGATAATGATGATGACGACTTTGTTTGCATTTTTGGTAATTTTTAATGAGTTACTTTATAGGTTGGTCAATTTATGTTGTGGGGTGTGGGCTTGGGATCCTTTGCAAGATCCAACAGTGATAGAACCATGTCATTACGTTTCGTCATACCAAGGTTTAATCACTGTGTAGAGTCTCTCAAGTATTTCAAAATCACATAGATAAAAGAAATGACAGAAACAGCGCTACGCTACGACTTGGCTACGAAGTAGAATATGTAAGTCGTAGCACCGTGTTCATTTTAGTAGCTGCTACGAAAGCAACGACTGCTGTGAGAGTGCATATGCCAACAAAAAAGGACCGAAATCTCTGAATATTGGTACGAGTATACTCGTACCTTATTCCAAACTAGCTTTTGCCCTCGACTTCGTCCGCGCGGAACTCATTTATATTGTAACTTTCTCCCCCCTTTTCACCCCCTTAGGTGATGAATTTCCAGATAAAAACTATCTTTAGTAAGGATTCTTTGGGAGACCTCGGAATTCAAAGTATCGCTACACCAAATTTAATCTCAATGGGTTCAGCGGTTTAAGCATGAAAAGGTAACAGACAGACAGAGTTACTTTCGCATTTGTAATATCAGTATGATTTTATAGATTAGCTTACTCCGAACTCCTTTTTTTACAAAATAGACTCCGCCGCAAACTTGGTTTCTATGACCCGCCTCACCATAATAGTGCATGTAGGCTTTTTTCAGTATTATTTTGCATATTTTCATATCACACGGCAGTAAGGACCTTTTCTACTTAACCGTAGGACTAAATTAACTGACTTGTAATTTAAATATTTTATATTAAAAATAAAGATACGTCAACAAAATGTTAAATCTAATAGTTTTCAAAATAGCCACAATAAAACGTCTTGTTTACCCTGTTTTAGAAAACATCTTCGAAACTACCGCCATAAGGTACCTTTACCCTTAGAACGTCACATACATATATTTACCTATAATTCCTATTCCCCAGGACTCCCAACTACCGCTATACCGTAAATGGGTTCCATCCAATTTTTCACCCCCTATTTCACCTCCTTGGAGAATGCTCCAGGACTCAAACTATCTCTATACCAAATTTCATCTAAATAGGCTACATCCAAATTTTCACCCCCATTTGATTTACGGAATAGAAACTATCATATGTCCTTTTCCAGGACTCAAACTATCTTTCAACCAAATTTTATCAAAATGTGTCACAAACAAATTTCCACCCCCAATTACACCCCCTTAGGGGATGATTTTCGGGATAAAACTATCCTATGTCCTTCCTTAACTATCGCTATACCGTAAATGGGTTCAATCCAAATTTTCATCTACCATTTCTCACCCCCGCCCCTTATGTGTTCCCCTTATTTCCTCCTTTCATGTGTTCCGGAATAAAAAATATTCTACGTTCTTTCCTTGGACTGAGACCTCTCTCTATACCAAATTTCATCTACATGGGTTCTATCGAAATCTTCAACCCTCATTTCACCAACTCAAGAAACGATTTTTCGGGATTAAAACTATGCATTGTCCTTCCCTAGGACTCCTTCTATCTCTTTACCAAATTTCATCTAAATGGGATTTATCCAAATTTTCACCCCCTATTTCATCCCTGAGGGGATGATTTTCGGGATTAAAACTATCCGTTGTCATACTCCGGGACTCAAACTACCGTACAACCAAATTTCATTAAAATGGGTCACAAACAAATTTTCACCCCCAATTTTCACCCCTTAGGGAATTATTTTCGAGAGTAAACTATCCTATGTCCTTCCCCAAGACTTCAACTCGCTATACCGTAAATTTCCACCATTTCACCCCCTTAGGAGATGATTTCTGGACTAAACATTATATTAAGTCCTTCCCCAGGACTCATCATCTCACAAATTTCATCTAAATCGGTTCTATCCAAATTTTCACCCCTCATTTCACCCCCTCAGGAGATGATTTTTCAGGATGAAAACTATGCATTGTCCTTCCCTGGGTTTCCTTCTATCTCTAAACCAAATTTTTACTAAATGGGATTTATCCACATTTTTATCCCCATTTCACCCCCTTAGGAGATGATTTCTGGACTAAAAATTATGTTAAGTCCTTCCCCAGGACTCTTAACTATCTCTATACCAAATTTCATCTAAATCGGTTCTATCCAAAATGTCACCCCCCCCCCCCATTTCACCCCCTTAGGAGAAGATATCAGAATAAAAACTATCCAATGTCCTTCCCTAGAACTTAAACTACCTCTGAACCAAATTTTATCAAAATGGATTACATCCAAATTTTCACCCCTCCATTTTACCCCCTAAAGGGAAGATTTTCGGGATAAAAACTATCCTTTGACCTTCCCCGGGACTCAAACTAATTATATACCAAATTTCATCCAAATCGGTGCAGCGGTTTAAGTAGCTCCATACAAATTTCCACCCCCCATTTCATCCCTTTAGGGGTTGATTTTCAAGATAAAAACTATCTCTATACCAAATTTCATCTTAATCGGTTCAGCCGTTTTCACGTGATGCGCGGTCACATAAACAGACAAACAGATAAACAGATAAACAGACAAAAATTCTAAAAACTGTTGGAACGTGTTCTGTTATCGATTTTAAGTATCCCTAGCCAATTTTTTTTCGAATATCTTCCATGTACAGACTTTCGACCCTCTTCAGCTTTATTATATGTATAGATAACATTAGAATTTTAACGGACTAGTTCGTCTACGTTTCTTCGTTTATCTAGGATATCAAAGGGAAATATTGTACTAATTTTACTTATTTCGATCATTAAGGCTTCGCTTACGCTGAGTTGTGACTTCACATTACATTAGCGAGTCCGAAACAAGGTTGAAGAAACATGCTAGTTCGATTATTGTTACCTTGATTAATTTATTTTGAACGTAAGTTTAGAAGAGTTTGTCAAGAATTTCTCAATTTCGATGCCATTTTCCGCTTTACGAGAATTCAGACGCAGATTACTTTATAAATTAAATAGATAAGGCACTGGTCCCACCGCGAGCGAGTAAGCTATGAGCTATCGGCTATTTTCTAGCTCAAGAAACGAACAAAAGATAATCGCTTTCGTGGAAATAAAAGAGAGAGTTATATATTTATAGTTTATAGCTGGCTGTTCACACCGCCGGCGATGAACTATACATTTATTTACACTTGACTACATCTTTTGTTCGTTTCTTGGGCGAGTAATCGCCGATAGCTTATAGTCTGTAGCCGGCGGTGGGGCCAGTGCCTCAGCGGGGAACACTGTTGACATTATTATGAAATTCGGAAAAATCATGTTTTCAGACATTATATATTTATTTAGTTACTTAATAAATGTACAAGAATAAGTATATATTTATTTACTACACAAAGGTACAGTCGCGGAATGAAAAGGTTGACCAGTTTTCAGATGAATTCATTTACGCGTTGCAAGCACATGTTACCTTTTTAAACTGTGTAACAGACGAGAGCGTTGTATTGAAAATTGTGTTTAACTGTTTGACAACAAAGTTCAAATTTACTTAGACGAATGTTCCTTGACTGTGAATAGTTGAACTAAACCCTTTTATAAGTTTGATCTTGCCATTACGTTGTGTCAAGTTTGATAAATCTAATGTTTAAATCCTCTTCGCTTATAATGATTAAAAATGTGAACAACAGTTCCTGTCAAATGTCATCATTGCTATTTCTTGTATTCGTTTTGTTTTTAATTTTAACTTGCCTTTTCAAAATAAAAAGAGGTTAACTCTCATAGTGGACGTATCTGTGGGCCATGTAGTGAAATTACATTCATGATGACGGAATGAAACTTATACTGAGCGAGCAAAAACAGATCTTAAGGTGGTCAACCTTTTCATTCCGCGACTGTACAAGAAACTGAATACCTACGTATGTTTTTTCCCCAAAATAATTGGTTGTATAAATATAAGATTGGTTTACTTGGCTACATTGTAACAATGTTTTGTGAGTTGGAGAAAACAATAGTCTAGTAGAAAACATGACTTCAGACAAATTATACTGACTAATGCCGCTATTCATAAACAAAATGATGTTACCGAAACTCGAGGGTGCCTCTTAACCTTTCAACCGTAGTTGTCAGGTATGTGACTATACGCACAATTTGAATTGAACCTTCATACACTAAGATAGAGTTTAAAATTGTACATGATTGTATAGGCGCGATGCTTAGACCTCCCTAACTTATACACCTTAAGTTTTGGCACCGTGTACATAGACATATGCAGGGTGTAGTTAAATCTCGCAGTTAAATCCGAGCCAAATTGCGTACATAATTACTGCCGTTAAGCTGAGGTATAACCGTTAATGAAACTGAAAATTACTCCAACTTTTAAACGTTGCTATGAAGGCAAGCTGTTTCTCAATTTCAGTAATTTGGCACAATTTTTGAGTACAGCGTCGCGTTTTAAATATACACACAGACGTATTTGAGTAGACATCGTATGGGCAATCGACGTCAAAGTATGTTTACACTTTTGCATCTTATTTCATAGTAAAAAGGTGCAAAATATATATAGGATGTGGCCTGTAGTAGGAGCAAATATTCAAAAGGGCGCTTTCTTAGAGCACTTGCAGTCCCATTCATTTTTTTTTTTTTGGATTCGGAGAAATTTTGATCTAAAGTTATGACCTCCAAGTAATGTATCTTGGCACCACGACATAATAGCACAACAGTCAGTGCAGATTTAGAGGTAACATCATGTAGTTATTACATTTTTGTTATGAAAATATATTTTTGTAAATTTTAAATTTTTATTTAATTTTTTTATATTTTTTTAAATAAAATGTTACTGATAGCATTCCAGAAGAGTAAAACAATACAAGTAAACATATTTGGAAGGAAAAAAGAATTAAAAAAATATTATTTTATTCAAATAAAACCACGTGAAAATAATCTTTCACAAGCTTAATAATCTACGGTTTAATTTTTTGCTCCTATTACAGGCAACACTCTGTATTTTATTTATTTATCGTATCGCGGTTACACACTGGTACATATATGTATTCGTATCGATGTCGCTGATAGAGTTCCAGGGTGCGCTGCGAGGTTCAGAAGGAACAGTGTATTTATACACATACTTGACGTCATTGCCCATGCCCATACGACGTACCGGGACTTATATGATCGAACATTCAATTTTATGAGTTGCTCCACCCGCGTATTACAGAGGTACTTAGGTGGACCCGCGTGATAAGATATAGCATATGTCAATCCTGAAGACTCATTCTATATACACTCAAGAGCAAAAGCTTCAGGTCACCCTAAATTAAATAACCGCAACATATATTTTTTAATATTTTACATTAGTCTTATTTACATAATATATACCATTCTTTGTAATACCCAAATGTATTAGCAATTTCCGGGATCCTATCATAAAATTATCAACATCCAAAAATGACGATTTTTGCGATATCTCGCTCCGTTAACGTTGTTTTTTTCATGGGTTTGTACGAGTCCGATTTAAACCTGGTAACGTGTTTTTTGTTAATGTTTTTTCTGCAGTTTAGATGTAACATTTTATAAAGATCATGACAGGATTAAAAAAGCGGCCAAGTGCGAGTCGGACTCGCACATGAAGGGTTTCGTGAAATAAATTGCGGTTTACGATTTATGACGTATTTAAAAAAAACTACTTATTAGATCTCGTTCAAACCAATTTTCGGTGGAAGTTTACATGTAATATATTTTTTTTAGTATTATCATTCTCTTATTTTAGAAGTTACAGGGGGGGGGACACACATTTTACCACTTTGGAAGTGTCTCTCGCGCAAACTATTCAGTTTAGAAAAAAATGATGTTAGAAACCTCAATATAATTTTTGAAGACCTATCCATAGATCCCCCACACGTATGGGTTTGATGAAAAAATTTTTTTTGAGTTTCAGTTCAGAGTATAGGGACCCCTAAAACTTAATGTTTTTTTTCGATTTTTGTGTGAAAATCTTAATGCGGTTCACAGAATACATCTACTTACCAAGTTTCAACAGTATAGCTCTTATGGTTTCGGAAAAAAGTGGCTGTGACATACGGACGGACAGACAGACAGACAGATGGACGGACATGACGAATCTATAAGGGTTCCGTGTTTTGCCATTTGGCTACGGAACCCTAAAAACTGTACAACCTAGAACAATTTTAGGCAATATGACGGTATTTCACCGACCCGACGCTTTTGCTCTTGAGTGTATTATGGGTAAAGTTGCACTTGAACTTGGTCAACAAATGTTTGTTGAGAGTTGGAAAAATAATTCTCACCCACAATTTTATGGACTATGCACAATTTATACATGATCGTTGAGTTCGTTGAGCGTGACGGGAAGTAGCCGTTTGCGCGATCTACCGAAATATATCTGAGTGTTCAAATCTCATGCGGGGCTAAGCGGAAACTTGTCTTGGCTGTTATTGCCTATTTTTAGTGGCTGATACAAGGGCTTGTTTACACTGGGTCGTCATCATAATCCTATGCTTGCCGATTTCACAGTTACATATAAACTCTTCCAGATAAGATTAGAAAAATCGTGCGTTAATCGTCATGTCATTCCAAGGAAGCAATTACGAACCGCAAACACATTAGTATTGTTATGTTTGAAAAGCACTTTATGATCGAAACATGTAAAACTAATACAATATCCAGGCGGACAATGATAGGTAATGCAGTTTTCTTCGAAATACACATTTTTAGAAAACTAGCACTAGTTCCGCAAAAAATAGTTCCGCGCGTCATGCGCTTGAGTTGTGGCTCGCCGACTGGCGTGTCGGTGCGCGAGCGTCGCGCCGACGACCGATCTGCTCCCTTCCCGCGCCCCGACCCCCGCCGTCGTCAGATGCCCGCGCGTACAAACGATAAACTAAGAAATGTAGATGAATTTGTCCGTTATACCTAGTAGTTTATGTGACTGTATATAAGGAAGGGCATTAAACACGAGTCTGGGTTTATGAAACGAGCGTCAGCGACATAATAGGATCGCGCGAATGTTCTAATGCCTACTTATGTACAGTTACATACACTACTTTATCTACCCACATGTTATAAATCCTCAATCATGTAACCGCCATTGCACCGCCATGGCCGACTATATTATCATTAACAACTAGATTTCCATAATAATATCGATATCGATGGTATTATATTATTTATCATACATTATAATAACACTGGCACAGATAAAACGCTGATGTTACGTTACTGGTTGCAATAATGGTGGTCATTATATATAGTTTCCGAACTCATTATAGAGGATTTATGATATGGGTGTAGATAAAAACTCTAATTTTATATTGGAATCAGGTTTAAAAGAAAACACCGCTGTGATAGTAGATCGTGTGCTTGCAGGTCACTGACGTAGCCAGGTTTACTTTGCATTTTTTTTATAGGCACAGTTTTTGTTTTACTACATACTTAAATGTTTTGTGACTGTCCCCATTTGCTTATATTAAAAAGTTTTTATAAGCCTTAGACAATGCCAAAGAGTAGATAAAGTATGTAACAATTGAAGTGTTTGTCGTAAACACCTCCTAAATACTTAAGTACATCGTGAAAGAAAAGTTGTAAGGTTATCTCGCAGTCCTAAGGGAATTATGTTGTTTATGGCGGTATTGAACTGTATGGAATGTTTGGAAACAAAATACAAGTTATTTATAGGGAATATGACGAGAGGGGCCAATGTTTTTAATTTTTTTAGTTTTTGTTGTAGTTACATACACTTTAATACCTATCTATTGTTACTGATTTTTTTTAAGTTTCAGTTACCTATAGTTTAAGTATAGGTAACTGAAGCTTTACATTAAAAATCATTCAAAATCATTGTCACCCTAACGTTAGTTTGCGAAAATTTGACGTACATGGTGTATTTGACGTATCTACTTAACTTCAAGAAATGTAGGGTTACCAAACATTCAGTGGACATTAACATTATCATTAAATTTAGTTAACTAAACAGTGATTAAATTACATTGAGACCGCATCCATTGGAATCCGTTTTGGCTGTTTATCAATATTTTTCGACTCCTGATCACGGATTAAAAATCATCGTATATATTCGTGTATCGTATGAAAATTAACACTTTTGCTTCAAATACTCCAACAACCTTAAGTTTGTTTTAAGACTCCTGACGGCAATAATTTTATTAAGGTTTTTTTTTTCACAACACAGTAATCTTTGAAATAGCAAAAACATATACACCTAGCGTGTATATTCTGAGTATTTTCGTAGCTTTTGTTTGTTGGTATATAATAATATAAGCACTTATTTTTTTTTGTCAAAAACTTCTGGAAGTGTACAAAAGTGACACGGAGAGTTACAGCGTTCTTCAAAAGTTAAATGGCTCTTTTTGATAAGTCCGTCTGCATAACAGAGCCAAGTTTTACTCAATAATCCATCATGGCTGACTGAAATTGTTTTATTTAGGAGCATCCTGGCTCAAACTACACCGTGACGATCCCGGGCCGTTACGAGCCTTGTCCGAATAGACACTCATAAACATACAATCCGACTAAATAAAGTGTTCGTCAGAGTTACAACGTTTATTAAAGAATAGAGTCATCATTCTCAAAAGAACTAGGTACGTATATTGAATTTTACTCATAAAAAATGCTATTTTAAAAAGTGACTGAATAAAGATGAGTGAAAGTGTGTTTGGACAACTCAATCGTCATTTACCGTACAAAAGATGACATTCCGATCTAGCCAACGTAATTACAAACCGTTACGCAACCGACCAGCCGGAGATGTATCCTGAGGATGTGTTGTAATGAGAGTCAGGGAGCAGCGTTCGCGTCTACATATCAACACAACGAATCCTTAAATCAATAAAGGGTCGGCAATGCGACGGTGAGGCTTCTGGAATCGCAAGCGTTTATATGCTACGGTGTCTGTTTTATCTTCAGACAAACCGTATTCATGTTTGCTACCGTCGTAGTATCAAAAATAGACGTCACCATGGCACAAGAAAATAAACGTCACCATGGAACAAGAAAAAGACGTCACCATGGAACAAGAAAATAAACGTCACCATGGAACAAGAAAAAGACGTCACCATGGAACAAGAAAAAGTTGATTAAACCATTTGTTATCCTCTTTCCAATGTCATTTTGACGGATGTCGTCGTTTGCCAACACGGGCGAATGTGTGAGGACTTCCTCAGGTTAACAAGCGCAGGCCGGCGCTCGTACCGAACTCGGTACGGTGTACTGTGATTACTGCGAATCATCCTTTAAGAAAACCGAACGGTCTCGGGATTTGGCTCAACGAAAAAGTTTAGATGAGATTGTATTGGCCACAGCCCAAGTTTCTGGACAGGCTCGGGGGAGTTTTACTTAGCTACCAAATGGGGATTCCGAGCCAATAGAATCATATCCTCTTCACACTGTGAGCCGATGTCTACAGTAACGTTCGAACTTGACACGAAACAAAATAAGTAACTGGAGTGAACTGGAAGTCGAATTTTGTTCTTATTTTCGCTTCATATTCGTATTTCAATGAGTGCAACGAAATGTAATGCGGAAGTAATGAACCAAATCAAGCCCCAGGTAAATAGCTAGTCACTTTTTCGCAGTTAACACTTTCACTGCCAGGAACCTCGCACCTGCGCCCACGCCGCAGGTGATTTCCGCTACATACTAGGAAAACCACGGGATTGGCTCCGAGCGTAGTGCGTAGCGATCTTTGGCTGTAAATGTGTTAAAAATACATTCACTGTCAAGAAACGCTACGCGCTACGCTAGTAGGCAATCCCGTGGTTTCCTCGTATGTAGCGGAAAGCGACTACGGCGTAGGCGCCGGCTAGGCAGGTTCCTGGCAGTGCACAGTGAAAGTATGTTACATTTAAGAATACCCCGTACTTCGATAATAACTGTTATAATCTCCACTTATAATAAATCTCTAAATTAAAAAAAGAATCAGCCAGTTTGAAACTAAGCTTTGCGCGGTTCGAATGTTCTCAGCATCCCATGAACGGAAAAATATGAAACATTTTATATAGGTACATTATTATTCTAGCTGCAACTTAAGATAGTTTTTATCCGACTGCGACAGTTAATTAATTTTCCGAAATATACGACTTCATTTAATTTTTCATTTATTTTTATTGAAATCAAACGCTGCTCCAACTGTCAGCTATAAGAACCGTCAAATTTTCGTCAAAATGGCGGAATTGCTTTGCCTTTCACTTATTAATAATTTAAATCCCGTCTACGATAGACCTTTACGAGACAAATGCTAAAATATAAACCATAAAAAAATATTCGATTCTGATATGAGAACTTATATGCGCAAATGTCGTTTTATGTCGTAATTTCAATAAATGAAATCAACAAATTTGAACAATATAATTAACACGAATTTGTTTTTTTTGAATGACAATGGCACGCGCTCGGCGCATTCAGCCAAAGTACCTGCGGCGCTACCACGAAAACCGATACTCAATGTTCATATATTTGCATCCCTGTCACTCGAGTATGGTTAGTGCGATAGAGATAGAGATACCCGAATATTTTCGAATTCCGAAGTTCGTGGTTATAGCTCAGGAATCGAAAATATGGTAAATAATCATAATGTATTTTCTCGAAAAAGAATTTAAAATAAATATAGTCAAATGGAGAAAAAAACAAAGCAAGAGGTTATATAGGTAATGATTAAGTTATAAGAGTCCAAAGTTTTAAGAGGGGGTATGTTCTGTCCCTTTTCCGCAAAACGCACCTTCATATGAAACGATTGTTTTTTACTATGACGCTCGAGTATATTGACGTCACAGTCCCTCATCGTTTTCTCACTCTAACAAGCGACATTAAAACGGATGTAGCTTCATAATTTTTTGAGATATTTGAATGGGAGTTTCATTATCTTCTATCTATTTATACATGATAAATGCCTATGTCCTGACTGACTTATTCACTCACTCACTCACTCATCAACGCACAGCCGAAACTACTAATCTTAGAGAGTTGATTTTTGCACAGTATGTTGCTTTTATAACGTGGGCTAGGGATAAAAAGGGATTTTTGAAAATTCTACCCCTAAGGGGGTAAAATGGGGGTGCAAAGTTTGTATGGGAGAACCTTTTTTTTTTGAGCTATAGACTTAAACTTTGTAGAAAAATTAGTTATTAGAATACAAATGAAACACTTTCAGCGTTTTGGAAAATTCCACCCCTACGTGGGTAAAATAGGGGTGCAAGGTTTGTATGGGGGAAACATTTTTTTTTTAAATAGAGACTTAAAACTTTGTAGAAAGATCAGTCATTAGAATACAAATAAAGAACTTTCAGGGTTTTAGAAAATTCTACCCCTAAAGGGGTAAAATAGAGTGCAAAGTTTGTATGGGAAAAACTACTTTTTTTTAAATAGAGACTTAAAACTTTGTAGAGAAATTATTCATTAGAATACAAATAAAGTACCTAGATTCAGTGTTTTAAAAAAATCTACCCCTAAGGGGGTAAAATAGGGGTGCAAATTTTGTATGGGGGAAACAATATTTTTTTAAATAGAGACTTAAAACTTTGTAGAAAGATTAGTCATCAGAATACAAATTAAGTACTTTCAGCGTTTTAGAAAATTCTACCCCTAAAAATAGGGGGCTAAAATAGGGGTGCAAAGTTTGTATGTGGGAAACTATTTTTTTTAGCTAGAGTCCTAAAACTTTGTAGAAAGATTATTTAAATACAAAGAAAGTACTTTCAGCGTTTTGGAAAATTTCACCCCTAAGGGGGTAAAATAGGGTGCAAAGTTTGTATGGGAAAAACATATTTTTTTTTAATAGAGACTTAAAATTTTGACGAAAAATTACTTATTAGAACATGAAAAATACTACATTCGGCGTTTTACAAAAATCATTCCCTAAGGGGGTTAAAAAAGGGTGCAAGGTTTGTATGGGGAACACTTTTTCTGAGCTAGACACTTAAAACTTTGTAGAAAGATTACTTATAAAAATACAAAAAAAAAGACTTTCAGCGTTTTGAAAAAATCTATCCCTAAGGGGGATAAAAAGTGGTGCAAAGTTTCATCAGGGAAAGTTTATGTTTTTGAGTTAGAGACTTGAAACTTTGTAGAAAGATTACTTATTAAAATACAAAAAAAGAACACAAATCGTTTTAGAAAATTCCACCCCTAATAGGGTTAAAAAGGAGAGCAAGCTTTGCATGGGCAACACTTTTTTTGAGTTAGACTTAAAACTTTGCAAAAAGATTACTTATTAGAATACTAAAAAAGAACTTTCAGCGTTTTAGAAAACTCCATCCCTAAGGGGATCCTTAAGATCCTTAAGAAGGGTAGCCAGTGTTGTGTGGGAAAAACTTTTTTTTTTACTAGACTTAAAACTATTCAAAATGTTACTTATTAAAATTAATAATAAAGTACTTTCAGAGTTTTAGAAAATTCCACCCCTAAGGGGGTTAAGAAAGCTTTGTATGGGCAACACTTTTTTTGAGCTAGAGACTTAAAAGTTTACGAAAAAATTTCTTTCAGCGATTAGAAAAATTCAACCTCTAAGGGGGTTTAAAAGGGGGTTCAAATTTTAAATGGCGAGCAATAAAATTTTAAAGTGTGAGTAAGAGATTTTTAACTTCGGTCTTATTCTGTACGTTAAAAGACTACAAAACTGATTTCAGAGTTTTTCCAAATTCATCCCCTAAGAGTGTTAAAATTGGTTCAAAGTTTGAGTATTTCAAGGCATTTTTAAAGTATGAGATTTTTAACTTTGGTTTTAGACTGTTTGTTCACAAACTAGAAAATGAACATCAACTTTTTTTTTAATTATCCCCTAAAAGAGGGTTCAAATTTTGTATTCAATTCATTTATTACTCAGATAACGAGATCCATTATTTGTTAGTAGTATCCTTAGAACGACTATGTTAGTACTTAATATATCAAAAATAAATAAAATCATTTATGTGTTAGTTCAAGTAACTTAAAAACTTATGTTAGTAGGTATAAAATTTACATAACATGGAGTTGGTCCCAGTGCTGCATTATGGGACAGTCCAGCCTATTTGCTATTATTGCTAGGCGGCTGTTGGGGCTGTCCCTTACACGGCGCTTCATGCCGGCGACCCGTTTTCGCAAGATTGCGTGGAAACCGTCTACACGTGTCACGGCAAACATTCCCGAAGCGCTACAGTGTCTAGGAAGACCCAAAAGCAACCTAAGCGTATTATTATACTGAACGCGCAAGACGTTGATTGCCCGTTGAGTGTAGCTGACCCACAGGCCGCACGTGTAAAAGGATTGGCAGTAAGCCTTGAAAAGGGTTAACTTAACTTCCTGCGTACATCGTGCAAACCTGCGAGCCAACATATTCCCCCGCACAGCCAACGCCCTGCGCTCCCTCTCAATGTCAGGATCATCTGAGAGGTACTCCGTGACCCAGTGACCCAGTGACCCAGTGACAGTGAGTATTGAGAGAAATCATTTTCTAAGACGATAAAAAGTTCTACGCGGACGAAGTCGCGGGCAACAGCTAGTGTTTAATATAAAATATTTCAGCAGTATTTTTACCAGCTTCATATTAACTTCACTTGTAACTATGTGTATTAAGCAATGTAAACAAAACTTGCAAATCTATTTCTATCCACGTCCATTTGTCGTATCGCCTTGAAACTTTGCGACTACCTTTGTATAATATGATGATATGATAAATGTTTATTCTCTTTTTTTAATGGATAAGCTAGATACAAATCTGCCAAACCACGGTGCGGTTTGTTGGCGGACAAAGCTCCTAATTCATTCTAAAATGTATTAGCTAAAAGCTGTATGAATAGTAATATACACGAACGGACGAACTTATGCTAGCAATCACGGACTTTAATTTGGGACCCACTTAAGGTTGACAAAGAATATTTTTGCGAAAGGGGTCCCAAATTTAAGTACGCGACCGTACATCAACACAAGAATCTGTAACGTTACTTAAGACGGCTGAATTTCATTTATTTATTTATTTAATAAGACATCGCTTACTTTCTTTAATATAAGACATCGCTTACTTTCTTTAATACTAGCTGCCCGTGTATTGCAAGCACGCAAAAGTTGTAGCCTATGACCATCCAGAAATTCCATTCTATATACAGGTGAAAGAATTTTACAAATCGGATCGGTTTTTGTCGACCACCGGATCCGACTTTACAAAGTTACAATTGCACAGACACTTCCACTTTATAATATACTAGCGACCCGCCCCGGCTTCGCACGGTTATGTATTATATTACATATAAACCTTCCTCTTGAATCACTCTATCTATTAAAAAAACCGCATCAAATTCCGTTGCGTAGTTTTAAAGATCTAAGCATACATAGGGACAGACAGACAGCGGGAAGCGACTTTGTTTTATACTATGTAGTGAAGTATAGACAAAGGACAATATAAAAATATAGTATCATCAAGTAAGGGAGATTATGGAAGCACAATATCAAAACTATTAAATGGCTAATACTAGGGCTTCTACTAAAAATACTTTTTTATAAAAAACTTGCCCCACCACAACGTGCACTTTGTTTTTAAAATAAATGTGCATTTTATTAGCTGGTGCGGGAGATTTTTAATTTGTGAGGCTGCTATATATGCAAAGGCTATTCGTTACACGGGCCATTATTAAAGCGAATTCGTTTAGCGCGCGTCACATCTGACAGTGGACACAAACTAGATATGCACACAGAAGGCTATATGTTTAACCCCCGACGAAAAAAGAGGGGCGTAACTAGTTTTTTTTTATATTTTTTTATAATTTATTTATTTATTACCATTAATATTAGCACTAACAGTTATACCTTACATGCTAATTGGTGTTTGACAGTTAGACGTGCCTGTGTGTATGTGTGTCAGTCTGTCTGTGTGTTTGTGTGTCCGTCTGTCTGTGGCATCGTAGCTCCTAAATGATTTGAATGCGGTTTTATTCGAAAGCTGATGTGATCGACATGGTTCTTAGCTACGTTTCAACAAAATCGGTTCAGCCGTTTTTGAGATATTGAACTGAAAGTGTCAGGGGTTTTTCAACTTTTCTAAGTTGTAGCTATTACAAGGTTTTTTAGGTTCTCCCTTGTTGGACCTAACTACTTTAGCCCTAAACGCTTCATTTGACCTTATACCTAGTGCATTTATTTAAATAGTAAACTTTATTGGATTATGGCAAAGCAAACCTAACCTAACCCGTCCTTTATTCTTGTTTTAGTTATATTATTATTTGTATTTAATTGTGTAATTTTGTAAACGTGGACTATAAAGTCAACCGGAAAATAATAAACTTTATACCTAACCTAACCTAACCTAATGACTTATTTTTGATAATATTGAAAGAAACCCCGATAAAGGTCACTGTTTCGAAGAAAAATGCATTAGGCCTAATGAAACATTAGGGCGAAAGTTAGAAGGTCAAGTGACAGGACCCCGCTTTTTTTAAGGCGCCGTAGGTTCAGCGAAATTAAGCCAACAGAGTTTTTGAAATAATATAATGCGTCTGTTTATAATAACATGGTTAAAAAAAATACAAATAGCTATCTTGAGGCTTTTCTGCAGCGAGATCAGTTATCCGAAACAAGTTTTAGCAATTTTCGCTCGATAGAAAAAAATCACGAACATAGGTCTTAAATGGGTCATTGTCAGTCACAAAAACAAAAATCATCTTTCCGGTGGTCAATAGTTAAGGGCTTACGCTCACATATAATATGTTTTTATCACATAGACTTATAGAAGGGGCAACGCCGTTTATGCGGATTCAGAGTTCAACCAAAAATTAGGCTTTATAGCCCTTAACTTTGGCAATGTCCACCGAAAAGACGCGAACCTAAATCTGACAATGACCCAAATACACTTAAAACATTCGTAACAATTTATGCAATAAACTAAACATATTAAAATTGGTTCTAAAAATTGGCAATATCATGTTTAAGGGAACTCAGTGATTACTTTTCTAATTATTTAAACGCACAAAAAATTAAAATTAAAAAACCGCGCTTCAGATCACGCACTTCCATCTCGCTCACACTTATGCTCAGTGAGAGGGAGAGAAGACCATGAACCTACGGGGCTTTAACACATACACATCCCATCAAATCAGCCTATTGCAGTCCACTGCTGGGCGTAGGCCTCCCGCAGGGTACGCCACAAGACCCACTCTCCCATTTCCGCCATCCAGCCACTACCAGCTACCCTCCTCAAGTCATGATGACTTGACTCCGGCCAGGTGGACCGATGACTAAGTCAAGGGCTTAACGGATCGAAGCGCGGCCTCTCGCTCCCACGCGTGGCGCACCGCTGCTGCTGCCGCTGCCGCCGCTGCTAAAAGTTGTGGCCAAGCCCTAATGTAAAGTACAGGTTGGGCCATAATTTTTTGCAAATGGCAACACTGAATATCTTGTATAATATTAAATTATATATTTTTTGAGTGGAGGGAAATTTGACATTACTTTATGCAGTTTTATATACATTGTAAAGATATTATTTTCAAAAAATAAATTGCATTAGATGTTAGTCACAAAAATTTAATGATCAGGAAATTTACTTTCATGGTTTTATTTTCATCAAAGTTTCAAAAGTGCAAGAATGTTTGGCCCATCCTGTATTATCGTGAATTAAAGTCAAGTGAGAAGCAGAATAATTGTTTACGTATGTGTTGCATCACTACACGGATTGCGAATATTGTTAATATAAAAAATAATAATATTACTTAGGATTTTATTGAATACTAGCTGTTGCCCGCGACTTTGTCCGCGTAGAACTTATACTTAGAAAATATAATGCAAACAAACTTCTACTTACCATCTTAAGGGATGATTTCCGAGGCAAAAACTATTCTATATCCTTCAAAGGGTCTCAAATTATCTCTATACCAAATTTCATCTAGGAACATGGATTTTATCCAAACTTTCACCCCCTATTTCATACCCTTAGGGAATGATTTTCGGGATAAAAACTATCTAATGTCATTCTTCGGGACTCAACCGACCTTTATACCAAATTTCATCTAAACGGGATTCATCCAAATTTTCACCCTCCATTTCACCCCCTTAGGGTGTGATTTCCGGAATTAAAACTATCCTATGTCCTTTCCCAGGACTCAAGCTATCTCTATACCAAATTGTATTAAAATGGGTTCCATCCGAATTTTTACCCCTAATTTCACCCCCTTAGGGGATGATTTCTGGGGTAAAAACTATTCCATGTCCTTTCCCAGGACTTAACCTATATCTTCACCAAATTTCATCAAAATAGATTATATCCAAATTTTCACCCCCCCTTGATTATGATTTCCGGGATAAAACCTATTATATGTCCTTCCCCGGGACTCAAACTATTTATATACCAAATTTCATCTAAATCGGTGCAGCGGTTTAAGTAGCTCCATACAAATTTCCACCCCCAATTTCAGCCCCTCAGATATAAAAACTACCCTTTATCCTTCCCCGGGGCTCAAACTATCTGTATATTGTATATATGTAAATTTCATCTAAATCGGTTCAGCGGTTTAGGCGTGAAGAGGTAACAGACAGACAGACACACTTTCGCATTTATAATATTAATATGGAAGTATGGATTATTAGTATGGATAGTATGGGTTCTTTCCGCTTGTCTTCCAAATAGAGGTGTAGCTGTAGACTCACTTCAAAAGAAAGAAGAAACGAAAAACTCATTCAAATATCTCAAAAAATTACGAAGCTACAACCGTTTTAATGTCGCTTGTTAGAGTGAGAAAACGATCAGGGACCGTGACGTCACGATCCTCGAGCGTCATAGTAAAAAACAATCGTTTCATTATAAAGGTGCGTTTTGCGGAAAAGAGACGCAACAAACCCCCTCTTAAAACTATATACACTTATAACTTAGTGATTACCTATACGAGTATAGCCTCTTGCGTTGTTTTTTTTCGAGATAATACAACATTATGATTATTTTGTTTAGTGTCTACATCCCTATTTTCGATAAGATAAGATAAAATAAGATTTCTTTATTGTCAGAACTGTGTACATTTAGTCGTTTTGGGTAAAATAAAGTCCAACAGCTTGCCCATTTCGGACGTACAATATTAAACTTAAAGCTAGTCAAATATACTAAAACAATAACAAAAATAGTTTTTGCCAAATAATTTTAACCATATTCACACATAAAATATTAATTTAGATCTATACGACATCCGTATTTTCTTTTAAACCACGAACTTCGGAATTAGAAAATATTCGGGTATCTCTATCTCTATCGCACTAACAAATGACAGGAATGCAGATATACGAACTTCGAGTTTCGGTTTTCTTGGTTTGGCTGAATACGCAAAGAGCGCGCTCGCGTGCCATTCAAATAAACCAAGTTTATATTGTTCGAATTTGTTGTTGCATTTGTAGAAATTACGCCTTAATTCGACATTTGCGCATATAAGTTCGCATATCAAAATCGATTAATTTTATATTTGCTTTTGGTACCTATGTGTCTCGTCAATGTATATCGTAGACGGGATTAAAATTATTAATAGGCGAAAGAAAGGCAAATAAATTCCGCCATTTTGTCCGTAGTATTTCTTATTAGTCTGTGATTTTGACGTTTCTTTTAGCTGACAGATGTGGCGGCGATATACTTTTAGAATAATAAATGAAAAATTAAATGAAGTCGTATATTACGGAAAATAAATTAATTGTCGCAGTCCAAAACTATCCTAAGTTGCAGCTTGAATAATAATGTACCTATATAAAATGTTTCATATTTTTCCGTCCATGGGATGCTGAGAACATTCGTACCGCAGAAAGCTTAGTTTCAAACTGGCTGATTCTTTTTTTAATTTAGAGATTTATTATAAGTGGAGATTACTAACACTTATGGGTGCAAGCCTGAACTAAATTATTTGAATTGAATTTAATAAAGCAGACCTACTGTATCACTATTCACTTAGTTTATTCAGTTCTCTGCCAAAATAACATTTTTGTGGATATATTTAGGGAACATTGACATGTGGTATTGTGATTTTAACTGTAAAAGCACAAAAAAAACGTGAACGCGGTGGATACTACATTAGTAACGTTTTTATATTCTGAATCGCTTACAGTCAGCTGATAACGGAAACGTCCCAATACTCAACACTGGCCCATTACTTGGTATTTTCAATCGTAAATCATAAGGATTGTATGTAATATTTGTCTGAGGTACTGCGAGACGATGGATGTTTATATGTTATGTTTTGACGTGATAACGTCTTATAAATCGATGAACACCGGCAGCAAGCACGAAAAAGTGTCATTGTCCCGTTCCGCCTGAGCCGAGCGTTCGGCTTTATGACGTTATCACGTAAAAGTATCGTGCGTAAACCGACTTTATAGAGAACCAATTTTTTTTTCGGTTTTTACATGTTAAGAATTTTAAATTGTACAGTGCTTTGGTTCCTTACTGACAAACTGTATACTTTTTGTACGATTAAATAAATAAGAATAATAATACCTATAACAATAAAGTACCTGTACCAGCACAAAGAACCATTAAATCATTCAAGCCGAATGAATGCGTCACATGGTTTACGTGCCATTTGGGTCATTGTCAGTCACAAAAACAAAAATCATCTTTCCGGTGGTCAATAGTTAAGGGCTTTACGCTCACATATAATAAGTTTTTATCACATAGAATTATAGAAGGGGCAACGCCGTTTATGCGGATTCAGAGTTCAACCAAAAATTAGGCTTTATAGCCCTTAACTTTGGCTATGTCCACCGAAAAGACGCGAACCTAAATCTGACAATGACCCATTTCCGCTACAAAGCGGAAATATTCAGCTACGCGCTACGGCGTAGCACATGTAGCGTTCTTTGGCCTCGACGGGGTTACGCTGCTACGGACTACGGCGTAGCCCTACGAGCTTAGCGTGGCATTTTCTCTCTGTGCATATGAACTGCACGTGGCGCTCCTGCGTTCGTAAAAGAATAATTACAAAGTAAATGAGTATTAATCTGCTGATGAAAATACCGTATTAAGGATGCCAATATGGCAAATACCTGGCGTAGCTCGGTGCCGTAGCATGCCTACGCTTCTTCAGAAGCGTAGCAGTTATTGTTCGTCTACCACATTCAGTGTATATAAGTACACAAGATGACGCGACCACCGTTAATCACAAAGATGTTTTTGAATCAGCTCTGCGGACAAAGGTGCGGGGGGGGGTTCGTATACCTCAACACATTGCCATATTTTGTTGAAACCATAAAATCACTCGATCGACTAAAGACATACGTTTGATGGACCTCGGGTCTAATAATTCTCGATAAAATATTATTAGCTCTTCGGCAAACTTGTCACGTGCCGTGCCTTCTCAATGGGATCCAATTTCGAGTATTATTAGGCCCGGCCCTTCGAATTTACCTACTTATAAATAGAAATAGAATATTATGAATCCATTGATTTTTTTTTTCATTCGTATCAAATGGAGTTACCCGATACTTAGGTCGTTCACACCCAGAGGGACCACCCGACTTCTAATTGCGTGTAGTAGTTAGGTATTTTTATTTTTATGCGCACTGTCACGGCCATGTCGCTACCGTGGACGCAATAATTATTATACAACGCTAATGTCAACATTATATTATGAATTAATTTAGTATACGAAATAAACGCTTCATCGTATAGAGAAATAAAAAGAAAGGTGGAATGTAGAATACTTAAGTTGGAAATTACTAGACTAGCTCTTAAATAAGAAGGAGAGAGAGACGAAATAAGTAATTAAATTGCGTATTTTTCGAGTAAATTTCGAAATACAGCGTACAATTACACACATTAGTACGAAACACATAAGAGCACTTCTTAGTCAATTGAACGATCTGTAGGTATATCTTTATATATACGTATATTTTGCGTATATTAAAACGAGGTAAAAGTTAGTAAGTGTAAGCAACCCTTATTTTAAAAGTAAGAGAATGCCACCTTTTTCTTACTGGCCGTAAGCGGCAGGCAGCTAATAAAAGGAAGCTAAAATAAAAGGAAGCTAAATTAAAGGAAGCTAAAATAAAAGGAAGCTAAATTAAAGGAAGCTAAAATAAAAGGAAGCTAAAATAAAATACGATCACTCGGCTGTCAGACTATTTAATGTTGCATTTTCTCGAAAAAGGAATAAAAATACAGTCGAATGGAGAAAAAAGTAACACAAAAGAATAAATAATCAAGTATATAGTTATAAGTGTCCGAAGTTTTAAGAGGGGGTATATGCTGTCCCTTTTTCCCAAACGAGCCTTTATATGAAACGACTGTCATGTACTATGACGGTTGAGACCCGTATTTGAATGGGATTTTGGGCATTAGGTTTTTTTTGGCTTTTTCTTTTGGTGTAATAAAAAATAAATCGTCCCCTTCCCTATACTAGAGCTACTGGTAGCAAAAACATAGGAAATGTGTTTGAAACTTTAAACGACAGTGTCGATGTCCATCGTTGATCACAATGTAAATATTAACTACACAGGTATTGAGCATCATCTTATCAGAAATTGTATAGGCAAGCCAAACGCCATCGATGCCTGTTGAATCGACAAAACGAACGATGCGATGGAATCAAACGAAGGCTCGCAAAAGCCACATTTCACAGCAGTCAACGTGCCGGCAATCGCCGAATAGTTTGATATCAATGCTTTTATGGAAAACCAACAGACTTCAATGAAAGAGGCCCAATTATGGCCAATTAAATGAACGTAATTGCCCGCTATTGATTGTTCGCGAATTCAATTTCAGCGGCACCTATAGAGGTGCGTTTGATAATTTCCTATATCTATTCACGTGTATTCCAAAATTACCTACGAGGATTGAATGCAAGAGCAATAGCTATCATACCTAGTACCTACCTAATATAGTTTTGAGGCTCGCGGGTAACAAAGAAATAAGACGACGAAAATCATCTAACTTGCTTATAACATATAACGCAAATATGACAAATACATATCGTTAAGGCGCCGTAGGTTCATGGTTTTTTTCTCCTTCTCGCTGAGTATAAGCGTGAGCGAGATGGAAGTGCGTGTTCGGAAGCGCGGATATCATGTTTTTTTTATTTTAATTTTTGTGCGTTTAAATAAATAAAAAAGTAATCACTAAGCTCCCTCAAACTTGATATTGCCGATTTTTAGAACCAATTTTTATATGTTTAGCTCTTGTGCATAATTTATTACGAATGTTTGAAGTGTATTTTAGACCTATGTTCGTGATGTTTTTCTATCGAGCGAAATTAAGTACTCAATCATGTTTCCAATCACTGATCAGTGATCTCCCTGCAGAAAATTCTCAATTCGTATTTTTTTGAAACCATATTATAAACACACGCATTATATTGTTTCAAAAACTCTGTTCGCTTAACTTCGCTGAACCTACGCCGCCTTAAGGTGGTTCGATTGCCATACAAAACGTTATTTGACATTCGCAGGCTAACTGCGTGATATTTTAAGAAACTTATGTAACAAACTTTCATAAATTGTCTTCCCATTTGCGCCACATTAATTTGAGAAATTGGTTTGGGACGTGATATTTTGGGAAAACTATTTTTCTCAAATTAATCTAGTTTATACAAGTTTATTCTAGGAAAGGGGAAATTTGGCGCAAATGGGAAGCCAATTGATGGAAGTTTGTTACATAAGTTTCTTAAAATAACACGCCGTTAGCCTGCGAATGTCAAATAACGCTTTGTATGGCAATCGAACCACCTTAAGATGCAAGTTGATACCCCACTGCAGACAGCACCAGCAGACGACGTGTCGTCGGCTTCATGACGCAACGACACATCGGGCGTCATGTCGCTATGTTACGAGTATGATTTCGAACCCGACTACAGACGGCGGCGCCGTACCTATCCAGTTGCAGCAGAAAAACTCAACACGTGGTTACGTGTCGTCGCTTCAGCGTCGACGACTACTGATCTGCGGTCGGGCGACGTGTCGTCTGCCGCTCGACGACATGTCCCTAACATCATGTCGCTAACTAAGAATGGTATTTCATAGTAATAGACGAGACTGGTATTTCATAGTAATAGACGAGACTGGTATTTCATAGTAATAGACGGGACTGGTATTTCATAGTAATAGACGGGACTGGTATTTCATAGTAATAGACGGGACTGGTATTTCATAGTAATAGACGAGACTGGTATTTCATAGTAATAGACGAGACTGGTATTTCATAGTAATAGACGAGACTGGTATTTCATAGTAATAGACGGGACTGGTATTTCATAGTAATAGACGAGACTGGTATTTCATAGTAATAGACGGGACTGGTATTTCATAGTAATAGACGAGACTGGTATTTCATAGTAATAGACGAGACTGGTATTTCATAGTAATAGACGAGACTGGTATTTCATAGTAATAGACGGGACTGGTATTTCATAGTAATAGACGAGACTGGTATTTCATAGTAATAGACGGGACTGGTATTTCATAGTAATAGACGAGACTGGTATTTCATAGTAATAGACGGGACTGGTATTTCATAGTAATAGACGAGACTGGTATTTCATAGTAATAGACGAGACTGGTATTTCATAGTAATAGACGAGACTGGTATTTCATAGTAATAGACGGGACTGGTATTTCATAGTAATAGACGAGACTGGTATTTCATAGTAATAGACGGGACTGGTATTTCATAGTAATAGACGAGACTGGTATTTCATAGTAATAGACGAGACTGGTATTTCATAGTAATAGACGAGACTGGTATTTCATAGTAATAGACGGGACTGGTATTTCATAGTAATAGACGAGACTGGTATTTCATAGTAATAGACGGGACTGGTATTTCATAGTAATAGACGAGACTGGTATTTCATAGTAATAGACGTGTCGCCGCGACACATCGTCTGCTGCTGATGTCTGTGGTCGGGTTTCAACTTGAACCTGAAGTGACACACATGTAGGTACTGGATGAGTTAGCTATGCCTAATAACATTAAATATTGGAAATATAAAAATTACATTAGTTATACGGAAACGCTAACGGCAGTAGGTACATAAATACTCCTAAGCAACGCGATAACACATGTTTGTGTTTGGACGCCACCGCGCCGTCGAACATATCGAATAGTGTAACGAGTCAAGTAACGATATTATGGTAAAAAAAAACCGGTCAAGTACGAGTCTGACTCACGCACCGAGGGTTCCGTACAAACTTTCATACACCATACCCGTCATGTCAGAGTATGTTTGTTTATCAACGATAGCTTTTTACCACACGCACCGATTTCGATTATTTATTTTTTATTTGAAAGAAGGGACTATAAAGATAATCTGATAGGAATTTGAAGTTATAAAATTACATACAAAAGTAAGTAAATTACCAATTGAATTAAGAAATTATTTTTGAAAAATTAAAAAAAAATACGCTAGTTAGAGATATCATTTTATTTTTCCTGTATTATATATGTTACTCTTAATCATATGTAATTATTTCAAAATGTTCGCTTAACTTCGGAGATAAGCGGGGGGGAATGGTATTTTTTTCTACATTTTCCTTAATACTCGTACATCAAAATTTAACCACTGTAGAAAAAATATAAAAACGGTTTTAGAAAGTGCAACTCAAGCCCTTTCATATGATACACCACTTGATCTATTTACTAGACTTTGATCTTTTAACCCCTCTCATATTCGTCATTTACACAGTAAATAAAAATGTACTTATATTTAAATTTTTCATTTTCCATACACGTGTCTTAACCCTCTGAACAGTTGCTCCAAATTTCAAATTGATAGCACAAGTAGTTACTGAGATATTTCACGTTGTGACAGACGGACAGAGTCGCACCATAAGGGTTCCTTTTTTTACCTTTTTGGTACGGAACCCTAAAGATATGAAAAACGTGCGCGGCAAGTAGGCACACAACCGATTTCAATACAATACGTGAAGTTGGATAGAGCCTCTTAACTAAATCAGGCACAAAAAAAATTAAACCTCACAGTACGCAAATGTATAGGTACGCGGCGGCGGTCACTCGACAAAAACCAATGGTAGACTAAGCGGCAAAAAGGAAAGGTACCTACTTATACAGTGTGTTACCGACATGCGGGATTTTTTTAAATAGGGTAATATAACGTACTTCTTTAACTTAACCATGACCTTAAATAAATGAAATAACTAAAATTCCGCCTTCTTAAATATTCTAACAAAATTTTAATTGCCAGCAATGTACAGCGAAGTAAATTGACAAGTTAGTGTAAATGACAGCTCTTCATACTTTGTTTATTACGACGTCATACACCTAGTACATTGAAGGTTTGGATTTTGGATATTTAATCGTGCAGTTAAATACTTTACATAGTTATGATTTGCTAATACGTGCAAGCGATTGTTAACGAAGTATATTATCATCAGTCTTAATAAAAGCCCGGGTCGTAGACACACGCTGTATAACTCAACTGATTTCAGACAAGAGTCTCTCGACCTCGTGAAAGTTAATGAAATTTAGTAGACTAGCTGTAGAACTGAAACCCCTCTATACAAATCTATATACTTTCTTCGTAGCGTATATTTTTAAATAAGTACACACATTTTTAGTAGGTGTGGGCAATTTTTGTTTACCCAGTTAAGATTTGTAATTAGCTAGGTATATTAGTGGCGCGGTGTATTGTCAAAGTATAAAGAGGGCAAAGTATGTTATCTTCATACAAACGCACCGCGCGTGGCTTGTATGTGTGCGCTATACTATCTATACGTCGCCGCACGCACACTCAAACAAAATATCGACCCGTTTCTCAGTGCGAAATCAATATAAATAAGTTTCTGTCAAAAATTTCATTTTTGGTACAAGCTCGTAAGAGCAGTAATGCCGACTGTACTTTTCTGCATACCATCATCAAGTACTCATTGAGACGATTCTAACGAGCCCAAACTCGATGGGGTTGTGTCGTTGTATTGCGGAGTTCCTATGGCCACCTTCCAGCTCCAGCATCAGATCAGCTCCAAGTCATCATAATATTGCATTGTCATGCGATATACATATGCTTGCAAAATTTCAGCTCAATTGGATAACGGAAAGTGACTGCAAAATGGATTGCAAATTTTGACGGACAACTTACATATTTACATACATACGAACAGTGCAAGTTAATATAAAGCTTGTAATAACAATAGTACACGGTCGACCGTAGGGAGGCCGGATAGTGACACGAAGCCGGCAAGCCCTTTTCACGGCCAGGCATGTATTAGTGCTTTTCTCAAACATCCAATGAAATAAATAAATAAAAATTCCTCAAATCAAACTAATTTTCATGGCTGAATGCCGTGATGCTGTGGCACAAATAGTAAAATGAAAATTAAAAAAAAATACTTCTCGGCCTAGGCCTTCAATTTCGTATGAAATTCCTTTACAGTTCTCTCGAGTTGATCCGCCCGAAACGTGATACTTTGAAGCCTGATATAACCCACGTAATGACAACATGTCATTGCATATCCTATGAACGATATTCAAAGCGAGTTGAACGATGTTGTGAGTCGTCCCACGATCTAGGATGTTGCGACACATCCAAAACCTCAAATAGGAACATAAATTATAGGTAGAAGTCCCGTTCATTAAAAATAATGTGTGAGAATCGTGAAAGATTAAATCAAGTTATTGTAAGCTGCATTACTTTGTATGTTCTTGCGTACCTATTACCAGCCAGACACTACTTTTAGTTTTGTTGTCGCAGAAGCGAAGTTCGCTGGTAGAAGCAATGTTTTCGAGTTCAAACTCGACCGTCGGCGTCGGGACACGAGTTATACGGGTCCTACCTAACCAAACGGCATCAACAAACATCATCTATTACGGTTTATAAGATAAATCCCTGTGACAGACGATCCTTAGTCCTATGTACCCTTTGGGTCAATTCTTTGGTAACACTAAAAAAATGCCCATCCATCCATTCCATGCCATTATTTTTATGTACAAAATATGATATATGCCATGCATGCAATTGCTATTATATTATTAATTGTAACACTAAGAATTTGAATTTGATGTAAAATATTTTTATTTTATGAATAAATAAATCTGTATATATATATGAGATCCTGTAATTATTCTGTTAATCTTCATGTTATTTATAAGTTTTACAGCTGTTGGTTGTCCTGGAAATACATACCTACCTGAATAATTTATTTAAATATAACATATCAGTCACTTGCCCGTTTTCTTTATTTCTGTCTTATTCTAATTTCCCGCACCAGCTATGATTACCTATTTTCTGTTTGACCTCAACGTTGACTGGAAGAGCCTTTTGTAGTTGTAGCTCGTTACTGTGCAATAAAGTTTATAAATATATGCGGTAGTTTCCTAAGTGCAGTCGGTGCAGGTTCTTACTATAACTACCCTCTAAGGACATCTACAACTTATCTACAGTTTACAACTTCACGACTCGCTTTTGTAGTAAATTCTAAGGAATAAATACATACCTGGAATAAGTACTACATCGCGTGTAAAATCCTTCAAATTGAGATTGGCTTTATTTATGATAAGAAAAAGCTTTCCTCAATTTTCTTATCAATTACGTGATTTTTAACCACCTTTTTCTTGTTCCACGGGACTCCGTAACTCTTTTAATCATTTATATTTTACTAGCTGTTGCCCGCGACTTCGTCCGCGTAGAACTTTTTATCGTCTTAGAAAATGATTTCTCTCAATACAAAATTTGAACCCTCTTTTAGGGGATAATTAAAAAAAAAGTTGATGTTCATTTTCTAGTTTGTGAACAAACAGTCTAAAACCAAAGTTAAAAATCTCATACTTTAAAAATGCCTTGAAATACTCAAACTTTGAACCAATTTTAACACTCTTAGGGGATGAATTTGGAAAAACTCTGAAATCAGTTTTGTAGTCTTTTAACGTACAGAATAAGACCGAAGTTAAAAATCTCTTACTCACACTTTAAAATTTTATTGCTCGCCATTTAAAATTTGAACCCCCTTTTAAACCCCCTTAGAGGTTGAATTTTTCTAATCGCTGAAAGAACTTTTTTCGTAAACTTTTAAGTCTCTAGCTCAAAAAAAGTGTTGCCCATACAAAGCTTTCTTAACCCCTTTAGGGGTGGAATTTTCTAAAACTCTGAAAGTACTTTATTATTAATTTTAAAAAGTAACATTTTGAATAGTTTTAAGTCTAGTAAAAAAAAAAGTTTTTCCCACACAACACTGGCTACCCTTCTTAAGGATCTTAAGGATCCCCTTAGGGATGGAGTTTTCTAAAACGCTGAAAGTTCTTTTTTAGTATTCTAATAAGTAATCTTTTTGCAAAGTCTTAAGTCTAACTCAAAAAAAAGTGTTGCCCATGCAAAGCTTGCTCTCCTTTTTAACCCTATTAGGGGTGGAATTTTCTAAAACGATTTGTGTTCTTTTTTTGTATTTTAATAAGTAATCTTTCTACAAAGTTTCAAGTCTCTAACTCAAAAACATAAACTTTCCCTGATAAAAACTTTGCACCCCTTTTTATCCCCCTTAGGGATAGATTTTTTCAAAACGCTGAAAGTCTTTTTTTTTGTATTTTTATAAGTAATCTTTCTACAAAGTTTTAAGTGTCTAGCTCAGAAAAAGTGTTCCCCATACAAACCTTGCACCCTTTTTTAACCCCCTTAGGGAATGATTTTTGTAAAACGCCGAATGTAGTATTTTTCATGTTCTAATAAGTAATTTTTCGTCAAAATTTTAAGTCTCTATTAAAAAAATATATGTTTTTCCCATACAAACTTTGCACCCTATTTTACCCCCTTAGGGGTGAAATTTTCCAAAACGCTGAAAGTACTTTCTTTGTATTTAAATAATCTTTCTACAAAGTTTTAGGACTCTAGCTAAAAAAAATAGTTTCCCACATAAAAACTTTGCACGCCTATTTTAGCCTCCTATTTTTAGGGGTAGAATTTTCTAAAACGCTGAAAGTACTTAATTTGTATTCTGATGACTAATTTTTCTACAAAGTTTAAGTCTATAGCTCAAAAAAAAAAGGTTCTCCCATACAAACTTTGCACCCCCCATTTTACCCCCTTAGACCCCTAAGGGGGTTTTCAAAAATCCCTTTTTATCCCTAGCCCACGTTATAAAAGCAACATACTGTGCAAAAATCAACTCTCTAAGATTAGTAGTTTCGGCTGTGCGTTGATGAGTGAGTGAGTGAGTGATTGAGTGAATAAGTCAGTCAGGACATAGGCATTTATTATGTATAAATAGATAGAAGATAATGAAACTCCCATTCAAATATCTCAAAAAATTATGAAGCTACATCCGTTTTAATGTCGCTTGTTAGAGTGAGAAAACGATGAGGGACTGTGACGTCAATATACTCGAGCGTCATAGTAAAAAACAATCGTTTCATATGAAGGTGCGTTTTGCGGAAAAGGGACAGAACATACCCCCTCTTAAAACTTTGGACTCTTATAACTTAATCATTACCTATATAACCTCTTGCTTTGTTTTTTTCTCCATTTGACTATATTTATTTTAAATTATTTTTCGAGAAAATACATTATGATTATTTACCATATTTTCGATTCCTGAGCTATAACCACGAACTTCGGAATTCGAAAATATTCGGGTATCTCTATCTCTATCGCACTAACCATACTCGAGTGATAGGGATGCAAATATATGAACATTGAGTATCGGTTTTCGAGGTAGCGCCGCAGGTACTTTGGCTGAATGCGCCGAGCGCGTGCCATTGTCATTCAAAAAAAACAAATTCGTGTTAATTATATTGTTCAAATTTGTTGATTTCATTTATTGAAATTACGACATAAAACGACATTTGCGCATATAAGTTCTCATATCAGAATCGAATATTTTTTTATGGTTTATATTTTAGCATTTGTCTCGTAAAGGTCTATCGTAGACGGGATTTAAATTATTAATAAGTGAAAGGCAAAGCAAATCCGCCATTTTGACGAAAATTTGACGGTTCTTATAGCTGACAGTTGGAGCAGCGTTTGATTTCAATAAAAATAAATGAAAAATTAAATGAAGTCGTATATTTCGGAAAATTAATTAACTGTCGCAGTCGGATAAAAACTATCCTAAGTTGCAGCTAGAATAATAATGTACCTATATAAAATGTTTCATATTTTTCCGTTCATGGGATGCTGAGAACATTCGAACCGCGCAAAGCTTAGTTTCAAACTGGCTGATTCTTTTTTTAATTTAGAGATTTATTATAAGTGGAGATAACGAACTCGTAATAAACAGAACTCCTACCACTCCTCCTGTACGTTGTTCATATATATATCATAGGTATATCATTTGTTGTTTTATTTATTAATTGAGATTCACGAATTAGCTTTTCCAAAGCGTTGGTTCGGATCGGATTGACGTAAGTCGGTCGCTATATACATTTTAAAGGACCATGGGCAACGTTGATGGTTTTGGGGACAAGCTCCATGGCCCCAAAACCAACACAGCTGAGAGTTATGTCATTAAATAGGTATTTACATGTTCTTAATTTCATTATATGGGCTCCAAGTCGAACTCCATTGCAGAACTGACCTACTTTATGCCGATAAAACGTGAAGTAGATAAGCAGACATTTTGAATGACCTAACTCTCAGCTCTGTTGGTTTTGGGGCCATTTTGACGCATGGTCCTTTCTTCTTCATCTCGGTCGTATCCTCGTTGCGGAGGGCCGTGACCACAGACGGCTCGCACCACCTTCCTCCAAGCATCACTCCTAATCTGTGCCATTCACAGGCAAGCCTGGCCGCAGAATCCTGCTGATACAAAGGCAAAGACAAAAATAAATCAGTAAAGACTGAATCTATACTCCGGGTAGGTGCTCTTCCTTCATCTCTCTTCCTTTCCACGTGACCGACCGTTATCAAATATTTATTCATTTAATTTACCATTTGGGTCTCCAAACAGATACCTACGTTCCCAAAAATTAAGGCAAAATTAACAAACCATAGTTTTACGCGACCTAGAATAAGCACGACAAGAATTGTTAAGGTAAGTCAACCAGTATCCAGGGTCAGTCCCTTGTTATTGGAGCTCGCATACATTATGACAGTAATTCCACCGGGAGCCTATTTGCATAGTATTGTCCTCACCGCATTAACATTTAGACTACAACCGATACCCAAAAGCACAGGCCAATACCTTGCTATTTTAATAGGATCGGAAGGACAGTATTATTGCGGCCGGACTGTCCCCTTTTATTTGAATCGGGATGTGATTGGTTTTTACGGGATATTGTGCGTTTTTCTATACATTGGGTCCGCCGAACCCGCTCGTTCTCTATTCAGTCCGGATACGGTTTTAATACCGCCTGAATAAAACAAATATAGGGAGCCAACATTGAAACGACAACTTGACGCATACTTTTTATTACAAATATTTATAATTGCACATAAGATCTTTTCATACAAAAATATACTTCAATTAAAAATATTCCCATTAAAATTAAACTATATAAAACTGTAATAAATACCATATTTATCGGACAAATATGAAATACAATTTGTGTAACATAAAATCGTTTTACAATACAATACGTTTTCGTAGGCACTAATTCATTAAACTCCGTTTCGTGAGTCAGATGTCAAGATCAAATGATTTACAATTCAAGTACCTACTTAAAAGTAAATTTATTAACAATTAATTTATACAAGAAACAATTTAGCCAACATAAGTAAAATTATTTCAAGTTTCTAATTTATATTACTTATCGAAAACGGACAAATTGAAAATAAATAGGTACAGACAGCAGTGGTTATTTGGAACTTTGAAATTAGTTTCACGGCTAACAAAAGTTAGAATGAAATTTTATTTTTCATCAATTAGTCAATAGTTCAACAATAATTACAGTTATTTATATTTTTTATGGGAGTGGTAACATTTCATCTTTGATTATTCAGCCGCCCACTAGGCGTCACTGAATTACTATTGTATGCTTTCGATAACATTTTACAACTACATATATCATAAATCCAAAATAGTGTTATTTTATCATGGAGGCATGCCTGTTTAACATATTCCTCAACATATTTCATACTTTTGTAAAACAGGCATTGCCTATTTGTAAAATTATACATGTATTCAGGAGCGTTTACACTAGAATGCGAGTACAAGAGAATGAGAGATGATAAGTAATGAAACGTCTTACTTACACCAGTGTAATCGCTGCTTTAACATGGTTTTCAAATATTCTTAATTTACTTGATAAGCTATATCTAAATTCATATTTAAATAGCCATTTTGTGACCTTACGTCCTTGTGAAAAACTTGAAGCATTTAGATTACTAGTCCATTTCGATAGATGTTGCTGAAAGTTGTGTAAATTTTTCAAGCGCATATTAGTCACCGCGTTTGTTCGGCGACATAATGCAGTTGACCACCCGCGGTCCCCGGTGCGACCGAGGTGCTAAGTGGATTAAATCCCCAAAATCAATGCTAAAATGTCCACAGCATTGTTACGAAATAAGGCGATTATAATTTTACTAACTAAACTAAAACTAAACCATATCTTCACAACTAAGAAACAAGCTACGAGAGCGCAATTATATTTTTTCCTAATAAACTTCATACGTGATTGACGCGACGCGACGCATTGAGGATAAATTGTACAATTCATTAAAATAATCACTATGGTAACTTTGTGTCCTACGTACTACATAAAATTATTTTAAGCTTAGGCGTTTTGAGAAGCGATGCTAGTTGTGACGTCGTAACAAGAGAGCTCGAGTCTTCTTGAGTTAAATCTGGCATCGACTATGGCGTGGTTATTCACTGACTCGTTCGCTGCTGCCTCTATTGAAATACCCGTTACATGAAACTATAGTTTAGCCGATCATAGTAAATTCGAAGACAGCGCCCAGACAAAGAGATATAACATTGAAAGTGACCAACCAAACTTTGCCAAGTCTCCGACTAATGAAGTTTCTATCAGTTTCAGAAGTAGGTTATTCGTGACACCGCTTGTTCCGATGCTAAGTTGGCCACATTGTATTCAGTGCTGTAGAATGATTATAAACGTTAACAAAGCCTTTAACGAGCCACTAAGGCTGTTTATACAAGTAATGTAGGCAGAGCATAAACTCGGCAAACGCGCCTAACGTAAAGTTTTAAGCAGAATACACATTACACACGGCAGGCACGAGTAGAGCAGAAACTTCGATACACAAACAAGGCAACAGCAAACATGAGGCTAATCAATATTACAGGTAGATAAGCTTCCATATCACAATACCAACAACGTACCGAGGCCCGTGGCCCCCACTTTCCTCTAATTTTGTTCAATTACAATTCATATCTAGCTATCTATATTATATATACACTTATAAGGTACGGAAGTACCAGTTGGGAGAATGTATATAATTATGCATCTATTATTTGTAAACGAATCTGATTGAAATTACAAAAACAAGAGTAGACCGAGTAATTCACGAAACAAATACACGAGGCTGCTTATACGTATACGCGCACAAAGCCACCTCGTATTAAGAACAGATTATACTCGACCTACTCTACTAAACTTGATTAATTATGTATCCAAAAACTGTTTGACACGTTACTGTTCGCGCATCGCTCGATCGTAGTTGCACCAAACATACGACCCAGCAGCTGAACCTGATCGGCCATTTAACACACCAACAATACATAAAAATTCGTAATTTTTAAATTCGTATTATACTAACATTGTGACTTAACGCTACCGAGACTGACGTCCCGCGTTTGTTCCACGCTGAATTCACTAGTAATCCACGTACAACAACTTACTGCTATGATCACAGCGCGCTATGTGCGGTGCTCGAGCAGGGGCTTGTGCTCGAGTTCGGGCTCGAGTTCTTGCTCGCGGTGCTCGAGTTTCTCGAGCCGGACGGGGCAGGCGCTGCGGGTTTTGAGCACGGCGACCTCGCCATCGTCGTTGCAGGCGAGCGGCGCGTACACGATGCCCCGCGAGCGGGATGCAGGCTCCCGTCTGCTACGAGCCTGTTGACAAAATAACAATAATAAGCTACAAAAAAACTATGAACTATGACTATGACTCGGCTAAAACTATGAAGTATTCATCATCAAAAAGTATTACATTTCTATTTTATATCTTTAAATGGGTAAGTAGCGTAGTTTCAATATTACAATCGTGTAATTTCTATAAAATTAGATATTTTTCAACACATTTGCTCGTAACGTGCCTCTTATTGTGCCGCTGTTAGAGGCTCATAATCCTGGGTATTAAACACGCGTGTTTGATAACATTACGACACTCGTGTAGTTATGTTTATATCCCGATTAAGACACGTTGGCACCTTGCAGCAAGATGTATGTATGGACTCGGCGCATTCTTAAATTGACCGGGTTATACAGGTTTGTTTTTAATTCTCGGCAAATGGATTCTTACTCGACTGAACAAATTAAATCCTTCTTGTGAATTAATTGATTATTTCTTCTTGGATATGATATAGAAACGTTTCATTTAGTAAAACTATTTACTTTTGATAACATTTTACATGAATTTATATTGAATAAGAAAATATTTATTTTATTTTGTATTGGCTGTTTAGATATTTCATGTAAGCCTCGCTGCGGGCGCACTGCGCAAGCTTCACGAAAAACAATTAGTTGCGCGCCATTATAGGTAATTTCACAAATATTTATAAACATTGATGATGCGTGTTTGGTTATTATTAAAAATGTTGACTCGTGGTGAATAGAAAAGTGATAAATAGAATTGACGCCACTGTACATTCTTGGAGATGTACAAATATGTGAGTAAAAACCTGTTGTCATCAATAACTAAAGGAAATAGCTTAGGAGCCTGTCACATTTTCATTTTATGAAAACGATTTTTTACTCGCAAATGTGTTGAAAAACGTCGTATGACACGCGTGAGCTTCGATAATTACATCCTCGGCTCTCTTATCACGCTCACCTGCGGTTCACGTGATAATTCCGCCTCTGATGTAATGATCAACAGTATCACAATGTACTAATATGATTTTCCTGTGGTGTTCATGGTTTAAGAAGAAACAAACGAAAATATAGTTGAATTCAAATTTTAATGAAGGTCATGTAAATAGTACGTTGTATACGAGCGTTTCATTCATTAAAAAAAAAACCTTACAGATAAGTATCAGTAGGTATAAGTCGTGAACATTTAAGATACAGATAAGTATCAGTATCTTCAATGTTCACCGTTATACTCGTATGATAAGATAAGTAAAGTGTGAAAATATAGGCGCGTACAACTTACTCATAAATATGTCCCATCGCTCTTATGTCAGCGAATTAAGGTTTCGGTACATATTTATGTGAGGATTAAATCGATACATAGTATAAAACAAAGTCGCTTCCTGCTGTCTGTCTGTCCCTATGTATGCTTAGATCTTTAAAACTACGCAACGGATTATGATGCGGTTTTTTTAATAGATAGAGTGATTCAAGCGGAAGGTTTATATGTATAACACATGCATGTATTATAGGTACATATCAGTGGCGGCGCGTGAGAATTTTCACTGGACAACCCGGGGCAATAAAAGGGGCTCTTTTTTGATGATTTACAAGTTTAGTAATAGTAGCAAGAAACTTTAGGCAAGCCGGTGGGAATCGGCTTGTATGGGCGCTCCGCCACTGGTACATATAAACCCGTGCGAAGCCGGGGCGGGTCGCTAGTTGAATATATTAGCATTCACGTTAATACGCAAGCTGCTACAGACCAGAGTAGTAATCTCTTGAACCGACGCTCGAATCTACTACGAACAGATGTAAAACCTAACTAACGTGAAATGACCAACAGCATATATGCATTAAATATTAAACTCAGCTAATTCATGCTTAGTGTGAGCAGCAAAGTCAATATGATCAGCATTGTTAACGGGAATTTAAAATTAAGCTGCTTACGTTTCTCATTATTATCAACCATAGGTACTCATTTATTTTAATCCATTTTAAGTATATTATAATTGCGAAACTAACTCTGTCTGTTTGTCCGCTATCGTTTCACGTTTTAATCGCTGACACGTTTGTGTTTAAATTGGGATGTTTGTGATCCGAGAACGAAAATATTTTATCACGGAAAAGATGTAAAATAGGAGGTGGAAGTTTCTATGGGAGTGCGATAATAAAACACTACGGCTATGAGAATCCAATAGAAAATATCCCTGGCGATTAACCAGTCTACGCGGACGAAGTCGCGGGCATACCTAAAACTTATATACCGAGAGAAAAATATGAACAAACACCTATAATTAAAATTGTATCATGAGATTCATGAGCAAAAATAATAGAAATAATTCTCTTTTTACAAAAAAATATAATACATATATTGATGATAGTGACGACTTCAAAAGAATTAACCCTCACAACCCATTCGGGAAACCCTGACTAAGGGAATCGTGTATAAAAATGCACTAATAATGAAATAAATGGGATTTTTGACACAAAATTATAGCCCTAGAACTAATTGAAATAATGTAAATTGAATGTTTAACATCTAGGTGTTTAAGCTCACTTTTGCGTGGGCAAATATTAGCCAAGTGTGTGTAAACACTGTGACTAGGTACCTACTGGGAGAAACCTGATGTGAAATTGTAAATGCAAAATGGAGGCCCCGGTATGCTGAATACTTTATTTTTGCATTAAACTACAATTTCGTAAATAGCTAAAGCGGGCACGTGTTTCGGGGTTCTCTGGTTAGATGGAAAACGATACAACTCACGCGATATCGTCGCCAACAGCGACGTAATGTCTGCGCTAGGGAAATTACACTTCAGTCTAGGGTTTGTCGTTTTTTTGTTCAACTTCGTTGGTTTTAAATTAAACTTTTACTTTGTCTCTCCAATGTCAACGAAAAAATAACTCAGTATTTTCTACGTTTTCTACACAATGGCTGTTGAATTAGTAACGAATGGCAAAATGCGCAAAAATATATCTACGATGCTCGGGCGCTTTGGTAATGTGTTGGATGTTTAAAAATAAAGAACTCATAATTTGGTATTCGCATTTGTGAATGTGAATTAGGTAAATATGAATAAATAAATACGTTGGGACAATTTTACACAAATCAATCTAAATCCAAACCAAGCAAGGCTTGTAAACAAACAACGCGCCCGTACCGCGCGTTCTAATAGCATGCTAGTTTGTGTTTTAATCGTATGTCATAGCGCTTTTTGGTAGATTGAACAATATACCTATATTTATGCCAGAGTCTTGGGTGTAGGTATACTACGGACACTAATAGAAGTCGGTATACGTATAGATTACACCCAAGACTCGGGAATAAATATTGTCTCATCATATAAATCAAATCCGTTACTGGGATATGCGAACCATCAGCTTCGTATGCTGACAGTCGTCTAAATTTATTGAACCATGATTCAAGCCATTATAGACCTTAGGGCAGTACATAAAACTTAAGGATTGTTACAGTGGCTGGCTACTCTAATAATCCGCTGCATGCTGAAGTTATAATCGTCCATGTTTACATTAAACCATAGTGTGGCAAGCAAACGCAAAGTTAGTCACATTAGCTTTGAGATTATATAATCGCGGACTCTCGCCCGACGCTCCAAAACAATTATTATTACACTACGGATTTCCATCACCAGTGTTACAAAAACTGGAAGGTTATATACTCAATAATGTATTGCATTACACAAAGTTAGTTTACACGGTATTAGGTACTTAAACTTAAGTTTTAGTTGCTAAGTAAGAATGAAAATCAAACTTAATTGTGGATCCTGTTGGGCACCGCAAAATTAGTGAACAGAAGACGACTTGCATACTTATGTAAAGTTCTGGTTTTTATAATTACATTTTATATTACAGGGTACAGTTTATTTAAAACTATAAAAACGTACATATGAAAATATACGGTTATTATTAAAGACAATTTATTATTCTGAACGTCTGTTTCGCTTTTATAGCATACCTATTATATTACTTACTTAACGTTAGTAAAAGGCAACAAATATATTCTCAACATACGTTATAGGCTACGCTCGTAGCACTACGAAAATGTTAGCAGTGAAAATATGGAATAATTGTATCATGATTCGTGTCATGTAGTACCTAGGTACCTAAAAAACTACCTACGCTTCATGTAGCCGGTTGAGACCCGAACTCTTAAGCTGGCATCCACATCACGCATAACTCTTTATTTCTGCACAACCTTGTCCTTTGTGTACCTGCAGTGCCACATACTGCGTTAGTGACAGTGGCTCTCTGAAGACATCACGAGGATCGAGCGTAAGTAGGGCTGGTGGCAAACGCATCGCCGCGATCCCACGTTTCCCAGTAACGTGTTATGCTGTGTGTTGTTATTAGGATTATTCTATGGATTTCCATATTATACCAGTGCGTTACAAAAATTGGAAGGTTATATATACTCAATACTCAATCATTTATTGATAGGCTGATATGATGATGATGATGATGATCCGGGGAGGGATCCCTACCTGTAGCACCAGCAGCACGGCAAGGAACAGCACGGTGGCCGCGGCGCACACGGCGAGCGTGACGGCGGCGACGCCCGGCGCGGCGTGCCCGCTCTCGGCGCGCAGGGCTCCGTACTCCGCGATCCGGGGAGGGATCCCTACCTGTAGCACCAGCAGCACGGCAAGGAACAGCACGGTGGCCGCGGCGCACACGGCGAGCGTGACGGCGGCGACGCCCGGCGCGGCGTGCCCGCTCTCGGCGCGCAGGGCTCCGTACTCCGCGATCCGGGGAGGGATCCCTACCTGTAGCACCAGCAGCACGGCAAGGAACAGCACGGTGGCCGCGGCGCACACGGCGAGCGTGACGGCGGCGACGCCCGGCGCGGCGTGCCCGCTCTCGGCGCGCAGGGCTCCGTACTCCGCGATCCGGGGAGGGATCCCTACCTGTAGCACCAGCAGCACGGCAAGGAACAGCACGGTGGCCGCGGCGCACACGGCGAGCGTGACGGCGGCGACGCCCGGCGCGGCGTGCCCGCTCTCGGCGCGCAGGGCTCCGTACTCCGCGATCCGGGGAGGGATCCCTACCTGTAGCACCAGCAGCACGGCAAGGAACAGCACGGTGGCCGCGGCGCACACGGCGAGCGTGACGGCGGCGACGCCCGGCGCGGCGTGCCCGCTCTCGGCGCGCAGGGCTCCGTACTCCGCGATCCGGGGAGGGATCCCTACCTGTAGCACCAGCAGCACGGCAAGGAACAGCACGGTGGCCGCGGCGCACACGGCGAGCGTGACGGCGGCGACGCCCGGCGCGGCGTGCCCGCTCTCGGCGCGCAGGGCTCCGTACTCCGCGATCCGCCGCTTGCCCGCCACCGACGAGTTTATACACTCCCCTGTCGACAAATAATAGTACATTACATCAGAGGCCGGGAAAACACGTTACGCTCGGTCGTCTATACCTACTTGGCCGGAAATCCGTTTTCACGCCGAGGCATGTATAGTGCTTTTCTCATACATGCAATGAAATAAATAAATAAATCCTCAAATCAAACTAATTTTCATGGCTGAATGCCGTGATGCTGTGTGGAATGAAATAGTTATTTACAATGCACTTGCTCTGAAAGTGCGCCTTTATATGGGTCAACATAAAAAGCCGACCCGCCCGCAACCGCCGTGCGGGCTAGAGAACTTCCCGTGTTTATAAATGTTGACCCGTATAATAAATAATTCATAAACCATTTATTTCAGGCATCTAAGGCCCATAGTAACAAATACCTTACAGACTAACATACACATCAATATAAACTTAATTTAAAACATAACAAAAACATTAATTTAATTACAAATATAAAGGCGCACTTTCAGAACAAGTGCATTGTAAAATGTATTTGATATTATGATTTGTATTGTATTTGTCTGTGAGCATTTAGAAGGGTATGATTTTATCAGTGACCTAATAAATGCATTTTCAGTTCCTAGAATAATAGATCTGTCACCTAAATTGAATCACCTAATATTAAGTGACTGAACCCCGCTTTCGTTTCTGGGACTCAGTCTACCGCCCTCCGCCCAGGAGCTCGCTTCCTCGGGTCTTCGGTTCACATGCACACTCGACCTACGCTCCGCTCGGGAGGTCGCCGGCTCCGCCCCTATTAGTCATTTTTTCATTAAATTAAGGAACTGATCTATTTATTAGGTGACAGATCTATTATTTTGATGACAGATATTCAGGCTATAGAAAATAGGTGATTTATACTCAGAGACAGTTTTGATTAAACTGGTGACTAATATATAATTAAATAAATATTATAATTAGGGTATTGCAGATTAGTGACACATCTAATAATTAGGGTGACAGAAAATATTGTTGACTATTTTGAATAGGAGTTGGGTCTATATTTCTCTTTCGCTTGCTCTTTACACGTTCTTATTAACGATTTCACCCGAACCGAAAGTAGAGATTATAAAGATCTCTCGGACTGTAGTTCATTTTAGGTGAAAACCAAGCTGTCGTGGCACGTGTTGCGTGACGGAATGAACGAGGGTGCTTTATCAATCGATCAATCAAATAATTCAATTCAAGACCCATGAATCACTTTCGTACTTATTTTATTTAGTAATTATTTATATATTATATTATATAAGTAATGAATATCATTTGATATTTAACAGTGGCTTTTCGATGAAGAAAAACATCGTGAGGAAACCGGTATAATCCCAATAAGGTCTAGTTTTCCCACTGGGTTGGAAGGTCAGATGGCAGTCGCTTTCGTTAAACTAGTGCCTATGCCAAATCTTGGGATTAGGTGACAAAGCGGACCCCGGGCTCCTTTAGGGGCACAACCGGGAATTCACGCTAGTAGGATGATGAATGAATGGACGATTTATTAAATCAAATCTAAAAAGAGCATAATAGGGATGGTGACTAAGATTTTTTTACGATGGTTTTCGACCCAGTTTTTGGATTGGAACAAATGTTTGTATGGGAGGAACTACAATTAAAGAGCATAAATACCCAAAAAATTGATACAAAGATTGACCTCCTGGCGGCAGCCACAACGCATCATACTAATGACACACAGGTATGACGTCACACCGGTTATTTGTACTAATCGTTGTATGGAAAATCAAGTAAATTGCTGTTTCGCTCGCGAAATACTGCACATAGGTACATAGTTGTTATACAATTTTGTTTCTATAAAAGCCTAAGGATTCTATTGTTAGCTTTAAATTTACTATTGGATAATTTAAAAAAAGCATATTTTTTCTAAACTTTCAAGGTCCAGTATCGTTTTATGATTTTAATTAATATTTTATAATTTATACTTTATTGCAATAATTTGATGGTTTACTATACATTTAGCAACACGTACCTACGTAACGTAACCTAGCGTTATCAATTTCAACTTGAGGCATCATGCCTAGTCAATGAAACAATAAAAATGAATGAAACTATCATTATTCAGTTATTCAACAAAACGAAATTGTCCACACACATGACACACACCATGTACCTACATCGCGTCAACATAGCTTTAATTGGGCATAAGTTTGTTTTTGCATGTAAAACGGTGGAAATAGTTTTCATTTATAATTTGAATTGACTCTCCGATATAATTAGCATTGGTATTAATATTAATCCAGATTATTTCCGAGTATCATGTTTTACAAATAACAAGGCTTTACTATCGAATACGAATGAGATTTATTGGATTTAAATGATGAATGACAATAACTCACAAGTTCCCTCGATGACCGTAATCAATATTGATAACATAATAAAGACAATATACCCCTTTGATCTCGTATCACATATTAACATGCAGTTGAATTCGAACTTTGTTAGTATACAGTAAGGTTGTTTTTACTTTCAGTAAATGAGCAAAGTAGGAGGTTGTTAAAGTGAACAGTGGGTAATACTCGAACCGGCAAAAACGACGCTGTCCACCTACTGGGAGTGTATTACTGATTAATTAGCATACTTCATCATGTTCAATCGTGCATTCGAGGAGTCAGTTTAAAGTTGGTAATTGTTTTTTCATCGCACTTGCTCGTAAAGAGTTTAATAGCTCGTAGGCATACTGACTGAGCTACAATAGCCTATATTACGCGCACGGGCGTAGAAGATGTTTTTCTTAAAGTGCGGAAAGTTCTTTGCCTTTCACGCTTCACTGAACTGAACAAAATGAACGACTGTAATATTTTTTGAGCACTTACGCCAACTTATTAGCCACTTTGCCATTGTGTTTATATGAAACACCTTATTTTAATTTTAAAGTGCTTTCAAATAAGGAAATGATGTTTTTCCTGTTCAGAATAACGTGTAAGTAGGTAGAAAATGAAAAAAGTGTCTGAATAAAAAGTCAGTTTTGTAAAGGTTTTTATACAGTTTATACTACCTATAACCTTCTCACAAATACACAAAAAGACATGGATAATTTAGTTTTTTTTGTCTGATCAGAATCAATAGTGCTCATGATTCTGAGCAAGAAAAACTCAGTTACCTGATAAATAAGCGAAACAAAATAATATATTTAATAAATATTTGCGGACAATTTTACACAAATCGACCTAGTCACGAACTAAGCAAAGCTTGTACTATGGGTACTAGACGAAGATAAACATACTTATATAGATAAATAAATACTTGAATACATAGAAAACACCCATGACTCAGGAACAAAGATTCGTGCTCATCACACAAATAAATGTAATACTCCTTAAAATTAAAATGCCCTTCTAACTCACAGAGACTTGTGAAGTTTTATAAAGGGGGAAATTGTCACGTCGTCGACCCGATCGTCGTTATAGCAAACTAAGAGGCAAATCGGCCGGTAGGTATGTAGGTTAGTCCAGCGTATTCTATTCCATGCTAGGGTTCATTAAGAAGATTAAAGCCATCTGTGCCCTCGTAAAACACCGGGGTACCTTTTTATCCTTTTTATAATTACTTACTGGCTTCATATATGTAGGTGGGTAGTATCTAAAGCCCATTTGTTCATGTTTCGGGTTTCGTGCGTATCATTATTTCGTTTTAATGCTTGGAAAAAAGCTTTATGCTACCAAATACATATTTTGAAAATAGTTAGTTGAAAAAATCGGTTTTAAATTCAGCTAATGACCAATTTTCTATAACACCTTTTGTTAAGCCTGACTATTGAAGTATTTAAAATAGGAATAAAACTCCCCACTTCTCCGCTTGCGTCTCGAGATATATCCCCCACCCCTGAAACTGAAACCGTAGAGTAAGTATGCCAAAATTCAGCTGCATACCAAAGATTTCCGATCGTTGGCACATAATAAATAATAGTGCTACTTACAGAAGGTTTTCTGTTAACAAATCCCCTGTTTAGCTATACTGAACAAGCCTAAACGTGCCATCCCTTTCTATCGCATGTAACGCGCTGCGATAGAACGCGTGCGTGCCGTAGCAGTGCTAACATACCGGCATGTACTTGTAGCGGCGCGACGAAATCACGGACCCCTGCCTTTGGCTACAAATCCTGAGGTAGGCGTATACTAAAATATCATCGCCTAATATAGAGGACAAGCCTGCGAGTTTATTGCTTTGTAAGTTTGTATGTATGGCGTAAACTCCGGTACCACGTATCCGATTGAAAAAAAAGTAATAACATGTACATAGATTAGACTTCCAGGGTGGACATGAGCTGTACTTCGTCCCTCGGGTTTGCGGCGAAGCTGCGCGGGCAGCTAGTAGACCTTATCACACCACTGCTCGGAAATTTGGCAAAAGTTGGTCAGAATCCAGGCTTCAAAACTGTGGTTAGCTGGTCGTCGCACGAACCAAAACGAAGCCGGACTTCCAACAATGTTTTTGTAGTCCAGTTGGAACAGCGATTCGACCAATCACAGGGCTTCACCTTCGGCTCGGACCTCGAACCACTCGTCCATCTATTGCCTACTGTCTAGCCTCTACAACAATGTACTCTACCTGTGTCAGTGTGGCAATGACAGCAATCGCCCGTTGTGGTGTTCGCGGCAGTCCCTCTGTCTGTGCAGCACGTCACACATTGGTTGTTCAGTCTAAACAACGAAACAACATTGTACGATTATTATTAGATTTAAGAACATATAAAAGTAGAAGTTTTTTTTGACTGATTATTGCTTTACTATATCAGTTTTAGTAAACTCATTGTTATCCCTTAATGTAAGGAAGCTAATATAGGCTTTCTACGAATGTCATATACTTATACATACTAAATGTATGCGAGCGTTTGATATAAAACTGTTGATCATTCTTGTTTGATTTTTAAAATGCTATTGTAATGTTTTAACTTTTTTTTTTAAGTTATGTCTCCAATATTTACAGAATAATCACCTGGCCACACTTAGAGCGGCAGCTTATTTCATACATTTTTTTGTATATCACCGGCGCACACCGACCATTTGTGTGGCCGTGTCCAAGCCACAAGCTGCGGGAGTGGCCCGCACTCGCTGCTAGTGGCCGCGTTGAGTGGCGGCCACTAGTGGCTCAATGTGCGGCCGCTCTTATATGATGATGACATCATATACAAGTTTTAATCGTTGAGTGCTATTTTGTAATATACACACGAACCTGTCTATACGAAGCGGCCTCGAGCACCCCGTGCAACTAAACGGTCCCGGGCCGGAGCAAGTCCGACACGTCGCATCACAAGCCTTGCACGATCCACTGCCGGCCTCGTAGTACTGCGAGCCGAGGCACTCCATACACAGCCCGCCGTCTAGCATGAAGCGAGGCGGGCACGACTTGCAGTGGAGCGGGCCGGAGCCATCGCACTCGCGGCAATAGTGGTGACAGCGGCGGCATCCGTCAGAGGTCTGGTAGAAACCTGACAGCAAGCAATTTAAATCCATAATTAGATGACAGAATATTAAACGTATAAGGGCGGATTGCACCAACTTATACGATTACAGGCCGATCAACGTTAAATACGAGTATGGCGCCGGCAGCATAGAAAGAAACATGATGTCAAAATCCCTACTCATTCAGACTTTAACGAACACCACTTAAGATTATAGACAATTTGGTGCAATCCATCATAAGTCACGCAAATAGTGTACAGTCAAGGTCACCAATATGTATATACCCAAAGTTGCAAAAATATGTATACAACAACCTTACCTCCGTAGTAATAAGGTCTGAATACATATTTCTGTAACTTTGTGGTGTATACATATTGGTGACCTTGACTGTACACTATTTGCGTACACTGTACATGACAGGTAACACTTCGTGTGCTGTTCGTACACACGCCCTACACTCACCCTGTGGACACTCGGGGTGGCACTCGCCGGCCGCGAGCCGCCAGCCGGCGGGGCAGGAGGCGCACTGGTCGCGCCACGGCCCGATACACGTGCACGACAGGTAACACTTCGTGTGCTGTTCGTACACACGCCCTACACTCACCCTGTGGACACTCGGGGTGGCACTCGCCGGCCGCGAGCCGCCAGCCGGCGGGGCAGGAGGCACACTGGTCGCGCCACGGCCCGATACACGTGCACGACAGGTAACACTTCGTGTGCTGTTCGTACACACGCCCTACACTCACCCTGTGGACACTCGGGGTGGCACTCGCCGGCCGCGAGCCGCCAGCCGGCGGGGCAGGAGGCACACTGGTCGCGCCACGGCCCGATACACGTGCACAACAGGTAACACTTCGTGTGCTGTTCGTACACACGCCCTACACTCACCCTGTGGACACTCGGGGTGGCACTCGCCGGCCGCGAGCCGCCAGCCGGCGGGGCAGGAGGCGCACTGGTCGCGCCACGGCCCGATACACGTGCACGACAGGTAACACTTCGTGTGCTGTTCGTACACACGCCCTACACTCACCCTGTGGACACTCGGGGTGGCACTCGCCGGCCGCGGGCCGCCAGCCGGCGGGGGCAGGAGGCGCACTGGTCGCGCCACGGCCCGATACACGTGCACGACAGGTAACACTTCGTGTGCTGTTCGTACACACGCCCTACACTCACCCTGTGGACACTCGGGGTGGCACTCGCCGGCCGCGAGCCGCCAGCCGGCGGGGCAGGAGGCGCACTGGTCGCGCCACGGCCCGATACACGTGCACGACAGGTAACACTTCGTGTGCTGTTCGTACACACGCCCTACACTCACCCTGTGGACACTCGGGGTGGCACTCGCCGGCCGCGAGCCGCCAGCCGGCGGGGCAGGAGGCGCACTGGTCGCGCCACGGCCCGATACACGTGCACGACAGGTAACACTTCGTGTGCTGTTCGTACACACGCCCTACACTCACCCTGTGGACACTCGGGGTGGCACTCGCCGGCCGCGAGCCGCCAGCCGGCGGGGCAGGAGGCGCACTGGTCGCGCCACGGCCCGATACACGTGCACGACAGGTAACACTTCGTGTGCTGTTCGTACACACGCCCTACACTCACCCTGTGGACACTCGGGGTGGCACTCGCCAGCCGCGAGCCGCCAGCCGGCGGGGCAGGAGGCGCACTGGTCGCGCCACGGCCCGATACACGTGCACGACAGGTAACACTTCGTGTGCTGTTCGTACACACGCCCTACACTCACCCTGTGGACACTCGGGGTGGCACTCGCCGGCCGCGAGCCGCCAGCCGGCGGGGCAGGAGGCGCACTGGTCGCGCCACGGCCCGATACACGTGCACGACAGGTAACACTTCGTGTGCTGTTCGTACACACGCCCTACACTCACCCTGTGGACACTCGGGGTGGCACTCGCCGGCCGCGAGCCGCCAGCCGGCGGGGCAGGAGGCGCACTGGTCGCGCCACGGCCCGATACACGTGCACGACAGGTAACACTTCGTGTGCTGTTCGTACACACGCCCTACACTCACCCTGTGGACACTCGGGGTGGCACTCGCCGGCCGCGAGCCGCCAGCCGGCGGGGCAGGAGGCGCACTGGTCGCGCCACGGCCCGATACACGTGCACGACAGGTAACACTTCGTGTGCTGTTCGTACACACGCCCTACACTCACCCTGTGGACACTCGGGGTGGCACTCGCCGGCCGCGAGCCGCCAGCCGGCGGGGCAGGAGGCGCACTGGTCGCGCCACGGCCCGATACACGTGCACGACAGGTAACACTTCGTGTGCTGTTCGTACACACGCCCTACACTCACCCTGTGGACACTCGGGGTGGCACTCGCCGGCCGCGAGCCGCCAGCCGGCGGGGCAAGAGGCACACTGGTCGCGCCGCGGCCCGATACACGTGCTGCACGAGAGGTAGCACTTCGTGCACGTCCCACGGTCAGCGTAGTACCTGAGAGAGAGAAAAACGATTCATTAACTTCTTTTCTTCGTTGAATGGGAAAATCGGAGCACACCTTTGGAGTTTTAACATTGAACCCATACGCCACCACAGAAAAAAATGCGAGGTGGCACCCCCGCGCCATGCAAGTCTTAAGTCTATTGTTTTTGGACTTTGTATGACGTCGGTGACAGGTGGGTAATGGGTTGCAACAGCGACGAACTTAAGTCAAGTTAGTGGCGGCGAATGGGCTTAACAATACATCATGGTTAGATATATTTTGCTCAGCGTTTTAAATCACTATTGGACTGCATCGGATGAAATTGCCTAACAAATCTGCGAGTAGGTACAGTAGACTTGTTTGTGACACGCACACCACGCAGCCGTGCATGCAGCGCGCGCACCGCCCCGCCGCAAGTAGTCTCAAATCCACGCGTAGTCGGACACGCATCAGCTGATTAATGTAACTCACCCGTCGGCACAAGTGGCTCTGCACGAGCCGGACTGAAGCCGCAACGCGCCGTTGCACGCGGTGCAATTGAGCCTCGATACGCACGCCGCGCAACCGTGCGTGCAGCGCGCGCACCGCCCCGCCTCCGAGTAGAATCCGCGCGCGCAGTCGGACACGCATCTGCTGATTATTCCATTATAAGTACAACTACTTCACCAAGCGCAAACGTTGTAGATAACTGTTTAACAAGATCAAAAAGAGTAACGATCCTCAGCAGTTAGGGATTAGGGAACGATTAAGAAGAAGCCGCCCTACCTTCCTAAGTTAGAAGGCTGTTATTTGTTATGAAGCTCAATAATTTCTAGCTTAGGACAGCAGCGCTGACGTATGACTAAGCCAAAAAGCCGTCACCATACGCTGATGAGCAGGTGAGGCATAATGGCAATCACATCGTCTCGTTTTGTATTTTTATTCGTTTATCGCCTTCGCACAACGAGCTATCAACGCCGCTTTCTCTTATTTTTTTTTATTTTTTCTATTTATTATCCACACTTACAACAATTTTTACAGGCATCGAACCTAAGACAACAGTGTAACTATTTTATAATATAACATATTTTTAGGGTTCCGTACTCATAGAGTAAAACGGGACCCTATTACTAAGACTCCGCTGTCCGTCCGTCTGTCCGTCTGTCTGTCACCAGGCTGTATCTCACTGATACCGTGATAGTTCGAGCTAAAATTTTTACGGATTATGTATTTCTGTTGCCGCTATAACAACAAATACTAAAAACACAGAATAAAATAGTTTTTTTTATAGATAATGGTACGGAACCCTTCGTGCGCGAGTCCGACTCGCACTTGGCCGGTTTTTTTTTACGTAGTACTCTTATAACATATTACGAGCAATGCTGCCTTTGTGAATTCATTCAGAGAACATGAAAACATTAAACCTTTATAACAGTTACCTACGACCAATTTGTCACAAAGAAATTATTAACTCTATCCGACATGTACCAATGCAAGGGAGGCTTTATTTAAGGCAATAAATAAGAATTAAAATACACTATCGACTATTTAAGAGATACGAATTACTTATGAGATATAGTGGTGAATTCGTTTTTGGGTGTTCTGATGTCACATACATTACACGCAAAATGCTAAAACCTACTTGTTATCCTGTAATAGATTCGGCGATGGGCAAGTAAGGCAGTGCGCCTCGTCTTCACCGTAACACGAGTCGCAGGCCGGATGGCACTGACGGCAATGGCCGTCGTCGATGAACTCCGTCGACGAGCACTGCTCGCCGCCGTGGAGCACACACTTGCCCTTCTTGTTCACCTCCCACTTTGACTCGCAAGCGAGGCAGAAAGCACTTGTGCATGTCGCGCAGCCAACAGGACATCTGAAAGAGAAGCAGTAATGAAGGAACTATGCATCTACACTTTACAATTTGAAACAAAAATATAATCGATACATACCTCACGCATTCCCTCCTTTTCTTGTCAGCGTAGAATCCTGAAGGGCATGAAGAGTTACACCGTCCGTTTATCGCGTAACTTGAAGCGTGGCACGTAACGCACTGTGCTTCTCCTGGCCCAGTGCAAGTATCGCAGGAAGGATGGCATTTGGCGCAACCATAGTCATCAGTTTCATAGTAAGAAGGCGGACAAGATGTCAAACATGTACCACTGTGAAGTAATAAGTGGTGGTCGCAGGAAGTACACGAGTCCGCTCGTTCGGAGCAAGTCGCGCAGTGAGCAGCGCATGGCCGACAAACTGAAGAATCGCTGTCCTCCCAATAGCCATCTGGGCACTGTTGCAAGCACACCGCTAAATCTGCAACTAGCAAGTGAGCAGGTGCACAAGTGAGGCAAGAGTCCAATCCAGGACCAACACACGTCTCACAGGACTCGTGACACTGCCAGCATACACCTCCTTGGTTCGCGTAGCTCCTAGGTGGGCACCGCGAAACACAAGAGTCATCCAATCGATAGTGCTTACAAGCAATGCATTGAGTAGGTCCTTTACCGTAACAGCCTTGTGAATCGCATTCGGGATCACAGTCATGCACGACGCGCCTGTCGTTGCTATCAGCCAGGACATTCTCCCCCTGCGGTGAAGGGACGTTATGTCCATCAAGCCGAGCTACCGCCTTCTCCGGCTCAGAGCCAGCTGCGAATAGCGTCGGGTAATTCTGATAGTTGGCAAACGCGTCAGTGTTGTAAAAAGAATCACCGATAGTTTCGTAACCGTCTGCAGCGGTCGGGAAGGCTAGCGGCGGAGCTCCAGGCACCGGTCGCTTGTTGCGGAGCCTTATTGGGTCTACATTAGTCCCGTAGAATATAAGTTGCCATTTCTTGAGTATACCTGGTTGGTTCACATGTCTGTTGCCTCCGTTGATGATTTGCAACGTCCATCTTCCTTCCGCTTGTTCACCCCAGAAATGAACACTAAGGAAAGGCCACTCATCGAAGTTAGAACTCACAACATCTCGTGGTCTTTCAAAAAGCAAAGTCGATATTGTACCCATAGGAGATTTAAGTACAATCCGCAGATTACCGCGAGGGAAAAATCTTAATGATATTTTACACTGCACGTGTTCAAGGTATCGTACTTCGTTAACTGTCCCACCGCAGCCATTCACGTCCATATGAACCGCTAACGTGTAGCCAAAAGTGGAATCGATCGATTTGTCTTCGTTGATTTCTTGAGATTTACAGATATGTTGAGGAGGAACTGATACCCATTGTTCTGCTAAATTCACCATCTCAGATGCATCCATGAGACCATATCCAAATTTGTGGCTAATTTTCCTTTTCACACCATTGACTATCCAGCCTGATTCTCTTTCTAAAGGTTGAGGCCGTGATGTCAGAACTACTAAATATTGCATATCTCTCCATGTTAAATCAGGATTAGCTTCAAGTGCTAATGCACAAATTCCAGCGGCCAGAGGTGCGGATGCAGAGGTTCCTGTGTGTTCTACTGTACAAATGTGATCAGGCCTCAACCTGCCATCCATATCAACAGTCGCTACACTCTTGTCTTGACTTGGTGTCCCTGAACTGTAAGTTGTGGCCAAAGTAGAAGAGCATTCTTCTAAATACCAAGGTTTGTATCCTCCTTGTGTAGCACTAGAGATCGAAAGTGTGAATATACTATTAGTATAGCCGTCGCAGTTGCAAGAATCCGTATGTCGTCCACCGTTTCCTGATGCCCATACGAAGATAGATCCTTTGCCTCTGCGACCACTGGTGACTCCGTAAATAAATGCCCTAAAAAACACAAATAGGGTCAATACTACACAACTGATCCCGATATAGTAGTTTAAAGGGAACAACCTGAAAATGCCTGTTACCTCCGTGCTAACGGCCCTGGTCCATCAACCGTCTTGCCGTCGTCCTCTGGTCCCCATGAGGCGCTGTACACATCTATATGGTCCGGGTTGAGCCCCAGGGCCCTAGCCTCCACAGCATCGTTGACGACTCCATCCAACATCCTCACACCACCAATACTGGCGTTGTAGGCTATACCCACGCCGCAGTACTGGTTATAAGCGACCGCAGCCACCTCTCCTGCACATCTCGTGCCGTGCTTGTTGTCACCATTGTCTTGCGGCATAGGATCGTCGTCATTGCCGTTAATGTCAGTGGATGCGTTAGGATCCTTAAAAAGAATCATAGATTATAAGAAGGCTTTATAACATGTAAATAGGTAATTACGAATTCGTATATTATCTTCATGTACTTACATAATTTTGAGCAAGGTCAGGGTGATTAGTTTGTATTCCATCATCTAAGATTGATACTACAACGCCTTTGCCTGTGTAGCCCTTTTGCCACGCTGGAGAAACATTCATATCCAAACCATCCTTTGCGCCACCATTCTGCAATTAAAACAAGGTAAATTTTACAACTCAAAATTGTAATGACACAAAATAACGAACATACTACTTAACTTGAAAATCAATTATAGCTTTTTTTTTAATGCAATTTCTTCTCAAGAAAATAAGACACTCACCAAATACCACTGCTCCTTGAACAAAGGATCAGGGAAAAAGGCGGCTGAGTTGAGTGCGCGATGGTGAGGTCGATGTGAAGGCAACCGCCGCGGCCAGACGCCCTCGTACTGCGAGTAATCTCGTTTGACTCTCCTCTGCTCACGCTGCTGCTGAACCCAGTGAACCTAAACAAAATAATGAAAGCAATTACAAACACAATTGAAAAGTTAAAAACAAAAATGGCATGTTTTAACTCGCAGTAAATTCGCACCGCACCCCAACTAAACAATACTCCCAGTTTATCGTTTAGAAGGTGCAATTTCACAGTCGTTGGAAAGCAACAGACAGTATCCGAGAGGAAAATAGCACTGGCAGGGTGTATTAGCATGAAAAAAGCCCCGAGCGCGTCGTCCTGCGGGTTTCATTGCTTTTTCACAAGTGTCGAGGTCGGCTCGACAAAACGACGCAATTTCTCCTCGGGGGAACTAAACGCGACGAATCGCAAGAGGAAAGCATAATTTTTAAATTCTCGACGCTTGATTGCGTTAGGTCTTAGCAGTGGGTACTCTAATTTCATTAGCAGCAGTGGCAAGTAAAAATGGTACCGTAGAAAGTAGCAACAGTGAACTCGTTATACGGGGGTCGGAACGTAAGGATGAGGAGGGCCAACCAGCGACTGTTTGTCTCAGTCCCCACTTAATTTAATATAAAAATCCACACATTCGTGTTTTCCTCTCTCGTAGACGAAACATGTACACAGTTAATACGGGAATATAGTTAAAAGGAAGCGTGGAAAATAAAATCTCAAGCTTAAATATGTGCTCTTTGTTTGTTCTAATAAAGTTTTTATAGGCCTAAGAATTTACATGAGACAGCGCGTGACGGGAGAGGGGGGAGATATCAAAGGATTCACACTAAATCAGTTTAATACCTAAATTTGTTTAAATATGTATATACGAGTACCTACCTACATCCCAGACATAAAACCAAACTACTACACCTACTAGTAGTCGCGTACGGGCTGCAAATTTTTTGACATTCCGTGATAAAAGTCACAGCCGTATACTGTTTGCAGCCCGGGCGCATCTGCTAGCAACAAAGAGACATCAACATCACACAAGCCAAACATTGTTACCCCTCCGAGAGCGGTAAAAAACATGAAAAATGGTATCGGAACTTTGACAAAGTTTTATGCTTACTACCTACAGTCGGAACACACACAGGAGTAATTGAGTCCTAAACTAATAAAGTTGGTGCCAGAGGCCACCGCCTCTGCTAACAATCTGCGGGTTATAACAGATTTGAGCAAAAAAGTCACACGCTCGTTACTCCATCTAGTTGACCCGTGTCTTTTGTTACACGACCCAATTTGCGCTCCGTCGTTATTTGTTTTGAATCTCATTAAAATTCTTGCCAACATTGTTATGATGTTATTAAAAAGGCATTCGCAACATTAAAACGGGGTATTTATTATGGGAGCAGTAGGCGTGTAGCGGTGAAGAATTGGTAGTCTCATCAACATGAGAAAGGCCGGTCAAAGCGGTCGGGGCGGAAGGGAGGCACGCCCCGGAGTTTTATTGTCCCTCTGTCCAGTGGCCCAAGTCGGCCGAACTCGCTTGTTACCGTACAAAGAGAGGAAAGTGTCACGGTACGTTAGCATCCGCAACACGCTCGCTACAAATCTTAGCCGCCGCCGCGTCCCGGGCTGGCCTGGCCTTTTCGCTTACGGCTAGACTGTTTTACATAGTTCTGCGTAACAGTACGAAGTGATGAATGAAATCAACACAGCACAATATAAGACCTAATTCATTTAAGAACGAAATATAGTATATTCTATGAAAATAATCAATTTCAGTGTTTTTCATCGAAGTTGTAACAATCCGCCCGATTGATTCAGGTCGCTCAATCTCAACAGTGCGCATTCTCGGTGCTCTGGCAACCTTACTCACAGCAGCAGAAACACAAACCAACAGAGCAAGTAGTGGTATGGTGGTCTTTGTAAGGTGAAAGTACTTCCTCAGTTGATAATTGCAAGATACTCATTATTTCAGAAGATCGCAAAACGGTTTGCCAAAAAGCAAAAGCCAGAGTGACTGAAATATCTAGTACATAAAACAAGCCCGACACACCGACCGTAGTTTATTATCGCGACACATATTTCCTTGACATTATAAGACTTTATTTGACACGTTACATTTTTTCCGCCGAGGACGTCACTCGTAGACAGCCCACGTTTTATATTTACGGTTTTTCCATCAAAAGCAAAGTGCGACGTGGAAAAAACATGCCTATTCCGGTCGGATTATCGGAACGACAAAAATCACTCTTGGAGGAGCAAAGCAACATCTCGTACGGAACCTAAGTCATTTAGGACGATATGTTTTAAAGCGTGGGGAAAGTAATGAATACAGTCACGTTTGTAAATATGTGAACGCATAGGAACTTATGTCTGGGGAATAAAACTGAAAATTGTATACATCTTTTTAAGGCTGTATGTGGATAGCAAACGCCGGGACTTGAGTGCTCGCGCTCTGCTGACATTAAGTACTCTTTGAGGGCTTGGTTTTCTGTCGATGTACGGCAAACCTCACTCACATGTGCAGTCGTTGAGACTTTTGGGCTTTCATTCCCAATGTTGCACTGTCAAGGCACAGAGAAAATACGGATATTATATCACGCTGCCATAATTTAACCGTTGGTCAGGGATATATAAATATATTTTTTATAAATAAATAAATATATATATACAATTATATTCTTTTTCACTTCTCATGCTCGAAAAGTGTCATATTAGGCTTAGCAAGCGGAGCTAAAGTACTAGGTACATTTAGCCCCTAGGAAAAATATGTATACATATTTATGATTTTAAAACATTTTAATTTGACCAATCAAAACACTTCACCGTATTATATCCACCAATCACAACCCATTAAAAAACATTTGTATTTGCTATTGAGCAATCAGGAAACAGAATTAATTTTAAACATCAGGCGTTTTTTATTCCCTAAGGTAAGTGTACCAAATTCCGTAAGTGAACATAATTCCGTTAAAATTGCGTGTAAAACCGTAAAAAACAAAATAAATATTTTATCAATCTATTTATTCAAATCTTCAAATAATATAGTTTACACATGTGGGTAAAATTGCTTAAAATCATTCATAACTATTTTATTCTATGGTTTTAAAAACGAATTCACGGGATTATGTTCACTCACGGAATATGGTACACTTACCTTAACTCACACCATGCCGTTTGGATGCGCCTATAAACGGTCAGAGGCGTTTATTCTTGGTGTCAATATTTTGTATCTATGTCAAAGCAGTTTATTAAAAAAATCATGCCGCCAAATTAGGCAATCTTTTCGCAGAGGAATTTATTATTGATTGTGGATGAATAATCTTTGTTTTTATTATTTTCTCGCAGTCGAAGTGAAAAGTAGAGTCTATAACTCTGGTATAAAAGCCATATTAAAGACTGTACACGATAAACTCCGGGCACACCTGATCTAGTATATTTTTTTACCAACTGCTTATTAAGAAACAACCCTTTTTTTTAATAATCCATAGATATAATACTTTAAAATAAAAATACAATCATATCAAAATGTACGAGCAAGTATGATTTTTGTGTTATACAGTCCAACACACTTATAATTGTTTGTGCAACATTATTTGACAATGGTCATTCACTTTCATTTACTACAATACCATTATCGTATTTACATTATAACAAGGTGTTTTACACTTTTAAGAATATCATTTGACCAAAAAGTTACATTTGTTGACTGGTTTCTACTTGGAGTAGCCAGCAAGACTGTCCACTTCAAGCACTGAAAGTAGTTTTTGTATGGAAGGCAATTATTTGACAAATATCAGCCAAAAAGAAAATGGACTAAAGTGGTAAATATCTCCTAACTGCCCCAAACAGAAGTTAATGAAAAAAATGTTAGTTATTGTGAAAAGACAATTTAATAAAGCATAGAATAAATAGCTCTTCGAACACTTACAAACACCTAATATATCAATAATTTAGAGGCAGAAACCTACCAAAGACTGTCAGAATTTGCTGGTAAAAAAACAATAAGTATGTTGGAATATATAACGGAAAACCTCACACATCCTCAAATATTTTAATATGATTGTACTTTTATTTTATAGTGTTACATCTATGGATTAGTAAAAAAAGTGATATTTCTTAATAAGCAGTTGGTAGAAAAATATACTAGATCAGGTGCGCCCGGATTTTATCGTTTACAGTCTTTATCGCTCGAACAATTTCTCGTCACTTCGTTCGGGGAACTTACCGTCTCGTGGTAATATGGCTTATTTTATATATATGTCACCGTTAGATTGTGAACACCGTCAGTTTATAATCTAACTCGCGATATTATAAACTGACGGAAAATTGTTAACTGTCAAAACCGTTCACAATTTAACGCATTCTTTTTCGTTAGTTTATAAAGTTTCAATGTCGAATCGTCAAATTGTGAACTGAGATCAAAACGGCTTGCTACGGAACGTACACAAAGACTAGGTAGGTTAGGTTAGTTAGGTATCTTCAGTTGCCCGAAGGGCAAAGCGCCCAGAAATAGGAGCCCCGTGCAGCGGGGCTCCGTCGACACTGCTGGATGCCGATATAAATGGAACAAAATATCTGAATTACATAAAAACAATCATGTTCTGACGTAACTGGAAACTGATGCAAGTGGAATAATTCGCTCAACCTAACAGCGCACAGATTTCGTTCCGAATCAGGCAAATTTGATTCAGTTCACAATTTGACGATATGACATTGTTAATTTATAAACTAACGAAAATGAATGCGTAAAATTATGAATTATTTTGGCAGTTCACAATATTCCGTCAGTTTACAATATAACGGGTAAGATTATAAACTGACGGTTTTCACAATCTAACGGTGACATATATACCCTTGTCATACAATCTACTGTTAAATAATTGTCGACGTAACAACTTTCGATCACTGATGGGATGGCAAGCAATGTTCTCGGCTGGTTATGATTATGAAATTCGATGCGTGGCATGCGGGATTAAAAAATGCAAAACATTTCTTGACAAACGACACGATCGTTACCATTCAGTATGTAAGTCTTCAAACGATACGCCGACTTCTTAAAGACGTATGTCTGCTTTTTAGGGTTCCGTAGCCAAAATGGCAAAAACGGACACCGTATAGTTTCGTCATGTCCGTCTGTCCGTATGTCACAGGCATTTTACTCGAAAAACATTTAAATGTAATTTGGAGTATAGGTGTATTTTGTTAGCCGCTACATAATCGTGCAATGAAATGACTAGTAAATAAATATTATTTTCGGGTGCCCTCCATACATGTAACTGCAAGTCGAAAAATTTTAAATCATTGTTAGTCTTTGAGTATTAAGCCCACTGGAGATGTCATACACAGGCGACCCCCTCCGGCAAAGTACATTGGTCAACTGGTCAACCACGTTATATAAAACTACTTAAAGTCGCTTCATCGTCATTTTGTATCCATCCGTGTCGCGTGACGTTTCTCTCGAAAAATGGTGAATTGTGCAGTATTATCATGTAAAAGGCGATCTGACAGCTCAAATTCGCAACAAGTTCGCGTTTCCTATCATAGGTAAGTATTTTTACAAACTATTAAATGTGTATTGAAGTACAATCTCCATTTAAAGAAAATACCGTTTGCGATACGTAAACGACAGAAAATGTAAACATGATACAGTGGTACGGGGTCGAATCTGTCTTTAGTGATGCGATAAAGGTAAGAAAAGCGATGAACCATTCATTCATTCAATCACTGCAGTTTGGTTAATAGTCAGTTTTTTTATTACATATTGAATTAAAGAGTAGGTATAGATGTATGTTACATTTAAATCTTGTAAGATGAATTAGATAAATTAATTTTCTCTGGACATACGATGCTGAAATTTAGTCTTAAAAAGAAAAGAATTGTTGGCAAAAAAAATATCTAGGTAAAAGGAATACATTTAGTGCGGGACTATGAGATTTAGAGGAACGAGAAGAAGAATAGGAAGATTTGGATGCGAAGACGGCTGTGCAATACCCACCGTAGAACATTAGATTCCTCTTCTTTTTTTATGATATTATTATATATATATATATTGTATTATTTAACGTAATAAACTATTAGTCTCTCATTAATGTATGTGTTATTTAAATACTATTATTTATATAATGTATTTAATATAATTATATGTCCTTTTAGATTTCCAAAAGATCCCTATATACTTAAAGGAGAAATGGAGAAAATTTTGTGATAACGAAAATTTTTATTGAAACCTACACGTACAAGTGTTATCTGTTCGGAGCACTTTACTTCGGAAAGCTACAAAAATGATACTAACAGAAAGACATTGATTGAAGGTGCAATACCTTCTTTGCGACTATGTCCTTGTTTGGTGCAAAAGCATCTGACACTTTCCTACTCATAATTGTGTACGACCGAGCGTATTTATGATATATGCCTTGTACTTGTAATTTATTTATTGCACGATAAACGCAACCATCTGCTGGATAATTGAATTGCTTATGGAGGTTTCTCAGTAACAACATTTTTAGGCTCTTAATTCTCACTCATCAACACGATTAACCTATTGAACGCCAGCTGGCGAAGTGATCCACACCACGCCATACCACGGACGCCACCGACATCCACCAACGTCAAATGATGACCGTCTAAAAAACAATAAAACCCACTCCTTTACCAGGTCATCAGTCCACCTTGTAGGAGGCCTACCAACGCCGCGCCTTCTGGTACGTGGTCGCCACTCGAGAACCTTTCCGCCCCAACGGCTATCAGTTCTACGTGCAATGTGCCCCGCCCACTGCCACTTTAGTTTAGCGATTCAGAGGGCTATATCGGTTACCTTGGTTCTGCGGCGGATAGCCTCATTTCTGATGCGATCACGCAGAGAAACTCCCAACATAGCCCTCTCCATTGCTCTTTGGGTGACTTTGAGCCTTCTTATAAGGCCCATTGAAAGATGAACCTTAAATATAATTTCATATACATACTTAAATAGGTTCTTGCAAATACCTCTCAAATCTACATTTTTATCTTTACCTCGGTATCAGGCTTAAAAACCGCGGGCGACAGTTCATTCCACAGTTTAATTGTGCGAGAGGGCCACAAGGGCACATAAATACACACAGACATACATACAAATAAACATTTTTTTGGGTAGTATCTTCAATGTACAGAATTTTCACTTTTACAATTTTATAATAAATAGTATAAGATAATTCAGTTCATTCATCAAACTGATTGGACTCATTCTTCAGATCTGTCATTTGTGTCTCATCACTAACTTGTTCGTATGTATGCAGCACGGTTACGTGAAAAGTCTGTCTGTGTGCGTGTAATTTTTGATGTGTTTAATTTTTTTGTAGTGTGCGTTTATCTCAACAGCTACATTTGTGTCTGTTGATTTATTCATCTTTTGGTGGTGTGCTGTACGTGTTTACCTCACCCCCCGCTAAAAGTGACAAAAATTTTTGTTCGTAGAGTTTACGTTATGACATCTCCAGTGGGCTTAATACTCAAAGTTGTTAGTCCACATGTCATCAATCGATAGGTCTTTCAAAATAAATAATAAAAAAATAAATATAAATCGTAACGCTTGCTTGGATTAAAATGCGGCTGCCCTACATTTAATTAGCAATCTTGAGGCCTTTTTCGGGGGACAACAGCTATTCGAATCCTGAGTTTTTGACTTTCGCTCTATAGAAAAAAAACAACATTAGGTCTAAAAAAATCTTAACAAATTATGCACTAAACAGCTAAACATATTAAAATTGGCACTCAAAATCGGCAATATCATGTTTGAGGGAACTTAGCTATTCCTTTTTTATTTATTAAAACGCACAAAAGATTTAAATTAAAAAAACATGATATACGCGTTTCCGAACACTCACTTCCATCTCGCTCACGCTTATGCACAGTGAGAGGGAGAGAAGACCACGAGCCTACGTCGCCTTAACATTAATCTGATGATTTATACTTAGAGACAGTTTTGATTAAAATGATGACTAATATATTTCTTGGGGATAGATATTATAATTAGGGTATTGCAGATTAGTGACACATCTAAACTTAGGTGACAGAAAATACTGTTTCCATTATAAACTGACGGTGTTCATAATCTGACGGTAACATATCCATCGTTAAATTTAAATTCTCAATTTTTTACCAGTGGAGCACGTGAACGGGCTCTTTGAGCCCGCCTAAATGTAGTAAGACTGCAGCGAAGTCTTTTCAAAGCACAGGTCCTTACGGCCTGCTGGTATAGGTACTCGTACCAGCGAAGCTGTGTTTATACGCGAATTCCGCTGATGTCAAGCAATTTTAAGCGATTGCAGTTTCCTGTGAGCGTCTTCTGCTTATCCATGACACATTAGTCGCAGAGCTGACGCTCCGCGCCGGCAGGGTCTTATCTTATCTTATCTATCTTATCTTATCTTATCTAGGTGAGGGCCCTTTCGGATGCACTTCGACCCAGTGGGATCTTTTGTGCATTTGCCCTCTCCTTTATATACCTGCTCCCAGGCTTGCTCCATCATTTCCACAAAACGGATGATGCAGTTCGTCGGGAGCACCTTGAATTCCTTTGGTTGCGGGTAACCGTTACCAAAGTAGTTCATTCTTTGTCTGGCAAGGGCCGGCAAAGTCGATCCGCCCACGCTAGTTTTTGAAGATTTTCTTCTTGGAAGTCTTTTAGATACATTATATGCGAAATGCTTTACTTGTACTTCTCTTTGCTGCAACTTAACCACGCGAGGAGGAATACATTTAGACACTGTGTTTGGTAATTTCACCTGTTAAGCTGGACTATAATATACCTACTTATTAAACTCTTTGTTTAGCTATCATAGACCTATTTGGGAACGCTTTTAAACTGTAGACGTGCGAGTTTAATGTAGCCAGAATCTGAAGCTAGGCTGACCTGCTGTGCAGCGGAATTAGGGTGGGTTGCAACAGATCATCTGTAATCGTAAGCGGTGTTCGTGAAAATCTGAATGTATGGAAAATTCGCCATATTTAACGTTGATCGCTCTGTAAATATTGTAAGTTGGTGCAACCCGCCCTTACTGATTACATCACGACGCTATCATGAGGAAACGATGTGCGTCTCTCCTCAATCGCAGTCGTGGCAGCCCAAATAGTATCCTGAGCATGCTAGCCCACCGCTGGGACTCGCCACTGCTCCAGCGTTATGTGCAACTGCACGCGCCTGTAATACCGGTGCCCAGGCGTCTTTAATTTTAGTTCAGCAAAATTATAAAACACTAACCATAGCTCTAAGTTTGTAACCATTAACACTATGGATTTTATAGTCCGAAATAAATAATTTGTATTTGTATAGCAATTTTTTTATTATTTTATTTTATGTACCTATATTACAACCGTACATTATTTGTATGTATGCATAAATGTTTGTTCGATGATATACGGGTGTAAGAAATTTGTTAAGCGAATGAATAAGACGACAATATTGTATTAGTCAAGACGTTCACAGTTTGGAGAGAACCACTAGTCTTAATGTAGGTTGTAGTGTACATAGTAGTTGGCACGGAACCCTACGTTGTGCGTGGTCCGACACGCACTTGGCCAATTTTTTACTAAAATAATACATTCCCTTGGACGAAAAGAATGAACGTCTCAGAGCTAACAGACGCCTCGTCTTGATTTGGTGGAATTATAAGTATTCGTCATGAGCGTCGCTATGCCAGCCGACTTTCCGTCGCATACTCCAGCTTGTCGCGGCAACCCTGCTCTAACCCCCAACCCCACTTAATCTTTTCGTCGTACGATGTATGGACCGTATGTACGAACCTTATTTTATCTTTATTTTTTACTCACGATGTATGGACTCCTGTTTCCAGAGGAAACTCGCCCTTACTTATACGCGACATTTGAAATCTAATTTTGTTTACTCACAGAACGGTTGTTTACATGTTTAGGGCGGGTGCGTAGGTATGAGACGAGATAAAATATTCAGGTTCTAAATGTGATTTCTGATAGACAATTTGAGACCGTGCGCAATCCCGGTGTAATCTTCGTTGCGTTTTATACTTGCGATGCTTACCGTGTCACATTATTTTAAGTTAAAACACGACACACAATAAATAACACAAAATAAAGATTAGTTTCATAATAATCATAATAAACTACATAGTAAAAAAGGGCCAAGATAAAACGACAGTTTTCAAACCGGGTTATAAGTAATTTGAATTTAAGCTGCGCACATCTCTGGTGGATACCTAAGCACAGCCTCTGTGTTCCGAACTAAAATTTGGTTTAGTGGAAACACACACTCTTGGTGGACGGGCACCAAGAGTGTGTGTTTCCACTAAACCAAATTTTGCTCAACGACCGTTTGTCATAGGATGTTGAAATTCGGTTAGGTAAAAGTATAGCAATTATGCATGCTAATAATTAGCTTGCTTAGTTGTATAAATGAAGAATGGTCGTACGGCCCTTATTCTGGGGTTCAGAAGTTGTCAAGTCTAGTTGATTACCAAACATTAGGCCATCGTAGAATATTCCTCTATTTAGTAAGGAAAGTCTGTGTAGTGTGTACCTGTGGTTCGTCGTTCAGCTTCCGTTGGTGACCATGACTGGGTTCCGTGGAGCGCTTGCGGATCTCGTGGTGGGACAGTAAGTAGTAGCCCTTCAACGAGCCGATCTGGAACAAAATAATAACATGCCTTAGATTACGTTATTTTGGAACGGTTAGTCTGTTAAAAGAAGAGTCATGGAAATCGTTGAGTGGCCGAAAAGAGTGATTTTAAATTGTTTTATCCAAAAATATCAAAGTTGAACAATTTTAGACCAAAATACAGGTTTTCTGGCCATAACTTTTGTGTTAATTAGTTTAAAATCAAAACCCTACACACATTTATAGAGACATCAGAGACGAACCCAAATATGTAGATTTCGTATATGTTAGATCTTTCACAGCAATCTTATAACAAAAAAGGTGTTTTTTTAGACAATGTTTAAAAAAATCATAAATAAATAACTATTCATTTCTTTCAAAATATGGTAGACCAGAATGGAAATTAAAGATTGAAGAATCGATAACCATTTGCCTTAAAATTCTATCTGTAGTGCAAAAGTATTTGTAGCGATTCAAAACTAGTCAAAAATCGATGAAAACCTCGGGTAGCCCCTTAAAGATTGTGCGCAAGTTCTTAATGTAATTTGCTATCATAACATGTCGAATCAGATCGACTTCACAAGTTGCGATAAAAACATTCACATTTTACGGACATTCATTAAATACCGTCGAAAACTAGCGCACGGTTTTCATGAAATGAATTAAGTTCTTATACGAGTACGAAGGACTTATTAATGAAACTGCATTGTAACAAGTTTGCCAGAAAATGCAGCCACCAGGCACGACAAACACGAATAAATAAACCGAGACTGAAGCAAAATTGCAGTAATTTTGATATGGGCCACAAAAAGAGCATAATTTATCGCGACCGCCGATGCTCCTGGCGGTCAATCTGACTCGACCTATCACACTCCGGTATGATATCAATGTGTTGTGTACGCTCGCTTCCACGCGCGGCAAGCTAACGTGTTTAAGGGATCTCAGAAATAAGGAACACTTTGAACCAATGCACGTATTTATTCCATTTTACACGTACAAGGCATCTCAGCAACCAAACTTGTAATACGCCAACCAAACTTATATTTCGCCAACCAAACTTATATTTCGCCAACCAAACATATATTTCGCCAACCAAACTTATATTTCGCCAACCAAACTTATAAACGCCAACCAAACTTATAAACGCCAACCAATCTTATAAACGCCAACCAAACTTATAAAGGCTACCATAAGCCTCTAAACTTATAAAGGCTATCACAAGCCACCAAACTTATTATTATGAACTCAGTTTAAACGTATAGCGAAATAGCACTATTACTTCTCGCGCGTCCGCTCAGTTCGAACGCTCGACCCAGAATGTCCCGTCTCGCCAGTCATTGCCCTGAGTACCCCGCTCTGTCGTCAGAACGGCCGGCCGACTACCCTTTATTTTTGCATTTTTACTTATATTTATAGAAATCGTGTGGTTTTATTTAACGAAACCTTACACTCGACCATCCTGACGACGTGCATGTCCCCATGCACGCACCAAGTGGAACCTTACACTCGGCGAGACGAGACACTTCGCTTTAATCCATGACAAAATCAGTGTGAACTATATCATATAAATCAATTAAACATCATATTTTAAGCAATTACTTCATTCTCACCTGTTTATAAAATTCTTACTGTAAGTTTAGATATATTATTCCATATTTATTCCTTCATACATCAGTTAAACACATATATTATTTTTAAGTATCATAATTCACAATATCCGTATTGTAAGTACTACTACTATTTACTCGTATGTATACATTTACATTTCAATCCTTATTAGCCACATAATTACTACATCACACGAGCAAATAAAGCAACAGAAAAAGAAACCTTTATAATAATGGCAATAGTATTTATTACCCGGATATTATGTCATCCCTGGATTCAGATTGTCTACAACGACTGCCGGGTTCCTGGAAAGCGCGTCAACGTGACCCATTTTTGTGCCTGCCCTATACTCCTCACTCCTTCCTCCGTCCTTTTCGCGTTCACTGTGCGACAGGCGGTAAGGTCTGTAGACCACCGGGAGCTGGTTACTTAGCTCTATTTTCATCTCTGCATCGTCATCTCATCTCTCTCTACGTATCCACCAGTAAATATAGTCGCCGTCGTTGCTCTAACGCTCGCAGCATCTGAAAGATCACATCAAGCAGACACCCTCTCTACAGCTTGGTCACCTTCGCTTCCTTTAGGAAAGTGCAACTCTGCGTCAATGTGCAAAAACTGCAGCTTGATTGCGTCTTTATAAATAGCTATGTGTGGTTGCTCGGTGTAAGTCTGTCACTAGATAAAAATATACACTGCATACATGAGCTATTTTTGAAACGGATACTTCGGAATCAAGCCTATTGCTCTATCATAGTCAATTATTATTTATCATTTGGCTTTATTACAGTTGAAGTTAAGTTTACATTGAAGTGAATTAAAGTTACAATAAAATTTTATATCTAAGTTTAGTAGCCAGTCCCTTGCTGCAGCCAATAATGACTAATTTAGCACTGACGTCATTCCTTGGAAAGTTGTCAAAAGAACTTTCAAATAACTTATGGATATAATTAATTCAGTTGATGGTTAGAAATATTAATAGGCTTTGAATTATTTAAATAGACTGTCATGGAATATTAACGCCGATCTTGAACTTGATATAATTTTCTTTACAATTTTGGTTTTATCTGGGACTAGGTCAACCTAGCGAGGCAGGAGGTTGGTACGCATAGACGCAAATATACAACACATCGCGTAATATGATGGGAAAGTTACGAAACATGTCGACTTCCTGTTCATCAAATTGGTAACAGTATCTTTAAGTTAGACATATTTATTTATAACAATAATAAATCAGCCTATATAAGTCCCACTGCTGGGCACAATATCAGGTCATGGATGAGAGAGAATATTTATATATTTATTTATTTTAGGTTATTTAATTTATATATTTTTTTTTCGTGTGTCTAACATAGCATTTTAACCTACTAACAAACAATGGAACCAGTTTTCCGAAATAAATGATCTGATGTAGGTTATTCCAGTAACTGATTGTCCAGTATTCGGCACGAAACGCATTTACTCCGTCGATTGAAATATTTAATAAAGCTGAGCCTGTCGAATGCACTACATTATTTATATTGGAAAACCATTAGCTCACAAAACAACAGATATAGAAATAGGATAACAACAGATATATAAATAGGAGGCCAATTATAGGTTCTCACAAATAGCAATTTATAGAAGTTAACATCACGATAGAAGTATAGACTGTTGTCCATTGAACTAGACTAATCAATTACATAAAGTATTAAAGTAGTAAAAGAATAAATAATGAATTTATCTGAAGGATAATAACTAAATCAGTAACAAAAACAAGAAAACCAAGAGGAAAGGGCAAGCTCACTTAAAGAATTTACGCGATAAAATACGCCCTTTCGATTGGGTATTTGTATTAAACTCATCAATATCATGCTCTCTCGACAGCCCGTCAAGGGCTCTGCCCGCGTGAATAAGGAAGCTATTACACCTGTAATTCTTTGCTACGGCTGCGACGCTGCGAGCCCGCACTCGTCCGGGCGCGACCATTCCTGTGCACGCTCGTGTTGCCGCGGCTACGGGTACGCCTTGTGTGCGACCGTCCGCGAGTAGGAGTTCTCAGACCCCGGTGACGTTCACTCCCTCCACTCATTCTGTGCACGCTCGTGTTGCTGCGGCTACGGGTACGCCTTGTGTGCGACCGTCCGCGAGTAGGAGTTCTCAGACCCCGGCGACGTTCACTCCCTCCGCTCATTCTGTGCACGCTCGTGTTGCTGCGGCTACGGGTACGCCTTGTGTGCGACCGTCCGCGAGTAGGAGTTCTCAGACCCCGGTGACGTTCACTCCCTCCTCTCGTTCTGTGCACGCTCGTGTTGCTGCGGCTACGGGTACGCCTTGTGTGCGACCGTCCGCGAGTAGAAGTTCTCAGACCCCGGTGACGTTCACTCCCTCCGCTCATTCTCTGAAACTTGTCGCAAATTTTACATATTCGCTCTACATATCAACTCTACATATTGACTCTACATATCGACTCTACATATTGACTCTACATATCGACTCTACATATCGACTCTACATATCGACTCTACATATCGACTCTACATATCGACTCTACATATCGACTCTACATATCGACTCTACATATCGACTCTACATATCGACTCTACATATCGACTCTACATATCGACTCTACATATCGACTCTACATATCGACTCTACATATCGACTACATATCGACTATACATATCGACTCTACATATCGACTACATATCGTTGTTCAACCTTTTTCATGGCGCGACCCCCTTAGAGTAAGAAAATATTTTACGACCCCCCACTGCCCTGTTCTTAAATTATATGTTCTATTTTCACAAATATTTAATCCCTACATGTTTTAACTAACAAAAGTATGCAGCCGCGACCCCGTTCAAGAAGCTTCGCGACCCCCAGGGGGGTTCGACCCACAGATTGAAAATCACTGGTCACTAAACGATACATGAATAACGGATGGAATGGAATAAAAGCACGGGATCAAAATCAAATCGGTAATACTCGTACCAAAATTATGATTATTATGCTGTGTAACTGCCTTTTTGAAGAAAGAAAATAATGTACAAGCGCAAAATTAAAATAAAATCAAATGATATCTTCACTTCACACACATAGTTATAATTTGAAATTATGGTAGTGAAACAAGAGTATTTAGGTAATGTAATGTCCACTTTCAAATTAACTAACAAGAATTATCCATGATTATCATTTTGAATTTATCACGCAACTTGATGTGCTTGCTAAACCGTAAAACGATAACTAATTTGAATGCTACTTATGTGTAACAATTTGAAAAAGAAGGTAATTCTTCCTAGATTATTAAAGACTATATAGCGAGTCTAGCGACCCGCCCCGGCTTCGCACGGGTGCACTGCTTATAGGCACGCGCCGCCGGCCCTCCGCCCGGTACCGCCGCAACCGCTATGTCCCTGCATTTTAAATCTGAAATATCTTTGAAACTATTAATTTATATTACATGCAGTAAAGGGCCATATACACTTAGGTAGGTGTGTTTGTAAAAATTACTTTGTTTCATACTACGTAGTGATTCATAATTCATAATTCATTTATTGTTTGCAAACCATGGTATTACAAGATATTACAAGGGTATTAAGTACAGCATGGACCCTGTTAGGGCAAAGCAAAACTTAGAGTTAACTTAACCTATAGAATAAAAATATCAAATACTAACATTTCCTAAAAAAAATAAAGTATTAATTGCCATCGTAGCTTTTCCTTTTTTTTTTTTATGTTAACAAGGGTAAAAGTATTTATTTGTTATTTCTAGGTTACATGTTCATATATTCATTGATGGTGTAAAAAGCTTGTAACAACAGGTAAATTTTTTTTTTTTAGTTTAGTAACAAAACTTCTCTTCAGTTGATATGTGTCTCGGTAAGTTATTATATATTTTTATCGACATGGAATGTGGTCCCTGTGAGATCATTTGAAGTTTGGCTACAGTTTTGGATCAGATTCTTTCTGAGTCGCAAATTATGGATTCCTTTAATCATATCCTTAGTGTGGGTGTAAAGGCTAGGGTGTTTCCGCACGAATTTGCACGTCTCAAGAATATACAAGGATGTCAGTGTTAGTGTGTTTAGTTTTACAAAATGAGGTCTACATGATTCGTCATTTCGTATATTACTTAGGATCATAATGCATCTTTTTTGTATTAACAATAATTTGGGAACATCAGTACTAAATCAGTATAAACATGTGTAGGCGTGTACTTACAGGAACTCGTTATCCCACTTCTGAGATTTAAGGGATCTCAGAAATAAGGAACACTTTGAACCAATGCACGTATTTATTCCATTTTACACGTACAAGGCATCTCAGCAACCAAACTTGTAATACGCCAACCAAACTTATATTTCGCCAACCAAACTTATATTTCGCCAACCAAACATATATTTCGCCAACCAAACTTATATTTCGCCAACCAAACTTATAAACGCCAACCAAACTTATAAACGCCAACCAATCTTATAAACGCCAACCAAACTTATAAAGGCTACCATAAGCCTCTAAACTTATAAAGGCTATCACAAGCCACCAAACTTATTATTATGAACTCAGTTTAAACGTATAGCGAAATAGCACTATTACTTCTCGCGCGTCCGCTCAGTTCGAACGCTCGACCCAGAATGTCCCGTCTCGCCAGTCATTGCCCTGAGTACCCCGCTCTGTCGTCAGAACGGCCGGCCGACTACCCTTTATTTTTGCATTTTTACTTATATTTATAGAAATCGTGTGGTTTTATTTAACGAAACCTTACACGTGTTAGAACGAATCCGCATAGCACGTTGGTATTGTATGGGAATGCGAAATGTTGGCTCAGAACGACTTCCTGGGAACAGTGGTAGTCGGATTAAATTATTTGGCTGCTCACGTGCCCGGTGGTTTACGAGGGTACAGAGGGGTTTCGAGGGCCCGGGGCGCTGCGTTTAACGTCCATGCTATTAACTAACACTCTCCATCCCCCGCTTCCCCTTTATTAAAGTATGCTATACAAGATGAGACCGATTGTCGGAAACGCCGTGCGTCCAGAAACCCACGCTTTATGCCACAGTAATTATGCGATGAGGAATTGCGTACACGGTTCAACTTTTCCTTTGCAAGGCAAAGTTTTCCAAGTAAAGTGGGCGTAATGCCATATTATAACGCAATGCAATCCAGTCGAACGATAAAATTAGATTGGGCCTTCGGCCAATAATGGGATAAAGTACGATTATTGAGTAACTCTGTTTCATTCTCGAGTTCCTAATTGAACGACCAACTGCTATCAAGTAAATAACTCTTTCTAAATTCTTTCGGAATATTCAACGATTTATTTTAAATATTTGGTCCATCTCAATGAAGAGCGAAATTGCTCGTGTATTTTTAGGATCCGCTTTAAAACCAGTATTTTGGTAATGCAGTTTAACTTGAATTTAATGAAATGTTGTTTTAATTACGCAACCTTCCTATCCTCTGAGATGAGACCTACACTCAGGATTCACATGATTTTGACGACCGGTTTAGGTAAACGCAAATATGTGTGTGAGGAGCATGGATGTTTGTTTCTGAGCCTTGGCTATACGAGTATATCGGTGTCCATAGTACTGTGGGGCTAGTTCGCTTTGTGTAAGACTGTCCCCTAATATTTATTTTAAAGTAAATAATGCAAGAGGGATGAAAGGCTTTCAAATTGTAATTGATTGTGTTTCAAATCGTGTTTTGTGTGCTAAATAAATTAATTCTTATTCTTAAATTGCAAAAAAAATAACATTTTGATATCTCATCTTATGATCGATGCATTGCGCTAACACATATATATACACATTTGGCTATGAGCTTACACAAAATGATTCAACATCAAAACGTCTTCGGAAATCGGGCCTCAAACCGGCAGGACCACGATTCTACTCGTTTTAATTGGTAGAAAGGGACGTTCCTAGGGTATCGCTTTTGTTTCATGTCCCTGTCAGAAACATGAAAGTGTGGATACTTCGATAGCCCTATGATATGACAAGCCAGGGATAGTGTCACATTGAAGCTCGAATTGCCCCTGATCAAACGTAAGATTCGATAGACAAAAATAATTTCACTAGCGACCGCATTGCCGCCCATTTTACTTCAGGGGCAGCGTTTTTCCGCGCGTCTGAAACGGTCGGTTACACGACATCTTACCATACATGGCAGCCTTTATCTGTACGTAGGGTGCGATGAATAGCATTAACCTCGCCGGTGTAGTGTTCGCACGGGATTTCTCGCGCGAGGAACCACGCCTCTATTACCTTTATTGGCGTTATAAACTTGCCGTCGCGAACTTCGGCGGGTTGGTTCATTTTTGGCGAGTTGATTTTGTGTGAACTCGGTAGTTTGCTCGCGTGGGGAATAGCGGGTCGTAGACGCAGGTTTCGAAGATTCTGGTTTACAACGATGGAGAAACTTTCATGTACCTAATAGCTTTTGCCTGCGACTCCGTTCGCGTGTACTCGTTAATCGCCTTAAGGGAAATCTAAAAGCTATTAATTATAAGCTAAGCTAAGAATATGCTATTAGACATTCCACAGGCGTAACATCAAATATCGAACTCCCATAGAAACTCCCACTCCACATTTCACCCATTTAAGGGATTTCCGGGACAAAAACTATCCCATGTTCTTCCCAGGGTCTCAACCTATCTTCATACCAAATGTTCAGTGGTTCAACCGTAAAAAGGTAATAGACAAACAGAATAGACCGAGTTACTTTCGCTTTTATAATATTATATACCTACCTAGTATAGGTACATAGTGTATGACTATGTAGGGAACAAGAAATACGTTGGTCTAGTCCTAGACTATCTTCGCCCCGCGCCAGACCTAAGAAGTGATTGCTGGATGTCGTGAAGGCCGACATGAGCGAAAACGGGCTCACAAAGGAAGACGCCCAGGATCCTAAAGTGGAGAAAAGCGGCGGAGAGGCCGAAAGTGGACCCTGGCAAAGGCCAGGATAACGCTCGGCAGAAGAAGAGTATATAGGTACACAGTATGAATTTTGAGACAATCACAACTGACGAAAATTTGCGACAACTATAAATAAATAATCAAGAGATTAACTTTTCTCCATGTGGTTACAGTTCGACGCTGTATAGATAATGGATATGCTGTGTAGCGTTTCTACTTTTTCTACTAAAAGGTATACCTAAATTGTATCGTACGCGCATCAGAACCAAAAAACGCTACTGCGAAGCAATCCACTAGCTTGTCGAAAGCAGAAATTTATTAACTTTACAGCATTTTCAAATGAACTGAAATTTAAAAGGGCATGCAAGCGGAACGAAACATGAATAGTGCCGATCCAACGGGAGCCCACCAGAGTTTTTACGTTTCACGAGTTTCATCTATACTAACTAATACTAATAGCGGATCTTTTATTTTTTTCTTGTTATTTATACAAAAAAAAAGGAAATTACATTTTACAACTTTTATATACCTAAACTCGCCAAACTGTGACGTTTGATGGCGAGAAACGCTCATGTTTTATATTATAATAACCTATTTACTTAAATCTAACATGTGAACGCGTATTGCTAAGAACGCAGGTAAACCGTGGGATAAAATATACCCTATGTGGAAGATATTTTTTGAAATCGGACGTGTTACGTGGGTTTCCCTGCGTTTTTTGCAATACGCGGGCGGAGCCGCGCGGGCAGCTATAGTTTCTAATAAACTGTAACATTTGGCACGCGAAAGTACGATAAGTTCGATTTAATTTTGATTTAATTTAATTAATTCATATTTTTGCCACTCGAGAACCTTTCCGCCCCAACGGCCATCGGTTCTACGTGCAATGTGCGCCCCGCCCACTGCCACTTAAGTTTTGCGATTCGGAGGGCTATATCGGTTGCCTGGGTTCTGCTGCGGATAGCCTCATACCGGACGTACCGGAAGGCGCGGCGTGGGTAGGCCCAAGGTGGACCTGGACCTGGTAAAGGTCGCGGGAGTCCGCTGGATGCGGGTAGCGCAGGACCGGCCATTGTGGCAATCTTTGGGGGAGGCCTATGTCCAGCAGTGGACGTCTTTCGGCTGATATGATGATGCTGATGATATTTTTGCACTGAATTGCAAAGCTTTTCTGTATAAATCTAAATTTAACAAAATTCTGTTTAAACCATAAAATTTTCAGTAGGTTTTGTAGTCACCTTTTTGCATGTTGTTAGAATAACGATTATTTGCTGTATAGCAGCGCTACCGAGCCTTGAACCCACCATTTTTTTGTGAATTTGAGAGTTAACCGAATTCAGAAGGCTTATCCTACCTATAGTTATTGTAGCCAACTTTTTTAAAGCACTTACAAATAAAGTTAGTTCACACATTTTTTATAACCGTCTTATTCAAAATGATTAAAATAGCTGCATAATTTCTAAATTTCTTACAATTTTTGAAGGATCAGACGCTAGGAAATACTTAAATTCTTTGATAAGGATACACAAATTCTTGGATATTCTTTGTTAACAATAATTAAAATATAATCGTCATCGAACTATTTATTCATAGTACAGTCGGCGACAAAGCGATGTGTCCGTTTTTGGCCTTATTACATCGGAGTAAGATGCAGAAGTGTAGACATATCTTTGACGCCGACCGTACCTCAATACGTGCGTGAGGTAAGCACGGCTGGCGGCATGCAATAAGACGTAGGTACGTGATATGATATTTATTAGGCAGGAGTAGTATCTAACGTGGATATTAGCGATTGTGAAGGGTCGGATTGGAACGTATATGGACGTTATGGATGATACAAAATATGGTACTATAAATCCGTATCCAAACGGTAACGTTCAAGCCACAGATTAGATTACAAACTGTTCAATCTCAAAACGCCCTTTAAAAAGTGCGACCCAGCGTTAATATTTTGATGATACATAATAACTTTTCAGCGCTCTACTTTATCAGAGCGTTGAAATGAAACTGCACAATTAGCACAAGAGGACGCGCGAGATAAACGAAAGAAACGCATAGTATATCGGTCTTGTTCTAGCCGTGCAGTGGGGGTAGCATGGCTGACATTTTATCACTTATCGTTGTGGATAAGACAAGACATCCGTCACTCTCGCACTCGCATACTTGTCAGAACGTGACGGATGTCTTATAGACAGCGATAAATGATAAAATGGCAACCATGCTACGCCCGCTGATGGTATCTCTCAATCTCATAGCAAATTTTGCGGAAAGTTACTAGATGTATTCGATTTTTCTATAATTCCAGCCGTCACAAAAAAAAACGAAGAAAAATAACGTAATGAATAGTCTATATATGTAAGTATAAAATTTAAATTCAAGTTTCTGCTGCACACTTGTAGTTTTTTACCAATTCTGGGACTCACAAATTACTATGTCCGCCGATTTCTCTGTCAATTGTGGACCGATTTCCAAAATTCATTTTTTATTCGAAAAAGTATACTCCCGGTCCCGAGGTGTTCCCATTGTCACCAATTCAGGATCTGATGATGGGATCCCGGGGAAATTGAGGGCAACCCTCAAATTTTATAGGCACGCGTGTAGTGATTTCGGTATTTTCTATTATAACTCGTGTCGCAAATTTGGTGAAGTGGAATTGATGATGAAGACCATAGATGACTTATCCTTAAAGATGTAAAGTAGCTACGTCAAAGATTCTGACATGATTCCGTTGAACTATCATCTAATGTTAATTCTGAGATCCTTGAGGAATCGACGGAACTCTTCAAATATTATCAGCCCACACATAGAGACTTGGATTTTTTTTTGTAATAATCAACGCATTTGCTCTCGGAGAGCCGTTCACGTGCTAAATTGGAAAGGAAATTTTCATGTGGCTTGGCGAAGTACTGAATTGAAGTCGGTTTAAACTTTGTTTTTAAAGTAAATAATTAACTTTCCAACTTAAAAATTACTAAATACGAGTATGTGACGTCACACCAGCGGGGAGGGGGTTGACAAGTGTGACCACGTGTGACGAGGAGGGGGCGAGGAGTCAAAAAGTCATGAAATCCGTGTGACTTAATTAATGGGTGAGCCTTTATAGCCGCATCGAGCTTCGCTGGAAATTGTGCGAAATACCAAGCGTTTTTTTAAACTTGAACAACTCGCTTTTACCTTTAGTCGTTATACGAACACGGCCCAACTGGAGGATAAAACTATGAGTCGGATTTATGCGAAGCGCCCTTCGAATGCTATATGGTTATATTTATATATATAGCAGTTAAGAAGGTTCTCGAATGATATGGTTATATCGTAGTGGAAATCCGGCCCTGTGGAATATATTGCTCGCGGAATAGTTTCCCTTAAGTTATTTCGGTTTCGTCTTTAAATGGCTTTACCGTATCTGTTTTGTTATTTTAGTGGCCGTATGTTTTCGTGTGCAATAATGCTGATGTGTGTTTTGATTAGTTCCATAACGACACAAAACTGTTATTTTAGGATTGAAACAACCGATAGAAATCGAGTGTTTGATATCTATTTATATTTATTTTTACAACGTGTAGTTAGTATATAGTAAAAGTAGTAAGTGTAGTTAACTAGCTACATACAGCTCCTGAAAAATGCGAATTTTATGCGTGTTCATTATACAACTGAATGTAAAAAACACAATGATGATATAGGACCTTAATCTTTAATAATAAATATAATAATACATATTTGTTCCCCATGATTAAAAATAATGTAACACAGTCAATTATTGTATAGGTAACTAGAATACAATTAATAATCTGTAAAGCACAATCGTATAAAAACGAAGACAGCTTCAAGTACAACTTTAGCATGTTCATTATACAAATGAATGTAAAAAACAACGAAGATACCGCAAAAAGAGAATCTGAATAGTTTTGATAGTCATCAAGCATCTTGTTTATTATCTTTAAGGAAAACCGCAACTCAACACAGTAGTAGGTATAGTTGAATTAATTTATAAATAGCATCGTCATTGTATTTGCGACTTTTATCACATGTTCAGAATTTAGACACATTGTATATAGTTAATGCTAATCTACTTGGACATAATGTTCTCTGTAAGATCAGATGCAGATTCATTTATTTCATAATAAGATTACATTGTAAATTAAATTAGTATGTCAATTTACATGAAGTCATTATTATGATCATAAATGTTTATAAAATTATTTAATAAACAATAACATATGTCATAGTTAAATACTATCTCCGGCAGGACCGTCAAATGCGAATGTCACAAAGTACCTACTAATTACAAAATTTAATTTATCTTTACGTCTAAGCTTGAGTGATATGATATAAGTTAATAACAGTAATTTAACTTTTTATTTAGGTATTTAGTTAACGACTGAAGTCGCCTATAACTAACTCATCATCCTCATCCACCTAGCGTAATTCCCTGTTGTGCCCTAAATCAGCCTGCGGTCCGCTTTGACACCTAATAACTAACTGGGAAATAAAAACCTCTTCACTCTGGCATTTCTGTATTTTTTGACTGATAAAATCAGTCTGGAATGTAGGATTCCACGTTGCTGCTGTCTATCAAAATCCATACCCTCCTACTCCGTTCGATACCAATTGTTCATGTTTCGCATTACCTACACAAAGCCGGCTTTTCTATACGGTTGACGACACAAATACGAATACATTTTTTCGCCTTATTCGAATGGCATAAAGTTGCAAATATACATATTTTTCGACCGTAGATATGTGCGTGGCGAAAATATTCAAACAGTTTTCGTATCTGGTTTCGTACTTGACAACAAACTGTCTAACTAGCTGATCATCCAAATGAACGAATGATTTATTACATAGTACAGTCACAGTCTATAAACCAATACATATAAAACCAGCAGCAAAGCTGTTGGGTCTAGTGCCTTGTTCAGTGCTTGAAGGATCTCTAGACTTAAGTAAAAATGCGAGTGGACTGTAAATACTTCTTGTAATTTCGGAAGTTAAATATAAATACAAAATCTTTTATTTCGCGAACAATATGTACGGTATGCAGCGCGAGTCTTTTGTGAATCCGCCGACGATTCCCGCGCACCGTCCCCTGTAGTGACGTCGCGGCCGGCTTAGTAACCGGTTAAGTTGGAGATGCGCCCGCTTTGTCGCCAACATGTACTTCATGTATGTATGAAGAGCTTGGGTCTTCAAGACTGTGAATAGGCAAAGGACAAATTGTGTTAAACGCGCGACGAATAACTCCCTTCTTCGTCTTGATATCGGCCACTCTTGCTATACCATCTTTGCCGGGCAGGACTAAGACAATGCGGCCAAGAAGCCACATAAGAGGTGGGAGATTCCTGTCTTTTATGACCACCATGGTTCCGACGTCTAGTGTCCCCGCGCGTCTAGACAGGGCAAACGTGCGGGGTGTGAGGGGCGAGCCCCAGCTGCATACATGTAGCTTGGGACATGACGTTGTCAAACCCGCAAATGTCAAAGACGTCGGTCCACTGTTACTCTTTACACTGTGGTACAATAACAGGAAATTCCGTATATTTCCCGTTGCCTTATTCGATGTTATCGTAGATAGCAGAGATAGCAAACTTTGTTTTATCTAATGGAACGTGTCACGCCTGCACCCATATTTGTAATAATATACAGGGTGGGCCCTGTAACACGAGCAAATATTCAAAAGGAGGCTTCCTTAGAGCATTTGCAGTAACCCCTTGTGTAATACATTCACTTTCAAAATTTTTTTTTTTTGATTTTGACCTCCAAGTAATGTATCTTGGTACCACGAGATCATATCACGGCAGTCAATGCAGATTTTGAGGTAACATCATGTAATGAGTCATAATAGTTTTTGCATTTTTGTGTTCAACAGATAGTTTTGTGATTTTTTCATTTTTTTTTTCATTTTTTTTGTGTTTTTAAAATAAAAAGTTACTCATAGCACTCCAGAAGAGTAAAAAAATACAAGTAAACTTATTTTAAAGATTTTTTTTTTTTTTTATATATTTTTTTCGCATAAAACCACTTCGAAATAATTGTTCACAAGCTTAATAATCTACCGTTTCATTTTTTGCTCCAGTTACAGGGCCCACCCTGTATTATCGCAGCTGTTCTAAATTAAACACGGCTTTAAACCACTTGAGTGAACGCTTATTGAAATTATTAATAGAGCAGTGGCGATTCGTTGGCTATAATAAAGACTAACATATGGTTTCAAAGTGGATTAGATACAAGTTATTTCGTACCAGACCTAATGCAATTACAAATGCTATTCTCGTAACGTAAACACGATCAATTCCGAAACTTAAATGGAATTTAGACTGAAGTAAAACCGCCACAATCTCAAACTAGTGCAGAAGACTGATGCCAGAGGCATACTAAGTGTTTCGCTAGAAGTAGGTACCACGTTTTTGCTATTCCACCAAGCGTATCGAAAAGGTCGTAAACACGTTATACCTTCTTGAGTGCATACAACTTTTAAGTTTGGCAGCATCCGGGCACCGATATTTGTAACACGAAGCAACCCTAGCTCGCTCGGCAGTGGCATTTTTCACGTGTACCGCAATTGATGTGCCTCCCTAAAAACGGTGCAAGTTAAGGTATGACGTCAGATTAAGTTATTACCTATCTACTAAAAATGCACTATTTTAAACCGTTATCAAAGATCCGACTTAGCTGTGCCTTGTGTCTTTCAAATCGATAGTAATTCTCGCCTTCTGAAAGGTGCTTCCCGAAAACCAGAGATTTGCCTTAATGAAATTGGTTCGTGTATTAAAACTGGCTAAAGCCTCTCCTCTGTTGCTAAGCAATGTAACAGCCATGAGGCCGATTCCTTAAAGTCATACTAAGTAGAATTTCTATTACTCACTCGATTGACTTCACGGAATGTTCACTGGAAAATTTCTCCAAGTGTTTATTAGTTATAATTAGTGATACTCGGTAGGACCCTGACGACTCCCTCGGAACTGCTGAGTATTTCTTACAACTTTTAATTAATTGTCCAAGTTTCGCGAAAACCACAACAGAGGGGCTACTCGCATTATATGCCGGGCAGAGTGTTCATGGTACTTGCACGTGGTAAAGTGCTAATATGAATCTGGGTGATCTATAACTTGACACGCTCCTTGCGAGAGTACGGTTAAATTTTCGACACGTTTGGGACTTACAGTGTGTTACTACAACACCCTACACCGACTTACCGAGTCATAAAACGTACATAAATAAATCTTTATTAAAACTCATTCTACTAAAATATAGGTACCTATTCCTACTCTGATTAATAACAATAACATAATAAACTTCAATGGACTTTTTTAAACTAGTTTTTTTTTGTTGTTTTGTAGGTAGGTACACAAGATGTAAGTAGATCAGTTAAACCGACGATTTCGTTATCTCGTGTTTTGATCTCGGATTTTAGATATGTATATTTTAGATGACGCGAAGGAGGAAAAATCTCCATTCATATAATATATAATTTCCAAGATATATATTATCACTAGCTGTTGCCCGCGACTTCGTCCGCGTAGAACTTTTTATCGTCTTAGAAAATTATTTCTCTCAATACAAAATTTGAACCCTCTTTTAGGGGATAATTAAAAAAAAAGTTGATGTTCATTTTCTAGTTTGTGAACAAACAGTCTAAAACCAAAGTTAAAAATCTCATACTTTAAAAATGCCTTGAAATACTCAAACTTTGAACCAATTTTAACACTCTTAGGGGATGAATTTGGAAAAACTCTGAAATCAGTTTTGTAGTCTTTTAACGTACAGAATAAGACCGAAGTTAAAAATCTCTTACTCACACTTTAAAATTTTATTGCTCGCCATTTAAAATTTGAACCCCCTTTTAAACAATTTAAACCCCCTTAGAGGTTGAATTTTTCTAATCGCTGAAAGAACTTTTTTCGTAAACTTTTAAGTCTCTAGCTCAAAAAATGTGTTGCCCATACAAAGCTTTCTTAACCCCCTTAGGGGTGGAATTTTCTAAAACTCTGAAAGTACTTTATTATTAATTTTAATAAGTAACATTTTGAATAGTTTTAAGTCTAGTAAAAAAAAAAGTTTTTCCCACACAACACTGGCTACCCTTCTTAAGGATCTTAAGGATCCCCTTAGGGATGGAGTTTTCTAAAACGCTGAAAGTTCTTTTTTAGTATTCTAATAAGTAATCTTTTTGCAAAGTTTTAAGTCTAACTCAAAAAAAAGTGTTGCCCATGCAAAGCTTGCTCTCCTTTTTAACCCTATTAGGGGTGGAATTTTCTAAAACGATTTGTGTTCTTTTTTTGTATTTTAATAAGTAATCTTTCTACAAAGTTTCAAGTCTCTAACTCAAAAACATAAACTTTCCCTGATAAAAACTTTGCACCCCTTTTTATCCCCCTTAGGGATAGATTTTTTCAAAACGCTGAAAGTCTTTTTTTTTGTATTTTTATAAGTAATCTTTCTACAAAGTTTTAAGTGTCTAGCTCAGAAAAAGTGTTCCCCATACAAACCTTGCACCCTTTTTTAACCCCCTTAGGGAATGATTTTTGTAAAACGCCGAATGTAGTATTTTTCATGTTCTAATAAGTAATTTTTCGTCAAAATTTTAAGTCTCTATTAAAAAAAAATATGTTTTTCCCATACAAACTTTGCACCCTATTTTACCCCCTTAGGGGTGAAATTTTCCAAAACGCTGAAAGTACTTTCTTTTTATTTAAATAATCTTTCTACAAAGTTTTAGGACTCTAGCTAAAAAAAATATTTTCCCACATACAAACTTTGCACCCCTATTTTAGCCCCCTATTTTTAGGGGTAGAATTTTCTAAAACGCTGAAAGTACTTAATTTGTATTCTGATGACTAATCTTTCTACAAAGTTTTAAGTCTCTATTTAAAAAAAATATTGTTTCCCCCATACAAAATTTGCACCCCTATTTTACCCCCTTAGGGGTAGATTTTTTTAAAACACTGAATCTAGGTACTTTATTTGTATTCTAATGAATAATTTCTCTACAAAGTTTTAAGTCTCTATTTAAAAAAAAGTAGTTTTTCCCATACAAACTTTGCACTCTATTTTACCCCTTTAGGGGTAGAATTTTCTAAAACCCTGAAAGTTCTTTATTTGTATTCTAATGACTGATCTTTCTACAAAGTTTTAAGTCTCTATTTAAAAAAAAATGTTTACCCCCGTAGGGGTGGAATTTTCCAAAACGCTGAAAGTGTTTCATTTGTATTCTAATAACTAATTTTTCTACAAAGTTTAAGTCAATCTGCCAATCCTTTTACACCTGCAGCCTGTGGACCAGCTACACCCAGCGGTCGTATAACGCCCTGCGCATACAATATAACAACGTCTTCAGGATGCTGTTGGGGCTGCCGCGATATTGTAGTGCGTCCGGAATGTTTGCGGCAGAACGTACATATGACTTTTACGCAATAATACGCAGCAGGACGGCATCACTAATGCGGCGGATATGTGGCAGCGGTAACAGTATCCTGAGGACGCTGGCTGCGAGGCTGGATGCTCCATTACCTAGGCACTGGAACACCCTACATTGTGCAGGACCCTATGCTAGGGGATGGAGCATCTAACTCCATTAGGATTATAGGATTAAATTAATTTGTAATACTAACCTTAGTCATAATTCGTGATTGTATACTAACAACTTATGGACATTACCTAGTCCGAAACAAATAAAGAATTGAATTGAATTAAGTCTATAGCTCAAAAAAAAAGGTTCTCCCATACAAACTTTGCACCCCCATTTTACCCCCTTAGGGGTAGAATTTTCAAAATTCCCTTTTTATCCCTAGCCTACGTTATAAAAGCAACATACTGTGCAAAAATCAACTCTCTAAGATTAGTAGTTTCGGCTGTGCGTTGATGAGTGAGTGAGTGAGTGAGTGAGTGAATAAGTCAGTCAGGACATAGGCATTTATTATGTATAAATAGATAGAAGATAATGAAACTCCCATTCAAATATCTCAAAAAATTATGAAGCTACATCCGTTTTAATGTCGCTTGTTAGAGTGATAAAACGATGAGGGACTGTGACGTCAATATACTCGAGCGTCATAGTAAAAAACAATCGTTTCATATGAAGGTGCGTTTTGCGGAAAAGGGACAGAACATACCCCCTCTTAAAACTTTGGACTCTTATAACTTAATCATTACCTATATAACCCCTTGCTTTGTTTTTTTCTCCATTTGACTATATTTATTTTAAATTCTTTTTCGAGAAAATACATTATGATTATTTACCATATTTTCGATTCCTGAGCTATAACCACGAACTTCGGAATTTGAAAATATTCGGGTATCTCTATCTCTATCGCACTAACCATACTCGAGTGACAAGGATGCAAATATATGAACATTGCGTATCGGTTTTCGTGGTAGCGCCGCAGGTACTTTGGCTGAATGCGCCGAGCGGCACGTATTGTCATTCAAAAAAAACAAATTCGTGTTAATTATATTGTTCAAATTTGTTGATTTCATTTATTGAAATTACGACATAAAACGACATTTGCGCATATAAGTTCTCATATCAGAATCGAATATTTTTTTATGGTTTATATTTTAGCATTTGTCTCGTAAAGGTCTATCGTAGACGGGATTTAAATTATTAATAAGTGAAAGGCAAAGCAATTCCGCCATTTTGACGAAAATTTGACGGTTCTTATAGCTGACAGTTGGAGCAGCGTTTGATTTCAATAAAAATAAATGAAAAATTAAATGAAGTCGTATATTTCGGAAAATTAATTAACTGTCGCAGTCGGATAAAAACTATCCTAAGTTGCAGCTAGAATAATAATGTACCTATATAAAATGTTTCATATTTTTCCGTTCATGGGATGCTGAGAACATTCGAACCGCGCAAAGCTTAGTTTCAAACTGGCTGATTCTTTTTTTAATTTAGAGATTTATTATAAGTGGAGATTACTGCAAAATAATAATTTGAACTGTCTTTGATCTTCTTAATCTAAAATTGAAATTGATATTGTACTATTTATTACTGTCAAAAAATTACCAATCTATTGTGTAACTATCTACGTCCATTAAATACAGAGATTGTACTTAATTAGACAATAATCAAGTCATGGGCCGCTCATCGAGACATTCCAAGATGGTACGTATTAAAAGCTCTGCTAGTTATAAATAAACTGTGAGACTGCCGTCAAAACAGCGAAAACAATTCAAATTGTCTTCTTAGGAAACAATGAGAGTCTTTATGGAAATGGAACTTGGAACCGCTTTGATGTTCGTTTCGAATCATTTATAGACCGTTCACTTCTCCAAGCTCATATCTTTGTTCTCATTGAAAGATAGACCTTATGGCTTGTATAATAGAATTCATCGCGAATCATAAATAGGACAAGAATATTTGCGGTTAAGAAAGGGAGTATATTCTGGTTTACGAGGAATCGGTGCGATTTTGAAAGGAGCCCGGAACACGTCAATAATTAATTTTTAATGTTTCTGAAGAGACGATATTATTCGTTATTTCCGATGGAATGATGGTTTACGTTTTGGTAAGCATTTTAACGTTCATTCTTCCTATACATACAAGAGGGAACAATGTAGAGAGAGCAGTTGAATTCATCCCACTGTGTAAAGAAAGATAAATTTACCGTGAGTTATAATAGCGGTAGGGTAATTTCGCCGGTTAGCGACCACCTAATTTCATGTGCCGGTTAGCGACCACTTAGCTGAGTTGGTGAACTGAAAGCATATTTTCTCGTTTTTTTAGTAAATTCCTATTCCATAACTACAACCAATAATGCATACGGCTAACTGTTTCAATAGGCTTTGTAGAATTGATGTTATCTTCAATTGAAAAAACCATGTTCTTCAGGTGGTCGCGTAACCGGCGAAATGACCCTACCTTAGGTAAATATATTTCAGAAAAAAAGGGCTATAACACTTCGGCACAAATTGTTTGAAAATTTTGTGAATTGTTTTTGGATTATAAAATTATGATTAAATTAAACCAAGAGTCAAACATTATAAGTAAATTATAAAATCTAAAATTAAAGTTATGTATAGATACAATGTATGATTGACATAATCGGCTAGCAAATATAATTTGCCAGCATCTGTCACGCGTTGCTATGTGACTCTTGGTTAATTCTCGCAATTACACTGCTGAACCAGATCAAACACGGTAATGGTATCAAAGCCCGAGCAAACACTGCCTCTCCACAAATCACTCTACCTGAAACTGTCAATACACCGGACCGGACGCATGTCACTGTATATAGTTTGGACGGCTGTTTTCCGCACACATTGCAATAAGGAAATGATTAATAATAAACAGGTACCTAATTGTAATGTAGTTCCGAGTGGTAATCACGTAACGTTTCGAACGCGCGTTAGGACAGTCCAACTAAATTTTTCCATATAAAAATTGCCGTTTATTGTCTACCTACTGGAAGTACAATGCGTTACGTGATCGATCTGCAGGCCCCGCCCCGTTGCCAACGGGTTTTTCAATAATACGTTTATATTTTGTATATATTTTACTTTTTATAAGACAAATTGTAAAAAAAACCTCATCTAAGATGTTAAGCAAATAAAGTTAATAATAATAAGTACTATTAGGAGTATAATAATAAGCTAAAAAACTCAACTTAGGTCCTATAACGTCGTAAAATACAAAAGTCGTTGAATAGTACCTACAGTCAAGGGCACCAATATGTATACACCACAAAGTCTCAAAAATGTGTACACAGACCTTATTTCTGCAACAATAAGGTTGTAGTATACATATTTATAGTATCTTTCGGCTGATGTGATGATAATGATGATGATGATACATATTTATGCCGAATCGCTAAACTTAAGTGGCAGTGGGCGGGGCACATTGCACGTTAGAACTGATGGCCGTTGGGGCGGAAAAGGTTTTCTAGTGGCGACCACGTACCGGAAGGTGCGGCGTTGGTAGGCCCCCCACAAGCTCGACTGATGCCCGTAAAGGTCGCGGGAGTCCGCTGGATGCGGGTGGCGCAGGACTGATCACTTTGGAAGTCTTTGGGGGAAGCCTATGTCCAGCAGTGGACGTCTTTCGGCTGATATGATGATGATGAATGATGATACATATTTATGAAACTTTGAGTGAGTACATATTGGTGCCCTTGACTGTACTTATCATAGTTTCAATAGCGAACGTCTGTTTTTTTGACCACTCAGTAGGTCGTCTGGTCCATCATGCCTGAGCAGTCACCATTTTATTTTTTATCTCAAAATGCGTCAGCTGAATCTCACAAGCAGTGAATGAAGAGGCCGTAAATTGAAATTGGAAATAACGTAGTCTATCGAGGCCATGTGACGAATCCAATTACAGAGCAATAAAGACAATCTCATTAAACTAATTGGATCAGCAGGATACGTTACATAAGGTTGTCAGGATAATGTAGGTAGATACAGTCAACCAATTTGATTCCTAGGCCACCGTAGAACCTTGTCATTTTAAAAGCTATACAAACCGACGCAATAATACCTACTATTAGTAGGTAACCCGTATTGACATAGCATTTACAACGGCAAGGTTCTATCTACCTCTATGATGGCCTAGGAATCAAATTGGTTGACCGTACCTTTGTATCATCATCATCATATCAGCCGAAAGACGACCACTGCTGGACATAGGCATCCTCCAGAGAGTTCCACAATGAGCGGTCCTGCGCCACTCGCATCCAGCGACCAGGTCATCAGTCCACCTTGTCGGGAGCCTACCCACGCTGCGCCTTCCAGTACGTGATGGCTACTCGAGAACCTTTCCACCCCAACGGCCATCGGTTCTACGTGCAATGTGCCCCGCCCACTGCCACTTAAGTTTAGCGATTCGTAGGGCTATACCGGTTACCTTGGTTCTGCTGCGGATAGCCTAATTTCTGATGCGATCACGCAGAGAAAGAAGAAGAAAGAAAGAAAGAAAGAAAGATACATTTATTCACTAACACACAGGACACATATATTAAGCAAAAATAAATAAAAATAACATGTAACAAGTGTGTCTCTGCGGCCGTGAACCGGACACTGGCTCAGCATTATGCTGAGGTGTCAGTCAGACACCTACAGCGCTGATTTTCAGCCAGCACCGTTGGTGACTCACGGAAACGTCATAAAATTATAATTACACAACTATACATATAATAAATTGTGCAAGGCGAGAGAGAAATAAACATAAATACATAGTGAGATAATACATACAGCACTACCTACATGCAGCTTTAATAAAATAATAACTACGTTACACATTAAAGTAAATTTTACTATTAAACTAAAAACAAAAACTAGATAAAAATGTGCAATTGGCATATTTTTGCTGTCAAAAGTGCAGGATTAGGATTAGGATTTTTGGAGCGTCAACAAATAGCCTTTAAGCTTACGCTTAAAGGTGTATCTGCTAAGCGCCCCTTGGATAGGGGGAGGGATATCATTCCAGCACTTAGACGCCGCGAACTTGAAGCTACCTCGGAAAGCAGCGGTTCGGTGCATAGGAGTTATGGCCATTGCCTTGAATCTGCGCGCACTCTTTGACCATACCAGTTTATTGAAAAGGTAAGATGGGGTTTCGTGCCTTACCACCCCGAAAAGCAGAGTGGCAAGGTGCAGGCGTCGGCGTGCAGACATGTTAAGCAAGTTAGCGGCGTTCAAGTATGGAGTGATGTGGGACCGGGGAGGGACTCGGAAACAAAAACGAGCACATGCGTTCTGCACTCGTTGTATGAGCCTCTTGGAACGACCAGTAATGCACCCGTCATACACGACATCACAATAGTTTAACCTAGATAATATAAGCGATTCACATAGGTCGACACGCAAATCGACACTAAGGTAATCACGTATATTATATAGGACTTTAAGGCGATAGAAGCAGTTACTCACAACATTTAGTATGTGGTTCTCAAAGCGCAAATTCTCGTCCATAAGAAGGCCGAGGTTGGTTGCTTCTACCACCTGCTCTATTGGTTCGCCCATGACGGCGACATTCCCGGAAGTTCGAGCATCAAGGGTATTACGGATTTGATGTTTTGACCCGAAAACCACATACTTCGACTTGCTAGGATTAAGAACCAAACAGTTCCTCTCCGACCAAGAGGAAATATGAGCAAGGTCCGCATTTATCGTGTTAAAGGCAGCAGATGTGTCTGACGGCGCACTAGACAAATAAAGTTGCACGTCGTCCGCGTAAAGGTGATACTTACAGCTCTTTATACTGTTAGTGATGTCAGCGCTATACAGTATAAAGAAACTCCCAGCATAGCCCTCTCCATTGCCCTTTGGGTGACTTTGAGCCTTCTTATGAGGCCCATTGTAAGCGACCACGTTTCGGTGCCATACGTCATCACACCAGGGTTCGGAAATTCGGATGCTTTTATACATATCGCGATACAAGTATGGAGTCGGCTTCTTAAAAATAATATTTTGATTATTTACGTTCCGGGATTCCGGGATTGTATAAAGCATCACATCTTTGTGGCTGGACTGACTCGCATAGCTGTGACTGTGGCGTCGAATGTCAAACTGTCCATTATATATTACAGGAATGCCCCCTCAGAGCCTACCCTGGCTGGAAGCCTGAAGACCTGATCTCCTTCACAACTGACGCGGCTGAATGGCTAAGATCCTTGGATATTAATTTGTGACATACCTGATGAATGTATAGGGAAGTTTATTAGTAAAATTATAATGAGTCCGGCTCCATGCTAATCAACAGCAACGCGGTGTAGGTACTGAGGCCGAAGTTTAGGTATAAAAACATCCGAATTTCAGAACCCTGGTCATCACTGGCAACACACACTGGTTAAAGACTCTCGTCTTGAGCACTGCGGAATATTGGACGAAAAGATGTGCCCGAAGCTTCCCGAACGGTGCCCAGCAGCCGACGATTGACCTCTTTCTCCCCAGCCTAACCAGCTGGACAGTCTATCCTAGCATCCTAGGTATACATAATCGTCTACAACCTCGAGCGTAAAGTGTCCGATTGAAATGGGAGTTGGTACCTACTACATCGACATTTGACATGATCTTCGTCTTTGTATCCCATACAATTAAATGTTTTATTCATGATCCATAAATACAGGACAAAAATCAGTAATTCACCTTAAGATTGCTTGCTTACATCCTGATAATATTTGAAACACTAAACAATTATGAGGTTGATTGTGAACATGATACTCGTAACTAATATAAAAAAAACTATGAAAAATGTAGTCAGAAACAGACGCATTTATAAGTCAGCCCAGATTCCAGCTTAGAATAATAACGGATAAAATAATGATGGATTGATAGTTCCTCTACAATCTGTCAAAACTGACAAAAATTCGGAAACAACTTTATTGATATGTACCTACTGTGGCGGCGCGTGAAAGTTTTCGATGGGCAACCCGGAAAAAAGTTATGAAAGGTTTAGAGTAAGTATACAACTATATGATTGCCTAGAAATCATTTTTTGTCAAGCCGTTGGGAATCGGCTTGTATGGGCGCTCCGCCAATTATATACCACAGAATAAGTAATAGGCCTATACGTAAAGTTACATCCAGCCGCTCAATACAAGGACGGTCTGAACGGGCAGCACGGTGTTGTACGATAAAGGAAGATGGTGATATGAAAACGTACCGGAAGGCGCGGCGTTGGTGGGCCTCCCACAAGGTGGACTGATGACGGTAAAGGTCGCGGGAGTCCGCTGGATGCGGGTGGCGCAGGACCGGTCACTTTGGAACTCTTTGGGGGAGGCCTATGTCCAGCAGTGGACGTCTTTCGGCTGATATGATGATGATATGAAAAGCATGCCAACATGGCTCGGTTTAATTTGCCTCACAGCGGGTGCCCAGTTACTTCTAGGTGTTACATATTATTCTATTACAATACACTAGCTTCCATTGATTGGGCACCGTTGTATAATGTTAATAATGCAGATGAGAGTCTATGTTATTTTTACACTAATATCAACAACGTTATTAGCGACTGTGTGCCTAATAAAATGCAAAACAGAAATGCATCTAGGTACAGTTATCCCGAATAGTATAGTGCTGAAATAATTCGCGAAATAAAGTTTAAGGCTGCCCTCCATAAAAAGTACAAGTCTAAAAATACTAACGAAAATTATGTATCTTTCGCTAGGTGTAGGGCGCGGGTAAAGTTAATGATTCAAATAGCACACACACAATATCAGGACCGCATCCAAACACATTTAGCGGAGGATCCGAAAGCTTTTTGGAACTATGTCAAGTCTAAAACGAAACATGGAAAAGCTCAAAAATTATCCAAAGATGGAGTGGTACTTGATGGAAAGAAGGGCGCGAAAGAGTTCGCAGAGTTCGGACCTCTAAAAAAACTAACTCCTTCGAAGAAGGACCCATTCGCTAGAACGAGAAATAGGTTAGATGTCCTCGATAGTGATGATGACACACCGCAGTTTCTTTCACCGACTCGTACCCCACTTGAGGATCAACAAAGCCTCATCGATCAGCAGCAAAATGACATATCCGTAGCATTGGAACCCAAATCACCAGTCACATATAGAAGCTGTATGTTCTGTATATGACTTTGAGGAGGCATAAAATGACTCCATTTACACCGGTGTTGCAGATTCGTAGAAGGAAGCCTAAGATCATTCCCACACCAGCTTCTAAGACAGTGTTTGCGAAAAGGCAGTATGACTGTCGCTCTGCAAAGCTGTATAATACTATTAACGATCAACTCAACATCTATCCAGCAACCATTAGGAAGTGTAAAGCAATGTTAACTGATTGGCTGAAAAGTAAAACCTATACTGAAATTGAAGACCTATTGAGATAATAAAATTAATATTAATGATAAGTACGAATATTTGTGTTTCACCCACACACACACACATGAACACACACACACACACACACACACACACACACACACACACACACACACACACACACACACACACACACACACCTACGACGGCTCACCAAAGTACTAGTTAGTAATTATTATCTAGTATTATTGTAAACCAAAAAGAATATCTGTAAATTTTTGTATAGTTTATCATTTTTCTAAATCTTATTCTTACACCTTGTGCATATTATGTTGCACCTCCTCGAAGAGCGGTGTCTCTTATCACAAGTGTCTTGGTATGCTTAAAAAGAGACACCAACCTGCATTTTTATAAATCATTTAAGTTACTGAATAAATTATTTTGTATTTTTTGTATTTGTATTGTATATAGAGATATTACAATTGTCAATCATACTGCAGAAAACGTAACGGCTAGTAAAGGAATCAAATGTAGCGCTCCTGACGTTCATGAAAGAAAATTATGTATTATTAGTAGTAACAATACTAACAAAATATTACTAAATGCGCTCCAATTTTTTGAAAGCTTCAATATTTGTCACTACATCAATACAAGTGCCAGGATTTGCCAGCTGCTTAAGGACGTTGAAATAAAAGCACAAGACTTTTCGATGGAAGACTACTTAGTCATACTGATTGGTGAAGTTGATTTCCAAAACACTATGGACTATAACAAAACTGTTAGTTTTATAAGATCTAAGCTAGAAAAAATTAAACATACGAATGTAATTATGTGCTTACCGAATTTCCGATTGCATAATACGGGAATATTCAACAAACGAATTGAGATATTCAATAAATCCTGTATGGGGATATTTGTAAGTATGAATACGCTTACTTGTTGGATAGCAATAATAATCTAGATTACACATATAAAATGTTCGATAGTAAATCAGGTTTTATAAACAATACTGCAATAAAAGTTATTTTTAGGGACTTAAAGGCAACAATGTTGACAATAGATTGTAATAATCGTCATGAAAATCACAAAAGTTCCCTTGTAACTGAGGAAGATGAATTACACAGTCGCGAATTAAGAATACCACTTTATCATTCGAAATATATATCTAGTAGTACTCAAACTGATGATATTTTTTTTGTGCCTAATGATTTCAAGCCGATGAAACTTAACTACAAATTCAACACCCTTTTAATATTACATCAAAACATTGCAGGTTTATTAGGCAAAAAAGATTTGCTTGAATTAGCTTTAAAAGATTTGTATGCCAATAGTGGTAAATATGTAGATGTAATATGTTTGTCCGAGACTTTCGTCGCACAGGAGACGAAGCTAATATTAACATTGAGGGTTTTGAGTTAGCAGCATGTTTCTCAAGGTCAAAAAGAAGAGGAGGAACTTGCATCTTGTGCAGAGATTATTTGGAAACGAAGCCTCTAAGTTTTCTTAATGAATTAAAAACAGATTTTTCCTTCGAGGTTTGTGGAATAGAAATAAAACATCTAAATTGTATCGTAATTTGTATTTATAGGATTCCTAATTGTAATTATATTTTATTTTTGAATAAATTAGATGCACTGCTAAAAATTTTAAGAACTAAAACAAGAAAACAAGTAATTGTAGCGGGTGATTTTAATATTGATTTTTTAAAGTCGTCCCCTCAATTAGATGAATTTAAGCAAATCATCCTCAATTATAATTTTATAGCCCATATAAATTTGCCCACAAGATTGAATGCTTGCATTGATCAGATATTATCTAATGTTTTTGAAGCTGTAGGTGAAGTGATTCCATTGGATCTATCCGATCACAATACAGGGCAAACACTTCGTATACCGAAACCCGACAAATATATTCCCTCCCCATATGAACATCTTAAGAAAAGAGACTTTAGCCATGAACTCGTTGAAAAGTTTCGTGACACTTTAAGATGTCTATCGTGGAATGAAGTGTACTCTGAACCGGACGCAAATATTGCCTTTAACAATTTTTATGATGTGTACACGTTGTTTTTCAATTTGTGTTTCCCTGTTTGTAAAGTTAAAGTTCAAAAAACACGCCACTGTACTGGATGGATAACTAAGGGTTTGAGAAATGCCTTAAAAACCAAACGACATTTAAGATATAGGTATTATAAAGACAAGACAATTGAGAATAAACGAAATTATAATAGATACAATAAACTGCTAAAAAAATGTATGTTAACATCTAGAAAGTTGGAAAATAAGGCGAGATTATGTAATGCTAAGAATATCTCGAAGGCCAGTTGGGAGATCATAAATAACGATACAGGTAAATTAAACAAGAGAAATAAAATAATTGACAAAATTCTATGTGATAATCATATCATGTATAATCCAAATGACATTGCAAATGTATTTAATGATTTCTTCATCAACACCACCCATAATAATTTTAATAATAACGTAAATCAATATGACTATTCTCTTCAGTTTAACAATTCAAACATGTTTATTTTCCCCATTGACCCAATAGAAGTAATTAATATAATAAAAAAACTGAGTACCACCCGTTCGGTTGGCTATGATGATATCCCTACACATATAGTGAAGTCAACAAGTGACATTATTGCTCCAGGGAGTGTTTCCTGATAAGTTAAATGTTTCTATTGTAAAGCCTATTTTTAAAGCAGGTGACAAAAAAAATCCCGGAAACTATAGACCAATCACGCTCGTACCAATATTCGCTAAAATCTTGGAGAAAGCAATGCACAATAGGCTGATGTCTTTTATTAAAACCAGCGGAATAATAAGTGACCACCAAAATGGCTTCTAAAAAGGTAAATCTACCACATTGGCCACGTTTAATTTAATAAACAAGATAATCGATAACGTAGATAAAGGTCACAAAACTGTTGCCATTTTCTTTGACATGAGCAAGGCGTTTGACCATGTATCACATAGGTTATTACTAAAAAAATGCGAAGCCTTTGGCATGAGAGGACTTGTTTACTCGTGGCTCGAGAGCTATCTCAGCAATCGACGCCAAATAGTAGAAATAGTAGGGTCAGGCACTGAAAAGATGCGACAGAATTATAGATCACACATGTTGTATAATAGGGTTGGAGTACCTCAAGGGACTATACTTGGACCTTTATTGTTCTTACTGTATATTAATGATTTACCTTTAATTACTAATCACAGTTGTACCCTATTTGCGGACGATATCTCAATTGTTATTTGTGACCAGCGTAATCAAAATTATGAGAATATTATTAATAATGCTATTGCTGACATAATTAAATGGTTAAATGATAATAATTTACAAGTTAATGTTGAGAAAACAAAGTACATACAATTTATTAATAAAAGGAGAAAGAAGGAAAAACTAAATATATTTTATAATGGGCAGACTCTAGTAGAATGTGATACCACAACGTTTCTGGGATTTGCTCTTGATGATCAATGTACTTGGAAGACGCATGTAGATAAAGTCTGCTCAAAAATTAATAGGTTTGTATATGTTTTATGGCGATTGACACGTATAACTGAAATGAAAACCGCTATAACGGCATATGACGCTTTTGTAGTATCTAATTTAAGGTATGGTATTTTGATTTGGGGAAATTCATCACATGTGAAGCACACCCTTATAGCACAAAAACAATGTATTAGAGCAATATGTAACATATCTCGAAGAACATCTTGTAAAAGTTATTTTATTAAACTGAGGTTATTAACGGTGCACTCGATTTATATCTACGAAATTTGTGTATTTGTTAAATTGCACCCTGATATGTTCATCATGAAAAGAGATACAACACGTTTAAATACTAGATATCCGGAGAGGTTAGTACTCCCTTATATGCATACAGCCATGAGAAGTAAAAGTTGTTACGCAATGTGCATTAAGATATTTAACCGACTACCTGACGAGCTTAAAAAACTACCACTCAATAAATTTAAAAACAAACTGTTCTCTTTTCTTGTTGAAAAGTGTTACTACACTCTGAATGAGTTTTTAGATACGACAATAAATTGACATTTTCATAATTGTTGCAATAGTTCACATTAATGTATTAACGACTTTGCAATAAATACTATTAATGCATGTTAATTTTTGAAATAATAATGTTGATTAATCTTAATTTTAGTGTAATTTCAATTTGCATGGCTTTTTAAAGTCTAAATGTGTATGGCTCCACAACTTATCATGTAACACCACTTGTATACCACATTTAATGGCAAATAAATATATTTCATTTCATTTCATTTCATTTCATTTCATTTCTTCCAATCGGTGTATAGCTCCACTCCAGCTGAACTAAATGTGAGTACAGCCGTGACAGAGGCACCATGCGTGGTTGACTCAGCGCGAGTACAGTTGGACAAGTTACATCTGGCTGATGTGATGCGAGCACTTGCGAATCTCAAAGCGAAGCGTTCTGCTGGACCAGATGGAATACCTGCTTTTATATTTAGAGACTGTCGATTTGTGTTGGCCGAACCATTGTTACATGTATACAATATGTGCTTGGACAGTGAAGTATTTCCGGACTTGTGGAAAACGACCCGGGTAGTCCCAGTACCGAAAGGAGGGGGAGGTGAAGGTGTCGAGGGATACAGGCCGGTAGCAGTGTTGTCTACTCCTGCTAAAGCGTTCGAATCAGCGTTGCAGACTATTATTTACGAACAATTACGCTCTAAATTGTCAGATGCACAACATGGTTTCCGGCCGGGTTGTAGTACAACCAGTAACTTGCTAAGTTATGTAACACAGATTATTCCGGAAGTGGATGGTGGAGGGCAGGTCGACGCCGCTTACTTTGATTTTCGTAAAGCATTTGATGTCGTGGATAATGATATCCTGCTCAAAAAACTAGCCGGTATAGGATTTACCCCTCATCTGTTGAATTTTTTTGCAAGTTACATGTGCGACAGACGGCAGTTTGTAGATTACGAGGGATGTAGATCAGAACCATATTTCGTGAGGTCTGGAGTAAGTCAGGGAAGTAACCTTGGCCCATTGGAATTTATAATTATGGTCAATGACTTACCTCAGGTTGTTAAAAATTCAGGTTGCTTACTATTTGCCGACGATCTAAAAATGTATCTACCTATTAATAATACGGCAGACTGTGCAAGATTTCAAACCGATATAGATAGTGTGGTCTCATGGAGCGAAGCGAATAAGTTATTTTTCAATACGTCGAAATGCGTTACTATAACGTTTACTCGAAAGCACTATCCCATTCTTCATGACTACGAAATAAATGCCATGAAATTAAAAAGAGTGTCAGAGGTTAAAGATTTGGGAGTCAAATTCACATCTGATCTGAGATTCCGGGATCACATCGTCAATATTTGTAAGAAGGCGTATAGAACTCTGGGATTTGTTCTGCGTCGTTCCCATGGCTTTACAAATATTGGAGCGATTATCGCATTATACAACGCGTTGGTCCGAAGTGGTCTCGAATGCAATGCAATCATCTGGGATCCGCATGAAACCAAATATCACCTTATGGTGGAGCGTATCCAAAACAAATTCGTACGATTTCTGTATTGGAGGAAGTACGGGGTATACCCATTTTACCCACTAATGTATCCAACTCTATTTGTACTGGGCATGGTAGGGTACAACCAGCTGCGGGTGCGCAGAGAGCTGTGCCTGGCCACCTACATATTTAAATTACTTCGGGGTAAAATATACAACAGCCAGGTATTGAGTGGTGTGAGTGTGTGTGTTCCCGATAGGTACGTGTGGCGTAGACTCCGGCCGCGGCTGCTAGCCGAGCCGCGCGGGCGCACCAACCTGCTTGGTAGGGCACCGATGACGCGAGCAGCGCGTACCCTCAATCTCATAGCGGAAAATATTGATTTGTTTTCGTGTTCTCTGAATGAATTCACAAAGGCAGCATTGCTCGTAATATGTTATAAGAGTACTACGTAAAAAAAATGTTATAGGTATTATAAAATAGTTACACTGTTGTCTTAGGTTCGATGCCTGTAAAAATAGTTGTAAGTGTGGATAATAATAAATAAATAAAAAGCAGCCCAGTATTCTCGCGCTTTCATCTCGCCTATTCAATATAGTAACCTCACCCAGAATCTCCATTCATAGTTTGCCTGATAATTCGGCAAGCTAAAACCTAGTCCACATTAACGACCCAAGACTATCAGAATCACGTCGCACGTTATTCATAGCCGAAACGCTTTAACGACTGACTCTGCTCAGCTTAATCCCCGGCTAAGGGCAACACACGTCGCCGTGAAGGGACAACCGTAGGAAATTATTACCCGCTTGTCTAACAAATTATCCGGCCCTCCGTACTGCTTCGGATAACTCGGTTACATGGACGCGGAACGGTTAATTTACAGCGCACCCTACAAATTAATATCTCTGATTTGGACCCTTGTCAGCGTCGGGCGCGGTGGAAGAAGCGAGAGTAAAAGGCTCCTAAAAAACGTCCCTGCAGACATATGTCGCTTTTTGCAATGAAACATATAAACCTTAATTAGGCTCGTCGTGTTCTAGCTGCGGAGTTGAAGTCAACAACATTTTCATTTTTAGTATGGAAGCTATCACTTTTGGTGCCGTTTCAGAAGCTTATTTCTATCCTTTTCAAAATTTGCAACGTAGTGACACAGCTATTGCGATTTAAAATATGTCGGAGAGGAAAATATCGCGTTCAGCGCCCTCTATTACATTAATCGTGACTACAGTCAGCATGTGTGCTTCACTATCGTTCTATAAACGACATCATTGAAATGCCAACGAAGGAGTACATATTTGTCTGAGTAAAGTCGGGAGCTCATTAGATTTGATTTGCTTTCATCATGAATTTCAGAATGGCATAACAAAACAATGCAAACCAAACTGAAATAACTACAAAAGCCACAATTAAAGCAGCACATACGAGTATAATTCTCTGAAACGAACGGCTTCATTCTTGATTCAGCCGTCATAGTTTTAACGACGTCATTCAACCCCGCTTAATAATCGATTGTGATCGTTTCATCATAAAGCTATTAAATTAAACCGTTCAGCTGAACAAATGTCGGCATTTATTTAATCTGTTTAACCGGCAAACTTTACGCTTTATTTATTTCATACACATTTAAGGGTCATACAGACATTTAGGTTCGCGTCTCTGCTGTGGACAGTGCAAAAGTTAAGGGCCATAAAGCCTAATTTTTGATTGGACTTTTTATCCGCATAAACGGCGTCTTTTCTTCTATAATTCGTTGCAACAAAAACATATTAAATATGCGCGTAAGCCCTTAACTATTGGCAACAGGAAAGATGACTACCTATTCTGGCTGTATATGACCCTTAGTGTCGCCACAGGCAGAAGGCGTTCAACCGGAGATGCGCGTTCCATTGGATCAAATGGAACTCGGAACGCAGAACTCTGGTGAACGCCTTCTGTCTGCACGGGCTCTTAAGTGTTTTTTTTTGATATGAAAGGGCGATGAGGTTTCTCGATAAGTACTTATACAACAAAGCGTATCCCTAGATATCTTTTGCGAGCTGTGGGCCTATATAGTGATGAGAACATTAAGCATTCGGGTTTCTTACATCCTTTGATAGAAAGTGACGGCAGCTTTAAAGATCTTTATAATATGATACGCCTTTTAATCTTCCCTCCATTGTATACAGATAATAATAGCGTCGAAGCCTAAGGGCGGGTTGCATCGACCACACTTTACTGACCGGTGTAAACGTAAAATATGGCTCCCGCAGCTGTCATGCTCATGTCATAGACAACAAACTTCCTGTAGATACAAATTTCAATGGATATATGTATGGTTGAGATTATTCGTAGATAGAGGATATAATAGATGACGTCCTAGCGTATACCTAAAAAGGGACGATGGTAAATTAACCTTACTAAATTAAGAAGTATCAGAAGCTAATACATTCTTGACGTCTAATGTCATTTATAATTTAGTCGTGTTATATCGGTGACGTCATGGTGGTGTCAGTTTCAATACAAATTTTGACAGGTGTGGTGGCAAACAAGCTGGTGGCAAACAAAAAATCCGTATACGCGATGACTGATGAGGGACAGAAAATATGATACTGTATCTCGTTCCCACTTGCGGTATTGTCTATGCATAGGTACATCTTTGTCACTCATGTGTGTATGTGTGGGTGAGTCCCTCTATTATATTCTACCAGTATGAGATTATTTAATTTGGCTTTTTATAAAACTGTATTTGGAATTGTAATCTCTAACCTTGGACAGTTGCTTTTTGAATGGACTACCTATGTTTAGTTTGATGCAATTCAGCCAACTTAAATAATCTTAAGTATAACTTACAATTATACTACCGACGGTTTGAAACACCGAGCATCAGTTACTTAATATTAATAGAATTTAAAATTTTAATAATAATGTAATAATACACCTGATACGGCACGACAGTTTCTTCCTAAACATCCTGGAGGGTAAAATTGAAGGCAAGAGGCAGAGGAAGGCCTAGGCTAACATACTCGTATTTTAGCCAAATAAAACATAGAGCTGATGTCGAGTCATATGAGGAAGTCAAGAGGCTGGCAATGGACAGAGAAAAGTGGCGGTTACTCCACCGACAAGAGCAAGGCTCTTAAGTAATGATGATGATGATGATGTAATAATATATATATTTTATTTTTTATTTTTTTGCGCATGGGGGCAGTGCTTCAAGCGACATAGCCGCGAAAACACTCATCCCTGAAGAAGAACTCCCAAAGAGTTCGAAACATGTTGCCCGTTGTGACATTTAATAAGTGAGTTTAAGCGTGGATTTATCAGCAGTAATTTAGTATCAGTGTTATTTTTGCAACCAAACGTGTACCTACGCCAATCGCAAACCAAATATGCTGAACAATGATTTGCGTAAGTAAATAATATAGCGAGACCATGTATATATACTAAATAATATACATGACAAGACTAAAGTACAAAGGCAAACTTATCTTACAAGGGATCTATTCCAGCTTACCTTGATAATTTCACAATTTCATTGAAGTTCTAGCATGGAATCTCCAGTGTACACTCGTATTCCAGTTCCGCCATCACGCTACTGACTTGCGCCGAGAATGCGCATACCCGCAAAGCACGAGTGACGATGTATTAATCCCCGCGCCAGCTCGCTTTAATATCGGGTCCCGCTTGTTTCTTCTAGCGGCAGACTTCTGGTGATATTACTTGTTATTAACCCCAGGTTATTGGTACTACCTTAGTACCTGGTAATACCAGGCTTCAAGACTTATGTGCTTATAACCTGACGAAATGAAATTTCAGAACATGGCAGGAAATCAGAGCGTGCTGAACTTTGTGCGCGTAAAAATATTATGGCCATTTCCGTAGTGTTTGAAAAGCAGTTGACGGCCTCCGTAGCCCAGTGGGTAGTGACTCTGCCTACGAAGCTAGAGGTCCCGGGTTCGAATCCCGGTCAGGGCATTTATTTGTGTGTTTATCACGAATATTTGTTCCTGAGTTATGGATGTTATATATGTATATAAGTATCTATATGTATTTATCTATTATGTATATCATCGCCTAGTACCCACAACACAAGCCTTACTGAGCTTACCGTGGGCCTAGGTTGATTTGTGTAAGATTGTCCCATAATATTTATTTATTTATTATAGTTTTAAAAACAAATTAGAAGATAAAGGCAAACCAAACTAAAAGCAAAGTTGAAAGAAATTCGCTAGTAAAATTAAATTATCCAAACTAGTGGTGCTTCCTACCTAAAAAGCAAATACTTTTAGTAAAAACCTCATTGTCGGACATTCACGGCGCGCCGCAAGCTCCCACAGAGAAAAAGTTTCATTTGTTATTACAATACCTCTTTAGACAGACAGCTTTATTACTGTGTTGGCATTGTTACTGTAAATTACATTAGAATAGCACGTATAAGCCGTTTTCGGGGTAAGACTGTAGGTAGTTAATGTTAATTTAAGTACAACATGTGTCTGCGGCATTCATCCGTACTAATTATTTGAACTGAAGATAGTCGATATAATAGTGTGGTTGTAATATGGAATGAGTCAAACTAAACACTTCTATGTGTATCTACCACATTATTGCTGTAGGTATATCACGGTTATGTTATATCATATTCCATTGAGAAGTGATAATGGACACAAAATTCAAAGCTACACTTGTAGCATCGGTGGTTCAGTGGTAGAATGCTCGCCTGCCACGCGGGCGGCCCGGGTTCGATTCCCGGCCGATGCAATTATTTTTTTAATTTTTTTTATTATTACATTTTCAGATTAATAGGACGTTAAATTCTTTTTTACCCATTGTATAAACAAGTTTTTATGAATTGAAAATCTTATGCTTTAATCTACTATAAACCGCTTCGGTGCGAATAAAACGAGCAAAATTTAAAAACAGCGCATGGAGACACCAAATTCATATTCAAAGTGCGCATTCACTTTACTCGGAGTAAGGTGTTTGGCGGAAGTATGGCGTAAAAATATACCGCCGTAGAAACATCAGGTATGTATGCAATTTTCTAGTTTGCATCGTGGAAACCCGACACGACTGAAATACGAAACTAAAGTTACAGCGGCAAGAATTACATCACCAAGAAAGTGTATCAGGTGTATCATTTAGCAATACAGGACACTTGTTGTATCGTAATTGGACTGAAAAAGTATATCTATTTCACCAAGTAGAGAGAGCTAGGTAGAATTACGGACCACTTGCTTAAGCGACCCGTCGGTTATCTAATTCACGAGGAATTTATTTAAATCGGCATATTCGCAAACTCAACACTCTCAATAGTGACGCATACACGGATCTCGCTGAAAAAAAAACACGGCTAATTTGCCAAAACGATCGTGACTTTTTGTATGGAGCACAAAGGTTGCCGTACAGGAAGTACGTATTATACTATAACCGCTTTTTCCGCCGCATAGACGGTTCCATGTAGGAATTCGTCTTTACAAGCTCTTTAACGATGTTATAGGCATTCAAATAAATAGCGTGTGTCGAACATATGGTTAAAAGTATCAGCAAACAGTGAAGACGTTTTCTGGTCTAAATGGAGAAGCCATAGCATACCTCATTTGAGCCAATATGGAGAATAAATTGCATACGAATGTGTGATTACTGAGCGCCGCTTCTGCCGGAGACCGCTTCGTATTCCATCGACGCTTTATATCGACGAGTTACTTTGCAAACCTCAATAATATGTTCAACGTTATTTAAAACATGCGCCTTATTTTGTTCAGAGCTTGGTTACTTTTACAGCAACGAAAGTTGGTCAGATGCGAGGTTTGGTAGATAAGCAGTCAATATCCGATATCGCCGTGATCGCTCAATGCACACTTGAGTAACACAACCCTTTTGATACGTTACATTACATTGAGAGTATATGTTTATTTACGGAGAACGGATTTCTAATCGAAGAGGTTTTTCCGCTGCTCAGTAACCCCTGGGTCCCCTTGTCATGGAATAGAGTTTATGGGAGATGTTCATCAATTAGCACATGGTCTGCTGCTTAGAAAAATCGAATGTAGTCTTGGGCACCTTTGTCAATCTAAGCCTTAAGGTATATTCAATTGAGATTAAAACGATTGATTGTTTTCTTTTTTCCTTGTTTTGTGTTAAATAAATAAATTCACAGGTTAATGAATAAAATGTGATGGTGGTGAAGTTGGTTAATTTAAAATGAAATAGTGTTTTATTCGTTTATTCACATCTGTATGATCAGATAGACTGTCATGATTGATCGTGTTTATCACTTAAGTACAGTCAACCAATTTGATTTCTAGGCCATCATAGAACCTTGCCGTTGTACTCGTAAATGCTATGTCAATACGCGTTACTAGGATTATTGCGTCGCTATGTAGAGGTTAAAATGACAGGGTTCTACGGTGGCCTAGGAATCAAATTGGTTGAACGTACATTATAAGCGCATCGATTTCGAAAAATGTTATTGATTTAAAAGGGTATAAACGAGTGCCTTACAAATCGTCAAAACAAAAACAAAAGCCACCGCACATTTTAGTACATGACGGAATCAATTAAATTATGCAAGAATTAAATCATTAACTTTGTTAAGTCCAAACTCCATCTATTTAATGAACGATCCTTAAATAGGTCTTTAAAATTCAATCTCAACACAAAAGAAGTCCGATAACTGTCTTTTCCCGGGCTGATTCAACTAATAAAGCACTAGAACGAGCAAAAAACCGTCGCCCGCTTCGTCGCGTTTTACAAATGGCATACAAATCGGTTGCACAACATCATTTACTTTTTACCGGCAAGAGGGCATGAGACGCTATCAAAGGCGGTCCTCGTAAGAAGGGCTCTCAGCATTAGGTTGCCGGGATGAATGGCTGGAGGCACGGCAAAAACTCCAGTTTCCACTCCAGAGCCCTACCACTGCGACATTAAGCTGGGAATTCGAGAAATAGCGAGCCCGTGCCTGCGTCCCGCCGAAATCCGATCGCAGGTACGATATCGGAGCCAACAAAAATAAAGGAACTATTTGCGAGTTCTGTACTACATGGAAATGCTTCAGCCTCCGACAGATTTAGAAAGATAGGGGCACGTCAGCTCGCGCAGGTTTTAGAAATGTCCAGGTCCTACAATTTGCAAAATCTATTTCATTACCAGCCCATGTGATTGTCAGGGATTCGCGCTTACACACTCTTGGCTATGTGCAAAGGCAAAAAGGGGCGCATGAACCAACACGATTCACAATCATCTTATTGCGTCAAAATTGCGTTTAGTCATAGTAAAAGTCCTTTGTTTAAGTATATGTTTTCTGTGCCCTAGCAGCAGGGTTCATGTTTTTGACATATTACTCGTAATGTTACCAGAGACTACCTACAACATGATAAAGCAATAAAAATGAATCATAAATTATGAAAATCAGTGCCAAAATTAATCGTACTAGGTATCCATTTAAAGGAAATTTAAATTATATACTGTACACCTGTTTCGTTCAAGTAGATAATAATATTTATTCCTCGACAGTTACTTAAGTAATTAAGTTCTAGATCCAATAAAAAAGTCGAAAAAAGGCGTATCAAAGAGAAAAAACCTTCAATATCCTATTCAATTTATGAATTTTGCACGATCTCCAGTAAATTTTCTAATCAAAAATAAGATAAAAGCACAGTACGCTGTGTTAAAATTTACTGAACATTCTGCTGACTATTATTACCTGCAACAAATGATATTTCACATCAATGCCAATAGCAGTTCAACTGTGAGAAGAGGCGGGAATCAAATGGAGTCTAAGATTTCGCTCGTATAATACACCTTGGCTTCATGCTTTGTGGAGACTCAATTAATTTTAGGATTACGAGTATTCTCGGGCATCATTAAAGACTGGGATTTATTGGAAGTGTAATAACGTTATGGAATATTATAGCTGCTTTTACGAATGTTTCCATTTGATGATACAAATTATGCCACTGTTCTGCTACTTTGTAGTGTACCTAAATAATAAAGGACGCTTTTTGTATTTAATTCGCGTGCGACTCAGCGACTCCTACCTATCTCAGTCGCCCTGTGCATATTCGTTGATAACACCAGCAGGGGGGCTAGCACCACTTGCCGAGTCGCATCGCGTGCGACTCTGCGACTCCTACCTATCTCAGTCGCCCTGTGCATATTAGAAAGAGGAGGGTAGAATTTCTCGTCTCGAGTCGCGACGCGGTGTCAGTTACTAGCCAGCCAGGGATACTAAATTATCACCTCATCTTTTTGTAACACTATAAAAGCAATTGCTTTATTTTGAATGGATAAGCACAGATTAAAAAAATATTAAAGCACCAAGCAAAAAAGATGTTTACTGGTCTATCAACAAAAGCGGTAACTTTTAACGAAATGACACACATATCAAAAGCCACACTGCAGCAGTCAGGACAAATCAAGCAATTCCCGTGACCGACAGTTCCAGAACGTTCGTTCGCTAATGCCGGCCAACGCTAAGCCAGGAGATTACCAGCTAAGCTCCGAAGTCCTGTTCGACAGGGCCGCGACCAGGTGTGGGGATTACTCGGTAATCAGTGGAAGTGGACCGTCTTGGACGTACTTTTTGTCTACTTCCGAAACGGACAGTAATTACGCCCTTTGTCTGTTAATGTTGGTAAAACATTACGTTTCTGGAACCGAGCTAACACGTTTCTTTAATAGTAAAACGTATTAAACGGGAATAGGTTCGGTATTCAAAAAAAATCTGTGTATTGGGAGTAGGCTGGTTTACCATTGTTTTGCCGACAGATTTTGTATAGAACAGCCAAAATAAGGGGATACCGAGTAGGCTACAGTTACTATCTACGCGTGACGGGTTAAGTAAGACACGCCTCAATTACGGTGCAAAATAAACAAAAAATTGCTTCAATATCAATACAATATCGCAGCAAGAGGCGTCCGAAGTAATTGTCATTTCACGCCAAATGCGTTTTGCGCCACGTCTGGTAATTGGTGAAATGTTGTATATAACAATAATATGATAGCCCTTTTATAATTGCAATCGGCTCCGGCACTAACTGCGGTAGTTAGCCGCGCAATAAAACGCAAACGATAACCGAGCCGCGGCCGCAATTTACTATAACTACCGAAAACGCCGGTTAAAATAGATAGTAAACTGCGGCTCACTTGACCAACCGTTTTGTATGCAAAACATTTACCTAATGATCTTTACTTAACCAACTTCCTTGGAACAACTGTTCCATAGGAAACAGCAGTAGTAGAGTATGATCGTTCGCCAATCAAAAGCAGAACGATCATTACCGACCATCAGAATCATTTGTAAGGGTAAATGAACAACTCTTTGTTAAACAAAATAACTACAAAACCGGATGTAATGGTAAATGACAGAAACAGGATAGATGTCATCTATGGTCAAAACAATTCCGTAGTATGGACTTCTTAGCAGGTACGCAGCTATTTTATCGCTACAACTGATAGAAAAGCAGCTATAGTTAGAACCGGTCATCAATACACTGTATGTACATATACAGGGTGGGCCCTGTAACAGGAGCAAAAAAATAAACGGTAGATTATTAAGCTTGTGAACAAATATGTCCAAGTGGTTTTCATAGAACAAAAAAACATTTTGCTTCAAAATAAGTTTACTTATATTTTTTTATTCTTCAGGATAAGGTGCTATAAGATACTTTTTATTTGAAAACACATAAATATCTTTTGAAAACAAATATGCAAAAACTATGATGGCTCATTACATGATGTTATACCTCAAAATCTGCATTGACTGCTGTACTATGATCTCGTGGTGCCAAGATACATTACTTGGAGGTCATAACTTTAGATCAAAATTTCTCCGAATCCAATAAAATTGAAAATTTATGGTACACAAGGGGTTAGGTACTGCAAATGCTCTAAGGAAGCGTCCTTTTGAATATTTGCTCCTGTTACAGGGCCCACCCCTTCCCCCTCGAGGGTGCCCGCCTTGTCGGGGCGGGGGGGCTTAGTAACCGTGGACTGGTCACCCACGGCGAAGCTAAGAGGCACCCAGGGCCGGCCTGTTTGGGCTGCTGGCTGGCCCGAGGAGGGCGCTCCTAGCTCGGTATTACGGTGCGCCGCTTTCCCTATCCTCTGCGGCCGAGACGTGGTCGGTGGCGGAACCACAGACCTGATCCGCCACCGGGTGCTGGATTTCCCGCACCCATGATCTCCTCGTAACGGACTCAGGAGGGTCCGCTACTGAACAGGTGGAGATCGAGGAGGCAGGCGCGCCAAAACATCTGGCGTGCCTCACGTGGAGGTCCCCCGGGCATCCGCGAAGGAGCCGCTTGTGGGCGGCTGCCGCCGGCGGGGTTGCGGATGTGTGCGCAAGCGTTCCACAAAAGGCGGCGAGGCGGCAAGTGGGGGGGTTTTTAGTGGGTACACCGAGGGTCTCATTAGCTCATACGGGAGTCCCACATAACCACTCGGGTCACCCCCTGCACCCGGGTGGTATGCGTAACGCACCCCCCCCCCCCCCCCCCCAAAAAAAGGGCCCACCCCTTCATACTTTTAATTTGTCGTGCGATTTTCCGTTTTTGAATAGATACGAGTATATTTCGATGAAACCCGACTCGCACTACATGCATGGGTAAATTACGATCTGTGGCAAGATGCTCAACAATCCCGCTTCGAGAATGTATGTGAATCATCACGCTCGCCTTTACGGAAGCTATATACGAGCGCAATGGCCAGTTGGATTGGAATCAAATTAAATTGTTATTTGAGTCTTCGATGTCGATTTTGGCATCGGTTTAAACAATTTATTTGTATTCCGATTTGATGTACGTACTGTAATTTTACTTATAATTACATAAAAAGCCAGCGCTTTTATTCTTGCACGGCGCACAAACCTGTTAATTTAAGGCTGACTGTGCGGCTGTGTACCCTTCAATCGTGAAAATTAACGACATGAGCATGCGCGGCGTGTAAAAGGAAGCATAATCACACTAGGGTGTAGTAAGGCGACGTCACGGTTGGAGCGAGTGAATTTTGAGACCGGTGACCCTCTTGGTTGTGATAGTGCTCTATATGTAATTATGTACTATCAGTAGCAGAAGTAGATATGTAAACGAAGAGCTCAAAATGATCTATACGCATACCTTACTACCTATAACAAGGCCAAAAGTGTTTGTTTGAAATCATTAGCCTAGTTGGTAGTGACCCTGCCTAAGAAGCAAGAGGTCCTGGGTTCGAATCCCGGTAAGGGCATTTATTTGTGTGATGAGCTCGAATATTTGTTCCTGAGTCATGGATGTTTTCTATGTATTTAAGTATTTATTTCTCTATATAAGTATCTATATCGTCGTCTAGTACCCATAGTACAAGCTTTGCTTAGTTTGGGACTAGGTTGATTTGTGTAAGATTGTCCGCAAATATTATTATATTATTATTATTATTTTGAGCTCTGCGCCGGCGTTGCTACAATTACTCCAGGCAAAATACGGGTTTGAAAAACATTAATTTATAATAGCGTTTTTTTTCTTTATATCATTTTAAAACATTATTCTAAGATGCTTTATTCAAGAATCCAACAAACTTTCCATCCGGAAGTATTTAAATAGATTTAAATAAAGCAAAAATAGTTTTTTTTTAATTATTTATCTCGAATATTATAGAGCAAATGTGAATGAACCAAAATAAAGATAAAACCATTTATTAATATTTTTTCTGACTTTTCAAAAGCTAGTTAAGTTAACATTTTTTTGATGTCTGAAATATTTTTGGATTTTGTCGCTAGGTAACTATTTAATTGATACTATATCCATTACAAAGAAAAAATCAGCTATTATAAATTATTTCCAAATTTGACATTTTTTCCATACAAGTTGGCAGTTCATTGCCTGGACTAAATACATACACTACAAATACAAATGTTATTTATTGTTCACGAAAAAAAAACACAAGGACCTTTATGTAGACAACGGTCGACAACAGGCGGTCTTGTCGCTAACTACCGATCTATTCCAAACAAGCGTCTGCTGTTGAATGTAGATAGTAATAAATATACGCTTAAAACTTCAAAATCGTTTGAAAAGCTGCTATTCAATAGGAGAGACTAAAATTGAATAGAAACTGCATATAATCGGCTATAAAATTATTATGGTCTAAAGGTCTTCCGTCCGTGCGAAGATATTTGAATCACACAATTAGACTGGTAGCGCATGCATAGCAGAGGTAAATAGCAGAGGTTACGCGTTATCTCTAAGAGCTTATATTAAGCGTACGGCTTCGCTAGCTTCAGTCAGTTAACGGTGGTTTATTTGATCAAATCAAACTTAACCTTCACTTAAAAATTGTGTAAACACATTTTTTCACATCGACCGTATAAAATAAGTATTTTTTCAACACATTTGCTCGTAACGTGCCTCTTATTGTGCCGCTTTTAGGCTCATAATCCTGGGTATTAAACACGCGTGTTTTATAACATTACGACACTCGTGTAGTTATGTTTATATCCCGATTAAGACACGTTGGCACCTTGCAGCAAGGTGTATGTATGGACTCGGCGCATTCTTAAATTGACCGGGTTATATAGGTTTGTTTTTAATTCTCGGCAAATGGATTCTTACTCGACTAAACAAATTAAATCCTTCTTGTGGATTAATTAATTATTTCTTGTTGGATATGATATAGAAACGTTTCATTTCGTAAAACTATTTACTTTTGATAACATTTTACATGAATTTATGTTGAATAAATATATATTTATTTTATTTTGTATTGGCTGTTTAGAGATTTTATCTAAGCCTCGCTGCGGGCGCACTGCGCGAACTTCACGAAAAAAAAATAGTTGCGCGCCATTATAAGTAATTTCACAAATATTTGTAAACATTGATGATGCGTGTTTGATTATTATTAAAAATGTTGACTCGTGGTGAATAGAAAAGTAATAAATATAATTGACGCCACTGTACATTCTTGGAGATATACAAATGTATGTGAGTAAAAACCTGTTGTCATCAATAACTAAAGGAAACAACTTAGGAGCCTGTAACATTTTCATTTTATGAAAAGGATTTTTTCCTCGCAAATGTGTTGAAAAACGTCGTATGACACGCGTGAGCTTTGATAATTACACAAGCGATAAAATGAAAAAAATATGTCGTTGGCTTCGTGTTTGCATAGTATGTAATAAAGATTTAACATTTTTTTGAGCAACATCTGAATAAAGAGACTGATGGATACCATGTTGGAAAAAAAATGGCGCAGCATACCCTAAGGAACCCCGATTCAGATTTTTTCCTACTAACATTTGCGAAGGCCCGCTTCGCTCACGGCGCAGCTTTTGCCTGCGATATACTCGGCAGCACAAACAACTGCCATTCAGGGCTGATATTCACAATGCTTACCAACAACTTGCCTGAGATGAGAACCAGTGGGAGTTTACCCCCGATTATTAGGCAAGTGGTAAGGTCCACATACGCCAAAAGAAGTCTACCTGAGCCATACATACAACAGATTGTAAGAAATTTCTTGAAGCAATTAGTATAAGCAATTAACAACCTATAAAGGGCTGCCACGATTGATAAATATCTAGTCGAACTTGGGTTCCACTTTGGTTTATACCGAAACCAAATTGGAACCCAAAAGTGGCGAGGTGTGTTCACTATCTAGTTGTGAATAGCACATCAGAACATAACGTCAGTTAAAGCGATTACAGGTGAATTTCCGATTCAGTAAGCTGCACGTAGTTCGTTCAGTTTCCACGCCCGACCGCCTTTGAAAAACTCACTCGATATTTGATCAAGGGCGGGTTGCATCTCCATTACAGGCCGGTAAACGTTAACATGGCGCCGGCAGCTGTCATCCCATACAGAACTGTCAGAAATCATACAATCAGATTTGCACGAACGTAACGTACATCTTATACTGTTCGGGCCGAATGTCTATCGGACCCTTTTCTGTAAGCTGGAGCGTGTTTGGCACCTCCCTTAGTCTTTGTTGACAGTAACATTTGAGCTGTCACATTTTTGAGCTGTCACAATTTTTCTCACCACAAGTGTGCTTGGGCTAACCTCACTTTTGTCGACACCTATGTCGGGGGTTTTGTTTGGATAATTTGTAATAACTCGCTTTGCCAACACACAGTGTTCGAGTTTTGGTTGGATATTTGGTGAAAGTGAAAGGACTCTGTGTTGGTGGCTTGATGCCCGAGTCTAACATTTGGTGAATTTGTGCTGTGAGCTGTGACGGAACCGCGCATTGTTGGCTCCAGCCCGCGGACCATCACGGCGCTCTTCGACCCCGGAGGCAGCTTGGGAGACTTGATGTACTTGACTGACCATTGACGGATAACGACAGACTTGACAAAATATCGTGTCACCGGGATTCCAGTTAGTACAAAATCTTGACATTTTTGATTGCCATTATTGGCACTATAGGTCCCGCGGAGCGCGTGGCAAGTTCAGTCCACTCGCACCAGGCGAGGAATCGAACATATACAATAGATTCAAAATGTACTAAAAGATTTAAAAAAACCCGCTCCCAGCAAGCCAGCCGTAAGGCACTGTTTGTGGTATTTTATCTCGTAGCTAATTTGGAATATATTGTAAAAGAAGATAGAGTTCATTATTCAATGAACATTTTACGTGGCGCTAACATTTTTCTTGCAAAACAGGCACGAGTTCGCATAAAAAAGCAGATAAGGGCATTGTGTTGTGTACCTGGCTAACAAAGAACCATTCATGATCCCACTTCATATACTTAATCTAAACTATACCGACGGTTTGAAACAAAACAACCTGCACTTAGTACTCGGCCTGATCAAACCACAAGCGAATCAGATTAAATTGTTCAATTAATTAGATTGATGACGTCGACATAGATATCTAATGATCGTTGTTAGAATGACGTTATGTACTTTTACGTCATACCTGGCCATAAAGTAGGAATTACCGCACGCTATGCGTGCGGAAAACCCCACTTCCTGGCCAGATAGAGACGTAAAATTTTGTACTCACCACGGGCGGTAATAAAGAAAGCCTCAGAGCGCATATTTATCGCCCTTGCCTTCGGCTCGGGCGTCAAATACCTGCGATCTGAGACATTCTTTGTTTAACCGCCCTAGGTAAGTAATGTACTATAACGTAAAAATAAACTAATTTCTCGCTCTTCATCGCTGGTTTTTTTTCTTTAATGACGAAAGCATGATTAACTATTAGTTTAATTTTAAATGAGTTACTATACGAGGAGTTATATATATATATATGAAATTAGGTATATAAGTGATAACCAACATCTCTGTTATGCGCCTTGTACATTATTTAGACTACACATTAAGGGCTAAGGGTGTGGTCAGGAAACTTAGTGTTACATATTTAGTCCAATAACTTTATACATGCAGAGCTTGCGTCAAATCCGGTAGTTCTGAGTTTTTGCAGACTTGTTTATGATGTCCTGAGAAGGTACTATCAAAAACTAGTCCTTTAGGGTCATAATAAATAATTTCGGGGTATTTCCGATTTTCGACAAAATTGCGTTCAGCGCTCGAGGTCACAAACTTGGATTATTCATTGGGCCAACATCATAAACAATTCTGCAAAAAATCAGAACTACCGGACATGACGCAAACTACCCCGTACTTTCAGGCGACAAGGTTACTGGATCAATTGTCGAAATGTTTACAACTTGTTACTTGTTTGTGCCTAAAGTTTATGAGAGTCAATATATACAGAAAGCCAGGCTTTAAAGACAACAGACAGACCTAAAACTAAATTAGGCAATATTATCACGAACTCTATTAGAACAGTCTCTAGGTAGTACAGTTCATTCAAGAAATATATTGAAATCGAATTTAAGGGTCTAGCAGGCTAAGCTAACAAGATTGTCCCCCGCAAGGGATTTGGTTGTAATTTGAGGTGCGGTAGTGGCAGGACCTAAGAACACTGTATGCGTAATATCAGCCTTCGATCTTCTTTTGTTTCAGACTTATTCACGAAAATGTCAAAAAATCAAGGTAATTTTTAAACTGTTATTTTATCTAAACCAAGCAAGCGAGAGTAACCAAATAAATTCAGAATTAAGGAGCATAAAATGAGGTCATATCCTTGAACTTGGATGGAAAAAAAAATTGTTATTTTTTTCGCCTAATTTTTTTGCCACTTCTCGCGGAGACACAACTATCAAAAAAAATATTTAATAAGCCACAGTTATCAAGTACGTAATCATTTAAAATCACTTTGAAATATCATGGTGCGTCATGTCAAAAAAAAAACATTTACGAACGTATAACGTCATATCATATCAATAGAGTAGTAGTGGCAAATCAGTCTGTAGTAGGTATAATATCCTATTTCGTTCATTATGAAATAATTAATAAAAACATTCCATGAAAAAAATAGGCCAAGTCTCGGAACTCTTCCACAGTAAAAAGTGGTGAGATATTTCGTAGAGCCATGTCATGCAAGCAAATAAAGATAAATACGAATACCTGACTTGGCTCTACGAAATATCTCACCACTTTTTACTGTGGAAGAGTTCCGAGACTTGGCCTATTTTTTACATGGATTTTTTTATGGGATCTCATTTCTTTTTGTAGGTTATCAACTTTGTATGGAAATGTTAATTTACCAACCGCAAATAACGTTTGTATAGTTTTGAGGGAAGCAACTGCAAAAGTAACTTTGGAATCGCATGTATTTGTATATGATTACAAACATACTTATGCAGTGTGTATATATCTCTGAATCGTGACGGAAACTGCAATATTTTTAGGTTTTTTATGAATGGATAGGCTAAAAACTAATTACGTTAAAAATTTGGAGCTTGTAGGTCTGCTAGAAGTACCTTAGAATTACGATGATCATTATAAGTGAGTCAGTGAGTATATGTCAGTGACAAAACTAAGGATTTTTGACGGGCAATAGTTCCAAAACTAAAAGTTCAAATTGAATATTATTGAGAATATATGTAAGCCATATTATGCCCTATACTGAAAATTCAGGGTTCTGGCTTTAGCCAGCACGAAATTACAGGATGTTGAAAATGGCCTGAATGGCTTCGAGAAAAGGATAGTACGGCCGTGCCTCTTTGTTTTGCTCGACGATTGACATTGATCAATATGATAGTATTGATATGATATGGCAAACCTTAGCTAATCTGTGATATGAAGTTATTCGGTGATTTAAGGTCTAATAGCGGAGTTATTCGATATCTTTACGGCTTGTAATAATTTCCAGTAGGTGGCGGCACTGTCATTCAACTTACTTACGTGCAGCAAGTATCCGAACGCATCCGTCTAAATTAAGAAAAAAAAAACTAAAAAAATACTCAAAAAACCTAACTATCACCGATTAGCCAAGGTTTGCCCTACCTAAACATACGTTCGTAAATGTTTTTTTTGACATGACGCACCATGATTTTTCAAAATGTTTTTAAATGTATACGTAGTTGACAATAGTGGCTCATTAAGTATTTTTTTTTTGATAGTTGTGTCTCCGCGAAAAGTGGCAAAAAAATAAAGCGAAAAAAATGTCTGTAAAAATATGCATTATGAACCCCATTTTATGCTCCCTAATTCTGAATTTATTTGGTTACTCTCGCTTGCTTGGTTTAGATAAAATAACAGTTTAAAAATTACCTTGATTTTTTGACATTTTCGTGAATAAGTCTGAAACAAAAGAAGATCGAAGGCTGATATTACGCATACAATGTTCTTAGGTCCTGCCACTACTGCACCTCAAATTACAACCAAATCCCTTGCGGGGGCCAATCTTGTTAGCTTAGCCTACCCTTTGATGTCAGCTGTCAGAAGAAATGGATTAAATTTATCAGTCACGGCAAAGCACAATAAAGCACCGACAATATACTCGACAAATAGCACCAGCATTCAAACGTATACGACTGACGTATATGGCCGTACATTTCAGACGCACATTTCCTCCGCATCCGCAAATATTCCCCAGCCCGGCTGTCACGTCTTTATAATAAAACCATCATCCCTACGCAAGTCCCGTCGCTGAGAAAAATCACGCAACATTAGGCGCGATAAGTTCCCAACGAGCGTACTATTCGCTCACAATATACATAAAATGAGTACAATAAATATAACGCCGCCCCCAGAATGAGGGAGCAGGTGTGTCGAACCGGCGTCCGCCGCCGCGAACGTGAAAAACTCATTCGTAAACAACAAAAGGAGAACCGAAGTTATAACTCACGCCCAGGGCGGCCAGGTGCTGAGTTAAGATAAAGTACTGACGTTACGCTCTATCCAGTGATTTAGATATGACCTTCTGAACGCAATCTGCATTATTAGCGACCGCACCTGTGGGAATGCGGGCACTTTCCAGCTCGGCAACGGCTTTTGTTTCGGAAAGAAAAACCGCAAGCATTTACTTAGCGATCTATATGTAGGAAGGGCCGATGAGAGTTACAGTAGCGATTTTCAGGTATATGGTAAGGCACGGGCGTTGTGTGATTACCCCCGGTTCGGCGCCCGCACGTAGTGGACGTTGTCGTGTCGAAATAAGTTTTAATGGGTGCCGGCACTTAGGCCACAAAGTTACGTGGCTTTAAAGTCCCCGCATGCGGGCCCAACGTTTACCGACCCCGAGTTTTATTGCTTGAAAGTGGAACGCAAAAGTAATGGCATTTAAACGGCTTGCTAAAAATTCGACGCCAGTTGGAACTTCTGGTAGTTCTGCGAGACACTAAGGACAATATTAAAGCGGAAAGTGAGGTTCTTCGAAATATGTAATACAAACATAAACAGTTCAAAAACTGTAACCCGACTACGGGAAAGTAACTGAAAAAAATGTATTTTCATACAAAAGGTAGCCTAGCCTAATTATGTCACCCGGAGTATCAATTCGAACCGATTGGCAGTTTTTATAAAAATCGGTTCAGTATCTTAAGCGTGGGTGGAACACACTTAAATACAAACATAAACTGCTAAAATATATCCCTTCCATTCGACTCTGCCGTAGTCGAGCAAAAATGAGTCAGCCACGCTTGTGTAGGCCATCATAACAATGTCCATAGGTCTGACAGCAATCAATGAAAGGGCCCACATAATATGGCAGACACGGCGCACGGGAGATTATCTTAATGGCAGCGGCATCGGCGAACACAATTATGTATTCGTGAGGCACAATCGGGCCAAATGAGAGGCCAATCAGCCGCCATCCATGCCCATGTAAACGGCGCATTGACAGACGTGCCGCCAAACCGAATCGATAATTTGCGCAAATTATTCCTGACGAGAACCGCAAGTCGTAGACCTATATATGCTATCATACATACTAACTTGATGATAATGATACGAAACCTCGATATAAAAGACACTAATTAGTGTAGCGCAAATTTAATTCTATAGAAATTCAACAATAAGCTAAAGGAGTACATGTAAAAGATTTGTTTACGCCCTTATTCATAAAACTTAAAATGCCTGTGATAAATAAAATGTATTTTATCCCTTTATTTTAGTTTAAATATATAGGTATGTTGCACCTTCGTTTATGACTAACGGCCGTTAACTAACGATACTAGAGTCGATTGGACTCGACAAGAACCGAGTTTCGAAGATTGGTTCATCTACTGGCCTCAATGTACCTAATATCTCTTGCAGCCTACGCTTAAGAGGAATACGAAAATTCGATAGTATACCCGATTTCATTGCTTTTTCTTCACTATTTCAGTTTCCTGTATGAAATTTATTTGAACCAACCAATTCCTAAACATCATAATCGAATTACATATTCAAATTACGTTGTATTTATTGCCGCCCGTAAATAAGTTATGTAAGTGTATGTGCCCATACAGTAAATACATTTCAATATACTTGAAAAGAAATTGTTTTATAATATACATAAAAAACTCACCAGATTCTTTAACAATTCACATAATAGAATAGGTAAATAATAAAATTGCATTAAACAACAGTAGGTGTTTTATCAAATAACAACTTAAAGATTTCGCCAAATATTTACATAATAATACAAAAGCTCGGCAAATTGTTCATCAAGTTACAGAAGTAATTATCGCGGAGTTCAGACGGATCGCCAAACAAGCGGACACAATTCAAAGTTCCTCGCCGCCGCAAATTGGCGTCTTCGAACAAAGAATTAGGCTGCAACATTATGACATTTGCGATTCATTCGTTCTCTCATTCATATTCCGAACGAGTGTTGGAATTATTCACGAAGAGAAAGAGCACATTATCTGTTGTTTACTTCACCGACCTCGTATTCTGATCTACTAATAATCTAAAAGCTGTTTTAGTTGGCGTTTAATAAAGTTCATAATTCGGAAGAACGCAAGTGGAGTACGAGATCGAGAGGGTTAATGTTCGTTATGTAAGTTTTAATGAAAGAAAGTAGGTACGGGTCCATTAGGGGTGGAATATTCATTCGGGTGCAGCCGGCGAATGATAATCACTCCCGGTTATTGTTACGGCTTCGGTGTAAGCTGAATTAATTCTATGAGCTCAAGCTGGAGCCATCAGTAATTTGCAGCGCCGTTCACGTCTCTTCTTTATATTCTGTAGCGACGAAACCTTATTTATGCTACCAGTTAAATTAAATTTGTTTCTACTCCTTCGTCTTGCAGTGTTGAATAAATATAAACACAAACAATAACTCACTGAACATTAAACAAAGATAGACAACAATGAAAATAATATATAGTAAACAGTTACGGAGTATTCCATTGTAAAGACATGAAAATCGTGGAAATGATTCGATGCCATTTTTGTAAAATAATTCATATAATACATTTATTTCAATAATTTCAATATGTTATTAAAAATAAATCATTAGCTTTTAATGTCGTTCAAAGATCTAGTTTTAATAGTCTTTAGATTATATTATATTGCGAGTGAATTCTCTGGAAAATAAAAGTCCACATCTATCTTTGTAAAATAGTTAAACTAGATAGAGCCGTTTCCTGTTTGATGAAGGATTGAAGATGAAATGAGGTAACATGATATCTCGTTCAATGAGTTACTAGAATTATAATAATGCTAATTAATATAGTTATCTAGTTGATATAATTAGTACATAGTACCTAAAATAAAAAAATAAAAAACCGGCCAAGTGAGAGTCGGACTCGCGCACGAAGGGTTCCGTACCATTATCTATAAAAATATTTATTTTATTCTGTTTTTAGTATTTGTTGTTATAGCGGCAACAGAAATACATCATCTGTGAAAATTTCAACTGGAACTATCACGGTATCAGTGAGATACAGCCTGGTGACAGACAGACAGACATACGGACATACAGACAGACAGACAGACTGACAGACAGACAGACAGACGGACAGCGGAGTCTTAGTAATATGGTCCCGTTTTACTCTTTGAGTACGGAACCCTAAAAAGCAATGCTTACATATATTTATGTGTATCTTCTTTTAAGACGTAGGCTACTTGCATTCTCATTCCCAGAAAAAGCAAGTGGTTTAGTATAGAAACTAAAAGACGAAAATACTAACATATATCACTAAAACAATAAATATTACAAAAAATTAAGAGCATATGACCGAAGTAGGGTTGCCAACCGTAGTAATATTACATAGTATTGTACTATATTTTGACTCATTGTACTATATACTGTTGAAGAGATATATAGTACGCGAAAATACTATATTTTGGGGGATCTTACGAAGTGCTTCAAATTGCCGGGGTCTTACTAAATAGCAGTGGCGGAGCGCCCATACAAGCCGATTGCCTAAAATTTATTTTTAGGCAAGCCTTAGTTATATATTCTAAACTATTTCATAACTTTTTTGTTTCGGGTTGCCAATAGAAATTTTTCACGCGCCGCCACTGCTAAATAGCAACATTGGCCAGCCAAGTACTATATTTTTTTACAGTGTACTATTTTATTGTCGTTTTTTTCTAGAAAATACTATCTCTCCCCCAAAATTAGTTGGCAACCCTAGATCGAAGTGAAGTATGAATCCTACAAAAACACAAAGTGGCCTTCCAATTTGAAGGCATGTGTCAACGAATTCGTCGCAGAGGAGTTATAAAATGGTTTACTTATTGGAAGGGCTTGACGGGAGGCTGCGGTGCAAATGGAACTCGGGTCTGAAGCTCTAAGTAAGACATGGACGGCGCGCGCCCGCCAGTTTATTGCTAGTTCATTTTTGGGAAGCACTATATAATACTACTGTTAGGGTGCTTCGGGTATCTAAGGTTTTCGTGTGATACTATTATTACGACACCGAATAAACAGATAACGGCAGATGTGAACAAGAAAATTAGAAAATGAAAGCCCTACAAACAAGATTACGATATAGGTACATATTAGAAAAAAGTTATAGTGACGTAACGGCCATCTGATCACGAACTTCGAATTCTTTTACTCTATTTTTAACCCCCGACGCAAAATGAGGGGTGTTATAACTTTGAGGTGTCTGTGTGTCTGAGTATTTCTTACATAATGTGATTAACCATGCGCAAAAGTTAACTTTACTAATACTTAAATGTTCTTTTTAGGGTTCCGTACCCAAAGGGTAAAACGGGACCCTATTACTCCTATTACTCCGCTGTCCGTCCGTCTGTCTGTCTGTCTGTCTGTATGTCTGTCCGTCTGTCACCAGGCTGTATCTCATAAACCGTGATAGTTAGACAGTTGAAATTTTCACAGATGATGTATTTCTATTGCCGCTATAACAACAAATACTAAAAAACAGAATTAAAGGGGGCTCCCATACAACACACGTGATGTTTTTGCCGTTTTTATTGATGACGGTACGGAAACCTTCGTGCGCGAGTCCGACTCGCACTTGGCCGGTTTTTTTTAATATACTGACCAAAAGATTGATAAGGACAGCTATTATATAAATAAATGTTACAATATTTAACTGCTGGGAAATTCTTTACTTTTGCACATGGTTGTGACAAGTGACGTTAACTATTTGAGAATGACTCATCTGTGTGTCTGTCTGTGGCATCGTAGCTCCTAAACGAATGAACCGATTTGAATGCGGTTTTTTATCCGAAAGCTGAGGTGATCGACATAGGTCTTAGCTACTTTGCAACAAAATCGGTTCAGCCGTTTTTGAGATATAGAACTTTGAAATGAAAATATCCAGGGATTTTCAACTTTTCTTAGTTGTTTTTAATTTACATGAATGTAATCAATCATTTATAGCACTTTAATCAATTTGTGATGCCTTGGAAGCGCTCGATAACAGTTGAATAGTAATTTCGCCGCCAAGCGACATGACGAGGTGGCCGAGAGGTTAAGGCGTTGGACTGCTAATCCAATGTGCTCTGCACGCGTGGGTTCGAATCCCATCCTCGTCGATGACTTTTTGTATTATATTTTTTTCCATAAATAGAGTCTTTTCTGCCATATTGAGAAAGCATATCTAAATACTTAAAGTATATTCAATGTTCATAAACCTACATAAATATATTTACAATAAAAAATAACAATAATCCTACTAACAAAGATAAACATAAAATGTGAGATATCGTCATTTTATCAATATATTATTATTACACTGTTAGTAATTCTTAAATTAAACTGCTATTAATTAATATTTTCATTACTTATTATTCATACTTTATAAAAAATAACCTAAGGTTTTATCAGATTCAGATTCATTTATTCACAATAAAAGATTACATTATAAATTACATCTCAATTTACAAGAATCCCTATTGTGATCGTCAAGAACAATCAAATAAATAAAAATTAAAGCATAATAACAATTTAAATATAACTAACTATGTCCACTTAAATAATTTAAATTTATAATGTCATAGATATCAGAGTTCACCTAGAAGGATCGTCATTACATATAACCACAATTTAGTAATAACAAAAACAATAAATCAGAATTATGCGGTTATGTCAAAAAATTCACTTATAGAATACAATGGATTTTCCAATAGAAAGTTTCTTAATCGACGCTTGAATATTGTTACCGATGTTTCCATTCGTACTTCGGCGGGTAAATGTTCACAATAAGTTGGACCTATGACGCGCGGGTTTTTTTCTGCAAGTGCCATGCGACGTGGGACTATCCTTAGTCGCCCTGTTGAACGAATAGTCATACCTGGTACCTCGACGCGTGTCAGTACTAAATCACGAAAAACTTTTTCACGAAAACTTTTTCACGAACGACTTTATCACGAAAAACTTTATCACGAATAAACTTTATCACGAAAAGACCATATCACGAAAACTTTATAACGAAAACTTTATCACTAAAGACTTTATCACGAAAACTTTACCACGAAAAGACTTTATCACGAATATACTTTATCACGAAAAATCTTAATCACGAAAACTTTACCACGAAAAGACTTTATCACGAAAACTTTATCACGAAAAACTTTACCACGAAAAGACTTTATCACGAATAGACTTTATCACGAAAAATCTTTATCACGAAAACTTTACCACGGAAAGACTTTATCACGAAAACTTTATCACGAAAAATATTAACCACGAAAACTTTACCACGAAATTCTGGAAATCTTCCCCTAACTAAGGTGGTGAAATGTGGGGTGTTAATTTGCCTACTTAAACCGCTGCACCGATTTCGATGAAATTTGGTATGGAGATAGTTTGAGTCTCGGGGAAGGACTAAATATATATTTTATCCCAGAAATCATCCCCAACGGGGTGAAATGGGGGTGAAAATTTTGATAAAACCCATTCACATGAGATTTGGTTTATAGATAGTTTGAGTACCGCGGAAGGGCATTTCATTTAAATGGGTTCAATCTTAATTTTCACTCCCATTTCCGGGTTAAAAACAATCCTATGTCCTTCCCCGGGACTCAAGCTATCTCTATACAAAATTTAATCTCAATGGGTTCCATCCAAATTTTCACCTCCCGTGTCACCCACTTATGGGATGATTTCCGGGATAAAAACAACCCTTTGTCCTTTCCCGGGACTCAACCTATCTCTGTACCAAATCTCATCTGAATGGGTTCCATCCTAATTTTCACCCCCTTAGGGGTTGATTTCCGAGTTAAACACAATCCTTTGTCCTTCCCCGGGACTCAACCTATCTCTGTACCAAATGTCATCTGAATGGGTTTCATCCTCATTTTCACCTCCTTAGGGGTTGATTTCCGAGTTAAACACAATCCTTTGTCCTTCCCCGGGATTTAAGCTATCTCTATACCAAATTTCATCTCAATGGGTTCCATCCTAATTTTCACCCCTCATGTCACCCCCTTAGGGGATGATTTCCGGGTTAAAAACAACCCTATGTCCTTCTTCGGGACTCAAACTATCTCTGTACCAAATTTCACCTGAATGGGTTCAATCCAAATTTTTACCCCCATGTCACCCCCTAAGGGGATGATTTCCGAGTTTAAAACCATCCTTTGTCCTTCCCCGGGACTTAAGCTATCTCAATACCAAATCTCATCTGAATGGGTTCCATCCAAATTTTCACCCCCATTTCACCGTGGGGGGTGATTTCCGGAATAAAATATATCCTTAGTCCTTCCCCGAGACTCAAACTATCTCTATACCAAATTTCATCGAAATCGGTGCAGCGGTTTAAGTACATACAAATGTTTACCCCCATTTCAGGATTTCCAGGTTTTCGTGATTAAAATTTTTCGTGATAAAGTCTACTCTCGTGATAAAGTTTTCGTGATAAATTCTATTCGTGGTAAAGTTTTTCGTGATAAAGTTTTCGTGATAAAGTCTATTCGTGATAAAGTCTTTTCGTGATAAAGATTTCGTGATTAAGATTTTTCGTGATATAGTATTTTCGTGATAAAGTCTTTTCGTGGTTTAGTTTATTCGTGATAAAGTTTTCGTGATAAAGTCTTTAGTGGTAAAGTTTTCGTGAAAAAGTTTTTCGTGATAAAGTCTATTCGTGGTAAAGTTTTTCGAGATAAAGTTTTCGTGATAAAGTCGTTCGTGATATAGTTTTTCGTGATAAAGTACTAGCGCCACCTCGACGCGACTAAACATGGGTAAGTTACGTCTCACAAACATCAGTATTTCAAACAAGTATGTGGAGTAGTGCGTCATAATTTTGTGCGTTACGAAGAGTTCCCTGCATGAATGCCCGTTTTTGCATTAAGAAGACTCGATTGGCATCCGTTGAGTTTCCCCAAATGAGTACTCCATATGTCATTAACGAATGAAAATGAGCATAGTACACCGATTTTAATGAAACATTCGAAATTAGGGGTTTTAACTTTCTGAGTGCAAAGACCGCACTACTCAACCCAGAACACAGCTTATCGACATGGCACTTCCAGTTTAGATTTGAATCTAACATAAAGCCAAGGAACCTAGTTTCGTTGCATTGGACAATTCGATGCATAGTGGCATTGGGCAATTCGATATCTAGGTTTCCATGAAAAAAAAAATATTTTTTTGCAATCGTTATATAATTTATTATTTAATATTATATATTTTATTACTTATACATTATAAACAAATATTTACAAGAAATATAAATAAAAAAATAAAAAAAGAACGGATGGTTGTATGTAGAGGGGTAAGGGGGCGATGTTGGGTAGAGCTGCCCCGTCGTTGAGGCCGAAAAACTGCTTTACTGATCTGAATTTGTGCCGGGTCCCGCGAATGCACATGCTTGTGGCTCGGATTATTGATATTATAACCTTAACCAGCCCATTATTATAGATAGGGGTCGGTTCCAGCGGTCAGCAATAGTTTCACCAAGATGTTTAATAAAGGTGGACATTTGTGATGCGAAGAATCCGTCAACTGATGTGACGAGAGGGGTAATGTTGATAAAGTTTACACTTCAGATAAATTGAAGTGATTAGTGAACTCAATATAAAATACGCCATATTATTTATTACACTTTTACTCATTTTATTACTACGTCAAATGTAACTAAAGAATATTGTTTGCCTGCGCAATAACCTTACGCAAAAAATGCGAAAACAAACAAAGAACCAAAATATTACTTAAGAAACGTCTAAAGCATTTTAAGGGCGAACGTAAGCGAATTATTTCGAGTGATATGCCTTCGAATATTTCGCTTTGTTCCAAATTAGATAAATTATTTCCACACAAAGATTCTTACAAAAGAGGCCAGAGAATGGGAAGTAATAAACATTGTGCCTGTCAAATTCACTCCGAATGCTAAATCGACGCGGCTGAGACGCCGCGGCCCGACGACGCGGACAGTGCAGACGGGCGGTAAAAAAAGTAAGAAAAAAAACAAGACAACAACGGATGAAGCGAATTAGCAATCTCGTATATGACTAGAGAACTATCGAACAGGTTTCTTGTTTAATTGAATAAGTACGTATAGCTATATTATTATCGTCTTCAAAACTGGTTTGGTAGGTAACTACTTCTGGACTTTAGAAGGATAAAACCACAAGGCCGCTGTTGTTAAATAATAATAACTTTACCCTATTCTATATAAGATTATTATAAGAATCGTGCGTTAATCGTCATGCGTTTTTTTAAACGCAAAATAATAGTATTGCTATGTTTGAAAAGCGGTAAATGATAGTTCATCAGTTCGCCTTTTGTACTATAAGTTCTTCTTTTGTGCAATAAAGATTAAATAAATAAAAATCAGCCGAAAGACGTCCACTGCTGGACATAGGCCACGGGGCTGGGGTGCTGGATGAATAAATGACTACAAAATTGAACCTAATTATACAAAATATTGACTATTTATGTTAATTTATTCTCTCCTATATTCTCGTTCGCGCACTGCACGGCATGTTGGGGTTTTCTGCTATGTTATTAATTCAACAGATAATTACACTAAATGTTCAACGTTTGAATAAAACCTGTGGCTCATGCATGAACAATACATAGTGATTGCATGTCAGAGGTTGACCACGCCATGCCTTCAATATGAATAGTTAATACCCTAGTATTAGCGTACATTTTAAATACAGTAGAATTTTTAAACGACCTTCTATCAACATTTATTGTCCAAACTAGTGAATATTTTAACTGTTAACAAATTAGTGTAACTAGAAAAGCGTGAAACGTCAAAAATTAACAGTGACAATTTCGTGTTAATTTTAACAGCGAGATAAAATTCAACAGCGAAAATCATAAAATTACAGGGTCTACATACGATGTGTCCTTATTACTCATCACCATATCAGCCGAAAGACGAATAATAATATATACCTATAAAACTACATTACGAGTGATATTTGATATGAGCATAATTGTTACCTGCTCGTAGTTCAATTATATCAAGTGACTTTGATTTGCTGGAATAAAAAAATCATTGGGTAATCGGTGTTTCTGAGTGAAAACAACAAAATCGAATTTCAAATAAATATTGTTTTTTTATGTATGTGTTGCGCTCATATTTTATGAGTTTGTTTACATTGGGTCGTCGGCGAAATCGAAGGTTGACAGGGGTAAAAGAAACATGGCGCTGGGGGGATTTAGACCTAGATTTTTGACTTTAAAGCGATCCACTCCTTCACTTGAAATTGGCGAAAACTGTCAAAAAGTCTAGTTTGAAATTAGCAATATAAAATTCCAAAACGAGTGGTATTGACAACTCGTATCGTATTCAATTCTATAAAATTACGTGCCTACAATTTTGACACTACAATCGTATTTACTCATATTTAACTTTTGACCGATCATAAGCCAAAAATCGAGCCCCTGTTGACCGGCGAATTCGACAGTCAAAATAAGTACCTACTTAATTTGTATATGTGCGGAAAAGGGTTGCCGCATCACAAAATATTACAATCTAAAGACGTAGATTGTGAGCGTAGGCTAGCACCATAGCACACTGTCGCTGCAATATTGTTCTCCATTATTAAACCCACAATTGCTGGAAATGGCACTAAAAGTTAAATTTAACGTGCTCTGCCTACTCTTTCTAACTCCTTTCTACTTTCTGTTTACTTTTTCTTTTCTGTGTGGTCAGGGCCGACAGTGGGCCGGCCTCCACTGAGCAGCAGGCGACCTGTTAGCTGCGACGGAGCCTTCCTGGGGAGATTCAGCTAAGCCCTACCCCATTTACTTTCCAAATTACTATAGCGGCAGGCGGTTCGGTTCCCCTCTTTAAGGTGCCAAGACCGAAGGTGACCCTACAAAAATAAACCTAGCAAGCCGGCAGGCTTAGGTCATCTAGTTTCTAGTTCTATTTGTTTAAGCAACCTAGCGTAGAATCCTACCTAAGTATTAAGTACCCCACGGGGTGCGTGTTAAAATAAAGGGATGTTCTGATTTTACTAATGGTTTATTTTACTGCCACATCCCACTAGGAATAACTCATTTCATGGCACAACACCAGCGTGAATGTATGTATGTATGGGTTTACTAACACTAAAGGAAAGAAATAAATGAGCAGTGTATAATCTGGCCAACCAACCAACCCTACGCGTCACTGGGGCGCGTACCTTAGCTACTAATGCCATTTTTAGGGTGTTTTCTAATGCTACCCCAAAGTAAGAGATATTCTATATTTTCAACTACTACGTTACGTATAGTGGTGACACTATAAGTGCGAAGGTTACGCTTATAACGTATTCACTCAACCGCTGTCCCCAACCCAGCTAAGTAAATTTTACATACATCTACAGCCAGCCTCTATAACTTGTCCTATTTTATCATTTATTAAATACATAGCCCATGAAAGATTATTCTGGGACACCAAAGCTTATTAAATGTTAATAGCTTATGGTCTTTATTGTAACTGTGGTTTGGATGCAGCTCATGTTCGGCGTTGTATGAAAAATTGATGCCGTCGCGACACAACCGCAGGGTGATCGATTGTTATATGTTAAAACTGTTACATTATTATGTTTCAATTGATTTATTACAGTTGAATTAAAAGTTTAAATAAGTATCGTATTATGACTATTGATGGAACGAGCGAGCGAAGCGAACGTAGATATCCGTTTCAACTTGGGTAAATATTCTTTCGTATGTCCTGTAGGCTGTAAGGCTGTTCTCCCCTACAGGTCGCATTTCAAAAATCGTGAAATTTTGTGAGCAGCCGGCGTAGCATGGTGGCCATCGTTGTGGATAAGACATCCGTCACTCTCGCACTCGCATACTTGTCAGAACGCGACGGATGTCTTATCCACAACCTACCATAATAATATATAGTTATTTTACAATTCGGTTTTTGGAACTTATTCATAAAATCTTAAGAAAAGAAACATACTCGCGACTTCTACAGATCACAGAGAATTGAATTGTATAGTGGAATCCTGAAAAAAATATGGAAAATTGGGGACATTTTTTTCTTTATAGGGATCAAGAGTGCTCATGATTCTGAAAAGGAAAATCCAAAAAAAGTAAATGTCGCACATTTGAGTGAATACGCCCGTATTTTCGTAAGTTTTATTTTATTAGTAATTTAAAAATAAACAATTTTTACTGTTGTAAAAATGCGTATTATCACGCAACAACTTTTTTTGCAGGCAGTATGTACCGCCCGCCCGCCCGTCTGCACCGGCCCCGCGCTCAGATCGCCGTCTTGCCGGAAATGGCTTTGTTTCCTCCAGCGCGCTACAGACGCGGGCCCATCCGCCGGAAAATAAAATAAATGAATATCACATTACTTGGGGGGGGGGGGGGGGGGGCTACGGTAAAAATAACCTCGGATCTTATGGGAACTGTTAAAAGCCGTATACAAATTGAATTTTGCGAAATTTTGTTTGAGTTGTAATGAGATGTTTTGTTGCGAAAAGGCGCGATTAAAATACGTACATCGTATTAAAATTGCTGAGCTGCATTAAAATTGTAGTAATAAATTCAATTAAGCAATAAAACCATCTACATTAATTAGAAACCAAATTGTTTAGCACTAGAAACACTACACTGCACCAGGCTTTTAATAGCAATGTAAGTAGAGGAAAATCATCCTAATTTCCCTGTTAAAGACTAACCCCCTTATTCACATAACTTACCAAATCTCTGTTAGCTGAAATATGTTTTGTTCCCTGTTCAGCTCAGACTCAAAAGTCGAAGTGACAGCTAAAATATGTTTGGTGAACGTTTATGAATCAGGCCATAAAGAAATAAGCAACATAAGTATCCATTTCAATATTGAAAAGCACTTCTTGATATAGTTATACCCTTCTCTGTTCTTTGCTAACTCTCAGGCTAAATAAAACATCAAAACAAAACACTAACGAGCGGAAAGTGAAAACACTCAAACAAACTGCAGTTCTGCATGACTTACTGATCAGTTACAACCCGAATAAATTTCTCTGCTTAAACATATCAATGTTGCGATACTGAATATTCATCGGGAACGCAACACGTTTCGCCACTGCTAACTCTCAGGCTAAATAAAATATCAAAAACAAAACACTAACGAGCGGAAAATAAAGAACACAAACAAACTGCAATTCTGCATGACTTATTGCATCAGTTACAACCCGAATACATTTCTCCGCTTAAACATATCAATGTTGCGATACTGAATATTCATCGGGAACGTTGCACGTTTCGCCAATCCCGATTGTGTGCATTGCAAACAGTAAACACGAATAAAAAACGGCGTATTTCCTACGTACGAAAAACAATACAAAAACGTCAGGAATGAAGACTGCCTCTCAGTTGCCGTGATTACGAAACCGATAGTGGCTTGCAATTTGGGAGCACTCGTGCCTTACAGTACAGTACGGGACCAATGAGGGATCTGTATTGAGCTCAACAACCACGATCGTTTCGGAAGGAGGATACAAAATTGCGGGTTTAATATTACAGTTTGCAGTTCTATTTCTTACGAAGTAATTCGTATATTATAAACTGCTTTGACATCTAAGGCCGGATTTTAACAAATAATAAGTTTCTGTCAAAATTTTCATTTTTGGTACAAGCTTTTATTGCCGACCGTACTTTTCTGCATACCATCATCAACTACTCATTGAGACGATCCTAACGAGCCCAAACTCGATGGGGTTGTGTCGTTTTATGGCGGAGTTCCTATGGCCACCTTCCAGCTCCAGGATCAGATCAGCTCCATGTCATCATAATATTGCATTGTCATGCTCATTGTTCAACTCAATCGGAAACCGGGAAGTGGGTCAAATTTAACTTGCAAGATTTGATTACAGTCAGACAGACAGACAACGGGACAGGTGAAAGTAAATAAAAGCTTGTAAAAATAATGTTTACTTCAAATATTAAGCCATAAGTTTAACCCTAGCTAAAGTCGTTGTTCCGGTTTAGTCAAATCCGGACAAAAAACCTCTTAGTTTAATTCTATATTAGTATAAAATTTTCATACCTTCATCTAGTATAGCATAGAACTGTATAGAATAACATAGAACTGTTTGATTTTGTCGGAAGGTTACGTGTGGCCCAATGTGTGTGGAACGCAATAGTTTATTTGTCACAACAGAAGCCCAGGATTCGGAAAAGTATGAAATGAAAATGAAATGAAAATGAAAAATAGTTTATTCAGTAACTTAACATAGCTTAACTAAATACAGGTTGGTGTCTCTTTTTAAGTATCGAGATACCTGTGTCAAGAGACACCGCTCTTCCATAGTGTAACTTTAAACGTACAGAAGTGCACAGAACATGTTTAAATAATAATATAATATAAGAGGAGTAAATCTCCTAAAACTAATACTAATTGTTTATTTTAAATACTAAAGCAGTGTTTGTGTGTGTGTGTGTCGTGTGTGTGTGTGTGTGTGTGTGTGTGTGTGTGTGTGTGTGTGTGTGTGCGTGACTATGTGTGTGGTGTGTGCGCGCGTATGGGTGTGGATCTAAATATGTCGGTATATAATGAGTTTTATCTGTCGTTTTCTGATAATAAGCTTTCTACATCGGAGTAGTTTTTATCTTTTAGCCAAGTCATCATTTTCTTTTTACACTCTTTAAAGGTTGTGGAGTTGATGTCAATAAGAGGATTTATTAGGTTGTATAGGTGAATAGACTGGAACTCGTATTGTCTCCTAGCGTAAACAGAGTTAGCTGTCGCGGAGGGGATTGTCTTTGGCAATCTCCTTCTCGTCATTGTGACGTTAGGTTTAAAAGAAGTACTTTTGTGTCTTCTCAAGATAGCATGTAACACGTACAACTTTCTGACAGTCATCAGCTCGCAAATTTCGTACAGCTTTTTTGTAGGGAACCTATAGGGTTTGGAGTACATCACCTTCAACAGCGCTCTTTGTGCTCTCTCTAACTCAATAAACTTCGTTTTGGTGGCACCACCCCATATAGGGATGCAGTATACAAGGACAGACTGGGCCAAGGAAACGTAAATTTGATTGAGTAGATTTTTCGAGGCTATATGTTTGAGGTTTTTAAATATGTACATCATTTTACGCGTTCTGGTTAAGATCAGTTCAGTATGTGTATGCCATGAGAGTCGCTGGTCAAGCATGATGCCAAGGTATTTTGTGTTCTCAGCCCTGTTGATTACTGTGCAGTTGCAAATCGTGCTGACCGTATCTCTACAAGTATGTATCCTAAGTTTAAAAGTTGCGTCAGGTTGGGTTCTTTGGTATTTGGTGAAACAAATATAATTTGATTTGCTTGTATTTAAGGTGAGCAGGTTAGCTTGAAGCCAGCAGGCAATCAGTCTCAGACCATTCTCGGCAGTTATCCTAACGTCCTCCCAGTTGTCTCCCCAGAACACTACAGCTGTATCATCAGCATATGCAAAGGTGGAGCCTCTGTCAATGGGTAAGAAGCTGAGCTGGTTGATGTATATGAGAAGTAAGGTTAAGTCTTCGTTGAAGTTACGCGTTACGTGTTTGGCTTAACTTTGATCAACTTGACTTAGAATAGTAAGCTTACCTAAACCTGTCTGACCTTAAACCTAACCGAACCTGGATTATATTTTACAATGCATGTAGTGCATTGTAAAATATAATACAGGTTTCATCTATTTACTTCGTAATTACTTCTTTTTAACATGTATTAATTTATTAAGCGATAAAATACTGTATTATAAAAAACAATAGATGAAATTACGCGGGAAATGAAGAGAAAAGTTTTGAAAGATGACCAAAAGTGGACAAAGCCGGGAGGAATATTTTAATTAAATCTTTAATAGGCTATCACAAAAGGCGGAGTGAGAAAACAAAAGAATTTGTTAGGTTTTTAAGCGTTTATTATTCGTAGTGTACCTACCTATGGTGATGTTTCTTGGTTTACTTTTATACTTTATCACGCTTTAGAAAAAGAAAAATCCTTTTTTCTGAAGAGTAAGAAAGTCTAATTTATATTTTTAGCAAAGTCCTTGTTTAGTGTAAATAAAGGAACAAATTGGCTCATTAGTGATTCTTACTTATTATTCAATTCTTTTCAAGTCTGTTTTTAAAGTAGAACCAACATTACTTAGTTACAAGTAAATAAATAAACTAGTAGGTATACCATATACACAGCACTACAATAGTACTAAAGTCAAGACAATAAACACGAAGAACAAAACCGGAGCTTCGTTAGCGTTGTCAATCATTATCATGAAATAGATTGGGTTTCAAGACCAAATAACTAGGCTATTCCTTGAACCGTACACCAGTGCTCCTATCGACGGAATAGGCCTTAAGATAATAGATCGTCGGGGGTCTTCCAAGCTGGTTAAATACCAGTTACCTGAGCTGGTATTCGCAATGCTCACCGACAACTAGTTTCACAAGAACCAGTATATGTCTAAGCTGGGATCACGCATAAAAAAATTAAAATAACTTTATTGGTAAGGAACAAGACTTACTACTACTTAAACTTTAAAATCTTTTATTAGGTAAGAATACGCAAGTATTGACTGCTGATGGTGTAGGTAATCAATAACGTATGTAAATAAATTTTTTGTAATACTACGAGTAAGCTTCCTCTGTTCCCCGTACTAGTAATTGTACTGTATCACGGTGGAAGAGGATTCGCCATCATCGCGGTTTAAATGTTGTTTAACTTAAATAACTACATACTAAATATGAGATTTGTTTGACAAATTTAAGGGCACTAACAACAATAAGTAAGGAATGCGGGTGAGTTGACAAAATCATATCGGCAATGCCGCGCTAGTCGAACGAAGTTGTAAACACATAGTATATGCAAAGTGACCAGAAGAGTCAGTGGATGGATTTATTGTTATTTATGCGACTTATATACAATAAGTTATACAATAAGATGCCGGAAAATATTAGGTTGTTAGATGGCTTTAAATTCAAGACAAAACTGAAGGACTGGTTAATTAGCAAATGTTTTTATGATTTGAATGACTATTTCTTGTGATGTAAATTACTAAGTGTATTATTACTATTGTACTTCCGAAATGGGCAGACTTTTGAGACTTATTACTTTATGACATGTTATGTGCGCAGTTTTGACTATAAATGATATCTTATCTTATCTTATCTTATATTAAATATATCTATGACTATGTATGGCATAGTTTACGCTTAGGAGCGTAGGTTTGGATCCTACCGACTGCGCCAATGTTATATACCAATAAAAGACCGAGATCCATAGCATAGTAATTTATTTGGAAATATGTAACTACCGAAGTAGTTATTAATCTACTCTACATAACAGTTATGAATCTTGGGGTATAGTTTTGCTGGGGTGTGGTAGGGAGAAATGAGACAGATTGTGAATACAGCTGAAGCGAGCTTGCGCGTTTTCGGTTTAACTACGTATGTAGCCATTCGATAACGCAGCTGTACGTTCACACGATTCTACGTGCCACATATCGCTTTGAATAAATAATATTCGATACTTTCGCATGGTTACACACATGAATAATGTGATAAGGGACTCCGTTGAGTGAATTACGGCCGATGTAAATGAGATAGTTTCAATTTAATAACCCATATATTGTAACAATGTTTCTCTAAAAGTTTGAGATGGTTTATGTCCGGAATAGGCTTATTGCGTGGTGTTAAAATTGATAACGTCGTGTTGCAAAATGGATAGTAAACCATCAAATGATTGTAATAAAGTATAAATTACAAAATATAATTCAAATCATAAAAAGATATGAACCTTGAAAGTTTAGAAAAAAAAGTTTTTTTATTTATTGTCCAAGAGTAAATTTAAAGGTAGAATCCTTACGCTTTTATAGGCACAAATTTGTACAACAACTATGGACCTAAACGCAGTATTTCGCGACCGAAACAGCAATTGACTTCATTTTCCATGCAACGGTTTGTACAAATTGCACGGTGTGACGTCATACTTTAAAGCCAATCAGTATGAAGCGTTTCGGCTGCTGTCAGCGAGGTCCGTCTTTAACTCGATTTTTTGGGTATTAATGTCCTTTAAATGTAGTTGCTTCCATACAAACATTTGTTCATCTACAAAAACTGATTCGAATGGCATCGTAAACAAATTTAAGGTCACAAGCCCATTAGCTGTTACAGTACATCGCATTCGAAAGCAAAATTTATACGATTTAGACACACTTGTATTGAATTAGCAAATGATAGGTACAAAATGGCTGTGTGACTTATCGAAAGCATTCGATGTAATAAATCACAAATTGCTAATGACAAAATTAAGTCTTTACGGTATTGAAAATTATGCCCACAAATTGTTAACATCGTTCCTGTCTGACCGTAAACAGGTAGTGAGATTGTCCAACAATAGAAAAATACTCACTTCTGACACTGGCTGTGTACACTTGGGTATTCCACAGGGTTCAGCGATTGGGAATACGTTATTTTTATTATTTGTAAATGATCTTCCTTCGGCAATCACGGGTGGTGTACTATTCGCAGATGACACAACTGTCGTAGTTAGCGCAAAGACCCACGAGCAGCTTGCTGAGCAGATCCGCGAGGCGTGTTGCCAGTTGGCAGTCGTGGTTTTCATCAAATGGCTTGCTTTTAAATCTCGCTAAATCGAATATAATGCTTTTCTCAGGTCCTAACTCCACAGTGCCCCCTTGTATTGCCGATGGTCCGATGCCTTTGTGTAACGAGTGCAAGTTTCTGGGGTTTACACTTGATTCGAACCTTAACTGGAAGAGCCATGTTGACCAGCTGTGTGGGAGGCTGAGCAGTGCTGCATTTGCTCTAAAAAAGCTAAAACCGCTAGTATCAAAACAGTTTTTACGGTCCGTATATTTTTCACATGTTCACTCCTTGATGTCATACGGTATAGTGATATGGGGCAATTCTGCGGATGTCAAGCGAGTGTTGATACTTCAAAAACGTGCTTTGCGACTGCCGGCTGGAGTTAAACACAGACATCCATCTAAAATACTTTTTGAAAATAACGGAATCATGACGCACTATTCACTATACATATATGAGGTGTTAATGTTCGTGAGAAAGTATGCATGACGACCGCTTTAGCCTAGTTTGTAGTGAACCTGCCTACGAAGCAAGAGGTCCTGGGTTCGAATCCCGGTAAGGGCATTTATTTGTGTGATGAGCACGAATATGTGTTCCTGAGTCATGGATGTTTTCTATGTAATAAAGTATTTATTTCTCTATATAAGTATCTATATCGTCGTCTAGTACCAATAGTAAAAGCTTTGATTAGTTTGGGACTAGATTGATTTGTGTAAGATTGTCTGCAAATATTTATATTTATTTATAAAAGAATTTGCCAATGTTCGAGCATGTTGAGGTCCCGGGCAAACAACTCCTATCAACAGGAAGACTCAGAACGGTTCCACGTCGCATGGCTCTGTCATGTAGGAATCCTCGAGTGATAGGCCCAACCTATTACGAACGACTGCCCGCCAAATTGCGGACTGAGTCATGTGACGAAACATTTGAACGTCAATTGAGAATCTTTTTATTGAAAAATCCATTATATTCTGTGAAAGAATACATGAATGACGAATGGACACAAAATATTAGGAATCATTGTTTTTTGACATTTGTAATAATTTATATTATAGTTATTAGTATTTGTTAATTTTTATTGTTATTTTGGTATACCTACTTCGGTACCGGTAATCTGAAGATGTTTTATGTGCTATAAACTTAGACATTATATATTTTATTATGGACATCAATTAGTTATGAGTTTATTTAAATGTTTTATACCTATAAGTTGACATTTCATTGTAATTAATATTCTATTTGACGATCATGATATAAATTCATATAGATTAAGCTTAATTTAATTTATATTGTAATCTTATATTATGAAATAAAAAATCTAATCTAATCTAATCATAACTAGACTTCTGCCGCAAAATCTGTAAAGTATGGAACCTCCTTGAAGTACGGACAAAAAAGCACCGCATCTCGCTGTACCGCAGTGCGCGCGTAGCCTTACTCGTAATTCACATGTAGTTGACTAATTAACTTACCTGTAGGTAAATTAAAACTGGCAAGTGCTGTTTTCACCCACTTTTCGTAGTTGGATAGGTTTAATCTGTAGTATCTCTAATTAGATCGAATCACAATTAAACAATCCAAATCCCCAAGCAAAATCAAATCAAATAAGCGAATCCTCAAGTGAATAAAGGATCGGCAACGCGCTTGTGATTCTTCTGGAGTCACAAGTGTCTATAGGCATCTTCATCATCATCATCTTAACATCAGGCAGGCCGTAAGCTTGTTTGCCACCGTCGTTGCATAAAAAAAAAAACTATTGTCAGCAAAAAATGCTTTGTATAACATTTTTTATAAAATAACTTATCAAAACATACTTATGTGTTTAATAGTCAGAACTTATGTAATACGCAATCAAAATTTCTATGTAAGTTTTCGATAAAAGTTTAACAACTATATGGCGTGCGACAAAAACAGTACCAACCTATTCGGACTTGGTTACTTGGTAACAACTGACTAATGATAGTTCTAGTTTTGAACTCCGCTCAGTTTTTTTTTAGCCACTAAAATAGCTAACGCTCTTTGTAGTACCTGTTTGATAAATATTTTCATATACACTGCGATAAAGCAACATACAATCCGTTTCACATATACCATTAGCGCGGATAGAGAGGCTAGATGCGCCGCCGACAGCCGAGCTGTGACAGCTTCGTTCGCGAACGCTGTCTGAAGGCTCCTTTCACCGGCATAATGTAATATTCTTCTCAGACCCGGCGACAGGTGTGCTCTCCTGAAATCTCGCTATGAAAAATGCGCCAGCCCCATTCAGAATTACATACCTAATGCCGGAATGTGTCACTGCGTAGCAATAGACGCGACGACACGAATACAGTTCTCAGAATCTTTGTGTTTGTAATAAGCAGCGAATACTCGTATGCCAGATGCTCGCACGGATAGCCCTGAAATTTCATATAAGAGAGGCGTGCTCGCCGTACTTCATGCGCATGTGTTTATTATGTCTTCTTCTATCTCCGTAAATATGATTTTCATTGTATGTAATAAAGTCGTAATAAAGGCGGTCCCGAGGCGGCCAGGACGGAAACTTCGACCTTTCCCGGTGGCCCGTGGGAGCTTCCGAATACGGTAATGTTCGTGCATACGGCTTATGATATATTGCTGTCTCTGCGTACGGATAAAAAATGTCGAAAAACCTCTTTTGTCAAAGCTTGTTAAGTTTTGCGCTCCCAAGTTTAAATAAAAAGGTTTGTGTTCTGCCTAACTAGTACGTACTAACTTGTTAACAAGACAATTTATATAGGTACATATTTATATTATTAACACGAACATTCGCATTATTTAACATGATGCTGAGTACTTCGCAAATTCGAAACATGAACAAAGTCAATCTAACATCGAATCGATAATTTCCGCCCTCGTTAATTGTATTAACTCGATTATATTTTTGACCTTTCCTGCCCTAAATCCTCATCCGCCGCTAACGTAATAATAATAATCTGTACCTATATTTTATCTCTTGTTTGAGCTAAAGTTAAACGCTATTAGCTTTGACGGGAGCGGCCAATTAATCGGATTATCTGTTGGCCGCGCACGATTCTGTTCAATTCATTCATGCCATTATGCGTCAAAACAATCTGAGGTCTTTGTGAATTATCGACTTTGCGAAATCAATGGGTTACGGTGAATAGACGAAACTTGGATCTAATTGAATTAGCCGTTCGCTTTGGATTCGGCCGATATCTGTTACGAAAAAAAAATCGTTTATTTTATCGCCCTCTGTTCCCTTCATCGTTTCTACCTGGCAACCCGATGGAGCTAAATGCGCAACAGGCTCGTAAGACGGCTGTGCTGTACTTGTGGTTCAAATGAATTGGCTGTTTATTGCTTTTCAAGAACATTACAGCGTATCTACTCTTTTTTTATTTTAGCTTCCACCGACTTCTTAGATTGTATTGTACCTAATAAATATATAAGTGGTCGATTACAGGATGAAGAGTCAGCTAACCACTTTAAATAGTTACTTATGCATTCGTGCGTAGGTAGCCAACTACTTTGCTTACTATACATACATATTTAGGCAGGTCGATCACGTAACGCATTGTTACGTACAATCAAACAAAACAACGTTAGGTAGATCTAAATGTCAAATATTAATTGGAAAAATGACGGTTAAATTCTTCTAACGCGCGTTCAAAACGTTACGTGATTCTGATTACCCTTCTGGTCTAACGTAAGACTTTGCAGGTCGATCACGTAACGCATTGTACGCGCGTCAGGTAGATCTAAATGTCACTTTTTGTACTCGACGATTAAAATATGTGTATTAAGATTTCATAGATAATACTGCAACGTCACTCTTTTCATAGTTGTAGTCCATGTTACTGTCGAAACAATCGAAATAACTACTTTTCGATACGCTCCAGACAACTAAAATAAATTCGACCAATCACGTGGCTGCTTTACTGAACTGTAATGAATTGGACCAATATAATCGCTTTGATGTCGTACGCTCGTTGATGTCTTTTAAGATATCAACAAGCGTACGAGCGATGAGCTGCACTTCGTTTCAACAGTATCGAGTTTGTTTAATTAGTTCAGTTGACTCGTAGAAAATTAATTTTAATGAACTCGTACAAAAAGTATTGTTCACAATAGTGTTATAATCATGCTTTTTAATCTCGTACCTTACTTAGGCCACTCAGCAAGCTTCGTGGCCTAAACACGGTACTCGACTAAAAAGCTCTCTATTATAACATTTATAACACGATTGTGAAAAATACCATTTTATATGGAAATATGACAGTTAAATTGTCCTAATGCGCGTTCGGAACGTTACGTGATTTGATTACCCTACCCCTCTGACTTTGGGCTTGTCCATATATTACGTCATCGTTTTTTTGTCGAATTTTGATCCCCAGCCTAACATCATCCTAGCGTCATACATAATTGAATGGACCTAATAAAGTGACTACTGTCATATGGTCAGACCTCCCCCCGATTTTGAAATGACGTAATATATAGACAAGCCCTTTTACAATTGCGCATAGGATTGGAATCTAGAAGTCAACGTAACTGGCCACGTATAGCTCCTCATAGGAGAGTAGAACAGTTTTTGTGAAATACTTTTTGAGCGGGTGTTACAAGTGAAACTTTGATGATAAATTTCATAGGCAGTAACTCTCAAGAAGCGAAGGACAACTAATGAAGTTTTATGTAACGTAACTTTAAAACACTGGCGAGCCAGAACATTACTCTTAACACATTACAGCGAACTGCTGCATTTTTATAGCTTAGCGTAGCGCCAGCTACCGGTAATTATATGTGGATTAACATAATGAAACTAATTTTGATTTATTAAAGAACTTAACCGTTTTACAAGGTAACATGGAATACAAAATAACACATTAGGTCTATTTTATGGACATGTGTTGGGCGGTGAGGTTCGTACGGCGTGATAAGCTTATATGAGAGCGATTATTTATAAGTGTGCGTGTTTTCATATACATATAAGCTTCCGTATCGCACCACGAGTCGCTCTACGCGTCGCGTGTCTTTTAACGAAACTTATGTATGTCACCGTAAAATTGTAAGAACCGTTAGTAAAATCTACCTAGATTATAACAAGACAATCACATGATAGTGATAACAAAGTACGGTAGGCGCCTAGAAGGATCATAGGATGATGTTAATAATATAATGTACTAACACTAGTTTAATAAGTAATACAATTGTTACTAACACCATGATCCCATGTTGGTCGTAAATAAAGTATTTATTATTATTTATTATTATAGAATTGTCATTACATTACACAAAAACAAACCATGAATAAAGGCAAGATGGGATATTAAAGAGGGACTCCCGCGTACAATAACAAATGTAACTGGGTCAAAATATTAAGAAGTGTAAATTACTAACCAGGCGCGGGTATAATAGTGCTGAGAGCGTCGTTTTTTTATGTAAAATATTCCCTTCGGTCCTCGCCGCGACCGCTCTCTGTTATTACCGACATAATAGCCGACGGTAAACGTGAAAACGGGTATGGGTGGTTAAAATGTCGCCCGCCAACTAGGGTGACATTTTTCCATGTGACGGAAACTAAAAACATCTATAAACCTAGCAATTTATTAAATTAGGTATCCATATTTTAATAACGGTTTTATTGTTAAAGCGGGTTTGTTCTCATGAACTTTACGCTGTTCATAAAGAAGCGGTACAAAAAACCTGTTAATAAACCGCCTTTGAGGTAGTTTTGACTTGTATAATAAAATAAGGAACAAAATTAAAATTAGCTCTCTCTCTAAGAACTATGCGCCAGTGGCCTAGTTTTTCAGCCACATTTCAACTGCTAAAAGTATGAAATAGCATTTTACAGATTTCCAGAAAGAAGTCGGAAAGTTAGACGCAAACAAGAGTTTAACACGACACATTTCAATTGTAGCACGACGGATGAAAGCACGCATGCCACCGATTTGGCACGAGTTCAATGGAGGCTTTCAAAATTCCGCTCAGTGCCTTTTTTATTCCGTTTGGATGCACCAAGCACTAGTTACGAGCCCCTAAAGTCGTTACCAATGTATGTGCTGCCATATTTTTTTACAATTTTATTTTAGAGGTTTATTGAACGAGTCGAATGGAAAGTTTAGCCTGTGCGACGTAACAATGCTAGTTTCAAGGTTAATTTAATATATGTAAGAGCGAGAGGACCGGTCATTTTGGCACTCTTTGGGGGAGGCCTATGTCCAGCATTGGACGCCTTTCAGCTGATATGATGATGATGATATGTAAGAGCAGCTAAAATACATTTTTACTTTCGTTTACAGAACAGCGATATACATACTAGTATTACATTTTTTATGAAAACGATAATCGTAAACGAATAATTTCCGAAAGTAATCTAACATTTGACGATAAAAAACTTTATTCGTCTGACGCGTCGTATTTCCCACAAAACAGTCACGTTTACAGCGCTTACATGCCAAATAACATCGAAGTAAACTTTCATTGACTTTTATGCAGACTGTTCGTAAAATTGTTAAGTAAACGACCTTACGAGCCCACAGTACGCACCCTCTCAATTCGTGTGAACACTTGTGAACACTATTGAATACTTAGGGAGACGGGAAATATGGGCCTCAGAGAGCCATCGACGGTGGCACGTGACGAGAAAACGTAACGGGACGCCTGACGCCGAGACGTATGCGTGCCTAGGCCGTCTAGGAATTTTGTTTATAGTGGAAATAAGATTTAGGTGCAAACTTCTGTCTGCTGGGATTTGTTTTTCTTAAAACGAACGTAAAATAAGGCATTTGAATTATAAATCTTTAGATGATTGCAACGAAATTGCTCTTTTATCACTGAAAGTTACACTAGAAGGCATTAAATACGACACATTTTTGATAAAGGCAAACCTACGACGTCAAGAGCAAATACTTCTAAGATTAAAACTTGTCACTAAAGCCCTTAATTTTCAGGAATAGAAGATATTTTTTGCCACGTGGAACGCCCCGTGCACATGCATATGTGCGCGTATTCTATTTAGTATTTGGAACGTATGTACCTGCACATAGGTACTTAGAATTAATTTGCAATGCTATGCTCTGTATACTCTAACTAAGAAGTCTAAGGGTCATTTCACGATTGGTCATAGAGCGTCAACTCGTGTTATGTTTTGTCATAACAACAAGCTACAAAATCTATCACGGTAAATGTCACGAGCATTCGATTAAACCGTAGTGAATGCGCGCCGTGAACTTTTATTTTGACTCCTGGATAATGTAAACTTATTGACGATCGCAGCGGTGTCGTTCGGAACTCTCGTGGCATTTATCTTCACCTTTGACTCGCGCCACGTCGACGCTCGAGCTTCGCGTGACTTCACCTTTACAAAAATAAGGATATAAAAGTAATTTGGCATTTTCTGCCAAGACAGTTTCTTTTGTTAGCGAAAGTAAAAGTTTTAAAATTAAGTTCGAAGCAAATATCGGTAAGAAATGAGTTGAAATATTTTGACATGGAAGCTTATTATTGTGGCTGTAAAACAAATGTGTTCTTAATTCATGCTTCATACTCGTATATCCAGCATAATGAGATCGAAATTTGAACGTTTTGAGATAAACCGCACTGCCAAATAGTCCCGATCATTTCCACAATTATTACTGACACCAAAGTGTTTTAGTTCCCACTGTTACAACCGCGGAGTGCCTCTTCAATGAAAACGTAGTACAAAGTGCGCGTGTCCTCAAACGCTGTTTCGTTTCAACCACAAGCGATAAGTGTGCTTCAGGAGCGATTTGGAAGTACGTCAAATACAGCGTTCACGATGGTGCCAAGTGTTTGGCCAACCTCTCGCGACAATGGCGGCCCATGTGACTGTTTGCAAACCACGTAGATACTAGTTTGCTTACCTACTCACGCGTCTGAAGATTTATTCACAGCACACTCAATCGCGGTGCGAACCTGGCCTTTAGTGGAATTCGGGAACTCGATCAATTTGTCTCTCCAAACATTCGATGCCGACGTTGTTTGCGCGCTCACGAGTGCTAAAGGTGACGAGATGTGACGACAACCGAGGTCTTGGATAAATTGAATAACCCTCAAGCCCCCACTTAAACCTTAGGAGTACAACTTAATGTGTACGTTGTGGCGAAGGTGAAAGATAACGATTCAGAAAATCGTGCCTGAAAGCAGAATAATCTTTATGTAAGCTGACAATGCCATTATATTTAAGTATTTTATACGCGCAAATTCACAATATCGTCAACTGGCATTCAATATACTGCAATATCAGTGAATAACGTGATGCCGCATGATCATTAGTAGCAGCATTGTCAAAAATATTAAATTATTGAAGCGCATTATTTCCACCTCAAAAAATCGTGTTGTCGAAAAGCAATCACAGATATTTTCATTGAAACGAATCAATGTTTTTAGCTAGTACGCGATTTATGATTGAGTAATCGATTGTAAAAATCGAATAATAAACGAACTATTTTCATCATGCATTTATTGAATCTTTTCAACCAAAGCGCCTTCTTATTCGAAATAAACTTGCTTAAGGTGGTTCGATTGCCATACAAAACGTTATTTGACATTCGCAGGCTAACGGCGTGATATTTTAAGAAACTTATGTAACAAATTTTCATAATTTGGCTTCCAATTTGCGCCAAATTCCCCCTTTCCTAGAATAAACTTGTATAAACTAGATTAATTTGAGAAATTGGTTTGGGACGTGATATTTTGGGAAAACAATTTTTCTCAAATTAACCTATTTTATACTAGTTTATTCTAGGAAAGGGGGAATTTGGCGCAAATGGGAAGCCAATTGATGAAAGTTTGTTACATAAGTTTCTTAAAATATCACGCCGTTAGCCTGCGAATGTCAAATAACGCTTTGTATGGCAATCGAACCACCTTAAGCGGTTTTTACTAGCTTGAAATTATAAAAAAAAAAACACTACTACACGCATGTGGGTCATATACAGAGATTTAGGTTTGCATATTTCCCGCGGACATAGCCAAAGGACTATAACTACATTTTTTTTGTTGGACTCATAATCCGCATGAGCGGCGTCTCTTCATAAATCTGTGTGATCAAATATCTTACACGTACTTACAAAACCTGGTAACTTTTGACCAGAGGAACGATGACTCTTGTATTTTGTGTATGACCCATTTTCATCCGTAAAAATCAAAAGGAGTCTTTCCAAATACAATGTCAGATGCTTTTAACTTTCAACTCCACTTTTCCTTAGTGTTCAAGCCGGAAGCCTCTCAACTTATATTTCTGATAAGCCAGCGTGCCACAGTAGAATTTAATTCGACAAGGAACGCTCTCAACATATTCCATCGAAACCGTGTTACTCTCAAAGGGAATGAATAGCTGCATTAACAGTCTTCAGCGATGGAAAGAATATTCGGAATTTCGTTTGCATTCTTTCAAAAAGAAAATTATAAGATTAAGTACATAGGATGCATGCGCTGAGAATGCCATTCATGAAACCTTTGTATAAAAACATTTAGGAAATTAAACACGTAGGTACCTTTTTCGCTCTTGTCACATTAACAAAAAGGAACAAAATAACCTCCTCCTTTTTTGAAGTCGGTTAAATAGTACGTGTTATAGTTACTATATAATATGAGTACCATCATTATACATGATTTACTTATAGTTGAATTGGTTTATATCATTTATGATTTAGGGTAAATCTTAGAGGTTACACGCGGAGGCACACTCGTTGTGGATAAAGCGCAACGCGTCCTGATATATGAAAAGATTACGCTATGGCGGCATGTAGGCGAATTATTTGAATGTTTTTCAGATTTGAGAGGAACGGCTAAGTCTAATTATTAGTACCCCCCTTTTTTTCTTTGGTATATTGTAATAAAATATTATGAGATTTTTTATGAATTAAGTAGCTGAATGAATGTATAAGGGTTTTTTTTGTAAATGCTTTATAAAATGAAAAAAGGTAAAAAAAAGTAAGAAAGGAAAGAAGTACTTAATTGGTACAAACTTGTCCCGAAATGCTCAGAAATGGTTACATATTTACTGTACTCTTTGCGGAATGTCATTAGCGTGGTATAAAATAGCATCTCTTAAATTGTTCAGGGCCAGCAAGTAAATATACACTACAACGCTGGTGAGTTCATGAAGTAAAGCTCTGCGCAGATAGTTAGGTATTTGGGTCATTAATCACGGGGAAAACTTAATTGGACGGCCCGAGGCTGACAGACAGTCACGCGAGTAACTCCGCTACTGGGTGATATTCAGAGCCGTAATATTTATGCGCGGAAGAGTTGAGACGTTTTTGATAGAGAGGTCTACTCAACATGTTTTTAATATAGACAGATCGTGACACGGTGACTATAAAGCCAATTTTGTGAAAGGAGTGATGAAACTGGAATGGTACTGTGGCAAGTGTATTAATAGATTTAGTGGTTAATGGATTCTGGAGCAAGTAAACATACGAGTATATGCAGCAAGATTGCAAACACGCAGCCAACTCGGGAGAAGCGAATTCTGTGCTAGACATTTAACCGGGTGTCTTACCCGCACAACATTACGCACTGTTGTTGGAGGTAGTTGTATTTTAATAGATAATGTATTCTTAAAACGTCATTTTTAGAGTGACTTACTTTATTCTAAGATGCTGACGTTCCAGTCAGCACTAGGTTGTACCGCAATTACCGCAAGTTAGTAGTATGGTATAGTATCACGATTATCGTATGCGTGCAATAAATTAACTCAAACTTCATACCCAATACAAGAAAGCCTAGCGGGTAAAATGGCAGCATCGCACGCTCGGATAACGCTGATCCAAGCAACTTCAAATATGCAGCGCCAAGTGTTTGCTGCTTATAGTACAGAAGCCTTAACGAGAAATCCGCTTGTACATGCAGGATTAGAGATGAGTTCTTAACAAACTTAGCGTGTAGTTTATTACATGTACATTAATGTAACTAACTCATCAGTTTACTAATGAGCGTTAGAGAAGAAGTTACCTTGTTCTATTTACCTATCGATACGGCCTACTCGCGCTTGGATATAAATTATATAATACACCTTTTCAACCGACAAAAAAAACGGAGGAGGTTCTCAAGTCGACGCGTATTTTATTTTTTTATGTATGACCACGCATAACTTTTTACAGAGTAGTTCGATTTTAATAATTCTTTTTTTATTTAAAAGGGTATACCCCGAAGTTGGTCCCATATAAATTTGAAAAAAAAACAGACCTTAAGGGTAGGAAAATAGGGGATGATAAATTATTGTTCATGGATTTGATGTATTTTTTTTATGGTAGACTGCTTTTCCTTCAGAGCCAAGCTAAGAACGCTACGTAGCCCTATGCATCTGTTATGTCTAAACGTAGTTAAGCTAACTCTGATGGAAAATTACCTAACCTTACGCCACGTTTAGGTTTTCGGAAATAAGAATAAGATATCAGGGTTTTTTTCAAAAAAAGTGTACCCTAGTTAAGGTAAAATTAAGAAACGTTAACTTTTTCAGGTGAGTCACGAAAATTTGCCATACATTTATACAGCTAATTTTCGAGACTCACCTGAAAAAGTTAATGTTTCTTAATTTTACCTTAACTAGGGTACACTTTTTTTGAAAACAACCCATCAATAGACCTGTCTAAAAAAATTTGACAGGCACTGATCGGGGTGTCGATCAGAAGCTTACATTTCGCATTTCGTGCGAACTTTCTGACGCTTTGCGTTCATTAGCTGGGTAGGTACGCTTCGAAGTGAACGTGCGAAACCCATTGATATCAATTTAGAATCCAAAAAGTAGGTACGTCTATGATCTTGGAAACCTTCGCCTCACAAGGCGGGATGCTGGCGGGGCGTGAGCGGGACGCGTACCTATAGCCTACTTCCGAATGTATGCCTTATGCCGCTACATTAGGGCACGCCGGTGTTGCGCCGAGCTCACGCCGCCGCCGACATCATACTCGTATGTGGCGAAACCCCTTCAAGTTCAGCTCAGCTCTTACTCACCTGTCCATGATTGAGGAAGCCATGTCTGCCCGCGATGTCGTCGACGTGGTGCGCTCCTCCGGGCACGTGCACCGCGAACTCGTTGTGGAACACGCTATCCCGAGCCCCGCACCACCCCAGGCACGCCAGCAGCGCCAGCGCGCGCCATGACTCCACCATGACACTTACGTTACACTCACACACACAACCACATCAGCCACACTCACACTATACACGATGTTCTTTCAACTCCAACGGTGTTCATCCCACTTTTGATCACCTGAAAATAAACAAACATGTGAGGTTAATTGAAATGCTTCTTAATTGTGAATCCACGGGCGCACAGCGTTTTACTTAGCTTTATTTTTAATGTTTGAACGCTCCATAAATATAAACGAAAATGTAGGCTACGATAAACATATTTGCTGGAGCGGGCGGCGGCAAATCACGCGCCAGATAAACGCAATAAGTGAACGCACAACGCGAACAAGTTAAAAGAATCCGAGGGAAATCCCGAGATAATCCAGATAAGCCACGCGGGCAAAGTATGAAAAGCCTGACCGTGAATATATCAAAAATATTTATGAAATTTTATTTGGAAATTTATCCAACGTCCGCGTAGGGCTAGAGCAAAACCTTTGAACATTTTTTTGCGTCGCTAGCCGGTAAATTCCGTTTGAGGGAATATTTTTTATGCATCATACTTAGAATGCCAGTTAGAGGTCGAAGATGAAGGTAATTATTTAAGGTCAATGTTTCCGTTCTTGTATATGTTTCGATTGGTTCAAAGGAATATCTTTACTAGAGTAGTTCGCTTTGGAATGCGGGGCTGGCAGGGTCTGGTATAACAGCCGCGACCGTAGTAATACAGCCGTAAAACACATGGAGATATTGCGAAGAGCACCGCAGTGCAGATTCCCGACAGCAGGGCTGCTATTCACAACCACCTAGCTAGCTAGTGCACCTCCCCGCATCAGTAAACCATTGTAAGTTGTGCCTCCGTAACGCGTTGTTATTAAGGATTCCGGTGTTAAGATATCCTAGTGTTAAAGCGATCAGGTGAGGCAACACAAGTTGTGAAAACCACGGCAGCGCTTTATGGTTATGTCGTCGAGTCGCTGGCGAAGCATCGCGGAAGATATCCTTCGCGGATTAATTTCGCTTTCATACTCCGTTCGTCGTTAACACATTCACCGCCACGCTAATCTCATAGCGCTACGCCGTAGTCCGTAGCAGGTTAAACCTCGTATGTAGAGGAAAGCGCTCGTAGCGCTCTGACGCATATGTGTCGTCACTGGCCATGAAAGGGTTAAGGAAAACGAGTTAATATTCTCCTTTTACGTAGATACCCAATGTATGCCGAATTTTTAGCTTATGTGTGTATTTTTTTTTTTATACGTTAGAATACCTACCTACATCGCTCCTTTTATTTGGTGGGTCAAGCCGCCGAAGCTACTCTACATTGACGGGCACATGAGTAATTATTGCAAGGATAATAGTGATAATACATACAAAATTCTTTATTTTGGTTACGAACGTAATTTTTGATCGCGTATTAGATGTTCCGATCAAATCATGATCATGAAACCATATAAATAAGTCAACTGAAACCAACAACCGGACTGAGAAAAATAAAGCCCCAATTAAGTATAAACACGAATATTGTGTCCGTCTAAAATAAGTGTCGAAAGAAAACAACAAACAAATTATATTTAGCGGTGAAAATTTAATTTATAAGAGTTTTATTTACCCGCTCGAATAGAATTAAGGTTACAGAGGGCCCTAAAAAATACAAGAACAATATTTGTGTTTAGAATGCGGCACGTACGGCCGACCCGTAGGGACGACAAAATTTAAAAGGTCTACCGTCGAAATTAATTCGAAGCTATTACTGGGATAATTCCATTAAGCGATTCGGAACAGGGGAACCGAAATATTTACGAGCTAATAACGAGGGCATACATATTTAAATCGCACGTAAATATCAATTAAGGTATTAAAATGTTGGGTGAATGAGTCTGGTAAAGAAATCGGTTTATTATATTGGCAGGCCATACGTGTTCAAATAAAAAAAAAACGGCCAAGTGCGAGTCGGACTCGCACATGAAGGGTTCCGTAAAATAAATTGCGGTCTACGATTTATGGTGACGTATACAAAAAAAACTATTTCCTAGATCTCGTTCAAACCAACTTTCGGTGGAAGTTTGCATTGTAATGTACATCATATATATTTTTTAGTTTTATCATTCTCTTATTTTAGAAGTTACAGGGGGGGGGGGACATTTTACCACTTTGGAAGTGTCTCTTGCGCAAACTATTCAGTTTAGAAAAAAATGATATTAGAAACCTCAATATCATTTTTGAAGACCTATCCATAGATAACCCACACGTGTAGGTATGGATTTGATGAAAAAAAATATTTTTGAGTTTCAGTTCTGAGTATGGGGACCCCCAAAACTTACTGTTTTTTTTCGATTTTTGAGTGAAATTCTTAATGCGGTTTACAGAATACATATATTTACTTACCAAGTTTCAACAGTATAGCTCTTATAGATTCGGAAAAAAGGGGCTGTGACATACGGACGGACAGACAGACAGACAGACAGACATGACGAATCTATAAGGGTTCCGTTTTTTGCCATTTGGCTACGGAACCCTAAAAAACAGTTTTAATGTTTAATAGCAGTTTCATTGCAGTTTGCAAATTGGACGAAATCTTACAAAAAAACAGTATTAGGTACCTACTTTATAGAGTCGCAATCGCTTAACTTGGCTTGGCGAATTTACTGCACATTTTTTGTTATTTGCCTCAACACTCGTTCGAAAAGTTATGTGAGTGATTACCCCGCAGGAAGAGGTTTGCTTGCTACAAACGCATTTTCGAAAAAAAACGCGTAGGTACCTAATTAGCTAACTTTTCTTTAAAGATGGTGCACGATTAAATTAAGCACAACGACAACTTTATTAAGCAAGATAAACTACAATTCTGATAGAAACGGAACTATGTTAACTAAAGTACGAGCTAAGGTTTTCGGTTTGATTAAATGTAGAGTTTTTGTGTTCTGCAAACAGCTGTTGCGGATAAAGCGGTTTCGTCGCAGCGATCTCGAGGTATATCCAATTCGACGTATTTATTGGTTTAATATCAAATTCACATTAATCGCACACGCTCGCTTCCACGCGAGCCAAGCGTGACGTGTCAGAACGAGTACAGCAAATTTAAATTAGATTTCAAACAAATACGTCGAATCAGATAGACCTCCTCAACTTGAAACCCAGCTCGCTAGACTCGCTAGTAATGCCCGTCGGTTTATCGGCGCACCACGCTGAGCCGTAATACATACACACATTGTTATTCTCCACTACATTCACTAAAGACGGACACACATTAAATTGAGCAAATGTATGCGTACACAAATAAATTACAATAACTACTTGAATGTTCTGCGGGAATACGTGTACGCTATGTTCTCGTCCGCCTCGACACAGCGCTGCAATTAAAACGAGCTAGAAAAACTGAAACAATATTTCAGCTGCTGTTTTCCCTCATTCGATACTCGTAAGTTGATCGACGTTCGGCGTGATCAATCAATTTATCATTCAGCGCTAACCCCGTGCGCTCCAGACCCTCCGTACTCCGAATGTTATTAGGATAACAAGTAAAGTGGCACATTCGCAACTATAAGGCCTTAGCATTGTCGATAGATCGCCGCGACCGCCTAAATCTCGCCACCTAACACCTACAATTAGGCGGTTATTCGCAGCATTCGAGCATCGTGGCATGAATAAAACATGCTTTTCGACTCGCAAGTACACTTGGAACAACCACTTTAACCTGACCCAGCTAGGCGCTTGACTCTAACAATAATTAGGCGACAAAGGTTCGACAGATGGGTCAAGCTATTTGGGTGTTTGATACGCTTTCGGGTATAGCACGTATACGAGACATACAGGCTTTAGGGCAAATACGCGGTGACGTGGGCAAATACTGACTACTAATAATAGGATTAATGCCTGTTCATGATTGATGTATGTACGATTAAAAGCATGAGTAAAATAGTACAAGGAAACTGCATATAGCTGTGAACGTTACATAAATCGTTTGTTTTTATAGGGATGCATAGCAATGTAAGGCGCTTACCGTGAGGCGAGATTCTACACTTAAAATGTAATGCATAATAATGTTACACTGCGCTACATCACAGGGACGCTAGCTTGCGACAAACACGGGCCGCCGACAAGCGCCGGGAAGGTAAACGTGAATTCATATTTATGGCTCCAGCTTTACTACACAAGCCGATTAATTGCAAACAAATGTAACTAAGCCCTGATAAATGTAACTGCAGAAGCATTGTAAGAGTGCAGGTATATTTATGCACGAGGGGTTCTGCTTGCTACTATGCATTAAGTATTCCATACCAATTGTTAACTTTTAAGTATTCCATACCAATTGTTACTTAACCTAGTTTCATATTTTCGTATAGAGTTTAGAGGTTTTTACTTTAGGGTTGCAAAATAAAGGTAATTACTAAAATTGAGCAATTAAAAAAAACATAATGTACGACAATGTAAACCCTATGTAACAAAATAGTTTGTCGTCGTAGAATTTCAGTCTAGATTCAAAGTACCATCGCCACGTTGTCGAAACTAGCAGTTTGTCCTACCCGGCTCAAGTTTAGAAGGCGAACTTTGAAATCTGATGCTGATCCACTATCACAGGTATAGTTCTCCGATAGCCAGACTTCTGCACTTTACGGGTACTTGAGGTTACCCTTGCCTATCTAAGTGCTTAAAAATACACTTTAAACTACGAATATGTTTTCCAAAAACTATGTCATACAGTATAATTACCTTTTTTAGGGTTCCGTAGCCAAATGGCAAAAAACTATAAGAACTATACTGTTGAAACTTGGTAAGTATATGTATTCTGTGTTTCACACAAAAATATAAAAAAAACAATAAATTTTGGGGGTTCCCCATACTTACAACTGAAACTAAAAAAAAATTTTGTTCATCAAACCCATACGTGTGGGGTATCTATTATGGATAGGTCTTCAAAATGATATCGAGGTTTCTAATACCATTTTTTTCTAAACTAAATAGTTTACGCGAGAGACACTTCCAAAGTGGTAAAATGTCCCCCCCCCCCCCCCCTGTAACTTCTAAAATAAGAGAATGATAAAACTAAAAAATATATATGATGTTCATTACAATGGAAACTTCCACAGAAAATTGGTTTAAACGAGATCTAGTAAGTAGTTTTTTTTTTAAAACGTCATAAATCGTAAACCGAAATTTATTTTACGGAACCCTTCTCCGACTCGCACTTGGCCGCTTTTTTTATTATTTAACACTTACACTGCCCGAAACCCGCCCAGCGGGCGCCATCGCCGTAGGCGCTTTCCTCTAGGTAATGAGCGGGAAAAGAAAAACCACGGGATCGGCTGCGACTGCTACGAGCGTAGCGATTCTTGGCAGTGAATCGGAGTCGGAATGTGGCGATATCACATCCGTGTCATTTATCCACATTATTTGATGTACATAGTATCGTAATTTAATATTATTTAGAAATGTAAAATGAGTTATTAATGCCATAGAAAATTCAAGTCGGTTTCATTTTACAAGCTTTCTATTAACTTGCAATGTATGTACCTAACTATGTAAGTAGGTAACATATGTATGTAACTATGTTTTTTTCGGGTGGAATCTTGCAACTCAATTATGAAGCAGATATCTTCAGCCGAGTGAGCTGAAATTTTGGGTAAAGGTATAGTCTGGATGACAATTCAATATTATGGTACCATCGAGCTGATCTGATGATGATGGAGACAGAAGGCGGCCATGGGAATTCAGTACTTAACCGACGTAACCCCGTTGAGTTTGGGCTCGTTAGAATCGTCTTAATTAGTAGTTGGTGGTATCGGGACCGGTACCGGTTCCCTTATTAGAGTTATTTTAGGAGTTGTTTTTAAAACCCTATCCATAATAGTAACCTTATGGGTGTGGTAACCATAAGGTAGCCATAAGTTAACCCTAAACAAAACCCTATCTCAATAGGGTTAACTTATGGTCATCTTATGGTTACCACATCCGATATGCTTACTATAATCATAAGGTTACGAAATCGATAGACTTAAGCCTGAAAACGGGTGTTCCGGTCCTTGGGTGGTATACAGAAATCTACAGGCTGCAATCAAAGTTTGTACCAAAGATGATTTTTTTGACAGAAACTTATTCAAAATAATAGCCGTTGTGAACTAGTGTAATGTTAGTCCCAGTTGGAGTTGCACAGCAGCATTTTTATTCGAATCAACCTACTTTTATGCGCGTGCCTCTGCATAATAAGCCTTCTTAAAAATTCCTTTTGTTTCCTATGAAAAGACTGCTGTAGCGCGCAGTCAGTTGTTTAATTTTGTTAATGGCGGAAAAACTGTAACGAGGTGTTTGGCCCGGGTAAAGTTATAACATTAACTTGGTCGTACGCCACAGTTTTTTATTATAAAAAGGATCCCTATAATTCTGTTGTACGTGTCTTTGTTTCTCACTGCAGCTATTCAATATGGATTCGTATTATATTGCTAGTTGGCATTGGAAGTTCAAAGTACTCTAAATAATATGGTCTTAGTATTATATGCAGACCTTTATGCTAATGCAATTTTGCTCTCGTAGTTTCTAACTATTCTTAAAGTCCGCAACGATATACTTTAGATCTTTAGGTAAACACTCTATAAATCCGCTAAATGTATTTTTACGCATTCGTGGTCTAAACGACAGTTACCACCAACGCGTTTAATGCATACCATTATGTAACAGTATCATAATTTTTTATTAAACGTCTTAAACAGTTCCTTAGCTACCGAGTTTAATTTACTCCTAAACAAACCAGCTCGTTCACTACGTCCATTATTAGGTACCATTCAACTAAAACTAAACAGGAACCAAGCAGCGCCGGTGTCATTCGAAAGGAGCTCCTAACAGTTCCTTTATTTCCCTAATTACTTCGAGAACAAACAGGTCTGTTACAATGTGGGCCAAGACAATGCCTCTTTGTGCACGTAATTCCTAGTTTTAGTCTGTCGATGGCGGCTTCGCGTTCAGTACAAGAACGATGTTCACGCTCGAATTTAATTCCTGATTGTGTGAGGGAAGATTTTATTTTTCGAAGAAAGCAGAAAGTAAGTAGAGTATATTTTTAAAAATAAATACAAAGAGATTTTACAAATTAGTATTTTGCCAAATTATTGAGAATGAGGAATAATGTGCAGAAGTGTAAACATATATTTGTACCTACAATCCTACGAGTAAATACCTATTTAAAACGTTTTTGTCATAATATTGTTGATTCTATGATAGACTATGATGACATCCACGATCTGTCAAATTATGTTAATTACAGTATTACATAGGGGACAAAGGATTTTTTTTTATGATATCAATTTAATTTAAATTTTACAATGCTAATTTATAGGCCCCTAAAAGTTTCAGTACAGTGGTTCTTAAAACTAGTGTATTGTATATATCAATATCACAACATATTTGTAAAGTTATGTTACAATCCGGAAATATCAATGGATGCCGCTAAAATTTTTTGAATATTACAAATTTGTCGTAGCTTCATTGTGGTGGTAAAATTCGCATAAATTTCATACGAGATTGAGGGCAGTCTCGATCGACGTATTGGTCCTTATCTCGCTTCTGAATACGAAGAGGGCACTTGAGTAGGCGAGCGGATAAAACAGGCCTTCGAGGGCCCTAGCCTAACCCCGGCTACTTACAGATACCCCTTCAACTATGGCATATGTCTCGTGATAATGTACAGCCAGCCACAGAAGTGCTGAACAGAAAACATTCACGTGAATATGAAATTTCGCTTGTCTCTTGTTTCTCTCGTTAGTATTCTAGTCATTGTTGTAGACAACTTAAACGTATTTTATACTCTAAGTACCTACTACTAAAATATTGTGGGAATATTCACTATGTACATACTAAATTCACAGTTTGATTACCTACTGACGTTTAATCATAGTATACGTACCTCGTTTTTAAAGGCACAGCAATGACATTTTTGCATTTCTCTAAATTAGTCCATATATTTGATATATTTTCGGCTTTCCTATACCATTTCTTGAGCCAACTTTCAGTTGCAATGTCGTATTAATTCAATAGACAACAATAAACCAAGAACCGCCATAGTTCCAAATCGGTATCTATTAGACCTGTATCTACGTCGCCGGTCATTCCAACGCTCAACCCTGGAGAGCAGATCAAGTACCTTCCGTCCGGATACAATAGGGTCCTCCAGCGCAGTCAGGGTACCTATGTCGTATTGTACTTTCGATCATTATCATCCCCGATCGGTATACCGGAGCTAATGGCCGAAATTCGTCCTGTTATAATGTTTGTGATATGTCCAGCATACATGTCTATATAGTTCTGAAGATTAACGATGTCATCGGCATGCTATCGCCGGCTATGATATATATATACCTCTTAGCAAACAAACTTATCAGCTTTAAAGCAGAAGGAGAGAGGTTGAGATACGAGTATGTTTGTGCATTCTTTTTTACATTTCAAGTTGCGATGCTTGTCTTGGACTTTTAAATTTACCCATCATTTTAGCTCTACCCCTGTTGCATCTTAAACGTGTAAAAATATATATATAATATATAACACGGGGCTGTGACCCCCGCTCCGGGTCGTACTTGATTCAGCAGGTCTCTATCGCCGTTCAGCGGGGTAATGCTGCGGGTATCATGGGGACCTTTGAGCCGGGTGCGATGCGGGGTGGGGAAATTTAGTTATTATTTATCTGTATTTTTTTTTTTTTATCTTTGATCATATTTATACTTAATAGTTATTTTCATTATTTTTATTTAGTTTTAAGTTTTTATTATCTGTTATTGAAACTTGACGAATTTCAGGCACGGAGCGGCAGCTCGGCAAATTATATACATAACATACACTTGTATGTCGACCCGGATTCTAGATTTATTATCACCCAAACCTAAACTGCGACTCAATTCTCGCTCCGCTCATGGTTTTTAAATTAAATAAGAAATATATTGGGTAATAGACCAGGAGATAGTGACTCAAAATTTCCGGTCATTTGTACCAAGTACGTGTCGACCCTTCAGGGGTCTAAGCTAAGTACGTAATGACGAAAAGGAAAATGATGGTCATAGCGCTGGTACCGAACCATTGGTACGAAAGGTAATCGAACGTGTCGGATAAATTACGAGTGTCGAACATTTTGTTACATAAAAAATCTTGTATTTTCCGATAGTCGATGAAAAAAAAAGGAACCGATAGCGTAATGCCATACTTCTCCGGTGTGACTTACACACCGCTATACCGACGAGAACATATTCATTTTAAATAAAACAATTCAACCATTTGTACCACGCTAATTTGTGCAGAGCTCATCATCGTCGAGTTCACAAAAATCACCATGCCATACTTTTCCGACGGTTCCAAATGGCGGCCATACTGCCGCAAAGGAGTTATTTTTTTGCAAAACGATTTCTGTTCCGAAATGGAAACTATTTACGAGACTTCTTTTCTACATTCAAACTATGCACTACAATTTCTACATAATACTTACGATATATTCCTGACTAACTTTGCTAACCTGTTGATTAGCAAAGTTAGTCAGGAATAAAGGTTGAACACGCCAAAACGTGGGCATACATATGTACTTATATTTTTTTAATTTACGACTATACAAACTATTTAGTAATATATTTATAAACTCCATAGTATGATGAACCAAAAATATTATAACAGCATATCACTTCATACATTCGTTTTCACGATGGAGAGCCCTGAACTTTAGCAGCGTGAAATGATTTTGCTCAAGCACACAGAAAATCCCCTTCTAAGCTACAGAGCACTAGCAAAGTTATTGAAATATCAACAATCCACTGTTTGTTCTGTTTTAAAAAAGTTCCGGGAACGGTTGACTGTAGAACGGAAGCCAGGTACTGGCGGAAAGCAAGGCATAAGACACAAAAAAAAAGAAGCCTGAGTGTTACAGCTTTTTAACACAAATCCGAAGATCTCGTCTCGCGATGTCGCTAAAAAGGTACACATGTCACAATCTTATGTACAAAAAGTAAAGACAAGAGCTGGGTTAAGGTCGTACAAGGCTCAAGCTGCACCTGACCGCAATGCTCAGCAGAATTTGACGGCCAAACGAAGGGCAAGAAAGTTATACGACAATTTCTTAACAAAATTTAAATGCATCGTGTTGGACGACGAAACGTACATAAAAGCTGACTTTAAACAGATACCAGGCGAGAAGTTTTATACTAGTACGAGTCGCAAAAATGCTCCTAAGGACTGTAAGTTAAAAAAGAGGTCCAAGTTTCCGAAAAAGTACTTGCTTCGGCAAGCTATTTGTAGCTGCGGTAAAAAAAGTCGATCATTTATCACTACAGGCACTGTAAACAGTGAAATTTACAAAAAAGAATGTTTGGAGAAGCGACTTTTACCCTTTCTAAGAAATCATAATTCGCAAATTCGCAACCATTGTTTTGGCCTGATCTTGCAAGCTGCCACTATGCCAAAGCTGTGTCAGACTGGTACAAACAGAATGGTGTTGCTGTGGTACCTAAAAACTGCAATCCTCCTAATTGCCCTGAACTCAGGCCTATCGAGGAATATTGGTCCATAATGAAAGGGATATTAAAAAAAAAAACAATTCCGTGGCTGATTTGCAAAAAACATGGACTTGGGCTGGTAAAAAGTACCCTGACAATGCCGTGCAAACCTTGATGAGCCGCATCCGACGCAAAGTGAGGGCAATTTATGAATAAATATCTAGGCTTCATCCTTGACTCCGGACTAACGTGGTCCCCTCATATTGACCGCATGTGCGACAAACTGTCTTCCGCGTGTTATGCACTCTCCAGAATTGCACCGACCTTGTCATATGACAATGTTAAAAAAGCCTACTATGGCTACTTTCACGCTATTCTAATTCTGGGTGCTGACCTGTGGGCAACAGCAGCGGACCGAGATAGACCATTTAAATTACAAAAACGTGCTATTCGTATAATTAGCGGAAAGTCATACGACCATCCTGCTAAAAATCTATTTAAGGAGCTTAAGATACTTACCCTTCCCAGTGTTTACATATTAACCGCTTGCAAGTATGTTAGGGCCAACGTGGACCAATACGCTACCCATACGTCGGCGCGTTGGAACAACCGCTTATTTATCCCGCGGTGCAGGCTCGCAAAGACCCAGAAGTCACTCGGGGTCTTAGGCGCAAAATTGTATAACTTGCTACCAGAGGAGATAAAACTATCAAAAACTGAAAAAATGTTTGACAACAAACTTAAAACTATGTTAAACAACATAGCATGCTACAGCGTTGACGAATTTGTTGAGACGTGCACTGGCCCTAAGTATTAGGAGCACCTACATAACCTTACAGTTAAGGCATCACAATTTAGTAACTAATATTTTTGAATTGAAACTTCCTGTATCACTCAGACATATAAAGCTATATGCGACCTTATTTGACATCCGATGTAATTAATAAATAATACTACTTATTATGTACATACCTGACTTGTAAAACATTGACTTTTATGAAAAAATATCTTGTATCTTATATCTTGTATAATGGCGTATTCAAAGCATAATTAAAACACATCGGTATGTTTATAAATGTACGATAGTAGTGTAAGCCAATGTAATATATATATATATATTTAATTGTACTTGATTATGTTTTTATTGACTATTTAATATGCCCTCGTTTTGGCGTGTTCAACCTTTATATCGTAAGTATTATAGCGATAAGACCGCCTGTAATGTTCTTGGCTAGTATAGGTACTGTTGTGTAAGATTTTTCCCTTCGTGGCGTGCAATTATCCATACTAATACTAATAATATTATAGATGCGCAATTTATGTCTGTCTGTCTGTTACCTCTTCACGCGTAAACCGCTGAACCGATTTAGATGAAATTTGGTATAGAGATAGTTCTAGTCCCGGGGAACGAAATAGGATAGTTTTTATCCCGGAAATTATCCCCTAAGGGGGTAAAATGGGGGGGTTAAAATTTGTCTGGAGCTACGATATAAATGAGTTCCACCGCGGACAGAGTCGCGGCTAGAAGCTAGTAGTAGATTGTTGTATATGAACTACGTAGGTAGGCATATAATTTGTCTAACAGTTCAGTCGGAATAAATCTGTCATCCTAGCAAGGTGTTTCACTTAGCCGCCGATCCCGAATTTAACATTGGCGACGAGAATGGGATGAAAATTATTGGTTCCACGATGATGGCGAAGAACGTAGGAAATATTGCGTGTTTCGATGTGGATATTTATTTATTTAAGAGATCACCTACTAGCACAGCCATCAGGTACATACCATGGTAATGTATGTATAGGTTTGTAGGTAAAGGATGGCTGCGGCTCGCTTTTGATCTGATTAACCTATATCGACTGCGTTAGGGCTAGCCTGACCCACTCTGCCCCTGAGTGCATGCGGCCCGCAACAATTGAGGATGTAAAGACGTTCAAATTGATTCACATAGTGCCTACATGATGCAGTTAATGCATTTCCTCGAACGCATAGATGCACTCGCGTTGGAATAATATTAAAACTGGTTTTCCAACAGCGAGGCAAATATCGAATTAAGAAATCTATAATTTGTGATAAAATAAATGATACTCGTATAGTGAGTTTCGCCTCGTCGATGGCAATTGGCTCTTGCCTTTTATTTATTAAATAATATTCCAGAAATCCTCCAAACGATGAAAACTAGGCTTATCTTCTTTTCTTGTTGCGTTGCCATGGTTATATGCTCAGAGCATAGAATACTAGAGAGAGGACAAGCCGCCGGCGGCCGTGTCGCAGCTGTATGCTCAATGGGCATATACTGCCATACTGTGCACGCGTGCTGATCGCAGAGAATATTACGTTTTTTCCCAAAATGCCTGATATGATGCGCGTTTATTGTCAAATAAGCGTGTAGGTATACAAGAGTGTGTGTTTTTGATGTGTGCGTGCTTTGTCTTGTCAATTACTTGGGCGTTGTGTGGGTTAATGTACTTGTGACAGGCTCACTCTATACAAATCGGCCGCCATGTCCGATCTCCTTATATTCATACATCTGTGGTTATATGTCTCCTCGAAGAATTTATTGGGTTTAAATTCACTAAAAATAGGTTTCTGTGACTAAGTATGCCCATTTTATGATTGGACATATTCTCATGTTAGGAGTCTTTATTATAGGTTTGTTTCTAAACATACTCTTCTTAGAAAAAATATTATAATAATACTAATTTTTCTCGTCGCTTATCAGAACAGAAAAACAACATGGGAAAAGTGTATCGACTCAATTATTGAAGAGGTTTAAAGAGATTCATTCAATTCAAATACGCACTTGTAGCAAAGTAGCAATTGAATGTTAAAGCTAGATACACAGTATGTATTACGTATGTGCTTAAGTCAATATCATCAGGACTATAACAATATCTAAGCCAATTATTCTTCGGATTATCGAAGCGAAAGCTAATCCATATTATTTAATATTCCCGACATTGTAAAATGAAACTGCTTCAAGAAATTAAATCCAGACTTGAAAATGGAATAGTAGCGCCAACAAAAGGGAGCGATGGGGTTGCCGTAATGAGTTTAAGGGCTCGCTGCGAGACCGGGGAACGTTTTAAAAACCCGTTGAAAATAATCTGCCCTTCGAAAAAAATCATCATTGCCTGCCTTTATCCCATTTACTTGCGGTCTTGTCTCAGCATGTCTTTTTCTTTCATAACTCTCTGTCACTCGTTATCTCTTGACTTAATTTCCTCCTCTTCATATTATCTGTCCCATAAGCTTGAAACGCACAGAGAGCGGCGCGGTGCGGTGCGGTGCGGAGGCGGTTTTGCGGTAAAGCTAATGCGTGGCGGAGGAAGTCGCACCAAAAATCCGCGCGGCGCTCGCGCGGGATAGCGGCGCGGAGGCGGCGTGTGTGACAGACGTAGCGGTACTCGACACGACAGTGTGAAGACAAAAAAATGTTGTCCTCTGATTCTGATAGCGAAGACGAGAGTTTACTATTACTCGCCTTATGGCAGGCTAAAAATAAGAAATCTAAACGGACTTGGGTGCATTTTATTTATTGAACTCGAAAAAAATACTTAAAGCATATAGTTACATATTTTACCTCGCCAAACTGTATTATGGGAGCCCCCCTTAAAAAAATATTTTATTTTGTTTTTAGTATTTGTTGTTATAGCGGCAACATAAATACATAATCTGTGAAAATTTCAACTCTCTAGCTATCACGGTTCTTGAGATACAGCCTGGTGACAGACAGACGGACGGACGGACGGACGGACAGCGAAGTCTTAGTAATAGGGTCCCGTTTCACTCTTTGAGTACGGAACCCTAAAAAGAGAAACATTTGGAGGATTCCATCATTTATGCCAAGAGCTGACTTCTTATGAAGATCGTTTTTCCACGTATTTTCATATGAGCAAAAACAGTTTTGAGGAATTATACGTATTCTTGTAGTCTTTTTCCCGCGTGTTGTACAAGCACGGGTGTGGTTTCACAAGAGAAAAAAAAATCACTAATACTCATTTATAAACGTAAATAAAATTAAAAACAAGACCCGACAGTTGTAAAAAAATACAACTTGTTGTACCGCTCGCAGCACGCCTCCGCACCGCGCCGCGCCGCCGCCGCTGATGCGCGCCGGTGCACTGACAACTGTGTAATACAACTTCCCGCCGCAAAACCGCGCCGCACCGCCACCGCGCCGCGTTCGCCGATCTATGCAGGAGGTTTCCCGCAACCGCCTCCGCGCCGCGTCCACCACGCTTTTTTCCCGCCGGTTTTCTGTGCGGACCCTTTCATATTAGCTCGAGCATTACAACCGGTACCGCCTCCGCCACGCACCGCACCTCCGTACACCTTTTTCTTTAGTCTACCTCGTCTCTGACATCCCTGCACATTAATTTCTAATAATCTGCTTGTAATATGACTTTCTTTTTTTTGCATTACATGCCCAAGGCAATTTGGCTCTGAACTTTTAGACTATTCTTATATACTCATTCCTTATTCTGTTAAGTTTCTTCAAACATCATATCCATCTCGTTATTCTCATCTCCGTAGCATGCAATCTGTCCTTCAAGGAAAACATCCCTGTAATTCTCCCATAAAACTTCGTCTTGTATGAAACTGCGAAGTGTTAAATATAATCTATACTTACTAATATTATAAAGAGGAAAAGTCAGTGACATTGTAACTTTGCTTTGCAAATTAGTATGTAGGGGAAAATCTTCGTAGCCACTTATCTTTCACCGGTTTTATCCTGTGGGTTTGGCTGTATTCTATGCAATACGCAAGCGAAGTCACACGGGCAACTATTAGCGAAAAATAAATTCTGGAGATCAATGTAAATCTTATTTCTCTCCTAAGGTTCCGGGAAATGGAGAAGAATTTATTTGCAAATTGGACAGTGGAAAAGTTGTTACCCTTACGCCCGGACTACACTTCTGTGAAGCCAATTCCAGTCTACCGTTGAAATGGGATTCGCTAGTCTACTCCGGTGTCGGCGAGCTTTATTAAAAGTGACTTGTAAATATGAATGACTTAACACAAAAAGAGTTTTATTGTTTCATAACAGCATGCATCTCATTGTTATGCTAGGGAAAACTGACACTGCATAATGAAGCCCTATAAACTGGACGAAGTTATTTTTAGATAAATTAATGCTTCAAAAATTAAATAGAACCTGTGGCATCGTTATAATTGTACAGTCAGTCAAGAAAGTTATTTAGCACTTTTGAACATTAACATACAACTAATATGTAGATGCCGGGAATCCGGAGACACCGAGTTCGATTCTCAGTCGGCTACGCTGGTACGCGTTTAAATTTTTGTTCGTGTTTTGTCTTTGTAAGTATTAAAGATAATTAACCAATTTATACATATTAATGAGCCCGACAGCACAATTGGCCGTAATATATGCAATGCTGAGCTAATAACGGCGACTAGCTGCCGGCGCAGTAAATTCGAGAACAGTTGACATTTATCCAAAGTTACATCCGTTACAATAACAGTCGCAGCGACGATATCCGCGCCGCCGCCCATTTGTTCTAGTTGCGAGCTGCAGCCAGCTCCCTAATGTAATGGAAAACTTTACACAAACACGCTGCGAGCTGCGACGGTGACTTCACGACGTCACCCCACGTCCTTTTGGTCATTAGCGTCACGCATAATCCTCATATTAGCGTAATCCCAGTTGCATCCTAAAGAAGCCCGGTGATCAGTAAAGACGCTGCGAATTCCGACGGTGACTTGACGATGGTTCTCATCATTCATTCGGACCCTCAATGCTGAAGATCGTGTTCGCTATGTCACTGTCGGGGAGTGCAGATGGCTTACCAATGGCTCCGGTGTAGTAGTGCATGCAGCGCCTGGTGTTCTCGTAGCCCGGTGAGCTTTGTGACTTGATCCACTCCATTTGGCTGGCGGTCTGCCACGAGCTCGTCTACCTTTCCCGATGATGACGACGGTTCTATTCTGATTTAAAAAGTGCAAGTCACCCCACGTCCTTTTGGTCATTAGCGTCACGCATAATCCTCATATTAGCGTAATCCCAGTTGCATCCCAAAGGAGCCCGGGGTTCAGTAAATATTGGCGTAATAGTTACTAGTCTTTAAGGAAACGACTGCCTTCTTATTTTCCAAAGGTTTAGTCCTCCTTGCATAGTTATTTTACTAACAATAAATTGCATTATTGTGAAGGTGCGCAGGGTACATTAATTTATTCGTAAGTAGGGACACTTTAGCTCAATTACTTCAGATCTCCTTTGCTGCCGTTGTAATATACAACATAGAAATCCGAGGACAAACGAAAAATAGTTTGACTATAAAAAGTCGAGCACATGACACAAAAATTGAAAAAATATACTACTCGTCATTTAGGGTAATGTATGACTCATACATTACCCTAAATGACGAGTAGTATATTATAACATACATTATGAGTAGAATGCATAATGTGTTAATGGATACAAATTAATGTATCTGCATCAGCCTTAAATTATGCGAAATTATTTGTATAATGCACTTGCTCTGAAAGTGCGCCTTTATATGGTTCAACATAAACACGGGAAGTAGTCTATGCCGGCACGGCGGCGGCGGTGACGGGCAGGGACAGCCCGTGCGGGAATGCATTTCAGGCCAATATTTAACACACGTGCGAGAATGAGATTTCATGACAATTAAAATTTCACCTTTTATGTATATTTCCCTGCTTGTAAAATCTTGTATGATACACGTGCGGATAGGGAATTCCAAATTATAATAAGGAATTCCAAACCAAATAACTATTATAACTGGATTCGCTGATATTCTAGCATGGTTGCTTAATAGAACGACACTATCTTTGCTATTACACGTATTTTATAGTAAGATTCACGTTCGACTCGTGCAAAATACAAGGGATTCTCTTTAAAAAGAAGTGTATTAGATAGAAAAGCATGCGCATGCATTCTAATAGCTGTGAAATGAAGCTTGCCTTGCTTGTAAAACAACGTTTTCTGAAAACATTCTGTTGAAGATAAGTTGAATCGATGCGCTCATTCGTCCCAAACACAGACATATAGCTAGACCGCGCTAACATTCGCGAGCTAACGATCAGGCACAAGCGTTCCTACATAATCCTTAAATGTCTGGTAGAGACTAAATTAAATGTTATCCAACTTTGAATAGTTGCATTTACCGCACGAGGCTGCCACAGCGAGGTTGCTCGCTCAGTGTTGACTGCCTCGGCCTCGGCACAAGCACCAATCGAGCAATCCACACTGAGCGAGCGGCTTCGATGATGCTGCCTTAGCATCGCCCAGTGTGTAGGTACCCGGTTGGTGAATAGTTGTATGTAAGCGATATCATAATTGCAATCGAAGTATGAATAGGTTATCACGTCAATGATATTTGCCTATCGCTCCATTCCAGTGACATCACAATTTCTCACTCGGAAATGGCCACGCTCGGTCTTCATACAAATCGCGGAACATGCGATGTCTACTCAAATATATATCTGTCGTCTCAAGTGTTCGCTCCCAGACGCGATGTGAGTGTATGAGGTTGTTTTAAAATTCACAATGCATCCACTACTTGTATCCTACTGGAAGTTGAAAAATATTTACCATGACGTTGTATTGTGAACACTTGACGAGCTTATATGTGCCAATCTTTATTTTCTTGACGATTTTTATTTTTCGTCAAAATTGGATAAAAGTGGATAGGTAGGTTGGAAGAGCTCCTGATTATGTGCAATTCATACAATATCCTGATACCTTTACGTATATTAACCTACTCAAAATGTCAAATATCAAACTCGATTCAATTAAATTCTAGGACACAGTAGGAAATTGTGAGAATTTTCGACTAAATCACGAAGTCTTTCTACTAACTTACTTTTAATGAAATTTTGACGAAAAACTAGATTAGTTAGGTTACAAGAGATTGGGTATGCAGGATACTAAGAGAAACTTTTAACCTGGAAATGATCCTCCAAGGATGTGGAATGGACAGTGTACGTTTGTATGTAAGTAGATAATTGAGTTTTAACTCACTCGTAGACGAAGTAGCGGTCAAAAGCAAGTATTTTTATATTTATATCGGTAATAGACGAGAGTAGGGGTTAGAAACAAATCGAACACGGTTCAATAATCACCTCGCTCCAGTTGCGAAGCACAGGAGCCAGACAGATCAACATCGCATTTATTATTCGCGGCGTTTGCGCGTTCTAAACGTGATACTTACTTCAATACAATTTAGACCCAACGGGAATTACCTGAAGCAGGATCGATATTTCAGAATATCACTTCGCAAAATTAATATCGCTTTAAATGATGAACGTTTTTGAGTGCGTCAAACCAATAAACAAGGACGCCAATGCGCCTCACCTAGGTCACGCCTAACGGAACTAGGCCTCTGATTACGCTTAGTTACTACGAATCGTGGCGTCAAGATATATTTGTGGGTGAACGGTGAGGTGAGGTTAAAACAAGTTACAGCATAGCGGGGCAGGTAAGATTGATGGCTCAATTCAAACTCACACTTTTGTCGGCCCTTGTCGCGAGGGACTGAGTTTTATATGCGTCGAAGTAACGCGTGGCGCTGCCCGAAGGAAATGAGAAAGTTATCGGTATCTAAATCCTCGCCCTGGGGACCGTTGAACGTTTCCCTAATAGATATAAAATCCGGGGTTTCGTATAATTCAATTTCGGTCGTTGGAGTGGTCGTGGCCGCTTGCCGGGTTTATGTGAGAGCGTCTCGGCCGTGGACGCGTGGAGGGCCCACACTAAGGTACCTTCCATTGTAGTACACTTAACCTATACTAATATTGAAGAGATCTGTGAAATGTAAGTTTGTACCTTTGTAAGTTTGTGTGTAGGGGGTAATCTCCAAAACAACTTATCCGATTTGAAAACATATTTCACGTATACAATAGGATGCAGGATCTTCGGGATGGACATAGGCTTGATGGACTGATTAGCGTTATTTGAAGCTTATTTTTTCTAAACAGTGCTAATGGGCCCGCTATATCATTGTTTAATATTTTTATGAATTGGGGATAGTTATCACAGTTTTTACAGCGTAAGAGACAATATGACGACATGCGCTCTTGTCTTTTAAGCCGCACTAGGACGAGAATAAAACATTACAAACCGGTAACATAATAATGTTATTTAACTGTTGTTCAGAATTAATTTGAGCAAATGAGATCGTGCTATGCTTACCCTCCGTTTAAAACGTAAATGCACATTATTATGCGTATACATTGGTGTAACTTGTAGCTATTTACTACCGCAACAACACAAAATCAATGGTCCATTTCCGGTAACAAACACACCTGATTACATTTCAACTCCGCCCATAATCCACTTTGTTCAACATTAAACATACGTGAAATCGCGTTTATTTGCAAAGTGACAGGAACAATAACCGTTGAACACGATGCCGTTGTGACAGGCGTCTCAGTGACGTGGCCGCCTGCGGGCAGCATTCACCAAATATTTACCATCGCTGGCGCTGGCTACGTAAATCATTCGCAAACGTGTCTGGGCCACATTTCAGCTGAACGCCGTGAATTAGACATGGGAATGTTAAATTCAGGCTATGCGGTTACTGATGTGGCGGGTCAGAGCTAGGCGCATGTCATGTTTTTTCCCAAAAACGGTAACTTTTAAGGCCAGATGATTTGAAAAACAGAGAATTGTCTTCGGCTCATGATCATCTTTTTCAACGATTTCTTTGTTCGTACGTCTTGTACCTAGTCGGTCCTTAAGTTCTGTCACCAGGTTTTTGATAGATAAAACTCAGCAATAAACTTTTTCATATTCGTATTATACATGATTAAAAAGCTTATTTTATACGAATCAAATTGCAATACAATACATTTTGAACAATTTTCGCAATATGACAAAACAACCTTGTAACTTGAGTTAATCGTGAACCCAAAACACGCCGCATCTGACAGAAATACCACTTACAACAAATTAAAAAAAAAACAGTGTTCCAGATGACCGACAAGGTTTTTTTTATTTATTCTGAAACCTCGATTTTACACCATGCTTAGCAACTAGCATTTGATTTTCTGTTAGCTTTCAATTCCAATTGCTCCCATCGAGAACTTTACCGTACTTTTTACGTTTTCAAGAAAACTCGTAAATTTGATCTTGTGGGCAACAAGTACACTACGTAAAATGTGAATATGAAATTAAGTTTTACCCAGACTTACTTATCTTATGCTTCCAAATGGAGAAGGGAGAGTTGAAGGAGGGGTTCTGACTGAAATCTCACGTAAGTTTGTAAGGTTTTAAGAATCATGGGAAAAAATACAGTGAATCACGTCCGTGTTTTTGATTGGCTAAAAAAGTGCAAAATCTCAGCTGAAGAAACTAGCATTTGTGTAATATGGCGTTAAGCATTTAAATCCAATAATCGTTTTAATTTATCAGTATTTAATGAGCTATTAAACCATATATAGCATTAAATAAAAACATTCTTGGTATAGTTGTTATTTTCTAAGCCGTCCGTTCCGCACTAAAGAACGCCGCACTGCAGAACGGACGGCTTAGAAAATAACAACTATATCATTTACTATGCGGCAAAGCATTTGTGACAGAACTTAAGGACCGACTAGGTACTTTTATTTCATTGGAAAGTGAAGAACTACATGTTGAGTCTTTATGCATCTTAAATAGAATCTCAATTTTCTGTAGTCTGTAACACAACGATAGTCAGTAGAAATAAAGCAGAGAGGTAACAAACAATATATCATCCTACTTTTCTCATTGTAAGTATTGTTCGAAACGGGTAGGTACGACCGAGCCAGAACTGACTAAAATTAAGAATAACATAATATTTATTTTGATTGAAGTATTAGTGTTGGAAAAGATAGAGTTACAACTAAAAGTCTATATTTGGTAAAAGAGACATGCTCATCATTATTACTCGACAAACAAATAAAGAGGGAAAACAAGGAAACCAAATAAATGTGGCGATAATCGTCACATGAATCTAGATAGGTAATAATGTGAATCGATAAGCGACCCAGTTAATGTGATAAATTGGGGATCAATACGACAATCGTGTGGCTTACCAGCGATATATAGATTAAATTTATTCGTGAGCCTTATGGTTTGGTCTTAGAGTATGTTTCAAGCGTTAATCTGCTTTATGTTCACGGGGGACAGCACAGAATTGAGTACGGGCACTACAGGGGGCGGTCATAGGTCATATCCTTACATTAATGTTATCTGGAACCATAAACCATCCGGAACGGTTGACATTTGTCTATATTCGCGGCGGCATGGCGTCCGTGATAATCGCCCTTTGATAGTTTGTAATTATGTTGTGGCATCGTCGTGTAACTATAACTATACTTGAGTAAAGTACGTATGCGTTCATATTATTAATGAATGCATTGCCGGACAGTAGATATCAAAGCAGGTATACATGTGAGGTGTCACGCATATTACCTAAATTTACGAAAAAAACTCCAATGTCTGAAACCTGTTTTAGACACAACCGATTAATTCAAGACAATTTATATAAATCGTTCTATTTAGTCCCAAAGCAAGCAAAGGCTTGTATCATTTGTATAATAGTATATATACTATGCGATATATACTCATATGGATTAATCACTAATATTCGTGTTCATCACGCAAATAAATGGCCTTATTGAGATTTGAACATGGAACTGCAAGCTTCGTATTACCTTCATACTACCTTTCGATAATCTACTGTCCGTCTGTAAATAAAACATTGGAATAACTTGTGGTTACCTATAACTAGATAAGCATCAGCCTCGAAAGCAAACAAGATATAACTGCATGTATGATGTTTTATCCGTTGGTAATCCTAAATAAATAAATATCTTACAACTAATGACTGTCAACTATTGACTTTGTAGTGGCTTCTTTCTAAAATGTTAGCAAATTTCAGAGGCAATTAAACGTTCTAAAATGAACGATAGGCTAGGTGACATCAATTCTGTTATTTGCTGGGTAAATTTGCTTATATGCATGGTTCGAAAGGATGAATTTCACGAGCTAATATTGACCTTTGGCGGCGGCGTGCCCCGGCAGAGCTTACATCATACGAGTTTAGTTTAGAGCGGACTATCTCGTTATGGATGAGGCCATAATTTTAGAGTAACTTTGTGCAGTGAAGATGCATTGGAAGAATGTGGAAGATGATGTTTGTAAATTCAATACCTACGTAGAGGCATAGTGAAAAAACCTTTTCGGCAGGCCGTGTGAAATAAAATCTTGTGTCAATATCATAAAGAACGACAGGGAAATCTTTTATCAGTTTGACTTAACGTTATGAATAACATAAAAAAAATTGTACATGAACGTTCTTTCAGAATTACATTTTTTACTCAGAATTATGGAAACTACCCATAAATAGGCGATTGCTAAACATTTTCAGAAGGGGCTAATCATAACTTGCACAATATCGGTTAGTCACATTAAGAGTCCCCAGAAAGCTCGACACAAATCGGCTCCAAATACGTCGTTTGGCTCTCATTTTAAAACGGCGTGCTGGAATAACATGCTGGGAACGGCGTGCTGGGATCCGCCCGATTATAATGAAAAAAAAAATAGAGTCGGAATAAGTTTTTCTTGGCAAACTTCGTTTGTCTCTATTTCTATTATACTTTCCAGAAACAGTACCGACCGTAGCAACAGTATCCCATGGTTTAAGTATACAAAGTTCCATGTTATTCTAGCACGCCGTTTTAAAATGAGAACCAAACTACGTTTGTATGATGAGTATAGCGTCCCTTAAGGTTCGGATTTATAAATAATGGTCTTCCAAATTACAGATCAACTTACATTTACCTATGCTAACTCGGAAACTCGGGGCACTTATACTAAAGTGATGTAACAATATATTTTATCGACAAAAAAATATATCGATGACTGTCAACATCTAAATGTTATTCAACATAGATAAATATTATTTATTTTCTGTTCATTTTAAAATAAAAACAATAAACAAATCAAAGCGTGTATTTATTTGTTTATTTAAAAATAGTTATCATAGTAAGTATACAATTAATACTTTTTCCATATTCGTCGGTACCTATTAAAGATTGCCGTCTTGATGAAAATATCCACTTTAAATTACTAAACGTTCTCACAACGTCCACAGTGGTCAACCATTCTTTAAATATTTATAATGACGTTTGAGTCAAAATAAAACAGATATGATGTGTGTTCAGATATGCCCTATAAATGCCCTATAGTTAAGAATCTCTTGCACAAGTGTAATTGGTATTAACCGTTCTTGTAAAATAAATAAATAAATAAATTATATCGAACCTTTTTAGGGTTCCGTACTCAAAGAGTAAAACGGGACCCTATTACTAAGACTCCGCTGTCCGTCTGTCTGTATGTGTGTCTGTCTGTCTGTTTGTCACCAGGCTGTATCTCTGATACCGTGATAGTTCCAGTTGAAATTTACAGATGATGCATTTCTGTTGCCGCTTTACTGACAAATACTAAAAACGGAATAAAAGAAATATTTTTATAGATAATGGTACGGAACCCTTCGTGCGCGAGTCTGACTCGCACTTGGCCGGTATTTTTATATTAATCGAGATCAATCAGCACATGTATTAATATATATCGACATTTTATTTGTCGATATGAAATCCCTAGAACGTGCCCCGAGTTAGCACAAGTACGTATGTACATTACCCACATAAAACCTAACGGATCTTTATAAAACCGGGAGTAATTACCCAGTTGATGTGATAGCAACGTTCATCATATACTCGTATAGTGTAAGTTGTAGAGTCCTAAGAGACAACCCCTTCGGTGACCACTGGTCAACGTATTTCATCATAGTCATATCCGTTTGTTTCATATTACAAAATAATATTCCCTTTTCTGAATATAATGTCAGTCTTTGTTACAAGCACGAGGAAAGAACATAGTAAATAGTAGTATTAAGAGTGAGAGGTAACTAATTACACGTAACAAAGAGAGTGTTCAAGTAGAAGCGAGGCTGGGAGGAAAATCTGTTATTTGGGAATTTAGAGATCCGTTTTCGGACGAAAAAAATCGTAAGGAAATGTGTATGATCTTTAGAGACGCCTTTTGATTTCGAATATGATCCGGGGATTATAAACTCTAAGAATTGTAAATAAAGGAAGCGTAGCTAAGCGTAAGTTTCTTAAAGGGCAGTTATTAAATAATGGATCACTGATAATTGGCCTCGATATAGAATTAAACAATGAAAATATTGAAAAACTCATTGAAAGATATAACAGCATATTAGAAAAACAGAATTGAATTAGACTCTGAGCAACCAATATAATAATCAAAGTTTTATTTTCTATATACATGTGAACAATTTGTTCAAATTGGTCATGCAAGCTATCATCGATGCAAGAATTATGTATTCCCAAGGAAGTGTCCATTGTCTGCAGGTGGAACTCACGAGACAATTTTTTTTTTTAATTTCGAAAAACCTAACCTAACCAAAACTATATAATAGGCATGATGCCTCATGTTAAAATTGATAACGTAGTGTTAGTGTTGCTAAATGGATAGTATACCATTAGTTATTGTAATTAAGTATAGATTATAACATATAATTAAAATCATAAAAAGATATGGACCTTGAAAGATTAGTTTTTTTTTTTTTTATTATTATCCAAGGGTAAATTTAAAGCTACTAATAATAGAATCCGTATGCTTTGATAGAAACAAAATGCTATAAAAAAAGTATTATCCAAGGGTAAATTTAAAGCTATACTAATAGAATCCTTAATGCTTTGATAGAAACAAAATGCTATGACAACTATGTACCTAAAGCCAGTATTTCGCGACAGAAACACCAATTTACTTGATTTTCCATACAACGATTAGTACAAATAACAGGTATGACGTCATACCTGTGTCAATTAGTATGAATCGTTTATGGCTGCCGCCGGCGAGGTCAATCTTTGTCTTATTTTTTTGGGTATTTATGTTCTTTAATTGAAGTTGCTCCCATTCAAACAACTGTTCCTCTCCAAAAACTGGTTCAAATGGCATCGTAAAAAAATCTTAGTCATCATTCCTATTAACGAACCTGCTCACAAAACTTCACGAGAATCGGTTTAGATAATGCCTCCTATAGAGGGGTACAGCGAGACAGACACCGGCAGGAATTGTAACCAGTTTTTTTTTCAAAAACCTCGAAATAATCACATATCTCGAACTATTTGATACTTCATATAAAAAAGTATTATCCAAGGGTAAATTTAAAGCTATACTAATAGAATCCTTAATGCTTTGATAGAAACAAAATGCTATGACAACTATGTACCTAAAGCCAGTATTTCGCGACAGAAACACCAATTTACTTGATTTTCCATACAACGATTAGTACAAATAACAGGTATGACGTCATACCTGTGTCAATTAGTATGAATCGTTTATGGCTGCCGCCGGCGAGGTCAATCTTTGTCTTATTTTTTTGGGTATTTATGTTCTTTAATTGAAGTTGCTCCCATTCAAACAACTGTTCCTCTCCAAAAACTGGTTCAAATGGCATCGTAAAAAAATCTTAGTCATCATTCCTATTAACGAACCTGCTCACAAAACTTCACGAGAATCGGTTTAGATAATGCCTCCTATAGAGGGGTACAGCGAGACAGACACCGGCAGGAATTGTAACCAGTTTTTTTTTCAAAAACCTCGAAATAATCACATATCTCGAACTATTTGATACTTCATATGTAGGACTCAGTTGTGTTTTGAGGTAACGAGTGCGTATTATTAGATTGCCCAATTAAAAAATGAAATAATTAACAAAGAACGAAAAAGACCGGTTACAGTTCCCATACAAAAAATAACCGGTTACAATCCCTGGACACCGGACACCGAAGAAACGATTTTCGGCCCAAGCTGAAGCATAGAACTACGTTCGCTTCGCTCCCTCGTTCGACTATTGACTATAAGTTCTAGTTATCATAGCCAATAAATTAATATTGGTACGGAACACTTCTTGTTAATGTGCAGCATGTATAGTCATTTTTATCCGGACGGTGCTTAGCAGGCGCGGCCGTAGGACAGTGGGCGGCGTATGTCACATAGAGGAAAGTATTTCTCATTTGGTGGAGAGGGAAAAACAACGAAAATACCGCACGTACCGCCCTCAATCTTCTTTAGCTCCGGGACAAAGGAATATTATTTCAATTAAGAACCCGCCCGCTAAAATACGAGTGCAATAGACAAATTTGAGAATTAACGATGTTTTTATACGATATCACTTACTTGCGATCGATTGCGTTTATATGACTGAAGAAAAACAATTACCTGTAAAAGACAAATATAAATTAGTTAAGATGATCAAAGAAATCACAAGTTATCTACATGACTAATATAAAAAATGTCTGGTAAAAATATAATACGAACATTTTCCGCTTGGCGATAATATTCCACAGTAACAGGCAATGAATGTACTAAGAGAACATGTCATGACTCGATATAGAGCTACTTAACTGCGATACTTTAGTTTAGGGGAAAGCTTTACTTCCTCAAGCTCGTATCTGATTAAATCACGTTATTGTAAGAGCACACTTCGTACATAAAAAATAAGTAGCATATTAGAATAATCCAAGTGAAATATACGCTTGTGAAAGTATGGAGACGAATAGTATTTAGATAATAAAACTTGCTGAACCGCCTCGTAAACGACACTAAATAATTTGAGACTGTCGCTTAATAGCAAAAATAAAATCCCATGCAGGGATTTATCAACTTTATCTTCCTTGTTCTGTATCAATGCATAATACCAAACACAGAATAAATAGAACACATGGAAATTTCCGTCGACCAAAAAACGGTGAATATCGAATGCTACGAAAAACATTGAAGTATTTTTATGCTCCAGTCAATCCGACTAACTTTGCATCCTGGGGTCTGTTCTAAAAATATAGTAAATGTTTTTTGGATTGTTATAACTCAAGCGCTAGTAGAGTACCTTACTTGCATAAAATAGTACCTACCTAAAATAAATAAAAGTCTTGAAAATATTTGTATAATATAATTAAGTACCTACAAGAAAGCATACTTCCAAGACACAGTGAAACAAACGTAATAGAACTTTATATATTATATAATAAATTCATTTATTTCGACCAACTAGGATCATACAAATTACAAAAATACAAAACACATAACACAGCAAAAATTGGTAGTTATTGAGTTTATGAAATTTTAACAAATGGTATGCGTAAACACAAACACAAATATTATTTACCAAACAATAATACTTACAATTGATTATGCTTCCTGGAAAGGTTCTCACTGTAAGCGGATATAATGGTTGAAATGTTATGATATTATTACATTTTGCACACACAAACCCGTAATTAATATTATCGCTAATTCAGAGTATAATCATTACCATTCTTCGTACCATAGAAAACAGTAGCATTCATATTCATTTATTTCGTATTAATCATACACTGTCATTCAACTAACTCACTAACGATTAATCTTAGTTATGCAACGAATAGTCATTTTACTCAAACGAATAGTAACTTGTATTAGGTCTCTCACAGACTGGCGCGGCCAAAACTTGTCAGTAGCTGTCAATTTTACTATGGTCCGCCACCGCAGGCCGCGCCAGTGTGATGCAGGCTTTAGCGTGTTTACTTTTTTTATAATTAGACTGTCATAGACAAGTAGGTCAATTTATTTCAACGCTTCGCATAGAATTATACTATAGGGATGATTATATACGAGTAAAGTGAGTATTCCACCAGAGCTGTGTGAGGTAGCGGAGCGGTGAGCGATCAAAAAATCCACCAATAGTAAGAGAAGCGTGAGCGAAGTTAGCAATGCTATTGGTGGATTTTTTCCTCAAACACCGCTAAGCTAGAGCTCTAGTGTATACTCACCCTTAGGCATCGGTTACACGCTAATTCTGGCGTCAGTTCAGTCCATCAGTATTATGAGAGAATGATCGTGTAACCGTTGTGAATGACAGAGACAGACAGATCATACTGATGGACTGAACTGACGCCAGAATTAGCGTGTATCCGAAAAGCCTTGCGCGCTGTCGCTTTCATGTCGCTTGAAAGTGAAACGTCGATACAAATAAACCGCCAGAAATCTAGATAATGGCTTTGCGTGAACGTCAAATTAATTTCGACTAGCTTGATTGTTGCCGATGATACTCGATTACATATATGTTAATTGTCATGTTTAAATAAGCCGCTACAAATAATACGGGACATTGCTGAAGCGAATGTTGTATATTGAATTTGACTAAGTAAATATTATTGTACATAGAAGCGTCGGACAATGTACCTACTAACGTCAACAAAGGATTTTGACCAAAAAAGGAATTATATATTTGCGAAATGAGTATAAAAGTAGGTCAATTAACGTATTTCAAATCAGAGACCTGTAGAATGGTATAGTTTTCATTCCAAAATACCGGTATTCAATTACGATATCTCAAATAAAGTTACCCTGCAAAAGTGATACATAATAAAATAATGTATTGTATATTACAGTCAAGTTCATTATTTTATCATATGGTACCTATCTATAAGTTTCCAAAAGTGCAACCTCATGCCCTTAACAATAAAGCCGTCTATCTGACCGTGATCTGATCGTGATATCTGTGATCACTTTGTCCGTGAACATATTTTCGAACTCGACTGTTCCAGCGAGTTTCAAAGCTTTGTTGTAGCATGTAAACTAGCTGTGCGCGAATTTAATTATGAACTAACTTAATGAACAATAATCTCAAACTTTGAGCAGCATATGCGCTAATTAATGAAAGTAAATTAATTCCACTATGTTAATAAAGTAAAGCACTAATCCGATAAATTTAGCAGGTCGATCACGTAACGCATTGTACGCGCGTCATGTAGATCTAAATGTCAATTTTTATATGGAAAAATGACAGTTAAATTGTCCTAACGCGCGTTCGGAACGTTACGTGATTCGATACCCCTCTGGTCTCACGATAATCAAAGTGTGAGTTGGTTAGTTGTTAGTCTATTTGACCTGCCTACTGGCGGTTGGTAGAATCGGTAAAGGCAAATATTCGAATGATGTACTCGAATATTTGTTAGCGCCAGGAGTCGCTAACAAATACCTATTCGAGTAATAATCTTGAAGTATGCATGTTTATTTATAACTATATGAGTAGGTACATATGTAGGTATAATGGACGTCTATACACCGTGCCCGTGAATAACCCGAAAGATTTAAGGCGCTGTATGCAGCTGCGCATCGAAAAAGTGCCTTTTCCAAACCGATTATTAGTATACTTGTACTATTGCTAGAGATCCAAATTTTTGATATGTATATCTTCAGTTCATTGGCTATGTTCGTACTTCGTAAAATCACGATTGCTTACAAAAACCTTGATAGATTTTGCCTTTCAAAACAGTGCTTTTTTACCACCAAACTCGAAATATCTCAAAAGTTATTTGGAATATTACAATGAAATTTGTTGTGATAGGTAGCTTTTTGGTAGATCTATCTACCGGTTTCTTAGAATTTCAATATGTTTGATAATTCAATACATTTGGTCATTTGTCTGAAAAACCGGGTGTCCGCGTCATGCATGCGCGGTGGCGAGTACAATTTAGTACGCCCGTGGCCACTGCCGACGACGGACCTGTGAATGTTTACCTGGCACGCAGATACGCCTTTTTGCAGCAATTATTTCGAGTTATCAAGGTAAATAAAAATATATAAAGGAATAGGAAACGCTAATAAATGCTGGAGAACACATTCGAAATGATAGAATAACAAATATAAGGTATGCAATATTTACTACATTAAAGCGTTTCTACATCCGCACCTAAAACGTATTAATAGGTAGCTGGAGCATATTGACAAGATGTCAATAAAAATCTTCAGTTATCCTGAATACGTATTTAGAACTGTTAGGTAGTAAGTAGTCGGGTGTAAATCGGATTCGGACACGAGCACATGGTTGGGGGGGTAATGGTACCAATTATGGACTGTACGAATAATAGATTTATTTATTCATACAGAAATATATCAAAAGCATTTAGGGCTATTGCGCCAGATAGCGACTACCTAGACTAAAGTCCTAAACGAGTTGGTGAACTGAAGTATATTTACTTGCTGTTTAGTAGATTCTATTAAAAACGAGTGCGGAAAAAGACCCTGCCACTCCACCAGCAGTCTTCCTCATCTTCGTCATAGACATACATGCATACATACGCTACGGCACATCTTTTCGTCCAATATTCCGCAGTGTCTCAAGACGAGAGTCTTTGACCAGTGTGTGTTGCCAGTGATGACATATGGAACGGAAACGTGGTCGCTTACTATAGGCCTCATAAGAAGGCTCAAAGGGCGATGGAGATGGCTATGCTGGGAGTTTCTCTGCGCGATCGCATCAGAAATGAGGCTATCCGCAGCAGAGCCACGGTAACCGATATAGCCCTCCGAATCGCTAAACTTAAGTATCAGTGGGCGGGGTACATTGCACGTAGAACCGATGGCCGTTGGGGCGGAAAGGTTCTCGAGTGGCAACCACGTACCGGAAGGCGCGGCGTGGTTAGGCCTCCCACAAGGTGGACTAATGACCTGGTAAAGGTCGCGGGAGTCCGCTGGATGCGGGTGGCGCAGGACCGGCTATTGTGGCACTCTTTGGGGGAGGCCTATGTCCAGCAGTGAACGTCTTTCGGCTGATATGATGATACATACGCTCGAAAAACATAAACTTCCTTCTGAGGCAGTCGGGTACAAAGTACTACAGGCTGTTCCCCTATACAGCTGCAAAACTTTGCCAGCTGTTTGTGCACATGATACCCATCACAAAACACTAAAGTATGCCGTTTCACATCTCGCACTCACTCTGCCACCGCTGTTTCTCCAAATAACTACCAAGAAAGCCTCCCCCGCCACGCCCCTTTAAAAATAAGGCCACTAAAGCAAATAAATGTGACGTTATCTAAGTGAACATACCTTTTGTCGGTATGGAGTTATTGATATGACTCACTCACTCACTCACTCATCAACGCACAGCCGAAACTACTAAGACTAGAGAGTTGAAATTTTCACCAGAACTACCTTTTACAACGTAGGCAACGCTAAGAAGGATTTTTGGAAATTCCACCCCTAAAGGGGGTAAATAGGGGTGCAAAGTTTGTATGGGGGAAACTTTATTTTTAGAGCTAGAGACTTAAATTTTTGCATAAAGATTACTTATTAGAATACAAATTAACTACTTTCAATTCAATTAAATTTATTTTGTTAAACAAAGGTTACAACTTTTACAAGTATTGTTGGTATACAAAATATAAGACTTCTGTGCATTACCCACAATGTAGGTTTACAAAATATTTCAGCCAGCTAATATATTTATAAAAATAAAAAAAAATTGTCAATACAGTTATTGGTGTTAAATACTTCAAATACATGTCAAAAACTCTCAAAAAATACTATAACTAAAGAATATTATAACTAAGGAATGTCTGGAATGGAATCATGTTATGTCGTAGGGTCGTTTAAGTAATCTTTAATAGTATAATAACACTTTTCAATCAAATATTGATCTATTGATTGAAATGATTGATCCAATAATGTCATGGAAAGATCACATAGATACATTTTACTATGCTCTAAGACAGTTAAGACCACTTGTGTCAGAAAGTTGCTTAAAAGAGCTGTATTATGCGTACATATACTCTCAACTTTCATACGGGATAATGCTTTGGGGCAACAGTACGGATTATGAGCGCATCCTAAAGATCCAGAAACGTGCAATTAGAGTACTTCCGTATGCAAAGGACAGATACACGTGTCGCGAACATTTAAGAAAACTTAGTATCTTAACATCAGTTTCAACTTATATATTGGAAGTTTTGATGTATGTTAAACGTTATCCAAATGAATTTTAAAGGAGAGGTGAAAATAGTTCGAAATCAATGAGAAATGCGAATAACTTAAAAAGAAGCGGGTTGTGTCCGAGATACAACCGTTAATTAAGTTTAAGTGGATACTTATTTGTTGGTTGTCCCCATAAAATTAATTCACTAAAATCTGTATAAGCACAGATAAATCGGTATATATAGCAACATTGACTGACGTAGCTCGTTTGACTCGCGAGGCATTGAAAATGGCGGTCATTTCAGCATAGTTTTCATGCCCGTCACATAAACTAAATAACATTTTGTGATTAACAACTAATAGCAAATAAAGAAGGATTAAAACATGTAACAAACAATTATTTGAAATCAGATTAGGCTTCTCTACAAAAAGTTAATCCGGAAGTTACGTGATACATTTTGAACTGTACCCCTATACAAGAACGCGAGCAAAGAAGTATCCACTTCAAAACGACCTCGCCCAGACTTAGAATAGGCACAAAACTTCCGAAGTTAATAGTACAAATACTTTTTAACCGGCTACCTTCAAACCTTAAAACCATTACGAACGACAACTCTTTTCGCTTCCATGTAAAACAACTATTGCTTGAAAAAACACTGTATAGTTTACAAGAATTTCTTTCAAATGACTAAATAACAAGATCTTAAAAGCTTGACGTTAATATTTGTATTATGTTTTCTTTCTCTATTTTATGTAATAGCATTATGCTATGAGTATGAGTATTATTAAACTATTTACAAATAATAACAATTCTGTACACATTCTGTATCTATTGTATTTATTGTATCTATTGTATTTTATTGTAACTGACAAGTCATAATTTTAACACATTTTTATCTGTATATTCATTGTACTATGATTTCAATTGTAAAATTATGATAATAAACAAATCTGAATCTGAATCTGAAGTCAATTGTCTTTTAAATTTATTAATATCCAGTGTTTAATTCGGTCTGGAATGTTATTGAAAATGTTTGGTGCCATTCCCAAGATTCCGCCTCTGATTAGCGCTGTGTTGTTGCTACCCTGCAAAGTTTTCAATTTTTGTTTGTATTGTTTACGTGTCGGAAATCTGCGGCCTTCTGAAACGTTACTGAACATGCTTGGATTGGTCTTGACAAAAATACCTACTTCTAGGATATACAGTTCTTCTAGTTTGATGGAGAGCAAGACATTTTTAAAGTAAGGGATTTGTAACTTCGGTTTTTTAATTATTAATCACTTAAGAAGGTTAAAAGGGGGTTCGAATTATGTATAGAGAGCAAGACATTTTTAAAGTTAGAAATTTGTAACTTCGGTTTCAGACTATTTACTATGAGAGTTCAAAGAGGGTTCTAAGTTTATATAGAGAGCAAGACATTTTGAAATAAAGAGAGATTTGTTTCTTCGGTTTTAGACTGTTTACTTAAAGACTAGGTACAGTCAGCGTCATATAGTTAGTAGCAGCCAAAGTAGCCAAATATATCGTAACACATCCTTAAACCTATAGTAACAAAGACGTGTTGCGATATATTTGGTTACCTAGGCTGCTACTAACTATCTGATGCTGACTGTACAAAACTAATTTCAATGTTTTTTTTTATTAAACAAACATTTAAATTTCTTAAACAAACATTTAGACGATAACATGTTATACGTGGGCGAAGTCGCGGGCAACAGCTAGTTTATATATATATATTTATTTAAGCTTTATTTATTCCATATTGTTTGTGTTAGTACATATTTACTAAATCTAAAAGATTTATGCCATTTTTTCTTTCTTATATGGAGCCATTCGGGTAAAAGCCATATATCGCCAGATATTAGGAGAAAAGAAGGGCACTGGAAGCAACAAACTGGTCAGGGCCGAAAGGCAAAAGAAGGAAAGGTAGACGACGAAGACGTTGGACCAATGACATAACTGAGGTCGCCGGACCTAGCTGGATGCAGTTGGCTAAAGACCGAAAAAAATGGCATAAGATCGAGGAGGCTTTTACCTAAATTTACATTTGCATTAAAAAATTCAATATAAATCAAACAAAAAAAGACAATTAAAGCTTAATTTATATTTATATAATTACTTCCGGTTGGAAAATTTGTTGGATTCTTGTGTAAAGCATCTTAGAATAACGATTAAAAATGAAATATACAAAAAAACGCTATTATAAATTAATGATTTCCGAAACCGTATTTTGCCTGGAGTATAGAGCCAAGTATAAGTCCAATCTTGTTGGCTTGTTGAGAGTATCAAGGTCCATCGCGGTGTGGCCGCTGGTCGATGTAGCATGGTAGGCAGCACGCGCGCAGTGACATAACACTTTTAGGTATTTAAGAGACAAATTGAATTTGTTATTTTTATATGATGTTTGGTCAAATTACATTTTTTAATAGACATAGTCATGTACTGAAGAACTTGCTGGTCTTAAAATAACCACCCTGTATAATAAAATGCTCTTCTGACTAACAGTGGTCTAATTATCCAGTTTTTGATCAGTCAGTCATACTTATGTAACAAAGGTAATAATTATGGTAATAATACTCCTTGCATTTCATTAAATTGTCAAAAGGGTATCTACGTGTTGGCTCCGTTGGTACTTTGTAGGTACCTAGCCCCACGCATGCCTCCCAAAGGTCCGGGACATCATTGTCCCGTGAGCGGGAAAGACATACATGGTAATAATATAATTTGCCAGGAGATAAATAGATGAACATAGCTATTTGTTTATTATTTTTGATGGTTTCTTAAGCGGGTGTTAACCGGCGCTATAACTGTACCTAGAAGTAATCGATTTTATTTCGGTTTAAAAAACCTGTAATATATTAGTACAATCCATAATTGGTGACGTTCACCCTTAGGAAGTGAAGATGTACTATTATTTTATCAGTTCTACGTATTTGGAAAACGGAAGCACCCACATAGGAACTGGGAAAACGATCGGTGGATTGATGATGAAGAAATCTGTACTAACATATCTTTGGAAAGTAAGTGTCCATAATTGATGTCATCATACTACGATGTACTTAAGAACTGTAACTACCTATTATTCCTTATTTTCTTAAAAAAAATAGATTTAAATAAATAAATAAACAATAAAATTTTGGGGACAATCTTACACAAATCAACCAAGATTTGAAAATAAAACAATTATTCAAGAAGACAAACATTTGATCGTATGATCCGCAAAAACGAGCCGAATACGGATGCCAACAGAATAAGGCCGTTAGCGGGGTGCGCGGGACGCGCGTCTCCCGCTCCGTCTGCCTCACCTCCGCAAATACCTAAATATCGTCTAATAAGAGCGCCTTAAGCTAACGATACTAGAGCCTAATTAAAGTAAAAAACCGGCCAAGTGCGAGTTGGACTCGCGCACGAAGGGTTCCGTACCATTATCTATAAAAAAACTATTTTATTCTGTGTTTTTAGTATTTGTTGTTATAGCGGCAACAGAAATACATCATCTGTGAAAATTTCAGCTGGAACTATCACGGTATCAGTGAGATACAGCCTGGTGACAGACAGACGGACGGACGGACAGCGGGGTCTTAGTAATAGGGTCCCGTTTTACTCTTTGAGTACGGAACCCTAAAAATGTAATATGAGTTTAGGTCAATTCAGCAAAAAAAAAAATTTTTTGTTTTGTTTTTTCGATGTTTTGAATGTATTTGTACATGAAAAGTAAATGTTATTGGTAAACTTGTCACTTAAAATGGATTTTTACTTATTTTTTCGTAAAACCTAGTTTTTAAAAAGTGTTACTTGTCACTTTTTGACATCTATCAATAAGGATATTTAGACTACATCCCATAGTGGCAACATCGCCATCAAAAATGCGTCTTGCACTATGTAATAGTAAAAACTTGTTTTTTTTTAATTGGTAATAATTCTGAAACTAGGCGAATTACAATAGTATTTTATGCAACTGTTGTATAAGAAGGGTCTTAAAAGGCGAGTGGCGTGGGTTGCGCAATCGCAATTAAAGACGCCACGAGCTTTTTTAGACCATCAGTTATAACTGATGGTCTAAAAAAGCTCGTTGCATACAATACTTTTTCTACGACAAATTTTTAATAAATAGCAGACACAGATAACGGAGGTTATCTGTGATAGCAGACTACAGAATAGTTAAACTCTTCAGGCAGCAAGTTTTCTATTCGTACTTTTGCTACTCGCGCAATTTCTTCAGGAGTGCAGTTATTAATTTCTTTGTACGTTCCAAATGAAGACAAAAGTGTACGTTCCTTTTAAAATGGTCGCTTTTGTCTTCACAAACACGAATAAAATCTTAATAGTTTAGGACTAATAGTTTATCATCTTTCGTCTTTTAATTTTGAACTGTATTTTGGTGGGAAATCGGAAATGTGACAGCTCTTGCTTATGGTTTGTTTTGTTTTTAATTTGTTTGCACTGGCCATCCGAACCAAACCGAATCCGGACCCGGACCGAATTCGAACTGTTTATTTTTATAAATAATACCAAGAATTTATAAAACATGTAATTTAACACACAATAGATGATGAGAGTTTTCATAAAATAAACTTTATAACGTTTACTACTGTATGATAGCATCTGCGACATCTGTGTACTGTGTACATTGTTCCCAGATATTTATTTATTGATCAGAACTCCGGCAAAGCTTCGCGACATCACCGTAAATTGCGCACTTGGCAGAGATATTTACATAACACCCTTAACCCATGAGGGAACACCGTCACTAACTGACCACTAGTCGCAGGGGCGCCAATGTCGCGCGCTGAAAAACTGCTACGGTTGGCGACGAAACCTCGAACTTTAAATCAGAATGTTAGCGTATATTCTCTGAGCAAACTTTTAATTGCGGTCCCAGTTATACAGTCAAAATTTGTGTTAGAGTTTAATGAATTTCGTACCACAATTTCTGTTGTAACTTGCGGGAAATGTTATATGATAGTCTTTCGCCGAATGTGAACGCAAATAAACTCCGTGGAGAGCGAGAATTAATACGTTTAACTCGCATGCAAATACGAAACCGTAAACACGAATTAGGTATAGTATTATTATAAACTACAAGCTGCATTAATTAACATGATTACGAATGATGCAGGCCATTCGGGACCAACATGTAACTTTGCATGGTTATTTAGACATTTAAAGACGTGCTGGATAAAACTCCAAATTGAAGCTCTATTCTAGGAGCAGTTAGTTAAGCAGTAAATAATTTTAATACAACTACATATATTAAATTATTACATAAGTTAGACACCCTGTCATTTTGTTTCTAGTGATAAGTATTATTTATATAAGTTGTCTTAAAAGCATCTTAAATAGGGTCCGTGCCCAATTAAAGATCGGGGTAGTTAGGCGAAGTGGTAGGAGTAGTATTCCTAATAGCCATCTCCTTCTTTTGACGTGTATGCAAATTTGTAATGTATTTTTTTATCATGATATAAATAATCGAATCTAATTTAATTAATCTGAAAGATAATTGTATCCGATTGGCTATGCATTACAAGAGTAAATAAACTTACCGAAATTTGGTTGACTTAGCCTTGAGCTCTACATGTTACCTACACTAAATACACATGTACTAGTTGAAACTATTTTTACCTATCAAAAGTAAAGCAGACTGTGAACAATTTCAAAAAGATATAGACCGAGTAGTTTCATGGAGTGAAGTTAATAAACTAAATTTTAATACGTCGAAGTGTCTGACTATATTTTTACTCGAGCGCACAACCACATTGTCCATGATTACGAAATTAAGGGCACAAAATTAAAAAGGGTGACGGAAGTTAAAGATTTAGGAGTTAAATTTACATATGATCTGAGGTTTAGGGATCATATCAACAATATGTGTAAGAAAGCCTACAGAATGCTTGGATTTGTACTTCGTAGTTGTAAGGATTTTACCAGTATACGAGTAGGATCAATCATTGTTTTGTACAACGCGCTGGTCCGAAGTAGCCTCGAGTGCAACTCAGTCATATGGGCTCCACACGAAACCAAATATCAGCTTATGGTGGAGCGTATACAAAATAAATTTATTAGATTTTTGTATTTGAAGAAGTATGGCGTCTATCCGTTTTACCCCCTCATGTATCCAACTCTGTTTGTTTTGGGTATGGTGGGGTACAACAAGCTGCAGGTGCGCAGAGAGTTATGTCTGGCCACGTACGTATTTAAATTAATTAGGGGCAAAATATGCAACAGTCAGGTGTTGAGTTATGTGAGTCTGAGTGTCCCCGATAGATACGTATGGCGCCGCCGCCGGCCGCAGCTGCTGTCCGCGCCGCGCGGGCGCACCAACCTGCTCGGTATGGCGCCGATGACCCGCGCCCTGTGCACCCTCAACTTAATAGCAGATAACATAGACCTGTTTTCGTGTTCTCTTAATGAATTCACAAAGTCAGCATTGTTTATATTATGTTATAATAATACTTAGATATAAATGGTAACATGGTTGTACAAATAGTTACACTATTGTCTTAGGTTTAGTACCTGTAAAGATAGTTGTAAGTGTGGAAATAAATAAAATAAAATAAAAATAAAAATGTTTTTCACGCACATTAAACTCCAAATAATTAGGTCTCTGGAGTCATGGTTCTAAAATTGAATCCAAATTTAAAAAAATAAACTGTAATAGGTACATTTGTATCAATCACAATAATATAATAAAGGAAACCGTGAAATAGCGCAACACAGTAATCGGCAACTGGTTACACTTGAAATATTAAACGATCGTCTGACTGATGTTCCGTGCTTAACGCGAACAATACAGACCGACCAATCAAACGGGGCCTCTCGTTCGCGAAAGAGCAGCGCTAGCTTGTTCATAGATCATACCGACAGCGGAGGGGGGCGAGTGTCAAGTCAGGATGGCCGAGATGTTGAGAGCGATGCATTCGGCATCAATAGAGTCGCTGCACTGCAAAGGTCGGTGACATATGAGTATTGCAATTTCCGAATGCCGCGTCGTTTAAGTCGGAATAGAGCGAGATACCGAGCGAGCAGAGTACTGGCGCGGGGGCAATGATTTACACACCATTTGCACATCCGACGCTTGCAGCGAAAAACGGGCGTTCAATTGAACTGAATATGACCATTAATGATGTTGGCGCACTGTATTTCAATGTGTTTCAAAGTAAATGAAAAATATATTTTAATGAAATCGCAAAAACGACATGTTGAATTTAACTAATTAAATACATTTTACGAATACGTGATGAATGAATTTTGATGTCAGGAGATTGAATATCATTTTATCAAGCTCTTGTATAAATTCATCATGACTACGCTTTTTTTTACCAGCGCCTATTGTACATTTTATTCACATATTAAGGTTTCCACAATATTAAATGTATTTAAAAAGTTACTAGATATGTAGAATAAAAAATTGGGACACTTTTTTAAGAGACTAATTAATTGAAACCCATATTACCTATATAGAAAACGCCTCGGTGAGGAATTATGAGGTATCCTAATTACGTAGGTATTACATGAAACAACTCCGCCCATATTTAAGATAGGGTCGAACAAATCTCTATGGTCCGAAAGTTTCGAATAATAGCAACACCATTAAACGAAGCGATAAGAAAACTTGGAACAAAACTAACGCAAGGCTGTCGGCCAACATTAATTACTGGCGTCTCACAAAAGGACGAAACTTGGCTTGTCAAAGAACAACTTGCGCGGCTTCGAGCACCGTGGGGACATACTTTTCTTTCTACTATCCTTTGATACGAACACTGAAATACCTGTGTCATAATTCCTTTTACACAAAAAGCATTTCACAAAAACATACTTATCACAAGTTTATTTAGTAGCTCTGGCGAAATGAGTCGGCTACACTGGCCGTTTTGTCCGATGCGAAAGTTTCTTGCAAAGTTAAGATTAAAACGAGACGAATTGTGCGAATATTAAAATTTCCGCAAAAGAAAATGCAATTCATAATTTCATCTCATAAAGTAAATGCCGACAACAATGTACGAGAACTGGCTTTGATAACGTATTAGATTAAAAGTACTTTCTGAACGTTTTTAATTAATATGGCTTGCACAAATTGAAAGGGAGGACAAGCGATAGGATCGTTGTTGATCCAATAACGGCGGAATTTCCCTTAGAGGTCGTTATCTCTGAAGACAGGCTAGGATCAGCTTTTCATTAATTGCAGTAGTGCTTTATCGGGGGATCCGTCAGTGACCCTAATGTTGCATTGATATTGTTCCGACGTCGCAGATTACCTTATTACCGTCAGCAGAGACGCCTCAGCCATGAATTGGGTTAGTTATAAGTGTCTTTATTTTCCTTGTTCGCAGTCTGTTGGGTAAGGATCTTGATTCACTGGTTACATATATGTCAAGACATATGAATCCAATTCACTCGTATTAAGAGATTATATACGCCGTGTACGTTATTATTAAGTTAGTGCTAGGTAATAATAAGTGTCGTTCAGAGAGTTCTAATGGGAATCTTTTTTCAATGTATTAGTTAAATGGGCTTTCTGAATGTACATAATTGTGGTTAAGTAATCAGAGGCTATTTATACAATTAACACCTTCTGTATTGTGTAAAAGCGAGTCACGTACTCTGCCTGGGACGGTACATCGCCGATTACATTCGATCACGTCCCAAACTAAACTGTTTAGCGTTGATTTTTTCCTCTCCCGTTTCTATGCTGTTGGGAATGCTGCAAACGTGATTTGTAACGTTCGTGTTATTAAATTGCTGAGTTTACGTACGCATTTGTGGTTCGGTAACGCGTTGTATAACAACACACTAATGATAACTGCCTACTTGTTTACAGGTTATGTTTGAAACCGTAATAACTATAATCGTAGTATTAGGCATGTCTTTCTGTGGGATCAAAAGCCGATAAGCGGGTAAACAATGCGTTAGTATATGCATAAATACGATTCTGGGTTTCATATACTAAAATTCTACGAAACAGATAGGATATTTTGGTAGAAACCAACTATTTTCGCTCAAAAAATGGCACCGTAAAAAGCAAACCGTTTCACACTCTGCTCCGAGCTAGACTAAGGTCAATAGCTTTTTCCTACTCCGTATCAGGACACAGCGATATTGATTTTGTGCGATTCTATTCGCAACCGATACAAGGTTATCCTATGTGGTGACCCTGGTTAATTTAAACTCTGACTCCAATTATATATAAAATTTATTTCGATGTGTTCACTTGAAAATCGTTACAAGAACTGCGGGCGCTAGGTGGGCTCACAGCCCACCTCGTCCCGCGCCGGGGGGGAAGGAATTTGCAGCGTTGTGAGAACTATGTACAACTGTGTTCCCACAGTATTCCCCCCCTTTTCCAAAAAAAAAATAATAAAATAAAAATTAAAAGCAATACATTGGTCTCTCATTTGGGACCCTTACCTTACACAACATTACATAATCTAGTCATACACTTGTTAATCACTAATACACTGACGGTGCAGCTTGCATTTGCTGCGGCTGCACATTGTTGACTCGGATGGCAGTAGGCGGCGGCTGCGATTCGACTGTTTTACGTAACCAGCTGTTAACATGGCTCTTGCATTTGGCGCGCAGCACGTACATAAATGTGATCAATAGGACCACTCCTACAACTAGCAGTCCTATTCCGATGTAATGTAGTTTAGCTTCAACTTGCCCGGAGAGCGACTGCACCTGGGCGATGGCGATGTTACTGTTTTGGGAACTATCATCTTTACTTGAACCCGATCCCATTTTGCACACGATACAAATGGTGAAAACTTAAACTGATGCAAGATAAAATAAAATATAAACACACTCGCGGTGTTTCCGCTGAACTCCGAGATTACTGGTTACGCAGCGTCGCTACCGCTATATTATATATTATAAAATCTGCTCATCCGACAACAATACAAATCGATATTACACTAAAATCTCATCATTAAAAGTAGGTTAAGTCTAAAGTACTACAAACTTACTAGGTTGCAACCTAAGCTATGTTGTTAATCGTAAATAATTATTAATCACGGTCAGATGGTTACAATTACTGACATTGCATCTCGGTTTGGCCATACCGTATGATACAAGAGCAGTAATGCAACGCAGTGCCATGTTGCTAACATTTTTACAACTCGTTGAACTGAAACACACATCGTAATTTAATACCAAGAATAGACTAACATGGTCACTAATATTATTCAGTAAGGACGACTTAGTTCTTTTTTCAAAAGATTGCCTAAGTTATCCTTCCGACACCGTAATATAACACACACACAATATATTATTGACGACCTTGACAATTATTCATGCTTAATAGTAGACCTGTATTACCAACCTTCTGCGCAAAACAATAACTGACTTCCCTGCGGAAGTATACAGACACGTATTAGTTGCGCTACCGTTGTGCTATGAGACTGTGTACAACGAATGTTATGTTTATTCATCGATCAAAAACCTAACTGGCCTCTTTACAACCCTTCCGGTGCGCGTGGTCCGAGTTACCGGTGCAGGTGCGGGTGATGGTGTCGCGGATGGCGATTCCTGATCCCCCACATCCTGAGACGTACCCTGGTTTCCTACTCTATCACGCGCTGGCGTATCGCTATTGTCCGCGTTTGCATTGAGTAAAAACGCTGGTTTTAATCTATCGATCGAGATGTGGGATTGCCTACCGGGGAGTTGGATTAAAAACACCTTAGCACCTCTCTCGATGACCCTGTAGGGTCCATCGTAAGGTGGTTTTAAAGATCTACGAACAGTATCGTCTCGAACAAAAACATGTGTACAACTTAATAACTCCTCGTGTATAAAAATTGATCTAGTTCTATGTTCTCTTTTCGGCGCGGGCTTCAGGCTATTAATATTATCTCTAATTCTCTCTACTATGCTGTAAGGATCGATAGGGTCTCTTTCTGGCGGCGTTTCGTAGAACGCTCCTGGCAGTCGAAGCGTGCGACCGAATGTCATTTCCGCTGCGCTTATGCCACTATCACTTCTACCCGCGGTGCGTAGTCCGAGCATTACACTGGGCAAGAGATCTACCCAAGAGGTACCATTGCCGAGTTTTGCCATAAGTGCGGCCTTAAGTCCACGATGGAATCTCTCAATTTTTCCATTAGAACTTGGATGGTAGGGTGTGGTCCTAATTTTGTTCACCCCCAACAACTTCATAAGCTCCACAAACAACCGACTTTCGAACTGACGTCCTTGATCGCTAGTTAGCCTTATCGGACAACCGTAGCGAACAATCCATCCTTCGTAAATAGACTTAGCTATGATTTCAGCGGTTATTTCAGTTATCGGAAATGCTTCCGGCCATCGTGTATACCTATCTATGATGGTTAGCAGGTACCTATCCCCATTAGAAGTTGTTGGCAAGGGTCCGACAATATCGGTATGTATGTGCTGGAAGGCGGCTGCATCTGGAAACGTACCTAGATCAGACACAGTATGACGATTGACCTTCGCCTTTTGGCATGGAATACACGTCCGTGCCCAGTTGCCTACATCCTTGTTCATATCGGGCCAAAAATAATGTTTACTAACCATTTTCCTAGTTGTCCTGATACCGGGATGACTCAACGAATGTATACTATCGAATACCTTACGACGAAATTCTAAAGGTAAATAAGGTCGAGCCTCGCGTGTCGACGTTTCGCATAGTATAGCTCTATTGCAAGTAGGTACCGTTATAAGCTTAAGTTGCAATTTGCTCGTGTTATTTATATGATCCGAATGCGACATTCGTAATGCATATTCGTCTTTATGTTGAGCACTGGCTAACTCTGACAAATTTATTATAGTAGGACATTCTATAACTTCTACCCGTGAAAGCGTATCTGCGACTATATTATCTTTTCCGCTAATGTGCCGTAAGTCGGTCGTAAACTCACTAATAAACAAGAGTTGCCTTGCACGTCTAGGGCTTTCCTTGTTATCGTCGCCTATCTTGTTGAACACCGTACATAAGGGCTTATGATCGGTATACAAGGTCAACTGTCGACCTTCGAACGACTTCCGAAAATATCTAATGGACAAATATAGTGCAAGAAGCTCACGATCGTAGGTGCTGTACTTAACCTGAGCCGGAGACAATTTTTTTGAGAAAAAGCCTAAGGGTTCCCAAGTGTTATTTACCTTTTGTTGAAGCGTACTGCCCACAGCCGTGTCACTTGCGTCACACATAAGGGCTAACACGGCGTCAGGTCTTGGATGTGCGAGTGTAGCGGCCTGTTGAAGGCCTGCCTTACACTGCGCAAATGCTTCTTCCGCCTTTGCCGTCCACGCGACCTTGGACTTGTCCCTTTTCTTGGCGTTAACCAAATACTTATCTAGTTCCGCTTGTCTCACGGCTGCATCCGAAATATGGCCCCTATAGAAATTAAGCATTCCTAAAAATCTGCGGAGCCCTTCGATCGTTTCCGGTTTCGGATAGTCGACTATGGCACTGACCTTGTCCTCGAGCGGCTTAATACCTGCCGTCGATACGTGATGGCCTAAAAATTCTACCGAAGGCTGTCCAAAGCGGCACTTGTCTAGATTGATCGTTATGCCGAAATTTGTGAATCTTTCGAACACTAGCGCTAGATGTCTTTCATGCTGCTCTAAATCTTCGCTAGCTATGATAACATCATCCAAATAATTAAATAAAAAATCTAGACCTTGAAGTACCGAATTGCTCATGAAGCGCTGGAAGGTCTGGGCAGCATTTCGGAGCCCAAACGACATCCTCGGGAATTCGAATAGGCCAAAAGGCGTGATCAGACTAGTTTTTTCGATGTCCTCCGGTGCTACACTTATACAGTGGTACGCGCGGTTAATGTCTAATTTGGTAAAAACTTTTTTTCCCGCCAAAATGTAGGTAAAGTCGTGCAATCTAGGAATGGGATACCTATCAGGCTTAGTAATAGCATTAAGTCGCCTGTAGTCTCCACAAGGTCGAATATCCCCGTTCTTTTTAACTACTACGTGCAATGGAGTAGCCCACGCACCTTTCGACGGTCTACAAATACCTAGTTCCTGCATTAATTCGAACTCTTTTTTGACCTTGAAATACCTATCCGGGGCAAGCGGCCTTGCGCGTGCAAAAACCGGCGGCCCCGTAGTCTCTATGTAATGTAACACGCTATGCGGTGTCGACTCTTTGAACGAAGCCGGTTTCGTTATTTCAGGGAACTCGGACAACAACTTGCGGAAGGGATGTTTTTCGTCAACAGTAAAAATAGAAGGTTGGTTCATACTCACGATTTCAGCAGCGACCTTGAGGTCGGTCGTCTGATCTACCAACCTACGTGCACTTAAATTAACGAGCAGCTTATGATGGGCCAGAAAATCGGCTCCTAAAATAGGCTGCTTCACCTCCGCCACCACGAATTCCCATCTATATTGTCTACGCAAATTAAGGTCCAACACCATGGTCTTCGTTCCATAAGTCTTTATTTCACTTCCGTTCGCGGCGTAAAGTTTATATTTCGTGCACTCGCGATTATAAAATCTGTTTTTGGGAGGCAAAATCGACACGTCCGCACCTGTGTCCACAAGGAACCTCAGTCCACTTTCTTTGTCCGTAACACACAAACGACGACTAAGTGATGTGGTGCAAACCTCCGCCGTAGATCGCACCACCGCGCCTAGTTTTCCGGAACGGATGATTCCCACGCACACGGTTGAAAGCATTTCTTCGCCTTCTCAGCGTACCGGAAGTGATAAAAGCAAAGCCAATTGGGGTTGTCCTTGGCACGGCTTTTCGAGCGATTCCGGGACGTATTTCTCGTGCGCGACGTTGACCTCTCGTAGCGTTGTCCTTGACGTCCGCGATTTGCTTGTCGCCCTCCTGACCGCTCCACATTCGCCAAACGGACGCTGAGCTTTGCGATCTCTGCCAGAATAACGGCAGTATCCTTGGAAGTGGATGGGGCGGTACTATCAGCCTGTGGTGTACTGTAGGGCTGCCTGACCTCGGACACGTATTTACGACGCGTTGCTTCGACGACATTGTCCGCGATGCTTGCCAGTCGGTCGAGGTCACTTGTTTCTGCGACGGCCAGGACTGCTCGAACATCGGCTGGTAAACGACCTTGCCACAGGATCCGTAGAGTTTCGTCTGGGAAGTTTTCACGAGCCAGGTCCTTCATTCGATTCAATAACTGGCTCGGCTTCATTTCTCCTAGCTCCATGTCACCAATTAATTTCTCTACTTGCCGAATTCTCGTATCTTCATACAAGGACAGAAGCTTGGCCTTGAGCGCGGCGAATTTACCTGTCGCCGGCGGTCGGGAAAGGAAATCCGTAAACTGTACTATAACTTCCTTCGGCAGCTTCGCAACCACGAGATCAAATCGGGCGTCGTCCCCTAACCTCTGTGGTGCCAGTATGGCCTCGATCCTTATGAACCACACTCGCGGCTGATCTACCCAAAATTCGGGTAACCTTGATGCCAGCGATATTGCCATAATATCTGGCTTCATCTCCGCTTCTGGTTGCGTAGGAGGCTGGGTGTTGTGGGGTGCCGCAGTAGGTTGACCCTGAAGTCCGCCTTGCGCCTGACCTTGTGCGCCAGGTACACCGTGGAGTACGCCGTTGGTCATGTTTGTGACCCTGAGTCTTGTAACTTTCTTCGAAATCACGTCGGGGTCACCACTGTGCAATTCTATTCGCAACCGATACAAGGTTATCCTATGTGGTGACCCTGGTTAATTTAAACTCTGACTCCAATTATATATAAAATTTATTTCGATGTGTTCACTTGAAAATCGTTACAAGAACTGCGGGCGCTAGGTGGGCTCACAGCCCACCTCGTCCCGCGCCGGGGGGGAAGGAATTTGCAGCGTTGTGAGAACTATGTACAACTGTGTTCCCACAATTTAATTGACAATTTCGGCTGTCAATTTGGCTGTCGAATAACTTGAACAAGCGGTGCGCAGCAGACCAATTCCAGGGCGGATGGTAATTCAAAACCAAAATCTGAGAAAAACCAGTATACCTAATTCTGGTCTCTGATAACGTATATCTGTTATGAATCTACGGGTCTATTTATATGTTGGTAAGTGGCATGGTGAGAAGAGACAGTTTGTGAACCGCATAACAGAGATTTGCATGCTGTTTACGAGCGGCTTAGCGGTTCAGTTTCGGTTTTTATTTCATTCCACGATCCAAAGCCGGCTGCCAAGCTACGCTGTGAGGCCAACCACGGTATAACTTGACACCGAGATTCGCAAAAACCATGCGTCATCGGAGGATACTGGTCGGACTGTCGCGAAGTGATCGGTAAGCCTTTTTGATAACTATTATATTGGTGATCAACCAATATTACTGGTGCATCTGTAAAAGATAGGTACCTACTACGACATATATCTATTTTGCAATTTGTCTTAGCAAAAAATCAACCGCAATTACAAGAAAGTGTGTTCGTTTAATTTGGTCTAAATATAATGCTAATTAGTCAAATAAAAGAGAAAGATTAAATTGATTTTAATTGTAAAATTAAGCTAAAACGTATTTTTATGGAATTGACGTCATTTTATTAGGTAGGGGGGGGGTCCATTCAATTATGACGGGAGGGGGGGGGGGGTCAAAAAACGAAGTTAGCACGTAAATTATGTTTACATAAGATGATGATGATGAGAGGTGTAAGGTAGCTACTTTTCCTTTTTCGGTTTCTCTGCTAATACAACTATCGCTGTAATATCCAATTTTTGCTACCTGTAAACTTACAATTGCTAGTAGCACTGAATATTAAATTTCATAACCTTTCCCTACCCTTTCAGGGAGTACTGGCGATAATTTATGTTTATACTAAATAATGTCATCACAGCCGCAAGCCCTCCAACGTTTGGACCAAGTCGAGTTAGCTCCCACTTGTTTTTGGCACGGTTTGCGTGAATTTATGCGCTAGGGAGACATCAAATGCACTCATAAACTGAGTGCAACCGTCGACTTGATTCATCGCCACTCTTGTTTTGAATACACAGTTTATTGCTCAACGTCCCGGCTTGGCGCTCGATAATATATCAGCGACGCGGATTTATGAAGCGTTTCGCCGAGTGTGAAGAATTGCCGTTTAATGCTGGGGGGATTATACCATGGCTGATTTGCGTAAATATTTACGAATCGTTTAATTTGATTTTCTTTACTTTGGAGAACATCATTGTAAAACTTGTAACATAGACATGGTATAAAGAGGGCAAAGTATCTTCATACAAAAGTCTTCGGTGCAACTTTTTTGTGGTTTGTCACAAAATATATAACCAACGTAAAAAAACAGGGCATTCACTTAATAATTGACAAACAAAGACATCTAGTTTAATTATCGAACTAAAGCCATTACTTTCAAGCTATTGTCAAAACAACACAAACTCAATGTGAAGGAGTGGGGTGCTTTCACATGGATATAACATACTATAGTAATGTGTTCTGACGTCTATGTCATAGTATAAAGAGGGCAAAGTATGTTATCTTCATACAAACGCACCGCGCGCAGCTTGTATGTGTGCGCCACAGTATCTGTCGCACACTCAAACAAAATTTCGACCCGTTTCGCGTGCGAAGTCGAGTAAACTAGATGTCTTTGTTTGTCAATTCTTAAGTGAATGCCCTTTTTAGGGTTCCGTAGCCAAATGGCAAAAAACGGAACCCTTATAGATTCGTCATGTCTGTCTGTCTGTCTGTCTGTCCGTCCGTATGTCACAGCCACTTTTTTCCGAAACTATAAGAGCTATACCGTTGAAACTTGGTAAGTAGATGTATTCTGTGAACCGCATTACGATTTTCACACAAAAATCGAAAAAAAACATTAAGTTTTAGGGGTCCCCATACTCAGAACTAAAACTCAAAAAATTTTTTTTCATCAAACCCATACGTGTGTGGGATAGGTCTTCAAAAATGATATTGAGGTTTCTAATATCATTTTTTTCTAAGCTGAACAGTTTGCGCGAGAGACACTTCCAAAGTGGTAAAATGTGTGTCCCCCCCCTGTAACTTCTAAAATAAGAGAATGATAAAACTAAAAAAAATATATGATGTACATTAACTACCATGCAAACTTCCACCGAAAATTGGTTTGAACGAGATCTAGTAAGTAGTTTTTTTTAATACGTCATAAATCGTAAACCGCAATTTATTTCACGGAACCCTTCATGTGCGAGTCCGACTCGCACTTGGCCGGTTTTTTTTAAAGTTGGTTTTATATTTTGTGACGAACCACAAAAAAGTTCTTAACTGTTGCACCGAAGACTTTTATCATTAAATAAGCAGTCGTGGATATCGATAAGTTGCTTACCATTATAGGTTGTTATAGGTTATAGGTTGTACGCGGGCTGGGTTTCCGCAACTCGACGTCATAAATGCGCCTATTTTGCGTAGGGGTTTTGGCACTACTGTTATTCGTGCCAACCCAGTTCCACCAGGAAGCCTAGCAGACCCTTTACGTTGCCGACGGCCTCCGGTAGTGACCCCGGTGTTCCGAGGTACTTTGCCCTGTAGTCCGCCACTCCAGGACATGTCAGGATGACGTGGGCGGCTGTCTCTCTCCAAGTTGCTTACCATTACAGCCACAGTGGTACCACGAGGAACAGACATAAATTATTGAGTAATAAACACATTAGGTTAACTACTAAATAGTATAAAATATATCACACTAATAAAATGTTTTCAACAAACATTTTCCGTATTACTGTAACGAGAGTTCGATTCCTACTAGCCAGACACACCACAATGAATGATTCATTTTTGAAATGTCGACAAACCTGCTCATTTTTTGTAGAATAAGTATTATGTTGCATCATTTTATGGTCACAAGATATATATTGGACATTGTACATCACCGAAATAATAAAAATAGGCCTAGCCGCCTTATGCTAAATTTTTTCGATCAACGTGTGAGTATGTGGGAACACGTCTTCATAGCATAAGTAAACTCCTATCATCATCAGCTTGTATGTCCCACTGCAGCGCCGCTATTCTGTAACTAGTTTTAACCTCACCTCACCGTCCAACCACAAATATATCTTGAAGCCTCGATTCGTAGTGACCAAGCGTTGGTAGAGGTCAAGTTTCGTTAGGTATGACGGGAGAGGTGAGGCACATTAGCGTGTTTCGAATAACAGCCCTGGGCTGTTATTAGCTACGCGTTAATGCGGCTCACCCTGCCGGTCACCCGTTACGAAACTAGACATCTACCTACGCTTAATTACTACGCATCGCGGTGTCAAGGTATAATTGTGAGTGAGCGTTGAGGTGAGCTTAAAACAAGTTACAGAATAGGGGGGCTGAACACAGACCTACCATACCAGACCAGATATTCGCATTAAAATAGAAATCGATCAATGTAAAACTGTGAAACTGTGAACTGAGGTCAAATTGGCATGCTATTACGGAACGCATATACGAAGACTAGGTAGGTTAGTAAGGTAGCTTCAGTTGCCCGAAGGGCAAACCGCCCAGAAAAAGGACCCTTCGGCCGCTTAGGAGGAACCAACGCCACGTAACTAGTTACATTACGTGTGAAGAATAATTTTTCTTGCTTACGAAACTAAGAAGTTACGTACGGTTTTGAAAGTTCACAATTTTTCGCCAGTTTATAATATGGCGAGTATATAATATTATAAACTGACGGTGTGCATAATGTGACGGTAACATATAGGTACCTACGTTAGAAACGCGCGTGTTCCAGAATAGAACCCCCGTACTGATTATCCTCGTATTTGAATAAATCGTAATAGGATGCGTGCCACGTGGAACGTACGTTATATGTACCTTCTCATGTGACATATAACATAGAAGGAAAATTGTTGTTGTTTAGTAAATAACCGCCAATGTAATCATGCTATTATTGCACTCGTGAGCTACGTGGTATTTAATATGTATTTACATTTAGTATTTGTGTGGGAACTAATTAATTGTTTCGTTTTGCAATGGATATCTAGATAGGAATAGGAACTCGATGCTTGTTAACCAATCCAGATAGTGTATCACAAAATTAAATACACCACAGAGAAATAATAAGACCCAAAACAAACAAATATAGGTATAATTACAATCTTTTACAAATCAATTTACCTACCTAAGTTACACGGTAAGCTTAATAAGAGTTATGGAGTACTAAGACGACGATACATACTTATTAAAGAAGATAAAGACAAAAAGAAGAAGCCACGTCTTATAAATCGATGAACACCGGCAGCACGCACGAAAAAGTATGACTCATTGTCCCGTTGCGCCTGAGCCGAGCGTTCGGCTTTATGACGTTATCACGTAAAATTATCGTCCGTAAACCGACTTTATAGACAACCCATTTTTTTGTAAGATAAATACAAAACACTTAAGACTCAGAGTCAAATATTCGTGCTCATCAAACAAATATTTTCCTATACCCGGATTTGAACCCAGTAGGGTACTATGTATTACTATTATCAGCTTCGTATTACCACGAACTCCGTTAAAATGGTGGCCAAAACTTCACATTTAACTTGTTTGCAGTTCTCTCTCCAAACCAATCACAACCTGTAAATACTAAATATTATTGCCCAAGTGAGCAAAATATGTTATTTTCCGCAAGCTGCGAGAACAAACAACTGTCGCAACATTCGCTCGCTAAATGTGTTATGAAAGGCAATTGTTGACATTACAGATTTGAACTTTTAAGTGTTCCCATTTTCAGCACTGATACGTTGCGTCAATATTGAAGCGTCAATTGCAGAAGGGGCTATTGTCAACAACGAATGCTTTTGTAGAAAACGCTTTTCTAAAACAACGATTATATATGATACCTATAGTATTATGTGATATCACTCTTCGGTCCCATCGGAAGATCAGTACCCTTATTGTGAGATACAATCGTAACCTAACGTTACGTAACTAATACGAGATCGAATAAACGCGCTTCGAATAGATTTCGATCTCGCTACGGTATTCTTCGATTCGACCCGTCAAACTTGTAACTCACACTGCCGTTGGACTACGAAACCAACTGCAAAACGTTAGGCACTTTGCGTTTAGTTTTCGATGCGTAATTTAACGTTCGATTCGTACTACAAATCGGTAGGTGAGACATTTCGAATCGAAGAATACCGTTGCGACTGTAGTTTACTATTTCACTTGCAAAATGGCCCGTGATATCGTATTATTCCGTCAAGAGTTACCGTAGATCCGATCGAAATTTATCTCAAATTTAAGAACTTATAAAAATAAGGGTTTTGAATTGACAACATATATCCGCAAAATTCGGATTGTCGCGTATTTTGTATTTAAAAATGCAAATAAATGGCCCCCGTGCCGCCATATTGTATCGACAGTCGACACTGTCTACGTCGCGATTCGCGTATTATGTGATGTCATAACCGACAAACATTTAAATTAAAACGATAAATGATAGTGATATAAGGTTGAATATTGGAAAATCGTGAACGAACGTGAAGTCGATAGCGAATTAAGTAATGTATAAGTGCCTTACGTTACAGTTTGGATTTTTAGTTCTATGAGTGACCACCAGGGGCGGTGTATAGACTTTTCATACTAAATCTTGACGATAGGCGGTAGCGTCGATAGTAGACGCGACTCACTTCAATCCCACGCTAAGATAATAAAAGCATTATGGCATGGAACCATTTCGTGACATTTTTAACTATGCGTTGTTATGTTCTTGTCTGGAATAAACTATTCCTATTCTTAATTGAGAATATATATTTATTGTTTCCAACAATTCAAACTGAACGACAGTTCCACATCTTTTTTTATTTGCGTCAACGATGACTGATGACATAAATTGTACTGGGATGACAGCTGTCACCGAACCCAAACAATTTGAAATATATAGTAAATACATAAGTAGGTACCTAGATACTAAACACTAGTGGCTCTGTGCGCTGTACGCTGTACAACTCACGAGTAGGTATGCGTTTTTATTTATAAAAATAATTTACTTTAAAAACAAAGTTTAAACCGACTTCAACTCAGTACTCCGCCAAGCCAAATAGGTACATGAAAATTTCCTTTCCAATTTAGCACATGAACTGCTCTCCGAGAGCAAATGCGTTGATTATTACAGAAAAGACCCAAGGCGCTATGTGTGGGCTGATAATATTTGAGGAGTTCCGTCGATTCCTCAAGGATCTCAGAATTAACACTTCATTAGTTGCTACTTTAACGGAATCATGTCAGAATCTTTGACATACTTTACATCTTTGAGGAGTTCCATAAGTCATCTGAGGTCTTCATCATCAGTTCTACTTCACCAAAATTGCGATTTCCGAGGGTAAATACACGAGTTATAATAGAAAATACCGAAATCATTACACGCGTGCCTATACAATTTGAGGGTTGCCCTCAATTTCCCTGGGATACCATCATCAGATCCTGAATTGGTGACAATGGGACCACCTCGGGAGTATACACTTTCGAATAAAAAAAGAATTTTGGAAATCGGTCCACAATTGACGGAGAAATCGGCGAACATACATTAAAAAAAATATACATACAGTGGAACATATAAATCCTTTTTTGAAGTCGGTTAAAAAACTGAAAATTCATTCTGTTCTAAGATATCATTAATATCATTATGGAACTTGCGCACAAAATTTCACGAGCATCAGTTGAGAATTGCGACCTGTAGGTACAGGAGAACAGCAGGACGGCGGGACATCGGACATACGAACGATTTTCGGCCCAAGCTGAAGCATAAGAACTTCGTTCGCCAATACTCTATAACAGCTGGTTTATTGATGAGAATGATGGGAACTATAGAGCTTTAGTTCTTTCTGGTTACATATTAAGTAATCCTACGAGGAAGAAGTAAATACATTCTCCCCCTCATGGTGTATACCTAATGCAGGCTTTTAGCGATTTAAAATATAAAACGAACCACCTGTAGCGAGCTGTACCTACAGTCGGCTCGCGAAACACAAAGCGTACCTTTTTAGCGCGGTCGAGACGGAAATTTTGCTAGTATTTCCGTGAACGAAGGCAAAGGCGCCGCAAAAATGCAAAGAATGGCGGAATCCGTCCCCGCGGCCTAAGTCCGTGTCTCCGTTGCTTTTCTACCAAAATAATGTCGGCATTTATTATGCGGCGGCGTCGTAAAGAAACAGGCTTTCATACGTTATTAGCCGTCACTTAGCTTTGTTTTAATACGATGTATCACTTATTGTGCTCATAATGATGCTTGGTGCGGCAGAGCGGGTGCATCGCACAATATCTTGTTTGTGAAACACTAATGACCCGTTCAGTTCGCGCGGCCCCGACACTTTTCTTCGCTATACCCAGTTTTATAGCAATACTTAGTACGTAGTGAATGTTACAGCTTATTTTAGCGTGGTAATTTCTACGAGATAAGCTTATATCCACCGTAAAGGTGTAAAGTTAAGCCACGGGTCGAGGTCGATGTTTCTACACGAGAAGAATGTTTGCGCCTTTCAGGTGCTAAGTTTTAATGAGCGAACATTGTCTAAAACCAGCCAATAAGTTTTAATGATGGTTAGTTGAGAACCACAAGCGAGTCACTATTAAGAAACTTTAAACAATCGCGAGTAACTGGAGAGCTGAAAATAGTTATTAGATAGATATTAAAATAATTCTTGACGCGCGCAAACAAAGCGCCACAATAAGTTCTGAGAAATTAATGAAGAATATTGTGTAACTTTACCTGGAAATATACGTTTTCCTCTCTGACGAGAAACATTATTTATAGGTACACAACTAAATAACATTAAACGCAGTGCATCCTTGTTAGAGCTTATTGGATAGAGTATGAATAAGCCGATCAGTGCTTTAAAACATTAATTTTGATAAAAACAGAATACGTTTTCACAGTTTTCATAAAATGTATTTTTTTTTCTAGTAAAAGTTCAACGAAAGCTATCATAGTTCGTTCTATTATTTACAATGCGTGCGTAATCGAGATTTTACTCCAGGATTTACTATTAGCCATATAAGAGTTACACTTACAGGCTCCAACATCGTTACTTAATGGTAGCAAATTATAGCAAAGTTTCTAAACGATACGATTTATTGAAGAGAATCGACTCGCAAGATTTGATAACATCAATACATACAAATATATTTAGAGTGAAAGTGACAGTGACAGAAACATATGAAAGTGAATATAATGCCTGTAAATCCTTCAGCACTATCCGTGTCATAACCATAACACACGAAAGGTTAAAACAGTGTAACATTTATTTTCACCTCACTAGCTCGGAAAGGCCTTTTTGTTTGTTTGTTAATTGAGAAAATCGCTTTTTATCCACATGTGAAGAAAGTAGACGTAGAACGTTAAATACTATGACGTAGAACGTTAAATGTTTATTTTTGTTTTTTGTAGGTATATGTTATGACATATTTTTGTTTAACTTTTATTTTTAACGTTTTTAACTTTTTTTAAACTTTTTTTAGGTGTTTTATTTTTCTTTAACTTTTTTTTTTAACTTTTTTTAAAACTTTTTTTAAACTTTATTTTCCTTTTTTTTGTTTTTTTATACTTTTTTTTACCCATTTTCTTATTTTCCTTGCTGTAGTGAGGTGAAAAGATTTGTGTTATACACGGGTGAAAAGTTATTTTACGTCTCGTGTGTTGAAACACTCGCTACACTCAGTATTCTATTTTTGAACCACTCGCTTCGCTCGTGGTCAATCATAGAATCCTTTCCCTAGCTCGTGTTTCAAATGAACACTCGCAGGTAAAATACAACTTTCCCCCCTTGTATAACAAATAACTATTACAAAACACGACATATAGCACCAATACGTTCAGTAGAAGCTGTAGAAGACAGGAAATAAAATAACACTAACGTAACAATCTACCTTATAACCCCCACATATTCGCTACGCCATAATCGGGTAATAAAAAGAGAATAGCGACAATACAAAAAGGGTAACGACCTTCAGGGCGCGTTCCACTATTCATAAGTAAATAACGCTTTTATGAACAAGTCATTTCTCACTTCACCTGCTTCTACTCTGCATTACACTTTACTCTCTAGGTATTCTTATTTGATTTTGAAATATATCTAACTGAATGAAAAAACAAATTAGTTATGTGAAGATAAACTCTGCTTTTATCATTGTAAGCAATGATGTAATATAAATTGGTTACAAAAGATTCTTATTAACTTGAATGTCAAAGGACAGGAGGGTATTTTTAGGGTTCCGTAGCCAAATGGCAAAAAACGGAACCCTTATAGATTCGTCATGTCTGTCTGTCTGTCTGTCTGTCTGTCTGTCTGTCCGTCCGTATGTCACAGCCACTTTTTTCCGAAACTATAGGAGCTATACTGATGAAACTTGGTAAGTAGGTGTATTCTGTAAACCGCATTAAGATTTTCACACAAAAATAGAAAAAAAAAACAACAAATTTTGGGGTTCCCCATACTAAGAACTGATACTCAATTTTTTTTTTCATCAAACCCATACGTGTGGGGTATGTATGGATAGGTCTTCAAAAATGATATTGAGGTTTCTAACATCATTTTTTTCTAAACTGAATAGTTTGCGCGAGAGATACTTCCAAAGTGGTAAAATGTGTCCCCCCCCTGTAACTTCTAAAATAAGAGAATGATAAAACTAAAAAAAATATATGATGTACATTACCATGCAAACTACCAACGAAAGTTGGTTTGAACGAGATCTAGTAAGTAGTTTTTTTTTAATACGTCATAAATCGTAAAAAGCAATTTATTTAACGGAACCCTTCATGTGCGAGTCCGACTCACACGTGGCCGCTTTGTTTTTTATAATTAATCCTAAATGGTTATTTTATCAGAAAAATATAGAAGGAACCTAATAACGATTTTAATCAAATACCTGTTAAACGATACTCCACAAACACATAGTTCTTAGACTATTATTGTCCCGCGCATTTTGTTAGGTCCGTTTCTCACGCGTTTTTTTAATCTCGTGAAAATTTTGGATTTTTTTATAGCCTATGTCACTTTTGCAACCTGTCAAAGAATAAGACATACACACATACATACATATATACATAAATACATACGCTCGAAAAACATATCTCTCCTCTCCTTCGGCAGTCGGGTCGTCAAGTTTAAACCGCTTCAATTCAGTACTTCGCCAAGCCACATAATAGGTACATTAAAACTTCCACATTCCCTTTTCAATTTACCACATGAACTACACCAAATTTCCGAGAGCAAATGCGTTGATTATTACAGAAAAAAGTCGCAATCTGTGGGATGATAATATTTGAGGATTTCCATCGATTCCTCAAGGATCTCAGAATTAATACACCATTAGTTGCTACTTCAACGAAATCATGTCAGAATCTTTGACGTACTTTACATCTTTGAGGAGTTACATAAGTCATCTGTGGTCTTCATCATTAGTTCCACTTCACCAAAATTGTGATTTCTGGGGGTAAATACACGAGATATAATAGAAAATACCGAAATTACTACACGCGTGCCTATGAAATTTGAGGGTTGCCCTCAATTTCCCTGGGATCCTATTATCAGATCCTGACTTGGTGACAATGGGACCACGTTGGGAGTATACTCTTTTGATTAAAAACATTTTGGAAATCAGTCCACAATTGACGGGGAAATCGGCGAACATACAAAAAAAAACATAGGTACAGTGGAACATATAACCTCCTCCTTTTTTGAAGTCGGTTAAAAAACAGGTAGATATGTGTGACGACCTCTGTAGCCTAGTTGATGACCCTGCCTACGAAGCCGGAGGTCCCGGGTTCGAATCCCGGTAAGGGCATTTATTTGTGCGTTGAGCACGAATATGTGTTCCTGTTTTCCATGTATTTAGGTATACTCGTATATCTATTTATCTATATGTATGTATATCGTGGTCTAGTACCCATAGTACAAGCTTTGCTTAGTTCGGGAGTAGGTCGATTTGTGTAAGATTGTCCACAAAATATTTATTATTATTTATATGTTGTCTATACGAAATTCCCTGTTTAAAAATGGCCAGGCACATCTGACAGCTGAGACACGTTTACGTTTCCATTGACGACGCGATACTGAGGCAAGTTGGTGCAATTGACTCAATTTTAGTGTGCCATTTGTAGAGTGCTTATAACCTATCTACCTCTTTTTATATTACATCATTGATTCTAAGCGTTTAGAAAACTACCTTTTCACTTCTCATGCTCTAAAAGTTCGTCTTTATGTCGTGCGTAGGCGACATAAAGTCGCTTTTTATGCTCTAGAGCATAAAGTAAAATCTTCGTCGAAGACCAAGGCAATCGCTGCAACAGCCACACGAACATCTTTAACTTCATACAACAACCTCTTTATTTTATTTCGTTTCGTTCGTATTCTAAGACCAAGGCAAAGATACCAACAGCCAAAGTACACAATAAAACTTCATGAAATAAACTTATAATTTGTATTTCGTCTCATTTATTATTTTTTATATTTGTTTATTTTTCAATTTAGTAGATCAGTATAGTATTTAAGCCATAACAACAACAATTAAATTAGCATTTACTATATTTACGTGTTGCTGTTTCATTTCCTCGCAATCGAAGTGAAAAGTAGAGTGTACAACTCGTCCATAAAACCCATTTTACACTCGACTTTATATCTATCCTCGCTCGCAAGCTCGCTCGGATGGATAAACGTCTCGAGTAAAATGGTGCGTTTTATGCACTTGTTGTACAATCTACTATTACATGTATTCCCGTAAGTGAGCACTCATAAATCATAAAAATCAATCCATGGCAATCTCAACAAGAGTAGACATTGGGTGACTGAGTGGCAGTGCTAAGAAAAAGACCTAGCAATACAACTTAGAAAAGTTGAAAAACCCCCGACATTTTCATTTTAAATGTCTCAAAAAAGGCTGAACCGATTTTGTTGAAACGTAGCCATAGTCTGGACGTTTAGGCATTAAAAAAAATATAAACAAAAAACACCACGTGACTTGGTTTTTCAGCCAACAAGATAATACCATAGATACTAACAGTTGCTATGATTGGTTGAATGACCAAGTCACGTAGGTTTTTTTGTTTTCATTTTTTTAAACACCTAAACGTGCAGACTATAAGAACCATCTCGATCACGTCAGCTTTCGGATAAAAAAACAGCATTCGAATCGGTCCATTCGTTTAGGCACACGACAGACAGACACACAGACACGTCAAACTTATAACACCCCTCTTTTTCCGTCAGGGGTTAAAAAAGCTTAAAAGCTTGTTTCAAAAATATTTTTTTCTCAAACATGCAATGAAATATTCTCTTTACGTTCCTTATAATAGACTCGAAAGTATCCTTTTTCGGGCGCAGCATCTCGAGGCGACCTGAAATGGGATTTCATACAACTTTACAGGCCTAGGCCTGCAAAGTAACTTTTTAATTTTCATTCCACTATTTGTGGCACAGCATCACGGCATTCAGCCATGAAAATTAGTTTGATTTGAGGATTTTTATTTATTTATTTCATTGCATATTTGAGAAAAGCACTATACATGCCTCGTTGTAGTTACTGAACAGGACATCAATATTGCTGGGAGCTTGGTGGTATTTTGTACAAACTAGTACATTACATCAGAGGCCGGGAAAACACGGATTTCCGGACAAGTAGGTATAGACGGCCGAACGTAGCGAGGCCGGATCTGTATCTGTATACGAGCCCGGGAATCCGTTTTCACGCCGAGGCATGTATAGTAAACCCGACTTAGAAGTATTTTAATTTGTATTTGTATTTAATTTAATTAGGTTACCTTGTATTGTACTTAAACTAACATGGTTTTAATATAATTAGTGTGTTTTTTTATGTTACTAACAACTATGGAGTCTTTTGTATTCCGAAATAAAGTTTTTATTATTATTATTATAGTGCTTTTCTCAATCATGCAATGAAATAAATAAATAAAAATCCTCAAATCAAACTAATTTTCATGGCTGAATGCCGTGATGCTGTGCCACATATAGTGGAATGAAAATTAAAAAGTTACTTTGCAGGCCTAGGCCTGAAAAGTTGTATGAAATCCCATTTCAGGCCGCCTCGAGATGCTGCGCCCGAAAAAGGATACTTCCGGGTCTATTATAAGGAACGTAAAGAGAATATTTAATTGCATTTTTCAGATTTTTTTTTTTTCATAATTACATAAAATAATATGAAAAGGAATATGTATAGGTATACATATAGGGTATCTAATACGTATGTAGGCGGTAGGTACCTAATGGACATTGGTCAAATACAAATAATTCGAGACTACAGCTAAATAAATTAGATGAAAAAAAAGCTTAATACTTCTATAAGTAACACTTTAAAGTAATTTAAATTATTGGTACCTTACGTATGCTCTACTTACCTAGAGTTAGGTAGGTATTACATTGTCAAGATAAATGAAGAAGACATCTCAGCCGATCCGAGCTTCATTATCCAGCTGTCTAGAAACATGACTTGCTCTATAGATAAGGATTAGATGAGTTCTCCATATAACATAAATTACATTTTCTCAGAGGTTTTCAACTCTTAATTTAATTATAATACTTGGATGATTGGCGAGCGGTTTCAGTTAATGGAACATAAATTATAAAATTACCAATAAATCTAGTTATTCAATTAGGAACTCCTTATGGATCAAAGTTGAAGAGTCAGTTAATTAACCACCAGCACGTGTAGAGGTATGCTAAAAATAGAATCGAACAAAATTTGTATTAAAACCCAGATTCATTTAAACTATACATAGTTTCAAGGAATTTAGGTTTTCTTCGCGATCAAAGCGACATGATTTTGTTATACACTAAACAAACATCAAATTAGTATTTACAACTTAGTATGTCATTTATAAGGATAAAGCGAAGTAATTACTGTTCTTAAACATTCATCTTCTATTTATTACAAAATAACAAAAGCACAATCTCACAATTGTACAGAAGTTCAACTCATCTCTGCGCATGGCTGTATAATCCGTAAACAATGTATATGTTCGTACGCTCCTCACTTGCCGCTGTGTATGTGTGGGTGCATGCGTCTGTACGACGACTGCCGTGCCCCTGATGCCACTGTCACACAGATCAAACCTGCATAGTTAAAAGCGCACGCGCACGCACAGCCGCGCGCAAACATGATTTGAACTGTCTGTTACTTACTACGTCACCAAATTCGCATGTCCGTATTAAAGTCGATTCGAAAAACGGTCCTAAATCCACACTCGATTATGTATTCCTTGCCAGTCACATGAGGCACCACGCGAGCCTTTATGAAACAAAGTGTATTTTGGGCCCTTTCTATTACGTTTGACATGTCGACTGTCGGCCCTTATTACGGAGACGTGGGATATTGATTAAGATACCTATTTGATTTGACGCGCCAACCTTTGAAGTCTGATTCGGGTTTACGAACTCCGTTCAATTTGACACGAGGAATTAATGTATGGTTATTAATTTAAGCACGTGTTTCAGAGAACGAATTATATAAATAGCTTAAGGCGCCGTAGGTTCAGCGAAGTTAAACGAACAGAGTTTTTGAAACAATATAACGCGTCTGTTTATAATAATATGGTTTCAAAAAAATACGTATAGTAATCTTGAGGCTTTTCTGCAGGGAGATCAGTGATTCGAAACATGATTAAGCAATTTCCGCTCAATATAAAAAAATCACGAACATAGGTCTAAAATACACTTAAAACATTCGTAACAAATTATGCACAAAAGATAAACATATAAAAATTGGTTCTAAAAATCGGCAATATCATGTCTGAGGGAACTTAGTGATTACTTGTTTTATTTATTTAAACGCACAAAAATGTAAAATTAAAAAACATGATATCCGCGCTTCCGAACACGCACTTCCATCTCGGTCTAGCTTATGCTCAGTGAGAGGGAGAGAAGACTATGAACCTACTGCGCCTTAAACGTAGTGATCACATGCGTCGTAAACTTTTAGGTTAATGGCGGTGATTAACAAAACACACCATAGTTACAGCAATAGTAAAAATCCGCGAACAACAGATATTATTATCGGAGTCCATACGTCATATCAATCTAATAGTTAAAGACACAATTATTCGGTAACAAGTGTGCAGTGTGCACATGACGTACATGCCCAAACACGCGATGTGGCGTGCCGTCCTGAGCTCTAATGAACATGTAATTACTCTGCCGTTGATTGCTTACGAGTTACTCCCGGATACATCGCACTATATTAATTTACCAGCAGATAGTATTATACAGATGTGACTAATTAACATTACAAGTGTCTTATAATTGGTTTGAATGTCGCCGCGGAGTTTGAGTCGTGCGTTCAATTACTACGGAACGGATGGTCGGCCCTGATTTGCTTAGCCGACGTGAAACGCTTAGTTAACCATTGATATTGGACGTGATTAATTTGAGTTTCGCGCTCAATCCAGGTGGAATAAGCATTATGCGAAGTTTTTGTTTCGCGTCAAGCCAAGTAATCGTATCAATCACATTAATAGGCTCCTCCGGGGCGGTTATTAATACGAATTTCGTTTTACTTCGACTGATTGATTTGACATTTAAAGTGCTTTATGCACGAGGTTGCACAATGCTAATTGATTGCTGTGACTTGTTAAATGAAAATGTTCACCAGAATACGATCATGTAAGCCTTCACGGTTGAAATTGCAATTCAGCTTTAAATATAATATATATAATATAATATAATGTTTGGGGACCATCTTACACAAATCAACCTAGTCCCAAACTAAGCAAAGCTTGTATTATGGGTACTAGACGACGATATACATACTTATATAGATATATAAATACTTAAATAGATAGAAAACATCCATGACTCAGCAACAAGTATTCATGCTCATCAGACAAATAAATGCCCATAATAGTACATTATGATACAAGTGAGGTATGTTGATCATTTCATCAGAGGCGGAATTGTCACGCGAACCGCAGGTGAGCGTGATAATAGAGCCGAGGATGTAATTATCAAAGCTCACGCGTGTCATACGACGTTTTTCAACACATTTGCGAGGAAAAAATCTTTTTCATAAAATGAACATGTTACAGGCTCCTAAGTTGTTTCCTTTAGTTATTGATGACAACATGTTTTTACTCACATATTTGTACATCTGCAAGAATATACAGTGCCGTCAATTCTATTTATCACTTTTCTATTCACTACGAGTCAACATTTTTAACAATAACCAAACACGCATCATCAATGTTTACAAATATTTGTGAAATTACCTATAATGGCGAGCAACTATTTCTTTTTCGTGAAGTTCGCGCAGTGCGCCCGTGCGAGGCTTAGATGAAATCTCTAAACAGCCAATACAAAATAAAATAAATATTTTCTTATTCAATATAAATTCATGTAAAATGTTATCAAAAGTAAATAGTTTTACTAAATGAAACGTTTCTATATCATATCCAACAATAAATAATCAATTAATCCACAAGAAGGATTTAATTTGTTTAGTCGAGTAAGAATCCATTTGCCGAGAATTAAAAACAAACCTGTATAACCCGGTCAATTTAAGAATGCGCCGAGTCCATACATACACCTTGCTGCAAGGTGCCAACGTGTCTTAATCGGGATATAAACATAACTACACGAGTGTCGTAATGTTATTAAACACGCGTGTTTAATACCCAGGATTATGAGCCCAAAAGCGGCACAATAAGAGGCACGTTACGAGCAAATGTGTTGAAAAAATATTTTCACAATTTTCAATGCATGTACACTATTGTACACACACAACACTATGGGATCATCATTAATTCTCACCAAGATTCATGAATAGTTTCAAACCCATCCAATCATACAGCAAAGGCAATGCAGGCAAATGCGCATCGAGCAATTCCTTATTGTTTCCGTAGAGTTGGAATATGTGATATATACAAATCTCGCATCAGAATCCGTGTGAGGTATTGATTGCAACGCGTTGCTGCCGACTGTAGGAATGCGATGTTCTCGCTTGGCAAATCCTAGTACCGGGCGGAAACAATTCAAGCGAAGCAGTGCGCTTGGCGAACCCTGCTACTGTTGGGATAGTTCGTGTGTGATATCTCACTGGCGTCGCCAACACTGTTAAAGCGATACAATGCAGCTGAGAACTTCTAGCATAGATACCGTGCACCAATAAATTAAGAGGACTGTTTAATTCACTAACGCTGTCTAACACAGTGAAAAACGCGGTAGTGTATTAAGCAGAGGTCTAAGGGTGGGTTGCACCAAACGCTCTATAATCGTAAGCGGTGTTCGTTAAAATCAGAATGACAAAATTTTTTTTTTATGGAATGACAGCTGCCGGCGCCATACTTAAAGCTGATCGGTCTATAATCGTAAGTTGGTGCAACCCGCCCTACGCAGTACAAAATAAATCTCACAGAATCTCTAAAGTGACGCCATCTACAACAGGATTTGACTTCATTCGTCCATGTATACAACCCATACAAATATGGGTCATGTATGTACACCCAACATCTCTTATGAATAATCCAACATTTCTTATTCAATGCTTTTCGAACAAGTATATAACAAAGGAGCGGAGCGGATCAATACGCGTCTCAATTATATGTCGGTATTACCTAACATCGGCTCCTAATTAATGGCTGACAAAGCCTATTTTATCGGTGATCTGTTTCACATCTAACTTGTCTTCAAAGATACTTCAATCCCTGTTCAATAGGCCGAATGTAATCCGGAGGCGGCGGATACAACTCTGATATGATTGGAAGAGTCGTAATACGGGTGATCGAGATCAAACTACTCGTGTTACTGCTAAGCGAAAGGGACAGCCTCATGAATTGCACATCACTATGACAGATATGAATGTAATCAATCCGTATCTGTATGAATATGGATGACGTATTGGTTCTGTTGTCTCAGGAGTTGGAATGGGCAGGCAGTAATAACAACGTATGACTGAATTTATGAAACGCGGTGGGCTCAGGTTCGGTATTTGTGTGGTTTATTGTGATTGGGTTATTTTATCTTAGGTACCTACATTAGTTTCATGTCGATATAAATATAAAAATTAAATTAAATGTTTTAAATAAGAAGACGGGAAATAAAATTATTATTTAGATTATTATTTAGTATTTGATTAGACATATTTATCTCGTCAATCACACAAATATTCGACGTAATTTTTTTAATCCCTCCTATCATTATCTAGAAGGTTTGTGTAGCAATGCAAATAAAGGAACTTTGTGTATAAATAAAAAAAAAGTAAAACCAATTTTTTTTTATATCGTAAGCTTGCTATATTCTACTTGGTCCTGTAACACAGGGAATCCTAGTTCAGTTTTTGCCAAATAAGTATTTTTATTTCTATTTCTATGTCATTAAATTACGTTTGAATTATTCGTTTCATAAGTTCTAATGTATTGTATGTATTAGGTATGCTTACAGTAGTTGCAGCATAGTAAGTTAGGTGAGTTGTTACTTTATTACCTACCCAATATTCCGTGAGCTTAGATATTGTGCAAAGCGTCAGTTCCCGGTAACGTTGACATTTTGTGTTGAAATAATCAATTCGTGATTGGAGTTGATTAAAGCCAATGTCGCGATCGACCCAGGAATAATGCCACGGTGGAATACAATAAACAATGAACGACACGAGGGCCGCGCAGTGGACAGAGTAAATACAGTAGTCGTTGAAATCTACGAGTATATTAATAAAAGAAAGTTGTGTTAGTTCCTTTGCTTATAACTCGAGAACGGCTGTACGGATTTTCATGATTTTTGATTTGTTGGATTTGTCTTCGCCCCGAATAGCAGAATAACTATTAAAAAAAGCGGCCAAGTGTGAGTCGGACTCGCACATGAAGGGTTCCGTTAAATAAATTGCAGTTTACGATTTATGACGTATTAAAAAAAAACTACTTACTAGATCTCGTTTAAACCAATTTTCGGTGGAAGTTTGCATGGTAATGTACATCATATATTTTTTTGAGTTTTATCATTCTCTAATTTTAGAAGTTACAGGGGGGGACACACACATTTTACCACTTTGGAAGTGTCTCTCGCGCAAACTATTTAGTTTAGAAAAAAATGATGTTAAAAAGCTTAATATCATTTTTGAAGACCTATCCATTGATATCCCACACGTATGGGTTTGATGAAAAAAAAATTTTGAGTTTCAGTTTTGTGTATGGGGACCCCTAAAACTTAATGTTTTTTTTCGATTTTTGTGTAAAAATCTTAATGCGGTTCACAAAATAAATAAATAAATATTATGGGACACAATCTTACACAAATCAACCTAGGCCCACGGTAAGCTCAGTAAGGCTTGTGTTGTGGGTACTAGGCGATGATATATATAATATATAAATACATATAGATACTTATATACATATATAACATCCATAACTCAGGAACAAATATTCGTGATAAACACACAAATAAATGCCCTGACCGGGATTCGAACCCGGGACCTCCAGCTTCGTAGGCAGAGTCACTACCCACTGGGCTACGGAGGCCGTATTAAAATACATCTATACATACATACCAAGTTTCAAAAGTATAGCTCTTATGGTTTCGGAAAAAAATGGCTGTGACATAAGGACGGACAGACAGACAGACAGACAGACGGATAGACATGACGAATCTTTCGACGACGGTTCCGTTTTTTGCCATTTGGCTACGGAACCCTAAAAAATCGAAAAAATTGTGTTTTTTTTTGCATTTTGTACGGCGGAACGAAGATCGCGGGGTCAGCTAGTTAAAATAAAGTAGTAAGAGTAGTACCGAGTAGTAGAGGGCAGCTGACGCGGGAAATCATCGATGGCATGGACAAATCAAATGATGAAAGATGTCGCAACGTGTCACAACAACTTGCTATACTTAGTTGGAACGAGACAGCAATACATATTCATTATATACCTATACGGTATACCTAGCAAGTTCTTGTGACCAATTACATAGTTTGTAGTCCGCTCTGTATCCGATTTTGCGAACGCGTTGTCAAACACGCCACGACCACCCTAAAAAGAGTGTAACCGAAGAAGAATTGTTGTAGGTATTTAGAGTGTGTATGTTAATACACCACAGACCCAGCCCAGCATTATCAGGTTCCAGCGTTAGATTTACGTAGAATTACTTAATGTCAACAGTACCTAACAACAATACAGTACAATTGAAACATTGTTTCAGCAATTTCGGTTAGGGAAGGGACACTGTAACTTATTTATAATTTACTGATAAGTCTTTACTAAAAATGCAACCGCAAGTTTGATAAATATCCTTTCATTAGACCTCATGTCGGTGAGTTATGTCAAAAATGTACTAAGTTGCTCAAATCAATATGACATTAGCTTGGCCTAATGGATGGTCTAATACTCTAATGGTTAGTTATAAAACCGAGCCTTACTGTACATATACAGGGTTACTGCGGGGCTGGCGTGTAGTTGGCGGGTCGGAGGACAAGCGACAGTCATTGTAATTGCAGTCTGACGTGACTCCAGCATAGAGAACCGACCTAGCAATTAAGGCAATTTAAATTAATAGGAAACGCTGGAAACAATTTATTTTTGCTTGTTGTTGTGATTGGAAATAAAACTCTACTTTCCTGAAGAGGTCGTTTTAAAAAAGATGTGGAAATTAATAATTATCTTGTCCGAGAACTTTTCATTTGCATGTCAAATAAAAAAACAGGTTCGACATGTTTTCATAAAGTTCGTGATATGGCGATGAATCGACAAGTTCAAATCTGTGAAAAGTGGCAGTCTCCAGCGAACATCCGTTAAATTATGGTATTCGAAAGATATACTGATGGTTGTCATATTGGCAATCATGTATCGATTAAATCAGATAAACAATCATATAGTCAAGAATCATATATCTGAAAATCAGACCTTATTGTTTCTTAATCTAGTTAGTACGGCGTTTCAAAGCACGCGATAATTTCCAATGCCCCTTAGTAAGGTATTATTACAGGATTTACAGGTCATTGTTTACAATTGTAAATTCAGTGTAGATTACATGAATAAGATCATATTCTGATGAAGTCATCAGACATCAGTACGCAAGATTCCCGAACACGGATTAGCAAGCGTTCTACAGCCAAAAAACACAGCGGAAAAATCATTATTCTAGCTCAGACATTTGACGAAAAAACCTCAATCCACATCAATTCGCACGTCACAAAAACGCTACAGTAAAGACCAAAAACGTCTCACGCTCATTTGAACGTGAATTCCGATTAGGTGGATAAGCAAATCCTGGTAATACTGGTAATACTCCTAATGCCAGCGTAGCTCGGCGTGGCGGGAAAAATTCGTCGTGCCACAGCTGTAATCAGTCAAGTTTTAGCTCCGCATTACTGTAATGAGAGACCGAGGCGAATGCTTTGTCTTCGTATACACCCAGCCCTAAAATTTAGCGAGAGCGATAACGGACCATGGAAATAACGTAGCCTATGTAGGTCATAATGTTTTCAGTGGGGCACATCACGGCACATGAAACAATGGTGCTTTGTAAAGGGACAATGATTGTAAAATAATAACTTAGTTGGGTAACACGCCCATTGTGTTGCCTTGTCTATACTAATATTATAAAAAAAAACCCGGCCAAGTGCGAGTCGGAGTCGCGCACGAAGGGTTCCGTACCGTTATCAATAAAAATATTAATTTTATTCTGTTTTTAGTAGGTATTTGTTGTTATAGCGGCAACAGAAATACATAATCTGTGAAAATTTCAACTGGAACTTCACGGTAAGTATCAGTGAGATACAGCCTGGTGACAGACAGACGGACGGACGGACGGACAGCGGAGTCTTAGTAATAGGGTCCCGTTTTACTCTTTGAGTACGGAACCCTAAAAAACGAATGAAGTGTGTAAATTTGTACCTTTGTACTCTGAAACTAGATACTGACTCACCCAATGAGAAAAAATATGTATCTCTTGCAAATATTATCCAGCTATTCTGATGAAATACAACATGTACAAAAAAGCAACAAGATTTCATGTTTATAGTCAATCGTCGAGCCAATAATGTTTAATTTCAAGATCCGTCCATTACTATATTCCAGCTCGGTTAAATCAGCCCTACGCCTGCCTACGCAGCTTCACGACGAGTGAAAATACGATTTTCCACATCAGGAATCACGACATTACATTCATTGAATTAAATTAATTCTAAATGTCTAATTCTTCTATTTGTTTTATAAGATCCATTCTTCTTCGTGTGAAGGGATCATATAATTTAAACTATATCCACTAGATCCATTGTCAACCACATTTAATGCAAATAAAGATCCACTTACTTACAAAAGCGCCCGCTGCCTCCCGGACTACCGTGGAACTGGAACGCGTTAAACTCATCTGGAACGGAGCAAACTGATCGAGCGCGCGCCGGGAGCCGGTTAATCCCACGCTTTTTGCTATCAGATAATTTGCGCCATTACAGACGATGGTTTTTGTCCCCAAGTGATCAGGGACCGAATGAAGTTCCCGGAAACGTGAGAGAACATAGTTCATCAGTTTTACAACATTATTTGATAATATTTAATGTACCTACAGCTTATTTTAATCCATTCAAAAAAATATTTATTCAATACTTTTTGTTGATGTTGCTTGTCATACAGCTACATCTTCGTACATAGATAGATCGTTAGGTACAGTCGACGTCAAATATATGTTTACAGTTTTAGACCGTATCGCATAGTAATACTAATAAGGCAAATAAATGTGTACATAACATATAATTTATCATTACACACGGTTCTTTTTAATTTTAGGTCGTAATTAAATCAATATCATGCTTACGAGAATGTCATAGGAGTATGTAGTATAACGCAACTTTAACAAAACTCACTATCTATATATCTAAAGATTTTTCCTATAATATAACTGAGAACATATTTACAATGTTTACGTTATATAAATAAAATATTTTACGCCCGTGCCAACGTTCGATCAATCGCTCAACACAGACAGATTGCCCGTTCATTTGTATGCTTAGTCACGGTTCTCCGAGAGAATCAGAATCATTGCTCGCTTTATCGGTAACTGGCTTCCCGCGCGGCTGCGCCCGCGTATATGCATCAAAGATATGCGAAGATGTTTTCATATATTTGACACCTAGCTGTCATGCAAGGTGGACTGATGCCCTGGTAAAGGTCGCGGGAGTTCACTGCGGGTGGCGCAGGACCGATCATTGTGGCACTGTTTGTGGGAGGCGTATGCCCAGAACTCCCAGAAGTGGACGACTTTCGACTGAAATGATGATGATGCATAGATAAGGTTATCTATGTGATGATGTCATGCATGCGGGGTAAAATTGAAATGACGCCGCGGGATAATATGTAGTACATGTTCGATTCCGAAGCTTAAATCTACATGGTGGTGCACGAATTTTTGAAATTAGATGAGTATAGTCAGATTACCCCCTATACAATCCCTACATACAAACTTAGCTTACCGCACAAAGCTACATACATACTCGCAAGCTTTACCTATTTAGATTAGTAGGTACAGAGCGGTTATAAGAAACACAATCGCAATCGAAATCGAAATTGGAAAACCGTTTTGAACTAGAAGCACTCAAGTATTGCGTGTTGTTAGAGTATCATGTTTCTGTCTTTTTTGTTAACGTCTCATGGTTTTGCGACACAGCCTCGATCTAATATGAAGGCAAACTACGGATGTTCAGAACATATTTATAGTTAGGTAGATACACGATAAATGTTCAATAGATATTAATCGTCTTATACGAACTGTGGCAAGATATTTAATTTGAAATAGCTTATTCCTACACCGGCTCATATACCTTCCTTGATTTTAAAACCTTTTACCTTACTTCGGTTTCAGAAGTCTCGTAACCGTAAACTAATTAGGGTTTTTGAAGACGATATTTTAACGTATTTTGCGAGGAAAATATACCTCGCACAATTAGGTACCGACTCCCGCGCGCGACCACATAAAATGTCAAAAGTTGTCTAACAGCCTTCTTATTCGGAACTTGGAATTAACTTTGTTGTAACATCCTGTAACGTGCTGCGGGCATAAGGTGATTGCCATTTTATGACTTATCGTTGGGGATGTGACATCCGACTCCGCACTCGCATAGGTGCATGTCAGAACGTGACGGATGTCTTACTTATTGACAGTGATAAGTGACAAATCCCTACGCCCGTAGTAAGAGTCGATATCGAGATATTTTTAAAGCGGTCTCATCATCATCATGTCAGCCGAAAGACGTCCACTGCTGGACATAGGCCTCCCCCAGAGAGTGCCAAAGTGACCGGTCCTGCGCCACGCGCGTCCCGCGCTGTCTGTACCGACATATTTTTTTCGAGACAAAAGAATGAAGGGGAAGCGCACCTGAGGCCGGATTCCGAAGGTGGTCCGGTCTGGTACCATCAAGCAGTCTTGTGATTCCATACGTCAAGCAGCTCACGTGGCCCTTGACCGCGTCGTATGGCAGGATATCGTGATTGGTCACGATCGAAAAAAGTAACAACATATTTTAGGGACGGTATTTCCCCCCTTTCCCTTTCCTTTTCTTTTCCTTTTCTTAACCCTTCAGTAACCCGCGATATGATCATTTTGCCGCCCGAGTCGGAAAGTTTGTATTATTTTGTAAATGGTTAACGGTTCTTAAGGTCAAGCTTTTCAGTAGTAGCCCCTTTATTCTTCACATGATAGAAATTAGACAAAAATCAGTGCACATATGACTGTAAGAGAATATTATTGTTGTCACCGAATCGCGGACATACCTTCATTTGTACAGTCAGCATCAAAAGTAACTAAGCAAGCGAAGACGTCAAAAGCTCTTATTCCCTTTTAATAAAGACTTTTGAGGTCTTCGTTTGCGTAGCAACTTTTGATGCTGACTGTACCTTTCGTCAAAAATTCATGTTATTCAACTCAAATCATGGGTAAGTCAATGCACACGATTAAAACTACCTATGCTATTAATTTCTCAATATTTAAATTGTAAATTACATATTATTTATTTAAATAATACCATCAGGACAGTAACTGCCACATAGCTCAGTGACATAACATTAATCCCAAATTACTGTTTAACAGGCTACGTACAATAGATGTTAATATTTCCATAAAACAACAAAGAAGAGACATATAGCAGTCCATTACCGTGACTTATATGGCGTATACGCGGGTAATTTAGACAAATTATTGTAATCTGCTTTTTCTAGGCTACAAAAACCAATTTGAGTCAGACACGCGATTTGTATACTTACGAATAAACAAGTGAAGAAACTCATCATCGTTTTTTCTCGCCGTAATTTAAGAGTAGAAGTCCTGTTTTTATTACTTAATTTAGACTAGGTACTTTAAGATTTCGTCCATTGTTCACATAACTAATATTAAAATATAGGTAACACAATAAGATTATTTCCTAAAGTACATATATTATGATAAACAAGTAGATAATTTACAACTAAATTAAATTGAAACAAAATTAATTTAAATCTAAAAAAGGTTCTCGAGGCATTGTACTGAGAATGCTGGCAGCTGGCGTCATTTCCTCTACTCGCTGAATTGCAATAGGTATAGTTGTTATTTTCTAAGTCGTCCGTTCTGCACTCAAGACCCTTTTATGCTACCGCAAATAACAAATAATACCAAGTAACAAATCAATGCATACAAATAGCAACCTTCTGTATGAAGTCACAAGGTCGATATAGTAATAGATTTACTTGTTAGTAAAGGCATTGTGTCATCGAAATGGATACTCAACCGGTTGCAGCGATGTAGTGGGTCCACAATAAATGTTATTGTAGGACTTTTTTTCAAATGGTTTTAATTTGCAAATCTGTAAAAGTCTTATCAGTAAGTTCATTCATTAAGTGCAGGTGTCTTTTAGAACAATGATGCTAGGCAAAGCCGACCGATTCCCAGTACCTAACATTATCGCATGTGTCTGCAAAAGTCTTATCAGTAAGTTCATTCATTAAGTGCAGGTGTCTTTTAGAACAATGTTGCTAGAAAAAGCCGACCGATTCCCAGTACCTAACATTATCGCATGTGTCACACAAAAGATGAAGCCGCACCGCATTCCAATGTAATGAGTATTTAAGGAAAAGAGAAGGGATGCATTTGTTATCAACTTATGTTCATTACATATTCAGTCACTTTTAAGTGTCACTGCTGTTCTTATGAATTACTTTGCTCCATTTTTGATATTCTGTGGACTTTGTTCGACGAAAAATGTTTCGTCCGTGGCTGACTACCAAAACACCGTCATGTGAATCCGTACCAAATAAGAACTGTAAAGGAAGCTCACGGAAAAATAATCTACACCCTGCTGCTCAACAAGTGATATTAGATGTATATGAAGTAGTTTTCGGAGAAATTGGTCCACGTGGGGCTCTTAAACGTACAGCACAACTAACTAAGAGAAGTGTTAAAACTGTTGCCAAGATCGTGAAAAGAGGACACCCGATTGCGTACACAAGAAATACACCGAAATTTGGAAAAATCAACAATTTTACAGAAGACTTCATTGTGCGGACCATTAACAAGTTTTATGAAGAAAACATATCTCCTACGGCGGAAATGATATACAAGGAATTAACCAAAGATGATGGAATATTTCCATACAGTCTATCCTATTTCTTCAAATTACTAAAGAAAATGGGCTTCGAGTATGGGACATTGAACAGCCGTAAAGTTATAATGGATTCACCAAGATTAATAAATCTCCGAGATGATTTCTTAAATAAAATAAAAAAACACCGTGAAGATGGTAAAACTATAATCTACTTGGACGAGACGTGGTACGACACTCACGACGTTTCAAAAAAAGGGTGGCAACATAAAGAAAATGTATGTGCATTGAACGTACCAGCATCTCGTGGAAAACGAATCATAATTTTACACGCTGGATCGGAAACTGGCTGGGTACCGGGAGCTTTACTTTTATCGGCAAAAAATATGGCCAACTGTAGTGCAGATTACCACCAGGATATGGACGCTAATCTATTTGAATCGTGGTTCGAGAAGCAGCTGCTGCCGAATATATTACCTGGCAGTATAATCGTGCTGGATAATGCTTCATACCATTCGCGTCAAACAGAGCTAATACCAAATATGAATACAAAGAAGGAAAAAATTGCCGATTTTTTAAAAAAACATAACATTCCATATGGTACAAAGGCTACAAAAAAAAACATGCTGGATAAGTTAAAGGACCGTACTTTTACAAAATCATACTATGTCGACGAGTTGGCGAAGAAGAAGAACTGCGAGATCTTGAGACTGCCGCCTTATTACTGCATTTTAAATCCCATTGAATTAATGTGGAGCAACTTGAAAAGAAATGTAAGGAAAGCCAACAGTGACCCAAAATTCAGTGAAGGAGTGATTAATCTCATAAGGGATTCAGTCATTAAAACAAATCATCACTGGAAGAACTGCTGCGAGCATGTTCATAAAATAGAACTAAATATGGCTCGGAGCTATAATCATCCCAGTATAATTATACATGTCACAGATTCAGACTCTGACGAGTCTGACGACTCGAGTATCAGTACGAGCACCGAAAATAATTAAAATAAATGTTTTTTTAGTTTTTTTTTCAATTATATTTTGTTGGACATCAACTTTATCATTGATATATTATTTATTGTTCCAGTCATTATGATATATTTATTATATTTGTATGTACGCTATATATTTTTTTTTACGAAACAATATGAATAAATATATTAATATGAAATTAATATGTATGTGTTTTATTACTTTTACATAAAATAAACATTCCCTAATACAATAAAAATACTTGATTATCAAACAGTTAGCCGAACACTTTCCAACATTATCAATTAGTTGTAAAACTTGTGGACACACTACATGGCCGGCGACCTACCTGAGTGCGGCCTTTGAAGTCCTAATACTGCAATATCGACCTTGTGACTTCATACAGAAGGTTGCTATTTGTATGCATTGATTTGTTACTTGGTATTATTTGTTATTTGCGGTAGCATAAAAGGGTCTTGAGTGCAGAACGGACGACTTAGAAAATAACAACTATACCTATACTGATACATTGCGTTGCGCGAGAAAGCCGCCAGCTCTTCGGTCACCAGTTACAATCAACCAGACGTTTCGCGATTTCCGCAAATAACTTATTTTTCACGCCACTGCTCGGAAATATGGCCAAAGATGGATTGAAATGAGAGTAGAAAGTAGTTCTTAGTAGTACAATTCAAAAACAGTCAAACAATGTAGATTTGCAAAGTAAAATGTAGTGTTTAGCGGCCTTTTTTACTTTCTACTCCGCTATTGGTCGATTATTTTTGAGTGGTTGGTCATTGTAATAGTAGTTGTTCAGTTTGAACAGCTCTTCGACCAATCACAGGGCGTCGAGCGGGAGGAGCGGCTCCGCCGCGCCGGCGAGCGGTGCCGCGCTTCTTTTGTTTTTTGATTAGTATTAGGAACTTAATTTTGATTTAAAATTATGATTATTTGCAATTTCCTCGCAGTAGACGTGAAAAGCACCATGTTAAGCCTCGGCTGAAAGTGCAATAGCTGGACTCGTACTTTCGAGGGCCTCCGCTACGCGTCGGCCCTCGAACTAACTCGTCCATCTATTGCTTACTTTCTAGCCTCTACAACAATGTACTATTAAAATACGTCACGACTATGTGGATTATATAAAAAAAATACATACTCAAATGAACAACGCACTAGAATGCGCGTTTGTAACACTGGCACTCTCTTTAAAGGTATAGGTACAAGTTGGAACTATCTACGGTAGGGACGTTCAACTCAATTTCAAACTAAAATTTAAAAATTTTATGCTCCGAGCCGGATTCGAAACGGCGAGCACAGGCATACATGGCCCGTCGCTACTAACCACGAGCTATCGGAAAAATTCGTTTCGGTTACCAATTATTTCAATCTGCTCCCTCTACAACGCCTTAGGGAGGCGTGTACCGACATCTACCTAGAAGACTCTGGCTTCTTAACGGCACCAAAAAATCAAATTAAAAAAAATCAGTAACGCTGCGCCACCCCATACTAAATTAAAAAAAAATACCTATATAAATGTTTGAAAGTGACTAAAGACTTGCCTACTAAATGTGTAATTAAACCTGACAGTTATCAGATACGTACGATAGAGTAAGTATTCCTTGGAAAATTCGCTTTAAAACTTCATATTTTCCCTCGTCGATAATTAGAGTCAGAGTAGGATTCAGCAGTCCTGCAGCAATTAGTATTGAGAAAGAGGAAAACTTACGAGATAACGGTGCCTTCGGAATAAAAGGAATCGCTAACGAGGACTCCGCTTACCTGTAAACAAAACATTTTTTCACTTCTCATGCTCTAAAAGTTCGTCTTTATGTCGTGCGTAGGCGACATAAAGTCGCTTTTTATGCTCTAGAGCATAAAGTAAAATCTTCGTCGAAGACCAAGGCAATCGCTGCAACAGCCACACGAACATCTTTAACTTCATACAACAACCTCTTTATTTTATTTCGTTTCGTTCGTATTCTAAGACCAAGGCAAAGATACCAACAGCCAAAGTACACAATAAAACTTCATGAAATAAACTTATAATTTGTATTTCGTCTCATTTATTATTTTTTATATTTGTTTATTTTTCAATTTAGTAGATCAGTATAGTATTTAAGCCATAACAACAACTTATAGCATTTACTATATTTACGTGTTGCTGTTTCATTTCCTCGCAATCGAAGTGAAAAGTAGAGTGTACAACTCGTCCATAAAACCCATTTTACACTCGACTTTATATCTATCCTCGCTCGCAAGCTCGCTCGGATGGATAAACGTCTCGAGTAAAATGGTGCGTTTTATGCACTTGTTGTACAATCTACTATTGTTTATTTAAAAAATAATATAGCGAGTTAGTAACAATTATAATTATGTTGGAATCAGTTCTGCCTAATATTGTGTTTTTAAGCCGCCGCGCCGTGTGGACGCCAGGCAGTGGGGCGGCGAGCCATACATTGAACTCACTCGAATGTATGAACGCCCACTCACCTCCCTGCTGCCCGCTGGCGTACAGACCGCGGACTATAGATACTACGACGGTGGCAATCAAGTATATGGCCTGTCTGATGGTAAACTACCTGAAGACATTACGATGGAGGAAAGCACAAACACCTTCAAAAAAAAATAAAAAAAATGGCTAATTGGACATGCCTTTTATAATTTAAATAAATTTTATGAAAATAATAATTGAATGATATTATTATGTATAAACAATATAAACATATATAAGATTGAATTGCTATAAATGAGTATGAGTATGAGTACGAGTATGAGTATAAGCAGACACCGTACGTAGTATATATGGACGCTGCGACTCTAGAAGAATCACAAGCACGTTGCCGACCGTTTATTGATTTGAGGAACAGTTGCATCATGTACAAAACCTATATGTGAAAGGTTGTAAAATAAGAAAAAAAACCGGCCAAGTGCGAGTTGGACTCGCGCACGAAGGGTTCCGTACCATTAACTATAAAAACGGCAAAAAAATCACGTTTGTTGTATGAGAGCCCCCCTTAAAAAAATATTTTATTTTGTTTTTAGTATTTGTTGTTATAGCGGCAACAGAAATACATAATCTGTGAAAATTTCAACTCTCTAGCTATCACGGTTCTTGAGATACAGCCTAGTGACAGACAGACGGACGGACAGCAAAGTCTTAGTAATAGGGTCCCGTTTTACTCTTTGAGTACGGAACCCTAAAAACATGAAAAGGCACTTTTTAAAATAATGTAACCTATATTCTGTAAATTAAGTTGTGTATACTTAAAATAATTACTTTTAATTTTAATGTACATATCTATAAATTAGATCATTAGATAAGAACTCCCCGTCGGCACACAAACCTCTCAAGGTTTTGCCTAGATCGGTATGTAACTATTAGCATGTATTTCTTTCGTCTTAATCAATAAATTAAAAAAAAATAAAAAATGTACTTATGTTCAACGGAGGACGCTTAAGAAGGTAGTCGGTCAATTCCATTAATCGCCCAATAAGAACAGTTAATTTTCAACATTAAGTAGTTCATAAAAATATTTTTATGAGTCCTTGATCTGATTCCTTATTACAGTTTGGTGCCTAATTGGGTTTGGACCAATCGAGCAAGCATTCGTTTTGGCGAAATAAGTTAACCAGGGTTGGGCTCATTCCATCTAAATTTCATTTTACCTCTTTTTCAATAGTCCGAGATCTCAAAAGGCTTTAGTGTCAAAATACCTAAATTACAGAACACCTAACTTTTTTTTTCATAACACCTTGTTCGCTATATGGCTAGATTTTACAATATCTAAGTTTCATAATGGGCAAACTTCACAATACCATAGTCGCAAAACATACTATGTTCAAAACAACCAAGTACCAGAATACCTACATTTCAAAAATAATTTTAAACAACTTGTTACTGTAGCTAGCTCCATAGACTGCAAAAATTTAGGCATTTTGAAACTATGACATTTTGATGTTCTGGAGTTTTTAGCTTAGGTTCTTTTAAAAATTTGTCGTATCTGTGATTCGGTATTTGAAATAAATGTACATTTTATTAATATTTAGGTATTATGGCCATGAGACGTTTTAGTTCAAAGTTATTATGAAATTTGTTCATTGTAGCAATTAAGACAATTGGATATTTAGGTATTATGAACCTACGGAAATTTGAACTTTAGTGTAATTAGTGTATTAGGCGTTATGGAAATTAGGTGGAATGAGCCCCACCCGTTAACCAGATATCAATCGCAAATTCAAGAACGATCGTCGTCCGTTTGGTCTGAATCTGCCATAACATGATAGAACATTCACAATGCGTACCAATCAAATAAACATAAACAAAACACGATATATGCAAATAAAATTACGGTACAAAACCGAGTACAAGATTAAATTGGGAATAAATCAGTAGGGGCGAGAGAGCGTGACGCTGGGTCCAGGTGGACACACGTCAACCCTACTCTAACCATCATCAATACGACCCAGTTAACCACTCCTTAAGCGAACAACACACGGGGCTTTTCGGTGCCGCGCAACGCAGCAGAGCGCCTTCGAGCGCACCTTAGTCTCAAGTCTCAGCCATACGTGAGAGCGAGATCAAAGCTCGGCCTCTCGCTCCCACGTATGGCGCACGGCTGTCGCTACCAACTACGCTTGAAGTTGCGCCCGAATCCATACAGAGGACCGCAATCAGAATAGGGTATTATGCATCTTTTTAGGGTTCCGTAGCCAAATGGCAAAAAACGAAACCCTTATGGATTCCTCATGTCTGTCTGTCTGTCTGTCCGTCCGTATGTCACAGCCACCTTTTTTCCGAAACTATAAGAACTATACTGTTGAAACTTGGTAAGTAGGTAGATGTATTTTGTGAACCGCATTAAGATTTTCACACAAACATAGATAAAAAACAATAAATTTTGGAGGTTCCCCATACTTTTTTACATTACCATGCAAACTTCCACCGAAAAATTGGTTTGAACGATATCTAGCAAGTAGTTTTTTTTAATACGTCATAAATCTTAAACCGCAATTTACTTTACGGAACCCTTCATGGGCGAGTCCGACTCGCACTTGGCCGCTTTTTTTTATTTCGAAAGTCAAAAGTATAATCCAGAGGAATATCAACTGTAGCATTAAAACTTTAGGGTCTCTATGTTAACAGTGACGGGCCTACATTTATCTCTAGCTGTCAACACAACGGATCCTCAAATCAATAAAAGATCGGCAACGCGCTGGTGAGTCCTTACCTTAGGAGTCGCAAGCACCCATAGGCTACGGTGTGCGTAGGTTAAGCGTGCTTGCCACCGTCGGATATACAGCTTGAAATAGTATGACCATTCAATTTTTTACAGTAGAACCTTAGCGAAAAATAAAAAAAAATACGTGTTTTATCTTTCAGTATCTTTCAGTAGTAAAATATTGATACACAGCAGCTGAAAGATATCCTAAAAAACCATGCGTTCGTGGATACCGCGGTAGCGGGAGGCGGCAAGCGCGCCCCTCCCCCGGCACCGCTAACCCCAAGCGTCACTCAGCTCATAATAATTTATTCGGACAGGACATTTTATTGTGAAAACTTTACCTTTGTTTTTTTTCAGAAATGGCATCTTTTAATGATACCTAATGCCTGGGAAAATAATGAACAGTTGATAATATTTCATCCTGTATGTATAAGTAAAAAAACAAGTTTTATACGAGAACCAAAGAGGACGATTCGAAAATAAATATAATCGACGGACGAAATATATGGAACGCTCGAACGTGCTCAATCGCGTTGCGCGTTCCCAAAACGCATCGTGTTTTTAGGCTAGACTTCGGCGTTAGTGTAATTGGTTCCGTGTTCATTATTAAACAGCTCATTTAACCAAGCGGCTACAAATAGTTCAAAGGCAAACCTTACAAGTGTAAGACTGGTTATAAATACAATTGTATCGCAGAAAATGTCTGATACGAGAATAATGTAGATTTGCAAAGAAAAATAAGAACGTCCGAAAGAAAGCGAAGCGTTTGTTTTTAATCATAATTGCTTTGATTTTCTGCGGGATAAGAGTGTGGCGCATAATTTTGTTTTTTATAACAACTTGTAACATGGCTACATGACCCCAGCAAGTCATGAGGATATCCGATACTTCAATGAAAATAATAGAGACGGGGACGATGAAGGGAACATTTTGTGAGTTGTATATCGGCGCAATGTGAATAGGGGCTAAGTCGAACTTTGGACAAAACTGGCAAACTGTCCAGTTTTGCTATTCGCAGCGCATTACGTGACATTGAAAGTAGAAGTAACCAAATTCCGTGATTCACAGTCATCAGCACGATGCCCAAAAACAATGTAGATTTCATTATCCTTCGAAAATGGCTGATCTCTCTTTATTATAAGGCTACTGAAGACATGCTGAAACCCTTACAATAAATAACCCACCATTACTCATGGACAAACACTCACTCACACACAAACTTACACTCGCACACACACAGCGCAACCCTCTTCACTACAGTATTAAATTAAGTACCGTATTTCTCTAGTTTCTCTAATATCAGCTTATTTTATTTTACTAATGTACCTATGTTTTAACTTTATTCCTCTCAGTACCAGAACTGTATTTTTGCACATCACGTTTGGGTTAAACTCTTCTGGAAACACCTTACAGTTCTCACGACACAGGTTCGACCTAGTGTGAGGACTATTGCTTAACTCTCATGTAAAAATCTTAGGCTAAGCTCTTTGTAATTCTTCCTGTTTGTAACTCACTAGGTAAATAAATAAATTTTGTATTTGTATTGTATTAGATTTACCTCCTTAAAAGGTGCGCAATGGAAGCGTTGTACAGTCGCCATCACATACATCGAAGCAAACAAGCACGTCACAAACATCGGAACACACCTCTATTTTCAAGGTTTTAGGGTGCATGTGCCGATATTTTTGAACACCTATAGTGTACCTATGTATGTGATGGTGACTGTAAGTATAACCAGCATGCACTAAGACAAAAATCACAGGTCGTTATTAACACCAGCGCTATTCTTTCATTTATTGGAATACCTTTTGGTGTATCAAAGGCGGTATCGGCGAACTAAAAAGCATATTTCAACATCGTCTCGTCAAAGCCGATTTCGCCCTGGTGAGATTTTTTTACCTATTAACAGTTTCCGAAGAGGAAGTTTGTGGGATATGAATTTTGACGGCCATACAGTTTTCCCGAAGCGCGTGCGAATCACTCCTCTGTACATATTACGGACAATGAACATCCAAATGCAACCCAAATACGGAGTTCGAATTCAGAACCAAACAAACCACGAAATCCATAGGGTACTTATACAGAAACGAATTGAGGCATGTCGTTCAGTCAATTAAAATAATTGCTATTGTGATTCCCCCGTAGTTTTTTATTACTTAAAAGCTTCTTATTGATTACCTGGGTGTCTGTTACCGCACTTACCGCCTTTGTTATCAATAATATCTCTCATATTCATATTTTCCAGATATTTCGCGAACTTTGTTAGATCTTTAACAAGTTTATTGGCGTATTCATAAACTTTATAAACAAGGCTTAGATATATTCTTGAAAGGAAAACATTTTATTTTGTTGTGAAATTGTTCGTTCAGAAATGTGATGGGTGTATTTATGTAGTACATAAATATAAATAAAACACTACTAAGTAGTGCTAAGTATGCAAATAGTAGATATTTGCAGTCTATGAAGCCTTTTCATTACTTAGTTAAGGTAGGTAGGTAGGGTACGTAATCTCCACTTATAATAAATCTCTAAATTAAAAAAAGAATCAGCCAGTTTGAAACTTAGCTTTCTGAGGTACGAATGTTCTCAGCATCCCATGGACGGAAAAATATGAAACATTTTATATAGGTACATTATTATTCCAGCTGCAACTTAGGATAGTTTTTATCCGACTGCGACAATTAATTTATTTTCCGTAATATACGACTTCATTTAATTTTTCATTTATTATTCTTAAAGTATATCGCCGCCACATCTGTCAGCTAAAAGAAACGTCAAAATCACAGTAATAAGAAATACTACGGACAAAATGGCGGAATTGCTTTGCCTTTCTTTCGCCTATTAATAATTTTAATCCCGTCTACGATATACATTGACGAGACACATAGGTACCAAAAGCAAATATAAAATTAATCGATTTTGATATGCGAACTTATATGCGCAAATGTCGAATTAAGGCGTAATTTGTACAAAAATGTAACAACAAATTCGAACAATATAAACTTGGTTTTTTTGAATGGCACGCGCGCGCGCTCTTTGCGTATTCAGCCAAACCACGAAAACCGAAACTTCGTATATCTGAGGGCCTACCGCGAACGGCATTCGAAGTTTTCCCTCTCTGTCGCACTTATGTACGAACTTGTAAGTATGACAGAGAGGGGAAACTTCGAATGCCTTTTGCGGTAGGCCCTCTGCATTCATGTCATTTGTTAGTGCGATAGAGATAGAGATACCCGAATATTTTCGAATTCCGAAGTTCGTGGTTTAAAAGAAAATACGGATGTCGGATAGATCTAAATTAATATTTTATGTGTGAATTGGTTAGAATTATTTGGAAATACTATTGTTGTTATTGTTTTAGTATATTTGACTAGCTTTAAGTTTAATATTGTACGTCCGAAATGGGCAAGCTGTTGGACTTTATTTTACCCAAAGCAACTAAACGTACACAGTTCTGACAATAAAGAAATCTTATTTTATCTTATCTTATCGAAAATAGGGATGTAGACACTAAACAAAATAATCATAATGTTGTATTATCTCGAAAAAAAAACAACGCAAGAGGCTATATAGGTAATCACTAAGTTATAAGTGTATAAAGTTTTAAGAGGGGGTTTGTTGGGTCTCTTTTCCGCAAAACGCACCTTTATAATGAAACGATTGTTTTTTACTATGACGCTCGAGGATCGTGACGTCACGGTCCCTGATCGTTTTCTCACTCTAACAAGCGACATTAAAACGGTTGTAGCTTCGTAATTTTTTGAGATATTTGAATGAGTTTTTCGTTTCTTCTTTCTTTTGAAGTGAGTCTACAGCTACACCTCTATTTGGAAGACAAGCGGAAATAATCCATACTATCCATACTAATAATTCATACTTCCATACTAATATTATAAATGCGAAAGTGTGTATGTCTGTTACCTCTTCACGCCTAAACCGCTGAACCGATTTAGATGAAATGTGCCCCGGGGAAGGACAAAGGGTAGTTTTTATATCTGAGGGGCTGAAATTGGGGGTGGAAATTTGTATGGAGCTACTTAAACCGCTGCACCGATTTAGATGAAATTTGGTATATAAATAGTTTGAGTCCCGGGGAAGGACATATAATAGGTTTTATCCCGGAAATCATCCCCTAGTGGGGTGAAAAAGGGGGGGGGGGGGGTGGGGGTGAAATTTGGATGTAATCTATTTTGATGAAATTTGGTGTAGATATAGGTTAAGTCCTGGGAAAGGACATGGGATAGTTTTTACCCCAGAAATCATCTCCTAAGGGGGTGAAATTAGGGGTGAAAATTCGGATGGAACCCATTTTAATACAATTTGGTATAGAGATAGCTTGAGTCCTGGGAAAGGACATAGGATAGTTGTAATTCTGGAAATCACTCCCTAAGGGGGTGAAATGGGGGGGGTGAAAATTTGGATTAATCCCGTTTAGATGAAATTTGGTATAAAGGTCGTTTGAGTCCCGAAGAATGACATTAGATAGTTTTTATCCCGAAAATCATTCCCAAGGGTAGAAGTAGAGGTGAAAGTTTGGATAAAATCCATGTACCTAGATGAAACTTGGTATAGAGATAATTTGAGACCCTTCAAAGGATATATAATAGTTTTTGCCTCGGAAATCATCCCTTAAGATGGTAGAAGTTTGTTTGCATTATATTTTCTAAGTATTAAGTTCTACGCGGACGAAGTCGCGGGCAACAGCTAGTATATTTATAAAATGCTATGTTTCTTATGAATAATAAACGTCGCCATTACGTTTAATGTCATACAATAGGCATAAGTACAATAGGCAAAACATGTGCTCAGTTTTGGATTTACTGATCTTCAGGCCAACATTCTCCAGTAAATAGTCGGTGTTCATTATTAAACGAATTAATGAATGATTGAGAATGGTTTATGAAAGGTAGTATTCAGACTATTCAGTATGAATATCAGAAATGGTAAATTTAGTATCGAATCAAATAGTAGGTCTAGGTATACATAATTCCAATCGTACTGAGTGATTGATGAAAGTAATCTAATAATCTTAATATTAACCTGAATTCAGCATTTCCTTTCAAAACGTTCTTCTGCACGAATTCTATTAACCTCACAATAATGATTAACTTTGCAAAAATACTTTTTCTGGCACACTATTTATAAATCCTTTTTTATAAATCAATCATTCAAACAATGATATTCATGATAAAATACAAAGGATAACATATTTTTATCAATAGATTTTTCGGTAATTTTGCTAGGACTCTATAATCAGACTATATCCACTTCAGACTAGTCTATTATTGTCAAGAGTCTGTATACTCGTTAGATTATTTAGTATTTGACACATTGAAGTATTTATTGTATTAGGCGTAGGCGGGTTCGTCGGAGGCATTGAGAAGATTCTAATATAATTAAACGTATTTACCACAATAGTGCTACAATAGAAATATTAACAGCAGTCATTAAGGTGGTTCGATTGCCATACAAACCGTTTTTTGACATTCTCAGGCTAACGGCGTGATATTTTAAGAAACTTATGTAACAAACTTTCATCAATTGGCTTCCCATTTGCGCCAAATTCCCCCTGTCCTAGAATATTTTTTTTATAAACTAGATTAATTTGAGAAAAAATGTTTTACCAAAATACCACGTCCCAAACCAATTTCTTAAATTAATCTAGTTTATACATACAAGTTTATTCTAGGAAAAGGGGAATTTGGCGCAAATGGGAAGCCAATTTATGAAAGTTTGTTACATAAGTTTCTTAAAATATCACGCCGTTAGCCTGCGAATGTCAAATAACGTTTTGTATGGTAATCGAACCACCTTAATCGGAGGTAGGTGCCTTCGGTAGAGCGGCTTGAGAACTTCTAGCAGTTCCAGCAGCCAAGTAGCCCACTCACTGCTGGACCTAAACTTCATTAGGCTTATTTTCTTCTCGAACCTTCTTTATCATATCATATCATTTTCTTTTTTAACTTATTTCAAAAAAAGCGGAGGTTCTCACTCAATCGTCAGAATATTTAATTTTTATGTATGTTCCCCTATTACTTGTAAACGCCCGGACCGATTTATATATTTTTTTGTTTGAAACGTTATCCTTCCCTGGTAGTCCCATGGTCATCAGGTCAGGATTTGATGATGGGATCCTGGAGAAATCGAGGAAACTCTTTAAATAACGCGAAGCACCGAATTGAAGTCGGTTAAAACTTTGTTTTTAAAGTAAATTATTTTAAGACTAGTAAATTATAACCAGATCAGGAATTCTCTCAAACCTGATTTGTTAGTTTTGTCTACACCTACAACTCCTACATGGTGCTCCACCGTATTGCCAAAACAACCTCGCGAGAAGCAGTCATACGTGGTACCAATCAATGCGGAGACGCATAAAAGCGTAAAAGTGGCATTGGAAACGCAAGGAAAACCGTAAACGCTCCATCAGTTAGTGTCAAAGCAGTTTCAGGTTCAGAGCTTTCCTTTCATAGATACGACTATTCCAAGTGGCCAGTATCGATAATGAGTGCTCGGATGAAAGGCTTGCTTCACATAAAAGATTGCCAACGTTCCTTGAACACACTAATTGAAAACGTGACGGCGACAGTATGAAAATCCGGTCCGGTATTGATATCTGTAATAGGAACCAATAAAGACGCCCCCCAGCTATCCAACGTAATGAAAAAGACGGCAAACATACGAAAAGGAATAATACCAAATTATGGTTCATCAAATATCATTTGCACTGATTCGGCTACGTGATTGTTATAAATTAGTTACTACGACGTACATATTACTGGAAAAAAGTATTTAGATAAAATATTTTTGGCACTAATCATGCATTGTGTAGGTCAAAGACGATGATGATTTCACAGTCCTGGTGTTTAGTGATCGAAAACAGAAGATATTAATTCTAATTAATATTAAAAACGAGATGCCTACGCCAAAAATTGGGATTCGGTGCCAAAACGGTCCTCGGACTCCTTTAGGATGCTTAGGATAACGATACAAGTTTTCATACTTTAATTAATACATCGTTTACTCGCCGGAAAGGATGCTAGAAATGGCATTTTACATTTACAAACTAACTGATTAACTAAATTAATGTATACCTACTTACACGTGTCTGTCAGAAACGTAACATTTTTACAATTCATGCAAATTTATCGTTGAACCCAAATGGTAATAAGGTCGAGTTCCAAAATAATGAAGTCAAATATTAAGGGCACTTTATGAAAGGTCATGACAGAACAAATTACAATTTGTACGAATTCAAACCAACGCCCATCTAAATGTTTTCGTAATTATTCAAGAGACCTCGTTAGGTGGCTGGACCAGAGTGCGCAAACATTTTAAGGCTGCCATTCGTAAGTCACTACGTAGCAATAAGTAATAATATTTCCAAGAGAGTTTAAAACCCTATATTAACGCGTAATGGAGTTCATTAAGTTTATGTATCCTAAATAATCCAGGAAACATGTACTACAGTCAGGTTTTAACATAACGTGAAATCGTAGCTTAACCTTTAGAAATACACGTATGCCTACGATAGGTACCAAAACGTAACTGAGCACTGCTTATGATAATATGAAGAGTCGTGGGATGATTGATACTATTTTAATGACCAAGTTATGAATTGAAATTTTCTAAAAATATTTTTAAACTTGTGTCTATACAGAGACTTAATTCATTTGCCTCGATTAAGAGATCAATCAAGTATAGCCCGTGGTTCCTAAGCATGCATATAGCAACCAAGCGCATGCAAATTACAAGCTTAACCACCAGCGCTGTTCATTTTCCAACACGCATAGTAAATTGGGTGCTCGTGCACTTTGACGCTCGTCAGTTGTTCCGACCCGTGCTTAGCGCCGAGATTTCACCCATGGCTGATCCAATCAGCGTCAGCCGCGATCCATCATCGGGCAGAAGCAAAACGTCGAGACACGTGTCAACGATCGCGCCGGCCAACACGGAACAAAAACGAAACCGATAAAATATGATGAACGGGCCACGAAAAATAACGACCTAACTGCTCCACTAACGATCCCAATACGACCCGCGCATGTATCACTCTGTGAATTTTATTGAGCCGTTACGTAAGTGATAGCTTAAATTTATAGTGTTATAAAAATGTGTCGGACACAAATGTACTGTTTAAACTGCTAGATGAGCGGGTGGCAAGCTGTAAGATATTTTATTTACCAACTTACTTAACTATGAATGACTAAATTTTCTATGTTGTACAGTCGACATTACATACTTCTGTACACTACAGGGTGTTCAAAAATATCGGAGCATGCACCCTAATGCCTTGAAAATAGAGTTGTGTTCCGATGTTTGTGAGTTGCTTGTTTGCTCCGATGTATGTGATGGCGACTGTACATAAACCTGTAGTCGCAGCTCCATGAGGCTGTCTGTCAGACAACAATAGAGTAAGTACTACGAGTATAACTTGCACAATTTATGTATGATGGGTTTGGAACACTGAGAAATTTAACAGTGATATAAACGTGGCATAAGGTGGCTGTCACATCGAGTAGTTAATTAAACAGTTAATGTGTCTAATTGACCTGACATTATACCACTTTTAAACATATACCTACCCACCTGGCGACGCCTACGTTGCGGATTTAATCTTGTCGATTTGTTTTATTTTATTTCATAAATAAATAGTTTTTCTTTTAAACATTGCCAAATATCCTAGACCATCATAAATTGTGTGTGCTAGTTATAGTACCTACTTAAGTATTAGATCTATTTATTTCAGTAAAAGAAAAGACTTAAAAGGTTACCTTTTTCTTTTCTACTAACTTCTTAATGAGTTTAAAGAAATAATTGGTGTAACACTAGCAAGGTAGCATGAACGGCCTTAATTAAAAACAGTACCTACCGCAACAGAGAGCCCGCGGTCAGAGGAAATGGACATAAATAATAATACAAGGCCAGCGCGGAGTGAAATGTATGAAATGTAAAAGAGCGGCCGGTGCCAAACTTTTAGAACTCCCTTTCATAACTTTTTCAGTGAACCTTTTTCCTACCATTATTTTATTCTGCCTCATTTGACTAAAAGAAAGTCCGAGCGACGCATCAGTGTTGTGTCGGTCCCTTCATTTAAAATATGTATCAAGTTCTTCCCTTCCTAAATCAACCCTTGCTCGGAGTGCCCATAGAAAATATATTATTTCGAGAGTGATAACATTAAAAGGTTGTCTTAAAAACCAAATCTGCTTTCACTTTAGACACGCGTGAAAGTAAAACATAAATATAAGAGACCTACAGCCGACTAAGTGAAGTAAAAACACCTGAATTGAGCTTGAAATACATCGCCAAGTTGGACGCAGACAGTAAGCTCCAAATGGACATTAGTGGTAAGAAGAAAATCATCTGAAATCCAGAAGAAACTCAATAGCGGTCAATTTATAAAGCTCCTCCGAAGTGGACTCAACTAATGGCGTGTGGCGTTATCTGGGCTTAGGGTGCAGCCTAAGTGACAAGCGAGCCAAATCACATTTCCTAATGACTTTACTTAAATGACAGACAGTTCTTAAAAAAAGCGGCCAAGTGCGAGTCGGACTCGCCCATGAAGAGTTCCGTAAAATAAATTGCGGTTTAAGATTTATGACGTATTCAAAAAAAACTACTTACCTACTAGATTTCGTTCAAACCAATTTTCGGTGGAAATTTGCATGGTAATGTACATCATATATTTTTTTTAGTTTTATCATTCTCTTATTTTAGAGGACACATATTTTACCAGTTTGGAAGTGTCTCTCGCGCAAACTATTCAGTTTAGAAAAAAAAATGTTATTAGAAACCTCAATATCATATTTGAAGACCTATCCATAGATACCCCACACGTATGGGTTTGATGAAAAAATGTTTTTGAGTTTCAGTTCTGAGTATGGGGACCCCCAACATTTTCTGTTTTTTTTTTCGATTTTTGTGTGAAAATCTTAATGCGGTTCACAGAATACATCTACTCACCAAGTTTCAACAGTATAGCTCAATATTTTTTTTGAAGACATCCATAGATACCCACCCCACACGTATGGGTTTGATGAAAACGATTTTTCTTAGTATGGGGAACCTCCAAAAAAAATTTTTTTTTCTATTTTTGTGTGAAAATCTTAATGCGGTTCACATAATACATTTACCTACTTACAAAGTTTCAACAGTGAAAGAAAGTGACTGTGACATACGGACAGACAGACAGACATGACGAATCCATAAGGGTTCCGTTTTTTACCATTTGGCTACGGAGCCCTAAAAAAAAGGCAGGTCAGATAGCAGTGGTTTCAGAAATAATGCCACCCGGCAGGTAGTGTATACTTGGAGACTTGGTGGCTTGGTGGTAAGCTGACCCCGGCTCCTCTATGATGCAACCTGGGTAACGTAACATGAGGACTGCAGCTATGAATAGAAACAATCTTAGAGCAAGAATCCCATGGAGAAGCCATACGCGTCACCGTAAGAGACGGTACTTTATGTCTCTTTTTTTTTCAAAATCAGAATGACGAGAGACAAAAATAAGAGTATTCTTAAGTAAAGGGGATATCCTCTTCTGTCAAATATTATAAAAGGAAACAAATTTGGCTTTTTGCGAAAAATATGGCTGATAGTTGGTCGGCGTGTACTTATATATGAAAATATGAAGAAGCGCCTATTTTGTGTCGGACGTCTATCTCAAACACATTATAAAATCTGAATTGATTGGCGTTTCTGACATTTTTTTTTCAGATTAGCAACTATCGTTGAATAAGCATAAATTTTTGGGGATTGCATTTTCAAATGAATACCTACTATGTTACGTTACTTTTTGTTGCGATAATCCACGAAGGATTTCGATACTTTCGGAAACGGATTAATTTAGATGTTTATTGCCATATTAAAGAAAGATAGAAAGAATAACATTAAGCCACATCGCATCGCATCGCATTGTTTTCAAACCATCGAATTTCATATGCAGATAATAAAACAGCCTTTAAGATTTTGTTATAATAAAGCAAAAGCGTCCATTCAAATGAGATTTTATTTCAGTAGATAATCTTAAAATACTTGCATCAAAGCTTAAGGCGACGTGAGCTCCAAAAACGGATTTTTAAAAAATCGTAGCTCTTGTTTGGATTTTAATAAGGCTGCCCTAAATTTAATTAGCAATCTTGAGGCCTTTTTCGAGGGAAATCAGCTATTCGAATCTTGAGTTTTTGACTTTCGCTCGATAGAAAAAAATCACGAACATAGGTCTAAAATACACTTAAAAAATCGTAACAAATTATGCACTACAGCTAAACATATTAAAATTGGTTCTAAAAATCGGCAATGTCATATTTGAGCGAAATCAACTATTACATTTTTATTTATTAAAACGCATAAAAAATTAAAATAAAAAAACATGAAATCCGCGCTTCCAAACACGCACTTCCATCTCGCTCACGCTTATGCTCAGTGAGAGGGAGAGAAGACCACGAACCTACGTCCCCTTAAAATGAGTGTCGTTAAAACTGGCTAGTAAGACCATGATTACTTTAATGTATACTGGCGAAAACCCGAAAATCCACTTTATTGCATATGTATGTTTAAGAAAATAGTTTGACTTGTTATTGAGTCAAACAAAACTTATGAATTCACGCAGAATCAAACAGGATCATCATTTATTGTCGTGGTAAATCAAATAAAGATATTATACCTACACAGAAACGCACCCATTTTATTTATTTTTCTTAATCCACTACATAAGTATTTATCACTCCATTCACGCTAGTGCATGAAAGCGAGCGCGAACATCAAAATCAATTCAAATAACAGACTACCAACTACCAAAACCACCGCCACGTGTACCAAACATCAGAATACATAATCTGTACTACAAACCTTGACAAATAGCTATTAACTAATCTAATAGAAAAATCATCAAATTAGCGTTATTTACGCATTAGAGACGGAGGCAATTTTTCGGTAATTAGCAAACCGCAACAAAACAAAGATAAACGGCACCCCGACAATAAGCGCAAGAAATCAGCTGTAAATAATTTAGAAATGAAAACCGAAATCCACGAACGACAAAATAATTGCCAAGTAATTTAAAGGCGATCACGAACTTTTTGTTGCACACCCAAATACGATGGACCGAATAAAAACATTTCACTTAAGATTCCATCGCCTCCATCCTTTCACTTTCAAAGAAAATTGCGAGTGAAGACGCTCGAAGAAATTGCTGAGGCCAATTTGAGAAGTTGGTCACGTAAATTATTCCACACGTTTAGTGTTGCTGATTGTGACGTAAACTGGCTGTTAAATACGGGTGTTGAACGCGTAATGGTTTAACGAGGTCATAAATGCATTTATACTGGCAATATCAGACTTTAGTGCATTGAAGTCTACTTATGATAAGATAATGAAATCTAAGCACGGTTTTAGAATTATAACTCAATGCAAGTTTTTATTATTATTTAAGATATATATATTATGTTTAGCGTAGGTATTTGTTTTGTGTTGCCTTCCTCCTGTAAAGTAACTCATGTAAAGGTTCCGACGGAAGACCAGCGCTGGCCTTCTAGGTTAGCACCATGCTGAGTCGGGGCCTTTTCGTGGACCCTGCTATTTTTACGTTCTGTGTTTTGTTTTTTACACCCATTGTTTTGTCCACGAATAAATGTTTTCTTTCTTTCTTTCTTTCTTTCTATTTAACTAGCAATGTATGTACCAGTGGCGGAGCCCCATACAAGCCGATTCCCACCGGCTTGCCTAAAATTTCTTGCTATATATTACAGTGGCGGCGCGTAAGAATTTTCACTAGACAACCCGGAGCACATAAAACAGCTGTTTATTGATGATTTAGTCTTCCATAATATATAGCAAGGAATTTTAGGCAAGCCGGTGGGAATTGGCTTGTATGGGCGCTCCGCCACTGATATATTAACAAACTCGTAAATCATCAAAAAACAGCCCTTTTTTATGCTCCGGGTTGTCCAGTGACAATTCTCACGCACCGCCACTGGTATGTATGTAATAATGAAAGATCATACTGATAGGTACAACATATATAAACTAGAGATGCGCCGAATATTCGGTAAATATTCGGTATTCGGCATATTCGGCGCGTTTTTCAATGTTAGTTATTCGGCCGAATTATTCGGTTCAAATGCCGAATATTTACCGAATAATTTTGCAGGTTTTTTGTCTGCAAGTTGTAAGAATGTAACATAGTCATTTTCCTGTGAAATTATTATTCTAAAACGGATTCTTATTGTTATTTAACTACCTTTAGTATAAATGTTTCACTTAAAAGTCAACAAGATTTTTACCACTGAATAATGAGTCTGTTTTGGAACGGCTGATTAAGGCATAAGGCATTCCTTTGAACCGAATTATTCGGCCGAATATTCGGTTCGGCATAAGCTGGACCGAAATTTCGGCCGAATATTCGTATTCGGTAAAACCCATATTCGGCGCATCTCTAATATAAACGTATGCTCTAATCCAGTTCGACTGCCGATTCTAACCGAATTTGTGACATTGAATATAAAAGAATCCAAATTTTATACAAGTAACTCATTCTGCTAAAATAATCGGTTAGGTATCGTTAAAACCGGTTTGCATTCCCAAGTTTGTACTTATGTAAAATGTAAATTCAACGCATTTTTTTTTAATTCAGGTAAAACTGATGTAAACATAACCTATGTGCAACCATATTCAACCAGGTCTCATGACAAATAAGCTGATAAAATTATATCACACGATTAGCCAATATATTACTAAATAGCAACACTATCGAGGATGATCTTCTTGTAACGGTTACATAAGAAATAAAACACTTCCAAAGGACCTTATCGAGGTGCAATCTCTCAAGTGAGTGGCACAAGGGTAACCGGTGGCAACACTGGATGCAACCGAGTTGCTACCGCGCAGGCAAAAAGACGTAGGTATGTGTGATGAAAATGTATGGAACTTACGACTGTTTGAAATAGCATTGTAATGCTATAACTGCTTTGTTAATTAGACAATGCACGTCAATGCAATTAAAATTGGCATCATAAGCGCAGGTAAAATAATAAGGTGGAGATAATCAAGTGTCGTGATGATAGTGATGATTACTTGGAACTGGTTCATGTGGAAGAGCGGTGTTGTTCTTAGCACAAGTATATACTTGTGCTAAGAACTATATACTTAAAGCTATATACTTAAAAGGAGGCATCAGCACAGATACTTGTATACTTATTTTAAGTTACGGAAATATTTTTTTTAGTTTTTTTTTTGAGTTATCTTATCTAACGCTGCGGGCGTAGTATGGTTGCCATTGTATTACTTACCGCTGTGAATAAGACGTCCGTTACGTTCTGACAACTGACAAGTATGCGAGTGCGAGACTGACAGATGTCTTATCCACAACGATAATTTATAATGTGGCAACAATGCTACGCCCGCTGGATGTGCCCGTGGCTTTGGGGAAACCTTTTTTCACTTTATATGCACCTATAAACAAATGGGAATAAATAATCGGTGAGTACCTACCTCTTTTTTTCATAATACATTTCTTAGTTCACTTTAGCCTAGTTGGTAGTGACCCTGCCTACGAAGCAAGAGGTCCTGGGTTCGAATCCCGGTAAGAGCATTTATTTGTGTGATGATGAGAGACGAATATTTGTTCCTGAGTCATACATGTTTTCTATGTATTTAAGTATTTATTTCTCTATATAAGTATCTATATCGTCGTCTAGTACCCATAGCTTTGCTTAGTTTGGGACTAGGTTGATTTGTGTAAGATTGTCCGCAAATATTCCGTCCGCAAATACTTGCAATCAATATCTAAAACTAGCTACGCGTATTACAAAGAACCTAGACCTATTGCCAATGTAGGTACTAAAGAAATATTGTATTGAAATCGGAGGAGTAGTTTGGTTGGTTACCCTCTACATACAAACATACAATTCACAGGTCTCTTCATTAATAGTATAGATAAACTATACAGATCAAAATATGGATAGATATACATAAAAAAACAATCAAAATTATTTGACACGTTCTAACGGCTCTACAAATAGAGACGTGTCAGATATTTTCGAGCACCTTTTCCCATGAAATAATATCACAGGTGACGTACATACAACTCCCTCAAGTTCGCACACACAACTACTTTACATTACTCGGGCAGATTGCTCACTTAGGGGATATCAATTGCACTACAGCTTGGACAATTTCACTACACGGCCGGTCCATTATTCAGATATGCCATGCACAAATTAGCTTTAAGCCAGGAACAAAAGCGAATGGCACTGAGCTCAGAGCATAGAATACTAGAGAGAGGACAAGCCGCCGGCGGCCGTGTCGCAGCTGTATGCTCAATGGGCATACACTGCCATACTGTGCACGCGTGCTGATCGCAGAGAATATTACGTTTTTTCCCAAAATGCCTGATATGATGCGCGTTTATTGTCAAATAAGCGTGTAGGTATACAAGAGTGTGTGTTTTAGATGTGTGCGTGCTTTGTCTTGTCAATTACTTGGGCGTTGTGTGGGTTAATGTACTTGCGACAGGCTCACTCTATACAAATCGGCCGCCATGTCCGATCTCCTTATATTCATACATCTGTGGCACTGAGGCTGTCACGAATATGTGGACGGCATAGGTGCAGTATGGAGGCAAAGAGGTTGAATAAAGTTAAGCTATTAAGGTAAACAAATGTTTGTATAAAATAATTGTATTCGAATTCACTCCTTTTTAGGATGATTCTTGGGAAGAAATATCGAAGTTATGTTTTTTCTTGATACTCAAACTATCTTCATGTCATGTTTATGCGCAAAAGTTGAACAAAAGATGCCTGTAAAAAGTTCAACTTTCAGTTCAGTTCGTCTGCACGAACAAACGTACTAACATATAACTACAACTGAGAAAAGATTAAAAACCCCCGAAATTTTCATTTCAAAATTCAATATCTCAAAAATGGCTGAACCAATTTTGATGAAACGTAACTAAGAACCATCTCGATCACATCAGCTTACCGATAAAAAAAACCGCATCCAAATCGGTCCATTCGTTTAGGTGCTACGATGCCACAGACAGACAGACACACCCACACACAGACACGCACACACTTATTAATACCCCTCTTTTTGCGTCGGGGGTTAAAAATGGTATATAGTTAGGTACATTGTTCTGCTCTGCTCTCGGTTTCGAGGAAATTCGTTTAGTTCATTGCGGTAGGTCAAGAAGACATGCGTAATTCCAATAACATTTATGCCAGAGATGATAATGTTCTGTTTGTCCTAAAGGTTGACTGCTGATAGAGGATGCCTTCTGGTATTAAGTTCGCCTTTTTTATTTGTAACGTGTTACTGTGCAATAAACTTTAAACAAATAATTAAACATTTATACTCTGCGAATATACTAGTAATGTAGGTTCTGCAATCTGCAACGCAACATTGATATACGAGTATATTGTTACTTCGTTAATATGCGACGTAAGGCCAAATAGTCTTCTGCAGATGTACTTAATATTGTATATCGCCCTAATCACTAATCAAAATGAATACAGGCCATAGAAGACAAGATTGAAGGGACATGAAGCGACAGGGTTTATCATTATCAGGGCACACCGTATCATTTCTGTGTGAGCCGCCGGGCCCGCGTGTCTGCCTGCTCTCCGCCAAAGGGCAGATAGCGCCGAGTACGGAGGTCAACGATTCAAGCGCGCTATCATCAATCAAGTTTAGTCTCGCATTAACGTAATGACCACCGGCCCGGCGGATGTCGCCTTATTTTCCTTTTTTTTCAACGCTTCCTTCGAGGCAATTTGGTACACGATACCGAATTTCGCAGGGACGTTTCCGCGCTGATGGAAATCTATGAAGGATACCCACCATTCCGTGGTATAATTTTTTCGAAAATGCTTGATGATTTCCCAGTTCGATGCCGCTATCAATCTTACTTAAGTTCCGTAATGGTTTTGCGTCACGTAAAAAAACATTATTCCGGCGAACGCTTCTTATTTTCTGTTTAAATGGATAAGCCCGCTTAATCCAGATAAGCCTCGCGAGGAATTGTTTATATTCTAGCTCGTTTGAGAAAATAAACAGCACCAAGGCGATGTTGTAGGCGGGATCGTATTACGGAGCTATTCAAATAATGTTCCCGTCGAGTATTTTAATAAAATAGTTTCGTGTGCGAGAAAAGAGACATTCTTAAGTTAAGTCTGCGAAGGGACATTCCAGTTTCTTCGACAAAATAAAATGTATCAAGCTATTCTTAATCTAATTACCACTTTAAGAATATTTTATAAATATATACAAGCATCTTGATCTCGCCTGGTGGAAAAGGTAACCTAAAACAGAAGTTGATAAAAGAAGCTCGACGGTGAAATGATCAATTAGGCTAGTTTTTAATGGTAAAATACAACGGCCGATACATTCATCATTTTATTTATGTTACGTGTTATCGGATGGGCGCATTTTGAACGGGCAAATCTGGATATTTGCGTGTAAATTTATTGCATATTTTAACGGCGAGTGTGCATTTAACGAGCTTCGCGCTTGTTTATTTATTTAAGATTAAGATTCATAGCTTGCCTTCGCGTTGCTGCCAACGGAACCGCTGTGTTTTTGGATAGCTTGGATATATTAATAGTAAATATACTTTTAGAAATTAACAACCGTAAAATCTGCTAACTATAGTCCAGAAAAAGAACTATGGTCCAAGGAAGACTAACAATTTCTGCCAAAACTAAGACTTTTTAAAGTTATTCACTCAATTTTTATTTGCCGTTTTGTAGTTAAATTGCCTCTCATGTAAGTAGTACCGTTTGTTATAAATACAAGTTAGCTCTGGCAGGAATAAGTTGTCTATTCATTTAAAAATATTCTGATACAAGACAATTGATTGACATTTGTCATAGAACCGATACCTTTATTCTTTTTTTGCTCAACTTGTTCCAATAAAAAAATGAGGGGTCTTACACCGCAAAAGCGAAAATCTATTGTGGACAAATGGTGTTCGGTTAAAGGTGTTACGTACCGAAAACTCGCACAAATGGAAGGTGTTAGTGTTGGAGCCGTCCAAACTGCTATCCGTACGGGGAGGATTATACCTTCGAGGACCAATAACGGCCAGGCCAAAAACCAGGTCCGTCCAATCAAAAACTGGACCAAATGATAGTAAAATTATTCGCATCTAATAGAGAGCTATCTGTCCGAGATGTCGCGAAAAAAGTTGGTACGAGTATCGGGATGGTACAACGTGCAAAGAAAAGGAATAATTTAAAGACATTAAAAAAACAGAAACAGCCGAAAAGAAGTCATAAACAAAAAGCATCTGTTAAGACACGAGTCCGAAAATTATATGACTCGATTTTATCGAAAAAACACAGATGTGTAATGTAATAATGGACGACGAAACGTATGTATGTAAAACTGGACTACAAGTCTTTGCCAGGCCCCCAGTATTACACTATTCGTGAGGGAACAGAAATCACAGAGGCTGAAAAATCCCTTTGCGTTGAGAAGTTCGGCAAGAAAGTCATGGTGTGTGGCTGGCCATTTGTGAATGCGGAATGAAGTCAACTACTTTTTTCACTACCTCGTCGATGAAAACCGATATTTATATGAAAGAGTGCCTTCAGAAACGAGTATTGCCGATGATCAAAAAGCACAACTCCAAAACTGTATTTTGTCCTGACTTATTAGCGTCTTGCCATTACGCGGCTAAGGTAGTAAAATGGTATAAAGACAATAATGTAAATTTTGTGGTCAAAGAGTTAAATCCACCGAATTGTCCAGAGCTTCGCCCGATTGAACACTACTGGGCTATAATGAAAGCTAAACTACGTAAAACAGCCCGTAGTGCCGATACAGAGCAACAGTTTCGGTCAGATTGGAATAAGGTGACTCGAACTTTTGACAAAGTCGCTGTCCGGTCATTAATGGGCACCATGAGGCAAAAAATTAGAAAACTGGCCAGAAATGAATAATTTGGGCTTTTTATTATTTTGTACATAGTTGATTGATTTTAGTATGTCAATAAATAATTAAAAAAAAGTTGTCGCATTGTTTTCTTGTATTTATAACAAACGATACAGTCTTTACTTTATATACGATTATTATATTTATAAATATTATATATATATATACTAATTATTTTTTAATTTTTTTTTAATTCACTCACTGTTAAGCTACACTCGTAGCGCTACGCCGCCGTCCGTAGCCGCTTAATGTCCATATGTAGCGAAAATCGCGCGTAGCCGTCTGACGCGTGGGTCATGATTAGCGCTGCATGGGCCATTGCACATGTAACGACTTAGTCCTTTGAAGTCATTTAGTACAATACAACCACAACAATCCATCACTTTAAAAATACCTGTGTGCAAACATACGTGTTCACAATTTATCGCCCAGTAGGTGTTTCAAACAGCCGCCTCGGGACTCGCGTAATATTTGACTAGCGCCAATTTCGCTAACGACCGTGAGTTATAAGACTCCACAACACATTAACGGTCAATTTGCTGAACCACCCTTGAGGTATAATGTTTGTTTAAAGGATTACTGACCGAGCTGTATTTCAACTAGGACAAGAAATATGTAAGTACCTAGTCTTCAGCGCGCTTGGTGCTCACGCGTTTTCAACGTCTATAGACGATTTCACCATTTTCACTCTAACAAACTATCCAAATAGTGAAGCTCTCGGTACCTGATTCAAGCGTATCACACACTGGCGCGGCCTGGCCGCGGCGGACAATAGAAAACTTGTCATTAGCTGTCAAATTTACTATGGTCCGCTACCGCAGGCCGCGCCAGTGTGATGCAGGCTTTAAGCAGACGGACGCGACCCCCCTCCCCCTGCTGGTTGCTGCACGCGCATGCACGCGCTGTTCCGCGCGCAACCGCGCTCATCAACTCTCTACTGGCTGCAGCAGTTTCGGGATGTGACTTGTTCTTGACAGGGATAGCAAGGCTGATGACGGAATGAAAGCGAGTGCTTGAGATGGAGTAAGACAGCTATCAATAGACGCACCCTAGTTCTAATTTAGATATAGTAAAGTTAGATATAGCATTGAATCTTTGTAACCCTTTGGTATTTGCTGTAATGTTACATTTCCTATCACAAGACCACAGAACGGATTTTGACGATTTTTTTCAGTATTTTTTTTTATTTTATTTTTTTTTATTTAGTTAAACAAACAGCCACTACAAGGGAGTCTTAAATTATTAGCCTTATAAATAAATACAATATGTGTGGCCAACACCGTTCACCACTTATTACTTATTTTATATTACATCATCATGCGGAGTAAGTCAGGGGTGCAGCCCCTGAAGTGTTGTGAATCCGGGGGGTTAAATACTAACAAAATATAAAAAGAGAAAGAAAAATAATAAAATAAAAACACATGCCTGGTGACATTAAGAGCGATAATTGAGTATGTAAGTTAATATGGTTAAACTAAGTGCTTAAACAACATCAAAGTGTTTCAGTTAGTTTGTATTGTTTTTGAGTACATCTGTTATTTGTTTTTTGTATGAACTAATACTAAAGCCAAATATATCTATGTGATTAAAATGTACATTGTAGTTTATACAAGTTTATTATATGAAAGGGGGAATTTGGCGCAAATGGGAAGCCAATTGATGAAAGTTTGTTACATAAGTTTCTTAAAATATCACGCCGTTAGCCTGCGAATGTCAAATAACGCTTTGTATGGCAATCGAACCACCTTAAACTGGCTAGCGTATTTAGATTTAGTAAATATTTTAATAGATTTTTTCTACTCCTGTACCGTTATCTGTCATTTATATAGGTTGTAGCTCAAATACAATGACACCACTAATAAGTCGTCGCAAAACTCTATGCTCTATGGCCCAAAAACGCACTGTTTAGCGTACTTTTTTGGTTCATATATTTTTCATAAAAGCACTGTTTAACTTTTTTTTTTAATCGGCCGCTATATTGCAGTGGTGCCAACTTCATAAACAAATATTTCGAAACAAAAGTATTTATTTACGATTTAACATTTGTATATTATACATTATTTACTACAATAATAATAAATCATCATCTAGTGTGTGTTAAATTACATGTTTTATAAATTCTTGGTAATATTTATAAAAATAAACAGTTCGAATTCAGTCCGGGTCCGGATTCGGTTTGATACGGCCGGCAAATGCAAACAAAAAAAAAATACAAACCATAAGCAAGTGCTGTCACATTTCCGATTTCCCACCAAAATACAGTTCAAAATGAAAAGACGAAAGATGATAAACTTTTAGTCCTAAACTATTAAGATTTTATTCGTGTTTGTGAAGACAAAAGTGTACGTTCCTTTTAAAATGGTCGAAGAAATTAATAACTGCACTCCTGAAGAAATTGCGTGAGTAGCAAAAGTACGAATAGAAAACTTGCTGCCTGAAAAGTTTAACTATTCTGTAGTCTGCTATTTATTTAAAATTTGTCGTAGAAAAAGTATTGTATGCGACGGTGTATAACTGGTCTAAAAACGCTCGTGGCGTCTTTAATTGCGATGCTCGCCAAGGCTCGCATCGCAACCCACGCCACTCGCCTTTTGAGACCCTTCTTATACAACAGTTGCATAAACTACTATTATAAATTTTGTTAGGTACCTATCGTGTTGCAATTGTAATTTTATTTAAGTACTTATACTGTATTTTGTGTAAAGTATTTATCACGCTGTTGTGCTTTCCTACCGATATACAACTTTTTGTAACGTTAATTAAATTTCTCATAAGTGAAATGTATAATTTCTTACATAAAATAAAGTTCTTTAAACCTAATGCAGCGTAGACATCAGAATAGGACATGGGCCATAATTTATATGCGTACGAAGTTGTGGGCAGCGGCTAGTCATTCTGAATCTCGCAGCGCACACTGGAACCCATAGCAGCGACATCGATACGAATACACATACATATGTACCAGTGTGTAACCGCCATACGATAAATAGTCTTTAACAAATAGTAATTGAATGGTCATCAATCGTGGACCAAACAATATGAATAGAACAACATAGTAGTACTGTTTTTTTTCGACCATGGAAGCAGTTGTAGCAACGATACTTTGCCACTATCCTGCAGGTAGTTTCAGATCGGAGACAACCAAACGAATAACGTTTTTTCATCGTGAACGCTGCGCAGCGGAATACTGTGGAAAATAAATGGTAAACGATTCATGAACGTTAAAGCTGCTAAGAGAAAGCATTGAAAAGATATTCTTTAAAATTCACTACAGCATTTCCTTTCCACAGATTTGCATTCAAAGTTTTGAGATTAAACAACTAGTGGTAGCAGTGTCCATAATAGTACATTATGATACAAGTGTGCTAAGTTGGTCATTACAATCGAGTCGGTTTTTAAGCCTGAGCCGAAGGCGAAGGCTTAATGGAGACGAGAAGTGTAATGACCAATGCTCACGTGTTTCATACGACGTTTTTCAACACATTTGCGAGGAAAAAAAAATAAAAAATTAAAATGTTAACAGATATGTAATGAAAAGGCACTAGTGCGATAATGTAATGAAAAAGTCACGGCATGGGTAATATTCTGCATTATTTTGCTAATATTTAAAAAGATATGTAATGAAAAGGCACTAGTGCGATAATGTAATGTAAAAGGCACGGCATGGGTAATATTCTGCATTATCAGTGTAAATACGCTGTAATAAGACCTACTTTACGAGCAGGTGTGTTGAAAATGAATTTTAGTATCAACGTTCGACCACAAATTGTAATTACACCAGTCATGCAACAACGGACAAAATAAGCGAGCGACACATTACGCCGATAATAATGGATTAGTCGACTGAAACAACAGAGTTGTATTTGGTAATTATTAATCTCGATGTTTAATCGTGAATCAAAACTGAGCGACGGATTATGAGCATAAATCTAATGAACCGTGCAAGTGTACCTGTATTCAAACATGTAATAAATCCAATACGCACACATGTGGTTACGTACGACAAAGCTACGAAGATCTAAGACATTAGACATTGGAAACTACTAGGAAATCTTTGAACAATAAGCGTATGACCACCGAAATATGCAGCATATAGAAAGTGAGTTACTCTCTAACTATACGAAACATATTTTTTTTGTCCCAAACAAAACGATTGAATACACACACACTATAATGTAACAAAATTATGAGAGCGAAGCTACTAATTAAAAAAGCGGCCAAGTGCGAGTCGGACTCGCACATGAAGGGTTCCGTGAAATAAATTGCGGTTTACGATTTATGACGTATTAAAAAAAAAACTACTAATTAGATCTCGTTCAAACCAATTTTCGGTGGAAGTTTACATGGTAATGTACATCATATATTTTTTTTAGTTTTATCATTCTCTTATTTTAGAAGTTACAGGGGGGGGGGACACACATTTTACCACTTTGGAAGTGTCTCTCGCGCAAACTATTCAGTTTAGAAAAAAATGATGTCAGAAACCTCAATATCATTTTTGAAGACCTATCCATAGATAACCCACACGTATGGGTTTGATGAAAAAAAAATTTTTGAGTTTCAGTTCTGAGTATGGGGACCCCTAAAACTTAATGTTTTTTTTCGATTTTTGTGTGAAAATCTTAATGCGGTTCACAGTATACATCTACTTACCAAGTTTCAACAGTATAGCTCTTATAGTTTCGGAAAAAAGTGGCTGTGACATACGGACGGACAGACAGACAGACAGACGGACGGACATGACGAATCTATAAGGGTTCCGTTTTTTGCCATTTGGCTACGGAACCCTAAAAATAAAAATGTGACTCGTCACATTAATTCACAAGCCTATTTGCTCTCGCGGCAAAATACTTACATACGTGAATACATACTACTAGTATACGCTTGTCCTGAATGCAGTGACACGTTGGAAACCGACACACGAACGTGTGATTATGCTATATATAAATATCGGGTGCAGAATCGCACTGTTCGTGTGGTTTCTGAATAAACAAACTTTTACTCTACAGGCAAATTGATGAAGCAGAAATGCGAACTTAGTCGCCGCGAACAGAGTGGACGACTTCTACGCTATTATGCGTAAGAGGCACTGGTCCTTTGTCAGGAGAGTGAGCGAATCGACAAACAGTATTGTTAAGGTAGTGTGCACAACATGCTACCTAACGAGTAAGATGTCAACGACACTTTTTCTATGATTGGAAATTAATTTAAATTTTATGTTATTTTAATTGCATCCTAATTGTATATTTGTAATTTTTAATGTAACAAATGTAATTTTATGGGTTAATACCTAAATAAATAACTAATTTATTATTATTATTATTATTATTATTATAAGTCCTATGTAATTCATCATCATCCTATATACGTCCCACTGCTGGGCACAGATGCATTTATTACCAAGATTTTTTATCGCAGAACACACAGAAAAAATATTACTTGAATCAAGAAGTAAATTAGGAAGACCGTCAATATCTTGAATTAAGATGATTCTCTCGAACCAACAAGGCAAAAATCTCGGCTCAAGATAATTTCGTATCATTCGAAATAATTTACCATCTTCCTAATAGGGAACATTACTGCAATATTCTGCCGTCAGAGGTAGCACTACCACTAATAGTAAACCAGTATAGGAATATTGGGATTCACACACAGATGCACAATTGATTGTCAAATGAGTGACAAGGATGCTTGCATAGACAATACCGCAAGTGGGAACGAGATACAATGTCAACGCTGCTAGTGTCGCCACCTACGAAGAGTTTTGCGTAATGTTCCCTATTACCTAATTTCTTGATTCAAGTATGTATTTTTTTCTGTGAATCAATGAACTCTTATCAAGAGACTTTACTAGAGGAAGATATTTTGAATAATTGGTACGCATCAACTCGTATCTAAACGTCGTGTTGCATTTAGAACGAGCAAAGAGCCACCTATCCGTACAAGAGATGAATGCTGCTATTGTCACGTCACGTGGCGGCGAGCCCGCAACCAAGTTGTGCCACAGTGCTGACGTAACCCGCCATTCAACATTTTTTCCAAATATCTGGCGCGGATCTACCGCACAGGAAAACAAACAACACATTCGCTTAGCAAGCACAAAGAGACCGAGTTCTCGTTTTGCGTACTGACTGGCGGACTAGTACGTGATTTAGTACAAGGGCTTGTGTGTGACGCCCTCAGAGCGCTGCGCGAATGGATTTTTGATCGATGGCTAACCGCCAAGAGGAGCATTGTTGTACATACGAGTATGTGGGTACAATAGTTCCAAACACTGTGTTCCAGAAATAAAAACATCGATTAGCGGACTACTTACTATTATTTATTGTGTTAGGTTAGGGGTGAGATTTTTGGTTTTCGCATATGTTTCTCAGCGTGACGCGTAGATCTTCCTAGTCTTTCTCCTCCAAAGAGCTGAATGCAAGAATACAAGGTAAATTTTGGCCTCAAAATAGTTTTATAGTGAAACTTTAACTTTACCATGTGCAAAATTCACATAGCTATTCAGTCGACAGAAACAGAATGCTGCGCTTTAGCAAACACTTTTCAGAAGTAGATACCTACGTGAAGTTGAAAAATATGGTAATCCAAAGAACTGCTTTAAGGACAACCAAAACATTACTTTTGCCGAGCCGGCGGGAATATTTCAATTTTTCATGACGTTAGGATTAAATGGTTCGGCACTTGATTAATGGATTGTGAAAAACGTGGAACGGATTCAACTCCGTACGGTCTTCACTCACAGCCATTATGAAACAACGTTATTGTAACCAAGCGAGAATTCTGGATAAAGGTGATGAGATATTAAATTATAAGGATACATTGTGGAATGACTGGTGTACGTGCAGTCCAATAAACCATTTGCATTATTCAAAAGGCCGACTGGATTTCGGTGCCATGAGCTGAATTTAATTTCAGTCGTAATTCACTCGTGACCAGCGCCAGAGATATCCATCGGAAAAATGAATTCATTACTTAATTTGCGGATAAACAATACACGCGAGCGTCCGACGGGACGGGTCGGCGTCACGCGCCCAAATATATTAATATTAATCTCGCCTGTACGTTAATCGACGGCTCGGGTTTCCTGTACCATTGGGAAATCTACAGACGATTGGGCTGTGCATTTCGTGCCCATAGTCCGTTTCTGCTGTAATTTAAAATTGCAAACAAAAGACTATCACTCCCCAACAGACATTCTGGGCCGCAACTCCATTCGTCATAATTTACAGAAGGGGTTATCAGGATGGAACATCTCTAGCATCACTCTTTTGTTTCACGCCGCATCATTCTAATTTTCAGAGACAGAGACATGAATTTGCGAATATAGCTGTCATGTCGTCCCGAGGGACATGTCACGTCTGCCTTGATTCACGAATAGGAGACAATTTGTTTCAACCAGTGATCAAATACGCAGCCAAGCAAGCCTCTCTATCAAGTACATATTCGCTATATTATTCCGTGTAACATATTGTAAGCCTCCAAGTTTCAGCGGGCCTCAGCCCGTCGGTCAGCTAGCGCAATGTTCGCTCGTAAGTTGTGTAATTGGCAAATTCCATCGGTGTGGACTGCTTAACCAACGGCTCGCGCCGTCTCCGCTACAAGGAACTGCATAGTTAGATTAAAGCATCTCGGTTGCAATTACTGAGAAAGGAAACGAATTCTTACAGCTGACCTATTTTCATGCTCTTCTGGTAAACACTGTGGTAATAGACGGCGATTTTATAGTTGTCATATTATTTTTATTTCATAGAAATCCAATCAAGTAGCAAGAAGTAGCGTGTAAAATGTAATTTGTTCTCTGTCGAAAATAGTTCGCACATATACAACGTGAAATTTTAGTGGTTGTTTTCCCGTGGCAGGGCGATTTGCTATCGGTAGTACTTTCGAATTATGATAGACAAAGTTATAAATAAACTGTTTTCCAAAAAAAAAAATACAAAAAAATAACCTGAACTCGAATAAGTGAAAAACAATAGTAACGCACTAAAACTTCAAGGTAGGTTTTACTGCAGTGCTACTGGCCCCTATTTCACCACGGCGACAGGTGCGACAATTGTCACAAAAATATGACATTTGTAGAATTATCGGTTTCACCACGCTGATAGGGTGCAATTGTAGAAAACAATTGTCACGACTAAACATTAGGGAAAAATGTATCAAATATATAAAAGTTGTTAACTCAAATAGCAATAAGTAAAATTATTTTATCCAAAAATATTCACAGTAACAATAATAATCTAAGTATTTCACTTACGCTTATTAACTGTCATGACATTAAAGGATGACTCATAGTGCAACGTACCACGTAAACCGCGTCCAAACCGCGGCCTCCGTATAGGATGGATAATTTTATCAACCGACGAAAAAAACGGAGGAGGTTCTCAAGTTGACGCGTATATATATATATATATATATTTTTATGTATGACCAACGCATAACTTTTTACAGAGTAGTTCGATTTTGATAATTAGTTTTTTATTGGAAAGGGTATACCCCAAAGTTGGTCCCATATAAATTTGGAAAAAAAAACCAACATTAAGGGTAGGAAAATAGGGGATGATTGATTTTTCGTCGGTTAAAACTTTGTTTTTAAAGTAAATTATTTTTATTGGCTGAATATAAATGCCTTTGCTCTCTTTGATAAAACTTATTTAAAACTATTCAATCCATTCCCGCCATTAAGTAATTTTCTTCGTGAAACTACCTAGCATTATTTGTGTGTGTGTGTTAGTATTTTATTTCAAAAACATTATCGCAATATGGATATAACAAGAAAGATGACTTTCCTTAAATTGAATGCCGATGGCAAATCCGTGTTATTTGGTAAATTTGATAACAAATTTACAATCGAAATGAAAGTTAATAAATAGAAAGAAATAGCTCAACGTTTGAATGAAATGGGATTGTATGACAAAGATTGGAAATATCTAAGAGACACAACTAAGCAAAATTGGAGAAAGAGGTTGATCATCAACGACTTCACCAATTCTTGGAATATTCGCAATTTCCCTAAATAATTGCGGGATAGCGTTGGAATTCTCCGGACACCGTACTTCACTCCCAAACATTTCGTTGACAATTGCAGTCGTAACTCGTTTGATACACCGATGAATGGTAGCCTTTGATACGCCATGATTATCTCCGCTAACGTGATATTGAGGGCCCGATCCCATCCAATGCAGTGTACAAAGAATTTGTTGGCAAGGCGTCAAAGCTTTGTTTCTTGTCGTTGGATGTTCAATACGTGCACCGATTCTATTTATTACATGTTCCACACTGATTTTACTAACACGGAATTTTTCCTTAAATGAAAAATCCGTAAGATCAAAAGAAAAATTAATTATTTCTTTAAATCTTTTTCTATAGGTATGCGAAATCATCAAGATCACTGTCACTATCACTAGCGTCACTATACTACTCGCATGGAGAGCCATTTTGAACTACCTACGCGTATGTCAACCACGAAATACTACAATTGTCACGCAATTCGACACAGTTTTAACCTCATGTCAAGATTCACCGACAATTCTACAAATATGTCGACTAGAAAAAATAATTCTTGTTTCACAACATAATTGTAATACATACAATTGTAGCAAAATGCCTGTCATGTGTGTAAGCATTTCTATAGAAAATATTTTATAAAATTGTAATATGTCACCTGTCGCTTGACAATTGTCGCTCGACATATGTCACTGACAATTGTAGCCGTGGTGAAATAGGGGCCTGTGTTAGGTCATTTTCGAGTTTCGTTCGCCACATTTATAAATCGGGCATTTCTTAACATTATTAAAAAAAAAATTACACATCGACTGTATATTGATAGCAAAATAATTTCGTTGCGGGAAAACAACCAATAAAATTTCACGGTGTATATGTTTTGAAATAAATGCATGTAACTAGGTACATGAGTTACCTAACATTTGAACTAGCAACAACCTAGATTGTTTTTCATAAGAACATTGAAATATTTGTTTCGTAAAGTATATACAAGAAGATTTTTATAGAAGATAATATGCGTAGTATGGGCATATTATGCGGAGGGATGACAGTCATGTGACCAGAAGAGTGTTAGGTATGAACGTGGAGGGATGGAAGAAACGAGGTAGGCCAAGGAAAAGGTGGATGGACTGTGTGAGAGAGGATATGAAGAGGAAGGATGTAAGTGACGAGATGACGAGTAACGGGGAGGTATGGAAGAAAAGGACATGCTGCGCCGACCCCAAATAAATGGGATAAGGGCAAGAAAATGATGATACAAGAAGATTTTTATTTTGAGTCTTTGAACGACATCTAGTCTAAAAACACCTGGGAAGAAGATTCTCGAGATCAAGAAGAACTACGCAACGGATTTTGATGCGGTTTTTTTTTAATAGATAGAGTGATTCAAGAGGAAGGTTTACATGTATAAAACATGCATGTTATTATTATTTGCATACATATAAACCCATGCGCAGCCGGGGCGGGTCGCTAATATAGATATAAATTAAGACACCAGCGCACTGCTCTTCCTCTTTCATCTCCGGCAGGATATTTACCTGTCAATTCGTAAAAAAAAATAGTCCGTCAGTTACATTATCAAAAAATATTGGAGACGTATTTTTTTATTTTGTCAATCAAACATAAAAATAAAATGATGAACATATAGCCCGTTAAAGTTCCGCGTGACGTCACATTATGGTATGGTACACTTTTTAGCATAGTGTGACGTCACGCGGAACTTTAAGGGGCTATATGTTCACAATTTTTAGGGTTCCGTACTCAAAGAGTAAAAGGGACACTATTACTAAGACTTCGCTGTCCGTCCGTCCGTCCGTCTGTCTGTCACCAGGCTGTATCTTAAGAACCGTGATAGCTAGAGAGTTGAAATTTTCACAGATTATGTATTTCTATTGCCGCTATAACAACAAATACTAAAAACAAAATAAAATATGTTTTTAAGGGGGGCTCCCATACAACAAACGTGATTTTTTTCCGTTTTTATAGATAATGGTACGGAGCCCTTCGTGCGCGATTCCAACTCGCACTTGGCCGGTTTTTTGTTTAATTGATAAAATAAAAAATACCGTGTCCAATATTTTTTGATAATCTAACTGACGGACTAAATATAATTATATTTTTTTTACCCAGGAAAGTACCCAAATATGCGGTCGTGGCTCTAACATGGATGCTGCTTAAATCATATATTTTTTATAGATGTACGAGTATCAGGCAATGGATGATGATGATTTAACACGTTCAAAACTCGCCCCACTATATTGGACACAAATCAGTAAGCAATGATGAGTAGGGCGTTTTCTTTGTGGATTTATCTGATGCTAATAGTGGTGTCTGACACCTCAGCATAATGCTGAGCCAGTGTCCGGTTCACTGCCGCAGAGACACCTGTTGTGTTGAAGCAACGTCTTATAGCACAGATAAAGGAAAAATTGTGAAAACTGTACATTTTTAGTTATATCATATAATAAAAATATTTTTAATAAATAAAAGGTTTGTACGGAACCCTCGGTGCGCGAGTCCGACTCGCACTTGGCCGGTTTTTTTTTATATTACATCATTGAGTATATATAAGTTTGTATGTAATGGCCGTAATGGGTAATCTCCGGAACCACTGGACCGATTTCAAAAATTCTTTTACCCGTTTATATTAGAGTTGATTTTCTGAATGGTAGGCTATGTTTTATCCCGCGGGTTTGCCTGCGTTATTTAAAATACGCGGGCAGCTAGTCTATCTGTAAAGGGGAATGTAATAGTGTTGTGGATAACGCTCATTTCGAGGCTTATAGACTCGAGCCTTAAAGACTCCCGAGGCTTAAAGGCTCGATGCTGTTTAAGGACCATGTTGGTTTATTTTACGCATATGAATGCAAAATATTGACTTTTCATCACTTGAGTCTTTAAGCCTCAGATGAGCGGTAATCACAACACTTAGAATGTAACCATTCCACACACACTGCATACTAAATACATTCAGATTTGTGTGTATAATAATAAAGCCAGTTTGTGACCGTATTCAATTCAACACACGACCTTGCCACAAATACGCAATCCGGTGAAATTTATTTTGCAAAAACGGTTATCGTGACCGCATCGCGTATCGAATATTTTAATGCGCAACAAATCAGTTGCCATCAACCCGGTGTATTTCAACCCAAAATTGACATGCTTACACATATGGGTCGTACAGAAATTTATAGTACAGTCGGGGTCTAAGTAATGTGCACGGACAAAGTGATCAAAAATATGTGAACACTAATGTTACTCTGATATTTTTGAACCCTTCGGAACGTGCATATACTTATTAACTTGACTGTACCCGGCAATATAACACTGTACCATCGAGTCGCGTGCAATGAAGCAATATGTGAAACGACGAATAGGTACAATATGTAAGCAAACAATAGGCATTCACATGCCTCAAACCATTATGATTCTGAACTCCGATCACTCATAGTTGTTACGAATATCGGGTCAAATTATACAAGGGACGAGTTCTAAGACAAGGCAAGGCAGATTTTGAATCACAAAGGTGTAACCAAAGCCTAATTTGAGTGATGCCTAACACTGCACACTGCCCGCTTTGTTGATGTATTCCAATTACGGGTGATATTTTGTCTGGAGGTATGCAGAAAAGCGATTGAAACAGAATCCAACATGCCCAACTCACAATGGGTGTAGGATTCTAAAGGGAGACCATTCTGTGTCATGCTTTGATCGGGAATATTCATGTTCGAATAGAAGGAATGTATTGCCTCACGGCCGCTCAAAGAGGTCTTCTTGGCAAATCTGAAAGGACTTCAGTACTACCAATCCTGAATTAAGCAGACAACCGATTGATTGTTCATATATGTAAGACTTAAACATATATATAATCGATTGACACACTCATGCCAGTAGTCTAAAAAAAATAGAATAATCAATAAGTCTCATGTTTATCTCTTTAACATTCCCTTATCAACGAACACAAAGTTAACTCGGTTACAAAACCAGAATCGAAAGTGGAACATGAACATTTTATGCAAAGGCATTACGAAACGTAGGTACATGAGAGAGATAACACAAAACCGTTGTTTTATACCGGAAAGAATCATCGCTATCAAAAGGTTTATGACACACATTTCAAGTCGATTTTTCGATAAATTCGAGGTGGTATTCCGGTTGGCAACGCCAAATAGTTCGTTGATATGATTCATTGATTAATTTCCAAGTCACGCAGCCCCTTAAAACAAAAGCACTAAACAAGCTAATAAGATAAGCTAAATGGCCAGCTGTAGGTATACGAAAAGTGAAAGTGAGCGGACATGGACAATCGGACAAGACTCGATTTCGCACGGCCGTTTACGGAACTGACTATGGGAACAAACGAAATACAGAAATACTTCAATTCATCATGTCTCGATACGTTCATGTTTCATATACGGAGCGGCCAATACAAATCGAATTAGGTGTCAAACATTTTAAGTAATAGAGATTGGCGTAAAGAAGTTACTGATAAACGCTTTCCTTCTATGAGCTTCTATTTCAATAAAGCAATGTTTTACTCGTATTACATCGGCATGACATTAAGAGAGACATAATATGAACGAATGATTGAATTGAAAATGATTAATCATTGAACTTCCATATATAAACATTGCTTTCATTACGGCAAATCAATTTCAGCTAATGTTCATTCCAATTGCGAATTGAACGCAAGAGCAGTGAGAACTAGAAAAATAAAAGTAAAAACAACAATAAAATGTTCGTGCGAGACAAAAGTCATCTGTGAAGAAAAATAAAAGACTAATGCCCGACAAAGGAGCAAGGGGGACATTTCAGAAGCTATTGTTCGTTTGACAATTGCGCAGGAACCCATAGGAAGGCGTTTGCTACGCTCCCAGATACAGGCAGCGAACGGGTGGTCTCGACTTCCCGACAACCGATTGACTTTCTATTTTATTGTGTCGGTGCTAACGCGACATTGATGGCGGCACTTATTGCACTTGAGACTTTTTATTTGTACCCGGCGCCGACGGAATTGGCCACAACCCGCCACGAAATTGAACGCCGACCCGCGGTGACAACTCACGCCGTGCCTTGATACCGTTCGACACTTTTACCGAGGTTCTAACGGGATAAATACCTACGTTTCAATTTCACCGCTGCCAATGTTTCGTTACTTACCTGAAATAAAACAGAAAAAAATCGATAATAATATAAGTACGAAATTAGAAAGCACACTAATAAAAAATAAATATTAATCGTTGTCGCTATTTAATACAAGGGTATTTGCAGACTTAATTAGCTACGACGATATATATTTATAAGGGTTTCTTGTTTATCGACCGTGACAAATTTCGATTCTATTTAATATCGATACAAATTAAGGAACGCTCTTTTGTCACTGAGCGCATAGACGGCGAAATATTGGAGCTCTCAGAATTTCATTAAGTTCAAGACTCCCATTCTATAACAATTGAAATTCCATTTAGTTCTATCGATGTACCATCAGGGCAGGGACCGGAACCGGTTACCCTAATCGGGGTTTTCCATAGGCTTATTTTAAAGGTTGTTTTAAAAACCCCAATCAATAAGGTTACCTTATCATAAGGTAACCTTATTGAAAGGGTAACCCCAACGATCCAGTTAACTCAATTAACCTAGGTTAACACTAACCGAAATGAAAACCCCATCCAATACGGTTACCGTATCATGAGGTTTTGAACCAGTTTAAAGGAATATGATTGTAACGCACACTTAAATACGACTTATTATTGAATAACCGCCGTGGCTGGCATCGGTTTTACCAAGCTTGCTAGAATACCGCAAGGCGCTCGGCGGCACTGTTGCGATGCCGCGAGGCAAAAGTCGCAAGCGCCGTCTGCAGGCCGCGGCACTTAATGCGTTTCACTCAACCATGTTGATCTCTATGCAAACTGGTTTCGTTTGCCGAAAACGCGGCTTTTTATTCAAACAGTGTGTCAAATGGTACATTGCTTATTTATTATGAAAAAAAAACAGTTTGAATAAGAACCCGATTCGCGCACCGAGGATTCCGTACAAACTTAGCTTATAAAGGATTTATGATGATTAATAATTAAGTAATTAGGACTATTTTTTTGGTTGATCTTGTTAGGTACTGTTTTCAAATCCAGTTTTCGGAGCTGTACGATTTTACCCAGTTTAGTGCATTTTATTATATACGTTTCTAATGAACTCGTCGATCTCATTGATTGGCTCTAGCAAGCCAAATACACAATATCAGAATGTAAGAATCTGTTGTCAATACGACAACGATACATCGGCACCTCCGCACGTATAACAACATAGAGTTATTATCCCGGGACTACAAAAGAATATGAATAAATTGTGTTTTTAGAAATCCGGGATTTAAGTATGAACCCTTATTGGTCCTAATTTATGCAAATATTATAAAGAGGAAAAATCTGTGAAGCTGTAGCTTCGTAAGTTTCATAGTGTGTGTGTATGTAAAAATGGGCAGTGATTAGAATTTATGGTGCAACACGGTGGGATATCGAGTAGAAATATTAATATGGAAATCACCAAATTACAATATCTTGTGTAAAAAAAATGTTTTTTTATAATTGTAGTTAAGCCGCTTAGATCTATGGCAGATCAGTTATTTAGAATTTTTTTGTATGTAGTGATATTATTTTATATCAATTGTTAAAATGTTATTACATTTTGTTCTCCAAAAATAAAAGTAAGTCTCGGAATCATTTACTCCGTTTCGCATCGGGAAATCGGATCGTTGGTAATAGGTAATAACTGGAACCACTGGGCCAATTAATTTTTATTTCATCAATGTACTGTAGAATGGACTTTCTGGTTGGTCTTAGGCCACAGTTAATGCCACGGTTTGCCTGCGTTTTTTTGCAATTAAGAGATAGTACTCATATAAAGAGATTTATTACCTTGTTATTATTATTTTATTTTTCTATTGATATGACTATCGATGTTTTTATCGCACGGCGAGGTAAAAGCGGGCCAAAAACGAATGTGTTTTGGTATTTTCTAATGTTTTAGGATTAACCAGATTACGGCGGCGGTCGTAGTGACAGCAATAAAAATAAATGCCTCATTCATTATTATAAATACGTTCTTGCCAACGTTGTTATCTTTAAGCGACTTAATCTTTTAACTTTGCGGTTGATTTTAACTGGGGTGTGATATTTCTCATTATTTTCAGAATAAGAATTTTCGCAAACATTCGAGCTTACCTGCAAGTCGTATGTAATTAGTGCATTATTTTTTACCTTCTAGTGAAGTTAGGACGTATTACTTGCAGTGAATTTTATTTGTTGTTGTTTTTGTTGCGTTTGTACCTGATTAAATTGACGATTTTGGTAACTGTTTATGGACACTGATTGCTGCATTTCGATTGGTTTGTGAAGTTTAATTGGATTTACAAATGAATGTTATTAAGGTGAGTGTATACATTTGAATAATAAGTAAGGTATTTAATACGTGCATTCTTCCCGGCTTGACATACGGATGTGAAACATGGGCTCTCACAACAGCACACAGAGCGAAACTAGCGTCGTGTCAACATGCAATGGAACGAAGCATCCTTGGACTTAGGAGAAGTGACAGAGTTAGAAATTCGGACATAAGGGTAAAAACAAAATTCACAGATATTCTAAAAAGAACAGACCAGCTAAAATGGAAATGGACTGGCCACATGATGCGCTCTAAAGATGAAAGGTGGAGTAAAGTAGTCACAAATTGGTATCCCAGAGGTTCAACTAGAAGCAGAGGTAGACAGTATTGCAGATGGGAAGATGAAATAAAAATAACAGCGGGACCTTTTTGGAGAAGAGTCACTATGGACAGAGCTCAGTGGAGAGAGTTGGAGGAGGCCTTTGCCAAGAGGCAAACTGAGATAAGAGACATTTTATAAGTTAATAGACATTAGTAAAGTGAAGTGAATAACACATTTACGAAATAGTAATTAGTACTACTGATTAGTTTTAAGTGTTCATTAGAGTAAAATCGCAAATAAGAAAATTGTATTGCTGCGGATACGTAATAGTTGTTATTCTATGTATATGTACTCTTCTTAGTAATAAAGGCTATTTTTATTTTTTATTTTTTTACACATTTGAATATCCCACTTAATATTTATAAATGCGAAAGCTTCGATGTTTGTTACTCAATCACGCTTAAACGGCTCAACCGATTTGGGTGAAATTTTGCACAAAGATAGTTTATGGTCTGGATTAAAATAGAATAGTTTTTATCCCGGGTCCACGCAGACCAAGTCGCGGGCGGAAGCTAGTATTGTATTCTGTCGCCAAATCTTTAAAGTATTAATGTCAATACGTATATTACTACTTAACCACAATAACTACGAAATTATGAACAGTAATAAAATCCCGGACATATATAAAATAATGCTTACTCGACATTTTAAGAATCCCGGCATTGGATGGTGTTAGCAACTTCTAAACGTGCGACGCCCTGGCATTCAGATAATTATACAAATGGCGCCGATAATAAGGAACGCTGTTCATCGGTAATTTGAATATGATGATTGTTTCGGTATCGGCACTTGTCGGTTGTGAAATAATAAGTTAAAGGTATGGTGTTTAAATATATAAATTATAGATCTTGCATATATTAGTTAAGTTTTCTGAAATAATATAACTAAACTTATTTACACTAAAACTTAGAAATGGGTTATTAATGAATTTCTTTCAAGAGTTTCATTAAAATAACTTGTAACATGTGTCAGTATTATTTTCTCCTATACACTCACTTTAGGTTCAGGTTCTCGAGTGGCATGGCACAAGGTGAACTGATGATCTGGTAAAGGTCGTAGAAGTCCGCTGGATGCGGGTGGCGCAGGACTGGCCATTGTGGCACTCTTTGGGGGAGGCCTATGTCCAGCAGTGAACGACTTTTGGCTGATATGATGATGATGATACACTCAGTTTATTTATCAGTTTAGTAAGGTAAACACTAAACATTCAACCAACTTGAGAAATTACAAAGCAGCCAAACATGCTTAGTGAGCATCAAGTTCTTGCAACGCTGAGTCAAAAAGTCAGAATCAAGATGTCATTTAAAATAAGTAACTTATATTTATTATTAACTTACACCACACTAGTTAACTGTAAACATAACGTAAACTGCGTATTTTTTAGGGTTCCGTACTCAAAGAGTAAAACGGGACCCTATTACTAAGACTCCGCTGTCCGTCTGTCTGTATGTCTGTCTGTCTGTCTTTCTGTCCGTCTGTCACCAGGCTGTATCTCAACAACCGTGATAGTTAGAAAGTTGAAATATTCACAGATTATGTATTTCTGTTGCCGCTATAACAACAAATACTAAAAACACAGAATAAAATAGTTTTTTATAGATAATACGGAACCCTTCGTGCGCGAGTCAGACTCGCAGTTGGCCGGTTTTTCTATATTCTATCTATCTAATTTCTGTTGGTTGTTATCAAAATTACCCAATCTTGTAATATACCAAATAGATGCCCAAAACTGTATGTACGTATTTGTTTGCTTGCATTACCTACCGTGCAGCTAAGACAAAGAAAAAATACAGATCCATGTTTACGTAACTACGATTTAGTTAATTTTGACGTCAGTACAAACAATTATAAATACGGAAATACCATATACCTATCTTTGTGAATGCTTAAGTAGATAAAAGGTTGCACTCATAACACAGTCGGTAAAATATATTTATAATAATGAATAAGGTATTTATTGTTGTCATTATGACTGTCCCCGCATTCCGGTTAATCTTAAAACAATGGCAAATACCACGAACGGTGAGCTTTCGGTCCGCATCCTGATGCGCAGTGGATTCAATATTACGAGTATCTGGCGTGATTCCACTTGAACGCAAACAATACACGCAATAAACCAAATACTCCTAGAAGCTCCTAGAAGATTTTAAAGGAGCTGGTTCGGCTTTACTTGTTTTGGTGCAGACCAACAAGTGTAGATACTTTTAAATATTATTAATAGAATAATTTAAAAACAGGTACATACCTGAAAGTAATTTTATTTATTTATTTTATTTCTGAATTATCTTCGGTACTTTCAGTGTCAGCGTCACTTCCAACATTTATTCTAAAGTTGGAACATGGTGTTTTTAAAAATCCTTCTTCAATTTTCTTACAGTGGTTGCAAGTATTCTCCCACAGAATCGGATCGGAAGTATTAATAATGTCACGTATTTTAGTTCTAACACTATAGTATGACCATATCTCTCAAATGGTCGTTTTGTTTTGCTGAGCTGTGTTAATTTTGCTAAACGGAAAGGTAACAGGAAAAGTATCAAGATCGTTTGAAGCACCGCCGGCCGGTGTTTAGCAAGTGTTTGCAAAAAATGGGCTCGCCGCGACTTAAGTATATTGTTATTGCTAATGACGGTCTCAAGTGGAATCACGCCAGATAATATTAAATCCACATAAGCACTCCGATAACAAATACTGTAACAAATCTCTACATTTCTGTTCACATATTAATACGTTAATTAAAATGAATCGCACTTAAACGCTTTTAAAGAGTAATTTTTATGATCCCGGGATTGGGTGGTTTAACAACTCTATATTAGGTGCACACACGCCGCCGCCTCAAAGATTATCCTATCGACTACTGATTTCCGTGACGCGACGCGACGTGGAAATAGTTATTTGTTATACAAGGGGGGAAAGTTGTATTTTACCTGCGAGTGTTCATTTTGGGTATATACTCGCTACGCTCAGGATTCTATTTTTGAACCACTCGCTTCGCTCGTGGTCAATCATAGAATCCTTTCGCTAGCTCGTGTTTCAACACACGAGAAGTAAAATAACTTTTCACCCGTGTATAACACTAATCTTTTCACCTCACTACAGCGAGGAAAATAAGAAATAGGGTAAAAAAAAAGTAAAAAAAAGTTGTAAAAAAAGTAAAAAAAACAGTAAAAAAAGTTGAAAAAACTTTCAAAAAAGTTAAAAAAGTTAAAAAAGTTAAAAAAAAAGTTTAAAAAAGTAAAAAAAAAAGTTAAAATTTTTTTTTTATAAAATATACAAAAAACCAAAAATAAACATTTAACGTTCTACGTCATAGTACTTATAACGTTCTACGTCTACTTTCTTCACATGTGGATAAAAAGCGATTTTCTCAATAGATATCAAACATACAAAAAGACCTTTCCGAGCAAGTGAGGTGAAAATATTTTGTTCGTATAGTAGGTACATTTGCTTCCAAATTTTTTTTTTTAAAAAGAAATGAAAAATAAATATTTATTTCCGTAACACAGTGATATGCAGATTACAAGGTAGGGGCTTCCTATTAAGTATATTTTAATATATCTAACTATATATTTATTTCATTCGTTACTTAAGAGCCCTTAAGTTACCTTTACTGCCACTGAACTTTTAAATCTTAATGTTTTTTTCTATAGAAAGTTAGATTGTGTGTGTCATGTCATGATATAAAACTAATTAAATTGTATAACTACCCACCGGGACTCTGATCCCATGAAACAGCAACGCGAGTACGATACGCGATACTCTATAACATGTTTAAACATAATGCGCAAATCACAATAAGCAGCTGATGATAAGGTTACCATAACCCAATGAAAACCCCAATTAAAAACCCCATCCCAATAGGGTTTGAGGTTAACTCAATTAGTAGTTACGGTTAACACTTCCGATAAGGTTACCGTAACAATCGGTTAACCGTATCATACGGTTAACCCCATAACAGGTAACCGAATTGATTCAGTTACCGGATCGATACGGTTAACCTTAAAGAGGTGTTTTCCGGTCCCTGCATCAGGGTAATGTAAGTCATGCCATTTGGAAACTTAGAACTAAAACTTCGTCCGTTACCGAGATCTATGTTAAAGTTTCATCAACAGGTTCAACTGAACTGTAATCGAACTTTGGCGTTAGGAGGACTTGTACCTATCAAAAATGTCTACATTGTAACGTCTTTGTTCTCCTAAGTATAATCAGTAAAATGGCACGTATCGTGAGCATTTCAACTCAATTTAGTTTTTCACGTGAACAAATTCGAACAGACATCATTTTGCATATTATTATGAGCAAAGATTGTTGAGTACGTAATATCACGCGGGGTCGGAGCCGGGATCGAGCAGTAACTGTAATCAACAAGTTAAGCAGGACTTCGTGCGGAAACGCTCGAGGCTTCGCAACCGAACCATATTTGACAAGAGGAGATCTAATTTCTTGTCTAGTAGGTAGTTAGAATGATACAGAACGATCCAGGGCGTTGATTTTTTTTTTCCACTAAAAGAAAATTGGACATATCGCCAAAGAAAGAAATCATATCAAAAAGTTAAACTGGTACGGTAGTTTTATTTAGTTGACCAGATTTTTCGTGTTTTTTTTTTTTTATTTATTTATTGAACTCGAAAAAAATACTTAAAGCTTATAGTTACATATTTTACCTCGCCAAACTGTATTCACAGTTTGTTGGCGAGTGATGCGCTCTCTCATTTTAATACATTTACAAATTATACCTACTTATTTAACATTAAGCTAAGTCATGCAAACTAACTAAATACCTATATATTTAAGCTCGTATTTTAACTATCTAATGGAAAACAATGTATTTCGCTTGTTTTACTAGAATTTCGCAACTTTGTGTCACACACAATTCAACCAGAAAAGCTTCCAGAATATAAACCTCGGATTTCACCTATATATCCGAATTTATTTTAGAATTTTTAGTTTACTATTTGGCTTACGGCTTTTATTTTTGTGTTATAGGAGGATCATATCCAGAAATGAAACCCGTTGGTACTTTTGGAATATAGGTAGCTAATATGCGGACATCGAGCCGCCGTGCCAACTCGATGACAAGAGACAAAGGGAGGCAATCGCATAAATTATCATCTACATATTTCTGGATTCCCTGAAATAATGTCATTGATATCCTTTGTTGGTGATATAACACCTTTATTTGATAAAACAGGGCAAGTTCAAGAGGATTTTAAATTGCCGGTTAAAAATGTAAAGGATGCTCAAAAACTTGAACCGATTTGATTAATAAGCATTTCTCAAAACAATTGCCACAATTTTTTTACCTTATATATATTATGTTATTTCTGCTCTGAAGCGGTCTTTTCATTCCAATAGGAGAAAAAGTGTCCCAAAATTCCCATACATTTTAGAACTTTCCTTTTGTGTTACAAAGTAGGTAAATGGGAAATGGAAACACTATAGGAAAATACCTTTGGGACATTTGTTTTTCCTATAAGAATCGAAAGAGCTCGTAATTATTAGTGAAAATAACATAATACTTCCAGTAAATTGTAGGTATATACAATAAAAAATTGTGGTTTTTTTTTTTGAGAAACGCTCTGACAACTAATCACAGTTATCACTGAATCACTGTAGGTTTTGCACAACACATTTAATAGGAATGTTTATATTTACGTCTCTTGTCATAGTTAAACAGATAACTAATATAAATTATCAAATATGACTGTCGACAATTTTGGCCGAAGTGAGTCAAGTTCCGGCGGTGATTTACCTGACACTACGAAGTAGCGTAACACATCGCAGTTATAGTGTGTTTATGTTGTATTTAAGTTTATATTATGTATGCTAGTCGGTAAGGTGTATATGTAAATATGGACCTTTGTTGCCGCAACCGAGCTGAGCTATTCTAATAGCTAATAAACGAATTAAACTATAGACAAGAAACTTTGTGTTAGTTGTCTGAACAGTTTATTTATTGTTCTTCTGCTATGTAATGTAATGCTCCAAAACAACAATGAGGAAAAACAAAACCGTATATATTTATACGTGTCTGTTTTAGTGTAAAAGAGCTTAGGAAGCGCTGCATGGATTGCCTTGCATTCTTCTTTCTACTGAATCTTAGTTAAGGACCCAAAAAATGTAATCCAAATATTATTCCCTGGTAAAGGTCGCGGGAGTCCGCTGGATGCGGGTGGCGCAGGACCGGTCATTTTGACAATCTTTGGGAGAGGCCTATGTCATAGTATAAAGACGGCAAAATAAGTATGTTATCTTCCTACAAACGCACCGCGCGGCTTGTATGTGTGCGCTATACTATCTATACGTCGCCGCACGCACACTCAAACAAAATCTCGACACGTTTCTCAGTGCGAAACAATGGAGATATTGTTTGAGTGTGCGTGCGGCGACGTATAAATAGTATAACGCACACATACAAGCCGCGCGCGGTGCGTTTGTAGGAAGATAACATACTTTGCCGTCTTTATACTATGCCTATGTCCAGCAGTGGATGTCTTTCGGCTGATATGATGATGATGATTATTATTCACAGAGCGATTAAGGCTCTCAACATTCTCAATTAACGTTCATTTTTGCTTGCAACGGACAATCTGAAAGAAACCCCAACGAGAGCAATGGAAGCTTTTGTAGAATAATTGTGATTTACCTAACAATTTAAATGTGCTTAGCTGGAGGTAGAAAATTCTACCTAATTTAAGGTATTGTATCCAGCCACCTGTTCTGATGCAGTGCTGGTGAATTAACAATTCGAGAATATTCCTAAACTAAGGCGATATTTACACAGAGCAAGAACTCGTAAACGGTCTACCGAGGTCCGACTAGTTTGATCAAACCCTGCAACGTAATGAAGCTCGCATGCGAGTTCTTGCACCATGTAAAAGGGTATAGTCCCAAGTCAGTCAAAACATTTTATTCAAAGAAGATTCTTACAGAATACTTTTCGACTACCTAACGTACTAACACTGAAAGTAAACCAGGCCAAACAAATTACTCGCTCATAGTAAATGCAATACGTACATCGAAGTAGGTAATGAGGGAGAACTTGAGGGGAGTATTTTAATATTTGAAACTAATCTAAACGAAATGAGACCCTTGCGCTAATAAGGGCATTACTTATTCAGTAGTGGCATGCATTGGACACAGATGTAAGATATTAAACTTTGTTTTTCATGAATGCCAGGAAGATACATACTGTTCTTTTGTAGTATTTTACTGATTCACTTTTTTTACGACTCTTCTCGTTACTAACATGTTTATTTTAAATTCAACTTGTTTAAATTCTTTATTTTCAATTTACATTGTATTTGAGCTGTTAGCCACTTAAAAAAGTTATTACATTACATCACGAAATCGATTAAATTTAATTACAGGAACAAGAATAAAGAGAACCGTAAAGTTATAATTTGACGCTTACAAAGTATACCTACACGCTTTAGAATTCACATTTTAGGTGAACGAGTTTCGTTAAAAGTTGCTGAACATCGTTACACGAGGATTACAAATTTATAAGACAAACCCTGGGAGTTTATAGGAAACATGCATGAGCAGACATTTCCTGCTCGTACTCACGCGATATCACTTCTAATAAATATTGTAAAAGGTACGCAATTAATTACACAGTATTGGGGGCACGGCAGTGCCCCCGCCAAGTCGAGCAAAACAAAAAGGCACGGCCGTACATCCTGTAATTTTGTGCTGGCTAAAGCCAGAACCCTGAATTTTGCTAACTATTGCCCGTCAAAGTTCCTTAGTTTAGTCACTGACATGCTCACTGACTCACTGACAATGATCAACGTAATTCTAAGGTACCTAGTCTAGCCGACCAACAAGGTCCAAATTTTGAACATAATTACTATAATTAGTTTTTAGTTATTTTTCAGTCACGATTCGGAGATATATAAACGGCATAAGTAATATCCTATACAAATAGATGCGATTACAAAGTTAATTTTGCAGTTCCTTCCTACAAAAAAAAAGAGATCCCATAAAAAAAATCCATGTAAAAGGCCTAGTCTCGAAACTCTTCCACAGTAAAAAGTTGTGAGATATTTCGTAGAGCCAAGTCAGGCATTCTTATTAGTCTTTATTTGGTTGCTAAATAAAATTTTGTGACTCGGCAATCACATTTACATAGTTTTAGGTACCTATGCAAAAATTTGTAAATGCAGTAAAGTTGTGTGATTCCCAAGTTGTTGAATTTCATTTAGCATACAAAAAAAGATTAATAAATATGCCTGACTTGGCTCTACCAAATCACTTTTTAGTGTGGAAGAGTTTCGAGACTTGGCCTATTTTTTAAATGGAATATTTTTTACGGGATTTAATTTACGTAAGACTATACAGACTTAAAAAACCGGCCAAGTGCGAGTTGGACTCGCGCACGAACAGTTCCGTACCATTATCTATAAAAACGGCAAAACAATCACGTTTGTTGTATGAGAGCCCCCATTAAAAAAATATTTTATTTTGTTTTTAGTATTTGTTGTTATAGCGGCAACAGAAATACATAATCTGTGAAAATTACAACTCCCTAGCTATCACGGTTCTTGAGATACAGCCTGGTGACAGACATACGGACGGACGGACGGACGGACGGACAGACGGACAGCGAAGTCTTAGTAATAGGGTCCCGTTTTACTCTTTGAGTACGGAACCCTAAAAAAGAGTAGGTACGTCAATTTGGGGCCTCTGTTTGACCTTGTTTATTATGTACATTCATACCCTTTAATTGCAACGTAACTAAAGTCTGGTAATGGAGATCCGTGATCTCTGCCTACCCCTCTGGGAAAGAGGCGTGATTATATGTATGTATGTATTAATGTAACTAAAGTCTGGTAAACGCAAGTTGACCCCACTAAATTAAATTACGCGGCAACCCTACATAAATGTCACACGCATACATTTTGAACGACAGTGCTGCCACGTACAATCTAGTGAGTTCAACTCGTTGTCAAAGTGTATCCTTAAGTAGGTACTTACTATGAAACATAATGCAGTAAATCCATAACCTCAACAAGCGAAGACTATGATGACCATGATAATGATAATAAGGAAATGATAATGACCTAAAATAATCTTACAGCTAGTATTACCGGCCTTTAATGGGTCCTTAACTTTTCATCACGCGACCAAGTGTTGCCACATCATCCGGCCATCGGTTATAAAATCCGTTTAAAAGTAAAAATGCGATAAGGAAAGCGTTTCTCAAGTCCGACCGCGAACGTTAAGAGAGGAAACATACTTTATACCGGCCAAGTGTATCAGGATAGATAGTTTAATGATCGCACCGACTGACGCCTCTCAATCTGAGTCGTAATTGGGTCTTGGCACACAGCCTTTTACGATCAAATTGTGCTTGAAGCCGGCTATATCCATTTAGTGCGGAATCACCCATAGAGATGATGTCGTTAGGAGCTGAGCAATAGCATATGACATATAGCATAGAGATACTTATGTCACCATAACGTCAACATTAATGATTTATGTCTGACCTTTTATGTGCTTGCAATGAAATATGTTCTTAGCCACATGTTATTCAAAAAAAACAAATTGACAGAATATCAAAAACATGAATCCTCATGAACATCATCATCATCATCATCATATTAGCCGAAAGACGTCCACTGCTGGACATTGGCCTCCCCCAAAGAGTTCCAAAGTGACCGGTCCTGCGCCACCAGCATCCAGCGGACTCCCGCGACCTTTACCAGGTCATCAGTCAACCTTGTGGGAGGCTGAAGAACTACCGACCCATCTCACTTCTGAGCCATGAGTCATTACAAACCGTCTCTTACGCAGGCTAGATGACTTCCAGCCTCCCGAACAAGCCGGTTTCCAAAGAGGCTCATGAACATATATAATATATATATATAAACTTAATTCTAAATCCAATCTGAAATTGTTTTTTTTCTACCATCATCATCCTCCAACCTTGCGTTTTTCCCGGTAGTGCTCAAACGAGCCCGGGATCCGCTTCGGCATCTAATCCCAAGATTTGGCGGAGTTTTCGACCATGTAAAAGGAGAATTATCTGTATTATGAAAGAGCTCAAATAAAGGACATATTACGCCGAACTTCAGTTAAACACCCACCCGTGATCTTAACAGCTACATTAGTTCACCTCAGTACGATCCGTTTGTACTCTCAGAACTCGCATGATAAGATTTAATTCTGTTATGGAATACGTTTCACTGTCGAGTGAACCACAATGCGAGGTGACGTCCCATTTGCTCACAAAGGTCCTGGGGGACAATGCGACTAAACGTGTTGGATAGTAATTCGTTTTGTATTTGTAGGGCGCTTGCGTGAAGAAAGACTAATACTGACCGGTTCGAATTTATTGCATGCATTCAAATATATCTTCTGGATTGTAATTTACATGCTACTAGCTTCTGCCTGCGACTCCTTCCGCGTGGTACTCGTTTATATCGTAGCTTCAGCTCCATACAAACCTTCGGCCCCATTTCCGGAACAAAACTATCCTATGTCCTTCTCCGGGACTAAAACTATCTCTATAACAAATTTCAACTAAATCGGTTGGGCGGTTTAAGCGTAAAGAAATAACAGTCAGACAGATACACAGACAGACAGACACATTTTCGCATTTTAAATATTAGTATGGATAGGTAGTGCATTATCAGTGTAGGTACTAGGTACAATAAGATATTGGAGATATTTACTATCATTAACATTTCTATTAAATGGCACACAGTAGTTTTCTTAGAATTATTGTCAATAAATAGTTATTTCACACGTATTGTAAAAACCTTTTTTTTAATGCGCATAATTCGCATTTTATAAACCGCTGCATATGTTAATTTTTAATTTGCATTAACTGTTGCAATATTACAAATCCTTTAGAAATTGCGCTAGCGCAATTGTTAAGACTGAATGAGCGTAGGTACTTAAATTAACTTTGCCGTTTGAAAGAAACACGCAGGATGTACCTACTATATTTGTTATGTCATTCAGTAATTATATTGTTATATTACGTAAAATTGACTTTACTAAGGCCGGCCTAACACAGAACGAAATTCAGTTACTGAATCATAATCTGAATCACTGAAGAGCATAATGAAACGGTACCACGTTGTGCAGAATTTCTACCAAAGTGTGCCCCTTTTTTATGCTCTTGAGTGGTCCAGATACTGAATTCAGTGCATGGATTCAGACTGTGTGAGCCGATGAGCCCAGCTTTGCTCGCCATCTGAAATCTCAAATTCACAATTCTTATAGCGATTATTCTGGTTTTCTTTTATTATCCACTCTTTGGCTATAACGGTCCTGGAGGAAGACACTCTGGGTGTGATTATCACTTCCCTTTTACGTTATCCGCCCTAGTCCATTATCATAAGCCCGGAATTTCAGCATCTAAACGGTATCACTAATCAAACAATTTACCACCTAATTTAATAACAAACAGTACAGTTGGCTTCAGTTTCAGTAAAATAATGAAAAAACTTATTTGTGTCTTTTTCTACTCGTCGACTTTAAGAGGATTGTGAAGTGTCGATACGCAACGCGAGTAGGTATTTAAAAAAAAGATATCTGTCTCACACCGCTCTGCCTTCCGACCCGTATCGAGAGAGTTGCAAGTCCTGGAGGTAATTGCCTACATTTTCTTGTTGAAATATGGTTTCGGGTGATAACGTTTTTACCCCTCTAAACCTTAATGCAATTAAATAATTTTGGTATAATTGGATTAAGTGCAATTTAATCTATGTCTGTACGTTTTCTTATTTTTTGAAAAGCAGTAGAGATTCATTAAAAATAAATAAAAACATAGACCAAGTTTTTAAGTCAGAAATATAGATTTTTAGATGCTAATAACTTTTAACGTAAGCAATATTTCTTAAAAATCAAAACGTACACACCTAGTATTTCATTATATCTACAACAAGTCCGAAAATATAAAAATCGAACGATGTTTATGGGGTGAAAAACGTTATCGCTTTTTGTATGAAAAATTACAGGTTCACAATCCTCTTAATCTTTGAATTAAGATTTCGTACACGAAACTAAGATTACATACTTTTTAGTCCTGGAGCTCCACGAGCTCGTCACGGAGCTCGTGGATTCATAAGATAACCGCCAGCAGTCCTCTTATGAATCCAGGAGCTGTATAAGATAACTGTGAAGACATCAACGCGCAAATATACTAAGCTGCTGCGCTTCATTTCCAATCGTTAATATATTTACGTCATATTTGGCCATAAAGTAAGAATTATCGCACGCTATGCGTGCGGAAAATCCCACTTCCTGCCCAGGGAGATACGTAAAATGATGCACTCACCACGGGCGGTAATAAAGAAAGCCTCAGATCGCATATTTATCGCCCTTGCCAATTTCTGCGATCTGAGACATTCTTTGTTTTACCGCCCTAGGTAAGTAATGTACTATTACGACACTACCGGCCATAAAGCGACAATTACCAACCAGCCACACGTGCGGAAAATCTCACTTCCTGGACAGAGGAAGACGTAACAGTTTGTACACACCACGGAAGGTGAGAAACAGACAAAGAAAGCTTCAGATCGCACATTTCTCGCCCTTGCCTTTACCGTGGCACCAACTACCTACGATCTGAGAAGTTATTTTACTACCGTCCTATGTGTGTAATATACTAAGTCTTTAACATAAATCATAAATATAAAGGCCAACACTTTGTATTGGTAACATCTGCCCGCCCGGCTTCAACTCGCGGTATAAAATATAGCCAATGATCATCCGAAAAGTCCACTCTGTAGTTACATAAGATTTTTAGAATTGGATAAGTGGTCAATGGTCATGCCTACTAACTGACCTTTCCTCTTTATAAATTGGTAGGTATAAAAACGATTGTTTTTTATTGCCATGTCTGGACTGGCAGTGCGGCCAGTAACAGTGTGTGAAGTGAAGACATTACGAGTACGTTTAAAGTTTTGGTTTATCTATAATTACACAGTGCAGGGGACCGATTTTTGACTTTCGAGCGCTCGAAATCAAAAGCGAGCGGTAGAAAATAATCGCATGCGAAAATTTGTCACGATTATTTTCGCATGAACCCAATAATAGGTATTTTTGAAATTCATCACTCGAAAGCTAGTGGTTTGGCTATTTATACTTTTGCGCTTCGGTGTACGCAGAAATTCGATAAGTACTGGTTATTTCAAATTGTATTCTACACATGGAATAAAAATAAAACATCATTAGAAGGTGTATTTATAGCTATAATATTAATGTTTAAGTGTTATTTTTTTGTGTTTTATGCGTTACATAACAGAAAAAACTAAGATCGTAGTAAATAATACCTAGTAAACGAAACGTTTCGTTTCCCGCCTGTTATAAAAGCAATACAAATTACAAATGATACAATTTGTCACAACAACTTTCATTAGTTAGAATGAGACAGCAATTCATACTTTTCATTCTAAGTATAGCGAGTTGTTGTGAATCATTGCCAGGCCTTTACATATTAATATACCTCTGTCTCTTTTTAACCTGTGCAAAGAGAGAGAGAGACAGACAAGTTAAATTATTTAACTTAAAAAACAAACCCGCCAAAAGACTAAGTTCTTTGTTTTCAGCCACAAAATTCGGCAGAAAAATAATATAAAACATATTAATCTTTATTTATCTCTTTCTAAGTTCATTGTCAGTCCAAAATGAAATACAAGTGAAGTGTCCAAATTGTCGGCACTTATTTTCTACCGATAGAATTAAATACGAGTGGTCAATACCACTCGTTTTTGAATTTTCTATCGCTCGGATTTCAAAAATAGTATTTCATCGTTTCTGACAGTTTTCGAGTGAAAGAGTCGAGCGCTCGAAAGTCAAAAATCGGTCCCCAGGAGAAGGGACTTTTACAAAAGTTCTCTACGTTCTTTAGTGTGTGTAACAACTCATACGTTATCTTGACGATGGTTAACTCCCCTACTTTCAGTGTGGAACATGCAAAGTTATTTCAAGTTGAAACCGGAGCCGTCATTGACACTGTTAGCAAGTTTCAGCCAACCTAGGAAGCTAGCCAGGTGTACCTACTTGCAATACTTACTTGTTACTTGAGATAATCTTGATATCGCCGGCTGCAATGCAAAGAGCCTTTCATTAACATTTTGTATAGTATAGGTAGGAAAACTCTAAAATAACGGTATGTAATATATGGTTCTAAGCGATTTAAGAAATGCACTGCCATGCGATAACACTTTATCCACCATACGAATATAATAACACTTTATCATGATTATTATGAGAGACGTGTGTTCAATTTTGTCTAGAAGTAAAATGTTGGCATGAATGTGTTCTTTTAAGGTAAATGTATTCGTCGTTTGTTAATAAAGGCGTATTGGGTTTGGCAATTTGTATGCCAGTAGTTCCTTATTGACAAGGAGGTTTTGATTGAGATATAGATAGATAGGTGTACAATTTTGCGAGGGCAACCAAAGATGATGATTTTAACGAAACATCACATGCTCTATTAAGTCGTTTAGTAGGCTCCAAAGAGTGCATAAAAAGATACATAACTAATACACATATACAGTTATATATACCTATGCTTGGAAAACGTTAAACTGTCTTTTGCTCCACCCGGATAAAATAAAAATACGTAGGTACCGTACGTATAAAATGCAGAATACCTCTCAGAGATATATTATAACAATTAATTCGATATTCCAATTGTTCTGCTCTCATTTTCCATGACAAAAACATGTGGACAAGAAACTTTGGCATATATGGCCGAGTGGTGTGTCAAAACTAAATTAATGCAAACAACAACTCGCAAACTTTTGTTTGAAACATTTGCGCGCGGACACTTTCCAAACTATGGAGCTAGAGAACATAGACCATAGACCTAAACAGCTTAATTAATGTTGTTTAATTATTCTGCTAACCTGCATACTGGGCAGGTAATACACGTGTCTCAATAAACCGTATAATGTTTCCACATGAAAGGTTACGCAAATCCAATATTCAGCATGATACCCGATAAGTGTACTAACCTTTAAGTTTGATACGTCCTCTGGGTTCCGCGCCCAAAGGGTTGGAGCATGATCCAATTACAAAACGTATGTTTGACCACCCTTTTCAAATTAGTGACACCTTTATTTTTTCAGGTAAACTGTACACTAAAATAAGTAGAGCTAAAGTTAAGTTTGCAATACTATGAGCGTACCGCCTGAAGTGCCGACCTCAATTCGATTATACGCGCTAGTAGTTATACACATTTTACGTATATTAAAATTGGCTTAGATTTTAATAATGAGATTATATTGAATTACTTAGTCGAAAACTAGCGGCTCTTTGAGCCGTAGAGCTCGCGTGCCAGTCTTTTCTTTTTAAATTCGAAAAACTAAATCAACAAAAAAAAATTTAATTTGGAATCGGTTGAGAAATGCGACCTATAGAGGAACAGCCGAACATACGAAAGAATTTTTGCCCATGAAGCTGAAACGGAGAAATCCGTTCGCTTCGCTCGCTCGTTCAAGTTCTAGAGGGATATATAATTAGACGAAATTGCCATGGACAAGATTTAGACGTTCACATTTCACATGAATGAATGAATGAATGATTTATTTGATAAACACAACCACAACATTAAATACAAATGCTTAAAACTAGGAAAAAATAAAAAGAAGTACAATGTTGAGGGTGGTCTCAAAAAGGAGTCCACTCAGCATGTGTCGGAGCATGGAAAACCCCGACGCTGATTTTCAGTATGTTTGCCGTAATCTTCAGGGTATTGCGCGGTGGTAGTTAAATGTTTGGCAGAGTTTACGTGGGAAGTTCGCGACGCCAAGTGTGAACGAGCTATTAATTCCAGTTAATAGTTGCTAAGTGCGTAATGAGATTAGGGGAATTGAGATAACTTCACAACCGCAATATTAAGCATCCCCATTCCCGGGTGAACGAATAGACAACAATTACGAGTATTTAGAAGAGATTCGGCGGCCCTTGAAAGTCTTGAAACGTCTTTTATTTTGAATATTCAAAGCCATGAACGACATTCATACAAAATGTTTAGTCTTCTCCAGCCTGAAATTGTGATTTACTGCAAAGCCCCTAGGTGGTAATCATGCTAATTAAAATCTTGAAATTAATTGGCCTTAAATAAAATAATAATCAACCTGATTACCTAAACTTTAATAAAATTCTATTGATGGGTACCAGGCTCTCATGACGCAATGGAAAGTCGAAACATTCCGTGCGAAAGTAAAATTTCGACTTCACAATGCAGACCCCCGACAATGGCCGCTATCCGAGACGCCGGCGACGTTGACAAATGACCAGGACTTCAGACACTTGGACAGGTGATCCGGAGAGATGTCCGGCCATTGTGTGCCCGGTTCGGAAGAGCCTAAGAAATTGACTCTAATGTAGAAAAAGTTTAGCGTGACGAACAAAATATGTCCGGGTTAAAAGAAAGAAGGCCAATAGCTCGTATTCAACTATTGAAGTGGTTTTAGAACCATCTTGATAAAGTTTATGTAAAAGCAAATTGTATTTTTTTTAAATAAAATAATACAGGTATGTGTTGAGAAGCTACGTAGAAATCAACGAGAAAACGTTAAAGCAGATTTTTGATTCAAAATAGGGAGTTATCAGACTAGTTGGGTTGTTTTAATTTTCATCAACGTCAGCAATACTGAATGAGTAGGCACGTACATCACGTCCAATTAGATATATATATGTATACATTTATATTAATTTAAATAGCAATTCTGTTATTAAAGTTAAGGGACGAACGAGTTAACCAACTACTTTTTAACAATAGACCAACTTAAATATTCAACACCAAACGAAGTGACAATGACCTCCAAAATCGTGTATTGCCGTAACACCATCCAAATACATAATTTATTTCAAACAGGTAATCTGTTACATTCTCTTTCGCTGTCGGAATATAAAGTTTTGCGATTTCGAAGCTTACGCAATACGCGACCAGGCGGAGAAAGTGGATCTTGTGATGAGAGGCCGTGACGTCATTTATACGCCTTTAGAATTGGCCTTCAATGGCGAAAGGCGGTGATCATGATCCACAGCTCTGGTAGAATAATGCCGCGAGCAACTAGGGGCGTATAGGTTCGTATGATGTTATTGTTCGGAGTATGTAATTTCGTTTCTACGCAGCGTTAGTTAGCGGTTTCGGTTACGTAGAAAGTGTAGGTTTACTCGTGATTGGGTGAGTGTTTATGGATTCAGACGGCTCCAGATGTGTTAGGTTTTAAACCGATATCCGCTCCACCTGCCCCGTATGCAAAGGCGCTGTGTACGTACCTGCCAGTGGCGGAGCGCCCATACAAGCCGATTCCCACGAGCTTGCCTAAAATTTCTTCCTATAGGTACCTACATATACCAAACTCGTAAATCATCGAAAACAGTCCTTTTTGCTCCGGGTTATCGAGTGAAAATACATATGAATGCACCAAGGGCGCTAAAATTGCTACCAAAACATTTTTTTAGAGTTGTTAGAACGTGAAAGATATGTTTGCGCACTTTGAAGTTCGAAATAAGCACATGAGCTACGTGACATCTGATAGATAAATTAACTACACAGACAACTAATTGTTATAATCAAGTAAACCAAACGTCTTCCAAGGCTTCATATAAATTTTAACACCCGAATTCACATACAATATTTCGTCGTAGCTATATGTTCCTTTAGTTCCTTAACGAGGCTCTACAAATCAATTCACTAGAAGAATGTGCCAAGTAACAACCAATACCGTTACAAACTTTTCAACACACCTGCTCGTAAAGTAGGTCTTATTACAGCGTATTTACACTGATAATGCAGAATATTACCCATGCCGTGCCTTTTACATTACATTATCGCACTAGTGCCTTTTCATTACATATCTTTTTAAATATTAGCAAAATAATGCAGAATATTACCCATGCCGTGACTTTTACATTACATTATCGCACTAGTGCCTTTTCATTACATATCTTTTAACATTTTCATTTTTTCTTTTTCCTCGCAAATGTGTTGAAAAACGTCGTATGAAACACGTGAGCATTGGTCATTACACTTCTCGTCTGCATTAAGCCTTCGCCTTCGGCTCAGGCTTAAAAACCGACTCGAGTGTAATGACCAACATAGCACACTTGTATCATAATGTACTATTATATCTATTTATATAATCCGGCAATAGTATTTATCAAAAATTACGGACACATATACAACTTTATCGCAAGGACATAGAGTTGTGATTAAATATTTAAGCCGCAAAATATAAACATGTTTTGCTCGTAACTTCGAAGCGTACCAAACTTCGCATGTTTAAATACAATTAAATAGACGCAGTGTTATGACGAAAGTTTAAATTATACGTCTATTATGGATGGACTATTTAACTGACAGAATTATAATGACAGTCTATAGATGCTATTTATTAGTATGGCGGTGTAATTTAAATGTAAGTTAAACTAGTGGCTCTGTGATTTTTAGGGTTCCGTACTCAAAGAGTAAAACGGGACCCTATTACTAAGACTTCGCTGTCCGTCCGTCCGTCCGTCCGTCCGTCCATCCGTCCGTCCGTCTGTCACCAGGCTGTATCTCAAGAACCGTGATAGCTAGAGAGTTGAAATTTTCACAGATTATGTATTTCTGTTGCCGCTATAACAACAAATACTAAAAACAAAATAAAATCTTTTTTAAGGGGGGCTCCCATACAACGTGATTTTTTTGCCGTTTTAATATATAATAGTACGGAACCCTTCGTGCGCGAGTCCAACTCGCACTTGGCCGGTTTTTTATTTATTTAATTTTCGCGATGTGTTAACTTGACAAAACAATTATATACAATTAACGAACCTGCCCACAATTTCACGAGAATCGGTTGAGAAATGCGACCTGTAGAGGAGAACAACCAGACAGACACCGGACACCGGACGGACAAACGATTTTCGGCCCAAGCTGAAACATAGAACTTCGTTCGCTTCGCTCGCTCGTTCGAATATGTATTTTTTGCAAAAAAATGGCTGACCGTTGAATTCGTTACTTTGTGACAGTGATGTCTTGTTCCGAAGACTGGTAGACTGTGATGGCTTGTAAAGGTGACATTGCCATTGCGCGGCAGTTTAGTTCTCCTGAAATTATATTCCAAACCAGAGAGGCCCAATTTGCCAGCTCCCCATTAATTTTGCTTAGCTGATCGCAACCGCAATACATTACACTTAGGAGTTCAGGGAAATCATATCTAAGATACAAAACAAACGCTGCTAAGACACGCGACTTGCTAACGAACAACTAAACTTGAATGCGAGCGAAGTATTCGCGCGGGCCAGAAACTTCACCACATTACTCGATAATTGATAAAGTTTCGGATAATAATGTGGGGAGGCAAATATTGGTAAAACTGCTTGCCGGCGCCCGAAAGACCGCCGGAGTTACGCTTAATGGGCCGATTCGCGAATTGCTGATTACACACTGGAATCAGAAACTGCCGGCCACTTCTACACGGTGGCAATTCTAAAGGATCCACCACCGCACCGGAGCTTTAAATATGCTGACTACGTTTACATAGAAAAAAATTGTCTAACCGTGACGTTCGTTTTCAGGGATCCGTACTCAAAGAGTAAAACGGGACCCTATTACTAAGACTGCGGAGTCTTAGTAATAGGGTCCCGTTTTACTCTACGGACAGCGGTGTCCGTCGGTCTGTCTGTCTGTCCGTATGTCCGTCTGTCCGTCTGTCTATCTGTCTGTCCGTCTGTCACCAGGCTGTATCTCATGAGCCGTGATAGTTAGACACTTGAAATTTTCACAGATGATGTACTTCTGTTGCCGCTATAACAACAAATACTAAAAAACAGAATTAAATAAATATTTATAGATAATGGTACGGAAACCCTTAGTGCGCGAGTCCGACTCGCTCTTAGCCGGTTTTTTATATTGTTTTGTATCACTTGCGAACATTAATCGTTCATATAACTTGGCGTTAAACGTTTAATTAAGGCCTTTTTCTAGTTTGGTGGATATAAGTAAAGATAGATGAGAATATTCTTTTACATCGGATAAAATCAGCGGTTCAAAGTTTAAACGAATCAAATTATTTGATTAAATATTGTACTGATTCGTGTTATTTTAACGTGGTTACTGGTTACCACGATCGAAATGTAATATTTAGATATATAGAGAACAAATACAACGAAAAAAGCAGCAACAGCAGTTTCTTTAGTTTAACGTTGTTTTGAATGAGAAGACCGAATGTTTGCAAAGTCGTCTCGTCCAAGGAGTCTTACGGCATCATCATCATCATCATAAATTTAAGAGCCAGGCTCTTGTCGGTGGAGTAATCGCCATTCTGTTCTTCTTTCTGCCACTGTTTTGAGCTCCTGATACGACATTACATTAACTTTCTCTTTAGCTTGGTCCATAAACGCACGTCTTGGCCTTCCTCTGCCTCTCCTTCCTTCAATTTTTCCTTCAATTATAGTTTTTATGTAATTGTCATGTCGTATCAGGTGCCCCAACATATTTCCCCTTCTGTTTTCAATAGTTTTTAGTAGACATCTTTGTTCTCCTATCAAATTTAGAACCTCTTCGTTTGTTCTTCTTTCTGTCCAACTAATACCTTCCATCCTTCTCCATGCCCACATTTCAAATGCGTTCAGTCTCTCTCTGTCACGCTGGGTTAGAGTCCACGTCTCACTTCCGTACAACGCTATGCTCCAGATGTAGGTCTTAATAAAACGTTTTCTGATCTTTCGAGATATTTTCGCCTTTAATATTTGCTTTTTGGCATTAAAATCTTTTTTGGCCATGGCTATGCGTGCGATGATATCCGAAGTGCATCTGGAGTCACAGGTTATAATGCTGCCTAAGTATTTAAATCTTTTGACTTGTTCAATGGCTGAACCTCTAATTTTTATGGGATCTATGATTTGGTTTGTCTTAGATGCAATTAATGTTATGGTCTTATTTATATTTATTTTTAGTCCATATTCTGTGAAAATGAGGTCCATTTCTGTTACGAGCTGTTCAAGCTGTGCAGAATTTTCGGCTACCGCTGCGATGTCATCAGCAAATCTTATAAAGTGAAACTTTTCTCCATTTATTTAACACCGCCTTTTTCTGATCCCAAAATTTCTCGAATGGCGGTTTCAATGGAAATATTAAAAATCAAAGGCGAGAGTGGACAACCCTGCCTTACACCCTGTTTTATTTTGGCTTTTCCCTTCTCCTGTCCTATTTCTACTATGGTTTCTTGATCTTTATATAGTGCATGTATAATTCGCCTGTCTCTATAATCTATTCCTATTGTACGCAGAATGTTCATCATCTTTATCCAGTCTATTTTATCAAAGGCTTTCTCTAAATCTATGAAGGCTATATGAGTGTTCAGGCCTAGCCTTACGGCATACACCTTAAAAATTAAGGATAAAGAAAGTAAGGATAATTATTATACGTTGTATTTTAAACCTCAAGACTCCGTCAAGCTATTAACAAATTAAACCTCGCTAAACGATAGCGGATGCGAGAGAAATTCGTAATTTGATACATCTATACATATAAATGCCTATGTCCTGACTGACTACGTAGGCAACGGATAAGAAGGGATTTTTGGAAATTCCACCCCTAAAGGGGTTAAATAGGGGTGCAAAGTTTGTATTGGGGAAACTATATTTTTTGAGCTAAAGGCTTAAAACTTTGTTGAAAGATTACTTATTAGAATACAAATAAAGTACTTTCAGCGTTTCGGAAAATTCCACCCCTAAGGGGAATAAAAAGGTGTGAAAATTTGTATGAAGGAAACTTTTTTTAGGTAGAACCTTAAAACTTTGTAGTATTACTTATTAAAATACAAAAAGGGGTTCAAAGTTTGCATGGAGAGCAAGAAAATTTTAAAGTATGAGATTTGTAACTTCGATCTTAGCCTGTTTGTTAAAAGACAACAAAACTCATTTCAGCGTTTTTTGAAATTCATCCCCTAACGGGGATTATAAGGGTGTTCAAAGTTTGTATGAAGAGCAAGACATTTTTAAAGTAGGTAAGAGATTTGTAACTTCGGTTTTAGACTGTTTGCTAAAAGACTACAAAACATATTTCAGCGTTTTTTTTTAATTCATTGCCTAAGAAGGTTAAAAGGGGCTTCGAAGTTTGTAGTTGTAGAGAGCAAGACATTTTTAAAGTTAGAAATTTGTAACTACGGTTTCAGACTATTTAGGTACTATGAGGGTTCATAGGGGGTTCTAAGTTTGTATAGAGAGCAAGACATTTTGAAAGTAAGAAATTTGTAACTTCGGTTTTAGACTGTTTACTAAAAGACTACAAAACCAATTACAATGTTTTTTTTTAATACATTCCTTAAACAAACATTTAGCCGATAACATGATCTACGCGGACGAAGTCGCGGGCAACAGCTAGTCTTGCATAATGGCAGATTCTCTTTTTAAATAGGGACCAAAATCGTATAAACAAGTGCCTACCAAAAATTGTGTGCGAATAACTGAGTCACATTTCGCATGAAAGTGAAAGCAATGAATTACGGTTAGATGGCTAGGCAGGCGATACAAATGAGAACAAAATAAAGTCTTCGAGAGAACTCTACAAAAACAAAATGTGGAAAGAACTTGATTTAGTGGCTATCATTAGACATGGAGTTAATGGACTGATGCCCTATCGTTGACTGGAAAGCAAAGCCACCCCACCACCTTTTGTTCTTTAAATTTATTTGGTCCGTAACAAAGGCTACATAAGTAATACTTTCACTTATTGTCTCATACTCTCTTTAACAATTTTGTATTTCGTTTCGTTCTGGTAGTTACTCTGGTTTTAATTCATAGACCGGCTGGATATAATTCTCACTTCCTTCCCAGGCAAGGCAAGCGTCCATCCAATTATTACTTCTTCCTCTTCATTATACCCGTTTCCACATTTCTATCATTTTTATTTTACTATTCTAATCAACTGGCTCCGTAGCATGGATGGCCTATCACGCGATAAGTGACAGGATAGAGCTTTCGTCCCTGGCTGACACCGTTCGATAGAACGAGACGACGCGCTTATCCTATCACTTATCGCGTGATAACGCCATCCATGCTGCGGGGCACTACCCAAATAATTTACTAATCGGCAGGAAAATACAACATATATCTAGTTGAAAAGTGTCAAAGTAAGAATTTGGTAATCCGATGTAAGTATATAAATTGATGATTTCAGAATAACGAAATATAGACATTTCAGAGACAGACCAGTACCAGTACGTCCAGTAGAACTTGCTGCCAAGTCTCGTCGCGCGATATACAGCAACTCCTGTCTCACTCGTACAGTGTAAATTAGAAAGAGGAGGGTAGATTTTTTCGCAGCGTCAGTTGTGCTCAGGTTTCGGTGAATATATCAAATTTGAATTGTATATGAACAGAATTATCTGTTGTAGGATGGAGACTCCATTTGTATGGTTCATTAAATAAAATAAATAAATAAAAAAATCTCATTCGTTTGTATTTGTCGTATTTGACACTTCAGATAATTGAGGCGAGGCGAGGATAGCGACGGCGACGGTCGAATGACCTCGATTTATCAAAAGCTGCTCTAAAAGATTCTGTTTGGTTATATCAGAGCATTTTATTTTGCTTTTGAAGTTGGTTTGAAATGTTTGGATTGACGGAAACGTAGTTCGTATCAGAAGAACAAACGGGGCCTGCTGTCTGTCCTCTTTAATTCATACGGCGGATGGGAATAGTTTCAGTTAGGTTTAAACACAAGCTTTTAAGGGTCGGACAGACAGCATCAGAGCACCGTCGCGGGCGCGCAGCACGAATGGCACGATATCTCCGTACAAACCGCTAGCGTGGTCAAACAGGCCATGTATGGAAATATCGCGCCACGCGCCAGCCGCGCGCCCGCAACGGGTGCTGTCTGTCCGAGCCTTTACTCGAATTTAAGAAAAACTGGTTTTTGAATGAGCTGGTCTGATGATGTAGCTTGTAGGTGATAGTCTTATGAATAATAGATCCTGGTAAATGACCGCCATGATCGGTCTGTTCAGAGTTACCGTGTCGTCTGGTCGAGGTCTTGACCTCGTCTTCGTCCCTGAGTGGAAGTCCCGCTATTCTATCACTTGTTTTAAGCTCACCTCAACGCTCACCCACAAATATATCTTGATAGCGCGATGCGCGATGTTTAAGGCGCTATAGGTTCAGCGAAGTGATGCGAACATAGTTTTTGAAACAATATAATGCGTCTGTTTATAATAATATGGTTTCAAAAAAATACGAATAGTAATCTTGAGGCTTTTCTGCAGGGAAATCAGTGATTCGAAACACGATTAAGCAATTTTCGCTCGATAGAAAAAAATCACGAACATAGGTCTAAAACATATTAAAATTCACTTAAAACATTCGTAGCAAATTATGCACAATAGCTAAACATATTAACATTGGTTCTAAAAATCGGCAATATCATGTTTGAGGGAACTTAGTGATTACTTTTTTATTTATTTATCCGCACAAAAAATTAAAATTAAATAACATGATATCCGCGCTTCCAAACACGCACTTCCATCTCGCTCACGCTTATGCTCAGCGAGAGGGAGAGAAGACCATGATACTATAGCGCCTTAAGCGTAAGTAGAGGTCTAGTTTCGACAGGCGTGACGCGTGGGTTGAGGCTCATGAGCGCGTAGCGAATAACAGCCATGTACTGACCTGATTTGTCCTATATTTTCTAGTTATCGTTCGTCTATATTTACAAAGTTTTCATTTTAAACGGTAATTTGTCAAGCTGACAACCGGTCATGGTGAAGTTTCTCGGTCTTTAGTCAAAATCACGCCTTTACACATTACAATGCGCCCGTTACGCAATTTAACACTTCGCAACAGCACACGTTTACGCGTTAACGAGTTGTCAAGTGCACACGTAATGCACCGTCGGCGTCGGCCGTCATATCGCGTTGAGCACAATGCACGGTCACGTGACACACCAGCCAGCACGCGACGCCGGTAACTGGGGCGAGAGCGCACGAGCGTGCATCAAGGTCGCCGTTTGTGTGCACTTTAATGTCTTGTTTGTGTGCAACGCAACGTGCAATTGCTTCCCGGATCATGCTCGTTCTCAAATAATCGGGCTGTTTACAGGCGTTACTAATGCAAGGGTATGTCTTAAAGAATTTGAATCGAACAACCGTTATCTAGTTTAAAGAGGTGACAGCGCCATCTAGCGGACCACAAAAACTAAATCGTCTTAATCAGTTTATTTCTATTATTTTAGCACAGAAACGTTGGTTATTTTATTTGGTGTCTAGATTTACTAATTATCAAGACAATACCAATTATCCGGTTGGCAAGTGACGATAGTTTGAACCAGCTACCCAGAGACAGTACCTGCGAGTACAGCGACTATCATTATCAATCGATTATCAATGTCAGGTGACAATTCTCAAGTTTGTCAATTAGATGTCAGGTTCCGAATTATTATTGCCCTAGGGACGTCCACGCGCCAATGACGCCTATGGCCTAGGGCCCTAATTTATTACTAAAAAGACGCCATGTTGGCTACGTGTCTCGATGGAAAATTATTCTACATAGGTACTAACTACCAAATACAGAAATCGTACCATTAGACTCGTTAGAGAGAAGATTACTCTCAGAATTAATCAAACGACACTAAATACGAGTTCCTCTAACTGGTGGTGTTAAAAGTAATTAATACATTCGTCAAATAATTAAAGCCTGAATCTAATGTAACTCGACGAGAAATTTGATTACAGTGAATCCATGCCCGTGGTCATGTAATTCCGTTTAGAATTCATAATGTGGCAATAAATAATATAGTACAATTATTAGTACAATGCTGATTAACAATTCATTTAGTGCGATTCAATAGGCCGCATCGCTTGTAGTGTCAATACTCGAGGGGCTTTCGTACCCGTAGGACAAAGGAAATGTAGGTGATATTTCAAAACATTAGTGTAACATTTGCCAGAATTAAAGTTATTATATAGATTTTTAAAAGACGATTTTGAGGATCCTAAGATCTCTAAAGCGGTTACTCACGGCGACTTTTCGCAGCGATAAAGCAGGTGAATTAAAAAAAAGCCTTTTATTTCGTGCATTAAAAACAAAGTAAACAAAACAATAGTTCAATACTTAATAAAATTAACATTCCTACACAATTCTTATATTTGTTATAAAAATTATAATAATAAAAATTGAAACAATAAATTACTTAAGTAATGTAAAGAATACAATTGAGTATAAGATACAAAAAAGTATGTAAGTACAATCATAATCCCATGCATTTATTTAAAAGTATATATGTAGGTAGGTATATATATATATATATATATATATATATATTTTAGTTCATTGATATACCTATTGTGATTAAAATAAATAGAATGCAAGAACCCCTTCTGTAAGGGTGTATCGATACCTAAAGTGTCTGCTAGATGTCAATTTTATTTATGAAAAACTTAGAGTTTCATTAGGTAAATTTTATCATTTAAGATTCAGAGTTCCTATTAGAACACTAAGATGTTTGTATATGTCATTGGTAGATTCCATACTGGGTTATGCTCTCGACAGCTTTGGGCTCACAACAAAGACCAATATCGATAAATTAGAAGCAATGCAAATTTGATTTTTAAAACTACTCGTTACCGAAAAAAATAAACACAAATGTAAAGGTAACTATCGTCAACTATTTAAAATCTGTAGAATATTACCGGTAAGCATGAAACATAAATATCTACTTGCTACTAATAACCATAGCTGTCTGGAACATAACTCAGAGTATTCGTCATTAAAACCTATTGATCATACCTATAACACCAAGGCTATGGCGACATGGTAAACTATTCGTTCCTAGGATAAATAATTACTATGGGGACAGAACTCTCAAAAAGCGTATCCCATACCTACTCAATAGTTTGCCCGAAGCCATTAGACGGGAAAAAAATAGGAATCAATTTAAAAGACTGTTAAAAAAGCATTACCTATATGTACTTATATTAATACTCAGTTATACTACTACTAAGTACTACTGTTACTAATGAATAACTAAATATTTTTGTTAATAAATGCCTTACCTAGAGACTGCCGCTCCCACAGTCTAACTGTCACTACAGTTTTGTGGGGCAATGTTTAATTTTAAGTATGTAAAACACTGTACTTATTAAAATAAATAAATATATAATAACGGTCGCCAACACGCCCCTCCGACCGAGCGACTTTGGTCCGTGTTGGCGACCGTCTAGCATACGTTTAACTGTATCGCGTTTGTTTGTAGCGCTGCAAAAAGTCGCAGTGCGTAATAGCTCTTATTGTTGAGTCGAACATCAACGCAGTACCGAAAATTTTGGGTTATTTTGCGGAGATAGCCGTACAGAAATATGTTCATCAGTGACAGGACTTGTATTGGAAGCCAAGACACACTTACGATTTTTGCGCCGCATGAGTAGGTTCTCCTAATTGTCCGTTTCGCTGGAAATAATAATAGCATACAACATTCCACACATAATAAATAAACTCAAGAGTCATTTCATAATAACCACCGCACAATAACCCTTCAATATATAATATTCATAAAGCGACATCGCTTCAAATGTACGACAAAGACAAAGCCAGCTTTATAATACAACACGATCCTCAGAACTGAGATATATGGTAATATTAGGTATACTCATAGTTGCGTTCATAACCGCACTTAACTTACCAACCAACATATTTCATACCCTGCATAAAACAACAATATAAAATAAGCACCCAAAGCGCTCGTAGAAACTTAGTAAGCGAAATAGCAGCGTTATTAGCCTTAGACCGTGGAAAGTGCACACCGTTGCATTTATAGTGACTCTGTTGGAAGCGAAACTCCAAAAGTTCGCACCGGCGCGCCGTAAAGCAAATGTTACCACAATGCAAGGCGCTCGAGTAGTGTTGCCATGGAATCTGTATATGCTCGTGTCCGATATTACGAAACGTTTCTCGGTAAAATGATAGTGGCAATATATCTAACCTTTGCATGTGTCAGCAACTATGTTTTAAATGAGTTGCTGGTACTACGATTAATTGCAATGAACGTTATTTGAATTCAAATTAGTAAATAAATTAGATTCTCGTCTAAAGTTGTTTCACACCTTTTGTAATGGTAGGTTTACCAGGCGAATAAAACAAGCCTTCTTTCACCAACCACAAATATGCGGTTTGTTTTTCAGATTATACCGGAATCCTTGTTTGTCTGCTTGGTCTAAATCCATCATAAGCTTTAAGAGAAAAACACACATATTGAAATTGTAAAGACATGATAAAAAGGCATCTGCAGCCTATTAAACCACGTTATCACAATAATTCACTTCCCACATTTCCTGATCGCATTTACTTAGAATTAGCGCATTTATTTTTCTTCGATACCTCATTATTAGCCGTCCCCTCGTCACTCACATCCTTCCTATTCATATCATATCTCACCTTTGCCCTCTCAACCTTCCCGTACGAACCACAATCAATAATATTTTTTATCGTCTAAGCAGCAAGTAGCGGCCACTACACTGGTCTAAATTTATCTCCCGTCACGTCCACGTGGTGCCAACTCGTTGTCACCCCAGTCATGCCCCAGCAGCGGCAACTTGCAGTCTAACGTCCAGCTCTATTGCTGATATTAATTTACTAACATGGCGGACCAACAATGCACCGGTGACTGGCAAATTTCCAACGATCGGCCTTACTGCTGTCGCGGCCTCCGACAAATTCTGTTATGAACTTAAATACTGGCCGGTATTTCCACGCCGGCTTGATGGTGTCAGCTGATATTTGATTAAGTGAAACACTACCCTAATAAGTTTCGTTTCAAAATTGCTTGCATAAGACTCATTTACAAACATGCCAAGTCGGGATAGTATAGGTATTAGGTGCGCCGCTCGAGTAATTGTTTCAGGATGTTGATGAGGAATGTTACGGCACAAAAGTCAGGCAGAATATGGATAGACAATCGACATTGGAATATTCATCACATGCGCGACCTCCGCTTGTGACCTAAAAAAGACGCATTTTCATTTAGATGCCGAATGAATCTTCGCGGTTGGAGAAAAATAGGGCGTTCGTAAAGTTTCCGCGCTCGGCTGTTCGGGCGAGATTTTATTCTAGAGTAATTCATTTCTTTGATAGCCAAGTGTCGAAAGGAATTACTTGATTGATATGCGTTGGAAATTTGCCTCGCCGTTGTCACATTTAGATTCAGCACCTATTCATCTAACAGACACGATTCCTTACATATGCCTATAATATATGTATGTGTTTGTGGTTGCAGTTTGTTTTATGTATTTTTTGTCACGAATGTTTTCTTTCTTTCTTTTCTTACTTTACAATATTGGATCAAGAATCAAAGTATCCCTTGATATTTGATCTAGCTTTCCTAAACGAGCGTTTAAACTGTCGTGTAAAAGGAAAAAGGCAGTAACTGTGTATGAACGGCACACATTCTAACATCTTTCTCCTTTAGACTGCAGTAAAGTGTTCACACCATTTGGCCACGACCGACTGACACCTGCCCGGCTCTACGTTGTGTAATGGACCGTAGAACCGTGACCTTTCTCAGGCGACTGAGGCTCTTTCGCCATGAGTGCCTTCCTTGATGCAGCTTACGACGGGATTAGCGGTTGCATGCAGAGATTATATTACTATTCGTGCGCATTTGGTGTCCGTGCAGCTTATTCGTTAATTGCACATTAACATTGCTGCATGCACTGGCATTCTAGCACGCGTGCTAGAGAATAAACACGTTCTTCCAATTGCTTCCGAGGAGCTCCTTTAGGGAAGTATAAAGTATCTTCTTACTTCGAATAAATAACATTGTATTTCATTCCGAATTGAACAATATCGTCTCGAGGTTCAAGTTACCTTTGAGATGTCAAATAAATACTTTATACGATGTCTCGCGGTAAGTTCGCAACCTTTAACTCGAACGGAAATAGCATTGGAGTTAAACTTAGCGCGAACCCACTTTAGTTGTCAGAAGTTGGCCGTTATTTTAAACTCTATGTTGTTGTAAAAGTTGAAAGTTTAATGCGTGGACGGCGACAACTAACGTTGTACTAAGTGCCAATATCAATTTAACGTGTGAGAGAAGTCATCAAGCGACGTTGGATGCGCGCCAAGCGGCGAGCGACGTAGCCAAGTCACGGCTCGGGGTGGTCCATGCTCCGTAGGAAAACTCTTTACGCGGAGCCTCCCCCAAAACAAATAATTTAACAGTAACCAGACGTCTCTACGTGATTATACTTCAACTTATATATACTGGGGACATTTAAAAAAGAATCGCTGTCACAAACGAATATTTTATAATGCACGGTAAATTCGCAGAAAACCGTGGCGTGGCGTTAGTTAACATTTAACAAGAAATAGAACAATAGCTCTGGTAATTATTCTCGCATTGACCCAGGCGAGTCGTAAAGTTGTCGCAATAGCCGAGTGCGGAATATGGCGTTTAATTCTACACCTGGGGCCGTGAGACGGGCGAGCCCAGCCATTGTATGGTGTTAGGAGAAAATTGCTTCCGAGCCGCCACACGCAAAACTACCACGCTACTTCTGCATTACTTTAATAAGCGGTTAAGGGTTGAAAAAAAAGTTCCCATCAAAAACATTTCGTGCAAGGTGGGCTGCCAAGACTTAGCAAGCATTACGCAAAGTTATCAAATCTCATGTATAGATGCAAGCCCCTTATTCAAACACATCTTTATCAAAAAATATACCTCCACCGTTTAACAGCCGTCGCACAGACTAGTCTTAAATTCCTATTTATGCAATAGGTACCATAAGTCTCTGAAAACGACTACCATACCAAAAAAAAACTGTTTAATTAAAGCGGCATACAGCTATTTACTTGTGAACGACTACAAATGCAGTTTCACTAACATAATGTCTTCCAATAAGTGTACCCCGCAAAACGGTATCATCTTTGTACATTCTAAAATTGCATGGTTACTAGTTGGTTGTCAAAAGGTTGGTCCCGATAGTATTAGGTGTACACCTATGAAGTTATACGAGTATAAACTTAATAACTGTCATTCAACACTAATAGCATCAGCTTCAAACAAATGAAGACAGGTCATGGTTATCATGTTTGAGTCGGTATGACATTAAACATCTAATTCGCAGGGACTAACGTCATTTTGAGAAGCACATGGGCTCTGAGAGCTCACGTCGTTTGCTAAATGACCTTGTTCATCAGAAACATTAGTCTCGGATGTCATTCAGATGCCGGATTGTCGACTTCCTTAACTACCGTACGAACATTGAGGCAAATGTACGAACGCTTAGCTTACTCGAGCGTCCTTCGTTGTGTAGCAACGAGCTCTTCATTTTCGCGTTTTTTGCGTCTTTACTTTACCGCAAAAAAGTTTTGCAGCTTTGGCGGTCCGTTTCTGGGACTAAAAGTTACGTAGTCGGTTTTTTGCACATTTACAATATGTGCTCATACAAGTTTACTGCAGCAAGGGTTACATAACAACAATTTGGAATACTGCTGTTATACGGTATAGTGCAATTTGGGATTTGCCACAAATATTAAATACCTACGTAGCCACTTTTCAAAACGAAATCGTCATATCAGCATATTGTCCAAACGCTAAGCCTCACCGATTGGGTTGTTTATTAGTATTTTCCAAAGCAACTGAACAATCCCCATCGAACGTACTAAAGCCGAACAAGCATCAGTTACGAGTACAATACAACACAGAACTATACTATACATTATTGCTATCATCTCCGTCAAAAACGGTGCAAAGATAGAAGCAATTGAGACTAGCACGCCCGTAGGCGTTGCGCGTCCCGGGGTTGTTTAATCGTCGAAGTTCCTCGATACAAGCCCGGCGGCACGGAAACTTCAGCCGCAACTCTCCAATTTAATTCAAAACGTCGTATCAACACTTCCGTCTCAAATGCATATACGACTTTTTATAACAAAACCGACGCAGCTGATAGAGCAGGCTCGTTTTGTTTAATGTGCCCGCGCTAGTTAAGTGCATTTATATGTATAAATATTAACTCAAACTGTTGTTCTGTTTAATTTGACTTTCAATTTGCAAATTAGAGCGGAGGGCCTAGATATTGGACATCCGGTCGAATATTTGTACTGCATTCGCTACCGCAACCACTAATGTAAATAAAATATAATCAGTAAGGTACGGACTTTACGGGCGAGGTTTCAAACTGAACTCTTTCATACTGTAACGCTGGCCATACCTAAATTGAAAACAAAAGTTCCCTCGTCCGTTCATGCAATGGTACCAACATTCCCGTCGGATAATTGCAAAAAACAATAAGTCAGCGCCTAATTGGTTTCTCCAAGCTAACAGTAAGTGCATCGTCTTCAGTACTGCGGCTACTACGTAATCAGTTCCATAAATGTTAAAGTTAAGTGCACTGCTGGCTTGTATTTTTTACTTTTATGATATTGATACTTACTTATATACAGTCTCCGCGTTTGAAGGTGTTCTGTGAAAACAGACTTTATTCTCTTATTGGTTGGTATATAATTGAGAAGAACTCGTAACAATCTGCCGTAATGTGCGTCCACTATAACTCCTTACATTATCCTCCTTATATTTGGATGACTCTCAACTCAAGACGCAGTAACTATGTCATCGTAAAGGGCTTAAATAAAACATTCATACTATTCTTTGTCAGGACCAAGGACAAAAATAGTAATACCAGATTATTTTTAAAAAGAAACAGTAATGAATGCTATTTCGAAATTAGTTAATCGATAAAACATTGGCTAAAGCAGATTTTTTCATTATTTCATCTGGATATTTTTTTGGCCAACATCCAACCAATACCGGATGAGTTAACGCTTGTTTTCCAACGGAACAAATTAATCTTGGACCCGGACAGAAAACACTGGGAATTACTTTTAGAATTTAGTTTAAAGGCGACGCTGCTGTAAGCTCGTTGGAGATACCACCATTTTTAGCTTAGGAGACTGGTAATTATTAGACAGTTTAAGATTACGAGCCAAAGACAAATGAACAACGATTCTCAAAATGAGTTAAAAGGTTTGCTGAATGTTCTCTAAAACTTGTTTCAATATCGTCTTCTAGTACAGTCACCGGCATCAATATATGATGAATAAAAATATCTGACACGCTCTAACGGCTCTACGAATAGATTCATATATTGATGCCGGTGACTGTACCCATAACATTAACGTTATAGAACTTACTGTGAGATGTTCTGAGGGCTAGTAAAGTGTGTGTGTGTGTGTCCCCAATAAAAATTAAAAGAAGAAGTATTTTAATTTATTTCATTTTATTTATTGCTATTAAGGATAACAGCAGCCGTAGATATAACGAATACATATTGGTAATTACATAGTAGAAGGCCAATAACAGTCCTCCATTAATTATTACCTAAGGGGGTTCAAAGAGGGTTCAAAGTTTGTATGGAGAGCAATATTTTTTCTAAGATGATTAAAACTTCTACGCCGACGAAGTAGGCTAGTATTTCATATTTAGGTACTCCAAATATGTATATAATTTTTAATCCCAATCATAAATACGCATTTTTTTCGTACTGCTATTGTAGTAATATCCACTATTCCTATACTACACACCAGGCCTTTAAAACGTTATGAAAATAGTGATATTATAACGTTATAAATAACGATATGTTTAAAATTTCTATACAAGACATGTAGGGCACAGCGGAATGTCATCTCGCTCGTATGTAGAGCAGCCCAACTGGGGAAGTACCTCCACCTTACAGAAGACCGCAGTCATAATAGCACCACTGCTTTGTAGTGTTGCTATATGTATGAACGCTATGAAGCATGTGGTGTTGTGTTCCTGGTGTTGAGTAAGGTCGCCAGAGCTCCCTAGGTTGCGCTGTGTTGGGAGTGAGGGATCTGCATGTCTCTATCTGCCAACACAGCGAATCCTCAAGTAAATAAAGGGTCAGCAACGCGCTTGTGATTCTTCTGGAGTCACAAGTGTCCATAGGCTACGGTACCTGCTTAACATCAGGCAAGCCGTAAGCTTGTTTGCCACCATCGTTGTATAAAAAACACAAATCTCGGCAAATAACGGAATTAAAGCGTTGTAATAGCGCTTATTTTATAACGTTTGAAAGGCCTACTACACACACACACTAATATATTCGCAACGAAGACCCTGACTGGGACATGGTATTGTAACTTGAGTAACTATGTAGGAGGAAAATCAACCTTAGGCGAACCTTAACCAACAATTTCGTAGCGCTACGCTCGTAACCGATGCCGTGGTTTTCCCGGCGAGTAGCGGAAAGCGCATACGAACAGAGCGCCCGCTAGGCGGGATCCTGACACTGAAAGTATCAAGCCATATTTTCATACAAATCAGCTGAGATAATACTAAATTAATATTTGCGGATAATAAATATTTGCGCCAATCTTACAAAAATCGACCTAGTCCCAAACTAAGCGAATCTTGTACTATGGGTACAAAAATATGCTACCTATATAGATAATTAAATACATAGAAAACATCTCTAACTTACCGAGAAAATATTCGTGCTCATCACACAAATAAATGCCATTACCGGGATTCGAACCCGGGACCTCTAGCTTCGTAGTCAGGGTCACTACCAACTATTAGGCTAAACCGGTCGTATTCGTGATATTCGTAGAAAATCGTAGCTTAGCTTAGTTCTGTACTGTGTAGTGGGAACTCAGCCTACTTATGTAATTCTTATGAATTATCTGGCGCCAGGATCTCGGCCTATAGCCCGTTGAATATAGACAAGACACGTACTAGGGAAGCGACGTCTTGTCGAACAAGGGAACCGCAACATGACATAATTGACATTGACACGAGCCCCCGTGGATTACCCAATGTCAACTAGGCTGCTGATGCTATTTACAACCCCTCACCGCTCACCTCTATGTTATACCATGGAATACGCCTGCTCGCAGCATATTTCAAAAATTAAAAAGCGGCCAAGTGCGAGTCGGACTCGCACATGAATAAGGGTTCCGTTAAATAAATTGCGGTTTACGATTTATGACGTATTAAAAAAAACTACTTACTAGATCTCGTTCCAACCAATTTTCGGTGGAAGTTTACATGGTAATGTACATCATATATTTTTTTTAGTTTTATCATTCTCTTATTTTAGAAGTTACAGGGGGGGGGGGGACACATTTTACCAGTTTGGAAGTGTCTCTCGCGCAAACTATTCAGTTTAGAAAAAAATTATATTAGAAACCTCAATGTCATTTTTGAAGACCTATCCATAGCCCACACGTACGAGTTTGATGAACATTTTTTTTTTGAGTTTCAGTTCTAAGTATGGAACCCCAAAAATTTATAGTTTTTTTTCTATTTTTGTGTGAAAATCTTAATGCGGTTTACAGAATACATCTACTTACCAAGTTTTAACAGTATAGCTCTTATAGTTTCGGAAAAAAGTGGCACATACGGACGGAAAGACAGACAGACATGACGAATCTATAAGGGTTCCGTTTTTTGCCATTTGGCTACGGAACCCTAAAAATTATAACAGTTCCGTGTCTCTACATATTAGAGGTGGCAAAAGTCTCTAAAAAGGAATCTTGACAAATTTATAGAGTATAATCCTAATAGTCGAAACAGAAATAATCTCCTTCCGAATATGCACAGGTTAAAGAAATCTGAGCAGTGTATATGGTACATTGGTCCTAAAATCTACAAAAGGTTGCCAAAAGACTTAAAAGAATTGGAACTATCAGAAAACATATTTATAAGTAAACTGAAGGCATACTTGACAGATAAAGCATTTTACTCATTAAAAGAATTCTTAAATAAATAAAATTTTCTTAATGACATTATTTGTTAACCGCAATATGTACTTAAGGTGGTTCGACGACCATACTCGTACAAAACGTTTTTTGACATTCGCAGGCTAAGGGCGTGACATTTTAAGAAACTTATGTAACACGGTTTCATAAATTGGCTTTCCATTTGCGCGAAATTTCCCCTTTTTAACCGACTTCAAAAAAAGGAGGAGGTTCTCAATTCGGATGTATTTTTAGTTTATTTTATTTTTTATTTTTAATGTGTGTTACCTCAGAACTCCGTCATTTATGAACCGATTCGTACAATTCTTTTTTTAATTGAAAGCATATGCTTCCAGATTGGTCCCATTGTTTCCAAAGCCCCAGTTGGATGATGGGAACCATGAGGAATTGAGGGAACTCCTCAAATATATTAGGCACGCGTGTAGTAATTTCGGTATTTTCTATTATAATTAACTCGTGTATTTACACCCGGAAATCATTTTGGTGAAGTGGAAGTGATGATGAAGACCACAGATGGCTTGTGGAACTTCTCAATGATGTACTTCAAACTATATAAGTACGTCACAGATTCTGATATGATTCCGTTGAAATAGCAAATAATGAAGTGCCAAAGGTAATTCTGAGATCCTTGAGGAATCGACGGAAGTGAAGTCCTCAAATATTATCGGCCCACATACAGCGATTTGGTTTATTGGTCTAAAAATCAACGCATTTGTTCTCGGAAATCAGTTCATATGGTAAATAGGAAAAGAAATGTGGAAATGTGCATGTGGCTTGGCGGAGTACTGAATTGAAGTCGGTTAAAACTTTGTTTCGAAAGTAAATTATCTAGAATAAACTTGTATAAACTAGAATAATTTGAGAAATTAATTTGTCACGTTATACTTTGGAAAAACGGTTATTCTCAAATCACCTATAGGGCGGTGAAACAAAGAATTTCTCTGATCTGAGTTATTTGACGCCCGTGCCGAAGGCAAGGGAGATAAATATGTGATCTGAGGCTTTCTTTATTACCGCCCGTGGTCAGTACAAAGTTTTACGTCTCTCCCTCGGCCAGGAAGTAGGATTTTCTGCACGCGTAGTGGGCGGTAAATACAACTTACGGCCTGGGGTGACGTAAACATATTAGCTAAAGCGGTATCTCAACTAGCGTCGCTTCAGACCTTTCCACACCTACGCTCCTTTTAAAACCAGGTCTATGAGGCGCACGGCAGGCGGAGTAATAAATGAAATTAATTAATTTCATTCTGCAAGTCAAAATTCTACCAGCGTTTTTGGAAATGAAGACCACTGTTAAGAAGAAACACTAAAACAAACCCAACAGTCAGTAATTTTTTGCCAAGTTGTAAGATTTTTTTTATTGGATGTTAGTTTCGGAGATTACCCCTTACATACAAATACACACCCTCACAAACATTGCCTCTTTATTTTATTAGTATTAGTATGGATACGCTACTTAACTAAATTAGATTACGGCGCGATAACTAAATTAGAATAAACAGATTAATATATAAAAATTTAAGAACAAATAACAGTTAAAATCAGATAAATCTGCGGCTTGGGCTTTATTAACCCTTTTGTGTTAAAAATGTGATTAACATTACGAACGATCTCGCCATAACGTTAAGGTACTCTCATTAATTCCCCTGTTCCAACAGATTGCTCTTTGTTACGCTAAATAACAAAATGAACACGCTAAGTCGAAAATAAGAGTAAAAAATTTTTGATTGACGTTCATATTACTTTATTTATATTTAACTGAGGTAAGTAGCGCTTTTTAACCAACTTCAAAAAAGTAGGAGGTTCTCAATTCGTCGGAATCTTTTCTTTTTGATGTATGTTCCCCGATTACTCAAAGACGCCCGGACCGATTTGGAAAACACTTTTATTGTTTGAAACGTTATCTTCCCCGGTAGTCCCATGGTTATCAGATCAGGATCTGATGTGGGGATCCTGGAGAAATCGAGAGAACTCTTCAAATAGGGCGAAGTACAATTGCAATGGAGGGCCTACTTTGAGCTACACCGACAAGAGCCTAGCTCTTAAGTAAGAGAAGAAGACAATTGCAGTCGATTAAAACTTTGTTTTTAATAGTACATTATTGCCGTGGCCGGGAAGGAGGCAATTGCAGGCTGAGTATTTTGTTTAAACGGACGAGCTTGCGAGTCCGTTTAATTATAATACGAAGCCTGCAATTGCCATTCCGGCTGAGGCTAATTAATATAGTGCTTTTCTCGAAAATGGGGGAATAAAAAAGACTAAATTGAAATCAAGCTTTATTATTAAATGCAAATTGAGGATACTGCAAATTACATAAAATTAAACGTCATAATATCGCAAGTGTATTTTTCCACCGAAAAACGCAATCTTTTTATGACACTCACAAAAATGTCGCGTTTGCAACAGAAAAATACGACTTGATTTGGCTGAATACGACCTGTGCCGTATTTTATATGCCAGTTTCTACTTTTTAAAAAGTTTGGTACTCGACAAATAAAAGAATTTATATGTAACATTCCAGGCGGCCTGCAATGTTTTTTATTTTTTAATTTTGATCTGGCCTAAAACTATACACTTTACCTTCCAATATGTAGCGAGTTATGTCCACTTTGCGGGCCATTTTTGAGAAAAGTAAATTATTCAACTAACAATCTCACGTCAATTTCGTTTCCAAACCATCTGATCGTCGCGCTACCAACCTACGCTAAAGATTCACATTTAATTTCAATACGTCATAACACGTTCCTGAATAGCGACCTTGTTTGATGAATGAGCATAAATTGCATTTAAAAGCGTTCGTTGTTAATGGCGGGACGTCATACGCAAATGCAGTGTTCGCGGCGTGCTTATGACGTCACTACTCGGTTCATATCAAATTGTGTATTCGCGCGCGCCCGAGACAGTATCAATGACTCGTGATTACATCATTTTGTGAATTTGGGTTATATGGCATTTATTTTGTAGGTATTTAATTTAAATTATACGAGTATGTAGTGTGTTTTTTGTTTTATTATACTCATTATAATGCGGCGCCATGAGGCCGCGAAAACACTCATCCTGATCCCGAAGAAGAACTACTGAAGGATTCAAAATATTTGTTAATATGTATAATAAAGGTAGGTAAATATAATATAAAATAATATAATATTTATTTTAGAAAGTCTTAATTTTGATTTTGAATATGCTTAGACTCTAATGCCTTGATCACACGTACCGAGCAATCGGGCGAGATAGTGCTCTCTTCCGAGTACTCGGTGCGTACGAGTATAACATAGCGAGTAGCGAGTGACTATACGCACCGAGTACTCGGCCGAGAGGACTGTCTCGCCCGTTTGGTCGGTACGTGTGGTCAAGGCATAATGGGTCGATGGATACGTCAAAATGACATTCTACGTTACAGACCTTAGGTTTGTAAAAAGAAGTTATCATTGAAGAGTAGATTGGGAAGTGAATCACGTCGCAATTTCTATAATTTTAATTAAGTGGCATGCTTTATAGTTATTCAAAAAATGCTAATTTATGTAAGGGCTTGCTTTTTCCGTGTATTTTCTTAAATTAATGTATTGAATTATATTTGATGTGAATCACGTTCTCAGGAAACTAGACTACGATGTATTATGATTCGTAAGTAGGTACCTACATAAAATTTACATCTCGGTTTCCTTATAAAGTCTTTATAAAAATCTCATAAGTCATAATATAAATACAAACAGAGAATGCAACGTCAAATTAGATCTTTTTAAAATACGACATTCAAAAACTAACCCGTAAACAAAAAAAACTGTTAATTTTTGGCGTGAGTGCAAATTTTGTTCTGCATTTTTGGTCATATAAAATATAAATGAATCTAGTAATTTCTGGTCATAATTTTCGCCGATAATGCAAGCTTTATTCGTATGCTCTAATTGCATTTCGCAGTCCTGTTCAATGATTCCATACACGTGAGCCTTACAGCCCCTTGACGTATCGAAACTTACACACAGTTACCGTTGCAGGGGTTTCGAACTAAACGCTCTTGAAATTCCCGGTACGAGGCATCCTCCAAGCATCTCAAGTCCTTTGTCACCGCCAGCGGCAGTGCAAACATGGGCACTCGATACCGTTGAGTGCAGCGCAATAAGCAGACAGATTCCCGGCGTGTTTGACGCGTAGAGATGCTTAAGGTTAACGCACACTGGTCGCCCGTCGCCCGACCGTTACCGCTCCAACGCAGGTCAGTATTCTTTGTATGAAACTCCGTAGTGCAACGGACACTTATCAACGTTACGGCATCGGTCCAGCTCGGGGCAAGATAACGGCGGGTGAGCTTGCAACTAGCTGCCAGCGACGGGACCGCGCGTGGACGTTTACTTCAAACGTAAAAAAAACAATCAACCGATGTACTATCGCCTAAGGGTACGGGGTACACCCCTCTAGGGTAATTTTTCGAAATAACTGTATGTGTGTGCAGACGATTTTGTTGAGAAAGTGTGAAACCGTACCCTCGGGCGATAGTACGCCTCGCGGCCTCCTCGGCGCTGCTGAGCCGGTACTGTTACACGAGATGGCTTTGGGATGACGCCGGGTGGACAACGGGTGGGTGGTGCGTGTCAGAACCATTCGGGGATGGAGGCGAAAAGTGTGCGTTAACCTTAAGGATGTCTTCCTTTAGTCTGCCGTGCAGACATCCCTGGCTTGAAAGCGTGCGCTCGACGTTTCCGCCGCTACCCTTAGAGATCAGATGTATATTCAGATATAATGCGTCTAGCAAGGATATTTTATTTATTTTCAATGATACTCCCGTAAGTACCGCACTTTCCTTTTCAATATACATATATTTAAGGCCACATAAAATACAGCAAAGCCACATTAAGAAATGTATTCTAATATTATAATAATTCCATTGTAACGTAAATAACTTGACCTTTCGCCAAATTTGCATTGACGCATTTCTTTAGCGTGGAATTTAGAAGGTAGTTTCAATGTTAATTGATTATCTTTCATGAGGTAAAAAGTGGAATACCTATTAGGGAACATTACGCAAAGCTCTGCGTAGGGGTCGACACTAACACAAACCGTAAACAAACCGCCATGACGTACAATGTCATATTTATTAACCTATCAAACAATAACAAATAATTGATGAAATCGCGTTAGACAGCAATAGTTTTATTATCATTCGTGTGTAAAATACCTGTACTGTAATATAATAATTTACTTTAAAAACAAAGTTTTAAACGACTTCAATTCAGTACTCCGCCAAGCCACATGAACATTTCCACATTTAATTTCCAATTTACCACATGAACTGATTTACGAGAGCATTTATTATTAGAGAAGAAAACCAAATCGCTGTATATGGGCCGATAATATTTGAGGACTTCCGTCAATTCCTCAAGGATCTCAGAACCACCTTTGGCACTTCTTTGTTTGCTATTTCAACTGAATCATATCAGAATCGGTGACGTACTTTTATATTTTGAAGTACATCATTGACAAGTTCCACAAGCCATCTGTGGTCTTCATCATCACTTCCACTTCACCAAATTTATGATTTCCGGATGTAAATACACGAGTTATAATAGAAAACACCGAAATTACTACACGCGTGCCTTATATATTTGAGGAGTTCCCTCAATTCCTCATTGTTCCCATCATTCAACTGGAGTCTTGAAAACAATGGGACCAACCTGGAAGCATATATATACTTTCAATTAAAAAAAGAATGGTACGAATCGGTTCATAAATGACGGAGTTCTGAGGTAACACACATTAAAAAAAATAAAAAAACATACAACCGAATTGAGAACCTCCTCCTTTTTTTTGAAGTCGGTTAAAAAAGAAAAGTTCTGTGAGCTTATAAGCTTTGCTTTGCTCTGCTTTTTTTCGGCTTCTTTTAATGCTATAGCATTGAAACTTTGTATCTACGGGGTATTCTCCGGATCCACTCATCCGAATAAAAAAGTTATTTCACCTGCGTATAGAATGTACTTTCTGGGTGGCCGTAGGCAATAAGTATCCCGTCGCTTTGCCTCCGTTCTTTGTAATACACGGACGGAGATACGCGGGCAGGTAATCCTCTATAAAGATATAAAATTTCCAATAGTTTCGCACAAACAATACAATAGCATAAACCATTGACAGTTCATTCCCATTACGAACGCAGATGTAGCAGTATAATGGAGTCGTGTGATTCACTTTACTGTAATACTGTCGACACTGTCCACGACACAAGCTAAAGCCATCACGGCGGCGCGTAACGACGGCGGACATTTCCGTCGCGCTGTTTACATTCTGTTCCGACGCGCGCCATATAGGGCATTAGGGCATACGGCCGACAGTTAGCCACAGATGTAAATTTATTACTCGAGCACGCTTTTATATATGCCCAACAATATGCGAACCAAAATTTAAATCAAACAAAAATTTGTTTTCAGATACCCGTTTTGAAACTTATTCCAAATGGCTTTTTAGGGTGTGTTTTTGTTAGTCCAAACTCGAATTTCAATCAGTATATCATATCAATGCGACCTCTTGTTGCATTCGCGCTTACTGAGTCGATAAAAAATATTCGATAATAATTATTACACCCACCATCGTCTTTTAAGCATTACGTGAATCATAAATTGTGGTGCCGTCAAATGGTACTGGGTTCAGTCAATTAAACAGTAAATAAGATAGTATATTATTATTGATACTGCCTAGAGGTCACGCGAATATAAAAATAATACTTTAGGATAAATACCGGTTTGATCAAAGTCACCCCGCGAATCAGGTTTACCGGTAAATGTGAGCCTATTGAGATGTAAGTCCGTGGGAACAACGCAGCATTAACGCACCTATCAAGCTAACACGGTCACTGCGTTCTCGGATATGTCAGCTACCTCGAGCGTTTCAGTGCATCTTTCTCTGCTTACATCGTCGTTAATCGTTATATCACTTACACTATTTAGTTACACTTTGCAAATGGCATTCAGTAAGCTTATTATTGAACGAGCGAACGAACCGAACGAAGTTCTCCGTTTGAGCTTGGGCCATAATTATTTCGTGTGTGCGGATGTCCAGGTGTCCGGCTGTTCTACTCTACAGGTCGCATTTCTCAACGGATTGTCGTGAAATTTTGTGAGCAGGTTCAATAATTATATAAAACTTTTTTGTCGACCCAATATTTCGATAGGTAGGTACCTATTTAAGACAGACTTGGCGGGTTTTACAGCTCACAGGGCCATTAGTAGTTATCCTGTTCAATATCATTGTGGACAAGTAAAGACTTGCAATAGATGTTACCACAACTGGGACTAAGGACTGTCTTTGGACGAAGACACCATAAAGGTTCGACCATTTAGTTTAGGACATTATCGTTTTGTTAGGATAAGTCAGCAACCCCGGGTGTTTCCGTGCGTCTTCTTCTGACTTCTGCTTACATCGACGTAACATCACTTGCACTTTGCAAATGGCATTCAGTGAGGTTATTATGTTTAATATGGCATTGTCGTGGACAAGTAAAGACTCGCAATAGACGTTACCACAAGGACTGTCTTTGGACTACAACACCATAAGGGTGAGGCACCAGGTGGTCAAGCACAACTTGCTGCCAAGTCGAATCGTGCGCGACTCAGCGTCTCGTGTCTCGCTCGCAATGTATAAATTAGTAAGAGGATAGATTTTTCACGTCTCGCGTTGCGGCGTCAGTAGTACTTAGCCCCGCTATGCGAGGTAGCGGAGCCGGCGCTCCGCGTTGCGGTTTGCGTCAGCAAAATCCACCAATAGGAAGAGATGCGTGAGCGAGGTTATCAATGCTATTGGTGGATTTTTTCAAAGCACACCGCTCAGCTGCCTCACACAACTCTGTTGAATACTCAATTAAATATCCCTACGCGACGCGACGGCGATCTACATACATCAAGTCGCCCAAGTTGTACTGAAATCGTAGTCGCGTCGCCAATTGCCCCACCAGTGCGGGTCTGACTGATTAAGGCTTCATCGTTTTGTTTATCAAGTTTAATATCGTTTCATTTAAACTAAGAGTACTTACATTACATTATATGCATTTAAATAAAAATACCTAGGTAATCATTATCTAAAACCAATACGAACATGCCAACAATGTTGTAGTGTGGTGGTCGCGTTTGAATAACTAGAGAATTGCGCGGCTAGTAATACGCGCGCGACGACCGAAAACAGACGCGACTCGCATACTAATTTCTTGGTCGCGTAACATTCATATCAGCCATTCATCTCATTGTATATAAGTAAACGTAAATATACTGCAGTACCGGCCAATAATGCGGCCTTCTTATTAAGACACGAAGATTTCTCCGCAATAACATATTATAAATAACAAAATCCGCCGGTCTAACTTTGCTATATTATATACAAAGGAACATAACGTCTACCACGAATTATTGACCGGTACTGTTCATACTTTCTCTTTTTCCCGTAATACCTAATCGCGACCACCTTCCGAGTTCCGATAAAACAAGCGCACAAAGGTCACAAGTAAACTAGTTTACACGTGACCTTTTTAACACTGTTGATGGATAATTGCATGACACGTATTGTATCAAAGAGCGCTGTTTCACACGCCTCATTTCCCATCTACTTACCCGTTTATAATTATACCTTATCAGTCAACCCGGCGACCCCGCTTGCACGCGACGCGACTGCATAGTTGTTCGTTGTTACTGTTGTATGCTTAGCTTACCTGGAACGGAAACAAAAGCCAGTTAAATATACATACGGAAAAATATTTTTTGTACTCGTCGATTAACATCTGTGTATTAAGATTTCATAGAGAATACTGCAACGTCCCTCTTTTCATAGTTGTAGTCCATGTTACTGTTGTCGAAACAATCGAAATAACTGTTTCGATACGCTCCAGACAACCGAAAAAAAATTTAAAATAGAACTAAAATAAATTCGACCAATCACGTGGCTGCTTTACCGAACTGTAATGAATTGGACCAATAGAATCGCTTTGATTATTGAGTTTACTCGTTGATGTGGTACGCTCGTTCATGTATTTTAAGATATCAACGAGCGTACGAGCAATAGGCTGCACTTCGTTTCAACAGTATCGAGTTTGTTTAATTAGTTCAGTTGACTCGTAGAAAATTAATTTTTCAACACACCTGCTCGTAAAGTAGGTCTTATTACAGCGTATTTACACTGATAATGCAGAATATTACCCATGCCGTGCCTTTTACATTACATTATCGCACTAGTGCCTTTTCATTACATATCTTTTTAAATATTAGCAAAATAATGCAGAATATTACCCATGCCGTGACTTTTACATTACATTATCGCACTAGTGCCTTTTCATTACATATCTTTTAACATTTTAATTTTTTATTTTATTTTTTTTTTCCTCGCAAATGTGTTGAAAAACGTCGTATGAAACACGTGAGCATTGGTCATTACACTTCTCGTCTCCATTAAGCCTTCGCCTTCGGCTCAGGCTTAAAAACCGACTCGAGTGTAATGACCAACTTAGCACACTTGTATCATAATGTACTATTAATGAACTCGTACAAAAAGTATTGTTCACTATAGTGTTATAATCAAGCTTTTTAATCTCGTACCTTACTTAGGCCACTCAGCAATACTCGACTAAAAAGCTCTCTATTATAACGATTGTGAAAAATACTATGTTAAACACATTTTTTTTCTTATTTCTTTTAATTAAGGCAACAAGGCCCAAATAACAAATATCTTATAGACAAGTGGTTGCAACAACCAAGCACGGTTATCACAAGACGGCGCGCGAGCTGTGTCGCGGCGAGATCTATCCGTCTCTTTCTAAGTGTTAAATTAGAATATCTCCTAGCAGCTCCCTTGACAGAGACACGCTTATGCCTTCCGCACACTAGAAAAAAAGATGCAACACTCTTCTGGAATCGCTTTTTTGAACAAATTTCTATAAATACCTAACTTAGTGAAGTTTTATTCTTATTTCATTAGGTGAGATTTTAGATGAGATACATTTCTATGGTATTAACTTGAGTGTGTCGTAAAATATTGTTTGAATAGGCTGAGTAAAAAAAGGAAAATAAAGACCATACTTTAAAGGTATTTTTTTCCAGCGAGGAAATGTTAGATAATCATGTATCGATTAAATCAGATAAATAATCATATATCTGAAAATCATACCTTATTGTTTCTTAATCTAGTCAGAACGGCGTTTCAAAGCACGCGATAATTTCCAAATTCACCCCCACCGCGCAATAATAAACAGATTGTGTTGTGACCTCGTCTTGTGTAAATAATTCAATTACGGACTATCCTTTCTAACACAACGAATCCTCAAATCAATAAAGACTAGGCACATCGTATGCTTATTTGCTACCGTCGTGGTATACACAAAATAAAAATGAAACTGCGACCCTTATTGGAGTAAGTTAAAAATAAAACACTTCGCATTGAATCGGGACTCATATGTCTCCTTTATGTCCCATTAAAAAGCCACACACAATAATGTCGCGAAAATAGCAGGCAGAAAAACGACACCGATAAAATGCCGTTTACACATAAGAGCAATGAAACGACAATCGTATCGTTGTGTAATATCGAAAAGGGGTCATTATACCGAGCAATATTCCGGTGGGAAGTCAATCATAAAGATAACCCACAATAATGACGCCGACGGCTACAGTGGAGGCGTCCGCGCGTCCTACCCACATATTGCACAAACAGATGCGTCATATGGGGGGCAATTCGACAATTTTATCACCTCGTAAAACGGCCGTGTACGTCGGCAGTTAATTGGCGTATTTTCAGACTAAATGTGAAAATTAATTTAATATTCATTCGGAGCAATATCGACGGCTATCAAAATCTGCTCTCCGTTTACGGTACGCGCTCGCTATCAAACAGAGCCAGTGAATCGATTGGGAAGTTCGAATACCGCGTTGCTCGTAAAGCGGCTACTTGTTAATGGTGCAGTTAATTAACCACGATGTTAATTTGGAATTATGATAAATAAAATTATAACACGGTATCCGCGTAAGGTATTATTACACGTATAATTTGCTACACGGATAATTTGCTATAATTCTCGGAAACGATCGCGTCCGATAGCTTTGTTAAATTTGGAGATATAATAATGTCATACCACAAGATATAAGTAAGTAATTTTTATTTGCATAAAATAGTGTACAATAAGATGGTCACAGATACACTTTCGTTCCAACTATTTTGCCTTTAAGACATCCAAATGTCAATATAGATCATATGTCACATTATGAAAGATATACAGGGTGGAATTTCATAAACTGTACAAAATAAAAGGAGAAAAATTTCAGCCAATTTCATCGGTGAAACGGTGTTTTTTTTTTTTTCTAGTCATTAGTTTTTTTTTTACAGAATTTTGAAAATTTTTGTAAAAACTCGGGTAATACACCTAATTCAGACGGTATAACTTTTGATCCAATGGTCCTAAAATGAAAATAAAAAATGCAGAGTATTACCAAGGGACAGGTTAATAATTCTTAATAACAATAAAAAACCAACTAGAAGAGAAAATCCGCAAAAAAAATTATTGTTTTTGAAAAATGGCTACAAAAATTACGAATTTTAAAAGAAAAACACAATTTTCTGAAAAAAACGCAGATTTAGTTACCATTTTTTTTGCTTAGTATTAAACTTCACTTAATGCCGATTCTAAAACCGTTTTTAAACTGTCTCAGACTTTGAAAAATACCACGCTAATGGGTACGTAAATCAAACCATAATTTTATTAATTTTAATCCTCTTAAAATCCTTAATGACCGCTTGTTCCCAGGTAGTTGAAGGGTGTTTTTGGGTTGAAGGTGGAGATAACATGAGGGGTATAAAGGCATTGGGCAATAGGTCAACTATTCAGTCGCTCGCAAATCGCAATTGCTTGTCTTTGCTCGCCACTTCTTTGATTACTCCAGTACTTGTTCAGTTTGAATCATCATGCCCCGCTTACGAGAGTTTTCGCCGTTACAAATAGCCAACATGCACTATTATTATGGATTGTGCCATGGATCTGCAAGAGCTGCGTGTATCGCCTATTTGGAGCAGTATCCTAATGACGTTCCAAGACCTGCTGCTCGCCACTTTCAAGAAGTTCATCGCCGGTTGTGCAATATTGGCCTGGGATACGGTGGCCGAGATCGCCGAGAGCCAGGAAACATAATTGATGTTGCCATAGAAGAAGCAGTTCTCAGAGACTTGTACGCGGACCCAACCACGAGTCTAAGACGCTTGGCATTGAGGCACGGAATCTCAAAATTCTTTGTCTGGAAAATTTTGAAGAAGGAAGGACTGCATCCATTTCATTATCAACGGGTACAAAATTTGCAAATTGGCGATGCCCGCGTTAGGTGTGTTATGTCGACTTGGATACTTGGCAATATCAGAAGGGATCCGGAATTTACTAGAAGAATTTTATGGATGGACGAAGCAAGATTTACTCATACGGGAATAACTAACTTCAGAAATTTACACACATGGGCTCACGATAATCCAAACCTAGTAAGACCATCTAATTTTCAAGACCAATTCTCCATAAACGTTTGGGCAGCGGTACTCGACGATCAATTGATTGGACCAGTCTTCTTAGCGAATACTTTGAACGCCGACAGATTTTTACTGTTACTGAGAGACGAGCTCCCAGAGCTTTTGGAAGATGTGATGTTAGATGTGAGACAACGCCTGTTTCTCCAAATGGATGGATGCCCAGCTCATTGGGCATTAAGAGTTCGACATTTTTTAAATGAGCAATATCCCAATAGGTGGATCGGCCGAGACGGCCCCGTTGGATGGCCTGCAAGATCGCCTGATATGACGCCGTTGGATTATTTTCTTTGGGGTGATATGAAGCAACGGGTATATCACAGAATCGTCAATACCGAAGCAGAATTGCACGACAGAATTTTAAATGCAGCACAAGAAATAAAAAATAATCCGGGAATGATTCGACGGGCTACGCAACAAATTTAAATTATGGTTTGATTTACGTACCCATTAGCGTGGTATTTTTCAAAGTCTGAGACAGTTTAAAAACGGTTTTAGAATCGGCATTAAGTGAGGTTTAATACTAAGCAAAAAAATGGTAACTAAATCTGCATTTTTTTCAGAAAATTGTGTTTTTCTTTTAAAATTCGTAATTTTTGTAGCCATTTTTCAAAAACAATAATTTTTTTTGCGGATTTTCTCTTCTAGTTGGTTTTTTATTGTTATTAAGAATTATTATCCTGTCCCTTGGTAATACTCTGCATTTTTTATTTTCATTTTAGGACCATTGGATCAAAAGTTATACCGTCTGAATTAGGTGTATTACCCGAGTTTTAACAAAAATTTTCAAAATTCTGTAAAAAAGAAACTAATGACTAGAAAAAAAAAAACACCGTTTCACCGATGAAATTGGCTGAAATTTTTCTCCTTTTATTTTGTACAGTTTATGAAATTCCACCCTGTATATGACAATACAAAATATTATTATTTATGAATTTGCCTACATTGTTGAATATTTACAATACTATCCACCCACATGATTGACAAATGAAATACAATATAAATTATATAATTCTAATAAATTTGTGAAATATAAATATGTCCATGCACTTGTCATCCTTCATGTCAAGAATTCCTTAATACTATTTTTTTTTTTAAATAGCCATTTATGCAACTTTGATATACACGCCTTATATGGCAAGCATGTTATGTCTTTTGGGACATGATTAAATATTTTAACTGCCATGCAATAACTATTTTTGTTAGAGAGTTGAGTGGACGTTTTTGGGTTTACCAATGTAGAAATTTGCATGTTTCTTTTAATGTTTGGAATAAAGAGGGATTTGACTTAACACATTTAGTAACTTCCATTATATATAGTGATGGTAAAGTAAGTAACTTCAGCTCATCGAACAGTTCTCTACACGATGTTCGTGGTGGCTTGTTGCAAATGGCTCTTAGACATTTTTTTTGGCTTACAAATTGTCTTTCGATTTCGCTGCAGTTTCCCCATAGCACCAGTCCATATATGATAATCGCTCGATATTTGGCGATTCGAATCGACTCGTCACAGTGACTTACCGGTTAGGCACAAGCAGACTTCGAACGTAACGGAACATATTATGCTATATTTAAATATCAATACCAAATAACGAATAAAATAGGAAAAAAGCATGGTTTAAATTTGATACAAACCGTAATTAAATCTAAATTACATGTCAGAGTGTACTTCAATTTTAATTGTTATAAAACGTAATGTATTATGTACATACATTAAATATTTCCCTATGCATCAAATTTACTGATCATTAAAATGTGTGTAAATACAAATTATACTGGAAATAAATTAGAAACTTGTTATAATGACCATAAAGCCGTTATCATAAGACGAATCCTGCCATTAGTAGTTTATGTGACTGTACATAATGAAGGGCATCAAACATGAGTGTGTTAATGCCTAATTATGTACAGTTACATACACTTTTTTATCTACCCACATAATTTTTAATCCAGAGACAAACTAGAGTCGGCCCCAACTATCATATCGTTCGATATCTTACTTATGGCAAAGTGCCTAAGCAGCAAAAAGCCACAATACTGAAAAAAAAATATCTTACTTACGTGGTGCGACATTTGTCAAATTTGTATGCAAATTGACAATTCATTTCGAACTAAAAACGTCATCTCGACTGATATTAAAATAGAGGTCAGATCAAATTTCTTTGTTTTTCAGAAGTGTTCAAAATTTGAATGAAAAAATATTAACGAAGTTCTAACACAATAGTCTATTTTTACGCTGGTCATAATGTGCGGTTCTTGAACGCATCATGGAGGGTTTATGATATTTGGATAGATAAACAATGGGGAATGGATGAAAATTTTAGAAGTGCCTGATTTTTTTTTTGGTGTTAGGAATAACCTTCATTAACATTATTACATTAACATTAACAGGTTATTAGGCAAGCCAAAAGGTCAGCTGTTCAATTACAAATCTGTAAATCGAAATATTCATCTAAAGGGATATGGGAAGTTGTTAACAAAAGAAGAAATAAAATTCATACTAGTAAGCAAAACGATATAGTTCTTAATTTAAACGGCAAAATGGTACGTAACCCTCAAGACGTTGCGGACGTTTTCTCTTCGCAATTTGACCACGGTACTATTCCGAGCACGGGTAATTTGTCCTCCGCAATAAATTTTCTAGAAAACTGGACCGAACAACGCTTCACAAACATATCCTGGGAGCCCTTTTCACCATCAGAAGTATTTAATATTGTTAGGTCCATGAAAAGTAAAAAGTCTTTTGGATATGATGAAATGCCTATAACAATAATTAAAAATTGCGTGGATATACTTTCGGGTCCTCTTGCTTGCTGGTTTAATAAATGTTACGATGCAGGCGTATTTCCTGACCAGCTAAAAGTAGCCAGGGTAGTACCCGTTTATAAGAAGGGTACAAAAAGTGATTCCACAAATTACCGGCCAATATCGCTCCTACCGGTACTATCGAAAATCCTCGAGAAACTAATGAAGTCCCGAATTTTGAAACATTTAATAGACAATGCTATTATAAATTCTAAGCAATTTGGTTTCCAGGAAAAAAAAGGGACTACAGATGCCATTGAGTCCCTCGTGGGCGACGTTGTGTCGGACCTCCATTGTAAAAAAAGAGTAGCGGGTCTATTTCTGGACCTTAGCTCCGCTTTTGATCAGGTAGACCATGAAATACTTATGCGGAAATTAGATTTTTATGGTTTTAAGGGTCAATCTTATCATTTCCTGAACAGTTATCTTTGTAATCGGAAGCAATTTGTAGAGCTAAAAAGCCTTGAAAATAATATTGAAAGTTCCGTTAGATCGAAGTTTGTTACAGTAAAGAGAGGGGTCCCACAGGGATCCATTCTGGGCCCTATTCTATTTATCCTATTTACAAATGACCTAGCCAACTATATTTGTAACACCATTCCCGGATGCCGAGTAACTGTGTTTGCAGATGACACTAGTGCGATTGTTGCTGCAAACAGTATGTCCGAGCTTGTCGAGCTGACGACAAATCCATTAACGGCTTTCCAAAATTGGTTCAATATCAATAACTTGCGTTTAAATACTGACAAAACCCAAATTATGTTATTTAAACTCAATTCTAAGAAAGCAGACAAGCTTAATGTAGTTATAAATAATGTTATGGTAAATGTAGTTGATAGTGTCAAATTTCTTGGTGTACGTATTGATGCAGGCCTGAAATGGAAAGAGGAGCTGGATGCCGTTGAGCATTCCATTTCTTCAGCCTGTTATGCTCTGAGGAGCCTGAGGGAGGAACTCACTACAGAACAACTTAAAGTAATATACTATGCGTTAGTAGAGTCTAAGCTTAGGTACAGTATCAGGCTCTGGGGAAATAGCTTTAAGTATAACCTTAACAAAGCTTTGGTCGTGCAAAAAAGGGCCATCCGTACTATTGTACGCATTCCTCAATGGATATCTTGTAGAGAACACTTCCTGGAATTGGGCATTCTAACAGTTCCTTGCTTGTATGTACTCGTGTTGCTTACTGATTTTGTCAAAAATATTTTAAAATATGAGTCTATTGAAGAACAAGATTTGCGCCTACAAACACGAACTAAAAACGTAACACAATGTTTTTTCCCGAAGCTCAAAGTAGCACAGCACAGCATAAAAAATCAGGCTGTCAAAATTTTTAACAAACTGCCCCCTGACCTAAAAATTATCACAAATTATAAGGTATTTCATAGAAAATTGAAAGCATTTTTATTGAGAGGGTGCTTCTACAGTATTGACGAGATTTTTGTGCGTGATACCTAGGTATAAGAATTAAAAACATGACATGTAATAAGTTAAATGAAATGTAAAAAAATCTAGTTATTTAATTAATAGTGTAGTTTTACTGAATTTTATGTATAATAATTTAATTTTAATGTACCTATGACTATGAACATTTAAGTAATTTTAATTTTAATGTATTTCAAACACAATATTTGTATTGTTTCTGAATAATAATAAAAAAAAAAACACCAGAAAAAAATTGCAGATTTTTCAGGTGCGTCAATTATTTTTGAAAATTATAAACAGTTTCCTCACTTACGTTTTGGATTTAGGACGGCGAATGAGAAACTTTCCTTGATTCGTCTAATATTACAAAAAATATTTTGAATATCTGACCCTGACAATGACAAATATAGCTGCTGCAGGTGTCAATATCATTGCTAGTGTCAGTTTACCACGGATTTTTAAGATATTTTTTTGTAATATGAGACGAATCAAGGAAATTGTCTCACTCGCCGTCCTAAACCCAAAACGTAAGTGAGGAATCTGTTTATATTTTTCAAAAATAATTGTCGCACCTGAAAAGTCTGCAACTTTTTTCTGGTGCTAAGGAAGGTTATTCCTATCACCAAAAAAAAAATCCGGCACCTCTAAAATTTTCATCCATTCCCCATTTAAAATTACATTTGCATTTCTGTTGTCCAATACATTTAGGATGTGTTAAATGTTTTGTATGTTTTGCATGTGTCAATTTATCGATATCGATATTAATTAGTGTTAACGACCAGAAAATACATCAACTAATCCGATGTATATTCATTGCGCCATGGTAATTACTATTTATCTTAACGCACAATTAATTACTAAACTAGATATTAATCTGATTACATGACTAATACATGCTACGAATGATTGACTAGGTATGTGAGAGATCGATGACGAATCGAAATCAAGTCAAACGGAGACGCGGCAGACCCCGTCGGCGATAAATGAACGCCCGGACTCTGCTTAAAATCGAGAGGGTTGGAAAAAAAGGTGGAAGGCCTTTGCCCAGCAGTGGGACACCACAGGCTCATAATAATACATAATGTTTGTATGTAGGAATCTCTGAAACTATTCATCCGATTTCAAAAATTCTTTCACTAGTTATAGAATGGAGTTTTAGGATGGATAAGCTATATGTTATCCCGCGGCCCCAACAACTTCCTTTGTTATAGGTACATGAGCGGAGTAGCTATTATTCGGAACAAGAGCATAGTAACGTAACATCACTGCATGGGGACTTATTTTAATCCGGAATTAACGGCAACGAAGCCGAACAATACGAGTACACTACTAATCCAAACTAAGCAACCCTATTCTGTTAATGTCGCAAAACTACGTACGGGGCCATTTGTGATGGAGACCGCAACAGTATGTGCAGGAAATTCACAAGTTTTGTAAAGGAAATGCTACGAAGTATGAAAGAATTGACTTAAACTTTGAAGATTTCCTTTTTACCCTCGACGCAAACGATGTGTGTTATAAGTTGTAACACGTGCATCTATTTACGTGTCTGTCTCTAAGTTCGACAGGACTTCCCATACATTACTACGGTTGCCGAATATTTGAAACAACCGAGCCTTAATACTCAGTATAGGAGTACTGCAAACTACGTAGTAACTTTAAGTGCCTTACTTTTTGGTTAGCGACACCGATACATCCTTCTTGCAACCTTACGTATACGATCCCAGCCTTCTTTCAAACTTTTGTTACATAAATAAGGCCTTCTAAATTGCGCTTTCAATTAATTTCACCCATAGTAAAAATAAAGCGGTCGCACTGTACACGTTACCCACTAAGCCACGGATTGCGTGAGTCATGCACGTGACATTACCAGACAACGCCTGTCAGTCATACCGGCTCCTTTGTAGGATGGCTAAGACGAGAACAATGGCTGCATACGTTACACCGAAGACCCTGCAAAAGCATTCATTCCATACGATGCTGGGATCAGATAATTTGAACGTAACCAACACGTACCGTGGGTGGTCGCTTTGCTCTCTAGACGGACACTGGTCTATTAAAAGGCATCGTCCTCTTCAATGGAATTTATACAGAATATATATAAATTGGAACCAACATTGCTTAGTAGTCTAAGTAACAAATATGAAATCCGCTCCAAACAGTAACACGGCACTGCAATCTCCTTTAACGAAACGTCTTTTGAAAGCCGCAGCAAATGGTCTGCTAAGGGAGGTAAGAGGAGGGCCCGCGTTCGATGTGTGTTTGAAGTGTAGTTTCAATGTTTTACAACTTACGCGGGCCCGCGCCCGACACGCGCACGCGACCGGTGTGTGGAGGCCTTAATACTCGCGCCAGACAGCAAGAATTAGGTCGAAACGAACCCGTAGATTCCTGTTTCCAACTCCTTTCCGATTTCTCCCATTTACATACTTTCATCGTTAACCTGTTAATAAAATTAGCGTTAACCATGAAGTTTTATTGCAATTTAGTTGATAGAATAGCCCAGTCTTCACTCGCCACGGCGAAGACCGTTTGACTCTCAGAATAAGGGTTAAATGAAATAGCTCTGATCAAACTGCCGCAGTGTATCCTCTTTATTGATCATTTCATTTATTCTATTCACTTATTTCCGGCGAAAGGAGCTTTGACGACCCAGTGCGTTCCGTAGAACAAATAAACCTAATTCCATCGAACAATGCGATGGTTCTTTTTCTTTTCAATTTAACAAATTAAAGGGCTCTCGTGAATTTCGACACTTAAACCAATAAATTTTGTTTATTAGGCCTTAAATATTGTTTTATAGATCTGAAGGGAACAACAAATTAAAGTTCTTTGTTGACTTGTGTAGAAAAAAAACCTATAAAACTTTGCAGGTTCATGATTTTTTAGATTAATGAGGTAGAAAAACGAACTTGAATATTTACATTGATAATACACCGGCAAAATTGATAATTGAACCGTGTCAAATTAGCATCGTATGTAGTAATAAAATAAAGTGTAATTAGCAGCAACATTGCTGGGTTTTTTTATTACTTTACTATACAGTTTCAATGGTCGATCTGACCGATCAGGGATGGCTATCAGGATTCCACTTTTCTTATGGACGGCATAACCCGAGTGGTGACGGGTTACAATAGCACCAGCCTCATTATTTCTGTGGGTGTTAGAATAGACTATCTACCTATGGGAATAACACATTTTCTCCAACTTAACCGACAACTGCTAAAAGAGGCATTGAATAAAAATTTAATAATAAATAAAATTAATCCAGCAGTGGACGTCTTTCGGCTGATATGATGATGATGAAATAAAATTATGCCTTTCTGGGAATACAGGCGTGAGCTTATGTAATACATAATCAAGAGAAAACACAGTGAATACCGGGTGTACAGGTCAAGTGGCCTGCTTTTGTTGTCACTCTTGCCTAAGTAAGGCCGGGCATTTAGTTTTAAATACATTTTCACCTCACTAGCTCGGAAAGCCCTTTTTGTATGTTGATATCTATTGAAAAACTCGCATTTTATCCACATGTGAAGAAAGTAGATGAAGAACGTTAAAAGTACTATGACGTAGAACGTTAATGTTTATTTTCCTGACATTCTTTTTATACCTATTGTTTAACTTTTTTTTTACCTTTTTTTCTTATTTTCCTCGCTGTAGTGAGGTGAAAAGTTTTGTGTTATTCACGGGTGAAAAGTTATTTTACGTCTCGTGTGTTGAAACACTCGCTACGCTCAGGATTCTATTTTTGAACCACTCGCTGCGCTCGTGATCAATCATAGAATCCTTTCGCTAGCTTGTATTTCAAATGAACACACGCAGGTAAAATACAACTTTCCCCCCTTGTATAACAAATAACTATCATGCCGGAATAGACCGTTTACACGGCCGAATTTCATTACCGCACGGCTGTGCGAGCCTGTGTTTGTGTATATTGTAATTCTAATTATTATTATTGTTTCCCACTGCAACTAATTTATTTTATTCTTGATTATGGCGGCGTTGGTAGGCCTCCCAAAAGGTGGACTGACGACCTGGTAAAGGTTGCGGGAGTCCGCTGGATGCGGGTGGCGCAGGACCGGTCACTTTGGAACTCTTTGGGGGAGGCCTATGTCCAGCAGTGGACGTCTTTCGGCTGATATGATGATGATGATGATGGCATAAAAAAGAGTTGAATTATTTGAATACGAGGGCTGCCTTTTAAGTTGTGTCGTTTGGAAAAACTAAAGACAATTTAAGTGTTAAATGGTATTTATTGTTTTTCAAAGTAATCACCGTGATATGTAATATACTTTTTCATTCGATCGAACCAGTTTTCGAAACACTTATTCCAGTCCGAAGTCGGGGTCTCCAAAATGGCCGTTTTGTATGCCTCAACCGCTTCTACAGGCGTCTGGTACCGTTGACCACGAAGTCGTTGCTTGATTTTTGGAAAAGTAAAAAAATCGTTAGGGCTTAAGTCTGGACTGTACGGCGGGTGTTCCAGAATTTCGACGTTTTGCTCTTTTAAAAACGAAATTGTTTGCCGGGCGGTGTGCGAGCTCGCATTATCGTGGTGCAATCTTATACGTCTTGGGTTATTTTTTTGGAAATTCGCCGATGACTTCTGGTAAACAGACAGTAGTATACCAGTCAGCAATAACCGTTTTACGATCCTCGAACACGATGGTGGCAACGTGGCCACTTTTCGCCACAAACGTGGCGACCATTTTTTTCGAAGTGCTCCGTGAGCGTATTACTTTGGTCGGTTTTGGCTCATCTTGGAACACCCAAACAGTCGACTGTTTAGAATCGGGATCGTAGGCATATATCCAAGATTCGTCACCACTGATAATGTCGTAAACATGTTTCGAGTTTTCTCGGTTGAATTGCCGCAGAGTTTTGCAACAGCATCGAACGCGAGCCGTTTTTTGGTCTTCACTGAGTAAATGTGGTATCCAGCGTGAGATCAACTTTTTTACGCCTAAGTGATCATGCAAAATACTGTGAACACTGGTCCCTGAAATACTTAAGGAAGCTTCTATCTCACGGTATGTCGCATGGCGATCTTCGAAGATCAGTTGCCGTACAGCATCAATGTTCTCCTGGGTTACGGCTGTTTTTGGTCGACCTTCACGATGTCTATCACCAAGACTAGAGCAAATACGTTGAAATTCTAAATACCAGCGTTCCACAGTCCGGAGGCATGGTGATTTATCATTGAAAACCTTAGTCAACTCTTTGAAGCACTGAAGTCGCGTTAAGCCCCTTTTGAAGTTGTAAAAAATTATCGCACGTAAATTTTCCTTCGAAATTTCCATTTTCACAACTGACTTGTCAACTTTGAACGAACGCTGTACTAAAGCGGTTGGGCCGATTTCGAGTCATTCTTTTGTTTTCGAATTCTAAATTCAAATATTTTAAGATGACACTAGTTCTTTTTTTTGCAAACACGGGAGGTTTGCAAACGACAGAACTTAAAAGGCAGCCCTCGTATTGTGAAATTGTTAATTTGCATGCCTTTTCTGGTAGCACATACTCGTATAAGCAATACTGTATATTCTGTCATCTTATGTAACTATATTCTCGTAATAAATAATTGATTGATTGATATGTTGACCCATACACAGGCACACTGTCTGAGCAATTGCACCGTAAATAACTATTTCACTGAACCTAGGTACACACATTACAAACAGCAAGGGTACCTGGAAATGCAACTGGTGAGTAATGCTTCGTTGGGTAAAGTTAAATTATTACACCGTGCCGAGCTTATTGGATTGCCATTAGCATTTCATCGTAATTTATGTAATAGGTCAGAATTCGTAGGTATTTATACAATAATCTCCAAATTAAGCGTGATTTGGGAAAATTCGGGGAATACACGGAAGCTTGTTCAATTGCGTGAATTCCCTGTGCAATGTCTTTGTCGCAACAACTCGTTCGATAATAATACAAATACAACAACAAATACAAATTATTTATTTACCATAACAACGTTACATGCGATTAAATTAAACTATTCTGTTAACATACACATTTTTAACAAACAGAGAAAGATATCCGTCAGCCCCAAACTAGGCACCAAACTTAGCACGCACTCATCGTGCAATAGATATACATATACAGGATGGAAAAATAGGGCAACTATCTTAAATCTTTAAGTTGGCTCATTTTACTTAAAGGAGACATTCCTTTATTTTTAAAAAGAAACTAAACTGCATTCAAAGATTTTCTAAAACTTGTGTTGTTTTTGTTTATTTAATTTTAGTTGGTTCGAGTCACAACCCAAGCTAACGAGTTTTAGAAAATCAATGAATGCAGTTTTGTTTCTTTTTACAAATAAAGAAATGTCTCTTTTAAGTAAAATGAGCCAACTTAAGGATTTAAGGTAGTTTCCCTCCAGGGCCCGACTTATTTTTCCCCCCTGTGTATACAAACAATGTGAACAGTAAACATTGTCATATAAAGTAAGCCGAGTTCAGCTCTGGTCACGCAAGAAGTTACGTAAATAAAAAAACCGGCCAAGTGCGAGTCGGACTCGCGCACGAAGTGTTCCGTACCATTGTCTATAAAAAAGGCAAAAAAAACAAGTTTGTTGTATGAGAGCTCCCTTAAATATACAGGGTGGAATTTCATAAACTGTACATAATAAAAGGAGAAAAATTTCAGCCAATTTCATCGGTGAAACGGTGTTTTTTTTTTTTTCTAGTCATTAGTTTTTTTTTTACAGAATTTTGAAAATTTTTGTAAAAACTCGGGTAATACACCCTAATTCAGACGGTATAACTATTGATCCAATGGTCCTAAAATGAAAATAAAAAATGCAGAGTATTACCAAGGGACAGGTTAATAATTCTTAATAACAATAAAAAACCAACTAGAAGAGAAAATCCGCAAAAAAAAATATTGTTTTTGAAAAATGGCTACAAAAATTACGAATTTTAAAAGAAAAACACAATTTTCTGAAAAAAACGCATATTTAGTTACCATTTTTTTTGCTTAGTATTAAACCTCACTTAATGCCGATTCTAAAACCGTTTTTAAACTGTCTCAGACTTTGAAAAATACCACGCAAATGGGTACGTAAATCAAACCATAATTTTATTAATTTTAATCCTCTTAAAATCCTTAATGACCGTTTGTTCACAGGTAGTTGAAGGGTGTTATTGGGTTTTAGGTGGAAATAACAAATTACGTACTTAGTATTAATCCTCACTTAATGCCGATTCTAAAACCGTTTTTAAACTGTCTCAGACTTTGAAAAATACCACGCTAATGGGTACGTAAATCAAACCATAATTTTATTAATTTTAATCCTCTTAAAATCCTAAAACGCCGCGGTACCGGTGTTGTGTTTGACTTTATTATTCAAAATCTGCCTGTATTTTTTTGGTTTTTGTATATCCAAGGAAAAGGAAAGTGAAATTCCGCTATGGGAAGGGAAAAGCGGAGGGTATTTTTTGTCAGAGAGATCGCGCACTCGATGCGGGGGGTGTGTGTCCGCGTGGGCTCGCCCTTCGGGCCTTCGGCCCTCGGGCTCGCGTAGAGAGCGTGCTCTGAAGGGACGCTTCGGGCCTTCGGCCCTACGCGGAGCTCGGCCTTCGTCCTTCGCGTACCTGGAAGCTCACCTTCGGGCCTTCGGCCCTCAGGTTCGCTTAAAGACACTTGGGGGGCGTAGGGTTTCCGCAAGGTTGTGCTACCACTCACTAACCCCCGAGTGTGTTAAAAGCGAACCTGAGGGCCGAAGGCCCGAAGGTGAGCTTCGTGGCAGGCGAAGGCCGAAGGCCGAGCTCCGCGTAGGGCCGAAGGCCCGAAGCGTCCCTTCAAAGCGCGCTTGCGGAAACCCTACGCCCCCCAAGTGTCTTTAAGCGAACCTGAGGGCCGAAGGCCCGAAGGTGAGCTTCCAGGTACGCGAAGGCCGAAGGCCGAGCTCCGCGTAGGGCCGAAGGCCCGAAGCGTCCCTTCCGAGCACGCTCTCTACGCGAGCCCGAGGGCCGAAGGCTCGAAGGGCGAGCCCACGCGGACACACACCCCCCGCATCGAGTGCGCGATCTCTCTGACAAAAAATACCCTCCGCTTTTCCCTTCCCATAGCGGAATTTCACTTTCCTTTTCCTTGGATATACAAAAACCAAAAAAATACAGGCAGATTTTGAATAATAAAGTCAAACACAACACCGGTACCGCGGCGTTTTAGGATTTTAAGAGGATTAAAATTAATAAAATTATGGTTTGATTTACGTACCCATTAGCGTGGTATTTTTCAAAGTCTGAGACAGTTTAAAAACGGTTTTAGAATCGGCATTAAGTGAGGATTAATACTAAGTACGTAATTTGTTATTTCCACCTAAAACCCAATAACACCCTTCAACTACCTGTGAACAAACGGTCATTAAGGATTTTAAGAGGATTAAAATTAATAAAATTATGGTTTGATTTACGTACCCATTTGCGTGGTATTTTTCAAAGTCTGAGACAGTTTAAAAACGGTTTTAGAATCGGCATTAAGTGAGGATTAATACTAAGTACGTAATTTGTTATTTCCACCTAAAACCCAATAACACCCTTCAACTACCTGTGAACAAACGGTCATTAAGGATTTTAAGAGGATTAAAATTAATAAAATTATGGTTTGATTTACGTACCCATTTGCGTGGTATTTTTCAAAGTCTGAGACAGTTTAAAAACGGTTTTAGAATCGGCATTAAGTGAGGTTTAATACTAAGCAAAAAAAATGGTAACTAAATATGCGTTTTTTTCAGAAAATTGTGTTTTTCTTTTAAAATTCGTAATTTTTGTAGCCATTTTTCAAAAACAATAATTTTTTTTGCGGATTTTCTCTTCTAGTTGGTTTTTTATTGTTATTAAGAATTATTAACCTGTCCTTTGGTAATACTCTGCATTTTTTATTTTCATTTTAGGACCATTGGATCAAAAGTTATACCGTCTGAATTAGGTGTATTACCCGAGTTTTTACAAAAATTTTCAAAATTCTGTAAAAAAAAAACTAATGACTAGAAAAAAAAAAAAAACACCGTTTCACCGATGAAATTGGCTGAAATTTTTCTCCTTTTATTATGTACAGTTTATGAAATTCCACCCTGTATATTCCTCTTGAGCACCTTGTACAGTCGCCATCACATACATCGGAGCAAACAAGCACGTCACAAACATCGGAACACACCTCTATGTTCAAGGCATTAGGGTGCATGTGCCAATATTTTTGAACACCTATAGTGTACCTATGTATGTGATGGCGACTGTACATCAAGCACATAATGAAGGTAACTTTCTACAAACACTCTTCACTCTTCTAGCACTTAAAGTCAACACTATTGTAACCATAGCATAAATAGGTTTATATAGTAAGGAGCTTTCGTGGCTTGAATTGAAACTACTACTGCTGTAACGATTGTTACATGATTGAAACACGTCGCGTGTCACATAAATAAAACAACAAAATTGGACCGATCACTTAAATAAACATCACCTCATATTGATGGTTTTTTTGTTCCTTGAGTAGGCAGGTCTTCGACAATTTCCAAATGAGTTTATATAAAATATACATTTTTATAACCACCGGATAATTTATTGTCAAGTCATGAAATCATATGACCAAAAATTGTAAACAACACTCACGAGCAATAATGGACCACTTTTGAATTCTACTCAATGACTTCACGAATAAGCAATGTATTTTCGTGAATTTTCCTATTGTGCTTATTAGTCTATTATCAATGCAACATTATTGTGCCAATTTAATCAAATAATTATTCAAAAATTAATGAAGAATGTCACGGTTTCAATTAGCGATGAAAATTTGTGGAGCATTAATTTGAAATAATTAGCATCCATTGGACGAATTTAACTGTGACTAATTAGGCGTTAAATTGTCTCACGCCGTAACTCATCGCTATACTCACTTACCAAGCCTCGTATCATGTTTATTTCACTCAATGTAAATCATACTCTATGCCCTTCATCATAGACATCGAATTGTAAAATAATGCAAATGAGAATTGTGCATTTTTCATCGTGTAGAGAATATTTGCGTAATATTCCATTCGTTAACGCTGTTCATTCGGCTGTGCACCTTTGGTTCAGAACGTGTATGTAGGAAATTTCGCGCTTTTAATTAGATGCCTAATTAAGTCAGAAAGTAAATAGGACGTAATATGCCTTTTCCTTGCCTTAAGATCCTTTTTCACTTTGTGACTGAATTACATAAAGTTGTACGAGTAGACGAGACTAAAGGTCTCTGTAGTCCACTAAGACATCGGATAATTTGCACAAATACATCCAAAACCGCTTTAGTGCACTAGGGAATAGAGTCCAATTTACATATTTTTGATGTCTGTGCTTGTTACGCGCTACGTATACCTACACTAGAGGTGCAGCTAACAAGGTAAATATTTTACGTCGATGGCTTCAAAGTTACGGAAATCTTATTACACCACGCGGCTTGCAAACTCGTAAATTGTTACACTGAATAAGGAGTTAGTGTAATGTGTACATGGATTCGTATTTTATTTTAAGCTATAGCTATTAGGGTTTTGAGGTAGCAAACTGGAGCTACATCGGGCAAGTTTTGAGGTAATAATAGTACGTTAGATTAGCATTGTGAACCCAAAAGAACCGAACTGCTCACCGAAATATAGGTAATATGTTGAAAGAACTATGACCACTACTGAGTCGAACTGCTTCCAAGAATCTAAGTTAGGTTAGGTTAACTGTAGAATTATTAGTATAACTCTAAACATAACTCACGAAAGCTTACATTAAGTTACGTTAGAACTGCGACTTCAACTCAACAGTACCGAAATATATGTTCAGTGTCATCCTATTCCAACATATCTGTATTTATACCTACAGATAACATGTTATATGTTATAACATCCATCAAACAAATGTAAAATAAATTTTGAACATATTGCTAAATTCAAAATATGATTTGTTTGACTACCGTTGATTAACCACTTCCCTTTCATACGTGCCACAGGACACGAGTATGTTTCGTTCGGTCGAATAACTGAACAACTAAATTTACATCATGATTAATTTACTACGCAATCGTGTGGCTAGCGGATGATTTTCTAATTTCGACTTCAGTTAATTATATGTATATATGCCACAACAAAGCGCACAATAATTATCTGACGACTCTGTTTTCAGGGCTGTTTGGACGTGAAGGCACGGAAACAGTTTAAAAAATACCGGTAAACACCGGTTTATTTCGGTTTAGTTCCGAACTTTTCTTGGGAACGCGAACGTTTTTAGAACTTTTTATTTAGGTACCTGAATTAACCGGTTCATTCGGCGAGAGGCGCGGGGCGGCCGGTCGGTATAGTGATTAACACAAACACGCATTTTTACCGCTCGAAACCGGTGAATTTGAAAAACCTTTGAAGTCACTATTTATTTATTTCCAAACATATGAAAGTTTACAGTGCACTACCAAAACACTTAGGACATATTACAATAAGCTAACATTCATTACATTACACAATAAATTATAAAGTTATAATACATTCATTACATTATAAATAATTTTATCCTCCAAATAACTTTGCGAAAATCTTTCATAAACCGGTTAAAAATTCTCGTAGTTAACTTCACTTATGCACGCACAATCGATGAGTATTCGTAGACCGTAGAGCAAACTCGACGTCAATCTGATTAGAAATGTCATTCCAACATGACACAAAAGCGCAGTCATTCTACACCATATAGTAATTAAATGATTGCTATCACAAGTCGTCAGTTTTAAGAATTAAGATGTTAAACTTTCTCAACCCACCTACTCTTCAGGGAATTTTTACATCGAATTTATTATTTTAATTAGTAACCTGCATTTTATCTATGCACATCTATACTAATATTATAAAAGGTAAAAGTTTGTGAGATTGTAGCTTTATAAGTTTGTATGTTTTGAGTAATCTGCACAACACAACCGCTCATCCGATTTAAAAAAATCTTTCACCTGCGGAGGATATACTTTCTGGATGGTTGTAGGCATTTTTTTTTTAAATCTTTCACCTGCGGAGGATATACTTTCTGGATGGTTATAGGTATTTAAAAAAAAAATCTTTCACCTGCGGAGGATATACTTTCTGGATGGTTATAGGCATTTTTAAAAAAAATCTTTCACCTGCGGAGGATATACTTTCTGGATGGTTATAGGCATTTTTTTTTAAATCTTTCACCTGCGGAGGATATACTTTCTGGATGGTTATAGGCATTTTTAAAAAAAATCTTTCACCTGCGGAGGATATATTTTCTGGATGGTTATAGGCATTTTTTTAAAAAATCTTTCACCTGCGGAGGATATACTTTCTGGATGGTTATAGGCATTTTTTTATCCCGCGGGTTTGCCTGCGTTCTTTGCGAAATTTAATAAATAAAATCAAGGACTTTCACTTGACAACAAATATCAGTACGAGTATATGTTACAATGATATAGTTGTTGCATTTCACGAACTTTAAGCACGAAAATTATTTCGTGCTTAAAGTTCTATTCTGTCTGCTTATTATATTACATACCTACTAAGGCGGCTGTGTAAATAAACAACCCGCTCGCTGCGATATTTCTCCTTTCAACCGGAAGGCTTTCGCAACTCTTGTATTTTCCCAATAGCTTTTGTTTAGTTTCCGGAGTATCGTTATTTTATGTTTTTATAACAATTGCACATCAGCACAATTGACTGGTTTAACCACGAAACACAGACTGTTAATTAGCGTAATCCAATTAAAAATAAACTGAATCGCTTTGAATTGTTCACATATTTGCCGTTATTCAATATGCCTGTGATATTAAAAACTATTTTGCCATGTTAAAATGGCACCGAGTCTCACAACGACCAATATATTTTTTGTAATTCAGTAATGTAGGTCCATGATTGCACAGTCAAACTGTATTGACAGCTTTGCAAAGGACCAACAAATAAGCAACACATGTCATTATAGTAAATAAATATATATAATCAAATGCCTTTTAATAATGAAATGTCAATGAGCTGTGGGTGTTTCTTTAATGAGCGCTATTGTTTATGTCAGACGGCGGCGTCTACGTTATATGACGACGATAATGTGTTTTTTACAAGTTTTTATTTAACTTGCCATGTATTTATGTAATATGTTACTATGTTTGTTCGGGTGGAATCTTGCAACTCAATTTTGAAGCAGATATCTTCAACCGATTGAGCTGAAATTTTGGGTTTAAGTATAGTTTGGATGACAATATAATATAATAATAATAATAAATATTACGGGACAATCTTACACAAATCAACCTAGGTCCATATTAAGGTACAATCGAGCTGCCCTGATGATGGAGACAGAAGGTGGCCACGGGAATTCAGGACTTATCAGACGTAACCCCGTTGAGTTTGGGCTCGTTACAATCGTCTTAAAGAGTAGGAGTTGATGACGGGATACAGAAAAGTACAGTCGGCAATAAAAGCTTGTACCAAAAATGAAATTTGTACCAAAAAGTTTTTTATTCATTCATTCATTCATCATAGATTCACGCCTTTATTCCCAACAGGGATAGGCAGAGCACATGAAACTTATGTTCCAGTGCCACTTATAGCATAAACGTGGGTATAAAAAAATCTAAAAAAATGTGATATCGCAGTGATAGGTTGCTAGCCCATCGCCCACAACAAACTTCAACCCTGCTCCCTTAGTCGACTTTTACGACACCCACGGGAAGAAAGGGGGTGGTGAAATTCTAACCCGGGTAACGTAAACTTTTTTATACTAGCCTTAAACCACAGTAAGTAAGTAAATATTTATTTGTGATACACAGGTTACATAATAGGTGACAATAGAATAAAAATACAGTACGCTGTGACCTACCTAAAAAGTGTACAAATGTTGAGCCTTACAAACTAAAAACTACAACTAATACAAAAATAAAAACACACTTTTATAATATTGTGTTTAATATTATAGCATTTAAGGCTATAATTTTGGCAACAAACAATTATAAGTCGTTTATAAACTTTTTGTTGAGTCGCGCGCTACGCGACCTAGCAGCAAGTTGTGCTCGACCTAAATATTTCCTTACTTGTCGGTATACTGTCAGTATTACATTTGCGCAGTAGAATTTTAGCACTCGTACCGCCCGCTTTCGCTCACCCTGCACTAATCACTTCACTGACTCAGCAGTAAAGAACCTGTACTGTGCCTTTAATGACAATTGACACAGTCAACTGACAGCTTCCTGATACCGTACCGACTCTACATCCCCAAATGCGAAAGTAGCCTAACGCCTTGGCCACGACTTTGGTCTTAAGCGACCTGCGACCAGCGTTTTATCTGTTCATTGCGCGTGATCCCCACTAACCACAGTGCGTTGCGCGTCTCGACCGCGCAATGACCAGATAAAACGCTGGTCGCAGGTCGCTTAAGACCAAAGTCGTGGCCAAGGCGTTATACAAGGTATGCAAATGTCGGAGTGGCATAGGTACTTGCACATTACCGCCGTGGTCGTGTATGTTCTTGTCTAAACTCAAAGCAACCCCCCTAAGTTACCAACTCGCCATACTCTGTGTATTAAAGTGGAAAGTGTCATTTCGTAATTTGTATGCAGGGTTTCATTCGGTGTCGTCATAAAGCGAGCACTCGTACTGCATCGTTAATGTCAGCGCGCGCAGAAATTGTTTTATTCCACAACTTTGGATACACGGCAGTTTCAAGATAACAACGGCATTATTCAGACATCCACGCGCTACAAAACAATAGACTGTAAATATAAACTGGTGTTTGATGTTAGGCCATTCGCTTGTTTTGGTTTGTCTCGCTGTGACGTCACGCCCGCAATGCCGATCAAAAGTGGTGGAATAATGTTATTGTGCAAACCGCGCGGAGACCTACTTTTAAAATACAATAAATATTTGCGGACAATCTTACACACATCACCTAGTCCCAAACTAAGCAAAGCTTGTACTATGGGTACTAGACGATGATAAACATACTTATATAAAGAAATAAATACTCAAATACATAGAAAACATCTATGACTCAGGAACAAATATTCGTGCTCATCACACAAATAAATGTCCTTACCGGGATTCGAACCCAGCGTTTTGGCGTAATAGTACCTACATTACTACAAAGGCCGGGAAATAAGGGATTGCCATATAGACGCATAGTAGTAAAAGGCAGGCAATTCCTAGTTCCAGCCGAGGAATCTACCTACAAAGGTATAGCTCATTTCTCAAACATGCAATGAAATAAAAATAAAAGTCTTACTCCACAGCGCCGCACTATGGAATCCGTAGCAATAAACACCAGCATACTATGGCTTTCCTGGATCCTTTGTGTATCCTAACGCTGACTTAACGCTGTTCAAATTATTTTTATTGTAGGAGAACCATAAATATATTGGATTCACTCTGCACATTTGAATGTGGTGTCTACTGTATGATATTCCTTTCAGATAACATTATAATAATGTATATAGAATATAGTACAGTAATAATACTGCAGTCCCTGCTTATTTTACAGATCTCGAAAGGCCGACACTGAAATTGAAAAACCTAGTTTTCTCGATTCGCTAAAACTAGCTTGTTACAAACAGTTCCCGTGTTAAAAGGCTATTTGTTGTAGTATACGGAAACTTTTAAAATAATACAATGCTAAAAGTTCCAGTGAAATGAGACCGTTGCCAACAATCGGGATTCGCAAAAACAATTAGACCAGAAACATGTTTTGTTATAGCCGATTCTAGTTCTCAACGGGATAAGTTCCAGATAACTAAGTTCCAAAGCACGGTTGGGTTACACTGCCCGTTTGGAGCTGGAGAAACTACAATGAACTACAATGAAGTTGGTAAACTTTACTAACGCTTCGAAGTACACGTATAAGTCAACGCACGTGAAAAGAGCTCCGGCGGCCATACATTTTATATGGAAAGAGATAAACAATACACTAACGTAACGTCACGATTTACACACTTAGAAAAAAAAACAAAATTTAATTAAATAAATTTTAATAAAATTCCCCCTATAAAATTATTTTAAATATTTGATCCTTTCGTACTAAAATATTTTATTTAACTAAAGATGAAGATGTTAAACAGGACTTGCGTTCCAGGGAGAAGTCAAGGGCACCAGAACGCGAGGCAGGTCACCAATGAGATGTACAGACCAGATTAAAGCTGCGGTAGATGCATCACTACACGCAAGCATTAAGGGAGGCGACTGTCAGAGAGGAATGGCGGCGTGTTGTGAAGCTTGCTAGCAACACCTGAAACGATGACGACGACCACGAAGAAGAAACAGGACACCCACTCAGCATGAAGTCATGGGAAGACACAGCAAGTTAAGCGCTTTGACCTGATAATATATGGCGCCATGAGGTCTTTTTACGTGCGTTAACTTGTACAGTGCGCTGACGTTCATGCAGAATTGTATATATCCACAATCCATACCACGACCAGTGACGAACCTAGCTGCGGGCTTGACCCCAGGGACCACAAAAATCAAAGTATGATTTTCGAATAATTTCATTTCTTTCGCACATTCTACCAATAAAGACGGACATATGATTATGTTACTGAACTTGTCCCGAGGTCAAAAGACTACCCTATTAACCAGAATTTTACTGTAAATTAATAGAATGAGCCAGTCTAGGACTCACTACAGTGTCATAATACGATACAAATAGAGGAGTTTAGATAAATGTCAGAAAAATCACAACCAGTATTGAAAGTAAACCATGACCACAACTCAGGAACTCAAAATGTAACCGAGTTTGTTTTTGCATATTTGGTAAGCTACGATCTTCTATATGAAGCCGGTACGTACAAGCAACCCTCGGTGAGCCGCTATTGCTGTCTTCTCTTAGTACTCCTTGAATAAAAGAGACCGAGATAATCTTGCTGCGACAAAAGTTGCCCGTGAGCGACAGTTCTGACAAGCCCCAGGTACGTGACCAGGGTTATAACACTCAAGTTTACCTCCGAACAGTTTTAGCCGTCTAGGTTTTAAGTAGTACTAAACACCGAGACGCGTGACAACTGCGGTCTACTGCGCATAGTTCTCTAAATACGTAAGAATAAACGAAATTTTAAGATTAAAAAAACACCAACTAATTCATTTTTACAAATATTGTAGCCTATGTCACTCCTATGACTAAGAGGAATCTTACGATATTAGGTACCTCACATGTTAAAATCCATCAAGCCATCCGCCGCCGTAACTGAAATAAAAAGAATACAACCGAATTGAAAACCTGCTCCTTTGGAGCCGGTTAAAAACAAGAAACACGTCCACAACCACTAACGGCGAAAATTGAGTGACAGCTGTCAATCGAGATGATGTTTTTTTAACAATACGAGTTTACGATCTAGGGGGTAAACACGTAACGTTCCAAACGCGCGTTCGTACAGTTTAACTGTCATCTTTCCATAGAAAAAGTGACATTTAAATCTACCTAACGCGCGTACAATGCGTTACGTGATCGACCTGCTAGAATTATCGCTAATAGTGACTGACAAGAGAGCTAATTTATATTTGACCGCTATTTGACTCGTGGTTTGTCAGCAGTAATATAATTATAGTACTAAAACCACCCTACCCGAAAACAAAGTTAGTAAGAACTGCATCAAACTCGGTCCCATAGTTCCCGAGCTTATCGCGAACAAACAGACAGACGCGCCGGCATCATTAGATTTTTTTTTTTTTTAGAATTTTTTTATATAGGTTAACAGTATGACACCAAATCACTTATGTGGTACCTACAAAATACATAACATAATTAAAGATATTTATAAACACTTTATGCGAAATTCAAAACATACGGTAAATATATAACACGATAAACAAAAACTAAAATAAACTCATAAACAACTTCAACAAGAAACATGACCAAGTTTAAATCTTAACACTATTATGCGATAGGAATGCTAATAGTTTTCTATGGTTTCCTTTGGTCTAGTCTAAATAAGCAACTTACATAAACGCCCAATTATCACGATTGCGAGCAACATTTAAAATAACCAACCAATTTTCGGCTAAAACACTCACAATTTCACTGTTACGCAAACGGTGGCTACACCTAATCAGAATATAAACTAAGCTGTTTGTATTCAGTAACAATACTCATTCTATTGTGTGTAAATTCTACTCAAGTTCAGCAATACTATTCAGCGTTTGACACGAATGCTCAGTCGAACAAATCGCGTATGAACCGATTTAACGAGGGGCAGAACGACTTTCGGTTTCGATCGTCAAACGACCAATCAAAACATTATTATCGTATCGTGCTGAATGGGTGACCTATACACGTTCCTCGACTCAGTTCGTGCCAATTTGGAAATTCTAAATTCAGAGCAAGCGCAGACTGTTTTCATGAAGTGAGCCGATCGTTATCAATCACTCAGTGCCTCGTCATTTCTGTGCTGGGTTCCAGAAGTGAAAGTCAAGTATAATTTTCAACAGCACTTTTATTCAGATCATTATATTATATTTTTCATTACTTAAATAGTTTACCAACACGCCCGCACGACCAGTTTGCTAGTAGCAACTTTCTACCAAAGTAATCATTCGCTGACTGACGCTACCTATGGGTAGGTAACCTTTAAAAATATATACAAATGTATAGAGATAAACGGCGACAATCAATAAAGTCGTGCGTATATAAAACAAAGTCATGTTAGTTACACCATTTATAACTCAAGAACGGCCGAACCGATTTTTGTGATGTTTGATTTGTTGTATATATCTTCACTCCGAATAGCAGAATAACTAATAATAAATGCAAAATGTAAAGTTTTTTTTTTCATACATTTTGTATAGCGGTACGAAGTACGCGGGGTCAGCTAGTATTTTATATATAGCAATACTTTTTGCAGTTTGCTGAAATGTAGTAAAACGTCTCATACTATATCTACAACTATTCAACAATGCCCGAATATCATAATAATAAATCAGTTTAATATTAAAGTACAATAATAATAAATAAGTTCTTTTTAAAATAAGCTAACATTGCATATCGCCGTAGGGTAATGAATCTACTAATGAAACAAACTACATATACCTAATTATACCTATTACTCAATTGAGAGTCATATTTCTATTGTACCTACTCCGACACAAGCTTGCGAACTGCCAATTGCTTTACTTAAGCTCCTATTTTCAACTAGCTCCAATTCAAATTCCAAATGTCAAGTCACTAACATAATTGATATTATGACTGTTCATCCTAAGTAACATCTCGAAATTTCCTACCATTAACTACCGTGCAGTAGCACGCTTAATGCAAGTTTGCACTCATTACTCCCCGAAGACGTAGTGAATAATTGTACACTTAAGACTGCTGAACGAGGTATGAACTGGGAAAACCGCATCAGAATCCATTGTGGTTTCCGTCACCACGTTTAATACTCTAAGTCAGGTGACGTTTCGTTCCAGTATTCAGTCATTAGCGGACGTCTTGAGTATTATTGTCGTTAGTCCGCAATATCAATTAGATTAATGGACGAAATTACGTATGTTTTACGATATACAGGGTGTCCGGTCAATAATGGACAACCTTCTAACCACGAATAGGGCACCTTAGACTGGTCCAGAAAATCGACTTTGAGGTTTAGTAAAATTCCCCTGGTTTTCGAGATATTCGCACTTTTCGAAGAGCGAATTGTACCAAAACAAGGTGTTTAAAAGTGAACATTTATAGCAACGTCTTTATTTGTAAAGAAGTAAATGGCATGTGTTATACCATATTAGAATCAGTATTAGATAAACAATTGTTCAGGAAGTTGGCCACTCTGGTCCTCATACATTCTCGGAAATATTCTCTAACAGTGATGCTAATGAACGTGTATTAGTGTTTTATGGTGGCCAGACCGATTTCTGTTTAATTAGGTCTTAATTAATAAAATCACATTTTTCTTTAAAATGTTCTATAACTTTGATTGCTTGTGGTGAAAAAAAAATTTATGAGGACCCGAGTGGCCAACTTCCTGAAAAATATTTTATCTAATACTGATTCTAAATCTTTAGCTTCACTCACGTGACCCCACATATTCTTATAAAAACGTTTAAATTGTTGAACTTAAAGAAGACTGAAGATCTTTGAGGCATTTCAGTCAAAGTATTACATTCCATTGTAGAATCAATCGCACCTTTTTTAGCTGATATTATTAATAAATTTATTGATACTGGAGTATTTCCTGATCTCATGAAACACAGTAAAATTATCCCGCTGTTTATTGCTTGTCATGAAAATCAGGAACGAAAACTGACCCTACCAACTTCAGGCCAATATCAATACTACCGGCACTAAGCAAAGTTTTTGAGAAGCTTATACTTAATCAGCTTATGTCCCACTTTAATTGTAATAAACTGTTCAATGACAATCAGTTCGGATTCACTAGGGGTCGCGCTACCACTGATGCCGGTGTGGTACTAATTAAACATATTTTTGAAGCCTGGGAAGAGGCTCAAGATGCTATTGGAGTGTTCTGTGATTTATCAAAGGCATTTGATTGCGTTGATCACGAGAATTTAATCAGAAAGTTAAGACATTATGGGATTAAAAACGGTGCTCTTGATCTTGTATCATCGTATCTCTCTGAGAGAACACAACGTGTAGTCGTCAACGGGAACCACTCAGCGGGGACAACTGTTGCTCTTGGTGTTCCTCAAGGCTCGATTCTGGGTCCATTTCTGTTTCTGATTTACATCAATGACCTACCAAACAAAAATGCACCACGCAAGATAAGCATGATATAGTGTTATTCGCAGAAGACAGTTAACAAACGTTGAGACGGCCAGGCTGGTGTACTACAGTTACTTCCACAGTGTTATGTCCTACGGAATCCTGTTGTGGGGAAAAGCAGCTGATATCCAGACCATCTTCGTGCTACAGAAACGAGCTGTACCTCCATCTACGAACTAAAAGCCCGAAATTTTCTCAGGGACAAATTTAAGGAGGCAAATATTCTTACTGTAGCATGCCAATACATTCTTGAGAATATTATGTATGAGTATGTGCGGAAAAACTTTCAGGACTTCAAACTCAACAGTGATATCCACGACTACAATACCAGAAGTATACACAAGATCGCAGTGCAGTACAGTCGTCTTAGCAGGGTTAGCACGTCGTTTGTGGGGAACTGTATACGTTTTTACAATAAAATACCCACCGAAATTGTTAATTTGCCGTTCAGTAAATTTAAGTCTCATATTAAAAATTATTTGATAAGCAAGGCGTATTATAATGTCAAAGATTTCATAACAATTCAACTGTCAACTTTACATATCAAGTTATCCAGGTAAACCTGTAATTGGCCATACTACTGTGTATTATATTATAAGTTACATACTTTGTATCGCTGTTGGTTTTCAGAATAAATAATAATAATAATAATAATAATAATGTCTTCGTCGGTCGGAGTGGAACCCTAAGGGGGACCGCAGGACTCTCAGCTCTGGCTTGCCTTCATTGGCCGTCCAGAGAGGAGTCGTCAGAGCTATATGCTCCAGGGGTGGAAGTGTTAAAGGGCATAACGCCGCGAGTAACTTCGGAGAAAGCGCAGCACCACCTCTCGACACCCCTGAGCCGCTCACCCGGTGTTGCTCCTGGCCGTCTTTTCTACGGCACTTTCAGGGGCCCATCTTATAAGTGAGTGGCTAGTCACCGCCTGCCTCGATAACCTTGTAAATTACAATGTTATGGCAGGTGTCCGGACCTCTATGCAATAGCCCAATTTTATTGCCCATCCAAATCTCATCACCATAGACCCAGTTCTCTATCCATTTTACCCACAATAGCCCCAACGCCTGTTGGGACCGGTTCACGGGTATCTACCGATGTACCCGTGAATGGGTTCTAGCAGGTGTACTACATCACATTAAACTTCGTCTCCATAGGGCCTCTACGTGTTGGATCTATATCCCCACGCACGCCTTCCAAATGACCGGGCTTTGTCCCGTGAATTTAAATCGGAGATACATAATAATAATAAACGACAAAAATGCCCTTAAGCCAGTAGTAGTCAAATTATATTAGAATTAATATACCTTCGAGTATGATTGTCTTGGCGTATTACCTTTGTAATTATTATAAGTACCGGAAATAACTGTTCCGTTTTATGTAACATGAGAGCACGTAATGCTTTTTCTCGCCGAACAAGTCGCTTTAATCTTTGCTATTATCAATGTCCAGTGGCTTGAATATGTCATGCTCGCTTAAAGGGCTTTGCTTACGGTGGCGTCGTTGATCGGGTCGCCACCTTCCCTAACATATGGTTGAGGGAGGCGATGGCTGAGATATGCGTCATACTCGTGATCGGGTGCTGTTTGTGGATTCCGGTCTGTTCATGCTTGCAAGGGCATAGTAACTACCTAAATATTAGTGTTATTATCATTATTTTGACGAGAGACATCATTCTGTTCTTGACACGTTTTATTTTTATTGACCGTGTACATCTCTGACAATATTACATTAATGATCCTTTTTTTATGTTTTAACGCTTAGAGACAGTATACATCTCTATAAGAACATTAGAATAATTATTAATTGTATTTGGACGCTCAGAGACCTTATACATCTCTGGGGTACTAAATGAATATCATAAACTTATTGTTAATTCTGATACAGACCTTATATCGAATGTAATTGATAATATTATACAATTTTGTTTTTTTTTGTTTTTATATAGTGCCGTTTAGTTTGTTAACCGTTTATGTACTAATTAGTTAAAATCTGCATTTTTTTAATGATTATTGTGTAAGATTATTAATATTATATTGTAGAATACCATTTGACATGTAAATGTGCCCTTGTGGCCTATTTGCAGAATAAATCATTTATTTTGATTTTGGTATAACGCATGCCATTTACATCTTTACAAATAAACAACAATTCGCTCTTCGAAAAGTGCGAATATCTCGAAAACCAGGGGACTTTTACTAAACCTCTAAGTCGATTTTCTGGACCAGTCTAAGGTGCCCTATTCATGGTTAGAAGGTTGTCCATTATTTACCGGACACCCTGTAGATTGTATAGGCGTCATTGAAAACTTACGTGAATGGTTCTTGGTGTTGTTTTGAGTAAAATAATTACTAAAGAGTAGGTTACTTTAAACTACAGCGTCATTGGACTTCTCTCAATAAGGTTTCGTCACTATACCTGCCACCATTATACTAATCTAAACAGAAATGCATACATAATACAATGAATCGAAACGATCCGCATATCCAAACATGACTCAAAACTTTTAAAAATTGTCTTCAAACGCAAACTGTCTATTCCAGTACATTGCCATCAAATTGGCTACAGCGCTCTTCAGTTACGGTTCATGCGACAACAGAAATATCGTCAGATCGGCTTGTTGTGTTCTTGTTTCCGTATTGTATACACTTTCATTTAATTAGTAATTTAATATTTAGTAAGTACTAATTCGTAGTTTCTGTAAAACTTTGCGAAAGTAAAGATGTAACGAACTGTACAACTGTTTTTACCAGAACGACATTGAAGCTCGATGGATTGACGCTTAGAGAATACCTTACTATTCTTACTTGAGTGACTTGAGTACAACATGAAAAACAGTCGCCTTCCTTATGCTTGGGCTGCGAAACGTGGCAAACTATACGGCCACGTCACGCACGATGTCAAAAACAAATTCAATCGCCCTTGTTTATTAATATTCGTAGAAGGATACGGTTTCTTAACTTACGAATTTCGCGAAATAATTAAAACAAAAGAGGCCCTTAACAATCAGCACGTCGTTCACACGTATCGAGATAAAATCCAATCTGAATTAACCTGAGAACATGACATTCGTGATCATGAGGTTGTAAGAGGTTGTGAATAGGGCCATTCACAAAGACGACCACTCGCCAATCGAATCAGCATCAGTTTAGGCAACTTCCTTACACACATATAAAATGACTTCCAAGGCTCAAGTTATACTGGTTAATGTAGGTGAGACAGGTTGAGTGTGAATCGCATCACACCGTGACCAGTGGGTAAACACCGGGACACTGGCGACGGGACGTGACAAGCTTGGCAACGGGACGCTCTACGTACGGTGAGCTCTAAAAATATGCATACAATTTTGAGTCCTACTCCTCAGACATAAGTACCGAATGGGGCGGGGCTGCTCTGTCGACGACACTCAACTGACCATTCATGAACCTTCCTGCAACGGGATAAGGTACATGGTCAACAAACGTTGTTCGCTGGCTACACTTACGTCACAATTGTACAGACCCGGAATGCACTTGGTTTTAGGGATTTTAAACAAGCCCAAATGCCATGTGAATATATAATGTGCGATTAAAAGCTATTTTTGTTTCACTATATGTCTTACGAAACCAAAAGTTAGGTGGTACTACGTGAATATCATTAATTTGTTACTACACAAAAGTCTCAACCATAAGATTTTGGAAACCTTTATTCAACCAACCGCCATCAGCAAATGTTGTTATCCACTCTTCATTTCCATTTCGCCCTACGATTGACTGATAGAGAACGCCAGAAGGCATGCGGTTGGCCTTTTGTACTACTTATCACTTACTTATTGTGTTCAATTTATCTATGTAATTTTACTGTATAGGCACAGCCTTATTATATCATTTGACATTTACCTCTACGTACCCGTTTATTGAATGAAAGCATCGAGAAACATATTTACATTTACATCTGCAAATTAATTTAAATGAAAAGAAATCCTTAAGTCCGCACTCTCATTTGTCCTCTCTTCTAGATGAGTGTGTTTGTGCCCAGTAACGGGATGTATAATATTACCTACAGGCCGATGATGACGATATGCTACCAATGAAAAGATGCATTTACCTATAATTCATCGCACTGCAACCTAACATCATCATTTTCACAGATATATAGGTAGGGGCCGCCCGCCCTCGACCTGCTGGTCGATTACGTAACGTTTCGTACGTATAATAGAAATATATTAAATATATTTTTTTGTATGGGCAAATTACATTTGAGTATTCCGAATAACGATCGTTCGAAAACTTAAACATTTACCCCTCTGGTGGACGCATATAGAAAGATAACTCAAGATCGCCCAGCCCCCTATTTCACCAAATTGACATATTTTGTCACCTGATAATGACAATTCGACTCATATGGCTGCGTCGACAGGATAAGGTGGTTGCTGGACAGCTTATTGACCCAGCAATTTACGTGGAATATTCATTGTCAGGTGACAATTGTCAAGATGGTGAAATAGTGCCCAGGTGTATCGACAAGCAGTGAGTCCATATAATGGGTAAGTACAGGAGCGGAATCTTGGGTCCCCAAAAACTAATTAAAGTGTTCAACATGTTTTTAATATTTATTGTATTTAAATCTATACCCACCAAGTCTAAAATTTTATTTTAATTCGTGACTTTCGACTGATGAATATGAATTTTTGAATGAAATAATAATCACTTTAAATGTAAATATATGATTTATGAATTTAAGGTATGTAGCTATTTTAAATTGTTACAGCTCTGAATTCATATTCTAACTTATTTAATTTACTACTAATTATTATATTGTAAATACCAACATTGAATATAATTTGAATTAAATAAACATATAATTGTTAATGAAGTAATCAAATGATTTTAAAATACTGACATATAGAACAAGTAGAATATACATATTTTAAGATGAAATGCACGGTGTATTAAGTTTTTATTTATTAGATAGTTATAGTTATATTAATGTATCCAAATCTACACTGCATGCTGAAAATACTTAGATAATTATTGATGTTCACATTACTTATTAATTCTAAAATGAAATGTAGGTACTTAATTCTTGTCTTGTTGTAAAGTTTTAGTTGGAATGTTTTTGTGGGATTAAATGGCTATAATAATAATAATAAAAAACAGGAGCGGATGAAGAAGATCATTTTAACCGAAGGATGGACACGAGGTAATGGCAAGCAAACAATAGGGAAGATTACGCAAAACTCTTCGTAGGTGGCGACACTAGCAGCGTTGACATTGTATCTCATTGCCACTTGCGGTATTGTCTATGCAAGCATCCTTGTCACTCATTTGACAATCATGTGTGTGTGAATCCCTATATTCCTATACTGGTTTACTATTAGTGGTAGTGCTGCCTCTGGCGGCAGAACATTGCAGTAATGTATTTACCCGCCCAAATTAAGAAGATTGTTTATGGTGAGTCGTCAGCTACTTATTTTAAAACGTGTTCTCAATTTGGCTGCGTTTTATCTCTTTTTTGCTTTCTGCCCCTTAAATAAAAAATAAAATAAAATAGCCTTTATTTCCAGCACAACAATTATGAAATTTCACTAGGTACAGATATATATATATACCTATATACTATTATTTAGAATTAAAGTTATTAAGTATTTTACTGGACGCCCATTTTACGAGCAAAGGCCTCCTCAAATCCCTTCCAGGTATCTCTTTCTTTGGCCTTGCGTGTCCATGTAGCGCCTGCCACCTCCACGGTGTCCTCACGTGGACGCCAGTGGAGTGTATTCTTACTCCACCGCCCATCAGTTGTTCTCGCTAGGTGTCCGGCCCATCGCCATTTTAGTTTACAGGCTAATTCAGCTGCATCTATTATTTTTTTTCTATTAAATTCTGCCCCTTACAAGCGCTAATTAATGTATACCTAATTCTGTAAAACATTAGATTTTTTATGGACAAAGTCTTTGTTTATCTAGGTCCTAGGAAATATGATATCAAAGGGTAATATTGTATTAATTTTACTTGTATGCCATACGATTAAATATAGTATTTTATGCAACTGTTGTATAAGAAGGGTCTTAAAAGGCGAGTGGCTTGGGTTGTATTGTACCTAAACTAACATAGTTTTATATAATTTGTATGTTTTTATGTTACTAACAACTATGGAGTCTTTTGTATTCCGAAATAAAGATTTTATTATTATATATTATTATTATAAAGCACCCAGTCCATATATAAAAGATCAGTGATTTTGTAGTATTGGAATAGTACGAGTACTACTTCAAAACGACTTTTCCTTTTCAGTTCTACATCTACGGGTGAACCAGAAGAGGAAATTTAAATTTTAATAAAAATATTTGATAAACATATATATTACGTAAGTAAATAGTATTTTATTTCAAAACGTGACATAGGTACCTGTCTAAATTAATATAACTTTTCAGCGTGAGTAGTAGTCCTATCAGATTTAAAGCTAAAAATTGTACATAAATTCGCCAACTTAGAAGCAACAAAAATATATCTCGGAACCAACTATGCCGATATAGTTATTGTCTAGTTTAAAAAAAATACTTTTTATTAACCCAGTAGTATACATATGCGTTAAAACATTCATATTGCATGCATTTTTTAATGAAATCAAGTAAAAGCTACCAATAAAGTAAAAAAAAACCTAATATGCCGTGTTTTGGCAGTAAACTTTAGCATATATTTTTTTTATTTTTAAGCAACTTTTATAATGCGCTTTCATTTGAAATATCATAAATTAATAGTATTTTATGCAACTGTTGTATAAGAAGGGTCTTAAAACGCGAGTGGCTTGGGTTGCGATGCGAGCCTTGGCGAGCATCGCAATTACAGACGCCACGAGCGTTTTTAGACCAGTTATACACCGTTGCATACAATACTTTTTCTACGACACATTTTAAATAAATAGCAGACTACAGAATAGTTAAACTTTTCAGGCAGCAAGTTTTCTATTCGTACTTTTGCTACTCACGCAATTTCTTCAGGAGTGCAGTTATTAATTTCTTCGACCATGTTAAAAGGAACGCACACTTTTGTCTTCACAAACACGAATAAAATCTTAATAGTTTAGGATTAAAAGTTTATCATCTTTCGTCTTTTCATTTTGAACTGTATTTTGGTGGGAAATCGGAAATGTCTCGGAGCTCTTGCTTATGGTTTGTTTTTTTTTTAATTTGTTTGCACTTGCCACCCGAACCAAACCGAATCCGGACCCGGACCGAATTCGAACTGTTTATTTCTATAAATAATACCAAGAATTTATAAAACATGTAATTTAACACACAATAGATGATGATTTATTATTATTGTAGTAAATAATTTATAATATACAAATGTTAAATCGTAAATAAATACTTTTATTTCGAAATATTTGTTTATGAAGTTGGCACCACTGCAATATAGAGACATTAGCGGCCGATTAAAAAAAAAATAAACAGTGCTTTTATGAAAAATGTATGAACCAAAAAAGTACGCTAAACAGTGCGTTTTTGGGCCATAGAGCATAGAGTTTTGCGACGACTTATTAGTGGTGTCATTGTATTTGAGCTACAACCTATATAAATGACAGATAACGGTACAGGAGTAGAAAAAATAAATAACTAGTTTCGATTAAGTATTATATTACGAGTATGTGTTTATCAGCTTTACCAATGTAAATGTTTGCTGTTCAAATGGTTTTTTTTCCTTCAAAATGCATGAAGATTAACGCATGATTAGTCTAATATTATATTGAATAGGGTATTCAGCAACGGCTTCATTACATTATTGACAACCAACGAAACCTTTTGTGAACGACCCAAATTATTATCAAATGGAAATAAAAATGTTCTTTTAATAGTTTTGAATAATTTACCCGAATCATGACCGTCCTCAAAGCCTATTAACCAAATTACCGTTTTATGAAACGTGATTGGAGTAACAATCGAATTGGTTATCGTTTAGGTCAACTAGTCAAGGTAGCCTCATTCAAACCTAATTAAACTACGGACATTATCAGAAATATGTGACTACAGTACAATCTAGAACAGGCCGCGTTATAATTACTACAAATGTAATTTCTAGCGTAGGTAGGACCTCGTGTAGTTTGTTCGTATTGCTACCAAAATCGTCAGAGGCTCTAGTATAAATTTCATCAATACAATACGTTTTCGAACGCGTTTGCGTTTAGAATAAATTTTTATGGAAACGCGAACAGCGCCTTTGGTGGTAACTATTAGGAACTACGCGTTGCCATACAAATTGAAAGTAAACGCAAACGCGTTCGAAAACGTATATGTATCGATAAAACTTATACTAGACCTACTTTAAAAAATATAAAATCCGTCCGTCGACTGTGACATAAGAAAAGCATAGTGTTATATTATATACTGTCCGTCGAACCAATGTAATTTAGGGGTAAAAAGAAATAATGTAATTACTACCTACCGGAATAATAAACCGCTCTATAAATTAAAAACCGTGTGGACACAATAAGCTACTAGTATTATACCTACTTTGACTTTCATCATACGCCTTCTACTTCGCGGTGGATAAGACATCTGTCACTCTCGCACTCGCATACTTGTCAGAACGTGACGGATGTCTCATCCACAGTGATAAGTGATAAAATGGCAACCATGCTACGCCAACTGCAAAGTTAACTTTACAGTAAAACATCCTCTCACAATTTTACGGGGCGCCTCGTGGATTGCGGCATTTTTGCCACTCTATGAATATGCAGGGAGGCAAAGAGTTGTATTGCTTCCGGCAAACGAGCGCACCTCTAGTGCCGTTATTACCGTACAATTTACCACGGCTAAACCCGCAAACAAAGGGAGGCGCCGCTTATTTACCTGCGCCCCGGACCGGAGGAAGGAAACGTGGGAACGGATGGATCCCAAAATGCGATACGTGGATATTTTTAAGGCAAACACTGATGACACGATTCGATTGTACGGAATAACCAATTTCGCGGCGTAAGTCATGTTTCGTTACCTATACCTCCGCAGTGCGAAAGTAACCTGCTTTTCAACTCCTCCATCGAACAGGTTTAAATGAAATTTCGTAAGGAGATGGGAGATACTAAGAGGACGGATGAAAATTTGTATGTGAGTGCAATTAACGAGCCATACACCGACGAGTCGTTGGGAGAAGCTTGTTATAATGAAAACTCTTCAGAGTAAGCTGCAAAAAAGAAGCTAGCATTCTTAAAAAGGAAAATCTTTAGCTTAATAAAGAGTTGGAAAAGTTACCCACAAAGCTTTGCTCTTTTACTATTATTATAATAGAAGGAAACAAGTGCAACATAAGTGCCCTCTCTGAAATGCTTCCTGTAAAATTAAGCAAGGTTCAAAAAGCCGTTGCGTCGTGCTTTTTCTAAAGCTTATAAATATGTAAAAAGTGGTCGTTTGTCGACCGCGCGGCGCTCGGTCCTCGTTTGTGTTTTTCTTATAAAATTTACAACCATTAAACTGGCGAACAAAATGGCGGGTGCTTATTTACACGGCGCGGAAAGGAAGTCCGAGCGAACGGATGGCCCGCTACTAGAGGAAACACACATAAATCACTGAATTTACGGCAAACAGCTGAAATTCGTTATTATTTTTTTCAGAGAAAAACACGTCTACAAGCTGCTTACATTACACTAAGGCCCCGGACTTATTCCGCCGCGAGAATTTGCTTAATCGACTTTACAGCAAACAAACACGAATCAAATTCAAAACCAACAATATTCAAACGTTTTCGCAAAGCAGCTTCTTGTTTCACTGATAAACAAATTCCGAACAAAACGGAAAATTTGCTGTGATTCTGGAATCGAAGGAGGTTGAACTGTTATGTTTACCGAACAACTTAGGAGTTGTGTAATCCGACAATTTGCCGTTGCTAACTCGAAAACACAACAAAACAACGCGAACACATTCCCGGCTGAAAGGAAGTTCACTTGAAAAGGCAACTAGCTTCGGGAAAACCTTATATTGTTGAATTTATGATATGTTCGTACGGTTCGTTCCAGTTCCAGAGGTCATTCTCGCCGGTATCTCCGCGATATTTCGTTGAAAATAATAACAGTAACGTACTGTATCGCATAATGGGCTTCCATTTCGTTGCAATTTTGCTTCCGACAGTGTCCGCGTTAAGCACTATACGAATCGGGAAGTGGAGATGTGTAAACTGATTGCGATTATGGGGTAATAATTCAGGGTTGTCAGCTATTTGGCAATGGGGACGGAGCGCAATGTTCTAGATAAGTGTTTATAGCCCAATTAGTGGCAAACGAAATGAGGCCTATCGACCTCGACGTAAAGCTGATAATGGGCGAGATAGGGCGGTACGACGACGTGTCGGGAACTTATTGCCAACTTTACAATAACATATTGATTAGGAAAGTTATAAGCGGCGTATCAATATTGAAACTTATAAGGCCGAAAATATAGGCCAGGTGTAATTCTTTCTTGCAATTGTACACAAAGTAGGTCAATATACGAAGTCATTAGCCGACTTTCAGCGTTATCAAATTAAGTTGCACGTTGGCTTCACGTGCGACTCCCAGGTTTAGGCGATATACAGGATGAAAATTAAGGGCAGGTGTTCTCTTCTTGAAATCTTGATACTACGTGAAAATATACAATAGGGAAGAAAAAAGTTGACTTTAATGTTTTATATATTTTAAATTTGTCAATCGCTACCATTTTTAGGGTTCCGTACTCCAAGAGTAAAACGGGACCCTATTACTAAGACTTCGCTGTCCGTCCGTCCGTCTGTCTGTCACCAGGCTGTATCTCAAGAACCGTGATAGCTAGAGAGTTGAAATTTTCACAGATTATGTATTTCTGTTGCCGCTATAACAACAAATACTAAAAACATAATATTTTTTTTTTTTAGGGGGGCTCTCATACAACAAACGTGATTTTTTTGCCGTTTTTATAGATAATCTGTCACCAGGCTGTATCTCAAGAACCGTGATAGCTAGAGAGTTGAAATTTTCACAGATTATGTATTTCTGTTGCCGCTATAACAACAAATACTAAAAACAAAATAAAATATTTTTTTAAGGGGGGCTCCCACACAACAAACGTGGTTTTTTTGCCGTTTTTATAGATAATGGTACGGAACCCTTCTTGCGCGAGTCCAACTCGCATTTGGCCGGTTTTTATATATAATGGTACGGAACCCTTCGTGCGCGAGTCCAACTCGCACTTGGCCGGTTTTTTTAAATATATAACGACGGTGGCAAACAAGCTTACGGCCTGCCTGATGTTAAGTAGGTACCGTAGCCTATGGACACTTGTGACTCCAGAGATTGCTAACTTAATGGGTATTCATAAATTGACACGTATATCGTTCAGTTGCTTTTAGAAAAAAACAAACAGCCTCTCACCCTAAACGCATATACCTTCTCCGTCGTGGGTAAATAGTTTAAATTTGAGTTTGTCTTTCAAGCATTCATTATTTATAATATCGAGGGCTGAGCGGTCAAACACGCCTAACAACATCGCGTAAATGTTTTTTTTTAGAATAGAACATGCAGAACAAGCGTAACGAATTTTGAGTTCTTATTACAAAAATAAATCATCGATATAACGTTTTAACTACTTATCCTTCGATACGTATGAAGAGCATACCCAAGGATAACTTTCCATACACTAGAAACGATTATCAACTGGAAAAATTATATATTTTTTTAAAGATACATATATAAGCTACGAGTAACCTGTTAAAAGAGACGACATAACTTATAGAAATCATTACGTGACTCTTGGGACATGCGCTTCTTGTTCACGCGCATAGCAAGTGTGTGTGAGCGATGCTCACCAATATGGAAATAAGATTGGCATCGAGTATGAATTTAATTTTTAGTCTCAAAAGGACGCACAACTGCAGAACTTAATACGGATAACTTTATGCTCCAGCAGACATTATTTATGAATTTTGAATCAAATGCCAACCGATTTTTTTTACAACGGAATTCGGTTCAAAATTTATTCTGTTTTGTAGAAGAGTTCACTTTATAAAAAGCGCCTGAAAATAAATGAGCGTAGATAATGTCGATGAACCTTTACGCCGCGTCATATCTTTTTATGTGTTGGGTTCAACGTGTTGGGCAACAGCCTACTAAACAAGCATTAATGTTAATATAAAAAAAATACGAAAAGATCTGAGCATTATGCTGTTGTCGCTGGCTGGGTTTGATCTTAGGAGTCCTAAGATTGTATTAATTTTTTTTTTTTTATTACAAAAAGTGACTTCACAAAAAAACTTATATACTTACCTAATAAACAAACGTTTCACGAGAAAAGGTTGAGAAATGCGACCTGTAGAGGAGAACAGCCGGACAGCGTGACAGACGCCGGACAAACGATTTTCGGCCCATGCTGAAGCATAGAACTACGCGCGAAGCGCTTCGTTCGCTTCGCTCGCTTGGTAAAGAAAAAATACAAAACTGTATAGAAAAAACGCAAGTTCAAAAACGCACCAGATCAAAGAGAAAATAGAATAGAATAGAAAGAAGTTTATTCGGATAACAAATCATTGTGAAATGGAGAGGAGAAATTTGCAAAAAAACTAAAATGTATCTACTATAAAAGCAACATCCATTTTTTACATAGTAACATGTGAAATAAAATAACATTGTTTTAGCTTCGACAGAATAACAGGGACATAATGGGTACATTCATGTTAATTCACAAATTCACAATGTTAACTTTCAGTTCAACATTTTGTTAGCCACTATTTGTATTTTGAAAGCCTGGAAAACACGGATGTGAAAGTATTTCCTGCAAATACAATATAGTTTAGGTATTTTATTTACTCTATTTCAATAAAATGAGCAAGAAGAGTGTTTTATATTCTAGTTAAACTACAGGTACCTATAGTGAAACAACAATTTCTACAGGGACAGTGAAATTGAAACTTATGTCAAAGCCATTAAGCTTAGGGATCTATTCTCATTCATTAGGTACCTACCTAATGTCATTAAGATTTACAATGGTTGTCACTTACCATTCCAAGGTCATTGTTTTTAGGTTGAACAGTAAAAGCATTGCGAAACATGTGATCTTGACCTCTCTATTGTTTGACTGGCTTACAATCGCTTACATAAACTTCACCTTTCGAGCTACAACCGCGCTGTAATAGTACATTACTTACCTAGGGCGGTTAAACAAAGAATGTCTCAGATCGCAGGTATTTGACGCCCGAGCCGAAGGCAAGGGCGATAAATATGCGCTCTGAGGCTTTCTTTATTACCGCCCGTGGTAAGTACAACATTTTACGTCTCTATCTGGCCAGGAAGTGGGATTTTCCGCACGCATAGCGTGCGGTAATTCCTACTTTATGGCCAGGTATGACGTAAAGAATGTTAAGCAATGTCGGTTTTGTTTGCAATTCCCCATTCTATTAATTAATGTACCCAATTTGAATATTCAGGAGGAACTGCCGTAATGTGCTAATGTCGCCTGACTGTGTCTCGTATCGTCTTCCTGAACGCCGGTTGCCAACTAGGTGAATTAGATTTAGGTAGGTCCTAGATCAATGTACAAGCACTTTAAGCCTAAAACAATTTCGTAATAGGAAACTATCGATGTCCCGAATGTTTTGTCCGAGTAGGTATATTGTTGACCTCTTGGCTAAAGGCATTTTTTTCTGGAACCGTCTCTTTAAAGGCCGAAACGCACTTACAGCGGTGGCGGAGCGGCGCGTAGGCGGTACCGGTTGTAATGTTCGGGCTAATATGAAAGGATCCACAATTCCGCACAGAGCGGAGCGGCGCAGTGCGGTATTCTGTGCGATGCGAGCCCTATCGTATTAATAGAATCATACAGAACCCATTAAGTTGGGTTTGTTTTATAATGATTATATGATTGATTGTATAACTATTTCCACTGATCCATTAAACGTTCCACCGTGTGTATAAAGAAATATTAATAATCACATCAGGGCAATTTAATAGCATTTTAATGTGAATGATTAAAAATACCAAGAATGGATGAGGTCTTAGCGATGTATCTGTTTGATCGGTGCACTCGCTTGGAACTATTCTCACGAATACTGACGTTCCCAAGTAATTATACGTATTATAACCGTACCTAATATAATTATTGTTTTATCCAATTCAAGTACACTGTTTATCTGGGTAGGAAGTTGTTACAATCCCAGCCCACAAGTTCCCGTGATAAATGTGGCAATAAGCCTAATATTTAATATTTAAAACCTTATAATTTAGATTTAGACAAATAATTATTACTACGCCCACGCGTAAGAACGTAGGGAAACCCGCGAGGGAAACATACACGTATCCATCCAGAAAGTGCACACAGATGAAAGATATTTTGGAATCCGTTACTACGGTCCCCAGAGATTACCCCATACAACTGATGTATAATTTAGAATCCACAATAGATATACGATATAAATATTGACTTGTAAAAACTGTGACGCCATATAAGTGTTTTTCTACCGACGAGTTTGTTGCGTGTTTTTTCTGACGAATGCCGATTGTAAGAAAAAACCTCCGCCTCGCCGCACGCCACACGTAAAAAGCACCAAATTACTGGGAAACCTGAGTGCAATTTTCTAAGCAACCAATGGTTAAGGAAATATGGATAAAATATGTGTCCTGATGGTAAATCATTCCTAGGGTACACCAAAAGTATTTTCGAATAACTCCTATAAGTTCGCAAATGACGTCGGCAAGAATCGGTTCCGTAGACGACCCGCCATTAACGTGACATACAAACTATTTTGCCGACGAGGTCGCACTAAACTATGTAACAACAATTTCCCAGAAACTAACATGGTCTATTCAGTAGCAAAAGGCAGTAACTGTCGATCAGCGGCATACGTTTACATTGCGTATTTCCTTTGTACTTAACCTGCAGCATCGACCACGGCTTAACCGCCGATCCAATGACCTAGAGCAGGTTAATACAACATAATTGATTTAAAACTAGAATAAAACATTACCCAATCACTAAGCACTGTATCGCGTGACTATGAAACTCACATAGTTCCCTTCAAAGGCAATAACAATAACTCTATCCTTGGAAACAATAAGGCAATATGAGATTATGTTTTTTGGTTCAACTTTGCCTTTTCTTTAGACAAGACGTCTGACATTGAAGTAGTGCCCAACTTCGATTACTTCCTTGGTCGACTGCCTTCAACTTTAGGGTAAGCTATATGCTTAATTTATTGTGTACTTATCATTTGGACCCTCGGAAACCATCCTCTATAAACAAACAAAACCGAAACTTTGGGACTTGAGATAATCTCCTCTTTTGTCAATATTATCAGTCAAAGTTGGAAGCTGCTTATGGTATTTGAGCTAATTGTAAATGGGGTCTTCTTTGATGAACCTATGCGAAGCAACTAGGTTTTTAATTAACGTAATACGTGACTCTTACGGGCCAATGATGTTGAGAAAAGCGGATGATTTAGAAAATGAATGTTGCTGTTGTAGTACACCGTCGAAATCATCAGAGATAAATATGTTTACATTTCTGCAGTTTATTCCGATGTAATAAGGCGAAAAATGTATACATATCTTTGACGTCGATTGCACACATTATGCTAAGAAAACCTTATTTATAGGTATAATGAGAATTAGCGAAGGTTGAATTCTGCACGCAGCGGCCATGGCAAGCCTCTTAATTGTCGGCATTATCACGTCAGTTCCGTGAGAAATTAGGCGGATATTCACAAGTACGAATAAAAGTCGCCTCAGGCGAACCAATATGATACTAAGGTTGCACCAAACCGTCTGTAATCGTAAGCGGTGTTCGTTAAAATCTGAATGTATGGAAAGTTTGACGAATTTTTATGAAATGACAGCTGCCAACGCCATATTTAACATTGATCGGTCTGTAATCGTAAGTTGATGCAACCCACCCATAGCCTTAGACTACGTGCATGTCGTGCATCCCGGGTTCCCTGTCTCTCCCGCATCAACTGCTTTGAGATATGCACGGCTTATACTCACGTCTCTTTCTAATTAGAATACAACAGAAGATACAGATAGTTAAAGGCCGCTTAACCTAGTGTCACTCGCACTGTGCAAATTAGAGAGGTCAGATTTTCTCGTCTCTGGTCGCGGTGTCAGGTTGTGCTAATCCCGCTGAGGCGAACCAAACTAGTCTCCAATTACACGTAATTTTTGCAAATATAGGGTTCAAGATATATTAGGAGCGAAAAAGGAGGTAAGTACTGTGAGTAGACAGTTTATGAATCACATAGCAGCGCAAACGCCTCTAGTATCGTGGACTCAGCCGTCGGCTCCAGATGATGTAAGCTTGTTAGTTAAACAATCGCACGTGCATTCATACGATGACTACATAACTAGGCCTAAGTTACGATAACACATAACATACAATTAATCTAATATATGCGTGTAATATAACCCACGGCGCCGCTACGTCTATTTATAGTAGCCACAGTAAGTACAAACGGAAGAGATGATGTGATGTTGTCTCTTTCACAGCATGGTCTTGCAATAGTGATACATTGATGATTGCTATAATCTGTACCACGACTACTAATAATCGATATGTTGCTCATTTCATTCCTTCTAGAAAAAAAGCTTTTAAAATTAAACCAATTAATCTGAGTTACTAGGTCAACTTACTAACTTTACCTCTTTATAAGATTTGTAGAACTAGCTTGTCTGCATTTCGAAGTCAATTAAAGCGAGTTCGGTATGCGTCGATGCTAATCTTAAAACCACCTAGGTGTTTCAAGAACTCAATATAGTCACTTGAATGCAATTTAAGTCTTGTTACACGTCACAGTTTGGGCAAAATTGTATTCATTAAATTGCACTTGGTTAAGATGAAGATTGAATGCAGCGACATATGGCACAGGCACGAAAACCGCGAAAATATGGCTGCCTTGAATATTACGAACTTCTTCGACTGCCTTATAGCTGTGTAATTATTCAACTCGCTATACTACAATCTAGTGAATGAACGGAACAGGTGTAACTTAGTGGGAACTTCCTTAATTTGTTAGTAAGAGGGATTTGACAAAGAGAAATGAGCTCGACTAAGTGCCTACTCTGTATCGCCTCTCAGCGCCTCCGCCAAATTAGGGCAGTCAGTTTAGATTCAACCAACGTGACAACAAAACGGATACAAATAACTTTTATGGGCTATTTGCAAGCAAGTTGTGTCATCAGAAAATCCCGTAAATCGGTGAGCGTAGCGTGAATGGCCCACGATTACAGAAAAGGACAGTAAAGACGTCCCACCGAGACAATAAAACGAAATATGACAGCTTCGCGATTTATCACCATTAAGTGGCAATTTCTACTTCAACAGGTAATTTATTATTGTCGAAACTTGAACGCCGTTTAGAGAGGAGAGATTAGTCAACGTCGATTGTTGCCGGCGTATAAAACAGTTAGCCGAAATTTATAGCCAATTTTTACTAAGGCACTTTATTACGTTTTGTCAGGAGTATGGAGTATGTTTCAATTCTGATGTGCGTAAAAGATTTAGCGCAGGTGGAAATTGAAAAGGTTTGAATTTGCATAGAAATAGGTAAAGGTCATGAAGCTTTAATAGGCATGATGCCTCATGTTAAAATTGATAACGTGGTTGCTAAATGGATAGTAAACCATACAATTATTGTAATAAAGTATAAATTATAAAATATAATTAAAACTATAAAAAAAAATTATCCAAGAGTAAATTTAAAGCTACCAATAGAATTCTTAAGCTTTAATAGAAACAATATTGTAGGACAACTATGGACCTAAACGCAGTATTTCGCGAGCGTTTCCATACAACGGTTAGTACAAATAACAGGTGTGACGTCATACCTGCGTCTCAATTAGCATGAAGCGTTTAAAAAAAAAAATATTAAAAAAATAAGTCAATGCTACTCTTTTTTAAGAAAAACACCAGACAGCATGTGCCAAGTTGCCAACGTGACTTAAATTGATGTGTAGACAAAAACAAAACACAGTGACCGTGCAAATCGGTCACCTTTGAATATAATTTACTTAATATAGTCGCCGCAAATGTCTATTGTTTATTCATCATCAGAAAAACACTGGCTAAATCAACTCTGTGTACGTATAGGTAGGGTTCAAAATAAGCGCACAGTCAAGAACAGTGGCCATTTACAGCAACCTCTGAGACGTAATCAGCATTGAGGTTTAATTACTGCCATTCGGCCGTATATGTACAGGTTATATTCATAGAGGTCTTTACAATCACGACCTTTAAAACAAAGTTATTTTTTTTACAACTTCGGTGGCAACCAAACTTACGGCCTGCCTGATGTCAAGCAGGTACCGTAGCCTATGGACACTTGTGACTCCAGAAGAGTCACAAGCGCGTTGCCGACTCTTTATTCACTTAAGGATTATCTGTGTTGGCAGATAGATACAGCATGTCCCTCACTCCCAACACAGCGCATCCTAGGGAGAATACTGGGAATATAAAATACTAGAAGTATGTAGTTGAAATAAAACCAAATCGAAGGCCACCATATGAAACAAGTAAAACGGAAAACCAGGTACAGTACAACATTAAAGAGAACTGATAAACTTAATAGTGCTAAATGACACCAGTTACGATTGTTTCCCATACCAGGTAGGTATTAGTAATTTAAAAAAAATGTTCGCATTTGTAATAATTGTTACTAGCTTTTGCCCGCGACTTCGTCAGCGCGTTTCCATACAAACTTCCTCGATACCTACTCGAAACTTCTTCGATAAATAAATAATACAAAGTTCCGCCCCCTATTTGCCCCTCTTAGGGGATAATGTCCGGGATAAAAGCTATCCTATATGTCGATCCCCAAGATTCAAACTATCTCCATGTCAAATTTCATCTAAATCGGTTCAGCGGTTTAGATGAAATTTGGTATGGAGATAGTTTGAATCTCGGGGAAGGACATAGACAGTCGTTATTTATTTATTGTCTATTTAAAATTTTGTTACGTGCTCTTGAACTGTACCTCTAGTCTAGTGTGATGTATTTAATTTACCTAGCTTTATTATAGAAATAGAATTATTTTTATTTGGCAAAAACATGGTACACATGATACAAGTCATTGGGTCCTGAGCTAGGATTCCCTGTGTTATTTTTTGATAAGTTCAAATGCAATGTATATTGTTATTGAATTAATAAATGAAATGAAAGGGGAAATGCCGCCAGCGTCATGGGGTCCATGCCGCAGGCAGAGCTTTTGGACGGGGTGTTTTTTTGTAATTAGTTTTGAAGTTTTGTTATTTAATTGTTTTTAATTGTCAACTACTATTATTAGTGTCAATTATACATTTATTATTAAATCATAAAAAAAATACACCCACTTTCGCAAGTATAATGTCAGTATGGATTTTCGAGTAACTGACACTTCGCCAAATTGTAATGTTTGTGGAGTAGTTAAAAAACGCTGATTCTCTGCGGGATGGCAATATAAACCAAAACCCGTATGTATACTAGCGATAATTTCTGTACCAAGTGAGCCAATTTCTATTCGATTTTCACTTTATTCTCGTTAATAGATAGCTACAGCAGTCTAACAATTAGGTATGTCTGTCAGCGCATGTAATTTGTGCGAAGCACGAGGCGGATAGCTAGCTTCAAGAAATCATATAAAGAAGTAAAGTTTGTGAGTTAGCGAGTTTGTATGTAGGGATATCAAGCTGACTTGGACAAGATACCGTAGTGGGACCATTTCGCGTGTCATTGTCGTATCACTTGTCAGTCGTGCGGGTGAATGCAGACCTAGATTTACCCATCAACTATTAAGAGCTACGTCGAACATCGATCCGATACGCTCATTCTAATTCTGTTCGACTTTCGCTCAGATGTAATTCGTTATATGTGGGTAATTTGACTGTTCCAATTCACAATAGTCTAGAATCTCATTAGGTATGTGAATAAATTAAACCTGTCAAAATAAATATGAATAATGTCGCAATACAGGCCAGACCATAAACATTGGTTTTGATTTGTATAGCGGGGGATTAAAAGACTATACTTTTCTCGCGCACCCAATGAATGGAAACGTTATTATTATATTTATTTGTAACGTGGAATTGGGTTTGTTAGAAGTGCTTTTGTTGTTTTACGACGTTAATTACGCTGCCGGTTCCTTGAATTAAGTCATTAAAGTAACATATTTATTTTAAGCACGCAATATAGCAGTACTGGCCACTCTCGGAAAAATTAAGTTCCCGAATTATTACCCCGGAGTTGTCTAAACCCGCGTCACACATATAACGACCAAAATAAGATATTGCGAAGGTATTTTGTCTAAATCATAGCATAGATATATAATACTGGGCTCTTCAAAAAAGTGTTTATTTGTTCTGAATGTGACTTTTTTCAACATGACCTGCTATATGACTTATAGCAGGTCATTCATTTATTAATAATATTATAAATATTATGTACCTACATTTCATCATTTACTTCAATTAAATTAAATTTATATACTAGGTATGTGAATACTTCTAAAAATCTTTAATGTCATAAAAAGAGTGGGTGAGAAGCCACGATTTAAATTAGCATGGATTAACCGTAACCGTAATGTTGTATTGTCTCATGAAAGCACATTGGCTATACTCGTACTTGTAGCGAATTGCACAAGAAATGACCATGAATACACACAGCCAATATAGGTAGGTATATTGGCTGTGTGTATTCATGGTCAGTCAGTCAGGAACTGTGTTCCCTCATGAGTACGGTCAACCCGCTTTAAGATTAAGTATCAAATATCAGCCTTAACAATTTATTCAGTACCCTTGTTCGTTCAATGTGTCGCAGTCTCCTAGTTTGACAAGGTCGACCGTTCACAGCCAGCCAGCTTACACATCCGCCTTTTAAATGCAATATACACCAACTAGCCACTTAACCATCATTTTCGTACTAGGCCAAGCTGCACAAGGTCTTTTGATATGAGCCTTATTCCCCGACATAGATATAGTATGCTCTATTTAATTAACTGCGCATACAGAATGATACAAGGATTATTTTAATTTCTTTTGTCCCCGTAAAGTCAAAGTCAATTAATTTTACACCTTCGCATCTTCAATGTAACGAGGCGAAAATACAAAGTATACGTAACTTTGAAAGTGTACATACTTAAACGTCAAGACAGTTATACACTGATCAAGAGAATAAAGAAAATATGGCGACCTAACTGACTTCTTCACTTCTCTAGATGTCGACCCACAGTACCTATGTGGTTTCGAATTCTCCTTAAAGAGATACCTTAGAGAGACAAATACAAATAGTCTATTTTGCAAGAAAAAGGGTTATTTTTATAAGCTTTTTATTTACTTGCAATGTATGTAACTATGTTACTATGTCTGTTCGGGTGGAATCTTGCAACTCAATTTTGAAGCAGTAGAAGCAGATATCTTCAGCTGAAATTTTGGGTACCTAAAGGTTTAGATGACAATTCAATATTATGGTACCATCGAGCTGATATGATGATGTAGACAGAAGGTGGCCATAGGAATTCAGTAGTTAACCGACGTAACCCCGAGTTTGGGCTCGTTAGAATCGTCTCGATGAGTAGTCGTTATACAAAAATGTATTAATAATATTATAAATATTACACAGTCGGCAATAAAAGCTTGTACCAACAATGAAATTTTTGACAAAAACCTTTTTTATGTAACAGTTAGTAAGTGAATATAAGCCATGCCCTCGGGCTCTATTAAGTTATGCCCGCGTTTTTATCATTTATCTCTATGACAAAACGTGATCAATGTTTTATCCAGAACATAATAAACATCGCATATGCGAATATGCGTGCTGAGTTGCAGACGGTTGAACAGTTTTCATCTTAACAACAGAAGGAATGACAATGATCCAGGGATCGGAAACCGGTATTGTTTGTATGGGAACGAAAACGGTTCTTTTTCGTTCTTTTGATAATAATTTCATTTCTAATTGGGCAATAGGGCATTCATTTCAAATAGTTCGAGATTTGTGGTAAACCGAGGTTTTAGCAATTAACCGGTTCCGATCCCTGCGAATGATCTATATTTAAACCGGGTATCAGACAAGGCCCTCGACTTAAATCAAAAATATAGAATAACAAAGTGACGCCGAAACAATCAAAGCAAAGAATGCGAAAGAAATGTCAGCGATCAAAAAGCTGAAATTTTATATCACTTTAAAGAATGCCAACATTATAACGGAATTTTGCCGAAGGCATTTATTCCGACGACTCTCAAAAGTCTTCAATTTCTTTTTCCTTCAATTTCATTAGACTTCAAAACTTCACAGTTTATTAAAGCCCCTGCTAGACGGTTGCCAACACGCCCCTCCAACCGGGCGACCTTGGTCCGCACCCGACCATGTAGACGATGTAGCTGTCTACATTGTTTGGAGCTAAATTTCATACTACAGCTGTCGGTGCCAACCAAGGTCGCTCGGTTGGAGGCGCGTGTTGGCGACCGTCTAGCAGGGGCTTTAGATAGGTACGAAACAAATTACAAAGTTGTATCTACAGAATTAGTACCGAAATCAGCATTCAAATTTTCTTTTCTATCATTAATAAGGGTACCGTATTAAGACTTTAGGGACACACTGTATATGAACATTTTTCAGTTACGAAATATCCTGTTACACCTCAATTAGGTGCGATGCAGGATATACTATTTCGATAACATACTAGAAGAATGCACAAACAATACAACGGAATGTAAAACAGGTATCAAGTAATTTCCGGATGAATTAACTGAAAATAGTAAAGATTCGCTTCTAACATGAAGATGTTTTAACTCTAAATTTACTACATAGTATAAAACAAGTCGCTTCCCGCTGTCTGTCTGTCCCTCAGAGCATAGAATACTAGAGAGGACAAGCCGCCGGCGGCCGTGTCGCAGCTGTATGCTCAATGGGCATACACTGCCATACTGTGCACGCGGGCTGATCGCAGAGAATATTACGTATTTTCCCAAAATGCCTGATATGATGCGCGTTTATCGTCAAATAAGCATGTAGGTATACAAGTGTGTGTGTTTTAGATGTGTGCGTGCTTTGTCTTGTCAATTACTTGGGCGTTGTGTGGGTTAATGTACTTGCGACAGGCTCACTCTATACAAATCGGCCGCCATGTCCGATCTCCTTATATTCATACATCTGTGGTGTGTCCCTATGTATGCTTAGATCTTTAAAACTACGCAATGGATTTTGATGCGGTTGATAGATAGAGTGATTCAAGAGGAAGGTTTGTATGTATGTAAACATGCATGTATTATACATATTAACCCGTGCGAAGCCGGGGCGGGCCCTTCGGTAGTAATGTATATTTATCTAAAACCTTAGTGAATCACATTTCTACAGCGATGGAGGTTTTTATTACTTAAATAGCATGAAAGTAACAGTTTCTCTATTCAAAATCCTAAATCAACATTTGCTTGCAGAAATTTGTTGCATGACATAACCGTTTCTTTGTGTTTCTGATGTACTCGTAGGTAATACGAGTAAGGCCATAAACTGAGAAGACCATCGACACAATTATGTTTACGTCATACCTGGCCATAAAGTAGGAATTACCGCACGCTATGCGTGCGGAAACCCCCACTTCCTGGCCAGGTAGAGACGTAAAATTTTGTACTTACCACGGGCGGTAATAAAGAAAGCCTCAGAGCGCATATTTATCGCCCTTGCCTTCGGCTCGGGCGTCAAATACCTGCGATCTGAGACATTCTTTGTTTAACCGCCCTAGGTAAGTAATGTACTATTATTTACATCGAAGTTTCGGGGTTGTTGCAACATCCTTGGTTATGAGAAGACTTGCGAGAGCCGGTATCAACATCTTATCATTACATTTATTTATTTAAACTAGTTACACAGAATAACAGTAATTACTAAACAACTGACATGTAAAACTATAGGACAAGATTTGTTTTACAACATAATTAAATTAGCTGTGTTACATAACAACAATATTAACATTGATTGATTGATCTTTATTTTGCCTTATTAAACAATAAATACCATGCAAAATAGGCCAGTCCGTAGAGTATTTCTTTTTTTTATAAATAGAAGTTTTTTTTATAAATATTGTTTACATCGATACAACCGAGCAAGTATCAATAAAGGTTACACGAGAGATCTTGGGGCAACTTTTGGCAGCCACAAATCCTCGATTTTTTTTGGTTTCTCACTCGTAGCTTCTATACGCACTGCATCCTAGCGAAAAGTTAAATGGGCAATACCTACATAATTTAAAAGTGGGTTACCTTGAATCGCCGTCAAAGAACAATAGCGCAACAATTGCAATACAAGCGTCGGGCCTTTCTTCTAACAGGCATAGCGCAGACAAAGTACCTACCATTAAAAGAGATTCCTGCTAAAAGCACCATTTACGTGACAATCGGACCAATTATCTGTAAAAGACGTGAAAGGCATGTCCAAATATTATCAGGGCTAGTATTCACAACGCTTACCGCAGACACATAAGAACCAGCGTACCTCCGATCAGGTACCTATACGTTTTTCGAATCTCGGAGTCAAGTTATACTTGGGATACGGACAGGAGACTAGAGACAGGCTGTTAGTCGCATAGCTGGCATCTTGGACGTTCAAAGGTGTAAGAACTACATTTAACATTGAAAATCGATTCGCGTTTACTAGTTACGTAATGGAAGTATTAAGTATCCTAAATTCTACTTGTATCTTTTCCAGCGGGTTTTTTCATACTCTTTTATGGTACAGTCGCCATCACATACATAGGTACACTATAGGTGTTCAAAAATATCGGCACATGCACCCTAATGCCTTGAAAATAGAGGTGTGTTCCGATGTTTGCGACGTGCCTGTTTGCTCCGATGTATGTGATGGCGACTGTACCTACGTAATTTTATTCATAATTCATTGGGTCTTACAAATAATAAGTAGGATCGAGACATGAACCCTATTAGGGACATTAGGGTACAGCAATTAAAAATGGATATGTTTTGTTCTCACTGTTCTCAGAGATAAGAGAATAAGGATTTTAAAAATAAATAAAATCCTTATTCTCTTATCTCTGTCGATTATTAATAATCGACAAAGCATGAAAACGACAAATATTTTTGAATGAAGCAGAATCATTAAGTACATATTAAATGTGTTAACGTAACAGCGACCTGAACAAGCTAGGTTAAATTATGAAAACAAGATAAAAATAATATTTTCAAAGTCGAGTAAACAACAGCAAAACCAGGTTATTTCGATACAATTTAAAACAGCAACTTACTAAACTAACATTACCTCTGCCGACGTTCTGTTATAACAATTTTATTTCGCGCGAATACAAGCTTCCTTTTCAATTACAGTATAGAATAAGATACGACTTTGAAAACATAGAACTTACTAGCGAGTATCTATAAAACAGCAGGTCTCTTTTAATTGGACAGGTAATGGGACCGCTTACTTATGTAATAGCATTGCGACGTTGGAAAAGCCCAGTCTATAAGTAATCTATACAGTTTTGTATAGACGAGTTGTAGACAAGACTATGACGGTTGCTTTATCTTTATCGGCTTTATCGCTATGTATACCTCATTCCAGATAACATTCGATTTTTAACGGACAAATCTAACTTTCTTCGTTTATCCAGGATATCAAAAGGAAATATTTTACTAATTTTACTTATTTCGATTTTAGTGCTTTTCAAACGTAACAATACAATTTTTTTTACGTTTCACAATGATTTTGTCTTGAAATTGCATGACGATTAACGCACGATTTTTCTTATCTTACATGGAACAGGGCATGTGTTATTTACACGATAATCGCGATTTTTATTATTGCTAAAATGCATCCACTAGCGGCGAGTTCAACTGTCAAAGGACAGTACCTTCGAAGCCGATCATAATGCTTTTTAGGGTTCCGTAGTCGACTAGGAACCTTTATAGTTTCGCTTTGTCTGTCCGTCCGTCCGCGGATAATCTCAGTAACCGTTAGCACTAGAAAGCTGAAATTTGGTACTAATATTGTATATCAATCACGCCGACAAAGTGGTAAAACAAAAAATAAAAAAATAAATATTAGGTTACCTCCCCTATACGTAACGTGGGGAGTGTTTTTTTTTTTCTTTTCAACCCTAATATGTGATATATTGTTGGATAGGTATTTAAAAATGAATAGGTTTGCTAAAATAATTTGTTGATAATGTTAATATTTTCGGAGATAATCGCACCAGAAGTAAAAAAAAAGCGGCCAAGTGCGAGTCGGACTCGCACATGAAGGGTTCCGTTAAATAAATTGCTTTCTACGATTTATGACGTATTAAAAAAAACTACTTACTAGATCTCGTTCAAACCAATTTTCGTTGAAAGTTTGCATGGTAATGTACATCACATATTTTTTTTAGATTTATCATTCTCTTATTTTAGAAGTTACAGGGGGGGGGGACACATTTTACCACTTTGGAAGTGTCTCTCGCGCAAACTATTCAGTTTAGAAAAAAATGATATTAGAAACCTCAATATCATTTTTGAAGACCTATCCATAGATAACCCACACGTATGGATATGATGAAAAAAAAATTTTTGAGTTTCAGTTCTGAGTATGGGGACCCCCAAAACTTACTGTTTTTTTTTCGATTTTTGTGTGAAATTCTTAATGCGGTTTACAGAATACATCTATTTACTTACCAAGTTTCAACAGTATTATAGTTTCGGAAAAAAGTGGCTGTGACATACGGACGGACAGACAGAGAGACATGACGAATCTATAAGGGTTCCGTTTTTTGCCATTTGGCTACGGAACCCTAAAAATGTGTCCCCCCCCCCTCTCTAACTTTTGAACCATACGTTTTAAAAATATGAAAAAAATCTCAACAGTAGAACTTTATAAAAAATTTCGAGGAAAATTATTTTGAACTTGATAGGTTGAATAGTTTTTGAAAAAATTTACAAAATAATTTCACACTCTGTGACTGACGAAAAACTACGGAAACCCAACAATGAGCGTGGCCCGACACGCTCATGGCCGGTTTTTTTTCGCATTTAGGCAGTAAAAAGAATATGATCGCAGGGCGGTTCCGTGATATTTATTACAAATGCCCAATTTGACTAAACTGGAATAAGTGTTTAAATCCGAGGTTAAGCGTCAATATTGAAAGGAAGAAAGACAGAAAAAATATTTATTCATGATATAAAAGCAAACTGCAATGAGATGAAAGTACAAGAATAAAATTAAAATAAAACATAATTTGAAATGAACTGTATTCTTGTTTGGTGGACATTAACTATAAATAATTCTAAATTCTACTTACTGAAACATGCTTTTGTTATTCCTGTTGTCAGCGAGTCATTTTGCCGAGAATAATTAACATAAATTACCTACGATTTACCACTGCTACTGGTATTATTTAGATTGTTGTGCGGTCGGGTCGATATCGAGTTTTTCAAACTTGTGGCTTTCGAAACGAGGGATGGAAGTTCAAATTTAAGCTCCGACTAATAATTAATACAGTTTAAGTGAGGAAACTCTTTAGGACGTTGACATAATATTGTATTTTACAGGCCTGTGGTTAACTACCTCAAGTCATATTTGAATCTATTCGTTGATAATACCATTGACGTGATAAATAAATCGATATAAATATCGTATAAATCGATCAACACCGACAGCACGCATGAAAAAGTATGACTCATTGTCCCGTTCCGCCTGAGCCGAGCGTTCGGCTTTATGACGTTATCACGTAAAATTATAAACCTATTATTATTAAACCGACTTTATAGACAACCAATTTTTTTTTTATCACTGATACTCGTACAATATTTTCCATTTGATTGGAGTTTAGCATACCTACAACAGCTGATGGTACAGGAAAACGAGGCAAGTATACGTCACAGAAAAACAACGCGTTGTAATTTTGTTACACACTAGCAAAGTCACAAAGTGAATCCTGTTATGTCTCCGAGTCCCTGAAATCTGTTTGTCTCCTTCACTTAGCATCAAGTCGACGAGTGAGACATTGTACACAGCCGCGGCGTCGCCGCCCAGTCGTTTTGTCGGCCATCGACAAACTTCAGCTATACAAGTGCATTGGGTCGGAAAGTTCGAGGTGCTTTACGAAATTTGTCCCACATAACGCCTTTTTCGACGATTCATTGAGTTGCGGGCGAAGAAACGATCTTTGACGCAACTTTGTTTTAGGTTAAGTGTAGAAAGGTCAAGAAAACAATGTAGTAACGAGAAAGCAGAACGCTTACTAACTTCCAGATAATCAACTATGCACAGGTCCGATTACTATTAGCGGTCAAGGGTATTAATTTTAAACTATTAGCGGCCCGCGTGGCTTTATCCGCCTATTAGAGACAACCTTGGGGAAGCCGCGGGATTAAATATTCACCCAACAGCCTATGTCCATCCTGATGGCTCGATGTATAGAATGGCGCAAGAATTTTCAAAATCGGTTGAGTAGTTCCGAAGATTACCACCAGCAAACACTTACTCACAGACTTTTCCTCTTTGTAATCTTAGTAGGTATAGATTATTCGTATTCGTATATTATATTATGCGGAGGGATGATAGTCATGTTACTAGAAGGATAGTAAGCATGAATGTGGATGGTTGTAAGAGTAAGGGTAGTAGACCAAGAAGAAGGTGGATGGACTGCGTGAGAGACGATATATATAGGAAGGAATGTACCCTGAGAACTTTACGGTTTCGCTCTATGAAAACACAACAAAATATCGATATCAGCCATATTTTTACACCAAAAAATAGGTTGGGTAATTTGACTAAATATTCATTAATCATCATCATCATCATATCAGCCGAAAGACGTCCGCTGCTGGACATAGGTCTCCCCCAAAGAGTGCCACAATGGCCGGTCCTGCGCCACCCGCATCCAGCGGACTCCCGCGACCTTTACCAGGTCATCAGTCCACCTTGTGGGGGGCCTACCCACGCCGCGCCTTCCGGTACGTGGTCGCCACTCGAGAACCTTTCCGCCCCAACCATCCGGCCATCGGTTCTACGTGCAATGTGCCCCGCCCACTGCCACTTAAGTTTAGCAATTCGGAGGGCTATATCGGTTACCTTGGTTCTGCTGCGGATAGCGTCATTTCTGATGCGATCGCGCAGAGAAACTCCCAGCATAGCCCTCTCCATTGCCCTTTGAGTGACTTTGAGCCTTCTGATGAGGCCCACAGTAAGCGACCACGTTTCCGTGCCATATGTCATCACACACTTCATTAATAATCCACCTAAATTTAATACCGATACGGTAAAAAATAATGAAAAGTAATCTTCATAAATTCCGTAAAAATCAGGCGAAAATGGTATAAACTTTCTTTACTTTATAATTGACTACGTCTATATACGTTCTTTGGGATAGGTACGCGCATAATCCACTTATTTTTGTTAATGAATAAACCTTTCTATAGGCCAGATGAAACTCAATATTATCTCAAAAAATATTTAATTATAATAGACTTTCAAAACAAAGTTTTAACCGACTTCAAATCAGTACCCAAATAGCTTTTATCCAGGATCCCATCATCAGAACTGGATTTTGATGACAACTGGTCCCGTCTGGAAGTATATGCTTTCAAACAAAAAAAGAATTTTTCAAATCGGTTCATTAATTACGGAGTTATCGCGTAACATAGAAACATTAAAAAAAAAACAAAAAAAAAACAAGACAAATTGAGAACCTCCTCCTTTTTTGAAGTCGGTTCAAAATGCCGTTATTTCCTGATGCATATATTTTTGGATTCAGGTAGTAAGTCTCCAAATTTGTGTACTCAAACATGATTTCATTATAAAAATACTGATAGCATTTTTGCTTGCGGGTTAATTTTTTTTCATAACTTCCGGGTCCATATAATTATTAGAGATGCGCCGAATATGGGTTTTACCGAATACGAATATTCGGCCGAATTTTCGGTCCAGCTTTTGCCGAACCGAATATTCGGCCGAATAATTCGGTTCAAAGGAATGCCTAATGCCTTAATCAGCCGTTCCAAAACAGACTCATTTTTCAGTGGTAAAAATCTTGTTGATTTTTAAGTGAAACATTTATACTAAAGGTAGTTAAATAACAATAAGAATCCGTTTTAGAATAATAATTTCACAGGACAATGAATATGTTACATTCTTACAACTTGCAGACAAAAAACCTGCAAAATGATTCGGTAAATATTCGGCATTTGAACCGAATAATTCGGCCGAACAACGAACATTGAAAAACGTGCCGAATATGCCGAATACCGAATATTTACCGAATATTCGGCGCATCTCTAATAATTATTGATGTCAATAGTAAAAGTTGTTTAAATAACATATAAAAGCCGTATACAAATAATTAGCCGAATATTTGTTCCTGAGTCATGGATGTTTTCTATGTATTTAAGTATTTATTTCTCTATTTAAGTATGTATATCGTCGTCTCGTACCCATAGTACAAGCTTTGCTTAGTTTGGGACTAGGTCGATATGTGTAAGATCGTCCGCAAATATTTATTAATTTATTATTTATTATTATATTTAATTATTTCCAAAAAAAACCGTAATTAACGGGCGATAGAGAGGTATATGGAAGAAAAAAGCATGTTGCGCCGACCCCAAGTAAATGGGATAAGCACAAGCGAAATATGATGAGTATTTATAGAACAGAAGTATAGATAATAAACAATCATTGAACCAAGCAATTGACACAAAGGACAATTTGACTAAACTCGCTAGAAATCAATACCTATACAAGCGAAGATAAAAAAAAGCGGCCAAGTGCGAGTCGGACTCGCACATGAAGGGTTCCGTTAAATAAATTGCTTTCTACGATTTATGACGTATTAAAAAAAACTACTTACTAGATCTCGTTCAAACCAATTTTCGTTGGAAGTTTGCATGGTAATGTAAATTATATATTTTTTTTAGTATTATCATTCTCTTATTTTAGAAGTTACAGGGGGGGGGGACACACACATTATACCACTGTGGAAGTGTCTCTCGCGCAAACTCTTCAGTTTAGAAAAAAATGATGTTAGAAACCTCAATATCATTTTTGAAGACCTATCCATAGATCACACGTATGGGTTTAATGAAAAAAAAAATTTTGAGTTTCAGTTCTTAGTATGGGGAATCCCAAAATGTATTGTTTTTTTTCTATTTTTGTGTGAAAATCTTAATGCGGTTCACAGAATACATCTACTTACCAAGTTTCAACAGTATAGTTTCGGAAAAAAGTGGCTGTGACATACGGACGGACAGACAGACAGACACACAGACAGACAGACAGACATGACGAATCTATAAGGGTTCCGTTATTTGCCATTTGGCTACGGAACCCTAAAAACGAGTTGGTTCCAGAGGCTACTACTAGGATACCTGACGAATTCTCCCAAGCCCCTTCTTTTGAAATTAAATTTCATACGCGGTTGCAAAGACTCTGTAGGTACTCTGCCTAATCCAAAAGTATCGCCACATAAAACTCCCTAAAATAAATATTAGGTCACATTATAAACGATAATACCTTCTGAAGTATTACTAAGGTCTCAAAGCAGTAGGTAAGCACCGAAATCAACAATAAAACACAAAGTTCTCTTCTTTCGTTAATAAAGGTCTAATCTTTTGTAAACACGAGTAGGCTCTTGACCGTCCCAAAATAGATAGGGAAATGTCACGTTGATTATTTCCGTAGCCTCAAGCAATACTATTGGCAAATATCGTCCAATATACTCGTACACCGTGGGCCCGAATAACCCGAGACACTTTAATAGTGGATTCTTTCCTGGCCATATATGGAGACCAAAATGTCATACACAGTTTGCTCGATTCGGTCAATCTTTATGGAAACGATTTTACGTAAAAAACCCTGTAACCAACACCCATACAAGATCACTCAATATTAATTTAATAGTTCATTATAGGTGATGTGTTCATGCAAAGTGATAATCGTAAAATTTTGACACAATTTCAAAGTGATAGACAACGAGAACACTCAAAACAATAATTTGATAGTTCATTATAGGTGATGTGTATGGACACGACACATCATATCAAAGTAATAATTCTTAGAAAGTTTTAAAGATATTTCAAAATAATTTTGCTTTTTCGGACCTATGTTGGTATAACTTCTTTTACTCAAACTTTACCTTAGAAATTCATGGCTAAAATATGTTGGGTTATTCGGGCCCACGGTGCCACACATTACTGATTTGTGGATAAGGACTAGTATTCACAACGGTTCCCAATAACACGTGTAAGGCGAACCAGTAAATAAAAATATTACCAATTGCGCGTAGTTATTGCAAATCTTGAGGTGAAATTGTAGGTACGGTCAACCTCACAAGCGACTGAACATTTACGTACCGTGTCACTTTAACGTCAAGATTAAACTGTCATACAAAGTTGTCAAAATTATGAGTTCGACTGTACAGTCGCCATCACGTACATAGGTACACTATAGGTGTTCAAAAATATCGGCACATGCACCCTAATGCCTTGAAAATAGAGGTGTGTTCCTGTACAGTCTCAGTACTGTACATTTTTCTGTTTACGTTGCGACCTACTTTTAGGCCACGCTACCATATAATATTATAAAGTAAATTACATCAGTGCAAACATAACTCGCATACGAAGAACATCAACTGAAGGAACGGCTAATTAATCTTACTATTTATACCTTACAAGTAATAAATCAGTTTTATAACTACAACTTAACTTTTCCGTTCTCTCAACGCACTCCAACTCTACTATCTAAGTGTAAGGGCTAACTGGCTCATACAGTTCCGATGTTTGTGACGTGCTTGTTTGCTCCGATGTATGTGATGGCGACTGTACCTTACTGCAACGAAATAAGGTCAATTAGTGGATACACTCTCCACAGTGTCTTCGTCCATACTCGGGCACAAGTAATATACTAATAGTAATTAATAATAATAGCTCGGGACGAGCAGTGAGGCGATTCGAAACAGTTGACGTCATTCGTGTGTAATGTAGGCTCTACGTATACTTCGATTTTTTTAGCATTAGAAAGACCTTGACAGAAGTAAGTGTAAGGTTTTTTATAGACCACGTTTTACGATACCTGCCGTAAATGCGGCGGAATAAGTGGAAAACTATGAAAACATTTTTTAAAGCATATTAGACGATAGCAAAATGTGTAATTTGCATTTACTTAAAAGGATTATTTAATAATACAGCATTAATATTTTATTTGTGTTATTTTTAATGTACCGCAAAAAAATTGCATGATAAAAAACCCAGAGAAGCAGAGGTTTCAAACAAACGGAACGTTTTAAACGCATAAATTGCGACTAAATTGAAGAGATCGTGTCCCACATCAATAAGAGTTTAGCGTTTTGACATTTGCAATCGGTCGGATAAAATGTTCGCCATTACATTGTTCATGTTTGTTTTTAAACGTCACTCTCATCTCGTATGTCATGCGAATGAAAGTGCGATACTTTGTCACTATCCCAGAATCTTGTTGTTTTGAGTTTTTAAGTTTCATTGTTTTCCGTTAAAGTTATTTGTTATTGTTGTTGTTATTGTTATTATCTTTCGTTGATAGTGCAGTTCACAGCTATAACCACGAACTTCGAATCTCGAACTTCGTATATCTCCGTCTCTATCGCACTTATGGTTTATGGTACTCGAGTGACAGAGATAGAGATATACGAAGTTCGAGATTCGAAGTTTGTGGTAGCGCCGCAGTTCAGGTGCCTGAGTGCAGCCCTTACTCTGATACTACTAAATAATAACTCCTAATAACTACAAGCTACAAGGTTACATCGCACTAGTGTGTGGTGGACGAGGTCGGCAAAGCTTCAAATTAAGCTAAAATAGCTTCTACTTACTTATTTCAGAAAGACCACTTGATATGCATGCATTTTAGGGTTAAAACCACCCAATTCAGTGTAGTGAAAAGTTAGGTTAGGTTAGGAATTGTTAATAATAATATATATATAATATTTACAAACCTACGTGATAGGAAATGTGAAATCATTGATAAGTACCTATGATGTAACAAAGAAAAATACACAATAATTTAATATTTTATTATTGACTTCTGAAGAAACAGGTTTACGACACCTGCTTCTTTGTTTATCGAATTTCTAATGCTAAAAAAATCGAAGTATAGGTACATTTCAGTTTTACGGGACAGTCACCTATCAGGCTTTCATTATTCATCTGCCTACTCAGATGAAAAAAATGAAAAAATGAAAATGAAAAATGAAAAAATATTTATTCGTTTTCTGAAGTACCTACTAATTTAACATGTTCTGGTGTCCCTTTTTAAGTAAAAGTAATACCTGTGCTAAGGGGCACCGCTCTTCCATATGCAGGTATCGATGCAAGTAGGTAATATATATTAATGACTAGCTGTTGCCCGCGACTTCGTCCGCGTAGAACTTTTTATCGTCTTAGAAAATGATTTCTCTCAATACAAAATTTGAACCCTCTTTTAGGGGATAATTAAAAAAAAAGTTGATGTTCATTTTCTAGTTTGTGAACAAACAGTCTAAAACCAAAGTTAAAAATCTCATACTTTAAAAATGCCTTGAAATACTCAAACTTTGAACCAATTTTAACACTCTTAGGGGATGAATTTGGAAAAACTCTGAAATCAGTTTTGTAGTCATTTAACGTACAGAATAAGACCGAAGTTAAAAATCTCTTACTCACACTTTAAAATTTTATTGCTCGCCATTTAAAATTTGAACCCCCTTTTAAACCCCCTTAGAGGTTGAATTTTTCTAATCGCTGAAAGAACTTTTTTCGTAAACTTTTAAGTCTCTAGCTCAAAAAAAGTGTTGCCCATACAAAGCTTTCTTAACCCCCTTAGGGGTGGAATTTTCTAAAACTCTGAAAGTACTTTATTATTAATTTTAATAAGTAACATTTTGAATAGTTTTAAGTCTAGTAAAAAAAAAAGTTTTTCCCACACAACACTGGCTACCCTTCTTAAGGATCTTAAGGATCCCCTTAGGGATGGAGTTTTCTAAAACGCTGAAAGTTCTTTTTTAGTATTCTAATAAGTAATCTTTTTGCAAAGTTTTAAGTCTAACTCAAAAAAAAGTGTTGCCCATGCAAAGCTTGCTCTCCTTTTTAACCCTATTAGGGGTGGAATTTTCTAAAACGATTTGTGTTCTTTTTTTGTATTTTAATAAATAATCTTTCTACAAAGTTTCAAGTCTCTAACTCAAAAACATAAAATTTCCCTGATAAAAACTTTGCACCCCTTTTTATCCCCCTTAGGGATAGATTTTTTCAAAACGCTGAAAGTCTTTTTTTTTGTATTTTTATAAGTAATCTTTCTACAAAGTTTTAAGTGTCTAGCTCAGAAAATGTGTTCCCCATACAAACCTTGCACCCTTTTTTAACCCCCTTAGGGAATGATTCTTGTAAAACGCCGAATGTAGTATTTTTCATGTTCTAATAAGTAATTTTTCGTCAAAATTTTAAGTCTCTATTAAAAAAAAAAAATGTTTTCCCATACAAACTTTGCACCCTATTTTACCCCCTTAGGGGTGAAATTTTCCAAAACGCTGAAAATACTTTCTTTGTATTTAAATAATTTTTCTACAAAGTTTTAGGACTCTAGCTAAAAAAAATAGTTTCCCACATACAAACTTTGCACCCCTATTTTAGCCCCCTATTTTTAGGGGTAGAATTTTCTAAAACGCTGAAAGTACTTAATTTGTATTCTGATGACTAATCTTTCTACAAAGTTTTAAGTCTCTATTTAAAAAAAAAATTGTTTCCCCCATACAAAATTTGCACCCCTATTTTACCCCCTTAGGGGTAGATTTTTTTAAAACACTGAATCTAGGTACTTTATTTGTATTCTAATGAATAATTTCTCTACAAAGTTTTAAGTCTCTATTTAAAAAAAAGTAGTTTTTCCCATACAAACTTTGCACTCTATTTTACCCCTTTAGGGGTAGAATTTTCTAAAACCCTGAAAGTTCTTTATTTGTATACTAATGACTGATCTTTCTACAAAGTTTTAAGTCTCTATTTAAAAAAAAATGTTTCCCCCATACAAACCTTGCACCCCTATTTTACCCCCGTAGGGGTGGAATTTTCCAAAACGCTGAAAGTGTTTCATTTGTATTCTAATAACTAATTTTTCTACAAAGTTTAAGTCTATAGCTCAAAAAAAAAAGGTTCTCCCATACAAACTTTGCACCCCCCTTTTACCACCTTAGGGGTAGAATTTTCAAAAATCCCTTTTTATCCCTAGCCCACGTTATAAAAGCAACATACTGTGCAAAAATCAACTCTCTAAGATTAGTAGTTTCGGCTGTGCGTTGATGAGTGAGTGATTGAGTGAATAAGTCAGTCAGGACATAGGCATTTATTATGTATAAATAGATAGAAGATAATGAAACTCCCATTCAAATATCTCAAAAAATTATGAAGCTACATCCGTTTTAATGTCGCTTGTTAGAGTGAAAAAACGGTGAGGGACTGTGACGTCAATATACTCGAGCGTCATAGTAAAAAACAATCGTTTCATATGAAGGTGCGTTTTGCGGAAAAGGGACAGAACATACCCCCTCTTAAAACTTTGGACTCTTATAACTTAATCATTACCTATATGACCTCTTGCTTTGTTTTTTTCTCCATTTGACTATATTTATTTTAAATTCTTTTGCGAGAAAATACATTATGATTATTTACCATATTTTCGATTCCTGAGCTATAACCACGAACTTCGGAATTCGAAAATATTCGGGTATCTCTATCTCTATCGCACTAACCATACTCGAGTGACAGGGATGCAAATATATGAACATTGAGTATCGGTTTTCGTGGTAGCGCCGCAGGTACTTTGGCTGAATGCGCCGAGCGCGTGCCATTGTCATTCAAAAAAAACAAATTCGTGTTAATTATATTGTTCAAATTTGTTGATTTAATTTATTGAAATTACGACATAAAACGACATTTGCGCATATAAGTTCTCATATCAGAATCGAATATTTTTTTATGGTTTATATTTTAGCATTTGTCTCGTAAAGGTCTATCGTAGACGGGATTTAAATTATTAATAAGTGAAAGGCAAAGCAATTCCGCCATTTTGACGAAAATTTTACGGTTCTTATAGCTGACAGTTGGAGCAGCGTTTGATTTCAATAAAAATAAATGAAAAATTAAATGAAGTCGTATATTTCGGAAAATTAATTAACTGTCGCAGTCGGATAAAAACTATCCTAAGTTGCAGCTAGAATAATAATGTACCTATATAAAATGTTTCATATTTTTCCGTTCATGGGATGCTGAGAACATTCGAACCGCGCAAAGCTTAGTTTCAAACTGGCTGATTCTTTTTTTAATTTAGAGATTTATTATAAGTGGAGATTACTTAATTAATTCTATAATATGTTCTAGGGGTACACAATTTATATAAAGTTAGAAACAAGAAGAATTGAAGGAGTCTGTAATTGAATGTGGGTAATATATGTATATATTTGTAATGCAAATGAGTGTGTGTGTGTGTGTGTGTGTGTGTGTGTGTGTGTGTGTGTGTGTGTGTGTGTGTGTGTGTGTGTGTGTGTGTGTGTGTGTGTGTGTGTGTGTGTGTGTGTGTGTGTGTGTGTGTGTGTGTGTGTGTGTGTGTGTGTGTGTGTGTGTGTGTGTGTGTGTGTGTGGTTTCATTATTTGATTAGCATTTATAGGTGCTTGTAAGTATTTAGTATAATGTTTTCCAGGTCGCCGTAGGTTTTCGTTTTCAGCCACGCAGTCACTCTAGTTCTACACTTATGTGCTGTGGTAGGGTAGATATCAATTTCTTTATTTATTAAGTTGTAGAGTTTGCCAGATAGGGTGGCATATTGTCTTCGCGCAAAAGCAGTTTTCACTGTCGGTATTGAGATGACATTTATCCTTTTCCTCCTTTTCAGCTGGTCTATTGGTACGTATTTGGTAGATTTATGTCTCCTCAAGACCGCATTCAGTGCATACAGTTTGCGCACGGACAACAGGTCACACAAAACATACAAGTCAGAAGTCGGGAATCTACGTGGCTTGAAATACATAACTTTAAGAAGAGCCCGCTGAGCCCTTTCTAATTGAATGAAGTTGGTTTTAGTGGCTCCACCCCATATTGGTATGCAATATACCAATACAGACTGGGCAAGAGATGTGTAGATCTGGTTCAATAGTTTTTTAGGAGCCACATGTCTTAAGTTTTTGAAAATCCAGGTCATCTTTCGTACTCTGGACATGACCAATTCTGTGTGTGCGTGCCAGGTGAGTCGTTGATCTACCAAAATCCCAAGATATTTCGTACAGTTAACTTTATCTATGGCTGTACATAAACAGTTGTGCTGCAGAGGGTCATGACATGTATGGATCTTAATCTTAAAGCTATTATCTGGCTGTGTAGTTATATTATTTGTAAAGCAGATGTAGTTTGTCTTACTTATATTTAATGTCAATAGATTAGATTTTAACCAATGGGCAATCTTAATTAGTCCCGTTTCAGCATGTTTACGAACCTCCTCCCAAGTGTCACCAGAGAATACAATGGCTGTATCATCAGCATACGTAAATATGCTACCCCCCTCTAATTGCATGTTACATAGACTATTAATATATATGAGGAACAGGGTGGGTCCAAGGACACTCCCTTGGGGGACTCCGTAAGTAATATCTCTCAAACCACTTATGTAATCTCCTATTTTAACCTTTTGTTTTCTTTCAGAGAGATAACTCTTGAGCAATTGAAGGGGGACTCCTCTAATACCCGTCCTCTCCATTGTTTGTACAAGGGTTTGAACAGAGACAGTGTCGAATGCTTTTTTAAGATCGAGGAATATTGTCAGGCATTTTTTATGTGAATCTATGTTGTTAACTATTAAGGAAGAGAGGGCTTCGACAGCATCTTCCGTGGAACGACCCTGTCTAAACCCGTATTGGCCTGTAGATAGGATTTTAAATTTATTTAGGTAGTTAGTCAGTCTAGAGTTTATTAGTTTTTCTAAGATTTTAGCTATTACTGGCAGTACGGATATAGGTCTGTAGTCAGACATGTTGTCTCTGTTCCCTCCCTTGTACACCGGGGTAATGATAGCTTGTTTTAGTACATTAGGAAATATTCCATTATCAAAACATAAATTAGCTAGGTATGTTAGTATGGGGACAATTATTCCACTGGCAAGTTTTAAAAAAAGCTGTTGGTATATTGTCCCATCCCGGGGCACTGCTTGATTTTAAGTTTGTCAGGATATTAAAAACCTCATGAGTATCCACCTCAAAGAGAACAAACGTACTCGAAAAAGTGGTCGAACAGTGGCTAGAGTGTAAGCGAGGAGGATCATTACCGGCTAAGATAGTTTCCGCTAAAGATTTACCAACATGACAGAAGTACTCATTTACCGCATCAACAGAGTCAAGGGGTGTGCTTTTGATATCTAATAATTCCATATTGTCATTGTTGTTTACTTTGCGGTATGTTATTTTGTTTATAGTTTGCCATAATTTTTTTGTGTTTTTACTTGCCTTTTCAAGCTGTTCCTTATCATATTTGCGTTTAAGCTTTTTTATTAGACCATTACAGTAGTTTCTATACCTTCGATATGTTATACGTAATATTACATTATCAGGGTCGGACCGTAGTTTTTTCTGCATGTCATTTCTATTTCTTATACATCGGAGTATACCTATGGTTATCCATGGTTTAATAATACATTCGTTCCTTGGTATCAAGATGTGTATAGTGTTTTCCATTAGGCATTTCCTTATTTTATTTATTAGGACTTCAGTTAATATATTAGGATCTGGGATAGTGTAAATATCGGAGAAGGTATCATTTGACAGGTCACTGAGAGCTTTCCCAAAGTCGGTTTTTAATCTAGTTTTTGGCAGAGATTTTACTATTTTAGTACTTCCTAACTTTAATAATATCGTCGCATGATCGGTTATTGTTGTGTCTAAAACAAAGATACATACCTCCGATCTGATTCTATTAGTTTTAATTATGAAGTGGTCAAGGCAAGTTTTGTCTCTTGTAGGTAACAGGTGTCCAGGAAGTAGGCCGTGTGTTGCAAGCATGTTTAGGTAGTTAAGTCTGTTCGCTTTTTCATATGGGTATTCAATGTTTTTATGTGCAATGTTAATATTAATATCCCCTGTTAAGATTATAGTCCTACATGTTTTAATGGTATCTAAATGTGAGCTTAGGGAGTAAATAAAGTTGTCAGCGTTACTGTTAGATGGCGAGCGGTATATACCTAGAATCTTCACATTAAAAACCGTAATCTCCAGACAGGAGGCATGCACTAGTTTTACTTCACGAACTTTGGTTTTATGTGTGTTTTTGATATAAGCTACCACCCCATCATTTTGATTAAGGTGATGGGTAGTACTAAAGGTTAAATAATTATCTAAAGAAGGGATAGTTTTCCCTGAGTGCAGTCTACATTCGGTTAGTATAATTACATCAGGATTAAATTTAAATTGGGTAAGGGTTGAGAGGAGGTCATCCATGTTGCTATATACGCTTCTAATATTTTGAGAGACAATTGTAAAGTCAGTGTGCTGAAAGTTTGTAACCAGTGAAAGTTCTTCAATTTTACAGCTTGTGGATTCGGCAATGCTTAAGTCGTCTAATTGGTTTAGAGTAGTAATAGTGCTATCCATTATATAGGAGTGACAAAGAGCGATGGGTAGAACTTAGTGGTAGTCGAAAGTGATTAGTTAACTGATAGTGTGCTGGCCATAATAAATGCATAAATATATTTTTTGTATATTCTTTTGTTATATTATTTGCATGTCTGTGTGTGAGAATTGTAGTGAAATTTGGGTTGTTTGATTTTTTGTATATGTGTGTGTGTGAGTGTGGAGTGTTTAGAGTATGAAATTGAGTATTTATCAGTACATTGAGTAAACTATTAAGAGCGATTAATAAAAAGATATAATACCAACAAAGTCGATTGCATAGTTTAGTAACTTGAATAAAGTAGCAGTAAGGTTGGTTCCCAATCGTATGAGTTATCATCAGTCAGGTTTCTTGCAATAACCTTTGTACCAGTGCCTCACTATTTATGTGTATAATCCGCGAAGTATCATTTTTCCGGACAAAAACTCTTCCAAACGTTGTCCAGCAGTACTTGTAGTTCTTCGATTTAGCCAGGTCCCGGGCCAGGTAGCGAAGACGGGCAGCCTTAGGGGTGAGCTGCTCCGAGACATATACGGGGTTACATTCTTGGGTAGTATGGCCAATATGCTTGGCACATAATTTATCATCGGGCTTGTTTATATTGTGCTGCTTGCACTTTTGTAGTATATCTGATTTCAGTATAGCGGACACCATCTGCACGATTATTGGTGTATTTTGCTTTTCTTCCTGTTTTCCACGCACCCTGTATATGTCCGCTATATCCGATGGGGTGATTTTGCAGTTTATAGATTCCGAGAGTCGTATAACCATTTTGACTAAATCTCCCCGCGTTTCTTTTACTATTTTAGGAACGTTTTTTATTTCTAGGTTAGATGACGTCAATGAGTACCTAATGTCTCAATCAACCTAATCGCATCTAATGAAAGGAAAATAACGTCGTTGTCGTCATTAAAGGGTATACACGTGGATATAGTGTCGCGTTGCGTTCTATGTCTATGCGTAAAGTGTTCTTTACGTAATAGGTATCTTTAATATGTTTCGAGAAGTTGCCACTATATTCCCATGGAGGTAATAATGCGTTCACAATAGTGGAAGACTTCGGAATACACTAGGCACAGATGCATGTAACCTGCGTAGCGCAGCGCTGGCCGCTGTGGGTCTGTCGATCTTCTTATGAATACGAAATGAATTTTTCATCACACTTGCTCATAAATGGTGTTATTCCTTGCCTGTATACAGAAGGACAATGGCCTAAATTGTTCCCGCGGGAAATAATGGTCCCAAGGGAGTAATGAGCTTGTGTGTGATCTGATTGGTTAAGCAAATCTGGACGGCAAGAATTCTGCTCTGTGATTGGTTGGAAAATAAAATCGAGCAGGCCATGCCCTGCAAGAACCACATGCTCCATGCTCTGTGATTGGTTGAAATATTAAAGCTCCGCCCTCCACTCCTACTGATCTAGAAGTGAAGTTATCAATTTCGCCAACATTTGATTGATGCAGTTGTATAAAACATAGGTTTTTCTGTCTTTTGTGGTTATTTATTTCCTCGCAAATGTGATGAAAAACATTGTGTATAACACGGGCGTAAAAATATTGCAAACTCGAGGCATCAAATAGACTCTCGTTTGCAATATTCCTTATACGCCCCTTGTTAAACAATGTAATATATCCCGCAAGAGTTAACTTGAGACTCGAGCGCGTACTAACGTCATACAAACGAGGTCTCAAGCTCAAGTTAACTCGTGCGGGTTATAAGTTATAACTTGAGTGCCAGGTTTCTATAGAAAAGACAAAATATTTAACCGAAATATAGGTCAATTTTTAAAGAAAGTTTCATTCGTTTCTTGTCGTTTAATTTTAGAACAAATTTTTTTTTTTTTTTAAGGTCTTGGGAGGATTAAAGCGGGCGAACTTTCCCGCGGGTATACTTCCGGTTACATTTATCTTATCACTGTAGGTAGGTACTAGGTACAGTCAGCATCAAAAGTAGCTACGCAAACGAAGACGTCAAAAGTCCTTATTAAAAGGGAATAAGAACTTTTGACGCCTTCGATTGCGTAGCTACTGTTGATGCTGACTGTACGTACCTACGCAAAATAACATTTTGTTACGCACCCCTAGTCACCTTGCTAATAAAGGAAAAAATAACTACCTATAGAAATACCCAAACCACGGTGGCACGTAAATAATAGGAAAATTAAATTAAAAACAATAGCTCCCAACATATTTAATGACTACACCTCACCTAGGTAAGTTATTAACTACCATGTAGGTAGTACCTATACCTATAGTATTCAATTACCTACAACAGAAATTGCCGTTATTAGAGCACTTTAACTATACTCATATAAAGGCAACTGGCAAGGAAGAGCTACTGGTACAGCCAATCAAAAAGACAATGCTTTAAAGTTTATTTATTATCCACAATTACAACTATTTTTACAGGCATCGAACCTAAGACAACAGTGTAACTATTTTATAATCTAATTTTTTTTTTACGTAGTACTCTCATAACATATTACGAGCAATGCTGCCTTTGTAAATTCATTCAGAGAACACGAAAACAAATCAATATTTTCCGCTATGAGATTGACGGTACGCACTGCTCGCGTCAGCGGTGCCCTACCAAGCAGGTTGGTGCGCCCGCGCGGCTCGGCTAGCAGCCGCGGCCGTAGTCTACGCCACACGTACCTATCGGGAACACACACACACTCACGCCACTCAATACCTAATTACAATAAACGCAAGCGGAGGCTCCGCTTGCGTTTAACCTCGGACGCAAAAAGAGGGGTGTTATCAGTTTGACGTGTCTGCGTATCTGTCTGTGGCATCGTACTTAGCTCCTAAACGAATCAACCGATTTCAATGCGGTTTTTTTTTGTCCCAACCGGTTCAGCCGGTTTTGAGATATTGAACTTTGAAATGAAAATGTCGGGGGTTTATCAACTTTTTCTAAGTTGTTAATTATTTTAATGGATGGGTATTTTTGGGAGTATCTCCGTACATATATACAATCTTACAAAGCTACTAGTTTTACATCTAACATATATTATATTAATACAGTCAAGTGTAAAAATATGGGTGCATACCACAGATGTATGAATATAAGGAGATCGGACATGGCGGGCGATTTGTATAGAGTGAGCCTGTCGCAAGTACATTAACCCACACAACGCCCAAGTAATTGACAAGACAAAGCACGCACACATCTAAAACACACACACTTGTATACCTACACGCTTATTTGACAATAAACGCGCATCATATCAGGCATTTTGGGAAAAAACGTAATATTCTCTGCGATCAGCACGCGTGCACAGTATGGCAGTGTATGCCCATTGAGCATACAGCTGCGACACGGCCGTATTACGGTAGTATTCTATGCTCTGAGGTGCAAACAATTTAATCTTAAATACGTCCCATCACTCTTATATCAGTGGATTAAGGTTTCTGTACATATTTATGAGAGGATTAAATCGATACATATTTTTGCTCTTGACTGTACCGCATTATAGTCTTACTCCAAACTACCCTTTATCTTTATATTTTTAACCGACTTCAAAAAAGGAGGAGGTTCTCAATTCACCTGTATGTTTTTTTTTTTTTTTATGTGTGTATGTTACGACCGATTTGAGTTTTTTTTTCTGTGTTTGGAAGCATATACTTCCAGATTGGTCCCGTTGTCACCAAAATCCAGTTCTGATGATGGGATCCTGGAGAAATCGATCGTTACCTTTAAATTTTATAGGCAAACTTGAAGCAATTTGGCTACTGATTTGAAGTCGGTTAAAACTTTGTTTTGAAAAGTATATTATTTCCACTAAGTTATTCACAGTTCTTCACCTAAGTAAATAGCATGGTTTTGCCTCTACATAGTAATCAGCACAACAATTACATTGAACCCTACATAGGGGATTTTATCGTACTTGTCACAACTGTTATCGATTTTCCTGCATGGCCGTTAACAACAACCACATTACGCGAACGTTATTTTTTATCGCTACGAATCAACACTTTAAAACATGAATGGATTTTATGATTAAATGTGTCAAATGTTTACAAAACCTTAGTCATCGCATCGCACCTTTACACTTCCAACTTATATTTACGCACCTTATCTTAGTTCAGTAGTAGTAGTCATCATCATCATCATATCAGCCGAAAGACGTCCACTACTGGACATAGGCCTCCCCCAAAGAGTGCCACAATGGCTGGTCCTGCGCCACCCGCATCCAGCGGACTCCCGCGACCTTTACCAGGTCATCACCACCAGGTCCACCCACGCCGCGCCTTCCGGTACGTGGTCGCCACTCGAGAACCTTTCCACCCCAACGGCCATCGGTTCTACGTGCAATGTGCCCCGCCCACTGCCACTTAAGTTTAGCGTAGTAGTATTAGTGAGATGCAACTGTGTTATAACCAACAAACAAACAAATGACTTTATTTACCAAAGGTGAAAATACATACAAGAATGAGTTTTACAAATTAGTGTGACAAGTTATGATTGGTGTTAGAGTATCCGTGGTCCTCACACTAGGTCGAGCCTGTGTCGTGAGAACCGACAGGGTCGTTGCAGAAGCATTTGCGTCAGGTTAGGACTTTATTAGATTATACGTTAACAGATGTTTACAATATCACTACAGCTTGAGCTGTGTGGCAAGGAGAAAAATGTGCAGAATGTATAAATGAATGAATGTATGATCTAATCTACTTAAAGAAAAGAAAATAAAATTATTCCTAGGTTAACATAGTCTATGTGATTGTGTGTGTGTGTGTCTCTGTGTGTGTGTGTGTGTGTGTGTGTGTGTGTGTGTGTGTGTGTGTGTGTGTGTGTGTGTGTGTGTGACTGTGTGTGTGCGTGCGCGTGTGTGTCTGTGTGTGTGCGTGCGCGTGTATGTTTGTGTATGTGTGTTGTGTGTCAGAGTGTGCGGGTGTGAATGGGTGAGTAATTGAGTATGCGTGTGTGGTGTGTGTCCAGCTATTGCACAGTTCTTAGAATATCTGCCGTTTCCCTGTACGATAGAGTGAGCAACCAATTTTTCAATTTGGTGTGGAGCTGTTTCACTGTCAACTCTTGGTTATTGAACCTTTTCATTATTTTGTTGTATACATATGGGTGTAGGAATTGGGGTAATCGCTGGGCAAAGGCTCAGAGATCTTTGGAACATTAAATATTCGTTTGCTTTTGAGGAGCTCATAATCAGAGGAATTTAAAGTTTGTTGATTCATTATTGCAGCAGCCCTACTTATGAAGAGTTGTCGAACTGTGAGTACCTTAGTTTCTGCATACAATTTATGTGTTGGGTATTGGAAAGGCTTCTTAAACATTATTTTCAAGACAGATCTCTGGGCCCTCTCAAGATCAATCATGAATGAAGAACCTGCCCCTCCCCATGCAGAAATGCAGTATCCCAAAATGGACTCACAAAGCGAAATATAGACTAAATTCAGAACACGTTTATTGGCAGAGTCACGGAGTAGTCTCATCAGCTCATCACGTAAATAAGTTTCCTCACACGTTAAGATAGAGAAAGAATGTGGTTTAAAAGAGACGTGCTGATCCATGTCTATTCCAAGGTATTTTATGCAGTTGGTACAGTCGCCATCACAAACATAGGTACACTTTAGGTGTTCAAAAATATCGGCACATGCACCCTAATGCCTTGAAAATAGAGGTGTGTTCCGATGTTTGTGACGTGCTTGTTTGCTCCGATGTATGTGATGGCGACTGTACATTCTATACCAGGTCCCGTACTTTTCATACCGATGACCTCAATTTGACGTCACGCTACATATAGGATGATCCCAAATAGTTTTATTGTAATTATTAATCATTAGTCGTCAATCATTTTAATCATGTACAAATTACTTCAAAAAAAAAATTTATAAAAAAAATTACTTCAAAAGTAAAATAATAGGTACCTTCTTGATAAGTGAAACGTAAATTAAACTATTTGTTTTGTTGATAAGCACATTTGACATGACGAATTGATAAAATGTCTGCAAATAGTTAGAAAGGCCCCTTTTCTAAATTGGTAAAAAGTAGGTACATATTCATTCTTATTTTTTTACAACAGTCTTTTAGAATGTTGTAGTTCCAAATTTTTTACAATAAGTAACATAACTAAAACATTTTGCCATAGTTTTGCATGCAATTGCAGCAATCAAGACATTCTCCTAAATAAAAAAAACACCTACAAACTAAGAAAATTCCTATCACACACTATACATCGAGCTAATATATTTCCATTGTTCGACTGCTAGTAGTAAGTTCACAACTATTAATAGGAGTAAAAAACTGCAACTGTTAACACGAAGCTTAGTGAAAGAGGTTAGTTTGTTTTTATACATCTGATGTTCCGATTGCAATGGGAACATTGTAAATGTATGCCTTTGAGTCCATTGTGTTGAAGAATATCTGAACTTGATTCTATAAAAATGCTAGTCACTTTGTTGAATTACGTTCTTACTAGCTTCTGAACGCGACTCCGTTCGTCTGCAACTCTTTTATATCGTAGCTCCATACATACTTTCGCCCCCCATTTCATTTCCATAGGGGATGATTTCCAGGATAAAAACTAGATCCTATGTCCTTCCCAGGACGCAAACTACCTCTATGTTGTGAATGAAAGGCGCGCTAGGTTAAGAGAAGAATTTCATTTAAATTGGTTCAGCGGTTTAGGCATGAAGAGCTAACAGACAGACAGACAAACTTTCGTATTTATAATATTAGTATCGATAAAGGTGCATTTTCACCTATTGCACAGCCCTCCCTTATGCAGCGAGTGTGCTAGCCTCGTGTTTGTTGAAACATGATAATATGAGGTCCCGGGCAACCAGGAGTCTGACTATAGTCAGACTCCTGGCCCAACCAATGAGAATGAGCCCTTATTACAATAGTAGTGAAGTTCATAAAAATTGTTTGTTTTTTGTTGGTCGGAAGTAATCAGTATTTTGTTTGATCCTTTGAATTGTTAGAAATGGAATCATTGATAGTAATTGATGCAATAACACACAAAGATTAATTGATTAATATTAAGTTTCAATTAAGATTTTTTAGAAGAGGAAAACCTAACAACGTACTTCCTTCAATTGAATTATCTTACATTTTGCACACTACCTTCTTGAAATTGAACTAGATTTTAAGTGCAATAATACTTAAGATTTACATCTTCATGTAACTAAATTAATAATGTGCCATTTATTGGCCAAAGTGGCAGTCGAATGGGAGCATCATGATAATGTACAGAAGGTCAATCACTTGATTCTATACCACATTTGATTATTTACCTACAGTAATTCATATAAATAAAATGAAAAAAGATTTCCCTAGAACATTAAATGAATAGTTGAATTGCCAAAGGGATCGCCAATGCTTAACATGTTCACTTCAGCATGAGGTTAATGCAACAGTTGAATATTTTTGACATTTTTAATTTTAATATATGCTGATATCAGTGATGCCATGCCAGACTCCAAGATGAGAGACACTCCGATCATCGACATGGAGAGGTCCAGCAGCAGTTAAAAGGAAGAAAGGACGGTCATTGTCCCGATGGACAAACTATATTGTGGCGGTAGCAGGGCCTGACTGGACCTGGAGGGCCCAGGATAGAAAAAATTGGCAGTCTCTGGAAGAGGCCTTTACCTCATAAAGGGGTTCTGGTGCGTTAATGTAATAATTGTAATCATGTTAATTAAGAGTAGTTTTTTTAAGTTACAATTTTAATTTTTATACCTAAATTGTTATGTACTACCAGAAAGGAATAAAGGCTTTTTTATTTTTATTAATTTATTTTATTTATCAGTGATATCACATTTTAACAGTAAAATGTATAGAGCAATGTAGACAGACAACATTACTACTAGAACACCGTTTTAGGTGTTGTTACTCCTTAATTCAGACCCTATATGATATTTCAGTTGTTTGTGGTTCATAAATATGAAAATCTAGCACATAAGTTAATTTAAGAAACCAATAATATATTGAGTGACTTTGTTTTATTCATAATAAAAGTACTATTTGTTACTACTAACTAGTATTTGTTAAATACAAATGGCTGAAAAAAATAGGTTAAACATGACATCACTACTAGTGATTGACTAGTGCTGTTTTATTTCTGCTTCGATTAGTAGAAAAGCCTTTGACCTTAAATAAGAAATGATGAATTTCAATTGTAGATAACAATTTCTTTGTTTGTAGTATAAGAATAACATCTCTTATTTACTTTGAACGATGTCAGGAAGCTAGCTGGCCAGTTGTATCCAATTACATATCAAATTAGTGCTATATATTTTACTTTTATTCACCCTGGAGCCCCATCCCATCTGCTGGAGTAATTATTGGACAACCAATCATAGTAGGGTTTACAGGTTTAGTGTTCTTGTTTTTAAATATCCAAATGCATTATCAGTAATAAGTAGGGTATTCTATAATTTAATGTATTTTGAAGATTTGTTGTGATTTAAAATGAATATAACACATGTTAGTGCGCGGGCTAAGCCTTACATCCTGCTGGGCATTACTTCCTCGATATCAAGAGCAAACAACTTTCGCCGTTCTCTGGCCTCCGCCGCGCCGTCGCTGCAGATCCGCGCACGCGCGGACCGGCCACGCCGAGTGCAACTCGTGCGCACCTCGCACAACCAGAACAAGCGTTTCAATACATTACGCAAGTCTCCAAACACGCCTCACACACATTTTGATCAACGCCAATTATTCCCGTTTCACTAGCCACGTAACGATCGAAAACGCTTATCAGCGCATAAGCAAAATGAAAATCATAACAGGAAACACTCACCTTTTAGGCTATTGGTCCAAATCCGAAAAAATATCAAAAACCGTCACTCACAAGAAACACCAAACACAAAATTATTCACCTCTTGACATCTGACATGGTTCAAAGAAATTTAATAGTAATATCACAATTTTATTGCACCGTTAAAAACTATGAAGTAAAGCGTAGTTATAAAAATAATAATATTTAACAAAAACTATGCAAAACGATCACAAAAATAGCTTTACAAAACATAAACAGAGCAACCACATTTGACAGTACCGATGGTTAAACTGACTGACATTTGTTTGTAGTTGCCAACTGCTTAGCTCAGCCATCGCTTCGCCCCCACTTTTTGATAGTGCCAACCTCAATCATTTAAATACAAAATAGGAGGGTGGATCTTTGCATGCGGAGAGTACCAATTTTTGTGTTTGTCATGTTATTCTTACCCAATTCTTGGAATAGTATCTTTTGTATTTCGACTACTTAAACCCGATTTTTCCTAGTGCAATATGGGTTGCGTCCGTTCCGTTCCGTCTCGCATTATTGGAAGTTTGTGGTTATTAGGATGGCTGTTAATATAAAACTTAAATTACTGATTACATATTTATTAAACATTATCCATTTAACCATATTAATGCGCTAAGATGTAAATTTTTAATCACGTAGGATAATTTTTGTCGCCTCATAACCTTTTCAAGCAATGGCAGATGGGAGGCAATATTTAACTGGTAGCACTGAAACCCAACTGTCAACTGTCACTTTTCGTCATCAACGATTTGTCACTCACTCACTACTTTATCAGTTGATTGTGTATCTCATTTTAAGCTAAAAATATATGGAAAACCCCTTGTTTTGTTGTGCGTAATATATACTAAAGTTTTAGAAAAGACAGGAGCACCGTAAATAATGTCTAAGTTCGAGGATAATCCGTTTGGGGATCCTACCATAGACAACCCATTTGCCGTAAGTAGCCCATCGCAGTTATCGGGATTTCTGCTTTATCAATTCAGCCGCTTTATTGTGTATGTTTTCTTGTAGGACCCTGCCGTCCAGCAAGTTGCTCGAAGTACAAACAATGCAACACAAGGTCTCGACGACTACAACCCCTTCGATGGCCAGCCTAATCCAAATCAACCCACGGTAATTTGGTTTACTTTTGTTGAGTCAACGGGTTTTGGTATGTCGATACGATATCAACGGCTTCCGAACATGTTACTGAGGCCTGCCGAACGCGTTGAAATTGGTCTAATTTCATCTCATGATCCTGTGTATGCTTATTGCAGTACTTTACCCGTTTTAATGAAATTGTGTATAGATAACGGGGAAATGTGAGAGTTGTAAACAATGCAATCAATATGGTTAATAGTCATTTGCTTTTATTGATATCTTCTAACTGTTATTACTGTTATATTTAATGGATATCCACATTATTTCTCTGAGAATAAAAATTGTTATATTATCAAACAAAACATATTTTTTATGGGGACATTGCTTGATGGATTAATGTCATTGGTGATCTTGATTTGTGGAATCTGTCTTTTTACATCTGAATTATTACATTTTATTTTATGATTTAACTTTTTGGTAAGAGTTAAATTGCTGATTGAAATTATAATATGTTATATTTTGTGAAAGTATTTTTTGGTCAGTAATGTCTAGCCACACACCATACAAGATAAATTGACAGTGAAATTTGAATCAAATCTAACTAAACAAAACAAATTCAACTCTGTTCCAATCGCGAATAATACAAATTCTTTTAAAGACGTTACATTTTAAAAGGTCTTTGGGTGGCTAGAGGATATTATAATTCAGGCTAACCAACTTGCTATTTCTATGACTGCAGGCTCAGCAGCAACCGCAGCCAGCTATCATGCAGGCGGTGTCACCGCCCACAAACACCCAGTTCAACCGTCAACAGCAACAGCAGCCGCAGGGGCCACCTAATAACAACCTTACCGCAGACCTCTTGGTAAATATGATACTCTATTATTATCTGGAAAGTGCTAGTGAGTAAAACAGCTTGTATCTTGCCCAGTCGTTCAAAATTCATCAGAATATTAAGAGAAATAAATAAATAAAATTACACCATTGTGTTGAAAATGTTAAAAGCCCAGAAAAAAAAAGTAAAAAGTAAAAAATATTTATTGACCAAAAAATAATAAACACTAAATGTACAATAGAACAGAATGAAACATTCTGGAACAAATCTGATAAAAAAATATTTTGAATCATTAATTATTTTTTACATTAAGAGGTTGGAATGTCGTTCCTTTATAAATAAGTTGCCTATAAACCACACAAATTAGCTTAGGTATGTAGAACCACAACACCTATGACACTAGCAAGGTAATTATATTATTATAAAACTCCAGTGACCTTGGAAAGATGGTTAGTAATTTTGACAGACTACACAAATTAGTAGTTTATGCAATCGTTATATAATGTATGCTTTTTAAGTCGAGTACCACGTTTAGGCCACGAAGCTTGCTGAGTGGCCTAATTAAGGTATGAGACTTAAAAAGCTAATTATATAACTATTGTATACAATACTTTTTCTACGAGTCAACAGAAATGATAATTTATTAAACAAACTTGGTATCTATTGAAAATCGCCCTGCTGAAATGAAGCGCAGCAGCTTAGCACCTTTGCGCGTTGATGTCTTCACAGTTATCTTATACAGTTCCTGGATTCATAAGATGACTGCTGGCGGTTATCTTATAAGGTTATTTTGTAAGGTTCCTATACACTACAAGAAGGTTTACAAAGTGAGTTAGTTCGATATAACATATTTTTTACATACCCACATTTTTATAATTTCATGTGTTTCAAGACCCTTGTACAATAAGACAATAACTGTTAATGAGCATTAAATGAATTTGTACAAAAATCTAAAAAAAAAATTTTCTCAATGAATAATTATGCTAATTTGTTTCTATGAATGTACTCTGCAATATGCCGAAGTTATTCCAATAACTAATTAATTCCCAGGAATTGAATTGAATGTTGGGTTGGGCAGATTAAGTGTCCTAGTTTTATCTCATGACTTTTCATTTATAATATGCCGACTTCTTAGTTGACATTATGTGTTTAAGATGAGTTTGTATTTAGTGTCTATGCATGTCGGGTCACAGCTTAGTATCTAATGTTTTATGTATTTTGCAACAATGAAAGCAAACCGCGAACTCATAGTGAAAATACATCCACAACATTTCAAACCGTGTGAGATATTAAAGAAGCTGAGACACTTGAGTATCAATATTAAATTCATATCGTGGACCATAAAACGATGCAAAGAAACAGGAACGTCGAGAATCTGGCCCAAACCTGGTCGGAAAACATTGGTTCGTGTCAAAAAGATGATAAAGTGTGTTTGTGAGTGAATTAGACGAAATCCGGCTCAGAGTACTTGCAAACTCGCAAAAGATATGAAAATATCTAGGCGATCTATCCATCTATCTTCCGTGACGATCTTGGGTTCAAAACCTACAAATAACAAAAAATTCATGGACTGACTGCCGCTCTAAAAAAAGTAAAAGTGAATAAATGCAGGGATCTACTAGCTTGGCACGCAGGTGATGACATAATTTTTTCCGACTAAAAAATGTTCTTATTACAAGATAGTCACAATCAACAGAATGATCGCATGTATGGCGTTTCATTGAGGGATCTTCCTGTTGATAAATTAGCTGTACAACATTTCCAAAGTGCATCGGCGGCCATGGTATGGGTTGCGATATCTCCAAGAGGGATGTTACCGCTACTTTTCATAGACCGAGGGGAGGGGCGAGGAGTCATAATTCATCAATATTACTACATTGAGAACGTTCTGCAGAATCATTTGCTGGAGAATGCACGAAAATTGTATGGGGACGATTATTATTGCTTCCAGCAAGATAGTGCTCCATCCTACAAAGCTCGACGCACTCAGGACCGGTGCTAAACAAATTTAACCGATTTTATACCTTGGAATTAATGGCCTGCAGGTTCACCAGATTTGAACCCATTGGATTTGTCCATATGGAGTGATGTTAAGCAAGATCGGGAGTACCTATGGCCTGAATTTAGATGCGCTCAAGCATCAGTTGCTTAAGACATCAAACGAAATACCTGAAGAAGTACCTAGTGCGTGCCGCGTGCACATAATTTTTCGGAAAAATGCGTAAAGTTATACAAGCAAAAGGAGAATGATTCAAACTTCAGAATTAATTATAATTAACCAAAAAATATATTTCGTTTTAATTTTATTATTGGTTTCCAACTTTTATAGCCCTTTCAAACTAGGACACTTAATCTGCTTAACCCTGTACAATAAATTTTCATAATTATAACATTCAAGGAGTTAAACATACCTATATTGTATCAGCTGTTCCTGAATTTAACAATGATTTTGTAGACCACATTCAAATAACATAATACAGTAGGTAGAGCCTTGATAATCCATACTCTGTAATCCGAACTGCCGAGTGACCCCTCACTGCTGCCGAGACTACGGATCTAAGACCTTATGTTTTCAAAATCTTCGAATGTTCTTTGACCTGGACAATTTGTTGCAATAGAAAATGTACTAGAAGAGAATGATGGCTTGGACTTGGAAGACGACCTGCCACTCATTCTGCTACGCAACTATGGGTATATAGATGAAACCATTCTCAGAATATACTCGTGTTTTATTTCTAACATACTATAATACGAACGCTTCGTGAGTCCCAAAAGGGTAGGGGGGTGTTTTTTTAAAGTTCGGGTTATCAAGGCTCTACTGTTGTACTTATGAGGAAAAAATATTGTAAATAGTCACAATATGTACAAATCAAACCATAGGTTAATGTTGTGAGTAAATACAAAATATTAAATCGACCCTAAAACTCTTCTGAAATAGAGACAAATTAGACCTGTCATGTTGAAATATATTAAGGCGAAGCTTAAGCAGCAAGCAGGCAAAGTTACAGGCATTTAAAATGAATGGTGATTAGTTAAGCACCATTTATTAATAATAAAAACAATTAATAGATATATTATCAGTTGATAATATATCTGTTAATTGTCTTTATTATTATTACATAAACACTTTTTTCTCATTATAAAATGAGTTATTGTCAAGTCACGTCAAATAAATAAAACAGTATTCAAGTTTATCCGACTTGTTATCAATTGTTAAATATAAAACTACTGTTATGGCTATGCACTACATAGCACGTTTTATTAGGGAAAGTGATTTCCACCGAGCTTCACAATGATACATGTACAATTGTAGATCTTATCAAGATAGTGATGAGTTGATGACTCACAATTAACGGTCCCACTACAAGCAGCCCAAATGTGTTTGTATTGTGCACATATTCGCTTCTCATGTAGATAAGGTAGACTACTTCCTGATATGTTTGGCAACGTTAGATATAACTGATTAACTTTATTACTGTTGTTTGTTAATTTGAGCAACCCAGAACAGAGTATATTCCGATTTCAGCCTATAAAATTTTGTCATTTTAGTCTGGATTAAGTCATAATTATTAATTTAAAAAACGGAATATTCGCTAATAACTTAATGTAAAAACAGGTAGAGAATGCCATTAGCATTAAGTTCATTTTTAGGGTCCGTACCCAAAGGGTAAACGGGACCCTATTACTAAGACTCCACTGTCTGTCTGTCTGTCTATCTGCCAGGCTGTAACTCATGAACCGTGACAGATAGTTGAAATTTTCACAGATGATGTATTTCTGTTGCCGCAATTACAACAAATACTAAAAAACAGAATATAATAAATATTTAAGGGGGCTCCCATACAACATGTCTACGTATTGTGGAATAAAGTAAAGAAAAACGATTTAAGTTTCCTAGTCTTGAACTTAATATGAGAATGACTGAAGTGTTGTATCAAAGTTCAAATATTTATTTTACTAGTAGGCCTCAAGGGCTCTTCCGCTATGTTACTAGACTATCTTTCAAACTCAATTACTATCAATTAGTTGTGTATTATGCTGCTTAAGCATACTTTAACGAAATTCATCGAAAACGATTATCATCTCGTATGCACTTTTTCACTAAAACATAATATATGCTAACCTATGTACATTGCCATTTACTATACTAACACTTGCTTTGCTTTCCCATTTCGCACAAAAGGAGTTGAAGGTAACACATTAGAATAATAGTGTAGCTAGTTATAACAATTTATTTATTTATCATTATATACTTCTTTATTTTCACGAATACTTAAGTTAATAAACGAATTATTTGGCCCTGTCTTAATTGATAACCGTAATTTTATTTATAGATGCAATTTTATCAATATTTCTCACATCATATGCTAGTCTATTAGAAGAGTCACGAAAAAACCCAATTGTGTCAGTAAAAGTTGCATAAAAAAGACTTGGCGGATGTGCTATCAGTTTAATAATGCTATTTAACCCCGTGCCACCGCATTGGTCAAATAAAACGTACTTACTGATAAAAGGCAAGAGCTCAGTCAATTTGTCAACGCCCACTTGAGATTTAGGTGATTCAGAATCTCTGATTCTGGCTGAGCCAAATATAATTGAGTCCTATTCGTGTTTCCTTTAATCCAGTATTCATTCGCGGTCCTCACCAAAGCACTACTTGGAAGATTTTTATTTGCTGTTTGATATTACTGTTATTCTATCTGTAACACAAAAGGACACCTTTTTAAGATAGCGTTAGTTAATACATTGTCACCAGCCAGTCAGTAGTTTCAAATTAATGTATTCAGCTTTGCTCCTTTTAAAAAGCGTTCCATTAGAACAACAGTCTTACCGGCCAGTTACTACTTTTGAGTAAACCTTTTGTAATAAGAATTGACTCTGCCTAATAAAAGACCTATTAACATTGTGCAAAGTCATGAGTCGTGAATTGGAACTACAGAGGCGGCAAGAAGAGCTGGAACGCAAGGCGGAGGAGTTAGCACGACGCGAGGCAGAGCTTCGAGCCGGGTCCGCGGGGCGGAGGAACAACTGGCCCCCTCTGCCCGGCTTCTGTCCCGTGCAACCGTGCTTCTATCAGGACATCAATGTGGATATACCGCTTGAGTTCCAGAGGATCGTGCGGCACCTATACCACCTGTGGATGTGTGAGTGATTTGACTTTTATTTAGGTTAGGTTAGAACTTTCTCTCTTGCCATTTCAGCTTGCACCTCCGAGTTGCAAATTCGCCGGAACACGGCTGACACCACCGGTCAGACACTTCGCACATAGTGGCGCGATCTGCGTTGTCACTGTAAGGGCGGGTTGCACCAACTTACGTTTACAGCTCGATCAACGTTAAATATGGCGCCGGTAACTGTCATTCCATACAAACTTGTCAAACTTCCCATACATTCAGATTTTCACGCAAGTTGCAACTCACCCTTAGTGTCATATACAGGATGGGCCAAAGATTCTTGCTTTTTTGAAACCTTGATAAAAATAACACCATGGAAGTTAATTTCCTGATCATTTAATTTATGTGACTAACATCTAATGCAATTTATTTTTTGAAAATAATATCTTTGAGATGACCCCCGTCTCGTCGCTGGCACTCCTACAAACGACTACGCAGATTTTAGGAAACTCGCTGACACATGCTGCGAGGGATCTCGGCTATCTCATCGGGGATGTTTCACTTGAGTTTGGATATTGTCTTCGGTTTTTCAACTTAGTACTCGACTTTATAAATATCCCTGCACGAAAAAATCGGCGCGAGTGAGATCCGGGCTTGCTTCTAAATAGGCGACGAACGGTTACATACAAATTGTTGCTTTTTTAAAACTGTTTTACACAAAAAGCTCGTTGTTGATCAGTAAAACGCTTTATTGACAATAAAACTGCATAAAGTAATGTCAAATTTCCCTCCACTCAAAAACTACATAATTTATTATTATACAAGATATTCAGTGTTGCCATTTGCAAAAATTTATGCTGCTCGGTCTCGAAATGATAATCCCACCCGCCTCATACCCATTTTGTATGGATACAAGTCACGATTACACGAGACTGTGTAGGGAAGTGGATCAAAGTTTCTTTTAGACAATTCTTATGCGCTTCGCTTGGCTCGTTTTGGCCGGGGCACGAAGTGCCCCCAGATCTGGACCTGACTTTGCTGGTATCAGGTCATGGTCATACGGGACAGGTTTTTTGTGAAGGTGTGCTTTTATTTGCTACTCTAAACTAAATGATTGACAGTTGAGCGCGGGGTGCGGGGGGCCCCAGGGTCCGTTCAGAAACCGGTGTTTTTCGCGTTTTGGGATCCTTGAGCTCTGAAATGTGGTTAATAGTCGCACGGGAGACGTACTATTCCACAACACCCTTTACAAAATGCGACAACTTTAACTGGACAAAAGATCACGTGTCATGCCGGCGCCCTGGTCCGCCATGGCCCATGTTAGCGCGATGGCACGAGTTGAATTTTTTAGCTGTCAAACACAAATCTGTAGATACTCATACTCATACTCATTTATTCATAAAATATAAAAAATTACTTGTCAAAATTATAATATGTCAAATGAATTTGATTATTCAATTAGTATAACATAACAATATTTAGGTATGAGTAACAAAATGTCAAAATTAGAATTATAATATGTCAAATGAATTTGATTATTCAATTAATATAACATAGCAATATTTAGGTATGAATAACAAAATGTCAACATTATACAATGATTATTATTATTACCAATATTTTATATATACTCCTTAAAATTATAAAAAGCTTTATCAGTCAGCCATTTTTTTAGCTTATTAAGAAATGTCGCATTATTTTCAATATCTTTCAATTCGGAGGGTAATCTATTGTAGATACCCGGCCCTACTACAGACATTATTTTTGTTGATTTCATAAGTCGACAACATGTCGTGGCCAATGTGTTCTTATTCCTCTGAGCAAGACGCATGCTTTTTGAAGTGTATCTTGGAATTAGGTGTATATTGCTTCTCACGTATTTTACTATGTAGAAGATGTATTGTGAGGTTAATGTCATTACGTTGGCATCTTTAAAAAGTTGCTTTACGATTGTATATATCTAGTAAAGCATTTTCCTGGAAAAATCTTTAAACATTTATATTGTCATGTCTTTTACAGTCCACGCGCTAATACTGGCACTGAACATCATAGGAGCGATGTCCATAATGTTCGCGGGCGGCGGTCTCACAGTATTCGGCCTCTCGATACTCTACTTCATACTCCTGACTCCCTTCAGCTTCGTGTGCTGGTACCGGCCCATCTACAAGGCCTTCAGGAGCGACTCGTCCTTCAACTTCATGGTCTACTTCTTCATATTCCTGTTCCAAATTATCATTACTGTTGTGCAGAGTATTGGTTTCAATGGAAGCGGATATTGGTGAGTGATGCTTAGTTATCTAGATCAGCGGTCGGCAGCAGGCGGCCCGCGAGACCCTTGCTTGCGGCCCGCGAGCCTCCCTGGCTGTTCTGTGTGTAAAGGTCGTTGAATTCAGAATTTTGGAATTGCCTGCTAAAGTCAGAAAGTCACAAATATTTTTTTTTAGCTCCGATATGGCCCTTGGTTGCTAAAAGGTTGCCGATCCCTGATCTAGATGGTCCCCCACATGTGTCGCTCTCTCAATGGCAAGGAAAAACTAATAGATTTTTTAACAAATCACATACAGGGAAAAACATATAAAACCTAAATGATTTACCTGTTTACACATCATGTGCCGTTAATATAGCACAGTGGTTAATGTGCGCCCACATAATATGTAAAATTTATAATATATATGTAAATAGAGGTTGAAAAATCCCAGCAACAGTTTTCCCCCGTCTTAGTATCACTATTCACTTTCGTTTTCTCTGATTAGTAAACTTTTTAACTGTACTGGCATTTCAAATCCTATAACTGTGATTATGGAGTAAATGGGGTTTAAGGGATGTACGAGTAGGTATATCCACCGGAGGAGCGGTTAGATCGCTTCCCCAAGCTTGTTGATTACTCGTAAAGTGGATAATGAAATTAAAGATAAAAAATGTAAACAAATGTGTTGCCACTGCAATAAAATCAATCCCAAGAAGTGGAAACTAAAAATTCGTTAAATACGCGAGATAAAAAATAATGCGACTAATTTATACGTAAAACAATGCCTGGAAAATATTCGTAAATATTTAAATAAGCAAAATGAAAACGTAATTATTTTATATTCATAAATATGTGCAGTTTATATTTACGCCACTGGCAATGGTTAGGAATTGTAAACCTTTGGTTCGTAATTTAATTAATATACCTGGATATTCCTATTCCTTATTCTTAATTTTTTTGTAAAACCGAAAAGTTTATTCAAGTTCCATTTATACTGAATCGACTTGTCTGATCGTGCGTAGACCGCTTTAATATCTTTGCCCCGAGCTGCGGCGCTACCACGAACTTCGAATCCCGAACTTAAACCATAAGTGCGATAGAGACGGAGATGTACGAAGTTCGAGATTCGAAATTCGTGGTAGCGCCGCTGAGGCGGCCATTTTCTGAAATCTGAATCGCATTCGTTTTCTGACGTTTGTCGTGATCGAATGTTTTCCTTTCCAAGCGGTCCCAATCCTAATAATACATATAATAATGGCACGTCTTGCTTCGATCGTTTGGTGTGGTTCTAGTGGCTGCAGGCAATAGGCTTTTGCTGTATATCGTACCCGGACTATCGTCACCTACTAAGTACCTATTCATACCAACCTACGACATTAAAGTGATCAAAGTAAAATATAAGATTGTTTTAAAAGTAGTGACGATATATTCATTAGTTAAAACCAAAACCTGGTTGATTGCCCCTGAGACGTCACCTTGACGTTGACAGTTCTTTGTTTACATTTTTTATCTTTAATTACATTATCCACTTTAGCGGAATTTCCACTCCCGCTTTTCCCTACTTTTTTTTCAAATTATGGCAATTTTTTGCGACATGACTCGCTGGTCAGACTCTAGTGAATATTTAGGTGTAATAATTTTGTATGTTAAAAGAAAACAATTTAATAAAATAGATACAATACAATAATTTACGTTAAAAACAAAGTTTAAACGGACTTCAATTCAGTACTTCGCCAAGCCACATGGGTACATGAAAATTTCCACATTTCCTTTCCAATATACCACATGAACTACTTTCTGAGAGCAAATTTGTTGATTATTCGCTAAGATCCGATGATTCCTCAAGGATTTCAGACAGAATTGACACTTCATTAGTTGCTACTTCAACGTACCACGTACCGGAAGGCGCGCCGTGGGTGGCCCCCCACAAGGTGGACTGATGACCTGGTAAAGGTCGCGGGACTCCGCTGGATGCGGGTAACGCAGGTACGGTCAGTGTGGCACTCTTTGGGGGAGGCATATGTCCAGCCGTGGCCGTCTTTCGGCTGTTATGATGAAGTGTCCATAGGCCACGGTATCCATCAGGCAGACTGTATGCAAGTTTGCCGGCGTCGTAATATTAAAAAAACATGTTGTTGCAGTGGATTGATCACTAGCATCGCAATATTCCAAACGAACATCGCCGTCGGGATCATCGCGATACTGATCACCGTCGGCTTCATCACCGCCGCCGTGGCTGACATCATGCTGATGGCAAAGGTGAGAGGGGAGAGTCGCGTTCGAGGGGGTGGCATGTACAGTCAGCGTCATAAACATGTATACATTTAGGAACGTATGTCGGTGGAATAAAGTTGAAAATTGGATACATATGGATACATATATTTGGAGCTGACCGTACAGTCAGCGTCATATAGTTGGTACCCAACTAGCACACAAGCTGCTTGTACAGGCATTGTACAGCCTGGGAGTTGAATAGGAGTCGTTCATGTGCTGTACAATTTTCCTTAAGATGTACAGTAGCATATTTAATTTCCTTAAGATGAACAGTAGCATATTTAAAAACCCTTTAACAGCTAGGTGGTACAGTAGCAGTTTAGTAGCAAAAAAAGTTACTTATAGTGATACAAGAGCATGCAATAGCATCGCTAGACAGCCATAAGAAGTACAATGAGTAGATGGAGGCGCTTGTACAACCGTGAGATGTAAAAGAGTAATATAGTAGGTAAAGGTGTTTAAAAGGAGTTATACGTAGCTTTCATAGCGCTTAAAGGCGTAAGAAGGCATTTTGTAGAGCCTTAAGTTCTTAAATGGATTTTTTTACGCCTGTTGTATTACTAATCTATAATAGATTTGTGTAGTTTTAAAATAGCGCCTTGAGCGCTATATGTGAGAATTATATGGCTACTGTACGGTAAATAGTTGTATAAGGAATGCTACGAAACCTTTTATACAGCCGTAGGGGGTTGCAGAATAGTGTTATAGCACCTTAAGTATTTTAATAGAATTTACTAGCGCTCTTGTAACTATACATCTACAACGGATGGACATAACTTTATACTAGAGCTCTAAACGCTATATTAGAGATTAATACAGCGGAATTGTGATGTTAAGCTGTATAATGAAAGGTACATGTTGTTTTATTCAGCCAATGGCGGAAAATAATCGTTACTAACGCTATTATACCGTTTAAAGCCATATAGTAGCTATTATAATTATCTGAAATCGATCTGCCATTTTGTGTCAATATTCAACGATGAACCCCTAAAATAGTTAAGCAAAGGGATATTTCAAAGGCTATTATACAACCTTGAGTTCTCAATAGTACGCGCAATAAGCTGGTGTGCGACCAAAACAGTTGAATAGCACTCCTATACCACAACTTTATAATCTAGAATCCACAACAGCAAACACTATCGCCTTTGTACGGCCCAAGCCTGTAGAACAAATGTAACCAACTCTGAGAGCTGCTTGATCGAGACGCCATTACAGTATTCGGTAAACGTATTTTTTTTAGGTTATTACAATATTTTGAGAATCGTATTTATGCATAATTCGTACCTTTTGGCGTAATTGAAGTCACTATTTCTTACCTGTGACCCTAATTTAATTATGTATATCCTTTAAAGTCTTATTTAAGTTAAAATACAATTTCATAACTAACATCTCAATATAATTTTTGCCTTAAAAATGAATAATTTGAGGGCGCGTGAGAATTTTGACGATAACATACATATATATTGACAGCAAACTGGTACTCGCACTGATATTTCACGTACACAAAGAAATAAAGCAATGTTAGACTTACCTTTTTACTTATTTTGATAATCCGTTTTTGTATCCTCACCACCTGTTACTGTACGATTGTGTATATTTAGTTTACGTTACAGTAACACTACTATATTATTAATTTACAGCGTTGGTATTTAATATAACGATACAAGAGCGCCGAAATAAGGCGAAGGCGATATAATAGCTTCTTATAGATCTCATGGCGCTAACCATCGCTTTTGTACCATCTCTGTAGAGCTTAAGAACACCTTTACGACCACTGTAGACCAATTGTAGCGCTATTAAATGAAAACGAGTATGAGTATAGGCAGTATGGGGAGGCCTTTGCCCAACAGTGGGATTCATTGTAATACAAAAAAAAAAGAGAAGAAAAAACAACACTAACAAATAAATATACATATGAAAATAATAGCTACAAAATACTAACAAAGAAACATACATTGTATTACTAGGCTAATAAATAAATAATGAGTATAGGCTGCATAACGGGCCGAATTAGCGCTATAAGAGCTCTATATCCTCTTATAGCACTACTATGTGACTACTGATGGAGCCGAGGCCGTTATGAAACTCCCTTATACAGCTACTGTGCTGCTTCTTATAGCGCTTGTGTGCTAGTTGGGTAGCAATCAAGGTAGTCAAATAATCCGGTACACCATATATTTAGTACGGTGTACCGAACTATTTGGCCACTTTGACTGCTACGAACTATATGATATGACGCTGAGTGGTGACTGTACTTATGACGCACACTGGGCAATGTGGACGGACATTAGAGATGAATAAAAAGCGTCAAATTATTTTAATATTATGAAATTGTTACGGATAGAAGTAGGCCGAATACTAGATGTTTGGCGGAGCATGGATATTCGGCCACCGGATATTATTGAATGCGGTGATAGAGTTTGGCAAATGCAAGGCGATTGAGATTTTAAGATGAAACTAGGCATGAAGACAGTTTGTATTCCGGGAAGGGAAGGTCATATGATAGATATGAACAAGTTCCACGCGAACGAAGTCCCGGCAAATGCTAACAAAATATTTTTTTCAGGTCCACCGCATCTACCGGTCGACGGGCGCGTCCTTAGCGAAGGCCCAGACGGAGTTCACGACCGAGATCCTGCGCAACCCGCACGTGCAGACGGCTGCCTCCAGCGCCGCCGCCGCCGCCGTCAACGCGCAGATAGCGCAGGCCAACCGGTACTAGCCGCGGTGAGTGCGCTCACCACCATTCATAGTCAATTTGGGTCATTATTCGAGCGTTTCAACTAGCGAAGGCCCAGACGGAGTTCACGACCGAGATCCTGCGCAACCCGCACGTGCAGACGGCTGCCTCCAGCGCCGCCGCCGCCGCCGTCAACGCGCAGATAGCGCAGGCCAACCGGTACTAGCCGCGGTGAGTGCGCTCACCACCATTCATAGTCAATTTGGGTCATTATTCGAGCGTTTCAACTAGCGAAGGCCCAGACGGAGTTCACGACCGAGATCCTGCGCAACCCGCACGTGCAGACGGCTGCCTCCAGCGCCGCCGCCGCCGCCGTCAACGCGCAGATAGCGCAGGCCAACCGGTACTAGCCGCGGTGAGTGCGCTCACCACCATTCATAGTCAATTTGGGTCATTATTCGAGCGTTTCAACTAGCGAAGGCCCAGACGGAGTTCACGACCGAGATCCTGCGCAACCCGCACGTGCAGACGGCTGCCTCCAGCGCCGCCGCCGCCGCCGTCAACGCGCAGATAGCGCAGGCCAACCGGTACTAGCCGCGGTGAGTGCGCTCACCACCATTCATAGTCAATTTGGGTCATTATTCGAGCGTTTCAACTAGCGAAGGCCCAGACGGAGTTCACGACCGAGATCCTGCGCAACCCGCACGTGCAGACGGCTGCCTCCAGCGCCGCCGCCGCCGCCGTCAACGCGCAGATAGCGCAGGCCAACCGGTACTAGCCGCGGTGAGTGCGCTCACCACCATTCATAGTCAATTTGGGTCATTATTCGAGCGTTTCAACTAGCGAAGGCCCAGACGGAGTTCACGACCGAGATCCTGCGCAACCCGCACGTGCAGACGGCTGCCTCCAGCGCCGCCGCCGCCGCCGTCAACGCGCAGATAGCGCAGGCCAACCGGTACTAGCCGCGGTGAGTGCGCTCACCACCATTCATAGTCAATTTGGGTCATTATTCGAGCGTTTCAACTAGCGAAGGCCCAGACGGAGTTCACGACCGAGATCCTGCGCAACCCGCACGTGCAGACGGCTGCCTCCAGCGCCGCCGCCGCCGCCGTCAACGCGCAGATAGCGCAGGCCAACCGGTACTAGCCGCGGTGAGTGCGCTCACCACCATTCATAGTCAATTTGGGTCATTATTCGAGCGTTTCAACTAGCGAAGGCCCAGACGGAGTTCACGACCGAGATCCTGCGCAACCCGCACGTGCAGACGGCTGCCTCCAGCGCCGCCGCCGCCGCCGTCAACGCGCAGATAGCGCAGGCCAACCGGTACTAGCCGCGGTGAGTGCGCTCACCACCATTCATAGTCAATTTGGGTCATTATTCGAGCGTTTCAACTAGCGAAGGCCCAGACGGAGTTCACGACCGAGATCCTGCGCAACCCGCACGTGCAGACGGCTGCCTCCAGCGCCGCCGCCGCCGCCGTCAACGCGCAGATAGCGCAGGCCAACCGGTACTAGCCGCGGTGAGTGCGCTCACCACCATTCATAGTCAATTTGGGTCATTATTCGAGCGTTTCAACTAGCGAAGGCCCAGACGGAGTTCACGACCGAGATCCTGCGCAACCCGCACGTGCAGACGGCTGCCTCCAGCGCCGCCGCCGCCGCCGTCAACGCGCAGATAGCGCAGGCCAACCGGTACTAGCCGCGGTGAGTGCGCTCACCACCATTCATAGTCAATTTGGGTCATTATTCGAGCGTTTCAACTAGCGAAGGCCCAGACGGAGTTCACGACCGAGATCCTGCGCAACCCGCACGTGCAGACGGCTGCCTCCAGCGCCGCCGCCGCCGCCGTCAACGCGCAGATAGCGCAGGCCAACCGGTACTAGCCGCGGTGAGTGCGCTCACCACCATTCATAGTCAATTTGGGTCATTATTCGAGCGTTTCAACTAGCGAAGGCCCAGACGGAGTTCACGACCGAGATCCTGCGCAACCCGCACGTGCAGACGGCTGCCTCCAGCGCCGCCGCCGCCGCCGTCAACGCGCAGATAGCGCAGGCCAACCGGTACTAGCCGCGGTGAGTGCGCTCACCACCATTCATAGTCAATTTGGGTCATTATTCGAACGTTTCAACTAGCGAAGGCCCAGACGGAGTTCACGACCGAGATCCTGCGCAACCCGCACGTGCAGACGGCTGCCTCCAACGCCGCCGCCGCCGCCGTCAACGCGCAGATAGCGCAGGCCAACCGGTACTAGCCGCGGTGAGTGCGCTCACCACCATTCATAGTCAATTTGGGTCATTATTCGAACGTTTCAACTAGCGAAGGCCCAGACGGAGTTCACGACCGAGATCCTGCGCAACCCGCACGTGCAGACGGCTGCCTCCAGCGCCGCCGCCGCCGCCGTCAACGCGCAGATAGCGCAGGCCAACCGGTACTAGCCGCGGTGAGTGCGCTCACCACCATTCATAGTCAATTTGGGTCATTATTCGAACGTTTCAACTAGCGAAGGCCCAGACGGAGTTCACGACCGAGATCCTGCGCAACCCGCACGTGCAGACGGCTGCCTCCAGCGCCGCCGCCGCCGCCGTCAACGCGCAGATAGCGCAGGCCAACCGGTACTAGCCGCGGTGAGTGCGCTCACCACCATTCATAGTCAATTTGGGTCATTATTCGAACGTTTCAACTAGCGAAGGCCCAGACGGAGTTCACGACCGAGATCCTGCGCAACCCGCACGTGCAGACGGCTGCCTCCAGCGCCGCCGCCGCCGCCGTCAACGCGCAGATAGCGCAGGCCAACCGGTACTAGCCGCGGTGAGTGCGCTCACCACCATTCATAGTCAATTTGGGTCATTATTCGAACGTTTCAACTAGCGAAGGCCCAGACGGAGTTCACGACCGAGATCCTGCGCAACCCGCACGTGCAGACGGCTGCCTCCAGCGCCGCCGCCGCCGCCGTCAACGCGCAGATAGCGCAGGCCAACCGGTACTAGCCGCGGTGAGTGCGCTCACCACCATTCATAGTCAATTTGGGTCATTATTCGAACGTTTCATCCCCCTCACTTTCTATATTTAGGTTAGGTTTGGTTTGGTTAGGTCCTAATTAGAAATGAAATCGGAAGCAGCCATTCTTCAAAAATTTGACTTCTTAAGTGGTTTGCAACAAACGCTCAAATAACGACCCATTCCTAAGTGCCAACATTTGACAACATACCTATAATTTTTTCAAGTGGGCCGTTTAATCATTTATGTCGGTAAACAATTAAATTATAAGATACTTACACGTATTTTTTTTCTACCTAAATTGTAATTTACATTCAAAAATATTAAATTCACCCATTTACCAATCACCAGTAGGTTCTCTGGGTATTTCCACATAACAGATATTATTTCAGACATACGGGTCAATTAGCATAGTTTGCTCAATTGTGTTATTCAAACATGATTACCTATTATTACTATTAACATAATAGGGACGGCGAATTCATAATTCAGTTAGCATATGTCTAATTTATGTATTCAGATGTAACATAAAACTAGCTCAAGTAGTGTTGTGGATAACGCTCATTTTGAGGCTTAAAGACTCGAACCCTAAAGACTCCCGAGGCTTAAAGACTCAAGTGACGAAAAGTCAATATTTTTCATTCATATATGTAAAATAAACCAACACGGTTCTTAAACAGCATCGAGTCTTTAAGCCTCGGGAGTCTTTAAGGCTCGAGTCTATAAGCCTCGAAATGAGCGTTATCCACAACACTAAGCTCAAGTCATTTATTTAACTATATATTTTTTTATTGTAAATATTGATTGACATGTTTGCATTTATGAATCTTTAGATGAGGTAAAATACCATCATGGTAACTTGATTATGTCGTTTATAAATGTATTGTTTGATTTGGCCGAGGTACAGTCACGGACTTTAATTGTTGAGCCATTTAGAGCTCACTTTATACTGGACACTACAAAGCTTACTATGAAATCCAAAATTAGTTGACACCTAAATGGCTCAACAATTAAAGCCCTGGCTAGACGGTCGCCAACACGCCCCTCCTACCGTGTCGCGAAGCCACTTCTGGTCACTCTCATGGCCGCGAATGAGAACCTATAGCACTCTAGCTAAGACACCTGTATTAGCATATATGAAACTATAAACATACCCTTACAACTTGCGGAATCCTTTATATATCTGACATAGGGGCTGCCGCCTCGTGCGTGCCAGCTCCCTATGACGTGTGGGGACTTTCGTCCCCGAGAATGTCCTCCAACCTCCCCTTATAGACATCCCTTACCACCATTGATACTGTCCCAATTCACACGCTATTGTTCCAGTTACCCGGGTGCACCCTTGACTGATGATGATATGGCCTGAATCCGAGACTACCGAACTACCCTGTTGTTACACTTGTAACTAATCCTCTAACACTAAAGAACTCCACAACTAAGAACTGTGTTGTGTGTCCTACAGGTCACGTACATGCGCGACCCGTAGGAAAACCTTATTCATCTACATGTTATACCAATACGCTTATCAAAGAGAATGAGACCTATGGACGCACATAAATACATCGCATCATAAACAATCATCGTCCGATCTGAGTAAGCACATGAACACACGTGTAAATGATACCACATCGTTACAATATCATAGGACGCATCGAAAGTGATTATGGAAAGAGCTCACCCTGGTTTTCCTCCAAATCAACCACTACAAAACCGCACTTAACTGTTCGTTCCCAATATAGCCGTTAGGAGCTCTGACAACCCGCCTACCCGTCAACATTGTTATAAAAATGACTCCTTGTAGGTGTTGCTACATCAGATAAATCGGCTGTTTGAGACATAATTATAAACACCAATGTAAATACTATCGTGAATCATGACCATTCACGACATATCGAGCGACCTTGGTCCGCACCGACCGTGTAGACAGTTGTTTGCAGCAAAATGTCATACTACAGCCAGGGCTAGCTAGAGTCCGTGACTGTACAAAAGGAAAATAAGAAATTTTTATTTTTTTTAACCAATTGACAACAGTGAAAATAAATAGTTTTTTCATTAGCAACAGATAAACATTACGAAAATATTCGGAAAGGGATTTCATTTATGTATTCTATTTTAAGATTTTTAAATTCATAAAAAGCAACTATAAGGACGTTGTTTGATTGTGACGTCACAGGGATAGGGACGTTTCCCTACAAATTCCATACTAATGGAGCGTTTTTGACGTTTCATAAAAAGAAGCTGATTTGACTTATGTCAAATACCGTATTCTTTTTTGGCTTGTTTTACATAATACATAGAAAATTCATCATCTTTGTTTAGGCAGTATTACGAGTATCTTTGAAAACTCTCATTATTTTGCAATACAGGATGAAATTATATGTATGTGTATTGTTTCAGAAGTGGCAGGACAGACGGACCACTCTGATCGTGCATTTAGAAGTACGCTATGTACACTGGAATCGACTAGTGTTAATTCGCTTTTACTGATATTTTAACTGATCATGTCTACACAATTCGTGAACTTATTAACCGTAATTATTGTTGTATTTTGCGCGATATAATTAATGTATTTGAATCAAGTCAATAATAAAAAAATATTGCGGGAAACAGTCTAATATATCATCTGTTATCAATGATAACTTACTAAGTCACCTATTTGCAGAAAGCTTGTATTTCAGTATCGATACAGTACTGAGATACGAGGATTCTAAGAGTAGTGTTACAAGTGGGTTTTGGTTGTAAAATTATGATATGTATAAATTAACAGTATTGTTGGGTTTTATCACCGACAAAATATAATGTTTTGTTCGTTACTGATAGCTGTATAGGCGGTTAGTTTACAGCCAAATTGACAAGAGGGCTGTGTGTGTGATCATAATTCATAACTATAATTATTAAAACTTATTTATATCAAAGATAATTTTCAGACAGGCTACTTGTAAGGCAGTGCAACACAAATATGCAAAGCTATAAGCGCAAAATACACATGCAAGAAATCGCGTGCAAGGTTCATTACATTGCGGATTACCGAGGTATGCTGAGTTCAATTGATCTATCAAAGCCCGCAATGTAGTTAAACTTGCATGTGTAAATTTCGCTATACACACATCCAGGGCCCTATATCACAAAACTTACAATTGCAATTTACAAATGACACGCACGTTTGTATATTTGACTATGGAATGTACAGTCACCATCATAAACATGTATTATTGAGACACAGACTAAGTAATAGTACTACGTACAGAAGGTTCTCTGTTAACAAATTCCCTGTTTAGGCACGCCAAACGTGCCTAAATGTGGCCATCCCTTTCTATCGCATGCGTTGCGCTGCGACCCGTGCAAGCGTCCCGTACCAGCGCGCGGCGACTACTAATGGGCCGCCAGCTGGCGGCCGCCGGCATGTACGCGGTAGCGGCGCGACGGAATCACAGAGTGAACCGCCCCTGATAGAGATAAGGCCCTAGAACCACCAAAAGTGTATACATGTTTATGATGCTGACTGTAATACGATATTTGGCCTACAATTCAACCATTTTGAAAGAAAGAAAGAATGAAACATTTATTCGAGACAAACAACACACAGCGTTTGTCACTCGACGGTTCTATCTCAGCATAATTAATGCTGGCATTGCTGCCAGCGCTGGTCTTCCGATAGAACCGTCGAGTGAGTTTTGTTGATTTGTACACTAGTAAAGTTATGTGGTATGGGGCCCAGTACCTCTAGTATAAGTTTTATCGATACATATACGTTTTCGAACGCGTTTGCGTTTACTTTCAATTTGTATGGCAACGCGTAGTTCCTAATAGTTACCACCAGAGGCGCTGTTCGCGTTGCGATACATATTGAAACTAAACGCGAACGAGTTCGAAAACGTATATATATCGATAAAACTTACACTAGAGCTACACAACATCTGTGCTCCTAGTTTTGTGACACCATTACGACACGTGTATTATCACATACCAGTTATTCTGACAGTGTTATGTTTGTTCAATTTGTATTTTGCCCAGCTAGCACGATACGTTTTATCGTTGTTTTACGTGATCAGTACATTTTCGCCGTAAAATGTAACGATAAAACCTATCGTGCAAATCTTGCTAGGGCCTTTGGTTAGGTCATAAAATACAATCATATCACCTAGGTATGAACTCTTTGTGATCTAATTTAAATTTTGATGTGGCCTCTTTTTATAAAACTTATCTCAAGTATAATAGTCATACTTGTGTTACACTGCTTTCCGATAAGAATTACTTTATTATATTTTAGTGTTAAGGAACGCCAATACAATTATTATTTTGATAAAAATAAAGTTTTTAAACAATGAGCTTAATGATGCTTTAATGTTCTACAAAGTCTAATTGGAATTTTGTTTCTACGGCGGGTCGCGTTGGCTACAATACTTAAAGTGTCCTGTCTTGTTATTTTCTCTCAGATTTCGTTATGAGAGTCGATAAATATAATAATGCTGTGAAAATTGGTATATTTGCGGTCTTATTCATAACTTCATAAGTGAATCGTTGAGAAACTCCGTTCCGAAACGTCAAATAAACCTATTTATTCATCAAGCCACTGCTTTTTCAGTGAATAAGGCCGGAATGTTATATTACTTATATTATGTTCTTTAAAGTGCGATTTTGGTTTTACGTAAATTATATTTTTTTACTTGCGCACTTTTTGAGCTGAGCCTTACTAGATTTTATTACGTTGTAGAATGCCCTTAGTAACCGAGTAATATATAAGAATAAGGGATTGTTCACACTATCTTTGCGTTGCTGTTTATAACCTCGATTCTAACTTATTTTTGGCAATTTTGTGAACATTCCAAAGCAAAGTGTTTAAGTAAATGTAAATATTTTGTAACTTTAATTTATATTCATGTCCGTGTAAATTAGGACTACATTATATACTTGCTGTTTCTTAGTATTAATGGTCTAAACACCATTCAGTATGGATTTGGTAGGTGTGAACTGATTAATATAAACATTCGGTTTAGCCTAGTTTTGGAATAGCAAATAACCATAAAGAGACTCCAACTAACTAAACGAGCAATCAACAATATTTACCATACCTTCTACCTTTTATATCATCAAAAATTTTAACTGACACTAGCAACTAACTGAAAATTGTTTAATCATGAACTGGTCTAATCCCAATAAGGTCTAGTTTTCCCTCTGGGTTGAAAGGTCAGATGGCAGTCGCTTTCGTAAAAACTAGTGCCTATGCCAAATCTTGGGATTAGGTGTCATAGCGGATCCCGGGCTCCTTTAGGGGCACAACCGGGAATAACGCTAGGAGCATGATGATGATAAGTATCATGAACTGGAGTACAGAACTTCGCAAATTGCAACTAAATAAAATGTTAAGTATTCGGTCTTCAAAATAAAGTACTATATTGACAAATGTTATCTACGGGCCGGATGAAATTCAATCTTAATTCAATGTTATAAAGACAGTCTGTACTAACTGGGTAAATGACGTTAACGAACTGTGTACTTGTAGTTCTTAATAAAGTTACCCCAAGGATTTGAATTGTTTTATAAATTGCCTTCGATTTATAATTTATTTCTTTTCAACACAAAATTCTCCATAGCGTTTGATATCATAACCTGCCTTAAGGTGGTTCGATTGCCATACAAAACGTTATTTGACATTCGTAGGCTAACGGCGTGATATTTTAAGAAACTTATGTAGTAAACTTTCATCAATTGGCTTCCCATTTGCGCCAAATTCCCCCTTTCCTAGAATAAACTTGTATAAACTAGATTAATTTGAGAAATTGGTTTGTCACGTGATATTTTGGGAAAACTATTTTTCTCAAATTAATCTAGTTTATACAAGTTTATTCTAGGAAAGGGGGAATTTGGCGCAAATGGGAAGCCAATTGATGAAAGTTTACTACATAAGTTTCTTAAAATATCACGCCGTTAGCCTGCGAATGTCAAATAACGCTTTGTATGGCAATCGAACCACCTTAACGTTGACATGTGTACTTATAGGTTTCAGTTATTTATCGCTAACTGAACTTTGGTTACAAGTAGCGAAGTTTAATTACTTACCCGTTCACTGACAAACTTTTTACTCAAGCTATATTTTCATACAAATCACATAGCTTCCTAATTTAGCTTGTCCAATTTGTATGAAAACATATAGTTTTGGTAAAGCTGCGTACTAGGGTACACCCATTAACCCATATTCCGACAGCACAAAACTTCATAGTTATAACTTTGTATAAATAAAATGCTTGAGAGTTTTTTAAGCATTACTAGTCAACTGACTAAACGGCTTAGGAAAACAAAAGTTATATGATATCCGCTTTCCTATATCAGTACCTACAGTAATACCTCGATCTTACTTGAATGAAATGATTCGTGTCTTTAGATTTTCAACCTTATGCATATATTTTTAAAGTATTTATTACAACCCTGATGCTTGCTTGAAATACAAACTATGTTTACGTACATGGTACAGAATGGAATTATATTCAATGTAACTGTCCTTTAGTGTTTCAAATACTTAATGAATTAACACTAATTCCTGGGTCAATTGCCGCTGTTTCCTTGCAAAAAAAACATTCACTTGATTTGTGTAGGTAGTTACATAATATTAAAGATAATATTATTATGTACTTGTGGCAAAGTACTTACAAACTGGAACCAATTGAATAGAGTGAATATTATTCCATGTAATAAATATGCATGTTGCCGAGATTGATGATTTTCAATTAATATTCATGTAAGTCGGGGTATTAATCAGTATGTGGGCACATCTGGGCCTAGAATAATGTTAATTATTGTAATACCGTCCTTACCAGATAATGGCAGGTACGGAAATCTATCTGGACGTGTAACTGTTTTGTAACTTAATAAGTCATGTTATATACTTATGATTAATAAATATAGTTTCAATTAAACTACATTGTTTTATTACCTTTTTATATACATAATAGCGTGTAAGTTACGGTGTTATGAAAACTGAAACTATGTTTGATGAGTAATAAGACTGATCCCATAAAAATATTCCATGTAAAAATAGGCCAAGTCTCGAAACTAGTGTTGTGGATAACGCTCATTTCGAGGCTTATAGACTCGAGCCTTAAAGACTCCCGAGGCTTAAAGACTCGATGCTGTTTAAGAACCGTGTTGGTTTATTTTACGCATATTAATGCAAAATATTGTCTTTTCGTCACTTGAGTCTTTAAGCCTCGGGAGTCTTTAGGGTTCGAGTCTTTAAGCCTCAAAATGAGCGTTATCCACAACACTTCTCGAAACTCTTCCACCTTAAAAAGATGTGAGTTGTGAGCTGGTCTCCGAACCGAATTTCGACTCTGGATGTACCGGACTCCGCCGCGCACGATGGTGAAAACACGAATTAGCACTAGAAAACAGAAAGAACAGCAAAAAACAGTCAAGTCCGACCTAGATGTAGCTAACCCGAAGATCTTTGCCCGAAGCAAGTGAAAGTCGCTCTCAAACATTACGCGCTAAGAGACACGCTTCTCGCTGTCCATCCACCCTTACGTTTTCTTTTGTAGCTCTGCATTAATTTATTTCACCCTCTCCCCTACACGCTGCCACGTACGCTATTGCGTAGAGCCAAGTCAGGCATTCTTATTTATCTTTACGTCATACCTGGCCATAAATCAGGAATTACCGCACGCTACGCTTGCGGAAAATCCCACTTCCTGGCCAGGGAGCGACGTAAACTTGTGTACTCACCGCCAAAGACTACAATATACATTGCTCACCGCGGGCGGTAATAAAGAAAGCCTCAGGATAGCATATTTATAAAATACCTGCTTTGTTTCAACGCCCTAGGTAAGTAATGTACTATTATTTAATTGCTTGCTAAATAAAATTCTGCAACTTGGGAATCACACAACTTTACTGCATTTATATTTTTACTTACCTAAAACTATGTAGTATTATTGTGATTGCCAAGTCACTAAATTTTATATATGCCAACTTTAGGCATTTATCTATCCGATCCCTTATGATAAGATAACAAAATAACAATCACCGACTGTGAATTGATTTCAAATGTTTATTGTTAAAGCGGGTATTACATTATCCTGAATTTAGCATCCTAAATGACCTAGGAAACTGATTTAGGAAGGTGTAATCGCATCTAGATTTAGGATCCTTACTAGCTAAATGCGATTACACCTTCCTGAATCAGCTTCCTAGGTCATTCAGGATAATGTAATACCCGCTTAACCCTTTACCAGGCCGCTAAAGAACTAGCGTGCCTTCATACGTACTTTATATACTGTTACAACCGTATTGAACGACTTGTAAAAATGTATTTACGAAAGTCGGAGATGTTCCTTTAAACCAGAAATAAAAATTTGGGTTAGGTTATCCCATCGCCTGTCTAAGTAATTAAGTGACATACTCGATTTTGTTGTATTATATTCTTGATCAGGCGAAGGGGTATATTTCTCCCACATCTTATATCGGTTATCATAGGCAAGGTTTAACTCCAAATCTACATACTACGAAATATGAATTCGCTCTAGATTGAACACAACAATTATTTTATTACTTACGTGAGTTTTTATGACATGACAAGACAATTTACCCGGCCATGGGAAGAATAGCTCCCGCACAGTTAAACTCTAATAAGGCCATGGGATATTGTCAACCCACATCCTGAATCTGGTCATACACAATAATGCATGAATATTTAGCAATGTTTACGATTACATTACCTTTCAACACTCAAAATCTACAAAATATCAAAAAATTGTTCGACCAATGTACTTCTGTTTCATAGAAATTAAGGAAAGTGTTTGAATTTCTCCGTAGTTTACCGAAATTAGAGTTCAAGTGAATTAAAACGGCTGCCATAGATATATTACGCGATTAAGAAGCGTGTTGTGAATGAAGATCATAAAATACTATTTTCAGGGATTGACAAAATATTTTGTAGGAGGTTTGGAGTTAAAACCTGACTAAGGTAACCGATATAAGATGTGGGAGGAATATATCCCTCCGCCTGGTAAAGGGTTAAACTTATAAGATACATTTGCTTTAGGTACCAAACTAGAATACAAACAAATGCGGTACGTAAACGGAATCCCAGGAACACGGACTGGTCGGCCTTTAGAACTGACCTAAAAGTGGACCTAGGAGACCCAAAAGGAAAGCTAAACTCTATTATTGACATAGAATTTGAAGCGGACAAAATAGTACAAGCCGTATACACGGCCTTCACTAATAACTGCCCGGAAAAGAAAACCCTGGCTAAAAAGGTACCATGGTGGACCCCGGAAATAGTCAAACTCAGGAGGGAAACCAGGGCAATATTTAATGACGCAAAGTCATCTAATGACTTTGGGTACTATGCACAAAAACTCACAGAACTCAGCAAGGCTGTGAGAAAAGCGAAAAGGAGAGCGTGGAGGAACCACTGCGATCAAATCGAGTCAATACCGGAAGGAATGAGACTAACAAAGGCATTAGCAACCACAAAGTCGGTCCCGCTTACATCCATCAGGGACAATGACGGTACAATGACGAAAACGGGGCTAGAGACCCTTAAAATAATGTGTAATACACACTTCCCAGGCTCAGTAATACACGAGAGCGTAACAGACGATTGCACAATTAGTGCGTTGGAACAAACCACAAGTACAACGAGACACAATTGGGAAACGTCTAAAAAGGTAGTAGATCATAAAAAGATAAAGTGGGCACTTTCGACATTTCAACCTTACAAAGCCCCGGGGCCAGATGGAATCTACCCCATTCTACTACAGGAGGGCGCTACTGTACTAATCCCGCACCTTAGCAGATTGTATAGGGCGTGCTTAGCCTTCGCACACGTACCGCGTGTGTGGAGGATGGTAAAAGTAACCTACCTACCCAAACCGGGTAAGGCGGATTACAGTGAGGCCAAATCGTATAGGCCGATAAGTCTATCGTCATTTTTCCTCAAAACATTGGAGAAGTTGGTAGATAGACACATAAGGGATGGCCCACTAAGGAGACATCCGCTGCACGAACTACAATGTGCATATCAGCCAGGGAAGTCAACGGAAACGGCACTTCATCTGGTAACAACCAAGGCTGAACAGGCTATAGAGAATAAAGAACTATGTCTGGCGGCTTTCTTAGACGTGGAGGGAGCGTTTGATCGTACCACGTATAATGCTATTAGCGAAGCAGCTGCAAAACATGGTATAGAGCCGACCATATGTAGATGGATAGGCAACATGCTAAATGGCAGACTGATAAAGTCATCTCTTTTAGGGGATGAGATAATGGCCACGGCCACAAAGGGATGTCCACAAGGTGGGGTACTTTCACCAACTCTATGGAGTTTGGTGGTGAACTCACTCTTGATAGAACTCAATAAAGGTCCCATCCACACGGTAGGATATGCTGATGATTTAGTGATACTGGTTAATGGGAAATTCCCAAGTACGGTATCAGAAATCATGAACGAGGCACTGAGGGAAGTGGAGAGATGGTGCGACTGTCACCAATTATCCATTAATCCAGGCAAAACTGTAGTAATACCCTTTACTAGGAAAAGGACCCTTCGCGGAATACAGCAGTTAAAGCTGTACGGAAGGGTACTAGAAATGTCCAATGACGTGAAATATCTAGGTGTCACACTGGATAAGGAACTGAACTGGAAGAAGCATACAGATCTCACCATTACAAAGGCCCTGAGGGTATTTGGAATGTGTAGATCAGCGTATGGCAAAACATGGGGACTGAACCCCAAGGTACTGAAGTGGATCTACACCATGATGGTGAGACCCATAATACTGTACGGTAGCCTGGTATGGTGGCCAAGGACTTTAATGAGCACATGCAGAGAGGCCCTGAGAAAGGTGCAGAGAACGGCATGCATGGCTATAACAGGGGCGTTTCGTACCACGCCTACAGCGGCGCTAGAAGTCCTACTGGACCTACCGCCACTTCACATGGTGATTAAGTCAGAGGCGCGCAAATCGCTCTACAGATTAAGAACTCTTGGACTGTGGAGCGATAGCAAGCCGAAAACTAAGCACACAAACATGGAGACTGATGGTTTCTTAGACAGAATAACAAACATGGGAAGCGACAAAATGCTACCCAAGTATGTATTCCACAGGAACTACACAACAAAAGTTCCAACCAGGGCTGAGTGGGCCGAAGGTCTATAACCACCAAAGTCTGGTATCGAAGACAGTATATGGTACACGGACGGATCAAAAATGGGATCCGGTACGGGAGCAGGCATTTATGCAAATGACTATAGTAGTAGTGTAAGCATGGGTAGTTTGGCAACTGTCTTCCAAGCGGAGACATACGCCATAATTGCTTGTGTACAGGAGAATATAGACAGGCGAACCAAAGGGCGGACTATCTATATACTCAGTGACAGTCAAGCGGCCCTTAAAGCGCTTACGGCGCCGAAAGTGGACTCTAGACTAATTTATAATGGCGTCCAAGCACTAAACAGACTTGGAAGGCACAATAAGGTGCAACTAGTTTGGATACCAGGGCACAAGGGCTTCATCGGCAACGAAAGAGCAGATGAGCTTGCAAGAGGGGGCTCTACAAATCACTTTGTAGGTCCAGAACCATTTGTGGGACTCTCGCAGGGGACCATAATATCGGCCTTTAAAGCCTACGCCAAAACCAAACACCAACACGAGTGGAGGAATGAGGCTGGCTTAAGGCACTCTAAGCTCTTCATAGAAGGAGTGGACTCGGGCTGGACCAGAAAACTCTGGAAATCCAGTAGGAAGCAGCTCAGAATTATATCTGGGGTGTTCACTGGTCACTTCGGGGTCAAGGATCTCTTGGCCAAGATGGGACTATCTGATAGTTTAGACTGTAGAATGTGTGGCGAGGAGGATGAGACTATGGAACACTTATTGTGTGAATGTCATGCCCTTGCCAGACAAAGAATGAACTACTTTGGTAACGGTTACCCGCAACCAAAGGAATTCAAGGTGCTCCCGGCGAACTGCATCATCCGCTTTGTGGAAATGATGGAGCAAGCCTGGGAGCAGGTATAAAGGAGAGAGCAAATGCACAAAAGATCCCACTGGGTCGAAGTGCATCCGAAAGGGCCCTCACCTAGATAAGATAAGATAAAGGGTTAAACTTTGGAAAACGTTTCATTGCTAATACTTATGCATATTAGATACAAAAATAATACTATATGCCTTCTAATCGCAATAAAAAATACAATTAGGTACAGTCGCCATCACATACATCGGTACACTATAGATGTTCAAAATTATCGGCACATGCACCCTAATGCCTTGAAAATAGAGGTGTGTTCCAATGTTTGTGACGTGCTTGTTTGCTCCGATGTATGTGATGGCGACTGTACTTGGTAGCTTTACATAGCTTTATATTGCGTACAGTCGCCACTACGTCAACCAATTCCTAGGCCACCGTAGAACCGTGTCATTTTAACTGCTACATAGCGACGCAATAATCCTAGTAACCCGTATTGACATAGCATTTACAACGGCAAGGTTCTAGGATGGCCTAGGAATCAAATTGGTTGACAGTACAAGCTCTGTATGCATGCGCATTAAGCCTGGGAGCAGGTATAAAGGAGAGAGCAAATGCACAAAAGATCCCACTGGGTCGAAGTGCATCCGAAAGGGCCCTCACCTAGATAAGATAAGATAAGATGCGCATTATGAAGCCCTTTACGGATTGCCAAAAGTTAGGAATTTTCGGGGAGCATTTTTACGAGCAAGTGTGATGAAAACATGACACTTGCTCGTAAAGGGCTTCATAATGCCCAGCCATACAGAGGCTCGATTTTTGGGGTAGATCTCACTATTCCCATTGAGCTTTCCCATTGATGGTAATAGTGATACTACTTGTATCACTATCCCCATTGCGTTTATATAACCGCTACTATTCGCGACCAATAAAACGCTCGGATATTATGACCTCTTTATTATTGTTATAAAATTTGATGATTGTTGGGACGAAGTGATTGACGTATTTAAAAGATATCAGCTAAAACATTTTCACGGTAAATAAATTGCACGGAAATTAGGTTAAGGGTGGTAAATTATGGTTTTAATTCAATCAAAACATTTTATTTTACAGAAAACGTAATATTGAGAAACGGTGGTTGCATATGCTCAAAACAGCGGCCAACCGAACTGCGTAAAATGTTAATGCAAATACCACCACAAAAGTTTGAAGAATAGGGAACATTACGCAAAGGTCTGCGTAGGGGGCGGACACAACCCGTAAACAAACCGGTGCCGGTTAATGTACGGCCCAATAATTGGCATCCTCTATATCTATGTCTCTTTTTAACTTATACAAAAAGAGAGAGATAACGATAGATGGACGCGTATTATCGGGCCGTACATTAACCGGCACCAACAAACCGCCATGACGTACAATGTCATATTTATTTACCTAACAAACAATAACGAATAATTGATGAAAACGCGTTAAACTACAATCGTTTTATTATCATTCGTGTGTAAAATACCTGTACTGTGATATTAAAATGGCATCCTATAGCCATTTAAAGGTGGATGAGGGCTTTTTTTGCTTTACGACGTATTGCCGCTTCCCATAGTTTTCATATCATCGTTTCCTTCGGAAATGAATGATGCCCTTCATTATTGCATCCAATTACGCGGCACTGATGCATTTTCTTCATTGAAATATTTTCTTCAAAGACTACAATATACATACTGAGATAGACAGGCAACTCGACCAAATTGAGAAGGCATTTAATGCTTGCGTATACAGGCGCCATCTCTTCTGCGGTAGTTACAACTTTTCTTTGAATGTACAAAACATACAAAAAGTGCGTCGGTCGTAGGGATCGAACCCCGGATCATCGACTCCAAATAGCACCGTCTGTACCCCTAGGCTACTGATGCCTTGTGACAATACGGCGAATTTTGAAATACCTTGACAGCCTAGCCTAGCAATCGCTAGAGTTTCAGAGAGTTCGCTAGCTATCAAGAAGGTGACACTGTTTTCAATAAGAAACTGGATTTGCATTAAGTTCTAAGTTCGCATAGCATGATTTTCTTCACTATTTGATCCAGAGCTTTGAAGGACTTGTCAAAGTTGTCAAAAAAACTGTTTACTAATTGTGTTAGTGCTGCACTCTGGCGGCAGAACATTGCAGTAATATTCCCTATTTTGGTTTGTCGTTGTAAATACAATTATTAGATATACATAAATAATTACTGAAAGCCCAAATAAAATTTTATATTGCGTATATTTGTTTTTTTCTGTAGGATAGTATATTATTTTACACCCGACGTTTAAAAAAAACCGCTCAAAATGGGAATAATGAGACATTTTGTAGGAGAACATAAGTCTCGCTATTACCATTCGGCGTTTCGTAATTCAATGGGAATAGTGAGACTGATTTGAAAAAAAAGTGCAGTCTCAGTATTACCACTGCAATGGGAAATGCGAATAGTGAGATCTACCCGATTTTTGACTTTCGAGCGCTCGGGAATTAAATAAAAGTAAATACTATTAGTCTCAAAATTGCAGGCACTTACTTTTTCTAACGATAGAATTTAATACGAATGCTCAATACCACTCAGTCTTAAATTTTCTATCACTATTTCAAAGCATTTCATCATTTTTCGAGTGAAAGAGTCGAGCGCTCGAAAGTCAAAAAACGGTCCTCAGAGCTTGTGCCTAATTGTATTATTTATTGCGATTAGAAGGCATATAGTATTATTTTTGTTTCAAATGTATTTTTTTTCTCGCATATGTGATGAAAATATTGTGTACGCTAAGAATTTTACAAACACGAGTCTTCTAATAGACTCGTTCGTAAAACATCTCTTAACATACATATGTACTTGTGGCACAAGGGACTATTCTATTTCAGGATAATGGTCTGAAATCAGCGTCTCAGTTATGTTACGCTGTCATTAACACTCTACCTAGATATTAACTATCATACCTATACAACTGTTCGTTGAGTTAAAAGTAAAAAATGTTATGTGGTAAGGTATTTTTTATTCCATAATTATAATTACAATATTAAACTCATAATATACTAACACACTCCGATCTATGCATAAACTATAGTATCAACGTCTGTTCAAGTATCAGTTTATTTAACTGTGTACGCGTGATTCGAAATGGAAAAGGCGTGAAACGAAACACTTGACGAACTTAAAACTAATGTGTAATTTATGTCGCAATTTTACTATCTAGTCGCGTAGTCGCACTTATCGGGAGACATAATAATGGACGTCAACACGTCAAATTAAAAATATAACGATATAAAATATGTCGTTACCTACATATAATTATGCTCGTAAACAATGTACCCACTTTTCAGGAAATTCTCCTACCACACAATTATGTAATTTTGAGCGTTCCTATAAAACAGTGTTTTTCAACGTGGGGGTGGCGACCCCCTGGGGGGTCATTAAGCTTCCTGAAGGGGGTCGCTCCTATTTGAATTGTGTAACTTAAAAAATGTAGAGATTTCATGATAATTTTTAAGATAAAAACTAAATTAATGCTTCGTTCTTAACGAAGTAGAAATAATGATGAGCAGGGTCCATTTCGTGATAAAGTGTGTTTCTATATTATTTATTTTGTAACTATGTGATTTTTTTTATTTTTTGTCACGAACAAATACTTGAATTTGAAATATTTTTCTGTAGTAAGGGAGTCGCGCCATGAAAAAGATTGAAACACACTGTTATAGAGAAGTATACCTTCCAGAGTCAATATTTAGCGAAGTATTACGCGACGATGGCGAAGCTAACCGTGTGGGCGACTACGTCTGCGGCGCATTGGCGTGCGCGTGAGCCCCGAGGCGGCCCGGGTCCTGGCTCGGGTAGTGCAGCGGGGGGCCGCCGGGGGGCGGGGGCCCCGGGGGCAGGCCAGGGGGCGGGGGCCCGGGGGGCAGGCCGGGGCCCGGGGGCGGCGGGGGGGCGCCCCACGCCCAGCCCGGCGTCGGCGCGTAGTGGTGCAGATTGAAGAAGTCGTTGGGACGGTGCGGCGGCGGCATCTGCTCAAATATCACATATTAACATTCATCCTAAAAAAATTACCCCCTTATCCATAAATCTTAAAATGCGTCTGCTAAATAAAATGTGCTTTGTCCCATTCATACCATAATTTTTTTTTTTTTTTTTTTTTATTTATTTAGAAACAAACGGTCTAAAATATACAAATTAATTAGCTGGAAGCTATACATTAACAATATATATAGACCTATAGTTTCTTTATTGTTATTAAAATTAACATAACTATTTAAATCACTAGGTATAACCGATATCATTACATACAATATATATATATTTATTTACATACAATATAGATACATATATTTTTTTTACTTTTACCATTATCTAATGTTTTATATTACACACTATATTAACATTATTTTAAAAAGGAATAAATTTGTTTTTTAAATGTTACTAGCGAACTGCCAAATAAATCTGCATTCATACACTTTTTATTGTAAAGCTGGCATGCGCGTTTAATATATGAATTTTGGGCGTGATTCGTTCTGCTATATGCAATGCTGAACAATGCTTTACTGCGGCAACTACGTTCTGTTCTACGAGGCACACGAAAGTCTATATTGTATAACAATTCAGGGGCGCGCCGGGCAGGCCGGGGACCTTGACGACCTGGAATAATGTACCTGCGGCGGGAATGGATGCAAGAAGGCGGGCGCCGGGCAGGCCGGGGACCTTGACGACCTGGAATAATGTACCTGCGGCGGGAATGGATGCAAGAAGGCGGGCGCCGGCGGCAGCGCGCCGGGCAGGCCGGGGACCTTGACGACCTGGAATAATGTACCTGCGGCGGGAATGGATGCAAGAAGGCGGGCGCCGGGCAGGCCGGGGACCTTGACGACCTGGAATAATGTACCTGCGGCGGGAATGGATGCAAGAAGGCGGGCGCCGGGCAGGCCGGGGACCTTGACGACCTGGAATAATGTACCTGCGGCGGGAATGGATGCAAGAAGGCGGGCGCCGGCGGCAGCGCGCCGGGCAGGCCGGGGACCTTGACGACCTGGAATAATGTACCTGCGGCGGGAATGGATGCAAGAAGGCGGGCGCCGGGCAGGCCGGGGACCTTGACGACCTGGAATAATGTACCTGCGGCGGGAATGGATGCAAGAAGGCGGGCGCCGGGCAGGCCGGGGACCTTGACGACCTGGAATAATGTACCTGCGGCGGGAATGGATGCAAGAAGGCGGGCGCCGGGCAGGCCGGGGACCTTGACGACCTGGAATAATGTACCTGCGGCGGGAATGGATGCAAGAAGGCGGGCGCCGGCGGCAGCGCGCCGGGCAGGCCGGGGACCTTGACGACCTGGAATAATGTACCTGCGGCGGGAATGGATGCAAGAAGGCGGGCGCCGGGCAGGCCGGGGACCTTGACGACCTGGAATAATGTACCTGCGGCGGGAATGGATGCAAGAAGGCGGGCGCCGGCGGCAGCGCGCCGGGCAGGCCGGGGACCTTGACGACCTGGAATAATGTACCTGCGGCGGGAATGGATGCAAGAAGGCGGGCGCCGGGCAGGCCGGGGACCTTGACGACCTGGAATAATGTACCTGCGGCGGGAATGGATGCAAGAAGGCGGGCGCCGGCGGCAGCGCGCCGGGCAGGCCGGGGACCTTGACGACCTGGAATAATGTACCAGCGGCGGGAATGGATGCAAGAAGGCGGGCGCCGGGCAGGCCGGGGACCTTGACGACCTGGAATAATGTACCTGCGGCGGGAATGGATGCAAGAAGGCGGGCGCCGGGCAGGCCGGGGACCTTGACGACCTGGAATAATGTACCTGCGGCGGGAATGGATGCAAGAAGGCGGGCGCCGGCGGCAGCGCGCCGGGCAGGCCGGGGACCTTGACGACCTGGAATAATGTACCTGCGGCGGGAATGGATGCAAGAAGGCGGGCGCCGGGCAGGCCGGGGACCTTGACGACCTGGAATAATGTACCTGCGGCGGGAATGGATGCAAGAAGGCGGGCGCCGGCGGCAGCGCGCCGGGCAGGCCGGGGACCTTGACGACCTGGAATAATGTACCTGCGGCGGGAATGGATGCAAGAAGGCGGGCGCCGGGCAGGCCGGGGACCTTGACGACCTGGAATAATGTACCTGCGGCGGGAATGGATGCAAGAAGGCGGGCGCCGGCGGCAGCGCGCCGGGCAGGCCGGGGACCTTGACGACCTGGAATAATGTACCTGCGGCGGGAATGGATGCAAGAAGGCGGGCGCCGGCGGCAGCGCGCCGGGCAGGCCGGGGACCTTGACGACCTGGAATAATGTACCTGCGGCGGGAATGGATGCAAGAAGGCGGGCGCCGGGCAGGCCGGGGACCTTGACGACCTGGAATAATGTACCTGCGGCGGGAATGGATGCAAGAAGGCGGGCGCCGGGCAGGCCGGGGACCTTGACGACCTGGAATAATGTACCTGCGGCGGGAATGGATGCAAGAAGGCGGGCGCCGGGCAGGCCGGGGACCTTGACGACCTGGAATAATGTACCTGCGGCGGGAATGGATGCAAGAAGGCGGGCGCCGGCGGCAGCGCGCCGGGCAGGCCGGGGACCTTGACGACCTGTAATAATGTACCTGCGGCGGGAATGGATGCAAGAAGGCGGGCGCCGGGCAGGCCGGGGACCTTGACGACCTGGAATAATGTACCTGCGGCGGGAATGGATGCAAGAAGGCGGGCGCCGGCGGCAGCGCGCCGGGCAGGCCGGGGACCTTGACGACCTGGAATAATGTACCTGCGGCGGGAATGGATGCAAGAAGGCGGGCGCCGGGCAGGCCGGGGACCTTGACGACCTGGAATAATGTACCTGCGGCGGGAATGGATGCAAGAAGGCGGGCGCCGGCGGCAGCGCGCCGGGCAGGCCGGGGACCTTGACGACCTGGAATAATGTACCTGCGGCGGGAATGGATGCAAGAAGGCGGGCGCCGGCGGCAGCGCGCCGGGCAGGCCGGGGACCTTGACGACCTGGAATAATGTACCTGCGGCGGGAATGGATGCAAGAAGGCGGGCGCCGGCGGCAGCGCGCCGGGCAGGCCGGGGACCTTGACGACCTGGAATAATGTACCTGCGGCGGGAATGGATGCAAGAAGGCGGGCGCCGGCGGCAGCGCGCCGGGCAGGCCGGGGACCTTGACGACCTGGAATAATGTACCTGCGGCGGGAATGGATGCAAGAAGGCGGGCGCCGGGCAGGCCGGGGACCTTGACGACCTGGAATAATGTACCTGCGGCGGGAATGGATGCAAGAAGGCGGGCGCCGGCGGCAGCGCGCCGGGCAGGCCGGGGACCTTGACGACCTGGAATAATGTACCTGCGGCGGGAATGGATGCAAGAAGGCGGGCGCCGGGCAGGCCGGGGACCTTGACGACCTGGAATAATGTACCTGCGGCGGGAATGGATGCAAGAAGGCGGGCGCCGGGCAGGCCGGGGACCTTGACGACCTGGAATAATGTACCTGCGGCGGGAATGGATGCAAGAAGGCGGGCGCCGGGCAGGCCGGGGACCTTGACGACCTGGAATAATGTACCTGCGGCGGGAATGGATGCAAGAAGGCGGGCGCCGGGCAGGCCGGGGACCTTGACGACCTGGAATAATGTACCTGCGGCGGGAATGGATGCAAGAAGGCGGGCGCCGGGCAGGCCGGGGACCTTGACGACCTGGAATAATGTACCTGCGGCGGGAATGGATGCAAGAAGGCGGGCGCCGGCGGCAGCGCGCCGGGCAGGCCGGGGACCTTGACGACCTGGAATAATGTACCTGCGGCGGGAATGGATGCAAGAAGGCGGGCGCCGGGCAGGCCGGGGACCTTGACGACCTGGAATAATGTACCTGCGGCGGGAATGGATGCAAGAAGGCGGGCGCCGGGCAGGCCGGGGACCTTGACGACCTGGAATAATGTACCTGCGGCGGGAATGGATGCAAGAAGGCGGGCGCCGGGCAGGCCGGGGACCTTGACGACCTGGAATAATGTACCTGCGGCGGGAATGGATGCAAGAAGGCGGGCGCCGGCGGCAGCGCGCCGGGCAGGCCGGGGACCTTGACGACCTGGAATAATGTACCTGCGGCGGGAATGGATGCAAGAAGGCGGGCGCCGGGCAGGCCGGGGACCTTGACGACCTGGAATAATGTACCTGCGGCGGGAATGGATGCAAGAAGGCGGGCGCCGGGCAGGCCGGGGACCTTGACGACCTGGAATAATGTACCTGCGGCGGGAATGGATGCAAGAAGGCGGGCGCCGGGCAGGCCGGGGACCTTGACGACCTGGAATAATGTACCTGCGGCGGGAATGGATGCAAGAAGGCGGGCGCCGGCGGCAGCGCGCCGGGCAGGCCGGGGACCTTGACGACCTGGAATAATGTACCTGCGGCGGGAATGGATGCAAGAAGGCGGGCGCCGGGCAGGCCGGGGACCTTGACGACCTGGAATAATGTACCTGCGGCGGGAATGGATGCAAGAAGGCGGGCGCCGGCGGCAGCGCGCCGGGCAGGCCGGGGACCTTGACGACCTGGAATAATGTACCTGCGGCGGGAATGGATGCAAGAAGGCGGGCGCCGGGCAGGCCGGGGACCTTGACGACCTGGAATAATGTACCTGCGGCGGGAATGGATGCAAGAAGGCGGGCGCCGGGCAGGCCGGGGACCTTGACGACCTGGAATAATGTACCTGCGGCGGGAATGGATGCAAGAAGGCGGGCGCCGGGCAGGCCGGGGACCTTGACGACCTGGAATAATGTACCTGCGGCGGGAATGGATGCAAGAAGGCGGGCGCCGGCGGCAGCGCGCCGGGCAGGCCGGGGACCTTGACGACCTGGAATAATGTACCTGCGGCGGGAATGGATGCAAGAAGGCGGGCGCCGGGCAGGCCGGGGACCTTGACGACCTGGAATAATGTACCTGCGGCGGGAATGGATGCAAGAAGGCGGGCGCCGGCGGCAGCGCGCCGGGCAGGCCGGGGACCTTGACGACCTGGAATAATGTACCTGCGGCGGGAATGGATGCAAGAAGGCGGGCGCCGGGCAGGCCGGGGACCTTGACGACCTGGAATAATGTACCTGCGGCGGGAATGGATGCAAGAAGGCGGGCGCCGGCGGCAGCGCGCCGGGCAGGCCGGGGACCTTGACGACCTGGAATAATGTACCTGCGGCGGGAATGGATGCAAGAAGGCGGGCGCCGGGCAGGCCGGGGACCTTGACGACCTGGAATAATGTACCTGCGGCGGGAATGGATGCAAGAAGGCGGGCGCCGGGCAGGCCGGGGACCTTGACGACCTGGAATAATGTACCTGCGGCGGGAATGGATGCAAGAAGGCGGGCGCCGGGCAGGCCGGGGACCTTGACGACCTGGAATAATGTACCTGCGGCGGGAATGGATGCAAGAAGGCGGGCGCCGGGCAGGCCGGGGACCTTGACGACCTGGAATAATGTACCTGCGGCGGGAATGGATGCAAGAAGGCGGGCGCCGGGCAGGCCGGGGACCTTGACGACCTGGAATAATGTACCTGCGGCGGGAATGGATGCAAGAAGGCGGGCGCCGGGCAGGCCGGGGACCTTGACGACCTGGAATAATGTACCTGCGGCGGGAATGGATGCAAGAAGGCGGGCGCCGGGCAGGCCGGGGACCTTGACGACCTGGAATAATGTACCTGCGGCGGGAATGGATGCAAGAAGGCGGGCGCCGGGCAGGCCGGGGACCTTGACGACCTGGAATAATGTACCTGCGGCGGGAATGGATGCAAGAAGGCGGGCGCCGGCGGCAGCGCGCCGGGCAGGCCGGGGACCTTGACGACCTGGAATAATGTACCTGCGGCGGGAATGGATGCAAGAAGGCGGGCGCCGGGCAGGCCGGGGACCTTGACGACCTGGAATAATGTACCTGCGGCGGGAATGGATGCAAGAAGGCGGGCGCCGGCGGCAGCGCGCCGGGCAGGCCGGGGACCTTGACGACCTGGAATAATGTACCTGCGGCGGGAATGGATGCAAGAAGGCGGGCGCCGGCGGCAGCGCGCCGGGCAGGCCGGGGACCTTGACGACCTGGAATAATGTACCTGCGGCGGGAATGGATGCAAGAAGGCGGGCGCCGGCGGCAGCGCGCCGGGCAGGCCGGGGACCTTGACGACCTGGAATAATGTACCTGCGGCGGGAATGGATGCAAGAAGGCGGGCGCCGGGCAGGCCGGGGACCTTGACGACCTGGAATAATGTACCTGCGGCGGGAATGGATGCAAGAAGGCGGGCGCCGGCGGCAGCGCGCCGGGCAGGCCGGGGACCTTGACGACCTGGAATAATGTACCTGCGGCGGGAATGGATGCAAGAAGGCGGGCGCCGGCGGCAGCGCGCCGGGCAGGCCGGGGACCTTGACGACCTGGAATAATGTACCTGCGGCGGGAATGGATGCAAGAAGGCGGGCGCCGGCGGCAGCGCGCCGGGCAGGCCGGGGACCTTGACGACCTGGAATAATGTACCTGCGGCGGGAATGGATGCAAGAAGGCGGGCGCCGGCGGCAGCGCGCCGGGCAGGCCGGGGACCTTGACGACCTGGAATAATGTACCTGCGGCGGGAATGGATGCAAGAAGGCGGGCGCCGGCGGCAGCGCGCCGGGCAGGCCGGGGACCTTGACGACCTGGAATAATGTACCTGCGGCGGGAATGGATGCAAGAAGGCGGGCGCCGGGCAGGCCGGGGACCTTGACGACCTGGAATAATGTACCTGCGGCGGGAATGGATGCAAGAAGGCGGGCGCCGGCGGCAGCGCGCCGGGCAGGCCGGGGACCTTGACGACCTGGAATAATGTACCTGCGGCGGGAATGGATGCAAGAAGGCGGGCGCCGGCGGCAGCGCGCCGGGCAGGCCGGGGACCTTGACGACCTGGAATAATGTACCTGCGGCGGGAATGGATGCAAGAAGGCGGGCGCCGGCGGCAGCGCGCCGGGCAGGCCGGGGACCTTGACGACCTGGAATAATGTACCTGCGGCGGGAATGGATGCAAGAAGGCGGGCGCCGGCGGCAGCGCGCCGGGCAGGCCGGGGACCTTGACGACCTGGAATAATGTACCTGCGGCGGGAATGGATGCAAGAAGGCGGGCGCCGGCGGCAGCGCGCCGGGCAGGCCGGGGACCTTGACGACCTGGAATAATGTACCTGCGGCGGGAATGGATGCAAGAAGGCGGGCGCCGGCGGCAGCGCGCCGGGCAGGCCGGGGACCTTGACGACCTGGAATAATGTACCTGCGGCGGGAATGGATGCAAGAAGGCGGGCGCCGGCGGCAGCGCGCCGGGCAGGCCGGGGACCTTGACGACCTGGAATAATGTACCTGCGGCGGGAATGGATGCAAGAAGGCGGGCGCCGGCGGCAGCGCGCCGGGCAGGCCGGGGACCTTGACGACCTGGAATAATGTACCTGCGGCGGGAATGGATGCAAGAAGGCGGGCGCCGGCGGCAGCGCGCCGGGCAGGCCGGGGACGGGCTCGAGGGCCGGGAGCGTTTCGTTCTTCTCTAATGCGCCTTGACGACCTGGAATAACACGTTATGATAAATCTTTCACAAAAAAAAAGTATAGTTATCATATCAGTATTTTGGGCGTGAAATTAAGAGGACGTAGGTTCGTGGTCTTCTCTCCCTCTCACTGAGCATAAGCGTGAGCGAGATGGAAGTGCGTGTTTGGAAGCGCGGAAATCATGTTTTTTAATTTTATTTCTTTGCGCGTTTTAATAAATAAAAAAGTAATAGCTGATTTCCCTCAAACATGATCTTGCCGATTGTTAGAATCAATTGTTATGTGTTTAGCTGTTGTGCATAATTTGTTACGATTTTTTTAAGTGTATTTTAGACCTATGTTCGTGATTTTTTTCTATCGAGCGAAAGTCAAAAAGTCAGGATTCGAATAGCTGATTTCCCTCGAGAAAGGCCTCAAGATTGCTAATTAAATTTAAGGCAGCCGTATTATAACCCAAACAAGAGCTACGATTTTTTAAAAATCCGTTTTTGGAGCTCACGTCGCCTTAACAGATCGCATTAGAAATACAATACTGCGTTCCAAAACGCAAGTAGCTGACGTAGCTCACGCAGCCGCCAAACTTAAGTGGGGCTGGGCCGGGCACATCTGCCGCATGCCGGAACACTTGTGGGCTAAAATCACCACCGCGTGGGTCCCACACAACCGAACACGGCGTCGCGGTACACCTCGTCGGAGATGGCGAGACGAGCTTGACGTCTTCGACCAAGACTGGTGGGAGACTGCCCAGGTTAGGGATACGTGGAAGGAAAAAAGGGAGGCTTTTGCCCAGCAGTGGGACACTTAAGGCTATTAAATAAATAAAATAAATAAGTTATCATATCAATAGAACATTACTTAAATCCTAAATTGACCACATTTCATTCTTTCAAGTAAGCCAATTTATGATTTATTTCGCTAGAAAATGTTTTTTTAAGCGGCTCGTGTTTTTTTAATTCTTCCTAAATTGTAATTTTCATTTAGAAATATCAAATAGTAGCGAATTCCAGAAGGTCGTAACTAAATGATGACGTCAACGTTACGGCTCTGAAATACAGTGTCTGTATGGCATGGTATGCACACCTTCATAAGACAGTCGTAGTATTGACGTCACACACGGCTTAATAGTACATTACTTACCTAGGGCGGTTAAACAAAGAATGTCTCAGATCGCAGGTATTTGACGCCCGAGCCGTAGGCAAGGGCGATAAATTTGCGCTCTGACGCTTTCTTTATTACCGCCCGTGGTGAGTACAAAATTTTACGTCTCTATCTGGCCAGGAAGTGGGGTTTTACGCACGCGTAGCGTGCGGTAATTCCTACTTTATGGCCAGGTATCACGTAAAACAAATTTATACAGTTTAGCGATTTTCTTAAAAATAGATGAGAAATGAAATCTGAAAATTACTTTATTACGTTCAGGTAACATCATTACCGAAATCGTTTTCGAATTAGGTATCATTACATAGTTTGAAAACTTTAACATCCTTCTATTCACTGTGCATGTATTTTCTACTTCTATTCTATTCGACAGTTTCATATATATATATATAAATATATACTTGTTTTTTCCTCCATATCCGTCATGTTAGCATGAATAACACTGTCATCCACTTTCCCGCCTTTTTTTCATAACGTTTGTAAATGTCATGTGATTGTCTGTGATGTCCATATTTTTTATTTGTTTTAGGTTTCCGGATCCTTCCCCCAAAGATCGTCAAAATTTTACCGAACATTCTCCTCGTTAGTAAATATGTCAACAACAGTCAACACCGCTAAACTGATATTGGCAAATCCACCTTGCTAACACAGCAAGGAATAAAAGTCATCTTCCCTATTATTTTTGCCCACATAAGCTCGCAAGACATATCCCTTTTGAGGCAGTCGGGTAAAAATAGCTGAAGTCTTACCCTGCGATTTGCCCCACTTGATGGTGAGCCTCTTGCCTCCGATCACCAGCCGGTTGAAGGTCTTCTCTGCCGAGTGTTCGGCCGCGCTTCTAGTTGTGTACTGGACAAAGGCACATTGTGCTCGCGGCACCAATGTAAGAGACCTGAAATAATATTTTTCACAATCGTGTTATAATAGAGAGTTTTTTAGTTGAGTACCGTGTATAGGCCACGAAGCTTGCTGAGTTTACTTAAAAAGCTTGATTATAACACTATTATGAACAATACTTTTTGTACGAGTTCATTAAAATTAATTTTCTACGAGTCAACTGAACTAATTAAACAAACTCGATACTGTTGAAACGAAGTGCAGCCTATCGCTCGTACGCTCGTTGATATCTTAAAAGACATCAACGAGCGTACGACATCAACGAGTAAACTCAATAATCAAAGCGATTCTATTGGTCCAATTCATTACAGTTCGGTAAAGCAGCCACATGATTAGTCGAATTTATTTTAGTTCTATTTCAATTTTTTTTCGGTTGTCTAGAGCGTATCGAAACAGTTATTTCGGTTGTTTCGGAAGTAACAGACTATTCAACGATGAAAAGAGTGATGTTGCAGTATTCTCTATGAAATGTTAATACACATATTTTAATCGTCGAGTACAAAAATGTATGTATTAAAGTTACAATAGTACCCTTTATTGTAACCCCATACTCGGAATTGTATCTCTAAATGCACACATTTTGAGCTCTATACAGCACGCTCAAACACACGATCAACACAGAAAATCGTCGATACGCTGATGAGCCCGTGAACCAACAGACTGAACCAGAACACCCAAAAGCCCATAGGATTGTTTTGTTAGCTTGCCAATGCGTAGTCTAAACCAGGGTTCGAAATTATCAAGATAATAACGCTTCTTGATAATTATCACCAGTATACTACTCAACTGCATAATCTGAAATTAATTTTTCTTGTAAGGGGAATCTCCACGGCGCGGCACGTCACGCTGACACTTCGTGCGTTCGCATAAACGCAAGTGCGGAAATACACGTTCGAATACTTCTAATACAGTTCACTTTCATGAGCGCAATTTTTTGTTATTATCAATCGATAATTATCATTGATAATTATCCTTTGGAACCCTGGTCTAAACAGCGGTTCTTCCTGACATAGGTATTTTTAGGGTTCCGTAGCCAAATGGCAAAAAACGGAACTCTTATAGATTCGTCATGTCAGTCTGTCTGTCTGTCCGTCCGTATGTCACAGCCACTTTTTTCCGAAACTATAAGAGCTATACTGTTGAAACTTGGTAAGTACATGTATTCTGTAAACCGCATTAAGATTTTCACACAAAAATATAAAAAAAACAATAAATTTTGGAATTCCCCATACTAAGAACTGAAACTTAAAATTTTTTTTTCATCAATCCCATACGTGTCTATCTCCGATGTATGTGATGGCGGCTATACGCGCGTCTGACAGTAAAATCACAATCTAACTGTCATTTTTCCATATAAAATTGACATTTAGACCTTACAGACGCGCGTAAGAAAAGTAACGTGATCGACCCACTGTGGGTGTGTGCTGAACGCAGTCGCTGTGGCCGAAATCGGCCGGGACTACATCATGGTGATCTATGGTTGCCTTATGAGTTTTTTGTTTGTAAGTATTTGAGCAAAAGATTTTAGAAAGAAGAAAAGACATGGTATCAATTTTGATACCGTATGCACCTAAGTGAAAGATCCACCTGAGTTAAAGATGGGGGTTGAAAGTTCACATTAGTAATATGTGATTTTTAAATATATAAATATAAATTTAAGATTGTGCGATCGGAGGCTTTGTGAATTACCACCCGTATTAAGAAAAAATGCATGCATGCAAGATTTTTTAAAGATATTTAAGTAACCGGTGCACTAAAGCTAGCTTTGGTAAGTTAAGAGATCTATTCGTACAAAATGTAGACTGACTTGAAAGCCATCTAAATAATCCCTGTATTTCGTATTAACATTACGATTAATAAGAAATTAATACATACACGATAGGCCGGAGCGGTAAGTTAAATAAGGGTGCGTATCGACCAAATAATACATCGGAACATTACTTGATTACCCCACGGGACACCATGGCGGCGCAACCAGTCGCCCACCACCAACAAATTGTATGCAGCTCTATGGGTAATATCTCACCGGGACACCATGGCGGCGCAACCAGTCGCCCACCACCAACAAATTGTATGCAGCTCTATGGGTAATATCTCACCGGGACACCATGGCGGCGCAACCAGTCGCCCACCACCAACAAATTGTATGCAGCTCTATGGGTAATATCTCACCGGGACACCATGGCGGCGCAACCAGTCGCCCACCACCAACAAATTGTATGCAGCTCTATGGGTAATATCTCACCGGGACACCATGGCGGCGCAACCAGTCGCCCACCACCAACAAATTGTATGCAGCTCTATGGGTAATATCTCACCGGGACACCATGGCGGCGCAACCAGTCGCCCACCACCAACAAATTGTATGCAGCTCTATGGGTAATATCTCACCGGGACACCATGGCGGCACAACCAGTCACCCGCCAACAACAAATTGTATACAGCTCTATGGGCAATATCTCACCGGGACCTATCTATGGATAGGTCTTCAAAAATGATATTGAGGTTTCTAACATCATTTTTTTCTAAACTGAATAGTTTGCGCGAAAGACACTTCCAAAGTGGTAAAATGTGTGTCCCCCCCCTGTAACTTCTAAAATAAGAGAATGATAAATCTAAAAAAAAATATATGATGTACATCACCATGCAAACTTTCAACGAAAATTGGTTTGAACGAGATCTAGTAAGTAGTTTTTTTTAATACGTCATAAATCGCAAAAAGCAATTTATTTAACGGAACCCTTCATGTGCGAGTCCGACTCGCACTTGGCCGCTTTTTTACCTACTAGGAAGACCCAACTTTATTGTCATTTTGTAACTAGCAATCTATAAAATAAATCATTTTCATTTTTTATTTTCATTTTAAACAATACTGGTTAAAAAATACTAAAACGGTTCATGCTAGCTAACTTTGTCAAATTAACTTCACTGCCAACAAATTAGCGTTACGCTCATAGCCGATACCGTAGCTTGGCGGGTTCCTGGCAGTGTGTTAACCTTTCCGATCCTTTGACACTGACGGTACTAAACGATTATGAATTTTGAGTGGATTTAATTTTTTTTGTATCATGCATGATGTTGGTAATCCGCCTAGAGCAGACATACAATGTCTTTACACGCGGAGCCGCGGGAGTAATGGCATCATACATTCGCACGAACTGGTCAAATAATGAACAAACCTTATTTCTCCATACTGGTAGAAATGGCCCCTCAGCTCCTCCTCTGAGATGTTCTCGGGAAGGTTGCCCACATACAGCGTGGTGACAGTTCTGTCTTCGGGCGGCGGCAGGGCTGGCATGGCAGCTGCACGCCGCATCAGCTTCTCAGCTACAGGGTCATTCACTCCATAGTATCTGAGGGAATGATGAATAGTTTAGCAAAGCTGACATTTCTTGGTTTGAACTCAGTAAGGGCATCAGTAAATATTTGTGTAAAAGCATGGATATGAGTACCCGTAACAAGCCTTATTGAGCTTACTTACTTATATATTATGGTCCAGTACCCCATAACACAAGCACCATGGAGCTTAGTATGGACTAGTTTGATTTGTGTAAAGATTACTAGCTACTAGCTGTTGCCGCATTATGGAAGTGGGGTCAGGGCGGGCTCCAAACATGATAATTGATAAAGATACCCAAAGTTGCAAGTTTTCATAATTTAACTTCAGGCTAGCCAATATCATTGTTTGCCATCATCATGGTATCATCATATCAGCTGAAAGACATCCACTGCTGGACATAGGCCTCTCCCAAAAAGTGCCACAATGGCCGGTCCAAGGTATAGAAAAATTTAAATAAAATTCAAATATCAAGCATAATGCTGTTCCAGAAAGTGAAAGTAATAAATAAATGCTTGAATTTGAAAGTTGAATTTTTTATGTTTCATTTAAAATAATTATTTCACAATTTTGTTGTGAAATCTATGGCTAGGGGTTGAGGAGTTGTAGGAGCTCACAACTCACAAGCTTGAAAAAAAGTAAAATGCATACCTGTCCTTAATGTTCTGATCAGCCAGGGGATCGTCAGGGTCAGTAGGCTTTTCATGACGGTAAGGGCACTCCTCTCCTCTCCGGCACTCCCCTTTCACCCAGAATGAACACACATGTGGCCTGTTCCTCTTGTAATAAGGAGCTGTGCGAGCCAATCTCAACAATAGATCCGAAGCACCCTTAGACTTAAGAGCTGAGTTACTTGGCTGAGTGGAATCAAATTTAGACATGTGGCTATCTAAGTTCTGAATATAATATTCTTTATTGACTTCATTTCGAGGTAGATCATCTTGTATCTTAAGTGCTGCATCTCTAACTTGAATCGGCAGCCCATATTCCAAGTCCAAGAGGCAAGTTTGGCAAACATTTTTCAACTTGGAACATGTTTGACAAACTTCTGTCTTCTTGAAACGCATTCTGGCTCCTGGACACCAACGAAAGACAGTAAATGGACGAGCGCATATTTTACACTCCTTGCCATATTTTTCTTTTGTCTGAAAAAATGTAATCAGTTGATAAACAACAGTAGTTGATCAATATTATTTTGTAATTTGCAAAGATTCTAAGGGCAAATAAACCAACTCCACGTAGCGGTAGTAGATTATAGAGATCCTTTGCAGATACTTAATTTAATAGAGTAACACGTTACCTACCATACGAATATACGGGTTATCTCCGAGGCATGTTTGGCACAAAATCGGAAAGTCCTGGAAGAGAAAATCAGGATATGAGATAAGTCTTTATCTAATTAAAAATCACATATACCTCTAGAAAATATGGTTCTATCTTACGGAGTCTTCCCAATTCTGTCGATTATAGGTGTTCGTTGATTTCGACACAGCCATTTTCGGATAATTGTATTGGACACCTTAAACTTAATTATTAACTGAGACCTAAACTCAAAGAAAGGCGACTTAAAGAAGCCAAATTTAATTATTTATTACTAAACTGAAATTAACACATTGAAATAAATAATTTATTTTGGCATTCTGAGAAAGAAAAGAAAAGGATGCCAAATTGTCAATGCTACTCTACCATAGACAAATAATAAAATTCTATTGTTTATGGTCTAAGGCTGTACCATTCACGACCAAATATGGGTTGGTACATAAGCTGGAACGTGTCAGACCCACTTTAATATTTTGGTGTCTGATAGCATCACTTCCATGGTCCGCGTGATTGCGAAATAAATAATAGGAAAATGACATTTCTCTATGAAATGAACGTCACATTCAAACGTCAATTCAGTTTGACATAAATTAAGCTTCGAATTGCTTGTTTATTTAGTAAATTATTACAGAATTTATAAACTTTACATTATTTACTTATTATTTTTCCACAAGAGCATTGCATAAGCCTCAAGTTTCTTGCAAACAATAATGTCCATAACAACATTGGTAAGTCACTGACGCAGCTAAAAATATAACCCGGCAAATTGCAGCAATATGCTTTAATACTGTCTTTTTTCAGTATTATTTACAATTAAAAAAAGAGAATGCTCATGAAGACTCAATCTGGTGTTGTGCGTGGAGTAGAATAGGCAACGAGAAACAAAAACCAGACGAAAATGCGGAAAATAACGAGAACTCACAGTAAGCTAACCTAAACAATTTCGACATACTCGTTTTTTGGCTATGCTTCGTATGTTTATATTTAAGCACTTTTTTTACCAGGGATTCAAATCACTCTCATGAAGGAGTCGAAGACTACATCATCACAGGTGGATTAGATGATGTGATTAAAGTTTGGCAATTGGATAATGGTAAACTTGAGTTGAGGCACCAACTGGAGGGCCATTCTCTTGGCGTCATTTCCGTGGCCGTGAGCCCTGATGGAAAGAGTGAGTAAGATTTTTGTATCCCTTACACATAGACAACTATGTTCAGTCAGTGTCAAAGATCAAATCAAATCAAATCAAAAAAATCAAAATAATTTATTTCAGTAACTTATAAATACGTATACAAGTATCTGTGCTGGTGCCTCTTTTTAAGTATATAATATACTTGTGCTAAGAAGATCACCGCTCTTCCACATGTTGTGACTTAGGTGTAGGCATAACTTAAAATATAATGTATATAATAAGTAAACATTTTATATTATACTATGTGGTAAGTGTGTGCGCGTGTGTGTGTGTGTGTGTGTGTGTGTGTGTGTGTGTGTGTGTGTGTGTGTGTGTGTGTGTGTGTGTGTGTGTGTGTGTGTGTGTGCGTGTGTGTGTGTGTGTGTGTGTGTGTATCACATTTAATATACAGGTCTCTGAAGTAAATTTTCAATATCAAAATAGCTTTTGGTTTTTAACCATACTGTTAACTTAGATTTACACTCATGCGTGGTGGAGGAATACATATCTATGTGCTTATTTATAAGATTATACAGGTTGGCAGATTGTGCTGCTTGTTGTCTCCTTGCAAATGCAGATTTCACTGTGGGAGTGTGGATAACTTTAGTTCTTTTCCTACGTGTACTTGTTGTTTCCGGTGTATATGTGGTTGTCTTGTGTGTCTTTATGATAAGGCTAAATATATATAATTTTCTTACAGATAATAAGTCACAGAGTGTATAAAGTTTGTTTGTGGAAAATCTGTACGGTTTGAAAAACATCACTTTTAGAAGTGCCCTTTGAGCTCTCTCAAGCTCAAGAAATTTGGTCTTAGTTGCACCACCCCATATAGGGATACAATACGCAAGGACTGACTGGGCCAGTGATATGTAAACTTGATTTAGTACGGTCTTCGTTACTACGTGCCTAAGATTTTTAAAGACCCAGATAAGTTTACGAATTCTGCCCATAATACTCTCAGTGTGCAAGTGCCAGGTGAGTCGTTGGTCGACCATAACCCCCAGGTATCTAGTGGATTCTACCTTCTCGATGGCTGGGCAGGCACAGATGGTTTGCGTGTTGTGGCAAGTATGGATCCTGATTGAGAAGTCTGTGTCTGGTTGCGTACGATTATAGTTTGTGAAGCAAACGTAGTTAGTTTTAGTTGTGTTTAGGGTAAGAAGATTTGTTTGTAGCCATCCGGCAATTTTTGTGAGGCCACTTTCTGCGGATAGGCGCACTTCCTCCCATGTATCCCCTGAGAATACCACAGCAGTGTCGTCAGCATATGTGAAAACGGTTCCCGCCTCAATACGCATGTTACATAGCTGATTAATGTAAATAAGGAAGAGTGTAGGGCCTAGAACACTACCCTGTGGTACTCCGTAGGATATAGCGCGTTCATCACTGATATGATTTCCCAATTTGACCTTTTGGGTCCTATTTCGAAGATAGCTACTAAACAGACACAAAGAAGCACCCCTTATACCAATCTTCTCCAGGGTGTTGACAAGGATGGGGACAGAAACGGTGTCGAATGCTTTTTTGAGATCCAGAAACACAGATAAACATTTTTTATTACCGTCCAATTTACTAGTTATTAGTGAGGTAAGAGCAGTAACAGCATCTTCTGTCGAGATACCCTTTCTAAACCCGTACTGTGCCTTCGATAACAGATTAAATTTATTTAAGTAATTGACCAGCCTTGTGTTTATCAGTTTCTCTAGAATCTTAGAAATGGAGGGTAGCACCGATATAGGTCTATAATTAGACACGTCATCTCTGCTCCCACCCTTGTACACCGGAGTAATCACGGCTTGTTTTAGAACATCAGGAAAAACCCCTTGATGGAAACACAAATTTGCTAGGTGCGATATTATTGGGACTACAATATTACTGGCTACTTTTAAGAATTGAGTCGGGATATTATCCCAGCCAGGAGCGCTAAGATAATAAGATATAATTACAGTTTAGCAACTTATTCCTTTTTAATAAGGGATTGTCAAAATTCAATTTTACAATTACATATCATTGTTAAATGATGTTGTACATGTATTCCTTTCTATTGTACTTCTTTATCATATCTGTAAAGACTAATAAAAAGCATAAAACCTCATTAAAGCAGGGGATGGTACCTTTCAGTTTCATAATTATATCAGTAATATAATCTTAAAAGAGTATTATCCATACTATTGATTTTCCCCGTTTATTTTTATTGTAGTAATTTCTAAATAGCTTCATACCAAACGCACGCTCATGCGAGCCCTCCGCACGCTCACCCGAGCCGCTCAGGCAAGCGTGCGGAGGGCTCAGGTGAGCGTGCGTTCAGTGTGGACGCACACCGCGAAAATAATTTTCACGTTATTCATTTGAAAACGATAAATAAATAAATAAGTACATTGCCAGTAGCATGGCGCCGTGGCCCCTTTGATTTCGCCCAAAAAGCCAACAACGCTCGGGTGAGCGTGCGGCCACACAAAACAACCGTCCACACCGGCTCAGGCGCGCCGATCGCCGTCCACACTTAGCGCGCACGCTAGGGCGAGCCGCGCTCGGGTGAGCGTGCGTTTGGTGTGGATGCACCTATTCATGAACATCCATCCAGTTAAACCATTCAATTTTCATTATCTCTCACTTTTAAGTTATTGTTTGTGAGAAAAGGATAAAACACAATTTAGCTAACAGAGATTTGTTAAGTTTTATGAATAAAAAGAGACAAGAGATAGGTAAGAGTACATGTTTAATTTCCACAGCATTAGCCAGCAGTTCCCAAGACTCATCCCTCATCCTATGGGACATTGCATCTGGTGAAAAACTCAAAACAATGGAGCCAGGCTCCTCAGATGTGTGGACGCTAGACTTCTCACCAGATGGCAAGCATGTGATCTCCGGCAGCAATGCAGGGAAGATCCTCATGTTCAATGTGGAAAGCGGAACACAGGAACAGACGTTGGACACTAGAGGGAAATTCACATTGAGTGTTGCTTATGTAAGTCAATTTTGTATTAATATTTTCCTAATTTGTCCCATCATTCATTATAGTGAGGCAAAAATCTCAAAAACTTAATAGGTGTATATTTTTGAGGCATGTTAAACCAAGACCAATGGGCTTGTGACCTTAAATTTGTTTATGATGCCATTCAAACCAGTTTTTGTAGATGAACAAATGTTTGTACAGAAGCAACTACATTTAAAGGACATTACTACTCAAAAAATCGAGTTAAAGACAGACCTAGCTGACAGCAGCCGAAATGCTTCATACTGATTGGCTTTAAAGTATGATGTCACACCGTGCAATTTGTACTAACCATTGCATGGAAAATTAAATAAATTGCTGTTTCGGTCGCGAAATACTGCGTTTAGTAAAAGCGTAAGGATTCTATTGGTACCTTTAAATTTACTCTTGGATAATAAATAAAAAAACTTTTTTTTCTAAACTTTCAAGGTTCATATCTTTTTATGATTTGAATTATATTTTGTAATTTATACTTTATTACAATCATTTGACGGTTTACTATCCATTTAGCAACAAGACGTTATCAATTTTAACACCATGCAACAAGCCTATTGTTCCTTGGTTTAGTTTAGAACATGAGTAGCAGAAGTATGTTTTTTGTAATTCAATGAGCAGTTCTGTAGATTACTTCCTCCATACAAACTTCCAAAGCTCAACACCCTCACAAACTTTACCTCTAATACATAATAATATCAGTATAGTATGATGTAAGAAATAATTTATTAATTTGGAATGAGAACATTAGTATTGATTATAAAAGTTGCGTCACAAATATATAACAGAGTCCAGACGGCAAGTACATAGCGAGCGGCGCGCTCGACGGCATCATCAACATCTTCGACGTCGCCCAAGGGAAGCTCGTCCACACGTTGGAGGGCCATGCGATGCCCATCCGCAGCCTCTGCTTCTCACCCGACTCACAACTACTGCTGACTGCGTCCGACGATGGCCACATGAAGCTATACGATGTGTGAGTACATATTATTATTATTCTGGTAGTGGCTTTCGGGCTGTCAAAGCCCTTATATCACTGCGACCATCGCTGATCTATTGTGATCGCCACTTACTACAATTCTTGGTCAAGTCCTGCAAACTCGAAGAATTGCAGGATTTTGTTGAACTCAAGAAATTTGATCTCCTCCGGGCACATGATGTGTTTGCCCAGGAAGGAGTTACGACTGCGCATGAGGCAAGGGCAATCGGTTAGGATGTGTGTAGGCGTCTCCTCTGCTTCAAAGCAGAATCTGCACTGCCTTGTGTCACACAGTCCTATCGTTTGCATGTGCTTATTTAGGCGGCAGTGCCCAGTAAGCACCCTGACCAGCATGCGTAGACGGTTCCTACTTAGCGCCAAGGCGTCAGAAGACCGTACATAAGGCGTACGAAGATGAGTACATAAACCGCATCCCCACTTCCGCACATGCCGCGTGATTCCGGCCCGTGTGGACAGTTGCAGGCTGCATCATCATCATCATCATCTTCATCTTCATATCAGCCGTAAGACGTCCGCTGCTGGACATAGGCCTCCCCCAAGGAGTGCCAAAGTGACTGGTCCTGCGCCACCCGCATCCATCGGACTCCCGCGACCTTTGCCAGGTCATCAGTCCACCTTGTGGGGAGCCTACCCACGCCTTCCGGTACGTGGTCGCCATTCGAGAACCATTCCGCCCCAACGGCCATCGGTTCTACGTGCAATGTGCAGGCTGCATAGCGTCCGGCAAAACCATATCCCTATTTTGTATTTTCGACGCTGGGTTACTCGCAAGGGCCATGCGATTATCCTCTGCTTCTCAATGGACTCCCAACTAATGCTGACTGCATCAGACAATGGCCACTTTAAGCTATACGATGTGTAAGTACATAGTCTTCGACTTGGCCCACACTGGTCTACACTCACCTGGTTTCTTCGATGTAGCCCCGGGCAGGCTCTCAAGGACCGCCTCAAAATCAGGGCTGCAATCAACTGCTCTCGATATTGCGCGGCTAAGTAGGTATACTCAGCTCGCTTGCGAAGGTAAAATTTCTAGATATACAGTACCAGCCCCAGTCCTCAATCAGGGTGGCGCCCGTTTGTTTTTGCTAGATTTATTTCGGCCTTATTATTTTGGCGTCCGCTCTACCCTCGGGCAGGCGCTGAGATATATTAAGTACTAAATGATTAATGAGCCAAATATTGTTTCAGTGTCCACGCGAACCTGGCCGGCACGCTATCAGGACACGCGTCGTGGGTGCTCTCGGTCGCGTTCTCGCCCGACGGGAAGCGGTTCGTGTCCAGCAGCGCAGACCGGACCGTCCGCGTCTGGGACTTGGACACCATGCAGTGCCAGAACGTGTTCAAGGAGAACAACGATCAGGTATTGTCGAAGTGACCACGTTTTTTTTTATAGTTCCACCATAAGAAACAAAGGTGGTGGTGGCGAAAATATGCGACGCGCCGTTCTTATCACCACACCCATTGATTAGAAACATAATATCATTATGTGAACGGAAAATGAAGGAGAATTTTAAGCGATCACAGTAGCATATTGATATTTTCATTTTGTATCACATGTACTTGATGCACTGCACATTACCAAGCTTTTAAAAATTTGTTCAGATTTTACTGATTTCTTATTTATTTTTTCTACTCGTCGACTTTAATCTTTAAAGTAAGATTTCGTACACGAAACTAAGATTACATACTTTTTAATCCTGGAGCTCCACGAGCTCGTCACGGAGCTGGTGGATGCATAAGATAACCGCCAGCAGTCATCTTATGCATCCAGGAGCTGTATAATTATTATCTTTTTTGTTTATTTTAGCGTGTAAGCGATTTGGTGTAAACTGTAAGCTTGCATTGTATTATTGTGTGAATAAATAAATGAATAAGATAACGGTGAAGACATCAATGCGCAAAGATCCTAAGCTGCTGCGCTTAATTTCAGCAGGGCGATTTTCAATAGATACCAAGTTTGTTTAATAAATTATTGTTTCCGTTGACTCGTAGAAAAAGTATTGTATACAATAGTTATATAATTAGCTTTTTAAGTCTCGTACCTTACGCCTTGGCCACAACTTTGGTCTTAAGAGGAATGGCTATCATCGATTTTCCCATACAAACGCTCTCGACTGTTTCCTCCCTGGTTTTTGAACCTAGAGCAATGATTTTTTCAAATAAGATCAATATCATCTATATCTATGCCGCTACGTTTTGCTTTTTTGGATATTTTTATTTTAAAGAATCTTACAGCGCCTCGAAAATCGCAAAAACGGCTTTATTGAATTCGCTGCAAAAAAAGGCGCAGAATACAAATATGATAACAAATATCCAAAAAATCAAAACGTAGCGGCATAGATTATTTATTCCTCTTGCAGTTTCCAAAATTTTATAATGATTGGTTGCGTTTTGGAGGAGGAAACAGTCGAGAGCGAAACCTCGATTTTTGTGTTTTTTGGGTGGGAATTTTAGTCCGAGCTGCAGTTGTCCTTTCCTTATCGCACGAATTGCAAGCGGTGGCAGTTTCTAAATATACGTACACAGAAGAAATAGTGATGGGCAACAGTCGTTGACATATTTAATCGATACGCTAGTGGTGAAAACTTATCGATTTATTTATTTATTCGTATGGCATGGATACAGTTCTTTACAAACTTATATTAATACCATCGTGGGTTAGAACTGTATGTTGCTGCGAGGCTATTAAAATAAGCAGTGCAGCAGCCAGAAGTTGATTACTCTTTAGCACCACCCGAGGGACACGTGCAGGGAAACTGAGGGTAAATCTTCCTGTAGGGAATGTGGTCGCACATTCTCTGCAAAGATAGGCTACATCAGTCACCTGAGAGCTCACGAACGACGCTCCAATTAGCCATATTTCCAGCCGTGGACGAAATCGGCCAGGATGATGATGATGATGATGACAACATAATACAGGCAAGCTAGATCGCAATGTATGGAAAATGTTGAAAAATATTCACACTCAGCAAGCTTCGTGGCCTAAACGTGGTACTCGACTTAAAAAGCATACATTATATAACGATTGCATAAACTACTATATTATGCCATCCTTGGCACTAGAGAACAGCACAGGCTAGTCAATAGCTAGATTTTTGTGTACCACGATTGATTCGTATTATCGTGGTATTATCTATTAGGTATTTACTAATACAGTGACTAAGTAGTGCCTACAATATTTTTTTATTTATTCATGTCGTATGTGTATATTATTTTAGTTTGTTTTCTGTTACAGGTTTGGGGAGTGAAGTTTAATGCTGACAGCAATAAAATAGTATCTGTGTCTGAAGACAAAAGTTTGATTCTTTATTCATGTCCGTTATAGCATGTATATAATGAATGATTTAAGTAATAAACATTTTATGATATTTTTAATTTCCTTTCATTATTGAACCAGAAAAAATCTATTCAGTTTTTCACAATTGAAAAAATATATTAAAAAACTGGCTTTTTTTTTTTTTTTTTTTTTTTTTTTTTTTTTTTTTTTTTTTTTTTTTTTTTTTTTTTTTTAGTAAAAAAAAGTTTCAGTAAAAAGAGAAAAACTTGCGAGTCCTCGCCTGAGCAAGAGGGAACATCCACGCAAAATCGCTTCAGCAACCTACCGCTGGACTCAACAGACGAAACACCCATCGAAAAGAATAGGAAACCCAGCAAACCACCGCCGATTGTTCTTAATGGAATACAAGATGTCAATGAGCTACGAAAACTCCTTCTTACTGTCAGCACTGAAGATAAGTTTAAACTCAAAATCCTCAACAAATACACTCTTCACGTCCTCGTAGGAACCCCTGAAGAATATAAAAAGATTATTACTGTCATCAGATCAAACGGACTCATTGGCCACACATTTACGCCAAAGGACTCCAAATGCTATCGGATCGTTATAAAAAACCTACACCATACTACTCCACATGAAGCAATCAAAGAAGCAGTAGAGGAAACTAATAACAAAGTTAAAGGTGAAATTATCAACGCTCGCTACGGCCCAGATAAAACACCCACCTCGACATTTTTTGTTAACATTGAGCCTAGTGCTAACAACCCGGCAGCTAAAAAGATCGAGTATATCTATAATCAAAAAGTCAAGATAGAGGATCCTCGTAAATCAAAAGACATTATACAATGCCAGCGCTGCCAACAACATGGCCACTCCAAGAACAACTGCATGAGGCCATATATATGTGTCAAATGCGCTGGACCCCACAAAAGCTCTGATTGCAAAAAAGACAGAGCTACCCCTGCTACCTGCGCCTTATGTTCCTGCGATCACCCGGCCAACTACAAAGGCTGTCAAATATACAAAGATCTTCTTGCTCGAAGAAACAAGAATTCTAGTCCTAGAGTTCGACCACCTGCTCAAACTGTCCCGGCTTCAGCTGCAATGGATAACCCGATCACCAACACTTCTAAAGATAAGGGCTCTGCTGACAACTCGCAACAAAAAACATATGCTGAAGTTACCAATGAACAAAACTACCACAACAAGCTAGAGGAAATTTTAATTAAACAGAGTGAAAAAATGGATCTATTAATACAACAAATAGGCTCCCTCGTGGGGCTTATCACAACCCTCGTCACAAGGCTTGCAAAATGACTTCTCTACACATAGCCACTTGGAACATTAACGGCCTTGCTCCCAACAAACACGAAGTAGAAATGTTCATAAAATCAAACAATCTTGATATCTGTCTAATATCTGAATCGCACACAACATCACGAAGCAGAATATGCATTCCAGGTTTCTCCGTATATCTAACCCCTCACCCTGATGGGGGTGCCCATGCTGGATCCGCGGTCATAATCAAGAATAGTATAAGGCATTGCCTTCTGGATCCATATACGGCCCCCTACCTTCAAGCCACTACGATACGCGTCGAAGATCGAACTGGACCTCTTAACCTCTCCGCAGTTTACTGTCCACCACGTCACACCATAAAAGAGGGTATGTTTACCCGCTTTTTTGAATCCTTGGGCAACCGGTTCATCGCTGGTGGCGATTGGAATGCCAAACATTCTCACTGGGGCTCGAGACTAACAACCAGTAGAGGTCGCGAACTAAAAAAGAGCTGCGATGCCATCCATCTGACACCTATGTCAACAGGAGAGCCTACATACTGGCCAACGGACAGTCAGAAAAAGCCTGACCTATTAGACTTCTACATAACCAAGAGTATATGCAAGCAGAACACAATCGTCAAATCAAGTCTAGATGGTTCATCTGATCACACCCCCGTTACTCTAATGCTGAGCTCTGTGCCTATGCTCCACGAGCCCTACGCTGATCACCTGCACAACCCGCACACAGACTGGCTCTACTTCCGGGAATACCTCGAGACGAATATCAACCTCAAACTTCCACTCAAAATTAAAGAAGATGTGGATGATGCCTGCCTGTACTTCACAAATACTTTACAAGTAGCGGCTTGGGTTAGCACACCGGAGTTAAAAGGAACATCATCTGGCACCCCGATACCCCTTGCAATTAGGGAAAAAATTAAGGAGAAACGACGCCTCCGGAGAATTTGGCAGCAGACTCATAGGAGCACTGACAAGACCAAACTTAACAGGGCAATCAAAGAACTGAAAGACCTCCTTGCTGACTCCGTAAACGAGTCCGTCAGGCAAAGGCTTGTAAAGATTACTCCCAACGGTCGTGGGGCTCATAACCTTTGGAAAGCGACAAAGGAAAACCTTCAGCCACAACAATGCTCCCCACCAATTAGAACTGGTCAAACTTGGGCGCGAACAGGCGAAGAAAAATGCGAGGCCTTTGCCAACCACCTTGCCAGCATATTCAAACCAAACGACACCAACGAGCCTGATGATCCGGAAATCGACAAAATCATTAAACAAGACCTTCAGCTCTGCCTACCACTGCGTCCTACCTCACCCAGAGAGGTGACTAGAGAGATTCGTAAGTTGGACTCAAAGAAAGCCCCTGGCTTTGACTTAATAACCGCAAGGTTACTAAAAGAACTCCCGAAGAAGGCCATTGTATTCCTTACCATACTCATCAATGCCACGTTAAGGACGTCTCATGTACCTGCATTGTGGAAAACATCTGAGATTATAATGATCCATAAAGCCGGTAAACCACCTAACGAACCATCGTCGTACCGCCCAATCAGCCTGACGCCAGTACTGTCCAAATTATGGGAACGGCTCCTCCTTGCGCGACTAAATCCCTGCCTAGATATGGATCAAATAATTCCTGACCACCAGTTCGGCTTTCGAAAGAAACACTCCACTATAGAGCAGGTCCATAGAGTCTACAGCACCATAAGACAAAGCCTAGAAAGCAAAAAATACTGCTCCGCTGCCTTCCTGGACGTACAGCAGGCATTCGACAGGGTCTGGCACAAGGGGCTACTCTGCAAAATCAAAAGTTATTTGCCACACTGTTTTTTCCCCTTAATGGAATCATACCTTAGTGACAGGAAGTTTCGAGTGAAGCTTGGTGACGCTAGATCTTCCTTGCTTTCCTGCAGAGCAGGAGTACCCCAGGGGTCAGTTCTAGGCCCTATCCTGTACAACATCTACACTCTTGACCTACCCCAGACACCTCAGGTCTCGGTAGCCACGTTTGCTGACGATGCAGCCTTTCTCGCCTGTAGTCAAGACCCGCAAGAGGCAAGCAGCTTGTTGCAGGTTCAACTTACCGCCACCAATGCTTGGCTGTCCAAATGGCGCATAAAAGCTAATGCTCCTAAGTCACACCATATTACATTCACACTCCGGCGCGAGACTTGCCCACCTGTTAGTCTAGGCCCAACTACCCTTCCCCAGTCGACATGCGTAAAATACCTGGGCTTTCACCTTGATCGAAGGATGACATGGAAAGAGCATACCAAAAACAAGCGTGACGAGATCAACCATCGGTTCAGGAACTTGCTCTGGCTCCTGGGAAGACAGTCTGTACTATCCTTAACCAACAAGTTGCGAATTTACTGCGGGATCATCAAACCAATCTGGACGTACGGAATCCAACTGTGGTCAACAGCAAGCAAATCCAACACAATGCGTGTACAAAGAGCTCAAAATAACATCCTCAGGGTTATATCGTCAGCACCCTGGTACGCTCGCAACTCGGAAATCCACGAGTACCTGGAAGTCCCAACTGTCACTGAAGAAGCGAAACGATACTCGGCCAAGTACAAGGACAGACTTACAGCCCATCCTAATCCCTTGTCTGCCAAACTATTGGAGCCTAATCCAATTAAGAGACTCAAGAGAGCCAACGTGCTACCAGAATTAGACGAGAGCTAGGACAGTGGTCTTATCTCTCCAAACATCTACCACCTAGTACCCATCTGCTTATAGTCTTGCGACTGATCGCAGATATAAATAAAGGAAAAAAAAAAAAAAAAAAAAAAAAAAAAAAAAAAAAAAAAAAAAACTGGCTTGCGTGTTCTACGGCTCACAGATCCACTAACTAGTAGGTATTATTACTCATTATCATTGATATCGGGCCAACATAAGTAGGTAAATACAAACGGACTGTTAACCTTTTGAACGCCATTCTTCACGTACTAAACCGTCACTGACACGCCAACCTTTTTTCCATAAGAGAGTAGTCTGGCAAACGAATGTTGAACACACTAGATTCAATTACGCGGCAACATTGTTGGTCAAAATGTATGCGTAAGACGTTTAGTGTTGCTGCGAACTAACTATGAACCTTATACCTACGTATGGAAGACAGAACGCTGTTTTTGACATCAGAGGCCCTAGCACATTAGGTTTTATGTCGGCGAAAATGTACTGAAACGTCACGTAAAACGCGACATAAAACCTAGTGTGCTAGGGCCTCAGGGGGGCTAGCACACTAGGCTTTATGTCGCGTTTTACGTGACGTTTCAGTACATTTTCGCCGACACAAAACCTAGTTTGCTAGCTAGGCAGACGTCATAACACTTAAAGGCGTTCTTGGCGCTGCAGGCTCTACAATACACGACGCCTTTAGGCGTTCAAAGGGTTATAATCATATCCCTTAATGTGATGCAGGCTTAAGACGAGTCAGTATGGCCCATGGTCTTAGCCTGTCCGAATGGAGAGTTGATGTGATAAAGACAGTGATAATTCGGTAGGTATTTGACAAAAGTAGTCTTCTTTTTATGAAACGTCAAAAACGCTCCGTTTTTTTTTTATTCCGTATTGTGGCTTTTTGCTGCTTAGGCACTTTGCCAATGTCAAGTGGGGGAAGTTTTGGTTTTACGGTTCCGTGGAGTGCACCTAATAATTTTGCCCCAGGGACTAATTGTACGAAACGACCATATTTGAATATTGGTAATAAGTGGATAAAAGAGTACTTATATATATTCATAAATAGTTATAATTTGATATTATCTTTATCTATAAAATAAGCCAAAGCCTTGGCGAGTTTGGGCTCAAAACTAGCCAAGAGAGTTTTAACATTAGTAGGGAGTTGGACTTTAAGTTTTGTTAGTAGGTCATAAAGAGAGAAAAGAGTTGAAGGACACTCGAGAAAAATGTGATCAATCCGCTCCGTTAGTATTGGTTAGTATGGAATTTGTAGGGATTACTATGTTGTGACGGCACAATAAAACAACGTTCTCATGGGGTATATACATGTAATGATTTTTCAGCCCCAATTTATCAGAATCTGACTAATTGCTATCGTCTGGAGGCATGTTGCGCTGCTGATGCAACTGTCAAAACTGTCTGTCCTTGAGATCAACTTTCGGTAATGTGCAAAAAAGCTAGAAATTAAAGAAAACTGTTTTCATACATTTACTATGGAGAGAAAGAGCAGTAATTTTTGGCTTTTTTGTACATTACCGAAAGTTGACCCCAAGGAAACTATTGATACTGGATAGAAATGGAATAGATTGACAAAAAATGTAAAAAAACTTTTTTCATTTTCACACAAATTGTATGGGGAAAGATTTTCTCGATTTATGGCTTTTCTAGCCGGAAATTTATTTTTGGTCCCATACAAGCTTCATGACACAGTGCTTTGTACCTATATACTTACTTTACTCTTTGGTGCTTTGTTATGGCAATATTATTTTTACGAAATGGTATGCCTAAATTGCCACAATTTGTCAGAAATTGGATGCGACAAATCAGAAGTGATAAATGTATGGTTTGTAGAGCCCATTATGAATTTAAAAATCTTAAATAGCAAACATAAATATGCAAGCTTGATTCTTTCCAAGTATTTTCGTAATGTTTAGAGTCGATAGAGTCTGACCAGCGAGTCATGTCTAGCTAGCTACATATTAGTAATCTGTGGTCATGTCAGTGAAAAATGGCGGCAAATTTTAAAAAAATGCATGCTGGTAACACGAAATGTATGGAGGCGTCATAGGTACTTATAACTAACAGCTTATTTCATAGGTAAAATTGTATACATTTGATAAAAATGCTATTGTCACGACTTGCTGGTCAGCGGCGCTACCACGAACTTCGAATCTCGAACTTCGTATATCTCCGTTTCGGTCGCTTGAGTACCATAAACCATAAGTGCGATAGAGACGCAGATATACGAAGTTCGAGATTCGAAGTTCGTGGTAGCGCCGCTGTTGCTGATAAAAAAACAATTTATTTTCACTGTTGCCAAATTTCAAATACCCAATTGTACGGTTTGTAGAGCCCTTCAGCTGTCACTAACTGTCTGTCAACTAAAATTGACAGATTGACACAACACACACACACACACACACAACTCACACAAGACGTGCAAACTTTAAAAACATAAGAAAAATTAATGCTCTTACAAATTATTTTTAATTGTTACGAAATAGTTGCGTAGGTTAAAAGTGTTAGAAAGGAGATCTATTCTTTGGAAAAAATGCCGGCTTGTACAGCGGTAAGCACATAACCACTAAAGCCTTGTTTACGTTAAACATCTGTTTGTGGCATTCGTGTTTTGATTTATTCGTTTAAATATTTTCCTAGTATTCCATACTACTGAAGAAAGAAAATGCTCACGACGACCCAATTTACTGTTGTGCTTGGGCTAAAACGGCTACCACAGAAGATAATAAGTAAGTACCACTCTTTTTTTTCATATCCAAAACAAAAGTACTGTTTCTCTCTTTTAAATACATAGTTGCATTTAGCATAATGTGTGTGTGTGTGTGTGTGTGTGTGTGTGTGTGTGTGTACTTTTAAAATATAGAATATCTGGTTGTGATCAATGCTGTAAGCTTAACAACTCAGAAAAGTTGAAAAATCCCCGACATTTTCATTTCAAAGTTCAACATTTCAAAACCGGCTCAACTGCTTTTGTTGAAATGTAGCTAAGAACCATCTAAATCATGTCAGCGTTCGGACAAAAGAAACCGCATTAAAACCGGTATATTCGTTTAGGACCTACAATGTCACAGACAGACACAGATACACATACAAGTCCAACTTATAACACCCCTCGTTTTGTGTCGGGGTTAAAAATATTTTTTAACACATTTAGTTCCTAGTTCCTAGCACTGCTTGTAGCTGATAATGCTTTGTCTGTATGCAGAGGAAAGCGCCTATGTATATGTTAGTATGTTCTAAATGTAGTAATGTAAATATGTTTTTGCAGGGTACTCAAAGACTTCATAGTAACGGGAGGCCTCGACGGCCTGGTGAAGGTCTGGCTGTTTGAGAACAACAGGTTACAGCTGGTGCATACTCTGGCGGAACATTCTATGGCAGTGGTGTCTATTGCTATCAGCTATGATGGTCATAGTGAGTCATTTTTCGTTTATGACCTGGTGAGGGTAGCGGGAGTCCGCTGGATGCGGGTGGCGCAGGACCAGCCATTGTGGCACTCTTTGGGGGAGGCCTATGTCCAACAGTGGACGTCTTTCAGCTAATATGATGATGATGGCTGGACGTGAATCAATAAAATACCATTATACTACCAGAATGTGTATCCATGTTCAAGCAAAATTGCATTGCTTCAACAGGAAAATTATAAAGATCACGGGATTCATTTGAATGTAGATCTATGTTCCTGCTAATACAAAAACCACACCCTATCTATGGGTGACACCCTGTTGGCACCCATGCTAACTATGCAACTGTTTAGCTCTATGGAGTTCATACCTGTCCTGTTATTACCCAGTATATGTATAACAATAAGAAGAAATGAAACCAAAAATGTATATTTCATAATAACAATTAAACCCTTAAGACAGCATATAAGGATAATTATAAGACTCTGTACGTTTTGTAGCCCTAGCCAGCACATCCCTGGACTCGACCCTCATAATCTGGGACCTGCTGTCCGGGCAAAAGGTCCATGAGATTCAGAACACCGGCACAGATGTGTGGAAGGTCGCTTTTTCTCCCGACGGCTCTCACATAGTCACGGGAAGCCATACGGGGAAGCTGGGAGTGTATGGCATAGAGAAGGCATCCTTGGAGAGGGTTCTGGACACTAGAGGAAAATTTGTTTTATGTGTTGCCTGGGTAAGTTGAGTTGATAGATGGCATTTATTATACTGTTGTGAATAACATGTTAATAATTTCCTCAGTAATACAGCTATCATATCTGAAAACGGCCTCCGTAGCCCAGTGGGTAGTGACTCTGCCTACGAAGGTGGAAGTCCCGGGTTCGAATCCCGGTCAGGACATTTATTTGTGTATTTATCACGAATATTTATTTGTTCCTGAGTTATGGATGTTATATATGTATATATTAAGTATCTATATGTATGTATCTATTATATATATCATCGCCTAGTACCCACAACACAAGCCTTACTGAGCTTACCGTGTGGGCCTAGGTTGATTTGTGTAAGATTGTCCCGTAATATTTATTTATTTTAATTTTTAGGTCCAAAAATGCTTTTATACTTTAAGGTTGACTGGAAGAGATACCTTAACTTAAGGGAATAAGTTTGCCTTTATACTTTGTATTAACTGTATCTCCAATCTGTCTATCAATCTGTCAATTATCTACAATTAAGTGTTTTTACTCAAAGTCACCCAAAGGGAGTTTCTCTGCGTGATCGCATCAGAAATGAGGCTATCCGCAGCAGAACCAAGGTAACCGATATAGCCCTCCGAATCGTTTAACATAAGTGGCAGTGGGCGGGGCACATTGCACGTAGAACCGATGGCCGTTGGGGCGGAAAGGTTCTCGAGTGGCGACCACGTAGCGGAAGGCGCGGCGTGGGTAGGCCCCCCACAAGGTGGACTGATGACCTGGTAAAGGTCGCGGGAGTCCGTTGAATGCGGGTGGCGCAAGACGGGTCATTTTGGCACTCTTTGGGGGAGGCCTATGTCCAGCAGTGGACGTCTTTCGGCTGATATGATGATGATGAAGTGTTTTTACATACTTAGTCGGTCCTAAAGTTCTGTCACAAATAAAAATAATGATTAAAACGTAAGTACCAATCAGTTTTTAATAAATTATATACCAATTTAAAGTACATTTAACAGAGAATTAATATTTTAAATTAAAATTATTCAAAATGACCTCCCTTGTTTTTAATACAGGCCAATAAACGCCGCGGCCAGTCGTCTATCGCAGCACGCACCATATTCATGTCTATTTCAGCGACTGCTTTTTTTATAGATGACTTCAGGCTCTCCAAATTTTTATGTGGTTTAGCACAGACCTTCTCCTCTAAAACCTGCCAAATTTTGTAGTCTAAAGGATTAAGGTCCGGACTGGAGGAAGGCCAATCTTCGTGTCTTATAAAGTCGATTTTTTGACGCTCAAACAAGGCTTAACCCGTAATAAGATACTCCCAACCAAACCATCACTGATGAGGGATGATGCCCATGTTGCACTCGCGGGACTGTTTTTTTTTGCTTCTTCAGAGCTCGTAGCGTACACTCTATCATTCTGTTTATTATACTTTTCTTCAATATCGACATTTTTTTCGTCTGTAAAGAGGATATCGCGGTGTCGATTTTACGCGTACCGCTTTAACAACTTTCGGGATCTTTCAAGCCTTATTGTTTTTAGACGGGCATTAAGCATGTGCCCACTCTTTTTTTTGTATGCTCGTAGATTAAGATCTTCGTTTAAAATCTTTTTGACGGTATTCCTACTGACACCCATCTCCAAAGCCATCAACTTCTGTTTTCGGACAGGATTTCTCGCTATACGGGCCTTGATCGCTTTGATCACTGCTCACTGCTGGTGTTCTTACGGAGCGTGGACGCCCAGTTCTGTTTTTGTCCTCAACACTAGAGACTTCATTGTACCTATCAATAGTACGGTACACAAACCTAAGCGTTATATTTAATTTTTTGAGCAACTTGAAAATGGTGCTTGGCGAGTGCCCACAGCGGTGCAACGCTAAAACAGCTATTCGGTTTTCTTTCAATGTCCACTCCATCGTGAGAAATCGCAGCAAATGACTGTTTTTTGTTTTAAAATAATTGTCAAACATTCGAAAATGGAATACAAAAACATTTTCTTAAAATTATGTTCTAAATTTAAAAATAATGTGCCAGTGACAGAACTTTAGGACCGACTAAGTACTTTAGAAACATAAACTCAGTTTACTCTCACCTAAATATATTCTAACCCTTTATTCTGAAACATTCAGATGGAAAAAGATATGTAAGTTTACTTTTAGTATTTTTGTCTGCCCAGAATCGTTTGGACTACTATTCAGCAATACCAAACTTGAACTATGACTTTCGCAATGTTTGCCAAATTAAGGTTTAATAAATTAAATTTCCTTTCTACATACATGTAATATTTCTGTTACTATAATGTTTCTGTAAAATTAATAATTACATACACACTGCACTGAGATAGATATGAATAAGCACCTGCAATTGGGAACGGATGAAAATTTTAGAAGTGCCTGATTATTTTTTTGGTGATAGGAATAATCTTCCTTAGCACCAGAAAAAAGATTCTGACTTTTCAGCTGCATCAATTATTTTTGAAAAATATAAACAGTTTCCTCACTTACATTTTTACATTTCGAATTTTCCTTGATCCGTCTCATATTACAAAAAATATTTTTTCTACTCGTCGACTTTAATCTTTGAATTAAGATTTCGTACACGAAACTAAGATCACATACTTTTTAATCCTGGAGCTCCACGAGCTCGTCACGGAGCTCATATGGTTTCATAAGATAACCGCCAGCAGTCATCTTATGAATCCAGGAGCTGTATAAGATAACTGTGAAGACATCAACGCGCAAAATTACTAAGCTGCTGCGCTTCATTTCAGCAGGGCGATTTTCAATAGATACCAAGTTTGTTTAATGAATTATTATTTCCGTTGACTCGTAGAAAAAGTATTGTATACAATAATTATATAATTAACTCTTTAAGTCTCGTACCTTAATTAGGCGGTACTCGACTTAAAAAGCATCCATTATATAACGATTGCATAAACTACTATTAAATATCTGACTCTATCTGGCGCTATCTGGCAATGACAAATATAGCTGCTGTAGCTGTCAATATCATTGCCAGTGTCAGTTTGCCACGGATTTATAAGATATTTTTTGTAATATGAGGCGGATCAAGCAAAGTGTCTTATTCGCCGTCCTAAACCCAAAACATAAGTGAGGAAACTGTTCTAAAAAATGAAAAAATCAGGCACTTCTAAAAATTTCATCCATTCCCCACTAAGCAATATCATCAAGTTCGTTTCTAAAGTTTTCTGCCATTGTTATGAAATGTGTAGAGCCGCAACGGCAAGTACATCGCGGGCGGCGCCACAGATGGCGTTGTGTGCATCTTCGACGCGGCGCAGGGCAAACTGCTGCACACCATACAGGCACACACACAGGTACATACTATTACGAGTCTTATCATAGCTTAAGGCTGGAAACAGTGCTCGACCGACAGTCAGCGCTGACCGTCGTTCCTGACCGTCAGCGCTGACCGTCAGTTGCGAAAATGCATTCAGTGCTACGCTGACGGCGAACTGCGATGTACTAGGTACGCGCGTTCGGTCGGTCGCTCCGTCAGCGAAGTACTGAACGTGCTCTTACAATCTCATAGCTCGTCGGTCGACCGACGTACGTGCGCTGACGAGCCGGACCGACGGCTCGACCGATCGTACGCGCGTACCAAATTACGCGCGTACCGTCAGCGTAGCTGTGTGCGCGTTCATAGACTTGCATAGATATAGCTACGTCGACCGACGGTCAGCGCTGACTGTCGGTCGAGCACTGTTTCTAGCCTAAATTAGGCAAATTTTGTCATACAAATTGAATATTACCCATTTTTTAGTATTGAGCTGAGCTGAATTGCATCTAATTTATAGTCGTTGTAAGGCACGCGACTTTGCAATCTGGAGATATTGGGCTGTTTTGAACGCCGGCTCGTACAGTCGCCATCACATACATAGGTACACAGGTGTTCAAAAATATCGACACATGCACCCTAATGCCTTGAAAATAGAGGTGTGTTCCGATGTTTGTGAGCTGCTTGTTTGCTCCGATGTATGTGATGGCGACTGTACCACGGGGTTAAAAAAAATACTTATGTTATTTACCTACGGAATATCATTTGATATTTAACAGCAGAACCAAGGTAACCGATATAGCCCTCCGAATCGCTAAACTTAAGTGGCAGTGGGTGGGGCAAATTGCATGTACCTAGAACCGATGGCCGTTGGGACGGAAAGGTTCTCGAGTGACGACCACGTACCGGAAGGCGCGGCGTGGGTAGGCCCCACAAGGTGGACTGATGACCTGATAAAGGTCGCGGAAGTCCGCTGCATGCGGGTGACGCAGTACCGGTCACTTTGGCACTCAGGGGCAGGGACTGCATAACCGAAAAATACCGGTATTCTATTTTAACAGTATGACGTCATATCGGTTGTCAAATAGCGGTTTCGGTAGCGGAATATAAAGGTACCTTTATTTTTTCCGGTACCGTAACCGCTATTTAAAGGTACCGTTATATCGAATTTGGCCTGAAGTTGTTGCCAAACCGCCGGCAAAGGCTCTGCTGCTTTGTCTTTTAGTCTTTAAATGTTTAGTAGCCAATGCTTCCTCTGTAGAGTGCCAGCTCGCTTACTTTTTTCGATAACCTTTATTATTTGTTCCGTTCGATATCCGGGATCCATAACTTGAGAGGGCGCCACTGCGCACGTTCGAACGTAGCCGTTTGCGTCAAACTGTCACTCCACGTCATCGCTGTGACGTCACATCCGCCTTCGCCAACCTGTCAACTCTAGAACCAGCGCCCGTGCGCCCGCCGCCATATTGGCTTTCTCATTGTTGCGTCGTCTGCCGTACAGATCGGACGTACCGTAGCTATTTTTGCAACAAGGATTCTTAAATCTCGATTCTTAACATCAGATAGTTTTATTTTGTCTAGAGGGAGTCCTAAATAGTATAAAAGTTATGGAAAGCGAATCGCGAGTGATATCTTTTCTATCGGACTACCCTCTTTTGTAAATTTTTTACTTCGTTGTTCGCGAATGCTTTGGAATCGCATTTTGAGCAACGAGAGTCGCTCCACGTCGAAGGAGAATGAACGCGCTTCGCGATCATGCGGAGGATGGATGGCATTGGAGCCCGAAAGCGGCCGCGAGTCTCGCCTTCGTGGGCGCGTGCGCTCGTCGAGCACATTGTCGGGCCCGGAATGGAGGTTTGAATATCTTTCGAATCGATCGGTGAGTCAGTTACATAACAATATCCTAGGTGCCCCGCGTGCCGCCGTCGGCGCGGCGGGGCAGACCGCCGGCCCCCGCGCGCCACGTGCTGGCCCCCGCGCGCGCTATGGGGCTCCCGCGCGCCACGTGCAGGCCCCCGCGCGCGCTATGGGGCTCCCGCGCGCTACGTGCAGGCCCCCGCGCGCCACGTGCTGGCCCCCGCGCGCGCTAAGGGGCTCCCGCGCGCGCTATGGGGCTCCCGCGCGCCACGTGCAGGCCCCCGCGTGCCACGTGCAGGCCCCCGCGCGCGCTATGGGGCTCCTGCGCGCCACGTGCTGCCCCCCGCACGCCACGTGGCGGCGCCCCCGCCGCGACGGCGCTTGCTTCTGTGGTGGAGCCAGTCGTTATGCTGTAATAGTGCTATCCGGCACGATGCCGCCACCGGCAACGACCTTCTTACCCTGGTGCCGTCCGCCTCAATGGCGCCACCCCTTATCTGGTGCCGTCCGCCTCAATGGCGCCACCTCCTACCATGGGCCGTCCGCCACGATGGCGACGCCGATCGCGATGGCGCTGCCCGCCGCTGGCTCTGTCGCCACGGTGGTGCCGCCCGCCACGGCGGTGCCGTCCGCCACGGAGGCGTTGCCCGCCATGCTGGTGCTGCCTGCCACGGCGGTGCTGTCTGCCACGGTGGTGCAGCCCGCCACGGCGGTGCTGTCCACTACGCCGGACGCTCGCCACAACGATGCAGTACGCCACGCTGGCGCTATCTACCACGGCGGTGCTGTCTGCCACGCTGGCGCAGCCCGCCACGGCGATGCTGTCCACTACGCCGGACGCTCGCCACAACGATGCAGTACGCCACGCTGGCGCTATCTACCACGGCGGCGCTGTCCGCCACGCTGGTGCTGCCCCCACGGCGATGCTGTACACCACGCTGGCGCTACCCGCCACCTCGGTGCTGTAGGCCACGCTAGCGCTGCCGGCCACAAAGATACCGTTCGCCACGCTGAAGCTGTCCGCCACGGTGGCGTTGCCCGTTATATGGGCGCTGTCCGCCTCGCTGGTGCTCTCTACCACGGCGGTGCTGTACGCCACGCTGAAGCTGTCCCCCACGCTTGCGCTGTCCGCCACTGCTGGCGCTGCCCGCCACTGCTGGCGCTGCCCGCCACTGCTGGCGCTGCCCGCCACTGCTGGCGCTGCCCGCCACTGCTGGCGCTGCCCGCCACTGCTGGCGCTGTCCGGCATGCTGGCGCTGCCGGCCACTGCTGGCGCTGCCCGCCACTGCTGGCGCTGTCCGGCATGCTGGCGCTGCCCGCCACTGCTGGCGCTGCCCGCCACTGCCGGCGCTGCCCGCCACTGCCGGCGCTGCCCGCCACTGCCGGCGCTGCCCGGCATGCTGGCGCCGTCCGGCATGCTGGCGCTGCCGCTGCCCGCCACTGCTGGCGCTGCCCGCCACTGCTGGCGCTGCCTGATATGCTGGCGCTGTCCGCCATGGCAGTGCTATCCGCCACGGTAACACTGTCGGCCACGCTGGCGCTGTTCGCCAATGCCGCGCTGTCTGCCACGCTACTCTAGCGCTGCCCGCCACGATGGTAACGCCCGCCGTCCGGAGTCCGCTACATCGATACAGGAGAACTACTTACGTCTCTGGGCTTCACAGAGGTAATCAACGAGGAGCTGCGTGACTTCCCCGGCGTTCTTGCGCGAGCGAGCGACCTAGTAGCTGCAGAGTGTCGGGGTACAACCTAACACTCAGAATGAAGCCCTAAAATCTCAATTATATCCAATTGGTCCAGTACGCCGCAGGCTCTAATCTACTTGGTAATCAATCAAATTACAAGGTCCCGCAGTTTGTCTCGGAAAAACGTACCGTGCGGTCGGAGGACTCGATATGAGATTCGTTAAAAAGTAAGATCCTCTGAATATATATTTCTCAACCCCGTCAAACAATCCTGGAACAGGTGGAGAATGGACGGCATCGGCAAGGTAGGCAAACAGATTTCACATCGTCTCTTAGCTCGCTCTCGCTGTCCCGCTCAGGTTCTGCTCTATAAAGACAAACCTTTCGCAGAGGCCTTATAAACAAAAATTGGGACAAAACCACTTGCCGCTCCGAAGCGAGCCCGAGATTCCGCACTCAAGGAGAAGGGATCAAAAATAAATACCTCAATTCGTATAAGCCACTATAGATAATGACTACCGAAACAGTTTAGCATAGACTTGAAGGCACCGAAAATCGTCTTAGATTCCAGATCAGTAACGATTTTATTTTGTTCAAAAACCCTATTGATCGTGTTATGCTATCTATGGACTTCTCTAATGCACAAGTTTGTACACTGCCATATCCCTATACAGCCGTGACACATAAAATCTCTTCAAATAAGCTTTTAGAGCATGTACTTATAAATTATTCGTGACTATTTCAAAGAAATTACAGCCATTTGCTTTTCTTGTTGTCCCAGAGCCTTCTGGTGACTGTCTATATGAATGACGTCCTTGATATGATACAAACTTATCGAACTGATTACTAATAAAACAGGGGAATCATGGCCCATGTCTTTGAGTAGACATTGCCTAAATTAAGGGCCATAAAGTTCAAGTGCTTGGTAGGATTCCTACTCCGCCGTATAAACGCCTCCTGTTTTTATAATAGTATGCCATAAAAACTTTGTATACTAGCTAGCAAGCCCTTAACTAGTAGCCACGGGAAGAACGACTCCTTTGTTTTTTGGCCCCAAGCAAACCGACTTGTCGTACCCGTCGGAAAAGGTAAACACCATACGGCGCGATATATGCCTGTCTCGTGTTAGACGGTCTCATACTGGAAGGGATCGTCTCAATTTTGCAATCTTTACGACCCACGGAGGAAGGTTGCATTGCCACACTCTCTGACTATACCTGCAAGACTACGAGGAGCGCAATGCACCCCCCTCGTCTCCCTTCTACTGTACAAGATACCGTAGTTGACCAGCATAACAGACCCGCATTTAACCGTAAGTGAGAAAGACTAACTATATTGTTGTGTTACAAACTGACAACCGGTGGGTGGTGGCATGGATGCCTTTCCCTGCTGCAGACTGCTGGCAGGAAAGAACCATCTACGGGAAACACTGGTCCCATACTACTTGCCAGGTCAGTAGCGCCCAGAAACCACCGGCAAGAAATGTTCGTCCGCTGGGGTGTCGCGCCCATCGACCCACACACACACACTTTGTGACGATACTTCTCGATCGACTCGCAAGTCTCGAGCGCCTACTGTCACGACGTCACCAACAGATATCGGTGTTACGGAATGACCTACACCCACCTTCCAGACTCCTGCTCCGCGCTCCACATCACGCCTCCACGCTGGGCCTCTTCAGCATGATGACGCGCAAGTGGGGCAGTCTCTTCTGTTGGGCAGACCTGAAGAGACAAGCCGTAGCGGAGCCGATGAAGGTTCACAATGTGCAGGCGTTCCTGAGTGACACGGCCACTATCCGCCCGCCGGGTGGGACGTGACGACATCAGGCTGGTCGGAACAGAGAAGACTCCTCCGAGCGTCACACGCCAGCTCACTTATTACCGCACGCATACACGCCTGTATGCCTAAATGGCCGTCATGGCGTGCCAGGTACAAGATCAACAGCCAGGTACCTCGTCCCATGCGCACTTTTTCTGTCGAATGTGTTCGCGTACTGCATTCAGTACAAATTATTATTTCTGTTCATAAATCTGCAATGACCGCTATCAGCTACTTTTTGGGTCACTATGATACCTTCGGATACATTCAAGAATACCTTCAATGTGTTTGTGCATACCACTGCCTCTCAAACTACTGAATAGGTTTGGAATGCGAGGAATTTAGATAATTCCTAAACACAACAATCATACTTCAATAACATATGTTGCGTATCAAGAAGATCGGCTGCACTTTTACTGAATTATTTTTCAGGCCTAGTCAAATTGACAGATCTTGCTCTATATCCGAAATAAGATAATTTTATCAACAGACTTATTGAAAGCTCTGGACAAAAATGATTAACCCAGTTTTCTGGATATATACTTATAACGATTTCGAAAGGTGTAAAACTTCAATAATCTGCTCTAATTTAGTCGAATCAACTAGTGTACCGTCCAAGCCAAACTTATCGGAGACGGGATTTAAAGTACATATACATATACTTTCTCTTCTCTTCGTTTTATGCTGCGTCTTCAGACAGAATCGGGCCTTCAAGTAACGTCTGACTAACTTTTCGACCCGCGGTATCGTCGTTAAAACTGGATGGAAAACTATCCAATTAACGATATTTATTACAAAACCTATTTGGCACCTAAAATCTACTCTTAGACGTTTATCTCGAATCTATTTAATGTCTAATGTTTAGTGCCCGTTAGAAATCTAACGCTAATCCAATAGTTCTCTTTTGTAGGAAAATTGTTTTTCTACCTACGCGTTGGCGCCCGCTGACCCGCCACCAGGAGATAATAAACAGATCTCAAGTTATGGATCCCGGATATCGAACGGAACAAATAATATGAAATTTTACCTTCCAATAAAATTGTTATTATTTTTCCTGAGATATCCGGGATCCAATTAATGGCTTCCTGGGGGCTACCAACGGCATTTCCTCCGCAACAATGAGAAAGCCAATATGGCGGCGGGCGCACGGGCGCTGGTTCTAGAGTTGACAGGTTGGCGAAGGCGGATGTGACGTCACAGCGATGACGTGGAGTGACAGTTTGACGCAAACGGCTACGTTCGAACGTGCGCAGTGGCGCCCTCTCAAGTTATGGATCCCGGATATCTCAGGAAAAATAATAACAATTTTATTGGAAGGTAAAATTTCATATAATACCGGTATTATAAAGGTTACGGTATCGTTTTAAACTGGTACCGCTAACCGTTATTTCAAAACGGTTACGGTACCGTTATGTTCGCGCGGCGCGCATAACCTTTACGACATAACGGTACCGTAATGGAATACTGGTTTCATACCGGTATAACCGTAACCGAAATCAGTCCCTGCTCGAGGGAGGCCTATGTCCAGCAGTAGACGTCTTTCGCCTGATATGATCATGATGATGATGATTTTATAGCAGCCTTTCGGTGAACGAAAACATCGTGTGGAAGAAATAGTTACCTACTGTCTTTTTCTGTGTTCCTACACTAATTTTACTTGTTTTGCCGGTTATTTTGAGTGTGTAGATATGTTAGGTATTAGTCAATAGCGTAATTATGCCGGGTACGCGACCACCTTCGGTTAGCGATCACCTGAAAGACAAGGTTTTTTCAATTGAAGATAACATCAATTCTACAGAGCCTATAATGAAACAGGTAGCCGTATGCATTATTGTTTGTAGTTATAGAATAGGAATTCACTAAAAAAAACGAGAGAATATGGTTTCAGTTCGCCAACTCTTAGCCGTATGCATTATTGTTTGTAGTTATAGAATAGGAGTTCACTAAAAAAAAACGAGAAAATATGGTTTCAGTTCGCGAATTCAGCCAAGTGGTCGCTAACCGGAACATGAAATTAAGTGGTCGCTAACTGGTAGATGTGTCCACACTGGACGTATGCTCAGCCGATCGCGGCTCGCCCTAGTGTGCGTAATCAAAGTGGACGTCACTCGGCGAGCAAATTCGACCGAGCGCATGCGGCCGAGCCTTCGAGCGGCTCGCTCGAGCCGCTCGGGCGAGCGTGTGGACGGCTCGGGGAGCCGCTCGGCTGAGCATGCGTCCAGTTAGTTATACGTTTTCCGCAAGTTGACATCCATTGTGTCTATTTTGCGTGAAACGGCGGTGTGGCGCTACTCTAACCACCCCAGCTCGTCTAGAAAGTTGGTGAGTGCCTTGGTGTTTCTGACTGCGTCCCGTAGTGTGTCTGGAGAACCTAGGTGCTTTATTCTGTATACTTCTACCTGCTTGCAGGCCAGTAGAATATGTTTAGTCGTTTCTTCTGCCTCCATGCACGCTCTGCACATGGGGCTGTCTGTGATACCTAAGTTATAGAGATGTCAGTTCAAGGTGTTATGCCTTGTTATTATTCCCACTATCTTGCGCAGTGTGGACACACCTAATGGATTGACCCTACTCAATTTGTATTTGTTTCAGGCCGTGAACAGCGTCACGTTTGCGCCAGACTCCGCGCTCATTGTCACCGCCTCGGCCGACGGGGGCGTACACACTTATAACGTGTGAGTTTTGTCCCACGAAACACGTCTCATATTATTATTATAGTCATTGCCTAGATTTCTAACTTTCTGTTTAAAAAACTACAAGACTTATCCAAAGACAGGGAGTATCTGAAGCACATACCCAAATGAATGTTTGCATACAATTCTGCACCCCCCTTTGATTGGAAGATTCGTAACCACTGGTGGATCCCACGAAAGCTCAGTTGGTTTTGAGCAATGTACGGAGTGCAGAGTTGGCAGGTCCAAATCCCGTAGCGAATAACATTTTTTTAAATTTGACTGGAAATTAAAATGCCTAATCCCAATAGATGCGTCCACACCGGACGCATGCTCAGCCGAGCACGCCTCGCCCTAGCGTGCGCGCTCTTAGAGCATTAAACCAACCGGAGTAGCCATTGCCAGGCGTTCCCCTCTGCCAAAGGTACGAGACCGCCGGTCATAGCGGTTATATAAAACTAGTTGCCGCGCGCTCCGCGCCATTCAATGAATCGCAGTGAGCGCGGAATGACCTGAGCTAAAAATGCCGAATTGCAACGTGTTCTCGTGTAATATAAGATCAGAAATATCTAATGTACAAAAGGATAACGTTACTTTTCATCTGTTAGTATTATTACGTTTAAATATTATCAAATAGTGCATTAAATTTGCAAAAAACTAAAAAATATTGTCAATCTAACAGTGTTCCCACTTAATGGTACTAGCTCTACTTTTGGGTATTTTTTAAAGTTGACTGTATAGATGTTTAATTATAAGTTCTACTTTAAATTCGTTATTATTAACACAGTTTATCCAATAAAAATGGTACCAACCATAAATAACGTGAAATTTATAATTGTAGATGTTTAATTAGTTAATGATGGATTACTGTTTGCAAATTCATTTATTCTTTTATTTTCACCATATAATATTTTTATTTAATGTTTTAAATATAATATTATATTTTATTTAGGCTGTATTTTATTAATTATACGGAATTTACGATCGTCACTTGTTCCGTAAATATGCATTTTAAATTTGTTACTCTAGCAACACTGTACTAGGAAAGTTAGTGATTGGACAGCACAAAAACAAATGTCGATAAACATTATAAGTATGTTATTCTTATAATTTATTTTTCAGATTCCCAAAAGATGTAATGATTCAGGATGTCTGTATCCGAGCTTGTGGAAATCATGTGTCGTGGACTCCTAAACGAGACTAGCACTATTTGCTCCCAGCATTTTGAATGTTATTTTATAAAAGTTGCTTTTTATTATTTTGTTTCTTGTTTTATGTTATCTCCAAAAGATACAGTACAGTGTTAACCTGTCCTGCCTGAACCAAAATTCAGGCCAGTTATTCATGTGGAAAAAAAATCCTGTTATCCGTTTACCGTCTGTCCAAAGATCGTATATTACGTGCATAAAAAAAATCCCTTTTAATAAGTACCGATCATGGCATTTCAATATGATATCCTATGGCCGCCTTCCATCTCCATCATCAGATCAGCTCGATAGTACTCGATGGTATAATATCTTATATCTCGAAAACTGTACAAGATATCGAAAAACTTGATATTATAAAAATTGTGGCAAATTTAATCACCTTTCATTTTGTTTAGAATAGTTATGTCGCTAGGACGCATAGTTTCCGAGATATAGGTGAAAAACCGAATAATGGGACTTTGAAACCCCCCCCCCCCCTCCCCTCCGGCTCAAGGGTTACGGGCAAGGACTTTTGATATGTTTACCTCCTAACTAGTCCAAACAAAGTTACGAAGTCAAAAATTGTGTTCCATGCATTTCCCTCTATACCTTTTTTTGAGCATTCGTTTCCGGACCTACATGAAATATCGATAAGTTTATTATTTATTATCGACGTGTTCCTCGCACTATCGATGTTTACTTCGAGCTGACGTCATCTCTTTCACGGACAGGTTGTCTGTGTATGTGTTTGTACTTGTGTGAGTATAGTTTATGCTGGTGTTTGATAATTTTGTCGTGTGCGTGTGTAGTGACACTATCGGAAAAATGCATTGGTGTTAACATGATTTGTGTGCGTTGCCTCGTCCCCCGCGCCGAAAACGGCAGACTTTTTTAGATAGAAAAGTGTGCGCGTGTCGTCTCCGGTTGGTTTAATGCTCTAAGTGCGCGCTCAGTGTAGACGTGGCTCGGCAAGCCACGGCTCGCCCGAGCCGAGCGCGCCGCACCCTATGTGGACGGTTGTTTTGTTCGGCCGCACGCCTCGCTCAGCGTTGTCGGCTTTTTGACCAAAACTAAAGCGCCGGATTGCCCTATAAATATCGAAGTAGCGCACAAAACCAAAGCGCCGGATTGCCCTATGAATATCGAAGTAGCGCACAAAACCAAAGCGCCGGATTGCCCTATGAATATCGAAGTAGCGCACAAAACCAAAGCGCCGGATTGCCCTATAAATATCGAAGTAGCGCACAAAACCAAAGCGCCGGATTGCCCTATAAATATCGAAGTAGCGCACAAAACCAAAGCGCCGGATTGCCCTATAAATATCGAAGTAGCGCACAAAACCAAAGCGCCGGATTGCCCTATAAATATCGAAGTAGCGCACAAAACCAAAGCGCCGGATTGCCTTATAAATATCGAAGTAGCGCACAAAACCAAAGCGCCGGATTGCCCTATAAATATCGAAGTAGCGCACAAAACCAAAGCGCCGGATTGCCCTATAAATATCGAAGTAACGCACACAATTTCACGTCAATCGGTTGAGAAATACGACCTATCGAGGGAACAGCCGGACATACGAAAGCATTTTTGCCCCATAAATATCGAACTCTCTCACAAAGTGTCACGAGAATGGGTTGAGAGATGCGACCTATAGAGCTCGACCAATTTGGCTCGGACTTGCCGCGCGCGTTTGCCTCAGACACGCTTAAATTCGACCATACGGCCGAGCATGCGTCCGGTGTGGATGGTAGGTCAAAGGGTTACTACTGCTTCCGCAAAAAATAGTGCATATGCTGATTCGCGACACTAACTTTGGTCTTAAGCGACCTGTGACCAGCGTTTTATCTGTTCATTGCGCGTGATCCCAACTAACCACAGTGCATTGCGCGTCTCGACCGCGCAATGAACAGATAAAACGTTGGTCGCAGGTCGCTTAAGACCAAAGTCGTGGCCAAGGCGTAAGTAACAAACGGGGCTCCATCAGAATGTAATCGGGATAAGGAAGGTGCTCCTCCCGGGGTTTATTTATTTATGTTGTCAAAATCTTACTTTCAAGTAGTTGGTGTAAATCAGATGGCTCGTCTTGGCGGAGGCACTACCGTGCTCCCAGATGTAATCGTGTCTGACGCCATTTTGAACGAAGCGCAATGTCATGTCGGCTCGCCGCGAGCACGCTGCCTCACCCGCGTATGTTTCTAGAGGTGGGTACGAATTTGAGCGGCTCAGCCTGAGGCATGCTCGCCCCGCGCGGTGAGCTGCTCGCGCGGTGTTGCACATAAACATGCGCCGGCGAGGCAGCGTGCTCGCGGTGAGCCGACATTGTGCGTCATTCAAAATGGCGTCGGACACGATGACAGCCGCGGCTGCGTTTACAATTTTTAATTGACACGGTTTTATTTTACTAAATTTAATAATAAAAACACGCACGGTTCAGCAACTTAAACAAATTCGTACGCGCCTCGCCCACAGACATAAACTTGTCATTCTGTCCGCGTCACACTCGGATACACGTCCAAGTTACGCGAGGCACGCACACCGAGGCGCCTTTGAACACGGTCAAAGACCGACTCTCGGCGCACAACGCGCGTTTAATGGCCGCGTCCGACGCAGGTGTGGCTCGCGCTCGCTACTATTGTAGTGGTCGTGTTTAGTGGCGTAATGTGCGGCAGAGTTGTCGCGTTTTCTGGTGTGCTGTAATGTGAAGACACTCTAAATCTTCTATCTGTTCACAGAGCAAGTGCGAGCTTGCAGAGCAAAATATCACTCTCACTCCCCGCGACGGCGGCGTGCAGCGATGGGCGCGCCGCCGTCGCCGCCGGCGCCGTCCGCGTCGTCGGCCTCGACAAGCTGCAAGACCTGCACGTGTTCAAAGAGCACACTGGCGCGGTGAGTGTGACGTCATGTTGTAGCAAGCCTGCAGAGAAGCGTGTCACTCTCACGTCGCCTCGACAAGCTGCAAGACCTGCACGTGTTCAACGAGCACACTGGCGCGGTGAGTGTGACGTCATGTTGTAGCAAGCCTGCAGAGAAGCGTGTCACTCTCACGTCGCCTCGACAAGCTGCAAGACCTGCACGTGTTCAACGAGCACACTGGCGCGGTGAGTGTGACGTCATGTTGTAGCAAGCCTGCAGAGAAGCGTGTCACTCTCACGTCGCCTCGACAAGCTGCAAGACCTGCACGTGTTCAACGAGCACACTGGCGCGGTGAGTGTGACGTCATGTTGTAGCAAGCCTGCAGAGAAGCGTGTCACTCTCACGTCGCCTCGACAAGCTGCAAGACCTGCACGTGTTCAACGAGCACACTGGCGCGGTGAGTGTGACGTCATGTTGTAGCAAGCCTGCAGAGAAGCGTGTCACTCTCACGTCGCCTCGACAAGCTGCAAGACCTGCACGTGTTCAACGAGCACACTGGCGCGGTGAGTGTGACGTCATGTTGTAGCGAACCTGCAGAGAAGCGTGTCACTCTCACGTCGCCTCGACAAGCTGCAAGACCTGCACGTGTTCAACGAGCACACTGGCGCGGTGAGTGTGACGTCATGTTGTAGCAAGCCTGCAGAGAAGCGTGTCACTCTCACGTCGCCTCGACAAGCTGCAAGACCTGCACGTGTTCAACGAGCACACTGGCGCGGTGAGTGTGACGTCATGTTGTAGCAAGCCTGCAGAGAAGCGTGTCACTCTCACGTCGCCTCGACAAGCTGCAAGACCTGCACGTGTTCAACGAGCACACTGGCGCGGTGAGTGTGACGTCATGTTGTAGCAAGCCTGCAGAGAAGCGTGTCACTCTCACGTCGCCTCGACAAGCTGCAAGACCTGCACGTGTTCAACGAGCACACTGGCGCGGTGAGTGTGACGTCATGTTGTAGCGAGCCTGCAGAGAAGCGTGTCACTCTCACGTCGCCTCGACAAGCTGCAAGACCTGCACGTGTTCAACGAGCACACTGGCGCGCTGAGTGTGACGTCATGTTGTAGCAAGCCTGCAGAGAAGCGTGTCACTCTCACGTCGCCTCGACAAGCTGCAAGACCTGCACGTGTTCAACGAGCACACTGGCGCGGTGAGTGTGACGTCATGTTGTAGCGAGCCTGCAGAGAAGCGTGTCACTCTCACGTCGCCTCGACAAGCTGCAAGACCTGCACGTGTTCAACGAGCACACTGGCGCGGTGAGTGTGTAACGAGATAAACCGTGTTTGATGGTATGCGTAGACGGCTATCACTTACCTATGTGTGTAACAGTAACCTGACGAACTCGAAGAGTCGTCCACACTTGATCTTATGCACCGCGCTAGTCAGTCAGATAGATTTCTCACAGAGGTTCACGGTCATAGGAGCAATTAGTGCTTTCTAAAGAGGGCGCCATGCATTTCAATTTATACTCTAAAATGCAAAAGAGTTGTATGCAGGAGACCTATTTAGTAGCTAGCCACATAGAAATATGAACAAAGATTCAATTACAAAAGCAAGTTTATTACAATTCTCACAATCGTTTTAAATATTTACTAAACCTTAACTCTACTGTAGGGATAGCGGCGTGGCTCTCTCAGATGAGATTAAAATATAGGTCCCTGACCGAGGACGAAGTTTGATTCTAAAGTTAAATCTTTATATAAGTAGGCTTTATTATTACGCTAAGGTCTGTGTGAGGCTCGTTTGCATTATTAAATTACACCATTAATATCTCATGGCAGATTCCATGAATGAAACCAAAAAAATGGAGGGAGGTCACCTCTAGAAACCCGCTACACGTGCGTCACGTCCCGCTGCGGTCCACTGCGTCTACCCAGGCTCCCAGATGAGAAACTGCTCGAGTCGGCATCCGCATGTGAAGTACAAAAGGGGCGTATCACCGCGCGCGAATTCTTGCGCCCGCTCAATTGCCTGTCCGCAACTGGAGCCCCCGCAAGGCAGCCAGCACGTTGTCGCTGTAAACCACAATCAACATTTAAGACTTGAACGAACAAACAACTATCACTTTCTCTCCGACCACATTTCGACAGAAATTACTAGAACTAGCTTTACCTGGCAAGAGTTCAAAGCTAAGCGTTGGTGATTTTCCGCCTCCCAGATATCTTCTTTAAGAAGTAGTGTGTTACATCTGTAACAAAGCAATGTTTCTCCTCTAAAACCGCTTGAACACGATAAATATTTCTTCCGCTAGATCGGCGACAATTTCATTTCACTCACCGACATTTCCAAAGCGTCAAAGCATCTCTGTGTCACTGGATGTATGCTGCTACATTTAAGTTAAACAAATGGCCTCCCGGCCGAAGCGAGCACTTCTCAAAAATTGCGACCTTTTCGCTCAACGCATTTTCGAAGAAGAACTTCTCATTGCTTTTGACAGCCGAAAAAAAAAAAGAAGCTACCATAGACAATCCCCATATTCTGTTCAAATACCATAGAGATATAGACCTGTAGTTATGCCTTGGATGCATGACGACAAATTATTTATTAAAAATCAAATATGATCATATTTTCTAATAGCTTGTTAAAAGTTAAGGATTATTCCTAGCGCTTTGACAACACGCAAAAAAAAGACTTATATCGTTGCCTTGAACGAGATGATAAACGCTCTGGCGCAGTTCCTCCGTTGGTCAACAGATGTCGGAATCGTCGCTTGCGCTGTTCTGCAATAGATGGCGCTGTGAGTCTGAAAGTTAATGTGTCGATGCCGAAATTACACCGTAACAAGTGTGACGTCATGTTGTAGCAAGCCTGCAGAGAAGCGTGTCACTCTCACGTCGCCTCGACAAGCTGCAAGACCTGCACGTGTTCAACGAGCACACTGGCGCGGTGAGTGTGACGTCATGTTGTAGCGAGCCTGCAGAGAAGCGTGTCACTCTCACGTCGCCTCGACAAGCTGCAAGACCTGCACGTGTTCAACGAGCACACTGGCGCGGTGAGTGTGACGTCATGTTGTAGCAAGCCTGCAGAGAAGCGTGTCACTCTCACGTCGCCTCGACAAGCTGCAAGACCTGCACGTGTTCAACGAGCACACTGGCGCGGTGAGTGTGACGTCATGTTGTAGCGAGCCTGCAGAGAAGCGTGTCACTCTCACGTCGCCTCGACAAGCTGCAAGACCTGCACGTGTTCAACGAGCACACTGGCGCGGTGAGTGTGACGTCATGTTGTAGCAAGCCTGCAGAGAAGCGTGTCACTCTCACGTCGCCTCGACAAGCTGCAAGACCTGCACGTGTTCAACGAGCACACTGGCGCGGTGAGTGTGACGTCATGTTGTAGCGAGCCTGCAGAGAAGCGTGTCACTCTCACGTCGCCTCGACAAGCTGCAAGACCTGCACGTGTTCAACGAGCACACTGGCGCGGTGAGTGTGACGTCATGTTGTAGCAAGCCTGCAGAGAAGCGTGTCACTCTCACGTCGCCTCGACAAGCTGCAAGACCTGCACGTGTTCAACGAGCACACTGGCGCGGTGAGTGTGACGTCATGTTGTAGCGAGCCTGCAGAGAAGCGTGTCACTCTCACGTCGCCTCGACAAGCTGCAAGACCTGCACGTGTTCAACGAGCACACTGGCGCGGTGAGTGTGACGTCATGTTGTAGCAAGCCTGCAGAGAAGCGTGTCACTCTCACGTCGCCTCGACAAGCTGCAAGACCTGCACGTGTTCAACGAGCACACTGGCGCGGTGAGTGTGACGTCATGATGTAGCGAGCCTGCAGAGAAGCGTGTCACTCTCACGTCGCCTCGACAAGCTGCAAGACCTGCACGTGTTCAACGAGCACACTGGCGCGGTGAGTGTAACGTCATGTTGTAGCAAGCCTGCAGAGAAGCGTGTCACTCTCACGTCGCCTCGACAAGCTGCAAGACCTGCACGTGTTCAACGAGCACACTGGCGCGGTGAGTGTGACGTCATGATGTAGCGAGCCTGCAGAGAAGCGTGTCACTCTCACGTCGCCTCGACAAGCTGCAAGACCTGCACGTGTTCAACGAGCACACTGGCGCGGTGAGTGTAACGTCATGTTGTAGCAAGCCTGCAGAGAAGCGTGTCACTCTCACGTCGCCTCGACAAGCTGCAAGACCTGCACGTGTTCAACGAGCACACTGGCGCGGTGAGTGTGACGTCATGTTGTAGCAAGCCTGCAGAGAAGCGTGTCACTCTCACGTCGCCTCGACAAGCTGCAAGACCTGCACGTGTTCAACGAGCCGGAACCCTTCGTGCGCGAGTCCAACTCGCACTTGGCCGGTTTTTTTATACTACGTGGGTGGCAAACAAGGGTATTTTCGGTACATGGCGCGAAGTAGTTGACAAGTCGAGAGTCCACACTTCACTCAGCCCGAGGGTCGAAACCCCCCTACGAATCGTATATATATTTTTTTATAGTCAACTCAGCCCGCGGGACGCGATGACCACTATGAAAATGTTAACTTAGCCCAGACCTAACTCAGCCCCCGTACTCAAGGGAATTCCCCGCCCCCGCTACCCACCTATTCTACTTTAAAGGTAGGTCGGTGTAGCTACGACGACGAGCGAACCGAGGAGGAGTGTTAGGTAGAACTGCGGCCATACAGCGCGCGAGCCGAGCGAGCGAAGCGAGCGTGCCGCGGCAGCGGCCGGCGAAGCGCCAGAATGCAATCGGAATGATAATGTTGTAACAATGAGTAAAACAACTTATAGCAACTTTTTATATATTTTTAGTGTTAAAATCCTAGCTTGAGATTTTAAATAAATAATGAGAATAATTAAAATATAATTTTTTTTTTCATAGAAGTCATTGCGGCCAACGGTCTGAGTCGACTATAAAAAAATATAAATAAATTTCGTACTGGGCATTTCGGCCCGCGGGCCGAGTGAGTTGTGGGCTGAGTTGACCAATGAATGCAAACAAGCATACGTTTTGCATGATCGTAAGTAGACACTGTAGCCTATAGACGCTTCCTATTCCAGAAGAATCACAAGCGCTTTTCCGACACTTTATTGATTTGAAGATCGCTGATAAGTAGAGAGACGAACGCGGGTCCTTCACTCGCAACACAACACATTCTCGGGTGCAGGAGAGAAGAACCACATACCTACAGAGCAAATAGTGGCATTATTATGGGTGAGGATTTCTGTAACGTATCAGAATCGGAAACAGAATCAAACATTTAAACGTGACACTAATAATACGAGACAAAAAAGAAAAAGTAAATCTGTGCCGTGTGACGAAATGGGCCTAACTCAGCATGATGCTGGCTTTGCTGCTAGGAAGGACGTACATGCAGTCACCGGCATCAATATATGATGAATCAAAGGCCGCAAAAATAGGAATAGAGTTGTCATCTGGCCCCGTAGCATGGATGGCTTTAACACGCGATAAGTGACAGGATAGAGCATCCGTCCCTGGCTGACACCGTTCGATAGAATGAGACGACGCGCTTATCCTATCACTTATCGCGTTTTAACGCCATCCATGCTACGGGGCCTGATATTTTTGCGGCCTTTGTTCCTTCATATATTTATGCCGGTGATTGTACTTCCCCGGTTGGGCTGTTCTAAATAGGAGCGATATGACATTAACCTGTGCCCAACCTCTCTTCACACATGCCTTTCCCAAGATGCGCCACAGACTGTTATTCTGCTCTACACATCATCATAAAATGGGCTAGCATTACGCAAAACTCCACGTAGGGGGCGACACTAGCAGAGTTGGCATTGTATCTCGTTCCCACTTGCGGTATTGTCTATGCATGCATCCTTATCACTCATTTGACAATCAATTGTGCATGTGCGTGTGAGTCCCTATATTCCTCTACTGGTGTACGGTTTGTGCTAGTGCTGCACTCTGTCTGCAGAACATTGCAGTAACGTTCCCAATTTGTTCGCAGGTGTGTGGCGTGCAGTTCAGCCCTGAAGGAGACAAACTCCTGTCGGTTTCGAAGGACAAATGCATCAACATCTATGAGTGCCCTCCGCTGCCCAAGCCTGCAGCTAAAAAGTAATGCTGTAAAGTACTGTATGTTTTAATACAATTTGTTTTTATATGTGAACTTTTTTTCGGCCCCTATAATCATAAATCTAGCCAGTACGAACAAGGACCTTACTTACAAAAATATTTCAGCAACGTGGCAGCATAGAAAAAGTACAGCCCAGCTTTTTACGTGAAGTTTCAGTACATTTTGACCGTGACGATAAACCCTATCGTGCTAGGGGCCTCTGTAATGGATGTTTAAAAAAAATCTAACAATAGGTACCTTCCCAGAATACGGTCGCCATCACTTTACCGGCTGACAAAATCATGTTCGCTTTCTTTGGAGCGGGCTCCTTCCACTGCCTAGACTATTCTTTTGTCTCCGGCGTATAGTGGTGGATTCACGTCTCGTCAACCGTTATGTATCAACGTAAAAACTCGCTAGGATTACGCCTGTACATCTCCAAACATTTCGCCGAATCATCCTTGCGTTGTTGTTTTTGCTCGTCTGTCAACAGACGCGGCATCCAACGAGCACAAAGCTTGTTCATTTCCAAATGTTGGTGCAAAATGTTGAAAACACGTTCTTTTGAAATGTTTACCATCTCTGCTATTTCCAGTAACTTCACACGGCGATCATCCAAATCTTTTTTTTAAATTGTATTGATCATTTCTGGAGTCGATACATGGGAGCATCTGTACAGCTCTGTCGACCGCGTCTGAATCGCGTCAATAACCCAAGTGTGAACTGTGCTTTAAGATGATGAAGAAGACCCCAAAACGCGGTCCAGTTTGATTTTTATCTGAGATGCCGTTTTGCCTTTCAAAACATAAAACTTGAATTATCATGAAAATGGAAACAGTTTTTTTTCGGATCGCTATTATAAATTATTATTAATGTGATAATAACTTAAAATTGCATTTGAATTTACGTAGAAGTCAAGAAATTAGAATGATATATATTTTTTTTTATTTTTTTTTTTTTAAACGTTTCATTTCGGAAACTTAACAGCCAGCCCAGGAACTAATACAGACCTGGATGGTACTTAACTTATTTTAAGTACAGTCGCCATCACATACATCGGAGCAAACAAGCAGCTCACAAACATCGGAAGACACCTCTATTTGTATGTGCCGATATTTTTGAACACCTATAGTGTACCGATGTATGTGATGGCGACTGTACAAAGTAGCTAGTCGTTTTAAAATGTTGCTTGGCTTTTTGCAGTTAAATAAGTAGAAGTGGCTAAACTAGTTCGCTTTAGTTAATTAAACACATGCATTGCGTTGCAGCGTTGTATTGATCAGTCTCGTGTTAATTGGAAACGTCGAAGTCCATTGCTATTTAAATTACCCAGTTCAGCCAATTGCGGGTACCATTAGGGATTAGAAATGTAAAATGCAAACGTACGTTCAATAAATAATTTATTAGAATCTATTCATAATAAAAACAGCCTCAAAGGCGACATCATCATCAGTCTAGTGGTGGTAAGAGATGGCGGGAGAGGAGAAGGTGACGTGAGCGGGGGCGGCGGCGTAGGCGACCTTGGCTACGGGAGCAGCGTAGGCGACCTTGGCTACGGGGGCAGCGTAGGCGACCTTCGCTACGGGAGCGGCGTAGGCGATTTTGGCGACAGGAGCGGCGTAGGCGATTTTGGCCACAGGGGCGGCGTAGGCGATCTTGTGGGGCGCTTCTGTGGGCTGTCCCTCATAACGGACGATGGCGTTGAATCCGTGTTCCTTATCGGCGGTGTACTCGACGATGCGCTGGACGCCATCGGGCTGCACGAGCGAGTAGGAGCCGTGCACGGCGTCTCCGGCGCGGGACTCGTGGTGTTGCTTGATGTCGCCGGTGTGGTGGTCGGCCACGGAGTATTGGAACTCGTAGTGCGCCGGGGCCTCGTGTTCGTACGCCACCTTGGCGATGGGCACGAGGGGGGTGGCCGACGCGGCCACGGCGAGGGAGAGGATAGCGACGAACTGGAATTAAATTGATCGTTATAATTTGTTGGCGATTATTATTTAAATACTTTGGGACAAACAAGCGCACGGGTCGGGTCTTCTGTGGATAAGCGAACACCGTAGGCTACATAACCCTCATTCAATGTACTTATCCTATTATTTTTGATCATGAAATGTTAAGTTTAAACACTTTGAACTTGTAACACCAGTATTGTCACCTCGTTCCTAATTACTATGGAGGCATAGGCTATATGGAATTAGACATTCCTGAAGGTAAGTATGGAATATAGGATTGGATTATAATAAGGAACAGAGGAAAAACATCCATGCATATGATATGATATATAAATATAACAAAAAACTACTGGCTGACTGAAGTGATTTCCGTGTCATTAACCAAGTCATTAATTAAAGGGTATACTTATAATACTTATCTACCTTAGCTAAACATATAAATATAGTTATATTAATTAAAAAGCTCACCTTAGCGGCCATTGTTGCTGATTTGATTGTCAGTGGTGGACTATGACATTTACTGACCCGCACCACTTTTTATACTTCGATTTGCGCCTACAGGCGTCCAGCGGCGGCCTGAGGGCTATTTAATCTGCTACCCAAAATAAAAACGCACTAAGAATATACTCGTGTCATACATTACTGTTCCTTTTCCTTTCAGTTGTATTCACATATTGTGAGTCGAAGGTCACTCTGTGTCACTCGAGAAATGCATAACTAGATCAACTTGATTTGACATCGTGATAACGAGTTAACAGGTACTTACTTACTTGCATAGAGGCCTACTTTTACGCTTGACTAATTCGTTTAGATATGGGACCTTATGTTTCAACATAATGCAACCTGTTGTAACATTAGTGTATAAATAGTGTACGCGCAATTGATTAATCTTTTTGTAACTTGGGAGCTTTTACTGGTAACTTCTCCGGAAGATGTAGGTAGAGTCGTAATTTAACGTTGCGTCAAAAGGAAGATTTCTACTTTTTGAAATTAAGGCGACGTGAGCTCCGAAAATGGATTTTAAAAAAATCGTAGCTCTTGTTTGGATTATAATACGGCTGCTCTAAATTTAATTAGCAATCTTGAGGCTTTTCTCGAGGGAAATCAGCTATTCGAATCCTGAGTTGAGTGACTTTCGCTCCATAGAAAAAAATCACGAACATAGGTCTAAAATACACTTAAAAAAATCGTAACAAATTATGCACAACAGCTAAACATATTACAATTGGTTCTAAAAATTGGCAATGTCATGTTTCAGGGAAATCAGCTATTACTTTTTTATTTATTAAAACGCACAAAGAAATAAAATTAAAAAACATGATATCCGCGCTTCCAAACACGCACTTCCATCTCGCTCACGCTTATGCTCAGTGAGAGGGAGAGAAGACCACGAACCTACGTCCCCTTAAATTAATACTGTATCGAGATCGTAGGTAATGGAGCTTATTCATTTGGGTAGGTCTAGGAACCTATGGACGCTTTCAAATTATAAGAGTCCAGTGCAGTTTCGGCAGTTTTTTCACCAAAGTAAAGCTGTGTGTGCATACAAACTTTACAATATTTGTACCACGAGACAGCCAAGCTGAGTAACCTTAGCTTGGCTGTTTTGTATGGAAACCAGAAAGTGGTTTAGTGGGTACTGCTTCTGCTGCTATTGTTATTCATTCACAACGTAACCATGTGTTAAATTCGATACATCTCTCTTCAACTTTACATCTCCGCTTGACTATTGATTTGCTTAAGTCCCCAAAGGTGGTGAAACTTCCCCAATGGAAATATCTTAGTAATTCATTAATTCTCAAATTACCTGTAGGGAATTTTCTTAAATTCTTGTGAAAGTTTCCTGAAACGAGATATTTTTAATTATTTTGGAAACTTCCCGCAACTTGCACATTTCCAATCCTTTTGCAAAGTCCCCTGCCTAATAAAAAAGTATGAGAGGGGTGAGCCATACCAACTAATTAACATAATTTTATCATTCGTCTCTGTGGACGCAAAACTACTAGGTAAAGTAGGTAGTAGGTATATACCTAGTACTGTTTAAACAAATTAGAGACTATACTTAGGTAGACCAATCCGTTTGTAAAATTGAATTTAAAAATATATAATTTCACGTCTTCCATATCATAGTCATACACTTATAATACTCGCGTCGTAGGTACCTATACTATTATACACCTATACATTATCGTATCGTAGTCGTATCGCAGCCGCAGGGCTCCAGCATTAGCTCCCCTAAGCCGTCTGGGCGTTTGATTAATTTTTGCCGGTAAGCGGATTGGGCTCGTATCATGATAACTCACCTTAGACGGGGGAGCTCCATTAAATATCTTAAAACAATGTCTAATCCTTATTGTTGAGAAACCAATCAAGTTGTTGCTTGCAATGTAATTAAAACTATTATTTTATTATTGGAAAATGTTAACGTATTTTTAGTCTTTTCGTTTTCAAAATAACAACAACTTGCAAAGAGTAGTTTCTTGACCAATTTTGTAACTTAGAACTATAAAACATTTTTAAATAAATATTTTGGGGACGGTTTTACGCAAGTACCAAACTAATCAAAGTTTGTACTATTGCACACGATATTCGGCAGAAGTGTGAGAAGGTCACTGCAAAATTTCTACGACTTCTACGAGTGAGCGACTGATAGTGATATCATAGGTGTGAATTAAATATCCCTTATTTTTGACTTGAATAGTTCAAATTTAATCATATTATAGGTAGCATTGAATATACTGGTTTAATTAATTGTTAATTTGTTCACATCGACGACCTCTGTAGCCTAGTTGGTAGTGACCCTGCCTACGAAGCCGGAGGTCCCGGGTTCGAATTCCGGTAAGGCTAATTATTTGTGTGATGAGCACGAATATAAGTTCCTGAGTCATGGATGCTTTCTGTGTATTAAGTATTTAATTATTTATATAAGTATGTATATCAGAGTCATACCTACCCATAGTACAAGCTTTGCTTATTTTGGGACTAGGTTGATTTGTGTAAGATTCATCATCATCATCATCATCATATCAGCCGAAAGACGTCCACTGCTGGACATAGGCCTCCCCCAAAAAGTGCCACAATGGCCGGTCCTGCGCCACCCGCATCCAGCGGACTCCCGCGACCTTTACCAGGTCATCAGTCCACCTTGCTTATGTAAGATAGTCCCCAAATATTTCTTTATTTTATTTACATACGCAGTCATGGATCAGCTTTTTGTAAGGAGAATGATTGTTGGAATTATACAAAATTTCCAATGTTTATTATTACAATGTGCGCACGATGCTCATACCGTTAAGTAAATAGATATTCGAACTATTTATTCGGAAATTCCTCCGGCACGGGTTACAAATGTTTATTTCAAATAATTTCAATTATATATAATTTATGCATTAACTACAAATAGTATATAATATACATGTACTATAAATAGTTAAAAGCTACGGTAGCCTAGTGGTTCAGGCATGCGGCTGTCAAGCGGCGGTCGTGGGTTCGAATCCCGGCTCGTACCAATGAGTTTTTCGGAACTTATGTACGGAATATTTACCGTCTAAGGTCTAGTTTTCCCTCTGGGTTGGAAGGTCAGATGGCAGTCGCTTTCGTAAAATTAGTGCCTATGCCAAATCTTGGGATTAGGTGTCAAAGCGGACCCCGGGCTCCTTTAGGGGCACAACCGGGAATAATAACGCTAGGAGGATGATGATGTACTATAAATAGTTGTTGGTACAGTAAAAATTGAAATCATTTAAAATCATTTAATTTTTATAAAATTATCATTGGATTTTGAATCTCTTACTATGGACAGTAAAGTCGATATTTGGTCGATTTACTTCGACACAAATCATTTACCTAATGTCTGAAATGTCCTGTTTCTTAATAGGAAATACTTATCTTTGTTTTGCCGTGCCCCCAGATTTAAAGCCCCTGATGAAAAACGCAGTGTTATACTTACGTAAGCGTAGCATAGGTGTTTGAATTGACTTTTGATATAAATTGCCCTACTTCAAAACATAAAGTATATTTAAGTATTTTTGAGCAAAACAAAAAACTAATTTAAGAAAGTACCAACCTACGCGTATTTTGCAAATTTTGGTTTTGACGCATTTTTCCTGTTTAGTTAGTAATTACTGAAATGATGAAAGTTTATTCCAATACATACTTAATAAGATATAAACGGTTGCCAAATACCTAGTATTTGAAGGATAGAGAGTAGCTTTAAGTTAACATCTGTACCTACTTTTGTGATATTGCAATAAATGACTGAGTATTGAGTTGAAAACCTTTAAAACTTTAAGTTTTTTTTTTTTAATTTATTGACCAATATAATCTGAGTAGTACATTTTGGTATACATTTTTTCACCAGCGGAAACCTCTGGGGTTTATATGCTGATGTTAAATTGTCCAAACATGTATAATCTAAACTGCCTACAAATATTAGGTTTAAAACGTTACCGAAACACCGATTTGCCGATCCGAGCGCAGGTAAAAATGAAAAGAGATTGCTTTTTATCTGTGCACGGCAAATTGAATGTAAAGTTGATTTCCCGGCGGGCCTCGCCGCAAATTAAGCCGATGCCAATTGACTTGCTACAATGTAAATATTTTTGATAAATCCTTCCCTTTCTGTCGTAATTACTCGCACAATGAATGAATAGGGACCTCAAACACGGCTTGGGGGGATGATAGACGGGGAAGCTTGCGGAAAATAAGGAAAATGTCAACCTACTTTGCGGTGCTGTTACGAGTATTGTGGTGTTTCGGCCACTCAGATACGGAAAACATTGTTGTCTCTACTGTTTGCGTAAGAGAACATCATCACCTATGTATATCTTTGTATGCTAGGCTAGATGTAGTGCATAATGGTTTCCCATCGTTTTTTCACGGAAACGTACGAACGTGTTTTGCTATTTCAGTCGGTCACGGTACAAAAAGTACTGAGGTTGACTGATGGATGTACGAGGGGCGGCTGATAAGTTCTAAGCCTAAGGCATAAAATGAAAGAAACGTTGAAATTCAAAGTATAGTACACATTCAGTTACATTCTGGGGAATTTAACGGTTACCACCACATTATATTATTATAAACAGGCAAGAAAAGGTCACCATGTCTGCCAAATTCGGGTATTTCGGCATTTTTCAATTCCGCTCATAAAGGTAACCTCTTGTTAGAAAGAGAATATCCCCTACAGTAAAATTTGATGAGTTGATTCATATTCTGTAGTCTACCATCTTTTTGCACGCTATTTTAAAAGTATAAGTCCGCTTTATTTAAAAAGGACATTAGCGCCATAATGTCAATCCCCGCTCAGGGCGATCTCTGGTGGTGGTCTGGGAAAATGTTAAAAAAATAAGAAAATATGTTCAGTCTTATAAAAATCTAAGAATGTAGCAGGTAGCAAAAATGCTAAACATTCGTAAAAAATAAACAAAATAAACTTTACACGGATATGGAACGTAATAAACATCCTTGAAATGTGTGCTACACAAATGGCCAGGGCGCTCAATAAAGAATCTTGACTATAAAGTTGGGACATTCATTAGAATTAGGCAATAGCAATTCTAATGAAGTTTTCTATTATATTGTCTCCGTAGTTTTAATTTACGCATGCCAGTATGACCCGATTATAAAGAAATTCTACATGCTGCGATTTAAAAAAATTAAATGTCTACCGAAGAATTCCAATAATAAAAGTCGTCTAAAAGAGTTCTATAAACGTGTCTTCGTTCGATGAAGGTATTTTAGTAAATATATACTTGTCAATAGGGGCGACAGGGACTTGTCATTGCAAAGCCAGTTTTCAGGAACGACGTGGTAAACTCGTATCCAAAGTGATATTTTCATAGGACACCACGTCTGTTCACTTGTCATGAGTTGCCAGGCAGATCATCAAATAAACTTGATGCGCTAAATAATATTAATCGCCTACCCGACCATAGGGACCTGGTTTCGGGTTACAATATTCGGTTAACTAATTTGAAAAACGAGTTACGCTTCCAAAGATAAGACGAAAAAAAAGCGGACATAGTAGTTTTGTAGGGCTTTTTTAAGGGCAAAACTAAAAAAAATTTGTTTGGGGATATAAAGTACTATATGCTTGATGTGTTAAGTGTATTTTACTCGAGGATAGATATATATTTCAATCAAGATTTTTGGTTTAGACCTTTCTTTCAATTTATGTCTTAGGCTTAGAACTTATCAGACGCCCCTCGTAGCATGACAAATACGAACATTTCCGAGAAAATACGATGGGAAATGATTATTCACTACATCTGTACTTACCTCCTCTCATTAAAAATACGAAATGGGCTGTGACACGCTGGCTGAGTGCGGGTTGGGAACTTCACGTACCTTTGAATTACTTTACAGATTGATGTGGATTTCGTCAAGCTGTTTCTAATCATTTGTTTGTTTCTGTTTGTTCCTGTATCAAAATTGTGGGCACCTAAGTAATGTTCCTATATCGTTACTAACGGGAATATGAAAACTTACTTACTTAAGAGTCCGCAGTAAGCTCGATTCTCCATACAAACCTACGTTACGCTCTCATTTTCAAACGACTAGCTAGTTTGCTCTGAAACTTTGTACTTAGAATAAGTTAAGTACCATCCAGTTCTGTAATCAGTTTATGTAGCTTCAGATAGCATAGTAAAAAAGTACAGCAAATTTAATATCATACAAAACTAGATGTTGCTGTTTCTCGTTTGTTTTATAAACTGGAGCCATACACACTAATTACAGACCTAGATATACCTCATGTCATTGTATATGCACAGTTTCGTTACAATTCAACACGTAGTTTTAAAATAAGACCGAAACTCCGTTTGTATTTGGGACTCTTAAAAGAAGAAGTTAAGATTAGGGACATTTATATAATTACTTATTTGAAACATGGTTAATACCTAATTGTTATTTTAACTAGTACAAAACCATTTTATTGACGGTCTGATTCATATATCACAAAGCAAGTACCTAGTGGTGTTGTGGCTGCGGTATTTTGTAAGGTGCATCTGCTTCCCCAGCTTGGCTGCTTCAAATATACCTAAGCGAGGTGACATTCTGTTGTGCCCTGCCTCTATTAACGAGGATTCATGAATAAGGGGGTCAGTGTAGTTCGACCCGTTTATCTTTCACGTGCAAAATCGTGCACGATGCCTAAAAGACTTCGACGAAGCGTTATCTACAACCCTACCAAATCACATGCAACTAGACTATTCATTCACATAGCTCGTACATAATGTCCGTCGCATGTCCAACGGAGGTATCGGTATCGTAATCACGCCGCCGGCTGCCATTCAATGAGATGAAATCACTATGCGAGGATATGAATAATTCAGGTGCGGTCCGCCGACGGCCGGCCTGGACATCGATATAAAGTTTTCATATGTGCTCTACCTAATAGGAGCTTGGCTCCTAGAGAACAGTTTAGGCTTATTGGGCGGGCAGCAAGATTGTATTGGTGAAGAGATATGTTAGTAGGAGCGTCTCAAAGTCTATGGGCGCTTGGTTCATAGTAATCATAGTATAGTATTTGGGTCGTAACCGGTCAGTCATTTATTATCTTTTGATGGTTTGGACTTTCGGAGCCAGTACTGTAAGTAAACTGTGATCCAAATGGTTGTGACTTGTGACTACTGGTATAGAGTGAAAGAATGTTCGTTTATTTAGGAGTATTAGTTATAAAGCTTTATTCCTAAAAACTTTAATTGACTGTTAATAAGATAATACTAGCTACCCGCGCGGCTCCGCCGCGTATACAAAAAATCTAGGCGGAGCGAAGATATAAAATATAGCACATACTTAATCCTGTAGGGCCATTCTACATATCCCTTATATTCCCCCCGAGATCCCTTATAGGGATAAGTTCGCCTTTGTACTTAGTCAAAGTGGCCAAATAGTTCGGTACACCATACTAAATATATGGTGTACCGAACCATTTGACTACTTTGGTTGCTACAGAGTATTTGACCCTGAGTGTACCTACTTTAATCTTACATAAGTATCATGTTTATGTTTTAACCTGTTTTGTGTACAATAAAGTGCTTACATACATACATATAACCTACCTACTGAACAAAAGGTTTTTAGAATAGGATGGGTATAGTTTCTGAGATTACCCCCAACATACAAACTTACATTTTACAGACATTACACCTGTTTATTATTAGTATCGTCACATGCTATTTGTAGGTACCGTGAATTGGGGTTACTTTAATTCCTGGGTTTACATTGATCAAAACTTCTCTTCATGTTTAAACTCTAATATATACGATTTCCGAACGCATCGTTTGGTTTTTTTTTACGATTGGAAGCATTGAACGTCACTTTCAGTGTGTCTTTACCAGTCGTGGGATCGGACACGCCGATCGATGAAAAAAAAAATTAAAATACGTGCGTACTCATTTTACGGACTTTTAATAGCTTGTATAACTTCTAAGGTAAAACTTTCAGTATAGTAAATACATTAATTTTATCTAGTTCACTAAATCAGGGATGTATCTGGCTATAACATTAAATACTGTTGCAAATCACAACCTTGACGGCCATTTGCTTTATTAGATAATTGTAGCATGGGGTGTCGTTGATCACTTCTGAGGGTTTACTTTGATCACTAATACCCTCATCATCATAATCATCATATCAGCCAAAAGACGTGCATTGCTGGACATAGGCCTTCCCCAGAGAGTGCCACAATGAGCGGTCCTGCGCCACCCGCATCCAGCGGACTCTCACGACCTTTACCAGGTCATCAGTCTACCTTGTGGGAGGCCTACCCATGCTGCGCCTTCCGGTACGTGGTCGCCACTCGAGAACCTTTCCGCCCCAACGGCCAGTCCTTATGTGAATGATAGCCTTATTTAATATAAAATAAATACCCTTTTTTTTCTTTGTCTAAGTAACCCCAAAGGCACATAAACCTTTATAAATCCTAAGCCTCTGAACGGATTTTTTTTATGTTCTAGTGTTTTTAAGGTTCCGTACTCAAAGAGTAAAATGGGACCCTATTACTAAGACTCCGCTGTCCGTCCGTCCGTCCGTCTGTCTGTCACCAGGCTGTATCTCACTGATACCGTGATAGTCCCAGCTGAAATTTTCACATATGATGTATTTCTGTTGCCGCTATAACAACAAATACTAAAAACACAGAATAAAATAGTTTTTTTTATAGATAATGGTACGGAACCCTTCGTGCGCGAGTCCGACTCGCACTTGGCCGGTTTTTTCCTTATTGCTGTCACTATCATAATCCGTTAAAAATAAGGGGGGTTTTAAAGTAACCCCGATGTGAGTATAAAGTTGATCACAGACTTAATATTTTTTTTCTAAGAGATACATTAATAATCTTTTTTTTGTCGGTGCAATCGATAGAGGACCAAAAACCGATATTTGCATTTTTTTTCCTTATTTTTTTGGATTAACGTTTAGGGAGGTACCTACAGACGTTTTAATTCTGAAATCGATCAAATTAACCCCATTTCACGGTACCGCTAAATAGTTTAATATCTACTAATTTATGTTTTCCAGTATTAAGTCATATCGTTTTGACAAATTACAATTTAGTCCCTGGGCGACCGAGCTCTGCTCGGGTGAAAATGGAGAAAATACGGAGAAAACGAATTTTGCCGGACACGAGACCTATCTAGATCGATATCTCGCCCCCGTAAACCCCCGTAAGTATTCCAAATTTAATCGAAAGATTTAATAGAGCCGTTTCCGAGAACGTGATTGCAAATATATATATATATATATGTACAAGTATTGCTCGTTTAATTACAAAAATGTATATAACCAACCTCCTACCTGTAATCAAAATATAATTATCTGAACCTGAAATAATTTTGATGGTATTCAAGTCAGGTCAACAAAGTCACCAATGGGAGTCCCCGGCCATCCGAAAAGAAAATTTTGTAATCGAGTTTCGTTTTCTACATCTTTATACTGGAAATTAGGCGGAACCTATCGGCGCCTATACGGCATTGTACTAAGTAAGGTTAACAAAGCCGTCTATGAGGTCCACGACAATGAATGTATTTAATTAAACCTCATTCTTCTCCCAACATCTCGAATATGGGAAAATAAGTTTGTATATAAACTTTTCTGAAGTAAAAAAGAACATGGCAAGTAATACTAACGTCTCTGTCAATAAAAAAAAACCACATTTGACACAATACGTCTGTCAGTTTATGTAAATAAACAATATTTACAAAAGGCCGTTTACTTTCTATTTTTCTTTTTTTCTTAGTGTTGTATCCATATGTGGCCGACTCAACATTTATAATTTTTCATGCTGAAGAACTTAGTACAGGCTTGAGTTTAATTCTTGTTTATAATTTTACATTGTCATCTCGAGTCAAAACAGAAGTTACGCCACGAGACGTCACGCAGCCAAAGTCACGTGGTCAACGCACAGTAGTTTCTTTAAATTTATATTTTAGTAACTTACCGATAAAAAAATAAAAAACGAACACCTTATTGCAAATCTGCAGCATGAGACGAATCCAGTGACATATCATTTATCAAAATCGGACCATAACTGTAGATCTGATGGCATGATCGTTAAGTCCGCACACGCTAAACGTATTGCATTTCACTCACATCCGTTTATCTACAATGCCGTCTGCAAAGCCTGTAATCTAAAAGAATGCACAGTTTACAAATTTAAATCCACTATCAAACAATGGTTTACTACCCTGTCATATGCTGACACTGAAAGTCTCCTACAACCATGTATCTAGGAGTCTCACACTTATTTAGTAGGTATGTTACTCGCTCTAATATCCATACACTTATACACACATACACACACATACACGCACAATCACACAGAAACTCGCTTGCCTACCTGTTTTACAAATAAATTACCTACTAGGAACTTTTAAAATTTTGAGTACAAATATATTTATTAAGTTTTCGGTTTAATACTTTAAAATAATGTTTGTCACAGTTTATAAACTTTCTTTTTTATAACACAACTTCGCTCTTGTGGCTCATTACTCATTATAATTATAGATAACAGATGTAACTGATAACTCCATGAGTTCCAAGATACAGGCTCAGCCTAGTTTGGGACTCACCAGATATCGCTTTCTTATTATGTAACAGTGTCTTTTTGTGTAATAAAGTTATTATTATTATTATTATTTGTATGTCTGTGCCATATCACGGGACCATGGGGTCCCGGACTTTTGGAAGGCATGCGTGGGGCCAAAGCCAACAGCGCAGAGGCCCTTTAAGACACAAATAATCTAAAGCGAGGGATGCACATGGCGGATACCATCTCCGAGCGCACAACATGATACAACCAGTGATGATCCCCGCCAGGTGCAAAGACTATTGCAGTGCAGCACTGTGACTGCGATGGAAATTAAGGTCATGGGCTATTGAGTAGAGTGTTGGATGGACTGGATAATGGGTTATGGAAGGAGACTAGCGGACACCTGCCGTGACAATCAGTCTCAAAATTGTATAAAGGCAGGCGGTGACTCGCCAACTCGCTAAGTGGGCCCCACAAAACAGTCGCACGTACAGTGCGACAATGGAGCAACACGTCTGAGCGGCTGTGAGGTTGTCGAGAGGTGAGTCTGCGGTGCGCCAGATCCCGGTGTTCCGTTCAAGGGCCGCCGGCGTTATGACATTTTACACTTCCAACCTGGAGCATAGGTTCCGCTCTTGCGACTCCACTCTGGCCGGCCGGTTAAGGCAAGCGCAGAGGCGAGGGCCAGATCAAATGGGCCCTCTGGAGATTAGGGGTCCGCGGTGTCGCCACTCACCGTCAGCTCGCCACAAGCTGCCCCCGCGGGTTTATTATTATGTATCTCCGATTTAAATTCACGGGGCGAACCCCGGTCATTTGGAAGGCGTGCGTGGGGATATAGATCCAACACGTAGAGGCCCTTTGGAGACGAAATTTAATGTCATGTAGTACACCTGCTAGAACCCATTCACGGGTACATCGGTAGATACCCGTGAACTGGTCCCAGCAGGCGTTGGAGCTATTGTAGGAAAATGGAAAAGAGAATTGGGTCTATGGTGATGACATTTGGGTGGACAATAAAATTGGGTTATTACAAAGTGGTCCGGACACCTGCCATAACAATGTTATCCACAAGGTTATCGAGGCAGGCGGTGACTAGCCGCTCATTAGATGGGCCCCTAAAAATGCCGTCGTAAAGACGGCCAGGGGCAACACCGGGTGAGCGGCTCAGGGGTGTCGAGAGGTGGTGCTGCGCTTTCTCCGAAGTTACTCGCGGCGTTATGCCCTTTAACACTTCCACCCCTGGAGCATATAGCTCTGACGACTCCTCTCTGGACGGCCAATGAAGGCAAGCCAGAGCTGAGAGTCCTGCGGCGGTCCCCCTTAGGGTTCCACTCCGACCGACGAAGACCCGCCGGAGACGGAGGCCCTGACCGACTCTCGGGAGCACTCGGGTCCGTGGGGTCGTTACTCCCCAACAGCTCGCCACAAGCTGCCCTGCGGGTTTATTATTATTATTATTATTATTTGTATGTTTTTTCCATATCTCGGGACCATGGGGTCCCGGACCTTTGGAAGGCATGCGTGGGGCCGAAGCCAACAGCACAGAGGCCCCTTAAAACAAAAATAATCTAAAGCGAGGGATACACATGGCGGGTACCATCTCCGACCGCACAACATGATACAACCGGTGATGGTCCCAGCCAGGTGTAAAGACTATTGCAGTGCAGCACTGTGACTGCGATGGAAACTAAGGTCATGGGTTATTTGGTTGAATGGTGAGTGGACTGGAACATGGGTTATGGGAAGAGACTAGCGGACACCTGCCGTGATAATCAGTCTCAAAATTGTAAAAAGGCAGGCGGTGACTCGCCAACTCGCTAAGTGGGCCCCACAAAACAGTTGCACGCACAGTGCGACAATGGAGCAACACGTCTGAGCGGCTGTGAGGTTGTCGAGAGGTGAGTCTGCGGTGCGCCAGATCCCGGTATTCCGTTCAAGGGCCGCCGGCGTTATGACATTTTACACTTCCAACCTGGAGCATAGGTTCCGCTCTTGCGACTCCACTCTGGCCGGCCGGTTAAGGCAAGCACAGAGGCGAGGGCCAGATCACTCGGTAATAATAATATAGATAGATAGATGTAAATAAAATCCATATGTGGCCGGACTCAACATTTATAATTTTTCATGCTGAAGAACTTAGTACAGGTTTGAGTTTAATTCTTGTTTATAATTTTACATTGTCATCTCGAGTCAAAACAGAAGTTACGCCACGTGACGTCACGCAGCCAAAGTCACGTGGTCAACGCACAGTAGTTTCTTTAAATTTATATTTGAGTAACTTACCGATAAAAAATTAAAAAACGAAGACCTTATTGCAAATCTGCAGCATGAGACGAATCCAGTGACATATCATTTATCAAAATCGGACCATAACTGTAGATCTGATGGCATGTACAAAAATCGGGCTCGCGTAATAATAATATAGATAGATAGATAGATAATAGGTACCATATTAACACTTTGCACTACAAGGGAAGCAATTAGGAGAAAGTAGTTTGCATAAATATCTTGCTTGCGATCTAGGTACAACCTACCAGACTGCCAATTTCATGTTATATATAACTATTAATATTAATAAGATGTTGAGAGCATGTTTTCTAGATCTTCCTTCCATATACAATACCAATAGTATTTCGCTTGGCTTTTTGCAGTTAAATATATAGAAGTGGCTAAACTAGTTCGCTTTAGTTAATTAAACACATGCATTGCGTTGCAGCGTTGTATTGATCAGTCTCGTGTTAATTGGAAACGTCGAAGTCCATTGCTATTTAAATTACCCAGTTCAGCCAATTGCGGGTACCATTAGGGATTAGAAATGTAAAATGCAAACGTACGTTCAATAAATAATTTATTAGAATCTATTCATAATAAAAACAGATAGCCTCAAAGACGCGACATCATCATCAGTCTAGTGGTGGTAAGAGATGGCGGGAGAGGAGAAGGTGACGTGAGCGGGGGCGGCGGCGTAGGCGACCTTGGCTACGGGGGCAGCGTAGGCGACCTTCGCTACGGGAGCGGCGTAGGCGATTTTGGCGACGGGAGCGGCGTAGGCGATTTTGGCCACAGGGGCGGCGTAGGCGATCTTGTGGGGCGCTTCTGTGGGCTGTCCCTCATAACGGACGATGGCGTTGAATCCGTGTTCCTTATCGGCGGTGTACTCGACGATGCGCTGGACGCCATCGGGCTGCACGAGCGAGTAGGAGCCGTGCACGGCGTCTCCGGCGCGGGACTCGTGGTGTTGCTTGATGTCGCCGGTGTGGTGGTCGGCCACGGAGTATTGGAACTCGTAGTGCGCCGGGGCCTCGTGTTCGTACGCCACCTTGGCGATGGGCACGAGTGGGATGGCCGACGCGGCCACGGCGAGGGAGAGGATAGCGACGAACTGGAATTAAATTAATCGTTATAATTTGTTGGCAACTATTATTTTTAACCCCCGACGCAAAAATAGTGGTAGGTATTATAAGTTTGACGTGTCTGTGTATCTGTCTGTCTGTGTGTCTGTCAGTGGCATCGTAGCTCCTAAACAAATGGACCGATTTGAATGCGGTTTTTTTTATCCGAAAGCTGATGTGATCGAGATGGTTCTTAGCTACGTTTTAACAAAATCGGTTCAGTTGGTTATGAGTTATGAGATAGGTATTGCACTTTGAAATGAAAACATATGGGGTTTTTCAACTTTCCTAAGTTGTTAATTATTATATTTTTTGACAGACAAGCGTACGGTCTATAAGCAAGCACCCTCGGCTATTTGCTACGGGACCCCTATTAAATGTATCCTACTTACTATTTTAAACCACGAAATTTTTAGTTTAAACTTGTAGCACTAGTAGGTATTGTCATACCGTTCAAAGGCATAGGCTATAGGAAATTTGAAAGATTTGAAGATAAGTATGAAATCGGGTGGGATATTACACAGAGGAGGAGGAGAGAAAAATACCATGATTATGATATTTCACAAAAAAAGGCCAGACTTACTGAGGCGATTACCGTGTCATCAACCAAGTAATTTAATTAATGGTAGGTAGATAAAACAGATAATTAGAATAATTAAAAAGCTCACCTTAGCTGCCATTGTTGCTGATTTGATTGTCAGTGGTGGACTATGACATTTACTGACCCGCACCACTTTTTATACTTCGATTTGCGCCTACAGGCTTCCAGCGGCGGCCCGAGGGCTAATCTGCTACCCAAAATAAAAACGCACTAAGAATATACTCGTGTCATACATTACTGTACCCTTTCCTTTCAGTTGTATACTAATTCACATATTGTGAGTCGAAGGTCACTCTGTGTCACTCGAGAAATGCATAACTAGATCAACTTGATTTGACATCGTGATAACGAGTTAGCATTAGCAGGTACATTTACTTGCATAGGGGCCTACTTTCACGCTTGACTAATTAGTTTAGATATGGGACCTTAAGTTTTAACATAATGCAACCTGTTGTAACATTAGTGTATAAATAGTGTACGCGTAATTAATTTATCTTTTTGTAACTTGGGAGCTTTTACTGGTAACTTCTCCGGAAGATGTAGAGTCGTAATTTAACTTTGCGTCAATAGGAAGATTTCTACTTTTTGAAATTAAATGAATACTGTATCGAGATCGTGAGTAATGGAACATATTCATTTAGGTAGGTCTAGGTACCTTTGGACGCATTCAAATTAGAACAGTCCAGAGCAGTTTCGGCAGTTTTTTCACCAAAGTAAAGCTGTGTCAACATACATCACATTGCATACAAACTTTACAAGATTTGTAGCACAAGACAGCCAAGCTGATTAAGCTTAGCTTGGCTGTTTTGTATGGAAATACTGCTTAGCTTAAATCACATCTTCAGCAACCAGAAAGTGGTTTAGTGGGTACTTAATTACTGCTTCTGCTGCTATTGTTATTCGTTCACAACGTAACCATGTGTTAAATTCGATTCTTCTCTCTTCAGCGTTACATCTCCGCTTGACTATTGATTTAGTAAAATCCCCAAAGGTGGCGAAACTTCCCCAATGGAAAGATCTTAGTAATTCATTGATTCTCTAATTTTCATGTAGGGAATTTTCTTAAATTCTTGTGAAAGATACCTGAAACGAGTTTTTATTTTTTATTTTGGAAACTTCCCGCAACTTGCACATTTCCAATCCTTTTGCAAAGTCCCCTGCCTAATACAAAAGTATGAGAGGGGTGAGCCATACCAACTAATTAACATAATTTTATCATTCGTCTCTGTGGACGCAAAACTTCTATTTAGTACCTAGTATTGTTTAAACGCCTTGTACAGTTTAATTTAAACAGTAGTTTTAAAAAAGCTGCAAAAAACCACTAATAAATAAATTTCTTGATATGTAGGTACCTAATTGCTAAATAATTTTAATGACATTTAATTTAGCAAATTAATTAGCAGACCTCTGCAATATTTACAAGGAGAGCAATCAATTAATTTAAATGTCGCAATAAAACCAATCCCACAAATACGGTAAACATTTACGAAAGTGTCTTCTATAATTTCAAGTTACATACAGATTTAAAACATGTAGAACCGGTGATTACGAACGCGACCGTAAGGCGACTGTCACTGTAACTGGTTGATTACGGAGGTCAGGTTAAGTTGGTTGTATTTGGTCGTGATAAAAGTGGTCTTAGTTTGACCGTGGCCTTGGCCGAGATGGTGTGTGCGCATAATATGTGTAACACGCAGAGATTTGATCGATGACAGGTCGGCAACGTGATATGATAATTAACACGATTGTTTTAGATATCAATAGGTAGGTATGCAGGTATGGTGTGGTGAATGATAGTGGCCTTATTGGGTCGTGGGTCACGTACCTAAGCTTAAGTTGTAGGTATTGCTGTGATATCAAAATAAAATAATAAATGCCCTATAACCTTTATTTCTGTCTTTTTTTGTTTGTGTGCCCTTTCTAAATCATAAATCAATTAAAAAGTTTTTTCCGAATTGTTAAGTAAAAAAAATTAGGACGTCTATATGAATCGGAGTTAAAGATTATTTTCTTAGACATACCTAAGTACAAGTATAGACCTGAGAGAAAAATATAACCCATAAAGGTAAAAAAATTGTCCATCCTGCAGCATTCAATGAAATTGGATGACTTTGTAACGCTACAAACTTTGTAAGTACATCACATACATCGGAGCAAACAAGCAGCTCACAAACATCGGAACACACCTCTATTTTCAAGGCATTAGGGTGCATGTGCCGATATTTTTGAACACCTATAGTGTACCTATGTATGTGATGGCGACTGTACGTATCTATAGATCACACAGCTTACTTATAATAAAATGTGTGTTTATTTTCTTAGCATATTTCCAATCCAATCATTGGCGATTTATTAGTTTTTTCTCAAGTATTTTTACAAGATTTAATTCAAATAAGGTATGTGTTCTATCGTCGTATAAGTTGAATGCAACAAATACGTTTTTGTACTCGTCGATTAAAATCTGTGTATTAAGATTTCATAGAGAATACTGCAACGTCACTCTTTTCATAGTTGTAGTCCATGTTACTGTCGAAACAATCGAAATAACTGTTTCGATACGCTCCAGACAACCGAAAAAAAATTGAAAATAGAACTAGGATAAATTCGACCAATCACGTGGCTGCTTTACCGAACTGTAATGAATTGGACCAATAGAATCGCTTTGATTATTGAGTTTACTCGTTGATGTCGTACGCTCGTTGATGTCTTTTAAGATATCAACGAGCGTACGAGCTATAGGCTGCACTTCGTTTCAACAGTATCGAGTTTGTTTAATTAGTTCAGTTGACTCGTAGAAAATAAATTTTAATGAACTCGTACAAAAAGTATTGTTCACAATAGTGTTATAATCAAGCTTTTTAATCTCGTACCTTACTTAGGCCACTCAGCAAGCTTCGTGGCCTAAACACGGTAGGTACTCGACTAAAAAGCTCTCTATTATAACACGATTGTGAAAAATACTATTTAGAGCTAACCTTCAAGGGCTTCCAGTATTTAAACATAACGGAAGCCAATAATGCCCAAGCACATAATTGAGAATCAGGTTTACGTGGAATTTAACTCTTCATCATGATCATGACAATTCAGTTACTCAAGCGTAAACAACTTATGTAAATTAATAGTTTGGCAATTTGGAATTAGAGTAATGGTATTGGCTACAATTGCGAGATCTTGTTAGACGAGTTACCACGCATGCTTACCAATATCTAACCATATGTGTAGGTACGAGATTTTCGTGGGGCTTTCTTACTTCATAAGACTTGGGTGGCCGCTTAAACGAGACGGCGCGGCGGTTATGATAAGAATAAAATATTTTATAAGTAGCTACTTACCTAATACTGACTTCGATTGAGATCGAAACTTAAGAGGCTGACATGACCTGTTGAAATTGATATTATTTAAGCAGTTGTATACGAAAAAATATTTGTTCTAGCACATCAAAAAAAATATAAGTTAATATTCATCATATTTCCAAGACCGTAGACGGACTCGAAACATAATTGGATGAAATCGATAGAAAATAATTGCAAAGATTGGTCTTAAAATCATTTTAAACAGTTCCTTGTCCTTATTTTTTTGACGTATGGGTCTGCAATTAAAAACATGAAGTCCACATATTCATACCTAAACCGCTGACGAGCCATATTTCACAAATAATCCACACTTTTTTTTATTTCAATATGTATTTATTATTTTCGTCTAAAACCTGGCCGCTCAAGTAGGTAACACTCGCTCTCGTTTACTCCGATACAAATAGACAGTGTGCGCGTTTTTGGTGTTGCAAGCCCCTTAAATACCTACTTATATATTAGTACCTTCAAGCATTTGCATTCAAAATAATTTAAAAAAAAAGTCGCTCTGAGAGCTGTAGAGTAACACCGAGCCTATTCAAAAAAAAATTTCTACATAATCTAAAATTTCACGTGAATCGCTCGAACAATGCGATCTGTAGAAGAGAACAGCCGTACAGTCGGACATCTGGACATCCGGACACACGAAATAATTTTTGCCCAAGTTGAAACAGAGAACTTCGTTCGCTTCGTTCGATTTAATATATCTACAAAATAAAGTTGTATGGATTGATATCTTAGGGAAATACTCTTAGGCCGCATTTACGCACACGCGTACTCGCACGCAACACCTTGCGTGCTTGACCATGTTAAGGACCGTATCGGAAAAAAAGTAGACAACTACAAAATGGTATTATTTTTATTCTGTGTGAAAACTGATGATGAAACAAAAAGAAACTGAAAAATAAGGTCTTTATAAAAAACAGTTTTGAATGAATTCTTCGTATTATAGGTACCTATATATTTTGCCTGCAACGTAACTTTCTTTTTGATGTGTCTCATTCAATTCTGGACGATCACTTTTGACACATTTGATGATGCCCTGTTCCACTTTTTTTTAAAGTTTTCAACTGAGGTGGCAGCTTTGACGTTTTTTTAGAGGTGTCGTTTCATGATCATGATAGACCAATATCGCTCAATTGGGTGAACTTCTGGGCAATTGGGAGGATTCATCTCCTTATCCACTACTTCTACCTTATCGGCTTTATACCCTTCCTTCGTTGTTTTAGAGTAATGACAAGAAGCCAAGTCTGGCCAAAATAAAGTGCTAGTCCTATGCTTCTTTATTAGTCGTAGTAATCTTTTCTGTAAGCACTCGTCACTGTATACCGTAGCGTTCAAAGTCCCTGTAGTAAAGAAGTATTGCGATCGCATACTGCATTGAAAAATCGCTTGCCACACTAATACTTTTTTGCCGAATGTCTCGATGTTGATGGCCTTATGTTTTCGAGTAACCTTCTATAAGCCGGCACCGTAATAAATTGAGGTCCTGGTAAGGCTTTAAAGTCCAATTTGCAATAGGTCTCGTCAACCATTATAATGCACTGATTTTTCTTGGTCAATGTACGGTCGTATAATTTCCTTGCCAGTTTTCTGACAGCTATTGTTTGATTTTCAGCTCGTTTTGGTTGTTTTAGTCTTTTATAGGTTTTTAGGTTGCATTTTAGTTTGATTCTTTGTATCATAGCCGAAGAAGTTTTGGCTCTTTTTGCCGCATTTCGAATTGAAAGGGACGGATTTTGTTTAAACATTCTTACGACTTTCTTTTCTCATGTGCCAAGTCGGTTGTCCCCGGTTTTCTTCCAGATTTAGGCAAATCTTGGAGAGTACAGAAGTCACCAAATTTATTTATTATCTTGTGCACGCCCCCGGGACTCAACTCGTACTTTATAACCAGTTTTCTAATCGTTATACCTTTTATTTTGCACCAATCGTCCAAAATATTTTTACGAACGTGTAAGCTAATTCGCCCCATGTTGGCAGTTTGACAAAAGTAGTAATTGCTTTTTGTCGCGATTAAAACAAAAGGATGTAGATCGTTATTTAAAAAAAAATATGCTGATTTTATGTCCGTACCAGTTTTTTAGAGATGCCTAAAGTTGTCTACTTTCTTTCCGATACGGTCCTTATTAGGTATCCATACCGCTTGTCAATCACTCCCGACAAAAAATAAAAATAAAGGCGAAATTATGCTTGTTTGTAAACGCGACCTAAGATTATATATTCGCTAAATATCATTGAGCGCGTTTGGCTTTAGTAGGTACCTAGCACTAGCAGTTACATTTTTAAGATATGTTATGTTTGTCGCTGTCTGCTAGATATATTTTTAAGTAGATAGTTTTAGGAGCATATTACTTAATGATCATGTCTAGCAAACCCACATAAACCTACCTAACTAGTCAGCTACAATACAAACGAATAACTGTTGGGTTAAATAAGCTATTTTTAAGAACGTTACTTAATCTTGAAAACGATTGCAATTGACTGTTTATTTTTTTATACATAGTTGCACGTAAAACTGTTTCTTGTGAGGAAATGACGCCAATAATTCACAAATATCACTAAACATGGTGATTAAAGTTTCTCAACATCGATTTATGCGTTAATGAAACGCTTGATTCTATTTTTATGTAAATGTGAGTACGGATTTTGTCGCTATTACTCTAAAATTTTACCAAGGTCAGTCACATTGCACAAAATTAGGTAAGTACCTACTACCTACTTTATAATCAAAGTGGACTACTTACTCGTATGTGTTTATAAAAAAATACAGAATTTAGATTTTTGTTAATAGGTACCTAATTAAAATTAGTATTCGCATGTTGATAAGTGCACAATTGCGTAGAACGGAATAGGCATAGAGTTAGGTATGTTACCTACATTAGTTATTTAATATGTAGGTGAGTACAGTTTATCCCACTAGATCCATGAGTTGTCCCATTATGGGACAACTGAGACGATTTCGTCCCAGTAGTCCTAAGGGAGAAGTAGCACTAATATTTTTGTCCCAAAAGTCCCATTACAGCCATCGTCATTACTGTATGAGTGAAGCCTCATCATCATTATCATCATCCATATCATTAGAGTCTGTCTAATGAAAGATGAGCCTGAAATTTATTTAAAACTTTTTATATGGCAACAGTAATATCATTGTCAAATGTGTCAAACGTCTTAAACGTCTTCGTATGATGTGCTAATCTTGATACTTGATATGCCATCTAATCAAAAAAACAGTTTTTGCTTGTTTAGAGAATTAAAGAGTGGCTTCCACCTAATAGTATCACATTGAAGAATATCCTAAAAAAAACAATTAAGTAATTACTAGGCCTTGTCCAAATCGAAATTTTGGAGAGATGAATTTGATTATACTTCTTAATCTGTATTATATACAGGGTGTATTATTCAAACGGGGCAGTGAGGGAAAATCCTTAGGAGGCTCAAGACCGATTTTAGAAAAAATAATACCTGCTTTCAAAGATTTTCAAAAAAGCCTCATACACGGCCGGGAATCGAATCGAATCTGTGCAAGAATTTATGTGACCATTTATAATTTTATTGAGCTTAGTTTTTATAGGCCATGACAATATGCATTTATTTCTATTTTTATTATGTTTTGCCTTATTATGTTAATTTTTTATTTTTATTTTTCATGGTTAGGTATGTCATCGTTAATTTAATTTATTTTAATTGTATTTTTTGTAACTTTACATGTCACTGCGTGACGAGATAGATTATTCTACATGCCGACATATATATCTTCAATAACATCTTGTTGTACTCTATCTTAAGCGAATAAATAAATGAAATGAAATAATAGTGCTGGATGTAAGGAACAATTGTTGCTAAGGGACCCTGTATCTAAAATCACAGGAAAATGCCGAATTTCATAGTTTAATGTACGGAAATGGATCTCCCCGTACAAAAAGTACCTAATACATGCTAATACTAAGTATGGCAATTAAAATACCAGTGTTTTGGAAAATTCCACCCCTTAGGGCAGGGGACGGCAAACTTTTAGCAACCAAGGGCCGCATAGGAGCTATAGTGCGTTCAATATAAGATTGCGTGATTCCACTTGAGACCGTCATTAGCAATAACAATAGGCTTAAGTCGCGGCGAGCCCATTTTTTGTAAACACTTGCTAAACACGTGCGGCTGGCGGTGCTTCAAAAGATCTTGATACTTTTCCTGTTACCTTTGCGTTTAGCAAAATTAACACAGTTCAGTTGTTGTTTGAACTTCGAATTGGTCAGTACATTCTCGATATGTATCGTCCTTGGGTGAAATCACCTACCCCTGTGCCACCTGAAAATAATGCAGATAATTCGAATGTGTTTAAAAAGCATCTAAGTCATGATGCTCAAATAATTATTTTGAACGTTTATTTCAATTTAATTAGAATTGTGAGTGAGAAGGGAGCCGTTAAAGAAACTTAAAATGTACCAGGCAGAACGATACAAATAATTATTTCAAATGGTCAAGTATCAAGACTTGTTCGTCTGCACCAAAACAGGTAAAACCGAACCCGCCCTTTTAAAATGTTTATGGCTTCTACGAGTGTTTGGTCTATTGCCTATATTGTTTGCGTTCAAGTGGAATCACGCCATCTTATATTGAACGCACTATAACAAAAATGACGCGGGCCGCACTTCTTAATTATTTGTGACTTTATCAGGCAATTGCAAAATTCTGAATTCAATGACCTTTACAATCTTTACATACAAAACAGCCAAGGAGGCTCGCGGGCCGCAAGCAAGGGTCTCGCGGGCCGCTTGTTGCCGACCGCTGCCTTAAGGGGTTAAAAAGGGGTGCAGGGTTCGTATGGGAAACACTTTTTTAATACAGTTGCTCAAAAAGTGGTACTTTTTGTAGCTACAAATCGTGCGCAAAGTTGTATTTTGCGCACTAGTGCTTTTTATTTTTCCACGTGTATCGAACGACGTTTTTTAATACAGTTGCGAAAAAATAAGAAAAACAACAAGTAAGGAATTTGAAACTTTTATATTATTAATTCTGTAACATCATTGTAATAAAGTTAAAAAATAATGAAGTTGTTCAAAAAAAAAATTTGTTTAATACAGTTCTTACTTGTTGTTTTTCTTATTTTTTCGCAACTGTTTTAAAAAACGTCGTTCGATACACGTGCGGAAATGTCATTCTTCACTCGTCCCGAGTCTTACCACTCGCCTACGGCTCGTGGCAAGATATCTCGGCACTCGTGAAGTAATGACATACTTTCCGCACTAGCATCGAAATGTTCTATTTTGAGCTAGAGACTTGACAGCGTGTAGAAAAAATACTTATCACAATAAAAAACTTAGTGTTTTCTTTTGAATTTTTCCCCGAAAAGCGTGTACAGCGTGTGTGTGTGATGGATGTGTGTGTAGCGTGTGTGTGTAGCGGTGTGTGTGTGTGTGTGTGTGTGTGTGCGTGTAAGCGTGTGTGAGAGCAAGAAAAATATAAACTATGAGATTTGTAACTTCGATCTTAGCCTGTTGTTAAAAAACTACAAAACACATTTCAGCGTTTTTAGGGTTCCGTACCTACTCAAAGAGTAAAAGGGGACCCTATTACTAAGACTCCGCTGTCCGTCTGTGTGTCTGTCTGTATTTCCGTCTGTCACCAGGCTGTATCTCATGAACCATGATAGTTAGACAGTTGAAATTTTCACAGATGATGTATTTCTGTTGCCGCTATAACAACAAATACTAAATAACAGAATAAATACTTCTTTTACAATCTTACACAAATCGACCTAGTCTCAAACTATCCCAAACTATAGCTTATATGGGTACTAGACGACGATAACCATACTTATATAGATAAATAAGTACTTAAATACATAGAAAACATCCATGACTCAGGAACAAAATATTCTGCTCAACACATAAATAAATGCCCTTACCGGGATTCGAACCCGGGACCTCCGGCTTCGTAGGCAGGGTCACTACCAACTAGGCTATAGGGGGCTCCCATACCTACAACAAACCTGATTTTTTTGCCGTTTTTATCGAGTCCGACTCGCACTTGGCCGGTTTTTTTTTAATTTCATCGCCTAAGAAGGTTAAAAGGGGGTTCGAAGTTTGTATAGAGAGCAAGACATTTTTAAAGTAAGAAATTTGTAACTACGGTTTCAGACTGTTTACTATGAGGGTTCAAAGGGGGTTCTAAGTTTGTATAGAGAACAAGACATTTTGAAAGTAAGAAATTTGTAACTTCTGTTTTAGACTGTTTACTAAAAGACTACAAAACTATTTTCAATGTTTTTTTTAAAAATCGCAGACGAAGTCGCGGGCAACAGCTAGTATAGGTATAAACTAGAATGAAGTTAAAGAGTTTTTTTTATTAGACAGACTCTATATAGGTAATTGTCAGCTCATATAATTTTGTAGACAACTTTTCATAGACAACTTTACATCCTTAAATTATTTTGACTCAATTAATTATAAGTAAAGTAAAAAGTAAAGTAAAAAGTCATTTATTTAAACAGAATGAGTTTTACATAGTTACCAGAGGTCCCCACACTAGGCTACGCCTGTATCGTGGAGAACCAGTTAATTTTTAAACATCAGAAATAAGTTACCACAGAATTAATTACATTTGGAGGAGTAAGAAAAAATATTTTACATTGAAAAGTTTATACTTAGAGACTAACTTAGATATTAAAGATAGCTTCAGTGTCGGCATAATTTAACGAATGAAGAAATTTAAAAATAAGTGATTTGGCTTCATTTTTTGTGCTGCCCGTTAGGTTACAATATTTCAGTAAAGTGTTATATATTGCTACCCTTATATAATCGCCAAAACGTTTACCAAAGCTGGAAAGAACTCTAGGAACTGGTAACCTAAAGACGCGTTTTTTAAGTAGTGTGTCGTAGCAAGTCATATATTTAGAGGTTTTGTGTGTACATAATGAAATTTTAAGGATATAAAGTTGACGTACGGTTAAAACGTGTGATTCGGCATACAAGGTCGCAGTTGGATATCGAAAGGGCCTCTTTAACATGACTTTCAGCACCGAACGTTGCGCTCTTTCAATTTCCAACATGGTCGTCTTTGCTGCGCTGCCCCACGCTGTGATACAATAACTGATTACTGACTGGCACAGCGCAGTGTAGACTAGTAGTAACAAAGAGCTATCTGCAGACTGCCGAAGTTTTTTGAAAATATAAATAGATTTTCTAATTCTTGCGGAGAGTTTGTTTATGTGGTGCTTGAAATTTAGTTGTTCGTCGACAAATAGACCCAGGTACTTAATAACGTCAGTGCGCTGGATGGAATCGCAGTTACAGATGGCAGGGAAGTCTTTACAAGAATGAATTTTTATAACGGGATTGAGGGACGGTTTCGATGAGGCGGTTTTGTGAAAGCAAAGAAATTTTGTTTTATTATTGTTAAGGGTCAAAAGGTTGGCACGAAACCAGTCGGAGGCAATTTTCATGCCTGTTTCTGCAGCAGCAACTGCTTTTTCCCAGCTAATGTCATTAAACAGAATTACCGTGTCGTCAGCGTAGCAAATTATTTCAGAACCTGGAATTTGCAGGTTTAGGATATCGTTGATGTAAATAATGAAAAGAGTGGGTCCGAGTATGCTTCCTTGCGGTACGCCAAATTTAATTTGCTCCGTAGTACTGCTAATAGAACCCACTCTGACCAGTTGACTCCTCCCGGACAGATAGCTCTCAAACCACGTCAGCGGTACACCACGTATGCCTAACATTTGTAGTTTCCGTAGCAAAATTGGAAAGGAGACAGTGTCAAAGGCTTTTGCCAGATCTAGAAAGATACCCACACACTTGGAGTTATTATCTAGGTAGGAAGAAACAAGGTTGGTAAGAAGTGAGGTGGCGTCCTCGGTGGAAAGGTTCTGCCTGAAACCGAACTGTCTCTTAGATAGAAGACCGAACTTCTCAAGGTACTTAACTAAACGAGTGTTTACCAGCTTTTCCAGAATTTTTGAAAAGGTACTAAGCAGAGATATCGGTCTATAGTTTCCAGGAATATCTTTGGGGCCGTCTTTGTGAATTGGGACGACCGCTGCTATTTTCCAATGCTCAGGAAAACAGCCCGAGCTGAGGCTTAAATTATAAATGTGAGTGATGGGCTCTATAATATTATTTTTGACACACTTTATAAGCTTGTTATTAATCCCGTCCAGGCCTGGTGCACTGTCATCCTTCAGTTGCATGATGATGGATTCAATTTCTGTACAGTCAGTAGGCTGCATGAAAAAGCACTTGTCCGTGACACCACCGATTTGAATTTTGTTGGCGAGGTTTTCTTCTGTCTCTCCTGTTTGTGATATAATGTTTTTGGCTAATTTTTGACCGACGGATGAAAAGAAATTATTGCAGTTATTTAATGACTCTTTGGGATACGGGGTGGAAATGAGTTCAACTGGTTGCTTATTTTGTTTGTTTATGTTACAGATATTTTTAACAACGTTCCACAGTTTCTTTGTATTGTGGTTATTGGCAGAGAGTTCAAGATTTTCATGTTTTTCTTTTAGTTGTTTTAGGAGATTGTTACAGAAGTTTTTGTACCTATAATAGGTTAGTTGGAGAATTACATCATTCGGAAACTGTTTTGATTTTAGGTGTAGCCTGTCGCGATGTTGTGCACAACGTACTAGTCCGGGGGTCATCCAGGGTTTTAGTGTAAATTTAGATCTGGAGATTTTTATTTGTTTAGAGTTTTTGACTACGGCATTTTGTATTATAGACATAAAATTGCTAGTTGCGATGTTTACATCAGATTCACCATATACTTTATGCCAGTCATTAGATGAAAGCTCATTAGAGACACCTTCGTAATCAATTACTGTTTTTATTCTATTTGGTTTCGGGTGGGACAATGAATGAGACGAAATTTCGATAGCTGCGGCTTTGTGATCTGTCACGTTGAGGTCACAGACCAGACCAGATACTTGTCGTTTAGTTCGAATAAATATATGGTCCAGACATGCTCCTTCCCGCGTAGGTAGAGTGATCGCCGGTACAAGCCCATGCTCAGCAAGAAGACAAAGGTATTCTGTTGCGTTTGTGCATTGCTTATTAATGGAGATAATGTCGATATTTATGTCACCAGTGAGAATTAACTGATTGGCATGCTTGAGCGTTATCAGTGTGTTCTCTAGGTCACAAAGGAAATTTGTAGTGTTTTTAAAAGATGGTGATCTGTAAATACCGAGTATTGTAAATTGTTTTGGAATATCTATTAGCAAACAACACGCCTCATCAAACCGTGGTTCTGATACAGTTGCGTTCCAGAGATCTTTAACATATACTACGACGCCGCCGTTCTGATTTATGTTGTGTGAGGTATGATAAGAAGAGTAGCCGGGTATTTGGTCTATTGCTAATGTATCTTGTAATCTGCATTCAGTTAAAACAAGGACGTCAAACTCCACGTGTGTACGGTGTAGGTTCAGAAGGAAAAAGTCGAAATTTTTATTTATACTGCGAATATTGAAAGTTAAGACTTTAAAGTTCGTTTTGGATTTAAAAACGGTATTACAAGAGTCTGGGCTGTGTACTTCATGACAAGGTATATTTAAAACAGAATCTATATCATCTCCTATATCAGCGCTAATCATTTTGGGAATAAAATATAAGATATGTTATTGTTGGATAGATATAGTAAGTACATGCACTTCCTTCATAATTATTTGAGGTGATTATGTAGTAAGGTAACACATTTTGACTTAGCGGAAACATTATTTCAGATAAAGCTAGACTAGAGTAGGACGGAAAAAGAGAGCTCTTGGCGACAGTTAAAACGATCTTAAGATATGATAAACTATTTCGAAATAAGTGGCCTTGTAAACGTTTGCTTATTGTGAGCACATCAATTGGTACAGTAGACAGTGAGTTTTTTGTGTCTAAGTTTTTGATTAAAAGATAAGAGATATAGAGTTGATACCTGGGGCAATGTAACGATTTAGTTTTGCTTGCAGTTGCTTTTGTGCTGACTAGATTTGGCTTAGAATTATCCTTGAAGGTCCACATATTGTTTAGACTTAACTTATTTTGAGATCCATGTTGACATAAGAGGTACACTTTTATATAAAATTTATATGAAATAAAATATTCGACAGCACCAACATTTGCTGTTGGTAACATTACAGATAATAGTAATAAAATGAATAGTAAACAACTGCTTTTAATTACTACTGTCTCGAAACGGCTGGGCCTGGCTTCTGGGTGCAGGATCTTTTTGAAGCTTATCCAACACTGCTTCCGATGTGATTCGGACTACCGAGCTTGTTTCGGTACGTCGCATGTAGATGGATCCGTTCGCGGACCAGACGAACCTAAACTTAAGTTCGGTTCCGGCAGCTCGAGCTTTACTGAACAAGATTCTGTTAGCTTTAGTAAGATGTTCATTAATGTACACACGTCGAGGGTTTCCGGGTATCTCCAACGCATCGGTAGTGAGCCCGCGACGCACTTTCGCGGCACGCAGGATCTGGTCGCGCGGGGCGCGGCGCGTCAGCGTTAGTACGACCGGGCGCGGCCTCTCGACGCCGCCCGCGCCACCGCCGCGCAGCCCGACGCGCCGCACATCGTCGACGTCGCGCGGGTCTAATTGGACACACAGTTTATTGCAAATTGTATTCACCACTTGATGTAAGTTTTCGCTATTGTTTTCCGTTAAACCAGTTATTTCGACGTTTCTGAGTAGATGGCGTTGTTCCTTTGCTTCAAGTTCCTGGCGCAGCTCGACGACCTCGGCACGCAGGTTTTTTACCTCGGATTTGTAAAAATCAAGTTCTTTCAGTTGGCCTTTCATTTCTGAGATCTCGTTACGGAACATAGAAACATCTTCCGTAGTGTGGTTGAGCGATGCGGTGAAGTCGTTCATCTCCCGTTTCATATTATCGAAGACGCGCTGTAACTGTTGAAGGGCTGCTGTGAATGAAGATAATACCTCGCTGGGGACAGCCATTGATGCAAGGACTTGGGCAGAGTTCATGAAGTCTGTAGCAACGCAATCGTCATTCGATGTTGAGCCAGAGGGCTCAGATCCTGTTGACGGGGGGCAGATGCGACCTGAGGGTGGGGTCTTATCGGTTTTTGTTACCGTTTTGTTCGCCTTACAGCTTGGGCACACATATTTATTATTATTCGATTTGGATGACTTTGTTTCCTCCCGAGTTAGTTTGACACAACGGGAGTGATATATTTTCGGACATTTTGAACATGCAACAGCATCATCATCGCTGCCCTTCCCTTTCAGATGGTTATTACAGGCTCCACAAAGCATCTTCTCGGGCTTCTTTAGTGAATATTTAACACTTAAGAACTTTTAATGGTTCTAGAAAACTACTAGTGTCCTCCAGCGGAGAAAGAGCGTATTACTTAAGCCCAACTCTCTCCGGTATGTGTTTCATCGACCCGAGCAGAGTGAGGGCGATTGTAGTTTCTTCGTTTGATGTTAGATGGCGCTGGTACAAAGGAGTGTTAATAGATAGTTATTATGTTTATTTTAGGATAAATTGCACTGAAACTTGTTAAAACGTCACTATTTGGTACTTTTCCACTGTATTTGAAAAGTTAAAATGTTCCAACACTTCACTCAAACATTGTGAGTTATGATTATGAAGCACTCAAGGTCACTTAACCTTTCAATGTCATTGCAACACGGGTTTTTTGCAGTTTATGACTAATGTAACTCAAGATTCACTACGATAACACTTGTACTCGGTATTTAGACTATATAGAAACACTGACGCTAAATAGTTTTACTCGGAATATCGTAAAAACATTAATATTGAATTAAATTGTGAGACGTAACTTTTGTTGATGTTGGCACAAGAAGCGCCACCTGGTGAAAAAAAAACAAAAGTACAACTTTACATATAAATTCCATTGTTCATTCCGTTACTTTCATACAAGCATGTCTGGAAACGTAACGGTATGGAAAACATTGGGTCACTCTTCTCCGTGTAGAGTCTTCCTATTGGCTGAATAAGGTTTTCGATTCTGAAAAGGGAAAACTTAAAATTATAAAAATCTGAGAAGATAAGTCTGCAACTTTTTATTAAATGGCCCAGGTACAGTCAGCATCAAAAGTAGCTACGCAAACGAAGACGTCAAAAGTCTTTATTAAAAGGGAATAAGAGCTTTTGATACTGACTGCACTTATCCTATACCTAATGCGGATAGGTACAGTAAGTATTTCTGTACCCTACTCGTATACATAGTTTTTTTACAAAAAGTCAAGCCACTTTTGTGAGCCTGGCTCTGTTTGCATTAGATATCAATTAATATGAGATTCGTAGTAGTGACAAACATAGAGCCTTATTAATTAATCCGTGATTAATCTGATAAGTTGTAAGTGCATTGAGCTTATTATGTATGTTAAAAAACCGGTTCAGCAAAATCATGATTGTTGTGTCGATTGTTTATGATTATATCCATAACTTAATTTCTCACCAAAACAAGAGCAATAACTTAGACCTATTAAAATTACATAATGATTCATTGATCCGGTTTTTGACCCTAGTCATCACACAAGGCGTGTCGACGACACGTCGCAACGATGTTCGTATAAATAGTGCGTACGCGAACATCTCGGCACACTGACGACCAAAACATTCGACATGGCAGTCAAAGTGAGTAGCATCTTAATATTAATCTCATCGATTAAAATATTCGCTCAAGTCTCACGAATATCTGAAATAATCCAGTTTTAGAACAAGTTCGCGCTACGCAACAATCCTACTACCATTCATTAATCAAGCAATAATTACCAGTACATACATTTTTTGTTAAGGAGTTCTTGAAAACGGCTCTAACGATTTTGTTGAGATTTACAATAAATATGAGTACGGAAGTGTACGGGACCGAAAAATCAATCTAGCTAGGTCTTATTTCCGGGAATATTCATATCTCGGCGTACTTAGGACTTAGATTAAATATCAAATTTTTACACTTGATTCTACAGAAATGGGACACGGACTACCTAATCCCAGAATACACTCTATTCTTGGTTGGTTGAATTGTCTCTATGTCGCTGTGGTTATGTCAAGTTCGATTACTAGTTATTAAAAGAATCAACCCCAATTGTCAACTGTGTTTACACACAAAACAAGGAGTCGTTAACTTTTTTTCCTCATCAGATCGCAACCTTCTTCTGCTTGGTGGCCGCCGCCGCTGCCGTGGTCGTGGAAGTCGCCCCAGGGGCCGTGCAGGTCGCCCCGGTCACCAAGGTGGTGTACGAGGAGCCAGAGGCCCCCGCCCAGTACGAATATGAGTACTCCGTCCAGGACCAGATTACCGGAGACTCCAAACAAGCCAAAGAAAACCGTAACGGTGACGCTGTTCGTGGATTCTACTCGTTCGTCCAACCCGACGGCGTGCAGCGCATAGTCGAATACACTGCCGATAAGATTCACGGGTTTAATGCGGTGGTGCGGTATGAAGGTGCTCCCCAGAAAGTCGCGTACGCAGCCCCTGCCGCTAAGGTGGCCTACGCGCCCGCTCCTGCCCAAGTGGCGTACGCCCAAGCGCCTGCTCCGGTGGCCTACGCACAGCCAGTTGCTAAAGTGGCTTACGCACAAGCTCCAGCTCAAGTAACTTACGCCCATGCTCCAGCTCAAGTAACTTACGCCCAAACTCCAGCACAAGTAACTTACGCCCAGCCGATTGCTAAAGTGGCCTACGCCCAGGCGCCAGCACCATTCGCCTACGCCCAACCTATCGCTAAAGTGGCCTACGCCCCGGCGCCAGCGGCTTACGCGCAGCACGTCGCCAAGGTCGCCTACGCTCACGCCCCGGCGCCGGTAGCGTACGCTCAGCCCGTCGCTAAAGTAGCATACGCACAGGCTCCTGTGGGCTACGCCCAAGCTCCAGCTGCGCACCACGTCACCTACGCGCACGGCCCTACTCAAGTCTACGCATCAGCACCCGCCTACCACGCCCACCAGGGCCATGTCACCTACTCCTCGCCAGCTGTCTCATACCAACACTAGAAATGTTAAGTTTAATATTTATTTCTTTAATATATCAATAGCCAATTGATTCAATTTTCGCCTTTTATTTTTTCCCGAGCGGTCAGTGGGGAAAGAATTGCACAAGGAGGCGTCAAAGCGGCGTATCCGATATCAAAACGCTACAAACGAAGTTAGTAGGAAGCGTGCGGGTAGTGTCGGGGAATCAATTGAATTATGTAGCATTATGAGGCGAGGCGCTCCGGTTACGCGGCACGTAGGGCTGGGAGGGCGGGGGCCGTCGGCGGCCCACTCTGACGCATTGCTCTTGACACCTATTCATTGGGCTAGTTTAGCGCGCGACCGCCTAAGAATATGTTCCGAGAGCCCCCTCTGCCACCCTGCGGTCCCAACCACGCGGGGGGCAGGGTATTTCCCCTTGGCCAGTCTCGGACAAACTGGTGTTTGAACGTGTCGGCGGGTAAATTTTGATTGCAGGCAAATATAAATTGACAGCCTCGACTGATGGCGAAAGTGGTTGTTAGGACGAAGCGGAGGGCTTGTAAAACGTGTGATGTGAATATTTTATTTGTGCGCCCTGTAGTGCTGATCTGGCGTGAGGGGTTGCAATTTGCAATAATATTTAGTTTATGAAAGGGCTGCATTGAATGTTTTAAACTTAGTATGATGTCTTTATTAGAATTGCCTTTGGTGTTGTTAAATGCGGCACTCAAACATTTTTCTTTATAATGATTTTTAATACAATAAAATAAGTGAAGTATTAATTAGGTCATAACATAAAAAAAGTATCAATCAGAATTTCAAAAACCGCTTGTACTGTATAAGTAGGTACGTCAATTAAGTCATGCTTTTAATTTTCCTATTTTGGTACCAACAGTTTTAGTACCTAGGTATTTTTTTTAATAATGTAGGTACTAAGTTTTACATTTAATGTTATACTTAACATATTATTAGACATTCCAAAAAAAACGTAGCAAATAGTCATTCAAAGCACATGGCTTTTAATTGACGTACCTACTAACTTTTTCAGAAATGCCCCAATAGGGTTTCAGCTTTAACGACGTACAATAATTTTTTTTTTTTTTTTTTTTTATTGGTTAATCGGCGATCAGTCGCGAGACTATAAGCTGATTTGTTGACAACAAGTGATTTAGTGACTTGTAGGCGTAGTGGCCAGTGCCTCTACTGTCCTTTCACAAAACATTCTTTCTCTTTAGTCGCATCTGAGTAAGAACAGGCTGTAGGAGTTGCGTTGCCAGGGGATTAGGGTGCATAGTCAGGCGTTCTGCATATTTTTTTCTATGCCTTTCTATTTCTTCTTGGATTGTCGGTACTTCGAGGTGCTTATGTATATCTTCGTTCCTGGAGAACCACGGAGCGTTCGCTATAGTGCGCAGAATACCATTTTGTACGCGTTGTAAGCATATAATGTTTGATTTGCTGGCTGTGCTCCAGAGCGGGATACCATAGGTCCAAATAGGTTTTAGTACAGAGTTGTAAATTAGCAATTTGTTGTCAACGGAGAGAGCCGAGTTTCTTCCCAGAAGCCAATATAGGCTCCTGCACTTTAGGTTTATCTCGTCTCTTTTCTTTTTTATATGGAGTTTCCAAGTAAGCCTTCGATCCAGGTGAAACCCGAGGTATTTTACACAGTTGGTGTCTGGGAGAATAGTAGAACCGAGTCTCACGGGTGGACTATCCTTTTTTCTCAGAGTAAATGTGATGTGATTAGATTTTTGTGCACTTGTGTGTGTGTGATTTTTGTGTCTTGTCCAATACATTTTGAAGTTTATTGCTGGCTTCTTCAGGAATTTCATCACTGGCTAGATATGCTACATCATCAGCGTATGTGGCGACAGTCACATCTTCAGTGGTAGGCAGGTCCGATGTGAAAATATTATATAGGACGGGGCCAAGCACAGAGCCCTGTGGTACCCCGGCTTCTATTTTGTGTAGGTTGGACCTTGCATTCCCATGTTTTACTTGGAAAAGTCTGTCAGATATGTAGGATTTGATCAGGACGTACATAGTGTGTGGGAGATGTAGTTTCACTTTACACAGTAGGCCTTTGTGCCATACTCTGTCAAAAGCTTGTTGTACGTCCAGGAAAGCCGCTGAACAGTAAAGTTTCCTTTCAAAGCAGCGTCTGATTTCTTTATATACGCGGTGCATCTGCTCAATTGTTGAGTGCGATTTCCGAAATCCAAATTGGTGCTTAGGTATGACTTCATGGTCGTCCAGGTGAGCTGTTACACGTGCCACAAAATTTTTTTCCCATAATTTTGAAAGAACTGGAGTGAGACTGATTGGACGGTAAGAAGGTGCTTCGTGAGGAGGTTTCCCGACTTTGTGGATCATGATTATTTGTGATATTTTCCAGAGCTTAGGGATGTGCGATGTCCTCAAGATAGCATTGAAAAGAGAAGTGAGAAAAGTAATGCACTTCTTCGGTAGCTTCTTCAAAACTTTTGGAGTGATCAGATCAAAGCCTGGGGCTTTATTAGGGTCAAGGGTCCGTATTTCTCTTGCTATTTCTTTTGGTGACGCCGGTGTGATAGGTGTACCTAACCTAACCTAACCTAACCTAACGAAAAATATAAATTTAAAGTTGCCTTTGAAGACTTTAGAAGATGTGGATAATGCTTGTGAACATATAACCAACTTAATTCAGATATCAGCTTGGAAAAACACGCCATTCGTTTCTAAACCTCCTTCCAAGAAGCCACAATCGGGTGACATCAAATCCAAGCTGCAAGAAAAAAGACGCCTACGCAAAAGTTGGCATCAATCTCATCGTTCCAAGGATAAAACTGCATTCAATCGAGCTGCAAAACAACTGAAGGCACTATTAGAGGCAGCGGAAAATGAGAGAGTTCGTAACACCCTAGAAAAAATGACTCCTCAGGGAAAAGGTGAAATGTCACTGTGGAAGGCAACGAAAATTACCGGAAAACCACAACAGTCTTTCCCACCTCTTAGATCACCTACCTCTTGGGCAAGAACAGATGCTGAAAAAGCTGAGGTATTTGCAGATCATCTAGCAAAAGTTTTTAAGCCAAATAAGGGGGGCGCCGACGAATCAGACGTACAATAATGGATGGTAAGAATAGTAGGTAGTTTATGTATACCTACATACCGGACATTTATTTCATAGCAGGTACTCGTAAGAGCAAACCACTATATTTATCTGCTTAGCATCAGAACAGAACACTAATAAAGTTAACCAAAAAATAAACGTAACCGATTAGGTACCTACCTATACCTACTGTTTAGATTTGCCCTTGAGCGTATCACACCACTTCATCGCGTAAAATAACTAGGTAAGTACTTAATAATTGTGAAAATCAGAAACCAGCATGAAAAGCATCAAAAACATTGTGTGATGCAAAATATTTACCAACATGTCACATCACACAGCTCGTAGGTACCTAATTACAAATTCACTGACAGAGTTAATGCATTTGGGACGCATAAAATAATCAGCAGGCACAAATGTTTGGTTGAGTTTTTCAACCCGCAAAGGGTTGTCGTGATAATCCGCTATTATCGGATGATAAACTATTACCTACCCCGCTCCCCCAGCTTTTAGCCCGATAACTTTGGGACCTTACCATAAAAAAAAGTGTAGCGCATCACGTATTCGATTTGGAACCGAGAATGTTCGGTTGAAATCGAAAAAGTTCTATGTAGGTTGTGTTGTATTAACGCAGATATTATACCTAACTTTCGATGCAGATTGTATTTTAGCCGTAATTATTGTGTTATGTTTATGATAAAGGGTTGATGTTTTTGCAAAATGTTATTCTTTGTTGACCATAAGCCGCTGGATAATTGTATGTTGAAATATGTTGCGGACTACTTTTGTTTGTTGTGTACCAAATCACTATAGCGTTAGGCTTAATTGATTACAATACAAGCCAGATGGTCATCATGCGTAGTCATATCCAAAATATTGTTAAAAGATATTGGATTTGTTATTAGAAACGTCAGGACTTCAAATATCGATGTACCATTGATGTTTACCATCTCCACTTATAATAAATATCTAAATTAAAAAAAGAATCAGCCAGTTTGAAACTAAGCTTTGTGTGGTACGAATGTTCTCAGCATCCCATGAACGGAAAAATATGAAACATTTTATATAGGTACATTATTATTCTAGCTGCAACTAAGGATAGTTTTTATCCGACTGCGACAATTAATAAATTTTCCGTAATATACGACTTCATTTAATTTTCTCCACTTATAATAAATATCTAAATTAAAAAAAGAATCAGCCAGTTTGAAACTAAGCTTTGTGTGGTACGAATGTTCTCAGCATCCCATGAACGGAAAAATATGAAACATTTTATATAGGTACATTATTATTCTAGCTGCAACTTAGGATAGTTTTTATCCGACTGCGACAATTAATTAAATTTCCGTAATATACGACTTCATTTAATTTTTCATTTATTATTCTTAAAGTATATCGCCGCCACATCTGTCAGCTAAAAGAAACGTCAAAATCACAGACTAATAAGAAATACTACGGACAAAATGGCGGAATTGCTATGCCTTTCTTTCGCCTATTAATAATTTTAATCCCGTCTACGATATACCTTGACGAGACACATAGGTACCAAAAGCAAATATAAAATTAATCGATTTTGATATGCGAACTTATATGCGCAAATGTCGAATTAAGGCGTGATTTCAACAAATGTAACAACAAATTCGAACAATATAAACTTGGTTGGAAATTTGGTATACAGATAGTTTGAGCCCCGGGGAAGGACAAAGGGTAGTTTTTATATCTGAGGGGCTGAAATTGGGGGTGGAAATTTGTATGGAGCTACTTACTGCACCGATTTAGATGAAATTTGGTATATAAATAGTTTGAGTCCCGGGGAAGGACATATAATAGGTTTTATCCCGGAAATCACCCCCTAAGGGGGTGAAAAGGGGGGTTGAAAATTTGGATGTAATCTATTTTGATTAAATTTGGTGTAGATATAGGTTAAGTCCTGGGAAAGGACATGGGATAGTTTTTACCTCAGAAATTATCCCCTAAGGGGGTGAAATTAGGGTTGAAAATTCGGATGGAAACCATTTTAATAGAATTTGGTATAGAGATAGCTTGAGTCCTGGGAAAGGACATAGGATAGTATTAATTCCGGAAATCACTCCCTAAGGGGGTGAAATGGGGGGTAAAAATTTGGATGAATCCCGTTTAGATGAAATTTGGTATAAAGGTCGTTTGAGTCCCGAATAATGACATTATGTAGATAGTTTTTATCCCGAAAATCATTCCCTAAGGGTATGAAATAGGGGGTGAAAGTTTGGATAAAATCCATGTACCTAGATGAAATTTGGTATAGAGATAATTTGAGACCCTTCGAAGGATATAGAATAGTTTTTGCCTCGGAAATCATCCCTTAAGATGGTGGAAGTTTGTTTGCATTATATTTTCTAAGTAAAAGTTCTACGCGGACGAAGTCGCGGGCAACAGCTAGTCATCAATATCATCATAGCGTATAGGTAGATAGGTACATATTATAGGTCCATTGCCTACATAGGTACAGCTTTCCTTGTCATGGTCGAACATAATAAATAGGTAATATGTATAGCATTATCGCATTAAGACTCCCTGGCCTATTGCGAGTTGGTTAGACAGGTTCTTCTACTTCACTTTCAATTTCCTCGCGATATTTTTATTCACAGAAAACGAAATAGATACCTACATATAATATACATACGGCCGTAAGTACGTAGGTAGGTATATTTATGTTCTGAAAAGTTCATTGGCACGGTCCAGGATCTTATCTTATCATTATCTTATACCCACCGGTTACCACCATTTCACTTTAGTGGTAACGAGCTGGTGGTAACAAGTGGGAATAGAATTATAACCCTTTGTTACTTAAATACATGCCTCTTCACTAAAGCAGTCGCTCAAAATTACTTGAAGGTAGATAGTAAGTAGGTATGTTGTTATTTTTACAAGATCTTACTTTTAATATGTAACAGGTATTTTAATAAGTACAAAGCGTGAGAGTTGAAAGCAGTTAGTTTACATACCCATGATTTTACTCATCACCATTGCTTCTATATTGTCGTTGTCTTGTAAAAATAACAACATACCTACTTACTATCTACCTTCATGTAATTTTCATCATGAAGTTTAATGTAAGTTGGTAATGTGCGGAACTAAAGTTTGTTGTACGACTTGTACGTCGCGTCGGCACTAAACGCGCCCATAACGGCGCTGTCATCAAAATAATCATTCCACTCTTATACCAACCTCACCATCCCACCATTCAAGTAATTAAGTAAAGCCTAACAACCTCTATTCAGTTCAGTAATAGTTGCTAATCGTCGATCTGCGCCACGCGCCGCCACGTGCTTCTATTCGACATGCACTCGTCGCGCAGTCCTCTGTATTGTGAACAAGATTGTTTTCGGATGACCGCATATCATAGAATAATGAAATCTGTTGTCTCTGTTGAGGCATTTGATACCCTCGTAGACCGTCAAATGGCAATTTTAAATTAGTTAAAACTTACCTAAAACGCACATGACTACCTATCTATTACAACTAATTTGATTTTAATGTCAAAAGCTTTCGTAATCGTGACATAACGAGATTGATGAGCGAATTGATATATTTAGGATATGCGCAATGTCAATAGATTGGTGGAAGTAGTATTTAATTGAGGACATTACTGAGAGGTATCTAAAACAAAGCCAAAGTAAAATGAATTGTCCCATACGTCACATAAGTGTTCCAAATGATCTAACAAATAACCACTGCAAATACAAAATAACATCTCCGTATTTACTTTACCACTAATAAATACCTCATACCTACATGTATTTGTGCCTATTACCTAATATTATATGGACAGCTATCACCCAGAAAACATGAAAAATCAATGTCTGAAAATGACAAAGAAACACGGACGGCTATGTATTTCTGTTTGTGGGCGAGGAGGCGCTCAATTGTCCCCATTTACATAAACAGCGCTTTACAATGTTTACAAGTGTAAAGCATCTGTCTCACCGCGTTCGTCTTTCTCTCTCATTGCCTGAAGCATACTCCGGAGGCATTCCCGTGCGGCGGTTCTTCGATTTGATATTCAAATTCATTTATAGCCAACAGATTTCGTGATATTGCAAGATAACCACTGCATAGAACACTGTCAAACACCAAATCATAAGCTTCAACGCTCAATCAGATTTGACCAAAACAGGCCAAGTATTTTCTGAGCGAGTAAATTGGTCAAACAGAAATGTCGCACCAGTAGAATGTTTCCTAGGATGTACAGGTAGGTACATTCAGCATCAAAAGTAGCTACGCAACGAAGACGTCAAAAGTCTTTATTATGAATGAATGAATTATATTTATTCAGGTAACACAACATAAGTAACACAAGACAAAATACATTAACAAATACATCGAAGACGTAGATCGGGATGTGAACCTGGAATGGCCTCCACTCAGCAATGCAGTTGGCACGGCTAGCGTGATCAACGGCGCTGGTTTTCTGTGGAGCCAGCGGGGTGTGCGGGACAGCGTACCTACTGTGCGACTCGTGTCGGATGATACAATAATGTTTTTAATATAAAATATAATTATTTATTAAAAGGGAATATGAACTTTGGACGTCTTCGATTGCGTAGCTACTTTTGATGCTGACTGTACTACGCTAGCTGTGACAAAGGTTGTAACACATAAAGAACCGTAGTGCCTTCTTAGCTTCTTACACAAGAAAACGCCACTCTTCTCTATCCTACTACAGTTATGTAACTCGGGCGTCTGTCAGAGTCCGGTCTTTGAGGGCTTCGTTAGTTCGTCACTCAAGCGGTACATATCTGAGATGGCCATCCCGAAGTTTTCCAATAGGCTGACACACATACGCTTCAACACACAGCTGTGTCCCATTCTCCCCAAGTGGGAGAGCTGGATCTTTCTTTCTTTCTATTGGATTACTTCCGTGTCTGACTGCCTGCCTTTCCGACTGCCAATACCCTTTACAGGAACGCGTAAAAGTATCAAGTTGAAATTAAAATCACTTACTCAGGTCCGCAGTCTCTTGGAGCTGGGAAGATAAATCTTTCAAGATAGCGCAATCAAAAGATACGGCCGTTTATGCCACATGCCGCCGCATATTTTGACACTCGCAAAGGAATCCAAACCTGTAGGGTATTATGACTTTAGTTACTAGAGTGTGAAGCTGTCGAATCGGCGTTTACGGTCCTAGAGCCAGGCCCGGGGAGGCAGCGGGGCTGAGTCGGGGCCGGAAGCAATTAGCCAGCGCGCACGCGCGGGCTTCCTCCGCCTAATTGCCGTATCGCTCGATGTGTCCCATTATAATCCATGCTGATATTATCTGTGGATTAGTTATACTGTTGCTGGCTGAGGCGGCTACTGTCTTGGTATCATGTCAGCTGTGGGTTGCGGTGACTATCGATTGCGTGTCTGCCACTAAGCTATGTGACATGATACAGACGCGGTCCAAACCACTCTGCATAGCTAGGTATACAATCAGATATAGGTACTTACCTACTTAAACGGATAATCGGCAATTTTTCGATTAGGAGTAGGCCAATCGCTTAAGGAAGTCTTGTAATTATTAATTATATAGCTATAAACATGGTTGAACTTTATATCTATTTTCTACGTTTTTGACCTCATAATTTAGAAATCATGATTCTCAAATAGATTAGGTACAAAGGTCTCCATAAAATGTAACCTGAGCTTCTTAAGAAAAGTCTCAGTTCAGCTACAGCTAGACATTGTGCAATAATATCCGACAAAGCGCGCAAAAATAGCTATTATCACATATCACGGTACTCTACAAGATCTCTTTCTCAAAATTATCTAAACAAGCTCTATTGCCTTATAATTATAATACCTACAGACAAGTGTGATACGTAAAGTACCTACGTATCCTCTGTTGCTGATTGTACTTGCCACATTCTAACTAATCGAATAAACAGCATCTTAACGATAAACTATAAAATTATCTTAGTTTAATTTCATCTGAATCAATTTGGAATAAGAAACAACACTCAGCCATGCTAAATATTAAATAAAACGCCTGCACCAAAAACTGGAGCAAAACGCCCCGCCATAACACTGCCGACATAATGTCATTGGAATAAAATAAACGTGCATAAACGCAACGCAACCCGTCATTAGCAAAACTAATAACTCGCTAAACACTCCCTTACTGTATTCCCAGGGCGAGCTTTGTTCGACCGAAATCTATTTATTCATATCGTATTGCTAATTTCAGGATTAGCGGGCGCGTTCCGTAGGTGATTGAATTATCCATTCCTTTTGGCGCGTCCCGGGGGAGGCACGGCTCGCTTACTCGTTGGGATGTCTCATCAACTTGTTACACGCGTATTTACACTAATATTTTAGCTGTGTTTGGAATAAATTGTATGTTTTCAAAGTATAATTTCTAGACATTCTTGAGTATATTACTTCTTTAATATTTAGTAGGTAAGTAGATACAGTATGTAACACGACGACACGCGAAAATGTATACCTACTTAAAGTTAGGGTGAGTAACAATGCACGTATCTTGTTCATATCAGAAAAGTGTTCTCTGCAGGTACTGCTTCACTTATAATATCCGGTTCGAAGGACCGTAAGTCCGAACATATATTACCCTTCGGTAACGGGAGTGTGTAAAGTACCTATGTTAAAAGATACATGTCATTTTATTAAATTGTTTCGGTCCCATGCTTTAACCCTTTTTCAGACAGAGGCGATATGTTGACCACATATGTATGTACAGTCGCCATCACATACATAGGTACACTGTAGGTGTTCAAAAATATCGGCACATGCACCCTAATGCCTTGAAAATAGAGGTGTGTTCCGATGTTTGTGACGTGCTTGTTTGCTCCGATGTATGTGATGGCGACTGTACTAACAATCGGCCCTAAATGGGCTAAGTTCTCAAGATAGGTTAATGGATGGTTCTCACGGTGGTTTTGATTACCGTTTTCAGTTATACGGCGTTAGGTTTCACCGCTACAAAGTGACTCAAAATACAAATCTGAATATACAGGAAAATGGTAAATAATGCTGACAAGAAACGAATCTGGCATTGTGCGAATCTGGCAATCTGCGAATCTGGCGTTCTGCGATTCTGGCGCTCTGCGAATCTGGTACTATGCGAATTTCAAATCTGGCATCGTGCGAATCTGGCATTCTGCGAATCTGGTATACTGCGAATCTGAAAATCTGGCGTTAAGCGAATCTGGCGTTCTGCGAATCTGGCGTTCCGCGAATCTGGTGCTTTGCAAATCTGGCACAAAGCGTCAAAACCTTCGGTACGCACAGTTTACCGGACGCCATAGCCCTAGTAACATAAGTATTATCGACTGTTTTTAACAAGCTATTCTCAGAGCTAGGCTCTAGACTGCTATGGTTATTTATGGCAATAGTAGATATTTATGTTTAAGACTAACAGGCAGTATTTTACAATGAACGACGCCATATAGGTACCTAACCGTACTGATATTCAAATAGGTACTCAATACTCATGTAAAAGAAAGATCCCCAATGAAAATTAAGTATCTTAAAAGTCAATCTTCCAGCAATTAAGCGCAAGAATAGAATAAAAGCAGACATCAGGCGAAAGATTCGCCAATTGTAATTGCGTATCCACGCGTAAACCTTCAATAAAACCGTCATTAATTGAACGTTTAGCACATAATTGTGATGGCGTCGACAATGGCTGTAGTGGGCCGGTATTTACGTTTACAACAGAACCAATATAAGTAAGTCTCAGGACTCGGCCACGAGTTAGGGTGAGTTGCACCATTACATACCGTCTACCGTAAGGTTCGTTAAAATCTAAGTATATGGAAAGTTTGATAAGCTTCTATGGAAAGACAGCTGCCGGCGCTATATTGAACGTATCGGTCTGTAATCGTAAGTGGGTGCAACCCGGGCCTTATGCCTTGATCACACGTACCGAGCAAAAGTGCTCCCGGCCGAGTACTCGGTGCGTATAACATAGCGAGTGACTGTGTATATATACGCATGGAGTACTCGCCGTCGCCCGAAAGCACTGTCTCGCTCGCCCGTTTGCTTGGTACGTGTGATCAAGGCATTACAATGGCACAATGGCAGCGACAGCGGCGCGGCGGTGCACCGTAAGTAGGTTTGCGCGAGATGCTGCGTTCTGATTTATCGCTCATATCATATCATACGCATGGCGCTGCGCTGTCGCTGGAAGTCGTGCCAGACAGTGCACAGCGGAATGTCATCTCATCTCATGTCGCTTATATTTGGAGCAACCAACTGGAAAAGTTACTTCACGTTACAAAATACCGCAACCATAAGTACACCATTGCTCTGTAGGTAAGTGGTGTTGTGTTTCTGGCAGGGGCTGCACAACCAGTTACCTAATCTTTTCATACAATTACCTACTTTAAAAACAAAGTTTAAAGTTTGTCGGTTTAAACCAATAAAGAGTAAGTAGTTTACCATGCGCAAACTTGGGGATGTATGCTCTATAAGTACCTACTGTATAACTCAATGCTTGTAACTGCGTAAGATGGGCCCCAGGCACGTAAACCATAGTTTTCCGTGGTAGTTTGTCGTGGTATGGTACATAAGAAAAAAACTCGCGGGGTCAAGTAAGATTGGAAACGCGTTGTGAGAACTGAAGGTTTGTGAATGGCAAGTAGCCACTCAATTATGTGGCATTCAGTGTCGCTGTTTGCAGTGCCTCGCACTCGGAGGGCGCTCATTGGCAGGCGAGGAGGACGCCCCCTCTGTGGACGGGCCGCGATTGTGCTTATAGCTATGTTAAAGCAAGTGTCTTCATATGCTGTGGAGTAACTAAATTAAAGATGTTTTGAGTAGACTCTACTGTTTTAGTAGTTATCTGAATATGTATATGTACTTGTACCTATGTAGGGACCGTTATCAGATATTATTGAAGAAAACAAACGAAATTCAAGTTTAACTTGGCACATCCAGTAGCCACATCCAGAAATCTGGAAGGCTACATTGACAGGGTAGGTAGGTATACGTATGCCATCATAACACTAAAGCTCGTCCTTGGCGTTGGAGAGGTTAATATATTGCATTTTGACTTGACCTGCACCTAGTGATGTGCAAATTGCGGAAAGTTTCCAAAAAGTTGGAAAAGTTCTCAAATTTAAAAAAAAAGTTTCACAAGGAATTAAGGAAATTTACGTACCTGAGAAGCATACAACTGTTACTCTTAGGCCGATTGTGCACTACAATGAATTTTACTGTCCGGCAGTACGATTTTTTACGGTTCGATATTTTTTGTATTGAATGTTGGACAGTAAAATTACGTATAGTGCACAAACTACTATGTACCATTAAATGTACATAGTAGTTTGTGCAGCATACGTAATTTTACCGTCCAACATTCAATAAAAAAATTCCGAACCGTAAAAAATCGGACTGCCGGACAGTAAAATTCATTGTAGTGCACATGCAATCGCCCTTATACATAGTGTATACGAGTAACAGTTTTATGGTTCTCAGGTAGGGAATTTCCATTTTGGAAATGGAAAGTTTCAATTCCCATACAAAATGAGAGAAAATTCCGAAATTTTCCCATGGTAAATTGCAGAAAAAATTCGCAATGTTGGAAAATTTCCGTCGGCACATCATCTTTGCTACAGGCAAGAGAGCGAATATGAATAAGTTTATTTAAATAAATAATAAATAAATTAATTTTTGCGGACAATCTTATACACACACATCGACCTAGTCCCAAACTAAGCCAAGCTTGTAGTATGGGTACTAGACGACGATTTACATACTTAACTATATAGATAAATAAATACTTAAATACATAGAAAACATCCAGGACTCAGGAACAAATATTTGTGCTCATCACACAAATAAATGCCCTTACCGGGATTCGAACCCGGGACCTCCGGCTTCGTAGGCAGGGTCACTACCAACTAGGCTACATTTAAAAGCACGAAGGTAACCTTAGGTAATAAATAATAACTAAAGACCTTTATTTCCCTAAGAACAAGAGCTCGCGATGGACTTAAGGGTCGCCAGGACGCTCGGCTCTCCATACAAACGTAATTTAGTTCTCATTTTAAATTAACATAAAACTTTGTATACACAATGGGAACCGCCATCTAGGTCGGAAACTAGTTTCTGTTGCTAGACATTTAAATAGAAAAAAAATAGAGGGAATAGAACGTTTTTCATACAGTCTCTAATTTCTTCAATTGTTTTCTATTATAATTTATAGCAACAGAAACTAGTTTCCGACCTAGTTCAATATGGCGGAACCCATTGTGTGTAAAAAATTTGACGCCGTTTTAAATTGAGAACCAAACTACGTTTGTATGGAGATCCGAATTGAGTCAACCGTGCTCTTATGCTTTGCGTATAAAAATCGATTAATTGAATCGCGCGACATTGCCAGACACGCCAAGCTAAAGTTAAACCGAGCGGATTTCGTCATACGCCGCTGGTGTCTCCCCTACTGAATCCCTAGCTTGATAGTTATTATTATTTGGCAACATTTACTAAATAATTTGCTCGTTAAACGTCCGCCGATCCTCCCCTCTTCTAACTACCGCATTGTGTGGAGCGATTTGCCTCCCCAACTAACGACTGGATTCAACCAATACGACAACGACATTAATTACTTTGCCGGCTTTTGTGACGATATTTGTAGCAACATGCTCTTTTGTACGGTATGAAATGAATAACGTCCTGTTATTAGAAACTATCGCGAACTCTTACAATGCCCTAATAGAGTTGATGAGTTTTCTCTAAGCTCGTTTTTGTTGTGGATAACATCGTGTATGGATTAAATACGAGAGCTTTACCAATTAAAACTTTAATCGAAATAAAATAATTAAACAAAATTAATAACGAATATTCTAAAAGTCTTCGAATACCTTCAAAACTTGACCAGTTAAATAATTATAAAATTGACACTTTGATTGACGTGATCTTTTTCTAAGTGGTCGATTGGGAGACATCGGTGCATGCTGTGAGGGGAGTTCCACCATACCCTGAAGTGTTTCTTGGCAGTGAAATTCCTGGCCCCATGATCCTGCAGGGCCGTACACAGCTCGCAGAGAGACGAGTGCGTCTTGGTACCCCAATCTTCTATCCTGTACACGTTGGTCCACTTGAAAAAATTTTCGACCCGCGATTGGTTCACCGAGGCCTCAGAGACAGTGTGCGCTAAATTGTATGGGTGCATTTCACATGCGTTGATATAGGAGCCTGGGGGCAGGAACCTGTAAATGATGAGGTTTATTTAAAAAAACGTTCAATTTATTACCTTATCATCCTCCTAGCGTTTATTCCCGGTTGTGCCCCTAAAGAAGCCCGGGTCCGCATTGACACCTAGTAATCCCAAAATTTGGTATAGGCAACATCTGACCTTCCAACCCAGAGGGAAAACTAGACCTTATTGGGATTAGACCGGTTTCCTCACGATGTTTTCCTTCACCAAAAAGCTAACGGTAAATATTCCGTCGGGATTCGACCCCACGACCGCCGCTTGACAGCCGCATGTCTGAACCACTAGGCTACCGTAGCTTCCCTAATTTGTTACATTATACGAAAGTACCGGACCGCGCGGCGTTGGTAGCGTTCCCACAAGGTGGACTGATGACCTGGTAAAGGTCGCGGGAGTCCGCTGGATGCGGGTGGCGCAGGACCGGTCACTTTGGAACTCTTTGGGGGAGGCCTATGTCCAGCAGTGGACGTCTTTCGGCTGATATGATGATGATGATGATACGAAAGTAAAAAAAAAGTTTGGTAGATAGGTACCTGCTGTAATTAGCCCCGCCGTAGACCACAGGAACAGCATAGTTTCTGAAACCATCCATAACTTTCTCCGACACGTAATCTTCGACGACGGAGTTTTCAAACGCCAGAATAAACTGGTAATTTTGAACCAAAATATCGTTACAGACGGAGCCCTTTGCGCAATGCCTTGCCTTGTCGAGTTTCAGACCGAAGTGGTACAGATGTTTTTCTAATCTTGCCATGTACTCTAAGCTTTCCGCGCTACAATCATCTGCGAGCCACACAACGGCTTTTCTTTTCCTTTGCAAAATGGATTTTATGTTAGGTTTAAGGGGACTTTCACTATTTGTCCAAACAACCTCCCTGGACGGCGCGACGATCTCGCCCGAGGCATCCCGTACAACAAAGTACTTCCACAATACATCGGAATCAAAACGATAGGTAAACGTCAAATTGAAGTAGTCATCATTGTATAATTCGCAAGCCGGGTACTTGTAAGACGATTCGATCGACATGAACACGTATATCTGTGATGGAGTCCGTTCCTCCGGTTTCTGGTTAGAGTTCAGATTGTTGTGGCCGAATATAATCGCGTCATATTCACTGAGGTTGTGCAACATGCCCCTGTCTGCGGTAAAAATACAGTTGTCTGAACAATTGAAGGTTGGAAAGCTGCCAGTTAGGTTCGTTGTGAGATATTGGTCTTGCCATGAGAGGATTATTTTGGTGTTTGCGTCGATATACGATGTAGGATTGAAGAAGGTAACGGTGGATAATGCGTAGCGCATGGTGTCAGTGAAGTCGAGGATGGCGTCGAGTATCCATACGTGGAGGCCGACACATAGCGAAATTAATAAAAGCGTATAAAACATACTTTTTATTGAGCATAGCCGCCAGAAGGAAAACCGGGAAACCATGCCGGTACAACATTGATGGGGATATATCCGGATTATTTCCAAAATAAAAACGAGAAGAACGTCCCTCACGTCAGACCACCGTCAGACTTAAAGTGACAATTTGACATTACATCTATTTTTCTTTTTCTTTGTCACATGAAAACTTTTCGTGGTTCGATTACGACAGTAAGAATCGATAGGTATAATAATTATCTTTATCTTTCAGATTCACAAAAACCCGGAAAATTAATATTAATTGGCATCTTCCACACTCTGTGATACATACAATCCGAATGAGCACCTTGCATTTTCATACCTATCTGGGACTATTTTGACATTCATACACTATAATGTCTATAATCTATGTCAAAGTCATCAGTATAGCTAAAATATGCTATCTGTGCGTATAGCAGTCTGTCAGTAAAATCAGTCGTGAATCAGTCAAAAGCACTGCCAAAACACGCTCAATATTTAACTAAAGTAAGTTATTTCAAATGCGTGACTGTCAATTCTGTGTAGCGAAGGTGGTTTTGTAATTAAATTATCTTTAAATGTACCGCCGCCCGTGGAGGCTTTTCATTTCCATATAGGTACGCAGTCACAAATCTGAAGAATGACGCTGCTACAGTGCGGGTGCGGGGGTTGAAATTCTACCTAAATTCTAATAGGTACACATATTTTCAGACCGGATGTGAACCCACAAGAAAATCCTAATCGGGCACAACTACATGATCATTGTTGCGTGGGAGAGCTACGACCCATCGACGACCATTCGAAAACCCATTGTACCTAGATGGCAACTCCATCACCAACCACTGATAAAGAGACAAATTTAGACAACCTAACAAAGAATTAACTCCCCACTAATCCCAGATTAAGATCAACTCTGGACCAGAGCACGATAAACACTTCATACACAAATACTCAACCTTTCAAGTACAGTTAGTCGCAAAAACTACCGGCCACTGGTATCGCGACTTGCCTTTGTTGAAATACAGTTATTGTTGACAAAATAACCATTGTTGACGTGTAAAATTCGGGACAAAAAACGTGACAATGGGGTTATAATTGAATTAGGAGCACTCGGAGGCGTCAGTGATGGATGACCATTCTTGGAATGCCGGACTGACCCAGTTGCTTACACAGGAGCCAGGCAGCTGCGCGGGTGTCAACTTCCTTGCTAAACAACCAAAAGCAACCCCGGAGAAGATGAAACTATCCAGGTGACTGTTAAGTATAGGTACTCTTAACACATTGATGGAGAGTAGACGCCTATAGGCGTAATTCTATTGTTATTTATATTGCGTCTGGAGTATTGTCCATCAACGCATTAATTTGAACAGACATGGAAACTAAGGCGATGCAAATAGAGTAGCTATTGTTTACACGACTACGGCAAAGCCAAAAGGAAATGTAATGATTTATAGAGCAAATATGTACTTATTCATATTATTAGCACTCACAGTTCGCAGTCTCATAGTGTCATTCTAGGTTCTCATAAAGAGTTAAGGATATCTAAGGCAGTCCCTAATTCGTACTGTGACAGGGCCTCTGAAATGAGACTAGTGGCCATACGTATGATAACAAATGCATAATATAAAGACTCTGTCTCAACGAGAATGTAAAATCACACGATCACACATTATAATCACAGCTGTAAAAACTAACCGCGACCTCGATTGCAGGTAACAATGCCAAATAACATTACCAGTCCACGGGCGCAATATTTGCCAAATAAATAAAACTGCCGTGCCAAATTGACACGAAGTTGAGGTTGATTAAGTGGTCATTAAAGCTATGAAACTGCAATCGACTGAATTGCGCATAAATTTAACATTTTCATAAATTCACCAAATACATTTAGGGTTTATTATTTAGTACCTACAGTTATTTATACAGATCCTCCGCTGGATGCGGGTGGCGCAGGCAGGACCGGTCATATTGTGGCACTCTTTAAGGGAGGTCTATGTCCAGCAGTGGACGTCTTTCAGCTGATATGATGATGATGGTGTAGATCCTTGGAGCGTATGATAGTTGTCATTTTATCACTTATCGCTGTGATAACACATCCGTCACTCTCTCGCTGAGGTATACTTGTGAGAACGTCACCCATGTTTCATCCACAACAACGATATGATGAAATGACAACCTGCATCATACATTCGCCACCCAGGTAGATAGCTACCCCGGATTGTTGGTAACTAACTAATCAACATAATAATTATATATGTTTAAATATTCCATGGGTAAGTATCTATGCTTATTGGTATTGGGATATGGAATAGGTACATTTTAAAATTTTACATAATTGTAGGTATCCGTTTTCATGAATTTATTATTATTGTATAAGTCATTTCATAGCTGAAGTTTTCCTCTTTGACTCTTCCAAGTGCTCTTTGTGACGTTTTTGCAAAACATTTTTTTATTTTGTTTTTTTTAGATTAAGAACTGTTGTAATCCGTTACATCTTGGAAGTGAAAATTGACGGTAAAAAAAGCAGAGGAAGGAGAAAGCTAACCTGGGTAGATAACATTCAAAGCTCTAACATTAATGACACTGCCTACTGCCAGTATTTGCAGACTGGCACAAGATAGAAACAAGTTCCGGAAGATGGTCGCTGACATCCGCTGAGGATATGGCACAACAAGAAGAAGAAGTAACAGGAAGTAAGTAGCTATACGAATCCACACCAGAGATATGCTACGCGGTTTCCATACACTTGACACCCATCTTGCTTGACAGCTAAATGACGCTTGTACGAGTTGTATACCGTCGCAAACACATTTTAGCACATCTCTGATGGATTCGCAACTTTAGAATGCAAAAATAATATGAAAGATACCTACGATACGAAAGTACCTACTTACGAAAGTAACCTCACAATTTTATAAAAGTTTTATCCGAACATCTCGGACATCCGGTACATTCATCTCGAAGTAATTCAACAAGTTATTGTTCAGAATCTAAACCGCATGTTCCCAAGGGTTAATCCATAAGCTGTTAAAATATTTATGGACTATTTACGTATTGACAAAACAAAATGGTCGACAATGGGCCCGCTATTTTTCCCGCTCGCAATTGTTGGCAGTAAGTCGTGATCACTCTATTGACCACTCTAGTGCTTCCTATTGGGGTGCCATGCGATGGGGTTTTTATATTCAGGCTTTGAAACGAAAATATTTGTTTTAAATTATACTTACTGTATTTTGATTTCTGATCTACATTTAAGTTAATGTTTTTTTTTAATGTAATAGATATACCTACTAAGTTTCCAATGGAAACCAGCTAAGACAGAAAAAAATGCGTCAAACTAGAATCCAAAGTTACAAATTCTTTACCTATTGTTCCTAAAAAAACAAAATGATTCTAAGGGGATCTTTCTGCAGGAAAACTTGACATGAGTATTCGGAGTCTACAGTAAGCTCGGCCGAATTTCACCTTCCCATACAAACGGAGTCTCGTTCTCATTTTAAAACTACCTACGTGTTGGATTGTAACGTAACTTTGCATATATACAATGACATGAGGTAGGTCTGTAATTAGTTTATATGGCTCCAGTTTATAAAACAAACAAAATACAGCAAAAACAAGTTTTGTATGAAAAACTTGAATTTGTTTTTTTTACTACGGTATCTGAAGCTACATAAAGTAATTAGTAATTACAGACCTGAATAGTACTTAACGTATTCTAAGTACCTACAAAGTTTCAGAGCAAACTAGCTAGTCGTTTTAAAATGAGAGCGTAACTACGTTTGTATGGAGAATCGAGCTTACTGCGGTCTCGTAACGTTTCTAGTTTCTGAGAAGTCTCCGAATATTTTGAGAATATATTAAGTATCACCAGAGGCCCTAGCACACTAGGTTTTATGTCGCGTTTTACGTGACGTTTCAGTACATTTTCGGTGACATAAAAACTAGTATGCTAGGGCCTCAGGTGGTGAGTAAGGTCGCCAGAGGTCCCCTGGATGCGCTGTGTTGGGATGAGGGACCTGCATTTGTAGCTTTTAACACAACGAATCCTCAAATCACTAAATGGTCCGGTCGGTAGTCATTCTTAATCTGGCGTCTCAAGCGTTAGGCGACGGTCTTTGCTTACCATCAGACGCCGTATTTGGTTGCCACAATCATAGTATTAAATAAGCGGCCAAGTGCGAGTCGGACTCGCCCATGAAGGGTTCCGTAAAATAAATTGCGATTTACGATTTATGACGTATTAAAAAAAACTACTTACTAGATCTCGTTCAAAGTTCAAACCAATTTTCGGTGAAAGTTTGCATGGTAATGTACATCATATATATTTTTTAGTTTTATCATTCTCTTATTTTAGAAGTTACAGGGGGACGACGACGACGACACACATTTTACTACTTTGGAAGTGTATCTCGCGCAAACTATTCTTTTTCTTAATATTATTTTTGAAGACCTATCCATAGATGGCACACGTATGGGTTTGATGAAAAAAAAAATTGAGTTTCAGTTCTAAGTATGGGAAACCCCCAAAATTTATTGTTTTATTTATATTTTTGTGTGAAAATCTTAATGCGGTTCACAGAATAGATCTACTTACCAAGTTTCAACAGTATAGTTCTTATGTATAAGTAGTTTCGGAAAAAAGTAGCTGTGACATACGGACGGATTTTTTTGTCATTTGGCTACGGAACCCTAAAAACCGGCCAAGTGCGCAGTGTAGTGTTCTGTAGTTGCCTGTCTGTCTTTGTTACATCGACACGCGCGTGCCAACTTATACTTAAATGGTGCGGTTGCGTCGGCCGTATTTGTACGAAAGTTGGCCTTTCCAAGTACACATTAAGTTGGTCGACTATAACTCGGTAACTAGTTATGCCTACTTAGCCGTGACAGTTTTCCTTTTAAATTCACTATACCTACATATGTACCAGAGTTGGGCAAAATTTATCTATTTACGAAAAACCGGGAAGATAACTAAATCATCTTTTATTTGAAGTAACTAAATAATCCGTCATTTGTTATTTTGAATTTATCTAGATGAGTTTCATTTTTATCTAGATAAATTAGTTAGAATTTTAAATAAAAGATGAATGTCAGTGTGACTGTTTGACCCGACGTGACATTCTGTATACATTTATTAATGTAAGCTTACTTCAATAACAAACGAGGGCGGTTATCTTCATCTAGATAATTTATCTAAATAAAAAAGTTGGCAACGCACTATTTGTGATTGAATTTATCTTCGAATAGATTTATTTGAAATGTTTTTATTTGAAATAATTATCTAGATAAGAAATTATGTAGATAACGCCCAACTCTGATATGTACTACACTACCTACTGCCACAATTTTTTTTAACATTCCATTTTGCCGGCAGTGGGAGGGACACGTGACTTAAAGCCCAATATCAATCAAACGGATCGCTGTGTTGAAAAATGGTTATAAGAAACTCATAATATTTTTGAACAAGCTATCCAACGATACCCTACACCATGGGTTTAAAGAGAAAAATAAATTACATCCACACTTTACGTGTGGGGGAGGTATATGTACCCTAAAAAAATATTATTTCAAGATTGTATTCTACCGTTTTGTCAGCGTGATTGATTTATATACCCATGTCGAATTACAGCCTAGTAGTAAGGATTACTGAACAAAGCCGCAGACGGACATGGCGACAATGTCGCACAGGAAGGGGGCTCTCGTAGTTGAAGTGAAGTGCAACAGTGCGTCGTCAAGTGTCGCGTCGACTCGCGTCCATCGGCCACATGGAGTGTAATCCACTTACCGTGGTTAATCCCGCGCATTGTGGTGGAAGCGCCCGGTCGTGTCTAATTAAATCACAACTGTTGTGGGATTGTTCGTTTTTTTGGTAGGTACGGTAGCTTCCTGCAGTGATTCGGTTTTTGAGGGCATTATGCTAATTCGTTTACATACTGGCATGTTTTGCTTAAAGACACCCCTATGTAGGTACACTATTTGTTCTTCGCTATGAGATTAGGAAGCGAAGCGCCGACGCCGTATACATATATTTTATGAGATACTTATAAATATTGGGGGACAATCTTACATAAATCGAATTAGCCACATAATAAGCTCAAAAAGGTCTAGTTTTCCCTCTGGGTTAGATGGTCAGATGGCAGTCGCTTTCATAAAACTAGTGCCTATGCCAAATCTTGGGATTAGGTGTCAAAACGGACCCCGGACCCCTTTGGGACACAAACGACGATAACGCTAGGACGATGATGATGACCGGGGTTTGAAGTTTGAACCCGAGACCGTAAGCTTCGCAGGCAGGGTCAGTATATACATCCGGTAACCGCTAGGCTGAAGATTGTCTATGATTTTCATGCGCCTATTCGACAGCTGGATGATTCAATTAGGTAGTTAATGAGGCAGGTAGTTCAGTTAAACAGTTACAAGCTTGATAATCTTTACAGCCGTCGAAGCAAAACTGACACTTCATTGCAAAAAGTCATATCTCACCCCAGTATCAGAGCTTACAAATATCTCCAATCTACAGCAAGATCACGCAACGACGAGAAAGATTTATTGTGTTTACACAAACGTAGGTGGTAATCCGAGGATCTGGCGATTACTTATTCAAAATATTAACTCAGTGGGAAAGGGGAGCCGTTTTGTACCCGGGCTCGAAAAAACCCTAATAATATTATTGGGCTCTAATTTCTCTTGTGAGTGTTAATCGCGGGTATATAAAAGTGTCACCAGCGCTGAATGGAGGTGCCAATTTGTATAGAGTTACCTCTTGAATGGGTCGAGGCGCTTTAGGTGTGGTGTTACACAATGCCTTGAGGTTGCGCAAAAAATGCCTACCTAATAAGAAGACCGAGTAAAATAATTCACAGACCGAGACATCGTATTGATATCGTCTTAGTAAATATACAATTGGAATCTCGCAGCTCGTAATAAGTGGGCATATTTTATCTGAAGTAGGGTCCACTTTGAATTCGATATGATTATTAGCAGCAATAAAAATATTGATTTTAACGTCAAATTTCTAAAGTAACCCAAATATTGGCTTCACAAATTACTAGCTGTTGCCCGCGACTTCGTCCGCGTAGAACTTTTTATCGTCTTAGAAAATGATTTCTCTCAATACAAAATTTGAACCCTCTTTTAGGGGATAATTAAAAAAAAAGTTGATGTTCATTTTCTAGTTTGTGAACAAACAGTCTAAAACCAAAGTTAAAAATCTCATACTTTAAAAATGCCTTGAAATACTCAAACTTTGAACCAATTTTAACACTCTTAGGGGATGAATTTGGAAAAACTCTGAAATCAGTTTTGTAGTCTTTTAACGTACAGAATAAGACCGAAGTTAAAAATCTCTTACTCACATTTTAAAATTTTATTGCTCGCCATTTAAAATTGGAACCCCCTTTTAAACCCCCTTAGAGGTTGAATTTTTCTAATCGCTGAAAGAACTTTTTTCGTAAACTTTTAAGTCTCTAGCTCAAAAAAAGTGTTGCCCATACAAAGCTTTCTTAACCCCCTTAGGGGTGGAATTTTCTAAAACTCTGAAAGTACTTTATTATTAATTTTAATAAGTAACATTTTGAATAGTTTTAAGTCTAGTAAAAAAAAAAGTTTTTCCCACACAACACTGGCTACCCTTCTTAAGGATCTTAAGGATCCCCTTAGGGATGGAGTTTTCTAAAACGCTGAAATGTATTTTAATAAGTAATCTTTCTACAAAGTTTCAAGTCTCTAACTCAAAAACATAAACTTTCCCTGATAAAAACTTTGCAACCCTTTTTATCCCCCTTAGGGATAGATTTTTTCAAAACGCTGAAAATCTTTTTTTTGTATTTTTATAAGTAATCTTTCTACAAAGTTTAAAGTGTCTAGCTCAGAAAAAGTGTTCCCCATACAAACCTTGCACCCTTTTTTATCCCCCTTAGGGAATGATTTTTGTAAAACGCCGAATGTAGTATTTTTCATGTTCTAATAAGTAATTTTTCGTCAAAATTTTAAGTGTCTATTAAAAAAAATATGTTTTTCCCATACAAACTTTGCACCCTATTTTACCCCCTTAGGGGTGAAATTTTTCAAAACGCTGAAAGTACTTTCTTTGTATTTAAATAATCTTTCTACAAAGTTTTAGGACTCTAGCTAAAAAAAATAGTTTCCCACATACAAACTTTGCACCCCTATTTTAGCCCCCTATTTTTAGGGGTAGAATTTTCTAAAACGCTGAAAGTGCTTAATTTGTATTCTGATGACGAATCTTTCTACAAAGTTTTAAGTCTCTATTTAAAAAAAATATTGTTTCCCCCATACAAAATTTGCACCCCTATTTTACCCCCTTAGGGGTAGATTTTTTTTAAACGCTGAATTGTATTCTAATGAATAATTTCTCTACAAAGTTTTTAAGTCTCTATTTAAAAAAAAGTAGTTTTTCCCATACAAACTTTGCACTCTATTTTACCCCTTTAGGGGTAGAATTTTCTAAAACCCTGAAAGTTCTTTATTTGTATTCTAATGACTGATCTTTCTACAAAGTTTTAAGTCTCTATTTTAAAAAAAAATGTTTCCCCCATACAAACCTTGCACCCCTATTTTACCCCCGTAGGGGTGGAATTTTCCAAAACGCTGAAAGTGTTTCATTTGTATTCTAATAACTAATTTTTCTACAAAGTTTAAGTCTATAGCTCAAAAAAAAAAGGTTCTCCCATACAAACTTTGCACCCCCATTTTACCCCCTTAGGGGTAGAATTTTCAAAAATCCCTTTTTATCCCTAGCCCACGTTATAAAAGCAACATACTGTGCAAAAATCAACTCTCTAAGATTAGTAGTTTCGGCTGTGCGTTGATGAGTGAGTGAGTGAGTGAGTGAGTGAATAAGTCAGTCAGGACATAGGCATTTATTATGTATAAATAGATAGAAGATAATGAAACTCCCATTCAAATATCTCAAAAAATTATGAAGCTACATCCGTTTTAATGTCGCTTGTTAGAGTGAGAAAACGATGAGGGACTGTGACGTCAATATACTCGAGCGTCATAGTAAAAAACAATCGTTTCATATGAAGGTGCGTTTTGCGGAAAAGGGACAGAACATACCCCCTCTTAAAACTTTGGACTCTTATAACTTAATCATTACCTATATAACCTCTTGCTTTGTTTTTTTCTCCATTTGACTATATTTATTTTAAATTCTTTTTCGAGAAAATACATTATGATTATTTACCATATTTTCGATTCCTGAGCTATAACCACGAACTTCGGAATTCGAAAATATTCGGGTATCTCTATCTCTATCGCACTAACCATGCTCGAGTGACAGGGATGCAAATATATGAACATTGAGTATCGGTTTTCGTGGTAACTTTGGCTGAATGCGCCGAGCGCGTGCCATTGTCATTCAAAAAAAACAAATTCGTGTTAATTATATTGTTCAAATTTGTTGATTTCATTTATTGAAATTACGACATAAAACGACATTTGCGCATATAAGTTCTCATATCAGAATCGAATATTTTTTTATGGTTTATATTTTAGCATTTGTCTCGTAAAGGTCTATCGTAGACGGGATTTAAATTATTAATAAGTGAAAGGCAAAGCAATTCCGCCATTTTGACGAAAATTTGACGGTTCTTATAGCTGACAGTTGGAGCAGCGTTTGATTTCAATAAAAATAAATGAAAAATTAAATGAAGTCGTATATTTCGGAAAATTAATTAACTGTCGCAGTCGGATAAAAACTATCCTAAGTTGCAGCTAGAATAATAATGTACCTATATAAAATGTTTCATATTTTTCCGTTCATGGGATGCTGAGAACATTCGAACCGCGCAAAGCTTAGTTTCAAACTGGCTGATTCTTTTTTTAATTTAGAGATTTATTATAAGTGGAGATTATACACATTGAATGACATCTATAAAAGTCATAAAAAAATAGGGATATATATTTAAAACCAAAAAAATTAATAGGGCACAGACCTTTGAATACTCGCCTAAATTGAAGCTACGAGTAACCTACTCTTGTTTTACGTTTTACGTGCTTGTACATATTACTAAGTTTCTCGGCGTATTTGTATTTATTATTATCTATAGTTAATGCCGTGTAATATTAGGCACGAACTGTGGCTCATATTAAGTCGCCGCTTATTCGAGCTCTTCACTACCTCAATGTACCTACTTCTCACATCTGCTTCTGACTCGGATGTTTTCGCTAGTAGCTGGGTAAAAGTCTGTCGTGAATGCTTGAGGTTCAGCGAGACGATGGATGACCGTCAGTCTTCGATAGTATATTAAGTATGCTGGTAATGTTAATTCTAAGATTCACAGTGCATTACAGTTCTGTAACTGTAATACCTACTATGTAATAATTGTTTGGATAAATAAAATAAATAAAAAAATGGTATCAAATTGGAATGCGAACGTAAATGTCTGATCTACCTCTAGTGCTCAGTGAGCCCTCTTCGTTAGGTGTGTGTAGGCCTGTGTATGTCACAGACGGCCCCACCCCGTAATTAGCTCCCTCCACCGGCTTCCCTTCCCTGAAAACACGGAGCTACCAAATGACAACATGTTTTGCACGTGTATTTACCAAACGATGGTTTTATTTGTGGCCCATGTTATTTTACGTTTAATTTAAGGTATTAGCTCATTGTGTCTCAAGACGAGAGTCTATCACCCAGTGTTTCTTGCCGTGATGGAAGACATAGGGCACTGAAAAGTGGTCGCTTACAATGGGCCTTGTAAGAAGAATGAATGAAGAAATTAATTATTTTTAATTAATTATGGTGACATTTTTAATTTAAATTTTTGTTTTTTAATCTATTCTATTATGTGAAATCTTAATTTTTAATCATATTGTTTTCTCTGTCAATTACATTTTTAACATTTCTTAAGTTTGCGTAAGAAATATAATAATAGAATTTATTTCATTGCTGTGCCCTTACTAGCTCAGTAGTGGAACCGGATTTTGGCCCTAGAAGTTTTGATAATTCTAAAGTCGGAAAAGTTATGCTTATATGGCATACGACTTATTTTCAAGCATATTTGTATTATATGAAGAAAAGTTAGAACGAGGGTTAGATATAAATTAGGTATTTATTAATTTTTATTGATGATTTGTGAATATTGAATTAAAGTGCAAAGTTTAAGCTTCATCGTTTATAATATGTATGACGCTTTACACTGTTAAGTTTTTAGAAAAAAAAACACCCGCGACTACGTCAAACCAGAATTAGCTTATTATTTAGTCGATATTGAATTATAGTTTTAAAAATCCACAACAATATCTCTAAATTCTTAAGTTAATAGACAAAGCCAAAAGTTTAGAGGAATAAGATAAAAGCTTTAAAATTAATACGCATTTTTGGTCCTGTAAGATCTAATATTGAATTAGAGTCTATAAAAATAAGTCTAATACTATAAAAGAATATATGCAGCCATATTATGGAAAGTAAGAAATTTCTGTGTATAGTTTGCATCATAAACGCATATTATTAAAAAAAGGCACGAAAACCAAGCCGCGCTACAAGTTGTAGCTACGGCGGAGCAGATCTTAGTCGACCTTGCGAGCTATCGCTTGCTAGGTATCCCTCGCCACGCCCGCGCGCCCCCGTTCTGCCGCATTTAAAAAAAAAACATTTTTCGTATTTATATGTTTAAAATAGGGAAGGCGCAAAAACTTTTTATGTATAGTTTATGAGCTTTTTTTGGGGGCAAAACCCAGATTCGAGCATAGTAAAACATATGTAGAAAAAATTTAAAGTGGCCAGATTCAAATGAAAAAAATATGTGTTATAAAAATCGTCTATTTAAACAGCTCTTTCAAAAAACTAACCAAAATAGTTTTTGAAAACCTTCCTTCAGGAAAATACGTATTACAGCACTGGTACAATACTAGTGATGGTCCACGTGTAAAGGTACCATAAGGCGGTTTTATGTTTCGGAGATATTCAATGTTTGGAAAAGCGGGTGAAAAGGAAGATTTTTTATTATAGCTATGTCAAAACCTATAAGATGTAACATTAGTTTACCTATTTTTAATTTTATAATGTACAATAAAAATTACAGACACTGTTTTTTTATGAAAAAGTCTGCATGGAATAATGTGAAGTTACAGAAGTTAATTTAAAAATGTTATTAGTAGCGTCCAGACAAAAGTGGTGGCAAATTTCGCACAGAGAGTAAAATGGAGTCGTTGCTTTTTATTTACTTTTTACGGTTGAATGAATACATTATTTATTTAATTTATATTTTTAGAGTATTAAACTATAATGTAATTTGGATATCAAAAATAAAAATATATCCAAATTCTATTATGTATTTTATAGTATTTTACGTCATACCTGGCCATAAAGTAGGAATTACCGCACGCTACGCGTGCGGAAAACCCCACTTCCTGGCCAGATAGAGACGTAAAATTTTTTTCTCACCACGGGCGGTAATAAAGAAAGCCTCAGAGCGCATATTTATCGCCCTTGCCTTCGGCTAGGGCGTCAAATACCTGCGATCTGAGACATTCTTTGTTTAACCGCCCTAGGTAAGTAATGTACTATTATGCAACTGTTGTATAAGAAGGGTCTTAAAAGGCGAGTGGCGTGGGTTGCGATGCGAGCCTTGGCAAGCATCGCAATTTAAGACGCCACGAGCGTTTTTAGACCAGTTATACACCGTTGCATACAATACTTTTTCTACGACAAATTTTAAATAAATAGCAGACACAGATAACGGAGGTTATCTGTGATAGCAGACTACATAATAGTTAATTTTTTCAGGCAGCAAGTTTTCTATTCGTACTTTTGCTACTCACGCAATTTCTTCAGGAGTGCAGTTATTAATTTCTTCGACCATTTTAAAAGGAACGTACACTTTTGTCTTCAAAAACACGAATACAATCTTAATAGTTTAGGACTAATAGTTTATCATCTTTCGTTTTTTTCATTTTGAACTGTATTTTGGACATTTTGGTGGGAAATTGGAAATTTGACAGCTTTTGTTTATGGTTTGTTTTGTTTTTAATTTGTTTGCACTGGCCATCCGAACCAAACTGAATCCGGACCCCGACCGAATTTGAACTGTTTATTTTTATAAATAATACCTAGAATTTATAAAACATGTAATTTAACACACAATAGATGTAGATTTATTATTATTGTAATAAATAATTCATAATGTACAAATGTTAAATCGTAAATAAATACTTTTATTTCGAAATATTTGTTTATGAAGTTGGCATCACTGCAATATAGCGGCCGATTAAAAAAAAAGTTAAACAGTGCTTTTATGAAAAATGTATGAACCAAAAAAGTACGCTAAATAGTGCGTTTTTGGGCCATAGAGCATAGAGTTTTTCCACGACTTATTAGTGGTGTCATTGTATTTGAGCTACAGCCTATATAAATGACAGATAACGGTACAGGAGTAGAAAAAATATATTTTATTGCAATTTATGGCTTGCAGTAGTTGCAGTACACGAAACAGTTGATAATGTGGCCAAAGGCCCTGATAATTGTACTTGCAGTAGTAATTTTTGAGATTTTCACTTTTCTGCAAAAATGACATCACAAGCCTAAAAATAAAATTTCAGGTCTTTTTTTATATTTCAAACATGTTTCTTATCTAACCAAAAACGCAGTACTTTCACAAAAATATTACTTATGCTAACAAGATCTACAGCATTCAGCATGTGATAGAAGGTTGTGAAGTACTTGCTACGTTTACTGCAGATTCATTAGGCATATAACTTTTTTGCAACGAATACTAACTAAAGCCAAACGCAGTATTCAAAATTACTGCGTTTGAGTTTAGCGAGAAAACCAAAGACTGCTACGCTAAAAGTACTTAAACGCAGTACTTATTCCACAGTGCTGCGCTTAAGAGTATCGAGAGGTATTCGAGAGTAACATAAAGCTACGCATGCACCGAAGCCACACGGTTGGTACAGTGCAGCATTTCGTGCTAGCAAATCAGAGTGAAATATTCGCACTTGATTTGGTTACACCTTGTATAATTCAAAAGAGTGATTGATGGCTTGATGAGTGGAAGTGTTTTATATTAATAGACTCTTATAAAAAAATGTTCCTGAAACACATTTTATAGACTATTAAAAATAATAATTTGATACGCTGATAAGAAAAATATTAATTTTTTCTAGTACCTACCTAAACTCAATTTTATTTCGTCTCTTCGTCACTTCAATATTTGTCTGAAGTTAAATCTTACCAACACTTATTTATTACTACATAGGTATGGAAATAGAGCATGATTGCTAACTAGAAACGCAGTATTTAACACGTGCTAGGTGATTTTGCAGTAATAAACACAAATACTGCATTAAGCCTTAGTGATACTGTAATACCTGCAAACCCAGATCATCATATCAGCCGAAAGACGTCCACTGCTGGACATAGGCCTAACTGCAAACCCATATAGTTGATGAAAATGCAGTACTACTTATTTTATCTAAATAAGGCAGTAAAGTAAAAAATATTTCAATCTAAAGATTTAATTTTTAACAATTTTTCAGTACACTTCAAAAGTTGTATAACATAGATTTGTTGTATAGATACCAAAAAATATGTTTACCGCGTTTATCTCGAAACCACCATTTTGCAAGTACTGCGTTTGCAATAAGAAGGGCAGATTTGTTAGCGTACAAAGTCGTAAATGCCAACACAATGGCATCTGTAGTCTGTAGGTAGTAGACGAAAGATTGAAATTTTTGTGGAAAGATAACTTAAACAAAAATCGCCGTTATCGCCGCAACAAGGCGGCCGAACTTTAGCGCTAGGTTGTATTATTCAAACGGGGCAGTGAGGGAAAATCCGAAACTATAAGAGATACGAAAAGTCACGAGACTTATCCAGTTTATGGTAAACTATGTAAATAAACAGTCATAAATTCTGGAAATACATAAAATCCAGTTCAGGAATTTCCGATATTCTGAGTGTACCAATTCCGGAATTGTAATATCGGAAACATTGCCCGAGATTCCGGAATTTCGAAAGTCCGGAATTGTAAGGGAAAATTGTTGCTAAGGAACCCTGTATCTACAATCACAGGAAAATGCCTAATTTCATAGTTTGATGTACGAAAATGGATTTCCCCATACTAAGCTCCTTAGTAAGTATGGGGAGAATAACTGTGGCGTCTGAAACTAGACAAAATTGGTAAATTCGTGGTTTTTTAAATTTATTTTCATTATTTACACCAACCTTTTCAAAGCTGTAAAAAAAATATAATTCCCATACTTACTCATTGTAGGTAGGTACACTGTTTGTGCGGGGAGATCCATTTCCGTACATTAAACTATGAAATTCAGCATCTTCCTGGGATTGTAGATACAGGGTTCCTTAGCACCAATTCTTCCTAACATTACACTATTAATTTACGCAAAATAACGCACTCTGATTTTTAGACAGATTTGACCGGGTTCGATTCCCGGCTGTGTATGAGGCTTTTTTGAAAATCTTTGAATGCAGTTTTGATTTTTTCTAAAATCGGTCTCGTAACTCCTTAGAGCAAATTTCCGTATATCTTATAGTTTCGGATATTCCCTCACTGCCCCGTTTGAATAATATACCCTGTATTATAATGCATGTCTACACACTATGCTAGGTTGATTTGTGTAAGATTGTCCCGTAATATTTATTTATTTATTTATTTATTTATGCTTTTTGTACAATTTTTAACACTGTATGCTTAGATTTAGTATTAACTTATAACTTTTCTCATGTAAGTGAAATATGTTGATTCTTTATGAAAAATAAAGTTCTTTAAACATAAAATACATGTACATTTTCATTTCAAAAACTAAATATTTAGTCGCAAGAGAATAAAAAAAAATTAAGAGAAATAAATCATTCAATCAGTATTTGTTTAGTCATAAAAATATCTAGGCGACTCTACTACCTTCTGTGTGAAATCTGCCACCACTTGTCCGTGCCCTAGTTATTATGCATATACCTACAATTACAAATATGAATGATTTGCAAATGTTCCAATTATAATTTTGTTGTAAAAAATTGTATTTTTGTTATTTGTTACCATTGTGTAAGCAACCAATACTTACTTTAACATAAAACTATAAGTAAAAACCTACTTTATAATGGACTTAACGCCGACGAAACCGCGGGCAATTCCTAGTATAGTAATAAATAAGGGTAAGTTTCGTCTTTGTATTTCCATTAGCGTACTTAAAACAAAATAACAATTTTCCATTGATATTAGTTTAAAACATGCTTTGCGGTTTTTTTTATGGATGAGTTAAGGGCACCCCGCTGCCCCGCCACCGCTAATGCCACACTAATGCCTGGTGCCACAGCGCCACAGCGCACAGCACGGCGCGCGCATACAATACAGCGCGTTTGAAACGTAGTAATATAGGCACGGAATGCTTACCTATACATATCAGTATTTAGTGTCGCCGTGATTCTATATTTCTAAACTTTTGTTTGGTAACTGAGATCATTGTCAAGACCGTTTATTATTAACTCTACAAGCTCTAATTCAATATTGGTTATACTGCTTAACCAGAAATAAATATCTACACAAGCCAATTGTCTACACATCTAACTTTTTTCCAGTATATTAAGTGGATCGATTACATCATAATTTTACAAACTCAGCTACTCTAATTCTTTATTTGCAAAATTATTTGCATTTTTTTGTTCACCAAAATGCAGATGTTCCAGACTTCTAAAAACAGATTATTTTAAAGAAACTAAAGTGTTATTGGATATGTTACAGTTTTTTGTAACTCTAATTCTATATTAACATAGTTCTTGGCTAAAAATAAAATATTTCAATATAACCGAAAGCCGAACCTAAAAACTTCTAACTTTTTGTATAAGTATTATTTAACATGCCTCCAATGACATATCAAAAAAGAAAAAACTTTAATGTTATCAAAACCCATTTTTGTTCAGCCGCTGGTCTATTACAGGGTTCATGTAGAACTGTAACATGTAATTTAAGAACTGTAGGTATACTAACATGAGTGCAATAAATGAGTTGAGTTTGAGTTTGAAGGCTCAAAGGGCAATGGAGAGGGCTATGTTGGGAGTTTCTCTGCGTGATCGCATCAGAAATGCGGCTATCCGCAGCAGAACCAAAGGTAACCGATATAGCCCTCCGAATCGCTAAACTTAAGTGGCTGTGGGCGGGGCACATTGCACGTAGAACCAATGGCCGTTGGGGTGGAAAGGTTCTCGAGTGGCGACCACGTACCGGAAGGCGTGGCGTGGGTAGGCCCCCCACAAGGTGGACTGGACTGATGACCTGGCCATAGCTCAGGATGGCTTTATCACGCGATAAGTGACAGGATAAGCGCGTCGTCTCGTTCTATCGAACGTTGTCAGCCAGGGACGGATGCTCTATCTTGTCACTTATCTATGGGGCAGCTTTACTGTGCCTCCTGCGACCGAGTGTTTAAGAGTAAGATCGGCTTCGCAAGCCATATCAGGGCTCACGCCCGCAACTAGCTAGGATCGCCATCGCCGGCCACGGCGTGGATAGCAATATAAATATATATACTACTAGCTGTTGCCCGCGACTTCGTCCGCGTAGAACTTATACTTAGAAAATATAATGCAAACAAACTTCTACTTACCATCTTAAGGGATGATTTCCGAGGCAAAAACTATTCTATATCCTTCGAAGGGTCTCAAATTATCATCTAGGTACATGGATTTTATCCAAACTTTCACCCCCTATTTCATACCCTTAGGGAATGATTTTCGGGATAAAAACTATCTAATATCATTCTTCGGGACTCAAACCACCTTTATACCAAATTTCATCTAAACGGGATTCATCCAAATTTTCACCCCCATTTCACCCCCTTAGGGAGTGATTTCCGGAATTAAAACTATCCTATGTCCTTTCCCAGGACTCAAGCTATCTCTTTACCAAATTGTATTAAAATGGGTTCCATCCGAATTTTCACCCCTAATTTCACCCCCTTAGGGGATGATTTCTGGGGTAAAAACTATCCCATGTCCTTTCCCAGGACTTAACCTATATCTTATTTCATCAAAATAGATTACATCCAAATTTTCACCCCCCCCCCCCCCTTTTTCACCCCCTTAGGGGATGATTTCCGGGATAAAACCTATTATATGTCCTTCCCCGGGACTCAAACTATTTATAGACCAAATTTCATCTAAATCGGGCAGCTGTTTAAGTAGCTCCATACAAATTTCCACCCCCAATTTCAGCCCCTCAGATATAAAAACTACCCTTTGTCCTTCCCCGGAGCTCAAACTATCTGTATACTAAATTTCATCTAAATCGGTTCAGCGGTTTAGGCGTGAAGAGGTAACAGACAGACACACTTTCGCATTTATAATATTAATATGGAAGTATGGATTATTAGTATGGATAGTATGGGTTCTTTCCGCTTGTCTTCCAAATAGAGGTGTAGCTGTAGACTAACTTCAAAAGAAAGAAGAAACGAAAAACTCATTCAAATATCACAAAAAATTACGAAGCTACAACCGTTTTAATGTCGCTTGTTAGAGTGAGAAAACGATCAGGGACCGTGACGTCACGATCCTCGAGCTTCATAGTAAAAAACAATCGTTTCATTATAAAGGTGCGTTTTGCGGAAAAGAGACGCAACAAACCCCCTCTTCAAACTTTATACACTTATAACTTAGTGATTACCTATACGAGTATAGCCTCTTGCGTTGTTTTTTTTCGAGATAATACAACATTATGATTATTTTGTTTAGTGTATACTTTCTTACTTGTGTGTGTTTACTTGTGTGTATTTTCGATAAGATAAGATAAAATAAGATTTCTTTATTGTCAGAACTGTGTACATTTAGTTGTTTTGGGTAAAATAAAGTCCAACAGCTTGCCCATTTCGGACATACAATATTAAACTTAAAGCTAGTCAAATATACTAAAACAATAACAACAATAGTATTTCCAAATAATTTTAACCATATTCACACATAAAATATTAATTTAGATCGATCCGACATCCGTATTTACTTTTAAACCACGAACTTCGGAATTCGAAAATATTCGGGTATCTCTATCTCTATCGCACTAACAAACGACAGGAATGCAGATATACGAACTTCGAGTTTCGGTTATCGCTGTTTGGCTGAATACGCAAAGAGCGCGCGCGCGTGCCATTCAAAAAAACCAAGTTTATATTGTTCGAATTTGTTGTTACATTTGTGGAAATTACGCCTTAATTCGACATTTGCGCATATAAGTTCGCATATCAAAATCGATTAATTTTATATTTGCTTTTGATACCTATGTGTCTCGTCAATGTATATCGTAGACGGGATTAAACTTATTAATAGGCGAAAAAAAGGCAAAGAAATTCCGCCATTTTGTCCGTAGTATTTCTTATTAGTCTGTGATTTTGACGTTTATTTTAGCTGACCGATGTGGCGGCGGTATACTTTAAGAATAATAAATGAAAATTTAAATGAAGTCGTATATTACGGAAAATAAATTAATTGTCGCAGTCGGATAAAAACTATCCTAAGTTGCAGCTGGAATAATAATGTACCTATATAAAATGTTTCATATTTTTCCGTCCATGGGATGCTGAGAACATTCGTACCACAGAAAGCTTAGTTTCAAACTGGCTGATTCTTTTTTTAATTTAGAGATTTATTATAAGTGGAGATAATATATAAAGGATTGCTCGCTGGGTGCGGGTGGTGCAGGACCGGTCACTTTGTCACTCTTTGGGGGAGGCCTATGTCCAGCAGTGGACGTCTTTCGGCTGATTTGATGATGATGATTAGCTCATGGTTAAGTTAAGAACAATGATCTTGTCTTCTAATAGTTCGTATAAGTAGGTTGCGAGCGGTAGAAAATGAAATTTCTCACAAGTAAGTTAGATAAGTGTTTGGTTTGAAACTTAAAGCATCTCTAGACATATTCATGTTTGTTAATACATACTGTATTGTTTTGTATATGGCCCTCTTCATCTTTTCCTTAGTCTTAGTACTTAGGTAGTATCTACCTACCTGCAAAAAATGTTTAGACCTTTTCAAATAATTTATTTCAGAACATTGTCCATAGTTGTTAGTAAAAACAAAAAGTTATGAAAACTTAATTCTAGCGTTAGTGGGTACATGAAATATAAACATTATTAGAATAAACAATGAATATCGTTCCAATGCTTCTGGATACGGCCTTCAAATCTATCAACAATGGTACCTACTCAGAAGTGTTTGGGCTGCCCCGAATTCTGCGCACCACGGATGCTAATACCCTTTTGCGCATAATAGCGGCAAAACATGCGCATCAGCGAACATCCCTGACGCGCTACAGAAACGACGCAGCCCCAACAGTATCCTGAAACTATTGTTGGACTGTACTCTAAGAGCACTGATAGCCTTCTGCGTGTAGTTAACCCACAGGCTGCAGGTGGCTTTGAGCACACAAACCGACATTAGATACCAAAAACATAAACTTATCAAACCATCTCGGACACAATCACTTATTGGGAAGCGGAAGTTGAGTCTCTACGCATTGTACCGAGTATGCTGGCGGTATTTCCTCATTGAACTGCAATGCTGATGCGTTGCACGAGAAAACCGAAAGCTCTTCGATTACCATTTATGATGATACTAATGCTGAAATAACCCTCAATTCTGTAAATTCCTACTATTGAGGAGCTAAAACCTATAGTTCAATTCAAAATTGAAACGCAGAAGCTTAAAAACCACTATCTTGAAATAACTTATAAAGTTGAGGAAAGCCTCGTTTTCGACCATGGTTTTCTACTATGTCGCTGAATTGAATTGTTATGGATTGGTACTCATTAGACGCATTATTTTATGTTTTTTAACTTCCTAGTGAATAGCTTTTCTCTAGTATGCTCCGTATAGAAGCTGCGAGTGAGAAACCAAAAAAAGTCCCATAATTTCGAGGATTTGTGGCTGCCAAAAGTTATCCCAAGATATCTCGTGTAACCATTTATGATATTTGCTCGGTTGTATCGATGTAAACAATATTAAAAAAAAATCTTGTACACCACCTTTTGCAACAAAGATATACTCTACGGACTGGCCTAGTAGGCATCAGTGTTATTTTCAAAAGTAGTTTCTTACGTAGGTACATAATTGTCAAGTTGGGTTAAGAAGCAAACATGCACTTCAAATTAATGGCAGTTTCATTATAGTTAAATTATAATATAGTACCCACGATCAAGCAGATATAAACACAATATGTTTTACATCTTAAATAGACTCGCATAGCTTCACCCGCAAAGAAGCCAGACTTATTAAACACACACGAGTGCAATCTCAAATTATGTCGTCTTCCGAACAAATCGCCTGAGCACGAGGGTCGCTGAGGGATTATCTTCAAATAAGCGTATTACTGCTCCGAACCGTGCTTTGTGATCCAAATAACTACGGCTTCGCCCCATACGCCACATGCTACAAAATACTCTACCAACTGCAACAGTAACTGCGCCAACCCCAATAGTTTAGAGGACGTACATGTATTCTGTGGCTCGAATAGAAAGGATGCTGTAGACAAAATATCGTAATACAAACTCCTTGTTGGGAAACCCTCGGAGACCAGACGGTGCGGCTTTATTTGCGGATTTAACGAGTAACTAAGGTTTCCTAATGCTTTCATTTTTCGTTGTAAATTTTGAGTCTTTACAGTAGGTAACTGAGTGAAGAGGGTTTCCTTGCTAAAAGTATAAAATAAATTTGTTTGTTCCTATAACTAAATAAAATAAAAATAAAATAAATATAATTTCAGAGACATTGTGCGATGTCTGCATCGCACAATGTCTCTGAAAAGTGAAAACATAACTCAAAGAAGAAAACCTAAATATGTATACCTATGAGACAATTACTCTTCATATCCACAGTCATATAGTGACATTCGAAGCCCACCTTATTTCCCATTTTATCGAGAGACAATCCTATTTCCCTAACACGTGTAAAACACCCCACGTGCGGGGAAGCGAAATCTCCTCGATCGATAACGTGGGAGTTGTTTCGGGTAGACATAAACAAATTCCCCACAACTGAAAGTCAGCCGGCGGCAGCGGGGGGCGATTAGCATAAAATTATCGCTCGAGAGAGGCGACTTTACACGCAGCGCCTGATACCATACGCTAGATAGAGCTATCGTTTTATTTTTCCTGTATTATTTATGTTTCTCTTAATCATATGTAATAATTTCAGAATTTCGCTTTGTAAACTTCGGAGATAAGGGGGGGGGGGGGGGTATTTTTTTCTACATTTTCCTTAATAAATCAAAATTTAACCACCGTAGAAAAAAATAAAAAAGGTTTTAGAAAGTGCAACTCAAGCCCTTTCATATGATACCCCACTTGATATATTTACTAAACTTTGATTTTTTAACCCCCGTCATATTCGTCATTTACACAGGAAATAAAAATTTATATTAATTTTTTTCATTTTTAACCGACTTCAAAAAAAGGGGAGGTTCTCAATTCGGTAGTATTTTTTTTTTTTTTATTAGTGTTTACCTCAGAACTCCGTCATTTATGAACCGATTCGTACAATTCTTTTTTTAATTGAAAGTATATGCTTCCAGGTTAGTCCCATTGTTTTCAAAACTCCAGTTGAATGATGGGAACCGTGAGGAATTGAGGGAACTCCTCAAAAATACACCGTGCCCGTGAGTGAGTATTGCGAGAGAATTTAACAGCATATTCCTGACCATATTCGAGGTTAAAAATGTCGTATAAACTTTTTTTGTAATTCTCCTAGTTTCAGAGTAAATACCAATTTAAAAAAAAACCAGTTTTTACTATTACATAGTGCAAGACGCATTTTTGATGGCGATGTTGCCACTATGGGATGTAGCCTAAATATCCTTATTGATAGATGTCAAAACGTGACAAATAACACTTTTCAAAACTAGGTTTTACGAAAAAAAAAGTAGAAATCCATTTTAAGTGACAAGTTTACCAATAACATTTACTTTTCATGTACAAATACATTTAAAACATCGAAAAAACAAAACAAAGTAATTTTTTTTTTTGCTGAATTGACCTAAACTCATATTACATTTATTACTCTAATTAGGCTCTAGTATCGTTAGCTTAAATCTTTCGGGTTATTCACGGGCACGGTGTATAAGGCACGCGTGTAGTAATTTCGGTGTTTTCACACACACTCAAGAGCAAAAGTTTCGGGTCACCCTAAATTAAATAACCGCAAAAGGTATTTTTAAATATTTTACACTAGTCTTATTTACATAATATACCATTCTTCGTAATACCCAAATGTATTAGCAACTTCCGGGATCCTATCATAAAAATATCAACATCCAAAAATGACGATTTGTGATCTCTCTCCATTAACGTTGTTTTTTTTCATGAGTTTTTACGAGTCCGATTTTCGATCCGACAAAAAAAAACACGTCACCAGGTTGACGTGTTTTTTTTTGCTGTTATTTCTGCAGTTTAGATGTAAAATTTAGATAAAAACTGTACAACCTTGCACTATTTTAGGAAATATGACGGTATTTCACCGACTCGAAACTTTTGCTCTTGAGTGTATTATAACTCGTGTATTTACACCCGGAAATGATAAATTTGGTGTAGTGGAAGTGATGATGAAGACCACAGATGGCTTGTGGAACTTGTCAATGATGTACTTCAAACTATCTATAAAAGTACGTCACCGATTCTGATATCATTCCGTTGAAATAGCAAACAAAGAAGTGCCAAATGTGATTCTGAGATCCTTGAGGAAAGTCTTCAAATATAATCGGCCCACATACAGCGATTTGGTTTTTTTCTCTAATAATCAACGTATTTGCCCTCGGAAATCAGTTCATGTGGTAAATTGGAAAATAAATGTGGAAATGTTCATGTGGCTTGGAGGAGTACTGAATTGAAGTCGGTTAAAACTTTGTTCTTAAAGTAGATTATCCATACACATGTCTTAACCCTCTTAACAGTTGTTCCAAATTTCGGATTGATAGCTTAAGTAGTTCCTGAGATATTTAACGTTGTGAACTTGTGCCAGACGGACGGACAGACGGACAGAGTCGCACCATAAGGGTTCCTTTTTTACCTTTTTGGTACGGAACCCTAAAAATAGAACGAGCACGGTAGATCTCCTCGTCTCGCTTCGCGTGGCGACGTCAGTTGTGCAAGCCCCACAGATAGTCTATGTCCGTTCATGTCTTTGCATTGCACAGATAAAGTGAGAAAAGCCTTTCTCTGTCAAAGTAATTACGACATTAACATAGATATAATTTCACCTGGCCTAAGGAAGGTGGTTTTTCACTATACCTTTATCGCTTTTCAGCTCGCTTACACTCGCGCCGAGCTAATAGGTATGTCAGATGCGAATAACGACCACCACATTAAGCCCCATAAAGCCAACGCTATAGGTACTTAAGACTGAGTACTTATTTCGTCGCGGAAGTGTGCGCAAGCGTTCCCGTGGCTCCGCCAAGGGCTGCGCGTAGAATACCGTGGGATTTTAGACGGTAGTCCGGGCGGTTCCCGGGAGTCCGTCATACCGGCCCTGCGGCGCTACCACGAACTTCGAATCTCGTACTTCGTATATCTCCGTCCCTGTCGCTCGAGTACCATAAACTATAAGTGCGATAGAGACGGAGATATACGAAGTTCGAGATTCGAAGTTCGTTGTAGCGCCGCTGGTTCCCCAGCGAGGCGGAAAGAAAAAGACTGCGTATTTAAGTTTGACAAGACATCTCGCATACGAATATGACACCACCAGAGCTCTGGCTTGCCGATGATATATCCTGAGAGGGCATCGTGTTTTCTATTTATATTGCTCCTATTTCAATATGTTTTATTTTGATTTGAGGCGTTAAATAAATAAACTGATGTCAATGTGATACAATATTATAATACGAAATGTCGAGTCAGATTGAAAGATGGCTAGCATCAAAAGATATCTACCTACTTTTAGAATAAACATGCTATACGTTACGTGCAATGCATTGCCGCACGCTAGATAGAAGCCAGGGGGTCTATCGGACTTAACGTATTAGATTGAAATCAAATTGCATTTGTCGCGCCTCTACGTCTTGAACGGTTTTGACATTTTGCGGTGTCAAAGCGCGTTCCGATGTCATGTTTTTGAGCATCCCTGCCTGCGACGATATTTTAGCAGCAATATCGTGACCGAGTCGTAACCGTTCCATCGCGGTGTAAACAGCACTTAATACCTCCTTTTGTGACGGCTAAATATTTTGCGAACAGTTTCTTACACAAACTCCGTCGTTTCTAATTCAATATTCCGTTGGTGCGCGTTCGATTCTCCGGCTACCGTTTCATAAAGAAGTTTAGCGCAAATTGTTATTGAAGTTAAATCTGGGGAGCAACGGATATTATTGTAGATATGTAATTGTGTGTAGTTAGTGTATTAGAAAAGGTGGTAAATTCCAAATTCTAATAATGACAAAGTTGTTGCCATAACTGTTAAGTGATTGCATAATAGGTATCCTACCTACTCTATCTCTTATGACCAGAGTAGTCTCACTGGCGCAGAACACAAAAAATGAGAACAACTAGAATTCATTATTCTATCCATATCAGCATCCAGGGTTAGGGGTCGGAAAATCGAAACGTATTATGGGCTTAACAGATTGAAATAAACGACTAACTATTCTGCTCTAAGTAATTCAATCAACTGTGCTGCACACAATAATTACACACTTTACAATTGAATAAAAAGCAACGCCCATACACATAAAAACATTTTCACCGCTCGAAACTGTACGCTATATAAACAAAGCAAACATAAAATAAACTGCGTACATTTAGGGGCACAAATGAATTTATTTCTGCTAGTAGAGTCGCAGACAAAGGTCTCGGAGCGGAGGGCGGGGCGCTCCGCCCCGTCTTAGCGGCAATTAGGACTGTGTTGCCAGGTAGATATAAATCAATTTGCATATTTTATACCCCGAAAAATATAGGACAAATCTCAACTAGAACCTTAAGTCAAATCAAAAGGACTCTTTTCGAATGGTGGATTAATGAATTGATTTGTAAGTATAGATTTTTTAAACGAGAATTTGGATTGGTAGCGTCATTGGTAGGTAGTGTTTTTATTTGACACCGAATAAGCAAAATGAAAAATATAAATGTAAATTTATTGTAAACACGAATTCATAAGATGTAGATTCAATGCATCTAATCCTATACACGGTATTTATCCCAAAAGAGTCGAACTAGATTTTAGTTGTTACTCATGCAATTTTTTTTTGCCATTAAATCAAAGTGCTTACTTAATTTTTTTTTGTCTTACCTTGCTATGAATGTTCAAATGAATTTTTGTATCGTCATTGCTTGTGTTTTTATTTGTCGAAGGGATTAGGTCGAACTTGCAACTTAACTGTCAAAGTGAAGTGGCGAATGTGAAAAGGAATCTTCGTGAAAAAAACGAACAGTAAAATTTTGGGTCATTGTTTTCATAGATAAAAGATTTACGTCTACTCATAATAAGTGTGGTACAAAATTGTATACTTATGTATGTAGTTGTGCTTATTGTGTTGTACTTGTAGGTACTATAATTGTACCTATGTAAAACAACGAAGGGCCTAAATAAGGTTTAACAAGTTTTGAAGGAAAGCAGTGTAACATTGCACACACATTGCATAGGCTTATTGTATAGGCTTTTCCTTTTAAAGGGTACCTTTTTACGAATGGAATCCGGTTCGGACCATATCTCCTAATACATAGAAGTGGTTGTTTACGGGTAATTACATTCTCATCCATTTTTTTTCATTGTCCTGTTTGGCCTGTAGTGCTGCCAGTCACAAATATGGTTATTGATAAACTCGCTGGGGACCTTATGGGCCCAGGGGGAAGCTAAACCTATAGCTGTCTCGTCAACAAATGATTTAAGCATAAGTAGATGGGTACCTAAATATAATAGAATTCATAAACCCGTTTATCTAAAAGGTAAGTGGACATTTGCCCCAGTAGCAACGTCAACGCAGTGACTCCTGTCTTACTCGCACTGCTTATTCAAATTAAAGAGTTAGGGTACATTTACTCGTCTCTTATCGCGGTGAGAGATGGCGCTAGCCCTGCTGATTTGTTAGGAAGTAAGTAAATTGATTACGGAAATTGTGGAATAGATTGTAAAAAAAACCGGTCAAGTAGGAGGTTTTTTCAAAATTTTCCTTCAGTAGGTAATCGAAATTTATTCACTGTTAAAAAAAAGACCATTAAAATTGAGCATCTGATAAGTAAGAGTGAAGGCAGTGAAGCCCTTTTATTTGATATCCCACTTGACCTAATTACTTGACTTTGAATGTTTGCCCCAGGGACTGCATAACCGAAAAATACCGGTATTCTATTTTAACGATATGACGTCATATCGGTTGTCAAATAGCGGTTTCGGTAGCGGAACCTTTATATTTCGGTATCGAAATATAAAGGTACTTTTAATTTTTCCGGTACCGTAACCGCTTTTTAAAGGTACCGATATATCGACGTTCTCCTGGCGTTATTGCCAAACCGCCGGCAAAGGCACTGCCGTTTTGTCTTTTTGTAGCCAATGCTTCCTCTGTAGACTGCCAGCTCGCTTATTTTTCTCGATAACCTTTATATCACTGGTATGATAAAGGTTGCGGTATAATTTAAAACTGATACCGCTAACCGTTATTTCAAAACGGTTACGGTACCGTTATGTTCGCGCGGCGCGCATAACCTTTACGACATAACGGTACCGTAATGGAATACCGGTTTCATACCGGTATAACCGTAACCGAAATCAGTCCCTGGTTTACCCCCCTCATATCCTACATTATTAACACATTCAGTGCCGGGAACACGACTATCGAGTGCCTACGCCGTTAGTCGATTTCCGCTACATACGAGGAACACCACGGGATTGGCTACGAGCGTAGCGCGTAGCGATTCGCGGCACTGAATGTGTTAATAGGAAATTAAAATAAATGTAAAAAAAAACATTTTCCTTTTTGTTAGGCTCCTTTACAAATAAGTTTTTCAAATTGATAGCATAGGTAGGCGTTCCTGAGATAATTCACGTTGTGACAGACAGACGGACAGAGTCACACCATAAGGGTTCCTTTTTTACCTTTTTGGTACGGAATCCTTAAAGGGCGGTTGCCGAGGCATGCCAGCTGCCAGCGGAGAAATTACAACTGTAAGTCCATGACATTTCATAGTTTTAGTATTGTTTCCAGATACCTAAACCCTCACCATTCAGTTTAGACAATATCCGCTGGCCCTTAAACCATCATTGAGATGACTCATGATCATGACTCAAATATACCTACTAAGTCATCTCATCTCATGCCTCTACGAGCGATTTTCGCTACAACGCGGAGAAATGCTGCTACGCGCTACGGCGTAACACACGTAGCGTTGCGTTGCTTGGTCAAGAATGAGTTCATATAGCCTATTAGGTACTACCGCCCAAGGGTACGGGTTACACTTTCTCAATAAAATCGTCTGCACACACATACATTTCATTCGAAAAATGACCCTAGAGGGGTATACCCGTACCGTTGGGCGAAAGTACTTAATACTTGCCTTACAGAGAGTACGAAGGGAGCGAGAAACGAACCCCTCCATAAAAACCCAACAAAAATAAATAAATCGCTGGGCGCCACATAAAGGTAAATATTTCCTGTCATTTCATTTGCATGAAACACTGCTTTCTGTGAGGATACAAAGCACAAGCACAAGAGACAGTAAACAAAATGGCGTATTTAAATGGGCGGCAACTGCATTGTTGTTCTACGTTCCATCGATCATCGATATCGCTGTTGTGATCTCGCTCGCACCCGCTCAATCCCTATAGCCGCAACCTCTTTATTTTCATTTGTCATTCGGAATGAGTACAACGCAGTAAGACTTACACACTTTCAAACAAATCTGAACCTTATTGCGACTGATTAAAGTTGTATTTATAAGTAGCGGCTTAAAGTGAAATGGTATCTCGACTACGTCAGTGAGACATGTGAAACTGTTGCACGTTGTTGCGTCCTTATCTTGCAACAGAGGGGGGGCGGTATTTTTGTAGCTGCATCTCACTCTGGCCCGCTTCCTGAGAAGTAATGTGTTGTTGTGTGTTGTGATATCTCTAAAATAACAGGGAAGCACTCGCTACGGAGTTGTCATTTGTAACGGTTTTGCGAAGTACCGACAGCAAAGAAGATTGAATATAATAATAATGTGTTTTCAAATTTAGTCTATAGGCAATATCGCAAAAAGTCGTCTCCTTCACGATTTTCGTGGACACGTCTTCTATATGGCTAAAACTGGTATGGATGTGTTCCGTGTTGTCTCCGGAGTACGAACGAATCTACCGGTTTTAGTTAAGGCAGAGGGGAAGGGGCATAGCTGTGATGTGACGTCACAAAGATGGCGGCCGACGGTCATCGATTTTTGTTCACATCTCGGGTTCTATTTTACTGATCGGTTCGTGTGAGGTGTCATTTGAAAGCATATCAAACGTACTATAATTGTTTCGTTGAAATCTATGACGTACAATTAACAGTTTTTAAAATATTTGAAAAAGTATGACTTTTTTACTATGCAAGTTTGGATAAGTACTGATTAAATACGCTTGTAACTCAACAAATAATAATTTTAGCGCAATTTAAGTTATTATAAAAAAATCATCATTTTATAAGCTTTCCAAAAATATAGAATTTGTTGGTATACAGTAATAAATAACTTAGATATGATATGTTTTGTTAATTTCGCACCGATTGACTATCACCACGCTCGACTCTGCTAGTGATCGCTGGCGTCGCGTCGCGCGCGATTTTACCAACTATTTTTTTGTTTTTTGAGTAGGGGTACGAGTCAGATAGTCATGATAGCCTAAAGCCGCTAAATAAAGACCTCAGAAACGTTGTAGCCCGAGCCGAAGGCGAGAAATTAGTCTAGTTCCCAGAGGGGTAATCACGTAACGTTTCTTACGAGCGTTAGTACAATTTAACTGTCATTTTTCCATACAAAAAGTGACATTTAGACCTACCTGACGTGCGTACAATGCGTTACGTGATTGACCTGCTGTATTACATTCAAAATAAAATAGTAAAACAATGAAAGAAAGCAGCATTATTAAGAGAATTAGTTTTTGCCCGGGGCGCGCCGCTGTACCTTTGTTGTAGTTTGACTTCTATTTTCTAAATCTGACTGGTTTTGGTTAAGTATTTCGTAGGAAAAGAAAAGCGGGAGGGAGATTTCTAACTCAAACGTTGCACTCGGTCCGTCTTGTTTGTGAAAGAGTGAGAGGAGTGTGTGTCCGCGTAGGCTTAACCTACGGGCCTTGGGCCCTCGGGCTCGCGTAGAGAGCGAGCTCTGATGGGACGCTTCGGGCTACGCGGAGCACGGCCTTACTTAGGCCTCACATGCCTTGCCACTCACCTTGGAGCCTTTGGCCCTCAGGTTCGCTTGTAAGACACTCGGGGGTATGGTGTCCGAGAGCGCACCCTCAAGAGACGCTTCGCGCCTTTGGCGCTACGTATGGACCTCGGCCTTCAGCCTCGCACGCCTCACCGCTCGCTTTCGCTTGTAAGACACTTGTGGGTAGTGAGTTTCTGCGCAAGCTGGCTATTCGGACCTTCGGCCCTCGGGCTTGCGTACGAAGCGCGCTCTGAAGGGACGCTTCGTGCCTTCGGCCACAAGCGAAGCTCGGACTTCTGCCCTCAAGTCTTAGTTCTAGCTTGTAAGAGACTAATGAATAGTGAAGCGTCCGCATGGGCCCGCCTTTTGGGCCTTTGGCCGTCAGGTCTCACTTGTAAGACAATAAGGAGTAGTAAAGTGTCCGCGTGGGCTCGCTCTTCGGGCTTTTGGCCATCGGGCTCACGTAGAGAGAGCGCTCTGAAGAGCTCGAGCCTTCGGCTCTTCGCGGAGCTCGGCCAGCGGCCTCGCGTGCTTTGGTGCTCACCTTCGAGCCTTCGGCCATCAGGTTCGCTTGTAAGAGACTTACGAGTAGTAAAGTGTCCGCGTGGGCTCGCCCTTGGGATCTTAAGCTCTCGCTGGCGCGTGGAGAGCGCGGTCTGAAGGGCTTTTGCCCGCGCATGCCTCGCCGCTCGCCTTCAGGCCTTGTGGAACTGTTCGAACTCATTGCCTGCAAAACTGCAACTCCATAGTTCACAACATAATTATGTATATCACTCGACAAATCGTAAATATCTTTGCCAGACAGTGGTTGGTCGTTGAGGATAGTGTCCACTGCCTGGCAAGAATTAATATGTTGATGGGGGAGTAGACAGGGTGAGTGTGGACTTCACCCCAGAGGGGTTTATGACAGTCCACACTCAGAGAGAGACTCTGAAGTACTGTCAACACAATAGTTATGTATTCATTAACTTACACGGTATATATCGTCGGGTGACAAGCAAAAGTCACTACCAAAATTGTCACTGCTCTTTAAAACGTCGTATCTCGGGCCGTAGTCGATATCGAGATACGACCTTTGATTGAAGTAGGTATTTGTTACTTAGTGAGTTTTGCTTGTCACCCGACGATATACGAGTAGCTACATGTATAATCATTCACACATCTCGCACGTACTTAATCTACGGCTTATCCTTACACGTATTGTACAATATCTAATCGCTAATTTAGAATGTGACTTGTCGGCACAATAATTATCTATACGAATTTCTAGAGAAAAACAATGATTTACCTATAGCTCTTACTAGAAAGGTAATGTAACGAATCACCACGTGCAAATGTGTCCAAATTCAATTGCAAGTTGCGCTTAAATGAAATGGAATACGAGCGGGCAATGTCTTTTGGCGAACTTGCGCCCCAAATTCAACAATGTTTATAATAATCATTTAAAATGCTTTTTAATTGAAACATATTTATAAATTAAATTATGCTGATCTGGTTGATAAATGTCTTGTTCCTCGGCGTAAAACTAAGTACCTATTCAATTTGTCGATTATAAATACTAATCTACGCAAACAGATAGGTATACAGTTAAACACAATATTTATTAATATTCGACACCTTAAAGGGCAATGGAGAGGGCTATGTTGGGAGTTTCTCTGCGTGATCGCATCAGAAATGAGGCTATCCGAAGCAGAAAGAAGGTGGTTATTATTAGATGGCCATCCGAATCGCTAAACTTAAGTGGCAGTGGGCGGGGCACATTGCACGTAGAACCTATGGCCGTAGGAGCGGAAAGGTTCTTGAGTGGCGACCACGTACCGGAAGGCGCGGCGTGGGCAGGCCCCCCACAAGGTGGACTGATGACCTGATAAATGTCGCGGGAGTCCGCTCGATGCGGTTGGCGCAGGACCGGTCATTTTGGCACTCATTGGGGGAGGCCTATGTCCAGCAGTGGACGTCTTTCGGCTGATATGATGATGGTGATGATGATTCGAAACCTTTCATTTGGCAACACCAAAAATAAACTTTCTAAGTACCTAGGTATTTCGATCATAAACAGCATGCTCATTATTTTCACTCACTCTCAACATTAATCACGCTAAAGTATCTCTTTCTCGAATTATGCTGGTAAGTAGGCCAACTTCGAAGGTAAAAAAATATAATTTTACTAATTATTTTACAAACGGTTGTTCGTATGCTATAGAGTTCCAGGACACAATTATAGTACATTTATTATGCTTTCAAATGACACCTCACATGAACCGATCAGTAAAATAGAACCCGAGATGTGAACAAAAATCGATGATCGTCGGCCGCCATCTTTGTGACGTCACAGCTATGGCCCTGCCCCTCTGCCTTAACTAAAACCGGTAGATTCGTACTCCGGAGACAACACGGAACACATTCATATCAGTTTTAGCCATATAGAAGACGTGTCCACGACTTTTATCAATATTGGCCAATTTCCGCCGTACTAATTGGTTTCTATGGCGCTATTGAGTTATAAATGCCTGTTTTAATGAAACTTCTAAACAACAGGGACGTTCATTTATATACGTTTAAATTTTTGTTAAGATTATATATTTTGGATTGTTAGATAAGTATGTATATCATAAGTATAATACAATGCCGGTACCTACCACACATATGCATTGTTCATATTCACTAGTTTACAAAATCTAAACAGGTATACCGTGATTACAACTATTAGTTTTTCGAGATATGGAACATTTAAAATTTTGTATTTTAGAAATCCATAGCACTGTTTCTAAAAAATTCATGACCGTCAAATTATGATAATCTAGCCTCTGTTATTGTGATTGTGCGTGGTGTATTTCTTAGATATTGTGTGTTATTTGTGCGTTAAAATGGCGAAAACTATTAAAGTGACTTAAGAAAGGTGATTAACAATATGACTAAGTATTTGTCGAGAGAAAGTATCAAGGATTAGACTATATTCCTCTAAATAACATCGACCTTGTTGTCAACATGACTTGTACATCATATAGTATGTGCAATGAAAATTGGCTAATTTGTGAATAAATTAAAAATAAAAGTTTATTTAATTTCAGGTATATCCCGATCTACCGTAATGAAAATACAAAGAAAAGGTCGTCAGCTGTATTTTCTACGCGAATACTACTACGAATTTGATGATTAATAAATGACTAACCAACCCTATCTATTAAATCTAAATTAATTAATTATTTTAACTTTAATGGAGGATCATTTCATTACCTATAATTTAAAACATATAATATAAATGTTGTAAATCAAATAAAAAATAAAAGAGTTATATGCTCTAAACTATTTCATAACTTTTTAACCCCGAATAACTATTTTCACGCGCCGCCACTGATACTTAATCATTTTCTATGCATTTGATTTCATAACTTCGGGTTGCTAAGAAAGAAATGCGTCCTTTTTTATGCTACCGGGTTATATTTTATTCATAATTACTTAGGTACCTATTAAGTAATAAGAATTAATAAAACAACGTTTCATAATTTCTGATTCCTTTGGAGTTGAGTGAGTTGTAGAACTCGCAAGCCCGTATTTAGGTATATGTAGGTAACTATATATATTTTTTTTTTCGAAAATGTGACTTGACTTAAAGAACTTTTAGTGGTTGTTTTCCCGCAACGAAATGATTTTGCTATCGATATACAGTGGATGTGTAATCTTTTTTTAGGGTTCCGTACTCAAAGAGTAAAACGGGACCCTATTACTAAGACTTCGCTGTCCGTCCGTCCGTCCGTCTGTCTGTCACCAGGCTGTATCTCAAGAACCGTGATAGCTAGAGAGTTGAAATTTTCACTGATTATGTATTTCTGTTGCCGCTATAACAACAAATACTAAAAACAAAATAATTTTTTTTTTTAAGGGGGGCTCCCATACAACAAACGTGATTTTTTTGCCGTTTTTATAGATAATGGTACGGAACCCTTCGTGCGCGAGTCCAACTCGCACTTGGCTGGTTTTTAATAATGTTAAGAAATGCCCGATTTATAAATGTGTCGAACGAAACTCGAAAGTAACCTAACACCAGTAGTGGCACTGTAGTAGTACCTACCTTGAAGTTTTAGTGCGTTACTATTGTTTTTCGCTTATTCGAGTTTAGGTTATTTTTTTGTAATATTTTTTTTGGAAAACAGTTTATTTATAAGTTTGTCTATCATAATTCGAAAGTACTACCGATAGCAAATCGCCCTGCCACGGGAAAACAACCTCTAAAATTTCACGGTGTATAATTAACGGATCTGCTCACAAAATTTCACGAGAATCGGTTGAGAAATGCGACCTGTAGAGGAGAACAGCTGGGCGGTGGGACACCGGACATCGTGACAGACACCGGACATCCTGACAGACACCGGACATCGTGACAGACACCGGACATCGTGGCAGACACCGGACATCGTGACAGACACCGAACACCGTTTTCGTTCGCTTCGCTCGCTCGTTCGAAAACTAATTAGTAGTAAGTTTATTTCTAGTATAACTTAACTAATTTCAAATTAAGTATAGACTTTTTTAGAGTGGGTAGGTTCAAAACGTCGAGTACGTAGGTACAAAGAAATTTATTGCAATGAAAATGTCTCTTGTAGGTAGTTAAAAAAGCACTTGAACCTTAATCCATCTATTTCACTTACTTTGTGTTGGTACCTACGTACAATCAAAGTATTCAACGTTATAACTTAGTGGGAAATGGCCAAGATTTTGCTGCGAGCAGTACCCGCAGCCTCAAGGCAGGGCGCGCGTCGCAAGCCGGCGGAGTGGGGCGTCGCTAAACAAAAACACGTATACAGCGGGCGCGCGGCGATTGGCTGCCGGCGCGGCCGGCCCCCCCGGCCGGGTATCGGGGCCCGGGCGGAGCGCCTTCGGCCGCACTCAGCCACGCGCGCTCCCACAGTGAACATGTGCAGCGGCGCCGAAGGAGGCCCATGGCCGCTAAAGGACGCGCCGACCGTCACCGCCGCCGCGCTCGACCACTACCGACTGCAACTATACAACTACGCCGTTGCCGAACGCTTGCGCCTCTACCCACCAAGCATCGCACCATGCTACGCGCCCTATGCACCCCGCCTCGCGCTCTCCATGTCCTTACTACAACACCGCGCGCTCCAGCCCGAGGAACCTAAACCGCAACACAGCTACATCGGCCTCATCGCCATGGCCATCCTCAGCCATCCGGATCACAAGCTCGTCCTCTCCGACATCTACCAACATATCCTGGACAACTACCCGTACTTCCGGTCCCGAGGACCCGGCTGGCGGAACTCCATCCGGCACAACTTGTCGCTCAACGACTGTTTCGTGAAAGCCGGGAGATCGGCGAACGGAAAGGGACACTACTGGGCGATACACCCGGCGAACGTGGAGGATTTTCGGAAGGGTGATTTCCGGAGACGAAAGGCGCAGAGGAAAGTGAGAAAGCACATGGGATTGGCGGTGGATGATGACGGGGAGGACTCGCCGTCGCCGCCGCCGCAGTCTCCGCCGCCGACGACGCTGACGCTGCCGTTCTGGGGTGCGCGGGTGCCGGGCGGCGGGCAGCCGAGGAAGCGGCAGTTCGACGTGGCCTCGCTGCTGGCGCCGGACGACGCGCCGGAGAAGCGCGCGCGCCGCGACAGCAGCGAAGAGGATGTGGAGGAGGATATTGACGTGGTGGCGAGTGACCAGGAGGAGCGGCGCGAGGGCGAGGAGGAGCGCGAGCTGGCGCCGCCGCCGTACCCGCTGCTGGGTGGCTGGTGGCCGGCGCTGGAGCCGGCCCTGCTCCACCAGCTGCGTCGCCACGCCGCCTCGCCCGCCCCGCGCCCACCCAGCCCTGCTCACCAACAGCGCCCGCCGGACACTTAAACCCCCTCGCCACACTCTCTGTACTAATTGTGAATATTCAACAACTTTTCGTGTTAGAAATCCCGACGGATAGTAAATGTTGCCTAGTGAAATACTCATGTTGATGTTAAGCTGTCCTATTTTTCCTGTTCTTTTCTCCGTGTTCTATGCTCTTTCCTACGGACTATCTTTACCGTCTATCTATCCGTTCTATTGTGAAATTAAATCTAATAACAATTTTTCGTGATTGCGCGCGTTGAAATCTATCTCAGGCGCAGCAATGCCTGGTGTTGTGTTGTTTTTATTACGTATTTCTAGATATAAAATGTAAATTATTGTACATTATAATATTCATATAATTCTTATAATACATATTTAGCGAAGTGTTCGTTCGTAGTATTATTCATTCTAATAATGAAGTCTGAAAACGACCAAGCGGCTGTAGATATAATATTCTTATTTGTATATAGGTAAGTACGGTGCGAAAGGTGTCTACACATTGTTATCGACAATGAACATAGGTACTGTTGTCTGTTTAGTAACAAAACATTAATGCATTTAAATTACAATATGATGAGTCTATACAAATCTCTGAATAAATAGAAAGTTTAACTTAATGTATCTTTTATTTCTCACTCTTAACAAGTATGAACTGAGTATTTTTAACAATGTGGCAAAGAAGAAGAAAAATATACCTACCTATGTGAATTATTTATATTATATTATATGTAAGTAGGTATATATTATTGAATTAACAAGTAGTGAACTGGTTTGCTGCATAAATACTCAATAGTTACTAAATCATTTATTGCAACATCACAAAAGTAGCAAGGTAGAATATACTGCCGCTACCAATACCATATTGTAACTACCTACCGCAATAGGTATCCCAATGTCTGTGTAAAGTTACTTGAATGCAGCAGCGTGGTCTGAGTTTGTGTTTCAAACAACATGATTTACATAGATATTTTTATTTAAAACATCGGAATATTTCGAAGCACTGTAACAACCAACCAGTGTAAGATAGCTACAATGCTAACACACACCATACCTTACACATGGTTGAAGGCAGCTGATGGAAGTCTATGGAGGAACCTTGGTGAACGAGAATAGAAGATTGAGGAAACAACTGAAGACGACAAAAAGATGTAAGTACAAGTACCTACCTATCGGTTTGTATTTCAATTGTAGGTACTTATACGTCTTTCTGTAGTTGACTTGCAACAGTTGCAACCCAGTCAAACTCACGCGACAAATAATAAATATTGACGTAAACATGGAATCTACCCGCATAGGGTGTGATGTTGATGATGACAAGTTTAAGTGGATGGTTTTCTTAATTAGTTTTGTACTTGGGTAAAATAATTTACGACCACTACGTTAGACCACTAGGCTGTAGTGGGATTCAAATCCCGGGAAGGGCACAGTTCTGATGAGTCTTGGATGTTTTCTATTTATGTTATCTATGTAGGTACCTATTTAAATTCTTTATTGTACAGTCGCCATTACATACATAGGTACACCATAGGTGTTCAAAAATATCGGCACATGCACCCTAATGCCTTGAAAATAGAGGTGTGTTCCGATGTTTGTGACGTGCTTGTTTGCTCCTATGTATGTGATGGTGACTGAACATGAAATGGAACACAACCACAAAATAAATATCACAAGAAGGTAACATATGTAGAAAGGCGAGCTTATCCCTATGAGGAAATTCTTCCAGCTAACCACTGAGCAATTTAGTAGAGATTGAGTTATAGAGTACCTAGGTATAGTATAAATACTTAACCTACCCCGTTAAGTAGGTATATTTATTTAATATACGTCGTGGTCTAGCACTCATAACACAAAGAGGTAGAGGTACATCTTTTTTTTATATGAGGGTTCCTGAGGTAAATACCTTTAGGGTCACTTCGTTGTCCGTCTGTCTGTCAAGACCCTTTTCCACGAGAACATGTGGAGGAATCAAGTTGAAATTAATATTAACTAAATACCTACTCAGGTCCTTTGGAGCTGCGAGAAAATCGCAATCAAAAAATCTGCTGTCTATGATGCATATTTTGATCACGATCAGATATATATGAATAAAAAAAACCGGTCAAGTGCGAGTCTGACTCGCGCACCGAGGGTTCCCTACAAACACCATACCCGTCACGTCACGACCCCATTCATGCTTGAACAATCTTAACAGCTCATAGTAGAAGTTACCGTTGTACAGCGCCATCTGCATTTTAGTACTTACTAATAACTTGCAACCTAGTATGTTTGTTCATCAGCAATATTTTTTTATTAGGTATGTACGCTTACCGATTTCGATTATTATTTTTGTATTTTAAAGGAGTTAAATATAAAAGTAATCAAATCAAATTACAAACATATTTAAGAAATGATTTTTGATAAATAAAAAAAAATACGCTAGATCGAGATATTGTTTTATTTTTCCTGTATTATTTATGTTACTCTTAATCATATGTAATAATTTCAGAATTTTCGCTTGGTAAACTTCGGAGATAAGGGGAGGGAATGGTATTTTTTTCAACATATTCCTTAATAAATCAAAATTTAACAACCGTAAAAAAAATTGTTTTAGGAAGCGTTAATCAAGCCCTTTCATATGATACCCCACTTGATCTATTAACTAGACTTTGAATTTTTAACCCCCCTCATATTCGTCATTTACACAGAAAATAAAAATGTATATTTAGTTTTTTTATTCTCCATACACGTGTCTTAGTCTTCTTAACAGTTGTTCCAAATTTCAAATAGATAGCATAAGTAGTTCCTGAGATATTTAACGTTGTGACAGACGGACGGACGGACAGACGGACAGACGGATAGATTCGCACCATAAGGGTTCCTTTTTTACCTTTTTGGTACGGAACCCTTAAAATCACAGTTTCCGGCATAGTTATTGCTTTACTTGAGTAATAAAAGATCTTGCTCCTTACCAAATTTCATGATTTTCAGAGGGGTAATCACGTAACGTTTCGAACGGGCGTTAGGACAGTTTATAACTGTCATTTTCCGTATAAAATTTGACATTTAGATCCTCGTACGTACAATGCGTTGCGTGATCGACTTGCAGGTCAATTAAAAGTACTAAAACTGATCTATAGTTTTTGCTCAAAACCTATAGTTCCCGTTGACCTATTATAGAATCATGAAATTTGGCAAGAAACAAGGTCTTACATTCCAAATAAGTTTTCAGTTTCAGTTTATTTAATTCATTAACAATTTTCATTGTGTTTGAATTTAACATAATAATTAATAACTATAATTATATAGCCCTATAAGTCTTATTGAGCTTACTATAGTTCAATTTCTGTAAGATTGTCCCCTAATATTTATTTTATTTATTATTTTTATTTTGAATTAATAAAACGTAACTAGTAGGTAACATAAGAATAGTTAAACAATTAAATTAATTACAATAAGATATTCCGTTACAGATTGTCCATTAATAAAATTATCAGTAAAATCAGTAAATAAATATAGTTCTTTAAGGCGCCGTAGGTTCCGCGAAGTTAAGCGAACATAGTTTTTGAAACAATATAATGCGTCTGCTTATAATAATATGGATTCAAAAAAAAACGAATACTTAGTAATCTTGAGGCTTTTCTGTAGCACGATTAAGCAATTTTCGCTCGATAGAAAAAAATCACGAACATAGGTCTAAAATATATTAAAATTCACTTAAAACATTCGTAGCAAATTATGCACAATAGCTAAACATATTAAAATTTATTCAAAAAATCGGCAATATCATGTTTCAGGGAACTTAGTGATTAGTGATTACTTTTGTATTTATTTAAACGCACAAAAAATTAAAATTAAAAAACATGATATCCGCGCTTCCAAACACGCACTTCCATCTCGCTCACGCTTATGCTCAGCGAGAGGGAGAGAAGACCTACGGCGACTTAAACTGTGAATTTGTATTATATCACATAAAAATGCTGTTTGGTACGGTCGCTCATGCGTGATTGAATAAAGTAAAGTAAAGTAAAGTAAAAAAGTCATTTATTTAAACAGAATGAGTTTTACATAGTTACCAGAGGTCCCCACACTAGGCTACGCCTGTATCGTGGAGAACCAGTTAATTTTTAAACATCAGAAATAAGTTACCACAGATATTTATTACATTTGGAGGAGTAAGAAAAAATATTTTACATTGAAAAGTTTATAAAACATCACTCAACAACATTAGCCGTATTTAAATATATAAAAAAATCTTAGAATACATTGATAACAGGAAATATAGCATAGGATTACTCCTGGACATGACTAAAGCATACGATAAAATGTCCCACGAAATACTTCTCTCCAAGTTGTATGAAATGGGAATACGAGGTAAGACACATAGCTGGTTCAAATCCTATCTAGCAAATCGTGAACAATATGTACACATAGACCACTACAATCATGATGCCCGAGAAGTAACTGGTATAAACTCACAAAGACGCCGCACTACTTGTTCCTTGCCTCAAGGGAGTATCTTAGCATGTACCCTATTTTTAGCCTATATAAACGACTTGCCTAAAAGTCTAGATCCCAACATAACTTGTGTTATGTTTGCTGACGACGTCTCCCTTTTATTCAGCGCTACAAATAGTCTAGAATGTAACTCCCAACTTACGTGTAGCATCAACACAGTTAAAAAATGGCTAGAAGAGCACAACCTCGAAATAAATATAAAAAAAACCAAGATTATACAATTTAAACCCAGACAGAAAAAACCCTTAGAGTTAAACTTATACATAAATAGCATCCAAATAGAGGAAGTCACAGAATTTAAATTACTAGGAGTGATCATTGATTCCGGAATAAACTGGAGAGCCCACATACAATACACAAAGACAAAATTAACGAAGTTTATCTAATACGCGCTTAACCTGATAAAGTTAAATGCAGATTTTGAGGCTGCACTATCCGTCTACTACGTGCACATCTATTCCAGTCTCCGATATGGTGTGGTCTTATGGGGAACCAGCACTGATGCACATGATCTTTTTGTATTACAAAAAAAATGCATAAGAATTCTCGCCAATATACGGATTCCAAATAGCTGCCGACCCTTTTTCAAACAGTTTGAGTTACTTACACTTCCGGCAATATATGTAATGGAGGCCGTTATTTTTTATAGGAAAAACCCCGATCTATTTGAAGTCAAACCAGATACGTATAAAACCAGGAACCAGTATAGAAACAAGTTAAAAATACCAAACTCTAAACTAGCTATCCATAGAAACGGGCCTCATTTTGTATGTATTCGAGTTGTAAACAAAATACCCGACGAGATCAAATTCGAACCAAGTGATAAAAAGTTTCACAAAAAATTGAAAACATTTCTCATTCATAAATGCTATTACTCAGTGGATGAGTTCTTAAATGATGAAACCCTGACGCATCATAAAAGTAGGTAACTTAGTAATAAATAGTAGGAAGTAAATTGTAATTGAACCAATTGAGTAAATTGTATAACTTAGACTTAACTTTGACATCTATTTATATTTTTGACATTTACATTACTTTTCATAAAAAAACATGACCTGAAATATAGAATTAAGTTACTTATAAGACCATTTGTGTGCCCTAACAGGGTGTCATGGAAGCCTTTCTGTATAATCTTAAGATCTCATGTACATGATTTTACAAATAAACATCTATCTATCTATCTATACTTAGAGACTAACTTAGATATTAAATATAATTTTAATACTAATCAAACATTAAAACTTTATTTATTTGCTGATTTAACCAATCTGACATATCAACACACAATTGGCAACTTTCTACCCTGATAAGAATTACTACATTAGACGTCTATCTTATCATTTTCTCACGCTTAATTGTGTCCTTCCACCCATCAAATCAAGTCAACGAACGTGAACATTTTGGCCTTATTTGGCAGAAAAACAGTATTGTTTCTACCTGGTCACTCATTAACCCTGTACCTAGAATCAGATTTACGTTAATCCGAATGCTGGTGCGAAACTACTAAACGAGCGTTCTCACGGTCATTCCTAGGAAGTTCACGTGGTTTTAAGTTGAGTAGTTAAGACTTAAAACTGGATTAACATTAAAAGACAGTTGTTTGAAACTTGAAGTGATAATAGGTGCTGCGGAGCGATAAGATGGGTACAAAAATAATACCGACTAAAATTTTATACATATTTTTGGAAACAAGCATTGAAACAAAATCGTAATTTCAACGAATTATGTGTCTATTGTTTTAATTTATTTATACCTTTTTGGAGTAGATAGGTACTAGATATCCAGATAGTTCGAACAAAAACCACATTTTTTGAAATAGTTTATATCTAAACCAGCACTGGGGACCGATTTTTGACTTTCGAGCGCTCGAAAATTAAATAAAAGTAAATACGATTCTAGTGTCAAAATTGCTGGCACTTACTTTCTACCGATTGAATTAAATACGAGTGGTGGATACCACTCGTTTTTAAATTTTCTATGTCTATTTCAAAATAGAATTCCATCGTTTTCGAGTGAAAGAGTCGAGCGCTCGAAAGTCAAAAATTGGTCCCTTGAACTAAGAAAAATGGGTTGTGTCAGATGACTTTAATGCTTTTAAAGTTGAACCTGAAATCACTTTCTAAGTAGTAGGTACTTAATCGCAACGCATAAATAACTAACCAATTTTAATAACTAATAGTTCTACATATTTAAGACAGTTTAACGAATAGTAAGTTAGGTAACGCATTGTTGTTCTCGTTGCGAGACTGTACTGTACACTGCTGGGCAAATGCTTTTTCCTCTGCTTTAAGACCGAGATCAAATATTTACGGGTGAAATAAAATAAAAAATCGACAGCCCAACTGCTTTTTAGGGTTCCGTAAAGGGTAAAACGAAACACTGTCCGAGACCGTCTGTCTGTCTGTCCGTCTGTCACCAGGCTGTATCTCATGAACACTTGACAAAGGAGAGACAACTGTCACTTGCGTCCGCAGGAGCTACCTACCATAACCCTGCACGTGTCCCCTGGGTGGTACTAAAAAGTGACAAACTCAAAGGCCAAATACTGTATGCCATACGATTAAATAAATGTCATGAACCGTGATAGTTAGACAGTTGAAATTTTCACAGATGATGTATTTCTGTTGCCGCTATAACAAAAAATACTAAAAAACAGAACAAAATAAATATTTTACGGGGCTCCCATACAACAAACGTGATTTTTTGCCGTTTTTATAGATAATGGTGCGGAATCCTTCGTGCGCGAGTCCGGCGAATCCAGCTCATATGTAAAAGTCCATCAAGCCGTTTGGCCCGTAAAATAATATTGACTTGTCTACATAAGTACATATACATACCTACATATATACGCTCGAAGAACATTATCCTCCTTCTGAGGCAGTCGGGTAAAAACGGCAACTGCTCTATGAACCTATCGACTCCGTCACGGTCTATTTGAATGCGTCAAATGGTAGTCAAAATGTTTAGGACTCTCCATGAAATCAACAGATTTTAATTAAGAACATCATAAGCTGACCGCGTTGGCGGAATCCACGATAAAGGTTTTTTGATGTTAAAATGAAATAACGTTTTTATTGAGTTTAAGAACGAATTAATTGAGTAGATGGGTAGGTAAGTAGTTAGGTTTGTGAATTCGAGCATGAGCAGAGAGAATGGTAACAAAAGAAGGGTTGACGGAAGAGCTCCAATAACACTTAAGTTGACGCGATCGATGATAAGATGGTTATCTAACACAAAAATATGCCGTCTCAAGCCTTTCTTTTCATACATTTCGTCATTAGAAGGTATATGGCAATGCGGAAATATGGGCTCCTCACGAAGCTAAGTACACTCTCATGTTGGAGCGTAGGTATACAAAATAAATGTGTTATGTATATGAGGCAATACGGTGTGTACCCTTTTTATCCCTTAAAGTACCCTACATTGTTTATTTTAGGTATGGTTGGATATACAGAACTTAAAGTTAGAAGGGACCTCGCCCTCGCTACCTATATCTTTAAAATAATTCGAGGAAAGGTATACAATGCGGAGATATTGGAAAGGGTAGGTATATGCGTTCCTCGTAGTGTGGGGCGCCGGCGGCGCTGCTGTCGGTACCGCATGCGCGCACGCAGCTGCTGCGTGAGGCGCCAATGACGCGCGCGCTGCGCACTCTGAACCTCATAGGGACTGATCTAGATCTGTTTTTCTGTACACTGAGTGAATTTACAAGGATGGCTTTGTTTAAAATTTGTTATTGTAAATAATTAGTTATAAGGTGTTGTGCAAAATTATCGCATTGGGTCTATCCTGTAATGATAATTGTATGTATGGAAATAAATAAAATAAAATAAAAAAATAAAAAAATATTTACTTACATACAGTACCACGTATTCTGTGACAGTACCTAGTAAATTTACTTACGCGATTTGGTGTATATATAATACTGTAAGCTTGCTGTGTATTATTGTGTGAATAAATGAATACAGTGCCAGTAGATTTTAGGTACTGATGAAAATAATAAGTTTACAAATTTGTTGTTGATTGCAATTAAATAGCTAAGTTGTACATAGGTCCAATTTTGATACGCAACATTAATAAAACGATTTTTTATTTATTAGCTTCAATCTCGGTGTTAGGAGATCAAATGGCAGTTTTCAAAAAATTGTCCAAACTGATTCTTGAGATTAGCTGGCTTGGGCCGGCCGACCTCACACAGAACGGAATTCAGTCACTGAATCATAATTTGAGTCACTTACGACTTACGAGCAAGTAAAATGGTACACATTGAGCATAACTGCTACCAGAGGGTGTACGAGTACAGGATGCTACCAGAGGGTGTACAGGTGTAGGTACCTTTTTTGGTCTTGAGTGGTCTAGACCTACTGAATTCAGACTGTGTGCCAGCTCAGCCTAGCCTTATCGCATCCCGGGCTCCTGTAAAATGCAAGTAATGCAACCAGGATGTCGCTATGATGAGGTTTTTTTAAGCGTATGACATGGCGTACACCTATTACCTATGTAATTGAATACATAGTATGTCGCATTATTGGTTGGATTTTTAGATTATTATTTATCTTATGCAACGATGAATGAAAATGTTTACAAAGTGACTAAACCATTGACTACGCCTAAATCTTTCTTATCACACTATCAGCTAAACAATAGCATTACGTGGTATCACTGGGACCACAATGGCGATACAAACAGGTTGAAGGTTGTTCAAAAGAAGGCTGAATGCGTCAACTTCCTGAGTCCTTTCCTTTGTTGTCTATGGCGCTAAGCCTGTAATCCCGGATTAGAGAAAAAACATGGAAATATTAAATTTAAGTCGATGTGTCAATATTTCCTGGTGCTACTGGAATCGCTGTCCATTGCAATAATTGGGAATTGCTATTACTTACTTGTTTCTTTTGACTATACTTACAAGCCGCTATTTAACCCTGAGATAGGGTCGCTTTCGTTAAACTAGTGCCTATGCCAAATCTTAGGATTAGGTGTCAAAGCGGACCCCGGGCTCCTTTAGGAATAACGCTAGGATGATGATGATGCGTTGACACGCATCATCATCATCCTAGTCAAACGCTAGCTATACGTACGGTCAAAGTACGGTCAACCAATTTGATTCCTAGGCCATCATAGAACCTTGCCGTTGTAAATGCTATGTCATTGCGGGTTACTAGGATTATTGCGTCGCTAGGTAACCGTTAAAATGACAGGGTTCTACGGTGGCCTAGGAATCAAATTGGTTGACTGTACGTGGCTAGGGTCAAATAGAAACTTGTCGGGCTATACTTGCATTGAGTTATATGGTAGGTATCTATGGAGCAGACATCCCCTAGCATAAACCTAGTCATAGCCATAGCCTGTAAAAATAGTTGTAAGTGTAGATAATAAATAAAAAAATAAAAAAGGGCTAAGTATTTACTTGGTGCAACAACTCGCATGCGAGTTTAATTACGTTGCATGGTTTGATTGAATTCGTCGTAGGTATTTCCGTAACCCGCAGCCCCTCAATATAATGAAAATCGCATACCAGTTGTTGCACCATGTAAATGGCCTTTTAGTTTGCGCATATTAACTCTTTCAACGCCAAGAACACCTAAAGGTGTCGTATATATCGTCGTGGCCGCAGCGCCAAGAACCGCTATAGGTGTTATGGTTATGACGTCCGCTGTCAAACCAACCTTCAGTCTTTCAAGTAAGGGTTGTGTTTACTCTCTTGTAACAGTGTGTGCAGTATACCTACGAAGGTACAGTCGGCCAAAAGTGTGGTCTACCACCCTACGGTCATGAAACAACAAGGTCGATTTCCACTTGCAATAACCTTACCGATAATTAGATGTCACAGAAACTTCTGTCAAAACTGGTAGACCACACTCTTGGCTGACCGTAGACGTTACAGTTGTTCAACCTCCCTAAATAGTAGTGGGCAGCAAGTCGTCGGCGTCGGTAATGTAATGTGGCGTGTATTGCCGGAGTAGCCTCGTGGCTGAAGAGTAATCTACTCACACTTAATATTGGTAAGACGAATTTCGTAGCCTTCTCAAAGACGATAGCCTCATCTCCGCCTGTAAACAGAACTATAAAATTCCACTCCTGTGTGTGCTGTGTGTGTTTTGTTTCATCTTTTAAGCCCGTGAGCAACTGCTCTTGTCAAGAAATTGAAAGACGCCACTACGTAAAATACTTAGGTATTCTTTTTGACCAACATCTCTCCTTCAAGCAACACCTGTCCGCGCTTGCCGCCAGAGTTAGGAAGCTGATCTACGTGATGAAGCGAATTCGTGACTGTGCTGACCTTGATGTTCTCCGCCTAGTATATCATGCCCTATGCCAATCCATCCTTCAGTACGGAGTGGCCGTCTGGGGCAGTGCTGCCAGGTGCTTCATGCTCGAGGTGGAGCGTGCTCAGAGGGCGGTTATAAAGGTAATGCTGAAAAAACCGTTTCGGTACCCCACTGACACGCTCTACCGCGAAAGTAAGCTGCTGCGAGTGAGACAGCTTTACATCATGAAAGCAGTTTCCCGGACCCATATATGCTTACTGAAGTCGCCAATCTACACGGAAATTTTGAGCAAGCGTATATTAAAAGCACCACGCACGCACGCACACACGCACGCACGCACGCACGCACGCACGCACGCACGCACGCACGCACGCACGCACTTTTTTTTATTTTTATTAGCGACGCCGTGTGTGCGCAACTGCGCATGTAAATGTGCCCTAATGCTCCGCGGACGGCAAAGTGTAAATAAGGTACATATTAAACGAATTAAGATTGGCATTAAAAAACATAAATCTATTGCCGGCTAAATATCGCGCGTTTAAATTAATAAACGTCAGTTAAACATTTTAACTGGTCTACTTATTACTTTCAAGTATTAGAGCAAAAATAAATGCCTGTGCCAAGTCTTGGGACTAGGCAACACTGGCTAAGTTTAGGATGCTTTCGAGATAAGAAAGAAGGAGATATTCATTCACAAACACGAGCTCCACTCCTTGACATTGCCTAGATCCATGTAAAAAAAAAAACAAGGCACCTTAGGCACCACCAGTCAATAGGGAACATTACTGCAATGTTCTGCCGCCAGAGTGCAGCACTATCACAATTAGTAAACAGTTTTTTTGACAACTTTGACAAGTCCTTCAAAGCTCTGGATCAAATAGGGAAGAAAATATTTCAATAAATATAATGCATCAGTGATGCGTAATTGGATGCAAGAATGAAGGGCATCAATCATTTCCTAAGGAAACGATGATACGAAAACTATGGGAAGCGGCAATACGTCGTCAAGCAAAAAAAAGCCCTCAGGATGTCATTTTAATATCACAGTAAAGGTATTTTACACACGAATGATAATAAAACGATTGCAGTTTAACGCGTTTTCATCAATTATTTGTTATAGTTTGTTAGGTAAATAAATATGACATTGTACGTCATGGCGGTTTGTTTACGGGTTTTGTTAGTGTCGCCCCCTACGCAGAGCTTTGCGTAATGTTCCCTATTAGTAGGTATGCAATGATAAGGAATTAGCATACTTTTCCAAACTAACTCACAATTAAATATGGACTTACGGCTGGGTACAGGCAGGTTATGTTTAAAACAAAAATTCTAAGTCCAAACCAACCCTGAATTTATTAAATTCATTTAATTCGTTTTCTTGCATAACATTATATGTTCCCGCTTTGTCGAATTTCGAATATCCTCGCCCTCAGAATAAGTACGATGTTACGCTTCAGTAACTCAGCGCTCAGCGGTCAAAATAGTTCGCACCCACAGTGCTCACTACAGAATGTCTTCAAACCTTCCAAATCCATTAGGCGGCCGTCGAGGTGCGAGCGTCCGGTCGGGCAGCTCAAAACGTCCACTCTCCCCGATTACCCTCCCAAATCTAAACGCTCCCAATCGCCAAGTGTCGACAAAGGCCGACTTTTAGCCCCACAATGACTGAATGAAGCAAATTACCGCCTTTCGACACTTGAAAGCGCTCATCGAATCGCACCGACTGGCGCTTTGTCGCGGAACGGTTTGCGAGTCGAAACAAACGATAACAATAAACAGTAAAAAGGAAAGTGTAGCATTTTGCGCGTTGACAAAAGGCGCGGTGGCAATCGGTGTTAATGCGTGTTCGGTGGCTCGAATGAACGCGCCCCGCGACGTCTTTCTCTCGCGCGATATTGTTAGTAATTGTGACTCCGTAATTCATTGTTATTATATTTGTTGCGATTCGGAAGTGCGTTAAGATTTCCTGTACATATTTAACTTTAATAACGAATTGTAACGTCTCTTTAAGGGATTTTTCGATAGTTTTAAGAACATGGAAACACATACCCAGAATTTTCATACTGAGTCGTCTGGGGCAGTTAATGGCTACGTCGATATATGCCCAAGCTGATTTGTGATAATTTACAATTAAAAAAAAATGCTAGTTCAGAATGACAATCAGCAAAACTACTTGATAGTTACGCGCTTACCTACATAAAGTTCGTTAGATAGTAACTTAAATCGCAAAGGGCCTGGGCGAAGGTACCTCGCCTGAAACTGCTCACTCAATAATTTGAAGGTATCTGCAGTCCCAGTCTAGTTAGAACAAAACTAGGAAGTAATACTAACTTCGTTACTTAGATTAACATGTTACGCTTCGTTGTAACCAATTCATGTAGGTTTCATATACACAGGAAGCAGACTGGCGTTTTAGCCACCTATGACATAGACAACTATGCTGTTGTTCTATACGCGCTCATGCGTCGCAAGTCGCACCCCATCCGCCACGCCTAACGAAACTAGACCTCTACCTACGCTCAGTTACTACGAATCACGGCGTCAAGATATATTTGTGGGTGAGCGTTGAGGTGAGCTTATTTATTTATTTATCGTATGGCGGTTAAACACTAGTACATATATGTATTCGTATCGATGTCGCTGATAGAGTGGTGAGGTGAGCTTGAAACAAGTTACACAATAAAGGGGCTGGATCATTCGAGAAAAAAAGCGGCCAAGTGCGAGTCGGACTCGCACATGAAGGGTTCCGTAAAATAAATTGCGGTTTACGATTTATGACGTATTAAAAAAAAAACTAATTACTAGATCTCGTTCAAACCAATTTTTGGTGGAAGTTTGCATGGTAATGTACAACATATATTTTTTTTAGTTTTATTATTCTCTTATTTTAGAAGTTACAGGGGGGGGACACACATTTTACCACTTTGGAAGTGTCTCTCGCGCAAACTATTCAGTTTAGAAAAAAAATTATATTAGAAACCTCAATATAATTTTTGAAGACCTATCCATAGATACCCCACACGTATGGGTTTGATGAAATTTTTTTTTTTGAGTTTCAGTTCTGAGTATGGGGACCCCCAAAATTTTCTGTTTTTTTTTTGGATTTTTGTGTGAAAATCATAATGCGGTTCACAGAATACATCTACTTACCATGTTTCAACAGTATAGCTCTTATAGTTTCGGAAAAAAGTGGCTGTGACATACGGACGGACAGACAGACAGACAGACATGACGAATTTATAAGGGTTCGGTTTTTTGCCATTTGGCTACGGAACCCTAAAAAGCAAAGGTACTTTCTTTTTATCACACCGTATCATACCTATGTACCTATGCCATGGCATTTATTTTCTCATAATCGCACTCTCAAAATATCCCATGAAAATTATGCAATAGATATATATAGTGCAAACAACCAGAGCACCAGTCCCTAGCAGTTCAAACACTGCCAAAACAAACACTGAAGTGAAGTGGACCTCCCGTGGATTCGCACTTCACCAGGCCTTCAGCACCGCAGCTGCCCCTAATTGGTGCGAATGTGTCAACAGAACACCCTTACACGAATAATGACGCATGTAGCTATGGAGGATATGGAAACGTTAAGACGTTTTTCTAATATCGAGAGAGTTGTTGATCATGATTTGTTTGCAGTTGGTGGAACAAGGCAATTTTTCTCGAATTACATGACAATGGTGAATAGAGAGGTGGGTATCGATATAATAACGTCAGCCGCTTGTTGGCCTGGCCACCTATTCCGTTCGAATATAAATGTAAAAGATATAGAACATTTTCAAAATATCAGGAAAGACAGAATTTCCGGAAACTTTCACGAGAATTAGAAGATAATAAGTTTCCGTTAGGAAGTTTTACGATGGGAATTTTTCATGTACTATCATTAATTATCTACATGTGTAACCTTTTATTGTTTAGGCAGGCAATGAAACCGCTGAAAATGTATGTATTCAGGGAGTTCTTGATAGGTTTTCAGTGTAAAAGTTTGTAAAATTAAAGTTCTGAGTTTACATAGAAGTAATTTGGAAGCTTGGAAAGTTCTCCGCGGTGCTTTCCTAACAGTAGTAGGTACCTAATCATATTCAGTTCTGGTAAGCCAACAGGCCGATGCTTAATATTTAAACTAAATACTTGCAATATGTCACTGAAACAGTGAAACAAACAGGTCGTTGTTGTTCTACGTCCGTAGGAATAACCCTAGAAACCCTACACGTGACCTCCGGGTGATGCTAAAAGAACAACAAACTCGGCAGCTGCACTGTTCCTTCTGAACCTCGTAGCGCACACTGGAACTCTATCAGCGACATCGATACGAATACATATTATACGTGTATGTACCAGTGTGTAAGCGCCATACGATAAAAAAAAAAAAAAAGTGAAACAAATACCTACGAATGGAAATCTAAATAAATGCCTCGTTAAAAACGCGCGTATCGAATAAACAAAAATCTCGTCAGTTTTGTTAAATACGCGCAAGTCGCGAATAATCTGTCCACAAAATTCACGTTTCACCGATCCCGGAACATAAATATCGAGTCGAATAACAAATCGCGGGCAGGCTCCCATAAAATGGGAGTGAATAAAATGCGGGCGGTGATGCGTGTTGCATTGAGAGTTGGCGGCGTGGATACATTTAATTGTGGCACGACACACGGCGCGGCGCAGGATGTCCGCGACCGTGTTGCAAATTGGCACAAGTTGCTTTAGCGACAATGTGCTCGACTTACTTCCTGCCTTCTGCTGGCTTGTTGTTTTGTATTTGTGTAATTTAGTTTACCACTAGAAAGAACAAGCTGTTATTAGGTCATTATTTATCTTACACAGTAGGCAATTGACTATACAGGTCTGATGATGCACGCGGTTAGAAATAAAGTTGTTCAACCCGAGGACTGAGCCGGTAAAACGGAAATTCTACGTTAGTTTAATCGAAACCCAAATCGAAGAAAGAAAAAAAGACAGAATACTCGTATCCAGTCGCGAAATTTGTGGTTGTGACTGACTCAAGGTTTTCTTGGTTCTTTAAAATTTGCGTAGGTGTTTCGACGTAACCAGGTAACCCGTAATCAAAATACACAATATTCCCAAATATAAGCACTGCATTACAATCGTAGTGTTTACCAACAACATTGGACCACCGCGACGCGCTCGAGACGAAAGCACGTTTCGATGCCCAAGTTTCTATGGGTTTCTATGACAACAATGTTATTTTGTTAAACAAGATAGCCTTTATTCGAGAATCAATCCTTTCGAGCCATCATATGCCCGATATTGTTTGTTTTATTACGAAGACCGTCAATAAACCCACGCGTTGGAATAAATACCTACTTATACATTGAGTGTTCTGCTTGAAAAAAGGCACAGCTTGATAATACATTGTGGAGAGTTATGACCTTTTGTGCATAGGGACAAACTAGTTCTTGAGCGTTAGGGCTGACTCATGTTATTCAACACTTTATTTGGTGTTTGAAATCCCAATATGATTTCTAGTGGATTGAATTTCTGTTTGTAACAAATGAAAAACGCCAAAAATGTGCAAAATTGAAAACTGTTTAGAACCTCTCTAATTTTAGAAAATCACGCAGGATTGAGCATAAAAGCTAGGTCAAGTGAGCAGTATAAATGTTTAAGTTCTGTGTAGTTACTAAATAGATTTTATTAGATAAGGTATGTAGGTAGGACGTTTCGAAACGACTTAATTGTCAACTTAACCCAATTATGAAGTTTAGTGGCGAGTTTTCTTAACTAGTTTTATATGAACTTCAAATTAAAGGAAACATTGAAAAATTTAGGCTGCCTGTGGTCGCCGGTTCGAATCCGGCTCGGAGCCTAAATTTTTCAATTTTTCCTTTAATTTGAAGTTTATAAATATCGTTAGCAGGCGTAACTGCATTATAAAAAATTAATTTAGTTTTATATGTATTTAGATATTGCAATGCTCGACAGAGCTCAATTTAGAACTACATCTAGCCGACCAATTTTGTTACAACATGAACGCAATAAAGATTCTGAATCTGAATTCCTTAAACGACACATTTTGACGACACAAAATAGTAGTTTATGTGACATAATGAAGGGCATTAAATACTAGTGTGGGTTTTCATAATAACATCACACGAGTACCTACCTTAATGCCTAATTATGTATAGTTACATACACTACTTTATTTATCCACATATCATAAGCCTACATGATGCATTCAGGAGCCGCAAATTATGACCGGCATCGCGGCGTTGTTTTCTGGCATCTGTCATAGTTCTTTTTTAATTCAGAGACAAACTAGAGTCGGATCCAACTGTCATATCGTTCGATATCTTACTTACGTGCGACATTTGTCAAATTTGTATGCAAATTGACAATTTATTTCGAACTAAACGTCATCTCGACTGATATTAGAATAGAGGTTAAATCAAATTTCTTTGTTTTTGAGACGTTCGAAATTTGAATGAAATAATATTATCGAAATCGATGTTATTATTTAGCAATAATAACATTTACACAGATAAGAAATTTGTTCTAACAAAACAGTCTATTTTTATGGTGGTCATAATGTGCGGTTCTTGAACGCATCATGGAGGATTTATGATATTTGGATAAACAATTTTTACCTATCCCAAAAAGCAAACTTATCGACGCACCTATGCGACGATTCTTTGTATGCAGTCACATACACCGTGAAGTTTTGAAATGTAGACGACCACAAAGAGGTTCGGGGAATATTTCCTGGAGTGTTGACATTGGTCCACAATGAACGCAAACTCCCGCCTGTCCTACGGAGATTATTTTGAAAGGTGACCCCAAGTTTGTCGAGATGACTCTGACATAATTGGGATTAATAAAAAAAACGCTCATTGTGTCGATGAATTAATTCAGGTGCATGATTTAGTAGGCCGTGCGCATGCAAATATGCTATGCTGTCCTTGTAGATATTCCGGTGGGAATTTTTTGGTTCTACAAATTAATGCTATGCTGATGCGGGTACTTACAGCGGAATATCATCTAGTTCGAATATTGAGTACCTACCTAACTCAACCGGAAAAATCTCCATTTTACAGAAGACTGCGCTCTCTTTTACAGAAGTCTATAAAAAAATCTTACATCATATCAGCCGAAAAAAGTCCACTGCTGGACCTCCACCAAAGACGCCTTATATTTACTCTCTTTGTATTCGCAGGTCGATCGCGTAATGCATTGCACACGCGTCAGGTAGATCTAAATGTCACTTTTTGTATGTAAAAATGACAGTTGAGTTGTCCTAACGTACGTTCGACACGTTAGGTAATCACCCCTCGTTCGTATTTAAGTAAGAAAGATCACCATGCCTACTGACAAGTTAGTGAACGAAAGTTAACCTGAAAGTTGTCACGTCAGAGGATATTTTGATCTATGATACAGGTCGATTCACGAAAGCTGCAGGCACGAATTAATTGAACGAGTGAATGATAATGTCTTTGTGTGCATCACATAATTATGAAATACAGGTTGATGCAAAAAGTGATTATGATAATTGTGTTTCAGAGATTTTGCATTTTATAAATAAATAAATATATTATAATTATAACCATGTTTCATGCTCAATGACGATGCCGTGAAACGCGAAAATAACAGTTAAATGTCGTAAGAATTTCGAATCTTTTCGCCGTCATTTTGTAGATTGCGACGTTAGTGCCAAAACAGGATTTAAATAAATTAAAAACTGTTGACGACGGACTCCTTGGTCTGCTCTTTTTTTAGATTTTTACAATTCAAACAAGCCATCACCTTTCGATTCTTGGCATTAAGTTAATATATGTTACATAAATGTTTTCATTACATTGCGAAAAATAAATATACGTTTTATTTACAAAGGACTTTAATAATAATTATTAAAAGGATTAACATGATCTACTTGGTGCAGATTATAATAATATAATTATTTTTTTCTTGAATAACGAAACCGTATCAGGTACATGTTTACAAAATATTAGGAGGCACGTATAAGAACGGCACTCACACTGCCACTCACAGTGACAAGTGACATTACTTTCGTTCAATCCATTCATGCCAGCTCTCGTGAATCGACCTGCTTGCAGGTTCGGCAACGGGCATATAGTTAAGCATACACATACTTATGTACCCGTTGTTGAACCTGCAAGTATGTATGTAAATAACTTTTTTTTTTTTTTTTTTTTCTCTTTATTAAATAAAAAGGGTTTGTTCAAAACTGAACATGCCACCCTTATTGTGACTTCACTACAAATTCACTGTTACTTATTAATCTTATTATCTACGCTTAATACCTACGTTGTCAATTTCAATTAACTTTCTCGCCTTCCTTAATTGTGGGAAGGCTAGGATAGTGTTAATGACTCCTAAATCATATAGATCACAATTGTACTTAGCTGTGAAATCTCGTCTCTCAGTTCCATTCCGGACACATTCTACCATGATATGGAACGCATCTTCTTTCACTCCACATTCTGTGCAGTTTGGGGTCTGGGTCTTGCCCATAATAAAACCAAAACTGTTCAAAGGAATGTGTCCTGATCGCAGTCTAAGAGACGTTACAACATCCAATCTATCCATGCCAATCCCTACAAACCAAGGAATACGTAACAAATTAGGTTGTATAGTCCGATACCAGATACCCTTGCTCAGTGACCTTAACTTTATTTTACACAAGACACAGGTAAAAATACGGACAATAATTTACTTTAAAAACAGTTTATACCGACTTCAATTCAGTACTTCGCCAAGCCACATACGAGTAGGTACATGTAAATTTCCACATTTCCTTTCCTATTCACCATTATTATAGAAAAAACCCAAGTCGTTTTGGGTGGGCTGAGGAGTTCCGTCGATTCCTTAAGGATCTCAGAATTAACATTTCATTAGTTGTTACTTCAACGGAACCATCTCAGAATCTTTGAGGAGTTCCATAAGCCATCTGTCGTCTTCATCATCAGTTCCACTTCACCAAAATGGCGATTTCCGAGGACAAATACTTACACGAGTTGTAAATGTAATAGAAAATACCGAAATGACTACATGCGAGCCTATAAAATTTGAGGGTTGCTCTCAATTTCCTTGGGATCATAATCATCATAGCCTGACTTGGTGACAATAGGACCCACCTCAGGAGTATAGGTACTCTTTCGAAATAGGTTAAATTGGTACAAAGGTGAACTTATCTCTTCCAGTTAACCTTCGATTTTTGATGTGATATGTTCAACCGTAAAATTACAATCGATTTGTGGTATTAAAGTGTACCAAACCATAACATTTAGTGAACATTGCTTAGAAAACGAAGATGGATTGTAGTTCTCAACATAAGTAGGTAACAATAAGCCGTCCCATCTTATTTACATGTCCGTATTTTGTCGACTATGATGTCACAATACCGTCAAACATTTTAAGTACCTTGGCACTGTTTAATTTAAATATTTGCCTCGCCTTACAGTAGAATTACACAAAAACTAATATCCACTGGATATTTACTTTCCCAGCAATATTATTGTAGTTGAATTCTTAAAAATTCCAGGTAAATTCTCCCGGCTTGCAATAACAAACATGAGTTCTCTATTTGACAGGGGCAAATACGATTATTGTTAAAGACTTTTTTTAATTACTAGCAGAAACACGTTTTCTATTTGATTATTGCGTAGTGAGGTAAACAAGTTTGGAAAGGAAAACTTCTCCCATGGATGATATCGGTAGCTCATTAGGTACTGGTCGAAAGTTTGGGGTAAATATTTGAGGTTAGCGGGCGTATCGTAATTACCGACTGCCGGTGGACGCACAAAGACTGGTAGTTGGTATAACAGGGTATTATTTATCGACGAGGAAACAGAGAAGATCATTAGAAACACATCGGGCAACATGTGTAAATAAATACTGGCGGACGGAACGCGCGCTCAAACATCTCGAGCGGTCGATGAGCGCGGCTCACTAAACAGTTTATCGGACGTGATCGAGGTTCTTATTTAAGGTGTTTGTTTCAAACAAACACTTCATTAGAATGTGACTGAATGGGGTAGTTATTAAATTATTTTTACAGATTGGCCAACGTCATATCATAATATAAGAAAAACTAATTTACTGGGAATCCCGTCGTGTTAATTATGTAGGTCATGTAGATATTTCCGGACGAAATAATTATTATACAGTTAAGCAGAGTAGGATATATTTTTTTTACTCAATCACTCGGCCCATGTCACGTCTCTTGTGAACACTGTTTCCTCACTATGATTTTCTATGCTGAAAAGCTAGTGGCATTAATATTAAATTATCTTCAGTACAATAAGTTCCCATGAACTCATTAATAATAAAAACCAGGAATGAACCCAGAAACTCCAATTTGGGCGATAGGTAAGCGGAAAATGGTTAGACTCAGCATAATCAAACCAAAATTTTCAGAATTTATCATGGTTTAACAGTAATTTACTATTTAATTAACCATAAATGTCTTCAATCAATATGGAAGGGTTAGTAGGCCAGTCCGTAGAGTAATTCTTTGTTGCAAAAGGTGGTGTAGAAGTTTTTTTTTAAATATTGTTTACATCGATACAACCGAGCAAATATCAAAAATAGTTACACGAGATATCTTGGGACAACTTTTAGCAACCACAAATCCGCGAAATTTTGAGATTTTTTTTGGTTTCACACTCGTAGCTTCTATACGGTGCATCCTAGCGAAAAGTTACTCACTAGGAAATTAAAGAACATGAAATTATGCGTCTAAGGCACTTGTCCCACCGCCGGCGAGTAGCGAGTACTCTCATAGTAATTCTTACTCGCTTTTACTTTCGCGAGTAAGAATTACTATGAGAGTACTCGCTACTCGCCGGCGGTGGGCCAAGTGCCTAATGAGTGCAAAGTAGCTGCATTGAACCTCTACTGACTGGCGTAGGCGATTATATATATAACCTTATATTTATTTTTATCTATCCAAATATCATAATCCCTCCAAGATGCGTTCATAAACCGCACATTATGACCACCATAAAAATAGACAGTTTTGTTAGAACAAATTTCTTATCTGTGAAAATGTCCTAAATAATAACATCGATTTCGATAATATTATTTCATTCAAATATCGAACGTCTCTGAAAAACAAAGAAATTTGATTTAACCTCTATTCTAATATCAGTCGAGATGACGTTTAGTTCGAAATGAACTGTCAATTTGCATACAAATTTGACAAATGTCGCACGTAAGTTGGATCCGACTCTCTGTCTCTGAATTAAAAAAAAAACTATGACAGCTGCCAGAAAACAACGCCGCGATGCCGGCCATAATATGCGGCTCCTGAATGCATCATGGAGGCTTATGATATGTGGATAGATAAAGTAGTGTATGTAACTGTACATAATTAGGCATTAAAACACTCGTGTGATGTTATTATGAAACTCGCCTCGGCTCGTTTCATAAACCCACACTCGTGTTTAATGCCCTTCATTATGTACAGTCACATAAACTACTATCCTAAAGGCCTATCAATTGATGTGCCACACGTGGACATACGATGTTTTTCTTTATTTTGATTGCAGTTACATGTATGGAGTGCACCCAGCACCCCTAAAATAATATGTTTTTAGTAATTTCATTATTTAATTATGTAGCGGCTAATAAAATACACCTATCCTCCAAATTTTATTCAAATACACCTTATAATTTCGAGTAAAATGCCTATGACATACGGACAGACGGACAGACATGACGAAACTATAAGGGTTCCGTTTTTGCCATTTTGGCTACGGAACCCTAAAAAGGCCCTCTAGGCATTGTACCGAGTATGTTGGCGGTATTTCCTCATTGAACTGCAATGCTGATGCGTTGCATGAGAAAACCGCCAGCTCTTCGATTACCAGTTATGATGATACTAATGCTGAAATAACTCTCGATTCTGTAAATTCTTAAAATTGAGGAGCTAAAACCTATAGTTTAATTCAAAATTGAAACGCAGAAGCTTAAAAACCACTATCTTGAAATAACTTACAAAGTTGAGGAAAGCCTCGTTTTCGACCATGGTTTTCTACGAGTAATCTGTCGCTGAACCGAATTGTTATGTATTGGTACTCATTAGACACTTCATTTTATGTTGTTTAATTTCCTAGCGAGTAACTTTTCGCTAGGAGGCACCGTATAGAGGCTATGAGTGAGACACCTAAAAAAGTCCAAAAATATCGAGGATTTGTGGCCGCCAAAAGTTGTCCCAAGATATCTCGTGTAACCATTTTTAGGGTTCCGTACTCAAAGAGTTAAACGGGACCCTATTACTAAGACTTCGCTGTCCGTCCGTCCGTCCGTCCGTCCGTCCGTCCGTCCGTGTCCGTCCGTCCGCCTGTCACCAGGCTGTATCTCAAGAACCGTGATAGCTAGAAAGTTGAAATTTTCACAGATTATGTATTTTGTTGCCGCTATAACAACAAATACTAAAAACAAAATAAAATATATTTTTTTAAGGGGGGCTCCCATACAACAAACGTGATTTTTTGTCGTTTTTATAGATAATGATACGGAACCCTTCGTGCGCGAGTTCAACTCGCACTAAGCCGGTTTTTGATATTTGCGCGGTTGTATCGATGTAAACAATATTAAAAAAAAACTTCTACACCACCTTTTGCAACGTACCCCCCGTTGCTTTGAACCCCCTACGGACTGGTCTATAGGTATATCACACTCTTAAACCTCGCAAAGTATCACAGACCCACGCCACGACCCCATCGTAAATAGTGCAAGTTATAGGCGACTAGGGACCCGATTATATTCCAGATATTGAAAATCCAGAGAAAAATGCCTTGAAAATGACGATAAAAAGTCCCATACACTCGTTAGTCCACGGTCCGTACAAGTGGGTAGGAGAGCAGAGACAACAAGGCTCGGGTATCATTTCATACGGCAAACAGACCGATGCTCGATGACCACGGGCTGGAGATGTTTTGAAGCATTGTTGGAAAATGGAAAGGAATTTCTTGAGTTCAGAGATTAAGTATCTCTCATTGAGGATTAATTATAGAGGGCCCGAATTCATAAACAATTGTCCAATTATGTTGTTCGCAAACGTAAACCAAAGCATTATTTTCGTAGCGGTTTTTTAAGAAAAAGAACTAAAAGAAAAAGACGGAACCGATATTATCTAGGACCACTAGGTTGTCCGTCTGTCTGTCTGTCTGTTCGTCTGTCAAGACCCTTTATCTCGGGAACGCGTGGAGCTATTGAGTTGAAATTAAAACCATATACTCAGGTCTACAGTCCCTTGAAGCTGTGAAAATATCAAACTTCACAGTTAACGTAAAAAAAATACGGCCGCTTATGCCACATTAAAACGTATATATTTCGACACTCTCAAGGGAATTTAAATTTATAGGGTACTTTCCGTTGACCTAGAGTCCTAGAACTATGAAATTTGGCAAATAATATTGTCTTTTACTATACAAGTACCTCAGGGAAAAATCTGAAAACTATAAGTACATTTGTAACATTGTACGGAAGTGGGCGAGTCCGACTCGCACTTGTCCGGTTTTTTTATACCATGTCGGTGGCAAACATGGGTAGGTACGGCTGAATGGTAAGCGGTCACTGAAGCCTTTGGACGCTTGCAACTCCAGGAATATCACATACGCGTTGCCGAAAAATATAAACACTCCTTTCTTGAAGAACCCGATGCTGTAGCTGTAGACCCTCGGGAAAACTTCGCCAGGGAGCTCATTCCACAATCAGAGCGTCCGAGGGAGGAAATTCCTCTGAAAGTGTACCACCGTACGCGACCATTTAGGTGTACGTACACTACGTACGTGTCGTACGTAGAAGTACTTATAAGTACAGTTTTGCTAATAAATATGTTATTAGCGCATCTAAAGTGATGTGAACAACGATATCATTGTTACTTAAACTTGGTGAATTAAGGAATTTATCACATGTCTATAACAAAGGTTTCATTTTTCCCTTATTGTCAGAGTGACACGCGCGAACAAGGTAGAAGGTAGGTACGCGTTACAATATCCTTGCTGACTGTAGCTAGTGTAGGTACCTATGTAGCATAACCATCCAAAAATCGCCCCTGATATTTACATACCTAATCATAAAATAATTTATACATCGTGCTAGTTACTTAGTCGTTAATATAGGTACCTGACGGCGGCCGATCGTAAAACCCGGCAGATCACGAAATTCCTAGGCATATCGTGAAACGCCGCCATTTCATGATTTGGCTAATGGTTGACCAGGCATATCATGATGTGCCTGATAAAAAATACGGCAGATCGATTAGACCAACGCATTCGTCGATATTGCTAGCTCTATACCGGGCATATCGTAAAAATCCGGCAGATTACGAAATTCCTAGGCATATCGTGAAACGCCGGCATTTCATGATACGCCGCCATTTCATGATTTGGCTAAAAGTTGACCAGGCATATCATGATGTGCCTGTGCCTGATAAAAAATACGGCAGATCGATTTAGTGGCAAAACCGAATCGGATCGCGGATAGGTTAGAAGACGAAAGCGGGAGCTTTGCTCCCGCTTTCGTCTTCGAGGTTATTTTTTTTTATAAAAGAGCGGAAAAACTTGTTTGCAAACCCTACTTACGCATAACGGCGAGTCTTGAACGTTATGGCGGCGTGTCATGATATATGCCTAGAAATTTCATGATCTGCCTAAACGTCACTGGTTGGTGCCACTTAGCCAGATCATGAAATGCTGGCCTTTCGTGATATGCCTAGGAATTTTATGATCTGCCTAAACGTCATTATACAAATCGTTAAACGTCAAGTTTTGAACGATATGTCGAATGTCATTTAGCCAAATCATGAAATGGCGACGTTTCACGATATGCCTAGGAATTTCGTGATCTGCCGGATTATTCGATCGGCCGCCGACATACCTACTGATCTGATTGTTTGCTAAAGTATATACATAAGTATACAAGATGATAATTTACATAAACTAAATTAAATTAAAACTAAGTTAATTCCAAAAAAAGGCCCTCGAGGCATTGTACCTACCGAGGATGCTGGCGGCATTTTCTCGCTGAATTGCAATGCTGATGCATTACGCGAGAAACACTTCGATTACCAGTTACCTACCTCTACATCAACTAGACGTTTCGCGATTTCCGCAAATAACTTATGCGCACTGGGACTAGGGTTGCCAACCGTACTATATTATATAGTATTGTATATACTATATTTTGACTCGTTGTACTATATACTGTTGAAGAAATATATAGTACGCGAAAATACTATATTTTGAGGGACCTTACGAAGGGCTTCAAATTGCCGAGGTTTTACTAAATAGCAGTGGCGGAGCGCCCATAGGTACAAGCCGATTGACTAAAAATTATTTTTAGGCTAGCCTATAGTTATATATTCTAAACTATTTCATAACCTTTTTGTTTCGGGTTGCCCATAGAAAATTTTCAAGCGCCGACACTGCTAAATAGCAACATTGGCCAGCCATGTACTATATTTTTTTACAGTGTAATATATTTTGGTCGCTTGTTTCTGGAAAATACTATATCTCCCCCATAATAAGTTGGCAACCCTAACTGGGACCCCACGGACCGAGGGCCTCGACGTCAAAGGGTACAAAGTTGACTTTCTGCCGAGGCCTCTATATTTATTTACATTTACTACGGTTCCGATTTTCGGCGTTTCCGCCGCTGGTCATGCTTTAGAAGTAGTCCGTTAACATATGTATAGTCGTAAATTTAGTAGATTTGATGAAGCTGATGATTGAAGCTTTCGCTAGATTTCCTGAGGACGTCCTTATATAACTTATGGTGTTACACTCACTCTTACCTGGTATCCCTGTTTCCTGTTTACCACTATCATAAAAATAATCTGAAAACTATCGAAGACGCCATGTTGAAATGAACTGTTCGTCTGTCTGTTTGTCCCCCTTGACACACGCTGTTTACTCTAACATTCTCCGTGGACCCGACCCGTGACCCCTCGACAACCCACGACGCTCTCGAGTCTGTGCTTTAAAAATATGTTCGATACCTCGAAAAACGGTTTTGTCGATCGAGGACTGGAGGTTGGAAACTGTCGTAAGTGTGTTCTCGCGCCAATAAGTGCTGAATGAGATTTGTGAGACAAACCTTTACTTTAGCATCTGTTTTGCATTGAAATATAATGTAATGAAATAGATGCAAACTAGGTACAAACACAAATTAACCTCTGAATTAATCCATTTTACCTTCCCGCCTGGTTGTAACAATACAATACAAGTCACTTAGGAGAGAAAGACACAGATGATCTTTTAAAATTAATTTTATATTTTACCAATGCTATGTCGATTTTCTTACTACCTACGCGCATCTTATTTACGCAGCTTAAATTAAGTGTCACGTAGGTTTATTGGTAAATCAAGTGTCACGTACTATTCTACTACCTATTTAATATTATTCTGTGGTGTCCTGAAGGTTTCGCCAATCTGATGCGTCCCTTTTTGTGCGTGGCTGTGAAACATCCTTTAAATCGGCAGTAGCAGATGATTACGCACAGCAAGTTACCAGCCCGGTTGTACGGTACAAGTGACAGTTGTCCCCCCTTTGTCAAGTGAGAGGGCAACTCGACTATTAGATGTCCTTAAGTTAAGCCGCCCGAAGGCCTCTAACTCGGCTTAACGACTACTGTCATAGACAGCAGCCGGGATCAACTGCTTAGCGTGCCTTCCAAAGCACGGAAGCGCTCATTTATAGTAACCACTCAAACAGGCGGTCACCCATCCAAACACTGACCGCTGCCATTGTTGCTTAATCTTATTAGGGTTATCGTTTCCAACTCGCAGACGCCGCTGGGCTATGAACGCTTCATTATTAACTATGACGTTTTATCTTAAGAATGTACACGCGTATATTTCTCAAAACATCTTCTGAATCAACAATTGGCCACAGAAGTCACAAAAGCTTCGTTTAAATCGGCAGTTGCAGATGATCACGCAACAGCAAGTTACCCAGCCCGGTTGTACGGTAACAACTGTAACGAACAGTCTCACGTGGTGCCCTGGGCTAGCCGCTACCAACGACATTCAAGTCATTGTTCTCAGACGTTATTAAGTCGTTGTTTTTATAATGCTATAAAAAAATCGTTTTACCTCAAGAAAGTGCTTATTTTTGAAGCTGCCTCGAAATCAACAATTGGCTGCAGAACTAACCAAAGCTTTGTAGCAGATGCTTTGATCGCGCAACAGTAAGTTGCCGGTCAGCAGTCAGTTCCTCACAGCGCCATTGGCTGGCCACTACCAATGACATTCTGGCAGACATATAGAGATGCTTTACCTCATATAGTCTTACCCATACCTAGTTTGTAACTTTTGTCCCCAATTTCACCCACATATTTGGCTTCGCGCTAGCGTCAAATCCTATCTCTGAATCTCAGTATGAAGATTTTGTAAGGTGAATAAATTGATCTTCAATAATATCTATATAATCATTCTGTATCTAATCAGAGCTGAGTCTAATAACCTAATTAACTCCCCACTCGTAGTCTCCTCTTTTCAATACTTTTCCAACAAGCAATAAAATATCAATTCAACAAACAAGTAGTTACTCCCACTCGACTTGTTAATCAACAGATTCCCCTTAAAGCGAGTTGTTCACTAGTAACAATCAGTAGTAGCCATCACGTACAAGTCCGCTCTGACACCGCGGATTAGGTTAGCCTGAAGTGGAAGCCGTATGCAAATGCCGACGCCTCGCCTGCCTCGGGCGCCCTGTTTGTGCGGTATGTACCACCCCTTACATACGGACGTATGTTTAGCTATAGTTTTTGTTGCGATTGTCGGTTACGTACTGTGGAATGTTAAGGTGAAAACCGTCCGATTTCTGGAGTTTTCAGTTCAGTTTTGTATGGTTTTGTATCGAACGAAATTTACCTATGTACTTATATCTACTTACATTAGGTAGTTTCGCTAGTTGAAGTTGCGAACTATTAACACGATTGCATAAAATTCGCTAGATGAAAATCGAACTGAAAAAATCATAAATTGGCCCGGCCCTGGACCTTAAAGGACGCAATATATTTGCTAAAAGAACAAAAGTGTAGACTTTATGACTGAGATTATTTCAGGACGCTGATTTTAATTGGTGCATGATATGAATTATGTAGCAAGTAATTTCGAACTGCAGAAATAATCAAATACTTAATCAAAATAGCCACGTAATTGAACAAACTAATTGCCTACGTTTAGTCTGCCATTTAAAACGAAATGAGTAAGAACAAAATATCGTACAAAATTAACTACCGACGTTCTTTGAAATTCGTTTAGATCAAATATTGGATGAGAACCATTTGTTAGTCGTTCTCTTTGTAGAGAAAACAAACGAGCAGCACTGCACTCCGCTTTGACGTCAGGAGCCTTTGTTTGAAATGCTTTTGAGGTGCATTCTCCCAATTTAAACTAGGTAAGTCTAACAGAACACAAGGGAACATGCTACTTAGTTGCTGTTAAGTTCATGGCGATGTTGCGCTTTTGATCCCAGTTTCGTCTTTATAATCATTAATTTCCTCCATTTAATGGAATGACGCATCGAATTATTGAATTAGATACGCAATCCGTATTGTTTTAAATAAGTAAATACCCCCTCGTGTTGATTGGCACGCCTTCTTTGTTTTACTCAAGCCTTTATGTAAATAAGTACTAGATAACATTGTTACAGCCCACTACAATAGGTCGTAGTCAATAATCAAATCTTCAAACCCGGCGAATAAGCTGTCAGTGGTTTCCTAAGGCCATTGTCGGGTGGTTTGATTGCGTTCTTACAGAAAGCGATATCGATGCATTGTTTGGCCCGTTTTACATAACGAGGCGGCAAACGTAGACTTTGTGCCCGTTGTGGGGGAGTATCCGAACGTTTGAGATGTGGATTGAAAGGCGCCGCGCGATGACGAGGCGCGAGCCGGCCGCGGTCCGAGATATAAGATGACGAGAGCAAGGAATCATCAGACTTATGGGCTAAACTACACTTTGATTAGTGACTAGCTTCTGCCCGCGACTTCGTCCGCATGGAACTCTTTTATATGGTAGCTCCCTGCAAACTTTCAACCCCCAATTCATCCCCTTAGAGAATGATTTCCAGGATAAAAAATATCCTGACCTTCACTGGGACTCAAACAATCTCTTTACCGAATTTCATCTAAATCGCCAGCAGTTTAAAAGTAGCTTCATACAAAATTTCAACTCCTTTTTTTTCCTTAACGACTGATTGCTGCGATAAAAACTATCGTTTGTCGTTCCCCGGAACTCAACCTATCTCTATCCCTACCAAATTTCATCGAAATGGGTTCTTTCCAAAGTTTCACTTCCTCAGGGGATAATTTTTGGGATGCAGTCTATCCTATGTCCTTTCCCGGGACTCAAACTATCTCTATACCAAATTTCATATATATCAATTCCATCCAAATATTCGCGCCCATTTCATTCCCTTAGGGAATGATTTCCGGGACCAAAACTATCCTATGTCCCTACACGGGACTCAAACTAACTCTACACCAAATTTCATCTAAATCGGTGCAGTGGTTTAAGTAGCTCCATATACATTTTCACAACCCATTTCACCCCCTTAGTTGATGATTTCCGGGATAAGAAATATCCTATGTCCTTTCCCTAGACTCAGACTATCTCTATACCAAATTTCATCTAAATGGGTTCCATCCAAGTATTCACCCCCAATTTCACCCCCTTAGGGGATGATTTTTGCAATCAAATCTATCCTATGTCCTTTCTCGGGACTCAAGCTATTTCTATACCAAATTTCGTCTAAATCGGTGCAGCGGTTTAATTCATAATTCATTTATTCATTGCATTATATGTTTACAAAAGATCTTAAAAGTAAGTATATGATCCAATATAAACCCTGTTAGGGCACAGCAATCCTATTGACACTTATATAATAACAATAACTACTCTATTACATAATGTTAACATGTCTTTCAATTATAATACCACATTTATCTACATTATTACCTAAATTATATGTATATGTCAAACTATAATTACCTTACCTATTTCAATTCAAAAAAATATTTAAGGTTATAGAAACTATGTTTAATTAAGAAGTATTTTAAGACTTTACAAAACATTGTCAATTTTTCTAGTTTTCTAATACTAAGAGGAATTCCATTATATATGTTCACGGCCATATGATGAGTACCGGCTCTGACAATTTGCATTTTGCTAAATTTGTTAATAAATTTATTTCTATTTCTCAGATTATGATAAGACGTGCTGCAATTATCTCTAGTTTGTTCCAGTATGATTTTGTTATTTCTTACAAATTTACAAATTTCATAGATGTACATTTAAGTTAGTGTTAATATTTTTAGTTGCGTAAAGTGACATCTGCAACTCTCAGTTTGTTTTATGTTCACTAAAATTCGAATGCACTTTTTCTGAAGTATAAACAGGTTACTGACATGTGTGCTGTTTCCCCACAGAATAATGCCATAATTCAACCAGGCATACCCGTAAGCATAATACGAGCAGATTGCCGTTTTTAAATTCGTACATTTCTTCAATTGATATAGTGCGTAGGTAAATTGTGACAGTTTTCCCGAGATTTTTGCAACATTTTTGCTTCTTCCAGTTTAATTCAGAGTCTACCTCAATCCCCAGTAGTGAACAGGAATCGACACTAACTTCTCATTTTCGTAGGAAAGTTCAGTGTTGATCGGATTTTTTTGTCGTGGTTTAACCAATGTATAATTTTCCCTATAGTGGTATTTAATTGCTGTTTAAAGTGTTCACTGTCATCACATTTGAAAACAACAGTAATGTCGTCGGCGTAGAGTATACAGTTATTATCTAGAATCTTTGGCAAGTCAGCCCAGGGTGCTACCCTGTGGAATTGAGTATTTTACAGGAGATTTTTGTGACCTACAAGTATTCAGACATTTATGGGTAGAATTATAATGTTCTATTTCTACAAATTGCTGTCGCTTTTCAAGATAAGACTCAAACCACCGATATGTTATTCCTCTCACTCCTATTCCGTTTAATTTATTTAAGAGTACCCTATGTGATAAACGATCATAGGCCTTGCTCATATCAAGCATCATGGCTACTGCGTGCTTTTTAGAATCTATTATATTTAGAATTTCATCTGTACATCTGTAGAGTGCTGATGTCGTTGATTTCCGCTTAAGAAATTTTGACTAAGTATCGTTAAAAATATTATGCTTTTCGCAAAAGGAATTAAGGCGTTTTGACATTGCTGTTTCAAAAATCTTGGAGAACGTGGACAACAATGCAATAGGTCGGAAATCATTTGGATCACTTGCCCCTTTAGTTTTTGGTACAGGCTTTATAATTGCAGTCTTTAGTAAATTAGGAAAGGTTGCCTCAGCAAATGATTGGTTTATCAAGTAAGTGATAGGTGCCGCCAGTTCATCATTACACTGTTTAGCAAGTGTCGGAGGGAATTCGTCATAACCGAAACTAGATTTGTTTTTTAGGTCTCTTATGATTTTACTAATTTCATTTCTATCCACTGGCCAACATGGTATTAATAGTGGGTTCAATGACTGGGCGGCCTTTAGGAGAATCAAGTGTTTCCTTAGATCCTATTGTTACAAATAGATTGTTCAGTGTATTTGCTATCTGGCTGTTCTAAGATGGAATCATTGACTTTTAATTTGATATTATTAAACTCTTTTTTACTTGTTTTATTTGTGTGCTCTTTTATGACTTGCCACATGGTTTTTGTACGGTTTTTAGATGTATACATCCGTTTTATATATTGAATTATTTTTGAGGTCTTGACTGTTTTATTTAAGGTGGTTCGATTGCCATATTATATTATATTATATTTTATATTTATTTATTTGGTATTAATCATACACTGTCAATTGGGTACATTATAACTTATAAGTAAATTAAAATTAAAACCACAAATACAAAGCGTTATTTGACATTCGCATCAGGCTAACGGCGTGATATTTTAAGAAACTTATGTAACAAACTTTCATCAATTGGCTTCCCATTTGCGCCAAATTCCCCCTTTCCTAGAATAAACTTGTATAAACTAGATTAATTTGAGAAAAATAGTTTTCCCAATTTGTACAACGCCAACGCCGCCGTGAGGTTGATCCCAATTTTTAGAAAAACATGTTTCATACGAGTACATTCAGTTTTTTTAATTCCATCTAAGTAGGCCAGAAAATTAAAACGCCCTAGTAAATTGGAAAATTGGAGTCAGTTTTCAGTTATGTCTGAAAATTCTTGCAACTGCAAAGCACTAAGAGGAGGTTAAGTATGTAAGAGCTTAGGTTTGGTAGCTTCAGTTGCTCTTGGCAGGTATAAATAAAAAAAAAGTATATGGGGACAATTGTAAGCAAAACTGTGTGTGTACTATGAGTACTAGGCGACGATGTATATAATGTATTTATATTATATAGATACTTAAAAACGTATACCTATAAGTAGAAAACATCCATGACTCAGGAATTAATGTTTCGTGCTCATCACACAAATTTACACATCCAGCTTCATAGCCGCGCGACAATACCAACTAGGCCAAAGTGATAATCATCGAACTGTATTCTATAACTAGATAGTCAAACAATTAATTCTTTTTTAACATTTTAAATCAAGTAAGTACAATCAGTATCAAAAGTAGCTACGCAAACGAAGACGTCAAAAGTCTTTATTCAAAAGGGAATAAGAAGTTTTCACGTCTTCGATTGCGTAAGCTACTTTTGATGCTGACTGTTCCTAGATGCATTAAGGGTTACGTAAAGTGTGTGAATCATGTAAAATAACTGGCAGTAGGTACGGAACACTATTTGCCGAGTTCCAACTCGCACTTGGCTGATTTTATCACTAACACAGGTCATTAAGGTTTCTTGTTTACTAACAATCTATGAACCATTAAGTTGTATGCAAATAAAGATATATTTTTTTTATTTATAAAAAAAACTCACTGAATATCATTCACATTTCAACGTAATCGCTTACTCTTTTCTTATTGAACGAGAGCTCACGAAAGAATTGCAATTTAGTGTGGAGGAGAGGAAACGCATTGAAACCGTAGTTTAGCTTAGCCATACTCAACCTCTTTTCTACGAGAGCCGCAAATACATTTTAGCTGAGGAACCCCGGGTTTATGGTTCTGGTATACTAGGATCGCATGGTGGATGGCGGACCACTCGCAAAATCTCGGCGGGCCGCAAGGTGAGTATGGCTGCCCTAGTTGATTATAATTGAGTAGGTACTGTGTTGATTATAATTGTGTAATGTCTCGACGGGCGCAAGCTATAGAGCGGTGTCATACAGAATTAAGTGCGTGTCTATACTTATATTTTTTTTCACCTGAGTCCAACACGAGTCACTGTTCTCTGCAGATTTTTCATTGATATTCAGTATTGGTCATTAACAAAGACGGACATCGGGTACCTAGTTAGTAGTTTTGTTAACTGACTAAACGGCTACATGAAAATTCGTTCCATGGCAAATCGCGGTCCTAGGGGGCGCCGAGTGCCACACGCCGCGCGCGCTATAGGCAAAATACGGTTTTGAATAACATAAATTTACCATAGCGATTTTTTTGTTTATTTCATTTTAAAACGTTATTCTAAGATGCTTTATTCAAGAATCCAACAAACTTTCCATCCGGAAGTAATTATATAGATTTGAATAAAGCATGAACTGTCTTTTTTTGTATTATTAATCTTAAATATTATAGAGCAAATGTAAATGAACCAAAATAAACATAAAACCAATTATTAATATTATATCTGATTTTTCAGAAGCTAGTTAAGTTATAATTTTTTTTAATGTCAGATATTTTGTTGGATTTTGTCGGTAGGTAACTATTTAATTGATAATATATCCATTACTTAGAAAAAATTAGCTATTATAAATTATTTCCCAATTTGTAATTTTTTCCATACAAGTTGTCAGTTCATTGCCTAGGGGGAGCTAGGGTAATGATTGCTCACGGGCGCTACATGGGCTAGAGACGCCTCTACCGCCACGCTACCTCCTGTGACTCGCCCCACCCCTCATGATTGCGTTGCCGGCGCACTCTTTGAGCTGTCCAAATGATTGTTTTATATTTGTAAAGCGTCGAACAGTGCCCCTATTCCGACCCGCTGACGTAATGTAGCATTTCAATTAGATCCACTATTGTGGCGTTTTATTTTTATAACAATGCTTTGTTGGATAACGCAGTGATTTCTGTCTGATCGAGAAATAGTTGAGCTGAGCCTTATTGTGCCTTTAGTAATTGACAGTAGGCAAGGCGTGAGATAAACGTTAGTTAATTATTGTTTGGGCAATTTATGTAAAACTGTTTCAAAAACTGTAATGATCTATTCATGTTTATTGTATATCTAATAGTAGCTGCAATGTATTTCAATATTACCGTACAAAGAATTTTTGAGTGCTCGTTACACTAATAAACGGACGGAATATGTACCTAATGACTTGTTTATAAATCGTTTATAACGACGCCCTCACTCTCGCCCACCAGTTAAAGATTAGGACGCACTTACATCACTAGGTATCTAAAAATGTAATGTTTTTTTAGTGCTTAATGTGCTCTGTATTAAATTCTAACAAAGCCAAAATTCAAGTTCAATGATGATTATCAATGCCAAAGTGCTGAATTAGTAAGTTGAAAAGTCAACTAAATTAGTCAGTCCAGCACTACTAAACTATAAAACACAATTAGATCTCGCAACAAAGTGGCACTACTTCTGCCTCGTAGCGGCTACGGCAGACTTCGTAGCACTTTCTACGCCGGAATTGTCTTTGACGCCACTGCGCGCATTTAACAAAAGCATTTGAACAACTGGTTGTACTTCAGGCGGTCGGTAGGAGGATCACTTTTCGCATTCTGATTTGATATCCGTGTGTTGCATGGAGTCGCTTCCACGCGCTGAGAACGGTTGTGCGTAGCACATTAGAATGCGAAAAGACTCTTTTCGACCGCTAGGATTTTGTTGTTCTACTCGTAGTTGCTCGACATGTATGACCTTCATTAAACATGATACTCGTAATGTTTTAATACGATGCATCTTTTTTATGCAATTCATTTTGCGTCCGATTTGTTAACATTTTTACAAGTAAAGCTTTTAGAAATCCGCGGTATGCCAAACCAATTCCAATTCGATACATGCATTCGAATAGATATTTTCAATTATTAATTGTGTTAACGAAGAACTCGGACATTAGCATACCATTATAAAACGAACTATAAGTACTCTTACAGTAAAGTTAATAGGTAAGTAAATATTAGGTTTTAAATAGGCAGTCGATTAATTGAGTTTTAAAATGTGATCATTTGTACTGTTTGTTAATGCGGTTATCAGGTTATCTCCATAAAAGATGAGTCACGCTAGGAACGGGCCGTGTCCGGCCTTTGGGCTATTTTGTTATGTTAAAAATAACTAGGTTTCCATATGAAACAAATACATAAATAAGTTATAAACATTTAATTCAAATATAGCCTACATTTCACGGGCTAACGATAACGCAAGTAAAGGCCTGTAAAGTAAGGCAATTCTATACATATACCTATACCTACGCCTAAAACGCGTACAGAAATTGAGCCGGTAGGTACCTTCATTGAATGCCGTAAGATATTTTTCTCAAAAATGGCCCGCAAAGTGAACATAACTCGCTACATATTGGAAGGTAAAGCCAGATCAAATTAAAAAAAAAAAACATTGCAGGCCGCCTGGAATGTTACATATGAATTCCTTTATTTGTCGAGTACCAAACTTTTTAAAAAGTAGAAACTGGCATGCAAAAGACGGCACAGGTCGTATACAGCCAAATCAAGTCGTATTTTTCCGTTGCAAACGCGACATTTTTGTATGTGTCATAAAAAGATTGCGTTTTTCGGTGGAAAAATACACTTGCGATTATGTTTAAAAAAAAATTATGACGTTTAATTTTATGTAATTAGCAGTATCCTCAATTTGTATTTAATAATAACGCTTGATTTCAATTTAGTCTTTTTTATTCCCCCATTTTTGAGAAAAGCACTATATTAGCCTCAGCCGGAATGGCAATTGCAGGCTTCGTATTATAATTAAACGGACTCGCAAGCTCGTCCGTTTAAACAAAATACTCAGCCTGCAATTGCCTCCTTCCCGGCCACGGCAATAATGTACTAATAATCGCAAAACAATGCATTGTCGCCAATTTGCCATTTCAAATCTTGTTACGTTACAACGACTATTCTTTTAAAAACAACGTGTCCTAGATAGTGTTGTGGATAACGCTCATTTCGAGGCTTATAGACTCGAGCCTTAAAGACTCCCGAGGCTTAAAGACTCGATGCTGTTTAAGAACCGTGTTGGTTAATTTTACGCATATGAATGCTAAATATTGATTTTCGTCACTTGAGTCTTTAAGCCTCGGGAGTCTTTAGGGTTCGAGTCTTTAAGCCTCAAAATCAGCGTTATCCACAACACTAGTCCTAGATCTACATTCATTTCATATAGTAGGTACTTACACGGCAAAATGCCCGATCCGGATGTGAAGTCTAATAATCTAATTAGATCGATGCATTAGCGCGCCTGTAATCATGCGCCGCCCAATCGCGCACCCTCTATGTAATCTGTGATAAAAGCATAGACAAACCAAATGGAACGCCATTTTGGAGGCATAAAGTGGTGTAGGTACTGACACCAGACTTATACTGAGACGGTGGCATAAAAGCATACGACCTGCCTGGCCTGGTAAGAAGATAACTTAGCCTATCGACGCTTGCAACTGCAGCGCGGCTAGCACAACTGACAACACGATGGGACACGAGACGAAATAATCTACCCACCTCTTTTCAATTTGCACAGTGCGAGTGAGATAGGAGTTCCTGAGTCGTGCGCGACGCGACGAGAATCAGAAGCGCGTTGCCAACCCCTTATTGGCTTAAAGATTCGTTATGTGTGTTTTCTCAAGACAGCGGATCATCGGGATCTCCAATGTACTGACCATCAGGAACACACCACACCAATTACCTACAGAGCAAGTCGTGGCAAATTGGGCTACGGTCTTCTGTGGGTTGGGCTGAAGGTACTTTTCCCCAGTGGGGTAACGTTCCGCTGTACCCTAATACCGTCTAACTAAACCTCAGAGCATAGAATACTAGAGAGAGGACAAGCCGCCGGCGGCCGTGTCACAGCTGTATGCTCAATGGGCATACACTGCCATACTGTGCACGCGTGCTGATCGCAGAGAATATTACGTTTTTTCCCAAAATGCCTGATATGATGCGCGTTTATTGTCAAATAAGCGTGTAGGTATACAAGAAGTGTGTGTTTTATATGTGTGCGTGCTTTGTCTTGTCAATTACTTGGGCGTTGTGTGGGTTAATGTACTTGCGACTGGCTCACTCTATACAAATCGGCCGCCATGTCCGATCTCCTTATATTCATACATCTGTGAACTAAACGGTGCCTGCAGGCCGGTCAAGTGGGCGATTTTTGATGCAAAAATGGCTGCGTCGTAGACAATCATCGACAGACAGACTATTTCTAATATTCTCTATGATCATATTATTTAACACGGGTCTAACGCGACGCGATTCTCTATGATCCTCTCCAATTTTTGGTGGTATGAATAACCTTCCGTAGCACCAGAAAAAAGCTGCAGACTTTTCAGCTGCTCCAATTATTTTTGAAAAATATAAACAGTTTCCTCACTTACGTTTTGGGTTTAGGACGGCGAATGAGTCAGTTTCCTTGATCCGTCTCATATTACAAAAAATATTTTAAATATCTGACCCTGGCAATTACAAATATAGTTGCTGCAGCCACAGAATAAGTAATAGTACAAGTAGCTGCAGCTGTCAATATCATTGCCAGTGTCAGTAGTTTACCACGGATTTTTAAGATATTTATTTTGTAATATGAGATGGATTTTCATCCATTCCCAATTATGTGAGGGGTCCAAATACCTATGACAATTTCACTTTTCGAAGGATTGATGTGAGGTATGATTATTTTGTTTCTCCGAATTCGTTGTTTGTCTTTTTATCTGAAGTGACTCCGCCACCTGTCATGAAGCCATAATTAGATATACAGGTTGGAAAATTCAAAGGCATATGAGGCACAAAACATGAATAAAGACATCAAATTGTACTGACTATTAAGGACTCTATCTCTGTACGGCTGGACTTATACTTTATGAGTACGAGTATGAACCACATTTACAGCAGTTTCATATTTAAAATGAGAACCACCAAATTATAAAAAAGTAAAAAAACACTTAAGGAAGTGTATATCCAGGATGACGCTGACGTGTTAATGTTGATAGTATCTCGGCGGCGCCTCACATCTCCTTATTAAATGATTGCCACTCTACAGGAATAAAAAACATAAACAAAAACTTGTGTAGACACAGGTTTAACAGCAGCAAAAAAACTCTGATGTTCAGACTTACTGGCTTAAGCCAGGATTAATGTCTGCCAGAGAAATTACGCTTTGTATAGAATGTAAATATGAAAAAATTGGTCAGTAGATAGATAGGTACCTAAATACCTAACCATAAATGCCGAGCAAGCAACTAGCTAATTTGCACGGCAGGAATTCTATAAGTTGAGGGGGGTAAGATCAACAAAGCTTTATTGCTTTTATGTGGGGGTATAAGAGACAATGGTTGACTACTGAGATATGTTGAGATAGTAGAAGGATTATTATTATATTATTGATTAGGATTATTCTCGGTAGATCCAGTACCTACCTATAAAGAACAACGTATACATAGGTCAGGTACCTATAGGTGCCACTATATCCTAGGTACATAATCACATAAGTAGTACATATTTATGAGTAAACACTCGAAAAATTTTAGCTACCCTTCTGCGGTAGTCAGGTGAAACCTTTCCTAAACATATGTTAGGCGACTGTTTATAGACCAGTCATACCTACACAAGTTTAGCGGTCATTCGGCTTGCTATCTTTATGACAGTTTTAAACCACTAAACTACGCAATTTATAGGTATATATCGTAAAGAGCAAATTAATGAGGCATTAAGTTTTAACCGTCTTGTATAATACTTATAATGAAAGGTTTACCTAAAAAAAGGCTTGCGCAATTGAAAAGTAATGGTCATTTTATTAAAACATAAATGTAAAGTTCATGTTGTACAAAAACCGACCAAGTGCGAGTCGAACTCGCGCATGAAGGGTTCCGTACCATTATCTACTCGTATAAAAACAGCAAAAAAAATACACGTTTGTTGTATGGGAGCCCCCTTAAATATTTATTTTATTCTGTTTTTTAGTATTTGTTGTTATAGCGCCAACATAAATACATCATCTGTGAAAATGTCAACTGTCTAACTATCACGGTTCATTAGATACAACCTGGTGACAGTAGACGGACAGACCAGACAGACGGACGGACGGCGGCTTAGTACTAGGATCCCGTTTTTTTACCCTTTGGGTACGGGACCCTAAAAACGACCACCGCAGGTTTTGAACCCGTGACCTCCCATGGATTCCATAAAATACTTTTTACAATTATATACCTATAGGTTAACTTGTTACGAAATTGTTTTTAATACTACACGATTATAAAGCGCGTGTATAGAGTTTCGAGAATTTGCCTATTTTTTACATGGAATATTTTTTTATGGGATTCATATATACTATTTATGAATCCCATAAAAAAACATTCCATAAAAAAAAACATGTAAAAAATAGGCCAATTCTCGAAACTCTTCCACAGTAAAATGTGGTGAGATATTTCGTAGAGCCAAGTCAGGCATTCTTATTAACATTTATTTTCTTGCTAAATAAAATTCTGCAACTTGGGAATCACACAACTTTACTGCATTTACAAATTTTTGCATACTTAAAACTATGTAAGTGTGATTGCCAAGTCACAAAATTTTATTTATTGGGGGACAATTTGTTGCTCGCGTCCGCAGGATTTACCTACCACATTACCCTGCACGTATCCCCTGGGTGGTGCTAAAAGAGCGACAACACTTCCGGCGAAATAGGTGCTACTATAAAAACATCACATGGATATTCGCCTATATTCTACAGTTAGCCAAAAGATTAATTTAAAAAAAATGTGTTATCAACTTTGTATGGAAATGTTATTTTACCAACCGCAAATATCGTTTGTATAGTTTTGCAGGAAGGAACTGCAAAAGTAACTTTGTAATCGCATGTATTTGTAAATGTTATTGACATTATATGTAAGCCATATACTCTATATGTTACTGAAAATACAGGGTTCTGGCTTTAGCCCAGCAGAAAATTACAGGATGTTGGAAATGGCCTGAATGGCTTCGAGAAAAGGATGGTAGGGTCGTGCCTCTTTGTTTTGCTCGACTTGGCGGGGGCACTGCCGTGACCCCAGATTTACCATGTATTCAATTAAAAATCAAAATAGATGATATCGTGCAACCGAACAATTGTTTCACATACAAACACAAAGCACTCAGGCATTTGTTCCGACTCGCAAATCTATTGGAATTTACTATGATTTCAATTTGAATTAAATGTAAAATATATATACAGTGTAAGTATCTAATCTAATAATTGTTGAACTTTTTAGCTTTATTAAGTACTTACTTATTACATGTGTAATCTACGATTGTTTATTTTTTTCCTGTTTCACACAAAAACACAAAGCACTCAAGCATTTGTTTCGACTTCCTTTCACCTAACGGATAGGAATGATTTCAACTTATTATTTGGGTTATTATAGAAAGTGTGAAATTAAGTCTGATTTTATGTCAAAACGTGTCAATTATACGGCATGTGTATTAGCCAGTTGGATAACAGCCGCGTTTCCAAAAACTAAAACATTCGATGCCGAAAAGTGTCAAATCATGGCTTCCATTTACACCTCTATATCTAGCCAGTAGTCGGAAACCGTTGGTGTCTCTTCAAAATTAACTATTTAAGAATTGACAAAAGTTATGAGTTCGGTCGCTGTTAGTTAGTATCAATAAAAATGAGGTAGATACATAATTAGGTACCTACTAATAACATGCAGAATGTAGATACGTAAACACTGGCAGTAATAGTAACTACCAAACGCCTTTTGAAATGTTTACTAAATGTCAAAATCCTCAAATTTACAGTCAGCCAAACCGCTCATTTTAATAAAGTTTATAGGAGTGAAGTGAAATTGAGTGATAGAGTCAGAAACAGTGTGATAAGAAGTAAGTGTGGAATGGATGGAGATATAGTCACGAAAATTGAGAAGGGTATGTTAAGGTGGCTTGGGCATGTAGAGAGGATGGATGAAAGAAGAGTTTTATTAAAGAGATCTATTTCGCCGTTGGGCCATGGACAGTCAAATACGCCTTATAGCCCGAGGAACGATTCGTTCGTCATTTATATTTTTTAATAATGTTTCAAACAGTTGTCGACTCCTGCGCAGCTGGCGGCGCCTATTCTGTTTGGTTGTTTGCCGCGACACGTAGTGCCCGATTTTATCTTTCACACAACACAATCTAACACAGCGACACCTACAAGTAGCCTCCTAAGTGAGCGGGGTTGACCACGAATTGATGACTGGTGGATTTGAACACTTTTGTGGAATCGTGAGGCAGTGCCATCGCGCGGCACTTTTCAATTTTTTTAAGGAAGCTTTAGGTAGGTACCATATTCCATATAAAACTAGTGAGCTCTGGAAGCAGTAGAACTCGCGAGACACTTACAAATTTTTTTTTTTTTTTAAAAGTGGCTCGACAATTTTTTTTATTAACGAACCTGCTCAAAAATTTCACGAGAGTCGGTTGAGAAATGTGACCTGTAGAGAAGAACAGCCGGACAGACACGGGAAACCGGACAGACAAACAATTTTCGGCCCAAGCTGACGCATAGAACTACGGTCGCTTCGCTCGCTCGTTCGATTAGAAAAACCGTGCATTTATTTATTTATTTATTGAACCATAACGTTGTCTTAAGGCGCCGTATAGGTTCATGGTCTTCTCTCCCTCTCACTGAGCTTAAGCGTGAGCGAGATGGAAATGCGTGTTCGGAAGCGCGGATAACATGTTTTAAAAAGTAATCACTGAAGTTCTCTCAAATATGATATTGCCGATTTTTAGAACCAATTTTAATATGTTGTGCATAATTTGTTACAAATGTTTTAAGTGTATTTTAGACCTATGTTCGTGATTTTTTTCGATCGAGCGAAAATGGCTCATGTTTCGAATTACTGATCTCCCTGCAGAAAATCCTCAAGATTACTATTCGTATTTTTTTTGAAACCATATTACTATAAACAGACGAATTATATTGTTTCAAAAACTCTGTTCGTTTAACTTCGCTTACCCAAAACGTTACAGCGCGAGCGCTTAATTCCTACTAGTTATGTATGTAATGTATAAGTACTTAAACATGCCTCAGATCAGGTTATCACATGAATGCTCTATAAAAACGTTAAAGAAGATTGAGCTTTGACCATAGGTGTATAGGTATAGATATAGGTGGAGTGGGAAGGCCACTACTGACCCCAGTTAACAGAGGACCAGAGAAGGAACTCCGGTCCAGAAGATTTCAAAGGAGCAGGAAGAAGAAGAAAAGAGTGTGGCATATAAAACGATCTATATCGACGCAAGTTCAATCCTGGGAGTTTAATCCACTTAACGTATTGAAGTGGAATTATCTTAGTATTTTACTGGCGCTCGTTTCATAAAATCATCATCAGTGTATCAGCCGAAAGACGTCAACTGCTGGCCTCCCGCAAAGAGTGTCACAATAACCGGTCCGTTTCATAAAATTAAAATTCGTTATTTTATATTTTCAGCAAGTTTGCTGTTTTTTTTTGCAGACTTATTTGAAGAAGAGGAATTTATTCAGTGCTAACAAAATTTTCTCATCGAGCTAAAGTGAATTACCGATTCGTATCACCTATGTTCTTTTTTGTATTAATTATTAAGGAACTAACATTATGTTTGGACCTAATGTTGTCTTTAAATAAAAATAAATAAATAAATAATCTCAATTACAACGTAAAGATCAACTGTCGTCCAATAAAATTATAATCAGAAATGCATTAAATAAATGGATGTCCGCCCGTTGAGCAAATTAAAATGCCGTCACAACATTTAATGCATAAATTCGCAATTAAAGGGCGATAGGGCGTTATTAACTTTTCGCCTTCTTGCTGAATATTTATAAAGCAATTTTACTAAAAGCAACATGATTACCTGTTAGGGGAGCACTTGAGTGCTATTTCTATTTCACACGTCCGTGTTGTTTTTGACGTGGATATTTTCATAATGGCTGAAGATATAAGGTATAAGGCTGTTGTAGTCGGGTAAACTTTCAGGTAGGTACCTATATGATTTTAATAGTTAGCTATCAACATTTGAATAAATCTCGCATAGGGACACATAATTAATTTAACTCATTAGTGAGGATGACAATGTCAAAGTCGAATCGTTTACTACACACATAAAAACGTGTAGTTATCTGCCTACCCTGAAAGGGCGCGGGCGCGCATAGATACTGTTACAGAATTTTAGTGCCTCCATAAAAGTACAACGCTGTGTAAATAACATTTACGTCATACCTGGCCATAAAGCAGCAATTACCGCACGCTATACGTACGGAAAATCCCACTTACTGCCCAGGGAGAGACGTAAAATTTTGTACTTGCCTCGGGCGGTAATAAAGAAAGCCTCAGGCCTTCGGCTCGGGCGTCAAATACCTGCGATCTGAGATATTCTTTGTTTTACCGCCCTAGGTAAGTAATGTACCTACTATTTCATCTCTCATACTCTGAAAGTCGGGTCATTGTTTATCTCATATATATAAAAAAAAATTAAGCAATTGCAGAAACAGGCACACTTTCATAAAATTGTATTGATTTTTGAAAGTTGCTGATAATTATTATGCATTATTTTTTTCAATTATGTTACTAAATTAATAATATTTGATGACTATTATTGCTATTTGAAGACTTTTGAATAAGTTGTAAGCTTTCGTAGTAGGTACGTAGTTTCGTGTCGTATTTTATAACCACTTCTGAACCGCGTCCTAGTCATGAAAAAAATGTACCGATTTCAAAAGCAAATTTTTTTTTTATTTTTTTATTTTATTTATATTAACTATACGTCTATCATTACAGTCTCCCAATGCGATAGCGTAGCAAATTATTAACATAACATATATTTATAGGGTATTACATAATTCTAAGTTTTACAATAACATAACACATACAAAGTAACTTTGGTGAATTCATTCAAAGAGCAGTGGAATACATCAACCCTCGTAGCAACTAGATTGAGCGTGCGCAGAGCCCTTGTCCAGGGCGCCTCGTGCAATAGGCCGGTGCGCGCGGGCGGCACGGCCAGCAGCGGCGGCCGGCGCCGGCGCCACACGTACCGCGACGGCACGCACAGGCCCACTTCAGCCAGTACCCCAGAGTTACTGACCTTGCCGCGTAAAAGTTTAAATACATAGGACACCAGAGTCAACTCCTCCTAACCTCTAACCGATTGTACCCTACCATGCCCAACACGAATAACGTAGGGTACATTAATGGGTAAAATGGGTACACGCCATTTGATAATTATAATATGTATTTTTTTAATACCAGATATGGTTTAAATAAATACATTTAATAATGTTATATTTCGTATATTAGTAGTTTATGTGACTGTACATAATGAAGGGTAGTAAACATGAGTGTGGGTTTATGAAACGAGCGTCAGCAAGTTTCATAATAGGATCACACGAGTGTTTTAATGCCTAATTATGTACAGTTACATACACTACTTTATCTACCCACATCTTATAAATCCTCAATGATGTGTTCGGGAACTATAAGAATAACCGCCATTGCACCGCCATGGCCTACTAGATTTCAAATCATGACCAAATCCACCAGACCAGACCATCAGCCCACCACCCCACCACCATAGACCAGATTTCCATAATAACATCGATTATCGATGTTATTATGATTTTTCATACATTATAATAACACTGCTGGCAGAGATAAAACGCTGATGTTACGTTACTGGTTGCAATAATGGTGGTCATTATAGGTATATGGTTTCCGAACACATTCTAGAGGATTTGTGATATGGGTGTAGATAAAAATAATTTAAATTGGTTCTTCAATATAACCGCTTCAAAAACGCGTCCAGGAAATGGTCCACACACAAACGCTTTTAAAATGGGTTCTACGGATCTGACTGATTCAGAAAAATTATTAAGGATTTTTGGCTTCCATTTCGTTTCCTCGTATTCGAAATTAAAAGTAGAGTGTTGAGTGAGACTCGGGGAAAGCCACCCATTTCAGCCTTGGCGCTCTCACTTTGTTTGAGCGCCAAAATATCTCGTCACAAATGGGTTCAACCCTGTACTCCCTACGTAGACACATGTACTGTTCTATGTTGTACCTATCTAGTATCTATACCAATTACACTTAAGTAGAGTGCCGGGTATATAGTATAAATATTGACTGCAGTGATTACCAACGCAGCCTCAACATGACAAGCCAATGTCTCCGTCAGTGTAAGTTTAAGTGGCATGCGAAGGAAGACCCAACCCCTCTAATTATCAGATCCGCGCCGATAGCGCGCGCTTTTATCTTGGACGTCCATTAGGCAAATATACAGCTTTGTAGCCCACTAATCATACATTATAGTACTACCCGACGCGTAAACTGAATTAAAAATATTTTGATAGACAAAATTATAATTACACGTTCCGAAAGAGCGCGGCCATCTTGTTTTGTTCTCACGTGTAAAGCAACGGACTCATGGTTGTTTAATTAGTGTTTTAACTGTACGAATAGTTTGTTAGCGAGGTTTGCCTAGGCCAATTTGTGGGATTTGCGAGTCGCTTTTCTAAAGACCGAACTTTATGTAGGTTGTATCCATTTAGTAAGTTTGGGTTTATCATCAAATTGTCGACACTCACTTCGTCGAATTTCACTTCAAAGTCAACGTTTCATGTATTTTCATTTCGTCGACAATTCAGTTCGTGGAATGGTCATTACAAGTAATTTTACATCGTGTAATTTTACTTGTCGGATGATTCATTCAATAGTTTTATTATGTAATGTGATTTATTGTTTCAAATATTTTCAATAAACATACAAATTATTACAAGGATTATTATTTAAATTTAAGATAGTAGGCATACACAGTTATGTAATGACTAATGACATTATGTTGAGAACGGAACGCAATGCAATCGGGATCCACGCGCTGAATGAGGGTACTTGAAATTTTGAGTTGTTTATCTTGGCAAATAACTATTCATACTGTCATTAATAAGGACATGTTCGAACTCATAATTTTTACCGCACGGCAATTATTTTAACCTAACCTTAACCTAACATAACCGCCAGCGTGTCGACGTCACCCCGCTTCGCGGGGTGCCTATTTCCGCTCTGAGGGACACAAGTGAACCCTAACCTAACCTACTTATAATGCAATTGTTACGGTTGTTTGTTTTTTTACTGCAGGGGGCTGCGCCTCCCGAGCCCCCCTTGTGGGGGGCTCCACTCCCATCCCCCCTTTTTCTGACTGCCTTAATCTAGTAAAACACCTGTAGGTAATCAGTTTAATTTGATTGTTTTGTAATGTTGTAGTTAAATTTCGAACAAATGAAATTCGTTGTTTTGTTATTCTGCCATTTAAAATTCATATAAAATGAATCATTTTTGACAAATAATATTCCCTGAACAGATATTCTGTATAATAATAAAAATTGGAATGATCTAGTCATGAAATAAAATTACACCAAACAATAATTCGTGAACTAAATGTTACTTGAAATGTTTTCGATGAAATGAAATTCGATGAAAAGTTTGTCGACGAAACAACCCGTAAGTTTGTTAGCTGAAGCTCCTAACTTAGCAATACGACTATAATAGTTATACAATATTTACCTAGCGTTCGCGATAGGTAATTGAATCATAATTTTCACCAACCGTAAGGTTTAAAGTTGTATAGGATTATATACCTACTGCCTATTCCCTCTCAACCATAGGAAGTGATCTGTGCCCAGTAGTGGGACATATAAGTACTTATAGGCTGATGATGATAATATTAGATGACAATAGAGCTGTCTCCACCTCACGATCCCAGCATTGAGGGACCGACTGATTGAAATGTATTGCTAACATAAAAAATATTTTAGTAGCATATACCTAGGTATAACTCGTCTGTACGATGCCTAATACCTACTTATTTAGAAACAGAGCAATTTACTTCCTCAAATGAACGTGTTTTATCTCAAGTTTTCGATTTTAATTTATGCAAGCGGCCATTGTTGTGGGTTTTTCAAGGCGGAAACAAACAAAAACGCGGTTTTTAACAATATGGTTGAATGGAACGTAGCAGAATGTTATCAGGGCGCCATAATATAATCACCTCACTAATATCTATTGTTTACTTTTAGTGCGTATTATTTAAATGCCAAAGTGATGATGTATGGGTTTGTTCTTGTAATACGTCATTAGGAAAGAGCGTGAGCAAGGACAAAAGTTGATTTACCTGCAGTTTAAATCTTTTATTCTTGTGGAGCGTTTTTATTATTTCTGTACACTAATGTACCTAAGTATTCCTTAGTTGACCCTATAAAAATACTATTAGCAGGTACTATTTGTGCTAGTAGTCACAGATTTATTATTATTTCTCAATAAAGAATCTCCATTTCTTGGAGAATTAGAGGCGGTGTAACAGAAACTGTGAACCGAAATTAATAGTTCGCTGTATTTCGTATGATGATTGTAACATTGGTAAAAAAGTGCGAGTCGGACTCGCCCATGAAGGGGTCCGTAAAATAAATCGCGGTTTACGATTTATGACGTATTAAAAAAAAACTACTAACTAGATCTCGTTCAAACCAATTTTCAGTGGAAGTACCTATGCATACCTAATAATGTACATCATATATTTTTTTTAGTTTTATCATTCTCTTATTTTAGAAGTTACAGGGGGGGGGACACAAACATTTACCATTTTGGAAATGTCTCTCGCGCAAACTATTCAGTTTAGAAAAAAATTATATTAGAAACCTCAATATCAATTTTGAAGACCAATCCATAGATACCACACGTATGATTTTGATGAAAAAACAATTTTTGATTTTCAGTTCTAAGTACCTATGGGAACCCCAAAAATTTACTGTTTTTTTTTATTTTTGTGTGAAAATCTTAATGCGGCTCACAGAATACATCTACTCACCAAGTTTCAACAGTAGGTATAGTTCTTATAGTTTCGGAAAAAAGTGACTGTGACATACGGACGGACAGACAGACAGACAGACATGACGAATCTATAAGGGTTCCGATTTTTGCCATTAGGCTACGGAACCCTAAAAAGTGAGAAGTAAATTTTATTATCAATGCCCGACTTTTCTAGAAATGAGGAATTAAATAGATGAACCACCCCCGTTCTAATACGCCCATGATCCGACAATGTAGGTATACCTACTTATTTACCTACTTGTGTCTGAGAATGTATATTCTGCCTGCTTAATTTGGTACTTCTCTACACTAGAATGATAACATCACATCATACATAGATCTGCCTAACTAGTTAAGCTCTCTTTCACTTGATGAACTGTGACCTGTGAGATTTACTTGTATATAACCTACATTTTTAAATTCCCTACTTTTACAAGAACAGCAAAGCAAACCCAACACAGCGAGCACAAAAAATGTCCAACGAAAAAAGGACCAATCTAGTTGTCTCTAAAAGCGTCCTACCGGGTACTGTTGCGAAACAAAGTGCAAATGGATTGATTGCGCCAATTTCCACTCACAAAGGGAGCGAAATTGCATTAAAAGCCGTGTCTCCGGCCATTTCGCAAAGCACTTACTCCATTACACGTGACAATGTCGTTACCTAGTGCGGTGGGGGACAAAGGACGCTTTGACTTGCGATATTGATATCCACAAACAGTGCTATACCTACTATGATTTATTCGAGCTCGCTGATAGGGATTGTGTTATAGTGGAATAAGATGTTAAGAGGCAATTACTTAACTATATTTGACTATATGCAGAAAATCGTGACAAAAGATTGGTAAGTAGTACCCTCAGAGCATAGAATACTAGAGAGAGGACAAGCCGCCGGCGGCCGTGTCGCAGCTGTTAGCTCAATGGGCATACTCTGACATACTGTGCACGCGTGCTGATCGCAGAGTATATTACGATTTTACCCAAAATGCCTGATATGATGCGCGTTTATTGTCAAATAAGCGTGTAGGTATACAAGCGTGTGTGTTTTAGATGTGTGCGTGCTTTGTCTTGTCAATTACTTGGGCGTTGTGTGGGTTAATGTACTTGCGACAGGCTCACTCTATACAAATCGGCCGCCATGTCCGATCTCCTTATATTCATACATCTGTGCAATAAAGTGTCGGCAGCGTCCTTGTCATTCTTCTGAGTTGCTACCGCGAAACCTCGTCCGTGTATCTCCCTCTCTGTCACTCGAACCAGCAAGTGCGGCAGAGACGGAGATACACGAACGAAGTTCGTTTTCGTTTAGCCCCTCTGGTCTCGCGAGCGTCCATAGGCGACGGTGTCTACTTGCCATCAGACAGACCTATGCTAGTTTCATACCATCGTAGTATAAAGAAACCGACTTCCTAATACCGCAATTTTTACTTGATTTATACTTGATCGTAGGTCTTATCTAACTTATGACACTATTACTTATTATGTGCTTATGATATGACTCTTCGCAGTTTTTGTGTGTTCCCCTGACTTAAACCGGTTAGATTAGACTAATGCGTTTCCCTGACTTACACTGCTAAGGAGGAAAGGTGGGTTGCACCAAACCTGAATGTATGGAAAGTTTGACAAGTTTATATGGAAAGTTTGACAAGTTTATATGGAAACACAGCTGCCCGCGCCATATTAAACGTTGATCGGTCTGTAATCGTAAGTTGGTGCAACCAAGTTGGTGGGTAGCGTTGTGAATAACAGCCCGTAGTGCGCGCCGCGTTGCGACTAATTAATGCGATTAATGCGCCCGAGTGGCGCGGCACTAATTCGCGAATTATCGTAGCGACAAAGCGGGCTCTTATTCGCGCCACTGCTACAGTAATACCATACAAAACAGTACAGTTACTTGCTTGCTTTTAGGGTTCCTTACCAAAAAGGTAAAAAAGGAAGACCCCGACTCTGTCCGTCTATCTGTCACAACGTTATATAATTATCTAATTATTTTTCACTAAGACATCAAGAATCATTCTATACCAAGTTTGCAAGTTATAATAATTGTATGTAATCTGTTTTCTTCAATTAACTAAGTATTCAATTACTCTTAAAAAAAAAGTACCTACATTCTTTCAAACATACTTAATTAAAAATACATAATGAAATCGGCTCACGTGATCACAGAATAAATAATAAATAAGTATGATAAAGAATTATCGCTGAAAACCCAAAATATACCTATTCCGAGTTTCTAGGTCGCGCAAGTTAGTATGCTCGTACAGTCAAGGGCGCCAATATGTATTCACTCAACGTTTCATAAATATGTATAAGTACTACAACCTTATTGTTGCAGAAATAAGGTCTGTGTACATATTTTTGACACTTTGTGGTGTATATACGTATTGGTGCCCTTGACTGTACCTAACAAAATGCATGAAAAAGGTGCGCGAGTCAGACTCGCACTTGACCGGTTTTTATATTGGTAAGCTAGCGGCTCAACACGGCTTTACTTATGTAGGTACCTTACCTACACCTAAAGCGCAGCGCGTTGCGCAACGTATACCTAGTAGTTGCCTATTTCTGCAATGTGGATAGGTACATTACGCTTTAAATATAAAGCTATATAGGAATATAGAAGAACATATAACTACCTAGAAACCCGGAATTCTTTGCTCTGGGTGGGTACCGTACAATTTATAAAATCAAAAACTGAATCGACTATGTTTGCCCAAGCTGAAACAGAGAACTTCGTTTCGCTTCGCTCGCTCGTTCAATTGTTTATTATGTTTCATTTTTCAAATTAAAAGAAACATTGAAAAATGTAATGATCCGAGACGGATTCGAACCAGCGACCACATGGCTCGTCGCTCGCTACTAACCAACTGACCTATCGGAACAATCTTTCTCGGCAACTAAATTCTTCAATCAGTTCTCTCTTAGGTACAACTTACAACGCTTTAGGAAGGCGTGTAGTGACGTCGACCTGCGGGGCTAGCACAACTGACACAACAAGCGCGACGCGAGTCGAGACAATCCACCCGCCTCTTTCTAATTTACACAATAGGAGTGAGACAGGAGTCGCTGAGTCGCGCGAGACACGACTTAGCAGCAAGTTGTGCTAGACGTAGGTACCTATCTGGAAGACTCCTTCCTAACGGCACCAACGCCGTGGCTATATTGAGAAATCGTCAGTATCTAACGATACGCCACCCCATAGATACTATAAATCAATTTGGTACTTACCTATTATTAAGCAGTAGGGAACGCTGCTGCTGTGCTGATGCAAGCACAGTTTTGTTATGTTTGTTGAAAAGCACAAACTTAATGATTCGATCATAATACTTAAATAAAACTAGGTACCAGGTAGGGTCATGTGGTATACAGTGGGTCACTTTTTTTCCAACGGTTATAACTCCGAAATAAATGGGGTGTGTATAGTGAATTTATTCTATTTTACATATGTATTATTCGTTTTTTTAAGTTAACCATATGTATAACAATAATTGTGTTTTAAAAAAAAATCAGATTTGAGCCACTGTGTACGATAGGGTCGAAACAGTGGCTCGGCCTCATTTATACAGTGGTTCGGGGTGGTACACATTGGATCATTTTGGATTAAGTTGGGGAAATAATACAGTTTTGTTCAGAAATCACTTCAGTCTTACTGTTTATTAATCATTTTAATTATAGTAACAAGAAAAAACTCAACGACTTATTTTAATCAGTCACTTACATTACGTATAGCAGAACATGAGATCACACATTGCAAAAATAAAATATTTACATCTTTATAAATTCTTATAACATAACTAGGTAAACGAAAATAAAACCATTTCTTTTTGGTTTTACTTACAAAAAAAGTATCACATCTTTTATGGAAAAAAATGACATTCTTAATGGGTTATTAAGAGATTAAAAATGATTCAGCACATGTTCAATTGAGATAAGTCGATGGAAAAGCAATAATACCATTGCTGTCTTGTTGTACTGCCACCAACTGCAGGTTTAGGCAAAATCAACTTAATATCATCTTCATTCACATATGAGAGATCTGGTACGGCAGGTATGTAATACTTATTACCATTTTTCTTCCTCAGGAAACTAATTTAATATTCTAAGTTCTTGTTTCTTCCTTCCAGAATCTTACCTGAATGGGGTTGTAAAGGGAATTCCCAATAATTTCGAAGCTTGTCACACGCTAACTCCTCGGTGGATTTGCTGAAGGGCCTTTTTCATGTTTTCTTTGGTGTGGCCACCGATAGAACGCGGCTTTGGCGGACGAGGCATCCTAAAAAAACGAGTTTCTGTCAAAAAAAAATTTTTTTGTTAAAAAACTTTTATTGTAAGCCGGATCTTTTTTTCTACAGTCATCAACCTCATATCTTAACAGTAAAAATTGAAATTCCCAATGCATTAAGGTGTAGTACACACTGGATCATACAGTCGACTTAGTACAGTGCACAGTGGTTAATTATCCACTGTGTACCTTTACGAGTTGCTCCACTGTAGACTAACACCGCCATTTTGAAAATAATCACATGCTATGAAAAATGTAATGTCTATTTCCGATTAAATTTTACGCCCCTGCCTCCCCAGATAAGCATATAGTGCGATAAAAAATACGATCAGCATGAATGATGAACACTACAGCTACGGTTACATAAATAAAACTTACCTCAAACTAGTAATTTGCACCACTCACACAAAAAAATCCTCCTCACACAACAACCTTGCGGCGCAGACACCACCCGACTAGTTCGTTCGAGTGCTCCTGCGTCGAGGGCTTTCTTAACGAGACGGAACGGATTAAATAGAGCTATCCCTTTCTCGTAATCCGTTTATGCGCCACTGTTCTTGACTGCGCCACTTTCTAACACATGACCCTAAACCATCACATAGATACTATACATCTGTACACTATAGGTGTTCAAAAATATCGGCACATGCACCCTAATGCCTTGAAAATAGACGTGTGTTCCGATGTTTGTGAGCTGCCTGTTTGCTCCGATGTATGTGATGGCGACTGTACTAGGTACAACATTTTATTTCCCTTTGATATCCTAGATTGACGAATAAACGTAGAAGAAGTACGGTAACATTCAACTAAATGTTATACGTTAGGTATACGCATGGAAAAAAGGTAATGCCATTCACATTAGATCAATTTGTCGTGACATCAAAATCGTTCCCTCATCAAAATTGCCTAGGTACCTAGGTACCTACTTGCGTACTGAAAAAATTTAAATGATGTGAATTGATGTCTGAATGTAACGTGTTTCGTCTATCCAAATATTTCGCTTTGTTCGCAATTAGGCTTGGCTTGGCTTTGTGCCAAAATTCTGTGGTTTGGGGTGTTTCTTGTGATATTAATAAAAACGTGCCTTTAATACACAAAATCAGCCTACAAACGTAAACAGGTCTCGTCTCATGGATGAGAGGGAATGACCAGTAGGTACCTAATCCCCGCACTGGCCCAGTTCAAGTTGGGGACTTCACATGCAACTTTGAACTTCTTCGGTATGCTGATGGTTTCCTTCACCGAGAAGCTATCTTCTCTTCTTCTTCTTCCTCAGTGTGAATGCGCCCACCCCACCGTTGGCCACTATTCGGACGACGTGTCGTGCGGCACGACACGTCGTCCGATTTTTACTTCTTATAGTATCATTCTGTCCGGCCGGCACGACACGTCGTCCGATGTCTACTTCTTATAGTATTAACAGACGATCGAACGGTGCGGTGGACCGATAGGCACACAATTATCTGAAAGAATAAGAGACAAGACGTTTCTCTTATTCTTTCAAATAGTTGTGTCCCTCTCGGTCCACCGCACCGTTCGATCGTCTGTTAAGTTCGTCGCTGCATCTCATCTGTCGCGGAAAGATATACTGAGCATACTGCGTTCCATGTCTCTTTGTGCGATTTTAAGCCTGTTGACTAGCTGCACTGTGAGTGCCATGTTTCGCATGCATAGTCATGGCCAGTAAGAAAGTAGTGGATCCAGAGGGAGGATAGGGGGCTTAATCATGCGAGTACGGAACGGAACCCTTACATCGTGCGCGAGTCCCACTCGCACTTGGCCGGTTTTTTTCTTGCTAAACATAAGTACCTACAAACCTTTACAGAGATTTGATTTTCATTGTGCATGAGCTGTTATTGTGACGTATGATTTTAACAACTACGCTACAGTGTCACTCAATTGTCAACTCTTGAATGATTATTTTCATACGGGAAAATAAATAACTTAATATTTATTATTTTCCTACAAATGAACAGAAATATTAATTGGCATTCGCGTAATGGTAAGTCCATATAAAGTCCATTGCTCTCAAAAATCTCAAATACCAACCTACTCGTTACTCTCGCACTTAAGTAGGAACCTATACAATTAAATTTAAATACCTACACGATTTTACAGATATTCGTCACGATACAGGACCGGACTCGAGATTTCTGACGAGCCAGATATGGATGAACGGTTTAGAAGATGACATACAAGCAAACGGGATGGAAATCATCGAGCTAAATACCACGGACAATTCTCAGACGTCGAATGAAGATACTCCCGAGAATCCCCACTTCACTAGCCACCCTTGGAGCTACACCTCAAGGTTAAGTGATTTTGAAGATACCTTCAAGGCGAACCGACAGGCCAGGTTGCGAAGGCGTCTTCGTAACCGAAATCATTTTCCCGAAAACGGGACTCTTGAAAACGAATTTGACAGTTCTATTTACTTCGACAACACATGGACCCCCGACACTGCAGATGTCGAAACATTTAACCAAACATGTTTCACAATACTCGACAAGCTATCGGCGTTGGAGTTGGACAATTCACACGAAGACTTCGAAGAGTCTGGCAACGAGGAAAGACCTGAAGTTATGCTGGAAGCCGGATGGAACGGTAAAGGAGAAAGCGGCGAAGAGCTAGTCTCTTATGGCTCTGGTTTAGACGGGGAGAAACACACAATATGGATATACTCGTTTAAAAACCGCCGCATGTTATCAGATATCGATTTCGAGTCAGTCAACATTCCAAGCCACGAGAGCACCACCTCTAGCTCGTTCTCTGAAATCGACGAGGAATTGAACACGAGCAAGTCTGCAAGAGTTCCGAGTCCTATTCCAGCGGCGCATATACCGAGGCTGAACCTTTCACTCGGTGCCACTTTACCGAACGTCACAGAAGTTACCGAGCCCAAATCCTCTGAATCTCTTATCCGAAAAAAACACGTGATTATAACACAGAAGCCTGCTAACAACTGGTGTTTGGATATCTCGGAAAAGTCAACTATTACTGAGAACAAAGTTACTAATATAGTAAACTGGATGGCTCTTTCACCGAGGGAAAGGAGACGGCACTCGTGGCGCAACTCTGAAGCCCCGATTCAGCTTCAATCGGTGCCAGAAGTTTCTCAAGACGATGAAATGGAACAATTTGAGACAGAAACAACGAAAGCCGCAGATTTTAAGGCGGAGAAGCCAAATCTCGAAAAAATCGAAATAGAAACAGCAGACGAAGCTAAGTTTTCCAAGCCACCTAATTCACAAATAAACTCTCAAAGATCCTCGGCCAATTCTAGAAGGGAAAATTTCAGAAATGACGCAACCTACCTCATTTCTCCATTTCCCCCACGACGCGTAAACCTTGACCTGTCATACAAAACGGAACATGAATCGGAATTGACTAACCTTAAACACGCAGTTCGAGGCGCGTTCAGTGATAGAGGTAGCTACAAGGTTCAGAGACCTCGCATCACGGTCGGCAACCCGTTTCTACTATCACCCATTACTAAGCCGATCTCGATCCCGATAGAGAATCTTAACAGTAATGATTGGATCGCGGAGTATGAGCCAAAGTCATGTCGGCAAGACAGAAGACGGGTCATGAGCGCGGGAGACAGGTTGATGGCCAGAAACTTGGCCCTACTCAAACCCTCAGAGTGGAAGTCATATTCCCCTGTCACTGGGAGTAGACTGTATATAGACCTCGGGTCCGAATTGGAGCCAAAGAAAACGCTACTCCAACGGTGCTTCAGCTGCTTCAAATGTTGTAAATAAAGGTTTAAATCAAACAACAAAATCGTTTCATTGGCGAATTTATTAAATTCAATCACTATGAACTTCCAGTAATTGAAGTAGGTACTTTAATTAAAATAAGACTTACACAATTTCATTAGGTACCCGGCAAAATATTACGATAAGAGAATCGTCAGCGATTTGCGCTTACTCGGCACACATATGATTCATAAATATAAAATAGCTCGTGATCATTACCGAAGGTTAAGGCTGTCACAGGAATGTAAAATCCATCTGTAAAACTGAACCCTAATAAAACAAGCTCAATACCGCTGGTATTCATACAAAAACTTACGATACTGCGAAATGCACCCATGGCATCACATTTTCACAAAAATCACAATTTTAATCCAATGGATCATAATTTGTGTATAATACAATACATAAGCTCCAAATTCATTACAATGTCGATTTTACAACGGCATAGACTATTTTATGTGAGTATTTGTCTCTATAGCTACAACTTAATATTATAATATAGATCTGATCATAAATGCTTATATAGCACTGACAGGTTGAAGTATCTATTATTGCTTCAACGTTACTATGGTGTTTGGACTTTCAATGAATTAGGGTTATCTATTTACGATACAATCCACAAAACATTACTCTCTTTTTGCGCCGGTCGGGTAAAATTGGGGCCGCCATTAATATTACAGGATGACAGGATTTTATACACGATTTTATACGTGTAAATTTAAGTAACGGGTATGGACAAACGACTTACGCTACACCGTTTCTGCAAAACAACCCGACTTTTACCCTTTTTTCAGGCCGCCATTGAAAATTGACAACCAAATATCAACGTTACTCATTCAAGTTAAGCCACATGTTTCACAGGCAGCATGTGGTCGATATAACATCTGCCTGAGAAAGGGTTAAATTGTTAGCCACGTCACAGTGAATATTGGGTCTCGTACGCCATGTTGAGTGTCACAGTTTGTAAATGTATTTACAGCTTTTCATCGAAACAGTTTATATAACAGCTATCATCTTGGTACTTTCATACGTTTAAAGTTATACATGTTATAATCGTACTAAGTTAACAAATGCCACACGCAACAAGCTTTGATAAAATAGTGTAGTTGACCGAACACCACCTGACACTGTCCGACACGGGGAAATGTAAGTCATCCTTAAATGTAGAAAAACAAACTGACAATATTTATTTTATTTAGGTGAGACCGGCTCATTCTAAACACTAGGAATGCGTCGCTATTCACTATTACGAAGATTACATACAATCTATAATTCAATTCTGATAAACCTTTTGTAAATCTTAACGAATTCGTCTATTCTTTAATGTGTTCTAAACACATTTATTTAACGAGCTTTCAGAGGGTGCTTGTGGTGTAAAACTGGGTTTGTCAAGTCAAAACGAAATCCTTGTATGACACCTTACGCCTGCGATTTCAGTGTGATCCTGATGACTGGCATAAAAAACACCCATTCAATGGGGAATGGATGAACATTTTAGAAGTGCCTGATTATTTTTTTGGTGATAGGAATAATCCTCCTTAACACCAGAAAAAAGTTGCAGACTTTTCAGCTGCGTCAATTATTTTTGAAAAATATAAACAGTTTCCTCACTTACGTTGGGTTTAGGACGGCGAATGAGACACCGTTTCCTTGATCCGTCTCATATTACAAAAAAATATTTTAAATACAAACCCTGGCAATGACAAATATAGCTGCTGCAGCTGTCAATATCCTTGCCAGTATCAGTTTAACACGGATATTTAAGATATTTTCTTGTAATATGAGACGGATCAAGCAAAGTTTCTTATTCGCCATCCTAAACCCAAAACCTAAGTTAGGAAACTGTGTATATTTTTCAAAAATAATTGACGCAGCTGAAGTCTGCAACTTTTTTCTGGTGCTAAGGAAGGTTACTCCATCACCAAAAAGATTATCAGGCACTTCTGAAATGTTCATTCATTCCCCATTCACGTTCCACGCATCGATGAGATCGATTGGGAACATCCGTGTACGCGGAACAGGCTCGAACTACATGCGTCGAATAACTCAGAAATCTCAGAATTCGATGCATGTAGACAGAGCTTGATATTACTATCACGTTGAAAAACATGAGCCCAATATATTTTTTAAAACCCGCTCCAAATGTCACAAATTATTACCGTCTGGACTATAAGGGTGCCTTAATGTTTACCCGTACGGTACTTCAAATAGGGATATTTCATTAGGATTAGGATTTATAGAATATCTATCTACGGATTTTTAAATACGCTATTCTCTCACGAGTGGCAATCGGTTTAGAAGATACCATACGGGACTCATACGACGGAGTGTTGCGTCCCTGGAATCTTTTTTGTCTCGTTGCATTTGTTTATGTAGAAGAGGTTGTATCGCTAGCGTCGATAATTTGCAGCGCAGCGTATATGGCTTGGTAGAAACGTTCGGTCGCAGGCGTTTACAGAACAATAATTAGAGGGCGGTAAGTCGAAAACCGAATTCGGAAACCGTACGCGGAATCCGAACGTTTGCGCCCAGCCTACCTATTCAGTGAGTATTATTATCTATTCAGATACGGCACGGGGGCGAAGTGACAATCGCGTTTACTTAGTCGCTAATCGAAGCGCGCCTTCGGCAAGGATTTATGCGTCCCTGGTAAATTTAGCCTGTCATGTTTGCCTCGTTCATTGGTCACGACAGTTCCTAGGTTGGTATATGCTTGATTAAGTAGTTCTTTAGTGCTGTTCTGTGGCTTTACGTCGAACTGTATAGCAACTCTATTAGGTAGGGTGGTACACCACACGTTCAAGAGCGCACCTTAGGAGTCTAACATCCCTGGTTACAGTTAACCTGCCGGAGTCAGGAGAGCTCTGGTCGGTCGCAGGGAATGTAGAACATGATACACGACTTGTATGACTGAGTAAGTAATTCTTTAGTGCTGTTCTTTGGCGCTATGCCGAGCCGAATAGCAACTGTGGTACGGGTGGATACTGTAGAGGCGCGTGGTATCCCTAAATCCAGCGTGCGTTGCGTGTGTGGCCTGACGTGGTGGAGTCAGGAGAGGTCTGGTCGTTGAAGTGGAACCACTGGCCGGAGTTGTGAGCAAACGTAGCGTGTGTGGCTGGAGCTGCCGGAGTCAGGAGAGCTCTGGGCGGTCGCGGCGGATGTAGAACAGTATGTACGGCTTGCAGGCCTGCACGGCGGCGGCCTCGGCCGCGCGCACGGTCTGGTCGTTGAAGTGGAACCACTGGCCGGAGTTGTGAGCAAACGTAGCGTGTGTGGCTGGAGCTGCCGGAGTCAGGAGAGCTCTGGGCGGTCGCGGCGGATGTAGAACAGTATGTACGGCTTGCAGGCCTGCACGGCGGCGGCCTCGGCCGCGCGCACGGTCTGGTCGTTGAAGTGGAACCACTGGCCGGAGTTGTGAGCAAACGTAGCGTGTGTGGCTGGAGCTGCCGGAGTCAGGAGAGCTCTGGGCGGTCGCGGCGGATGTAGAACAGTATGTACGGCTTGCAGGCCTGCACGGCGGCGGCCTCGGCCGCGCGCACGGTCTGGTCGTTGAAGTGGAACCACTGGCCGGAGTTGTGAGCAAACGTAGCGTGTGTGGCTGGAGCTGCCGGAGTCAGGAGAGCTCTGGGCGGTCGCGGCGGATGTAGAACAGTATGTACGGCTTGCAGGCCTGCACGGCGGCGGCCTCGGCCGCGCGCACGGTCTGGTCGTTGAAGTGGAACCACTGGCCGGAGTTGTGAGCAAACGTAGCGTGTGTGGCTGGAGCTGCCGGAGTCAGGAGAGCTCTGGGCGGTCGCGGCGGATGTAGAACAGTATGTACGGCTTGCAGGCCTGCACGGCGGCGGCCTCGGCCGCGCGCACGGTCTGGTCGTTGAAGTGGAACCACTGGCCGGAGTTGTGAGCAAACGTAGCGTGTGTGGCTGGAGCTGCCGGAGTCAGGAGAGCTCTGGGCGGTCGCGGCGGATGTAGAACAGTATGTACGGCTTGCAGGCCTGCACGGCGGCGGCCTCGGCCGCGCGCACGGTCTGGTCGTTGAAGTGGAACCACTGGCCGGAGTTGTGAGCAAACGTAGCGTGTGTGGCTGGAGCTGCCGGAGTCAGGAGAGCTCTGGGCGGTCGCGGCGGATGTAGAACAGTATGTACGGCTTGCAGGCCTGCACGGCCTCGGCCTCGGCCGCGCGCACGGTCTGGTCGTTGAAGTGGAACCACTGGCCGGAGTTGTGAGCAAACGCCGTGTAGTGGCCCGAGCCGGCGCTGCGGAAGGAACAAAAACATTAATTTTACTACTAGATTCATTTGTTTTGTTTCAAATTACCAGGAAGACGTGTAAGTTGCAAGTTTGAGCACGAACGCACGGCATCAGAGGTTCGTACGTTCCCGCATGTCGGTCACATCGAAAAATACAGGACTAAATCACGAAATAAATAAATATGATACAAAATAGAGCCGAGGCGCTTGACCAATAACGACCGGCCATTTGATCCGTGGTGCCCGTTTAGATTGGTAAAACTGCCATTTGTGGTTTCGTTAAACTGGCCACTGCACGGTCTAATTCTAAATTGGACAGTGCGAATCAGACTGGAATCGAACTATAAGTAGTTCTAGCCCCACAGGTAGCCTATAATTGTCCAGCACGAAGCGGGACATGTCCAGCGCGCGCAGAGGGAACGAGATCAACGTGTCCACCTTCGTGAAGGCCACAGGTAGCCTATAACTGTAAGGTGCTCACCCGGAGCCGTGGTGCACGATGACGGCGGCCAGGTCGTACAGCTGCGCGCGGCGCCGCTCCAGCACGAAGCGGGACATGTCCAGCGCGCGCAGAGGGAACGAGATCAACGTGTCCACCTTCGTGAAGGCCACAGGTAGCCTATAACTGTAAGGTGCTCACCCGGAGCCGTGGTGCACGATGACGGCGGCCAGGTCGTACAGCTGCGCGCGGCGCCGCTCCAGCACGAAGCGGGACATGTCCAGCGCGCGCAGAGGGAACGAGATCAACGTGTCCACCTTCGTGAAGGCCACAGGTAGCCTATAACTGTAAGGTGCTCACCCGGAGCCGTGGTGCACGATGACGGCGGCCAGGTCGTACAGCTGCGCGCGGCGCCGCTCCAGCACGAAGCGGGACATGTCCAGCGCGCGCAGAGGGAACGAGATCAACGTGTCCACCTTCGTGAAGGCCACAGGTAGCCTATAACTGTAAGGTGCTCACCCGGAGCCGTGGTGCACGATGACGGCGGCCAGGTCGTACAGCTGCGCGCGGCGCCGCTCCAGCACGAAGCGGGACATGTCCAGCGCGCGCAGAGGGAACGAGATCAACGTGTCCACCTTCGTGAAGGCCACAGGTAGCCTATAACTGTAAGGTGCTCACCCGGAGCCGTGGTGCACGATGACGGCGGCCAGGTCGTACAGCTGCGCGCGGCGCCGCTCCAGCACGAAGCGGGACATGTCCAGCGCGCGCAGAGGGAACGAGATCAACGTGTCCACCTTCGTGAAGGCCACAGGTAGCCTATAACTGTAAGGTGCTCACCCGGAGCCGTGGTGCACGATGACGGCGGCCAGGTCGTACAGCTGCGCGCGGCGCCGCTCCAGCACGAAGCGGGACATGTCCAGCGCGCGCAGAGGGAACGAGATCAACGTGTCCACCTTCGTGAAGGCCACAGGTAGCCTATAACTGTAAGGTGCTCACCCGGAGCCGTGGTGCACGATGACGGCGGCCAGGTCGTACAGCTGCGCGCGGCGCCGCTCCAGCACGAAGCGGGACATGTCCAGCGCGCGCAGAGGGAACGAGATCAACGTGTCCACCTTCGTGAAGGCCACAGGTAGCCTATAACTGTAAGGTGCTCACCCGGAGCCGTGGTGCACGATGACGGCGGCCAGGTCGTACAGCTGCGCGCGGCGCCGCTCCAGCACGAAGCGGGACATGTCCAGCGCGCGCAGAGGGAACGAGATCAACGTGTCCACCTTCGTGAAGGCCACAGGTAGCCTATAACTGTAAGGTGCTCACCCGGAGCCGTGGTGCACGATGACGGCGGCCAGGTCGTACAGCTGCGCGCGGCGCCGCTCCAGCACGAAGCGGGACATGTCCAGCGCGCGCAGAGGGAACGAGATCAACGTGTCCACCTTCGTGAAGGCCACAGGTAGCCTATAACTGTAAGGTGCTCACCCGGAGCCGTGGTGCACGATGACGGCGGCCAGGTCGTACAGCTGCGCGCGGCGCCGCTCCAGCACGAAGCGGGACATGTCCAGCGCGCGCAGAGGGAACGAGATCAACGTGTCCACCTTCGTGAAGGCCACAGGTAGCCTATAACTGTAAGGTGCTCACCCGGAGCCGTGGTGCACGATGACGGCGGCCAGGTCGTACAGCTGCGCGCGGCGCCGCTCCAGCACGAAGCGGGACATGTCCAGCGCGCGCAGAGGGAACGAGATCAACGTGTCCACCTTCGTCCTGTTGACAAAATTAAAAATTGACAAAGTCACATTGTCATAAGGTTTAATGTCGCTTATACCCTTTATCCTCTAGCCCGTTCATGCAAAATTGGGATTGAAATTCGTATCGACTATAATAGGAAATTTTGTAGAGTTCGTTTTATTTTCATAATTTGAGTATCCTCGGGTCGGGTCTAGGCACGCTGCCTCACCCGCGCACGTTTGTGTGCACTATTTGAGTCGCGACCTTTATGCACACAGCTAGAACCGATGATTCTAGACTTTATAATAAAAAAAAATATTTTTACTTTATTTCTCAAGTAAAAAAATAAATAAAATACAAGATAGTGTACCGAAAGTAGTTGTGCCAACGGAACCGCTTTAGGTGCAGACACAGTACTCGAGGCAATCGGCGCACCCGGAACTGCTTAGTGGACTTCTGTTTGCTCTCGCAGCCGCCGCAGAAGTAACGCTCCGTGTCTGCCAACTCTTCCACCTGGAACATTTGGATAATGTTTTACGGGCGAATGCACAAGGTATAGGCAAGAACATTCACGTTGCTTTCCTCGGAACACAATTGGTTACTTTCCTAAAAAAAATTAAACCGTCAGTTATCAAAAAATATTGCACAAGTATTTTTTTGTTTGTCAATTAACCGCCGACCGATGCTTCTTTTGGCGTACGCTGTAGCGCCAATCATTATACGACGCGGCAAACGCGATGGCTGCATGCGATGCACATGTCCAAGCCATCGTAGCCGTCTCTGCTTCAGCAGCGCAAAGAGACTGGGCAGCTGTACAATTTCCTGTACTCGTTCGTTTGTTACTCTATCCTTCCAATGAATACCCAGGATGTTTCGGACGCAGCGCATGTGGAAGGCGTTCAGCCGACGCTCGTGTTTGGCGTACGAAGTCCAGGTCTCAGCTCCGTACATGAGAGCTCATGACGAAGCCTGGTTTAGAATTCTCGCGAATAAGCGAGTCCAGAGGCACCAGCATAGCACCTGTTCTTCTCGAGAATTTTTTTTAATTTTTTATTTATTTAACTTGTAACTTAGTAAAAATTAGTGAAACTATAGGTCTATTATATGTATATAACATTACTCACATAGCCAAAGCTAAATTTCTCAAAAAATAATTTAAGAAAGCTTTAGCAACCTGTACGAAGCTGGCCAGACAGTCGAGCAGCGGCACCGGCGCGGCCGCGTCGGGCAGCTCCAGCGACAGGTCCAGGAAGGGGTCTAGCTTCTGGCTCTCCGCACCGCACGCTAGGAGTAAGTAAGAAAGTTTAGCAACCTGTACGAAGCTGGCCAGACAGTCGAGCAGCGGCACCGGCGCGGCCGCGTCGGGCAGCTCCAGCGACAGGTCCAGGAAGGGGTCTAGCTTCTGGCTCTCCGCACCGCACGCTAGGAGTAAGTAAGAAAGTTTAGCAACCTGTACGAAGCTGGCCAGACAGTCGAGCAGCGGTACCGGCGCGGCCGCGTCGGGCAGCTCCAGCGACAGGTCCAGGAAGGGGTCTAGCTTCTGGCTCTCCGCACCGCACGCTAGGAGTAAGTAAGAAAGTTTAGCAACCTGTACGAAGCTGGCCAGACAGTCGAGCAGCGGTACCGGCGCGGCCGCGTCGGGCAGCTCCAGCGACAGGTCCAGGAAGGGGTCTAGCTTCTGGCTCTCCGCACCGCACGCTAGGAGTAAGTAAGAAAGTTTAGCAACCTGTACGAAGCTGGCCAGACAGTCGAGCAGCGGCACCGGCGCGGCCGCGTCGGGCAGCTCCAGCGACAGGTCCAGGAAGGGGTCTAGCTTCTGGCTCTCCGCACCGCACGCTAGGAGTAAGTAAGAAAGTTTAGCAACCTGTACGAAGCTGGCCAGACAGTCGAGCAGCGGCACCGGCGCGGCCGCGTCGGGCAGCTCCAGCGACAGGTCCAGGAAGGGGTCTAGCTTCTGGCTCTCCGCACCGCACGCTAGGAGTAAGTAAGAAAGTTTAGCAACCTGTACGAAGCTGGCCAGACAGTCGAGCAGCGGCACCGGCGCGGCCGCGTCGGGCAGCTCCAGCGACAGGTCCAGGAAGGGGTCTAGCTTCTGGCTCTCCGCACCGCACGCTAGGAGTAAGTAAGAAAGTTTAGCAACCTGTACGAAGCTGGCCAGACAGTCGAGCAGCGGCACCGGCGCGGCCGCGTCGGGCAGCTCCAGCGACAGGTCCAGGAAGGGGTCTAGCTTCTGGCTCTCCGCACCGCACGCTAGGAGTAAGTAAGAAAGTTTAGCAACCTGTACGAAGCTGGCCAGACAGTCGAGCAGCGGCACCGGCGCGGCCGCGTCGGGCAGCTCCAGCGACAGGTCCAGGAAGGGGTCTAGCTTCTGGCTCTCCGCACCGCACGCTAGGAGTAAGTAAGAAAGTTTAGCAACCTGTACGAAGCTGGCCAGACAGTCGAGCAGCGGCACCGGCGCGGCCGCGTCGGGCAGCTCCAGCGACAGGTCCAGGAAGGGGTCTAGCTTCTGGCTCTCCGCACCGCACGCTAGGAGTAAGTAAGAAAGTTTAGCAACCTGTACGAAGCTGGCCAGACAGTCGAGCAGCGGCACCGGCGCGGCCGCGTCGGGCAGCTCCAGCGACAGGTCCAGGAAGGGGTCTAGCTTCTGGCTCTCCGCACCGCACGCTAGGAGTAAGTAAGAAAGTTTAGCAACCTGTACGAAGCTGGCCAGACAGTCGAGCAGCGGCACCGGCGCGGCCGCGTCGGGCAGCTCCAGCGACAGGTCCAGGAAGGGGTCTAGCTTCTGGCTCTCCGCACCGCACGCTAGGAGTAAGTAAGAAAGTTTAGCAACCTGTACGAAGCTGGCCAGACAGTCGAGCAGCGGCACCGGCGCGGCCGCGTCGGGCAGCTCCAGCGACAGGTCCAGGAAGGGGTCTAGCTTCTGGCTCTCCGCACCGCACGCTAGGAGTAAGTAAGAAAGTTTAGCAACCTGTACGAAGCTGGCCAGACAGTCGAGCAGCGGCACCGGCGCGGCCGCGTCGGGCAGCTCCAGCGACAGGTCCAGGAAGGGGTCTAGCTTCTGGCTCTCCGCACCGCACGCTAGGAGTAAGTAAGAAAGTTTAGCAACCTGTACGAAGCTGGCCAGACAGTCGAGCAGCGGCACCGGCGCGGCCGCGTCGGGCAGCTCCAGCGACAGGTCCAGGAAGGGGTCTAGATTCTGGCTCTCCGCACCGCACGCTAGGAGTAAGTAAGAAAGTTTAGCAACCTGTACGAAGCTGGCCAGACAGTCGAGCAGCGGCACCGGCGCGGCCGCGTCGGGCAGCTCCAGCGACAGGTCCAGGAAGGGGTCTAGCTTCTGGCTCTCCGCACCGCACGCTAGGAGTAAGTAAGAAAGTTTAGCAACCTGTACGAAGCTGGCCAGACAGTCGAGCAGCGGCACCGGCGCGGCCGCGTCGGGCAGCTCCAGCGACAGGTCCAGGAAGGGGTCTAGCTTCTGGCTCTCCGCACCGCACGCTAGGAGTAAGTAAGAAAGTTTAGCAACCTGTACGAAGCTGGCCAGACAGTCGAGCAGCGGCACCGGCGCGGCCGCGTCGGGCAGCTCCAGCGACAGGTCCAGGAAGGGGTCTAGCTTCTGGCTCTCCGCACCGCACGCTAGGAGTAAGTAAGAAAGTTTAGCAACCTGTACGAAGCTGGCCAGACAGTCGAGCAGCGGCACCGGCGCGGCCGCGTCGGGCAGCTCCAGCGACAGGTCCAGGAAGGGGTCTAGCTTCTGGCTCTCCGCACCGCACGCTAGGAGTAAGTAAGAAAGTTTAGCAACCTGTACGAAGCTGGCCAGACAGTCGAGCAGCGGCACCGGCGCGGCCGCGTCGGGCAGCTCCAGCGACAGGTCCAGGAAGGGGTCTAGATTCTGGCTCTCCGCACCGCACGCTAGGAGTAAGTAAGAAAGTTTAGCAACCTGTACGAAGCTGGCCAGACAGTCGAGCAGCGGCACCGGCGCGGCCGCGTCGGGCAGCTCCAGCGACAGGTCCAGGAAGGGGTCTAGCTTCTGGCTCTCCGCACCGCACGCTAGGAGTAAGTAAGAAAGTTTAGCAACCTGTACGAAGCTGGCCAGACAGTCGAGCAGCGGCACCGGCGCGGCCGCGTCGGGCAGCTCCAGCGACAGGTCCAGGAAGGGGTCTAGCTTCTGGCTCTCCGCACCGCACGCTAGGAGTAAGTAAGAAAGTTTAGCAACCTGTACGAAGCTGGCCAGACAGTCGAGCAGCGGCACCGGCGCGGCCGCGTCGGGCAGCTCCAGCGACAGGTCCAGGAAGGGGTCTAGCTTCTGGCTCTCCGCACCGCACGCTAGGAGTAAGTAAGAAAGTTTAGCAACCTGTACGAAGCTGACCAGACAGTCGAGCAGCGGCACCGGCGCGGCCGCGTCGGGCAGCTCCAGCGACAGGTCCAGGAAGGGGTCTAGCTTCTGGCTCTCCGCACCGCACGCTAGGAGTAAGTAAGAAAGTTTAGCAACCTGTACGAAGCTGGCCAGACAGTCGAGCAGCGGCACCGGCGCGGCCGCGTCGGGCAGCTCCAGCGACAGGTCCAGGAAGGGGTCTAGCTTCTGGCTCTCCGCACCGCACGCTAGGAGTAAGTAAGAAAGTTTAGCAACCTGTACGAAGCTGGCCAGACAGTCGAGCAGCGGTACCGGCGCGGCCGCGTCGGGCAGCTCCAGCGACAGGTCCAGGAAGGGGTCTAGCTTCTGGCTCTCCGCACCGCACGCTAGGAGTAAGTAAGAAAGTTTAGCAACCTGTACGAAGCTGGCCAGACAGTCGAGCAGCGGCACCGGCGCGGCCGCGTCGGGCAGCTCCAGCGACAGGTCCAGGAAGGGGTCTAGCTTCTGGCTCTCCGCACCGCACGCTAGGAGTAAGTAAGAAAGTTTAGCAACCTGTACGAAGCTGACCAGACAGTCGAGCAGCGGCACCGGCGCGGCCGCGTCGGGCAGCTCCAGCGACAGGTCCAGGAAGGGGTCTAGCTTCTGGCTCTCCGCACCGCACGCTAGGAGTAAGTAAGAAAGTTTAGCAACCTGTACGAAGCTGGCCAGACAGTCGAGCAGCGGCACCGGCGCGGCCGCGTCGGGCAGCTCCAGCGACAGGTCCAGGAAGGGGTCTAGCTTCTGGCTCTCCGCACCGCACGCTAGGAGTAAGTAAGAAAGTTTAGCAACCTGTACGAAGCTGGCCAGACAGTCGAGCAGCGGCACCGGCGCGGCCGCGTCGGGCAGCTCCAGCGACAGGTCCAGGAAGGGGTCTAGCTTCTGGCTCTCCGCACCGCACGCTAGGAGTAAGTAAGAAAGTTTAGCAACCTGTACGAAGCTGGCCAGACAGTCGAGCAGCGGCACCGGCGCGGCCGCGTCGGGCAGCTCCAGCGACAGGTCCAGGAAGGGGTCTAGCTTCTGGCTCTCCGCACCGCACGCTAGGAGTAAGTAAGAAAGTTTAGCAACCTGTACGAAGCTGGCCAGACAGTCGAGCAGCGGCACCGGCGCGGCCGCGTCGGGCAGCTCCAGCGACAGGTCCAGGAAGGGGTCTAGCTTCTGGCTCTCCGCACCGCACGCTAGGAGTAAGTAAGAAAGTTTAGCAACCTGTACGAAGCTGGCCAGACAGTCGAGCAGCGGCACCGGCGCGGCCGCGTCGGGCAGCTCCAGCGACAGGTCCAGGAAGGGGTCTAGCTTCTGGCTCTCCGCACCGCACGCTAGGAGTAAGTAAGAAAGTTTAGCAACCTGTACGAAGCTGGCCAGACAGTCGAGCAGCGGCACCGGCGCGGCCGCGTCGGGCAGCTCCAGCGACAGGTCCAGGAAGGGGTCTAGCTTCTGGCTCTCCGCACCGCACGCTAGGCACCGGACCTGCACAAAATAACACCCTTAAGGAACCATTCCGAGAAGGGCTGCACACCGCTAACTGAAAGCGACACCACTGGTTTCTATCAATCTCTATGAAACTGATGCGACCGCAGGCTGCAGCGCCAGTGGTGACGCCCACAGCAGATAGTTCACACGCATAAAAAACTTTTTCGGAAGATTAAGAATTTTTCAGAATTAAGAAGATCATCATCTGCTGGACATAGGCCACCCCCAAAGAGTGCCACGGGTACGTGGTTACCACTCGAGAACCTTTCCGCCCCAACGGCCATCGGTTCTACGTGCAATTTCGGAAGATGATGAAGATAAATTAATTAACTTTGTTGCTGGTCATCCAGTCCTTTACGATACACACGAAGGTACTGGAGTGACTGAGGCATGGCTCTATGCATTATGCATGCCGCCGCGCTTGGAATAGAACCGCAGGCATGTGGTCGACCGCGGCCGCAAGCCGCAGTGGCACCTGCGATACACACGAAGGTACTGGAGTGACTGAGGCATGGCTCTATGCATTCTGCATGCCGCCGCGCTTGGAATAGAACCGCAGGCATGTGGTAGACCGCGGCCGCAAGCCGCAGTGGCACCTGCGATACACACGAAGGTACTGGAGTGACTGAAGCATGGCTCTATGCATTATGCATGCCGCCGCGCTTGGAATAGAACCGCAGGCATGTGGTCGACCGCGGCCGCAAGCCGCAGTGGCACCTGCGATACACACGAAGGTACTGGAGTGACTGAGGCATGGCTCTATGCATTATGCATGCCGCCGCGCTTGGAATAGAACCGCAGGCATGTGGTCGACCGCGGCCGCAAGCCGCAGTGGCACCTGCGATACACACGAAGGTACTGGAGTGACTGAGGCATGGCTCTATGCATTATGCATGCCGCCGCGCTTGGAATAGAACCGCAGGCACGTGGTCGACCGTGGCCGCAAGCCGCAGTGGCACCTGCGATACACACGAAGGTACTGGAGTGACTGAGGCATGGCTCTATGCATTATGCATGCCGCCGCGCTTGGAATAGAACCGCAGGCATGTGGTCGACCGCGGCCGCAAGCCGCAGTGGCACCTGCGATACACACGAAGGTACTGGAGTGACTGAGGCATGGCTCTATGCATTATGCATGCCGCCGCGCTTGGAATAGAACCGCAGGCATGTGGTCGACCGCGGCCGCAAGCCGCAGTGGCACCTGCGATACACACGAAGGTACTGGAGTGACTGAGGCATGGCTCTATGCATTATGCATGCCGCCGCGCTTGGAATAGAACCGCAGGCATGTGGTCGACCGCGGCCGCAAGCCGCAGTGGCACCTGCGATACACACGAAGGTACTGGAGTGACTGAGGCATGGCTCTATGCATTATGCATGCCGCCGCGCTTGGAATAGAACCGCAGGCACGTGGTCGACCGTGGCCGCAAGCCGCAGTGGCACCTGCGATACACACGAAGGTACTGGAGTGACTGAGGCATGGCTCTATGCATTATGCATGCCGCCGCGCTTGGAATAGAACCGCAGGCATGTGGTCGACCGCGGCCGCAAGCCGCAGTGGCACCTGCGATACACACGAAGGTACTGGAGTGACTGAGGCATGGCTCTATGCATTATGCATGCCGCCGCGCTTGGAATAGAACCGCAGGCATGTGGTCGACCGCGGCCGCAAGCCGCAGTGGCACCTGCGATACACACGAAGGTACTGGAGTGACTGAGGCATGGCTCTATGCATTATGCATGCCGCCGCGCTGGGAATAGAACCGCAGGCATGTGGTCGACCGCGGCCGCAAGCCGCAGTGGCACCTGCGATACACACGAAGGTACTGGAGTGACTGAGGCATGGCTCTATGCATTATGCATGCCGCCGCGCTTGGAATAGAACCGCAGGCATGTGGTCGACCGCGGCCGCAAGCCGCAGTGGCACCTGCGATACACACGAAGGTACTGGAGTGACTGAGGCATGGCTCTATGCATTATGCATGCCGCCGCGCTTGGAATAGAACCGCAGGCACGTGGTCGACCGTGGCCGCAAGCCGCAGTGGCACCTGCGATACACACGAAGGTACTGGAGTGACTGAGGCATGGCTCTATGCATTATGCATGCCGCCGCGCTTGGAATAGAACCGCAGGCATGTGGTCGACCGCGGCCGCAAGCCGCAGTGGCACCTGCGATACACACGAAGGTACTGGAGTGACTGAGGCATGGCTCTATGCATTATGCATGCCGCCGCGCTTGGAATAGAACCGCAGGCATGTGGTCGACCGCGGCCGCAAGCCGCAGTGGCACCTGCGATACACACGAAGGTACTGGAGTGACTGAGGCATGGCTCTATGCATTATGCATGCCGCCGCGCTTGGAATAGAACCGCAGGCATGTGGTCGACCGCGGCCGCAAGCCGCAGTGGCACCTGCGATACACACGAAGGTACTGGAGTGACTGAGGCATGGCTCTATGCATTATGCATGCCGCCGCGCTTGGAATAGAACCGCAGGCATGTGGTCGACCGCGGCCGCAAGCCGCAGTGGCACCTGCGATACACACGAAGGTACTGGAGTGACTGAGGCATGGCTCTATGCATTATGCATGCCGCCGCGCTGGGAATAGAACCGCAGGCATGTGGTCGACCGCGGCCGCAAGCCGCAGTGGCACCTGCGATACACACGAAGGTACTGGAGTGACTGAGGCATGGCTCTATGCATTATGCATGCCGCCGCGCTTGGAATAGAACCGCAGGCATGTGGTCGACCGCGGCCGCAAGCCGCAGTGGCACCTGCGATACACACGAAGGTACTGGAGTGACTGAGGCATGGCTCTATGCATTATGCATGCCGCCGCGCTTGGAATAGAACCGCAGGCACGTGGTCGACCGTGGCCGCAAGCCGCAGTGGCACCTGCGATACACACGAAGGTACTGGAGTGACTGAGGCATGGCTCTATGCATTATGCATGCCGCCGCGCTTGGAATAGAACCGCAGGCATGTGGTCGACCGCGGCCGCAAGCCGCAGTGGCACCTGCGATACACACGAAGGTACTGGAGTGACTGAGGCATGGCTCTATGCATTATGCATGCCGCCGCGCTTGGAATAGAACCGCAGGCATGTGGTCGACCGCGGCCGCAAGCCGCAGTGGCACCTGCGATACACACGAAGGTACTGGAGTGACTGAGGCATGGCTCTATGCATTATGCATGCCGCCGCGCTTGGAATAGAACCGCAGGCATGTGGTCGACCGCGGCCGCAAGCCGCAGTGGCACCTGCGATACACACGAAGGTACTGGAGTGACTGAGGCATGGCTCTATGCATTATGCATGCCGCCGCGCTTGGAATAGAACCGCAGGCATGTGGTCGACCGCGGCCGCAAGCCGCAGTGGCACCTGCGATACACACGAAGGTACTGGAGTGACTGAGGCATGGCTCTATGCATTATGCATGCCGCCGCGCTTGGAATACAACCGCAGGCATGTGGTCGACCGCGGCCGCAAGCCGCAGTGGCACCTGCGATACACACGAAGGTACTGGAGTGACTGAGGCATGGCTCTATGCATTATGCATGCCGCCGCGCTTGGAATAGAACCGCAGGCATGTGGTCGACCGCGGCCGCAAGCCGCAGTGGCACCTGCGATACACACGAAGGTACTGGAGTGACTGAAGCATGGCTCTATGCATTATGTATGCCGCCGCGCTTGGAATAGAACCGCAGGCATGTGGTCGACAGCGGCCGCAAGCCGCAGTGGCACCTGCGATACACACGAAGGTACTGGAGTGACTGAGGCATGGCTCTATGCATTATGCATGCCGCCGCGCTTGGAATAGAACCGCAGGCATGTGGTCGACCGCGGCCGCAAGCCGCAGTGGCACCTGCGATACACACGAAGGTACTGGAGTGACTGAAGCATGGCTCTATGCATTATGCATGCCGCCGCGCTTGGAATAGAACCGCAGGCATGTGGTCGACCGCGGCCGCAAGCCGCAGTGGCACCTGCGATACACACGAAGGTACTGGAGTGACTGAGGCATGGCTCTATGCATTATGCATGCCGCCGCGCTTGGAATAGAACCGCAGGCATGTGGTCGACCGCGGCCGCAAGCCGCAGTGGCACCTGCGATACACACGAAGGTACTGGAGTGACTGAGGCATGGCTCTATGCATTATGCATGCCGCCGCGCTTGGAATAGAACCGCAGGCATGTGGTCGACCGCGGCCGCAAGCCGCAGTGGCACCTGCGATACACACGAAGGTACTGGAGTGACTGAGGCATGGCTCTATGCATTATGCATGCCGCCGCGCTTGGAATAGAACCGCAGGCATGTGGTCGACCGCGGCCGCAAGCCGCAGTGGCACCTGCGATACACACGAAGGTACTGGAGTGACTGAGGCATGGCTCTATGCATTATGCATGCCGCCGCGCTTGGAATAGAACCGCATGCATGTGGTCGACCGCGGCCGCAAGCCGTAGTGGCACCTGCGATACACACGAAGGTATTGGAGTGACTGAGGCATGGCTCTATGCATTATGCATGCCGCCGCGCTTGGAATAGAACCGCAGGCATGTGGTCGACCGCGGCCGCAAGCCGCAGTGGCACCTGCGATACACCCGAAGGTACTGGAGTGACTGAGGCATGGCTCTATGCATTATGCATGCCGCCGCGCTTGGAATAGAACCGCAGGCATGTGGTCGACCGCGGCCGCAAGCCGCAGTGGCACCTGCGATACACACGAAGGTACTGGAGTGACTGAGGCATGGCTCTATGCATTATGCATGCCGCCGCGCTTGGAATAGAACCGCAGGCATGTGGTCGACCGCGGCCGCAAGCCGCAGTGGCACCTGCGATACACACGAAGGTACTGGAGTGACTGAGGCATGGCTCTATGCATTATGCATGCCGCCGCGCTTGGAATAGAACCGCAGGCATGTGGTCGACCGCGGCCGCAAGCCGCAGTGGCACCTGCGATACACACGAAGGTACTGGAGTGACTGAGGCATGGCTCTATGCATTATGCATGCCGCCGCGCTTGGAATAGAACCGCAGGCATGTGGTCGACCGCGGCCGCAAGCCGCAGTGGCACCTGCGATACACACGAAGGTACTGGAGTGACTGAGGCATGGCTCTATGCATTATGCATGCCGCCGCGCTTGGAATAGAACCGCAGGCATGTGGTCGACCGCGGCCGCAAGCCGCAGTGGCACCTGCGATACACACGAAGGTACTGGAGTGACTGAGGCATGGCTCTATGCATTATGCATGCCGCCGCGCTTGGAATAGAACCGCAGGCATGTGGTCGACCGCGGCCGCAAGCCGCAGTGGCACCTGCGATACACACGAAGGTACTGGAGTGACTGAGGCATGGCTCTATGCATTATGCATGCCGCCGCGCTTGGAATAGAACCGCAGGCATGTCGTCGGCCGCGGCCGCAAGCCGCAGTGGCACCTGCGATACACACACATCTACATTTGACTGTACCTACATAAATACCCAAAAAAAATACACAAAGACCCTCGCTGACCTCGCTGGCGGCAGCCCAAAACGATTCATACTAATTGACTGAAAAGTATGACGTCACAAGCCACTATTTGTAGTAATCGTTGTATAGAAAATCAAGTAAATTGCTGTTTCGGTCTCAAAATAAGTTTAGTTGTATTTTTTCACTCTTCTGGAGTGCTATCAGTAACTTTTTATTTTAAAGACACTAAAAAAAAGAAATAAAAATTAAAAATCACAAAAACATCTAAAAAAAAACAAAAATGCAAAAACTATTATGACTATTATGAGATTATGACTCGTTACATGATGTTACCTCAAAATCCGCATTGACTGCTGTGCTATGATGTCGTGATGCCAACAAGGGGTTATACTGCAAATGCTCTAAGGAAGCGTCCCTTTGAATATTTGCTCCTATTACAGGCCACACCCGTATATCACAAAAAATGAGAATATCCTATAGTGGCAGTTACCTCGCTTTGCAGCGTGCCTCCAAAGACGGCGGTGACGATGGACGCGGCCGGCAGACCCGACTCCACGCGTGCTGGAGGCAGCAGCTGCAGCAGTTCTGTATGCAACCTGCACAATAAAACACCGGTTGGAAGGTGACATGGCTGACACTTACTTGGCAGGCTAATTTTACGACCAGAAAAAACGCTTGGATGATGATATAAAAAAAGAAATACCGTCGTAGGGACAGACCGGGACAATCGAATAAATAAGCACAAGGAAAAATTCAAATAGTTGGCTGTAGGTTAATTAGTTACCTATCGAGCATATATCGCAGGAACTCGTGTGCATCTTGCTGCTGGTAGCCGCGGAAGCGAGGCACCACCTTCCAGATCACCAGGAACAGGCATTCGGGGGAGATGGCCCCCTTGCCACCGCAGCCGCTGTTTAGGTTTATCAGGACCTGGGACAAGCAAAATGTGATTGAAAATCTTTCGATTTTTGTTCAATACCAAAAACTAGGTAGTATTTTCTATACAAGCAGAAAATTTCATAATTTAAAATATAATTATATCATGTATTACAGTGACCGCGCGACCGCTGCTAAGTACGGGCGTGCATGTGATGTGCACTCCAAGCGCGTTTAAAAAATGTCGTCACGAACGGTTAAGTGCGCGAATAGCAATATTGTAATATGTGAACTGTTAGCGTATGTTCAAAATAAATCGGGTGTAATGGACAATGAAAGTATGTTGAGGATCTGTTTGTGAGTGAGGTGAAAAAAATATTTTTTGAATCTATGAGTTAATGAAATGAATGAAATGAAATGAAATGAAATGAAAATAATTTAATCCAGAACAAGTCCATATTGGCGAGTACATTAGAATACACAAAATAAATTAGATGATACACGAATACATTAATACAAATTACAAATTATAAACTATAAAAATATATGGGCCGGGATTATTCAACGTCGCGGGTCACCCCGATCCCGCGACGACGGGCCTGTGGTATTCCCTCCAGCGTTCATGTCCCATTCCCTCACCGCCGAGAGCAGTGTGTTGGAGGATGCGTAGATTGCCTTCCTAGCGGTGGCGGTTCTCGCGCGCAGCAGCGCGGGCCAGCCCGGCGCGCGCCCCTCCGCGAACATCGCGCTCGCGCTGCACCAGCGTGGCAGCCGAAACAAGGCGCGCCACGCGTCATTATATTGCACGCGCATGTCTCGAGCGGCAGCGCATGTAAAATCTGACCACAATTCTACTGTGTACACACTGGTACAGAAGCTCAGAAATAGCTGCCTCTTCACGCCCTTGCTACATTTAGCGAATCTCCTGGCTAGCATATTCGCTCGCACTGCAATGGCTCGTCTTTGCCTCTGTATGTCAGCGTGATCTTTCATATTTGACAGTAGAATGTGGCCAAGATATTTGACCTCGTGCACTTGACGTAGCTGCACACCGTTAAGCAGCAGCAGAGGTACGTGCGTCGGCATGTTCGCAGCCTCCATGAGCATGAATTCCGATTTGTCAGGATTGTACGACATATTGTGCTCACCCGCGTATCTCTCGCATTCTGCGAGTAACTGTCGCATAGCCGCCGCCGATGGAGCAAGCAGAACCATGTCGTCCGCATAGGACAAGTGGTTAGTCATAGTGCCGTTGATGGAGCAGCCGACTCCTGTTTGTGTCAGGGCCTGTGATAACCCGTCCATGTAGACATTGAACAGCGCCGGTGACATGCTGCCCCCCTGCCGGACACCACAATTCAAAAAGGCAGCTCCGGATACTTTATCTTTCCATCTCACTACGTTTCTCTGCTGAGAGTACCATTTCTCCAGTACCTTAATGATTGGGGTGGGTGTTTTCCGTGTGTGAAGTTTTTTCCAAAGGAGTTGGTGATCGACTCTGTCGAAGGCTTTGCTCAAGTCCAGGAAGCAGGCGTATACACACGTTTTTCTGGACCTATAGTAACCCACAATTTGCTTAAATGTATAGATGGCCGAGGTTGTTGAGACATTACTTTTAAACCCGAATTGGCTGTCGGCACTATACAAATAAGGTGCGGCGAGCTGATGAAGCACCCTCTCCAGTAGACGTGCTATCATATTTGCAAGAGCAATAGGGCGGTAGTTGCTTGAGCTCGAGACATTTTTCCTTCTATTCTTGCAAATAGAATCACAGTATCCGTCAGGTCCCGTGGTAAGTGACCGGTCCTAATAATCGCTGTGAAAAGCGAAGCCAGCATATGCAGCAGCGCAGGTCCACCGTATTTAATATGCTCAACGGTCAGTCCGTCCAGGCCAGGAGACTTCCCGCGCGTCATTTGACTGATTACTTTAGCTAGGTCGGTCGCGGTAATGATAAATGATACCTCAGAATCGGCATCAAATGTATCCTGAGCGCGGCAGGTTATAACGGGCTTTGGTTGTGTGAATAACATGCTGAACGCTTCTGATATTTCACTGTCTTCCGTTTGTCCATCAATATGTGAGGGGAAGCTTGAATTTGTTTTTAGAATTTTGTTTATTCTTTGCCAAAACTTTCCAAAATTTTTGTGCTCCATGTCGCTTGCAATATTGTCCATAACCATTTGCTCATTATTGTTTTGACAATAACGCAAGGCCGATTTAAATCGCGCACGGCATTGTTTACGTCGCTGGGCCGCCTCCCCGGTAACGGGACATCCAGCTGCGTGCCATAGACGTAACGCGCATCTAGAAGCGGCATATTTCTCCGCTACGTGTTTATTCCAGCCAGGAACTATACCAATTTTCTTTCGCGGCTTCTTGCTTTTACACAAAGCAACTCGAGTTCCATGGTGCAATATCGACACTATCTTTTTGAAACAATAATCGATATTGCTCGGTATTTCTAAGTTGATGTTTTCAGTAGTAGGCATTCTTATCTGCCAGATAACCTAATGCGAACGATCGTTGTACCTATCGTCAAAAACAGGACGGGGGACCTGGCAGATAGGAATAACTACAGACCCATCTCGTTAGCAACAATCATGGCAAAAATACTTGATAGTGTGCTTAATTCACAGTTAAAGAGTCATGTAAAACTGCATGATAACCAGTTAGGTTTCCGACCACAGTTATCTACAGAATCTGCGATTCTGTGTCTTAAGCACACTGTCAGGTATTATACCAAAAGTAAAACCCCGGTGGTAGCCTGTTTCCTCGATCTATCTAAGGCTTTTGACCTGGTTTCCTATGACCTACTATGGAAGAAGCTGGAAAATACCAGTTTACCGCAGGAAACCATTCGCATATTTAAGTACTGGTATGGAAACCAGGTCAACAGTGTTAGATGGGCTAACGCGCAGTCTGATGAGTACATGTTGGAGTGTGGGGTGAGACAGGGAGGGCTGACCTCACCTACGCTATTTATTTTTTTTTTATTTAATAATTTACATCAGAAATATTATTTCCATAATTTGTTAGTAACAGTGATCTTAACACTATGTTAGTAGGTATTTTATCACACTTACAATTAGCAGTTGGATGGCCTATGCAACCTATCCCAATGGAACAGGAAGGGACCATCCAAGCGCGCCGCCACCGTCTGCAGGAGGCTGTTCGGGCTGCCGCGCAGGCGCCTCATCAGGGACGCAACCCGCTTACGCATTATGGCGTGAAACCCATCCGTGTGCGCTTCGCAAAACATCCCTGATGCACTGCAATGGCGCGGCAGCCCCAACAACATCCTAAACCCATTATTATAGTGGACGCGAAGGGCACTGTAAGCCTTTTGCGTATAGTTGATCCATAGGCTGCAGGTGTAAAATGATTGGCAGAACGCCTTAAAAAGGGTAATCTTTACGTCGGTGGTACACCTTGCAAACCTACGAATCAACATGTTGCTCCTGACTGAGAGTGCCCTACGCTCCCTCTCCACGTCCTTGTTGTCACTCTGGGTCTCCGTGACCCAGTGACCCAGGTACTTGAACTCCTTTACCATTTGCAGAGGTGTGCCGTATAGATAAGCCGGTGGAACGCGTGGATAGCATTTGCACCCCGCCTTAAATACCAGCAACACACTCTTGGAAGTATTATACCTGAGCCCATGGGACACCGCATACTCTTCGCAGACCCTGAGCAGCTTGTTAAGGGCATTGACCGATGGGCCCAACAACACCATGTCATCTGCATAACTAATGTTATTCACAAATGTGCCATCCACTGAGCATCCAGTCATAGTGTTGTTGAGCTCATCAATCAACCGATTCACATACAGACTGAAGAGTTTGGGCGATGACAAACCCCCCTGTCTTACCCCGCACTCCAGCCTGTACGAATCAGAAAGCGAGTCGGACCATCTGACAACATTTTTCTGGTGACCGTACCAGTACCTGAACAATTCAGTCAACTCACTGGGCAAGCTGGTATCCTCGTACAGTTTCTGCCACAGTTTATCATAACGCACCAAGTCGAAGGCTTTCGACAAATCAAGGAAACACGCGTACACAGGTGTTTCCCTGTCTGTGTAGTACCGGACAGTGTGCTTGAGACAAAGAACTGCAGTCTCCGTGGAGAGTCCGGACCTAAAACCGAACTGTGCATCATTAAGAGTCAGGTGTTTCCCCAGTTCTCTGTCCAACACACTGTCCAGCACTTTGGCCACAATAGTAGCCAACGAAATGGGTCTATAATTATTTATGTCAGCGTTGTCTCCTGTCTTGTTCTTAACAATGGGCACTACCACGGTCCTCATCATGTCATCTGGTAAATACGAATGGCCGACACAGAAGGTGAAGAGCAAGGCGAGTACTCTTGGCAAGTGCACTCCGGCGTTCTGTAGATGTTCTATACTAAGAGAGTCGTAGCCTGTATGTAAACGGGCTAATCGAGGCGCTCAGCAGAACCCATGTTGGCTGCCATGTAGGTGGAGTTTGTGTTAACAACATAAGTTACGCGGACGACATGGTGCTGCTGAGCGCGTCGGTGTGTGGGCTGCGTAAGCTGCTGAAAATTTGTGAAACGTATGCAACAAATCATGGCCTTAAATATAATGTTGCTAAGAGCCAGTTCATGATATTTGAGTGCGATCGCAAGAAAACAGTGGAAGTTCCTACCATTTGCCTCAATGGTACCCCTATGGATAGAGTGGACCATTTCAAGTACTTAGGCCATGTGATCGCGACCGACCTCAAAGACGACCTGGACATGGAAAGGGAACGAAGGGCCCTGTCGGTCCGGGCGAATATGATCGCCCGCAGATTTGCAAGGTGCTCTAAAGAGGTGAAAGAAACTCTGTTTAGGGCGTTTTGCACCTCCCTCTATACCTGCAATCTGTGGGAGCAGTATACGCAACGGGCATATGGGGCCCTTAGGGTCCAGTATAATAATGCGTTCCGGGTGTTGATGGGACTGCCTCGTTTCTGTAGCGCATCAGGGATGTTCGCGGCGGCGCGTGTGGACTGTTTTTATACGAGCATGCGTGCGCGCGCAGCATCCCTGGTGCGCAGGGTGCGCCGCAGTCCCAACAGCATTCTGCGCATGATAGCGGACAGGGTTGACTGTCCCTACATGTCGCACTGCGAGGGACTACACTCCCCTGTCAGTGTTGTTTTGTTTTAAATGTAAGTTTAGCTGTAACTACTAACCCCCTAGTTTTGTAAATTCTACTAACAACATGTGTCCATGGTTACACGAAATAAAAAAAATTTCATTTCATTTCATTCATTTCATTTCATTAACGTTTTGCGCGTATTTCTCAATTTGCATGGTCGTACATGACTTCCAATTCAATTTTGGTGGTTTCGTATTCGTAGAATTAGAACATGCAGTCAGTGAATCAAGTTTCAATTCCACAAACATAGGCCGGTGATCCGTCCAGTCGATCGTTAGGTCTATGGACAGTGCAGTGATCGCATCAAACATGCTCTCAGTCGCCAGGCAGTGGTCGAGCCAACTAGTGGTTTTATGCGCGTCGCTGACGTATGAGTATGTGTCTGGCGGTAGTAAAATTTTGTCGGCATATTTTAAGTTATATTCCGAACAAAACATTTCTAATTCATGTCCGAAACGGTGCGCAGGATCCGCGTTGAAATCTCATAGGACTAGGCAATCGGTCGTTCCTCTGTCTTCAATTATGGAGTGTATTTTGCCCAGTAACTCGCAGTATTCCGGAAAGTTGTCCGTACTTGCCGTAGGCATATAAACTGTGATAAGAAGAATAGTGTTCGAATCGGAAGTGCTTATTTCTATCGCGCAGAGTCTCGGTGTGTCGCAGTCTATCGATACCACTTTAAGTTTGTTATTGTACAGTATACCTACGCCACCATAGGGTCTGCCGCGTAGTATTCCAGCCGAGCTATCAACCGCCGATGTACCCACACTATTGTATTCATTGTGAATAGTGTTTAGATAATTAATATCCGTAGACAGCAACCATGTTTCTTGAATTAGCACGACATCATTCTCAGAGCACAGATCATGAATGAATTTAGTAGATCGCCGTACGGACCTACTATTGATCGACGCTATTTTTAATTTCGCGAAGATGATATTTTAGGAACACCCTTTCGGATATTATTATTATAATATCGGCCAACTATTACACCCGCCGGCCAAAGATCTGATTTTATCGTGCTGTTTAGCTTGTCCCAGGGAACTATGACCTTAAATTCGTTGTAAGTTACTTTTTCATTGGCAGGTAATTTCTCGACTCTTAGAGCTGTGACGCCGATTTCTTTTATATACTCAGCTAGTTGCTGGGTGGAGATGGAGTCATCTAGGTTCGCAACATAGACGTTAGCCGTCCGAGTAGCTGCTCTAATCAAATTGCTGACGACATTCGTCGCAGATCCAACGATGTTTTTATTGCGGGACCGCTTTTTCCGGTTAGTTGCCAGTACATAACCATCAGCATCGGTCTCAGAGCCGTCCGATGTATTATTTGGCGGTATTTTTGAGTTACTGGTTATTGGCGCTTGGACTGTTATCGCCATGTTTATAGCTTGCGAGGACTTCTTTTGACGCTGCGCTTTAACTTTAGGTATTGAAGATTTTTCCTGCAGTGTCTTAGGAACATCTGCGCTCTGTGGTTTAGCATTAATAGTGTCCGCCATCGATGTACTGCCGGGACTGAGATTCTGACTTTTTTGAGTGTTGACTAATGCCGCTGACTGTGATTGTGTTGTCGCGTTATCACAATAATCCCGCCAAGTTTGGCGTGTCGAATCTATTATTGTATCATTATAATTGTCCATGTTGTGGATTCCACTAGGCCCACTATCTTCTAACATAGTCCTATACAAGTTAGCAGTTTGCAATGTTAAAACAAGAAGAAATATTGCAAGAAGAATGGAGGGGAAAACGCTTCGAGAGCTAGAAGACATTACCATCAATTATCATCATATGATGATGAAAGGAAGGTAGGTGCGGCGTTGGTAGGCCTCCCACAAGGTGGACTGATGACCTGGTAAAGGTCGCGGGAGTCCGCTGGATGCGGGTGGCGCAGGACCGATCACTTTGGAACTCTTTGGGGGAGGCCTATGTTTAGCAGTGGACGTCTTTCGGCTGATATGATGATGATGATGAAAGTCTGTCTATGCTATTCTATACTTACCACTTATTTGATCCGAGTTTTCAATATTTTCTATATACTCAAGTATTTGTTTAAATATGAATAACTATGTATATCGCGTTAAAATGCTAGTGGGATAGGCCGATGATAAATATTTGGAATGTTTATTATAAGAAACGATGTGTTAAAAGTGAACAGCATTACCGAGAAGTAACCCAAGGTACTCCAAATAGATAAGCCACTAATCATATTCATCTAGAATCTGCAAAATATGAGAAAGAGCCAAAGCAAACAAATTCTAAATAATCAAAAAACATTTTTAAAAGAGAAAGTGTTTCACTGTTTTTATAATAGCTGTACCTAAGGCCCAAAACAGCCGGTGAAACGCAATTGCAACGAAACTGCAACTTCTAGTTACTCTTGAGTCTCATTTGAGTTTATGCCATAGACTCCTTTGAAAGACCACATGAAGCAACCGGTTTGAAACGCAGTAAACCAGTTTCAAAATGGTTGCGTCATGTGTGGTCTTTCAAAGGTGTCTATGGCATAAACTCAAATGAAACTCGAAAGTAACTAGAAGTTGCAGTTGCGTTTCACTGTCTGTTTTGGGACTTAGGATTGACACTACTTTGCAAAATAAAGGGAAATTACCTTTCTCAATTCTTCAGCCATAACCAAATCAGTCATCTCCTGTCTTGTATAACTCCTCGAGTGATACACCTTCCTCCCATTTGTCTTCGGCTCCAACACCGGCAGCTGACTGAAGTAGCAACTGAACTCCTGAATGTTACTCAAACTCTGTAGCACCGCATTCATAAAACATGTGTTTCCTAAATTTTTTAATCCTACTACTTTCTTCTCCCGACTCTTGCCGTTGCATGGAGAGCTCTTTTTCTCTTTGCTCTTGGCCGCTCCATTCTCTGTTGAGCTGCTGTCGTCTGAGTGAGATCTCTTGCGTGACCTAGGTCTTAGGCTTCTGACTGTCTCTTCTGGCGACTGTAAAACAATTTTTTTAACTATGAATTTAAATCCCCAGTAAAAAACTAACCTAACTGCATACATTTTGGGCATGATTATATGTTCCTATTCCTACCTAGTAGTGAAACAGGTTGCCAGAGCATATGATGATGCGCTGCCTGCAAAGACAGTGAGGAGCCTACATTTGTCCATAGCGTGAACAAACTGAAGACGCATTAACCTTTGGCGCTGTCAACACCAAAAACGCGCACACTGTCTAATTGTCTATTTGTATCGGAGTAAACGAGAGCGAGTGTTACTTGAGCGGCCATGTTTTAGACGAAAAAAATGAATAAAAATTAAAATAAAATAAAGTGTGGATTTTTTGTGAAATATGGCTCGTCTACGGTTTAGGTATGAATATGTGGACTCCATGTTTTTAATTGCAGACCCATACGTCAAAAAAATAAGGACATAGAACCGTTTAAGATGATTTTAAGACCAATCTTTGCAAATATTTTCTATCGAGCCGATTTCATCCAATTATGTTTCGAGCCCGTCTACGGTCTTGGAAATATGATGAATATTAACATATTTTTTTTTGATGTGCTAGAACAAATAGTTTTTCTTAAACAACTGCTTAAATAATATCAATTTCAACAAATTTGGTCTTGTCAGCCTCTTAATTAGGGTTTGCAATCCGGATATCCGGATATCCGCCAAATTTTCGGATATTACGGATCCTTAAAATACAACAATGAAAATCGAAAATACGGCTACAAAATGATGTTTTTACCGAGTCAATGCTGAAAACAGAAAACCGAATGGTAGATAACTCAATCTCTGTCTTTATTCGCCACTTCATCATCCCAGACCAGATTATTTTTGTTTTTAATTTATTAGTCACAAAAACTAATTAAACCTACAAACTAGTAAAATTGCCGCAATTTGATGGCGAAAGTTGGCGTTGGTTTAAATGCACTAATTCACCGTAGGCAGAGACACAAAGAGACCTATAGGTACTATTATAGCTACCTACTAAAGACTTACGCCCGTATTCATAAATGTTCTACAAGCCTATTTTAACTAAAATGGCGTTTAAATTCGTTTGTAATTATCTGTCACTTTGACATTTGTGTTCGTAAGAAAGGGACAAGGCACATTTTATTCAGCAGAGGCATTTTAAGTTTTATGAATAAGGGAATTAGTTTAAATAAACCTAAATCAATATTTAAGAAGTAGGTATATTTGACACAGGAAGTAAAAAGTAAATGTAGCAACAATACCTACGTTTTATAATTGTATTTTTATTTAAATTTTTTGTATGATGTTCTTGTCTTATAATATGATCATGTAATAAGCATGGTACACTATATTCATGGCCAGTTCACCGCTTTTGCCATAATATAAAGTCTTGCCTAAATGAATGTCCCCTGCTAGACAAACACCTTTCCCTCGTCCCGCTCACATTGTCAATTTCTCCTCCTAGGCGTGATACCTAGTTACAACCTTATTGAATTAACTCCGTACCTAGAGCTCATTGAAATGTATGTACGAGCACCAGGTACGGAGTTAACTCGACCTGCTGGTTGATCACGTAAGGCCCCTCACAGACTGGCGCGGGCTGACCACGGCGGACAATATAAAACTTATCATTAGCTGTCAAATTTACTATGATCCGCCACCGCAGGCCGCGCCAGTGTGATGCAGGCTTAATGCATTGTGCGCACGTAGGGTAGATCTAAATGTCTTACATGGAAAAAATACAGTTAGATTGTTCTAGCGCACATTCGGAACGTAACGTTGATTACCCCTGTTGTAGTTATTCAAGTGACAGCGGCGCTACCACGAACTTCGAATCTCGAACTTTGTATATCTCCATCTCTGTCGCTCGAGTACCCTAAACCGTAAGTCCGATAGAGACGGAGATATACGAAGTTCGAGATTCGAAGTTCGTGGTTATAGCTCTGCTTTCAGTGACGAAACTCTCACTCTGCCAGCTAGTTGGTAGTTGTAAGTAAAAAGTTAAAAAAAAAGGTTTAAAGGCTTTATGACCTCGGGAATGCGTACCTATTTAGTTTTTTCTTAGTTTAAGCTTACAATTCCTACTTTATACCAAAAAAACCTTGTGGATCCGTATTATCCGAAAGATCCGGATATCCGGATCTGTTGAATTTAAATATCCGAAATATTGGCGGATCTTGCAAACCCTACTCTTAATGCGTTGGTGAAGTATATATATATACAGGGTGGGTAGGAGTATACCGACAGATTTTAACACAGATGTATGAATATAAGGAGATCGGACATGGCGGCCGATTTGTATAGAGTGAGCCTGTCGCAAGTACATACCCACACAACGCCCAAATAATTGACAAGACAAAGCACGCACACATCTAAAACACACACACTTGTATACCTACACGCTTATTTGACAATAAACGCGCATCATATCAGGCATTTTGGGAAAAAACGTAATATTCTCTGCGATCAGCACGCGTGCACAGTATGGCAGTGTATGCCCATTGAGCATACAGCTGCGACACGGCCGCCGGCGGCTTATCCTCTCTCTAGTATTCTATGCTCTGAGGATTTTAACCATGGCTTCCTGAGGTTATTAGGAGTAAAAAATATAACATGAACTCAAGTCAAATTCAGCAAAAAAAAACAAACAAAAAAACTAGTTACTTGTGTCGGTTTTTGTAAATAAAAACTGGATAACTATCGCTTCTCCATGGAAATTATCCCTTTTAATAAAATCATAAAGATTATTTTTCCAAAGAAGGATGAATTTGGTGAGTGGTAGCTGTCACTTTGATGTCTGTGAATAGCGACGCGAAACTTGGCAACATCGGTGGCAACGTCGCAATCAAAAGATCTTAATGCACTTTAGTAATCACAATAAATAGTTTACATGAAAATTGATTATATCTTTAAAACTACGCCGGATTTGACTGGGGTTAATCTAACATTTTATGCTCCTAATGACCTGGGGAACCCATGGTTAAAATCTGTCGGTATACTCCTGCCCACCCTGTACAAAGGCAATAGAGATCACTATATATATAGGCTATGGTGATCGGTTAGCTCCAAAGGGGCCCTACATTTGTTTGTCTACTTCAGAGTATGCAAACTTTCCCATTACGTAACTAAGAAACATGTAAATAATCAATTACATGTAATTTGACTGTACAAGTACCTAACATGTTTCACTCACTTATTCATACTCCAGAACCATCGAAAAGTCAGTAAACAACATTGTATAATTCATCAAACTTAACATACCATAAATATAATTGTACCTTAGCATTTTTAGTCCGCTTGTCCGAGTCTGAGCCGTCCTGTGCTTCTGTGGAATCAATCCTGACTTCTCCGCTAGAACTAGGTTCTTGGACTATAGATGAGGTGGATGAGCAACTGCTTTGCCCTTCGCTTCCATCTTTGCTGTTTTCTTCATTGCCTATATTACTATTCGCGTCTGTGTTCATATCTTTCCTAATTTGCATAATACTTTGCCTTATTTGATCTATTGTTTGTAATTCTGTGTCGTTTGAGACATAGTCATCACATTCGTAGCTGGAAATGAAGTTTGAACTATTAACACATTTGCTGTTCAAATAAAAACATGACCTGAATTTAAAAACATTCCAACTTATTGGTTTGTTATAATAAAAAGGCTATTTGTTACAAATAGCCTTTTTATATTCACTGACTTTTCTTTACAATTTTATTTATTTATTGGTGGGTAGTTATTTAAATCTCTCTTTTCTGTCGAGTCATCGGTTTTTTCCGACATATGCTTCCTCTAAAGATTTCCAGTAATCTCTATCTCGTGCCATCTTCTCCAATTGTAATTAATACGAACAAACATATGACCTATGGAAGTTAACAACATCATATATTTTTTTTTATTCACCATATTCCCATTCCAGTAAAGAGGAAAATAAATAATAAATTGAGCAGGTTACTAACCAATAAACCGAGAATACATCGGAACTCATGCACAGGTGGTGGCCAGACTTCTCGGCATGCTCCTTTGCATGGCCGTTCACATAGCGGCCACAGTTCACCACCCCACACTGCAGGCACAACCAATTCTGATCCTTTGCTGCACATTCTGCAATAAAAGATAAATACTAGCATTTATATTTGTTGCAATGGTGTAAGGCATAAACTGGAACGAAAAATATGTGTGTGATAAATGATTTAAGTTTGAATATCATTTATTACACAGTACTGGTAGCATCAAAATTATCTATGAAACACAGATTTTATAATAAAATAAAATAATGTTTATTCATGACAACAAACTTTTGAGCATTCTGCTAAAGTGAATTTATCCACTTTTACCTATTAAAATATTGCTTTAGTAAACTTCAAAATGTTTAAGTTTGTCAATTGTATACAGGTATTTCCCATGTGTTGTAGCTGTTTATTATCTAGAATATCGAGATTGAAAGAGTGCAGATAAGCTATTGTGTCAACATATACAGGGACCCTATCCAATACCTACCCTGCTGCAGCTATTAAGCTAGGTTTAGACGAAGCCAGTGCTGGCTCACTGGCTTGCAAAATAGGCCTGCGCTCTATTCCCGCCAGTGCTGGCAGCCAGTGCTTTACATACAATAACAAGCCAGCACTGGCTACGTCTAAACCAGGCTTAAGGCACTGGTCCCACCGCGAGCAAGTAAGCTATGAGCTATCGGCTAATTTCTAGCTCAAGAAACTAACAAAAGATAATCGCTTTCATGAGAGAGTTATATATTTATAGTTTATAGCTGGCTGTTCACACCGCTAGTGATGAACTATAAATTTATTTACACTTGAGCTATTATCTTTTGTTCGTTTCTTGGGCGAGTAATCGCCGATAGCTTATAGTCGGTAGCTGGCGGTGGGACCAGTGCCTTAGGCTTGAGTTGAGTTAGTCAGAATCTCAGTATAGTAAAGGAACTGTCATTTAAATAATACCTATCAACAAAACATCAATCAAATAGCTACTTATGTGGGTTTTCGGCACATTGCAATAAGAAAGTTTTGACAGATTCATATTTTCGTGAAGCAGATAATAAGTCATACGGTAGGACAGTGATTGGTTCCAAGTTTCTGTTCCGTATATAATGCTATCTCTCGCACCTACGTACTATCTCCTCGCGAAACTATTGACGTGTTTTCTAGGTCCTCATACTGCGCAATAACGAACTTAACTAACATCATATTAGGCTGATCACTGATCACATAATTGTAATGCGATTCTGACTCATTCCATTTGGACTAGGAAACAATCTGTTTAGCTATGCTTAAGGAAAAGATTTATACGCAACCAAGCGTTTCTGTGTCTGGTTTAGTTTCATAGTAGTCGTATACTATTATCACAACATCGCAGCATAAAATAACAATATTTTTAACGCTTCGCGGCAGGTACCGCGACATCATAAATAAGAGCGCGACATTCACGGTCATTCTTGATTCGAGTACCCCGCGCCCTGCCCCGCCGCCCCGCTTCTCCTTCCCCTCTGCGTCCCACGATAACAGCTGATTGTTAAAACTTCGCTGTATTGATTTTTCAAACTAACCCTAATAAATGCGACGTGGCGTCGCATTCAATACGCCCATTTCAAGACACGAAACCATGTTAAGATTTTGTTTAAGACTAATTAATTACCTGAACAATCCCAGTTCTTTGTGACTGAGGTATCTTCTGTGATGAGGTCGCTGTCCACCTTGACGTTATCTAACAAATGGGTACATTCCATTCTTCATAATAGGTATGATCTAACCGAATAAAAATAATATAAGCTTAATTTAGAACTCATGGAAATGAGATAGATTTCTATCGCAACTGTCTCGAGCTCACAAACCGAATGAATGAGGATCGAGCTAGCGACGAACAGTCCGCCGAAACTCTCTTATAATGAAAATATGTATGGCGACGTAGACGCACTATTGCCAACCTAACAAAACACACAGTAGTGGCAACAACCAAGATGTCAAGATGAAATTTGAATTCAAAAGTTTGAAGGGTGCCGGTTAATGTACGGCCCAATAATTGGCATCCTCTATATCTATGTCTCTTTTTAACTTATACAAAAAGAGAGAGATAACGATAGATGGACGTGTATTATCGGGCCGTACATTAACCGGCACCGTTTGAAGTTTGATTGAAAAGTCAGAAAAAATACGGATTTCTCTTGCGATTTCGATCTGTTTATCAGCTTTTTCGTTTTAATTAGTGTATTTGATCTCTTCGTGAACCTATTCGTAAACGTGTTGAGTTAGAATATTCCAGAGACAGAGTCTCATTATGGGTAGAAAGAGTGGGATAAAATTTGTGGTGTAAGGGAAAGACACAGACCAGGATTATTTGGCGATTTTCCGATCGATGAGCAGCGGTAAGTATAGCTACTTAATATACATACCTAATATTAACTGGTCAGGTTCTCCATGGAAACATTTCAATGCGACACATTTTACCGAGTTACATGTTGTTTGCTCTGGCTTTGATTTTTAAGTAGTATAGCGTAAACATCGCGAGGGATAATATGCATGTCAATGGCCTCACAACAAAGGATGCCGAAGACCGTGTGAAGTGGAGAAACAATTTCACCAATACTGTGACATAGGCTATTTTTTCTATACTACGACAATCAATCATATGGTCTGCCTGATGGTATGCAGACACCGTAGCCAATATACACACATGGTTTCAAAAGAATCACTAGCGCGTTGCCGACCCTTTATTGATTTGAGGATTCGTTGTGTTGATAGCTAGAGACGGACGCAGGTTCCTCACTCTGAACACAACACCTCCTCCGAAGCTTTGCCGACCTTACTTACCACCAGGAACACAACACCACATACCTTGAGAGCAAATAATGGTGGCGCGTTATTATGGCTGCGGTCTTCTGAAGGTACTTACACTGTGGGGATGCTGCAAATATGAGCAAAGTGACATTCTGCCAATATGAGCAAAGTGACATTCTGCCGTGGTGCCCTATCTCACCTTAATACATATCTCGCGGATTATTTTTAATGCAGGTGGAATCACCGGGACAGCTAGTTTCGTCGGACTGTCAATTTCAATACTATCTATTTCGAGTTTCTGATAGTTATTTTACTTATTTCCATGTAATAAATAAAAAATCGTCACTTATTGACCTAACAAATTGGGATTTGTTTACAGGTGCAGAACTTGGGTACTTACAAATAGTTGGAAAGTAAGATCTTGTATATACCCATAGAAAAGCTTCATGAAGTACAATTTATTTGTGGAGAAAATTTCAAAGCACGAGACTTCAACAAAAAAGGCAATCGTCTGAGGAAACGAGCATATCCCATATTGCATATATCTGCACTACTATTGACTGGACGTCAATTATAAAAACTTCCCTCTACATGTGGCATGTAAATCAGGTATGCATAATTAAGTTGATCAAGCATGAGCGCCGGCAGCAAGGTGCAAACGGGAGCACTTGCAACCCCCTGTCAGGAAAAAAAATGCAAGCAATTTTTTTTTATAAGTCTCTTTTGTAATTCTTTTGAAGTTTGTGAGCAGGTTCAATTATTTTATAGCTTTTAGGTCAATACAGATTTTGAAAATTTGGTAAACTATAATACTCGTAATGACAGACTTGCGAGTTCTACAGCTCACTGAGCCACAAGCGAGCAAGGGAAGTGAACGAAGTATTTCTTTCCAGCAGTTTTCCTCTACTCTACAGGACGCATTCTTGAACCGATTTCCGTGAAATTTTGTGAGCAGTTTCGATGACTATATAGATCTTTTTTATGAGAGGAGGTGGTCCCAGGTGGTGAGGTCCCAGCAGTGGGACGTTTATATGCTGATTTATTTATTATATTGTCGATTCAGATTTTGGAAATTCGAAAAAAAAACAGGCTCGCGATGTCTACAGCTCACAGAGCCACTAGTTATTGAATGAGCGAGCGAAGCGAACGAAGTTCTCCGTTTCAGCTTGGGCAAAAGTGCTTTCGTATGTCTTGCCGGCTGTTCTACTCTACAGGTAGAAAAAATAAAAAAAAATACGTTTGACATAGCTTTCAGAGCCATTAGTTATAATTTTAAACAATGTTGTACTTGATACATTTCAGCTTTGGCACCCGTCTGTCAGTATGGATCAAGCGGCCTCTTCAGCCGCAGTTCCTTCCAGCAACAAAACACCACTTGCTATAGTTGCACATTTGTTAAATTATGTGAGTCTTTCAATGACTAAGGTTGCTATTGGAGTCGAAAGTTTGTATGGGCATCCTGATTTTTAGGGTTCCGTACCTCAAAAGGAAAAAAACGGAACCCAAATAAGATCACTTTGTTGTCCGTCTGTCTGTCTGTCAAGCAAGACCCTATAAAACAGGGTTAAAAGTTTGTATGTAAGATTATAAGTTTGTATGTTTTGGGTAATATCCGGAACCGCTTATCCGACTTCAAAAATTCTAGCTGGTATAAATAAGCTACGGTAGCCTCACTAGGCCACCACCACCACCCACCAACCACTAGAACCACTGTTCAGGCATCTGGATGTCAAGCGACGGTCTTGGGTTCGAATCCCGGCTAATACCAATGACTTTTTCGAACTTATGTACGGAATATTTAGGTACTGTTAACTTTTCGGTCTTGTTTCGGTCAAGGTGGACTGATGACCTGGTAAACGTCGCAGAAGTCCGCTGGATGTGGGTGGTGCAGGACCGCTCATTGTGGCACTCGTTGGGGGAGGCCTATGTCCAGCAGCAGTGGACGTAGAGCACGAGTGTTTCGGCTGATATGATGATGATGAGATGATGAACGTTTTGGTAAAGGAAAACATCGTGAGGAAACCGGTCTAATCCTAATAAGGTCTAGTTTTCCCACTGGGTTGGAAGGTCAGGTGGCAGTCACTTTCGTAAAACTAGTGCTTTGGCCAAATCTTGGAATTAGGTCTAAACCCGGACCCCGGGCTCATTTAGGGCACAGCCGGGAATAACACTAGCGGGATTGACTATTTACTCTTAATAATATTTTGAGTAAGGATACCTACAAGGAAACCAGTTAAAAAAGGCTTTGAAAGTTTGTATGACGCACAAGTCTTAAAGAAGTGAGTAGGTATGTATATGTATATGGATGTCCGGCTGTTCCCCTCTACAGGTCGCTTATTGCTCAACCGATTCTCGTGACATTTTGTAGCGGTTTCAGTCCAAGTCTTCTAATAAAATAACAGCTACGAAATCCTTCATAGGCATGGCCGAATATGCTTCTGATCCTGACGAATTTAGCATTAAGCTACTAAGTAGGTATAAATCTAACTCTTATCTTTTAACGGCCTCCGTAGCCCAGTGGGTTCTCTCTGCCTACGAAGCTGGAGGTCCGGGGTTCGAATCCCAGTCAGGGCATTAATTTGTGTGTTTATCACGAATATTTGTTCCTGAGTTATGGATGTTATATATGTATATATAAGTATCTATATGTATTTATCTATTATTTCACAACACAAGCCTTATTGAGCTTACCGTGGTGGGCCTAGGTTGATGTGTGTAAGATTGTCCCGTAATATTTATTTATTTATTATATATATCATCGCCTAGTACCCACAACACAAGCCTTATTGAACTTACCGTGGGCCTAGGTTGATTTGTGTAAGATTGTCCCGTAATATTTAATATTTTTAATCTACAAATCTTATGTGAATCTTGGCCACAAAAAGACATTCATGTTATTTTGTAGTAGGTGGATGTAAATTTTTAGGGTTCAGTTGTTAACAAGGAACTCTTAGACTTTCGCCATGTGCGACTGTACGTCCGCGGCTTAGCTCAAAGACTCTTAGGTACTACCTACATAAAATGCTGGTATTTGTAATGGGTATAGTAAGAATGTATGTACCTATATCTAAGGAATTATGGTTTTATTGCTTTTGGTGCTTAAAACACCGTTCCGCGTGTACAAAACTCAACTCAGTGTTATCAGGAATAGGAAGTACTTAGGTAGGTACTTTGAAATTGAGTCAGCGATTTATATACGAAGAAGTGACAGGTACATAGCCACAAGCCAGAGTTACTTCCCTATTTGTAATACGCATGGACTGTATTTAGTCAGTATAATTATGCCTTTAACAAATAGTTGCGTCCTGTATATTTATATAATCGTATGGCATACATTATTTGTATGTGTAAATTGTGTGTCATGAATAAATAATTGAATTTGAATTTGTATTTTTGTATTTATTTGGCCTTTTGAGTTTGTCACTCTTTAGTCTTTAGTACCACCCAGGGGACACGTGCAGGGTTGTGGTAGGTAGCTCCTGCGGACGCAAGTGACAGTTGTCCCCCCTTTGTCAAGTGAGTGGGCAACTCGACTGTAAGACGTTATTAAGCCGCCCGAAGGCCTCTAACTCGGCTTAACGACTACTGTCATAGACATCAGCCATAAACTAACACCACCATTAGATTGAATGTTAATATTTGATACATTTCAGGTCCCGCGGCTACCCCCATGGAGGAAGCGGTGCCTGCAGCATCTGTTCCAGCAGCAAGACACCACTTGCTGTAGCCAATAGTTGAATGAAGAAAAACGTAACACCGCGCACCGCAATGGGTTCTAACTTCTAGGAACTACTGGAAATATATCCAGAGGGTCACTCAGCCATATTATTTATTTTCGCGAGTACGTACTTGCACACACATAACCTTGTACCCAGGATTATTGACCAGCAACTTGCTCTGCTATACGGTCTTATGGTCCGCGAAGTGCCATACTATAAGTACACATTCTGCAGCGCTATTTCTCGAAAATGATCGTTCCACGCTCTATATGGATCGATCTGTAATCACGGATATGACTATAGTAGCCAATAAGATTGATATCGTGCTGACCTCGCTAGATGGCTGGGTCAAGGATCAGATACAGAAGGCATACTCCAAGGCACTGCGAGAATAGTCAGGAGGTTCGTCTCTCAGTCGGGCGACTGACCTGACCACCGGTAGCGGTAGCTTATGCCCCATAGCGGCACCCTTGTTTAGGTTTTTTTATAATAATTATCTTTTATGCGTCGTATTTTAGTTTTATTTGAATATTAACACGAGACAATTATTTTGCTAAAAGTAGCACAATAAATAAAGAACATAGTTTAAGTTGTTATACATTTTGTGTATTTCTGTATTTTCAGGCCTTCGCTAATTTCTTTAGGGAGATTATAATATACTATTGTTATTTATTATGGTCAATTTGAGGGATCTTTCGTTACTAAGGTATTGCTTTTTTAATTTGTTTCATGGTACTCGTGTTAATGATCTTTGGATCGAATAAAACTAGTAAATATACAATTATAATACAGGGATGATAAAGTTAAAATGCTAAATTTCTTAAAGTAAGCTCTGCAACTATCTTATGTTTATGTTTACGTGAATCTGTAGGTACCTATATATTCTTGTCTTATGTTTTTTTTGTTACTTTTAGAAGTTATTACGAATACCTATGTTCATTTGAAATAAAAGAGCTAATATCTGATCAATATTTCATTCGTATAGATACTATAGATAGATTTACTTAGCGAAAACTGAGAAATAATCACGTGCCGTTTTTATAAGGTTTCTTATGCTATCAGTCAATAAAATGTTCTGCACATTCTGTCGCGTTCTCAGTTCTCGTTAAATTATTCTTGGAACCTAAACATTTAATTGTATTTAGTTGGAAATTAATAAATGTAGAACGAGCGACCCCTATGGGGTCATGTTATCGATATCGATGACATATTTTCTGACGTATGAACATCACTATTATCGAATTTTCACATCACTGACTTTGACCGGATGTCGTAATGTCAACACTCATTTTTCTTTACGTTGGTAGGAGACTTCAGATAATCCCATAAAATAAAATAAATGTATGAAGTTCCGTCTCTTATAACGTAGTGTTTATATTCTCTTTGGCGACGAACAAGCAAAAGCAAACACAACAATTAGAATGTGTTGCCACAATAAAAAAAATTGAAATAAGGAAATTAATCAAATGGAAACAGCATTTTTAAATAATGGATATTGTTACAGATACAACTTCGAAAATTTTTTTTTATCGAATTCTAATAAAACGCAAAGAGATAAAACGTACAACGTAAATCATCATATACTCCAATCTTTAGGATCACTAAAATTCAATAAAGCGAGTGATGCCAGATAAAAATATATAAATATAACATGTTGATTTTTTTAAATATATGTATGTTTAGGTTAGTTTAGTATTTAAACATGTTGCTATAACCTAGTAGGGTCCATGTCTGTACTGATTAATTTTAAGAACATCCTGTAAAACACCTGTAACCATGGTTGCAGCAAATAAATGAATATGAATATGAAAAAACTTTTAATATGAGACACGCTTTCTGCCTGTCGCGGCAGTTTTCAATCTTTTGTGATGGGATCTATACATGTAATGATTTGTCAGCCCCAATTTATCGGAATCTGACTAATTGCTATCGTCTGGAGGCATGTTACGCTGCTGCGGCGCGACCACGAACTTCGAGTCTCGAACTTCGTATATCTCCGTCTCTGTCGCACAAGTACCATAAACCCTAAGTGTGATAGAGACGGGGATATACGAAGTTCTGATCCTACTGTCAAACGAGAAGTACTGACAAATTGTATGCACATCACAACCAACACAATTTAACATTTAACCATGGAAATAATTAATGATCAGCCAAGTTTTCTGTCAGATAATTTTGAAGTAAAATATTTCATATATTATTTAATAATTGGTAATTAGTCTTTCCACAAATTTAACACGCATTTATTGAATAGTTTGTATTTTAAATGTGTTATAGTGCTATAAAAACGCATTTTACAGTCAATTTGAGCCATGATGTCTTTATATTTTTTTTATCATCACGTTAGTAGGTATCTTACTGCGAATCATAATTATCTGCATCTTAGGAAAAATAAGTAAAGCCGCGTCCGCTGCGCCATGTTTTCGTGGTTTTTAAACGTGAAACATGTTTTGTCAATCAAAACAATACCCTATTTGTTTCCCGAACCTGACGGAAAACATGTTAGATGTTTAAAAACATTGGTGCAGTGGACCCGGCTTTAGATCACAATCATGAGACAGTGCTTTTTTATGGCAATACTAATTTTACTAAATGGTATCCCAAAATTTGTCGCGACAAATCAGAAGTGATAATTGTAAGGTTTGTAGAGCCCATGAGAAGTTCTGGTCCTCACAGCTTTCGAAGTTACCAGAGGCTGGGAAATGAAAACTGAAGTTAGTTCGTGTATGTCCCTCCGTACTTGCTTAGTCGATTTACAGAGGAAGATAGACGTAGACGAACGAATTTCATTTTAGTTACCCAGTATCACGCCTGTCAAGCGCATTTTTCGTGTCCAGGATTACCTACAGCAGCTAGATAAAACATAGTGATCATATTCTCTTTGCAGCTAGATAACTGCAGTAGCCTACTGAATCATATGCCACAGATCAGACCATTTCAAGAACTTCATGCAACATGTCTTTTGGTGGTAATTTTAATTTATTTAATAAAAAAATGCAGAAAAAAAAATTAAACAAACAGTACATTTTATAATGTTTATTATCCTTAATTACGTCTGCCACCATAACCTCCCTGGGTAGCAGGCTGCGTCAGCTGGAGGCCATTGATGTTGTTGAAGTCAAGCATCTTCAACATCTCCTTGGTGTCAGGGTCGACTTCAATGATGTCATGCTCCAGGGCAGACACCTCCGGGACATAGTTATCACGTCGCTCACGCTCCTCCTCCTGCAGTTTGATGGAGATTCCACGGACCTGGGAGTTTCTGAGACGCCTCATCAAGTGGGTGGCAAACCTAAAATTAAAATATTTGTGTTATAATTATACTGTATTGAAATGCTGAATAGAGGAAAAAATGTGATTTACTCTCTTTTAAAGTAAAATAAAGTGTGCCAGACAGATATTATGATAAGTGAAAGGGTAATAACTATGTGACCTAACTTTAGTCAGTGTGACCAATTTAAAGAAATAAGCAAAATTCAGGAGTTAAGTTTCAGTCTCAGAGGGCCTACCGCGAAAGGCATTCGAAGTTTCCCCTCTCTGTCATACTTACGAGTTCGTACTTAAGTGCGACAGAGAGAGAAATCTTCGAATGCTGTTCGCGGTAGGCCCTCAGAATAGATGAACTTACATTGTTTACAAAAATTATCTATGCTAATTTTTAACAACTGTATGATGATTTAATTTCTCTAAGAAACACCATAATTTAACTTTTAATTTGTGCATGAAACTAAATAATAGTTGCCAATGAAGTCATAAATAGCAACAATTTAACACTAATTGTTAGGTTAGGTATGTTTCCTACTAACGAAATTAATAAACACTACCAGCTCCCAGGGCCGTAGCCAGAGTTGAATTTAAGATAGGGCAGCCGTAATTACAGGTAGGGCGCAAGTCAAAATTTAACTTGATTTAATCTGTGTGAGGCAGTTTCTTAAGGTAGGGCATTGCCCCACAAGCCCCCCCCCCTAGCTACGGCCCTGCCAGCTCCTGGACTGTAGATATAACACTCATTACTGCTGAAAATAGTATTTAAAACGATTTCTGACTTTGTTAAATAAATAATGTTTAAAGTAAATTAGAATTTCCAACTTTTAAGTCAGGTCCTAAGAGTAGTAAATGATAAGTTTCGTTTCTCAGAGAGGAGTAGTTAGAACATTGTGGCAAATAAAGCAAAGAATTGCTAGAATTATTAAGTATTACCTAAATGAAAACATGGCAATAATTATTAATTACTCACCCGGCGATCTTGTTACGAAGTGGCTTCGTAGGAATGATAGCTATTTCCTCACATATTCTCTTGTTGGTATCAAAATCAAGGGTCAACCTTGTGTAGTATTTTTCAATAATGATTTTCGCTGCCTTCTTCACGGTCTTAGTCCTGACGCGACCCTGGAAATTGTCAGGTTATGGGGTAAATATTACCATCACATGAAGGATTTCCACACAGCACTTCAGAAAAGGAACAGGTATAACACATATTGAAGAGATTGGAAAGATTAAAACAGATTTAAGAGAAATAAAATAATCACCATGGTTAGGAATTACTGTTGCCGTCTCTGACAGTTTACAGAAAAGAATCTGTTGTCTATGATACATAAAATGTCAAATAAAGCACAGAGTATAAAATAAACACCAACAACCTCTTAAGCTTTGTGTACACGTCTTTCGGTTTCTACGCTATGTTTTTCGTGGAATATATATCATATGATTTGAAACCCTCGCTGCTAATGAGGTATACAGCATAATTTAGGCATAACCAATGTATCAACCATAATACAATTTCAGGAATAAATTCTGTTATATATTCCTATGGTGTCTGGTCATCACCCAGACCTGGTTGTGTTGTCCCATACCAGTCTCACATCGGTCGCTCGGACGGTGAATGGGCAGTTTAGACCTAATTATGCTCATTGTCTATAGTTATCTTCAATGTGTGTTCTTATCTGTACCGCATCCGCTGCACCGAACCGAGCTGCCATTCCGAGTTCGCGCCGTGTTCACGTTCAGTTCCAAATTAAATAGATATCACAGTGATTTGTGCCTTTATAGTAGAATACTAGTGTTAAAACAGTTCTTGCAACTGAAATTTGTATTCACAAGTTTTATTTAGTCGCTACAATTGAATCTTTATCCACCATGTTTTGGGGTAAGTAATTATAACCGGCTGAATTGCCACCACGTGTTTCCAACCGGCACCATATTTCATGTTAAACTCTTTCTATAGCCTCTCACTTCCTTGTTTGATATAAACGGATCATTGTCATGATAAGTCTCCACAAAATCACTGTTTTAGATATGAAACATTACATCCATCTAGAATACATACATACCTACATTACATTACTATAAAGTGCATCACAAGCGTTGCAGTTGAACTCAGCGTCATAATAAAGTTTTAAACTATGTGTTTAAAGCAATTATTCTTGTATACACTGGAATCAACATTAAATAGCAAGTTTTCACACCATGTGAGCTGTTTCCAACGTCTATTTAAATGTATCTAAAATATAAAACACTATGTCCTAGGAATATATTTTGATATCCCTTCTTAGGTGATTGCTACACTTCTTCCAGGAGCATTATTTACGTTGCTATGAAAAGTATGAAATTTTGGATCATGATAGGCTTTCCATCAAAGACCTTTAAATACAGGAAGTGACGGTGTACTTACTGCCATTATTTTGTTTCATTCTGTACTTGAGAATATTATTAGTATACAGTCATGGCCAGATAATTAAGAACATGATTATTTTTCCCCATACAGTTGCATACAAATTTGATGATAATTTATATACTGTGCTTGATTAATTTTGTTTCTGATTATACGGATGTAACCATATTTAATATAGTGCAAATGAGCTTCTGTAAAATTTAGACTTAAAAAATACAGGCGATCAAATCAACACTTTTTATAAGTTCATACATTGTTCCTAATTACAGTATGAACTCGTAAAAACTGTCCATTTGACCATCCGTATTTTTTTAAGCACGGCTTTTACAGAACTATTATTTTAACTAAATTTAATCTTATTTATACACAGATACCTCCATATACTCAGAAATAAAATTGGCTAAACATATTTTAAATCATCATGAAATTTGTAATGTCATAGTTGTATGGGGGTAAAAATCTTGTTCTTAATTATCTAGCCATGACTGTACATTGAATTTCCCTGCTAAAGGAAGGAATGTTAAGATAATTTAACAAGAGTGATAGTAATAAAAAAAATCTCAATTCTCAATAGGACTGATAATGGAACCAAACAAACGGTACACCCAAGTGGTGGAGAAGCCGTTCCACATATCCCAGGCAGCCATGGACATCTCGACGGGGGACAACGACCCCTGCCAAGTCATGGTTGTCGTGGACGGAAAGAACTTCCTGGTTTGCACACTCCAGAAGAACAAAAATATTCAAGTACCCCTGGATTTGTACTTCAAATCTGGAGATGCTGTTTCATTTTTAACAAATGGTAAGTTTTATTTTAGTTGTTTTACTTATGGAAAAGAAATTTGTTGTGATGTCAAAGATACATATGTTTACACTTTTCCACCATATTCCATTGTCATTTCTAGTAGAGTTCAGACGAGAAATAAGTTTCTGTCAAAAATGTAATTTTTGGTACAAGCTTTTATTGCCGACTGAACTTTTCTGTCTACCGTCATCAACTACTGATTGAGATAATTTTAAAGAGTCCCCAAACTCAATGGGGTTATGTCGTTTAAATATTGAATTCCCATGGCCACCTTCTGTCTCTATCAGCAGATCAGCTCGATAGTACCATAATATTGAATTGTCATCCGAACTATACCTTTACCCAAAATTTCAGCTCAATTGAAGATATCTGCTTCAAAATTGAGTTGCAAGATTCCACCTGAACATACTTAAGTAGGTTAGGTATATACATTGCAAGTTAATAGAAAGCATGTAAAAAGATATTTATATTACAGACCATGTGCATGGCAATATAGCTTATCATTGTGCAACATGTGCTGGTTTATCCAGCTTGCAAAGTTTGGGTGTGTTATATAAATGTATGTAAATCATCATTCAGTTTCTGGCCACCAATTTCATATCATCATTATGCAGATGCCGTTGACAAAATATTAAAAAAAAAAAAAAAAAAAAATATATTATGGGACAATCTTACACAAATCAACCTAGGCCCACGGTAAGCTCAGTAAGGCTTGTGTTGTGGGTACTAGGCGATGATATACATAATAGATAAATACATATAGATACTTATATACATATATAACATCCATAACTCAGGAACAAATATTCATGATAAACACACAAATAAATGCCCTGACCGGGATTCAAACCCGGGACCTCTAGCTTCGTAGGCAGAGTCACTACCCACTGGGCTACGGAGGCCGTTAAAGATTCTAGTAATCAGTTCAGCATCTGGTTATTTTTAAATTTAAATGCTGAAATACCAACAAATACTCCTGTTTTATATATGTTTGTGAAGAAGCCAGTAATAGGAAATGTATTGTTCAAAGTAGTTAGTTGTCTTGAAGCTGTGACCTATGCAAGTTTCGGTACAAGGGTGCATACTCTGCTGACTCTACCATATCTAGTTTGAACAAATACAAATATTGTTTTACGATTAAGAATTATTATTGTGTAGAAACTATAGAGTCGGAAAAGCGGAACCCTTATAGGATCACTTTGTTGTCCGTCTGTCAAGACCCTTTTTCTCAGGAACGCGTGGAGGTATCAAGCTGAAATTTATATCAAATACTCAAGTCTACTGTCCCTTGGAGCTGTGAAAAAATTAAACTTCTAAGCCAACACAATCAAGATACAGCTGTTTATGCCACAAATTTCCGCAAAATTTCGAAAATCGCAAGGGAATCAAAACCTACAGGGTACTTCCCGTGAACTCAGAATCTTAAAATTTGGTACGAATCAACATCTTATAGCACAGATAAAGGAAAAATTGCGAAAACCGTGAATTTTTAGTTATCACTGAAAATTTAATGTCCAGTATAAACTGACACGCACTAAGTATGGGAATACATACTTAGTGAGTGTCAGTTTATAGTGGACTTCTTTATATTGTACGGGGTGGTCCGGAACCCTCGGTGCGCGAGTCTGACTCGCACTTGACCTGTTTTTTTTACAGTCTTACACAAATCGACCTAGGCCCAAACTAAGCAAAGCTTGTACTAGGCGACGATATATATATATAAATAAATAAAACACACATAAATAAATGCCCTTACTGGGATTCGAACCCTCCGGCTTCGTAGGTAGGGTCACTAGGTCACTAGTCACTACCAACTAGGCCAAAGCGGTCGTCAAAAGATAGTTTCCGTAGGCGGTCTGAGGGCCTTTAATGAGTTCACATTCATTTATTTATTGCATCATGTTGTTATTTATTAGTGTCCGACCAAAGGTTCGGTTTCGGCCAGTTTCTCCCAAAAAAGCCATGTTTCGGCCGTAGTTTCGGTTTCGCCCAAAAAACGGCCGAACCTTTCGGCCAGAACGAAACTTACGAAACGGTACTTCGGCTCGCGTTCGGCTAACTTCGGGTGCGGTCGTGCCAACCGGCAATATGGCGAAGCTCGCCGGCCACCGGCTCAGTGAAGTGACGCTTTGCGTTCTTGTTCCCGGAATGGTGACTTGTAGTAAACCTTGTTTTATTTTATACTACCTTCACGAGTTTCAAGTGTTACATTGTTAATCTATATTAATAAAAGAAAGTTGTGTTAGTTCCTTTGCTTATAACTCGAGAACGGCTGAACCGATTTTGATGATTGTTGATTTGTTGGATTTCTCTTCGCCCCGAATAGCAGAATAACTTTAAAAAAATTGAAAAAATTAAGTTTTTTTTTTCATGCATTTTGTACGGCGGAACGAAGTTCGCGGGGTCAGCTAGTATGTGTATAAAAGCGATTTTACGTCATTTTTTCAACGATTTTAACAAGTCTACAAAAGATTCGGTTTCGGCCGAAACTAGAGCCAAAGCCGAAAGTTCGGTTTAGGCAAAAAAATATGTTTCGGTCGGACATTATTATTTATTTATCTATCGTATGGCGGTTACATACAGTCGTGGCTAGATAATTAAGAACAAGGTTTTTTCCCCATACAACTGCATACAAATATGACTTTTCTAATTTTATGATGATTTCAAATATGTTTGGCCAATTTTATTTCTGAGTATATGGAGGTATCTGTTTATAAATAATATTTAATTTAGTTTATATAAAGCTCCTATAAAAGTTGTGCCTAAAAAAATATGGATGGTCAAATGGCCAGTTTTTACAAGTTCATACTGTAATTAGGAACAGTGTATGAACTTATAAAAAGTGTTGATTTGATCGCCTGTATTTTTGAAAGTTTAAATTTTACAGAAGCTGTATGTGCACATATTAAATACTGCTTAAACACAGTTACATCCGTATAATCAGAAACAAATTTAATCAAACACATTATAAATTATCATCAAATTAAAAAAAAACATATTTGTATGCAACTGTATGGGAAAAAAATCGTGTTCTTAATTATCTGGCCACGACTGTATATGTATTCGTATTGATGTCGCTGATAGAGTTCCAGTGTGCGCTTGCGAGGTTCAGAAGGAACAGTGCAGCTGCTGAGTTTCTAGGGTTATTCCTACGGACATAGAAATACAGCGACATCCTCATGTTGTTAACAAAGGTCTTCGCCCCCCCCCCCCCCCCCCCCCCCCACACTACCGGCGTCTTGTGAGCGTTCTCATACAAAATCTATTTCGTATGAGAACGTTCACAAGACGCCGGTAGTGTGGGGGGGGGGGGACCCTTAGCAGTACATAAACCCTGTAAGTTGCAGATGTACTTTTTAATACAATAAACATGAATCCATACATACCTAACATTCGTAATAAAATATTTTATTTAAATACATTTTAATTTAAATTGAATTTGAATATCTTTAGAATTACATTACAAACAGAACAAAGATAATCAGGTAGTTTACAAAATGTGTGTATTATAAAATTTATAAATTATAAGGCTAGAAAGTTACCTTAAACATTACTTAACGAGGCTAACCACCATATGTAGGAGTAATATGTAACTAAACACTATGATTTTTCACAGGAAAGTGCAATGTCCACTTGACTGGATATTTGGACCCTGAGTTTGAAGAGGATGAGGAGGAGTCATCTGGAGGTGAAGAGGAAGATGAAGATGAGGCTCCGACCCTGGTGTCAGCAGCCAAGAGGAAACTAGAAAATAGTGATGAAAAGGCTAGCAAAAAACAAAAGGTAACACAGATACTAGTTAACACTGCATCAAAAACATGTCCCTTTAGGCTTAGGTTAGGGGATCTCTTTCAGCCAACCTTTAAGTAATGTGTAAATGGCGTTGACAATCACAGCATTATTTAAGTATTTGGGAATTACTAAATAAATCACAATGAAACTCAAAGAGTTGCCAATTAATATATTCTTGTCTACTCAATGACGGTTTCTGTATACAAAGAGTCCGACAGCATTATTGAAATATTTGGGAATTACTATATAAATCACAATGAAACTCAAAAGAGTTGCCAATTAATATATTCTTGTCTACTCAATGACAGTTTCTGTATACAAAGAGTCCGTACAACCAGTTATTATCCATCATAGGATTTCTAAGAAACAGAAAACAACACAACACAAAAGTAATTAGTAACTGATAGGCCAGTCATATTTGACCAGGAAAATATAAATATAATAATTTAAGTAACTTTTGTAGTAAAGTCATGTTGAAACCGAATCTGGCCACCACGTGTCAGGCATAGCCTAGTGTGGGGCCGCAGGATAAGCTGTACTGTAAAAAGGTTTTCTTTTAATAAACAATTTTTATTTTTTTTATTTATTTATTTTAAAATCGCTAAAATCGCAAGCTAACGGCTAGTTCTGCTTTTAATGGCAGGGTGGCCACTTTCTGGAAAACCGGGAAAAGTCAGGGAATTTCGCTAGTCATGGAAAAGTCAGGGAATTGTCAGGGAAATTTAACGGAGGTCAGGGAATAAAAATTGTCCCTGTATGTACATAATAAAAAAGACAAATTATTAAATTTACCATCTCCAAATAAAATTTTGTGCAGTATGTTGGCTCGAGAACTTTATCGTTGTGGATCGCGCCATTAAAATTATACCCAATAAAGACTTGCAAACTTTAATAAAAATGGTCATGGTGTTATCCCACGGAAACGCTTATAGTGAACGTGGCTTTTCCATGAATAAGGAGATATTAGTGGAAAATCTTTCGCAAGAGTCTATAATTGCGCAAAGACGCGTTTATGACGCTATATCCTACCACGGCGGTATATACAAAATAAATATTGAAAAAAAATGATCCACGTTGAGTGAGTTCAGAGGCGAAAATCAGAGCAGAAAAAAGAAAAACTGCGGAAATGGTCAAAGAATTAGAAGCAAAATGACAATAAATTCTCGAAGGAGTTGCCTAAGAAGCTGCGTTGTTGGAAAAACAGATTACCAAGTTGCAATAGATTTTGTTATTATTTTTTCAAATATATAATAAACATGATAACTGAGGTATGATTTATTCAAATATAAAAAATACAATTAAGTTCAAATAACATTAAAATAGGTTATAACTATAAACAAAAAACATAAAAAGGGGAAGTTATAAAAAGAATACTGCCTCTAAGAGGTCAGACTGCGGCATGGACCCCATTACGCTGGCAGCATTACCTCTCTGAATCGTAATGGAAATACGTTGCGAGAGGTAAGCGCCAGCTCTGGGGTCTCCAGTTGCTTGGACCAGCCGCGAAGACAAGGCCTTAATGAAATTCCTCATATCTGACGACCAAGGACCCAAGGTTTCCACAGCAAGCGCCGCAAAGTCGTAATCCTTTAACGAGGAGGAATATTTGCGGCGCTAGTTCACTTGGGCCTGGTCGGCTGCAGCGCCGGCCTGTGAACGGGTGCCTTGGATGTGGGACTGGGAGAAGGTGTCAACGCAAGTTACATCCCACACCAGGGCTCTGCCTAGTTTCCATGGCACCAATGTAGCCCCGTCTCGACGCTTGCCATCGTCACGCGCCAAACCCACAGGTTCGAGAATTACTGGCACTGAGGCAGTGGCAAGCGAACGACGGATAACTGATGACTAGGTAGTTTTGTTTCAGTTATACCTAAGGCCCATATAAAGTGTTTGCTTTAGTATTTCTCGCTGGATTATATGATGCAGTTAATATATCCAATAAATTAATTTAGTCAGATTTACTGTTTCAATTGGTTTTTCCTGTACAGCTTTGAACAAAAATGGTCAAAAATTCAATGAATCATTGGGTAATTGTAGAACTGTCCTGTCTGATAGCAAATTACAATTTATAAATACAATGAAACTGTGAACCCATGACTTCCCTCTAACTATGCTTTCGCTCTTACCAACTGAACTATTCAGATACTACTTCTTCTTATTTCAGTTTTTGTAAACATTGTATTTATAAATTGTAATTTGCTAGCAGATAATCCTGCAAAAACTCAAAAAGTAATTCCAGTTATATATTTTATATTTATCATTATCACATTTTAGATTATGGTCAGGGAAAACTTGAAAAAAAGCCTGGAAAACCGGGAAAAGTCAGGGAATTTTGGTTGTAGTAAATAGTGGTCACCCTGAATGGGTTCCGTAGCCAAATGGCGAAAAACGGAACCCTTATGGATTCATCATGTCTGTATGTCCGTCCGTATGTCACAGCCACTTTTTTCCGAAACTTTAAGAACTATACTGTTAAAAGTTGGTAAGTAGATGTATTCTGTGAACCGCATTTTGATTTTCACACGAAAATAGGAAAAAAACAATAAATTTTGGAGGTTCCCCATACTTAGAACTGAAACTCAAAATTTATTTTTCCTCAAACCCATACATGTAGGGTATATAGGGATAGGTCTTTAAAAATGATATTGAGGTTTCTAATATCATTTTTTTTCTAAACTGAATAGTTTGCGCGAGAGACACTTCCAAAGTGGTAAAATGTGTCCCCCCCCCCCTGTAACTTCTAAAATAAGAGAATGATACAACCAAAAAAAAAATATGATGTACAGTCAACCAATTTGATTCCTAGGCCACTATAGAACCATGTCGTAATGAATCAATTTGTTTAAGTATCTTCTATGACATTGATTGTTGCGTGCATGCCATGATGACATCTCTACCTTTGCGAACATATGTCAACGATAATCAATAGGAAAGGAGTTTGCTTATTAATAACTTTTTATATTAGATATCGGGATAAAAATTTAAATACTTTTCCGTTTAAACTTTACTGAAAAGGGCCACGGCAGTGACGATTTTTTGATAAGAAGCATCCTTCATTCGGAAGATAAGAAAATATATTTTCTAGAATATTTTCCTGGATTAATTACTCAGTCTCTATGACGTTTTTGTAGAAGCATAAAAAATATCAAGAAAAAAATGTTTTAATAAACACAGGCAGGATTAGGTATACAAATGCTTTAATAGCTAACATAACAATTGAATTAAAACACAATAACTTTAATAACGAGTAAATGCACCCTCGCTTTGTATCACGTTTAGAAGTCGTAACTGCATTGACCCAACTAACGCCGTGCAAATGTCTGACGGTCGCAATGATTCCCAAACTTGTTGACAATGTTCTGTTAGAGCAGCCCGTGACCTCTCATTTTCGTTTTGCCACATTTGGCACATTAGGCCCCACAAATTCTCAATAGGGTTTAGGTCGGGTGACTTAGCAGGCCATGGAATAACAGTTACTTCGCCTCTATGTTGATTCAACCAATTTGTGACAATTCTTGCCTTGTGTATAGGAAAGTTATCATGAACGAAATATACTGTAGGCACCTCATCTTGAGGATAGAAGTTTCGCACAGTTCGCAGCATGACTTCTTCCAAAATATCCAGATAATCTGTTGCCTTTGATCGAGGAGGCATATTAGCCAATTCACCCAAATTAATTTAATTATTCTTTATTATTATCCACTGACATTATTATCCAAATTGACGACAGAAGTTTAACTTGAATTGTCACTGTCTGTCATTACTTCTTTTTCTGTTCATGTCATGGAGCTAAAACGTTTATAAACTCTTTACGTTTATTTCATGTTGTGATCGGAAAGTTGATAATCGTTTGACCCGCACTGACGTTGCAATTATCTAGTAGTTAATGCGACAAAGTTCTATAGTGGCCTAGGAATCAAATTGGTTGACTGTACATCACCATGCAAACTTCCACCGAAAATTGGTTTTTGTACTCGTCGATTAAAATCTGTGTATTAAGATTTCATAGAGAATACTGCAACGTCACTTTTTTCATCGTTTGAAATTGAAATTGAAATTCATTTATTTGCTGAACATTACGTACAATTTTGAAGGTGGAAGACAATTTTTTGAATCAGTAATAATATTAATACCTTATTAGAGTAGGCATGCAAAATATAGGACGCAATAATACATCACAACACAATTGAATAATATGAGTAACATTCGAATACAAACAATTTCTATACACATATAACATTAAGTTAATTAATTAAGAATCAATATACAGAATAAATAATTAACATGTCAAATTCATTCATTGCAAATTATCCTTATGATTAAAATATTCTTGTAGCGAGTAGAAATTATACTTAGAAAGCCACTTAAAGATAGCAGTCTTGAATTTACTAAATGGTAGGTCTGATATTGTAGGTGAAAGCTTATTAAATATTTTGGCCGCCATTCCTGAAACATTTTTATGAACTAAAGCTAGATTACTCCTCGGGATCATTAATTGATTCCTGCGTCTACGCATCCCTTCAGGTTGCCTTTGGTAGGCATTAACAAAAAGGTTCTGATACGAGGGTCAAACTGAAAGTTCTTAGAAAATCAAAAACTGAGCAATCAAGCAACTTATTACTTTTATTATATCTTTTCAAAATAGCCTCCCTTCACATCAATACATCGCTGCATTCGATAGAACCACTGAGAAAAGCACTTTGCCCACTCGTCCTTAGGGGTCTCTTCGACGGCCTTTTGAAACGCAGCCACTGCTTCGTCGGCGTCCATAAAACGTTTTCCTCGAAGTTTTTCTTTAATTTTTGGGAATAAATAAAAATCACAAGGTGCAAGGTCGGGGCTATAAGGTGGGTGACCCAGTAATTCCACGTTTGCCGTCGCCAAATAGTCGATCGTTTGCTTGGCGGTGTGCGATGAGGCGTTGTCGTGGTGAAGCAGGATCCTACTGCGAGGCCGTTTTTCTCGAACTTTTTCCAAGACAAGTGGTAAACAATTGTTAGTGTACCACTTCGCAGTAACTGTTTTTTGATCCTCTAAAATAATTGTTGCGTAATGACCAGTCCTTCCGAAGAACGAGGCCACCATCTTTTTACCCACACTTCAACCTCTCTTCACTTTAGTAGGCAACTCCTCGGAAGGAAACACCCACTCAGCAGACTGTCTTTTAGTTTCAGGATCATAACAGTAAATCCAGCTTTCGTCACCCGTAACTACGTCGAACACAGCATTTGAGTCACCTCCGTTGAATCTTTGACCCATTTCACGGCACCAATCAACACGACGGACTTTTTGGGCTTCTGTCAAATTATGAGGTATCCACCGGGCACAAAGCTTCCTCACCGCTAAATGTTCATGGAGGATTTTGTGGACTTGACTCATACCAATGGCTAAGCTTGTACGAATCTGCTGATAGGTTACTCTTTTGTCAGTCTCTATCATACGCCGCACAACACTGATGTTATCTTCAGTAGTCGCCGTAGAAGGCCGGCCCTCACGCAGATCATCAGTGAGATCAGTGCGGCCACGTTTAAATTCATTAAACCAGTTGTAAATAGTAGCACGAGATGGGGCTTCATCGTGAAAGGCCAATCGAAGTCTATCATAACTTTCTTGTTGACTTAAATTACATCGAAAGTCGTAAAAAATCATTGCTCGAAAATTTTCTCGCGTTAAATTCATGCTCACGTAGTACACACAATTTTCAATTTGCCGCCAAATCGTAAAACAAATGACAATCGAGTGGAATTCGTACACAAAAATATTAAGAAAGAGTTCCATTTTCAAATTTTGAACTTATTTTTTTATTATATTTATTACAAGTGGCCAGTTCTAAAGACTTTCAGTGTCGCCCTCGTATTTTTTTACAAAAATGCTAATTTCGGCTATGTAAACACAAGGTAAGGGGAGAATATTCAAGTTTTTAAACACTGGCCTATTAGATTCTCTGCTACTTAAGTTTTGTAAGAGCACGTATAGACTTTTTTTGCGCTTTGAAAGATCTGTCAAAATCTACCGAATTGCCCCATATTACAATTCCGTAGCGAAGTATTGACGATACATAGCCATGGTATGCATTAAGTGCAGTTTGTAACGATGCTATTCTTCTAAGACGATTTAAAGCAAACACAAATTTATTTACCTTTTTGCACAAAATATCTATATGATTTTTCCAGTGAAGGTTTCCACCTACTTTAATACCCAAAAATTTAGCCGAGTCTACTAATTCTATAGTTTTATTATCATATATTAGGTCAAGTTTAATTTTTTTACTTTTATACGTTTTGAATTGAATTGCCTTAGTTTTAGAAACATTAATTTTTAAGTTATATTTGTGCAACCATTCTATTACGTCATTTAATGTATGGTTTATGTCATTTTCTAAGTCGTCAGTGTTATAGCTCTTAACCAATATTGTGGTGTCATCTGCGAATAAAATACATTTGTGTTTTGTTACTTCAGGCAGATCATTAATGTAGAGGATAAACAAAAGAGGTCCAAGAATGCTCCATTGAGGGACGCCACGTTCCACTATTTTATATTCCGAGCGAATAGAAAGTTTATTACCATTATCATCGTTTTTAGAAATTTCAGTGCATTGCTTACGATTAGAGATGCGCCGAATATTCGGTAAATATTCGGTATTCGGCATATTCGGCACGTTTTTCAATGTTCGTTATTCGGCCGAATTATTCGGTTCAAATGCCGAATATTTTTGCAGGTTCTTTGTCTGCAAGTTGTAAGAATGTAACATAGTCATTGTCCTGTGAAATTATTATTCTAAAAAGGATTCTTACTGTTATTTAACTACCTTTAGTATAAATGTTTCACTTAAAAATCAACAAGATTTTTACCACTGAAAAATGAGTCTGTTTTGGAACGGCTGATTAAGGCATAAGGCATTCCTTTGAACCGAATTATTCGGCCGAATATTCGGTTCGGCAAAAGCTGGACCGAAAATTCGGCCGAATATTCGTATTCGGTAAAACCCATATTCGGCGCATCTCTACTTACGATCTTTCAAGTAGCTCACAAACCAGTCGTAAGCTTTGCCCCTAATACCATAATTATTCAGTTTAGACAAGAGTATTTGATGGTCTACATAGTTAAATGCCCTAGACATGTCTAAAAATATAGCTATTACAGGTAGTTTCTTGTCAATACATTCCGTAACAAACTTGATTAAAGAAAAACATGCTAGCGTCGTTGATTTTCCTTTCTGAAAGCCATACTGTTCCGGGTTAAAAACATTGTTTCAAAAGAAAACTGTTTACTTTCCCAGCCATAACCTTTTCAAATATTTTTGACACCGTAGGAATCAGTGTAATAGGTCTGTAATTACTCATGTCAGATGGATCACCTTTCTTAAGTAATGGCTTTACCACCGAGTATTTGAGTCGCTCTGGAAAGAGTCCCTGTTCTATAGACTAATTTATAATTATAAGGTATGCTATTGGTGTCGCTAATTTATGTGAACATATTTTAAGAATGTGTAGCTACTCGCTACATGCTTATTCAGCAAATCTATTTACAAACCAGAGCGACCGGGAAGGCTCGTCAGTCTGCCGCGGTATAGCGCGACTCGCACATCGCTCCCAACTAGATAGCCTGTGTTAACTTAACTTCGTGTACCATAACCTTGTGTGAACAATCAATTAATAAACTTTATAATTTAGTGAACTACCTTGTTTATCTCCATAGACCAATACACCGCCCCAAGGTAGCTAAAGTGGTGACCCCGACGTGATGAACTTATTGAATAACTTATTAATTAAAAGTGCAGTAAAATTTTAAATCATGGTGGAGTCCGGGGCCGACGTAGCGTCGGCAATGCAGATATTGACAGTCAGTGTTTCGAGCAGGATTGCGCCGTTTTGGAGAGAGCTTCCAAAAAATTGGTTCGCGCAGTTCGAGGCCATAGTGGGACCTCAGAAGCTAAGTAAAGAGGCTAAATATGACCTCGTGATCAGCAAGCTGGGGAGAGATGACCTGACTCTCGTAAGCGATATCCTGGAAAGCAGCTCCAGGGACTACGACGAGCTTAAGAATAGATTGTTGAGCTGTCTGCAGGCATCGTCAGACGAACAATTCGACAGACTGATGCAAGAGACGCAGATGGGGGAGCAAAGGCCATCGCAGTTTTTCAGGCGAATGGCAGAATTAGGGAAGAGCGCAGGAGTGGAGTCACCAACGATTAAAAAGTTGTGGCTTCGCAGATTGCCAGCACACATAAGGACTGCACTCGTAGCACATGAAGACAAGAGTACAGAAGAGCTATGCAGCCTGGCGGACAGATTAGTACTTAACATCAGAGCAAGCGAAATAGAGGAGGTAGCAGAGCAGGAGCAGTCCGGGTTGAAGCAAGAGCTGCACAAGCTATCGCACAAGTTCGGTCAATTGTGCGAGGAGGTCAGCAGCATAAGGGATCGTCAAGGTGCAACACAGCGATTTGCGAGAGGAAACGGGAACAGAAGGCATGATAGTTTCGCGTCGGGTAGCAATCAAGCGCCACGTAATAGGAGTTTGTGCATGTACCATCAACGTTTCGGGCGGTTCGCCAGGAACTGCCAGCAGCCGTGCTCGTGGCAGAACAGGCCGGCACCTCGACCATCGGCGCCGCAGCAGCAAGGAGGGTCGTCGTGGAGGTCGAGGCAGGGAAACTAGACTCCGTGCTCCCTGGAACGGCAATGGGGGGAGCACGGATGTATGACAATCATCGCCTATGCATCAACGACAGGAAGGACGGCACAGCGTACCTCATTGATACAGGCGCGAACGTAAGTGCACTTCCTGTAAGTAAATTCAGTGACGCAAAATCTCGCGAGTGTACGTATAAACTTTACGCAGCTAACGGTTCACAGATAAGAACCTACGGTACAGTCTCGCTGCAATTAGATTTAGGCTTACAGAAACCTATAGTGTGGACATTCATCATATGCAATGTTAATCAACCTATCTTGGGAGCTGATTTTTTAAAAGCTAATAGGTTAATGGTAGATTTATTTAACAAACGGCTTGTCGATAGCACCTCCAATGTGTGTGTGTATGGGTCCAGGGTGCGTAAGACAGAAACTATTCACACAATTCAGGCCACGCACCCTTATCGTGATATCTTGGAAAAATATCCGGATATCACCAAGTTAATTAGTTTCAGGGAGCCAGCGAAGCATAATGTTAAACATTACATCGAAACCAAGGGCCCCCCGGTATACGCAAGAGCTAGACCCTTGCCGCCAGATCGCTACGAGAAGGTAAGAGAGGAGTTCCGGCTGATGCAGGAGATGGGGATATGCAGACCGAGCAAAAGTCCTTGGGCGAGTCCACTACATGTGGTACCCAAAAAGGACGGGCAGCTGCGAACGTGCGGTGATTTCAGGCGGCTGAATGCGGTCACCAAGCCCGACCGCTACCCCATTCCGAGATTGCAGGATTTCACCTATGGCATGGCAGGTAAGAAAATTTTCACTACATTGGACATTAATAGAGCGTATCATGTAATCGAAATGGCCCCGGAGGATATAGAAAAAACCGCGATTATTTGTCCTTTCGGCCTTTTTGAGTTCCCAAGGTTAATTTTTGGATTGCGAAATGCAACGCAGACGTTCCAGAGATTCATGAACTCAATCCTCCAGGGCGCGGAAAACTTCGTGGGAAAACATGGAGAGAAATCCACCCTATTCTGTTACATTGATGACATTATTATTGCGTCAGAGTCCGAGCAAGTCCATAGGTCACATTTTGAAAAAATATGCGCGATATTTCAGCGATACGGTATCACAATCAATCTGAATAAGTGCTGTTTCGGGAGACGCGCTGTTAATTTCCTAGGGTACGCAGTCTCGTCGGCAGGTATTAAGCCGCTCGATGACAAAGTAAGAGCCATCATCGATTTCCCTAGGCCAGAAAACGTAGAGCAACTAAGGCGTTTTCTGGGCATGATAAATTTTTACAGAGCGCACATTAAACAAGCAGCCGATACGCAAGCACATTTAAATAAATTCCTACACAATGCCAAGAAAAAAGATAAAACTAAAATAGTGTGGGACGACGAAGCGAACGCTGCATTTATACAAAGTAAGGAGAGCCTCAAACGCGCCGCTACTTTATCTTATCCAGCGGCAAATGTTCCCCTAGCGCTCATGACAGACGCCTCCGGCTCCATGGCCGGAGGTGTGCTGCAACAAAAAATAGGCAACGTGTGGAAACCTCTTGGGTATTTCTCCAAGGCATTCTCGCCCACGCAAAAAGGTTACTCTACGTTTGACAGAGAGCTGTTAGCGATTTACATGGCCATTATACATTTTAGGTACCTGATAGAAGGCAGGGAATTAATTGTGTACACTGATCATAAACCTCTCACTTTCGCATTGAGTAAGATAAGTACTGCCAACGAGACGCAAAAAAGAGCAAATCGACTCATGTTCATTAGCCAATTCACTAACGAGATTAGGCATATAGAGGGGACTAAAAATACAGTCGCAGACGCATTATCGCGAATTGAAACTATAATATGTCCTACAGTAGTCGATTTCGAAGAATTAGCGCAGGCACAGCGAGCGGATGTTAGCGTATCGGCGTCAAATTCCAGTGAGTCACGTTTCGCATACGTAGCGATACCTAGCTCGAACGAAGTGTTACATTGCGAAACTTCCACAAACACGCCACGGCCTGTTGTACCTATTTCATTTAGAAAAAATATTTTCGAATCAATACATAACATCAGCCACCCTGGTATTAGGACCACCAGGAAAATGGTGGTTAAAAAGTTTTTCTGGCCAAGTATGAATAAGGACATAGGTACATGGGCCAGGGCGTGTGTCGAATGTCAAAGAAGCAAAGTAATTAGGCATGTCATCTCACATCTAGGAGAATTTCAGCCGGCCGGAAGATTTGAGCATGTACATGTAGATCTGGTAGGCCCTTTACCTACCACGCAACAGGGTCATAGGTATCTGGTCACAATGATTGACAGGTTTTCACGTTGGCCAGAAGCAATCGCGATAGAAGACATGACGGCGGAGACGGTGGCCAAAACGGTTTACGAACACTGGATTTGCCGTTTCGGAGCGCCGATACATATAACCACGGATCAAGGTAGGCAATTTGAGAGCGAGCTGTTCACTTGTTTAATGAAATTTTTAGGCATTAAACGCAATCGCACTACAGCATACCACCCTATCAGCAATGGTCTGCTAGAGAGATGGCACAGGTCGCTGAAGGCAGCACTTACGGCCCGGTTGGCAGAAAACGCGTCCTGGCTGGAGGAACTTCCAACGGTGTTACTGGGTTTGAGAGCAGCCATTAAATCAGACAGTGACGTTAGTGCTGCAGAGATGGTGTACGGTCAACCAATCAGGCTGCCGGGAGACTTCTATAATTCGTCACATGTAGGTAATTTAGACCCGTCGGCATACGTCGAACGACTCAGAAGTATAATCGCCAATCTCAAACCCATTCCACATCAAAAAAGAATTTTCGTTTATAAAGAACTCGATAACTGTACCCATGTTTTTATACGAAATGACATGGTGAAAAAACCTTTGACCCCATCATATGACGGTCCATATCGAGTAATAAGGAAATCAAGTAAAATGTTTAAAGTGCAATTACAAAATAGGCAAGCGGAAATCTCGATAGATCGTCTCAAACCAGCATTCTTATTAAATGAGAATGAACAAAACAGCACAGAACAAAATATTACAAGTAATCAAAACGATTTGCCAAGCCCAACACCTATTCCATGTACTCGTACCACACGCAGCGGGAGAGTTATTAACAGGCCAGTTCGTTACCTTATTGACACATGAATCATTATCTAATTGTAATATCATGACTCTATGCAAATCCAGTGTATTTCAATGGCAACAACATAATGCTAGGCAATTACGTCATTGTTCGTAGCTAATAATAATATTTTTTTTATGTTTTCACGGCGCGGCTATTCTGAAACACTGTATGGTGACGGTTCATGGGAATGAAATTTTTTTAATTAATTATTGCAGAGTGGGTTCAGGACAGTCGCTACCATTTAATCATTTATATTACTAATATGTATTTACGTGTAACATAAAGTCGGGCCCACACATTTTGGGTTCCGCAATATCCGAAAGTATAATTGACGCAACTGTATGGAAATCATTCAATTGCGTCAACTATACCTACATATTGTTTATAGTCAACATTGTAATAAGAAGGCCACGGGCGAGCGACCAAAGTACAAAGCACAGTCAGCAACATAGCACACAGTATGCATAATAGTAAGCATCTCACAATGAGATTTATTATGACAATGTTGTACTGCGGACATAATTCTACTGTGACGCGTGTATAGATAAAAGTAGAACACGATTGTGGCATGTAAGCTAAAGTGATTGTTTTCTTCTTAGTAATTTTAATGAAATAAAATCAGATCATTATTTTCACGCAACGAATTCGGAGTATATTTTTATCTGAGTAAAGAAAGCAAGATGGGTTGGTCACAAAGTAAAGAACAAAACAATCACAATGCAGTAGCGGTAGCCACCGTTCAAAACTTATCAAGCCAAATGGAAAACAAACTCAATTATGTTGGAATTGGGTTGTTAATCTGCGGAATAGTGCTCCTGATAACTCTATGTTACGTCATAAGGATCAAATGTAAAAACGGTGCAAAGAAATGGCTTCTAAAAACTGTCAACAAGATGCCACCGCCGACACAGATCAATGTTACGCCTAGGACGCAGGCACCAGTGTACTAATAATATCAGGGTTCCGCAGCAGAAAGAAAAGAACTTTTCGTTTTTTGTTAACATTGTTTATTTCATTTTTATAAGGTGTACAATGAGTATGTATAAATGTTTAAATTTTTTTTCTTATTGTTTCCATATATTTTGATTTAAGTGTTTAAAAATTTTTTTTTTCTTCTTAATTTTTTTTGTTTTTGTTTGTATCTTTTTCAAAAAAGGGGGAGTGATGTAGCTACTCGCTACATGCTTATTCAGCAAATCTATTTACAAACCAGAGCGACCGGGAAGGCTCGTCAGTCTGCCGCGGTATAGCGCGACTCGCACATCGCTCCCAACTAGATAGCCTGTGTTAACTTAACTTCGTGTACCATAACCTTGTGTGAACAATCAATTAATAAACTTTATAATTTAGTGAACTACCTTGTTTATCTCCATAGACCAATACACCGCCCCAAGGTAGCTAAAAATGTTTGTGATGAGATGGTCATATCCTACAGATCCTGTATTTTTTAGAGATATTACGATCCTACGAACTTCATCTGCTGTAACCAGTGTTAAAAAGATGGTGTTACTAACTGTTGTGTTTTTTCTGTTTGGATCGTTTCTGCTGCTTTTTCGTGTCATTATCTTTAGTAAGGTTTATAAAATATTCATTAAAAGCTTCCGAAATATCCTTTGCATTAACGTTGAATAGTCTGTTACTTCCGAAACAACCGAAAAAACTGTTTCGATACGCTCTAGACAACCGAAAAAAAATTTAAAATAGAACTTTGTATTTCAATAATATGTGTCCTTGTTTAAGGAGACTCGATCCAATACAAAATTGCCAATGGCGATGGCGTTTCGGAACGTAGCACGCGTCATCTGTCAAAAATCTACTTAAACTTGCTGCTGTATCCAGGGCATAAAAAAAATAAAAATATTAAGCTTTGTGAATGGCTAGTATGCCAATCACAGCACAGTACTGCAACATTACGGACGCCGGTGGTGTGATATAGTACTTACGATTTTTAGTTTTCTTATATACTCGTATTAATGACTTAAATTATTAATTTTAATGAACTCGTACAAAAAGAATTGTTCACAATAGTGTCATAATCAAGCTTTTTATTAATCTCGTACCTTACTTGGGCTACTCAGCAAGCTTCATGGCCTAAACACGGTACTCGACTAAAAAGCTCTCTATTATAACACGATTGTGAAAAATACTATTGAACGAGATCTAGTAAGTAGTTTTTTTTAATACGTCATAAATCGTAAGCCGCAATTTATTTAACGGAACCCTTCATGGGCGAGTCCGACTCGCACTTGGCCGCTTTTTTAATATGTTGTTAGGACCACTACCAGTACTGTATATTCAAGTTTGCAGCTTCGAAAGACCTGTGCTAAATTTGCAGCACTCGAAAAATCACGAAAATTTCGCACTTTTTTTGGTATTGTCAATATAAGTCCTAAACTGTCCGTTTTTTTGAATAAAAATCTTCACGTTTTTTTGCCTATGCCAAATCTTGGGATTAGGTGTCAAAGCGGACCCCGGGCTCCTTAAGGGGCACAACCGGGAATAATAACGCTAGGAGGATGATGATGACGTTTTTTTAAGTATTCTAAAATTGCTACATTTTGTGACGAGAACCAGCTCTGTAAGTTAAGTACTTACCGAGATACAGCTCTCCAAAAATTTGTTGTTAAGCCAACTTTAAATCGTTATAAATCCTAAACAGTTATTTTATCTGAAAAAAGATGAAAGAAACCTAATAATCATTTGAAAATACCTATTCAACGATACCCAACATGACATTGTTCGTAAACTTTTTTTTTTATTACGTCTGGTCGCCGCCATTTTGAAAACCGCATAGTTTAGAATTTATATTGACAATACCAAAAATAGTGCGAAATTTTCGTGGTTTTTCGAGTGCTGCAAAGTTAGCACAGGTCTTTCCAAGCTGCAAACTTGGATATACAATACTGGTTGTGGTCCTAACAACATATTAAAAAAGCAGAACTAGCCGTTAGCTTGCGATTTTACTGGTCAAATATGACTAATAAAAAAACGTAGATGAAATGACATTATAACTAATTCTTATCTGAAAAAAACTAACTAATACATATTATGCCAACATCAAAACCATCTTGTGAAAGATTTTGTCATTATAATTCCTTCTGTTATTCTGTTAATTTTTTGGTCAATATTCAACTACATAGTTCTAAATTTCCAACATCACTTAACAGAGGGTTGTCAAGGCGAAGGTCGATTCGGACGAGTCTGAGGATGAAGATGACGACCAGCTGCAGAAGATCCTCGATGGCGAAGACCTGGACTCTGATGAGAATGACGAGTCCTTCAAGGTGAACACCACTGCTGAGGCTACTGACAGGTAATTGTAATTTTGCTATCATTCAAACTACTTAACTTGTTCAAGGCCAACAATGGTTCGCACATAAGGGTGATATTCCACTCCTCCAAGATCTTTGTCCAATGTGCATGGCATCTCACTCAAGCAATATGTAAGACGCGCAAATACACATTGGACAAAGAGACATCTTGGACGACTGGAATGCCACCCTAAGTCATGCCTCTATGAGGGATTTCAAAACTTTTTTTACTATAGGTATATATTAATGTTTAGGGTAAATCGCCAGTAGCTGGCCGCCTCATATCAAAAATTAACTCTGTTTTCCTATAAACAGAATTCAATTTATTATGACGTGGCCAGTAATTGAAACCTTATACTAAAATCTTGCCCTTGCCAGACAAAGAATGAATTACTTCCTTACCTTTACTATCCGCAACCAAAGGAATTCAAGGTGCTCTGCATCATCCGTTTTGTGGAAATGATGGAGCAAGCTTGGGAGTAGGCATAAAGGAGAGGGCAAATGCACAAAAGATCCCACTGCCACTGGGTCGAAGTGCATCCGAAAGAGCCCTCATCTAGATAAGATAAGATATACTAAATTCTATTATGGCTCATCCATTAATTACGTCACATGAATTTCATGACTTTTTGTCACACGTGGTCACATTTGGCTACCTTGGCTACCCCCTCCCCCCTAGTGTGACGTCACATGTTAAGCAAATTTTCATACTGTTTAGGAGGAAGTTTTACTTTTCTTCAATGTTTTTATTGAATCTTATAGCTTTAATAATACATTCCCTATTCGAGAAGATTGATTAGTTAGAACTCAGCCAAAAATCTATAAACAATTTTTGGATACAATTGAAGTAAAAAAACCGGCCAAGTGCGAGTTGGACTCGCGCACGAAGGGTTCCGTACCATTATCTACAAAAACGGCAAAAAAAGCACGTTTTTTTGTATGGGAGCTCCCCTTAAAAAAATATTTTATTTTATTTTTAGTATTTGTTGTTATAGCGGCAACAGAAACGCATAATCTGTGAAAATTTCAACTCTCTAGCTATCACGGTTCTTGAGATACAGCCTGGTGACAGACAGACGGACGGACGGACGGACAGCGAAGTCTTAGTAATAGGGTCCCGTTTTACTCTTTGAGTACGGAACCCTAAAAACATACCTACTTTAGATTTCATAAATATTTTGTATGTGACGTCACGAAATCTGGGTCTCGTCTCTCCCCCTAGTCACAACATGTCACACTTTGTAGACCCCCTCCCTCCCCCTATACGTGTGACGTAATTAATGTATGAGCCCTTATAGGTGAATAGAGTTAATTTTTCGTATGAGGTGGCCAGCTACTAACGATTTACCCTATTTCAAGATAACCAATTTTGACTACAAAATAAACGATATTTTTTTGCAGCGATGATGAAGAGGAATCCGATGATGAGGAGGAAGCGGAAGACGAGGAGGCCGAAGAGGAAGAGGATGACTCGTCTGATGAGGCCGAGACCACCCTGGACACCAGCAAGGAGGAGGCCAAGGTGGACACGGCCAAGCTCAGCAAGTCAGCCCGGCGCCGGCTGAAGAAGAAACTACAGAAGGAGGGCAAGGAGCCACAAGTTAATGGAGTTGATAAGCCCAAGGTTAGTTACCGGACTCCTCCAGTTGTTCATCATATCAACCAAAAGACTTCCACTGCTATCACGGCCTATTTCACGGTATATACCTATGGCCTATGCCTCCCCCAAAGAGTGCCACAATGACCGGTTCTGCGCCACCCGCATCCAGAGGACTGCCGCCACCATTACCATGTCATCAGTCTACCCACCGCTGCGCCTTCCGATACGTCCCCGTCCGTGTCCTCCAGTTGTTACCACAGAACATTTATGGAATCATCCTGTTGTCTATCTATATAGGGACTTCTTTTAACAAAACTTAAAATGCCTCTGATAAATACAAGGTGTTTGGTCCCTTTGTGTCTTACAAACCCTTTTAACCAAACTCCAAAAAAGCAAATTATTTTTTTACAACCTTTATTTCCTCTGATAAATAAAATGTCTTACAAACATAAATGCCAACGTGACAAGACAAACCAATTTTAACGTCGTTGTATGCGGCCATTAGTTAGTTAGTATGTATGTTAGTTTGGGTTAAATTTTGGAGCTGGTCTGATGATGGAGATCTAAGGTGGCCATAGGCGCAGGAACCTTGCAACAAGTAGTTGACGACTAAAGCAATTGTTATTCAAGTAAAGAAATAAAGTGAAGTTGGTTGTACAGAAAATTAAAAACCCTGTTCATTCATTTCAGAAAGAAGCTAAAGTTGAACAGCAGAAAGTAGAAAAGAAGAAACCAGAGGCCAAGAAAGAAGCACAGCAGAACGGACAGGTGGAGAAGAAGGAGAAGAAGACCCTCAGTGGGGGAGTCTCTTTCGAAGACCTAAAAGTAGGCAATGGTCCAGTCGCCAAGCCAGGCAAAAATGTTATGGTAAGTAACCTGTGATAAAATTATTAGTGTTCAATCAACAGCATCTTTTTACCTGTCTGCCTCACAAGGAGGATTATATTTTTCGAACGTATATCCAAGACCGTAGAGCGTGTATCTGGGCAAGAAAATTCTATTACATGGGCTACAGTCCAAATGTCTATGGCTTCAAGGATTTTGACATCTGAGGTGTCGTTGGATTCCTTATAACCATGTGAGTGACATAGTTGGGTTTTTTGAAATATGGTTTGATTTTACTTGTTCACACAGCTGCATACAATTATTTTAAGTAATTAATCTGTAAATATTTGAGCTGATTGATCGTCTCATGATCCACTGTAATGACAAATTACATTTTACAAGTTAGTAAATTTGACTACGGAAAGTTCTTTACGTGATACGATATTGAAACTTTTGTGGAATAGGGCCGTTCAATATGAAATACCATATTTGAATGAAGCTTGAGAATCGCATGCCATGTTTCACCAGGTTTACTACGAAGGCCGTCTGAAGCCAAGCAACAAGATGTTCGACAACTGCCTGAAGGGCCCCGGGTTCAAGTTCCGGCTGGGCGCCAAGGAGGTCATCACTGGCTGGGACGTGGGCATCAGCGGGATGAAGGTCGGCGGCAAGAGGAGGATCACGTGCCCACCCAACATGGCGTAAGTATTACACTTCAAGGAGGTCATGGGTAGGGGGGGTTGTTTGATACATAGCTTAGCTTACAAAGTGATAAAATATAGTATAAGGTACCCATTGCTTGTTGTATTTTCACGTCTTTTTCTTTACAAATACAATGCATAATGGTTTCCTATCGTTTTTTCACGGAGACGTACGAACGTGTCTTGCTATTTCAGTCGGTCGCGGTACAAAAAGTACTGAGGTTGACTGATGTAGCATGACGAATACGAACATTTCCGACAAAATACGATGGGAAATGATTATTCACTACATCTGTATTTATATTTAACATTGTTGGAGTTTCATTCATTCATTTCATCAATTCATTCATCACTTTCGAGTTACTTTTGTTTATCAGAAGTAATTTTGAGTGAAAGATGCAACTTTTATTCAAAATGAAATAAAACATGGATGTGACTTTGGCCCTAAAAAACGATATTGTTTGATTTTACCAGTATAAGAGGCTCTAGGGTTCACAGAATTAGGTCGATTTTAAGTATTTGGCTCATCAGCCCTCTATCACTCAGGCAAATTTTATGCCTCTATATGTTTTGACCTCAGAGCATAGAATACTAGAGAGGACAAGCCGCCCGCGGCCGTGTCGCAGCTGTATGCTCAATGGGCATACACTGCCATACTGTGCACGCGTGCTGATCGCAGAGAATATTAAGTTTTTTCCCAAAATGCCTGATATGATGCGCGTTTATTGTCAAATAAGCGTGTAGGTATACAAGTGTGTGTTTTAGATGTGTGCGTGCTTTGTCTTGTCAATTACTTGGGCGTTGTGTGGGTTAATGTACTTGCGACAGGCTCACTCTATACAAATCGGCCGCCATGTCCGATCTCCTTATATTCAAACATCTGTGGTTTTGACTATGGCCCATTCCCTCTCATCCATGATAGTAGGCCTGTGCCCAGAAGTGGCTGATTTATTACTTTGTAGAACAAATTGTTTTCAAATTTTTTATTTGGTTTTTCACTCCTTTCTGACCCTAATCTCCTTTATATCTGTTTCGAATGATCTTATTTATCATATAATAAAGTAATATTTGGTAAGTAATTTAGAAAAGTTAGTGGAGAAGTTTGTTTTAGATGAACATCGCCACATGAAAATGACCTACTGAATGTGTTCACAGGTATGGTGCTAAAGGCTCGCCACCAGTCATCCCGCCCAACTCGACGCTAGTCTTTGAAGTGGAACTGAAGAATGTTAAATAGGAGTAACGGAGCTGTGGTGCCGGCGTGTCATGGACAATTATTGTTTGTTTCGGATACCGCCAAGTTGTTGAATGTGTTGCCATGAATGAAAGGATTGTTTGATCATGGTTTAATAAAACAAGGTTTATTCTTATTATTTTTTCCTTCAGACTGGTTTAGGAAGAAGCAACCTTGTTTTATTAGACGCGTTTGCTCATGTAAGGCCAGCATGAAGCGTCTGCAAGGTTGTAGCACAATACTTTGTAACATCTGTTCCTAGCATGTTGCAGACACTCCATACTTGCGTTAGACTGTAACCTTGTTATAAGTTAGATTGTAAGAACTCTGCTGGACATAATTATGAGTATTCCATTGACTCGTAATTAATTATTTTATGTTATTTTTAATAAACATTATAATGTAATGAACGTTTGTAATCGTTTCTGTCAGTAGAAGATCAGCTCAAGTTTGGCAGTTAATTGTTTTAATGTTTGAATACCTCTTTTATAATACAATAAGTTGTAAAGTTTACCTGCCATTTGATTGTTATCTTATGTTACCTGCCACACGAAAGCTATCATCACTTGCCAAATCATGGCAATAGAGCAACGGCATAAATAAAATTTCCGAATTCCAGAATCTTTGTTTTATTTCATAATATACAGAAATTAGTGTCCGACCGAAGGTTCAGTGTCGGCCAAAATATCATGTTTCGGCCAAAAAACGGCCGGGCCGAAACTTACGAAACGGTACATCGGGTGCGCTCGTGCCAACCGGCAATATGGCGTACCTCACCGGCTCAGTGAAGTGACGCTTTGTGTGCTTGTTCCCGGAATGGTAACTTGTAGTAAACCTTGTTTTATTTTATACAACCTTCACGGGTTCCAGGTGTTACATTGTTAACCCTTTTCCAGGCAGAGGCGTTATATCGACCACATACAGACTGTCAAATGTTTATCTAAATCTCAATGAATAAGACTGACATTTGATTGTAATTTTACAATAGGGAACATTACGCAAAACTCTTCGTAGGTGGCGACACTAGCAGCGTTGACATTGTATCTCATTCCCATTTGCGGTATTGTCTATGCAAGCATCCTTGTCACTCGTTTGACAATCAATTGTGCATGTGTGTGTGAATCCCTGTATTCCTATACTGTTTTACTATTAGTGGTAGTGCTTTTTTTTTTTATTTAGTGGCAGAACATAGCAGTAATGTTCCCTATTGCCAGCCTGGAAAAGGGTTAATATGTGTATAAAAGCGGTTTTACGTAATTTTTTCAACGATTTTAACAAGTCTACAAAAAGTTCGGTTTCGGCCGAAAGAGCCAAAGCCGAACCTTCGGTTTCGGCAAAAAAACATATTTCGGTCGGACACTAACATAAATAAATATTTATTTTCACAGCAACTAATAGCAATGAACATTGTAAATAATTGTTGAATTATTAGATTTAATTTTATGATAAAACAACCCACCAAAATCCCTTCAAGATTTTAACACAATTTTGCGTTGTGACGGTATAGGAATGAATATTATTTTCCCAGTTAACTATGGAGAATAAAAAAATATACAGGACCAAAAAATTAAAAGGAAGATTATTAAGCTTGTGAACAATTATTTCGAAGTGGTTTTATTGGAAATGAGTTTACTTGTATTTTTTTACTCTTCTGGAATGCTATATAAGTAACTATTTATTGAAAAAACAAAAAATCACAAAAATAACTTGAAAACAAAAATGCAAAAAATATTATGACTCAGTACATGATGCTACCTCAAAATCTGCATTGACTGCTATGTCTTGGTGCCAAGATACATTACTTGGAGGTCATAACATTAGATCAAAATTTCTCTGAATCCAATGTGACCCTATTAATTCTATTTTAATGACTTTGGTTACTACGCACAACTATTTGACTAAGTAATGGCTAATTAATCTATTGCTCCATTAGGAATGTTTCATCCCCTGCAGTAGTATGCAGAGGTCACATTATTATCACAAGTATTCAATACTAAATAGGCAGTAAAATTTACCATAGTTGTCGAGAAAGTAACTAAAGCCAATTTTTGACAATGCAAAAAGCAACCCCTGTCCTCAAGTTAGGATTTCTCTCTTTGACAGATGTCTTTAGAAGATTTGGTTGTATTCTGCTTAACTATGCTCAAAGTAAGCTAGCAGGTATGCCTGGTCAATACACAATGAAAAATTCCTGCTAATTTACATGATTGAATGCCTCTGATACATATAACAACTTCTTTATAATTAAAAATTAAACAGATTGCAATAACTGTCGTTGTATCCAGTTGGATACCATAATACCCCGATTTTGATATCCAACTAGATACATCCTGGACATGAAACATGTTAACCTGCAAATCAAGACTACCACCAAGGTCTTATGGACAATATAAGTTCAAATTGTTTTCCTATACAATATACATCACTATTCAGCGCACGTCCGATGGTCACAATAAATATAAAGTAGCTATTCCGCTTTCAAGCGCTCATTGCATTTTTCTTTATCATCTTTTGACAGTTCACTTTCTTTATCTTCAGGTACTTTGTTCTCCAATTTCTTCTTTCCAAACATACACACCCCTCCTTCACAACTGAATGGAGCTTCCGTCTTCACTACATTTCCTTCTGCGTCCTTCACAGCCCAGGGGTTCCAGAAACGAAGCACGTACGGTTGAATAAATCTATGCCAGATGAACAGCAAGAGAGGAATAATGAAACAAGGCACACACACCATGTTGACGCACGACTGGAACTAATAAATATAATCACGTATTGATGCAGTCGAGTAGCACAACCGTCGAAAATACGTGAGCTAATTGCTTATTCAGAAATTTCGAGAATTCCGTGACGTAAGTTATTCTGTACGCCGTTTCTTGGGGCAATAGCAAATCTTATGGCTAGTGACCAAATTGTAGCTAATCACAACAGCCAGTCTTAGTTTATTGAACTCATTATAATTAGTTTACGCATTTGATTTCATTTCATTATAATTATGTGCGTGTTGTTCTGTTCTGGCCTCTTCCCAAAGACCTGCCAAAGACTACAATATACATACCATGCTATGCGAACTTAGAACTTAATGCAAATCCAGTTTCTTATTGAAAACAGTGCCACCTTCTTGATAGCTGGCGAACTCTCTGAAGCTCTAGCGATTGCTAGGCTAGGCTGTCAAGGTATTTCAAAATTCGCCGTATTGTCACAAGGCATCAGTAGCCTAGGGGTACTAGACGGTGGTATTTGGAGTCGATGATCCGGGGTTCGATCCCTACGACCGACGCACTGTTTTACCCTGAGAACTTTACGGTTTCGCTCTATGAAAACACAACAATATATTGATATCAGCCATATTTTTACACCAAAAAATAGGTTGGGTAATTTGACTAAATTTTCATTAATAATCCACCTAAATTGAATACCGATACGGTAAAAAATAATGAAAAGTAATTTTCATAAATTCCGTACAAATCAGGCGAAAATGGTATAAACTTTCTTTACTTTATAATTGACTACGTCTATATACGTTTTTTTTTTTTTGAGTGACTAATAGTTTATTGCGTTAAATAATACATAAGCTCATACAATATCATAAAAAAAGAAGAGGAATCTAGTGTTCTATGGTGGGTATTCCGCAGCCGTCTTCGCATCCAAATCTTCCTATTCTTCTTCTCGTTCCTCTAATTCTCATAGAGACTGCTCTGATGATAGATATTTGTATTTTGACTTTGATCCAGCTTATTATTTGTGAGTATGGTTTGGACCATTTTTCACATAGCTTTAGAGATGTTTTCTTTATAAAGGATTCATATTCCATTCCGACGATGCCATCACAGGAGACCACAAGGGGAGTAAATGAGGCTCTAAGATCTTCTGCAGCCAGGTCATATTTGCGATGTTTTTCGCGAGCGTGGTTTTGTGCGATTGTGGGCCATGTGAGTAAGCCATACGAAGCGGCGTCGGCATTTACGATGCGAATGTCAAAAAACGCCTTCCTCGCTGGCTCCCATACACTTTCGATTAGTAAGTCGCTTATTAACCCTGGTTGATCTAGGGTTGCGGCTCGCATTATTGGCTCAGTAGTAGCCGAACCCCATGCTAGTTCCGCCCAGTTTTTGATGTCGTCTCTGTGTTGGTCGTGGCCTCTTTTTATGAGCCCTCCTTTCTTGCAATTAAGTGCATGGTTGAGGTTGAAACAATTTTCTCCGCAACCATCGCAAGTTGGTGGCAGGCCAGAGGGTTCATGACCGTATCTGATCGCAAGGCCATCACGAAACTGCGTTGCTGTTAGGTCGGTATCATCAGCTTTGGTCGGTATTACTGTTAGCCATTGTGATGTTTTTTTTTTAATCACCCTTTGAATGCTTTTTTGTTTCTTTGTTGTCAGCTTACAAAGGATTGATTCTTGTTCATGTTGTTCATTTTTTTCTCGCTTTTTTCTTTCTTCGTTCAGAACTTTATATACATGCTCTTGGTGGTCGACTAAGTTAATTTCTTCGCCGGTTCGAATTGCGTTTATTAATATTTTGTTTGCATTTGATGAAATTTCATGTGAGGTTTTGGCTTGTTTTGTGGGATCATTAATTCCAAGTCCTCCCAGCCTTGCTGGAAGTGCAAAGAGTTCGTGTTCTATTGATGTTACTTCTCTGCCTAGTATGGAGGGCGTTAACTGAGTCTTGATTGCGTTCTTTAGGTCATTGTAGTCTTCGTCTGTTCCACCGGTTACTCTTTGTAGGTATTGCCATTCATATTGCAGTGATTTAGTAAATGCAGTATGGACAGCTTGAGGATATTTTTCACTGGCTTTTGTGATTTTAGGGATGCAGTCAGTCCAGTTTTTCACTTTTTGTAGTATATAGTCGGTTTTATCGTTTGTAGGCCCAATAAAACTTCCTAAAAACCGTTGTGATTTTACAATTTTGATTCCTAATGTATCGAATTTTTGTTTGGCAATTTCTGTGAGGCCTTCTTTTACTATTAGATAACTCTTTGTTGGCTCAGGGTAATAGCCGTATCTGGGTCCTTCTGTCATTAGTAGGTTGAACCATTCTAGTAAATCATCAAATTTACCTAAGCATGCAGAGTCGTCTGCGTACCAGTTCTGAATGTATTTATTCTTGTTTTTGCATGATTTTATAAGTGGTAATATTCCAATCGCATACATTTGCATTGCTAATGGGTCGCCTTGGGTTGTTCCTTCTTTACTTAATATGTATTTACTAGTATTTCTAAATGATATGACTGCGTGTCCTCTGTAGGTATTAAAGAGGAATCTCGAGCATCGAGGCCACTTAAGTCTGGCATTCCATAATGCTAATGAACGATTGAGAGCATTGAAGGCATTGGTAGCGTCGACGAGGAGTATACCTTCGGTGCCGTCTTCATGGAAACTTTGTGACATTGCATGTGCTGCACCTTCGATACCCGCTTTTATTCCATTGCATAGTTGATCTGCTCCACATGCTTGTTGTACGTCAATGCCTGTCGCTAAAGCCATAGCTTTTGCTGTGATGCGTTGAAGTATTTCTCCAATACCAATCGGGCGGACGCCTGGACATTTGTCAAGGGCGATGCCTCTTCTGGCCAGCATCGATCTTATTGCATCCCATTCTACTATTTCGTTTGCTAGTTTTCTTGTTAAGGCTGCTATTGATTCTCTTAGTTTGAGGCTGTGTGGGCCAAAGCGTAAAAGCATCGTTTTCCATTGATCAGCATCAGTGCCGCTTGGGCCTGCACCACCTGAGATGCTTCTAGCTATATACGTCTATATACGTTCTTTGGGATACGCGCATAATCCACTTATTTTTGTTAATGAATAAACCTTTCTATAGGCCAGATGAAATTCAATATTATCTCAAGGTCGTAAAATATTTAATTAAAATGCCGTTATTTCCTGATGCATATATCTTTGGATTCCGGTAGTAAGTCTCCAAATTTGTGTACTCAAACATGTTTTCATTATAAAAATACTGATAGCATTTTTGCTTGCGTGTTAATTTTTTTTCCTAACTTCCGGTCCATAGAATTATTGATGTCCATAGTAAAAGTTGTTTAAAATAACATATAAAAGCCGTATACAAATAATTAGCCTGATATTGAATTATTTCCAAAAAAACCGTAATTTTCTCAGGCTATTTGTATGTTTTGTGCATTCAAAGAAAAGTTGTAACTACCGCAGAAGAGATGGCGCCTGTATACGCAAGCATTAAATGCCTTCTCAATTTGCTCGAGTTGCCTGTCTATCTCAGTATGTATATTGTAGTCTTTGATACATACTGAGACCTCTTCCCTTCCTTGCGTCAGTCAGTATGTCACTGTCAAAATTATAAAGTATGTTTTTTTTATTTGTCCTTCGGTCAGGCTTAGGCCATGCTTAGGCCATACTGCCATTGTAATATCAGTATCAATGCTAAATACAACCAAACGCGATTAGGCTGGTGACACATAATTTGATACCTGTAAGCCGCGTCCGCTGCGCCATGTTTTCGTGGTTTTTAAACGTCAAACATGATTTGCCAATCAAAACATAACCCTATTTGTTTGCCGAACCTGACGGAAAACATGTTAGATGTTTAAGAGTGCTCTTCAAAAAAGCGCTCGCTCAGAATTCGGTATTTTGACACGCGTAGTGCGTTTGTGTGTGTAAATACTACTACCACCCACACAAACGTACCTAACCCCCACATGCACAGCGAGATCGCACCAGCCGCGGGTGCCGTCCCTTTCTAGCTATATGTAAGTGCGATCGGGATAGAACTAACCGCGGAGCTTGCCGATGCAAATAGCTGTATAGCGCACCGTTGGAATTCACTCCGTGACCGATATTGATACTTGCACTAAAAAGTGGTAAGATTACTTCGCTAACATGATGTTCTAGAACATTATGTTAGCGAAGTTAGATAACTTGAATAAAGTAAGTATTTGATTTTTGAGCACAAGTTTTCTATTTGTATTAAAATACTATGATATGACAAAGTATATTTAGTTTCGTTTTTTTAGTATAAAAAATAAAATAAAATAAAATATACTAACGAGTTTTAAAGTTGTCAGTAATAAGAATAATAATTTGTTTTACGGATATTAATAGTTTGCATGTTATCTGAGTCTTATTTATATATAGTAATGTAATGAAATTATACCAGTCGACCCACTACTAGGAAATTACTGGGTACTGACGTATTCATTTCTTGAAGATTTTTTTTTGTTATGGACAGTAAAAAAAAACTGCCCTTCATAGAAATTGCTATGTCCGTTTCTTACCAAAGGAACTGAAAATTATAAATTATACAAACACAGCTTTTTATCTAGAATACAATTAATTAATGCGTGATTTTATTCAAAAGCCTAAAACCTCAGATGATAAAAAGGAATAGATATGAAACGGGGGCTTGGCGCGTGTCGGTGCGACATGGCCAAATGGGCATGTCACTGCCCACCGCATGTTAGTCGCAATTTGCCGTGAATCTGAAATGTTTTTCCACGTTTACTCAAAATGCCGAATTGTAGCGTGGTTACATGCAAAAATAGGAATGAAACTAAAACCTACATAAATGGTGGAGTCACGCACCACATGTGAGTATTAGTATTTTCACTTAAGTCAGTAAAAACTAATATTTTAATAAATAAACGCAACGCCGCATCATTTCTCGGGATCGAACTAACATATCGAACGAAAAAGCATATTTTTGTTCTATGCGTTGTACATTGAACGTTCAATACAGTAAACCACGGCGCAATGTATTAAACCACTATGGATATGGACGATGCTTGAATTTTTTTGTGGTACGCTGCCGCTGCTTGGCGTCGCAAACTAGAGCGGTGCCAAAGTGCAGTTACAATTTACGCGTAATCGATAAAATAGAAGTACGATATCATACTAGTTATTTTATTTCGACTACTTTCGCTGTTTTATTTTATTTAATTACTTGTTTTGGTTGGGTGCCTATCTTAAAGGTAACTAATAACATACTAATAAGATTAAAAGGCACAAAATGTTTACGGTACCTACTAATAAGATTTTCACTAAGTTGCAGTATGAACGGTAAATAGACATATTAAAATTGTGTATACAAGTATATAATTTAGTTGCAAATGGCTTCAGAACAACTTAAAATGTGATATTATTACCAATAATTTATTTTAAATGAGTATTTTTACTTTCATTTGAAATGTGATAATTGAAGAAGAAATCTCGGTTTCTTATTACAGTTTTCCAAAGAATCCGAGTAGGTACTAAAAAAATGGATAGATGCTACTGGCAGAGGTCCTAACTGGTTTCCTGTACAGAGAAGAGTTAATGTGTTCGTAACATTTTCAAGAAAAATGTTTCCAACCACTTAATAAGAGCCGTACATTTTTCGAATATTTGACACCTCGCTTGCTTGAAACCTAGGTGTAAAATGTATGGTAACACATCTCCGCACATCTTTGGTGGATACTCGCCCTTAGCCTTAAATCTCGTAATATGAGTAATGGACATATTATTTCGCGCCAAAATGCGATACGGATCGGCCTGGTACCTACAGGTCAAAAATATCGATGTGACCAGAGTTTTAAATGTATGTGAACACGAACTTATAAAAAGCCGTTTATATTACTCTGTAGGTATTCGTCAATATTTTTTACTTTTGCGATTTATGGTAAGTTAACAACCCGTGTTATTTAAACTTGTAGCTAAAAGTTTAAATACCACCACATAAACTTACCATGTTGTTGAAGTTGTTACCTATCAATATCATAACATAATATTAATTTTAATATCAATGTCGATAAAACATAATTTTAACGTTTGTCGCCCCCCTAGTGTAGTGCGTTTAAGCCAATCACAGCCCTTGTTTGCATGTTGCCGTAGACTCACTGGCAACGCCCGAGTCTTTGTTTTTACACGGTTCAATGTGTGTGCCTATTATGGGCGCTGCGGTGGGAGAAAACTGGGGACATCGGTTTTGGTTGGAATTAAGCAATACGGCACTTCTCCCTTTTTTTATGTTCTGAGCCTAAAACCTATGTCACTTATTAGGATTCCGTACTTACTAAGACTCCGCTGTCCGTCTGTCTGTCTGAATGCCTGTCTGTCCTTCTGTCACCAGGCTGTATCTCATGAACCGTGATAGATAGAGATTTTCACAGATGATGTATTTCTGTTGTCGCTATTTATAACAAAAAATACTAAAAAACAGAATACATCTTTTTATTTTTATTTTAGTTTTTATTTGTTTCTTTTTCTTTTACAATCTTACACAAATCGACTTTGCCCCAAGCTAAGCTTGTACTATGGGTACTAGACGACGATAAACATACTTATATAGATAAATAAATACTTAAATACATAGAAAACATCCATGACTCAGGAACAAATATTTGTGGTCATCACACAAATAAATGCCCTTACCGGGATTCGAACCCGGGACCTCCAGCTTCGTAGGCAGAGTCACTACCAAGTTACTAACTAGGCTACAGGGGGCTCCTATACAACAAACGTGATCTTAGATATAGATATTTTGCCGTTTTTAGATATAGGTAATGGTACGGAACCCTTCGTGCGCGAGTCCGACTCGCACTTGGCCGGTTTTTTTAACATTTATTTCGAAATAAAGAGTGATACTCGGAAATGTCGAAGGGAAGGTCAATCGTCGAATCCGACTCGGCTGGGCAGCATTCGGGAAGCTACGGCACATCTTTTCGTCCAATATTCCGCAGTGTCTCAAGACGAGAGTCTTTGACCAGTGTGTGTTGCCAGTGATGACATATGGCACGGAAACGTGGTCGCTTACTATAGGCCTCATAAGAAGGCTCAAAGTCACTCAAAGGGCAATGGAGAGGGCTATGCTGGGAGTTTCTCTGCGCGATCGCATCAGAAATGAGGCTATCCGCAGCAGAACCAAGGGAACCGATATATCCCTCCGAATTGCTAAACTTAAGTGGCAGTGGGCGGGGCACATTGCACGTAGAACCGATGGCCGTTGGGGCGGAAAGGTTCTGGAGTGGCAACCACGTACCGGAAGGCGCAGCGTGGGTAGGCCCCCCGCAAGGTGGACTGATGACCTGGTAAAGGTCGCGGGAGTCCGCTGGATGCGGGTGGCGCAGGAACGGCCATTGTGGCACTCTTTGGGGGATGCCTATGTCCAGCAGTGGACGTCTTTCGGCTGATATGATGATGATGATGATGATGACTCGGAAATGTAATAAAACCACGTAAAAATCTCCCTTTCCAGTGTAAACCCCCGGTGTGTGTTATTATTATATATAAACGAAAATAATAACTAAATGCAAGGTAGGATCGTGCTGTACTTAACAAACGCCATATAAGCTTGTTTTTTAAAAAGTTTTTTATTCATCTTGTTATTTTCAATAACCCTGCATATTATGTCGCTGGTTCGTGGGTACTTGTACAGACAAATCACACAAACCCAAACAAGATAGGTCTATCTATTTTAGTTTAGGAGTTCCCATGACCAACTTCCATCATCAGATCCTGGAAATCATCCATCACCAAAGTGTTTACCAAGACAAAACAGATGAGCCCAAACTAGATGGGTTTATCTAGTTTAGTTTAGGAGTTCCATGACCACCTTCCAGCTCCATTATCAGACTCTGGAAATCATCCAGCACCAAAGTCTTGCCGTGCCATGACCAAATAAATGAGCCCAAATTCGATGGCTTTATCTTGTTGAGTTTAGGAGTTGCTATGGCCACCTTCCGACTCCATCATCAGACCAGCTCTATGATATTATGGCATTGTCACCGAAGATACGCAATTGTACCTAATTTGAAGATTTTGCCCAAACTAACATACATACTAACTAATCATAATGGCCGTTGGGGCGGGGAGGTTCTCGAGAGGCGACTACGTACCGGAAACTGCAGCGGACCCTCCACAAGGTGGACTGATAGTAACAAGTAAATAAATTAAATCTATCAAGTATCACGATCACTCGTACAATAATAATTGACTATAGAACGCGTAGTTTAGACAAAAGGATCCAACCCACAAGATATCACCATTGAAATGTATGACTTTTGTTTTAGGTAGAAGGTTCAATTTTAAATGTTACATATCCTGTGGGTTTGAGCCTTTTCGCTACACTACGTCATATCTGATAGCTATGCAATTCATAACTTGTCTCGATTTGCCTCACGAATGTATCCCCAGTATAGTTTGACCCCGAGGTTGGTAATAACTATGCCTAGTCGGAGATCAAAATAATATTATTTTATCTGAAGAGTGGCCGGTTAGCTTCGTGAATAGCCACAAATAAACAGAGTACACGTCTGTCTCGGAGGGCTATTCAGCCGGTACTGAGATATATTCCCGCGCGACGGTAAATTTATACTAGTTTTGAATAATTATTTATAAATATAAATTTTGACTAAAGTTATATTTTTTGGACTGGATCTTGTTGGAACAAGCATGAACTTTAATGTTGTGTAAGATTCAATACACAAATAATTCAACAATAATGAGAAAATCCTTGAGTTTTCAGTAAGATTTTGTTGACAAATATGGTGTAATTGAGAACAGTTTACATATATATACGTGCAGAATAAGGAAAATTCGAGGCGGCTAGGCGCAATGGCAACATATTACGCTAGTGAAAATAGAATAAAACAAGTAGGTTCTCATATAACATCATGGAGTATTAGGGGCTCAAACTTATGACTCTGCGCTCTCTTCAGAAAACTACTGTCGGTAATCGGGTATTTTCGGTTAAAGTATTCAGTTCTTCGTAAATTGGAGGCGGCTAGGACCAATATGAGGAGTTTACCTATGCAAATAAGTAATCAGGATCTAGAAAAAGCTCTCCGTTTCTTAGAATTACAACGTCAAAAATCCGTCATTCTCGCTTATTCCTGACCAAAAAACGAGCGCCCTCTTAAAAGCATGGAAAACATTGGTGCAGCGGACCCGGCTTTAGACTCAAAGGGTGTAAACGCTAAAACACCACTTTTCAGAAGAAGAAATAAACTAAAAATTATTTAGAAAATAATTCATAACTCTTTTATTTTAAGACTTACAAAGTTGATTTTTGGCTCATAATCTTAGATTTTGAAGACAAACATTATTGTTATATAATATATAGGATAAACCAATAAATAAAGAAAATAGGATTGTTATACGCCCCAAAAAAATAAGTTTTGGTTTTATACGACCCCAAAATTCGCAGTGTCTGTAAAATTGTTAGGGTGTAAAGGTAACGAAAAGCGTTTTTTTCGTCAAAATGGGGTGTATATTAATACACCCCATTTCAGGTCGTATAAAACCAAAACTTATTTAGTTTTTTTCTTCTCCTGAAAAGTGGTGTTTTGGCGTTTACACCCTTTGAGTCTAAACACCCGTCGCTCATGCGCTATCTTGCTCGCAGACATCGGCGGTATTCGCGGAAGTGAAAGAGACAAAAACTATCAAATACTAGTTCAGGTTTCTAAGAGCCTTCACCAGCGTGAGTCGTATTTCGATCGGTTAACAAAAATTCGCTCATGAGACGTTAATATTTATTAAAATAATGTCGGTCGTAAAACTCCAAGAGACAACTATGGTAAAATAACGATCAGTGTATGAGGTACACTTGTTTTCCAGCGAGAAACGAAGTTGGGTCGTACGAGTCCTCTTCAATTTCAAAGCCGATTAATAGGTAGGGGCGTATGCACAATATTTGGTCTAGGAGTGACAATACGACCTGGATTTAGCAATATCAATGTTAGGCCGCATGAGCCAATTTTACTTTAATACGAAAAATAATGAGGGTGTATACTCAAGCTTTGGATTACGACTGCGGATACGACCGTGTATTACCTAAATAAAGAAACTTGTTTAATACCTATACCTTTATGCAAAATCTTCAAAAAAACGTGGGTCGTAAGTGCCTTAAATTTGTAAATATAGCAGTTGATTTTTCTCTATCGACACAGATCGATAGAGAAAAAAAAACTGAACAAAACTGCATGTAAAAGTTATTTTGGCCAAAATGGCGTTTACGACCTTTGAGTCTAAAGAATAAGTCAATGAGGGCAAAACCGTCGTATTTTTGTATAAGTTCAATTTGGTTGGCCATAACTATGTTATTATTCACTTTTTAATAAACTTATATACTTTAATAAGCTCATGTTAAAACTGTACCTAACTTTAAGATCTTATTATACTTACATGAAACGCAATAAACAATTGAATTGAATTGAATTGAATTGATGCTTATAACAGGTTAAGCATTTATTTAACTTTTTGAGGATATTAGTGTAAAATAGCTAATACTTCAGGTTATTTAATTATGATTTTTTTTTGAAAACATGTCAGCAGACGGATTTTCCCTAGGTTTTGGGGCTTTTCCGTCTAGCAGTTACTTTTCGTGTACCAGGACGTATTACAAATCTGTACGTTTTGTAAGCAAATGTAAATGTTTTTTTTATGGAATCTAAACCTTAGCGGATTAAATTTAAGGTTTATTTTTAATTTTATGGCCATAGGTATATATTTTTTGGGGCTATTCCGGCCTATTTTGAAAATCAGAAGTAAAAAACCTTTCATTGAAGTTCTACTACTACAATGACCTGTGCGACATGGTGCAACTTTGCCTTTACAAGTCGAATCAGCTTAAAATTCTGGAATAAAAGTACAGAATTTTGATACTTAGATCTCGATTATCTCTGCATTTTTAGAAAATATAATCGACACATAGTTTCGTAAATTTAAAAAAACGTTGGCAATATATAAAATGGGGATATTCCGGCATACGACGGTTTTGACCAATTCATACTGGACGGCTTTTTCCCACTTGAGAGTTGAGGAATTATACATTTTTGACAACCTGAAGTTTCACAACAAGTAACGATAATGGAAAATGGATCAAACTACCAATAAGCCTGATTAACGAACAATATAATAAACATACTTACTAAACCGTAATCCGCATTTTCTTATCGCAATTTCAAAAAGAGGAGCAACGCTCCGAGCTCGTGTTTTGACTTCGGAGCTCAACGAAACTTTCAAGGCTATTTTATTGCATGTGCTGCCTACATAGCGCCATCTTTTTTGACTGTTGGTAGCAAATACAGTCGCTGCATTATCGATCGAGTCGGCTAGTGCGTATTGTGGTTAGAATTGCCGCAAAAGCCGTTGTACGGAAATACCCCGCAGACGGAATTGGCCGCACTGACCGTATCGATATTATGGTCGCACCACACTATACTTGGCGGTGTTTGCCCTAATATTTGTGTTTCATCTTTTTTCCTCCTACGGCAAATAAAAGAGAAGCAACGACGCAACGCGAACACGAACCCCCAAGTGTAGTGCGACCATTTATTTAATCGTATGGTATACATTATTTGGCCTTTGAGTTAAGTACCACCCACCCACTTTTTAGTACCACCCAGGGGACACGTGCAGGGATGTGGTAGGTAATAGTAGGTTTGCTCCTACGGATGCAAGTGACAGTTGTCCCCCCTTTGTCAAGTGAGTGGGCAACTCGACTGTTAGAGGTTCTTAAGCCGCCCGAAGGCCTCTAACTCGGCTTAAAGACTACTGTCATAGACAGCATCCGGGATCAACTGCTTAGCGTGCCTTCCAAAGCACGGAAGCGCTCATTTATAGTAACCACTCAAACAGGCGGTCACCCATCCAAGGACTGACCGCTGCCAGCTTTGCTTTACCTGCGTTATCGTTTCCGATTCGCAGGCGCCGCTGGGCTATGAACGCTTCGTGCGACCATTAGGAATTGCGTTTCCAAGACGAATCCCTATGTAGTCAGTTTGAAAACGGCATCTCTTGTGTGCCGCCGGACCACTGCAAGCCAATATATACCAGGCAGGAAGGTGCGGATATAAGTCAGGCATTCTTATTAATCTTTATTTGCTTGCTAAATAAAATTATGTGACTTGGTAATCACACTTACATAGGTTTAGGTACCTATGCAAAAATTGGTAAATGCAGTAAAGTTGTGTGATTCCCAAGTTGCAGAATTTTATTTAGCAAGCCAATAAAGATTAATAAGAATGCCTGACTTGGCTCTACGAAATATCTCACCACTTTTTACTGTGGAAGAGTTTCGAGACTTGGCCTATTTTTACATGGAATGTTTTTTATGGGATTATATGATTTCACCACAATTTGTCAATACAACATGTCGAAGTCATAATTGGGTGTGTCGTACAGACGTAACAATCCGACCAAATGTCCATGCAATTTCTCAGTACAGCTAGTATGTCATTTGGATCAGCAGCGCAACATGCCTCCAGCTTCTGAAAAGTTGGGGCTGATGGGGTCTATACATGCCATGATTTGTCAGCCCCAATTTGTCAGAAGCTGACTAATTACTATCGTCTGGAGGCATGTTGCGCTGCTGATCCAACTGTCAAACGAGTTGTACTGAAAAATTTCATGCACATGTGGTCGGATTGTTACATCTGCACGGCTAGCACAAGACGGCCGCGACATACTCTCGAGCTCTGTCGCACTATCCGTCTCTTTCTAAGTGGTCTAATAAGAGAGAGACGGATAGTGCGAGAGAGCTTTTAGGGGTTTGACGTCTGGTTCCCACCACGTCTGGTGGCTATTTAGGCCGCTTCCCAAAATGTTAACTTTTTCAAAATGGCTTATTTCCTAAATTACCACTTCCCAAAATGTAAACTTTTTCAAAATGGCTTATTTCCTAAATTACCACTTCCCAAAATGTTAACTTTTTCTAAGTAGCTACTTCCGAAAATGATATATGAGTCTACTTTATTTTTGAGTAGCAACTCGCCTAAGTAGCGTCTGGTCTAAGTAGCAACTCGCCTAAGTAGCCAGTCGTCTATCCTACCTATTTTACTCTAAGGCAGGTCAGTGTAGGTACGACGACGAGCGAAGCGAGGAGGAGTGTTAGTATAGGAAGAACTGCGACCCTACAACGCGCGAGCCGAGCGAGCAAAGCGAGCGTGCCGCGGCAGCGGCCGGCGAAGCGCCAGAACCGACTTTTTTGCTAATTACTCCACCACGGCTATCACAAGACGGTCGCGACATACTCTCGAGCTCTCTCGCACTATCCGTCTCTCTCTTATTATACCACTTATACTCTGTACGTTTAGGTATTTAAAATGTAAACAAAAAACACCACGTGACGTGGTTATTCAACCAATCATAGCAACTTTTTGTATGGTATTACCTTATTGGCTGAAAGACCAAGTCACGTGGTGTTTTTTGTTTACATTTTTTTAAATACCTAAACGTACAGAGTATAGAAAGAGACGGATAGTGCGACAGAGCTCGAGAGTATGTCGCGGCCGTCTTGTGCTAGCCGTGCAGTTGCTACTTAGTCCAGTTGCTAAAAGTCAAGTTGGACTAAGTAGCAACTGGACTAAAGTGCATAATGAAATTAAAGATAAAAAATGTAAACAAATGTGTTGCCACTGCAATAAAATCAATCCCAAGAAGTGGAAACTAAAAACATACTCGTACCAATTTACGAAAAAAAGAATAGCAGATAAACGTTATTCCAACCCATGTTAAATGATGATTCTTAGGCCTGAACTTAGATTTTTAACTATTCCTTACAATTGAACAAAAATGTTTGTAAATAAAATTTTGTTTGCTGGATTTATCCGATAGAGTCTGTCTAATGAAAGTTGAGACTGCGATTTATTATAAACTTTTTAAATGGCAACTACAATTCAAATGTCAATTACGTCAAATGTCACTTTACTGTCGTGTCACTAGTGTCATTTGGAAAAAATATTGCGTTTTTCTTTAACGTTTTTGGTGTTAATTATGAACAAAAGTATTAAAAGTAATACGCGTCAGTTACTTTTTACCATGATTGGTAAATACAAAGAAAAACGAGACGAGCGGGAAGAGATTTTCGATAAGAAAGCAGCGTACTTACGTACGATATCGGATTTCGTAGGTTAGTATCCCATGATAAGTTTTGATACTTTATTTGCAACATATCTAAGAAAGCAACTGTTTCCTAAATACTTACGTATTGTCATTGTTTTTCTTTCAGCGGGTAATATGGAGCTTGTCGAAGGTGTGGAGGAAATTCAGAATGCCGTTCAGAGCTTGAAAGACCTGGAGCAAGATTCGTGTATAAGGAATCAAAATCAATACCTTGCTGCATGGAGGCATAGATTTCTTCGGGAGATTGCAGAGAAACGTGCAGCAGGAAAACAAATTGTGTATTTGGATGAAACCTATGTCCACAAAAACTACAAACCTAAAAAATCCTGGCGAGGGCCGGGAACAAGTGGTGCAGTTGAAAGCATTTCGTCTGGAAAAAGACACATTGTTGTGCACGCTGGGCATGAAAATGGTTTTGTCCCAAATGCTCTTCTAGTTTTCAGCACAAAATCTAAACTGGCTGATTACCACCATGACATGAACGCCGGCAACTTCAATAAATGGTTAGAAGAAAAACTCATACCAAATTTAGACAAACCTAGTGTGGTTATTATGGATAATGCCAGTTACCACAGTGTTGTAAAGAATAAAGCCCCAACAACTCAAACAAATAAGCCCAAAATCAAAGAGTGGCTTACAGCTAATAATATTCACTATGAAGAATATCACAAGAAAGATGAATTGTTAGTACTTGTTGACAAATACAAGCCAGAGCCAGTGTATGAAGCCAATCACATACTTCAGCAACATGGCCATGAAGTTTTACGGCTGCCTCCATACCACTGCGATTTGAATCCTATCTAGCTAATATGGAGTCTAGCAAAAAGGAAAATTGCCAAGAAGAACATAGGGTTATCTGCACAAGACACAGAAAAACTGATCCATGAGTCTTTTGCAAGCATAACAGCAGATGATTGGAATAAAATGATCAATCACGTCATTAACGTTGAAAACCAATATAAAGACAGGGACAACATCAAAGAAGATCTAGATAAATTTATTATTAGTGTGGGAAGTAGCAGCTCGACCACTTCGGAGGATTCAATGGAAGTTGAGATTTTAGAGAGTGAATTTAATTATTCTTCTTAAATATACAATAAGACAGTGAATCCTATGTAATTTAAGAAATTATGTACACTTGTACCTAAGGTGTACACCTTTTGAACTTGATAATAAACTTATCTTGTAAAACGAAGTTAAAGTTTTATTTCATATAACCTGTACTTTTTCCGCTATAACCTCACAAAAATGTGCAAATGGAATTACATAAAGCGAGACCCATGAAGTTAGCCTCACTTTCTAAAAAAACACCTTTTCTTAGACACATTATAGATTATAAGCATCTAATTACTTAATTTGTAATCTGTCTAAAGGTCTTTTATTTTACTGTTAGATGGTTGCAACAACTTGAATGGGATCAAGTTTTTAGGTCATATACACTATACTGGGATTTGGGATATTATCTTACCAACAATTTGGGCAATTTTGAAACTAATCTGTATAGACGTGGCTACACTAAGTAGTAAGACAATTATAATTTTTGTTCAAGTATCATTATCGTTCTTTCGCACTATACTCGGTGTTGCAATACGTCGATTTTTTAAATTTGCCGCTACTTTCTAGTCTCTACTTTCATTAGACAGACTCTAGTCACAATTCTCTACTTTCAGAGACAAGATTGGCGATATAAAGTTTAAAGAAAAAAAATCTGTTATTTGATAATTTTAAAAAATGAAGACGGCAATATATTTGCCACTATCCGTTAAGTGTCTGGTGTTTATTAAAGGAAAGGGTGAGTTAGGCTACAATTGTTATTGATTTATATATGGAGCAATAGCTTAATTCAATACTTCAAATTTGCCTTTTACCTTTATTGCTGAATTAGCCGTGTTAGTTAGAAATGACAACGGAAGTAAAAAAATCTCGCAAAAAAAGTGTTGATTGTTCGTGCGTGCAATCTTATCTCCACTTATTATAAATCTCTAAATTAAAAAAAGAATCAGCCAGTTTGAAACTAAGCTTTGCGCGGTTCGAATGTTCTCAGCATCCCATGAACGGAAAAATATGAAACATTTTATATAGGTACATTATTATTCTAGCTGCAACTTAGGATAGTTTTTATCCGACTGCGACAGTTAATTAATTTTCCGAAATATACGAACTTCATTTAATTTTTCATTTATTTTTATTGAAATCAAACGCTGCTCCAACTGTCAGCTATAAGAACCGTCAAATTTTCGTCAAAATGGCGGAATTGCTTTGCCTTTCACTTATTAATAATTTAAATCCCGTCTACGATAGACCTTTACGAGACAAATGCTAAAATATAAACCATAAAAAAATATTCGATTCTGATATGAGAACTTATATGCGCAAATGTCGTTTTATGTCGTAATTTCAATAAATGAAATCAACAAATTTGAACAATATAATTAACACGAATTTGTTTTTTTGAATGACAATGGCACGCGCTCGGCGCATTCAGCCAAAGTACCTGCGGCGCTACCACGAAAACCGATACTCAATGTTCATATATTTGCATCACTGTCACTCGAGTATGGTTAGTGCGATAGAGATAGAGATACCCGAATATTTTCGAATTCCGAAGTTCGTGGTTATAGGTCAGGAATCGAAAATATGGTAAATAATCATAATGTATTTTCTCGAAAAAGAATTTAAAATAAATATAGTCAAATGGAGAAAAAAACAAAGCAAGAGGTTATATAGGTAATGATTAAGTTATAAGAGTCCAAAGTTTTAAGAGGGGGTATGTTCTGTCCCTTTTCCGCAAAACGCACCTTCATATGAAACGATTGTTTTTTACTATGACGCTCGAGTATATTGACGTCACAGTCCCTCATCGTTTTCTCACTCTAACAAGCGACATTAAAACGGATGTAGCTTCATAATTTTTTGAGATATTTGAATGGGAGTTTCATTATCTTCTATCTATTTATACATAATAAATGCCTATGTCCTGACTGACTTATTCACTCACTCACTCACTCACTCACTCATCAACGCACAGCCGAAACTACTAATCTTAGAGAGTTGATTTTTGCACAGTATGTTGCTTTTATAACGTGGGCTAGGGATAAAAAGGGATTTTTGAAAATTCTACCCCTAAGGGGGTAAAATGGGGGTGCAAAGTTTGTATGGGAGAACCTTTTTTTTTTGAGCTATATACTTAAACATTGTAGAAAAATTAGTTATTAGAATACAAATGAAACACTTTCAGCGTTTTGGAAAATTCCACCCCTACGGGGGTAAAATAGGGGTGCAAGGTTTGTATGGGGGAAACATTTTTTTTTAAATAGAGACTTAAAACTTTGTAGAAAGATCAGTCATTAGAATACAAATAAAGAACTTTCAGGGTTTTAGAAAATTCTACCCCTAAAGGGGTAAAATAGAGTGCAAAGTTTGTATGGGAAAAACTACTTTTTTTTTAATAGAGACTTAAAACTTTGTAGAGAAATTATTCATTAGAATACAAATAAAGTACCTAGATTCAGTGTTTTAAAAAAATCTACCCCTAAGGGGGTAAAATAGGGGTGCAAATTTTGTATGGGGGAAACAATATTTTTTTTAAATAGAGACTTAAAACTTTGTAGAAAGATTAGTCATCAGAATACAAATTAAGTACTTTCAGCGTTTTAGAAAATTCTACCCCTAAAAATAGGGGGCTAAAATAGGGGTGCAAAGTTTGTATGTGGGAAACTATTTTTTTTAGCTAGAGTCCTAAAACTTTGTAGAAAAATTATTTAAATACAAAGAAAGTACTTTCAGCGTTTTGGAAAATTTCACCCCTAAAGGGGTAAAATAGGGTGCAAAGTTTGTATGGGAAAAACATATTTTTTTTAATAGAGACTTAAAATTTTGACGAAAAATTACTTATTAGAACATGAAAAATACTACATTCGGCGTTTTACAAAAATCATTCCCTAAGGGGGTTAAAAAAGGGTGCAAGGTTTGTATGGGGAACACTTTTTCTGAGCTAGACACTTAAAACTTTGTAGAAAGATTACTTATAAAAATACAAAAAAAAAGACTCAGCGTTTTGAAAAAATCTATCCCTAAGGGGGATAAAAAGGGGTGCAAAGTTTTTATCAGGGAAAGTTTATGTTTTTGAGTTAGAGACTTGAAACTTTGTAGAAAGATTACTTATTAAAATACAAAAAAAGAACACAAATCGTTTTAGAAAATTCCACCCCTAATAGGGTTAAAAAGGAGAGCAAGCTTTGCATGGGCAACACTTTTTTTTGAGTTAGACTTAAAACTTTGCAAAAAGATTACTTATTAGAATACTAAAAAAGAACTTTCAGCGTTTTAGAAAACTCCATCCCTAAGGGGATCCTTAAGATCCTTAAGAAGGGTAGCCAGTGTTGTGTGGGAAAAACTTTTTTTTTACTAGACTTAAAACTATTCAAAATGTTACTTATTAAAATTAATAATAAAGTACTTTCAGAGTTTTAGAAAATTCCACCCCTAAGGGGGTTAAGAAAGCTTTGTATGGGCAACACTTTTTTTGAGCTAGAGACTTAAAAGTTTACGAAAAAAGTTCTTTCAGCGATTAGAAAAATTCAACCTCTAAGGGGGTTTAAAAGGGGGTTCAAATTTTAAATGGCGAGCAATAAAATTTTAAAGTGTGAGTAAGAGATTTTTAACTTCGGTCTTATTCTGTACGTTAAAAGACTACAAAACTGATTTCAGAGTTTTTCCAAATTCATCCCCTAAGAGTGTTAAAATTGGTTCAAAGTTTGAGTATTTCAAGGCATTTTTAAAGTATGAGATTTTTAACTTTGGTTTTAGACTGTTTGTTCACAAACTAGAAAATGAACATCAACTTTTTTTTTAATTATCCCCTAAAAGAGGGTTCAAATTTTGAATTGAGAGAAATCATTTTCTAAGACGATAAAAAGTTCTACGCGGACGAAGTCGCGGGCAACAGCTAGTAATATAATATATTGTTGTTGCTTAACTCGCAGGTTAGGTAATTATTTCTTATCATCTATTGGTTTTTAATTTATTTATTTTAGATACGTCGTGCCACCCGTAGTTCCCCCGGCAAACTGACATGACGGTCTTGTCACTTAATGCCCTTGGCTGATAGCGGCAAACATATTGCCGTCTCATAATTCGGAAACCCTGCAATAATATATACATTTCTCTTTCTCAAAAATCATAAAAAAAATCATTCATGCAGTGCGTATCGTTAAAGTTCTCGATTCATTGCTTTAAAAAAATAATGGTCAAAGGGTTAATTAGCAATTTTGTTCGTATAAAGCCGGTTTTGGCGCTTCGCCGGCCGCTGCCGCGGCACGCTAGCTTCGCTCGCTCGGCTCGCGCGCTGTAGGGTCGTAGTTCTTCCTAACACTCCTCCTCGCTTCGCTCGTCGTCGTACCTACACTGACCTGCCAGAGTATGTCGCGGCCGTCTTGTGATATCCGTGCTGTACGACACACCCAATTATGACTTCGACATGTTGTACTGACAAATTGTTGTGAAATCAATAATCGATAGACCCCATGACAAATCATGACATGTATAGATCCCATGAGAGCGGAATAAAGTGTAGCCTATACTCGTCCGATTCAAAACTATGTTTCACCTGACTGAAATGACCTTCAGGCTGGACATAGGCTATATTTTATCCAGTGGCTTTGCCTGAGTTCGTTGTAACATAGGCTTGTCCATATATTACGTCATCGTTTTTTGTCAATTTTAGACCATATACCCTTTCCTTGAATGGACCCTCCCCGCCTTATAAAATGACTACCGTCATACAATGATCAGCCCCCCCCCTATTTTGAAATGACGTAATATATGGACAGCCCCCATGCAGGCGGAGCTGCACGGTCAGCTTGTAGACGCTTAAGAGTCAACACTGTCTAACTAACATTTTTGACGTTTTTTACCTTTTAATTTAATGCAGTTAGGTGCAGAAAAAAATAACGAATAGCATGCCACGCTTCCTGTAAATTGTATTTTTGTTATTAGACGGTATTGATTTTTAAGCGTCGTTGTGTTTAATATTGTACCTAACTACTTAATATCAATAAATGGTGTTGTATTATATTATATCCGGGTAAATAATTGTGAGCTACGTAATGCAAAAAAGTTAAATATATTTCAAAAAATTAAAATGTTTTTTCGTAGTAGATAACTAGCAAAAGCAACGAATATTTTGATAAAATCATTGTTTGGTAGGTTCAAAATGTGGTGTTTAAGGAATTTAAGTTGGGTGAAGTACTACTTATTCAAAGTTGAAACAAAACTGGCTCTTCACAGCCACCCGGCGAGATTGAAGTTGAAGGCTTGTTGCTGCTTGTTTCGCTCTCTTCTCCGCCGCGACTCTCAATACTCTCATTATATGCTTCTAAGTCCCTCAAGTACTGCTCCTTCAGCTTTGGAAGAAAGAAAATACATAAGCACTACATGGAATAAATAAAAAGGCAAAATATAAAAATATGTTAAGGCGACTGGAAGCAGTGGCAGCGTTGAATTGGATCGATTGGCACCCTGGGCGGTTTTGTATTGAACACCCCTTTTTTTGTTGACGCAGAGCCTTTACGCATCTCCCCGGACCCGGGGAAGGCCCAGGGGGTATGTGGGAGTCGCCCTTATGAGGTAATACCCACTAAACCACTCTGCGGCGTCGACCCTCACTGCCGTTAAGGGGGGCATCATGGGATCGCTAGCATTCTACCACGATGCCCCCCCGCACACCAAATGGAGTGAAGGGTTGGTAACGCTTCAACCCTTGACGACCCCTACTCAAAATAAAAAAACCTTTATCATCATCATCATCATATCAGCCGAAAGACGTCCACTGTTGGACGTAGGCCTCCCCCAAAGAGTTCAAAAGTGACCGGTCCTGCAACACCCGCATCCAGCGGACTCCCGCGACCTTTACCAGGTCATCAGTCCACCTTGTGGGAGGCCTACCAACGCGGCGCCTTCCGGTACGTGGTCGCCACTCGAGAACCTACTACCGATGCGCGCCCGAGCGGTGCACAAAATATGTAATAACCATTGTAAAACTATAACCCTACTTTTAACTACGATTGTAAAACGAGCGACAATGGCGACAGATAAACCGCACGCGGTTTTCGTTCGCTGTTGGCATAATTTGTAAAAAGTTTATAAGTATATTGGATAAATAAACGAAAAAAAAAAATTACTTACCATTATGGCTTTCGCTTGCCATTTTTGCTTGTCTGGCTTGGTTCTCCAAATTGCACCCGCTTTCTTGGCAACTCTCCCGGCCTTCTTCAGGCGAGGGAACTGCGCTTTTATCTTCGACCTGACACCACTGTTGAACCATAATAAGAACGCTGACACAGGACGTTTGGGTTCTTGCAATGTCTTCTTAGCTTCAATAATTCTGGAAATAATCAGAACCAAACTGCAGACGCTTTAAAACTACTTTCCTCGCGGGATGGCCCGCGTTGCAAGAATGTCAAACGCTTAATGTGACTTTCAATTCCATCATCATGACCTAGAGTTTTTCCGGTGGTACCCTGAAGGCACTGGTTTCCTCAAGATGTCAATAATAGTAGATTATACACCAAGGGGATAAAGCACTGTTTTATGTCACGGGAGCGAATTGAATCCCGAACGTAACTTAGGACTCATAATTTAACTCCTGAGCGTAGCGAGGGAGTTATAAGTTAATTCCTGAGCGAAGCGAGGGAATTAAGACTGAGTCCTGAGTGCAGTGAGGGGTTCAACCGCCCAAGACTAAAACAGTCTTATCCCCGAGGTGTATACTCTACTTTTCACACCTTATGCGAGACAAAAAAACAGGCTCAGTAGATAAATAATGTTTATTTAGCAAATTAAAAGTACATAGTAACATTAGACACATAGTAGCTTTCCATTTGTCAAAATCGTTGTAGGCTTTTAGGTATTTTTCCTTTGACTTCTCTGGCAGCAGATTGTTGACAATGCCTATGGCATCTAATTTGATAAACTCAGGAGTCAAAACACTTTCATCACTCGACATTTTCAATATTATTTTTGAAATTAAATCTTCTATAGGCACCTACAAGAACTCGATTTGTTCGTCACGCGTGAACAAATGAAGGCGCGCGGCGTTCCAAATTCGAAAGCACAAGCCGTGGTCCTAGATTCGAAATTCGAATTTCGAGCACCGCGCCCCTCCGGACCGGGGTTCACACGGAGGCAAACTTCATTTATTTTGTCAAATCAAGTAGGCCATGGCCTAGGACAAATTGTGTTTAGCAAAATTAAACTTTATGCATATATTAATAAGAATTATGAAAAGTGAAATCATATTATTAACCAGCGGGTTACAATGAAATTCAGTACAACATTATAACCCGGCTAATACCAAGGGATTTAATGTCTTGCTTTCGGTAGGGTTTACATGACCTATAATTCGGCATTGTCGAGCATGTGGTTTGAAAATAAATATGTATAGGTAAGGTGGGTCCGCACTCATATTTATTGTCTTCGTTCATGCGCTCTGCCTACTTCATAGGTATTTTGCGAATATCATGCATGTCTTACCCTTCACTTCCCATCTTTCCGTTACGCGTGATCAAATTTTCACAAGTTCTCACTTTTTAAGTAACCGAAATCACCGAAAACTGTATACAAAAAGAAAATAATTATTTAACAAATAGTAGGAAGCTACAATAGATAATATAAAACGACTACGTGGAAGCTATAAAACAACTATGAAATAAAAGAGCGAAGTAAAGCTGTCACATATGTATATAGTCTTTTATATTTCTCTATTTGGCGGCCAGTAACTAACTTACTAACCCGTAAAGAAGTAGGTAGAGTACAAACGCCAACACAGTTAACTGACCATCCTGTACTTATATTAACATAAAGTGCACGGATGGTCAGTTAACCGTGTGCGAGGGTATGCATGAAAACATATGACCTTTCCAATATACTTATGGCCTGTATAACGAAATATCACTGTACAGTCACCGGCATCAATATATATGATGAATCAAAGGCCGCAAAAATATCTGACACGCTCTTACGGCTCTAGGAATAGAGTTTGAGTTTTTATAATAAAAAAGTTACTTATAGCACTCCAGAAGAGTATACAAAATACAAGTAAACTTATTTTGAAGAAAAAAGAATAAAAAAAGTATATTTTTTTTCAAATAAAACATTGTGGAAATAATTGTTCACAAGGTTAATAATCAACAGTTAAATTTTTTGCTCATATTACAGGCCACACCCTGTATATATTTATTTCGTATGGTGTTGTGTTCCTGGTGCTGAGTAAGGTCGTCAGAGCTCCCGAGCATGCGCTGGGTTGATTGTGGGACCTGCATGTGTCTATCGGCGACAGCGACTGCTTACCGCAGTATAAAAAACATGTTTATCTATCCAAATATCATAAACCCTCCATGATGCGTTCAAGAACCGCACATTATGACCACCATAAAAATAGACTGTTTTGTTAGAACAAATTTCTTATCTATGAAGATAATTCTTATTGCTAAATAATAACATCGATTTCGATAATATTATTTCATTCAAACTTCGAACGTCTCTGAAAAACAAAGAAATTTGATTTAACCTCTATTCTAATATCAGTCGAGATGACGTTTAGATCGAAATGAATTGTCAATTTGCATACAAATTTGACAAATGTCGCACTTAAGTTAGTTATCGAACGGTATGATAGTTGGATCCGACTCAAGTTTTACTCTGAATAAAAAAAAAACTATGACAGCTGCCAGAAAACAACGCCGCGATGCCGGTCATAATATGCGGCTCCTGAATGCATCATGGAGGCTTATGATATGTGGATAGATAGAGTAGTGTATGTAACTGTACATAATTAGGCATTAAAACACTCGTGTGATGTTATTATTAAACCACACTCGTGTTTAATGCCCTTCATTATGTACAGTCACATAAACTACTATTATGTGACCTCATTCCATAGAAACTGTGATAACGCATGCTAAAAGATTGCAATAAAAAGAAACAAAATGTGTGCAAAACATCGTGTTTTATTTCACGAGGGTTTTTTTTAAATCCAACCTCAAACTTCAGAATACAGTTTAGTTCCTTCCTATAGTTAGAGTAAAAGGTATGTACTTATTGCTGTCTCATTTCAACCTAGAGCAAGTTGTTGTGACAAATTGTTAGGTGTCAAAGCGAAAGGACGCAGTCAAAATTGTAAATGAGTGAAAGCAAAAAAAAGAAAAGCTTCGGCAAGTGAATTCATATTTAGACATCACAACTTTACTGTTCTATGTTAAATCAACATTCTATTTAATATTGTTGTAGTTTCATATCAATATACTCGTAGTAGGTACTCTTTGAAGGACACAATGCCTATAGGCGTCGTCAGATGTAGGTACAGCTATTGCTAACCAACATTTAATTTAAGTACCTAGACTGTCCGACAATGAGCTAAAATCAAAAGCCTTTTAACCGCCAAACGTCAAATCGAGATGGTCATTAAAATGTACACTGTTACTTTAGTCTGCTTAGATCATGCTTAGACTGATAAATATCAGAATGTAAGTACCAAACTAAAGCGGTTAAAGGTTTAAGAAAAACACAGTCAAGTTGATTTTAATGGTTTTAGTGAGAGATGGGAAACAATATCGTGCTGGGGCCTTTGAGTATTAAGCCCACTGGAGAATTGGAGATGTCATAACGTAAACTCTACGAACAAAATTTTTCGCCACTTTTAGCGGGGGGTGAAGTAAACACGTACAGCACACCACCAAAAGATGAATAAATCAACAGACACAAATTTAGCTGTTGAGATAAACGCACACTACAAAAAAAATAAACACATCAAAAATTACACGCACACAGACAGACTTTTCACGTAACCGTGCTGCATACATACGAACAAGTTAGTGATGGGACACAAATGACAGATCTGAAGAATGAGTCAAATCAGTTTGATGAATGAACTGAATTATCTTATACTATTTATTATAAAATTGTAAAAGTGAAGATTCTGTACATTGAAGATACTACCCAAAAAAATTTTATTTATGTATGTCTGTGTGTATTTATGTGCCCTTGTGGCCCCTCTCGCACAATTAAACTGTGGAATGAACTGTCGCCCGCGGTTTTTCAGGGCTGATAACGAGGTAAAGATAAAAATGTAGATTTGAGAGGTATTTGCAAGAACCTATTTTAGTATGTATATGAAATTATATTATAATAAGGTTCATCTTTCAATGGGCCTTATAAGAAGGCTCAAAGTCACCCAAATAGCAATGGAGAGGGCTATGTTGGGAGTTTCTCTGCGTGATCGCATCAGAAATGAGGCTATCCGCCGCAGAACCAAGGTAACCGATATAGCCCTTCGAATCGCCAAACTAAAGTGGCAGTGAGCGGGGCACATTGCACGTAGAACTGTTAGCCGTTGGGGTGGAAAGGTTCTCGAGTGGCGACCACGTACCGGAAGGCGCGGCGTTGGTAGGCCTCCTACAAGGTGGACTGATGACCTGGTAAAGGAGTGGTTTTTATTGTAGACGGTCATCATTTGACGTTGGTGGACGTAGGTGGCGTCCGCGTTATGGCGTGGTATGGATCACTTCGCCAGCTGGCGTTCAATAGGTTAATCGTGTTGATGAGTGAGAATTAAGAGCCTGAAAATTTGTTACTGAGAAACCTCCATAAGCAATTCAATTATCCAGCAGATGGTTGCGTTTATCGCGCAATAAATAAATTACAAGTACAAGGCATATATCATAATACGCTCGGTCGTACACAATTATGAGTAGGAAAGTGTCAGATGCTTTTGCACCAAACAAGGACATAGTCGCAAAGAAGGTATTGCACCTTCAATCAATGTCTTTCTGTTAGTATCATTTTTGTAGCTTTCCGAAGTAAAGTGCTCCGAACAGATAACACTTGTACGTGTAGGTTTCCAATAATAATTTTCGTTATTACAAAATTTTCTCCATTTCTCCTTTATATAGGGATCTTTTGGAAATCTAAAAGGACATATAATTATATTAAATAAATTGTTGTTGGTTGCACCCCGGTGATGTCGATTCATTCGATAGTGTGCTGAAGGACACATTAGAGTCCATCTTGAATGTTTCCCTAAATCAGGACCAATGGGAACTTGCGTCTCTCCCTATCCGGAATGGTGGATTGGGAATTCGGCGTGCGCGTGACATCAGCCTTCCGGCTTTCTTGGCGTCGGCGAGTGGTGTTGTGGGCCTTGTTACTGATATACTATCCATGGAGGGTGACAAGGTAACCATACCACACGCGTCTGATGCTTGGGATGCTTGGGTGGCTCTAAACCCAGGTGCGTGCAGGCCGGAAAAACCCGATCGCCAGCGTTCGTGGGACGATATAGGAGTGAGTAAGGCACTGGATTCTCTTGTGGAGGCTGCACAAGGAGTGGATAAGGCTAGACTGAAGGCAGTTTCTAAGCCAGAGTCTGGGGCATGGCTGCATGCGCTTCCCTCTCCACACATGGGCACTCTGCTTGACGACGAATCGATGCGGGTGGCGGTGGCTCTCCGCCTGGGCTTCGATGTATGCGAACCTCATTTATGCATCTGCGGCGCCATGGTGGAGAGCAACGGGCACCACGCCTTGAGTTGCTGTCGCTGTGCGGGGAGATTCTCTCGTCACCATGCCCTCAATGATATTGTCCGGAGGGCGTTAGTCTCGGCCAATATTCCATGTGTGCTGGAGCCTTCAGGCCTGAGCCGGTCCGATGGCAAGAGGCCGGATGGCTTGACCCTGGTGCCATGGCAGAAGGGTAGATGTTTGCTGTGGGACGCCACTTGTGTGAGCACTTTCGCTGCCTCGCACCTTGGTCGCACCATTGGGGCAGCAGGAGCTGCTGCCGAGGCGGCTGCGCTTAGAAAGCGGGACAAATACTCTGCATTGGTGAATTATTTATTTGTCCCTCTTGCGGTGGAGACTATGGGATGCTGGTGCTCAGAGGCCAGGGCATTCCTGGCGGAAGTGGGGCGCCGTTTGCGACTGAGAGGGCATGACCCCCGTTCCGGGTCATTCCTGTTGCAAAGGTTGTCGATCGCGATTCAACGCGGCAATGCGGCGAGTGTGATGGGCACCTTTGCACCCGGAATGACACGGGGCGGGTTATTTGACTAAGTTTTATTGACTTGTAAACCTATCTAATATTATTTACTATTTCTTTAGAAAATTAAATAAATTATATAAATAATAGTATATAAATAACACATACATTCATGAGAGACTAATAGTTTATTACGTTAAATAATACAATATATATATATAATAATATCATAAAAAAAGAAGAGGAATCTAATGTTCTATGGTGGGTATTGCACAGCCGTCTTCGCATCCAAATCTTCCTATTCTTCTTCTCATTCCTCTAAATCTCATAGTCCCGCACTAAATGTATTCTTTTTACCTAGATATTTTTTTTGCCAACAATTCTTTTCTTTTTAAGACTAAATTTCTTGTAAAATATTTAAATGTAAAGTTTGTTACATTTAAATCTTACAAGATTTAAATGTAACAAACACCTACTCTTTAATTCAATATGTAATAAAAAAACTGACTATTAAACAAACTGCAGTGATTGAATGAATGAATGGTTAATTCAAATATTGAGTCGCTTTTCTTACCTTTATCGCATCACTAAAGACAGATTCGACCCCTTACCACTGTATCATGTTTACATTTTCTGTCGTTTACTTATCGCAAACGGTATTTTCTTTAAATGGAGATTGTACTTCAATACACATTTAATAGTTTGTAAAAATACTTACCTATGATAGGAAACGCGAACTTGTTGCGAATTTGAGCTGTCTGATCGCCTTTTACATGATAATACTGCACAATTCACCATTTTTCGAGAGATACGTCACGCGACACGGATGGATACAAAATGGCGATGAAGCGACTTTAAGTAGTTTTATATAACGTGGTTGACCAGTTGACCAATGTACTTCGCCGGAGGGGGTCGCCTGTGTATGACATCTCCAGTGGGCTTAATACTCAAAGGCTGGGGCAGGACAAGTTTAATTGTTATTCTAGTTATTCAAACGGGAAACAATTTGACCGTATCTGTAAAGATGCCCTTACAATTTGTCACAATGCAACTTGCAATGAATTGAATAATTGCTGTCCCTTTCCGACTATAGCTGCACCTTGGCTGCATCGCCCGCATCTCTGTCGGTTTTCGTGACAAATTGCAAGGTATTTTAATCCCGATAATATAATTATGAAAGAACAAGCTCTTTTATTTCTTTGACAACAACATTATCAAGACAAATCCACTTACTTAAATAAAATAAAACATATCTAGCTACTTTAGTTTACTCTTCGATTTCCAAGCAAAGTATATCTTTAAACTTTAAACTACAACTTCACTTAATGATTTAACGGTATTCCTATCCTAACCTGGAAAATGAGCGCTAGATTAAAAAATAATGAAGATCTAAAACTACTTTTTTTTGGAAAATGCTTCGCCTTCATTACAAATGCTACCCTACGTAATATGTGGATATGTACCTTCATCATTTAACTATAAGTATAAGAAGTTGTATAAATATATCGCCACCACGTTATGCCCCGTTTGGGACTTTGGGTTGTTCACGGCGGCTTTCATCAGCTTGTCCATGGCAAATTTTATTCCTTTTAAAGGACTAATTCATACAATACTTATCTTCTATCTATCTATATATCTATATACATATAATAAAGCTGAAGAGGGTCGAAAGTCTGTACATGGAAGATATTCGAAAAAAAATTGGCTAGGGATACTTAAAATCGATAACAGAACACGTTCCAACAGTTTTTAGAATTTTTGTCTGTTTGTCTGTTTGTCTGTTTATCTGTTTATCTGTTTGTCTGTTTATGTGACCGCGCATCACGTGAAAACGGCTCAACCGATTTAGATGAAATTTGGTATAGAGATAGTTTGAGTCCTGGGAAAGGACATAGGGTAGTTTTAATCCCGGAAATAAACCCCTAAGGGGATGAAATGGGGGGTGGAAGTTTGTATGGAGCTACTTAAACCGCTGCACCAATTTGGATGAAATTTGGTATATAAATCGAGTCCCGGGGAAGGTCAAAGGATAGGTTTTATCCCGGAAATCTTCCCCTTAGGTTAGTTAGGTAGGTGAACGTGGGGGTGAAAATTTGGATGTAACCCATTTTGATAAAATTTGGCTTAGATTTGGTTTAAGTTCAGGGAAAGGACATTGGATAGTTTTTATCCCGGAAATCTGCCCATAAGGGGGTGTAGTGGGGGGTGAAATTTTGGATGGACTCCGTTTAGATCAAATTTAGTATAGAGATAGTTTGAGTCCCGGAGAATGACAAAGGATACTTTGAATCCCGAAAATCATCCCCTAAGGGGATGAAATAGGGGTGAAAATGTGGATAAATCCCATTTGGTTAAAATTTGGTAAAGAGATAGGAGTCCCAGGGAAGGACAAGGATGCATAGTTTTTATCCTGAAAAAACATCTCCTGAGGGGGTGAAATGAGGAGTGAAAATTTGGATAGAACCCATTTAGATGAAATTTGGTATGGAGATAGTTAGTCCTGGGGAAGGACCTAAAATAATTTTTAGTCCAGAAATCATCTCCTAAGGGGTCACCCCCTTGAGGATTGGGGGATGAAAATTTGGATGGAACCCATTTACGGTATAGCGAGTTGGAGTTCTGGGGTAGCACATAAGATAGTTTTATCCCGAAAATCACCCCCTAAAGGGATGAAAATTTGGATGTGATGAGACCTTTTTAGATGAAATTTGGTTAATTTAATTTAATTCAAATTATTTATTTCAGACTAAGTCCATATCATGTTAGTAACAATAAAAACTTAAGTTAACAGTTAAGAGATAGTTTGAGTGCTGGGAAATGACATATGATAATTTTTGTTTTTGAATTCATCCCTTAAATGATGATGAAATGGGGGGTGAAAATTTGGATGGAAACCATTTCGATGGAATTTGTTATAGAGATGGTTTGAGTCCTGGGCAAGGACATAGCGTAGTTTTAATTCCGGAAATCATCCTCTAAGGGGGTGAAATGGTGGTTTAAATTTGGATGGAACCCATTAGGATGAAATTTGGTGCCTATAGAGATAGTTTTACTCGCGTAGAAGAACAACGAATAGCTTTTGTCCCGAAAAAAATCCTCCAAGGGCATAAAATAGGGGGTGAAAATTTGGATGTACCCTATTTGGATGAAATTTGGTATAGAGATAGTTTGGGGTTCCGAAAAAGAATAATGCATAGTTTATGGAACTCATTTAGTTGAAATCTGGTTAAGAGATAATTTGAGTCCTGGGAAAGGACATCTGATAGTTTTATTCCGGATATCATTCCCTAAGGGGGTGAAATGGGGGTGAAAATTTAGTATAGCGATATTTGGGAGTCCTGGGGAAGGACAAAGGATAGTTTTATCCCGAAAATCCTCCCCTAAGGGGTGAAAATTTGGATGTGAGTGACCCATTTAGATGAAATTTGGTTAACAGATAGTTTGAGTTCCGGAAAAAGACATAGGATAGTTTTTATCCCGGAAATGATATCTTAAGGGGGTGAAATGGGGGTTGAATATTTGTATGAAGCTACTATACAACCCATTTAGATAAAACTTTGTATAGAGGTAGTTAGTAGGCGCGGCGTTGGTAGGCACAAAGTAGACTGATGACCTGGTAAAAGTCGCGGGAGTCTGCTGGATGCGGATGGCGCAGGATTGGTCACTTTGGAACTCTTTGGGGGAGGCCTTTGTCCAGCAGTGCAGCAACTATCATCGAAAACATAAGTAAACTCTTAACTGTTAAGTAAATGAAAGAGACGATGCCATGATCGTAGTAAGCTTAAAAAACCGGTCAAGTGCGAGTCAGACTCGCGCACCGAGGGTTCCGGACCACCCCATACAATAGAAACAAGTCCACTATAAACGGACGGACGGACAACAAAGTGAGCCTATAAGGGTTCCGTTTTTTCCTTTCGAGGTACGGAACCCTAATAAGTAAAAGCTAAGAATTATTCGATTAATGAAATTAAAAAATTAGCGTATCAGACTTATTTAATGAGAAAGAGAAAGAGAAAGAGAACATTTATTGTTTACCATGTACAATTAGGTCTTAATGATAAATGTGTGAGTTACAATGGCAACCCTTTCGGGCATACAATATTAACTATAAAAGTTACATAGGTATATAATTATTCAGTTTAAAAACTCAAAGTATTCTTTTAAATCATAAAATACATTTTCTGTCAACCATCGTTTTAATTGGCGCTTAAATTGATTTCCGCTCAACATTTTTAGGCTAATGGGTAGATGGTTGAAGACTTTGATAGCGGTGATAAAGGTGCTCCTATAATAGGTTGCGTTTTTGATCGCTGGCAGTGAAATGTTGTACATATACTGTGATCGTAAATTGTTACGCTGTTCTGAGCAGAAGTTAAAATTATATTTATGATTTATTACATAGGAACACAGCTCTAAAATATATAATCCAGTTAAGGTTAGAAATTTCTTTTCCCTAAAAATATTTCTAACGGACTCAGTATTGTACAAGCGGTATATAATGCGGAGACATTTTTTTTGGAGAATGAAAGTAGTTTTGACATTAACAGAATTACCCCAATAAATTACACCATAATTCAACAAAGGATAAATATTTCCATAATATGCATTTCTTACAATATCTTCTGAGCAAGTACTTGATAAGACGGATAAAGCATAGCACTGACTGGATATTTTTTTATTTAACTTTTCTATATGAGATTTCCAATTTAAATGTGAATCTACAGAGACGCCCAAAAAGTTGGTACTGTTTATGTTTTGTATAATAGCTCCCCCGTGTTCAACATTCAAGTTTATTGGGTTTGTTTTGTAATTTCTAAATTGTATCGTTTTTGTTTTATCTACGTTTACTTTTAAGTTAATTGATTTAAGCCAGTTGACAACAGTTTGAAGAGTATTGTTAATTTTTTCTTGAAAATTGGATCCTGAGTTTTTTCCAGAGAATAATATGGTTGCGTCATCAGCAAACATTACGCAAAGTTCATCTATGATGTTTGGCATATCATTAACATACAGTAAAAATAACAACGGACCAAGGATGCTGCCTTGAGGTACTCCAACTTTAATATGTTGAAATTTAGACTGTGTTTGCTGTATAGTTTTAGTTTTCTTATTATATTTTTCAATAACCGTGGCTTGCTGTCTATCTTTTAAATAACTTTCAAATAATTTATGTACATTACCTCTAATACCTACGTTACTTAGTTGCGATAACAAAATCTCATGCACTACACTACACAATCAAATGCCTGGGACATGTCTAGAAATAATGCAATACAGGGCCTTTTATTATTGATTTCATCCCATATATGTTTAAACAATTGAAACACTGCATGTGTTGTTGACTTTCCTCTTTGGAACCCGAACTGGTTGGGATGTATAATGTTATTTGAATTTAGGAAATGAACAACTCTATTGTATATACACCGTTCAAATATTTTGGAGAAGCTTGGTAATATGGCAATAGGACGATAGTTACTTACATCGTCTTTTTTACCCTTTTTAAATAACGGTTTTATAAGGGCTTTCTTCAAATCATCTGGAAATATCCCTGTTTGGAAGATAAGATTCATTACATGAGCCAATGGTTCAGCTATGTAGTCCAAAGACGCTTTTAATACTTGAATAGGTATATTATCATGTCCTGAACTTTTTGTATTTCTTAGTGCTTTGGTAACTTTTTTTATTTCAAATGTATCAACTGGGTTTAAAAATAAACTTTTACAGAGATATGTTGAAATTGGCTTAAAGTTATGTTTCGATACGTTACTGTCATAATTACGAGTTACATAAAAATTGTTAAAAATCTTGGCAATTTCCAAAGGGTCTGTAGTAGCATTATCGTCGCATAGTTTTATACTTTCAACTGTATTTTTTATAGAATTAGTCGAGGAAGTGTGTTGTCTGATTAAATTCCAGGTTGCTTTTGTTTTGTTGGTGCTAGTTTGTATATAATTATTGCTACTTAATATTTTTGACGAACGTATAACCCTTTTCAGAACTTTACAGTATTTTTTAAAGTCAGATGATTGTGGATCGGTTCCCTTTTTGGTTCTTAACTTTAAATACCTCAGTCGCTTACTTTTACAAGACTTAAGAATGCCCTTGCTTTTCCATTGTGGTTTCTTTCTATATGTTACTCTAATTCTTTGTAGAGGTATGCAGAGTTCAAAAACTAACATGAACAGGTCCATAAATATTTTATAAGCTAAACAAGGATCTGATTGCAAGTAAACATCTGAAAAATTTACCTGGGAAATGTATTTTACAAAAATTTCTAAGTTAGCATCTATATTTCTTCTGTAAATATACCAGTACCTTTCGTTGAAGCTCAAGCTGGTTGGTAGTTTTAAGAGTTGGCCTGTGTGATCGGATATTCCCAAGTTTAATACCTCTACATTACATCTTTTTGCATTCGTTATTATATTATCAATACATGTTTTTGAATGTGATGTTATTCTTGTTGGTTCGTTAATAGTTATACTCAGATTATATTTACATAACAGTGCTTTGAATTTGTTTGCATTATTATCATTTTTGAGTAAATCTATATTAAAATCTCCTGCAATAACAATTTTTTTGCTCATTCTACGATTACGTAATACTAGTTTATTTAACAAGAGTTCTAGATTGTCCATGAATAAGTCACAATTACCATTAGGTGTTCTATAGAGACATACAAAAATAGTATTTAAGTCAGGAATAATAATGCCACAAACTTCAAAAAGTGACTCAATTGACATAGCCGATATCCAATCAAGAGTTACATAGTCGATACAATTCTTTACATATATACTTGTGCCTCCCCTTAATTTATGCTTTCTACAGAAATGAGCGGCTAACTGAAACTGGTCTAATTGTAAGGTTGTTACCTCATCATGTTTAAGGAAAGTTTCCGTAAAACAAAAAACTTGGATGTGTTTAGAGTCTGCTAAAATCTCGATCTGATCCACTTTTGACCTCAAGCCTTGCACGTTTTGATGAAACATATTTAGAGTATTAACCTCGAAAAAGAGTTTCTTGATTAATAGAATTATCTATGGACTTATTGTAGTTCTCGATATCCAACAAAAAATTTTGCACGTTTTCGAGAACGTTTTTCATGCCTTGGTCGTTTAACTTCCCAGTCCTTTCAGAGAACATCTCCAGGGTCAGCTTCAAGTTGGAGTCGAAAAAGTAGGCGTAGTGATTAGACATTATATCTAAATTGAGCAGACTATTGAATAGTTCCACGCGGCAGTTGTATACTTTCGCCCCACATATATAAGTAGGGACGCATAATATTTAAAACAAGAGTATTTTGGCGTAACAGACACATTTGTGTAAAAGTTCACAGTGCAAATTGGCGTATCGTACAATGAACTGAGAGTTACGACAAAATGTATCAGAGACGTTTCTTATTTGATTGGATACCACAAAAATGCTCGGTAAAATTGAGTATCAACGCAATATTTTTCATGGTTGTAACGGACATTTTTTTCAAGCTATCGCGACGTTATCTATACCAACTGATAGAGAGAAAAAAACTGAGTATTTGTCCCTTACGCCCTTTGAGCCTACGGTAGTCGATATGTTTATTGTCACACACCCAGAGATGGGCAAAATTTATTCGAATACGAATAATGTTTAAGAATAAATAGGATTATTCGCGAATGACGAATAAATATTTCCAATATTTATTCGCGAATAACTTCTTCATTCGCATAATCATTCGTAATGCTTTTCGGAAATAATATCTTGAACGAATATTGTAGGAATGCTTTTTAATGTATAATGTATATATGTAATATTTTTCTACAGACAGAACATTGAAATTTGTTAGAAAGAGGTGACCGCTTCATCAAGGGTACCAATTAATATCGCCGTGCAAGGTGAAACGGATATTAGTTGTATTTATTTCACCTGTTTTAATTTTTTCTAATTCGGCTTTACCACGGGTGACAAAAAAACGGGTCAAGTGCGAGTCAGACTCGCGCACCGAGGTTTCCGGACCAGCTCGTGTACAACTACGTGTACTGTCGTGTACTGTTTCTATTGTAATAGAAACAGTCCACTATAAACTGATACTCACTAAGTATGTATTCACATACTTAGTGCGTGTCAGTTTATACTGGACATTAAATTTTCAGTGATGTGACTAAAAATTTACGGTTTTCGCAATTTTCCCTTTATTTGTGCTATAAGGCGTTGCTTCGCACCAAATTTCAAGTTTCTGAGTTCACGGGAAGTACCCTGCAGGTTTTGATTCCCTTGCGGGTTTCGAAAACTTGCGGAAATTTGCGACATAAACTGCTGTATCTTTTGATTGCGTTGGCTTAGAAATTTGATTTTTTCACAGCGCCAAGAGAGTGTTCTTCCGACCGGATTTTACAGCCGAGAACACAGCAAAAATTCAATAATTTAGGGTATTCTAGCTCGTATGCCGCCACACGTGCGCTTTGTATGGCACAACCGTTGTGCCCAACAGAAAAAAAGAGAATGGAAGGAAAAATTACAAGGACAACGAATGATATATCTCTTTGGGTCAGGCTCATAATGCACACTTTCCCGCTATGTACACTTTCTCTATAGGTGCACTTTCCCGCAATGTGCATTCCCGATATGTACACTTTCCCAGTTTGTGCACTGTCTTACAAAGTGCACTTTTCCGAAACATACACTTACACATACACTTTCTCTATAGGTGCACTTTCCCGCAATGTGCATTCCCGATATGTACACTTTCCCAGTTTGTGCACTGTCTTACAAAGTGCACTTTTCCGAAACATACACTTACACATACACTTTCTCTATAGGTGCACTTTCCCGCAATGTGCATTCCCGATATGTACACCCAAACATTAAACAAATAAATGAAGGTAGATTTTGGTCCAGGTCAGTCCTTGGCGTTAAGAGGGCGTTCGTATTATATGTAAACTGTTCTCAATTACACCATATTTGTCAACAAAATCTTACACAACATTAAAGTTCAAACATGTACCAACAAGATCCAATCCAAAAAATATAACTTTTGTTAAAATTTATATTTTTAAATAATTATTCAAAACTAATTTACCGCCGCGCGGGAATATATCTCAGTACCGGCCAAAGACTACAATATACATACTGAGAGGTACCGGCTGAATAGCCCTCCGAGACAGACGTGTACTGTGTTTATTTGTGGCAATTCACGAAGCTAACCGGCCACTCTTCAGATAAAATAATATTTTTTTGATCTCCGACTAGGCATAGTTGTTACCAAACTCGGGGTCAAACTATACTGGGGATACATTCGTGAGGCTAATCGAGACAAGTTATGAATTGCATAGCTGCCATATGACGTAGTGTAGCGAAAAGGCTCAAACCCACAGGATGTGTAATATTTAAGATTGAACCTTCTACCTAAAACAAAAGTCATACATTTCAATGGTGATGTCTTGTGGGTTGGATCCTTTTGTCTAAACTACGCTTTCTATAGTCAATTATTATTGTACGAGTGATCGTGATACTTGATAGATTTAATTTATTTACTAGTTACCAGTCATCGGAATTCTCGTAGCATTTTTGAACTGTCATAGGGACTTCTCGTTTAACGACTGATACAAATATTTTGTCGATACATTATAGCACAACACAACATATCAAAGAAGAACAAAAGTAGAGGTAAACAACAGGCGGTCTTATCGCTAAAGATCGATCTCCTTTAGGTAACTTTTGAGTGGCTGAAAATGTTAAATAGAGATTTGCAATGAAATCAATGAAATAATAATAGTTAACAATTTTACATTTAATCAGTTCAGTTCAGTCAAATTCTTCTTTGTTACCAGGTGCACGTTTTAAGGGTTCCGTACTCAAAGAGTTAAACGGGACCCTATTACTAAGACTTCGCTGTCCGTCCGTCCGTCCGTCCGTCCGTCTGTCTGTCACCAGGCTGTATCTCAAGAACCGGGATAGCTAGAGAGTTGAAATTTTCACAGATTATGTATTTCTGTTGCCGCTATAACAACAAATACTAAAACAAAATAAAATATTTATTTAAACCTTTAGTGGGTAACGGCAAGATATTTGCCGTCATACGACTCAGATATTTTATTTTTTTCTCAATGAAACGTGTTGTTAGTTAATATAACTTTTGGTTCGCATAAGAGAACATACTCGTACCAATTTACGAAAAAAAGAATAGCAGATAAACGTTATTCCAACCCATGTTAAATGATGATTCTTAGGCCTGAACTTAGATTTTTAACTATTCCTTACAATTGAACAAAAATGTTTGTAAATAAAATTTTGTTTGCTGGATTTATACGATAGTCACAATTCTCTACTTTCAGAGACAAGATTGGCGATATAAAGTTTAAAGAAAAAAAATCTGTTATTTGATAATTTTAAAAAATGAAGACGGCAATATATTTGCCACTATCCGTTAAGTGTCTGGTGTTTATTAAAGGAAAGGGTGGGTTAGGCTACAATTGTTATTGATTTATACACTGAAAAAAATGTTAGGTTGGATTTACCAGATTCCGTGTAAATGTTACCAAAGTTAGCGGTTGATTTCGGTCCTATCACGAATTTTGGTTGATTTTATCAAACTAAATAAGTTGGTGTTGTACCAAATTTATTTGGTAGATTACACCTATATTTTGTAGTAAATAGTAAAATTGTTTACCAAAGTACTTTAGTAACATTTCTCATCAAAGTACTTTAGTATATTTTTTACCAAAGTACTTTAGTAACGTTTCTCACCAAAGACCTTTAGTACATTTTTAAACAAAGTACTTTAGTAACCTTTTTATCAAAGTAGTTAAGTATAATTTTTTTCAATGTAGTTTGGTGTAATCTACCAAACGGATATTTTTCATTTTACCAAACATACTCGTCTTTTTTTACCAAATACCTTTGGCATGTTCTACTGTTACTATTTTTGGTACAAATTACCGAAGTTAGTCAGTAGAAAATGCAAAAGTGATTTGGTAAAATCTACAACACAATTTGGTAGATATATCACTTTCTATTGGTACAATGTATTAAATCATTTTGATTGAAAGAGCTGAACTTAACTTGTAAGTATAATGTAATTTATTTGGTGAACTCTAACAAACAAAGTTAAGTAGTATTTACTAATCACGTTCGGTGTATTTTGTCAGCTTTAGTTTGGTAATATTTACCAGATTTATATTTTAGTTACTACTAAAGGTGTTTGATATATCTACCAGATATGTAACGCAGTTTTCATCAAAGTTAGTCTAGTATCATCAATCAGATTGGATCGTGCTTTATATCAAAGATAATATTGTATTATCTACTATAAGTGGATCGCAGATTTTATCAAATATAATTAAGTATTATCGATCATGTGTTTCGTATTTTTTCCTAAAATTGGTTTGGTAATATCTAACAGATTTGTACTGTGATTTTTACCAAATGTTTACTAGTACTATCTACCAAGATTTTATCAGTACTTGTTCTGCTAATTGTACCGGTCTTAGTTTAGTAAAACGTACCAAATAAGTAGTGTACAGTTTAATGGTGTTAGTTTGGTTAATTTATCAAACTAACACTAGTAAAATGTACACATCTTTTTAGGTAGATATCACCAAACACATTTTTGATTTCCAGAGTATAAATAGGGTGTGGTATCATTGAAAATTAGAAACTTGCAATATTCCTGACATGGTATGAGAGTAAAATTATATTGCAGTTTAGATTTTCAAACTACGTAGTTTTCTATGTAGATTGAAGATTATTCGTAGCCACACCCTAAAAATATTGTAGATGAAAAAAAGCTAACAGGAACTGAAAAAAAATATGTTGTAAGACCTTAAGACAAACACTTCAAAAATATGCAGGCTTATTGGTAACCAACGTATTTCTTTTAAGGGAGATATAGTAAAGCTCATTTGCAATTAAAAAGGTCATGAAGGCTATGCGAAAATCAGCAGTTCCTAGAGAGTGAACATTTACAAATTGCCTTTTTTAAATAGATAACACTGTTAAAAGGAATAACGTCGATTCACCAGTAACCTTATTTAATATTATAAGGGCTATATAAATACGGTGGTTTAAAGAAAAATAGTCCGAATTTTGGTACTTGTAATAAAATTTATTTTACGAATCGATACAATACACTGTAGATCACTTATTTTAAAATTATGTCAGTGACTCAGTAGGGTACAAAACCTTTCTTATAATAAAAGTCAAAAGGCTGCCAGGTTGCGGCCCACATTATTTCTCTGCGGCTGACCGTACGTGAATCAAATTCCTTGGCTGTACATATCTTAACTTTAAGTTTGCGAGATAGATACCCTGTTCACGGTATACGTAGTACGTGTGAATCTTATAGGCTGACTTACAAGTCATGATAAAATTTGCTGAGTAGTCTTATAGACTGGGCTCTCAGTGGAGTATCGTTTGCAAAAATAGCGCACCGTATTCTGACGTCTTTGTGTAGATTCCAGACATACAATCAACAGAATTCACTGCCCCAATATTATAAGGTTCCATGTTGCAATTTTATCAACTTGAAATTTGAAGTTTATAATATGTTGACAACCATATTCTGCGTCCAGCCAGTGAAAAGTTTTGAAGCATACGTCCAGCGCTTTCAGGAATGAGTCGATATTATAAAGGATGTCATAATAAGCAACATAAAAGTCCTTTAGGGCATCGATGGTCGGTCCGACAGCAATGATGATGGGTTGGCACCGCAGTCCCTTAGCCATTTGGGCTTTTATCCAACAGTCCAGCTGGGTGAGGACTTCGCTTTCGTTCTGGAAATTAAAATATATTGTTTACTTTTAACCGTTTCCATACTAATCCTACTAATATTATAAATGCGAAAGTTTGGATGTATGGATGAATGTACGTTTCAATTAATCTCAAAAACTAATGGACGAATTTTAAGAAACTTTCCAGTTATGTACCTTACGAGTATATATCAGAATATGACAGGCTATAATTTATTTCAAATTTCGTACCTTTTAGTATTAAAAATGCGAAAGTGTGTCTGTCTGTATATCTGTATGTCTGTTACCTCTTCACGCTTAACCCGCTGAGCTGAAAGAGATGGAATTTAGTAGGTATCGAGATAATTGGAGTCCCGAGGAAGGAGATAGAAAGAAAGAAAGAAACATTTATTCGAGACAAACAACACACAGCGTTTGTCACGAAACGGTTCTATCTCAGCATAATGCTGGCATTGCTGCCAGCGCTGGTCTTCCGATAGAACTGATGAGGATAATTTTATCCTGGAAATCATCCCCTAAGGAAGTAAAATGGGTAGTGAAAATTTGTATTGGAGTTTATATTAAATCCTTATGGCCGTTTGTATGGAAAGTCGTCATCACACAATAGTGTTAAAAATTAAATTATACCTTTGCATGAAGAATGAAACTGTTCATAGCTTCTTGAATGCTTGGCTTTACGGTTTTTTTTTACCATCTGTATCTTTGTAGTGTAATCTCACAGGTGGAACTATTTTATATCCAATTATTATTATATTTTATATCTGGAAAATAAAAATAACTATTTAGTTATGTATGATGCATATTTGTTGACTTAATTATATCAAACATTATGTTTATACAATATTGGTTATTTTATTTGGTGCAAACACCCTATTCAACACTAATTAAACATCAGAATAATGATAACCAATCACGTAAAAGTACATTATTGCAGAGGCCGGAAAAAAGCAATTCGTGGATGGGTAGAGTTTGACGGACGAAGCGTAGCTTAATCCGTCAGTAAATACGAATCCACGAATTGCCATTTCCTCGACGTTTCGATTTTGGGGTGATATTCGCGATTTTTTAATAAATATTTTGATAACCAACCTTCGCTTGGATTTTCTTCGATCAATTTAATGTAGACCGAAGCAGCTTTAATCGTTTTCAAATGATTAAACGCATTCTCTAAGAAGTTGGGCCATTTCTTGAATATTAGGAGCTCTGATCCTTTAAACTTGGTTTCAAAATCCAATTCAATCTGAAAAAAAAAACGATTTTATGTATTTGACTTAATGTGCGAAATGCCTAGGTATCTTGTTCTTCATCCATCACGTTTTGTCGAGATGCAGGCTTTGGTCAGCCAAAAACAAATATTGAATAATAAGAAATTCAAGTATGTAAATTATTTATCAGGGGGTGCTACCATACATAAAAAAGCGGTCAAGAGTCAGACTCGCGGACTGATTTCCGGGATAAAAGTATCCTACGTCCTTTGCCGGGACTCAAGCTAAATATCTACATCCCAAATTTCATCTAAAAAGAGCCTGTTCACGTACTGACTAGCGCCACTGGTAAATATTTGAGATTATTTAAATTTATGAATAAGTTTGATGTACTAGTTTTTACGTTGCTGGATTCGTCAATCTATGCGTCCAAAATTATGATGGCCGTTTTTCTTTTGATTTTATCAGCAGCCTACTTTTTTAAATATCTATAGTTAAATTTAAATAATCTCAATAATTTACCAGTGGCCCTAGTGAGCGCGTGATCGGGCTCTTATTATTTTCTCTTATTAATTTCGGATTTTTTATGTTTTTCTTTGCTAGCTTCTGCCCGCGACTCCGTCCGCGTGGAACTCGTTTATATCGTAGCTCCATACAATTTTTTACCACCTATTTCACCGACTTAAACTATTCGATGTCCTTCCCTCGGACTCAAACTATCTTGATACCAAATTTCATCTAAATCGGGTCAGCGGTTTAAGCGTTAAGAGGCAACAGACAGACTGACACACTTTCGCATTTAAATGTAGTATGGATAATAAATGTAAAACAGACAGGAATACTTACATGAATAATGTTTTGGAGTTTGTTCAACCCCCGCTTGAATAATATTATTTCCTTTAAACTGGGAATCAGATCCTTCAGTTCATTTCTTGAATGGAGTCGAGCAAATTTAACGAAATCTGATTTTCTAAAAAATAAGACATATATTTAATTCATCAGTCTTTAAACTCATTATTTAATGTTCAGTTAGTTACATACAGACAAAATACAAACGCAACGATGGCCAACCAAACCGATTTGGTAGATTTTACTGAAATTCGTTTTGTAAATTAATCAAAGTAATTAGGTAGGTAATACGTAACCAATATTTCTAGGTCAATATCTAAGCCTGAGTTAAGCTTCCTATTCATATAAAACTATAATCACAAAATTATTATATTTAATAATTAATAATAAGGAGGTATGGGTGGGGAATCCATATATGGTGTCAACTATAGGTTACCCTGTGTTTCAGACAAAAAAGAACTAACAATGGAATAAGTACGTTATTCACATACAATATCATTCTTATTCACAATTAATTAGTAAGGTATCAGTGTTGCCAATTTAGCACTTTTAGTGTAATATCGTTCTAATGCTTACCTTCAAAACTTGTTATGGTAGATTGAGATAATCCCCATTCCTTCAAATATTCAGTCACCCCCACACTTAAGTCATCGTCGAGATCACTATCCATAGTTGGTTACATTTTGCAAACTAAATCCACTACGCACCAGCCGAAATGAAATGGCGCACCAAGAAAATTTCATTAAAACGCAAACAAAACAAAGTGACTATATACAATGAACTACCTCAACGCAATGAAGCCTGCCGCGCCGCGCGCGCATCGCAAGATGCTATAGCCGGGGGAAGGGGCGCACCTCCGCAGGGCAGTCGGGGAGGGGAATAGTCACATCTCACTCTTATGTTTATAAATTGAGTAGGATGGAACTATGCATGCAGCGGTATTGTTTTGTAAAATGTACCAGACTTTTACCTAGTTAAAATTACCAAACTCTTTGTAGTAATTGGTAGTGACTGCAGCGCTTTCTCAGAAGGTACGAGTAGATAGTTACCTATGTACCTACTAAACGCCAAATGTTTCGTGTAAATGTTGTTGGAAAAAATAGACTAGGTAAGTACTTATTACTATTTTGTGTGGCGTCAAAGGTTGCAAAATAACAAAGAAATAGGATCTCATTCCTACGACCAACAAGTAAAGACAAAACGATTTATTACTTGATTATATACTTATAACTAGCGACCCGCCCCGGCTTCGCACGGATTTATACGTATAATACAAGCATGAATTATACATATAAACCTTTCTCTTGAATCACTCTATCTATTGAAAAAAACGTAAGCGACTTTGTTGTATACTATGTAATGATTAGGTATTTAGGTAATGTACCAATTGTATATTTTAAGACGTCAATTAATCAATGATAAAGTTAAAGGTACATGCAGCAGCAAAAGTAGCTACGCGGGTCAAAGTGCTCAAAATGACCCACACATGGCTCTAATGTCAAGAGGATACGGACTTTCTAGATAATTTCGAGCGGGTTATTTTGTGTTGCTACTTCTGCTGCTGACTGTACCTACATGGGTACACCATGTAGTATCTACTTACTAGTTTTGTCAGCGGCTTGGCCCGCGTGACAAACGTAAGTATTTTGCTTATTTATGAAGACGTCCAAACAAACACCAAGGAAGGACCAACCAATTAACACACTTTCACATTCATACTATTAGTAAGGATAAGAAAGGACATTACTTACTCGTATTAAGGAAAAGCCACGAAAACTTTAACGTCGTTAAAGCCTAATTACTACATAGATAATCATTAAGTAAGTACCTACGCAACTTTACTTTTTTTGTCTGGGAATAGGTATGGCAATCTGTGGTATGGCTCTGCAAATTATTTATTTAGGTATAGTCTAGCTAGGTAGGTACCTACATACAACGTGAAAGGCGGCCTAGATTATTATTTAATTTTATTTAATACACAGATTATATAAACATAATAACTAACATGGTCTCGCAAAACTGTCGGAACAGTTTGTCTGTGTGATTATAAACATCATAATAAGTACTGAGTTAATAATTAATTAATTACTAATTTGTAAATAGGTTTAGGTTAAATACATGTTACATACAATTGCATACAGTTACCTATGCCTTATGGGTTATGATACTTAAGTAATGTCGTTTTAATAATGATTGAAGCAAAACTAAGTCGTACGTAAGTCTAATAATTGTGCTAACTACATTAACTATTATACCTATATATTAATAAAACCAAGAGTATCTTTTATATACATGTATATAATTTAAATCGAAAGAAAACTCGATTTACTTCATATTTACGTATTTACACAATATACCTAATAGGTACCTACTTATTCCATTTAGCGTAGTGTAGTCTGAGGAGCTACCGCGAAACGAAAACAAACTAAGTTCGTTTATCTCTCTCTTTGTTGCTCTAACTAGCAAGTGCATTAGTTATTATTATTATTTATTCAGAAAACCAACAGCGATACAAAGTACGTAACTTATACTATAATACACAGTAGTATGGCCAATTACAGGTTTACCCAGATAACTTGATATGTAAACAATTGAACGGACTATCACAACATTTGTGAAAGAGAGATGATTTATTTTTAATTAAGTTTGAGTAATTGTTTTTTTTTGTTTTGAAGATGAAAGCATAACCAAGCATGTAAATCTATATAGGTTACCGCAAATAAGAAACTATATTGCTATAGTATATCCTAATGACAATATTATTGTATAAATCCCATATTTAGAGTGAATCAAATAGATTTAGTAACTTAAGTATAATACTACAACATTTTTAAACATGATAAGAGGACTAACTATTTCTAATACTATTTATGCTGCTTATTATTAACACTATTAATAACTTGCATTTTAAAAGATGCCTTATAATATCTAAATATATCAACGCTACTGAAATCCACATTATATTTGTGTTAAGTATATTGTTCCGTGATATTTATTTTGTAAAATCTTGTTAAACTGGAATAATAAACCTTGTAACAATGTCACTAGAACTTAAACTGAAACATATACCTACAACCATGGGCTTTGCCTTCTTCGTACTCATCGCGGTTATTAAAAATGATCTGACTTTTCTTAATAAGTAACTATGTCGCCTGAAAGTACGGGGTAGTTGGCGGGGTTGGTAGTTCTGATTTTTGCAGACTTGTTTATGAAGTTGGCGCAATGAATAATACAAGTTTGTGATCTCGAGCGTCGAACGTCACTTTACCAAAAATCGAAAATAGCGCGTAATCCCTAAATGACTCGTTTTTAGGGTTCCGTACTCAAAGAGTAAAACGGGGCCCTATTACTAAGACTCCGCTGTCCGTCTGTCTTTAATATTAATATTATTACTAATAATTGTTTTCGCTATAACAACAAATACTAAAAACAGAATAAAATAAATATGTTTATAGATAATGGTACGGAACCCTTCGTGCGCGAGTCCGACTTGCACTTGACCAGTTTTTTGATAGAACCTAACCAAATTGTTGAGACGTGTTTGGTAAAATGTCCATTTTTTTTTGTTAATTTACACCAGGAACTCTGGGTAGGGACTATATTTTGACCTCAACCTTTTCAGTTTTGTAAGTTCAACCACGGGGCCATGTTATATTAATCATATGTTTATCATAAAATCAACCGAACCAAATTCTTGACATTTGTTTGGTAAAAATGTACAATATCCTTTGTTAATTTACACCATGAACTCTGGTAGGGACTATATTTTGACCTTAACCATTTTAGTTTTGTAATTTCAACCGCGAGGTCTTGTTATAAATATCATATTTTAATTATAAAATAAACCAAATCAAATTGTACAGAATTGTTAGGTAAAATGTACAATATTCTTTGTTAATTAACAGCATGAACTCTGGTAGGAACTATATTTCGAGGTCAACCATTTTAGTTTTGTAAGTTCAACTGCGAAATCTTGTTATATTTATCATATTTACAATATAAAATTAACCAATCCGAAATGTAGAGGTTTGTTTGGTAAAATGTACAATATTCTTGTTAATTAATAGCATGAACTCTGATAGGGACTATATTTTGAGGTCAACCTTTTTAGTTTTGTAAGTTTAACCGCGATGTCCTATCACATTTATCATATTTTTATTTATAAAATCTACCAAACCGATTTGTAGGGATTTGTTTGGTAAAATGTACAATATTCTTTATTAATATACACCATGAACTCTGGTAGGGACTATATTTTGGCCTCAACCTTTTTTTGTTTTGTTAGTTCAACCGCGATGTCTTGTTATATTTATTATATTTTATTTATAAAATCTACCAAACCGACTTGTAGAGATTTGTTTGGTAAAACTTACAATATTCTTTATTAATATACACCATGAACTCTGGTACGGACTATATTTTGGCCTCTACCTTTTTTAGTTTTGTAGGTTCAACCGCGATGTCTTGTTACATTTATCATATTTTTATTTATAAAATCTACCAAACCGATTTGTAGGGATTTGTTTGGTAAAATGTACAATATTCTTTGTTAATTAACACAATGAACTCTGGTAGTGACTATATTTTGACCTCAACCTTTTTTAGTTTTGTAAGTTCAACCGCGACGTCTTGTTATATTTATCATATTTTATTTATAAAATCTACCAAACCGATTTGTAGGGATTTGTTTGGTAATATGTACAATATTCTTTGTTAATTAACACAATGAACTCTGGTAGTGACTATATTTTGACCTCAACCTTTTTTAGTTTTGTAAGTTCAACCGCGACGTCTTGTTATATTTATCATATTTTATTTATAAAATCTACCAAACCGACTTGTAGAGATTTGTTTGGTAAAACTTACAATATTCTTTATTAATATACACCATTAACTTTGGTAGGGACTATATTTTGGCCTCAACCTTTTTTAGTTTTGTAAGTTCAACCGCGATGTCTTGTTATATTTATCATATTTTTATAATAAAATCTACCAAACCCAATTGTAGAGATTTGTTTGGTAAAATGTACAAGATTCTTTGTTAATATACACCATGAACTCTGGTAAGGACTATATTTTGACGTCAACCTTTTTAGTTTTGTAAGTTCAACCGCGAGGTCTTGTTATATTTATTATATTTTTATGAAATAATCAACCAAACCAAATAGTTGAGATTTGTTTTGTAAAATGTAAAATACTCTTTGTTGATTTACACCAGAAGTCTGGTAACGACTTCAACCTTTTTAGTTTTGTAAGTCCAATAGCGAGGTTTTGTTATATTTATCTTAGTTTCCATGTAATTCAGCCAACCTTAGCTAATTTGGTAAATCCAACAAACCATTTTTTTCAGTGTATATGGAGCAATAGCTTAATTCAATACTTCAAATTTGCCTTTTACCTTTATTGCTGAATTAGCCGTGTTAGTTAGAAATGACAACGGAAGTAAAAAAATCTCGCAAAAAAAGTGTTGATTGTTCGTGCGTGCAATCTTATAATATAATATATTGTTGTTGCTTAACTCGCAGGTTAGGTAATTATTTCTTATCATCTATTGGTTTTTAATTTATTTATTTTAGATACGTCGTGCCACCCGTAGTTCCCCCGGCAAACTGACATGACGGTCTTGTCACTTAATGCCCTTGGCTGATAGCGGCAAACATATTGCCGTCTCATAATTCGGAAACCCTGCAATAATATATACATTTCTCTTTCTCAAAAATCATTCATGCTGTGCGTATCGTTAAAGTTCTCGATTCATTGCTTTAAAAAAATAATGGTCAAAGGGTTAAGGGGGCTCCCATACAACAACCGTGATTTTTTTGCCGTTTTTATAGATAATGGTACGGAACCCTTTGTGCGTGAGTCCAACTCGCACTTGGCCGGTTTTTTTTCTTACGATGTGAATCACTTTACACATGTTTTTTGATATTATGTTTTTTGAACTTTTTCAAATTAACATAACAAACAGGACAGTGTATCACGGAATCTTTTTCTTTATAAACTAGTTCCGGGGACGTTTCTAACCATTTACCAATAGTAGATTTACGAGGCATTTTCAATTTGAACGAGTGATTGACATAGTGACATTATGCAGATAAAACTACTAATCAAAGGTCATCAGATGAATGGCCAGTACTTACGAGGACATAACATGATATCATAAGGATCAATAGCAATTCTCGTTGCAATTTCTTTCGAAAAATGTTGAATAGCCATAAGAAAACCACAAATTAATTATATAAAATAAAAAATAAAATAATTTTAATTTCTATTTATAATTTCCCAAAACTTGGTACTTATCCAAAGGTTATCTCGAAGAGATCGCTCATTCGCGATAAGACTGCATGTTGTTTACTTCTACTCGTAATCATAATTATTTTACATATTGTATTCTGTAATTATCGATATACATCTGGGGGCACGGCAGTGCCCCCGCCAAGTCGAGCAAGACAAAGAGGCACGGCTGTACCATCCTTTTCTCGAAGCCATTCAGGCCGTTTTTAACATCCTGTAATTTTGTGCTGGCTAAAGCTAGAACCCTGAATTTTCAGTAACATGTAGGGTATATTATGGCTTACATATACTATAGTGTAATAACATTCAATTTGCTGGATGAGGGTGGCGCAGGACCGGTCATTTTGTCACTGTTTGGGGGAGGCCTATGTCCAGCAGTGGACGTCTTACGGCTGATATGATGAAAATTCAATTTGAACTTTTAGTTTAAGAACTATTGTCCGTCATAGTTCGTTAATTTGGTCACTGACATACTCACTTATACAGCCTGTATTTTTAATATTACCTCAGATTGTAACCATATGTAGGTAATAGGGCTAATATGAACCGATATTGCAAGAAAATTTTAAGTTAGTCTTAACTAACAAAGTATAACTAATTTTTGAAAATTTATTGTGCAGCAATGTACTGCGTACACTCCTTTGACACATGGAAGAAGCGGGTCACTTGTGACAGTTGTGACGTCACGTCAGTAAGACAAAGTAGTGATCCCACAAGTGATACATTGCGTGCTGAATTATTTTATAAGGAAAAAAAAATTGTTGGTTAAGAAAATTTTCTTGCAAAATCAGTTCATATCCCTCAAACCTACGTCTGGTTACAATTTGAGGTAATTTTAAAAATACACGCTGTATACTGATGATCAACATAATTCTAAGGCACTTCTAGCAGATCCACAAGGTCCAAATTTCAAATGTAATTAAATTTTAGCCTATTTATTCATAAAAAACCTAAAAATATTGCAATTTCAGTCACGTTTAAGAGATATATAAACTACATAAGTAACTTTGTAATCCTGTACAAATACATGCGATTACATAATTACTTTTGCAGTTCCTTCCTGCAAAACTATACCAACGTTATTTGCGGTTGATAAAATAACATTCCCATACAAAGTCTACAAAAAGAAATTAGATTCCATAAAAACATTCCATGTAAAAAATAGGCCAAGTCGTAGAGGCAAGTCAGGCATTTGAGGCATTCTTATTAATCTTTATTTGTTTGCTAAATAAAATTTTGTGACTTGGCAATCACGCTTAATTAGTAAAATAAATGCAGTAAAGTTGTGTGATTCCCAAGTTGCAGAATTTTATCAAGCAAGCAAATAAAGATTAATAAGAATGCCTGACTTGGCTCTACGAAATATCTCACCACTTTTTACTGTGGAAGAGTTTCGAAACTTGGCCTATTTTTTACATGGAATGTTTTTTATGGGATATGTATAATCGGAAGTCGATAAACGAGAAGTCCCTATGACAGCTCAAAAATGCTGCGAGAATTCCGATAACTGCTAGTTACTATCAGTCCACCTTGTGGAGTGTCCGCTGCGCCTTCCGGTACGTGGTCGCCTCTCGAGAACCTCCCCGCCCCAACGGCCATCATGATTAGTTAGTATGTATGTATGTTTGTAAGTTTGGGCCAAATCTTCAAATTAGGTACACTTGCATATCTTCGGTGATAATGCCATAATGTCATAGAGCTGGTCAGATGATGGAGTCGGGAGGTGGCCATAGCAACTCCTAAACTAAACAAGGTATAGCCATCGAATTAGGGCGCATTTGTTTGTTCATGGCAAAGACTCTGGTGCTGGATGATTTCCAGAGTCTGATGATGGAGCTGGAAGGTGGTCATGGAGTTCCATCTAGTTTGGGCTAATCTGTTTTGTCTTGATAAACACTTTGGTGATGGATGATTTCCAGGATCTGATGATGGAAGGTGGTCATTGAAATTGAAACTCCTAAACTAAACTTGATAAGACCTATCTTGTTTGGGTTTGTGTGATTTGTCTGTACAAGTACCCACGAACCAGCTACATAATATGCAAGGTTATTGAAAATAACTTCTCTGCGTGATCGCATCAGAAATAAGGCTAATCCGCAGCAAAACCAAGGTAACCGATATAGCCCTCCGAATCGCTAAAGTTAAGTGGCAGTGGGCGGGGCACATTGCACGTAGAGCTGATGGCCGTTGGGGCTGAAAGGTTCTCGAGTGGCGACCACGTACCGGAAGGCGCGGCGTTGGTAGGCCTCCCGCAAGGTGGACTGATGACCTGGTAAAGGTCGCGGGAGTCCGCTGGATGCGGGTGGCGCAGGACCGGTCACTTTGGAACTCTTTGGGGGAGGCCTATGTCCAGCAGCAGTGGACGTCTTTCGGCTGATATGATGATGATGATTGAAAATAACAAGATGAATAAAAAAACTTTTTAGAAAACAAGCTCATATGGCGTTTGATCGTGCTGTACTTAAGTACAGCACGATCCTTCCTTGCATTTAGTTATTATTTTCGTTTATACATATATTATAATAACACACACCGGGGATTTACACTGGAAAGGAAGATTTTTACGTGGTTTTATTACATTTCCGAGTATCGCTCTTTATTTCGAAATAAACGTTAAAAAACCGGCCAAGTGCGAGTCGGACTCGCGCGCGAAGGGTTCCGTCGTACCATTATCTATAAAAACGGCAAAAAACGTTCACGTTTGTTGTATGAGAGCCCCCTGTAGCCTAGTTGGTAACTTGGTAGTGACTCTGCCTACGAAGCCGGAGGTCCCGGGTTCGAATCCAGGTAAGGGCATTTATTTGTGTGATGAGCACAAATATTTGTTCCTGAGTCATGGATGTTTTCTATGTATTTAAGTATTTATTTATCTATATAAGTATGTTTATCGTCGTCTAGTACCCATAGTACAAGCTTTGCTTAGTTTGTGACTAGGTCGATTTGTGTAAGATTGTAAAAGAAAAAAAAAACAGAAAAACTAAAATAAAAATAAACATATACATTTTGTTTTTTAGTATTTGTTGTTATAGCGGCAACAGAAATACATCATCTGTGAAAATTTCAACTGTCTAACTATTACGGTTCGTGAGATACAGCCTGGTGACAGACGGACAAACAGACAGACAGACATACATACGGACAGCGGAGTCTTAGATAGGGTTCCGTTTTACTCTTTGAGTACGGAACCCTAAAAAGTGACATAGGTATTATACTTTTGAATAACGTCACGCATTAATTAATTGTATTCTAGATAAAAAAAAATCAGTAAGAATCGGTTCTATGAAGGGCATTTTTTTTTACTGTTCGTAACAATTTTTTTTTCGTCAAGAAATGAATAGGTAAGTACCTATTAATTTCCTAGTGGTGGGTCTACTGGTATAATTTCATTACATAACTTTTTATAAATAAGACTCAGATAACATGCAAACTATAAACATTCGTAACACAAATTATTATTCTTATTACTGACAACTTTATAACTCGTTAGTTTCTTTTATCCTTAAAAAACGAAACTAAATATACTTTGTCATAGTATTTTAATATACATAGAAAACATGTGCACAAAAATCAAATACTTACTTTGTTCAAGTTAGACTAGTTAGAGCATCATGTTAGCGAAGTAATACTTACCACTTTTTAGTGCACGTATCAATATCGGTCACGGAGCGAATTCCAACGGTGCGCTATACAGCTATTTGCATCGGCAAGCTCCGCGGTTAGTTCTATCCCGATCGCACTTACATATAGCTAGAAAGGGACGGCACCCGCGGCTGGTGCGATCTCGCTGTGCATGTGGGGGTAAGATACGTTTGTGTGGGTGGTAGTAGTATTTACACACACAAACGCACTACGCCTGTCAAAATACCGAATTCTGATGTAATTATATGTCGTTGGCGTGGAAAAGATTAGCACTACCAGAAATAAGCCATACATAAAGAAAGTGCACCTTGTGAGAAAATGTGTTTTCTGAGAAAGTGTTCTATGTGAGAAAGTGTACTTAGTGGGAAATGCACTTTTAGAAAAAGTGTACCTTCCGGGAAAGTGTTCCTTCTAAAGAAGTGCACCTATAGAGAAAGTGTACATAGCGGGAAAGTGTGCATTACGAGCCTGACCCATCTCTTTCTTTTTTGGTATAGCACCGTCGCGCTCGCTCGTGGTATTATTATTACCATAGCAAGTCCATAGTATCCTAGGTTCATGATCCTAGGTTCATGGTCAGTGCCAAATAAAATTACCAGCAGATTTTTTTTCTAATATGAGACAGACCCAGGAAAGTGTCAAAGCCGGTCCAGGCCCAAATCGCAATGGACGAAATTGTTTATATTTAAAAAAAATTATTGGCGCAACTAAAAAATCTGAAACTTTTTTCTGGTGCTACGGAACCTTATTCCTACCACCAAAAAAAATATCAGGCACTTCTGATATTTTCATCCATTCCCTATTGGGTGTGTCGTACAGACGTAACAATCCGACCAAATGTGCATGCAATTTCTCAGTACAGCTCGTTTGTCATTTGGATCAGCAGCGCAACGGCTTGGGGCTGATAGGGTCTATACATGCCATGATTTGTCAGCCCCAATTTGTCAGAAGCTGACTAATTACTATCGTCTGAAGGCATGTTGCGCTGCTGATCCAACTGTCAAACGCGTTGTACTGAGAATTAGGGAACATTACGCAAAACTCTGCGTAGGGGGCGACACTAACACAACCCGTAAACAAACCGCCATGACGTACAATGTCATATTTATTTACGTAACAAATAATTGATGAAAACGCGTTAAACTACAATCGTTTCATTATCATTCGTGTGTAAAATACCTGTACTGTGATATTAAAATGGCATCCTATAGCTATTTAAAGGTGGATGAGGGCTTTTTTTTTGCTTTACGACGTATTGCCGCTTCCCATAGTGTTCGTATCATCGTTTCCTTAGGAAATGAAGCCCTGATCGAAGGGTTCAATAGTAAGCTGTCTAAAGAGTTATTACAATTCAAAAGGCACAAAACCTGCGCAGTGACAAGAATCCTGACAGGACATTGCAAATTGAACAAACACCTATTTCAAATGGGTATGAAGCAGGACACAACTTGCAGGTTCTGCCAGGAGACAGAGGAGACTGCAATGCACATTCTCTGCTCCTGCGGACCACTCATGCATAAAAGAAGTACCTACCTAGGGCGGCACATAATGCACCCACAAGAAGTACAACATATCACCGCCCAAAGAATCTGGAATTTCCTGGAGGCAACGGGACTTAACGGTGAACTCTAAAACAAGGGCTGCCACAATAGATCACTTGCTGGTCGAAGCGGCATATTAAGGCCCACAAACAAAAATAATAAAAAATAAAATAGGAAATGAATGATGCCCTTCATTCTTGCATCCCAATTACGCAGCACTGATGCATTTTATTTATTTAAATATTTTCTTCCCTATTTGATCCAGAGCTTTGCAGGACTTTTCAAAGTTGTCAAAAAAACTGTTTACTAATTGTGATAGTGTGCTAGTGGCACTCTGGCGGCAGAACATTGCAGTAATGTTCCCTATTGCATGCACATGTGGTCGGATTGTTACATCTGTACGACACACACAATTATGACTTCGACATGTTGTACTGACAAATTGTTGTGAAATCAATAATCGCCCTTCTTTCCCACCGTCCACCTCCCGAGACCACCTAGGTGAACCGTTGAAAATTATTTTTTCCTACCGTTCACCTTTGACCACCTGGGTGTACAATGGATTTTTTTTAATTTCCACCGTACACCTTGTTATCAATACAGCGAGCGTACCTACATACTATCAGAACTCTTCAGATTTCAAGTTCGTCGGCCCGCCTAAAGCAAAGGGGCCACAAAAAAAGAGAAAATTTTTGACCAAAAGTGAAAAAACATAGGATCATAAAAGACTTAGAAAATTTTAATCAAAAACGTTAAAATAAGCATGTTTTGTAGGAAAAACTTTTGTCTAAAATCAAAAACGGCAGAGATATTTGACCTCAAAGTTGGAAAGTTGGTCGAGGTGTAGCAAAGGGTACGCAGGACTTAGACATTTTTTCATCGGTGGGTCATCATTATGACACATTTTATATGTTTCTATCGTTTAGAATACGACAAAATAAGCATACTTTATATGAAAAAAAAATCTCTAAAATAAAAAATGGCTGAGATATTGGACCTCAAAAATGAAAAGTGTCTAATACTGAATCATTATAATACCCGTATCATCGAAACTGCTGAAGCCACGCGATTTTGGAATGATGGGAGTATACATATTTTAGGAATACATACTATTTTTTTTAATATTCGCAAAACTATAAATTCAAAAAAAAGTCGGTTCTGGCGCTTCGCCGGCCGCTACCGCGGCACGCTCGCTTCGCTCGTTTGGCTCGCGCGCTTAGGATCGCGGTACACCTAACACTCCTCCTCGCTTCGCTCGTCGTCGTAACCTACACCGACCTGCCTTAGAGTTAAGAGTAGCATAGGTTTCGCGTGACTTCAGCAGTATTAGACACTTTTCAATTTTGAGGTCCAATATCTCGGCCATTTTTTATTTAAGAGATTTTTTTTTCATATATAGTATGCTTATTTTGGCGTATTCTAAACGATAAAGTGGATAATGAAATTAAAGATAAAAAATGTAAACAAATGTGTTGCTACTGCAATAAAATCAATCCCAAGAAGTGGAAACTAAAAATTCGTTAAATACGCGAGATAAAAAATAATGCGACTAATTTATACGTAAAATAATGCCTGGAAAATATTCGTAAATATTTAGCGAAATGAAAACGTAATTATTTTATATTCATAAATATGAGCAGTTTATATTTACGCCACTGGCAATGGTTAGGAATTGTAAACCTTAGGTTCGTAATTTAATTAATATACCTGGATATTCCTATTCCTTATTCTTATTTTTTTAGTAAAACCGAAAAATTAATTCAAGTTCCATTTATACTGAATTGATTTGGCTGATCGTGCGTAGATCGCTTTAATATCTTTGCCCCGAGCTGAGGCGGCCATTTTCTGAAATCTGAATCGCATTCGTTTTCTGACGTTTGTCGTGATCGAATGTATTCCTTTCCTCTTCCTAATAATACATATAATAATGGCACGTCTTGCTTCGATCGCTTGGTGTGGTTCTAGTGGCTGCAGGCAATAGGCTTTTGCTGTATATCGTACCCGGACTATCGTCACCTACTAAGTACCTATTCATACCAACCTACGACATTAAAGTGATCAAAGTAAAATATAAGATTGTTTTAAAAGTAGTGACGATATATTCATTAGTTAAAACCAAAACCTGGTTGATTGCCCCTGAGACGTCACTTTGATGTTGACAGTTCTTTGTTTACATTTTTTATCTTTAATTTCATTATCCACTTTAGAAACATATACAATATGTGTCATAATGATGACCCACCGATGAAAAAAATTTCTAAGTCCTGCGTACCCGTATAAAATTTATGTTGTCACAAACAGACACAAGCGGGCTTAATTCTATGACATTCTCCTGTCAGACAAATTCTTCACGCAAACATAAAAAAATCCATAGATATAATAAAACAGCCAGTATTAAATTTCAGAGGTGGACGGTCACCAATATAAATTACACTATATAATTAAAGGTGAACGGTAGGAAAAAATAATTTTCAACAGTTCACCTAGGTGGTCTCGGGAGGTGGACGGTGGGAAAGAAGGGAATAATCGATAGACCCCATGTCAAATCATGACATGTATAGATCCCATGAGAGCGGAATAAAGTGTAGCCTATACTCGTCCGATTCAAAACTATATTTCACCAGTAGGTACATATGAGAAATGACCTTCAGGCTGGACATAATAGGCTATATTTTATCCAGTGGCTTTGCCTGAGTTCTTTGTAACATGGGCTTGTCCATATATTACGTCATCGTATTTTGTCAATTTTAGACCCTTCTTTGAATGGACCCTCCCCGCCTTAGAAAATGACTACCGTCATACAATGATCAGCCCCCCCCTATTTTGAAATGACGTAATATATGGACAGCCCCCATGCAGGCGGAGCTGCACGGTCAGCTTGTAGACGCTTAAGAGTCAACACTGTCTAACTAACATTTTTGACGTTTTTTACCTTTTAATTTAATGCAGTTAGGTGCAGATAAAAATAACGAATAGCATGCCACGCTTCCTGTAAATTGTATTTTTGTTATTAGACGGTATTGATTTTTAATCGTCGTTGTGTTTAATATTGTACCTAACTACTTAATATCAATAAATGGTGTTGTATTATATTATATCCGGGTAAATAATTGTGCGCTACGTACCTAATGCAAAAAAGTTAAATATATTTCATAAAATTAAAATGATTTTTCCTAGTAGGTAACTAGCAAAAGCAACGAATATGTTGCTAAAACCATTGTTTGGTTGGTTCAAAATGTGGTGTTTAAGGAATTTAAGTTGGGTGAAGTACTACTTATTCAAAGTTGAAACAAAACTGGCTTTTCACAGCCACCCGGCGAGATTGAAGGCTTGTTGCTGCTTGTTTCGCTCTCTTCGCCGCCGCGACTCTCAATACTCTCATTATATGCTTCTATGTCCCTCAAGACCCTCAAGTACTGCTCCTTCAGCTTTGGAAGAAAGAAAAAACATAATCACTACATGGAATAAATAAAAAGGCGAAATATAAAAATATGTTAAGGCGACTGGAAGCGGTGGCGGCGTTGGATTGGATCGATTGGCACCCTGGGCGGTTTTGTATTGAACACCCCTTTTTTTTGTTGACGCAGAGGGAATGCCTTTACGCATCTCCCCGGACCCGGGGAAGGCCCAGGTGGTATGTGGGACTCGCCCTTATGAGGTAATACCCACTAAACCACTCTGAGGCGTCGACCCTCACTGCCGTTAAGGGGGGCATCATGGGATCGCTAGCATTCTACCACGATGCCCCCCCGCACACCAAATGGAGTGAAGGGTTGGTAACGCTTCAACCCTTGACCCCTACTCAAAATAAAAAAAAACCTTTATCATCATCATCATCATCATCATATCAGCCGAAAGACGTCCACTGTTGGACGTAGGCCTCCCCCAAAGAGTTCAAAAGTGACCGGTCCTGCAACACCCGCATCCAGCGGACTCCCGCGACCTTTACCAGGTCATCAGTCCACCTTGTGGGAGGCCTACCAACGCGGCGCCTTCCGGTACGTGGTCGCCACTCGAGAACCTACTACCGATGCGCGCCCGAGCGGTGCACAAATTATGTAATAACCATTGTAAAACTACCCTACTTTTAACTACGATTGTAAAACGAGCGACAATGCCCAACTAGCACACAAGCGCTATAAGAAGCTGCACAGTAGCTGTATAAGGGAGTTTCATAACGGCCTCGGCTCCATCAGTAGTCGCATAGTAGTGCTATAAGAGGATATAGAGCTCTTATAGCGCTAAAAGGGCCCGTTATGCAGCCTATACTCATACTCGTTTTCATTTAATAGCGCTACAATTGGTCTACAGTGGTCGTAAAGGTGTTCTTAGGCTCTACAGAGATGGTACAAAAGCGATGGTTAGCGCCATGAGATCTATAAGGAGCTATTGTAGCGCCATTATATCGCCTTCGCCTTATTTCGGCGCTCTTGTATAGTTATATTAAATACCAAAGCTGTAAATTAATAATATAGTAGTGTTACTGTCGCGTAAACTAAATATACACAATCGTACAGTGACAGGTGGTGAGGATACAAAAATGGATTATCAAAATAAGTAAAAAGCTAAGTCTAACATTGCTTTATTTCTTTGTGTACGTGAAATATCAGTGCGAGTACCAGTTTGCTGTCAATATATATGTATGTTATCGTCAACATTCTCACGCGCCCTCAAATTATTCAGTTTTTAAGGCAAAAATTATATTGATATGTTAGTTATGAAATTGTATTTTTACTTAAATAAGACTTTAAAGGATATAAATAATTAAATTAGGGTTACGGGTAAGAAATAGTGACTTCAATTACGCCAAAAGTTACGAATTATTCATAAATACGATTCTCAAAATATTGTAATAACCTTAAAAAAAATACGTTTACCGAATACTGTAATGGCGTCTCGATCAAGCAGCTCTCAGAGTTGGTTACATCTGTTCTACAGGCTTGGGCCGTACAAAGGCGATAGTGTTTGCTGTTGTGGACTTCTAGATTATAAAGTTGTGGTATAGGAGTGCTATATTCAACTGTTTTGGTCGCACACCAACATGTACCTTTCATTATACAGTTTAACATCACAATTCCGCTGTATTAATCTCTAATATAGCGTTTAGAGCTCTAGTATAAAGTTATGTCCGTCCGTTGTAGATGTATAGTTACAAGAGCGCTAGTAAATTTTATTAAAATACTTAAGGTGCTATAACACTATTCTGCAACCCCCTACAGCTGTATAAAAGGTTTCGTATCATTCCTTATACAACTATTTACCGTACAGTAGCCATATAATTCTCACATATAGCGCTCAAGGCGCTATTCTTAAGCTACACAAATCTATTATAGATTAGTAATACAACAGCAGTAAAAAAATCCATTAAAGAACTTAAGGCTCTACAAAATGCCTTCTTACGCCTTTAAGCGCTATGAAAGCTACGTATAACTCCTTTTAAACACCTTTAGCTACTATATTACTCTTTAACATCTCACGGTTGTACAAGCGCCTCCATCTACTCATTGTACTTCTTATGGCTGCCTAGCGATGCTATTGCAAGCTCTTGTATCACAATAAGTAACTTTTTTTGCTACTAAACTGCTACTGTACCACCTAGCTGTTAAAGGGTTTTTAAATATGCTACTGTTCATCTTAAGGAAATTAAATATGCTACTGAACATCTTAAGGAAAATTGTACAGCGCTTGAACGACTCCTATGCAACTCCCAGGCTGTACAATGCCTGTACAAGCAGCTTGTGTGCTAGTTGGGTGGCGACAGATAAACTGCACGCGGTTTTCGTTCGCTGTTCGAATAATTTGTAAATAGTTTATAAGTATATTGGATAAATAAACGAAAAAAAAAATTACTTACCATTATGGCTTTCGCTTGCCATTTTTGCTTGTCTGGCTTGGTTCTCCAAATTGCACCCGCTTTCTTGGCAACTCTCCCGGCCTTCTTCAGGCGAGGGAACTGCGCTTTTATCTGCGACCTGACACCACTGTTGAACCATAATAAGAACGCTGACACAGGACGTTTGGGTTCTTGCAATGTCTTCTTAGCTTCAATAATTCTGGAAATAATCAGAACCAAACTGCAGACGCTTTAAAACTACTTTCCTCGCGGGATGGCCCGCGTTGCAAGAATGTCAAACGCTTAATGTGACTCTCAATTCCATCATCATGACCTAGAGTTTTTCCGGTGGTACCCTGAAGGCACTGGTTTCCTCAAGATGTCAATAAATAAATATGTATAGGTAAGGTGGGTCCGCAGTCATATTTATTGTCTTCGTTCATGCGCTCTGCCTACTTCATAGGTATTTTGCGAATATCATGCATGTCTTACCCTTCACTTCCCATCTTTCCGTTACGCGTGATCAAATTTTCACAAGTTCTAACTTTTTAAGTAACCGAAATCACCGAAAACTGTATACAAAAAGAAAATAATTATTTAACAAATAGTAGGAAGCTACAATAGAGAATATAAAACGACTAGGTACGTGGAAGTTATAAAACAACTATGAAATAAAAGAGCGAAGTAAAGCTGTCACATATGTATATAGTCTTTTATATTTCTCTATTTGGCGGCCAGTAACTAACTTACTAACCCGTAAAGAAGTAGGTAGTACAAACGCCAACACAGTTAACTGACCATCATGTACTTATATTAACATAAAGTGCACGGATGGTCAGTTAACTGTGTGCGAGGGTATGCATGAAAACAGATGATATGACCTTTCCAATATACTTATGGCCTGTATAACGAAATATCACTGTACAGTCACCGGCATCAATAAATATGATGAATCAAAGGCCGCAAAAATATCTGACACGCTCTTAAGGCTCTAGGAATAGAGTTGTCATCAAATATTTTTGCGGCCTTTGTTCCATCATATATTTATGCTGGTGACTGTAGCTACAATTTTCACTCAGTTAAATAAGATCCCAGCCATAATAACACCACTACTAAATCAACCTTGCTTTGTGGGTATGGCATAGATATACAGGATGTGGCCTGTAATAGGAGCAAATATTCAAAACGACGCTTCCTTAAAACATTTGCAGTAACCCCTTGTGTCCCATTAATTTTTAATTTTTTTTAGTTTCGGTGAAATTTTGTTCTAAAGTTATAACCTCCAAGTAATGTATCTTGGCACCACGACATCATAGCACAGCAGTCTATACAGGTTTTGAGGTAACATCATGTAATGAGTCATAATGGTTTTTGCATTTTGGTTTTCAAAAGATATTTTTGTGATTTTTTAAGTTTTATTTCCTTTATTTGTGTTTTTATAATAAAAAAGTTACTTATAGCACTCCAGAAGAGTATACAAAATACAAGTAAACTTATTTTGAAGAAAAAAGAATAAAAAAAGTATATATTTTTTTTCAAATAAAACATTGTGGAAATAATTGTTCACAAGGTTAATAATCAACAGTTAAATTTTTTGCTCATATTACAGGCCACACCCTGTATATATTTATTTCGTATGGTGTTGTGTTCCTGGTGCTGAGTAAGGTCGTCAGAGCTCCCGAGCATGCGCTGGGTTGATTGTGGGACCTGCATGTGTCTATCGGCGACAGCGACTGCTTACCATGGCAGGCCGTATGTTTGTTTGCCACCGTCGCAGTATAAAAAACATGTTTATCTATCCAAATATCGCACATTATGACCACCATAAAAATAGACTGTTTTGTTAGAACAAATTTCTTATCTATGAAGATGTTATTATTGCTAAATAATAACATCGATTTCGATAATATTATTTCATTCAAACTTCGAATGTCTCTGAAAAACAAAGAAATTTGATTTAACCTCTATTCTAATATCAGTCGAGATGACGTTTAGTTCGAAATGAATTGTCAATTCGCATACAAATTTGACAAATGTCGCACTTAAGTTAGTTATCGAACGATATGATAGTTGGATCCGACTCAAGTGTCTCTGAATAAAAAAAAAACTATGACAGCTGCCAGAAAACAACGCCGCGATGCCGGTCATAATATGCGGCTCCTGAATGCATCATGGAGGCTTATGATATGTGGATAGATAAAGTAGTGTATGTAACTGTACATAATTAGGCATTAAAACACTCGTGTGATGTTATTATTAAACCACACTCGTGTTTAATGCCCTTCATTATGTACAGTCACATAAACTACTATTATGTGACCTCATTCCATAGAAACTGTGATAACGCATGCTAAAAGATTGCAATAAAAAGAAACAAAATGTGTGCAAAATATCGCGTTTTATTTCACGAGGTTTTTTTTTAAATCCAACCTCAAACTTCAGAATACAGTTTAGAGAACACTGCAAAACTACCTATCTAATTTGTCATATGAACTTCCTATAGTTAGAGTGAAAGGTATGTACTTATTGCTGTCTCATTTCAACCTAGAGCAAGTTGTTGTGACAAATTGTTAGGTGTCAAAGCGAAAGGACGCTGTCAAAATTGTGAATGAGTGAAAGCAAAAAAAAGAAAAGCTTCGGCAAGTGAATTTATATTTAGACATCACAACTTTACTGTATGTTAAATCAACATTCTATTTAATGACACAATGCCTATAGGCGTCGTCAGATGTAAGTACAGCTATTGCTAACCAACATTTAATTTAAGTACCTAGACTGGCCGACAATGAGCTAAAATCAAAAGCCTTTTAACCGCCAAACGTCAAATCGAGATGGTCATTAAAATGTACACTGTTACTTTAGTCTGCTTAGAACATGCTTAGACTGATAAATATCAGAATGTAAGTACCAAACTAAAGCGGTTAAAGGTTTAAGAAAAAAACAGTCAAGTTGATTTTAATGGTTTTAGTGAGAGATGGGAAACAATATCGTGCTGGGGCTGGACAAGTTTAATTGTTATTCTAGTTATTCAAACCGCAAACGGGAAACAATTTGACCGTATCTGTAAAGATGCCCTTACAATTTACAATTTGTCACAATGCAACTTGCAATGAATTGAATAATTGCTGTCCCTTTCCGACTACAGCTGCACCTTGGCTGCATCACCCGCATCTCTGTCGGTTTTCGTGACAAATTGCAAGGTATTTTAATCCCGATAATATAATTATGAAAGAACAAGCTCTTTTTTTTCTTTGACAACACCATCAACAAGACAAATCTACTTACTTAAATAAAATAAAACATATCTAGCTACTTTAGTTTACTCTTCGATTTCCAAGCAAAGTACCTATATCTTAAAACTTTAAACTACAACTTCACTTAATGATTTAACGGTATTCCTATCCTAACCTGGAAAATGAGCGCTAGATTAAAAAATAATGAGGATCTAAAACTACTTTTTTTTGGAAAATGCTTCGCCTTCATTACAAATGCTACCCTACGTAATATGTGGATATGTACCTTCATCATTTAACTATAAGTATAAGATGTTGTATAAATATATCGCCACCACGTTATGCCCCGTTTGGGTTGTTCACGGCGGCTTTCATCAATACGTTTCGTTAGCTTGTCCATGGCAAATTTTATTTCTTTTAAAGGACTAATTCATACAGTAGGTACTAATTCTAAATAAAATATCTGTATGATTGAGTTGAGTTCCTATAGTCATCTTTAATGTACTTAAGTACGCCATGAATTGACCAGTTACACTAATCTAATACATAATGAACAATGCTTGACACACGATTTACCTAAGTACATACTCAACTCCCACCCATGTATAACCTACTTCTTATACCTATATGAACTAACAAATAAAAAACTTCTCGTAGACATAAAAATTAAAGAAGTTAAAACTAGCTACGGACACAGAAATTCAGATACGAGCTTAGAATATAACTCACGCTCTAGCATCTATAGGTATCCCCCCCGTCCTTAGTAACATGAAAAAAAATCTGAGATCTCAGTCACAGCACACAAATTAACAGAAAATATCATAAAAATATATTACTCTTGAACTTTACATGACTATTTGTCTTATCATAACTTAATTCGAAATGATAACGAGAAATAAATAAATCTCCTCTTGACAAAATGACAATGAAGAGTTACTTAATTAAACTAGAAACATTAAAGGTAGGTACCTAAAACAAGAATAACAAGACAACTGCGTCAATGGCAAGTGTCGAATGGCACGGTGAGTAGTGACTATTGAGTAGGTACATGACTACTGGTTACTGAGAGGATCACTGCATCGCGTAGTCGGCTTCTACGCTAGTGAGAGCGCGCCGCAGCGACGCCGGCAGCTCCGGCACTTGGTAGATCGGGTCCGACAGAGGTGGCAGCGGCAGCGCGTCACCAGACTTCTCGTAGCTACTGTACGACAAATATAGCTGCGACACATGCTTTATCTCGTCCTCCGTCATCGAAACCCGCCGCAGCAAACTCCTGAAGTCTACGGTATCGCAGTCTTCGAACAGTATTTTCTTCTCGTAGTTCTGTTTAGTCTGTATAGGCTCAACGAACTCGTATTTCTTTTGTTTGTTGTGGCGGGGGCGGTCCTCCCCGCTATCAGAGAGCACCACTAGTAAGCTGCCGGGGTGTGTTATCGCGCCTGTCCTGGCGATCACCTCCCCACCGGCCTTCATGAGAGAGTGTCGGAGTTGCTCGGAGGGGTTCCCAAAGTCGTAGTAAATGCACCTGGACTCCGAACTGCTCAGCGCGCTGTTCTCGATGAGTAGACTGTACCGCAGCCGTATCCGCTTCGGCTTCGCGCTGTACTTTAAGTACACGTGGATAGGTATCTCGATAGACGCGCAGCCGGACTCTTGAATCTCATATGGCGGCTCTTGGAGAACTGCAAAAGATTGTATAATATAAAACGGTGATGCAATGTAATATAAATAGTACCTATTATCTCACGTTATACATAAAACAAAACTCTAGGCATCCGGCGATTGCAGACATGCTTAATGTCGTGATAAAAGAGATAGGACTTTATGGGCCGGTAAACAAGTATATGTTATTTATAAAGATTACTAAGGCTGTTGGTTATTTGCTCAAGCCCAGCAGCAAATACTGAATATGCAGCTTGATCTTTTGTTTCTTATTACGCGGCTTGAACTTAATCTTTTCGATTAGGTACCTACATCCTCGATACAACAAGTTTCTATAACAATTAGAATGATCCATTCGCTTCGCATAGGTAGGTCTCTAGATAAACTTGCGTCTTTGGAAAGTATGCCAAGCGAATGAGTTATAGATATATTGCTTTCGGGATATGTAGTTTCTCTTGGGATGTACAAACTCCCAGTATTCCGCACTGCGAACAGATGGGACTTAGTGCGGACTAAACTAAAAGTGACTGAAGTAAAAGTGATTTATTCTTCAATTTAGGCATATTACATGCCTAAATTGATACCTATGAATGTCGATAAACTACCACCGGTTTGGAAATAAAACCTCTGCCTCGAGAAGAACCGGCGTAAAAAACTAGGCTAGAATATTATAGATAGACCATAAGAAATCCTTGGGCACTGTCTATCCCCCTACTCTTGGACATAAACTGGAAAATATCGGTATCAGATCAGATCTCACAGAAACTTTTTATTTGTCAAAATTGGTAGACCACTTTCTTGGCCGACCGTACAAAATCGAAGTGAACGTGTAATGGTTGATTTTTATGTGAACTAGAGCTCTGACATCTCATTTGGTATCCCTCCAGGGAGTGTACTACGCCCTATTCTGTTTTTGATATGTGTCAGTCGTGACCAGAATGAGCGATGGGTATATACCTCGCTTGGGGTAGACGAACTCGGAGGAGGGGTGCAGATGGAACACGACCTTGTGCACGAAGGCGCTGATGTCTGCGCCGGCGACGCCGCGCACCCACACGCGCCAGTCGAGCGCGCGGCCCGACGCCGACCGCCGCGGCTCGCACGTGTGACCCACCTCCAGCCAAATGCGTATGCACATCTGCAATTGTAAAAATCTTGTATTAGAACTGTACTAACCCTCGCAGTATGTTTGAGGCAGACAGTTGTAGATTTAATATAATCACCAATCGTGTAAGTTCTTTAGCAGGGAATATACTTGTACAGGGTGTGGCCTGTAACAGGAGCAAATATTCAAAAGGACGCTTCCTTAGAGCATTTGCAGTAACCCCTATATAGGTTCCCAGTTATAACAAAAAAAGTTCATGAACTTGTCTTTATTTAATCTTTATTGCAGAAAAAAATAACTATTATGGTCCAAAAGGCGGACTTAATGCTAATAACATATTCTCTACCAGTCAACCTTAAAGCAGTGGCTCAATTTAGAGTTAAGTAGAAATAAATACCTACATTTATATGAGCATAACTAACCTAGATTAAGATTTATACTAACATTATATGGATATTGGAAATCTGAAATAAAAATATATTTAATTTTTTTTAATTTTAATTCAAAGAAGATTAAATATTTGTTATAACTTGGGACAGAATACACATTAATGTCTTGTGACTTGTGAATAGACGACCACGTGACGTACTACGCATTTACATTGTTTATACAGTTTGCCAATAATGCCAATGTTTGCAATATTCTGAAGATTCTGTTGATGCAGACGAAAGCTGTTGAAGAGCGATTAAATAGAGATGCGTTGGTATAATTTCTGCAATTTGAAAATTAATAGAAATAATAAGAATCGTTGGTCTATCAGCAATAGCAAAGCAGGCAACAATGGCTGACATCTACGGTCTGACACTTCCAATAGAGTCGTGACAAATATGCGCCCTTTGTTGTGACAGCATCATCATCATATCAGCCGAAAGACGTCCACTGCTGGACATAGGCCTCCCCCAAAGAGTGCCACAATGGCCGGTCCTGCGCCACCCGCATCCAGCGGACTCCCACGACCTTTACCAGGTCATCAGTCCACCTTGCCTACCCTCGCCGCGCCTTCCGGTACGTGGTCGCCACTCGAGAACCTTTTCGCCCCAACGGCAATCGTGCTACGTGCAATGTGCCCCGCCTACTGCCACTTAAGTTTAGCGGTTGAGTTGTTGTGAATTTACTAAATTGACGTGAAGGAGCTCATTTATGACCAATTCTACCCTGAGGGCCCGTTTGTTTGGTGGACGAATGTGTCAATGCTGTCAACTGATTTTCCTCAGAATTCTTGCACCAGTTCCGCCGTTCAGATTCTACCTAGCAAGCGAAATACAAAACACAATAAGATGACAGAATTCATTGTCTCAAATCAAGGAAGTACCAGCCTCTGTAGTAACATTGAACGCCAAAATTGTGATGGCCTTGGCCTTACAAGCCTCTTTCCTACTTTACTTCGTTATGCGAATATACGCGCTGACCGCTGATATAGAAGTAGGTAAACTCGTACGTGTTACGTACGTAACTAACTAGCTACCGTAAAACCACACAACTATAGTCCAGGTCACCCAACTATGGTCCAAATCAATTCTCTTATTACTTGCTCAGGTGGGACTATTTTCATAAAGACAGGCAATATAATAATACAAATTAAAAAAAAAACGTATAAAATTACTAATACGAAATTAGTATTGATAGAAACGAATGAGTTTACTTTTGGACCATAGTTGGTAGGGTAGTGGACTATAGTTTGTGGTTTTACGGTACCTAAATAATTATGTGTAGTTTAGGTACCAATATTCTGTAAGGTACAGATAATGTCGAAGATTATTCTTATACTTACAATAAATTCGCGCATTTGCTGAATTGATTGGCATAATATAGGTAAGTACATACTGTCAGCATCCTATAGTGAGTAGCAGCCAAATATATCGTAACACGTTCTTGCACTCACAGTAATAAAGGCGTGTACCGAAATATTTGGCTACTTTGGCTGCTATATGATGCTGATTGTCCCTCAAACTGGTAGTTATCAGCATTAATATCTGACAGGTCTATAGAAATAGACTCGTGTCAGATGTTTATGCGCGCTGTTATTGTGGCTGCCTAGCTAGCATGTACGAGTAGGTATATGTTATTCCCTGGGCAACCGAGCAGCTTTGCTCGAGTGAAAATAGAGAAAATGCGAAGAAAACGATTTTTTCCAGACATGTCGACCCAGCTGGATCGATTTTTCCCCTTCAGCCGCCAACGAAACCAACGCTACCTACGTAACCAGTTACGTGTGAAGAATTATTTTTCTTCCTACGAAACTAGTTATACGTAGGTACAAAGAATTCTTCTTCCTTGTTGGAAACCTGTTACGATCGCAAAAACTATGGAAGGTTAGGTTCGTCAGGTAGCTTCAGATGCCCGAAGGGCAAACAGACCAGAAATAGGAGCCAAATACGAAAAAAATGTCGTAGCTGGTTCGTAGGAGGAAAAAAAATCGTTGTACCTACGTAACTAGTTTCGTAGCAAGAAAAATAATTCTTCACACGTAATTGGTGTGCGAGACGCACCTATGACTGGCTCTGGGCTGAGTAGAATTTGAAGGGAAATCCTGCACCTTCGGCGTTGGTCGTTACGGCTTAGCAGGAACTTGGTCGGGTCGGGGTTCTGAATTGAAAGGCTTGTTTACTTTTTCAAGTAATGTCACTTCGCTGCTACTGTAGGTACTGAATTTCATGGGGTCTGGCCGCCCAATTTATACTATTAAGTTACCTCGGCCGGACGCCCCTTCGCCCCGTATATTTGGCGGGAAAGCGATTTGCGCGGGAAATTTTGGCGCGAAATGACATGTTCATTTATTATAGTTCAATCTTACTCTAATACATTATTTACAGTGCTTATACCTATTTCTATGCTATTTATAATACATTACTACACGAGATCCCGCTCGTTCGGCGTCAAAATGCATCTGAAACGCGGGGATTCCGTGTCCGCCCGTATATACGTACCTCGTTCCCCACCTGAGGTATAAATACCGGGTTTCCCCCCTCGCTCGCCCATCAGTCGTTGCCTGACTGGCGCGCGAGTAGGATCTCTAGGTTTCCTTTAGTCTGTCTATATTTCTTAGTGGAAACTTAGTGTTATCCACTCGTTATTTAGGAAACCAGCGGTATATTACCCTTTTTTACTATGTAGGAATGAAATGTGAGGCCTATTACTCTTTATTTCAGGTGCCAATTACATAAGGCAATAGTAGCGCAATGCCTATGTTATAAGAGGTTATAAGCTAGATTATTACAAGTTAGGTCGCGACTGACAATTTTATGTTTATAGCGGGTTTATTCTATGCCGTCCTGCACATCTCTCCCGCCGACCATCGTTCGGGTGAACGTTGGATCTTCTTTTGCGTGCAGGATCTCAGGCTCCGTCGGCAGGATCACCAGCTTCTTGGCCGGTCTTCTGAAGACTCCGCCCTTGGTGGTCACGTCCACTGCTCGTGTCACGCCGTCGGGGCCCGGGTATATAGCTGTAACCCGGCCTCGTGGCCATGTGTTGCGAGGCAGATTCCCGTCGGCCACTAGCACGATGTCGCCGACGTTGATAGGCCGCCCATGACCGTAGGGCTCCCGCCGGTACTGGAGTGAGGGCAGGTACTCCCGGAGCCAGCGGGCCCAGAAGTGCTCGGCCAGGCGTTGGCTCGTCCGCCAAGTCGCGCGGCCGATGAGTGCGGTGTCGTCGAATGTCCCGGGGTTGGGGGCCCGGGCTGAGCCACCGAGGAGGAAGTGGTTCGGCGTGATGGCTTCTGGCTCGTCAGGATCAACCGCCACGTGAGTGAGGGGGCGGCTGTTCACTGTATATTCGGCCTCGGCGAGCAGAGTAGTCAGGGTCTCCTCGCTGGGGCGGCGCTCGTTGAGCACGGCGTGTAGGGCTCTCTTGACGGCTCGTACCATCCTCTCCCATGCCCCGCCCATAAATGGGGCTCCCGCCGGTATGAAGCGCCAGCTGATACCGCGTTGCGCGGCGTCGGATTCGAGGGCGTCGCCGTAGGCCGCGCGGAGCTCTTTGTCGGCAGCGTGGAAGTTACTTCCGTTGTCGGTCCAGATCTCGGTCGGGCAGCCGCGGCGCGCGATCATGCGTCGGAGTGCCATGACCGCGGAGTCCCCGCCGAGACTTGGTATTACTTCCAGATGTACTGCGCGCACGGTGAGGCACGTGAAGAGTGCCACGTACCTCTTCTGAGTCCCTCTACCGACGGTTACTGTTATCGGGCCAAACAGATCGAGGCCCGTGTAGGTAAACGCTCGCTGGTGGTGGGCGAGCCGGCACCGCGGGTGGTCGCCGGTGGGCGGCACTGACGGCATTGCTTTCTTTATCCGGCACGGCAGGCATCGATGCACTATCATTTTCGTCACGGGTCGCAGGCGTAGAATACTATAGTATTGTTTACACTCGTTTATAGTAGCCTCGGCGCCGTTGTGTTGCATTTGCCTGTGTATAAAGTCTATATATAGCTTCACTGCCGGATGATTTCCATCGAGCACGGGTGGCCGTTTTTGTAGTTCGGTGATGTCCACTGCTGCGTTGATACGCGTCTTGATAACAATAACGTCGTTCACTAGTTCGACCGCCATGTGTCGTAGGCGGCTATGTGAGCCCGGTGGCTTATTATTTCTGAGGTCACTGAAGTCGTCATAGAATGACTCCAGCTGACTGGCGCGTATCACTAAGCGTTCCGCTTCACGTAGGTATGTGGCATCGAGTATTTTATACTTTCTATTATTTTGTAGCCTTTTAGACGGCGGCTGCGGCGGGGCGGGCTTGCTTCGTTTATTCCAGTCTGGATCGGCCTGTTTGTTACGCATGGTGCGCTTGTAATGTGCGCGCGCCTTGCGGGTTCGGCATAGGTCGATGAACTGTAATACTCTGCCTATAGTTCGCAGCAAGCGTTCCCACCTCGAGAATCGGGCCGGGTCTGGTAGCCAGGCGAGCGGGCCGGATTTTCCCTTTACGACTGATATTGTGTGCACCTTTTCTTCACTTATTTCGGACTCGTGCGGTTGTGATGGCTCTGTGGGCCACGTCTCCGGGTCATCACGCAGGAAGGCCGGGCCCTGGAACCACCGATGATCAGTGTTGAACTCGAGCGGGACTGTGCGCGTGGCTTCGTCAGCGACGTTGAGCTTGGTAGGTACCCAGCGCCATTCTTTGACAGCCGTGTACTCCTCTATGGCGGCAATGCGGTGCGCGACAAAGGGCCGGTACGTGCGCGCCCCGGTCCTCAGCCACGCGAGTACTGTGCGGCTGTCGGTCCAGAATGTCTTCGTGTCTGGTTTGAAGTCGTGCTCTTCTATTACTGCGGCCGCCATTCGACTCCCCATCGCCGCGGCCTGCACCTCTAGGCGTGGGACTGATATCACCTTCAGGGGCGCGACCTTAGCCTTTGCAGCTATCAAGGACACGTGCACTCGCCCATCGCCCGTAGTTATGCGCCAGTATAGCGCGCTTGTATATGCAGATTCGCTAGCATCGACGAAGATGTGCATCTCGCGCTTGGTCGCGTCACCGTAGTAGGGGTAGGCGCGCGGAATCGCGAGGTCTCGCAATGCCCTTAGGTGCAGCGTCCACTCCGTCCATTGGCGCGCTAAATCTGCATCCAGCTTGTCATCCCAGCCAGTTCCGCGCCGCCACACCTCTTGTAAGATTTTCTTTGCTATGATGGTTACCGGCGCCGCTAGCCCGAGAGGGTCGAAGATCGACATTGTTATTTTCAATATTTGCCTTTTGGTAGGCTCGATGTCGTCCAGGGCTCCGGGAGGTAGGCGGCTGAGGTCCAAGTTGAAGGCGAGTTCGTCGCTCGCGGGTTTCCATATTTGTCCCAGGATTCGTTCATTTTTCATTTCGCTTTTATTCAGTTCGACGGGCGCGGACGTGGCGTCCTCCGAAGTGAGGGCTCGGAGGACCCGCGTGGAGTTAGAGGTCCATTGGCGTAGTTCGTAATGGGCCTCTCTATGTATATCGCGTACATCACTTGACACTCGAATCGCGTCTTCTTCCGTTTTGAAGCTGTGTAGGTAGTCATCGACGTAGTGATGTCTTATTATTGCTTTGACGGCCTCTGGATGCGTTTCTTCGTGTTTCTGGGCGTTGACGTTCTTCACATATATTGCTATTGACGGTGAACAAGTAGCGCCAAAAATGAGTGAAGTCATGCGATATTCTTGCGGCGCGTCGTCGCCCCGCCGGTCGCCCCGCCATAGATAGCGCAGGGCGTCTCTGTCTTCAGACTTGACTTTCACTTGCATGAACATTTCTTTAATATCCGCCCCCACGGCGACTGGGTGTTGCCGGAAGCGCATAAGGACGCCTGGCAGCGACTGTAGGAGGGCCGGGCCTGTCAGTAGGCGGTCATTGAGCGACACGCCCCTTGTAGGCGCGGCGGCGTCGTGGACAATTCGGACTTTCCCGGGCTTGCTAGGATTCAGCACCGGGAAATGGGGGAGGTACCACACTCTTGATGACTTGGTGGGCGGCGCAGGCTCGGCGTAGCCCTTCGAGACAAGGGCGTCCATTTCTTCACTATATTTGCTTTTAAGCTCTTTATTTTTGTCGAGTTTCTTTTCTATGTTATGAAGTCTTCTCAGTGTATTTTCGTAGTTGTCAGGCAAGCGGCTGTCGGGTTGTTTCCATAATAGCGGTGCTTCATAATGGCCGTCGGCTGTAGTCGTTATTGACTGGGCTAGCATGATACGCGCCCGCTCTTCCGGGCTTGACTGGGGTAACTTCGGCTCGATAAGTAGGTTTTCGAGCGCGAAATATTCACTGAGTTGTAAATTCAAATCTTCATTTTTCTCGGCTTCTTCAATAGTGGTCAAGCGATGCGTCGCATGTACTTGTTTGCCTGTGATGCGTGTGTGTGCACCGTGTAGCACCCAGCCTAGCGGCGTTAGGGATGCCGCTGGCTGATGCCGCTGGCCGCGGCGTGTTTCATTACTGACGAGTAAATGCCAGTTATCTTGTCCGATTAACACTCTAGGTCTCGCTGACTCGTACCGCAGGCTATCTTCTATGTCGCATAAGTGTGCGCACTCGCGGAGATCCTCCTTCTTAACGGACTGTGGTGATAGGCTCAGATCGTCTATGGTATGCGCACCGACCCTATAAGGTTGGTCGGTGCCGCGGATGCTGAGCGTAACACGGCGTGATCTCGATGCGTCGATTTTTTCTTTCGTTATAGCTTCTATTTGTAGCGGCACTGTCGGGCCGTCCAGGCCTAAGTCGTTCGCGAGCTCTTCTTGTACAAGTGTTATCGTGGAGCCGTCGTCGAGGAGGGCGTAGGTCTCGACGGCTCCCGCCGGTCCAGAGACTGTGACCGGGATAATTTTTAGATAAGCTCTCGCTTCTCGGGAGGCGCGTGTCGATGTGACGGCCTCGTTTCTTTCTTCGATTCGTTGATAATGTAGCAAGTTGTGGTGGAAGTATTCGCAGCCGTCTCGCTCGCACTTCGTGCGCTTGCATGAGTGCATCCTGTTCTTGTAGCGCAGGCATCGGAAACATAGCCGTTGATCTTTGGCTAGTTTCCACCGGTCTTCAACGGCTTTTTCGATAAACTTAGTGCATTTATCTATTGGGTGACCGGTGTTGTTGCAGGCGGCGCACTTAGGTGAAGGCTTGTCTGTGGTCGCGAAGGCTCGGTGTGTCCTCTTTGCAGGATGAGGATTTGCACCGTCGACGTTCTCGGGCTGCGCGTAGAGCGCGCAGTAGTCCGCCTCGCGTTGCAGGAAGGCTGATATCTTTATTAGCTCAGGCTCGTCGTTTTTCTGCGTATTCGCGTAGTCGAACCATCTGTAGCGTAGGGCGGGCGTAAATTTCTCCATCATTGCCCTTGTCGTCTCCGGGCTGTGTAGATAGTGAGCGCGGTCAAGAGCCTTGAGTGTGGCTATGACGTTGGCTACACGGCTGGCGAAGACGCAGATGTCGAGCGGCCCGTCGTTAAGGCGCGGTAGGGCGCGTAAACGCTCGAGCTCGGCGAGGGCAATGGCGTCTGGGCGGCCGAAGCGGGCTTCTAGGCTTCTCATTACTTCGTCTGCGCGAGCGTTGTAAATGAGGAGGCTCTCGACGGCTTCTTTGGCCCTCCCTTTGAGGCATCTTCTTAATCTTGCTATATTATCCACTTCGTTATAATTTGCGGTGGTTCCGTTGTAGGCGGCTTTAAATGATAGCCATTCTTGATGCGAGCCGCTGAATGGCGGCAACTCGGCGTGATAGCGTGATGACTCTCTCGGGCCGGCACGCGCGGCGATGGCGATGGCAGAGGCGAGCTCACTCAGGTTCACACTTTGTTGATTCTTCATTACTATGGCGCTATCTTCTTGCGCATTCGCTTGTGAATACATTAACGGCGGCGGATATGCGTCTGTTTCGCGTGGGCGCGGCGGCGTTGGCGCGAAAACGGGAGCGTGGGTTCCCCCGGCGGGGGGAGGGGCGGGGACGGCGGGGCGCACGGCAGCGGCGCCCTGTCCCGCGCCCTCGGCGGGGCTCCTCTCCCGAGCCTGCTCGGCGTACTGTGGGGTTGCAGGCTCGGGTTCTTCGATGTAAGGTGCATTGGAGATGGCGAGGACATGTCTCTGGCTGGTCTCGAGCCATTCATCTATGCGGCGTTCTTGTTGGACTGTAGATATTGTGCCGGTGTCATCGTCGCTGTCTTCGGCTTCTATGGCGGCTATGCGTGCTTGCGCGAGCTCCAATTTGATTCGGAGGGCTTCTTCTCGCGCTTGTGCGAGACGGCGGACGCGATGACTCGACGTTGTTCTCACTGATTTTGACGGCGGCCGTGCGGCAGGATGCTGGCTTGACTGTGGGGTTTCCTGCCGCAGTGTTGCTGCAGGGTGTAGGCTCTCCTGCAGCAGCGGGACTATGGGTGGCAGCGTTGACTGTGGGGTTTCATGAGGCAGTGTTTGTGACTGCGCGGCATCATGATGCTGCCCTATGGGTGACCTCGGCTGTGGGTCTGGACGAGGCGCCGGCGTCGCAGGAGTGCTTGTCTGTGGGGTTTCCTGCGAGGGCCTCGAACCTTCTTGAGTAGTAGCAGTTCCCGACGTGGACGTGGTTGCTTCTTCCAGCATGGCTTCTCTGATGTTCGCTGCGATAAGTTGACCGAACGTGCGTTTTCCTGCTTTCGATCTTGTAAGGGGCATCCTCTATGTAGAATCCGGTTTTCGATGGACCAGCATGTGCGAGACGCACCTATGACTGGCTCTGGGCTGAGTAGAATTTGAAGGGAAATCCTGCACCTTCGGCGTTGGTCGTTACGGCTTAGCAGGAACTTGGTCGGGTCGGGGTTCTGAATTGAAAGGCTTGTTTACTTTTTCAAGTAATGTCACTTCGCTGCTACTGTAGGTACTGAATTTCATGGGGTCTGGCCGCCCAATTTATACTATTAAGTTACCTCGGCCGGACGCCCCTTCGCCCCGTATATTTGGCGGGAAAGCGATTTGCGCGGGAAATTTTGGCGCGAAATGACATGTTCATTTATTATAGTTCAATCTTACTCTAATACATTATTTACAGTGCTTATACCTATTTCTATGCTATTTATAATACATTACTACACGAGATCCCGCTCGTTCGGCGTCAAAATGCATCTGAAACGCGGGGATTCCGTGTCCGCCCGTATATACGTACCTCGTTCCCCACCTGAGGTATAAATACCGGGTTTCCCCCCTCGCTCGCCCATCAGTCGTTGCCTGACTGGCGCGCGAGTAGGATCTCTAGGTTTCCTTTAGTCTGTCTATATTTCTTAGTGGAAACTTAGTGTTATCCACTCGTTATTTAGGAAACCAGCGGTATATTACCCTTTTTTACTATGTAGGAATGAAATGTGAGGCCTATTACTCTTTATTTCAGGTGCCAATTACATAAGGCAATAGTAGCGCAATGCCTATGTTATAAGAGGTTATAAGCTAGATTATTACAAGTTAGGTCGCGACTGACAATTTTATGTTTATAGCGGGTTTATTCTATGCCGTCCTGCACAATTGGTTCACACGTAAGGGGATTTTTCGCCCCCGTAAAGGAACCCAAAATTCCAAATTTCATCGAAGAGCCGTTTTCGAGAACGTGATTTCAAATACATGCCATCAGATCTAATACACTCTACAGTTATGTCCGATTCAATTCGTCTAAAGCTACGTTCAGATGAACGCGCGACGACGCGCGGTTGGCTTGGCGCGCGGTTTGAGATTGTAACAAATCAATGTTGTTGTGTACATGAACGCGCGTCACCGCGCGTACCCGGTGACGCGCGTTCATGTACACAACAACATTGATTTGTTACAAAGTTACAATCTCAAACCGCGCGCCAAGCCAACCGCGCGTCGTCGCGTGTTCATCTGAACGTAGCCTAATGCTGGAGATTTGTAATAAAGTCTTCGGTTTTTCAATTTTTATCGAAAAGGTACTAAAATTTGAATTACTTAAAAGAATCTACTGTGCGCTGACCACGTGACTTTGCCTGCGTGACGTCACGTGAGACGACGACGTCACGTCTCCTGTTTTGACTTAAGATGACAATACAATGAAAAATAAATAAACAAACCTGAAGTAAGTTCTTCAGAATAAGAAATTATAAATGTTGATTCGGCCGCCACATATGGATACAACACTAAAGAAAATAGAAAATAATCGGTCTTTTACATCTTTTACAAAAACTGACAGACGTGTTGTGTCAACTGTGGATTACTGTTTTTTTTGACATAGAGATGTCAATATCAATTGCCATGTTTTTTTTTTACTTCAAAAAGTTTATATAAACTTATTTTCCCATATTCGAGATGTTGGGAGAGGAATGAGGTTTAAAACCCATTAATTGTCGTGGACCCCATATACGGCTTTGTTTACCTTACTTAGGCACAATGTCGTAATAAAAGTATACCCAAAAAACCTGCCTCCCTGCGCGTCCAATATAATAATGGGTTCAGGATGCTGTTGGGTCAGTCCGCCTTACGGCAAAGCTCCCGCTTCCGTCTTCTAACCTATCCGCGATCCGAGTCGGTTTTGCCACTAAATCCCTGTTCCCTACTGCCTACGTGCATAGATTTACTTATTAATTAATTTAAATCGATATCTGTATATTCTGTATTTTTTTTTTAAATGATTGTTGATATTAAAACAAGTTTTCTGCTCTTTTATAAAAAAATAACCTCGAAGACGGAAGCGGGCGCAAAGCTCCCGCTTCCGTCTTCTAACCTACCCGCGATCCGAGTCGGTTTTGCCACTAAGTCCCTCCTTCGGCTCAATATTTGTACGGCTCGGCGAAACGTATATTCTGGCACATAAAATTATGCAAAAATGAAGTCTGTGATAACAGTTGTATGCTTCAAGAAAATCGGCGGAATATACGTTCTGCTACGTAAAATCCTGCCAAATCAGTGTTCTGCGACATGATAGTTATGCTAAGTATATGATTATTCTAAAGTATCATTCGGCTAAAAATGTTTCTGCGATAACTGTTATGCGGAGTGTATTTCGGACAATCGATATTATGCCAGATAAAGGGAACCCCTGGGGAAAATACCGAACAACCTAGTACTGTATTCTAAGGCCTTGGGAGGCAAAGATAAGGCTCCGATATCAGGAACACCCGGCATACAAGTGACAGAGCAGGCACTTTCACCATCAGCAAAAAAAATCAACAAGCCTATAAATCAAAGTAAGGCGGTTTCAACTGGTCACACCTCTCATCAGTCCAATGTTAGCGGTTCAAAAAAAGCCAAAGAAAAGCCTATTTCGTCACTGGAGGTCACAACAGGTCTAGGTCAAACTACAACACCGTCCGCCGCCGGCTCTGTCAACACCCCTAGTACTTCATCGAGCCAGCTAGGCGCAGTGGATGCTATCTCTCTAGATAAGGAGATATGGACCGATTCGAAATCTAAGCGCATACGTCGTTCATCAGCCAACACGGTGAGAGGTTCAGCAGCTCCAGGTACCACCTTTCTACAGGCTGCTGAAAGAATGACATACCTACATCTCTTCTATGTCAAACAGGGAACGACTGAAGATCAAGTCAAGTTGCACTTGAAAAAGATTTGTGGTAATGCAGACGTGTGCACTGTTAAATGTCTCAACGCGCGCGGAAACTATGCCTCGTTTAAACTAGGCGTGCCGCCTAAGTTGACGGACCTGGTTCAGGCAAGTGAAAACTGGGCGCTGGACATATGTATCAAACCATGGAGGGATAATTTTCGTCGCTAAAGTACATCAAACCAAATCATTTTTATATACCTCAGTATATTACCAAAATGTAAGAGGACTCAGGTCAAAAACCGATTTGTTTTACAATAATCTACTTAATTCTGATAATGACATTATTGCTCTTACTGAAACCTTCTTAACTAGCTCCGTTCACGACGCTGAATTATTTCCTCCTGGTTATGTGGTGTTGCGGAAGGACCGCGCGGGGGACGCTGGGTGGGGGGGCGTACTACTTGCGGTGCGAAATAACTATTCTGCGCGCCAAATAACTGACATTGATGGTATCTCTGATGATATGGAAGTCCTAATAGTCAAATTAGAGTACAAGTGTACTAAGTTGTTATGTTGTGTTGTTTACCTTCCGCCAAATTATAAAGATGATCAGTATTTAAATGTTTTGAATTGTTTAGAAAATGCAATATGTAAATATTCAGAGTTGGATGTGTTAGTGTTAGGTGATTTTAACCTTAATTCATGTAGTGCCCACGTCCACCACCAATTCGAATGTTTCCTTGAGTTCTGCGAAATACGCCAATACAATAGCATTCGCAATAATCATGATGGATTGCTTGACTTGGTTCTGAGCGGGCTTAGCGAGCGGCGAGTGCGTGTTGAGCGCGCCGCCACGGCGCTGGTGCCGCCCGACGGCTACCACCCGCCGCTCGAGGTGGCGCTGTCGCTGCCGCGCACTCGAGCCGACGCGGTGCCCGGGTCCATGCAATCTCACAATGTCTCTCATGTACCGGAATGGAACTTTCGCAAAGCGGACTTTAGTGCACTATATGCTAGTATGGCTAAAATGGATTGGGGGACAGTCTTAAATTCTGATAATGTTGACGTTGCGACTGAGGCATTCTACATTAAATTGAAGGAATGTATTGCTGACCATGTTCCAATCAAAAGAATTCGACAACCTGCAGTAGGGAAATACATATACCCGACTTGGTACAGTCCTGAAATTGTGCACACTATTGAGACTAAATATTTTCATTTAAAACAATATAGAAAAACGAATGCCGATTTTAATAGGGAGATGTTTAGGTATTATAGACGACAAGCTAAGTATTTGATTGATAGTGCGTATAAAAATTATAAAGCAGGTATTGAGCGTGATATCACTGACGATCCTACAAAGTTTTGGAATTATGTAAAAAGTAAACGCAAGGATTTGAGACGACCTGACGACTTTACTTACCACGACAGAACTGTTACGGGACAGGACGCCGCAAATGCTTTTGCCGAGTATTTTAGCTCTGTATTCCATAGTGAGGTACCTCGCCTGGACGCCGAGGAAGCGGCGCGGGACAGCGCAGCGACGCGGGGGGATGCACACGACGCAGCGAGAGTCGCAGTAAATGCTGTCAACGCTGCCGATTTGCGGCGCGCTGCCAAGCGGCTCAAACCGCGCTCCTCGGCTGGACCTGACGGAATACCCACGTTTTTGGCCAGGGATTGTATATCTGTTTTAGAGTCTCCTCTTTTATTTATTTATAATTTATCCCTACAACACGCCGTGTATCCATCGTACTGGAAGTTATCAAGAGTAACCCCTGTACCTAAGAGCAGTGCAGAATCCGACGTGACTGGATTTCGTCCTATTGCTGTGCTCTCTGTGTTTGGGAAATTGTTCGAATCAATCGTGGACCATCTTATCACTCAGCAGATCACAGTCAAAATGGACGATGCTCAGCATGGTTTCCGTCGAGGTCGCTCAACAACAACTAATCACATAGTCTTGGTTGATTACGTAACCGAAGCTATGGATGCACGAATGCAGGTAGATGCTGCATACTTTGACTTTCGTAAAGCTTTCGATCTTGTAGATAACGATATCCTCCTGCGTAAATTCGCAGACATAGGATTTACGCCCCGGCTTTTACACTTCTTTGCCAGTTATCTACAGGATCGGAGACAATATGTCAAACTTGCTGGATTCGAGTCTCAACAATACTTCACTCGTTCTGGTGTAAGTCAAGGCAGCACGCTAGGACCTACACAATTTCTTGTCATGATTAATGATCTCCCGAGGGTCGTCAGCACGTCTAAGTGCCTAATGTTTGCAGACGACATAAAACTATTCCACAGTGTTAGGGATGACAATGACAGAGTACAATTACAGAACGACATAGACGCTATTTCTGAATAGAGTGAGACTAATCGGCTGGAGTTTAACGCCTCGAAATGTGTGCACATTTCCTTCGCTAGACTCCGCTCACCTATCGTTACCGAATACAGCCTTCGCGGAATGCCACTTCATCAGACCGACGAAATACGTGACTTAGGACTGACTTTGGATAATAAACTTGACTTCAGACAACATATAACGACGACCTGCAAAAAGGTATCTAAAACGCTGGGATTTATAATGAGGATGGCTTCCCAATTCTCTACCATCAAGATAGCAGTCATGCTATATAAAGCATACATTCGTAGTAGGCTCGAATTCGGTGCGGTAGTGTGGGCTCCGGACGAGTTTAAATACATCACAATGCTGGAAAGAATCCAAAAGAAATTTGCCAGGTACATATACAAGCGACAGTACGGATACTACCCGTATATGTATCCGTCCCTCTTCGTTTCAGGAATGGTTGGGCTTCACATTCTTGAGACACGGCGCAAACTGCTGCATGTAGTGCACTATTACCAACTGCTCAACAATAAAGTTGACAATGCGTCCGTGCTGGAGCGAATGGGCTTGCATGTACCGCGTGCGAGTGGGCCGGCGGTCGGTGCGGCGGGCGGCGCGGGCGGCGCGGTGACGGCGCGGCGCCCGCGGCGTCTGTTCGCGGTGCCCGGCGTGCGCACCAGGCGCGGAGCGAACGCTCCCACTGCTAGAGCGCGAACCATCCTAAACAAGATCATGCAGGAAACCGACGACATTGATATATTTGCCGACAGTATTGGCGTATTTTGTAGAAAAGTTTTAGCCATACTTTCCTAGTTTCACGAGTCTGTACAATGCTTGCTCAGCTCAATCTTTGATTGATTAGGTAATTTAGGTATATTTAGTTTATTTTTATGATTGCTTCTTTTTGAATTGTTCCTACCTAAATTGTTGTATTTTTTATAGTGATGCTACCTCCTAAGAATGTGTACCTACCTCATAAGTGTTTTGGTTATAAACTGTAAACTGTAAACTTGTGTGATTAATAAATAAATAATAACAGAAAATTAAAAATCGGAAAATTTGCGAATGGAAAGATTGCTTGCAGAAAAATTCGATTTTCGGAAATGGATCGCCACACTCTTGAATCGCCCCCCCCCCCCCTCCCCTCCCCCTCCCCTCCCCCCTCCCCCATCTTCCTGCATCAAAAATCAAGATGGCTCCCCTTCTTAGAATGGTCTGGGGGTTCAGGGGATTCACTCTGCCAAAGGACACCTTTTAATCATCAAACGCCGTATATTGCACTTTTATGTCGTGTACAGATGCCACAATAGGGGTTGTCAATGAGTTTTCTTTCTCCTTCTGAATCTTTACGCGAGCGGTTGTGGCCGTCATGTACATATATACTCGTATTCCTAGCAGTTATTCTCCTTAAACTTGTTTATGGCGCAAATATACACCGTGGACGTTAATATTTTAATCACGCTTTCCTTAGGTCATTAGGAGCAAAAAATGTTACATGAACCCCAGTCAAATCCTGCTTAGTTTTGAAGATAATTATAATTTTCATGTATGTACCTAAATTATTTATTGTGATTGATTACTAAAGTGCATTAAGCTCTTTTGATAGAGATGTTGCTACCGATGTTGCCAAGTATCGCGTCGTTATTGGCATACATCAAAGTGCTGCCACTCACTAAATTCATTATTTTAAGGGAAAATAATCGTTATCATTTTATTAAAAGGGATCATTTCCATAGAGAAGCGATAATTATCCAAATTTTATTTATAAAAACCGAAAAAAAAACAGTTTTTATTTTTATTTTTTGCTGAATTTGACTAGGGTTCATATAACATTTTTTACTCCTATAATGACCTCCGGAATGCGTGGTTAAAATCCTTCGGGTTATTAACGCCCACGGTGTATATTTGCTAGGTTTCAAAAGTTCTATGATAGACGAATCATTTATTATACATTATATTCACTTAACGAAGCTCGAAGGCATCAAAATTACGTAATAATGGAGGTTAAACCTGCTTGTCACGGCTGTTACGCATTTACTAAACATTCAGTTTGATTTTTATGTCATATATAACATAATATATTAACTAACTATAGATATTACAAGCATCGCCGACATTGTAAATAAAACTTACCTTATCACTGACCGCAGGAAAATGTATAAAATGTTGGAAAAAAATATTTACAGTTATACGACATATTTATTTATGTTTGTTTTTTTTATAACCAGCCTGCCTGCCAGTCATAAACTGAATTTAAAATTAGTTTCACGTACCATTATAGTTTATGGTCTAAAATGTACCACGGCTTCCAAAGACTACGTAACTAGGTATTAACAATAGGTATTGTGGTTGAATGCCACTGCCCTAATAGAATGAATAACTATGTTTCAGCGATATATGAGAGGTTATGAGATAGCCGTGTCAGCATCGATCATCATATTTCAGACATACCACTGCGACATAATTATCTACGTAACATAAGTATGTACTTAGTCGGGTATATTTATTTTAATGACACAGGCAAAATACACTACAGGTGAAAAAACCTTGTCACAGGCCAGGTAAAATGAAGTAAGAAAGCTTTTATCTGCCAAAGACTTTGACATGGAAAAACTTTTGTCACCTAATCTGTATAAATTCAGTTAATCGAATATGATAGAATATAATAATATGCGTGATGGTGATATGTAATATTCTGCAAATTTTATTTATCCGGATGGAGCCTAAGAATAAAGTGGTACCTACCTACACCATAAATTCCATTGTATAAATCCAAATAGGAGGGAAACTCTCACGCAAAGAGATAGGTAAGCCTAAGCCTTAAGAACCATGAAATCAATTTAAACTTTGAGAAAAATCTGTTGCTGAAAACCTTTTCAGACAAAAATACTTGGATTTGTTACCCGGTTCTACACCGCTATCACAGGACGGCCCGCGAGATAGGTTATCCGTCTCTTTCTAATTAGAACGCTGAGAAAAAGACGGATGGCCTTTGTCGCCGCGCGCGACACAGCTCGCGGGGCGTCCTGTGATCAGCCGGTCTGGAACCAGGAAAGAAATCCTATTAAATCTGTTTAAATATGCCGTCTTTTTACCTACTGTCTTGTCTTACGATCGCTTATATCTGCGATTTCCCCACGTCACTGGATCAGATTTGTTTCGAAACCAACATCTCTTTAGGCCTGAATCACACTGGCGCGGCCTGCGGTGGCGGTCAATAGTAAATTTGACAGCTAATGACAAGTTTAGGTACCATTGACCGCCGCGGCCAGGCCGCGCCTGTCTGTGAGAGGCTTTACTCACTCTTAGATCTTCCATGTCATAGAGCTTCCACTGGTCACGCACTAGGTACTGACGTGTCCGCTAAAATGAAACCTATTCAAATGTCATTTTCATCACAGTTGCTCATAAATGGTGTTATTCTATGCCTGTATACAAAAGGACAATGGCCTAAATTGTCCCCGCGGGAAATAATTGTCCCTAGGGAGTAATGAGCTAGTGTGTGATCTGATTGGTTAAGCAAATCTGAACGGCCGCGTACGACAAGAATTCTGGCTCTGTGATTGGTTGGAAAATAAAATCGAGCAGGCCATGCCCTGCAAGGCCCACATGTTCCATGCTCTGTGATTGGTTGAAATATTGAAGCTACGCCCCCCACTCGCACTGATCTGGAGGTGAAGTTGTCAATTTCGTCAACATTTGATTGGTGCGCTTGTATAAAACATAGATTTTTCTGTCTTTTGTAGTTATTTATTTACTCGCAAATGTGATGAAAAACATTGTGTATAACACGGGCGTAAGAATATTGCAAACTCGAGTCATCAAAAGCCCTCCGCCTTACGGCGTCGGGCTTCTGATAGACTCTCGTTTGCAATATTCCTCATACGCCCCTTGTTAAACAATGTACTATTTCATGATGGTTGTTATTATACAAGTACCAATACTATGCAATTTCATGCCGATGGAAATTATGTACCTACTACCTACCTACGTTCCATGCTTCCGGGGTACATAAGTGAGTATTATTAAATTAATGTTTCCAATTGGTTTAATGCACTATTGGTTATGCTTCAGCCTGATAAAAGCTATTAGCGTATATCCAAGAAAACGTATATTATTTAGACACATAAGGCGAGGCAGGTTCTTTTTTTTTTTTTTTTTTTTTTTTTTTTTTTTATTTCAGTACAGCAACTATTTTTACAGGTTGACCTAATACAATAGCGCCTTAAAATTAATTTAACCTAATAATTATACTTGCACAAGACACACAGACATACTTTAACAAATTCGGACATTGGACAATAAAAAAGATCACTGTGGTCAGCCACTAGATTTAGTGTGTGTACGGCGCGACTGAGAGACGCTTTACAAAGCAAGTTGGTTCTGCCTTACGGCTCCGCCAGCAGCCGCGGCCGCCGCCGCCGCCCCGCGTACCCGTCCGGCACACCCAAACATAACTGCTCCAATATACCCGGGTTGCAGATACCACCCCGTAGCACTCTAACAAGGTAGCATGCCAGTGACAAATCTCTACGGGTTTCCAATCTATTGTAGCCTACCATGCCTATGACGAAGTTTGTAGGATACATCAACGGATAGAAAGGGTAGACTCCATACAGTTTCCAGTACAGATACCTAGTAAACTTATTTTGTATCCTTTCTAACATGAGGATATACTTTTTTTCATGTGGTGCCCATATTGCAGCATTGCACTCTAATTGGCTTCTCTACTTCTCACTGAGCATAAGCGTGAGCGAGATGGAAGTGCGTGTTCGGAAGTGTGTAAGTAACATCACTTTTTAGTAGGTACTTACATATTAATTGATTTTTGGAATACTGGATAATTTGTTAAAAATCTGTCCGGTTATTTTATTATTATTACACTAGAATAATAAAAAAAGTTATCCTTTTTATAAAAAAACAACACATTGTCGTTGAAAATTACGAGATCTCGAACATTTAAGTTTATTTTTATGGTGATATTTAAGATTACGTAGAGTAGTACGAAGTAGAGTTACCAAGCCTTTTTTAGGGTTCCGTACTCAAAGAGTAAAACGGGACCCTATTACTAAGACTTCGCTGTCCGTCCGTCCGTCCCAGACAGGTCCTGGTGACAGACAGACGGACGTCCGTCTGTCCGTCACCAGGCTGTATCTCAAGAACCGTGATAGCTAGAGAGTTGAAATTTTCACAGATTATGTATTTCTGTTGCCGCTATAACAACAAATACTAAAAACAAAATAAAATATTTTTTTAAGAGGGGCTCCCATACAACAAACGTGATTTTTTTACCGGTTTATTAGATAATGGTACGGAACCCTTCGTGCGCGAGTCCAACTCGGACTTGGCCGGTTTTTGGGGTTCCGTACTCAAAGAGTAAAACGTGACCCTATTACTAAGACTCCGCTGTCCGTCCGTCTGTCTGTCACCAGCCTGTATCTCACTGATACCTTGATAGTTCCAGCTGAAATTTTCACAGATGATGTATTTCTGTTGCCGCTATAACAACAAATACTAAAAACACAGAATAAAATAGTTTTTATAGATAACGGTACGGAACCCTTCGTGCGCGAGTCCGACTCGCACTTGGCCGGTTTTTATATTATGTTCGGTTATAACACTTCTTTGTTTCTTTTTCAGTCTACAGTAATTTTTCTGTAAGTAAGTAAGTAATTTATTTTGTGAAACATAGGTATGTATACATTGTAGATCTTAAATTAGGTTGAGAGTCCTCTATGTTCTACCTTGCGGCGTACAAAAAAATAAAACAGGAGAACAATTACAATAATAAATGGCACATGTGTTCTTATATTAAATACCTATATATGTCAAACAGATTTAAACATATAAATTAGCAGCGTAACTGCTTTATACAAAATCAATAGTAAGTAGATGTCATACAGAATTAAGAACAAAAAAAAATAAAAATAAGGAATGTCACAATTAAAGATTTAGAAAATAAAAAATTCAATATATAATAATAATTACAGTTCACAATGTCAAGAGAATTCTATTTTAAACATGACAATAAATTGAAATTATATAAACATGCAATTAGACTTGGTCATTAAAGAATTCATCTAGCGTGTAATAAGCTCTTTCGACCAGTTTGTTTTTCAGGTCCTTCTTAAATATGTGAAGATCTTGACATTTAAGAGCATCTGGTAAAAAGTTATAAATTTTAGTTGCCATTCCCAATATACTTTTTCTTAGTAATGCAGTTTTGCCAGGGGCCACATTTATTTTATATCTATGTCGAATCGATCTTCCGCTTGCGCAGGAGCTTTCTATTGGAAATAGAACCGGATTTGATTTAACAAAGACTGACACTTCAAAGATGTACAGGCTTGTTAAAGTCAGTATGCCTAGTGTTTTAAAATGGGGTTTACATGATTCAATTTGTTTAATATTGCACATTGCCCTTATACACTTTTTCTGCGCTATAAAAATTCTTTGAATTGAGTTTTGTACTGAATTACCCCAAAATATTATGCCGTATCGTAAAATTGACTCCACATATCCGTAATAAGCTAGTAACGCTGTTTTTTGATTAGATATTGTTGAAACTTTTCGTAAGGCAAATACAAAGTTATTTACCCTAGTGGATAAAGAGTCAATATGTGGTTTCCAGCTTATGTTTTTATCAATATCAATACCTAAGAATTTCGCTACATCAGTCTGTTCTATACGTTGATCCTTACATTGTATGTCAAGATTTATAGAGCGTGATTTAAGTATTGTAGTAGAATTCTTGATTATTTCTTCACACTGGAAGCTCAAAAATCAATATTTTCGTCAGATCGTGAACCGGCCTTGCCTTAAAGGTAGAGTCCGTGAATGCTTAGAATTAAATAGTCTTCGGGTCTATATTTCTCTCTCGCTTGCTCTTAGGCCACGGTCTGGACGCTAGCGGACAGCGGGGCGGTGAACGGCGCGTTCATATATTCGAGCGAGTTCAATGTACAACTCGTCCAAGCTAAGAATGCACCTCGCGTCGAATAAGTTACACTGAGCGAGATGCATTCTTAGCTTGGTCGGGATATAAGTATGGGCACCTGCTCGCCGCCCCGCTGCCTGCTGGGCTGTTATTCGCTACGCGTTAATGCGGCTCACCCCGCCGGTCACCCAGTACGAAACTAGACCTCTACCTACGCTTAATTACTACGCATCGCGGTGTCAAGGTATAATTGTGGGTGAGCGATAAGGAGAGCTCAAAACAAGTTACAGAGTAGGGGGGCAAGAGTGATATCGCCATGGCAACCAGGGTCTCACCCGTCCTACCGCCCATAAGTTAGGGTGAGAGGTGGGGTGAATAGTGAACGTCTCCGTCACGTCATTTAAATGTCAAAAACGGATACTGAATTCGGTACAACTGTCAAATCATTTCGCCTCTGGTGGTTTCTGGTGGTAATATCGACGGAAAGCAAGTGTCAACGGTATTTTAATTGATGTAGTTTAAGCGGCTAATAAACAAACAATAATGAACAAATCAAAGTTACAATAAAATTTTGCTAATCTTGTATGTGAAATATCATGTATAAAGCCCACATATTTTGTCAAATTAAAGACTTGTGACGTACTGCGGTAAGAATATCTTGGTTGTCACATTACGCGTGAGGCGTGAGGTGACAGGAGAGGTGAGGTGATCAGTGAGTTAAAGTCTTACGACGCCATTACGAAATAGGTATATGATTTTTTAGAGAATTTCACTCCTGACGTCCAGGACGCAGCCTTTCACGTTCTCGTGTTTCTCCCGAACCTGAATACTGGCCCCGTAGCATGGACGGCGTTATCACGCGATAAGTGATAGGATAAGCGCGTCGTCTCGTTCTATCGAACGGTGTCAGCCAGGGACGGAAGCTCTATCCTGTCACTTATCGCGTGGTAAGGCCATCCATGCTACGGGGCCAGTTCTAGGGACTCACGGATACTACACGGTAATCAGAGCCCTCGTTGTCAGTACTGTCAGTGAAAAAATATTTCGGAGTGTGTGTGCATGTGTTGGCATGATCCAGCTAGGCGTAGTTTTAGTAAGAACTTGTCAGGGTCCTTGAATTGAATCGCTGACCATTTAGGATGCTCGTGCTCTTTGCAAAGTTGGGTGCATTTCTCATAATTACAATAAATATACCAACAGCAGTACTTAAAAGGTTGATAAATCGTACTAACTCACAATTTCATAATTGGGATCTCCAACCAATACAATATTTAAATATCATAACTACCTATATAATATCAGTAAAGTGATTAGTGAGATCCAGTATGGTGATAAGTGACAATAGGGTAGGTCTAGGTACTAGGTACCTACGTATCGACTATCATTCTATCACTATGCCCTTCAATTACGGAAGGTCAATGTACGACTATGTGTTGGCGACCGAGCGGCCTTGGTCGGCACAGACCGCTGTTGTATGAAATTTTACTGCCAACAAGGTCGCTCGGTCGGAGTGGCGTGTGTGCACAGACAGCGGTGGCGGCGCGGTGCGGTGCGGTGCGGAGGCGGTACCGGTTGTAATGTTCGAGCTAATATGAAAAGGTCCGCACAGAATACCGCGGCGGGACGCGGCGCGGCGCGGTATTCTGTGCGGACCTTTTCATATTAGCTCGAAAATTACAACCGGTACCGCCTCCGCACCGCACCGCCACCGCTTTCAGTGCGTTTCGCCCTTTAGAGTCATCACGCATCGAGTTTTAGCCCATTCAAAACCCCACACCACCCCACACCCCTCCACAGGACTCCTTCCACAGGCTATGGTAGCCTAGCTAGCATGATCACGTTTATGTCGGTCATAAACTTACTCAGTTAAATAGCTGAACCGATTTAGATTGAAAGAAATTTGTTTGAAACAGTGTTAATCCCGGAAAAGGAGATATGGCTTTACATCCCGCAAATCATCCGCTATTTCAGGGGTCAAATCAAAAGTACCGAGTTTTTAGAAAAGCATAGCATAATTACGTGTGTGGGCTCTGGCTTTGGTTATATAGATAAGATGTAAATGGATATTATACCTTCTAGTTGAACACAGGTGTCACATGTCCATACAACGACACGCGTTGCAAATAAAGATATCGAGAATTAATTTTCTGCAAGAGCCATAACATGCATTCATCCGTAGCATTATTTTAATCGGAAATTAAAATCGCGTATCAGCTAAATTCACTATACAATCATTACGAAGCGGTATTCTGTACTTCTCAGAAAGTTATTGATACCTTCGAGGCAGGATTCGAAACTGGAATGTCAATTGTTAAGCAAAATTTACACATGCAAGAAAATGCATGCAAGTTTAACTACATTGGTCACCCCCTTCAAATGACACCCGATTTGTGTCTAGGAGACGCATAGTTTTTTTTTTAATACGTGTTTGAAGTTCATTTCTAAAGTATACAATATTATCACACATTATGGGGGGGGGGGGGGGGGGGGGGGGTGGTCGCGACCAAAAAGCCGAAGCTGGCGAAATTTTGAAAGTGACTGATACACAAGGGGTTACTGCAAATGCTCTAAGGAAGCGTCCTTTTGAATATTAGCCCCAAATTACGGCCTCTGTAGCCTAAATAGTTGGCAGTGACCCTGCTGCCTACGAAGCCGGAGGTCCCGGGTTCGAATCCCGGTAAGGGCATTTAATTGTATGATGATTGATGAACACAAATTTTTGTTCCTGAGTTACGGATGTTTTCTATGTATTTAAGTATTTATTTAACTGTATAAGTAGGTATGTAAATATCGTTGTCCAAATAGTAATATAAGCTTTGGTTAGTTTGGGACTAGGTCGATTTGTGTAAGATTGTCCCCAACCCAATTATTTATTTATGTATGTGCGAGCCGGACTCGCGCACGAGGGTTCCGTACTCCGTATTAGTAAATCATGCGAGAACGCAAATTAAACTTATTTTGGGGCTATATAGTGACTTTGAGCCTTCTTATGAGGCCCATTGTAAATTGTAAGCGACCACGTTTCGTTTCAGTGCCATAAATATGTCATCAGCATCACTGGCAACACACACTGGTCAAAGACTCTCGTCTTGAGACACTGCGGAATATTGGACGAAAAGATGTTTTGTATAGTTGTTTGTTATCACTAAAATAAATGAATAAAGCATTCGTGCTTTACTAACAATAAATGTGAGAGAGACGAAACCTTTAAGTTGGACATGATTGGAAAGTCAGGTAGGTAAATACAAGGTAAATAATGTACGCGATAAATACCTATGAACTTAGTATCTATTTCGTCGGGTGACAAGCAAAAGTCACTACCAAAACTGTTACTGTTCTTCAAAACCTCGTATCTCGGCACATACTCGATATCGAGATACGACCTTTGATTTAAGTAGGTATTTGTTACTTAGTTAGTTTTGCTTGTCACCCGACGATTTGTCTCTGCGAGTCGCGTCGCCTACGGCACTGTTTTCGATCTCATAATTATAGTGGTAAGTATCTGAGCGCCGTAGATATATTGACTTACCATTGTAGTACCTACCCACGTAGTACCGTACCTGTAGATGGTGTAGTTACATTAATTTATTTTAGAACTTGAGTCACAAAAAATACACTTGAAAATAAACCCCTGTTTATTTTCAAGTGTATTTTTTGTGACCCTTCGCCACATATTAGGTACATGGCGTACCTACATGCTGAATTACGCGACGGAACTCTGCGGCGGAATTTATCCGCTTGTCTGTGTGTGGAACATCGTTTTTGTATGGAGTTGCTACGGTCGGGTCGGAATCGGTCCAGCGGTATTCAGCTTCTATGTAAAGAGCCTATTTAAGGGTAGGTACAGGTAACTTGTAAGAGTAATTCCAGTACGCGAGGTCATATTATGTTGTCAAACCTACGAAATTTACCCGCCCCCCATACCCCAGAAGTATAATTCTGATTATGTGGGTAGGTACGAGATGTGGTGTAGATTCACTGGTCAGTTGTTCATAAAAATACAGGAAAATGGTAATTGTGTAATGTTACAAACCAATTCATAGAGCGTCAAACTTTTTGGCCGCAGGAAACAAACTGAAACCACTGACATGATGATACGCTAAACCTACTATACTATAGGCGTAGGATTTTCCCCGGTGACAATGATTCATCAATAATCGAGCTCGTCTCGTTGTTTTGGAGAGGGACGAATGTGTTCTGTTCTATTGCGTAGGTAGGTAGGTACCTACTTATTATAATTAGGTCGAAACCAATAACCATAGTAGGAATCTACTAATCGCAATATTTAGGTAGCAATAAGCATCCAAGCTTTCGAAATCCAAAATAAACATTTGAACTACGCGCACTTAATCCATAATTTCCATTTATTGATAAGAGCGATAAGGAAAATAAATGCGACAACACATGTTGGCGTTCACGTGCCATCGAACTACTCATATGTAGCAATGAAAACTCGATTACTGGCTGGCATAACTAACATTCTCAGTCACAGCCGGTCGGCTCCAAGCGAGATCCGCAACCGGCTTCGTCGTCACCGAAGTTTGCTTTGGCATAAACACTCACCGACTTGTCATGTTGAGCGGTGCGACCTTCAGTCATTTTCTAAAATATGGTAAAACCGCCGTTGTTCCTGCGGCGATGGGTGACATGTGCGAGCCACCGAGTTCATGCTCGTGGCGTTCACAGGGTTTGCTAGCACTAGTGAGGCATGTAGGCTTCACGGACACGGAGTAGAAGCGGCATTCGCGGAGGTCAACACGGCTAGCGCCGGACGAGGGCGCGCCCGCGAGTTGTGTTTATCACTGAATCATTGAATTGAATGACCGCGCGGCGGGAGGGGCGAGGGGCGTGACGTCACGTGCGCGCGCGCAACGTAAGTGACAATGACAATTGACACGCACTCCCTCCAAAACTTGACGTCTAACGTTCCGTTATACGAAAATCCGTTTCAATTATTTATTGAAAAACAACTTTGTGTTCGAAAATTTAATTCAAGTTGTGAAATGTTAGTTCTATTAATTGATCAAAATTGAAAGGATGTTTCACTGATATCACATATTGTAGGATATTGGTAATATAGTACCAGTAGTGGTATAGTTTTTACCTGTTGTAGTTGTATATACAGGGTGTTTCCTGTAATAGGAGCAAATATTCAAAAGGACGCTTCCTTAGAACATTTGCAGTAATCCCTTGTGTCCCATTCATTTTATTTTTTTTTGGATTCGGAGAAATTTTGATCGAAAGTTATGACCTCCAAGTAATGTATCTTGGCACCACGACATCATAGCACAGCAGTCAATGCAAATTTTGAGGTAACATCATCATAATAGTTTTTGCATTTTTGTTTTAAAAAGATATGTTTGTGTTTTTTTTTATTTTTATTCAATTTTTTTTTAAATAAAAAGGTACTAATAGCACTCCAGTAGAGTAAAACAATACAAGTAAACTTATTTTGAAGAAAATAATAAAAAAAAAATGTTTTTTTTTTAAATAAAACCGCATTGGAAATAATTGTTCACAGGCTTAATAATCTACCGTTTAATTTATTGCTCCTATTACAGGAAACATCCTGTATATACATATGCAAGAATTTGTACCTACCTGTAGCTATACATAAGTACTTAGTTGTTTTGTTGTCGTTTATACAAATGATTTTTTCGTTTATAAAAATGAATAAAATAAAAACGTTATAATAAATATTGTTAAAGAATGTATGCAAGGTTGCGAAAATAAACTCTTATGTGTAGGTAATTAGGTATTTGTGGTACGTAGCCCTAAATTTTTATCAAGCAGCATTACCTCGCACAACGTAACTGCTCATACTTTTTTTCAGGCGTGGCTTATCAGTGACAATAAAAACGCCGCCGTAGTACCTATCCTCCACAGACGGGGTGTAAATTGACACTGACACGTCCACACGTTTGCATGATGAAAGTATTATTTGAACACGCCTAGACAAAGAAGGTGCCAAGGAAATGAAATTAATCAATCAATCAATCAAATCGTTTAATTCAGACAAAGTCCATATACAATAAATTTCTACAATTATTCATTTTAAATACAAAATAAAATACAAAATAATTACAAATAATCATCCTAAGTCTAAAAAAGGGACATACAAAACAAAGACACTACGAGTACACTACATACAGTAAATTGGTTTGCCTGTCAGTAGATGAATCATGTGGCAATGGTTCAAGTACTGACAGTCAAACCTAGCTGCAAATGCCCTCAGGATGCCGTTGGGGCTGTCTCGCACCCTGCGCGTCAGGGATAATGGAGTAATAATCGGCCCCATTTAATCAAGTACGAAACTTGCACGAAGTACGAGTTATTGACTTTTCCTACAATGGTATTGTTTTGCGGAAGCCCCAATGCATCCTCAGCATCCTCAACATCAACTGCCTCACTAGTGCCGTCATCAGGATGCAGACAACGAGTTCAAGGAAGCCTGCGACGAAGAAGGTCAAGAGAAAAAACCGGCCAAGTGCGAGTCGGACTCGCGCACGAAGGGATCCGTACCATTATCTATAAAAACGGCGAAAAATCACGTTTGTTGTATGGGAGCCCCCCTTAAAAAATATTTTATTTTGTTTTTAGTATATGTTGTTATAGCGGCAACAGAAATACATAATATGTGAAAATTTCAACTCTCTAGCTATCACGGTTTTTGAGATACAGCCTGGTGACAGACGGACGGACGGACTGGCGGACGGACGGACAGCGAAGTCTTAGTAATAGGGTCCCGTTTTACTCTTTGAGTACGGAACCCTAAAAACCGGCCAAGTGCGAGTCGGACTCGCGCACGAAGGTACCGTACCATTATCTATAAAAATATTTATTTTATTCTATTTTTAGTATTTGTTGTTATAGCGGCAACAGAAATACATCATCTGTGAAAATTTCAACTGGAACTAAGTATCACGGTATCAGTGAGATACAGTCTGGTGACAGACAGACAGACAGACGGACAGCGGAGTCTTAGTAATAGGGTCCCGTTTTACTCTTTGAGTACGGAACCCTAAAAAACAATCTAATTCTTGCACTACAATAACCATAACGAAAAAAAGTGCGAATGTACTTGTGAATCATTAGAAATTGTTCATAAACACATGTACCTCGGTCTTATCATAGATACACATTTTAACTGGGGACCGCATATAAACCATGTGTGTAACAAACTTAGATCAATTCTAGCAAAACTTTCTATACTAAAGTATAAACTCCCATACAACATACTTAGAATGATGTACATGTCATTAGCGCAATCCGTCATTGGATATGGACTGAGTAGCTACGGTAGAACCTTTAAAACTTACATTGAAAAGATATTTAAATTACAGACCAGCTTAATAAAAACAATTATACCTAATTCCGTTAAGAAAAAACATTTGAGTCAAGAGGAGATATTTAAATATTGTAAGATTATTAATATATATAACCAAATCAAAATAGAAATTGTTAGTGAAGAAATAGATAAAATACACAGTCTCATAAAAAAAACTAGACCGTTACACCTGAGGCAACTAGTGTATTTGCCTCGTTTTGTCATTCCGAAATGTAGAAAAGTGTATGGCAAACGAACATGGGAACACCTGTTACCAAATATTCTTAATCAACTACCCGACGATATTGTCAAAAGCATAAGTGTTAGAAAAAGGAACTTAAATTAATTCTTATTATCATTTATACAATATATATCGAGCCTTACAAAGTAATTCATGTTTGTAATTGTTAATAAAGTAGTAAATAGTACGGCAAATGACAGGATCTTAGCGGTAGTACTTTTCAATAGAAACTTCCGGTCCGGCCTAAAATCATAGATTTTGCAAATACAAGTATTAGAAAAGAGATCAAGTGTTTAATAATTGTTTGTTGTTCTAATAAGATTATTTAAGTAAATATTGGCCGTGTCAAACGTAATACTAATTGTAAAAGTTGTTAAAATACCGAGTGATAATGTTTTGGGCCGTCTCAAGATGGCGGCAGAGCGGACGAGTCCTTGTGTTGTGTTGTATTGTGGTTAGATTGGGAGTTATTAAATCGTATTTCGTATATTTGGGGTTTTTACTTTCAGTTCAGAAGTGACAAAGGACTACTTTGATCGCCCAAAATAAAGGTCTAGTATATGGTTTAACAATGATGTGACCGGTAAGTGATATGTTCATAATGTAAACAAATACTGTTGCCGAGCCGGCTAGCCGCCGCGCTTACGAAAACCAAGGGCATCCCCAGGCATACTATTCTTTAATCTGCCTATTGTCTAAACTAAATAAGCATATAATTCAGCAAAATAACTAATTTCTGTGAAAATAACTTGTTAATTTTGAGCATTCACCAAATAATTTGTAAATCAAGAACTGCGAAATTGAGTATCGCTTTCAGACCTTAATAATCAACATCCTTATGTCATTAACATAAGGTTGAGTTTCGTTTGGCATAGGTTTTTCACAAAACGCACGACTGTTTGAAGTTGGTTGAAGAAAGTTTTATTAAATATTTATGTGTATTCAGTTAAGCATTTTTATAACTACGCTACGCTAACTGCTGGTGATGTCCGTAAATCGACTTTTGTGATACGGGTGCTTACTGTTGTTAAGTACTTACTTAGGTGAGGTTTCATTGTTATTACTCTTTGATGAATTAATACTGCTTTTAGATTTATTAGAGAACAGAACTATATATGCCGGCGCTAGAGTTTTAAATACACTACTACTTATTTGTAACGAAATACCTAACTATTATGGATGATTGATTTCTTGTTTAATGAAATAGGTATAATATAGGCCCATATTAGTTCGAGCATTAGGGTCTTGCGAAATATTTAATGTTTTGACGTACAAAGTATCTACCTATTGAGTTTTTTGACGTTATTATTACGTGAAGAATCTGAAACGAAACTTTAAATTTCAGAATACAAATACATGTGTATCACTCGGTTTCGGTTGTATACATTCTCTTAATATATCATAATTCACACTTTATATATAAATACACAGTGAACTTGAGTTACTGATCATTTGGATGAGATGATCGACTGTCTTTTGTTACTGGGAACTCAATTACTACTGACATTACAAAAGTACATGCTATCCTGGTCCAGAACTCTTTTACATAAGTGCTTATCTATCTCGGTGGTTTTGCATATTTGAATATGGGAGTTAGTTTTGTACGAAAATGTCTGATCGCGTTCTCACGCCTACCGACCCTGTCCCGTCGCACAATGTCGCATCCTCAGAACCAAAGAATAAAATTAATAATGAAAATATAGCCAGCTGTAAGGGATTTTTATCTTCTGTAACCTGCTACATCTGCGGACAAGCCGAACATGCCGTTATTAGGTGTACCAATGAAATAGTTAAGTGCAAAAAGTGCAATCGTCATGGACACCTCGGAGACAAATGTCAAAACCACAAATCATATAACCTACCTCAAAATAAGACCAGCACCGACCGACTCAACATCAATGACAATAAAGAGTAAAATATCACCACCACCATAAAATCTAATGTTCCACGTAAAAGGACCGAATTGATACACACTTATGCATCCTACTCTAAATATGAGAATTATTAAACATATAATTTGCACATCTATACACCTATTACATACATATACGTACTTATTCATTTAATGTAATTATCATACCGAAACTGAGAACATGCAACCGAGTGCTGGTGCGGCGTGGCGGTCCAGAGGCTGATACACCCTGTGCGTGTACGCGGTAGTAAGATGACCACGCGCCCGACTACTTCAGCTAGAGGCCGATGCACCCTGCGCGTGTACGCGGCGATGAGAGGACCACATACCCGATCACTTCAAACCTACCTTTACTAAGCTTGTCTGAGGCCGATACACCCAGTGCGTGTACGCGGTGACAAGCCTAAACAATACCTGAGGCCGATACACCCTGTGAGTGTACGCGGTATTTACTTTATTGAGCTTGCCTGAGGCCGATACACCCTGTGTGTGTACGCGGTAACAAGCGTAACCAAACTGAGGCCGATACACCCTGTGAGTGTACGCGGTATTTACTTTATTGAGCTTGCCTGAGGCCGATACACCCTGTGTGTGTACGCGGTAACAAGCGTAACCAAACTGAGGCCGATGCACCCTGTGAGTGTACGCGGTAGCTACTTTCTTACAGTGCAACGAGACATCCACTTGCCAGAGACTGCTACACCCTGCGTGTGTACGCTGCAACGAGACATCCACTTACCAGAGACTGCTACACCCTGCGTGTGTACGCTGCAAAGAGACATCCATTTACCAGAGACTGCTACACCCTGCGTGTGTACGCTGCAAAGAGACATCCACTTACCAGAGACTGCTACACCCTGCGTGTGTACGCTGCAAAGAGACATCCATTTACCAGAGACTGCTACACCCTGCGTGTGTACGCTGCAACGAGATATCCACTTACCAGAGACTGCTACACCCTGCGCGTGTACGCTGCAACGAGACATCCACTTACCAGAGACTGCTACACCCTGCGTGTGTACGCTGCAACGAGACATCCACTTACCAGAGACTGCTACACCCTGCGTGTGTACGCTGCAACGAGACATCCACTTACCAGAGACTGCTACACCCTGCGTGTGTACGCTGCAAAGAGACACCCACTTACCAGAGACTGCTACATCCTGCGTGTGTACGCTGCAACGAGACATCCACTTACCAGAGACTGCTACACCCTGCGTGTGTACGCTGCAACGAGACATCCACTTACCAGAGACTGCTACACCCTGCGTGTGTACGCTGCAAAGAGACACCCACTTACCAGAGACTGCTACATCCTGCGTGTGTACGCTGCAACGAGACATCCACTTACCAGAGACTGCTACACCCTGCGTGTGTACGCTGCAACGAGACATCCACTTACCAGAGACTGCTACACCCTGCGCGTGTACGCAGCAACGAGACATCCACTTAATAGAGCCTGCTACCCAGCGTGTGTACGCTGCAACGAGACACCCACTTACCAGAGACCGCTACACCCTGCGTGTGTACGCTGAAACTACCTATATACGTTGACTCACCGCACACTACTACGTCCTGAACGTGTTCCCTGCGAGCAAGGGAACGTCAACCACCCAGAGGCCGCTACATTCTGCGAGTGTTTCTAACAACAACAGGACAACAATTTACTACGACAAGGCGCAACCACTCTAGATAATAGATGAATACAAATGATAAAATACTACTCATATTGCAATATGTTCCCAAAGTTCATTAAAAATAATTGAATGAGGTCATCCAATAAGTAACGGATGGCCGAACGTTGTTGTTTGTTACCAAGTGAGAATTACTTTAAATTGTAACTAATACTTTGTTAACTATTCATACAGTTCCTAACCAAAATAGCAAATACAGGCAAATTTTTATTGATTATGATTTTTGTCGGTAACTCGTTAAGTTACAAATGTTACGCATACCTAATTTAATTGGTTAATCTGGTCTAAAAATAACTATATGGTGTCATTGTTAAATTATCTTTACTAGTCAGTTAAATTAGTCAACTAGATTGCGACTAGACTTGTTCAGCTATAATGCCATTATAATTAGTTTTGTAAGAAAAGCGATATGTTAATATTGAGAAGTAATAGTTACTATGTATTATGTACTTTTCACTACCTTTATTAAACGTTATTTCAAAGATGTTAAGCCAGGTAATGAAGACGTAGATGCTAATATTGTTCTGTCGAAATGATGTATAATTTGTTTTGTTTGTGCCTGGCGGTGCTTTGTATCAAATTCTTTCTAGCACCATACTGCCTAGGGACAGGCAAAACTTCAGGATGGCCGATTGTTAGAAAAAGGAACTTAAATTAATTCTTATTATCATTTATACAATATATATCGAGCCTTACAAAGTAATTCATGTTTGTAATTGTTAATAAAGTAGTAAATAGTACGGCAAATGACAGGATCTTAGCGGTAGTACTTTTCAATAGAAACTTCCGGTCCGGCCTAAAATCATAGATTTTGCAAATACAAGTATTAGAAAAGAGATCAAGTGTTTAATAATTGTTTGTTGTTCTAATAAGATTATTTAAGTAAATATTGGCCGTGTCAAACGTAATACTAATTGTAAAAGTTGTTAAAATACCGAGTGATAATGTTTTGGGCCGTCTCAAGATGGCGGCAGAGCGGACGAGTCCTTGTGTTGTGTTGTATTGTGGTTAGATTGGGAGTTATTAAATCGTATTTCGTATATTTGGGGTTTTTACTTTCATAAGTGATAACCCACATAAATGTAAACGTACTTTGAAAGAGTTATATCTTGCTGATGTGCCAACTGCACAAACATTCCATGTGTAAAAAAAATAAAAAAAACACAGTGTAATAAAAATAAAAAAATACTTTATTCATAAAATTTTGAAGGCTTACTAAGTTTATAAAAAATATTTTTGTACCATTATTACGAACACAAATGCCAAAGACAATGTGAGAGAGACGAACTTTAACAACACTTTAGCTAAAATAGGTTTGTTGAACGATTATGAATAAGGCCAATAGTAATTAACTAAGTACCTACTAATGTAAGTAACTATAATATTAAATTAGCTAAAATAGAACTGCACCCCTGTAAAAATATATATTTAATTAGTTAAAGAGCGAATACAGCGGCAGATAAACCTTTACGGCTTTGTCCGCTGTACAAATGTTTTTTTTGTATTGATTTTTGTAGTAAATAAATGAAAAAAAAAAAAAAAAAAAAAATTAAAATAAAATATCAAGTAACTAGTAAAACATTTGTTAAGGGGCAGATAATACATAAATACTAAGTAGGTATAATATATATAATAATGTATTGCATGTATTATACATATAAACCCGTAGGAAGCCGGGGTGGGTCGCTAGTTGATTTATAAGGACGTTTCCTAAAAGCAGGCTCTTGGCCTATAAACCGCCATATAGTGGTGTGATTCAGATATTGGCAATTAAGGCGCGATTGCGGCCTTATCAACACATTATGCAAGTTATCGCGATAATAGATGCCGGCCTAATATCACATTATTGCATATACGCGCATTAACCAGGGTCGCTGTGGATCCCCACTAATTTGATCCTCAAGGCATTTAAATAAGTTAAGAGCTCACGCTATAATTATGAATTTCATAATGATAAATGGTAATAGTAACTTTTTGAAATTTTGAGTTTGAGTTTACAAGCTTGATTTTTGACCAAATTATATGGTAATGGTACCAATTATGGACTGTACGAATAATAAACTTATTTATTCATACAGAAATATATCAAAAGCATTTAGGGCTATTACACGAGTTGGTGAACTGAAGTATATTTACTTGATGTTTAGTAGATTCTATTAAAAACGAGTGCGGAAAAAGATCCTGCCACTCCACCAGCAGCAGGCCACGCCCTTCCTCATCTTCGTCATATACATACATGCATACATACGCTACGGCACATATTTTCGTCCAATATTCCGCAGTGTCTCAAGACGAGAGTCTTTGACCAGTGTGTGTTGCCAGTGATGACATATGGAACGGAAACGTGGTCGCTTACTATGGGCCTCATAAGAAGGCTCAAAGTCACTCAAAGGGCGATGGAGAGGGCTATGCTGGGAGTTTCTCTGCGCCATCGCATCAGAAATGAGGCTATCCGCAGCAGAACCACGGTAACCAATATAGCCCTCCGAATCGCTAAACTTAAGTGGCAGTGGGCGGGGCACATTGCACGTAGAACCGATGGCCGTTGGGGCGGAAAGGTTCTCGAGTGGCGACCACGTACCGGAAGGCGCGGCGTGGGTAGGCCCCCCCCAAGGTGGACTGATGACCTGGTAAAGGTCGCGGGAGTCCGCTGGATGCGGGTGGCGCAGGACCGGCCATTGTGGCACTCTTTGGGGGAGGCCTATGTCCAGCAGTGGACGTCTTTCGGCTGATATGATGATGATGATGATGCTCGAAAAACATAAACTTCCTTCTGGGGCAGTCGGGTACAAAGAACTACAGGCTGTTCCCCTATACACCTGCAAAACTTTGCCAGATGTTTGTTTGTTCACATGATACCCATCACAAAACACTAAAGTATGCCGTTTCACATCTCGCACAGTTTGATGTTGGCCCAATGAATAATCCAAGTTTGTGACCTCGAGCGCCGAACGCAACTTTGTCAAAAATCGAAAATACCGCGTAATCCCTAAAGGACTCATTTTTGATAGACTAAAAATATGAGACTAGAATTGTCTCTGTAGACCCAATAGTTTCCGAGTTAAAGCTTTTCAAAATTCATATTTTTTTCGTACTTCGCAATTTTTTGCTACATTTCAGATGTTGCTCGAACAACTCTGCGCGGCATGAAGTTCCAAGTACCCTCGACGGAGTTTGCTAGTGTTGCGAAGTCTGAAAAATAATAAACTTTGAAAGGTTTTATCTCGGAAAGTATTGGGTCTACAGAGACAATTCTAGTCTCATATTGTATCAAATCCAGTCTACTTTAAAAACCCCCTGAGCCTTACTATCAAAAATTTGTCCTTTAGTGTTATAAAAAAAACTTTCGCGGTATTTTCCATTTTTGACAAAGTGGCGTTCGGCGCTCGAGGTCACAAACTTGGATTATTCATTGGGCCAACATCAAACTAGTCTGCAAAAAACCACAACTACCGGATTTGACGCATGCTCACTCTGGGTGTATAAAGTTACTGGATTATAAAATCGTACGTAATCGTTCGTTCGTAATCGGTACTTAAGTAGTTAGTAGCTAAATATCGGCCGAATAACGAACATTCAAAAACAAGCCGAATACCGAATAATTACATTCGGCGTATTTCAACTAATTACCTACCTACTAAATATGTGAAAATAATAATTACGATCAAAATAGGGCGTGACGTGATAGTTACGATCACTTTTGAAAACTGGCCGGTTATTCCGATCTGTTAGGTACCCTAAATATTTCACCTTACGGTGAATTCCAGGAAACACATGTCCGAGCATCATATCAGCCGAAAGACGTCCACTGCTGGACAAAGGCCTCCCCCAAAGAGTGCCAAAATGACCGGTCCTGCGCCACCCGCATCCAGCGGACTCCCGCGACCTTTACCAGGTCATCAGTCCACCTTGGGGGGGGCCTACCCACGCCGCGCCTTCCGGTACGTGGTCGCCACTCGAGAACCTTTCCGCCCCAACGGCCATCGGTTCTACGTGCAATGTGCCCCGCCCACCCGCATTTTTATGATACGAGTTGATTGTTTTCGTTAGGTATATTTAGGCCTCTGTTGTGTTGCCCGTGGTCCACCCGCCTAGTTCACCTAACCTTGGTGGACTACGGGAACTTACTATTTAATTTGTTTGTTTGTGTAAATAGAATACTTAGTTGTGTTTTTATAAAAAAAAAACTGTTTTGAAGAAATCCCTCCGATACGTTTACAATGATAAATATGATAATAGATAATAATATCGCCGGTGGAAAGGCAAAACCACTGAAGCGACATTTTGGTCAAAATAGAGTTATATATATCGTTGAAATCAGCGTTTTTTTCTGCGTCGATTGAGCCGGGTTTCATGGCGATCTGATGACTTTCATGTCGCTTAAGGTAATACAAAAATAAGCGCCACATTTATAAAATGTTACTTCATCTACGCACATATCATTAGTGCTCTAAAATGCGTTCAGAAACCGTCGGTAATGACCAGCATTATTACAACCAATTTTAATATGACAACTTTCTTGTCTGTGGTAGTAGGTAAAATCTGTACTGTAATGTTATTACAGTACAGATTATCGGTATCGTTATGAGTTTAAATTTGGAACAGCTGTCAAAACTCAGTGGGTCTCATGTCTAGTATCTATAGATATTAAAACAGTTATCGATACGAAACGTCAATTTATTATGTTTTTTCATTTTACTTCTTTAACAATTTTTTTCTTTTTTACTTTATTAACTTTTTTTTATAACTTTTTTTTACATTTTTTTTACCTTTTTTACTTTTTTTTACTTTTCGAACTTTTTTTCCGCTTTTTAACTTTTTTGCACTTTTTTTTTTATTTTTTTACCTTTTCTTTACTTTTTTTTCACTTTTTTTTTATTTTTTTGCTGTTTTTTACTTTTTTCACTTTTTTTTACTTTTTTTTACTTCTTTTTAAATTTTTGTCACTTTTATTCCTTTTTTACTTTTTTTTTACTTTTTTTTTTATTTATATTTTTTATTTTTCACTTTTTTTCATTTTTTTTGCTGTTTTTTACTTTTTTCACTTTTTTTTTACTTTTTCTAACTTTTTTTTTTCAAAGATAACTTACAGGTAGCACTCGTAGCAATGCAGGTCATTTTCCTACGGCTTCTGAACCCATCTTAGAGTACTTATGATATGTGTTTAGATAAAGTAGTGTATGCAACTGTACATAATTAGGCCTTAAAACACTCGTGTGATCCTATTATGAAACTCGCTGACGCTCGTTTCATAAAACCACACTCGTATTTTAAGGCCTCTCATTATGTATCAGTAGCATAAACTACTATAATATTATGCGACACACTTTTTGAGTAAAATCTAACCTGTGTCACTTAACCGTACACTCAATCATAACCATGGTCGCATACAGTAGGTATTTTTAAAAATCGTTCATTTTCGATGTCATGTCACTTAAAGTGTTTCTTCCAGGTACATATTTCATAAGATAAGGTACTTAAGTGTTTCTTCGGACATGTTGAAAATAACTGTTGTCGCATGATGGTGTCGCTTCAATGGTTCTTCCGGGATTTTTTTTCGAACCCGCCTTGTTTAGGCAAATAACATTATTTTTATTAAATAGCTATTATAATTTGAAATAACACGTGCATATAACTCAACGCTCTAAGTTAACAAGAAATAAAGTTACGTTTTTTTTAATCAAAAAAAAAAACTTTAAAATGCTCTCCTGTAAAATTAAAAAAATGTCGCTTCAGTGGTTTTGCCTTTCCACCGTCGATATTAATTACCTATGCATAAGTTATTAGAAGAGGTTACTATCTAAGCAATTATTATTTTTATGTGCGCTCCATAATCAAGTGTATTGGAAACACTCTAGTCAAGTGTACATTATTGAGGTGATAAATTGGAAGTGATTATAGTTAGATAAACAATGCCGACCTCTGTAGCCTAGTTGGTAGTGACCCTGCCTACGAAGCCGGAGGTCCCGGGGTTCGAATTCCGGTACGGGCATTTATTTGTGTGATGAGCACACATATTTGTTTCTGAGTCGGGGATGTTGTTGTATGTATATTTAAGTATTTATTTATTTATCTATATAAGTATGTTTATCGTCGTCTTGTACCTATAGTACAAGCTTTGCTTAGTTTGGGATTAGGTCAATTTGTGTAAGATTGTCCCTAATATTTAGTTATTATTTATTTATGTATTCCTAATATTCACCCAGCTTAGGGTAAATACCCTGAATTCACCCTAGGGTGAATTCTCTAGGATAACAGATCGGAATAACCGAAACTGGCGCGCAGTTGTGTACCTACCTATTACCTATAATAGGTAGGTATATATAGTAAGTTAGGTACGGAACTGCAAAATCAACAAGGACATAAAAATATTTCGAGGAAACGTCGATTAAAAATTATCTATAAAAATATCTCTCGATGTGTATCTCGATCGCGCACAAATAGTAACAATAGTATTAAATTCAGATATTGGCATAGTGATAAACAGGGATTTATTGACGCTTTATCAATCAATCAATAATTTTATTGTATGTCGGTATAAATCCATATTTGGTTTATTGCAATAAATAACTTAAATATATTGTAAACACACTTAAATAAATTATCCCCTTACATTAAGCATTAACCACATATATGACAAACTAAAAGGCATGCCTGGCTACAAGGATATCACATGCAATTTTCTCAAACTTGCAATGAAATGTTGACATGACTTACTTCAAATTAGGTCCGGAAATACTATTTACGTCATACCTGGCCATAAAGTAGGAATTACCGCACGCTATGCACGGAAAACCCCACTTCCTGGCCAGATAGAGACGTAAAATTTTGTACTTACCACGGGCGGTAATAAAGAAAGCCTCAGAGCGCATATTTACTTCAAATTAGGTCCGGAAATACTATTTACGTCATACCTGGCCATAAAGTAGGTGTGCACGACGCACCTTTTTGGAAGCTTTTTACCTTTTTATATATTTTTGTATTATTTTGTACTTTTGTTTTAGAATATGTCAAGCAGTTAGTTTTGTATTGTCATTAGATGTGGTCTGTTATGGTTTTGCTCGATTAAAGTCTGTTTCGGAATCAGTGCCTATCATTTAAAGAAACGCAGCAGCTACATTTGATCCTTCGTGGATTTTGTACAGACACGGGCAACAACAAGAATATGGGTAAAGTAAATAATGAAGGTAAGACCGTTGCGAGTAGACAATCGGAGCAGCCAGCTACGCCCGATGTTTCACAAGCCGCTTCGGCTAGCGCACCCACGGCGCCTTCCCACCCATTAAGTACGGCATCGTCCCGCTCATCCGCCACGGTGGTGGCTAGAAGGTTGGCAGCTGAGGCGCAGCACGCTCGCCGCCTCGCCGAGTTGGAGGCGCAAGAGATGCGCTGCCTTGCCGAATTGCGCGCTCAGGAAATGGCGGCTCAACAAGCTAGTACTAGTCGTCTCCTCGCCCTAGAGCGTGAGACCGCCGATCTAGAGCACCGTGCAGAACTCGCCGCCATCGAGGCAGACGCAAGTCAACACAGCTCTAGGAGCAGCCGTGTTGACATCGAAAAATGGTTCAGTAAGTCCAAGATCAGTAATCCCGAACTAAATAAACCTAATGTTTTCTCTTTGCCAGACCCTATAATGAGCGTTGTGCCCCTCACGGAGGCAGCGACAGCGCCCCAGACCCGACGTGCTGTTCCGACCGCGGCCGCGGCACGCAGCGACGGCGCGGAGGTTCCGCACCTTATTAAAAGTCTTGAGGTTTTGATCAATAACGTTAATAAAGGCAATAGCCCCGCAATACATATCTTACCTCGCTTCGATGGCAAATCACATTTAGACTGGCTAAGTTTGAAAAAGTGTTTTGAAAATACGCAAGCTTCATACAATGCTGCGAACAACCTGGCAAGACTGAACGCGGCGCTGACTGGCGCGGCTCGCGAGTCGGTCGCCGCGCTGCTGGTGTCGGCGCGCGAGCCCGGCGTCGTGCTGCGCGCGCTCGACACGCGCTACGGCCGCCCCGAGCTGGTGGTGGCGCACGAGGTAGCCGCGGTGCGCGCGCTGCCTCGCGTGAACGGTGAAGGTAAGGATTTTGCTATCTTTGCTAGTCGTGTTCGCAATTGCGTGGAAATCATTCGTTTGTTGGATCATTCGGAATATCTGACATCGCCGGAACTCTTTCAGGCAATTATTTCAAAGATTTCCCCCCTATTGCGAGCCAAATGGCTAGATTATGCCGCTCGTTATGAGGCTGGTGGTCTATCAAAGCTAGAAAATCTAGCCGATTTCCTAGCGCACGAGATCGACCTCCAGTCTCGCTTTGGCATTATACCTGAGCCGACTACTGCGTCGTACGCGGTAGATAGTAGGCGGGCCAGGGATAATGTGCATGTTGTCGCTGAAAATCGATCGGATTGCAATTCAATTTCGCATGACAATAAAATGAATTCATCGACGACTGCGCCTAAAATTAAATCGTGCATTGCATGTCAACAATCGCATGGTTTAATTCAATGTGACAAATTTGCGTCACTGTCAGTCGATGACAGATGGAAATTGATTAAAAAGAAAAGGGTCTGTCATCGATGCCTCAAAGTAGGTTGGCATAGAATAAGTTTGTGTAAGGCAAAGAAAACTTGTGACATTGACGGTTGCGCTTTCCGTCATCATTCGTTGTTGCACAACCCGAATTATGAGCGCGCCGCCGCCGCGTACGTGGAAGTGGAGGATGACGAGGCCGCCGCGAGCACGTGCAGCACCGCGCCGCGGCCTCGGGCCGCCGCGCCCGCTGCAGCCCCTGCCGCCCGGCTCGCACCCGCTTCACACTACGATGAACCCAAGGAGATCCTGTCTCATACTTCGACTACAATTGCAACGGAATCCTCAGCGCAGCCGTCGTTTCTCCGTCCGTTATTAAAGGTCGTGGCCGTGACCGTTTCCGGCCCGTCAGGCACCGTAGACACCTATGCTTTGTTGGATGATGGCGCATCAGCGTCTTTCTTAGATTTGGAGATTGCCGCCAAATTAGGCGTTTGCGGGCCCGAGAGACAAATACGTCTCGACTGCGTAGGCGGGTTAAGCAAGGACACGACGGTTCAGTATGTTGATTTTCATATTAAGGGACGCCACGCAAAAGAGACGTATATGATTCGTAGGGCCCGGGCAATTAAAGGGTTAGGTTGTGCCGTGCGACCGACGATTGACAAATCTGACGTGTCTAAATTTAGTTACCTTTCTGACATAAAGGAAGAATTTTTCTATGACAACGTAAAACCGACAATTATCATTGGCATTGACAACTGGCATCTTACTATGTCTAGGGCCACGCGTAAGGGCTCTAGGACACAGCCGGTTGCAATTCATACCGCCTTAGGGTGGGTTTTATTCGGTTTTGGCTGTAGCAAGACGGCGCCAGTTGACACTGTCAACCATACGACGGTTAGTGAGCCCGCGGTCGTAGATGTTAGTGATCGCGCGGTATTAGAACAATTAATTCGTGAGCAATATAGTATAGATTCGATTGGCATTTCTAAACGCGAAGCGCGCAGCACCGATGATGAACGAGCTGTTCAAATTCTTGAGCGAACGGCGCGACGCTTACCGAGCGGTCGTTATGAAGCCGGGCTTCTTTGGAAAACTGACAATTTATTCGTGCCTGACAGCTCTAAGCTTGCCTTGTCTAGGTTTCTTAGTCTAGAAAAAAAGATGTGCAGGGACTCTAATTATTCAGAGCGATACCGTCAAAACATACACGACATGATTCGGAAGGGTTATGCCGAATTGTGCACGGAAGTGCATACCGCCAAGTCACCTGTCTGGGTTCTGCCACATTTCGGTGTAACCAATCCGAATAAACCGAATAAATTAAGACTAGTCCATGACGCTGCTGCGAAAAGTCAAGGAGTTTCATTAAATTCGCTCCTGCTAACCGGTCCTGATCTTTTGCAGTCCCTGCTCGGAATCCTTTTGCGTTTTAGGGAAGGCAAGGTCGCCCTGACGGGAGACATACGCGAGATGTTTCCGCAGGTGAAAATTCGTGTGGAGGATCGTGATGCGCAAAGATTTTTGTGGCGCGATAACCCTAAAGAGCCGATTAAGACATACCGCATGTCATCAATGATTTTCGGGGCTGCGTCTAGTCCTTTCACTGCCATTTACATTAAAAATAAAAACGCAGTAGAGTGGCAAGAGCGCTATCCAGCCGCGGCTCGAGCCATCATTGTCGATCACTATATGGATGACTGTATAGTGAGCCTAGACTCAATCGATGAAGCTGCTAAACTTGCCGCAGAAATTCACCATATCCATCGACATGCTGGCTTCGAAATGCGCGCGTGGGCCTCAAACGAACCCTCTGCTCTCTCACTTCTACCAAAAGAGAGCTTGGTTGAGGTACCTGTAGCTAGTCACAATGTAGATGTTGACCTTGGCCGTCTCGCCACGCCCGTGCGTACTCTAGGCCTTATTTGGCAACCCGTTGCCGATACAATTGGTTTTAACACGGGAATAAGCAAAAATTGTGCGTTGCCAAATAAGTTTACCAAGCGCGAAGTATTGGCTCACGTCATGCGGGTTTTCGACCCACTCGGAATTCTGGCGCCAGTAGTAGTGACAGGCCGTATTATGTTCCAAAATGCATGGCGTAAGGGTCTCGACTGGGACGAGGAGCTCTCGCAGAATGACAGTGCGGCGTGGAGACATTGGTTTGAAGATTTATTTGCCGCTTCCCGATTGCAGATCCCACGCTGCTACTGTCCTGGCGAGTTGAAAGTAGATAAGTGCGAGCTTCACGTTTTCTGTGACGCAAGCGAGTCTGCCTTTTCTGCAGTCGCATATTGGCGTTTTATTATGGAAAACGGTGACGTGAAGCTAGCGCTTATATGTAGTAAAGTTCGCGTAGCTCCTCTAAAGCCAATTTCCATAAATCGTTTGTAACTTCAAGGAGCTTTGGTTGCAGCTCGCCTCGCCTCCACTATTTGTGAAGCTCACAGACTCAAACCTGTCAAACGCATATTCTGGTGTGATTCTATGACAGTTTTGGGTTGGCTCCGAAACGAGGCGCGTCTGTTCAAGTCGTTTGTGTCTCATAGAGTAGGCGAGATTGTAGAGATAACTGACGTGAAAGAATGGCGCTGGGTGCCAAGTCATTTAAACGTTGCGGACGATGCAACTCGCATCAAGCGCGTCATGTTGTCTCCTGAATCACGCTGGATATCGGGGCCTGAATTTTTGCTCTCTTCGGAGTGGCCAACTGAGCCCTGTGCACCTGAGTATACAGTTTTAGAAGAGTGCAAACACGCAGTGCATCCCGAATTAGTTCACCTCATTATTGACGATGCCCAGCATGAGCCAGTTTCAGCTGATCCTGAGCGTTTCAGCTCTTGGCTCAGGCTGGTGCGTGCAACTGCTACAGCTCATAAGTATCTTACATTACTGCGAATGCGTAGTCTAACTCGAAGGGGCTTATGTGTAGATAATTTAGTTCGATTAGAGGGAGGGCTGTGTACCTTTATGTTTCAGCCTTCGAGTCAATGGCAACAGTTCGCTGCCCCGAGGTCCTCACATGTGTCAGCTAGAGATTTGACCGCCGCTGACATTCGTCTAGCAGAGACGCACGTCTTGCTCAAGTCCCAATTGGTCTCATTTCCCAGCGAGATGAGGCACCTCAATTTTCGTCCTCCTCAGCTCTTGCCACGCTCCAGTCGCTTGTCGAAACTAGCGGTTCTCATCGGAGAAGATAGACTGATGCGATTGTCCGGCCGCATTAAAGCGGCGTCACACATACGTCATGAAACTAAAAGTCCGATTGTACTGGACGGAAGACACCCAGCAGTGCGCTTGCTTGTGGAACACCATCATAGGAGGGCCGCCCACGCCAATACAGAGACAGTGGTCAATGAGCTCCGGCAAGATTACCATTTGTTGAGCCTGAGAAGTTCAGTCCGCGCAGTTGCCTTTCACTGCCAGTTTTGCCGCATTCGCCGAGCCATGAACTTCGAGCCACCGACAGGAGACTTACCCGAGGCACGTTTGGGACACCACAAGCGCCCGTTTACGTTCACGGGGCTCGATTACTATGGACCGGTTCAAGTCTCTATCGGCCGAAGACGAGAGAAAAGATATGTCGCCCTCTTCACTTGCCTCGTCGTTCGTGCTGTGCATTTGGAAGTGGTTGACAGTTTGACCACGGACTCCGCAATTATGAGCCTCCGCCGTTTCATAGCCCGGCGAGGCACGCCAGCGGAGCTCTGGTCAGACAACGGAACCGCTTTCGTAGGCGCCAACCGAGAGCTGCGTCGCCTGTACGCCGAAGCCACAGCCCAGTACACAGCTTCAGAGAAAATTAACTGGCGTTTTATACCACCAGCCGCTCCTTTTATGGGCGGAGCTTGGGAAAGACTGGTGAAGAGCGTAAAAGTGGCTCTCAAGGTGACACTCACAGAACGTGCCCCAACGGACGAGGTGCTTCGCACGCTTCTGGCAGAGGCTGAGGCACTTGTCAACTCCCGTCCACTCACTCATGTCACCATCGATCATAACAGTGAAGAAGCGCTCACTCCCACGCACTTTCTTCTGGCTGCGTCTTCAGGTCGTCCGATACCAGCGACGTTATCGGACTCGGACTTTGCCTCGAGAAGTAGCTGGCGCAAGGCCGTTCGATTGGCAGACCATTTTTGGCAGCGATGGGTCAAGGAATACCTGCCAACACTCATCCCAAGACGCGGACGTGGGATAGCTCCTGAGGTGGCCGTTGGCGACGTGGTGTTGATCGCTGATCCAAACTCACCTAGAGGCACCTGGCCACGGGGGCGGGTGACAGCAGTTTTTCCGGGCCCCGACGGCGTAATCCGGGTTGCTGATGTTCGCACCCTGATGGGCATCATGCGGCGGCCCCTCCGTAAGCTGGTGAAGCTGCCTTTATAGAAAGAGGGAGGAATGTGCACGACGCACCTTTTTGGAAGCTTTTTACCTTTTTATATATTTTTGTATTATTTTGTACTTTTGTTTTAGAATATGTCAAGCAGTTAGTTTTGTATTGTCATTAGATGTGGTCTGTTATGGTTTTGCTCGATTAAAGTCTGTTTCGGAATCAGTGCCTATCATTTAAAGAAACGCAGCAGCTACAGTAGGAATTACCGCACGCTATGCACGGAAAACCCCACTTCCTGGCCAGATAGAGACGTAAAATTTTGTACTTACCACGGGCGGTAATATAGAAAGCCTCAGAGCGCATATTTATCGCCCTTGCCTTCGGCTCGGGCGTCAAATACCTGCGATCTGAGACATTCTTTGTTTAACCGCCCTAGGTAAGTAATGTACTATTACGTATCCGGTGCGACTAGTGAAGATGATATGCAAAGGAATTTCATACAACCTTACACACCTAGGCCTGCAAAGCAACCGTCTTTTGTTTATAAACGTCAAATTGTGACAAAACGTCTTGGCATTCAATCACCAAAAAAAAAAGATTAGGACTAATGTTAATGTCACCGGGTAAAACGTTGCTTCAAATAGGTTAAAAAAAAGTTTGGCGCGTAAATTGAAAAAAGTTTTCTTTTCTTGTTGGCCATATTTGTCAATAGTTCGTAATAATTTTGAAACTTTCTAATAAAAGCCATCGATTTCGAAATGAGTTCGGACGAAAATGATATGGATTTAACTGTACGCCTCCGGAATTGCGAACAGAAGTAGTCATGAATAATTTACTGCCCCCGAAATCAAAAGTTAGGTACATGACGGCGTATGAACATTTCATAAAAAATTATAAGTGTTTTCTTTGTTGTAGTGCCTCGTCTAAATATATAGTTAGATATAAGTTCATGTAACTATAAACTAATACTTAATTTAGGGAATAAGCGGAATATTTGTTAGTAAGAAATGTGGGACATAATTATAGGTTACTAGCTTTTGCCCGCGACTTCGTCCGCGTAGAACTCGTTTATATCGTAGCTCGATACAAACTTTCACCCTTCATTTCCCTTTTAGGGGTAGATTTCCGATATAAAAACTATCATATGTCCTTATCCGAGACTCAAACTATCTTTATCATTATTATCATTTATTTAGCCGAAAGACGTCCACTGCTGGACATAGGCCTCCCCCAAAGAGTTCTAAAGTGACCAATCCTGCGCCATCCGCATCCAGCGGACTCCCGCGACCTTTACCAGGGCATCAGTCTACCTTGTGCCTACCAACGCCGCGCCTACTAACTACCTCTATACAAAGTTTTATCTAAATGGGTTGTATAGTAGCTTCATACAAATATTCAACCCCCATTTCACCCCCTTAAGAGATCATTTCCGGAATAAAAACTCTCCTATGTCCTTTTCCGGAACTCAAACTATCTGTTAACCAAATTTCATCTAAATGGGTCACTCACATCCAAATTTTCACCCCTTAGGGGAGGATTTTCGGGATAAAACTATCCTTTGTCCTTCCCCAGGACTCCCAACTATCGCTATACTAAATTTTCACCCCCATTTCACCCCCTTAGGGAATGATATCCGGAATAAAACTATCAGATGTCCTTTCCCAGGACTCAAATTATCTCCTAACCAGATTTCAACTAAATGAGTTCCATAAACTATGCATTATCCTTTTTCGGAACCCCAAACTATCTCTATACCAAATTTCATCCAAATAGGGTAGGTGCATCCAAATTTTAACCCATTATTTAATGCCCTTGGAGAATTTTTTTCGGGACAAAAGCTATTCGTTGTTCTTCTACGCGAGTAAAACTATCTCTATAGGCACCAAATTTCATCCTAATGGGTTCCGTCCAAATTTAAACCACCATTTCACCCCCTTAGAGGATGATTTCCGGAATTAAAACTACGCTATGTCCTTGCCCAGGACTCAAACCATCTCTATAACAAATTCCATCGAAATGGTTTCCATCCAAATTTTCACCCCCCATTTCACCCCCTTAAGGGATGAATTCAAAAACAAAAATTATCATATGTCATTTCCCAGCACTCAAACTATCTCTTACCTTTTAACTTAAGTTTTATAAATTTTTATTGTTACTAACATGATATGGACTTAGTCTGAAATAAATAATTTGAATTAAATTAAATTAACCAAATTTCATCTAAAAAGGTCACATCACATCCAAATTTTCATCCCTTTAGGGGTTGATTTTCGGGATAAAACTATCCTATGTGCTTCCCCAGAACTCCAACTCGCTATACCGTAAATGGGTTCCATCCAAATTTTCATCCCCCCTTTCACCACCTTAGGAGATGATTTCTGGACTAAAAAATATTTTAGGTCCTTCCCCAGGACTAACTATCTCCATACCAAATTTCATCTAAATGGGTTCTATCCAAATTTTCACTCCTCATTTCACCCCCTCAGGAGCTGTTTTTTCAGGATAAAAACTATGCATTGTCCTTCCCTGGGACTCCTTCTATCTCTTTACCAAATTTTAACTAAATGGGATTTATCCACATTTTCACCCCTATTTCATCCCCTTAGGGGATGATTTTCGGGATTCAAAGTATCCGTTGTCATTCTCCGGGACTCAAACTATCTCTATACCAAATTTGATCTAAACGGAGTCCATCCAAAATTTCACCCCCCACTACACCCCCTTATGGGCAGATTTCCGGGATAAAAACTATCCAATGTCCTTTCTCAGAACTTAAACTAACTCTAAACCAAATTTTATCAAAATGGGTTACATCCAAATTTTCACCCCCACGTTTTACCCCCTAAGGGGAAGATTTCCGGGATAAAACCTATCCTTTGACCTTCCCCGGGACTCGAACTATTTTTATACCAAATTTCATCCAAATCGGTGCAGCGGTTTAAGTAGCTCCATACAAACTTCCACCCCCCATTTCATTCCCTTAGGGACTTATTTCCGGGATAAAAACTACCCTATGTCCTTTCCCAGGACTCAACCTATCTCTATACCAAATTTCATCTAAATCGGTTAAGCCGTTTTCACGTGATGCGCGGTCACATAAACAGACAAACAGATAAACAGAAAAACAGATAAACAGATAAACAGATAAACAGATAAACAGACAAACAGACAAACAGACAAAAATTCTAAAAACTGTTGGAACGTGTTCTGTTATCGATTTTAAGTATCCCTAGCCAATTTTTTTTCGAATATCTTCCATGTACAGACTTTCGACCCTCTTCAGCTTTATTATATGTATAGATGATGTGACAGCACTGACAGCTATCAGAAACGTAGTATTTAGTTGTACGAATAAAACAAATTGACTACTTTTTATTTCATTGCAAGTTTGAGAAAAACACTATACAAATCTCGGCGAGAAACGGGGTTCTCTTCGCTACGCTCGGCCGTCTATATCTACTTGGCCTGCAACCCTTCGTTTCCCGGCCTCTATAGTAATGTACTATATTCCAGTGGCAGTGGCCTCTCGTGGCAGCTTTCGTTTCACTGCAACAAAGTGTTGGAACTATTTACCACATCCGATAAGAAATTCTAATATCATAGCATCGTTTAATTTAAACATTCCCTCAAGCAATATCTTATTAAAAAAACAAAAACAATAAGCAGCCATAACTAAGCCAAAACTAAGGATATTTGACGGGCAATTGTTCCTAAACTAAAAGTTCAAACTGAATGTAATTGAGAATATATGTAAGCCATATTATGCCCTATATGTTACTGAAAATTCAGGGTTCTGGCTTTAGTCAGCATGAAATTACAGGATGTTGAAAATGGCCTGAATGGCTTCGAGAAAAGGATAGTACGGCCGTGCCTCTTTGTTTTGCTCGACGATTGACATTGATCAATATGATATGATATCGTTCTTTGAGAAACATAGTAGTAAACATACGTTCGTAAATGTTTTTTTTTTGACATGACGCACCATGATTTAATTTTTTCAAAATATTTTTAAATGTATACGTAGTATATACAATGGGGAATGGATGGAAATTTTAAAAACGCCTGATTTTTTTCAAGGTGATAGGAATAACCTTCCTTAGCACCAGAAAAAAGTTGAAGACTTTTCAGATGCGTCAATAATTTAAAAAAAATATAAACAGTTTCCTCACTTACGTTTTGTGGTTAGGACGGCGAATGAGACAATTTCCTTGATCCGTCTCATATTACATAAAAATATCATAAAAATCAGTGGTAAACTGACACTGGCAATGATATTGACAGCTGCAGCAGCTATATTAGTCATTGCCAGGGTCAGATATTTAAAATATTTTTTGTAATATGAGACGCATCAAGGAAAGTGTCTCATTCGCCGTCCTAACCACAAAACGTAAGTGAGGAAACTGTTTATATTTTTCAAAAATAATTGACGCAGCTGACAGGTCTGCAACTTTTTTCTGGTGCTAAGGAAGGTTATTCCTATCACCAAAAAAAGAATCAGGCATTTCTAAAATTTTCATCCATTCCCCATTGTGGCTCATTAAGTATTTGTTTTGATAGTTGTGTCTCCGCGAGAAGTGGCAAATAAATTTTTTTTCATCCAAGTTCAAGGATATGAATGTCTGTAAAAATATGCATTATGAACCCCATTTTATGCTCCTTAATTCTGAATTTATTTTGTTACTCTCGCTTGCTTGGTTTAGCTAAAATAGCAGTTCAAAAATTACCTTGATTTTTTTGACATTTTCGTAAATAAGTCTGAAACAAAAGAAGATCGAAGGCTGATATTACGCATACAGTGTTCTTAGGTCCTGCCACTACTGCACCTCAAATTACAACCAAATTTCTTGCGGGGGCCACTCTTGTTAGCTTATCCTGCTAGACCCTTTGATAAAATATTGTTGTCTTATTCATTCGCCTAACAAATTTCGTACCGAACCGAGTACCTATCACCGAACAAATATGTATACATACATACATTCATACGAATGTCGGATTGTTGCTGTAGACTCGGAGGACTTCGCTCTTTCGTTCAATAATGTGCTAAACGAGGATCTGCATTCTGTGATACATATTAAACGTACGTTTAAGCCATATTATATACTTAATAGCCCAAAGGAATTTGATAGCGTCGTGATGTAATCAGTAATTTCGCTACACAGCAGGTCAGGTCTTAATGTGACAACACTCGCGTGGTAACACAGGGTTGCAGAAAATCTGTTTATCCAGCAATTTGCATAAATATATCTAAACGACTTAAACGAAGAAAGTCTTCGTTAACATCTCCAAAAACTATAATAGTATTTTTCACAATCGTGTTATAATATAGAGCTTTTTAGTCGAGTACCGTGTTTAGGCCACGAAGCTTGCTGAGTGGCCTAAGTAAGGTACGAGATTAAAAAGCTTGATTATAACACTATTGGTGCCCATTTATTATATTGCCTATTCCAACAATTTTAATTAAACTGCAAATCTGTAAACTCTAAAGGGACGAAGCTATTGCCCTTCGAAAATTATATATTTTTTCCGAATTTCGTCGATTTTAAGTTCTCCCGTCTGGACCAAAACATTTCCAAAATCCCTCGCGCTATGAGAAAAAATATCTCCACTTATAATAAATCTCTAAATTAAAAAAAGAATCAGCCAGTTTGAAACTAAGCTTTGCGCGGTTCGAATGTTCTCAGCATCCCATGAACGGAAAAATATGAAACATTTTATATAGGTACATTATTATTCTAGCTGCAACTTAGGATAGTTTTTATCCGACTGCGACAGTTAATTAATTTTCCGAAATATACGACTTCATTTAATTTTTCATTTATTTTTATTGAAATCAAACGCTGCTCCAACTGTCAGCTATAAGAACCGTCAAATTTTCGTCAAAATGGCGGAATTGCTTTGCCTTTCACTTATTAATAATTTTAATCCCGTCTACGATAGACCTTTACGAGACAAATGCTAAAATATAAACCATAAAAAAATATTCGATTCTGATATGAGAACTTATATGCGCAAATGTCGTTTTATGTCGTAATTTCAATAAATGAAATCAACAAATTTGAACAATATAATTAACACGAATTTGTTTTTTTTTAATGACAATGGCACGCGCTCGGCGCATTCAGCCAAAGTACCTGCGGCGCTACCACGAAAACCGATACTCAATGTTCATATATTTGCATCCCTGTCACTCGAGTATGGTTAGTGCGATAGAGATAGAGATACCCGAATATTTTCGAATTCCGAAGTTCGAGGTTATAGCTCAGGAATCGAAAATATGGTAAATAATCATAATGTATTTTCTCGAAAAAGAATTTAAAATAAATATAGTCAAATGGAGAAAAAAACAAAGCAAGAGGATATAGGTAATGATTAAGTTATAAGAGTCCAAAGTTTTAAGAGGGGGTATGTTCTGTCCCTTTTCCGCAAAACGCACCTTCATATGAAACGATTGTTTTTTACTATGACGCTCGAGTCGTCACAGTCCCTCATCGTTTTCTCACTCTAACAAGCGACATTAAAACGGATGTAGCTTCATAATTTTTTGAGATATTTGAATGGGAGTTTCATTATCTTCTATCTATTTATACATAATAAATGCCTATGTCCTGACTGACTTATTCACTCAATCACTCACTCACTCACTCATCAACGCACAGCCGAAACTACTAATCTTAGAGAGTTGATTTTTGCACAGTATGTTGCTTTTATAACGTGGGCTAGGGATAAAAAGGGATTTTTGAAAATTCTACCCCTAAGGGGGTAAAATGGGGGTGCAAACTTTGTATGGGAGAACCTTTTTTTTTTGAGCTATAGACTTAAACTTTGTAGAAAAATTAGTTATTAGAATACAAATGAAACACTTTCAGCGTTTTGGAAAATTCCACCCCTACGGGGGTAAAATAGGGGTGCAAGGTTTGTATGGGGGAAACATTTTTTTTTTAAATAGAGACTTAAAACTTTGTAGAAAGATCAGTCATTAGAATACAAATAAATAACTTTCAGGGTTTTAGAAAATTCTACCCCTAAAGGGGTAAAATAGAGTGCAAAGTTTGTATGGGAAAAACTACTTTTTTTTAAATAGAGACTTAAAACTTTGTAGAGAAATTATTCATTAGAATACAAATAAAGTACCTAGATTCAGTGTTTTAAAAAAATCTACCCCTAAGGGGGTAAAATAGGGGTGCAAATTTTGTATGGGGGAAACAATATTTTTTTTAAATAGAGACTTAAAACTTTGTAGAAAGATTAGTCATCAGAATACAAATTAAGTACTTTCAGCGTTTTAGAAAATTCTACCCCTAAAAATAGGGGGCTAAAATAGGGGTGCAAAGTTTGTATGTGGGAAACTATTTTTTTTAGCTAGAGTCCTAAAACTTTGTAGAAAGATTATTTAAATACAAAGAAAGTACTTTCAGCGTTTTGGAAAATTTCACCCCTAAGGGGGTAAAATAGGGTGCAAAGTTTGTATGGGAAAAATATATATTTTTTTAATAGGGACTTAAAATTTTGACGAAAAATTACTTATTAGAACATGAAAAATACTACATTCGGTGTTTTACAGAAATCATTCCCTAAGGGGGTTAAAAAAGGTTTGTATGGGGAACACTTTTTCTGAGCTAGACACTTAAAACTTTGTAGAAAGATTACTTATAAAAATACAAAAAAAAGACTTTCAGCGTTTTGAAAAAATCTATCCCTAAGGGGGATAAAAAGGGGTGCAAAGTTTTTATCAGGGAAAGTTTATGTTTTTGAGTTAGAGACTTGAAACTTTGTAGAAAGATTACTTATTAAAATACAAAAAAAGAACACAAATCGTTTTAGAAAATTCCACCCCTAATAGGGTTAAAAAGGAGAGCAAGCTTTGCATGGGCAACACTTTTTTTTGAGTTAGACTTAAAACTTTGCAAAAAGATTACTTATTAGAATACTAAAAAAGAACTTTCAGCGTTTTAGAAAACTCCATCCCTAAGGGGATCTTTAAGATCCTTAAGAAGGGTAGCCAGTGTTGTGTGGGAAAAACTTTTTTTTTTACTAGACTTAAAACTATTCAAAATGTTACTTATTAAAATTAATAATAAAGTACTTTCAGAGTTTTAGAAAATTCCACCCCTAAGGGGGTTAAGAAAGCTTTGTATGGACAACACTTTTTTTGAGCTAGAGACTTAAAAGTTTACGAAAAAAGTTCTTTCAGCGATTAGAAAAATTCAACCTCTAAGGGGGTTTAAAAGGGGGTTCAAATTTTAAATGGCGAGCAATAAAATTTTAAAGTGTGAGTAAGAGATTTTTAACTTCGGTCTTATTCTGTACGTTAAAAGACTACAAAACTGATTTCAGACTTTTTCCAAATTCATCCCCTAAGAGTGTTAAAATTGGTTCAAAGTTTGAGTATTTCAAGGCATTTTTAAAGTATGAGATTTTTAACTTTGGTTTTAGACTGTTTGTTCACAAACTAGAAAATTAACATCAACTTTTTTTTTAATTATCCCCTAAAAGAGGGTTCAAATTTTGTATTGAGAGAAATCATTTTCTAAGACGATAAAAAGTTCTACGCGGACGAAGTCGCGGGCAACAGCTAGTTAGTAATAAAGTTATACTTAATTTAATTTGCTTTCATTATAGCACATATTAGAAGCGTTTGAGATGTGGAGTTGGAGGCGAATGGAGAAAATTAGCTGGAGAGATAAAGTAACCAATGAAGAAGTGCTGAATAGAGTGGGGCAAACCAGGCAGCTAGTTAGGAACTTAGAAAATAGAAGAGGGAAGATGATAGGGCACTTCTTACGACATGACAACTTCGTACTTAACTTAATTGAAGGAAAGGGAGGCGAGGAAGAGGAAGACCTAGAATAGACTACATGGAGCAACTCAAAAATAGAGTTGATGTTGGGTCATATCGTGAGGTCAAAGAGATTGCGTGGGATCGGAGTAGATGGAGGGCCTACTTTGAGCTACACCGACAAGAGCCTAGCTCTTAAGAGGATTGTGAAGTGTCCAAACGCGGCGCGAGTAGGTATTTAAAAAAATGCTATCTGTTTCACACTGCTCTGTGCCTCACCCGTATCGTGCGATAGAGAGAGTTGTCAGACCTGCAGGTAATTGCCTACAATTGCTTGTTGAAATATTGTTTCGGGTGATAACGTTTTTACCCCCCTAAACCTTTATGAAATGAAACAATTTTGGTATAATTAGATTAAGTACACTTTAATCTATGTCTGTATGTTTTCCTTTTTTAGTAAATCAGTTTAGATTAATTAAAAAAAAAAAAACGTTAGACAAAGTTTTTAAGTCAAAAATACATATTTTTAGATGCTAATAACTTATAACGTAAGCCATATTTCTTCAAAATCAAAACGTACCGACCTAGTTTTTAATTATATCTACAACATATTCAAAAAATTTAAAAATCAAACTATGTTTGCGGGGTGAAAAACGTTATCGCTTTTTGTATGAAAATTTACATGTTCACAATCCTCTTAAGTAAGAGAAGGAAGGAAAGCACAGAGAGAACTAATAACTGTCTGTGTGTGTGTCTGTGAGACTAATAATTTTATCACAATCTCGAAAAAACTAAAAAAGGTAAAAATGTATTATTGAATAATGAGATTAATGAGACATTTGGTGTTACTATACTAACAAATATATAGGTATTCAAAGGGTTTCGTATGCACATTTGCCACCAAGCACCAGAGAGCTAAGCTCAAATTCTCAATTCTATGCTTAATTTGCTCAGGAAAATTATGCGAAATTAATCATCGCTTTGATTTCGATAGGCGATGACGGCAACGATCTTGAGAAAGCCCAGGCACAACACGAACTCAAAAAACTGAAAGAACCTGAGGAAGAAAGCGTGGAAGAACCTGAAGAAAAGCTTCTAGCTGAACCAAACCAAAAGAAGTCTGTAAATTAAAAAGTAATTATCGTTTTTAACCGACTTCAAAAGAGGAGGAGGTTATATGTTCCACTGTATGTTTTTTTTTATATATGTGGCGAACATACTCGTACAACAAAAATCGGCGAGATTTCTCCGTCAATTGTGGACCGATTTCAAAAATTCTTTTTTTATTCGAAAGAGTATACTTCCGAGGTGGTCCCATTGTCACCAATTTAGGATCTGATGATGAGAACCCAGAGAAATTGAGTGCAACCCTCAAATTTTATAGGCACGCATGTAGTGATTTTGGTATTTTTGCGACTTTTGGCATAAGATGAGCAAAAAAAGCAAAAAAAAAAAAAAAATGAACTGTTTATTTCGTTTTTCTAAATACATTACTGATCTTAAATATTAAAGATTTTATCAGTTAAGTACAACTACTACAGCACTCAACGGATTTTGATAATAAAATTTTGTACATTGTATAGTCAAGGTCACCAATATTTATACACCTCAAAGTTACAGAAATATGTATACAGACCTTATTACTACGGAAGTAAGGTTGTTGTATACATATTTTTTGGGGGGACGATGTTTAAACATACTTTAATAGCAATTATCCTCTTAGGCGATTAACGAGATCCACGCGGACGAAGTCGCTGGCTAAAGTTAGTTGGATAATAAATGTGGAACTGTTAGAATGTGTAGCTTGGTGGAGTACTGAATTGAAGTCGGTTAAAACTTTGTTTTTAAACGAAATTATATTTATTCAAATGTTATTTGCAAGCTTTATTTTATTGAAATATCATCATCATCATATCAGACGAAAGACGTCCACTGCTGGACATAGGCCTCCCCCAAAGAGTGCCAAAATGACCGGTCCCGCGCCACCCGCATCCAGCAGACTCCCGCGACCTTTACCAGGTCATCAGTCCACCTTGTGGCCTACCCACGCCGAAATTGAAATATAATTTTCCATTATTTGCTACCGGAATTAGGCAACCATTTAGCAACATTACCAAGAATGGATTGGTTATCAATGTGATAACAACTAATTGATTTTATCATTTTCCGGTGATCATCGATAGATTATCTTCTGATGACAAAAAAATCACGGTATAAATAGCTTAATTTGGCTTCGATGCAATTAGTATCTTACAATAAACATCCAACACATAACATCAAGGACTTGCATAGCTCTTCATATCGGAAACATTATTATGAAAGGTAAGTTTGTTTTCGTCTCGTCTGCTCTTTGTTGCTACTATTTTTATAGATCGTTGAATTTACGAGGACTCACATCACTCCTCATTGCCTTGCCGGGTCGTGTCCGGCCCGGGCCCTTTTCTAAGAAAAACGACGGAGTTTTTGGGCGGCCGAGCCATACCCAAGCCGAGCCACGACCGGGCCGTGCCGACACCGAGCCGCTTCCAAGCCTCACTTAACCATGGCTCGGCCGGGCTTAGGTATGGCTCGGCTAGGCCGCGCAAAAACGCCGTCGTTTTTCTTACAAAAAGGCCCGGGCCAGACACGGCCCGTTCTAGCGTGAGTCAAGCTTTAAACTACCTACCAACTATTAGCATCTTAGTAAAAAGTAGCAGGGAATAATTTACTTTCAAAACAAAGTTTAAACCGACTTCAATTCAGTACTCCGCCAAGCCACATTAACATTTGCACATTTTTTTTTCCAATTTACCACATGAACTGATTTCCGAGAACAAAAGCGTTGATTTTTAGACCAATAAACCAAATCGCTGTATGTGGGCCGATAATATTTGAGGACTTCCGTCGATTCCTCAAGGATCTCAGAATTACCTTTGGCACTTCATTGTTTGCTATTTCAACGGAATAATATCATAATCTGTGACGTACTTATATAGTTTGAAGTACATCATTGAGACATCACACAAGCCACAAGCCTTCTGTGGTCTTCATCATCACTTCCACTTCACCAAATTTATGATTTCCGGGTGTAAATACACGAGTTATAATAGAAAATACCGAAATTACTACACGCGTGCCTAATATATTTGAGGAGTTCCCTCAATTCCTCATGGTTCCCATCATCCAACTGGGGTTTTGGAAACAATGGGACCAATCTGGAAGCATATACTTTCAGTTAAAAAAACGAATTGTACGAATCGGTTCATAAATGACGGAGTTCTGAGGTAACAAACATTAAAAAAATAAAATAAAAAAAAAAACATCCGAATTGAGAACCTCCTCCTTTTTTTGAAGTCGGTTAATAAGGGAGAGAAATGTTGTAGGTAAGTATCAGATTTCCATAGTGATTTCTTTCGGCATATTTTCGCACATAACTGAACATAAGTAACCTTGGCCCATTGGAATTTATAATTATGGTCAATGACTTACCTCAGGCTGTTAAAAATTCAGGTTGCTTACTATTTGCTGACGATCTAAAAATGTATCTACCTATTAATAATACGGCAGACTGTGAAAGATTTCAAAACGATATAGATAGTGTGGTCTCATGGAGCGAAGCGAATAAGTTATTTTTCAATACGTCGAAATGCGTTACTATTACGTTTACTCGAAAGCACTATCCCATTCTTCATGACTACGAAATAAATGCCATGAAATTAAAAAGAGTGTCAGAAGTTAAAGATTTGGGAGTCAAATTCACATCTGATCTGAGATTCCGGGATCACATCGTCAATATTTGTAAGAAGGCGTATAGAACTCTGGGATTTGTTCTGCGTCGTTCCCATGGCTTTACAAATATTGGAGCGATTATCGCATTATACAACGCGTTGGTCCGAAGTGGTCTCGAATGCAATGCAATCATCTGGGATCCGCATGAAACCAAATATTACCTTATGGTGGAGCGTATCCAAAATAAATTCGTACGATTTCTGTATTGGAGGAAGTACGGGGTATACCCATTTTACCCACTAATGTATCCAACTCTATTTGTACTGGGCATGGTAGGGTACAACCAGCTGCGGGTGCGCAGAGAGCTGGGCCTGGCCACCTACATTTTTAAATTACTTCGGGGTAAAATATACAACAGCCAGGTATTGAGTGGTGTGAGTGTGTGTGTTCCCGATAGGTACGTGTGGCGTAGACTCCGGCCGCGGCTGCTAGCCGAGCCGCGCGGGCGCACCAACCTGCTTGGTAGGGCACCGATGACGCGAGCAGTGCGTACCCTCAATCTCATAGCGGAAAATATTGATTTGTTTTCGTGTTCTCTGAATGAATTCACAAAGGCAGCATTGCTCGTAATATGTTATAAGAGTACTACGTAAAAAAAAATGTTATAGGTATTATAAAATAGTTACACTGTTGTCTTAGGTTCGATGCCTGTAAAAATAGTTGTAAGTGTGGATAATAATAAATAAATAAATAAATAAATAAAATAAATACAAGTCTTGTAGAAAGAAGGTTAAAAGTAAACTTTCACCCCCCATTTCTTAGGGTATTATTTTCAGGATAAAACTATCATGTTTCCTTCCCCGGGATTTAAACTATTTCCATAGCAAATTTCACCTCAATCGGTTAAGCGTGAAAGGTAACAGATCTATCTTTGCACGACAGACAGTCTGACAGACAGACTGACATTAGTATGGACGTATGGACTATGTTTATACCGCACTCATGTTTTATATTATAGACGAAATAAGTATATCCAGATTAAGATAATTTTGTGCCTTCTCAAATTAACCGGGTTGTAAAGTTTTTTTAATCTCGCCAAATCGAAAAATGTACATATGGTAAACCTGTTGTGAATTTCTTCTTAAAATCATGAAATAGCTTTTTCCTCGCAAAAGTCGCCTGAATACTCCAGGCAAAATACGGTTTTGAAAAACATTAATTTATAATAGCGTTTTTTTTCTTTATATCATTTTAAAACATTATTCTAAGATGCTTTATTCAAGAATCCAACAAACTTTCCATCCGGAAGTATTTATATAGATTTAAATAAAGCATGAATTGTTTTTTTATTATTATTAATTTGAATATTATAGAGCACATGTAAATGGACCAAAATGAAGATAAAACCATCTATTAATGTTTATTCTGACTTTTCAGAAGCTAGTTTAGTTATAATTTTTTTGATGTCTGAAATTTTGATGGATTTTTTCGCTAGGGAACTATTTAATTTATCCATTACAAAGAAAAAATCTGCTATTATAAATTATTTCCAAATTTGACATATTTTCCATACAGTTGTCAGTTCATTGCCTGGACTATGAAACTCGTTCTAAGCGTTTGATCATTACATTACTGAAGTAGTATTACAATACTGGAGTAGGTATGTACAGTCAGCATCAAAAGTAGCTACGCAAACGAAGACGTCAACAGTCTTTATTAATAACTAGCTTTTGCCCGCGACTTCGTCCGCGTAGAACACGTTTATATCGTAACTCGATACAAACTTTCACCCTCCATTTCCCTTTTAGGGGTAGATTTCCGATATAAAAACTATCATATGTCCTTACCCGAGACTCAAACTATCTTTATCATTATTATCATTTATCATCATCATCATATCAGCCGAAAGACGTCCACTGCTGGACATAGGCCTCCCCCAAAGAGTTCCAAAGTGACCAATCCTGCGCCATCCGCATCCAGCGGACTCCCGCGACTTTTACCAGGTCATCAGTCTACCTTGTGCCTACCAACGCCGCGCCTACTAACTACCTCTATACAAAGTTTTATCTAAATGGGTTGTATAGTAGCTTCATACAAATATTCAACCCCCATTTCACCCCCTTAAGAGATCATTTCCGGGATAAAAACTATCCTATGTCCTTTTCCGGAACTCAAACTATCTGTTAACCAAATTTCATCTAAATGGGTCACTCACATCCAAATTTTCACCCCTTAGGGGAGGATTTTCGGGATAAAACTATCCTTTGTCCTTCCCCAGGACTCCCAACTATCGCTATACTAAATTTTCACCCCCATTTCACCCCCTTAGGGAATGATATCCGGAATAAAACTATCAGATGTCCTTTCCCAGGACTCAAATTATCTCTCAACCAGATTTCAACTAAATGAGTTCCATAAACTATGCATTATCCTTTTTCGGAACCCCAAATTATCTCTATACCAAATTTCATCCAAATAGGGTACATCCAAATTTTCACCCCCTATTTTATGCCCTTGGAGGATTTTTTCGGGACAAAAGCTATTCGTTGTTCTTCTACGCGTGTAAAACTATCTCTATAGGCACCAAATTTCATCCTAATGGGTTCCATCCAAATTTAAACCACCATTTCACCCCCTTAGAGGATGATTTCCGGAATTAAAACTACGCTATGTCCTTGCCCAGGACTCAAACCATCTCTATAACAAATTTCATCGAAATGGTTTCCATCCAAATTTTTACACCCCATTTCACTCCCTTAAGGGATGAATTGAAAAACTAAAATTATCATATGTCATTTCCCAGCACTCAAACTATCTCTTAACTGTTAACTTAAGTTTTATAAGTTTTTATTGTTACTAACATGATATGGACTTAGTCTGAAATAAATTCTTTGAATTAAATTAAATTAACCAAATTTCATCTAAAAAGCTCACATCACATCAAAATTTTCATCCCTTTAGAGGGTGATTTTCGGGATAAAACTATCCTATGTGCTTCCCCAGAACTCCAACTCGCTATACCGTAAATGGGTTCAATCCAAATTTTCATCCCCTATTCCTCAAGGGGGTGACCCCTTAGGAGATGATTTCTGGACTAAAAATTATTTAAGGTCCTTCTCCAGGACTAACTATCTCCATACCAAATTTCATCTAAATGGGTTCTATCCAAATTTTCACTCCTCATTTCACCCCGAGATGTTTTATCAGGATAAAAACTATGTATTGTCCTTCCCTGGGACTCCTTCTATCTCTTTACCAAATTTTAACTAAATGGGATTTATCCACATTTTCACCCCTATTTCACCCCCTTAGGGGATGATTTTCGGGATTCAAAGTATCCGTTGTCATTCTCCGGGACTCAAACTATCTCTATACCAAATTTGATCTAAACGGAGTCCATCCAAAATTTCACCCCCCACTACACCCCCTTATGGGCAGATTTCCGGGAACTATCCAATGTCCTTTCCCTAAACTTAAACTAACTCTAAGCCAAATTTTATCAAAATGGGTTACATCCAAATTTTCACCCCCACGTTTTACCCCCTAAGGGGAAGATTTCCGGGATAAAACCTATCCTTTGACCTTCCCCGGAACTCGAACTATTTATATACCAAATTTCATCCTAATCGGTGCAGCGGTTTAAGTAGCTCCATACAAACTTCCACCCCCCATTTTATTCCCTTAGGGATTTATTTCCGGGATAAAAACTACCCTATGTCTCTCTATGCCCTATGTTGAACTCAAACTATCTCTATACCAAATTTCATCTAAATCGGTTAAGCGGTTTTCACGTGATGCGCGGTCACATAAACAGACAAACAGATAAACAGAAAAACAGATAAACAGACAAACAGACAAACAGACAAAAATTCTAAAAACTGTTGGAACGTGTTCTGTTATCGATTTTAAGTATCCCTAGCCAATTTTTTTTCGAATATCTTCCATGTACAGACTTTCGACCCTCTTCAGCTTTATTATATGTATAGATAGATAGATAGATAGATAATAACATCGATTTCGATAATATTATTTCATTCAAATTTCGAATGGAGCCACTGACTTGAAGGTTCCCAGAAGGGGCAGATTAGTAATCAGTAGGTCAGTCCGTCGAGTAATTCTTTGTTGCAAAAGGTGGTGTAGAAGTTTTTTTTTTGAATATTGTTAACATCGATACAACCGAGCAAATATCAAAAATGTGTACACGGGATATCTTACAACATTTTGCAGCCATAAATCCTCGAAATTATGGGACCTTTTTTGGTTTCTCACTCGTAGCTTCTAACTATACGGTGCATCCTAGCGGAAAGTTACTCACTAGAAAATTAAAAAATATGAAATTATGAGTCTAATGAGTACCAATACATAACAATTCGGTTCAGCGACATAGTAGAAAGCCATGGTCGAAAACGAGGCTTTCCTCAACTTTGTAAGTTATTTCAAGATAGTGGTTTTTAAGCTTCTGCGTTTCAATTTTGAATTGAACCATAGGTTTTAGCTCCTCAATTGTAGGAATTTACAGAATAGGATATTTCAGCATTAGGATCATCATAACTGGTAATCGAAGAAATGGCGGTTTTCTCGTGCAACTCATCAGCATTGCAGTTCAATGAGGAAATACCGCCAGCATACTTGGCCAGCATGCCTAGAGGGTCCTTTTAGGGTTCCGTAGCCAAAATGGCAAAAACGGAACCCTTATAGTTTCGTCATGTCTGCCCGTCTATCCATCTGTCCGTATGTCACAGGCAATTTACTCGAAAAGTATAAGGTGTTTTTAATAAAATTTGGAGGGTAGGTGTATTTTGTTAGCCGCTACATAGTTATGTAATAAAATTACTAAAAAAATATTCTTTTAGTGGTGTATCCATACATGTACCTAACTACAAATAAAAAAAAAATACATTGTTAGTCCACGTGTATCAATCGATAGGCCTTATAAAAAAAATTGAGTTTAAGTTCTAAGTAAATTTTGGGAACCCCCAAAATTTATTGTTTTTTTTCTATTTTTGTGTGAATATTCATAAGAGTTCCGTCTTTTGCCATTTGGCTACGGAACCCAAAAAAATGAGTGAGCTTTAAATGTATTTTTAAATTATCTATGTTCGCAAATTTAACATGCTATCATTTCACAGGCGATTTTAAAATAAAATAAAAATAAGCATAAAAAACAAAAATAACATGAAGCTAAATGTAGAAAATAAAATCACGGAAGATCCAACAATAATTGCAAATACATTTAACATTTTTTATTCGACAGTCGGGAGTCAAAACATTCCAGCATCAAAGCGACCAGCAGCCCACTCATCGATAGAGAACTCATAATACCTACGACCTGTATCAGAACACGAAGTTAAAAACATTATTAAAAACTTAAAAAACAAGTATAGTTATGGTTACGACGATGACCCATTTAATCAGACAATGTGCAGATGAATTAGCAGGCCCTAGGGGGCCTACCTCATAACCCAATCGTTCGCGGAAGGTACAGTTCCGGACGCATTAAAAATATCGGTTTTTAAACATAAACATAAAAAAGGCAATAAAAAAGATTGCAACAATTATAGGCCAATAGCGCTTTTATCTACCTTTTCTAAAATATTCGAAACTGCCATGTCCAAACGCCTATATTCCTTCTGCGAAAAATATAATATTTTCAGTGACTACCAATATGCTTCAGAGAAAATAGATCTACAATATTATTAATGAAAAAAAATACGCCATAGCTTGCCTACTAGATACGAGCAAAGCCTACGATCGGATATTATACAGTATATTACTGGAAAAATTAAACTCTATTGGTGTACGGGGCAACGCCCACGATTGGTTCTCCTCATACCTTGCAAATCGTGTACAGTGCGTAGAAATAGAACACTCAAACTATATCACCGGAGAGATACACTACGTCCGATCACGAATAGCTAAAGTAAAACAGATTGTTGTAAAACAATCTATTCCCCAAGGAAGTGTCCTGGGATATGTATCCTTTTTTTAATTTTTATAAATGATTTGCCTAAAATAATTAATTGCCCATGTACACTATTTGCCGACGATATCTCTTTTGTTATACCGTGCCAGGATGAATTTAATCTAAATTATCAATTAAACTCCATTCTGACGGAAATTGTTACCTGGCTAAATGAAAATAACTTACAAGTACATTTTTTGAAAAACTAAACTGATACAGTTCAAGCCATATCAAAAACGGACAATAAATATTAATTACTCCTATCTTAACATGAAATTAGAATCAGTCACATCAACTACATTTTTAGGTATCAGCATCGACTCGGCACTAAACTGGAAAGATCATATAAATAAAATTAATAATAAATTAAGCAGCTTCACTTTTGCACTGTATAATTTGAAAAAATGCACGGATATAAAAATAGCAACGAGCGCTTACTATGCTTACGCACACGCCTGGTTACAATATGGTGTTGTATTGTGGGGAAATAGTACAAATATTATTCATCTCTTCAGATAACAGAAGCGTTGTATCACATGGTCTGAAATAAAACGATTGAATTGAATTGAATTGAATTGAATTAGAGTTCGTGTTAATATAGATCCCATGGTAAGCTGTAAACAATATTTAAAAAAAATAAAAATTCTGACCTTAGTGTCCATGTACATTTTAGAAGTATGTTTATTTGTCAAGAATAATTTCAACCTTTTCCCGCAATATTCCCGCTCTCAAAACTTACGACCTAGAAACAAACTAGCTACACCTAATTCAACGCTAGAAATGATCCTTTCAAGCCCTTATGGCAATGTCAATAAAAATGTATAATAAAATCCCCAATAACATTAGTAAATACATAGAAAATTATAAAATATTTAAAAATACAATAAAATCATACCTTATAAAGAAAGCATTAGACGATTTTTTTAATCATCTGGAGTGGACTTAATTGTAGGCAATTGTAATAGAGTGAGAGTATTAGTTATTATTAATTAATTATTGTGACATTTTTAATTTAAATTTAAATTTTTGTTTTTCAATTTATACATTTATTATGTGAAATTTATCTTTTAATAATTTTGTTTTATGTTTTTAATATTTTGTCATTTTTTTTTACATTTCTGAAGTTTGCGTGTAACAATTATTATTATGTAAATTATAATTTATAATTATCATTGCTGTGCCCTTACAGGGTTCATGTATAATTGTAACATGTAATTTAAGAACTGTACATACCTACTAACATGAGTGCAATAAATGATTTGAGATTTGAGATCTTTACTCATCCTTCTTAGTCTATTAATATACCAAAAACTAAACGGAAACCTTGTTCATTCCAGGCGCAGTCCTCGCACTTTTTTGTGCTGTAGCACTAGCCAGTGCTGAACTTAACGAAAATGGGTGTCCGATAAATCCTTACGTAGACATACTTTTACCGCACCCCAACTGCAACAAATACTTCCAATGTGTGCATGGAAACCTCTTTGAACGCCAGTGTGCCTCAACCACCACGTTCAATGTAGAAACACAGGCGTGTGACCTGGCGGAAAATGTAGACTGTGGTGACAGAATTCCAGTAGTCCCAGAAAACAGCAAAGAGGCTGATAAGGATAGCAATAGCAGCGAAGACAATGGAATTGGTGGGGACAACAACAGCAGCAGTGAGAGTGGAAACGAAGATGGTGATAGCAATAACAACGGAGGCGGAAACGGAAATCCTAGTGAAGCTGCCGACATCTGCGCTGCTGAGGGTTCTGACGGTGTTCTAGTCGCCCATGAGAACTGCAATCAATTCTACAAATGCTCTGAAGGTCTGCCTGTTGCGCTTAACTGCTACGGTAATCTTCTGTTTAACCCCAGCAACGACCAATGCGACTGGCCTGAGAACGTGAACTGTGAGAACAGGAACACAGACAGTGGAGATGATGGAAACGGAGACAACGGTAATGGGGTTAGCAGCAACGAAGACAGTGGAAACGGAGATAACGACGACGGAAACAACGGAGCCGGTGGAAACGGTAACCCTAGCGAAGCTAACGAAATCTGTGCCGCCAAGGGTTCTGACGGTGTTTTAGTCGCACATGAGAACTGCAACCAATTCTACAAATGCTCTGAAGGTCTACCTGTTGCGCTTAACTGCTACGGTAATCTTCTGTTTAACCCCAGTAACGACCAATGCGACTGGCCTGAGAACGTGAACTGTGAGAACAGGAACACAGACAGTGGAAATGATGGAAACGGAGACAACGGTAATGGGGTTAGCAGCAACGAAGACAGTGGAAACGGAGATAACGACGACGGAAACAACGGAGCTGGTGGAAACGGTAACCCTAGCGATGCTCCCGAAATCTGTGCCGCCAAGGGTTCGGACGGTGTTTTAGTCGCCCATGAGAACTGCAACCAATTCTACAAATGCTCTGAAGGTCTACCTGTTGCGCTTAACTGCTACGGTAATCTTCTGTTTAACCCCAGCAACGACCAATGCGACTGGCCTGAGAACGTGAACTGTGAGAACAGGAACACAGACAGTGGAAATGATGGAAACGGAGACAACGGTAATGGGGTTAGCAGCAACGAAGACAGTGGAAACGGAGATAACGACAACGAAAACAACGGAGCCGGTGGAAACGGTAACCCTAGCGACGCTCCCGAAATCTGTGCCGCCAAGGGTTCTGACGGTGTTTTAGTCGCCCATGAGAACTGCAACCAATTCTACAAATGCTCTGAAGGTCTACCTGTTGCGCTTAACTGCTACGGTAATCTTCTGTTTAACCCCAGCAACGACCAATGCGACTGGCCTGAGAACGTGAACTGTGAGAACAGGAACACAGACAGTGGAAATGATGGAAACGGAGACAACGGTAATGGGGTTAGCAGCAACGAAGACAGTGGAAACGGAGATAAAGACAACGGAAACAACGGAGCCGGTGGAAACGGTAACCCTAGCGAAGCTAACGAAATCTGTGCCGCCGAGGGTTCTGACGGTGTTCTAGTGGCCCATGAGAACTGCGACCAATTCTACAAATGCTCTGAAGGTCTACCTGTTGCGCTTAACTGCTACGGTAATCTTCTGTTTAACCCCAGCAACGACCAATGCGACTGGCCTGAGAACGTGAACTGCGAGAACAGGAACACAGACAGTGGAAATGATGGAAACGGAGACAACGGTAATGGGGTTAGCAGCAACGAAGACAGTGGAAACGGAGATAACGACGACGGAAACAACGGAGCCGGTGGAAACGGTAACCCTAGCGACGCCCCCGAAATCTGTGCCGCCGAGGGTTCTGACGGTGTTTTAGTTGCCCATGAGAACTGCAACCAATTCTACAAATGCTCTGAAGGTTTACCTGTTGCGTTCGACTGCAGCTCCATTCTCCTGTTCAACCCTGACAATGGCCAGTGCGATTGGCCCGAGAATGTAGAATGCGGTAATCGCAACACATTGACGTCGTTCAACAAACACTTGCGCTTTAGGATGTAAATTTATAAAACAGCATATCTAATTATAAAACATGTCTCTAACCATTGTAAAATATTCAAAATTTTATCTGTTCTATTGTAAAATGTAAATATATTTGTATATTATCATAAGTGCTGTATTTTCTTGCTTAGCGACCTTAATGCGCCTAACGAGTCATTTCATGTAGTTATATAAAATTACCTATAAAATTTTAGTAATTTATATCATTTAGGCCAGGATAGTTTAACACTACTTAATACCAGTTTGATAAAAGGGAATTCTTTGCACCTGGAGTAAGAAACCGCACTAAAGTGACGCTTAATCTTTTTAAAACATTACACTTAGGATTGAACAAGTACATTGCTCCAGCAGAGCGATGGCCACGTTACTTTGCGAACGTAAGTAAGGACAATTCAATTGTCATTTTCCCATACAAAAAGTGACATTTAGATTTATGGCGTTTACTATAAGTTTTAACCTGGCGTCTATGGACCGTCATAGATGCCAGGTCCAAACATAAACGGTGTATACCTGACGCGCATTCATTGCGTTACTTAATCGACTAGCAGCTGGTCGATCACGTAACGCATTGTACGCGCGTCAGGTAGATCTAAAGGTAGCATTCCGATCTTGGCGACCGCGACGCACGACCGCGGCTTTGCGACCTAGCGACCATGGTCGCATCTCGGTAGGCGAGCGATTGATAGCATACGGTTCAACGCGACCAAGGCGAGGCGACCGACGACCCAAGCTCACAATTCATGGTGCAGAGAACCATACGGGTGGGATATCCACAAGGCGTTCCGGCGGCGTCGCGCGATGATACTGCCTCAGGAGTGACCACGCCGCGCGGCTCGTGTCGCTCGTAAGTGTTTCATAGTAATCCATACAAAGCAGTGGGTTGCCGTCGCCAAGATCGGAATGTTACCTTTAATGTCACTTTTTGTATAAGAAAATGACAGTTGAGTTGTCCTAACATAACGCGCGTTCGAAACGTTACGTGAGCACCCCTCTGGGATACGATTATTTATCTCACAGGCATTTTACTCAAAAAACTATAAATACTATGGCATTAGTGTTTAATAGTAGTTTATGTGACTGTACATAATGCCTAATTATGTACAGTCACATACACTGCTTTATCTATCCACATATCATAAGCCTCCATGATGCATTCAGGAGCCGCATATTAAGACCGGCATCGCGGCGTTGTTTTCTGGCAGCTGTTATAGTTTTTTTTTTAATTCAGAGACAAACTAGAGTCAGCTCTATCATATCGTTCGATATCTTACTTACGTGCGACATTTGTCAAATTTGTATGATTGAAATGTGAACTTGACAATTCATTTCGAACTAAACGTCATCTCGACTGATATTAGAATAGAGGTCAAATCAAATTTCTTTGTTTTTCAGAGATGTTCGAAATTTAAATGAAATAATGTTATCGAAATCGATGTTATTATTTAGCAATAATAACATTTTCACAGATAGGATTTTTTTTCTAACAAAACAGTCTGTTTTATGGTGGTCATAATGTGCGGTTCTTGAACGCATCATGGAGGGTTTATGATATTTGGATAGATAAAACATTTAACTATTAATTTTTTTTCTGACATTTCAGAAGCTAGTTAAGTTATCGTTTTTTTATGTCTGAAATAGCTAGGTAACTTCTTCTTCTTTAAATTTAAGAGTAATCCTCTTGTCGGTGGAGTATTTTCCACTTCTCTCTGTCGTACGCCATCTCCTTGACTCGCTGATACGACGCGACACCAGCTTGTTCCTTTATTTGGTCCATATAACTGCGCCGTGGTTTTCCCCTGCCTCTCCTTCCTTCTATCTTTCCTTCCATTATTATGTTATTAGGTAACTATTTAATAAATAATATATCCATTATATACAAAAACCTGCTATTATAAATTATTTCCAAAATTGTCATTTTTTTCCATACTAGTTGTCAGTTCACTGACTGGACTAGGTCTATAAATAATAATTTACTTAAAAAACAAAGTTTAAACCGACTTCAATTCAGTACTTCTCTAAGCCACATGGTACATGAAAATTTCCGCATTTCCTTTCCAATTTACCACATGAACTGCTTTCCGAGAGCAAATGCGTTGATTATTACAGAAAACCCCCAAGTCGCTATATGTGGGCTGATAATATTTGAGGAGTTCCGTCGATTCCTCAAGGATCTCAGAATTAACACTTCATTAGTTGCTACTTCAACAGAATCATGTCAGAATCTTTGACGTACTTTACATCTTTGAGGAGTTCCATTAAGTGACACCAAAATTACGATTTCCAAAGGTAAATACACGAGTTATAATAGAAAATACCGCAATCAGTACACGCGTGCCTATAAAAATTGAGGGTTGCCCTCAATTTCCCTGGGATCCCATCATCAGATCCTGACTTGGTGACCACCTCAGGAGTAAAGTATTTCGAATAAAAAAATTTTTTGGAAATCAGTCCACAATTGACGGAGAAATCGGCGAACATACATTACATCTTTGAGGAGTTCCATAAGTCATCTGTGGTCTTCATCATCAGATCCACTTAACCAAAATTATGATTTCCGAGGGTAAATACACGAGTTATAATAGAAAATATCGAAATCACTACACGTGTGCCTATAAAATTTGAGGGTTGCCCTCAATTTCCCTGGGATCCCATCATCAGATCCCAAATTGGTGACAATGGGACCACCTCGAGAGTATACTCTTTCGAATAAAAAATTTGGAAGTCGGTTTACAAATGACGGAGAAATCGGCGAACATACATAAAAAAAAATTCATACAGTGGAATATATAAGCTCCTCCTTTTTTGAAGTCGGTTAAAAATACTAGCAACGGCAGGAACCTGGCCCCGTAGCATGGATGGCGTTATCACGCGATAAGTGATAGGATTAGCGCGTCGTCTCATTCTATCGAACGGTGTCAGCCAGGGACGGCAGCTCTATCCTATCACTTATCACGTGATATCCATGCTACGGGGCCTGTACACCCAAGTACAACCACACTTTCATAAAATTTTGATAATAAAATTAATAATGAGTTATTTTATTAAATAATGTTGCTATAGTAGTTTATGTGACTGTACATAATAAAGGGCATTAAATACGAGTGTGGGTTTATGAAACGAGCCGAAGGCGAGTTTCATAATAACATTACACGAGCATTTTAATGCCTAATTAATAATTATGTACAGTCACATACACTGCTTTATCTATCCACATATCATAAGCCTCCATGATGCATTCAGGAGCCGCATATTATGTTGAGTTGTTTTCTGGCAGCTGTCATAGTTCTTTTTTAATTCAGAGACAAACTAGAGTCGGATCCAACTGTCATATCGTTCGATATCTTACTTACGTGCGCATTTGTCAAATTTGTATGCAAATTGACAATTCATTTCGAACTAAACGTCATCTCGACTGATATTAGAATAGAGGTTAAATCAAATTTCTTTGTTTTGGAGACGTTCGAAATTTGAATGAAATAATATTTTCGAAAGCGATGTTATTATTTAGCAATAATAACATTTACACAGATAAGAAATTTGTTCTAACAAAACAGTCTATTTTTATGGTGGTCATAATGTGCGGTTCTTGAACGCAACATAAAATTAATTATTTGGTGACTATTATGGCTATTTGAAGACTTTTGAAAACATTCGGACTTCAATATAAACGCTACAGAAGCGCGACCTAAAATTAAAAAAAAATTAACAACCCTTCAGCTATACGAGTACAGCCACAATATTGTGGAGTTTTCCATTGCAAAGATAATGCTCATGAAGAAATATACTGTTGTGTTACCTACTTATATATATTTTTTTATTATGCCAACAATGTATTGTAAAGATAGCTTACCTACCCTTAATATGCACATATTGCTAGCAAGGCAGTTTTCCCTCTGGGTTGGAAGGTCAGATGGCAGTCGCTTTCGTAAAACTAGTGCCTATGCCAAATCTTGGGATTAGGTGTCAAAGCGGACCCCGGGCTCCTTTAGGGGCACAACCTGCAACCGGGAATAACGCTAGGAGGATGATGATTGCTAGCAAGGCAGTGACCACATATGGACTAGTCGTACATGCATTTTCGGAAACGGGCAGTGGGCATATGAGGACCACAGGTTTTTTTTAGATAACAATAATAAAAAAACAAGATTTTAAATTTTTTTCCACGCTGTTATAATCAGTAGGATTCAAAAGTAGATAAATCGCTAGGCCTGGCTAAGGGTTAAAATTGCAAGTTTTTGAAGTACTTCTTTGCTCGCGTTCTTGTACAGTTCAAAATGTGTGTTAGGGGTACAGTTCAAAATGTATCACGTGACTTCCGGAATAACTTTTTGTAGAGAAGCCTAATCTGATTTCAATTAATTGTCTGTTACATGTTTTAATCGTTCTTTATTTGCCATTAGTTGTTAATCACAAAATGTTATTTATTTAGTTTATGTGGCGGACATGAAAATAATGCTGAAATGACCGTCATTTTCAATGTATCGCGACTATCGTGAGTCAAATGAGCTACGTCAGTCAATGTTGCCATATATACCGATTTATCTGTACTTTTACAGATTTTAGTGAATTCATTCAGATATATGAGTCATAGATGTTCTATGTATTTAAGTATTTATTTATCTATATATGTATGTTTATCTTCGTCTAGTACCCATAGTACAAGCTTTGCTTAGTTTGGGACTAGGTCGATTTGTGTAAGACTGTCCGCAAATATTTATTTATTTCACTTTTCCATAGCCAACAAAGAAGTATCCACTTAAACTTAATTAACGGTTGTATCACCGACACAACCAGCTTCTTTTTATTTTTGTTGATTGGGCGATTTTTGATTTTAATGGTTAGTTACTGGTTGCAGAAGGTTAAGGGTAAGCAAACACATCAACATATCTTCAGTATATATTAATCAATCTCATTATTGTGTATTTTAAAATTAAAAATTAAAAGTTTCGCTTCATACATATTTTTTATCTAAGTTAAGACATAAAGTTTTCGTCCCTATTGCACTTTCATACTTGCTAGTACAGGACAAATGATCTACGTCGGACATATAAACGCAATCATGCCAGCCAACTACTTAACTAGTTAGGTGCATAGAATAATGATAATGTTATAACAGTAACCATCCACGACGTAATGTGTATCTCGGCTAGCCAATCGATTGCCTTGTAAAACGTTACGTGTCAAAGGTTAAGCCTTGACCACGGCTTTGAACGGCGGCAGCAGCGGTTGCGGTGTGCCATACGCGAAAGCGAGAGACCAGAACGCAGCATCTCGCTCCCATCTATAGATGCCGCTGCCGCTGCTGCTGCAAGTCGTGGTCGAGTCCTTGGGTAGTACGTTTAATAACGTTGCGAGTATTGGCCAATGTCGTGTTTGTTCAGCGACGTTGCGCAGCCAGCGTTTCCGGGCCAGTCGCAAACCTGAAAAAATACATATTAGGTAACTCTGACACGCTTCACAAATCGGATTACTTGACGCCTTGCCCAAAAAAAAAACATTGGTAAGTAACATTTCATTTTGTGAAAATAGCATTTAGCACATATTAGCTTCTTTGCTTTTGTTCCTTTGCGCTTAGCGTTTTTCCCTGTTGTATCCTAAAGGAGCCCGGGATCCACTTTGGCATCTAATCCCAAGATTTGGCGTTAGCACTAGTCATACGAAAGCGACTGCTTCGACTCTTCCAACCCATCAATAGACTAGGCCTTGTCAAAGCGGCTAAAGCGGAACCCGGGATCCATAAGGATTCATCCGGAAAAAAATGCTAGGAGGATGGATGATCGTTAATAATGCATAAAGTAATATAGCTCACCTGGAGACGTCTATTGAAGTGCAGGGTAGCCGGGCAGGCCCTCAACACCAGCTCTCCCCACACGCAGTAGTAGAACCCGTTGCAGTCACCTTCCACTGGCAGGAGCCAGTGGACGTGCGGGTTCACTGGGCAGCCGTTCGGGAGGAAACCAGGCTGGGGTGTTGAGGGTGCGGCGGTGGTAGGCTTAGTCGTAGGGGTAGTCGGTTCTGGGGTAGTCGTTGGGGTAGGCGGTTCAGGGGTAGTCGGTTCTGGGGTAGTCGGTTCTGGGGTAGTCGGTTCTGGGGTAGTCGGTTCTGGGGTCGTCGGTTCTGGGGTAGTCGGTTCAGTTTCCGTCTCAGTTTCTTCACAACCCGCATTCTCCGGCCAGTCGCAAACCTGAGTAAAAAAAAGGTAAGTCATAGTCAAGACGTGCTTCATATTTCAGGCCTTGCCCCCCAAAATTTCATTTATTATTATTTTCTTTGCGGGCCTTAATATGCCGCTTCGACCAGCAAGTGATCTATTGTGGCAGCCCTTTCTTTAGAGTTCACAGTTAAGGCCCGTTGCCTACAGGAAATTTCAGATTCTTTGGGCGGTGATATGTTGTACCTCTTCTAGGTGCACGGTGTGCCGCCCTAGGTAGGTATTTCTTTTGTGCATGAGTGGTCCGCAGGAGCAGAGAAAATTTCATTAGTAACATCTCATTCTGTGAAAATCATGATATTTCACTACCACGTTACCCGGATCTAAAATAGCTCACCTGGATACGTTTATTGAAGTGCAGCGTAGATGGACAGGCGGTCAGTGACAGTTCTCCCCAATCGCAGTAGTAGAACGCGTTGCAGTCACCTTCCACTGGCAAATGCCAGTGGACTTCCGGGTTTGCTGGGCAGCCGTTCTCGAGGAAATCGGTCGGGGGTGTTGGTGGTGCGGCGGTTGTTGGCTTAAGAGTTGTAGTCGTAGTATTATGTCCGGGGACATTCGTGTCTTTACAATGCGCTTTCGCCGGCCAGTCGCAAACCTGAATAAAAATAAGCCTCTGTCAAAAAATTAATTTTTGGTACTTTTCTGTATACCCTCATCAACTATTCATTGAGCCAATTCAAACGAGCCTAAACTCAACGGGGTTACGTCGGTTAAGTACCTACTAAATTCTTATGGCCACCTTCTGTCTCCATGATCAGATCAGCTCGATGGTACCATAATATTAAATTGTCGTCCAAACTATACCTTTACCCAAAATTTAAGTTCAATCGGTTGAAGATATCTGCTTCAAAATTGAGTTGCAAGATTCCACCTGAAGTTTGGATGTTTGTTAGGGGGCGTCCATTATTTACGTGAGGCGTTTTAGACATTTTCTGACACCCCTGCCCCCCTGGTGAGATGTCTTAAGATTTGGCTCATCCCCCTCACCCAACCCCCAAACTCACGTGAGATTAAAAAAAATAGGTAGATTTGAGGCCAAGTGTGGTAGATAGTTAGAATGGAGGCAAAATAGGTAGATCTACCAAAAAGTTGGTACGAGTACGAGAGCGCGTTCGGCTACTCTGTCTCTTGCGGAAAAAAAATACGTGATATTTGCCGAGACCCCCTCCTCTAAGTAAAATCAGATGAGATTCGGCTCCCCTCCCTCCCCCCCTTAACACCTCACGTAATTTATGGACGCCCCCTTCCTCAATCACGCTTAAACAGCCCAACCGATTTGGACGACATTTTGCACGAATATAGTTTATAGCCTAGATTAAAATATATGATAGTTTTCACTTCTCTCTATCTCGGATCCACGCAGACTAAGTCGCGGGCGGAAGCGAGTACCTACATAAAGTAAATTAGCTCACCTGGAGATGTCTGTTGAAGTGCAGGTTAGCCGGACATGCCCGCAGTTCCAGCTTTCCCCATACGCAGTAGTAGAACCCGTTGCAGTCACCTTCCACTGGCAGGTGCCAATGTTTGTGCGGGTTTATTGGGCAGCCGTTCGGGAGGAAACCAGGCCGGGGTGTTGAGGGTGCGACGGTAGTAGGCTTAGTCGTAGGGGTAGGCGGTTCTGGGGTAGTCGTTGGGGTAGGCGGTTCTGGGGTAGTCGTAGTATTCCTGTTTTCACAATCCGCATTCGCCGGCCAGTCGCAACGTCCAGTTTTAACGTTGAAGTGCAGACCGTACCCGCACGCCATCTCCACGGCTTCGCCGTAGGTGCACATATAGTACTTGGTGCAATCTTCATGGGGCAGAAGTTCGTCCTGCAACCAGTCCGAGGGGCAGCCGGGTGCGGCGGTGGTAGGCGTAGTCGTTGGGGTAGTCGGTTCGGGGGTAGTCGGTTCAGTTTCCGGCACAGGCGTAGTCGTAGTATTCCTGTTTTCACAATCCGCATTCGTCGGCCAGTCGCAATTTCCAGTTTTAACGTTGAAGTGCAGACCGTACCCGCACGCCATCTCCACGGCTTCGCCGTAGGTGCACATATAGTACTTGGTGCAGTCTTCATGGGGCAGCAGTTTGTCCTGCAACCAGTCCGAGGGGCAGTCGTTGGCCGCTACGGCAACTCCGGCAAGTAATAATGCTGCTGTTGCACCTTGAACGATAACGAAAAGGTTTAAGGACGTGAATGTGAAATAATCGATTGATTAGGGTTGAGACAGACCGACTGCGCAGTTAGCCAGGTCCCAGGACCTCTATTTACTTCAAATTAAAATTTGTGTCCTACGCTTATTTTGTGACGTGTGGAAGAGAGCACGTGAAACACATTGAAATGTGATGGACAAAAATATACCTCTAGAGTGCGTTCACTTTAACTATGCAATAAATATTTTGGCAACACCACTGTGTCATATATCTATGACATTTTAACATTAACTGTACCATACAAATAATTTGGATACAGAGAGCGTGGGCGGACTCTAGTTTCAGTTGGGATGAAGTCTGTCTGTCTTAACCTTTGAAATAGTATGTCTTTAACTTAATATATGATGATAAGTTTCACAATATAATAATTAAAGCTTGTTTAATTATAATTATGCACTAGTATTTACCCCGCATAATGCGTTTGGTTTGTTGATGGAAACAAACTTGCTGTGATTTGTGACAGAAAGTTTTATATACCTAACCTGGTGAGTAGGTACTTGACAATTGTGAGTAATTCAGCAAGTGATAACAGTGAGCAACAAGGCAGTTAATTGACTATTAGTACGCGGTACAAAAATAGTGGTATCCTAATCTATAGGTACTATAATTAACCCCCGACGGAAAAAGAGGGGTGTTATAAGTTTGACGTGTCTGTGTCTGTGTATCTGTGTCTATCTGTGGCATCGTAGCTCCTAAACGAATGGACCGATCTGAATGCGGTTTTTTTATCCGAAAGCTGACGTGATCGAGATGGTTCCTATCTACGTTTCAACAAAATCGGTTGAGCCATTTTTGAGATATAAAACTTTGAAATGAAAATGTTGGGGGTTTTTCAACTTTTCTAAGTTGTTGTCATATCAACATATTGTACATTCAGTCACTCACGTCACTTTGGCACTCTTAGGGGAGGCCTATGTCCAGCAACGGACGTCTTTCTGCTGATATGATGATGATGATTATTATACAGTGAGTTTGTACGTAGATACGTAGAGATCTACATAACCTAATCTCCGGAATACAAAAATCTGACTTATACATATTTTATTCCGCCGGTGGGCCGGCGTTCTACGCATGCAATACGCGCGCGGAGTCGCACGGGCAGTTTGCAGAATAAACGGATAAAAGATCTAGCCGATAAAAACAAGATAAATAATTTACTTTCAAAACAAAGTTTTATAAAATAAAATAAAATAAAATAAAATTCGTTTATTTAAAAGAAACAAAAATACAACATACGTTAACCCATGGTCCCACACTAGGCTAAGCCTGTATCGTGGTGACCGTTTGAAAAACATTAATAGTAAAAGTTTGTTCGGGTAGGTAATCTCTATTTATTATTATAAAACAAATGGCAATGTGTGCATGTATATATGTGTGTGTGTGTGTGTTTGAGTGTGTGCGCGCTACCAACTTATAAATAAATAAATGCTAAGCTAAACAACATTTTTGATAATTTGTTCAGTTTCAAGATAATTAAGGCTGTTTAACCAGACGAATAGATTACGATTGGCTTCTGGAAGGGATGCATTCTTAATATCACATAGTTGGTTAACTTTGTTATATAGGTATGGATGAAAATAACTAGGAAAGCGTTTAAAGAAAGACGTGTTACAGTGCGGCATTGAAATCTTGTACACCCTTTTGCGCAGTAGCTGTGGATATATTTCCAAAGAAATGGTCTTACGATGAACCAAAAGGACGACTCTCAGATACATTAACTGCCTAACAGTGAGAACGGCCCATTCTTTATATAGTGTTGTAGTGGAGAATAACCGAGGCTTCCTGAGCATGACTTTTAAGATGAGTCGTTGTGTTCTTTCTAAACTTATAAGGTGCGAGCTGGCGGCACCACCCCAAACCGTAATGCAATAAAAGAATATTGGTTGGCAAATTGAAATGTACACTAATTTTAAGATGTCTTTATCAGCGGAATTTCTAAGTAATTTTACTACATATACAAGTTTTCTAATCCTAGAGGATACAGATTCTATATGGGCCTTGAAGTTCAGTTTTTCATCAAGTACAATTCCTAGGTATTTAATCGAGCGACAGTTAGTTATGGAATCATCAGTCCTTGAGTTACTTAATGTTGCGTTTGAGGCTATTACAAGATCTGGGCGATAAGCTGGAGCTGAAGCGGCCGTCTTGTGAAAACAAAGGTATTTCGTTTTGGGAATATTCAACGTAAGTAAATTCCTTGCTAGCCATTTAGATACTTCAGCCAGGCCGTTTACAGTCGCTGAGAAACATGATTCCCAAGATGATTCATGGAAAACGATTGCAGTGTCATCTGCATAACAGACAACTTCGGCGCAATTCATGCAGATAGAAGGCAAGTCATTTATATAAATCAGGAATAAAGTAGGACCAAGAATGCTTCCCTGGGGAACTCCGAAGGTCACTTCCCTTCGGGAGCTGACCAAAGCGCCCAATTTCAAGCATTGACTTCGATTTGACAGATAGCTATGGAACCATTGTAATGCAATGCCTCGAACACCCGACTCCTCTAGCTTTCTGAGCAAAATTGGAATCGATACTGTATCGAACGCCTTAGCCAGATCCAAAAAAACACCAGTGCAAACATCGCCCTTGTCAAGGTAAGAAGAGATGAGACGAGTAATTAATGAGACAGCATCCTCAGTTGACTTGCCTCGCCGAAATCCGAATTGTCTCGGCGAAAGCAAATGTTCAGATTCTAGAAATGTTACTTACTTGTTGTTAACAATTTTTTCCAGAATTTTTGAAAGACTTCCCAGAAGACTAATTGGGCGATAATTACCAGGGCAGTCTTTAGAGCCGCCCTTGTGGATAAGAACGACTGCCCCTACCTTCCAGTCGTCAGGGAATGAGCCTGTAGAAATACTCAAATTGCAAATATGTGTCAGAGGTGGAGTAATAAGATCTTTAATGTATTTGAGAAGGTGATTGTTAATCCCGTCAAGGCCAGGGGCGCTATCTATTTTGAGATTTGAAATCAGGTCTCGTACTTCAGCTTCATCAGTAGGACCCATAAAGAATGAGTAAAGAGGAGTATTTGTAACCTTCACCTCTGACGCCAGTGCATGTTCTGTGGTGTTATCTCGAGTTAGGATTTTGTTAGCCAGGTTCTGTCCTACTGATGTAAAGAATTGGTTCGTAAAGTTGAGAGAATCCTGAACATTGGGTTTAATAGAAGCGAGTTCTGGTGGCCGTTCATTATTTTGTTGACTGGTATGTGTAATATCTTTTATAGTGCTCCACAGTTTCTTCGGGTTGTTCTTATGTTCAACAATGCGCTTGCTGTCATATTCATCCTTGATTTTACGTATTAAATCTACATAAAAATTCCTGTATCGTGTGTATGATATTTTGGCCACGTCATTGTTTGGGTTTCTACGGTATTGAGAATGCAATTTATCTTGATTTTGATAATGGTTCACTTTGAATGAATTTTAACCGACTTCAATTCAGTACTCCGCCAAGCCACATGAACATTTCACATTTTTGTTCCAATTTACCACATGAACTGATTTCCGAGAGCAAATGATTATTAGAGAAAAAAATCAAATCACTGTATGTGAGCCGATAATATTTGAGGACTTCCGTCAATTCCTCAAGGATCTCAAAATTACCTTTGGCACTTCATTGTTTGCTATTTCAACGGAATCATATCAGAATCTGTGACATACTTAAGTATATAGTTTGAAGTACATCATTGAGAAGTTCCACAAGCCATCTGTGGTCTTCATCATCACTTCCACTTCACCAAATTTATGATTTCCGGGTGTACACGTCCCATCATCCAACTGGGGCTTTGGAAACAATGGGACCAATCTGGAAGCATATACTTTCAATTAAAAATATAATTGTACGAATCGGTTCATAAATGACGGAGTTCTGAGGTAACAAACATAAAAAATGAAATAAAAAATACATCCGAATTGATAACCTCCTCCTTTTTTTTGAAGTCGGATAAAAAGATAACAAAATCAAAATATACACTGTGTTTTTTTTCATAGGCGATTATTTCGGCCTATTCGCTTGTAAGTACATACATTTCGTTTTTATTAATAATAAAAAAAACTATATATTTTTTTTGCACACACTTATTAATTAAATAAATAAATAAGTAGTCATAAATAATTCAATAAATAAATAATTAAAGGTTACACCTGTGACAGTGGTCATTATTTACATATACAGGGTGTGGCCTGTAATAGGAGCAAAAAATTAAACGGTAGATTATTAAGCTTGTGAACAATTATTTCCAAGTGGTTTTACACGAAAAAAAAAAATTTTTTTGGAAAAAAAAAATCTTTAAAATAAGTTTACTTGTACTTTTTTACTCTTCTGGAGTGCTATGAGTAACTTTTTATTTTAAAAACACTAAAAAAAATGAAAAATAATTAAAAAATCACAAAACTATCTGTTGAACACAAAAATGCAAAAACTATTATGACTCATTACATGATGTTACCTCAAAATCTGCATTGACTGCCGTGATATGATCTCGTGGTGCCAAGATACATTACTTGGAGGTTGTAACTTTAGATCAAAATTTCTACGAAACCAAAAAATTTTAAAGTGAATGATACACAAGGTGTTACTGCAAATGCTCTAAGGAAGCGTCCTTTTGAATATTTGCTCCTATTACAGGCCACACCCCTGTATACCGTAAAATGTGGCTATTTGGGACAATTTTTTTACTATTTAAAACATCAGTGAATCCATGTTTTATGTGTTTATCAAATATGTAATATTTTTAATAGATAAAACGCATAATGCTCCACCATTCTATATACTGCACGTGTCTTAATTGTTAATACAGGATGAGTAATATTTTTTTAAAGAGGTGTTCTAAATAACCTCGTATTTGGGGCTTTATGGGAATCGACGGGTTTCGATCGGGTTTTGGCTGAATTTTGAGGCTTTTGTTATTTAAAACGTAACAAGTGATATTTAGGACCCTTTAGGAACGACCGCCGAAGGTGTTAAAAGCAGAGTAACTATATTTTCAGAAAAAATTACGGGAGAAAAAAAATCACATAGTTGTACTAACAAAGTCAAGTTTTATTAAAATCTTTTTTTACCTGTAGCACACTTTTAAGGACCCGTAGTTACATTTATATTAACCCAAAATGTGCTCTTTTATATAAACATAAATCAAACGTCCTTGACGACAGTAAATCAGGTATATATATATGTAAAAAAAAAAAAATCTAAGTCAACTTTAGATAGAATATGTTTCTTTGTTATTTCCTTAAGTACCTATAAAATGTTTATAGAAAAATTACTTAACTGTAATTGGTAAATCTACATATTACTTAAATACCAACAGGCATAATTAGCAGTATCAAAAACAGTCGTAATTTAAATTATGTTTCTCGCCAGCTTCTGCCAAAGACGGAGCTGCCACGTCGGCCATAGCATTAGCCAATGCTTCTTGGGTATAGGTATGACGTGTAGGGTTGATTTTTTTTCCCTTCCGGCAATTACGGTACGTACAGTTGTACTCTCGCACCATTGCACTGTTGAAAAAAAAAGATGGTCAACCTACCTTTACAGTAAGGCGGATATTTGGTACTAGTAACCAAATAACCCCAGAAGCCGTCTCAAATAGCCTCATTTTAAAAACCCGTTAATATCTCATTCAAAATAACAGCTAAAATTATGTAATATAGCTTAAAAAACTCCCGAGAATATGTACTTTTAGATATGTATATTAAAAAAACCATACCCCACAGCCAGCCAACATTTGAATAGAAGTAGGACGGTGTTTAATTTCACCGATTTTCCACATTAGACTTAGGGTTGCCAGACGAAGATCTACGTTTCTACCATTGCCAGGACAAAAAATAGATGGACTCACAACTTATAATTTTTTTTTTCAAATAGCCTCGCATCGCATGTTTTAAATAGCCCCGTTTTACGGTACTTTAAAAACAAAGCTTAAACCGACTTCAATTCATTGCCTAAATACTTTGCCAAGTCACATAGGTACATGAAAATTTCCGAGGGTAAATACACGAGTTATGTATAGTTAATAGAAAATACCGAAATCACTACACGCGTACCTATATAATTTGAGGGTTGCCCTCAATTTCCCTGGGATCCCATCATCAGATCCTGACTTGGTGACAATGGGTGGTCCCATTCCTCCTCCTCGGGAGTCGTATACTATTTCCAATAAAAAAGAATTTTGGAAATCGGTCCACAATTGACAGAGAAGTGAAGCTTATTATTGAGCGAACATACATAAAAAAGGGGCCAAGTGCGAGTCGGAATCGCCAAGGGGTCCGTAAAATAAATTGCGGTTTACGATTAAAGACGTATTAAAAAAGAAAACTACTTACTAGATCTCGTTCAAACCAATTTTCGGCCGAAGTTTGCATGGTATGTACATGTACGTACATACCATGCAAACTTCGGCCGAAAATTGGTTTGAACGAGATCTAGTAAGTAGTTTTCTTTTTTAATACGTCTTTAATCGTAAACCGCAATTTATCATATATAATCATATATTTTTTTTAGTTTTATCATTCTCTTATTTTAGAAGTTACAGGGGGGGGGGCACACATTTTACCACTTTGAAAGTGTCTCTCGCGTAAACTGTTCAGTTTAGAAAAAATATATATTAGAAACCTCAATATCATTTTTGAAGATCTATCCATAGACACGTATGGGTTTAATAAAAAAAATTTTTGAGTATCAGTTCTAAGTATGGGGAACCCCCAAAATTTATTGTTTTTTTTTCCATTTTTGTGTGAAAATCTTAATGCGGTTCACAGAATACATCTACTTACCAAGTTTCAATTATAGTTCTTATAGTTCTTATAGTTTTGGAAAAAAAGTGGCTGTGACATACGGACGGACAGACAGACATGACGAATCCATAAGAGTTCCGTTTTTTGCCATTTGGCTACGGAACCCTAAAAAGACATACATAGGAACATTTATCTCCTCCTTTTTTGTAGTCGGTTAAAAAGGGAATTTTATTAATCACTGTGTCAATAATACGAGTACAAAATTCAACACGATTTTTTACTTTTTAAATGTAAAAGTAGAGGACTTATCTAGTGCATCTTAGTTAAACTAGCTCTCAAGTATGTACCTACACCCTAAATTCATATATTGAAGATGTACCTAAGTTGCTCTTGCGAAGAGCATGAAGTAAGTAATCGAACTAAATATCAAATATTTTCAATATATAATAGTATGAATTCGATTGATTTCATGTAGTAAGTACACAGGTTATACACAGGTTAGGTAGTGGGAACTGTTTAAGGGATGTTCTAGTATTAGGTACATATAAATAGGCAAGCGGGAGTCCGCTGGATGCGAGTGGCGCAGGACCGGTCATGTTGGCACTCTTTGGGGGAGGCCTATGTCTAGCAGTGGACGTCTTTCGGCTGATATGATGATGATGAAATAGGCAAGTAGGTACTCTGTAAGTTTATATTCTGCACAATTGCACATCGATGTTTTCTCGAAATGGAGCAAGACAAGTTGCATATCAAATCATACCGTCATGTGTACCCCGTGGCCATATTAGTTTGACCAATACCTATATGTATTACGGCAAAATGTAGCGTTCATTGATCAGAATGAGAGATAAAACATTTCCTAGTCGCGATTACGATCGCAAAGTACAAACGAGTGTCTTTGATTATTATGATTGATATCAAAAGAACATTTGTTTGAAGTTTGTACGACGACCATACGGTATACTAAGTAAACTCGGTAGGTATATTATATGTCAAGACCAATTGCCGAGGGGACCGTAATATTTCCCTACTATCTGTTGATTCTATGTATTTACCGTACTTTCGTTGGATTTAACCTATAATTTTGGCTCTAAAAAAATATATACCTATAAAATTTACATTGAACCTTTAAAATTTTATATGTAATGTAAAATGGAGTTACCATACCTACATGCATAGATTAATAACAATGGTTTTTATGTAACAAGAACTAGCCTACACGTCGTCTATCCACGAAACAGTGAATGAGCCAAAGGATCTGAAATATAAGTAGGTCGTTCCATTGAACATCTCCTACAAAGACGTAAGTATCATCAAAAGTAAAGCAAGTGCGTCCTTTTAGCAACAGGATAGTGAGATTTTCGGGGGGGCTTGTGGCGCCGCACCGGCGGGCGCCAGCCGCTGCGACGGGGGAACACATTCGCGTCTAGTTCGGCCCACGATATCACCGGTTTAACTCTACACTCTGTAACGTTATAACCAGCGTGTTCGTTGGGAAATATAAGTTAATTTAAAATATGTGAAATGTATGTTGGAGTAAAAGTGATGTGAAAATATGGAAATTTAGGCGAAAAAGAAATTTAAGAAAATTGGTCTTTAAAACCATGTCCGTAGTAGAACTTTAAATAATATTTTAAAATCACATCTCGGACGAGAGAATATTTCAGTGTCACACTGGCCGGCGGCGGTTATTTACCAGTGGTTTTAGTTCTATCTGTCTTCTGAGTGATGTGTGTATTTGAAATGAAACGAAATAATTATTCAAATAGAAAGACCCCACACTACGCTATAGGCCTGTCCCGTGGAAATCTAGACAAATACGACAAAACAGTCCACTCAGCTTAGAGTTAAAGTTACAAGATATTTGTACCTAGCAAATATTGTTATATTCTATCTGGGGTAATTTTCCTTACATTAGTTAAACTTTTCACCTCCAGCCTTCAACTTCAACAAAATAAATATGACTTAAAGTTATGCAATATTCTGAGAAAAAACTGCCATAGTTATTTCAACTTGTACAAATACTTCTAAGGAGACTTCTTAGCCATAAACAAAAATGAAGATAACTCTACTCCTTGCTGTTACGCTCGTCCAAAACGCACTGTGTGCCAAAAAAGGCCCCAAAACCCCACCTGCCGATACGAGGACGTTAGAACAGATAAAGAAGGATTTAGAGAAACATGAAGAATATTTATTAAGTATCAGCAAAAACAACACCAACTCCACTCCGCTTGGGGTGAGTGATTTGGGGGAGAAGATATATGTTCAACCGACAAAACCTACGAAGAAATACAAGATTATTAGTCCAGACATGTGAGTATTCGTTTACTTATAAATACGCCCAGGCCGATTTCTGGTAGTACGGTCCATTTTCAATCAAGCTAACATTAGATACTTACATTAGATAACTTTAGAACTACCTATACTTAGGGTCCGTTTGACGAGCTACAATTTAACCAGTGTAAACTGGCAAAACAGGTCGAACACTGGTTGCTAATTTAGTAGGTATAACTAATAGCGAAGAATCGCGACCAACACCTCAAGAGATGGATCAAGGGTCCACTCAGAAGGCGGTACTCCAGCCCAGTTAGCACGATACGTTTTATCGTAATGTTTTTTTAAGTGACGTCTCATTACATTTTCGCCGTAAAACGTAACGATAAAACCTATCGTGCTAGGGCTCAGCAGGTCGATCACGTAACCGTAACGCATTGTACATATGTTAGGTAGAGCTATATATTTACAAGCCTTACTGAGCTTACCGTGGGCCTAGGTTGATTTGTGTAAGATTGTCCCGTAATATTTATTATTATTATTATTTTATATACAGTTAAATTGTCCTAACACGCGTTCGAAACGTTACGTGATTACCCCTATGGATACGATAAAAAAAGAGATAAAGAGGTTCCTCTATCTATGTCGCCCTAACCACACGGGTTGCGTAGGCCCCGGTGCGCTGCCGATGCCGGCGGCACTCTAGGTTAGGTGTTTATGATGATTTTATATGTCGAAGGTATAGTTTTACCTACATTTCAATTTTTATATAAATTATTGTCATAACCTGACAACCTATTCAACGCCAACTCAAATATGAGTCATGCTTCTACACAATTTCTGCTACTAATTGGAAAAATACTGCTACGCGCTACGGGCGTAGCACACGTAGCGTCGCTTTTGGACTCGTATGAGATGAGCAGTTTATCCGATTTTTTTAAAGCTATTTAGTTCAAAGAAAGATTTAGCATAATCTCTATGCGACCGTATGTGCGCGGTCGCTCGACTCGCTTTATAAGTAAAGGGAATTATAAAATTTTACAGAATACGCGTATGGGCACAAAACATAGCAAAGAAGCTCCACGCTACCCAAGAGTTCGTGACCCGTCGGAAGGAACTCCTACCATATTTCAGGGCCGTCAAGAGTGGTAAGCGAGACGGAGCTGCCATCGTCCAGAAGGCCGCTACGGCGTTTTCAGAACTGCTGAGCAAACGAGCAGAAGCGGCCCAAGCCATCATGAGGAAAGCAGAACAGTTACAGAGCAAGGATTGTGCACCGAAAGGTTACACGTTCAGATATAGTTATGTAAGTTTCATTCAAATCGTCCACATTGCAAAACACCGTGCTTTTTACCCAGTGTTGCGTCACTGGGTAAAAAGCGCCATCTGTCTACGCGGTATACTACTCCCTCGAATCTTACCCTACGTATATTTACTTACTGGATGCATTTAGTTAGGCCTATTACGAGGTCTTATTTCTAACTATGTTAAAACGTTTTGTTTTCGTTACAAAGTCATTTCATTTCTGACCGAATTCAAAAAAGTTTTTTTTATGTATGTTTGCCGATTTTTCCGTCAACTGTGGGCCGATTCCCAAAATTATTTGTTTAAACAAAAGAGTATACTCCTGAGGTGGTTCCATTGTCACCAAGTCAGGATCTGATGATGAGATTCCGGAGAAATTGAGGTCAACCCTCAAACTTTATAGGCACGCGTGTAGTAATTTCGGTATTTTCTATTATAACTCGTGTATTTGTTTACCCTCGGAAATCGTAATTTTGGTGAAGTGGAACTGATGATGACGACCACAGATGACTTATGGTTAGGCAAATATGTAAAGTCGGTCAAAGATTCAGACATGATTCCGTTGAAGTAGCAACTAATGAAGTTATAAATAAATCTGAGATCCTTGAGGAATCGACTGAACTCCTTAAATATTATCAGCCCACAGAGAGCGACTTTGGTTTCTTTTGTAATAATCAACGCATTTCCATTCGGAAAGCAGTTCATATGGTGAATTGGAAAGGAAATGTGGAAATTTTCATGTAACATGTGGCTTGGCGAAGTACTGAATTGAAGTCGGTTTAAACTTTGTTTCTAAAGTAAATTATGCCTAATAGTTTAGTGCTTTTAAATCTCAAAATAACTTAGGTATTGTCATAATGCCTAAATCTCGGAACGCCTAATTTTATTTACAATCAATCTTACATAAATTGTACTATCATAGTACGCTCAATTATGTTACAACACTTACAACTCACACAAAATATAATTTTAAACCGTTGTTCCAGAAACTTGGCGAACCAAAACAAATCCCAAAGAGACCTGACGGCAACGACTACTACTTCGTGAAGCTGCTTACGTGCCGCAGCCAGAACTATGAGATGCTGCACGACAGCTCGCACTTCGATGCTCTGATGTCCCTCAACTTCAGCAGCGTTCACGTCGCCACTGAAGTGTTTGACTGCGGTAAGGAACAACAATGTCGCCAGAGCTTCCGTAGATGCGCTGTGTTGAGAGGGACCTGCAACTCTAGCTGAGAATACAACGAATCCTCAAATCAATAAAGGGTTCGCAGCGCGCTTTTGATTCTTCTGGAGCTGCTTATCCTGGCCCCGTAGCATGGATAGCGTTATCACGCGATAAGTGATAGGATAAGCACGTCGTCTTGTTCTATCGAACGGTGTCAGCCAGGGACGGATGCTCCTGTCACTTATCGCGTGATAAGGCCATCCATGCTACGGGGCCTGGAGCATGCTTACCATAAATAGACAGTATAAATAGACAACATGCGGCGCACGTTATAATGACGTTACAGCTTTCAATCTAGGAAGGAGTGTCTCACTTGGCAATTCTATATTTTGTGCACAACTATGGATGTCACACCATGTCTGTAATTTTACACATTATTAGGAAATCTGATTCTTTATATATTGCAAAACACGATAATTCATTAGCTATTGTAGATACTAGATACATTTATCGTTACATTAACGTTTTATAATTGCATCCGCCAGCGTGCACACAAAAACGAGAATGGTGCTCCTCCCATTGCGTAAGAGTTTGTGTTTTGCCTAAAAATGTTTTAACTCAACATTAGGTACCCTACTCACCCCCCCCCTTACTCATTGTTTAGAGGTAAGTTAGGAGTGGGGCACTGCTTCGTGGATTGATCGACCTAAGTACCTCTATTTGTACAGATTTTACAGTCCCCTGTCTTAACTGTATGGCACGAAAAAATCATCAAAGATATTCTATCGTGCCATGACAAACTGTAAGTATCTCGAGTTACAGTGTTCTGGGTAAACATCAATAATAGTGCAGATCCTTATCCCTTGGAGTGGCAAGTTGGCAGCTGTCTGGTTGGTGCCAAAAAGCGCCGGAGTGGCACGCAACCACCTCCTGACTGGTGTCAACATATTGTTGAGTAGCAAGTCGCCTGCAGCCGGTCTTTAGCGCAATATGGTATTCGACGGTTAATTTGACGGTTTAAAACAGTGTTTTTCGACCTTTTTCATGGAGCGACCCCCCTACAATAAGAAATGATTTCGCGACCCCCCACACTGCGCTGTTCTTAGATTATATTTTCTATTTTACAAATATGAAATCTTTACATGTTTTATCTTACTAAATTCAAGTAGCCGCGACCCCTTCAAGAAGCTACGCGACCCCTCTGGCGGTCGCGACCCACAGGTTGAAAAACACTGGTTTAAAATACTATAGTTGCGATTTCAGTAGATTAGCTGATTGATATTTTATCCTTTACACCAAACAATTGATCGTTTTAGACTCAGAAGTTCTCAAAGACGTGCACTGGTCCGAATCTCTGGACAGCGTCTTCCGAGAGAACTATCAGCAAGATGCCTCGCTTGGCTTCCAATATTTTTGTAGTGCGAAAGGATTTTTAAGGCATTACCCAGGTACGTCTATTTTATCTTCCATGTATGTATATCAAAGTTTATCCAAAGCAGTCCTGCCAAATATATTCGCTTGTGTAACGGCAGGACGTTCTTCATCTTATATGAAAACTACAATATGATTATATAAAATTTACTCCCACGACGCCCGACCTCTATCGTGTCAGCGGGCGTAAAGATTGTTCGTGCCATTTAATCCCTTATTGTTGTGCACAAGACACCCGTCGTTCTTGCACTCACATAGGTAAAGTACACGTCAGAACGTGACGGATGTCTTATCCACAACGATATGTGATATAATAATTAAACTTAACTAAAACTAAAATACATCTAAATAAAACTAAAATATATCTAAAAATGGCCCCTGCGGCATGGTACCGAAGACGCTGGCAGCATTTCCTCGCTGGATCGCCAGGCCGATGCGTTGAGCGAGGAAACTGCCAGCTCTTTGGTCTCCCGTGGCGTCTCTGAGCCTCTTCGACATATCCTTAAAGAGGCTCAGAGCGCCAGGGCCCCACGGACCTAGGGTTTCGACGCCGAATGGAACAAAATTATACTTCACTTTAAAAACAAAGTTTTAACAGTCTTCAATTCAGTACTCCGCCAAGCCACATGAACATTACCACATTTATTTTGCAATTTACCACATGAACTGATTTCCGAGAGCAAATGAGTTGATTATTAGAGAAAAAAACCAAATCACTGTATGTGAGCCGATAATATTTGAGGACTTCCGTCGATTCCTCAAGGATCTCAGAATTGACCTTGGCACTTCATTGTTTGCTATTTCAACGAAATCATATCAGAATCTGTGACGTACTTTTATAGTTTGAAGAACATCATTGAGAAGTTCCACAAGCCATCTGTGGTCTTCATCATCACTTCCATCATCACCAAATTTATGATTTTCGGGTGTAAGTAAATACACGAGTTATACTATAAAATACCGAAAGTACTACACGCGAGCCTTATATATTTGAGGAGTTCCCTATATTACTCATGGTTCCCATCATCCAACTGGGGCTTTGGAAACAATGGGACCAATCTGGAAGCATATACTTTCAATTAAAAAAAGATTTGTACTACTCAACTCATAAATGACGGAGTTCTGAGGTAACAAACATTAAAAATAAAAAAATAAAAAAAATACATCTGTATTGAGAACCTCCTCCTTTTTTTGAAGTCGATTAAAAATGGCTTCAATTATAACCATCTGGAGTAGAAATAGAAATATTTATTCGACAAAAACATGATACACTAGGATACAAAGTCATTGGGTCCCGAGCTAGGATTCCCTGTGTTACGGTGTTGGAGTGCTCGCAATATATATCAAACCAATACAATGACTATAAAGACTACAGACTATAGACTTCCAAATGTTGAGTTTAAACATTTCCAGCTGCATCCTGGGAATCCATGGTAAAGCTGGACCTGCCACTAGACCAGGAAGACGAAGATTACCAGGACATAAGCGCAACAGGGTTATACGACTGCCGCCTCCGGCCGTGGTTCGTGAGTGCGGGTGGAGCTCCTCGGGATATCCTCATCATGCTCGATGCTTCTGGTTCCATGTATAATTCCTCCAACAAGGTCATATCAGAGCAGTTCATACTGGCGCTACTCAGCGCGCTCACGGATGATGACCACGTTAATGTGTTGAAGTTCAACTTGACTATCTCGCCGATTATACCCTGCTTCGGGGAGGATATGCTCATATCGGTTAGTTAGGTTTTCTTGTACCTAAGTATGAGTTATTTTCCAGTCTTTCTTATGATATAAAGTTTAACAGACAAAGTTCTTATGCCAATTTTTTTACTTTGACTTGTTTTATCGGTACAACATTTATTTACCTAAATCGTTAAGTAGGTATTGTATTATCCACAAGCAAGAAGCCTAGTTTTTGTTCCTGATTTTGACCCTTTGTGAACTTATAATTTTACAAACACAACTTCAAAATACTCTAAATACCTACTAAGTACGAATATCTTGCGATTTATGAGACTGCTACGGAAGCTCCTTAACTCAAAATTATACCATTGGCATAGTGAACCCGATATAGTCAAAGATAGTAGTTGTCCTTGTTTAAATACTAACTAATTTATTTTTTGTAGGCGAACCACATCAACACGGCAGCGATCATGTCCTCAATGAAGTACCTCATATTCAAGAATCAGACGGATATGAAATTAGTACTGACGCAAGCTGTTAGCACGCTGCAAGAGCTGCGAGACCGCCCCGACCGCCGCCGGCCGTGCCAACAAGCTATCGTGCTCATCACAGATACCTTGAACGAGAATATGACTGACCTCATGAAGGAACTAGATCCGAATGGCACTATCAGGTAACTTGAAATTCTATCAGACCTGAACTTAGTACTGACGCAAGCGGTTTGAACACTTTGAACACTGCAAGAACAGCGAGATCGCCCCGAGCGCCGCCCATCGTACTACTCTACTATACAATACATGATCGACCTCATTAAGTTAATGATTGTACTTACAGGTAGTTTTAGTTAAAATCAGACGAACGTGAACGTGTTATTGCCGCCGGTAGTGTCAACAAGCTATTGTTTAGCCAAACCAGTGTTTAGCCAAGTAGGTATATAGTGAATTAGTGACCCTGCCTAAGCTGACGGTCCTGTGTTCAAATCCTTGTATGTTCTTGACGTTCTTGGCGTTCAAAGGGCAGTTTCGCTAAGTGGTTGACTGCTGGGCAGTGCCTTAGTTTTAAGGTTGAGCTGCTACTAATATTACATGTGTTCTCAGGCTATATGTAATCTGGCTGCACGATCCATACGGCGTTCGAGACGACAGTTTCGCGTACAGCACCCAACTAGCTTGTACCAGGGACGGATTCTTCGCGGAGCTCACGACACATGCCGATGTGACGGAGCAGGTGAACTTACTTAATTACTAGTAGGTATTGTAACTACATGTATTTATACGTATCCGATCCTAGGAATATTACAGCAACAAATTACATTCAGTATACAAAATAAATAAAATACGATTTAAATCATACGTTGTTCTGCGACCTTAGAGCACTGTTGGCGAGAGATCTTTTTGACAGAAGCTTTTAAAATACACCAACTAAATTGATGATGATAAACATGATTGGTGGATTTTGACCACGAATATACCTCTCGACTGCCACTTGATGACATAATGTATTCTGGAAACCCTCATTGAGCCAGGTTATAATTTAACACAGGTATTGCAACTACTTCGTGTGCTGGAGCGACCTCTGGTGGCGCAGAGGAAAGAACGGCTCACGGTCTTCAGCGATGTCTACGCACATGTTGAGGTACAACTTGAAGGAACACGTACCTACTCGTAATCATGAAGCATTCTGCTAGTGGGACCACATACAAATTCTAAAGATTAATTTGACTAAAATTCAGTACCTATTCAAATAAGTTGAGGTAAAGTCTTAGATACTAAAAATCCTTTAGCGGAACATGGTTTTCGGAATTCGAAAAAAATAAGTTTTCGGACAAATTACTCTTCGAAATTATGTAGTGTACCCTACTTTAGCAGGCAGCATGATCTTTATGAATAAGCACACGTGCTCATCCTGCTAGAAGAGATATAAATCGTTCACTTACTACACTTCAACTTCTCACATAATTTGGGGATGGAAGTAACAGTTTTGCCATAGGTACCTGTAATAGCGTCAACTGAGGCTCTCCATCATCTGGACCCAACGTGTCCTCAGCTTCTTTGACCATCTGGTCAGGTCTGGACCGGAAAGCTTAGAAAATCTGATTATCACTCGCCGCATGCCAGGGAAGAGGAGCAGAGGATGGATGCGTATCCGTCGGGCGGACACGGTAACATCTGTCACAATACAGGCCAGGACCGAGCAGCTTGAAGAGTGATGGTGAAGAGCACCCATACTCGTATCCGTCACGTCTTTCAGCCATGAGGATACGAGAAGGAAGAAGAAGAGAATAGCGTCAAAGTGTGAAGTGTGTGTGTGTAATGTGTATACAGGGTGTATTATTCAAACGGGGCAGTGAGGGAAAATCCGTAACTATATAGAGATACGGAAATTTGCTCTAAAGAGTCACGAGACCGAATTTAGAAAAAGATAAAAACTGTATTCAAAGATTTTCAAAAATAGATGTAACACGGCCGGGAATCGAACCCCGTCAAATCTGTCTAAAAAACAGAGTTCATTTTTTGCGTAAATTAATAGTGCAGGAACAATTGTTGCTAAGGAATCCTGTATCTGCAATCACAGGAAAATGTAGAATTTTATAGTTTAATGTACGGAAATGGATTTCCCCGTAAAATAGTTCGTTAAACAGTTTTGAAAAGATTGGTGTAAATAATGTAAATAAATTGAAAAAAAAACGAATTTACCAATTTTGTCTAGTTTCAGACGGATCTCCCTATACTTTACCAAGCAGCTTATAGTATGGAGAGATCCATTTCTTTACATTAAACTATGAAATTCGGCATTTTCCTGTGATTGTAGATACAGGGTTCCTTAGCAGCAATTTTTCCTTACATCCAGCACTATTAATTTACGCAAACACCGAACTCTGATTTTTCTTAGACAGATTTGACCGGATTTGATTCCCGGCCGTGTATGAGCCTTCTTTGAAAATCTTTGAATGCAGTTTTTATTTTTTCTAAAATCGGTCCCGTGACTCCTAAGAGCAATCACTGCCCCGTTCGAATAATACAAAATAATAATACCGCAGCCATAATAGCACCACTGCTTTGTAGTATTGCTATATTATTGCATGCTATGAAGTATGTGGTGTTGTGTTCCTGGTGGTGAGTAAGGTCGCTAGAGCTCCCTAGGGTGCGCTGTGTTGGGAGTCAGGGACCTGCATGTCTCTATCTGCCAACACATCAAATCCTTAAGTGAAAAAAGGGTCGGCAACGCGCTTGTGATTCTTCTGGAATCACAAGTGTCTATAAGCGACGGTACCAGCTTAACATCAGGCAGGCCGTAAGCTTGTTTGCCACCGTCGTAGTATAAAAAAAAATCCTGTATATGAGCCATCCCATTCCCAAAGGCCAAACGCGATAACTTGAGCGCGGTAATCCAAGCGTGTTTATTTATTTCTATAGGACCCAAGGCGCAGTGAAGTCCATTGGATAGAGAAGGAGAACCAAGAGCAAAAGGACCGCTACCTCTCCCTCCGTCGCGACAAGAAGAAACTACTCGACGATGCCCAGCGTATGAAGGACTACATGCATACAGTCAAACTAGTGAGCACTAGCATCCATCTTTACTATTACTTGATATTGTGGCATTATCTATGAAAAGGAACCATTATTAACGGAGCACTCATACAAAAGCGATCATTCACGGCGTATTAATGGTTTTAGCGCCAACGAAAATGGTCCCTTTATTCTGAGAGCGACAAATACGTAGTATTAGTAAGAATATAACAAACTTTTCACGCTTAATATTATACCTATTGTGGGATGTGAAGACCCTGTATCTAACAGGGTTGTGTAGAAAAATAAAATTGTTCCTTACAGTCAGCGCTAAGCAGGCTATAGCCTAGTACCTACTTATTCATATCCGCTATAAAACGAACTCCGATTTTTAAACAGATTTAACCGGGTTCGATTCCCGGCCGCGTAGGAGGTCTTTTTAAATCTTTGAATGCAGTTTTTATTTTTCCTAAAATCGGCTTCGTGATTCCTAAGAACAAATTTCCTTATGTCTACATATAGTTTCATATTTTTCCTCCCTGCCCCTTGTGAATAATACTTACACCCTGAATATATAGGATATTCGTCTTTATGTTAAATTGATACTCACTTACCTACTCATACTCACTATGCTGGTTTGATGACTTTAAGAAGATCTTGGCTTCTGACACAAGAGAACGCCTTTCTTTCGTGTTCAGCGCCACCTCACGTTGAGAGTTAGATCTTCAGATATGTATGTAACAAAATTATACTTTTAAATTTCAGGATGAATATGGACAATATTACGAAGACTTGAGTATAAACTACCGCTTGCAAATAAGCGTCTCAGTACCAGTGTTTGAAGACACCGTCAAGGAAGTACGAACAACCGATCGATCATTGGGAACTAAATCATTTCTTTTGAAGGAACCTAACCAGAAGGAATGTCGGTTGCGTCTAACTATAACATTATAGTTAGACGCAACCGACAACATTGTCACAGATAACCCTCGTCGGGAAGTTATCTGTGTCAGCGCTGCCGCTGGAAGTGTTGGATGAGCCCTGAATGTTAATGTAAATGTGTCACGCCAGTATAAATGATGTCATCCGAAGGGCCCTTGTCAGCGTCAAAGTTCCAGCCATCCTGGAACCCGTTGGTTTGGCAAGGGACGACGGCAAGAGGCCCGACGGCATGACGCTGGTGCCTTGGAGGATGGGACGGGCCTTGGTCTGAGATGCTACATATGTAGACACCCTCGCACCGTCCCATCTTCCAGGTACCAGCAAAAATGCCGGAAATGCTGCTTCTACAGCAGAAGACCTCAAACGCCGCAAATACAACACCCTCGGTAGCGTTTACATGTTTGAGGCGTTTGGGGTCGAGACTCTGGGGCCGTGAGGACCAAGCGCACGCCGCATTTATAAAGATGGCCAATACTTTGCACAACGTGTCAGTATCACCATACAACGTGGCAATGCGGTCAGCCTTCTGGGCACACTACGCATCGGCACTGATTTGGAAGATATTTTTTATTTATAGGTAGTTTTTAGTTTGTTATTAATGTCCGTTTTAAAATTTTAATTGTTTTGATAATAAATAAATACAACATGTAACTATGTACACATCAAACAATTGATTTCAATAAATTTCTAAAATATTGGGTTATAACGTTGTGGAGAGTGGGCCAAAATAATCGCAATATCTATGAACCTTCCTTCTTTTCTTTCCAAATTCGTTAATACACAACTGGTTGCTAAGTACCTGTACACTAAGGGTGATGTGTGAAGCCGTGTTTCCATGCAGACACCTAGATGCCAAGCGAGGTGCCGAATATATGAAAACACATCTTCGCATTCCTCTGGTGGGAATTCACCCTAATGATGGAAATGTTCTTATTTCAGAACGTCACGAAAATACTGGCCGAGGTAAGTGTTTTCTGGAAAGAGATTTCCAACTCCATTTAAATTGTTTATGTCGATTACACTGATTCGTAATTTGTACTGCGCCGTAGCTTTTCGCTACTAAGTAAGGCGTTACGTCCTAGTGCCCGCCATGCGCCTAATACATGATACCTATGTATGACACTTTCATTCTTAGGTCAAAACAACAGAGGTGAACACTGCACAATAGGTGTCCATTATTAGGCAATAAGGTGTCGAGCATTGGGTCATTTACCTTAGCTTAGACTAATAAAAACTGCCCAATATATAGGTATAGCTATGGGTCACAAGTCTACCAAGTGAAGAGACGCAATCCTAATCAAGCGAGCATAATGCAATTAATATAGGTACTTATAGGTATAATTATATTTTTTTATAAATAAATTGTTTAAATTACGTTAATTTAAGTGATATTTTATATTATTTCAGGAAAGGGCTAGAAAAGCAACGCGGACGGTAAGTTATTTTTACCTGTTATGTGAAATTTTTATTTCGATTATATGTAAGACTTATTAATAATATTGTAATGTTTAAATCGCTTTCAGTACCCAGTTAATCGCCTCCTCGGAGTCGCAGGAGTCGATATACCTATTGATCACTTGAAGCTGGTTCTACCTTTTTATCAGGTAGGTACCTACGCAATGCAACAGTCTAACCTGTTGATACAACATTGCAGCATTGGTTAGGCATATAAAACAATGGCGTCCGTCCTCTTTTAGAACTTAATTTTGACTTTGATTTGAACTTGTAGTGCCTACCCGAGTACCCATTAGCACTACCGTGCCCCCAGATATACGAGAAATCTATCCATAGGTACTAATCGAACCAGCGAGCGAAGCGAACTAAGTTCTATGCTCCAGCTTGGGCCGAAAATTGTTTGTCCGGTTGTTCGCCTCTACAGGTCGCATTTTTGAAACGATTCTCGTGAAATTTTGTGAGCAAGGTTCGTTACGTGTTTGTATTAAACTGTATATAGAATTTTAAGATTTAAAAAAAACTAAACTAAAACTGGGTGCCATAAATACTGGCTGCATTGCCCCGCTGAACTGCCACCGATATTTGTTGGACCAGGTAAGAACCGAGGGTCGCAGCCCTTGTCTCTTAGCCAAGGTCCCAAATAAGCCTCCTGCCCTCCGAACACCAGCCGTCTCGATAGCGACCGGAACAAAGTTGTACGCTGATTCTACATAGGTGGGCGTATTTGCCGTGTTTTTGTTTAGCCACATTTTCGGCGGCCGTGCCTGCTATCTTCATGGTGTGGTGAAGATAAGTGGGTGCAAATGTGCTCACACAAGTTGCATTCCAAAGCAGGCAGCGGCCTTTTGACCAGGGAATCAGCGTAAGACCGTCCGGTATCTTACCATCGGTACGGCTTAGCCCTTGGGGCTCTAGAACGCAAGGAACGTTAGTCGAGACTATGGCGCATAATTATATACCAATAGATTATACTAGATGTTGCCCGCGACTTCGTCCGCGTAGAACTTTTTATCGTCTTAGAAAATGATTTCTCTCAATACAAAATTTGAACCCTCTTTTAGGGGATAATTAAAAAAAAAGTTGATGTTCATTTTCTAGTTTGTGAACAAACAGTCTAAAACCAAAGTTAAAAATCTCATACTTTAAAAATGCCTTGAAATACTCAAACTTTGAACCAATTTTAACACTCTTAGGGGATGAATTTGGAAAAACTCTGAAATCAGTTTTGTAGTCTTACAACATACAGAAACATACAAAACATCTTACAACGTACAGAATAAGACCGAAGTTAAAAATCTCTTACTCACACTTTAAAATTTTATTGCTCGCCATTTAAAATTTGAACCCCCTTTTAAACCCCCTTAGAGGTTGAATTTTTCTAATCGCTGAAAGAACTTTTTTCGTAAACTTTTAAGTCTCTAGCTCAAAAAAAGTGTTGCCCATACAAAGCTTTCTTAACCCCCTTAGGGGTGGAATTTTCTAAAACTCTGAAAGTACTTTATTATTAATTTTAATAAGTAACATTTTGAATAGTTTTAAGTCTAGTAAAAAAAAAAGTTTTTCCCACACAACACTGGCTACCCTTCTTAAGGATCTTAAGGATCCCCTTAGGGATGGAGTTTTCTAAAACGCTGAAAGTTCTTTTTTAGTATTCTAATAAGTAATCTTTTTGCAAAGTTTTAAGTCGAACTCAAAAAAAAGTGTTGCCCATGCAAAGCTTGCTCTCCTTTTTAACCCTATTAGGGGTGGAATTTTCTAAAACGATTTGTGTTCTTTTTTTGTATTTTAATAAGTAATCTTTCTACAAAGTTTCAAGTCTCTAACTCAAAAACATAAACTTTCCCTGATAAAAACTTTGCACCCCTTTTTATCCCCCTTAGGGATAGATTTTTTCAAAACGCTGAAAGTCTTTTTTTTTGTATTCTTATAAGTAATCTTTCTACAAAGTTTTAAGTGTCTAGCTCAGAAAAAGTGTTCCCCATACAAACCTTGCACCCTTTTTTAACCCCCTTAGGGAATGATTTTTGTAAAACGCCGAATGTAGTATTTTTCATGTTCTAATAAGTAATTTTTCGTCAAAATTTTAAGTCTCTATTAAAAAAAAATATGTTTTTCCCATACAAACTTTGCACCCTATTTTACCCCCCTAGGGGTGAAATTTTCCAAAACGCTGAAAGTACTTTCTTTGTATTTAAATAATCTTTCTACAAAGTTTTAGGACTCTAGCTAAAAAAAATAGTTTCCCACATACAAACTTTGCACCCCTATTTTAGCCCCTATTTTTAGGGGTAAAATTTTCTAAAACGCTGAAAGTACTTAATTTGTATTCTGATGACTAATCTTTCTACAAAGTTTTAAGTCTCTATTTAAAAAAAATATTGTTTCCCCCATACAAAATTTGCACCCCTATTTTACCCCCTTAGGGGTAGATTTTTTTAAAACACTGAATCTAGGTACTTTATTTGTATTCTAATGAATAATTTATCTACAAAGTTTTAAGTCTCTATTTCAAAAAAAAGTAGTTTTTCCCATACAAACTTTGCACTCTATTTTACCCCTTTAGGGGTAGAATTTTCTAAAACCCTGAAAGTTCTTTATTTGTATTCTAATGACTGATCTTTCTACAAAGTTTTAAGTCTCTATTAAAAAAAAAATGTTTCCCCCATACAAACCTTGCACCCCTATTTCACCCCCGTAGGGGTGGAATTTTCCAAAACGCTGAAAGTGTTTCATTTGTATTCTAATAACTAATTTTTCTACAAAGTTTAAGTCTATAGCTAAAAAAAAAAAGGTTCTCCCATACAAACTTTGCACCCCCATTTTACCCCCTTAGGGGTAGAATTTTCAAAAATCCCTTTTTATAAAAGCAACATACTGTGCAAAAATCAACTCTCTAAGATTAGTAGTTTCGGCTGTGCGTTGATGAGTGAGTGAGTGAGTGATTGAGTGAATAAGTCAGTCAGGACATAGGCATTTATTATGTATAAATAGATAGAAGATAATGAAACTCCCATTCAAATATCTCAAAAAATTATGAAGCTACATCCGTTTTAATGTCGCTTGTTAGAGTGAGAAAACGATGAGGGACTGTGACGTCAATATACTCGAGCGTCATAATAAAAAACAATCGTTTCATATGAAGGTGCGTTTTGCGGAAAAGGGACAGAACATACCCCCTCTTAAAACTTTGGACTCTTATAACTTAATCATTACCTATATCACCTCTTGCTTTGTTTTTTTCTCCATTTGACTTTATTTATTTTAAATTCTTTTTCGAGAAAATACATTATGATTATTAACCATATTTTCGATTCCTGAGCTATAACCACGAACTTCGGAATTCGAAAATATTCGGGTATCTCTATCTCTATCGCACTAACCATACTCGAGTGACAGGGATGCAAATATATGAACATTGAGTATCGGTTTTCGTGGTAGCGCCGCGGGTACTTTGGCTGAATGCGCCGAGCGCGTGCCATTGTCATTCAAAAAAAACAAATTCGTGTTAATTATATTGTTCAAATTTGTTGATTTCATTTATTGAAATTACGACATAAAACAACATTTGCGCATATAAGTTCTCATATCAGAATCGAATATTTTTTTATGGTTTATATTTTAGCATTTGTCTCGTAAAGGTCTATCATAGACGGGATTTAAATTATTAATAAGTGAAAGGCAAAGCAATTCCGCCATTTTGACGAAAATTTTACGGTTCTTATAGCTGACAGTTGGAGCAGCGTTTGATTTCAATAAAAATAAATGAAAAATTAAATGAAGTCGTATATTTCGGAAAATTATTTAATTGTCGCAGTCGGATAAAAACTATCCTAAGTTGCAGCTAGAATAATAATGTACCTATATAAAATGTTTCATATTTTTCCGTTCATGGGATGCTGAGAACATTCGAACTGCGCAAAGCTTAGTTTCAAACTGGCTGATTCTTTTTTTAATTTAGAGATTTATTATAAGTGGAGATGATATACAAAGATGATCGTGTATCAAACATGCATCTTATCCATACTCTTGTACGGAGCCGAAACCTGGACGTCGTATGCCAAACATGAACGGAAATTGAACAACTTTCACATGCGCTGTCTTCGACGCATTTTAAACATTTCGTGGAAGGATCGAGTCACAAACGAGAGGGTGCTTAGCATCGCGCGTTTACCAGTATTGCTGCCGTTCTGAAACAGAGACGCTTACGTTGGCTAGGACACGTGAAAAGGATGGAGCCTTCTCGTTTGCCGCGAAAAACTCTCCTGAGTGAAATAGCACACGCTAAACGATCGGTCGGGCAACCTATGTTGCGTTTTAAGGACAGTGCTAAACGGGACATGGTGTCCCTTAGGATCGACCCTACCACTTGGGAAGAACATTCCCAAGATCGAGACCATTGGAGGGAGACCCTACGTAATGGAGTGGTGGAACACGATAAAGCTTGGTTCGATCTCTTAAACTATAGACGCGAATTAGGACACCAACGCGCTGCTCTTCCTCTTTCATCTCCGGGCAGGACATTTACTTGCCAATTATGTGGTCGTGGCTGTCGCTCCCGTATCGGCCTTACAAGCCGCGTGCTATTATGGACGCTGTTTAAATCGTCTTTTTATAGATGTATAAGGCAAATGACGATAGATTATATTTGCCACCTTCTCAAAAAAAAAACTAAATAGACAGGCTCGCGTGTTCTACAGCTCACAGAGCCACTAGCATTATTATAAATGCGAAAGGAACTCGGTCTCTCTGCCAGCCTGGTTGGTACCTTTTCTTAAACTACTGAGCTGATTGCGATGAAATTTAGTGTGGAGGTGGAGATAGTTAGAAACCAAGGGAAGAATATAGAATAGTTTTTATTCCGGAAATCAACCCCTGAGGAGCTGAAATGGGGGGCGGAAGTTTGTATGTAGGTATACGATATAAACGAATTCCATGCGGACAAAAGCAAAAGCTGGGTAGTTAATAAATAAATTAGGAGCTTTGTCTGTCTTTTTATATAAGTACCTACTGTGTTTTCTCCTAAATTGTGATGTGGTGTTATTTTGGCTGGCAATAAATTAATTTATTTCTTTCTTTCTTTTCTACAAAGCGCACTGTGGTTTGGCCGATTAATTATATAGCTATAAGCCTTAAAGAAAATAAACATTTATTAAATGTTTTTTTTGTTTTTACTGATCTTAAATATGGTGATGGCGAACGTCGAAATGCCTATCGTACATTTTAATACACCGTGATTTTGAGTGAATCCGAAAAGGGGTGAAGAAACCAAATGAAATAAACAATTGTGATGAATTTTCTCAGAAAGGATTAAAAATATTATCAAATGGAGAAAAAAGTAAAGGGCTTCAATATAATCACAAAGTTATAAGTGTCCAAAGTTTTAAGAGGGGGTATATTCTGTCCCTTTTCCGAAAAACGCACCTTCATATAAAACAATTGTTATTTATTATGACGCTAGGGGATCATGACGTCACGATCCACGAGCGTTTTCTCTCTCTCTAACAAGCAATATTAAAACAGTTGTAGATTGAGATAACTGAATGGGATTTTATTTTGATGTAATAATAAATTTTGAGTCTACACTATATTGTACCTACCTATATTGTTAAAATAACCTATAAGTGAAATAGCAAAATTCGTTCAGCGGAACATGGTTTTCCGAATAACAATGCTTTTTAACAAATTACCGATTAATTAACGTAAGTACCACTGCTTTGCGTCATGAGTGTTATTACTTGTTCAATAATCGATATATCAATGATCTTCGAGTGATAAAGTGAATGACACTTGCAATGAGAATGCTTCACTTTAAGCATGTCAAACTTATCTCAATCCAGTGTTCGTTTGAGTACCTATGCGGTGTGCGCCAGTCCACAATACTTAGTACCTAGGCCATACCTAGGCGATAGGCGTTAACGGTTTTAAATACTTCCGGTTCGAACGCCGATTACAGGAAATCGAGCAAGCATTAAGTAGGTATTTAATAGTAGATTGTTAACCAAGGGTTGAAAGTGACCCATTTCACCCGAGATATTTCTGGCGCTCGAACGAAGTGAGAGCGACAATAGTGCAAGGGTGAAATGGGTAATTTCACCCGAGTTAAATACTCTACTTTTCATTTCGACTGTGAAGTGTGAGGAAAGTAAAATACAGCACGTACATTTTATAAAACAGGTATATTAAGAGTAATCAGTCAAAATACACATACTGCCAACTTTAGAAAAGTTTAAAAATCGTATCTGATCTAATAGTTCTAATCTTATTTCTTGTATTTATATAATTTTATAAATAAATGTAAATAATTATTTGCTTAGTATTAAATAAATAAATTATTCAATTTTAGATATATCTAAATAAAATAATTAAAACTATATCCAATCTCCAACCTCTTTGCACTGGGCCACCTGCCACGGAGTAGGCCGCGACGTGGCCGCGACGTGGCCGCGACGCAACTAGTCTAGCTAGAAGGCCATGCCGAAACGTGAAAAAAAAAGTTTCATAGCATTATGGCGGGCAGCCGATATTTACAGAAATGATTTTGAATGTTGATTTTCTGTAATTAGGAAAAAAATAACAACTGTAAAAGGATTTTTATCAACATCGTCGTAATGAACCCGTCGCTTAATGTATAGCTGAGTTTAGATATATGTAAAGCTTTTATTTTAATAATATGAAGTAACTCAATTATCTTCGACTCCGTGGCTGACAGGAACAATAAAAAAAATTACTTTCCACCCTAGGGGAGAAAACGCTATTTTCTACCCGGCTATATGCCCATGAAAACTCAACTTATTCAGAACAGGAGAGATGAAAATATGTATGTATTCGTTGTTCGTGTGAGAACTTTATTGTACATAATAACCTATTATAACATTAGGTTTACATGTTGACATTAAAGTACGAAGGCGAACGTTAGTCAGATTAGGATATCTTCCAGCTAACGTTTGAGCAATCGAGTTAGTTCTTTTTTTACTGTAGGTACTTATTCTACTTTTACTATAAGTTAAGTATTTGAGAGATAAATGTTTATTTGATTTACGTAGCAAACATTCAGTTTAATGTTTAATGATGACCTAAACCTATGTAGATTTTTATCTGTGCAACGGTAACGTACATATTATAAGACGAATTATTTTGATAACAACAATTGCTCCTATTACAAGGCCACACCCTGTATATAACCTAGATAGATTTCATCCTGAAAATCTACCCCTAAAGAGATGGATCTTGATAAGGAAGTTCAAGCCCACGAAGTTGCGGGCAAATGCACTTAGTCAGCTTATGATTATTATGAGAACCAACGTCATTATAGCAGATAGAATATTAAAGTTGTGCGCTGATAATATTTAGCACTGATTTTATAGAGATAACACCTATCAGTACTCGTGTACCACATTTAACAATGATTAAAGTGTATATTGAAAAACATCATTGTATTACGTCGTGATTTTGGATGACAATTCACATCACCAGTTCCACTTCACCAAAATTGCGATTTCCGAGGGTACGTAAATCTAAATACTTGAGTTATAATAGAAAATACCGAAATCACTATGCCTATACAATTTGAGCCCCCGTCAATTTCCCTCTCATCAGATCCTGACTTGGTGACCATGGAAATCGGTCCACAATTGACAAAAAAATTGTGAACATACATTAAAAAATAAATACATAGGTACATTAGGTACAATTGAACATATTACCTCCTCCTTTTTTGAAGTCAGTTAAAAATGTTAATTGTTTGTATGTACAAACATACAAACAATTAACATTTTTAACTGTCAGTCAATAAAGTATAGGAAACGCAATCTCGAGCCGAGATTGGTAATTCAAGCTACACGATTTTGATTACAACTAGCCAATCAAAGCGCTTCTGTTTTAGATTGGTGCTGGCGGTAGACTGTTTATAGTCGACCACAGAGGAAACATCGTTTTACACGAAAATTTGAAGCCAACGGTAAGAAATTCATCACAGCTTTGCACCGAGGCTGGAAGCCCATTGTTACTGAGATATTCATAGTTAATAAGGTAAAAGTACCCTTCACCGGATCTGCCGTATCGCCGAATTTACCCTATTTTAAGCTGTAAGTAGAGTAGTACAGCAAATATCATGTTGTGATTTTTTTCCCCACTAGCTAGATACCTATCCCTTCCACTAAGCGGAAGAAACGGCCATTTTGGACCTCAATGGGGCCGCGATAATTAATCGAGCCAGTCGATCGCCGTTTTGTATGGGATTCCTCACGAAAATCGGTAAGAAATTGCGTGAACTTCTTAAGGTCATAAAACCATTTAGAGGCCAATTTCTGAATAAAAATTGGGTTTTGCGTCACGTATGGGTTTGATGAAAAAAATTTTTTTGAGTTTCAGTTCTGAGTATGGGGACCCCTAAAATTTAATGTTTTTTTTCGATTTTTGTGTGAAAATCTTAATGCGGTTCACAGAATACATCTACGTACCAAGTTTCAACAGTATAGCTCTTATAGTTTCGGAAAAAAGTGACTGTGACATACGGACGGACAGACAGACAGACGGACATGACGAATCTATAAGGGTTCCGTTTTTTGCCATTTGGCTACGGAACCCTAAAAACATAACACATATTTTACATCAATACTAATTCAATCAATACAAGAGCCGTTTGTATTTATGGTTTCGCAATAAGTTCTAATTCCTTGTAAAAATTTAAAGCTTGTAATTATAAAATTATTAATACGATATAAACACTATTTCTTAAATTCAGTTCGCGTGATAGGTTCCACATAATTTGCTTGTCCAATTCACCGAACGGGCGTCCGGTGAAACGTACCCGTAGTACCTGCTACCGAAACCACGTTGGCCTCATCAGCCATGCTACTATTTGGTGTTCCTTAAAATATCAACCTTATTTCGTTACGAACTAGGTCGATATTAATGTGTATTATTTTTAGAGCGTTCTTGTAAAGGCCAGCGCTTCCAAACATTTAACACACAACTGCCCACCTACGGAAAAATTGTACGATACTAAATATACATGTACGATTTTTTTACTTTATTTTGAAACCATATATTTAGTGCAATAACAATATGATTAATTATTTTTAACTTGATACTTATCATATTCTGTTAAAACTTTTTTTTTTTTTTAATACATTTCCCATGTTTTTTGAATTAAATAGCCCGGTAGTTTTTTTCAATTAGTTTTATGGATAGATTTTGAGTTGTTTTATGTTATATACAAGTTATAGCCTTTTAAGTGATATTTTCGTGATTACGTTAGAATGTCAGTGTTATCTGGGAGTATCAAATTTGTGGCAAATATTATAGGTACTTCTGACCGCTACAGAAGTTTATTTTGCAGCTTGTGGGAAATATTTTTCTTCTGACCTTATTGGAGAGTGGTGTAAAGTTATACTGAGTGAAAGCCAAATATTCATATCGGTCTGAAGGAAGATATATCCCACGAGATTTATTTTATTAATTTTATCAAATACATAAAACCTATGTATGGTGTTTTAATACATTACCCACATAAAAAATATGCAGATACTTCTAACATCCTAACATGTTATTTTTCTATTCACAATAATTAGATATGATAATATATAAAAATAACTTATGTGTTATCTGAACTAAAGTTTTATTTCCAAGTCATCAACGACACACAAACATCCCGCTAAGATTGTTGAAGTAACATAAGCTTGAACACAGTGAAACATGGGCACATAAAGTAACAAAAATAAAAATGTTATGGAACATATTTCAAGGAAATTTTTATTGCATTTATTTACTAGACTAATAACCATTTTTACAAATATATACAATTATTTAATTTGCTTTCTATATGCCATACTGAGTGCTTTGCGTCGAATCCGGCTCATTAAGTCTTGCACAGCACTGTCAGGATATCTTTTGCAAGCCCATTTCCATTTGTTTTGCAATTCAGCTGCCGATTTAACTTCTCCGCCTCCTTTTTTTAGAATCCCTTTCATAATTGCCAAATATTCTTCAATCGGCCTCAGTTCAGGACAATTTGGAGGATTGCACTCTTTAGGTACCACTGCGACATCGTTATGTTTATACCACTCAACTACTGCTTTAGAGTAGTGATAGCTCGCAAGGTCTGGCCAAAATAATGGCTGTGAGCTATGACTGCGTAAAAAGGGCAGTAGACGCTTTTGCAAACATTCTTTGTGAAACCTTTTTTGTGACATCACGGGACGATAACTTCAGATTCGCTGTAAAAAGCCGCAAGACATGGGTTTCTTTTTTTTATCCTTTGCGCCTTGCTTACCTGCACTTCCCGGCTTGCGATCTACAGTCAATCGTTCTCGGAACCTTTTTAAAACTAAACATACGGAAGATTGCGGTAATTTTAAAAGTTTTGCTAATGCCCTATAACTTAAATGGGGATTTTCAGTATGTTTGCGCAAAATAATTTCACGTTTCTTGTGTTCAGAGCTCGCCATCGTGAAAACAAATGATCAAAGTGGAACGCTGTCATAATAGTTTTTATTCATGATATCAAATAGTTTTTATTTATAATACTAAGAAGTTTCCATATTGTATAAATAAAAATATATAAGCATTTACTTGTGCCCACATTTTACTGTATTCAAGCTAGCGCAATTAGTTTGAAAAATAATCGCAATCAACAGTTAACCAACTAAAGTTTGAGCACCACGCAGCGCCCAAATCCCATACATTTCTTCCCTAGTTCGGTGAAGCGGCGCGCCGATTCGGTATTATGTGCAAATCATGTTTCTTAGTTCGGTAAATGGTACAAACCACGGAAACAGACCCAAAAAACTTTAAAAATATTTTTAGTATATCTATAAGTATGTTATTCATTTCTAGGTACATTTAAACGATGACAAATGTATCTAAATTACAATTGTACTTTTGTACATAACCCTATGAAACTCGCAGACCTATTAATAGTATATTACTTACCTAGGGCGGTTAAACAAAGAATGTCTCAGATCGCAGGTATTTGACGCCCGAGCCGAAGGCAAGGGCGATAAATATGCGCTCTGAGGCTTTTTTTATTACCGCCCGTGGTAAGTACAACATTTTACGTCTCTATCTGGCCAGGAAGTGGGGTTTTCCGCACGCATAGCGTGCAGTAATTCCTACTTTATGGCCAGGTATGACGTAAAAAAATAAACGTACATCGAGGTCTTAAGCGTTCGATGAAACGTACTTTTACCTTTTGGTGGTTGATGTTAAAAAATAACATTAAATCCTATACTCACAGTTCGACGGAGATCTTTTAAAGCCGGGATATCGCACTGTAGACTTCCTCGAATTGGAGCAAGAAGCGGAAAATAGCCCACCGAGAATGCATCCTGAGAAATGGATTAAGGTACATAGTGGGTACATATAATAATAAGTAAGATAGGTTATACCGTAGAACCGATGTGTGGTAAGGTTCTCGAGTGGCGACACTGTGTTTCATAGACTCCCTACTAGTCCCCACACGGTGGACTGATGACCTAGTAAAGGTCGCAAGAGGTCCGCTAAATGCAGGTGGCGCTAACCCAGTCATTATGGCGCTCTTTACCTACCCGGAGGCTTAAATCCAGCAGTCTTACGGCTGATATTCTGATATGATGATGTAGATGATAGGTAATACATTTAACATGAATATATAAAGGTATAATAAGGTCATCATATTTTTGCATTTCGCCTAGACACCGCTTGGGTCTACATCCACATACCTAAATCTTAATGTCCCACCTTAGAAACGAAATCAAAACCGACCACACTGAGGCGCTGTGGTTTTGACAAGTGTTATCGGTTTATTCTTGTCAAATTGTGAATGTACATATTTTTTAAAGTTAAAATAATCCCCTAATCGTTCTGCTTAAGTTCCGCAGTAAGCTCATAGTAAACCGCACCGAAGGCTCCGAAACGCTAGCCGGGAAGTACATCTTCGAGCGTGGAATGCGAGCCATCATTGAGGATCGAGAGTACCACTGGCAAAGAGTTCATGACCATTACACAGTGGTGGTGTCCTTACCTCATGGTCGGCAGCCTCACGTTGTGCCTACGGCGACCAAGTTCACACAGAAACTCGCTGCAGAAGCGATCAAGGGGTTTCGGGATCCAGATTTTGTTGTGCAGCCTGATTGGTAAATCTGATGTTTGTATTTTAGATTAGTATATAAAAGCACCATAATCACTGTCATCATCCAGCCATAAATCAGATAGTCAAAGAGAGAGGGTCAGTTAACTGTCAGGATAATAAGATTCTCATGACATCCAAAGGCCGCTTAGTGGCCTTCGGGTGAGAGTCGTACAGTAGGTTGTAGGGTTGTACAGTCGATCTATCTCATACCTGGTTTCATGTCTGAAGAAAGACTTATTGATATGTGTGAATGATAAATTAGAACAATAACTGGTGTATCGACAAATTGTCTGTCAGTGGATTGAAAATAAGTTTACCTTGGCTTTTAAGTGAATTTGCTATCTCCAAATTCTTTAAAATTTTAGGTTATATTGTCGGCATGTCCACAAGAGGGTTGAGCCTCCCGAAAAGGAGTTGAAGGAGTTCTTGAAACGTCGAAGCGTCGAGTCCAAATTTTCCAAGAACAAGCTGGAACACGTCTTCTCACCTATCCTTGATGGGTCTGGTGATATGTCAAAATCTTATCAATGTGAGTATACCTGCCATAAGAACTGTTTTAACCGCCTATACAAATTTTGCGCAAGTTTACCATTTGGGAGTTACTTAATATTGTTTGTCGAATGTACAGTCGCCATCACATACATCGGAGCAAACAAGCACGTCACAAACATCGGAACACACCTCTATTTTCAAGGCATTAGGGTGCATGTGCCGATTTTTTTGAACACCATAGTGTACCTATGTATGTGATGGCGACTGTACTTATTCCTGTTATAGACTCTAATTATACCTTAGTGACTTTTGTCTCAATGTACTGCACTTCGTTTAGACAAAATGAGAAACTAAAAAATGGTAGGTATTTCTTAAGTCCAAAATAGTCCAAGAAAAAGTTGGCATGGCAAAGCCTCTAAAATCAGCGAGCGCTCACGTAGTCATATACCCTCCCTCCCCGAGCAAGACGGACGTTCAGAACGCCCTCTCTCAAGCATTTTCCTTCCCCCCCCCCCGCACAGTTTGCATCTCTTTCTTCAAGTCCAGCTTGGAATTGAAGAAAGAGATGCAATGCAAGTCCTCCATTGAAAAGTAACGCAAATGCGACTTTTGTTAACAGGTGATGAGGAGTTGATGGCGCGGGTGTGCTCCGACGCAATAGCGACAGAGTACTGGGCGACGCGCCACGATGGTCCTTGGGGCAACTGCACAGAGTGCTACTTCGGATCTGTGACCGCTTTTGTCGTCACGGGTAGGTAACTCGTTCACGGTGATGGGATAGGGATAGCAAATAAATTCGTTTAAGTAATCAGTCGCCCACCCGGGGTTGTCTTTAACTTATTGAGGGCTCGACGAATTCGAGCCGCCAGGGCTAACGCGAGTGTTCTCAGTACTGCATAACACCTGTCTTAGCTTTAATGGCTCGAGTCTTCAAGGCTCGGCCGAGCGCTAAATCATAACACAAAATGCTGTTCTTTAAGAGAGCGGGCTGTCCCGCTGGCAACAGTTCCATGTGACCGGTACCGAGCCACCGCCAGACGGCGCGCTGTGGGCGCGCGGCCCGGCCGAGCCGTGGTACGCGCGCGCCGCCGCCGCGCCGAGCACGCTAGTCGTGCACGCGCCCGTCGCGCCCATTCGGCTCAGGAGGACCACTGTGACTGATGCGCTGCCACCGCCGGTGAGAATATACTGAATATAGTAACAGTACAATGAATACAATACATGGTGAATCATTTATGATGCAACTGGGATAATGCTAATCGCTGTAGGTACCTAATAGACGAATACTTAAACCTCTATGACGTGACACAGCAGACTATGCCAAGGCCGTGTTTATGTTACACTTGTGCAACTTATTCCCAACTTATTCCAATGTAATGAGGCGTAGGTACATCTCTTTGATGTCGACTGTACAGACGTTACGTTCGGCGACACTACTACTATGGCGTTTCCTTATGGCGTGTCACCTGTAGGTATCAGCTGTCTGTACATAAAAAGACCTGGATTAAACTAGATGGTTCGTTTTGAAAAGCCGTTCTTTTATACTTCCGGGCAGTACATACGCTAAGAGAGCAGAATATTCAAATGAAGTAGGTACATCATACAACCTGAGGGACCAACAATTTAACAAAAATTAAAAAAAATGGCACGGAACGTGCGGTCTCTGACTTTAATTTCACGAATTTTGTCCAGCCATTTACTTTACTCACATTGTGTGTTATAGTTAAGTGAGAGCTCAAAATGGCTGACAGCGGCTCAAGTGCTCGAACTGAAGACTGAAGACGCCCCGGCGATAATAGGAGTGGTAGGCTTCCACTTCCATCCGCAGTATCTGAAAGACGTGCTTAAAGAGTTCACCGACTTTGACGTAAGTAACAATTTGAGATAAAATGCTTTCAAGCAAGTATGATTTTTACGCAGTAGAAAGGGATGACGTAATAGATAAATTCCGAAGACTCATTGGCCGAAACTACCGTAATTCCGAAATTTAAAAATTCAGAACGCCATTTTCCGCTAAACGAAAATTTGGACGCTGATGATTTAATGGAATGCATCGTTTAGGTTAAGTGATTTTATGATTTTTCAGGATATAACGCCTAGTGCCTGCAATACGGCCACATCTCAAAATTAAAACACATTTTTTTGAGATGTGGCTCTATTGCACAGTGCAATACCTACGGATCTCAAATGTGTTTTAAATTTGAGTTGTGGCCGTATTGCAGGCACTAGGCGTTATATCCTGAAAAATCATAAAATCCTCCAGCGGAACATAATTTTCGAAGTTTTTATGTACCTACTTAATTCAGAAAAAAGATGCTGTTGGACAAATGACTCTTCGGAATTACGTAGTAACCTGGAAACCTGGAAACCTGGACTGGTGACATGGCCGCGAGAGCCGGCTGGATGCGGGTTGCACAGGATCGGTAACTGTGGCACTCTTTGGGGGAGGCCTGTGTCCAACAGTGCACGGTGGATGTCTTTTGGCTGATGTGAATCATAACATCATCAGATGATTTAAGTACATCGTAAATATAGTTCCCAAAGGTATCGATTTTAACGTGGCTGATCGGAAGTAAAATTATATTAGGTAGAATGTCCTGATTTTAGTTTCCGAAGGACGAAGACGAACTACACACAACGTGCGATGGCGTTCACTGGTTGTGTCTGGTGGTGGACGACGGTGGCTGGGTTGTCGCCGCTGGAGTAGACACGGAAGATACAGAGGTAATACCTGTTAATGAGTGGCGCCCTCATAGAGTATTCCAGTGTTAAAACCGCCCCGCGTGGGCATGCTGGAGGTGTCCTCTGGATTTTCCTCAGGCTACTCTCCCTGTCTGGATATCGAATAAGGAGTCCTCCCTCTACCAATTATGACGACCGGCAAGATGGGCAGCAAAGGCTGCTGAAGCCATCAGTCCAAATAATGGACTAAATAAGTAAAATGATAATCACTGTAAAGTCAAAAGGCCTTATCTGGTCATCGTCTTAACTACTTACTGAACTAATATGGCACAGAATTTACATATTATTACACACTTTGAAATTGCATCTCTAAGAGAACAAGTTTAGTATAGTTACCAACGCAACTAGACATCTTACAAGTATTATCCTTGCAATAGTTCTGTGCTAGGGTGGGCTTACTACTTATACAGTACATTACATACAATACCATTTATTTCATCTCTCATTAATGGGTACAGCAGGCACAATACAACAAACTATTACCTATAACATATTTAAATTGTTTTACTGTCTAGGGTCCAGAGGTACCGCTGCGCCGGCACCTAGCGACCATGTACCCAGCAGCCATGGCTGTCCTGCTGAAACAAAACGTGTTTGAGCTAAACTGGATCCACGACTACCAGGCCGTGTGCTTTCCTCCCGCGGAGGAGGAGATATCAGCTGGACCTGTAAGTTACTGTGTCAGTCCGCTTTGTCGATAGGTGTGCTTTCTATGTGCGTAGTTATAGAAACAGCGCCGTATTAACACCGGCAAAACGGGACGTTTTGCTTGGTAAAGTTGGAAATAACACAAAAGTTACCTACTCGTCATCATAAACGCTTGTCGGTGGAATAATCGCATTTTTTTTTAAACTCCTGTTGCTAAATTATATTGACTAGTTTATTTTGCAAGAAAGAGGGTTGTTATGGTCTTGTTACAAAATATTCAGCACCTCCTTAAACAGCCATTACATATGGCATGCAAAATATTAACAGTTTATTTTAAATATATTCCATTGTATTAATTATTACATAAAGGTTAAGTCATGTTCATCTTAATTTTAAGTCAATAGTTATCACATTATATTAGTCACTAGCTTTTGCCCGCGACTTCGTCCGCGTAGAACTTGATATCGTGTTAGAAAATGATTTCTATCGATACAAATTTTGAACCCTCTTTAAGGGGATAAATTAAAAAAAAAACGTTGATGTTCATTTTCTAGTTTGTGAACAAACAGTCTAAAACCGAAGTTAAAAATCTCATATTTTACAAATGTCTTGAAAAACACAAACTTTGAACCCCCTTTTAACACTCTTAGGGGATGAATTTGGAAAAACTCTAAAATTAGTTTTGTAGACGTTCAGAATAAGACCAAAGTAACAAATCTCTTGCTCATACTTTAAAATAACTCAACTCTTTTAGATTAGAAGTTTCTGCTGTGCGTTGATGAGTGAGTGAGTGAATAAGTCAGTCAGGACATAGGCATTTATATGTATAGATTATTATCTATCAAAAAATTCATTCAATTTATAAAATCTATGATCAAGGAGCCATTTGTACAGGATCTTGTTAAATTTACAATTTGGGGTGTCTTTAATTGTTTGAGGTAATTTATTATAAGTGTTCACGCACATTACACTAAATTTTTTCCTGAATCTTGCAGTTTATTGTTGTTTTTCTACAACAAGACGGTCAGAATCTCTCGTATTGCGTGGATATATATATCTTGCAGTTTTAAATAAATTACTATGCTTTCTTACAAATTTGGAGAATTCATAAATATACAAACACGGGAGCGGTAGTACACCTAATTGAAGAAATAGAGGTTTACAGGATTCATATGGTCCCACCCCACAAATGGCACGAATACATTTTTTTGGGCGATAAAAGCTCGATACATATAACTGCCATTTCCCCAGACAATGAGACCATATCTCAACACTGAGTCAACATATCCGTAGTAGGCAGCCATAGCTGTTTTCTGGTCAGTCGTTTTTATTAATCTATATAGAACATACACAAATCTGTTAATTTTGTTGCATACATTACTTATTTGCTCATTCCAATTCAAAATACTGTCAACATATACAAATACAAAATACAAAATTTATTTATATACCTAATGAGTTACAGACAGGAAGAATTACAAAGAGCTTAGCTTAAGATTTTTAACATTAGGGTTGCTATAGTCCTCACACTAGGTCGAGCCTGTGTCGTGAGAACTGTAAGGTATTTTCAGAAGAATTTAAACCAAACGTGATGCGCAAAAATACAGTGAGAGGTAGGAAGTTAAACATAGGTACATTCGTAAAATACAATAAGCTTACATTAGGGAAACTAGTTAAATACTTTATTTAAAACTGTAGAGGGATGCTCTGTATGTGTGCGAGTGTTGGTCTGTGTGTGAGTGAATGTTTGTGTGTGTCCATGAGTGATGATGATGTGTTATTTATTGTAAGGGTTTCAGCATGTCTTCAGTCGCCTTATAAGAAAGAGAGATCAGCTATTTTCTAAGGATATTCTGAATATCTTTGTGAGACAAGTTTTGAATATTGGTTAGCTTCGATATTTTATTGTAAATAAATGGGTGCAGGAATCGTGGAAAGCGGCGTCCGAAGGACGTTTTCGACAACGCTTGTGGACCACGGAACACCCTTTTGCTTTGGAGCACCGCGTAATTGGGAGAGTTCGGCGTCTTTCGGTGCATAATTGTGGTAACCCTAAAAATAAATAATTGGCGGACCGAGAGCGTCTGAGTTTCGGTAAGAAGTTGTTTCGTTGGATATTGGTAAGGCTTCTTGGTCATTACCTTGAGTACCGCCTTCTGGGCTCTTTCTAGTACCAGCATTGTAGACGCACATGTTCCGCCCCAAACCGAAATACAGTACCCCAATATGGACTGACATAAGGAGACATAAACTAAGCGTAGGACACTTTTGTCGGCGGAGTTGCGGAGCAGACGCATTACATAAGTGAGTTTTCTCACACGTTGTGAGAGAGAGGTCACATGTTGCTTAAAGGAGAAGTGCTTATCAATATCGATACCCAGATAGCGAATGCAATCAGTGCGACCAATCTCATTACAGGGATCTGTCGTGAGGTGGTTAGCAGCACTCTTGATGTAGAGCTTTGTGGCGTGTTTAGGCTCAGAGCTTTTAGTTTTATGGAAACAAATATATTTGGTTTTCTTTACGTTTAGAGACAGAAGATTATTGTCTAACCAGTTTTTTATGCTACACATGCCCGTTTCGGCTCTTTGCAAAGTTTCTGTCCAGGAGTTTCCATAGAACAAAGCAGCAGTGTCGTCGGCGTAGCAAATGAGGTCACTTTGAGGAGGAGTCACAGAGAAAATATCATTTATATAAAGGATAAATAGGGTTGGACCTAAGACACTTCCTTGTGGTACCCCATAAATAGTAGATTTTTCTTCACTCAAGCAGTCATCCACTTTTAGCCTCTGACACCTGCCAGTGAGATAACTCTGGAACCACTGCAATGGGCACCCCCGAATGCCGTAATGCTCCAACTTTTTCAAGAGAATACTCACTGACACGGTGTCGAATGCTTTTGCGAGGTCAAGGAACACTCCCACGGACTTCAGGCCATTATCTAGCGCATTAGTAACTTTTTCAGTCAAAATATATACCTATTTTGTAGTATTATTCTCATTTAATTCAATGATAATTAATAAGATTCATGATACTCTCTAGTTGTTGATTAAATTTATTAAAATGTATTAAACAGGTTTTTTCTAAGTTTGGTTTAAGATTATTATTTTCTAACCATTTGACTATAGTATTCACTGTTTTCGTGACCTCCAATTCATGATAGTTAATACTCTCAGAATGGTTATTGGTTACTACCACGGATATATCATCAGCAAACGGGACACATTTGTGTTTTATTTTATCTGGAAGATCATTGATATATACCAAGAAAAGAAGTGGCCCAAGAACACTTCCCTGTGGAACACCATATTTATTTTTCCTATACCTGGATCTTGTAGTACTTAGTGGAAAATTTACTATCCACATACTGTTGTTATTTATTCACCTTAACTATTGATGTACCTAATCGTTGTGGTATTTTCAGATGATGCCTTCAATATTGAGGTCGGTGTGGCACGCCATGAAAGCAGCAGTCCATGTGACTAGGGAGGCTCTCATTTTTATGGTGATTTCGACTTACGGTAAGTTTTTTAGATTTATGTAATGTTCTCATTCTACAATTGCTAGACGTAAGCAGCAGTCAGCAGTACAGTTGCAGGGCGTCCTAGGTATCGCTGGAGCGTCATGGTCCAGGCGAATCTGCGTGAACTTCAAGTTACCAACTGGCAAGAGCTAGCGCAGAACCGAGAAGAGTGGCGCACTCTCGCCATGACTCACTTTGGGTCACTGAGCCAACGGAGTAAGTAAAGTAAGTAACCAATAGCGAATAATACAGAAATAAATGGAAATGGAGAATTGTGCCGCACAGAGTCGGGTCACGCCACCTCGTGGGAATCCAGTTTGGGCAAGCTAATCGAGTTTTACAGACATTCCGATGTAATCTTTGAGTAATATTTGCAAGAATATATATAGGTATTAAGTACAAGTCCGCACAGTACAATACACATTTGAGCTGTCCGTCCGCGCGAACGAGCAGTACCTGTGTGAGGAGGAAAGTCACGTGTTTTACCAACACTGGCCTTCAAAAATTCGCATAGCTAATAGAACACCTTGTGCTCTAAGCCTAACGGTGTCTAATGGTGGGTCGTTTCAGGCCATCTGGTGTCCGCCGAAACCACGTTCGAGAAGGAGAAGCGACGCAAGGCCACGAAGAAAAGCTTCGAGCGAGAAAACTTCGACCGACTGTACGACGACCGGGTGCTCGTTAATCGGACGAGGATCGCCGCCTGCGACCGTTCACGACCGATTTACGTATTGAATGTAAGTCGACCGTTTACAACCACATCTATTGGTCTATTCTGGAGGCGTTCATAGCTTGAACTCGATCAACTGTAAGTATGAACTGACGCTCGCCTCCCCGCTGCCCGCTGGCATCCAGACCACGTGGGACTGATTCACAAATCGAAAGGCGTTCAGCGCGCGCGCTACGCTTGAAGTCTCTCTGGACTCTCAGTCCCCTCACAAGCTGGACTGATGGAGAACAGAGAAAAAATCCGATGAGTGATTTGTCCAAAAGCATCGTTATTCCGAAATTAAAAAAATTGGAACGCCATTTCAAAAAAAAATCAGTAGATTAATGGAATAAAGGTTAGGTAGGTAGGCTATGTTAGTATTATATTATATCCTTAAAAATCGAAAATGCCTTTAGCGGAACATGGTTTTCGGAAAATAATCAGTTACCTTCTGGCGCGTGTTCTGTAGGTACTACTCGTAGGTAAATGTTATCAAAGCAAACCTTGTTAATAATTTACTGGTACCAGTAAATTATTAGCAAGGTTTGCTTTCATAAACCTTTCGTTGGTACCTATTCACATAGGCGCCCGCCGCGCCGCGCCTTTTATTTCGGTATCAAATTGATGCATCCAAATGGAAAAACTGTTAAGGCATATAAGTACACAATCGGCCTTAATGGCCACTGCATAAAATGGCGGAACTACGCATCGACACCCAGGGGTACGCAGACGACCTTGTGGTGACGGTGCGGGGTAACTGCCAAAGTACACTATCATACCAAATGCAGAGAGCCCTAGACACTATTAACACGTGGTGCAGGGAAAACGAATTATCCATTAACGCGGACAAGACGGTTGTTGTGCCGTTCACTAACAAGAGAAAGCTCGATGGTCTGAGACCTCTGTCTATGAACGACAGAACAATTCCTTTCTCCTCCGAGGTCAAGTATCTGGGCGTTACAATCGACCAGAAACTGACCTGGAATCCGCACGTTAACGGAATTTTGCAGAAGGCTAAAGTAGCCCTCTCAATCTGCTGTCGTTTAGCGGGGAATAGATGGGGTCTAAAACCCAAAATTGCCCTGTGGCTATACACGTCCATTGTGAGGCCGATGGTGTCATACGCCTCTGTGGTCTGGTATAGGAAAACGACACAGAAAACAAAGCTCAGCACCATGTCAACCTCTCCAACAGCTGCTCTGGAAGCCGTGCTGAACCTGCCGCCCCTGGACCTCCACTTGGAAAAGGAGGCGAAGTCCAGCATGCTCAGAGTAGCGTCCGTAAGGAAAGGCGACTGGCTATCCACAGCCTTGAGAACACTCAAGGACTCAGTATACGATATTCCTGTTTTAGGGATGCCACTTGACACAATGCCCCCAAAACTTTGCACGCAGATAAACTACTCTGTGGAACTCCTAAGGAGAGAGGACTGGTTGAACAGCCTCATAGATTGGAATCCAGGTAGCCTGAAGTGGTACACTGATGGCTCCAAATCCGGATCGGAGGTAGGATGCGGAATATATGGAGAGGCACCCAGGGCAGCGATCAGTCTGAACCTGGGTAAGCACACTTCTATATTCCAGGCAGAGGTATACGCCATTCTAGAATGTGCGACAACGAATCTGCAAAGCGCCTTCCTCAATCATACTATTTATATCCACTCGGATAGCCAGGCGGCTCTCTTGGCTCTTACCTCTAACGTCACAACGTCGAGGCTGGTCGAGAACTGCCGGGAACTATTGAATGACCTGGGTGCCAAAAACAAGGTAATTTTACGTTGGGTCCCAGGGCATGCAGGTATCGAGGGAAATGAAAAGGCTGATGAGCTTGCACGAGCGGGGGCGAAGGGAACACACTGCGGACCAGAGCCGTTCTGTGGTATCCCTAAAAGTCTAACCAAGCTCACTCTAAAAGCCTATTGTTTCTACAAGACCATTCAAGCCTGGAGAGCTAACCCACGACTGAAACATTCCAAGGCACTTATTAGAGCCTGTAGCAAAAAGGCGTCTTCTGACGCCTTTGCGCTAAGTAGGAACCGCCTACGCATGCTAGTCAGGGTGCTTACAGGGCACTGACGCCTAAATAAGCACATGCAAACGATAGGACTGTGTGACACAAGGCAGTGCAGATTCTGCTTTACATAATACAGAATACAGAACCACCAGTCCATCCGTTTAAATATCCAAAGGGTCGCGCTAACTGTCTTCTAACGCTACATTTTTGACATTCGTGAGACGATTTCGGCGCGCCGCTCCATTTGGCTAGCTTTATGTTTTGAGAATGACGTGATCCTTATAATACCACCGTGATCCCTATATTTCAGCGCGGCAGGGCCTCAAAGGTGTTCAGCAGGCCGGTGGATGAGAGTCGCTGCGCATGGCCTGTCGCCGGCGCTTTGCTGCCTCACACCAATCTGCTCCTACTAGCTGTGTTCAAGCCTTGCATGGATGACAGTGTCTCACCAATCCCACCCGACCCCATGATCAACCAGAAGGTATAAAGTCTGACTTGTATATTAAGGTCTCAGGTTTTTAAATAGGTACTGTGTTTAAGTTTTTTTCAGATCATATATGATAAATTTAGCCAACTAAAAAACCTAAAAATGAGAACACGTAGTGAAAAACTAAGAAACCTGGCATACTTACCACCTTACATTTTACCTGACTATAAGAATACATATGGAAAATGTACTTCAGATTTCATGTTACCTTATACTTAACCAACTACCATCAGACATTTTAATCAAAATACAGGGAACATAGAATCCAAAAGCATGTAAAAAAATGCTAAAAAAACATTATATACACTCTCATAACACCAGCACTGAGGAATAATACTGGTATGGATGAAATGTGATAGATAGCAAACTAATAAACTAATATTAATTAGATATTTCTTACAAATAAGCCTAATTGAGGCTTCAGTAAGAACTAAAGAGTATATAAATGTAGTAGAATAAGTTTATAATTTTGAATAAATAAAAGTAAAAAAAAAAAAAGTGGCTGAACTGACATTTACTAAGGGAAAAATTAAAACTATCAAATGTGAATTATCTCGAAAATGGTTCACTTTTGTAATGGGGTCAAAAAAGTTGCAATCAGCCTCCCCTATAAATCCATAACAGAAATACATTGAATTATCCATTACCCTCTAGGTATATTTTTACAAAAGTTTCTCGGTGTCTGCCGATGATTACATGAATCTGCAAATACACACAAGAATTTGCTAAAGGAAACCAAGTACGAAATAAATGTGAAATCACATGATATTTTTGCCTGCCTGTAGGTACGGTCGAACTCACGACGGCTTTAACGTCATCTTTAAACTGCCATACGAAGGTCTGACGGCTGAAAGCGATCAGCTATCAAGGTGTTCAGGCTACAGAGTTCGTCTGCACTAAGAACCTCTCGTCTGTAAATGTTGTCGTTGTCAGGTGAAGACGTGGGACGAGGACTCGCCCAAGACGGTGCCATCAGCGGCGTTGCTGGCGTGCGCGCGCAACGTCGTGCCGCTCGTGACGCGCCCGCCGCGCACCGCCTGCTTCCCGCACCGATATGAGGAGGTACCTACCTCCTTCGGGGGGCGTTGTGGTCAAATGTTCGCGACCCCATTCATCATCATCATCATATCAGCCGAAAGACGTCCACTGCTGGACATAGGCCTCCCCCAAAGAGTGCCACAATGGCCGGTCCTGCGCCACCCGCATCCAGCGGACTCCCGCGACCGCGATCCCATTGCGCCCCTATTATTGGTGCTCCCACACACACGGGGTGGAAATGCACTTGGGCATCCCCCAGCCTTGGGGAAGGCTATATAGAGAGGAATGTGGAACTTCTCGCTGGAGGGTGAAAGTTCCACATTTCCGAGAGAGAAGAGAGGGAGTCTACCGAATAAAACCACCTGGCGTTTTCCTCTCTGCCGTTACGGTGCTCACACACAGAGGAGATATAATGTTGTATAACATAGTGTAACAAGGATAAATTGTGGTAGTGAAATTTCCACATTCCCCCCAATATAGCTTCCCGCTAAGGCTGGGTGGGGGAGACGTAAGTGCATTTAAACTCCGTTAAAAAAAAGTACAAATCGTTAGTAGAGACTTATTACGTTCCAAGTCTCTACGTCACTTGAAGAATATGTGTTCCAAATGTCATGTTTTTTTCTTTAGCGGTTTAGGCTGTGCGTTGTCTGTCACTCTATAAGTAACGGTCCAATTTTATATATGCAATAGATATATATGCCTACTGAAGCATGTCTTGAAGCTTGATCAAACATTGAAGTTTGACTCAAAAATTAAGTTTTTGTCATTAAGTATTTTTTTTTCCTTTTGCTTACTAACAACCTATGGACCATGATGTCTGAAAATAAAGATATTTTATTTTATTTATTTTTTTATTTTATTTATTTTTTTATTTGTCAATAACATATTCATACCTGTGTTCATACTAATAAAACACATTTTCCCTTGACCAGGAGCAAGGCTACCGTCAGTGCGGGCCGTGGGAGCCGGACGCCGACCAACCCGAAGAAGACGAAGAAGAGGAGGACCCGTGCGCCTCGACCGACGTCGCCTCTGTCACTAAGCTGCTCATATATCTATCTCTTACAGTTAGGCTAGTTATGTAAGGGTCTGACTGAATAAAGAATATCCTCCAGCGGCGCTACCACGAAAATCGCATATCTCCCCCTGCGTCACCCGAATACGCAAGACGAACCAAACGAACGAAGCTCTGTTCCCGATACTAAGGATACCTACAGGAGGCAGCGGGCAGATGGTTGCCAATGTTGCCATTTTATCATTTATCGCTGTGGATAAGACGTAATTACGATCTGAAGAGTATACGATTTTTTTCCCCCGTTTGGCCTGCATTGCGGCCAGCTACGGATTCATTTCGGTACATCCTCTCTGGGGGCCTGAAGGGCCTCTCAGAGGGAAGACGACGAGTATGCGAGTGCCAGATTGAAGGCTTAGCCACAACGATAAGTGATACAATGGCAACCATCTTAGGCATCGCCATTGACATCATCACGTCAACATCTAACTGCTAGTGTATTTAAGTCTCGCAGTAGGTACTGCTAGTTGTGAAAAACAGAATATCCTCCTATTTCATGATTTATGGACACTGGCCGTTACCAACTCACTTGGATATAGTGGCGTTACATAATATAAACAATAGAAAACGCGCGTCAAGTAGCCAAATCGCTTGGGTAAAAAATCTTTCATACAAGAACGGTCTTTTTTACAAGTTCTTTCCTATAAATGGAATGCACAAATAAATACTTATCTACGTAGGTCTGTAATCAATTCAGTGATCGGATCTAGGATGCAATTTGGGGTGAACGACCTCAAACGTTATGTTTATCGTGGATGTGTCTCGGATTTCCCGGGATTTTGGGAAATGGACTATTGTAAATTAAAAAATACGTCACTTAATATTTGCACACTTAAAGCACACTAGAATTATCTAATAATGGGTATTTATAACTGAAATTATTATTATTTGTCGATAAGTTGAGAATGTGATAAGCCGGGCTCGATTTGAATGACAATATATCAGTCAAGACATTATATACTGCTCATTTTAAGTAGCCATTTCATTTAAAAAAAATAGGTTGATAAGTGGTAATTGTTTACGAAAAGACAATTTGAAGGCATCCTATGTGCGGTGCAGTGCAACATCATCGGCACTAAAAGTTAGAGCCCTGGTAATAAGGTTAACGAAATAGTGATAGTGAACTAATAACAATTATTACTTTTACTTGTATACCCTGGTAAAGATATAAGAATAATAAAAATACATAAAAGATATATTAAGACATACAAGTTACGTTCAGTTCTTCTATGCAGTAGGTAACTACTGTAAACATTTTTGTTGTTATTATCTTTTCTGTTAAATTTTATACTGTAGACTACTTAAAATTAAATGTTATTTACCTTTGCGTAAAGATAGGTAACAAAAAAAGTCGCGGGATTGTAAGTCATATCCACCTTAATATTACGAACTTAAACCCCGGGAAATTGCATCCTAGATCCGATCACTGGCTAATCATACTAATCATTCACATTTCAGATTGGTATTTATGCTTATTTTTTTCTAATTTGCTATCAATTTTTTCCCATTTCGAATACAACGTAGAGATTATTTATAATCAAGCAAGTAGGTATAAGTATAACAGTAGCTTCATACTAAGTTTTTATAAAATTAAAAAAAATTGGTAACAAAATAGGAACATTTTAGACATATTTATATCATCATAATGCGCAGTAGGATCTAATAATTATTATCCTCGGCTCCTCGCCGCTAATTGCATTTCGCGTTTTGTTACACTATATTATCTTACCGAACAAACGAAAGACAGTACAATGTTACCTGAGTAATCAATGTTAAGACTGTAATTGAAGTCCATTATAATAGTACATTACTGCAGAAGCTGGGAAAACAGGGATTGCCGGCCAAGTATAGATAGGGATACGACGCTGGCAATCCCTTTTCACGCCGAGATATGTACCTAAATAGTGTTTTTCTTAAACATTCAATGAAATAAAGAACATTTCTGAGTTTTGTTTAATGGATGCACGCCATGATGTTCCATCAAAAATCTATAAGTATTTAAACAGAAGAAGACTTTGCCGGCCTTTAATTTTGTATGAAATTCCATCATTGACCTCTCGCCTCGCTGCACCCCGAGACATTATATATCGCTGCCTATTAATATAAGCAACATTCCGTCAATATTTAATTGCATGTTTGAGAAAGGATAATTCTATGTATATCGGCGGATATCTTGTATGTATTATAATTATAACGGTTAATATAAAAATAAAACAAATTCTCTCCATCAAACTCTTTTTTATTCAAGATAACGTTTCTTGGTTCGGTAATACTGGTATTTATAATACTGAGCATGTCTACAATCACAAGAGGCCATTTTAAGTGTTTAAATTTTGGAAACAATAAAAATCGGCAAAACGCAACGATCGGCGAATGGAACCGTGTCAAATTGACATCTTAAGCCAAACTGTAGAGACTTTTTACATATAGTCCCCCGCGGCTATGAAGTCAATCCTGAGACATGCCTCTAGGGTCGAATATGTAATTTTTTCCTATGGTTGACATTGTCATTATTCAGAAACTTCATGGTTGCGCAATGTGTCAGGATCGACTTCATAGCCGCGGGGGACCGTAATGTTACTTTGACACAGGTTAACCCGTTTCCAGGGCGGCAATTGAAAAATGACAATCAAATGTTAGTCTTTTTTAATGGCATTAAGATACCATGTTTGTATGTGGTCGATATAACGCCTCTGCCTGTTTTGCCGATTGCATTAATAGGGAACATTATTGCAATGTTCTGCCGCCAGAGGCAGCACTACCACTAATAGTAAACCAGTATAGGAATATAGGGATTCACGCACACATGCACAATTGTTTGTCAAATGAGTGACAAGGATGCTTGCATAGACAATACCGCAAGTGGGAACGAGATACAATGTCAACGCTGCTAGTGTCGCCACCTACGAAGAGCTTTGCGTAATGTTCCCTATTGTCCAGTGGAATTAAATAAACAATGTGAAACCACTAAATCGATTTACACATTTACCCCAATTTATAATATTAGCCACAAGGCTAATATTATAAGTACGGCCCAAGGCCCAACATAGAATATTATCAAACCACGATTAGAATGGGTTTGAAGGTAACAGATTTGCCATATAAATACGTTAGTTTATATAAACTGATGACAATTCCATTTCCAAACTCATCGCTGTTGAATGATAACAGTCACTGATAGTGATAAATAATAGTAGATTGTATAACAAGTGCATAAAATGGGTTTTACACTCTGCTTTTTCCTTCGATTTCGAGTAAGTAAATTAAACAAGTTTTGTTATCAATGTTATCATATTTAAACTCGTGCTGTGGGTTTTACTTTCTGCACTAGAGCTATAAAAACATTTTATGCAACTAACACACAACGTAAAGACGAACTTTACGAGCATGAGAAGTGAAAAAAAGATTGTGTTTTATGTTTCACGTAATTATGGAAATGCCTTTTCTTGTATTAGTACAGATAACATCTTATTTTAATAATCATCTTTACCTTAATTAAATAACGAGAAAAATAAATCTTATTTTTAAATCCGATATTTGAAACAACACTAGCTTCATTAGGTTATTCATAAAAATATTAGTAAACTTACATACTGAATTAATACCCCACGTTCAACAAAAATAAATAATTTCGCATTTAAACGAAAGAATCGAATACATACACGTAACGCATTTACAAAAAAATACAGAATCAAATTCCGATTTTGAAATAACATCTCATTAACTAAATCAACCAAGGTATAACAACAATAACAGTGGAAATAATGATTAAACAACATATATGTGTAATCCCCTGCACCAAAGTAAAACCAAGATGGCGGCGCAGATTCACTAGTGCGTATCATCATCATCATATCAACCGAAAGACGTCCACTGCTGGACATAGGCCTCCCCCAAAGAGTGTCAGTGACCGGTCCTGCGCCACCCGCATCCAGCAGGCTCCCGCGACCTTTACCAGGTCATCAGTCCACCTTGTGGGCCTACCCACGCCGCGCCTTCCGGTACGTGGTCGCCACTCGAGAACCTTTCCGTCCCAACGGCCATTGGTTCTACGTGCAATGTGCCCCGCCCCGCCCACTGCCACTTTAGTTTAGCGATTCGGAGGGCTATATCGGTTACCTTGGTTCTGCTGCGGATAGCCTCATTTCTGATGTGATCAACTGATCACGCAGAGAAACTCCCAAAATAGCCCTCTCCATTGTTCTAGTGCGTATGCTTAGATACAATGCCGCCTATGTATGTGTATGATGTATGTTCGCCTTTGTACTTTGATCCATTATGTTGACGAGACACATAGGTACCAAAAGCAAATATAAAATTAATCGATTTTGATATGCGAACATAAATGCGCAAATGTCGAATTAAGGCGTAATTTGTACAAATGTAACAACAAATTCGAACAATATAAACGACATGTATATTTTTTACCTGTTATTGTGTACAATAAAGTGCATACATACATACATAAATTGCGCGCGGCGCCACCGCAACTCCGATTACAGCCAAAAATTTAAAATTACGCCCGTTTTATTATGGTGCCAGGGATTATATAAGTAACCGTATTATATCTCATTGAATAAATCTATTTATTCAGATAAAAATAGATATAGATATATCTTAGAATTTCCGCATTACATACATTCCTATCTAACCACTACTATGTTCAAATGCTATTATTTATTATTTAAATTACTTAGTTGCGTTCATTTTATATACTAATACATTCAACTGAAATCCTATATGATCTAGGTAACTAAATTAGCCGAAATCTGAAGTGAAGTTTGGGGCTGCAATAGTACATTGTTGTAGAGGCTAGAAAGTAAGCAATAGATGGACGAAAGTACGAGTCCAGCTATTGCACTTTCGGCCGAGGCTTAACATAGTGCTTTTCACGTCTACTGCGAGGAAATTGCAAATAATCATAATTTTAAATCAAAATTAAGTTCCAAATTGAAGATCATAATACTAATCAAAAAACAAAAGAAGCGCGGCACCGCTCGCCGGCGCGGCGGCGCCGCCCCTCCCGCTCGACGCCCTGTGATTGGTCGAAGAGCTGTTCAAACTGAACAACCACTATTACAATGACCAACCACTATTACAACTCAAAAATAATCGACCAATAGCAGAGTAGAAAGTAAAAAAGGCCGCTAAACACTACATTTTACTTTGCAAATCTACATTGTTTGACTGTTTTTGAATTGTACTACTAAGAACTACTTTCTACTCTCATTTCAATCCATCTTTGGCCATACATATTTCCGAGCAGTGGCGTGAAAAATAATTAAAGCACGCTCATCGGGTTATTCCCACTTCCCACCTGTTACCACCAAATTGTTACCACTGGTATAGTTGTTATTTTCTAAGCCGTCCGTTCTGCAGTGCGGCGTTCTTTAGTGCGGAACGGACGGCTTAGAAAATAACAACTATAACAGCTGGGATTTTTTCCCATCTTTTACCAGTGGGAACTACTGGGAATATTTTTCCCATCTTTTACCACTAAAGTGCTCGGTGGCAAATACTTTAGTGGTAAAAAATGAATAACCCCGCTCCTCCACCAAATCTATACTTAATGTACAGTCAACCAATTTGATTCCTAGGCCACCGTAGAACCCTGTCATTTTAACTGCTACATAGCGACGCAATAATCCTAGTAACCCGTATTGACACAGCATTTACAACGGCAAGGTCCTATAATGGCCTAGGAATCAAATACGGTATTTGACAAAAGTCAAATCAGCTTCTTTTTATGAAACGTCAAAAACGCTCCGTTAGTATGGAATTTGTGGATTACTTGCTAGTGACGTCAGAATCAAACAACGTCCTTATTATGAGTTTTTATGAATTTAAAAATCTTAAAATAGCAAACTTAAATGAAAGATTGATACTTTCCGAGTATTTTCGTAATGTTTATCTGTTGCTAATGAAAAAAAACAATTTATTTTCACTGTTGTCAAATATCCCATTGGTTGCGTTTATGGGCTGAATGACTGCGACAAGCGGTCGACTGCCCGCCTGTTTCCGGCCAGGCGTCCCTTCACAACATCAACCCCATTGGTTGACTGTACAGTCAACAGCATTAATTGTACAAAAAATAACGCATTCATATCTGAGTCGAGTCTATTTCTATGATCATTATGACGTGGCAGATATTTTTGTCTGCTTTATTATACCAGATTGTGACTGTACCATATCACATACCTATATTTTTCTTCGTAGATAAAACTTAATAATATTTTAATTCGGCTGGTTTATTCCATCGAATATATGCGATAAAATAATAACAATATGAATCATTCATAACGTTCTCATACCACTAGATAGAAAGAAACGGACTCCGTTTTCCTACCATAAGCCATAATTCTAGACTTCAGAAGTAACTGTAAAATATACACAGTGTTCCCGGAAATTTCCGTTAACTTCGGCATTCACAGAAACATATAAGCTTACTTTTTTAGTTTTTTATACAAAATAATTGAATGTAGCATTAACGGTTATTGTCTTATTATTGTACAAGGGTCTTGAAACACATGAAATAAAAAATATGTACCTCCGAGTCAGTTCGTGCCTAATATCGAACGAACTCACTTTGTAAACCTTCTTGTAGTGTCTAGGAACCTTACAGAGTTTAAACAGCTGTTATAACGTCACAGATAAGAGCATATTACACTGGTTAAATCTGAAAAACTGATTAAATTAAAATATTGAATATCATGATAACAGTACGAGTTAAAAAGATACTACTGTCTTGGAGAAATTAACTTTATTTGATCTAACTAAAGTATGCCTCCTTGCAATTAACGGAAATTGAGAAAAACACGTAGTATATAAAATGAACGCAACCTATAACATCTACTAAAATACCTTATTTGAGCCCAACCCGACAGTACTATTCTAGTAAGAACGATCACATTGAAAGTCAGTTTCAAAAATATCTATACGAGTATCACGATATCTTTGAGTGCGTAACAGTGTAGATATTTTTGCATCCGACTGTACCCACAAAAAACTTCACCGTAAATACGCCTTTGAATCTCTCAAACCGAAATCTCTTCTTTTCCAAAAATACTCGAGAAAAATAGTTATTTACTGCGTGGCAGTCCATAAATAAACAAAAAAAATACAATTAATAGAAATAAATCAATGTGATTCAAGTTTAACCACATATCATGTAAAATGATACACTCGCGAACAGTGAATACGGGTCCGTAAAATACTGTCATATTTCCTAAAATAGTGCAGTGTTGTACAGTTTTTTTAATCCTGTCAAGATCTTTATTTAATTATACATGTAAATTGCAAAAATAACAGTAACAAAAGAAAGTACCTGGTAACTTAAATCGGACTCGTAAAAACCCTTGAAAAAAACAACGTTAACGGAGCGAGATATCGCAAAAATCGTCATTTTTGGCCGTTGATATTTTTATAATAGGATCCCGGAAATTGCTAATACAGTTGGGTATTAAAAAGAATACTATACTATGTTAATAACTAGTGTTAAATATAAAAAAAAACCTATTGCGGTTATTTAATTTAGGGTGACCCGTATTCATTGTCCGCGAGTGTATTTAAAATATTGTGTATATACTCTAAAACTATTATAAGGTAAATGTCCGAGTGCTCGACGCTGTACTAGTGTATGACATGGGCACTTTATGTATAAGCAATATGGGTTATATTCGAACTAAGAGGATTTTTCTTCAGTCGAATTTAAGCCATGTCACTTTGACATAGAGTCAGGGACTGATTTCGGTTACGGTTATACCGGTATGAAACCGGTATTCCATTACGGTACCGTTATGTCGTAAAGGTTATGCGCGCTGCGCGAACATAACGGTACCGTAACCGTTTTGAAATAACGGTTAGCGGTACCAGTTTAAAACGATACCGTAACCTTTATAATACCGGTATTATAAAGGTTATCGAGAAAAGTAAGCGAGCTGGCACTCTACATAGGAAGCATTGGCTACTAAACATTTAAAGACTAAAAGACAAAGCAGCACAGCCTTTGCCAGCGGTTTGGCAACAACTCCAGGCCAAAGTCGATACATCGGTACCTTTAAATAGCGGTTACGGTACCGGAAAAAATAAAGGTACCTTTATATTTCGGTAGCGAAATATAAAGGTTCCGCTACCGAAACCGCTATTTGACAACCGATATGACGTCATACCGTTAAAATAGAATACCGGTATTTTTCGGTTATGCAGTCCCTGCATAGAGTGCCCATGCCATAAACTAGTACAGCGTCGAGCACTCGGACGTTTACCTTAGCGTAAATATGAAAAGATACAAAGTCTCCATTTCGAAACAAGTAAATTAACGAATTTAGATTAGATTGAAATGGTATAGCAAAAAATTCGTAAACACTTTCCGAGTTAACCCATATTATATTCCTTGCATTTCGTTTACGTTTTGGCACCACTCAATATCATAATTCGAAAATGTTTTATTCTAACATTAATACTGTTTATTCAATTTTATTATGAATTTAGAGATCTAGAGATCACTGGAGAGCTCTAAGCAGTATCATCAACATCAATTTATTAATATGTAATTTTCAGACAAAAGGCATATTGTCTACTGCCATAGCTATGCAATTAGAAAATTGTCTTTAGTGACCGGACAAAAGGGCGCCTTTTAACTGAACACGACACATATTTTGATAAAAGTACTTATTCTGAACACTGAGAGTAAAATCAGTTTATACATGCTAATAACATTAAAGTTAAATATATTAACTAATTGTAATTTCTTATATAATATGATTTATAACCTACTACAAATCTGCTCAATAATAAAATTAAAATCCAAGTAAAGGAAGACGTGTGTTAATCTTTGGTACATAACTTATAAATAATTGTACTTTAAAAACAAAGTTTTAACCGACTTCAAATCAGTAGCCAAATTGCTTCAAGTTTGCCTATAAAATTTGAAGAGTTCCCTCGATTTCTCCAGGATCCCATCATCAGAACTGGATTTTGGTGACAACGGGACCAATCTGGAAGTATATGCTTTCAAACAAAGATTTTTTTTTTCAAATCGGTTCATAAATTACCGAGTTATTGCGTAAAAAATACACACATAAAAAAATATATATACAGACGAATTGAGAACCTCCTCCTTTTTACAAGCTTTATATTAACTTCCACTGTTCGTATGTAAGTATGTAAATATGTAAGTATGTAAGTTGTTCGTCAAAATTTGCAATCGATTTTTCAGTCACTTTCCGTTATCCAATTGAGCTGAAATTTTGCATGCATATGTATATCGCATGACAATGCAATATTATGATGACTTGGAGCTGATCTGATGCTGGAGCTGGAAGGTGGCCATAGGAACTCCGCAATAAAACGACACAACCCCATCGAGTTTAGGCTCGTTAGAATCGTCTCAATGAGTAGTTGATGGTGGTATGCAGAAAAGTACAGTCGGCAATAAAAGCTTGTACCAAAAATGAAATTTTTGACCGAAACTTATTTGAAGTCGGTTAGTAACAAACATTGTTGTTAGCTTATGTTGTGTCCTAATACTGGGTCAAAACATAAGCTAGCAAAATAATCATTTAAATACTGAATATATTTTTAATACTAGAATTAATATACTCATAGCTGCCATTTAATGACTGGTATGAATGAATATGTCCAACTAAAAAACTTATAAGAAAGCATTTATTATACGATAGGATTAGCAGCTTGACATAAAAAAACTTAACTGGAATGCATTGTTATAAAAATGACAAACTTTATTAAGTTACACATTTCATTGCAACAACATAAATGATTAGGGAATGTATGGGATGTCTTCTTTATAAGTGTAATAAATAATTTAGTAGTAAATCGTTACAATCGTATACTTTCAGTTAGTGAGTAATAAAGGCAGGATTTCTTATATTCCCGGCTATTTATCTTTTGTTCACAGTCGAATAGACGCTCAATAAACTTAATATCGCCTTCTGTCATACAGTGTATTGCATAATGGTTTCCCATCGTTTTTTCACGGAAACGTACGAACGTGTCTTGCTATTTCAATCGGTCACGGTACAAAAATTACTGAGGTTGACTGATGTAGCATGACGAATACGAACATAAAATAAAAAATAAAAACCGTTTACAATAAGTAGGGTAAAAATAAAGCACTGCACATCCGTGCCGCCAACAGGTCGTAATTTCGTATGAACTCTGTAGGGACTTACGGCCCTTTGGCTGGGGCGGTAGTGTAGTGTTTCGGTGTACCGTGTACCGCGATAATATTATCTTTTTTATTTTTTTTAAGTGAGCGAATCGCCAACACACTGCTTTGCAGTTTGGCGAATCTTTAGGTTAAGTTACTAAATTTTTTTTTTTTTATTCTAAAATAAAAAAATAAAAAATTCCGAGGAAATACGATGGGAAATGATCATTCACTACATCTGTAGCTTATAGCATATTATAACGATTGAACATCTGAATTCGAAGTAAATATTAGTATTTGAGTAATATTTGATCCTAATATCAGTTATACCCCGTTACAAATCTCATTTGTAAAAATAGGAATGAAGAGTGTAAAGATACTGACAACTAGTTTAACTAGTTATGTGCTAAACAGCTACTTAATTTGTCACTTATTTCGGCAGTTTTAAAAGTAGTCTTTAGTTGTTTTTTTTACTAAGTATTTAACCTCTAGCCGCCCAAAAGCCTTTTATACAATTCGAAATTGGAACGGTGTTGCATTTATTATGTATCCTTCGAATACAAAACAAGACAAACTCTACTCTATTTCCTACTATAGTTGATTCAAATTTCATTGTCATTTGTTCTTTGTGGGCGGCTAGCGGTTTTGTCAAGTCTGGCTAGCACAAGACGCGTACGAAGCGAGAAAAGGCGCCATGCCATATACAATAATTTAATAACTGACCCGCCTTGCTCAGTTCTGACTCCTTTAAGTTTATACTATATTAAAAGGTTTAAAATGAGAAGTCAGAAAAAACGGTCAAAAATATAATATAAAAACTCAGCAGGCTAGTTCAGAAATTTGTGTGGTATAAATACGTAGGTTCGTGCGAATACACGTAAAATCGGATTCCGCTGATTCCCTGTAGCCGAAGTACTCCCCTGTGGTGCGCCGGGTAGGTTGGCGGAGGAATTTCTTGTCGGCGCTGAGTTCAGCGCCAGCCGGAAAACTGCTCCACTGTCTTGCACAAATGGCCAGAAGCAAGCGCAGGCAGGCGGCAAACATTCAGCCGAAAAAAATGTCACTCTGGACCTTGGACCCTGGAACGTGCCATCAAAAAAAGGCATTACGAACGGTCCATTTATTCCTGTGAGCACCAACGGCATGTGGGAAAGTACTTAAGTAGTTGTGATGCCGTGGATGTTCACAATTCAGATGCGGAGATTACATTTAAATGGAGTTGATTTGACAAACAGTTAAATTAGATGATATTATATTTTATTTTTAAAAATGCGGGTGGATTAAAGTGACACGCACGATGAATAGCAACTTTAAATAAGTACTAGTTATGAGCAAGTTTGTATGTAGATACGATATAAGAGATTTGCAGTTAAAATTATTGTGAACTAGTAGCAAGTTAAACTAATTAAGCAATGAATCAGCACTAAAGGTTCTAAGCTACTTGCAAACAAAATATAACCACTTACCCAATTTGGGGTACACTATTAACACTTTAAAAAAAACACCACAGTGATTACTGTTTAGTCGAGGAACGTGTAGGGACGACACCAGAACACCGATTACGGTTCCGTGCAGCGGACCGTAGCAGAGATCGAGTCTAGGTGACGTGCGTTCTACTCAATATATTTTGGCTAATGAAAAAATGAGCGGCCTCGCGCGATGACGAGTGCCCGCGCAGATCACGTGCGTCTCACATGCATTCGTTCATGTGCGAATGAAGCTATGAGTGATCGAACGTCAAATCAATGCCGCGACATATTTAAACAGTTTAGCGTGTTGATGAGTTTATAACTTATATTTAGGATAGTTTAAACATGTGTTTTGGTGTGTAGTGTTGTAATGAGTTGTATATGTTATTTTTAATTAAGTAAGTAGCTAGAATTAAGGTTTATTTATGTAAATATGTACGTGTAACGTTACATTACCCCCGGCTCCAGTGAAAGGGTTTTGTTCTTAAAGAAAACCCTTTTGGACTGTCATTAGTATTTCGCTTTCATTCAATCATCTAACACTTCATACATACTTCATCTAGAAAACATAAAAGCAAACGTCACTTCGAAAAATGGACGGCGCGTCCTTACATACAAAAGGCATCTGTGATAAATTGCACATTTGACTAAATACTGACAACAAGATCTAAATGAGATTATACTGCGTACACTTTACTTAAGACTACTGACGAGTTTAAGGTCTTTAATATGCCATACTCCCAAATCTTTACCAGTCATATCTTCTAAAACGTATACTAGTGGAGATCGTTTTTCAGTTATACGGCATTTTATAAATTTGGGCGCTAACTTTTTACTAAAATATTTGTCTTTATCGCTTAGCATGTAAGTGCGTTTAAAGACTAAATCGCCCACATTAAATTCTGCGTGTTTGCGGCGTAGGTTATACTGAGCAGTGTTTTTTACATGTGCCTGCCACAATGAAGCTTGCACATCGTCAAACACAGAAGACAGACACCCTCGGTTTTCTGCGTAAACATCGCGTGGTAGGAACAACACCTTGCCATCTAGGTCAGAATCCGTATAATGCGATCCACACAAAACAAGCTCACGGCCAAACACAAGAAAGGACGGTGAGTAACCTGTGGCTTCATTAATGGAATTGTTCATAGCAAACTTAATTTTGGGGATAAAAGTGTCCCAAGTGCGGTGGTCGTTTTGGACAAATGTTGACAAACAAGAGACAAGGGTCTTGTTGTATCTTTCTACGCTGTTTATCTGAGGTGTATATCTAGGCGTGAAGAACACGTTCGGGATCTTATACTTCTTGAAAAGAGCCTCCGTTGTCGAACTAATGAACTGGCTTCCATTGTCAAGAAATATAGTTTGAGGAATGCCGTGTACTAAAAATATATTGTCCTCTAAAATCTTGACAACAGCGTCTGAAGTCGCGCGACGTAATGGAAAGAAATCACAATACTTAGAGAAACAGCAGGATATGACCAAGATGTAGGCATTCTGTTTGCGAGTAACAGGTAAGGGACCGATGAAATCGATGGAGATCATCTGAAATGGACGTGAACACTGTTTAGGACGTCCCATTTCTCCTAATGTGGCGTGATTTTGCGCTTTATATGACAAACAGACAGAACAAGAGCCCACAAACTTCACAACATCTTGGTGCATACCAGGCCAATAATAGTTTAAAGCTAAGCGCCTATATGTTTTAAAAATACCAAGATGTCCCGCTGTTGGTTCGGAATGATTTTGTGCAATTATTTCATCATGAAAGTCAGAAGGCACTACTTCCTTCCAATCAAATTCAGAAGTAAGTTGTGAATGTTTTGATTTTGAAAGTCGATACAGAGAACTATTTTTGATAATGAAGTTAGGAAAATTACTTGGAGCATTAAGACATCCATTATACATTTTCTTATACCAAGCATCGTTTGTATTTACCACTGCGTTAGAAAGAGAGATGGCATTTACTGGAACAGCACGGGAGAGAGCGTCTGGTATAACATTATCGACTCCACGGCGATGCTTCATTTCAAAATTAAAGGATGACAGACGAACTCCCCATCGTGCTAATCGTCCTGATGGATTGTCCAATGATAGGAACCATTTTAACGCAGAATGGTCAGTGTACACTGTAAATGATTGCCCATTCTCCAGATAACAGCGCCAGTGTTCGACAGCAGTCAAAACAGCAAGGGTTTCCCGTTCTGTGATGCTGTAGTTTCTCTCGGCACCGGTAAGAGATCTACTCATGTAGGCGATAGGGTGTTCTTTACCATTCAGAGTCTGCGTCAACATGGCACCAACGCCATAATTGCTTGCATCAGTATGCACTTCAAATGGCAACGAGTAGTCAGGACAGGAAAGGACTGGCGCGGAAACCAAGGACTCCTTTAAAGCATTAAAAGCCGCGTCAGCTTCCTGTGACCATACAAAAGGTGGTGACTTCTTGCCATTTGAAGTGAGCTTGTTCAAGGGACCAGCTACAGTACTGAAATTTGGTACGAAACGTCGGTACCAAGTGGCAGTACCAAGGAAACGCTTAAGTTCCTTTCTGTTGGTAGGCGTGGGAAAGTTAATAATGGCCTCGACTTTTTCGGGGTCTGTGCGTAAGCCGCGAGCATCAACCACGTATCCTAAATATCTAAGCTCACTCCTGAAGAACTTGCACTTTTCGAAGTTAACAGTGAGGTTAGCAAGTTTTAATTTGTCCAAAACGCGCAACAGACGTGAGACATGTTCTTCAAACGTTGAGCTGATAATTATAATATCGTCAAGATATGCGAACGTTTTAAACTCCATATCCCCAAATAACTGGTCTACTAGGCGTTGCTGTGTGGCAGGCGCATTGGTCAAACCAAAAGCGGTGGTTTTAAAACGCAGGGAACCTCTATTTGGCACGTAAAAAGCCGTTTTATCGCGATCCTCAGGCACAATAGGGATCTGCCAGAAAGCCTTAGATAAGTCTATGCTCGAAAGGTACTTAGCATCACGGAGACTATCTAAGATTTCTGACACATATGGCAAATTATATGCGTCGCGTTTGGTGATAGCATTCAGTTTTCGGCTATCGAGGCAAAACCGAGGTTGTCCGTTCTTCTTATTAACAATGAGTACTGGAGAAGACCAAGCACTCTCACAATACTCGACCACATCCAGGGCTAGCATTTCATCGACTTGCTCGGTTAAGATTCGCTGCTTTTCGGGGGACATGCGATAATATCGCTGCCTGATTGGTTGGGCGTCTCCAGTATCTATACGATGCGCTATAATATTTGTACGTCCTAAGCCTTTTTCCTCAGTCGATATTGACTTAAACTGGGCAATTATGGTGTCTCCCATTACTTTTTGGGGCGCCGTCAAATTATCATACGAGTGAATATAAGTGTCACTGGAGTTTACTTTAATCTCTGATAAAGAGTTTTCTGATAATTTGACGCTACCTATAAATTTGGGGCAAATTTGGAACGCTCGCCAAAAATCCACGCCAAGAATAATAGAAGTATCTACTTCAGGGACAACATGAGCTTTAATTAAGTGATATTGCCTTTCAAATGTAATGGGTAAGTTAATGTATCCAATACTCTTTAAATATTGACCGCCAGCTGCTACCATGCTAATGCTGTGATCCTGGTGCAAAGTGCAGTCAATTAGATGCTTATGGCAATTATTTCCTAAAATTGTCACTGCAGCTCCAGAATCCAACAAGGCACACGCGTCAATATCATTAATCTTTATGTTAATGTAAGGTCTAGCATCATGTTCTGGTTTAGTTTGCAGAATTGTAGAAACTTTGTAAGAAGAGGTAAATGTTTTAACAAAATTCAACCAAGTTTCCCAATCCTCTTTGTCAAAATTACTACAACTCTGCTGCACTAGTTTTTTGAATTACTGCTAACTTTAGAGCAAACAGGACAGTCTGGTGTTTTCACATCCTTCATTCCGCACTTAAAGCAAAAAATATCACGTTTAGCTTGACACTGACGGATGTGATGTGTATTGTTACGACACCTTGGACAGTATGGTTGATTGTGAACTGCTTCTACTGAGTGTATATAATTTTGTTGCTGATTTTTACCTTGTGTGTGTTGATTATAACTTGGGTGTTTGTAGTTGTAGTTTTTGTTGTAGTTGCTTGTGTTTGGAAAATTGTGTTTGTTACCATTGTTGTTATATTTATTATTACTTTTATTTGAATCCATAGTATAAGCAAATTCAGGTGCAACAGTATCTGAACTTACTTTAGGTGGTTCTTGGAATTGAGAAAGGCGAGCCTGAATGGTCTCATAGTTACGACACAATGTACGCAAAGAATCTATGTCCGATATGGAAGCTGCCGAAGCCAGGGTGCTTGCATAGCAGGGCCTAATATTGTGAAGAAGGATCTCCAGTTGATCCGTCTCTGAAAGGGACTTGGACAAACGCGAGAACATCCCATCCATGATAGAGAGATAAATGGTGATGTTTTCGCGTTCACCCTGAGTACGAGAACGAATCTCTGAGATGAGCCGGTAGTCATAATCCGACTGGTCAAAGTCCTTCTTCAGTAAGGCTGCTAATTCAGACCAAGAACCAACCTTGTCCTTTACAGATCGATACCAATGCAAGGCATCTTCTTGAAATATTTCTGTCGAAAAGCTTAATACTTTACTCGACGGTATATTACGAGCTTCTATAAACTCATCCACACGCTGTATAAAGGAGCGCACGCAAGTCTTGCCATTAAACTTCAATTTTCCTAAATCAGCTGAGCCACGATCGCACGTCACCGAAATCACGTTCTGGAGCTCAGGCAATGAAGATCCAGATTCAGTACTGTAAATTAAACTCGAAGTGCTTGCAACAGGTTTAGCTGCCTGAAGAGCCTTGAATTTCTTTGATACGCTGTTATACTCCTTCACAATATCATCATATTCTTTCCTGGTGTCCTCGCTACGCGTTATCCTCGAAATACGATTATATAAATGGTTCAGCATGTTTTGAATTCTGAGGATTACTGGGGCTGAAGAGTCAGAAACGTCTAGGCTAGACTGAATTTTAGTGAGTACCTCACAACAGCCCTGAAGATCCTGTCTAGCTTCAAGTGGAGATTCTAAAATGTGGTCTGAGGGATAGTCTTTGGCTAACTTGACAATTTGCTTGCGTAATTCCTCAACGGATGACGCAGGCGTAGCACCTCTAATCCGAACTTCATACTCCAACTCTGACTTTTGAAGTGACAAGTACTTCACGGACAGCATGGTGAACCAAATATATGTTTTGGGTAAGTGGTGGAAAGCAAAAGCAACTACTTAAAACTATAATCAACTTCCGTTCTCCGATCTGTTACAATTCAGATTGATGATGTTGAACGTTTGGTTTTTTTTTATTGAAATGAGCAAAATTGAAAATAAAGTTGTTAGCAGCAACAAAAATAAAAAATGGCTACTAATGTGTACTTCGTTTTTTTTTTTACATTAATATCTATAAAAAACCTTTTTTAATGTTAAGTGAGTGTAACAATGACAGTTAACAGCGAACTTCAGATGTACTTTACAGTAAAGGTTTATGAAAAAAATACAAATGTTTACGAAAGTTTACTCAGTACACGTTAGCAGCAGGAAAAAACCAAAAAATAAAACAAAGCACAAGAAAAGAAAAAAAACGTTTCACAAAAAGAGGCCACAAACAAACACTAACTACTACTACAAAGAAAACAACAGAATCCGATGTGTATTACAACCACGTGTAAGGGCGCCAATGACCCGCCTTGCTCAGTTCTGACTCCTTTAAGTTTATACTATATTAAAAGGTTTAAAATGAGAAGTCAGAAAAAACGGTCAAAAATATAATATAAAAACTCAGCAGGCTAGTTCAGAAATTTGTGTGGTATAAATACGTAGGTTCGTGCGAATACACGTAAAATCGGATTCCGCTGATTCCCTGTAGCCGAAGTACTCCCCTGTGGTGCGCCGGGTAGGTTGGCGGAGGAATTTCTTGTCGGCGCTGAGTTCAGCGCCAGCCGGAAAACTGCTCCACTGTCTTGCACAAATGGCCAGAAGCAAGCGCAGGCAGGCGGCAAACATTCAGCCGAAAAAAATGTCACTCTGGACCTTGGACCCTGGAACGTGCCATCAAAAAAAGGCATTACGAACGGTCCATTTATTCCTGTGAGCACCAACGGCATGTGGGAAAGTACTTAAGTAGTTGTGATGCCGTGGATGTTCACAATTCAGATGCGGAGATTACATTTAAATGGAGTTGATTTGACAAACAGTTAAATTAGATGATATTATATTTTATTTTTAAAAATGCGGGTGGATTAAAGTGACACGCACGATGAATAGCAACTTTAAATAAGTACTAGTTATGAGCAAGTTTGTATGTAGATACGATATAAGAGATTTGCAGTTAAAATTATTGTGAACTAGTAGCAAGTTAAACTAATTAAGCAATGAATCAGCACTAAAGGTTCTAAGCTACTTGCAAACAAAATATAACCACTTACCCAATTTGGGGTACACTATTAACACTTTAAAAAAAACACCACAGTGATTACTGTTTAGTCGAGGAACGTGTAGGGACGACACCAGAACACCGATTACGGTTCCGTGCAGCGGACCGTAGCAGAGATCGAGTCTAGGTGACGTGCGTTCTACTCAATATATTTTGGCTAATAAAAAAATGAGCGGCCTCGCGCGATGACGAGTGCCCGCGCAGATCACGTGCGTCTCACATGCATTCGTTCATGTGCGAATGAAGCTATGAGTGATCGAACGTCAAATCAATGCCGCGACATATTTAAACAGTTTAGCGTGTTGATGAGTTTATAACTTATATTTAGGATAGTTTAAACATGTGTTTTGGTGTGTAGTGTTGTAATGAGTTGTATATGTTATTTTTAATTAAGTAAGTAGCTAGAATTAAGGTTTATTTATGTAAATATGTACGTGTAACGTTACATAACTTACAACGTACAATTATGGTGAGACATGGGTTTTGGAACACTTTGGTAGATATATCAGTGATATCAGCTTGTCACAAAGTGGGTATCACATTGACTGCTTACAAACGATATGACAGCTAAGTCATGACAAGGTATAGCAAGGTAAGAAGATCTTTTATTACCTACTTTTGTGATATTGCAATCCCAGACCTCCATAATATGGATATTAACTTGTGCAAGTTAAAGCATATTTGTCGCACTGTTCCTCGTTTCTCGCGCCACGTCAATCTTGTGCTATCCGTGCAGGATATATTATCACGTGACGTGTTTTGTCACGTCACACGTCACCTTTCAAAGTAAAGATGTAATTTGGGGAAGAACAGTTCATAACGAACTTCCAGTTGAGTTTCTGTGATTAACTGGATATCAATGTTGATACTAGCGACACACTTAATAGCTGGTTATACCTAATTATTCCCATCATTTTTACTTCGCGTATTTTATAATTAATAGGTATGTCGATTTCATGCCATTTTTTGGTAAAAACAAAAAGCATAACGTAACATTTTTTTCCAATAAGCAAACCCTGTCTACTTTCCTACGACCCTTCGAATGGGGCGCCAACGGGTTGGGAACTCCTGTAATGAAGATAAAGTTAGGACTAAGTATGACTTCATTCTTCTTCGGATTCGGTGTCAGAGTCCGGGATAGTGTTGAACCAATTCTCCCAGTTAGACTGCGGGCCACCAGTCAGTCTGGAGCAAACAATATACATGTCACAATGGTAAATTGAAGAATCTTAGAGTCAGGACACATCACTACTACACAGCATCGTTAAGGTGAGTTACGAGAACAATATTCCTTTGTATTCCGCTAAAAAATGTTTTTTTAGCGGAATTGCAAAGGAATATTGCTATCGTAACTTATCACAGACTTCCGCAAAGTAACGCCTGATTTCATCAATTAGGTACTCGTTAAGGCGAAACGGCGCGGCGCCGCGCTTTTGAAAGGCAAATATACGGTGCCGTGCCGTATTGAACAGATGCACCGTTTTGGAACCTTGGCTCTGCGTAGTCTGCGTCGTGAAAAATTCCACGATCACGACGTCACGCAAATTACACGTGATGCAGTGTGACCCGTGCTTAATTATGTTTAACGCTAGTGACGTCGCTAGCCGTCGTTACTCGGAGGGCACGGTTAAGTGTTGAGACTAAAGCCACAATTACGCGGTTTTTTGCACCTGTCAGGAGCGGAACGTGGTATTAAATGGGGGAGACCGGCAGTGCCAATATGACAGCCCCGTTTATGTTGTCCCAGTGTGGCACTGCCCAACTTACCGCTGCTTGGTGACGGGCTGCGGTAGCGTGGCGGTGGCGGGCGGTGGCGGCGCGGGCGGCGGCGCGCGACGCTGCAGCGTCTGTGTGCCCTCGTCCGCCTCGTCTTGTCTCAGTGTGGTGCACTTACCGCTGCTTGGTGACGGGCTGCGGTAGCGTGGCGGTGGCGGGCGGTGGCGGCGCGGGCGGCGGCGCGCGACGCTGCAGCGTCTGTGTGCCCTCGTCCGCCTCGTCTTGTCTCAGTGTGGTGCACTTACCGCTGCTTGGTGACGGGCTGCGGTAGCGTGGCGGTGGCGGGCGGTGGCGGCGCGGGCGGCGGCGCGCGACGCTGCAGCGTCTGTGTGCCCTCGTCCGCCTCGTCTTGTCTCAGTGTGGTGCACTTACCGCTGCTTGGTGACGGGCTGCGGTAGCGTGGCGGTGGCGGGCGGTGGCGGCGCGGGCGGCGGCGCGCGACGCTGCAGCGTCTGTGTGCCCTCGTCCGCCTCGTCTTGTCTCAGTGTGGTGCACTTACCGCTGCTTGGTGACGGGCTGCGGTAGCGTGGCGGTGGCGGGCGGTGGCGGCGCGGGCGGCGGCGCGCGACGCTGCAGCGTCTGTGTGCCCTCGTCCGCCTCGTCTTGTCTCAGTGTGGTGCACTTACCGCTGCTTGGTGACGGGCTGCGGTAGCGTGGCGGTGGCGGGCGGTGGCGGCGCGGGCGGCGGCGCGCGACGCTGCAGCGTCTGTGTGCCCTCGTCCGCCTCGTCTTGTCTCAGTGTGGTGCACTTACCGCTGCTTGGTGACGGGCTGCGGTAGCGTGGCGGTGGCGGGCGGTGGCGGCGCGGGCGGCGGCGCGCGACGCTGCAGCGTCTGTGTGCCCTCGTCCGCCTCGTCTTGTCTCAGTGTGGTGCACTTACCGCTGCTTGGTGACGGGCTGCGGTAGCGTGGCGGTGGCGGGCGGTGGCGGCGCGGGCGGCGGCGCGCGACGCTGCAGCGTCTGTGTGCCCTCGTCCGCCTCGTATTGTCTCAGTGTGGTGCACTTACCGCTGCTTGGTGACGGGCTGCGGTAGCGTGGCGGTGGCGGGCGGTGGCGGCGCGGGCGGCGGCGCGCGACGCTGCAGCGTCTGTGTGCCCTCGTCCGCCTCGTCTTGTCTCAGTGTGGTGCACTTACCGCTGCTTGGTGACGGGAAGCGGTAGCGTGGCGGTGGCGGGCGGTGGTGGCGCGGGCGGCGGCGCGCGACGCTGCAGCGTCTGTGTGCCCTCGTCCGCCTCGTCTTGTCTCAGTGTGGTGCACTTACCGCTGCTTGGTGACGGGCTGCGGTAGCGTGGCGGTGGCGGGCGGTGGCGGCGCGGGCGGCGGCGCGCGACGCTGCAGCGTCTGTGTGCCCTCGTCCGCCTCGTCTTGTCTCAGTGTGGTGCACTTACCGCTGCTTGGTGACGGGCTGCGGTAGCGTGGCGGTGGCGGGCGGTGGCGGCGCGGGCGGCGGCGCGCGACGCTGCAGCGTCTGTGTGCCCTCGTCCGCCTCGTCTTGTCTCAGTGTGGTGCATTTACCGCTGCTTGGTGACGGGCTGCGGTAGCGTGGCGGTGGCGGGCGGTGGCGGCGCGGGCGGCGGCGCGCGACGCTGCAGCGTCTGTGTGCCCTCGTCCGCCTCGTCTTGTCTCAGTGTGGTGCACTTACCGCTGCTTGGTGACGGGCTGCGGTAGCGTGGCGGTGGCGGGCGGTGGCGGCGCGGGCGGCGGCGCGCGACGCTGCAGCGTCTGTGTGCCCTCGTCCGCCTCGTCTTGTCTCAGTGTGGTGCACTTACCGCTGCTTGGTGACGGGCTGCGGTAGCGTGGCGGTGGCGGGCGGTGGCGGCGCGGGCGGCGGCGCGCGACGCTGCAGCGTCTGTGTGCCCTCGTCCGCCTCGTCTTGTCTCAGTGTGGTGCACTTACCGCTGCTTGGTGACGGGCTGCGGTAGCGTGGCGGTGGCGGGCGGTGGCGGCGCGGGCGGCGGCGCGCGACGCTGCAGCGTCTGTGTGCCCTCGTCCGCCTCGTCTTGTCTCAGTGTGGTGCATTTACCGCTGCTTGGTGACGGGCTGCGGTAGCGTGGCGGTGGCGGGCGGTGGCGGCGCGGGCGGCGGCGCGCGACGCTGCAGCGTCTGTGTGCCCTCGTCCGCCTCGTCTTGTCTCAGTGTGGTGCACTTACCGCTGCTTGGTGACGGGCTGCGGTAGCGTGGCGGTGGCGGGCGGTGGCGGCGCGGGCGGCGGCGCGCGACGCTGCAGCGTCTGTGTGCCCTCGTCCGCCTCGTCTTGTCTCAGTGTGGTGCACTTACCGCTGCTTGGTGACGGGCTGCGGTAGCGTGGCGGTGGCGGGCGGTGGCGGCGCGGGCGGCGGCGCGCGACGCTGCAGCGTCTGTGTGCCCTCGTCCGCCTCGTCTTGTCTCAGTGTGGTGTACTTACCGCTGCTTGGTGACGGGCTGCGGTAGCGTGGCGGTGGCGGGCGGTGGCGGCGCGGACGGCGGCGCGCGACGCTGCAGCGTCTGTGTGCCCTCGTCCGCCTCGTCTTGTCTCAGTGTGGTGCACTTACCGCTGCTTGGTGACGGGCTGCGGTAGCGTGGCGGTGGCGGGCGGTGGCGGCGTGGGCGGCGGCGCGCGACGCTGCAGCGTCTGTGTGCCCTCGTCCGCCTCGTCTTGTCTCAGTGTGGTGCACTTACCGCTGCTTGGTGACGGGCTGCGGTAGCGTGGCGGTGGCGGGCGGTGGCGGCGCGGGCGGCGGCGCGCGACGCTGCAGCGTCTGTGTGCCCTCGTCCGCCTCGTCTTGTCTCAGTGTGGTGCACTTACCGCTGCTTGGTGACGGGCTGCGGTAGCGTGGCGGTGGCGGGCGGTGGCGGCGCGGGCGGCGGCGCGCGACGCTGCAGCGTCTGTGTGCCCTCGTCCGCCTCGTCTTGTCTCAGTGTGGTGCACTTACCGCTGCTTGGTGACGGGCTGCGGTAGCGTGGCGGTGGCGGGCGGTGGCGGCGCGGGCGGCGGCGCGCGACGCTACAGCGTCTGTGTGCCCTCGTCCGCCGCGTCTTGTCTCAGTGTGGTGCACTTACCGCTGCTTGGTGACGGGCTGCGGTAGCGTGGCGGTGGCGGGCGGTGGCGGCGCGGGCGGCGGCGCGCGACGCTGCAGCGTCTGTGTGCCCTCGTCCGCCTCGTCTTGTCTCAGTGTGGTGTACTTACCGCTGCTTGGTGACGGGCTGCGGTAGCGTGGCGGTGGCGGGCGGTGGCGGCGCGGACGGCGGCGCGCGACGCTGCAGCGTCTGTGTGCCCTCGTCCGCCTCGTCTTGTCTCAGTGTGGTGCACTTACCGCTGCTTGGTGACGGGCTGCGGTAGCGTGGCGGTGGCGGGCGGTGGCGGCGCGGGCGGCGGCGCGCGACGCTGCAGCGTATGTGTGCCCTCGTCCGCCTCGTCTTGTCTCAGTGTGGTGTACTTACCGCTGCTTGGTGACGGGCTGCGGTAGCGTGGCGGTGGCGGCGCGGTGGCGGCGCGGGAGGCGGCGCGGGAGGCGGCGCGCGACGCTGCAGCGTCTGTGTGCCCTCGTCCGCCTCGTATTGTCTCAGTGTGGTGCACTTACCGCTGCTTGGTGACGGGCTGCGGTAGCGTGGCGGTGGCGGGCGGTGGCGGCGCGGGCGGCGGCGCGCGACGCTGCAGCGTCTGTGTGCCCTCGTCCGCCTCGTCTTGTCTCAGTGTGGTGCACTTACCGCTGCTTGGTGACGGGCTGCGGTAGCGTGGCGGTGGCGGGCGGTGGCGGCGCGGGCGGCGGCGCGCGACGCTGCAGCGTCTGTGTGCCCTCGTACGCCTCGTATTGTCTCAGTGTGGTGCACTTACCGCTGCTTGGTGACGGGCTGCGGTAGCGTGGCGGTGGCGGGCGGTGGCGGCGCGGGCGGCGGCGCGCGACGCTGCAGCGTCGGTGTGCCCTCGTCCGCCTCGTCTTGTCTCAGTGTGGTGCACTTACCGCTGCTTGGTGACGGGCTGCGGTAGCGTGGCGGTGGCGGGCGGTGGCGGCGCGGGCGGCGGCGCGCGACGCTGCAGCGTCTGTGTGCCCTCGTCGGCCTCGTCTTGTCTCAGTGTGGTGCACTTACCGCTGCTTGGTGACGGGCTGCGGTAGCGTGGCAGTGGCGGGCGGTGGCGGCGCGGGCGGCGGCGCGCGACGCTGCAGCGTCTGTGTGCCCTCGTCCGCCTCGTCTTGTCTCAGTGTGGTGCACTTACCGCTGCTTGGTGACGGGCTGCGGTAGCGTGGCGGTGGCGGGCGGTGGCGGCGCGGGCGGCGGCGCGCGACGCTGCAGCGTCTGTGTGCCCTCGTCCGCCTCGTCTTGTCTCAGTGTGGTGCACTTACCGCTGCTTGGTGACGGGCTGCGGTAGCGTGGCGGTGGCGGGCGGTGGCGGCGCGGGCGGCGGCGCGCGACGCTGCAGCGTCTGTGTGCCCTCGTCCGCCTCGTCTTGTCTCAGTGTGGTGCACTTACCGCTGCTTGGTGACGGGCTGCGGTAGCGTGGCGGTGGCGGGCGGTGGCGGCGCGGGCGGCGGCGCGCGACGCTGCAGCGTCTGTGTGCCCTCGTCCGCCTCGTCTTGTCTCAGTGTGGTGCACTTACCGCTGCTTGGTGACGGGCTGCGGTAGCGTGGCGGTGGCGGGCGGTGGCGGCGCGGGCGGCGGCGCGCGACGCTGCAGCGTCTGTGTGCCCTCGTCCGCCTCGTATTGTCTCAGTGTGGTGCACTTACCGCTGCTTGGTGACGGGCTGCGGTAGCGTGGCGGTGGCGGGCGGTGGCGGCGCGGGCGGCGGCGCGCGACGCTGCAGCGTCTGTGTGCCCTCGTCCGCCTCGTCTTGTCTCAGTGTGGTGCACTTACCGCTGCTTGGTGACGGGCTGCGGTAGCGTGGCGGTGGCGGGCGGTGGCGGCGCGGGCGGCGGCGCGCGACGCTGCAGCGTCTGTGTGCCCTCGTCCGCCTCGTCTTGTCTCAGTGTGGTGCACTTACCGCTGCTTGGTGACGGGCTGCGGTAGCGTGGCGGTGGCGGGCGGTGGCGGCGCGGGCGGCGGCGCGCGACGCTGCAGCGTCTGTGTGCCCTCGTCCGCCTCGTCTTGTCTCAGTGTGGTGCACTTACCGCTGCTTGGTGACGGGCTGCGGTAGCGTGGCGGTGGCGGGCGGTGGCGGCGCGGGCGGCGGCGCGCGACGCTGCAGCGTCTGTGTGCCCTCGTCCGCCTCGTCTTGTCTCAGTGTGGTGCACTTACCGCTGCTTGGTGACGGGCTGCGGTAGCGTGGCGGTGGCGGGCGGTGGCGGCGCGGGCGGCGGCGCGCGACGCTGCAGCGTCTGTGTGCCCTCGTCCGCCTCGTCTTGTCTCAGTGTGGTGCACTTACCGCTGCTTGGTGACGGGCTGCGGTAGCGTGGCGGTGGCGGGCGGTGGCGGCGCGGGCGGCGGCGCGCGACGCTGCAGCGTCTGTGTGCCCTCGTCCGCCTCGTCTTGTCTCAGTGTGGTGCACTTACCGCTGCTTGGTGACGGGCTGCGGTAGCGTGGCGGTGGCGGGCGGTGGCGGCGCGGGCGGCGGCGCGCGACGCTGCAGCGTCTGTGTGCCCTCGTCCGCCTCGTCTTGTCTCAGTGTGGTGCACTTACCGCTGCTTGGTGACGGGCTGCGGTAGCGTGGCGGTGGCGGGCGGTGGCGGCGCGGGCGGCGGCGCGCGACGCTGCAGCGTCTGTGTGCCCTCGTCCGCCTCGTATTGTCTCAGTGTGGTGCACTTACCGCTGCTTGGTGACGGGCTGCGGTAGCGTGGCGGTGGCGGGCGGTGGCGGCGCGGGCGGCGGCGCGCGACGCTGCAGCGTCTGTGTGCCCTCGTCCGCCTCGTCTTGTCTCAGTGTGGTGCACTTACCGCTGCTTGGTGACGGGCTGCGGTAGCGTGGCGGTGGCGGGCGGTGGCGGCGCGGGCGGCGGCGCGCGACGCTGCAGCGTCTGTGTGCCCTCGTCCGCCTCGTCTTGTCTCAGTGTGGTGCACTTACCGCTGCTTGGTGACGGGCTGCGGTAGCGTGGCGGTGGCGGGCGGTGGCGGCGCGGGCGGCGGCGCGCGACGCTGCAGCGTCTGTGTGCCCTCGTCCGCCTCGTCTTGTCTCAGTGTGGTGTACTTACCGCTGCTTGGTGACGGGCTGCGGTAGCGTGGCGGTGGCGGCGCGGACGGCGGCGCGCGACGCTGCAGCGTCTGTGTGCCCTCGTCCGCCTCGTCTTGTCTCAGTGTGGTGCACTTACCGCTGCTTGGTGACGGGCTGCGGTAGCGTGGCGGTGGCGGGCGGTGGCGGCGCGGGCGGCGGCGCGCGACGCTGCAGCGTCTGTGTGCCCTCGTCCGCCTCGTCTTGTCTCAGTGTGGTGCACTTACCGCTGCTTGGTGACGGGCTGCGGTAGCGTGGCGGTGGCGGGCGGTGGCGGCGCGGGCGGCGGCGCGCGACGCTGCAGCGTCTGTGTGCCCTCGTCCGCCTCGTATTGTCTCAGTGTGGTGCACTTACCGCTGCTTGGTGACGGGCTGCGGTAGCGTGGCGGTGGCGGGCGGTGGCGGCGCGGGCGGCGGCGCGCGACGCTGCAGCGTCTGTGTGCCCTCGTCCGCCTCGTCTTGTCTCAGTGTGGTGCACTTACCGCTGCTTGGTGACGGGCTGCGGTAGCGTGGCGGTGGCGGGCGGTGGCGGCGCGGGCGGCGGCGCGCGACGCTGCAGCGTCTGTGTGCCCTCGTCCGCCTCGTCTTGTCTCAGTGTGGTGCACTTACCGCTGCTTGGTGACGGGCTGCGGTAGCGTGGCGGTGGCGGGCGGTGGCGGCGCGGGCGGCGGCGCGCGACGCTGCAGCGTCTGTGTGCCCTCGTCCGCCTCGTCTTGTCTCAGTGTGGTGCACTTACCGCTGCTTGGTGACGGGCTGCGGTAGCGTGGCGGTGGCGGGCGGTGGCGGCGCGGGCGGCGGCGCGCGACGCTGCAGCGTCTGTGTGCCCTCGTCCGCCTCGTCTTGTCTCAGTGTGGTGCACTTACCGCTGCTTGGTGACGGGCTGCGGTAGCGTGGCGGTGGCGGGCGGTGGCGGCGCGGGCGGCGGCGCGCGACGCTGCAGCGTCTGTGTGCCCTCGTCCGCCTCGTCTTGTCTCAGTGTGGTGCACTTACCGCTGCTTGGTGACGGGCTGCGGTAGCGTGGCGGTGGCGGGCGGTGGCGGCGCGGGCAGCGGCGCGCGACGCTGCAGCGTCTGTGTGCCCTCGTCCGCCTCGTCTTGACTCAGTGTGGTGCACTTACCGCTGCTTGGTGACGGGCTGCGGTAGCGTGGCGGTGGCGGGCGGTGGCGGCGCGGGCGGCGGCGCGCGACGCTGCAGCGTCTGTGTGCCCTCGTCCGCCTCGTCTTGTCTCAGTGTGGTGCACTTACCGCTGCTTGGTGACGGGCTGCGGTAGCGTGGCGGTGGCGGGCGGTGGCGGCGCGGGCGGCGGCGCGCGACGCTGCAGCGTCTGTGTGCCCTCGTCCGCCTCGTCTTGTCTCAGTGTGGTGCACTTACCGCTGCTTGGTGACGGGCTGCGGTAGCGTGGCGGTGGCGGGCGGTGGCGGCGCGGGGCGGCGGCGCGCGACGCTGCAGCGTCTGTGTGCCCTCGTCCGCCTCGTCTTGTCTCAGTGTGGTGCACTTACCGCTGCTTGGTGACGGGCTGCGGTAGCGTGGCGGTGGCGGGCGGTGGCGGCGCGGGCGGCGGCGCGCGACGCTGCAGCGTCTGTGTGCCCCTCGTCCGCCTCGTCTTGTCTCAGTGTGGTGCACTTACCGCTGCTTGGTGACGGGCTGCGGTAGCGTGGCGGTGGCGGGCGGTGGCGGCGCGGGCGGCGGCGCGCGACGCTGCAGCGTCCTGTGTGCCCTCGTCCGCCTCGTCTTGTCTCAGTGTGGTGCACTTACCGCTGCTTGGTGACGGGCTGCGGTAGCGTGGCGGTGGCGGGCGGTGGCGGCGCGGGCGGCGGCGCGCGACGCTGCAGCGTCTGTGTGCCCTCGTCCGCCTCGTCTTGTCTCAGTGTGGTGCACTTACCGCTGCTTGGTGACGGGCTGCGGTAGCGTGGCGGTGGGCGGGCGGTGGCGGCGCGGGCGGCGGCGCGCGACGCTGCAGCGTCTGTGTGCCCTCGTCCGCCTCGTCTTGTCTCAGTGTGGTGCACTTACCGCTGCTTGGTGACGGGCTGCGGTAGCGTGGCGGTGGCGGGCGGTGGCGGCGCGGGCGGCGGCGCGCGACGCTGCAGCGTCTGTGTGCCCTCGTCCGCCTCGTCTTGTCTCAGTGTGGTGCACTTACCGCTGCTTGGTGACGGGCTGCGGTAGCGTGGCGGTGGCGGGCGGTGGCGGCGCGGGCGGCGGCGCGCGACGCTGCAGCGTCTGTGTGCCCTCGTCCGCCTCGTCTTGTCTCAGTGTGGTGCACTTACCGCTGCTTGGTGACGGGCTGCGGTAGCGTGGCGGTGGCGGGCGGTGGCGGCGCGGGCGGCGGCGCGCGACGCTGCAGCGTCTGTGTGCCCTCGTCCGCCTCGTCTTGTCTCAGTGTGGTGCACTTACCGCTGCTTGGTGACGGGCTGCGGTAGCGTGGCGGTGGCGGGCGGGTGGCGGCGCGGGCGGCGGCGCGCGACGCTGCAGCGTCTGTGTGCCCTCGTCCGCCTCGTCTTGTCTCAGTGTGGTGCACTTACCGCTGCTTGGTGACGGGCTGCGGTAGCGTGGCGGTGGCGGGCGGTGGCGGCGCGGGCGGCGGCGCGCGACGCTGCAGCGTCTGTGTGCCCTCGTCCGCCTCGTCTTGACTCAGTGTGGTGCACTTACCGCTGCTGGTGACGGGCTGCGGTAGCGTGGCGGTGGCGGGCGGTGGCGGCGCGGGCGGCGGCGCGCGACGCTGCAGCGTCTGTGTGCCCTCGTCCGCCTCGTCTTGTCTCAGTGTGGTGCACTTACCGCTGCTTGGTGACGGGCTGCGGTAGCGTGGCGGTGGCGGGCGGTGGCGGCGCGGGCGGCGGCGCGCGACGCTGCAGCGTCTGTGTGCCCTCGTCCGCCTCGTCTTGTCTCAGTGTGGTGCACTTACCGCTGCTTGGTGACGGGCTGCGGTAGCGTGGCGGTGGCGGGCGGTGGCGGCGCGGGCGGCGGCGCGCGACGCTGCAGCGTCTGTGTGCCCTCGTCCGCCTCGTCTTGTCTCAGTGTGGTGCACTTACCGCTGCTTGGTGACGGGCTGCGGTAGCGTGGCGGTGGCGGGCGGTGGCGGCGCGGGCGGCGGCGCGCGACGCTGCAGCGTCTGTGTGCCCTCGTCCGCCTCGTCTTGTCTCAGTGTGGTGCACTTACCGCTGCTTGGTGACGGGCTGCGGTAGCGTGGCGGTGGCGGGCGGTGGCGGCGCGGGCGGCGGCGCGCGACGCTGCAGCGTCTGTGTGCCCTCGTCCGCCTCGTCTTGTCTCAGTGTGGTGCACTTACCGCTGCTTGGTGACGGGCTGCGGTAGCGTGGCGGTGGCGGGCGGTGGCGGCGCGGGCGGCGGCGCGCGACGCTGCAGCGTCTGTGTGCCCTCGTCCGCCTCGTCTTGTCTCAGTGTGGTGCACTTACCGCTGCTTGGTGACGGGCTGCGGTAGCGTGGCGGTGGCGGGCGGTGGCGGCGCGGGCGGCGGCGCGCGACGCTGCAGCGTCTGTGTGCCCTCGTCCGCCTCGTCTTGTCTCAGTGTGGTGCACTTACCGCTGCTTGGTGACGGGCTGCGGTAGCGTGGCGGTGGCGGGCGGTGGCGGCGCGGGCGGCGGCGCGCGACGCTGCAGCGTCTGTGTGCCCTCGTCCGCCTCGTCTTGTCTCAGTGTGGTGCACTTACCGCTGCTTGGTGACGGGCTGCGGTAGCGTGGCGGTGGCGGGCGGTGGCGGCGCGGGCAGCGGCGCGCGACGCTGCAGCGTCTGTGTGCCCTCGTCCGCCTCGTCTTGACTCAGTGTGGTGCACTTACCGCTGCTTGGTGACGGGCTGCGGTAGCGTGGCGGTGGCGGGCGGTGGCGGCGCGGGCGGCGGCGCGCGACGCTGCAGCGTCTGTGTGCCCTCGTCCGCCTCGTCTTGTCTCAGTGTGGTGCACTTACCGCTGCTTGGTGACGGGCTGCGGTAGCGTGGCGGTGGCGGGCGGTGGCGGCGCGGGCGGCGGCGCGCGACGCTGCAGCGTCTGTGTGCCCTCGTCCGCCTCGTCTTGTCTCAGTGTGGTGCACTTACCGCTGCTTGGTGACGGGCTGCGGTAGCGTGGCGGTGGCGGGCGGTGGCGGCGCGGGCGGCGGCGCGCGACGCTGCAGCGTCTGTGTGCCCTCGTCCGCCTCGTATTGTCTCAGTGTGGTGCACTTACCGCTGCTTGGTGACGGGCTGCGGTAGCGTGGCGGTGGCGGGCGGTGGCGGCGCGGGCGGCGGCGCGCGACGCTGCAGCGTCTGTGTGCCCTCGTCCGCCTCGTCTTGTCTCAGTGTGGTGCACTTACCGCTGCTTGGTGACGGGCTGCGGTAGCGTGGCGGTGGCGGGCGGTGGCGGCGCGGGCGGCGGCGCGCGACGCTGCAGCGTCTGTGTGCCCTCGTCCGCCTCGTCTTGTCTCAGTGTGGTGCACTTACCGCTGCTTGGTGACGGGCTGCGGTAGCGTGGCGGTGGCGGGCGGTGGCGGCGCGGGCGGCGGCGCGCGACGCTGCAGCGTCTGTGTGCCCTCGTCCGCCTCGTCTTGTCTCAGTGTGGTGCACTTACCGCTGCTTGGTGACGGGCTGCGGTAGCGTGGCGGTGGCGGGCGGTGGCGGCGCGGGCGGCGGCGCGCGACGCTGCAGCGTCTGTGTGCCCTCGTCCGCCTCGTCATGCCAGTCCGCGTCCAGCACCCATCTGCACAACCCATAGAGAAAGAAGTATAGTGAGACACACACACTCGCCTCTCTTTGTCACTAGTGACAAAGATGTAAGCGTAAACAATAACACAAGTGGGATCGATATACAATGTCGTATTTCCTGTCCCTCCTCGCATATAGGCCATTTTAAACTGAGAGCTGAGGGACCATAACTGCAACAGTTTTATAAAGGCTGATATTTTAATATTAGTTCATAAATAGGTCGAATATCAATAGCCTGCCGTCAGTCAGCCAGTTTTTGGGACAACTAACGTGGGGGTGGTTCCGAACTTGTTAAAAAAACACCTACGTCGCAATTGTTTTATAAAATCTGAAAATTTGTCTGTGGATAGTAAGACAACTAACAAACTATGCGGACATAGTCTTTTCGGAGCCATAAACAAACGCTCAGTAAACAAATTTAACGAATACAAAAGAAAAACAGAAAATCTAGAGACATAGCCAAAGCTCTTGGGTTTTCGAGATAATTGTCTTTATGCCGAAATGAAAATTCGGACGAACGATACAGTTGGGAAATGAAACTTAGTGATTGCGATATACATGTAAACAAAACAGGGGACAAAAATATCTATACAATTTGTGTCTGATAGGCTAAGCCATGATATATGAACCATAGGTATCTGCAATGGCCTATGCGTCTTATACCATTGAAATTATAGTAACTGAATATGGTACACATATTTATTTATAATTTATATACTTATCCTTCGTATTAAACCTATTTATTAAGAGGTATTATATCACCACTTGTATGCGAATGCTGACCACGTACTGCCATTGAGATGATGCGTCAGATTTGTTCTACAAGTCAAATCACAGCTTAAACCAGAGTAGTCAAATTAATAAAACATAATTTTCTTTATTATTGTAACAGAAATGATTGAGACAAGCTTTTATTATAGGCTGTATTTGGCTTTGCCTTTTCATATACACGAAGATACTTGAAACAAGTCCAAATTCCATTTCAAAAAGGAGTTGCATTCCTTTTGATTACATTTCCTATGGAAACCCTCGGGCTCCATCATCCCATTTTTAACCAAGTTAGAGTCGTATTGTTATCGCTGGGGGCAATAACACGCGACGTGAGCTGAATGAGATGGAGAATGGGAGTGAGAAATGGGAACTGGCTTACTTGAATATGTAGGTAAGGTTGTTCTGTGTACTGGGCCGCGACGACTTAAGCGGCTTGCCGTGCTGATATGATGGATGGGCTGAGTAGGAGTCTTCTTCTGGTTTCGAGCCGACCTTGAGCTGATGAAAGTCTTCACGCACACTGAGGGTTATAATTCACTCGCGCGCCTAGTTTTGAGCTGATGAGCCACGTAACGTCACAGTCACTACAATAAGGGTACCGGCCGGTATAATCACGACACTTTCGTAGGTTCAGGTGAGCACGGAACGCTGGGATTGAGATACACGTCAGTGCGCGACGGCGGTCAAATGGCTACTCTCGCGGCGCGTCGCTTGCGTCGGCACGTCAACGAGTGAATCGATGAATGATTGAACGAGTTACCTATATCGTCGCGCCGATGGCGCGAACATCCTGGGGGGCCCGTAGTAGAGCCTCTTCCTGAGCTGAATCCAATGGAAACCTGGCTATCTTTAGCACAGGTCTGCGCAGATGTCCACTGGCGGTGTCCAGATCCACAACTCGGATCACTCCATCCTTGCCAGGTATTGTGCGGGTAATTCGACCCAGTCTCCATTGCAGCGGTGGCAAGTTATCTTCCTTGATGAGCACGAGTTCGCCAACTTGAGGAGGCGATGAAGGGGAAAGCCATTTTGAGCGGGTTTGGAGAGTATGGAGGTAAGATCTAGTCCACAGAGTCCAAAAGCGTTGAGAGAGAGCTTGTATGAGCTGAAAGCGTTTAAGAGCAGATAACGGCCTGTCATCAAAGGACGGCTCGGGCAGAGTAGTGAGTGGACGGCCTATGATAAAATGTCCAGCGGTTAAGGGTTCAATGTCCGTAGGGTCGGATGAAAGTGGGCAGAGAGGTCTAGAGTTGAGTACAGCCTCGATTCGTGTCAGGAGTGTGGAGAATTCCTCAAAAGTAAGGTGCTGTTCACCAACTACACGATAGAACAACTGTTTCGTAGATTTGACGTTAATTTCATGTAAGGCACCGAACCAAGGCCCCTTGGGGGGGTTCAGCAACCAGGTTACCTGCTGGTTGGCGAGCTGGTGTGTGATTGCATCATTATTTTCAGCGAGGAAGTTTTGAACTTCTTTGAGATGATTTCTAGCGCCTACATAATTCGTGCCGCAATCCGATCTAATTAGAACTGGTGTACCGCGACGCGAGACAAATCTTTGCAACGCTGCAAGAAAGGCTTCCGTGGTAAGAGCGGAGACTGCCTCCAAATGAACTGCCTTCGTTGAAAGGCACACAAATATACAAAAGTACGCCTTTAACAGTTTAGCGTTCCGTAACGTGCTAGACTTAACGAGAAATGGGCCGGCAAAGTCAGTCGTGACTTGGCTAAATACAGGTTGTGGGTTAACCCTATCTGCTGGAAGGTCAGCCATAAACGGGGCTGCTGGTTGAGCGCGAGTTCGGAAACATCTAATACATTTGAACACACGGTGTCGGATCGCACGGCGAGCGGATAGTATCCAGTATTGCTGGCGGAGCATTGCGTGTAGAGTGTCAGCGCCAGGATGGCAGTGCACTCTGTGGTAATGGTCAATGATGAGGTCAACGAGCGGGCTTGAGCTGGGAAGAATGAGTGGGTGTTGAGCGTTGTACCTAAGTGACGCATGAGAGAGACGACCACCGACTCTCAAGAGCCCATCTTTCAAGAATGGGGAGAGACGCTGGAGTCGATTGCTGCAGAGTTTATTAGTGTGGAGACGATGAATGTCTTCTGCAAACTCATTCCGCTGAACAGAGCGGACCCAGAATAACAGAGCTTCTCTCCGTTCACAGGCTGTCAACGGTCCAGAGCGACGTACATCTGGGCCGTGCTTACAATTATAAATGAAGCGCTTGATACAAGCCGTCACTCCGACGAGCTTGTCAAAAGAGCTGAAGCGGGTAAGCAGATCATGATCCAGATCAGGAACTGCTATATGAGCTGGCACACTTTTTGGCTTAAGGCCTGGTAAAGCGTGATGACCCAGAGCGGCTGGCATCTGGGGCCAGGTATGAGGAGGCTCTTTGAGCCAGCTGGGAGACCACCAGAGGTCATGGGTTGATAGAGATTGGGCTGACATACCCCTGCTTGCACAGTCTGCAGGGTTGAGGTTCGTAGGGACATGCCTCCACCTAGGGCTGATCGGGCTAGACGTTATTTTAGCCACTCGGTTGGCTTCAAATGTCTGGAGTCGGTGAGGGGGCGTGTTGAGCCATGCTAACACTATTGTGCTATCTGACCAACAGGTATGTTGTTCTATAGCAATGTGAGCTGACAATTTAGCTGACAGTCGTGTCATGAGCTGTGATAAAAGAGCTGCAGCTGAGAGTTCCATTTTGGGAATTGAGAGGCGATTCTTGATAGGAGCGACCTTCGACTTGGCAATGACCAGATGCACATTGACAAGTCCATTGGCATCGAGCTCGTGCAGATAAGTGACAGCACCATAACCGGCTTCTGAGGCGTCCGCGAACCCGTGAAGTGAGTAAGTGGACGTGGGCTTGTATTTGCAGATGTGCCGAGGTAAGCGGAGATTTGAGAGTTGAGGAAGGTCTTGTGAGATGTGCTGCCATTCTGTGTGAACTTCATCGGGGGTGGGCTCGTCCCATCCCAGTTTCAGAAGCCATAACTTCTGTAAAAGTAGCTTTGCGCGGAGTATGACGGGTGTAACCCAACCATTGGGGTCGTACAGCGAAGCTACTGTGCTGAGGATTGAGCGTTTTGTGACTTGGGTCAGTGAGGGGAGAGAGATGCGATAAGTGAACTCATCCGATTGAGGAATCCATTGTATACCTAATACTTTAATGGAATTCGATTCTGGGCTGATGTCGAAGTCTTTAGGCATGTCACATTGGTCATCTGGGAACCGATTAAGGAGCTGAGAAGAGTTGGAGGTCCATTTACTGAGCTGAAAACTACCTAGGGCCAGTAAGTTAATCAACTCTGTTTGGAGCGCTTGAGCAGACTCCACAGAGTCATGACCACAGAGTATATCATCGACGAAAACTGAATTGCGTAGGACCTGAGCAGCGTGCGGGTAGTGATGACCTTCGTCATCCGCCAATTGGAGCAGAGTACGGAGGGCGTGGTACGGGCTTGAGCGTAATCCATAGGAGACGGTATTTAGTGCGTAAGTGAGCAGGGGCTGGTCCGGTGAAGACCGCCAGAGAATGAGCTGATACTGTCGTTGGTCTGGGTGGATGAGTATGTTTCTGAACATCATTCTGATGTCAGTACTGAAAACTATGGGGTGTATCCTGAAAGACATGATAATGTCAACTATATCTTGCTGGAGAGCTGGACCTGTGTGCAGGCAATCATTAAGACTGACGCCATTTGAGCTTTTACTGGACCCATCAAAGACAGTGCGTAACTTGTCGGATCCCGATTTGAAGATGCCGTGATGAGGAATGTAGAAATGAGGCTTGTTCGCGAAGGTACTTGGGTGGCATGGTGACATGTGTCCTAGGTTGAGATAGTCGCTCATAAATTCAACATATTTAGAGCGTAGGGGCGGATTTGCTTGTAGTTTCCTTTCCAGTGTAAGAAACCTGCGTAGTGCAATGGCATGAGTGTTGCCTAAGGCCGGCGCATTTGGTAGAAACGGCAGTGTTACCATATAGCGGCCTGATGGATCTCGGGTGGTTGTAGTACGGAAAATTTCCTCGCACTGCTCTTGTAATGGGCTGGTCTGTACATGAGGTTGTGGTTCTTCTGTCTCCCAGAACCTCTCAAGGTTCTTGTAAATGTCATGTGTGGGTACGTCAGATTCTGGCTGAGAGCTGGTAATATGAGCTGAGTTGGCCTGGTTTGCAGGTGTTGCATATAAGTCCTCAATGGGTCCTATCAATGCGAAGTCGAAAATCGTGCCGAAGGCTATGGGCTTCCCTCGGCCTAAGGAGACCTTAGTCCCGTCCAGAACTTGGCCGAGAACATCAGAACCTAACAAGAGATCGATTGGAGCGGGTGTGTTATATCCTTGATCTGCTAAGGGAATATTTGGCTGGCCTCTCACTTGTGCTATGTGTGGGACCTTTTGTAACGGTAGATAACCGGTAACGTGTTTTAAAATATGCGCAGTAGCCGTAATCGTGGGTGTGTCATGATGTGTAGGTCGACAGATTATTGTGATTGATGCCTTTGATTCCTGTGTGTGGTGGTTGCCCACTCCTGTGATTTTGAGTGATGTTGAGTTTTGTGGTAACTTTAAATTACGAGCCATGCGCTGAGTGATAAGTGTGAGCATACTACCGCAATCTAGCAGGGCTCGTGCTGTGTGAAACTGGCCATTTACGTCTGCTATTTTTAGCGTGACGGTAGGCAATAATATGGGCTGATTGATTGCGTGCTCATCCTGTCGTGGGTAATCACAAGAGGAATGATTCGCTGTTGGTGGAGCTGATCGCGGTGAGCGAGCTTGAGATGTCTGGGTATGGGCTGAGTGTGTGTGGTCTGCGTGTGAGTGTGTGTGTTCTGGGTGTGAGTGTGTGTGCTGATTGTCTTCCTCTTCACAGTGTTCAGTTATTGTAGGTAGTCACGATTGACCACCTGCTCGGGACGTACTGGGCGAGCGAGGGTGGTCCTGAGACGTGGGTTTCGCCTGTGAGGCGTGTGCCGAGAACGGTTGGTACTCATTAGCTGGACGCGTCCTGGGCTGTTCTCTCAGATGTGGAGGTAGGAGATGAGCGGACGAATGAGTTGGAGAAGAAGCACCGGGGCGGTGAAGAGATGTGTGGTGTCTGTCATTCCCACACTCTTTGCAAGCCTTCGTGGACTTGCACTCATTCTCATAATGGGGGCCTAGGCAGCGTCGGCAGCGGTTGCGGGCCTGAACAAAGTCCCAACGGCCTTGTATTGGTTGGTCGTTGTACCGTGGGCAGGCGATGAGCTTGTGCCCTCTTTCTCCGCAGTATGGGCAGGGCATGGTGTTGGTGGTGTTTGCGTCTTGAGGTGACGGTTGAGCTGAGTAAGTCGGCCTGTGCTGAGCTGAATAGTCTGACCGGCTCCTAACCGGGGTCATGGGACGTGATTCATGATACGCAGGCTGTCGGGGCGGGCCTCGAGGAAAGTTTACGGGAGACTGCCTGCGGTACTGAGCTGGTTGTGGCGAATGCTGAGTGAGTTGGGAGGTGCTGGGCTTGGGTGAGCTGGACCATTCGGTCTCTACACAACGCGCGTGCTCTTCCAAGAAGGTGATCAGGTTCTTGAGGGTGGGCAGAGACTGGCGTGATCCGTACTTTCGTTCAAAAAGTGTCCGAAGTTCACCTTTAAGTTTTCGCACTACTATAGACACAAAAACATAGTCACTTTCTTGCATGGGCAGATCGAGGTTATTGAGGGCGCATTGCGCGGAAATGAGCGGAGTTAAAAAGAGCGTGCGTATATCGGAGCGCACGTGAATGTTGGGCAGTTCAATGATGATATCTACAAACCGGTCGATCAAGACCCGACGATTTTCATAGCGCCGAGTTAGGATATTCATCGCTACGGCGAAATTGTCGTTGGTGAGCTGGAGGTGGGATACCATACTGCGTGCCTCGCCTGTCAGGCACGAGAGCAGGTAGTGGAGCTTTACGGCATCCGAAATGATGGTCATGTCGTCCGTTAAGCTCCTGAAGATGGTAATGAAGGACGGCCAGTCTTCAACCTTTGAGCTGAACTTTGGGAGCGTGATTTTGGGTAGCACAGTTGTAGGCGTGGCAGACGTGGAGGGGTGAGAAGTCTCTGGGAGGGCCGCAGTCACGCTCAATTTGTCGAACGCGACTAGGATGTAATTGTAGTCCGTTACCGCGGTGTCATAATGTTTTGTGTAGACGGCTTCGGTCTCGTCAGTGAGTTCCTCGTCGTCTAGTATTTCATAATAGACGTCCTCTAGCTTGGATTTATAGAGGTCTACTTTTGTGTACCGAGCCGTGAAATCCGACAATGTATATTTTTTCGTATCCTTTGCTAGTGCTGCCTCCGCAATCTCCTTGCGCAGAGTAATTGCCTTTGTTGCCTCTCGGAAGATGGCTGCTTGCGATTTGGACGGCATGGTGTTGTTTATGTGTACTTAAATGAGTTGAGAGACAAAAAAAATAAAAAAAAAAAAAATAATAATAATAATTTAAAAAATATGACACCCTGTATGATGACTTGTGATGAGCTGACTAACAATTGACTGTTACACCAATGTGAATTTGTCAACAAAAGATAAAAAACCAAAAAAAATTGTTGCACAAAAAAAAAAATTTCTCCCTGGACACCCTGTGTTTCACGATGTAAGTTACCTAATGAGTAGGTACTAATTTGAGTGAGGGAAATAAGAAACTATATTAACCACTAACCAATGTGGAGTGTTACCAAGTTGTGGCTTGTCTCTAATAGGTACTTGTCATCGGGCAGATATTATACGGTTATTGAATTTTGAGCCTTATCCTCTGAGCAGTAAGGTTGCTTTTTAATGTATTATTTTAGATCTGCGAGCTGTTCAATTGTTTACAAAAATTAAACGTTTATTTATGCCTAGTTATATGTATCTGTTACATGTATGAGCTGGAGAATGAATTTAGTACCTATGAGGTATTCGTAATTATGACGGCGCTTTAAAAATTTTGCTTTAGAATAATGATGCAATCAAACGTGTCTTTTTGAAATGAGCGGTTTCGTAAGTTATATCTATAGGTTATTCTACACACTGTCTGATTACGTTTCGAGAATGTTTGCTTTTAGAAAATAGCTTATAAAGGGCTGAAGACCGCTGTAAGTGATCGGTAACTCAGGGTAGCTACCTACAGAACGGACGGAATGTTCTCGAATGTGCAGAATTTCGTAGGCAAATAAATGAGATGTGGTACTTTTTGGTAATGTACCTTTGTTTGAAATGGGCTGAGTTTACATGTAATGTTATATATTACGTTATGAGTTGAATAATTTGGGCGAAAGAATTAATTTTTTTTTTGAAATGTGGGTGGATTTTTTACCTAACTGGGTGTGCTTTTTCGAGCAAAAGAAAGACTGCTTATCCAAAGGGCTGGTGTGGGTGGGGTTTTTCGAAGGACCAAAGAATGCCGGTTCGAAGGAACAAAGAATGTTATCGCTGGGGGCAATAACACGCGACGTGAGCTGAATGAGATGGAGAATGGGAGTGAGAAATGGGAACTGGCTTACTTGAATATGTAGGTAAGGTTGTTCTGTGTACTGGGCCGCGACGACTTAAGCGGCTTGCCGTGCTGATATGATGGATGGGCTGAGTAGGAGTCTTCTTCTGGTTTCGAGCCGACCTTGAGCTGATGAAAGTCTTCACGCACACTGAGGGTTATAATTCACTCGCGCGCCTAGTTTTGAGCTGATGAGCCACGTAACGTCACAGTCACTACAATAAGGGTACCGGCCGGTATAATCACGACACTTTCGTAGGTTCAGGTGAGCACGGAACGCTGGGATTGAGATACACGTCAGTGCGCGACGGCGGTCAAATGGCTACTCTCGCGGCGCGTCGCTTGCGTCGGCACGTCAACGAGTGAATCGATGAATGATTGAACGAGTTACCTATATCGTCGCGCCGATGGCGCGAACACGTATGCCAAATTTCAGCCCAAATGGGCGGACCAAAAATTTTACTTGCAAGATTTAAACACACCAACACTTACTAGCATACCTGCTTATTTATTTTTCTCTGCTTTCGTGTAAAGACTCTGTTTTGTAGTGCTTAAAATTAACTACGATAACCATCACGTTCACTGAATATGTACTCAGTCGCCAATATCGACATCTATTTCATTTTGATTTAATTGAATTATCTGTCACAACTTACTCTATACATACAATTGGTAAAAAGGAAAATCTAAGAAGCGATTTCCATGGAATAAATCAAGGCTCAATGACGTCAGGAGTAAAATGAAAGGGACGAATGTATCGCGTGACATTTCTGATCTCTTCTCTATTAACTTCAAATTTCAAGATTAGAAAACTGGGGGCCTCGCGCACACACATTGATAATTTACGCTCACTTTTACAAAGACACCCCTCCTAATTCGTGCGAAACGCGACGGAAATAGGTTTTTCACCTCACTTGCTCGGAAAGGCCTTTTTGTATGTTTGATATCTATTGAGAAAATCGCTTTTTATCCACATGTGAAGAAAGTAGACGTAGAACGTTAAAAGTACTATGACGTAGAACGTTAAATGTTTATTTTTGTTTTTTGTATATTTTGTGACATATTTTTTTTTTTAACTTTTTTTAAAACTTTTTTTTAACTTTTTCTGATTTTTTTAAAATTTTTTTTTAGATTTTTTTTTATTTTTTTTTACCCTTTTTCTTCTTTTCCTCGCTGTAGTGAGGTGGAAAGATTTGTGTTATACACGCTCAGGATTCTATTTTTGAACCACTCGCTTCGCTCGTGGTCAATCATAGAATCCTTTCGCTAGCTCGTGTTTCAAATGAACACACGCAGGTAAAATACAACTTTCCCCCCTTGTATAACAAATAACTATTACAAATACCAATTTTTCAAAAAGCTCGCTCACCGCGCTTCCTCTTAACAAGTTCGGAACCACCCCCACGTTAGTTGTCCCAAAAACTGGCTGACGGACGGCAGGCTATTGATATTCAAGCGATTTATGATCTAATATTAAAATATCAGCCTTTATAAAACTGTTGCAGTTTTGGTCCCTCAGCTATTTTTGTTCTATGTTAAAACTCAATTGAAACTGACGTCACGGATATAACTCGACTAAATTATACAGGACATGAGAGGTCGAGCATAGATTATTCTTCTGATAGTACTCATTTTAGTCAGGTTAATTTCGCTCACATATCGCAAATGGTTAAAAAAGCTGACTCCAATATCTACATCATTAGCAGTGATCGGATCTAGGATGCAATTTGGGGTGAGCGACCTCAAACGATATGTTTATCGTGGATGTGTCTCGGATTTCCCGGGATTTTGGGAAATGGGCTATTGTAAATTAAAAAATACGTCACTTAATATTTGCACACTTAAAGCACACTAGAATTGTCTAATAATGGGTATTTATAACTGAAATTATTATAATTTGTCGATAAGTTGAGAATGTGATAAGCCAGGCTCGATTTGAATGACAATGTCAGTCAAGACATTATATACTGCTCATTTCAAGTGGCCATTTTATTTAAAAAAAAATAGGTTGATAAGTGGTAATTGTTTACGAAAAAACAATTTGAAGGCACCCTATGTGCGGTGTAGTGCAACATCATCGGCACTAAAAGTTCGAGCCCTGGTGATAAGATTAACGAAATAGTGATAGTGAACTAATAACAATTATTACTTTTACTTGTATACCCTTTTTTTTTTTTTTTTACGTTGGGGAAATGCTTTTACGCATCCCGCCCGCCACGGGGAAGGGACAGGGCGGGTATGACGGACTAACCGCGGCAATAGCCTTGGACTACCGTCTAAAACCCCAACGATTGCCAACTCCGCCTTAAGAAAGGGGCGCCGCGGGATCGCTTTCCGCATTCGACCGCGTACGTCCCGACGGGCGACCTACAGGGTAGCGGGCCGCAGACATTGCGCGCCAGGTCAGCGCATTCAGTCCAGTGGGATTCATTTTTGCAGGGTATCCCCCGAACCCCGCATCATCCCACTACGGAGGAGGCAGTAAATGCGCGTAGCGCCTGGCTCTGCCTCCCGCCCGTCGCCGGCGGAGCGGATCCGCGAGGGGATCATTCTCGCGTGCCCGCTCCGCGGCCTCCTTCTGTGACATAACCTGGTCACTGAAGGAGGCCATCGCCTTCCATGCTTCCTTATTGTCAAGCATGGCCCTAATAACACCTGACAATGAGAGGTCCGACCGCGTCACTGCTTCTAAAGCAGCCCGTTGGGGCCTCCACGCAATGCATTCTTGTAAAGTGTGACGCGCCGTGTCCACAGGCGCGCCACACTCATGGCAGCAAGGGGAGGATTCCCTCCCTATGCGATGCAGATACTTACCAAAGCAGCCATGGTTAGTAAGCAGCTGCACCATATGGAACGTCAGGGTTCCATGCTGCCTCTCAACCCAGCGTTCTAAGTGAGGCAGTACTGCCTCTACTGTTACTAAGCCGTAATCCGCAGACCCCAACTCCTCTTTCCACTGGCGGAGTGATTCGTTCTGGGCAAGCGCTCGAACGCGGTCGAACTCCTGCCGGTCGGGGAACTCCCCTGCCGCTTTTTTCTCAGCCCTATGTTGATGGACCTTAGCGAGCACATGTGCTTGGAGGTCCCAAGGAGAGTCCCCGGCCAGGATCGTTGCCGCTGAAAATGATACCGTACGATATCCTCGAATGGCCCTTAACGAAATTGCCCTTTGAGGTCTGCGGAGTAGGGTCTTATTTGTCGCCGAGAGGGCATCAACCCATATGGGAGCCCCGTATAGAGCCATGCTCCGTATGACCCTTGAATACAGGAGCCTGCACGTGGCATTGGGCTCACCGATGTTGGGGAGCAGCCGGCTAAGGGCAGCGGCTGTAGACATTAACTTCGGAGCAAGCTTGGCAAAGTGTGCCCCAAAGTTCCATAAACATATAAGAATAATAAAAATACATAAGGGTCAATCAACTATTTCTTGTTGCTCGTTGCCATGGTTACGTCTCCTGGGTCACTCTTTAAAACTATTATTTTATGGGGTTTAAATCCACTAAAAACGTGTTTTTGTTATATTGGTAAACCCATTCCATGGTGGCGCATCTCCTTAGCATGATAGGAGTCCAGTTTATAGTATTTTTTGTAAGAAAGTCTGTCACTGTTGTCTCTTGGCTAACCGGGACTTCTTGTTGTTATTCTAACAAGAATAAGTTGATTGACCCATAAAAGATAAGACATACAAGTTACGTTCAGTTCGTCTATGCAGTAGGTACCTACTGTTAACATTTTGGTTGTTATTATCTTTTCTGTTAATTTTATACTGTAGACTACTTAAAATTAAAAGTTATTTACCTTTTTGTAAAGATAGGTAACAAAAAAAGTCGCGGGATTGTAAGTCATATCCACCTTAATATTACGAATATTACTTAAGGTGGTTCGATTGCCATACAAAGCGTTATTTGACATTCGCAGGCTAACGGCGTGATATTTTAAGAAACTTATGTAACAAACTTTCATAAATAAATAATAGTTATATAATATAGTTATATAAAAAGTAATAGTTTTCCCAAAATATCATGTGACAAACCAATTTCTCAAATTAATCTAGTTTATACAAGTTTATTCTAGGAAAGGGGGAATTTGGCGCAAACGGGAAGCCAATTTATGAAAGTTTGTTACATAAGTTTCTTAAAATATCACGCCGTTAGCCTACGAATGTCAAATAACGTTTTGTATGGCAATCGAACCACCTTAAACCCCGGGAAATTGCATCCTAGATCCGATCACTGATCATCAGAAAAGCATCTCGTATACTCACACCTGAGACAATGCTAAAAATCTACAAAACATATATGTGAGACCCATTCTTCAATATGGTTTTCAGATATGGAACCTATAAGTACTTCAAGAAAGACATTGAGGTGATAGAAACAGTTCAGAGAAGATTCACCAAAATTCCCACACAGCTGAAATCATTGCCTTACGAGGAAAGACTACAGAAATTGGGCTTGACAAAACTCGCGAAGAGACGTGAACAGGGGCAATAAGGGCTACTAACAGTCAGTTTAACGTACCTGGAGCTAGTAGCTGACTTGCAGTTCTCGCACTCGCTAAGGTAGTCATCTAGTGATTTGTTTTTAAATCGGCACAAGCCAAATTCTGTCCCATTACAACAAGGTACAAATCGCATTGAAGTGGTATATTTGTCGGCGACCGATCGTAAAATCTGGCTGATCACGAAATTCCTAGGCATATCGTGATACGCCGCCATTTCATGATCTGGCTAATAGTTGACCAGGCATATCATGATGTGCCTGATAAAAAATACGACAGATCGATTCAGTGGCAAACCCGACTCGGATCGCGAATAGGTTAGAAGATGAAAGCGGGAGCTTTTGTCTTCGAGGTTATTTTTTTTTTATAAAAGAGCGGTAAAACTTGTTTGCAAACCTACTTACGTATAACGGCGAGTATTGAACGATATGGCGGCGTTTCATGATATGCCTAGGAATTTCATGATCTGCCTAAACGTCACTGGTGGGTGTTACTTAGCCAGATCATGGAATGGCGGCCTTTCATGATATGCCTAGGAATTTCAAGATCTGCCTAAACGTCATTAGGCAAATAGTTAAACGGTAAGTTTTGAACGATATGGCGGATGTCATTTAGCCAAATCATGAAATGGCGGCGTTTCACGATATGCCTAGGAATTTCGTGATCTGCCGGATTTTACGATCGGCCGCCAACATATATACAAGCACAGCCCACTCATTAACCTTATTGCAACGACATAACGGCTTATCAACAGTCAGTTTAACGTACCTGGAGCTAGTAGCTGACTTGCAGTTCTCGCACTCACTGCGGTAGTCATCGAGTGCTTTGTTTTAAAATCGGAACAAACCAAATTCTGTCCCATTACAACAAAGTTCAAATCGCATTGAAGTAGTATTTATACAAGCAAAGCCCACTCATTAAACTTATTGCAACGACATAAGGGCTATCAACAGCCAGTTTAACGTACCTGGAGCTAGTAGCTGACTTGCAGTTCTCGCACTCACTGCGGTAGTCATCGAGTGCTTTGTTTTAAAATCGGAACAAACCAAATTCTGTCCCATTACAACAAAGTACAAATCGCATTGAAGTAGTATTTATACAAGCACAGCCCACTCATTAACCTTATTGCAACGACATAAGGGCTATCAACAGTCAGTTTAACGTACCTGGAGCTAGTAGCTGACTTGCAGTTCTCGCACTCACTGCGGTAGTCATCGGGTTCTTCGCCACCAGGCGCGCTGCCCGAGTAACTGCAGACGCACGACGGCTAAACAAACAATTCAAAATTCAAATATTTCTTCTGCTAGTAGGCCTCTCTGCTAGGGGCTATTTTACATGGCTTTCATGAGTGACATGGAAATACCTACATAACAATATTAACCCAATAAACAAAACTTGGGCACACATTTTGCGGAGATTCAGTCTCCGGGTCCAATCCAAACATTACAATAAATGGATTCTCTATTAATTACCTTGTCAACGGTGAGCGGCAGGGTAGTTTGCGGCGCGGTGACATCCGCCGTAGGTTTGCTGATAGGCTTCAAGGGCCTCGGCTCGATTCCACCCACATTGTGCTCTTCACTGTGCGCTCTGTGAAAATATAATGAAATCAGGACTGAGCCGTTACATGTCCAAACAGCCTGCCATTTTTATTTACTTAGGAGTTGTTGTTTTTTTTTGGAAATATCTAGTGAATTAATTGTTTTCCAACAGTTTCAGTTTGTTTTTTAGAACTACGATATGGACGTGGCTAGTATCTAAGGTGCCGGACGCCAGGTTCAGGTTGCGCATGCTGCGGCCCGTGTCGATGCGCTCGCCGGGCTTGTGGAACGAGCGCCGGATCTCGTGGAGCGGTCCGGTTGGAGCCGGACACGGACGTGTCTAGTATCGTACACACCTGGAGGTGCCGGACGCCAGGTTCAGGTTGCGCATGCTGCGGCCCGTGTCGATGCGCTCGCCGGGCTTGTGGAACGAGCGTCGGATCTCGTGGAGCGGTCCGGTTGGAGCCGGACACGGACGTGTCTAGTATCGTACACACCTGGAGGTGCCGGACGCCAGGTTCAGGTTGCGCATGCTGCGGCCCGTGTCGATGCGCTCGCCGGGCTTGTGGAACGAGCGCCGGATCTCGTGGAGCGGTCCGGTTGGAGCCGGACACGGACGTGTCTAGTATCGTACACACCTGGAGGTGCCGGACGCCAGGTTCAGGTTGCGCATGCTGCGGCCCGTGTCGATGCGCTCGCCGGGCTTGTGGAACGAGCGCCGGATCTCGTGGAGCGGTCCGGTTGGAGCCGGACACGGACGTGTCTAGTATCGTACACACCTGGAGGTGCCGGACGCCAGGTTCAGGTTGCGCATGCTGCGGCCCGTGTCGATGCGCTCGCCGGGCTTGTGGAACGAGCGCCGGATCTCGTGGAGCGGTCCGGTTGGAGCCGGACACGGACGTGTCTAGTATCGTACACACCTGGAGGTGCCGGACGCCAGGTTCAGGTTGCGCATGCTGCGGCCCGTGTCGATGCGCTCGCCGGGCTTGTGGAACGAGCGCCGGATCTCGTGGAGCGGTCCGGTTGGAGCCGGACACGGACGTGTCTAGTATCGTACACACCTGGAGGTGCCGGACGCCAGGTTCAGGTTGCGCATGCTGCGGCCCGTGTCGATGCGCTCGCCGGGCTTGTGGAACGAGCGCCGGATCTCGTGGAGCGGTCCGGTTGGAGCCGGACACGGACGTGTCTAGTATCGTACACACCTGGAGGTGCCGGACGCCAGGTTCAGGTTGCGCATGCTGCGGCCCGTGTCGATGCGCTCGCCGGGCTTGTGGAACGAGCGCCGGATCTCGTGGAGCGGTCCGGTTGGAGCCGGACACGGACGTGTCTAGTATCGTACACACCTGGAGGTGCCGGACGCCAGGTTCAGGTTGCGCATGCTGCGGCCCGTGTCGATGCGCTCGCCGGGCTTGTGGAACGAGCGCCGGATCTCGTGGAGCGGTCCGGTTGGAGCCGGACACGGACGTGTCTAGTATCGTACACACCTGGAGGTGCCGGACGCCAGGTTCAGGTTGCGCATGCTGCGGCCCGTGTCGATGCGCTCGCCGGGCTTGTGGAACGAGCGCCGGATCTCGTGGAGCGGTCCGGTTGGAGCCGGACACGGACGTGTCTAGTATCGTACACACCTGGAGGTGCCGGACGCCAGGTTCAGGTTGCGCATGCTGCGGCCCGTGTCGATGCGCTCGCCGGGCTTGTGGAACGAGCGCCGGATCTCGTGGAGCGGTCCGGTTGGAGCCGGACACGGACGTGTCTAGTATCGTACACACCTGGAGGTGCCGGACGCCAGGTTCAGGTTGCGCATGCTGCGGCCCGTGTCGATGCGCTCGCCGGGCTTGTGGAACGAGCGCCGGATCTCGTGGAGCGGTCCGGTTGGAGCCGGACACGGACGTGTCTAGTATCGTACACACCTGGAGGTGCCGGACGCCAGGTTCAGGTTGCGCATGCTGCGGCCCGTGTCGATGCGCTCGCCGGGCTTGTGGAACGAGCGCCGGATCTCGTGGAGCGGTCCGGTTGGAGCCGGACACGGACGTGTCTAGTATCGTACACACCTGGAGGTGCCGGACGCCAGGTTCAGGTTGCGCATGCTGCGGCCCGTGTCGATGCGCTCGCCGGGCTTGTGGAACGAGCGCCGGATCTCGTGGAGCGGTCCGGTTGGAGCCGGACACGGACGTGTCTAGTATCGTACACACCTGGAGGTGCCGGACGCCAGGTTCAGGTTGCGCATGCTGCGGCCCGTGTCGATGCGCTCGCCGGGCTTGTGGAACGAGCGCCGGATCTCGTGGAGCGGTCCGGTTGGAGCCGGACACGGACGTGTCTAGTATCGTACACACCTGGAGGTGCCGGACGCCAGGTTCAGGTTGCGCATGCTGCGGCCCGTGTCGATGCGCTCGCCGGGCTTGTGGAACGAGCGCCGGATCTCGTGGAGCGGTCCGGTTGGAGCCGGACACGGACGTGTCTAGTATCGTACACACCTGGAGGTGCCGGACGCCAGGTTCAGGTTGCGCATGCTGCGGCCCGTGTCGATGCGCTCGCCGGGCTTGTGGAACGAGCGCCGGATCTCGTGGAGCGGTCCGGTTGGAGCCGGACACGGACGTGTCTAGTATCGTACACACCTGGAGGTGCCGGACGCCAGGTTCAGGTTGCGCATGCTGCGGCCCGTGTCGATGCGCTCGCCGGGCTTGTGGAACGAGCGCCGGATCTCGTGGAGCGGTCCGGTTGGAGCCGGACACGGACGTGTCTAGTATCGTACACACCTGGAGGTGCCGGACGCCAGGTTCAGGTTGCGCATGCTGCGGCCCGTGTCGATGCGCTCGCCGGGCTTGTGGAACGAGCGCCGGATCTCGTGGAGCGGTCCGGTTGGAGCCGGACACGGACGTGTCTAGTATCGTACACACCTGGAGGTGCCGGACGCCAGGTTCAGGTTGCGCATGCTGCGGCCCGTGTCGATGCGCTCGCCGGGCTTGTGGAACGAGCGCCGGATCTCGTGGAGCGGTCCGGTTGGAGCCGGACACGGACGTGTCTAGTATCGTACACACCTGGAGGTGCCGGACGCCAGGTTCAGGTTGCGCATGCTGCGGCCCGTGTCGATGCGCTCGCCGGGCTTGTGGAACGAGCGCCGGATCTCGTGGAGCGGTCCGGTTGGAGCCGGACACGGACGTGTCTAGTATCGTACACACCTGGAGGTGCCGGACGCCAGGTTCAGGTTGCGCATGCTGCGGCCCGTGTCGATGCGCTCGCCGGGCTTGTGGAACGAGCGCCGGATCTCGTGGAGCGGTCCGGTTGGAGCCGGACACGGACGTGTCTAGTATCGTACACACCTGGAGGTGCCGGACGCCAGGTTCAGGTTGCGCATGCTGCGGCCCGTGTCGATGCGCTCGCCGGGCTTGTGGAACGAGCGCCGGATCTCGTGGAGCGGTCCGGTTGGAGCCGGACACGGACGTGTCTAGTATCGTACACACCTGGAGGTGCCGGACGCCAGGTTCAGGTTGCGCATGCTGCGGCCCGTGTCGATGCGCTCGCCGGGCTTGTGGAACGAGCGCCGGATCTCGTGGAGCGGTCCGGTTGGAGCCGGACACGGACGTGTCTAGTATCGTACACACCTGGAGGTGCCGGACGCCAGGTTCAGGTTGCGCATGCTGCGGCCCGTGTCGATGCGCTCGCCGGGCTTGTGGAACGAGCGCCGGATCTCGTGGAGCGGTCCGGTTGGAGCCGGACACGGACGTGTCTAGTATCGTACACACCTGGAGGTGCCGGACGCCAGGTTCAGGTTGCGCATGCTGCGGCCCGTGTCGATGCGCTCGCCGGGCTTGTGGAACGAGCGCCGGATCTCGTGGAGCGGTCCGGTTGGAGCCGGACACGGACGTGTCTAGTATCGTACACACCTGGAGGTGCCGGACGCCAGGTTCAGGTTGCGCATGCTGCGGCCCGTGTCGATGCGCTCGCCGGGCTTGTGGAACGAGCGCCGGATCTCGTGGAGCGGTCCGGTTGGAGCCGGACACGGACGTGTCTAGTATCGTACACACCTGGAGGTGCCGGACGCCAGGTTCAGGTTGCGCATGCTGCGGCCCGTGTCGATGCGCTCGCCGGGCTTGTGGAACGAGCGTCGGATCTCGTTGTGGAGCGAGCGGTCGCAACGGTTGAAGCCGGATATGGACGTGTCCAGGATTGTTGTATCGATTGCGGTGGAGATGCGCGGGATTGTGCGGTGGCTGGAAATAAAATGGCGTTAGTTAACTTCTTTTTGGATTGATTGTACACATACATAGGAAAACAAACGATATGCAATTTCCTATAGAAGTTACCTACCTTACTACTTGGTATGGAGCAGCGTGGCAGACATTACAGTCTGTTAGAAATTAAGTCCTTTGTAAACAACATGATGCAATAAATAACTTGAACTGGACTGAACTGGGGCTGGTGTAGAAGCCGGGCACGTTGTGCGGCCGCTCCGGCTCGCGCTCGCGCAGGACGGTCAGACCGCGGTTACTGATGGCGCCCAGGGAGCCTGTGAGCCGGATCGCGCTGACTGTGGACAGTACACTTACAGCGAGGGGCTGGTGTAGAAGCCGGGCACATTGTGGGGCCGCTCCGGCTCGCGCTCGCGCAGGACGGTCAGACCGCGGTTACTGATGGCGCCCAGGGAGCCTGTGAGCCGGATCGCGCTGACTGTGGACAGTACACTTACAGCGAGGGGCTGGTGTAGAAGCCGGGCACATTGTGGGGCCGCTCCGGCTCGCGCTCGCGCAGGACGCTCAGACCGCGGTTGCTGATGGCGCCCAGGGAGCATGTGAGCCGGATCGCGCTGACTGTGGACAGTACACTCACAGCGAGGGGCTGGTGTAGAAGCCGGGCACGTTGTGGGGCCGCTCCGGCTCGCGCTCGCGCAGGACGCTCAGACCGCGGTTGCTGATGGCGCCCAGGGAGCCCGTGAGCCGGATCGCGCTGACTGTGGAAAGTGCACTCACAGCGAGGGGCTGGTGTAGAAGCCAGGCACGTTGTGGAGCCGCTCCGGCTCGCGCTCGCGCAGGACGCTCAGACCGCGGTTGCTGATGGCGCCCAGGGAGCATGTGAGCCGGATCGCGCTGACTGTGGACAGTACACTCACAGCGAGGGGCTGATGTAGAAGCCGGGCACGTTGTGGGGCCGCTCCGGCTCGCGCTCGCGCAGGACGCTCAGACCGCGGTTGCTGATGGCGCCCAGGGAGCCTGTGAGCCGGATCGCGCTGACTGTGGAAAGTGCACTCACAGCGAGGGGCTAGTGTAGAAGCCAGGCACGTTGTGGGGCCGCTCTGGCTCGCGCTCGCGCAGGACGCTCAGACCGCGGTTGCTGATGGCGCCCAGGGAGCATGTGAGTCGGATCGCGCTGACTGTGGAAAGTGCACTCACAGCGAGGGGCTGGTGTAGAAGCCAGGCACGTTGTGGAGCCGCTCCGGCTCGCGCTCGCGCAGGACGCTCAGACCGCGGTTGCTGATGGCGCCCAGGGAGCATGTGAGCCGGATCGCGCCGACTGTGGACAGTACACTCACATCGAGGGGCTGATGTAGAAGCCGGGCACGTTGTGGGGCCGCTCCGGCTCGCGCTCTCGCAGGACGCTCAGACCGCGGTTGCTGATGGCGCCCAGGGAGCCTGTGAGCCGGATCGCGCTGACTGTGGAAAGTGCACTCACAGCGAGGGGCTAGTGTAGAAGCCAGGCACGTTGTGGGGCCGCTCCGGCTCGCGCTCGCGCAGGACGCTCAGACCGCGGTTGCTGATGGCGCCCAGGGAGCCTGTTAGCCGGATCGCGCTGACTGTGGACAGTGCACTCACAGCGAGCGGCTGGTGTAGAAGCCAGGCACGTTGTGGGGCCGCTCCGGCTCGCGCTCGCGCAGGACGCTCAGACCGCGGTTGCTGATGGCACCCAGGGAGCCTGTGAACCGGATCGCGCTGACTGTGGACAGTGCACTCACAGCGAGGGGCTGGTGTAGAAGCCAGGCACGTTGTGGGGCCGCTCCGGCTCGCGCTCGCGCAGGACGCTCAGACCGCGGTTGCTGATGGCGCCCAGGGAGCCTGTGAGCCGGATAGCGCTGACTGTGGACAATGCACTCACAGCGAGGGGCTGGTGTAGAAGCCAGGCACGTTGTGGGGCCGCTCCGGCTCGCGCTCGCGCAGGACGCTCAGACCGCGGTTGCTGATGGCGCCCAGGGAGCCTGTGAGCCGGATCGCGCTTGGAAAGCCGACCACTGTTGGCAAAGTCGCAAATGACATTACAAGTCACCTAGTTAAGGACAGCTTATATTGTTATACTTAACATTCACATATTAGATACTAAGTTACGAACTGTTAGGTGCGAGGGGATGTTGCATAACAGGTTGGTCGGGGTGCGGCTGCAGGAGCGGCGCTGCATAGCAGTTTTGCGGGTTCGCCATCTGAACACGGAATTCAACGGTATAACGTGGGTATAAACAGTAGGCGATGACGAAGGCGGGAGCTAAGTGCTAAGTGTTTTGTAAACCCACAAAGCAATTAATAAATGTATTATTATTATAATTAAGGTGTTCAAGCATCTGAGTCCTTCCAGAAGAAATCTCATCGCAAGTTCCCCCAAAATCCCCGTTTCGCCACGGTTTAGGGTGAATCACCGGCGGTTTGAAACGCTCGGTTCTAAAGTTGTTATCACCTCATGATTATCCCAGCTAAAGTGAAATTAAATAAGTATCAACGCCAGTATTGTAGGTATCTAATACGTTTTTAACAAAAGTTAATTCTGATCATTATTAATTTTGACAATACTTGCTGAAATAAATAGAACGAAAAAAAAAAGTTGCATGTGTCATGTTTTATAATGAGTAAGTCTGTAAGAAGTTTTCACCAGTAAACATGTTATCAGCCATCGTATTTTATTATACTTCCATCCATCCGTACATGGCGATCCTGCCAGTCGCCGCGCGTTTTCGCAATGAAATACTGTTCCACCACATTCAACATGGCGTATGTTTTACAGCTAACGATTTCACTAAGGGCAAAAATAAACAAATTGGCTGTCTACTGTTACAATATAATTTTATAATACTGTGATATTGACATTGTATATTGCATAATCTTTTGAAAAAATGATACCTCGCCGAGTTTTTTAACCCGGTTCTTCTCGCCGGTTTTTTTTTCAGAATGCATGTAATATGCCTATACATATTGAAGAACAAAAAACTATGACTACGAATACCATAGTAACATAGTGATTAAGGGCGCAGGACCGGTCACTTTGGAACTCTTTGGGGGAGGCCTATGTCCAGCAGTGGACGTCTTTCGGCTGATATGATGATGATGATGATGATAGTGATTATTCTGTGGTTAATGCAATAATATGAGTGTATGTTACCTGTGGCATAGGTCGCGGTATGTTAATGTAGCCGTGTCCAGTACACTGCATAGCCTCGTCTGGTCGAACCATGTTCTCGAGATTCGTTGGGTAGGTACGGTGGTATGGCGTCTCATTGTTCATCCTGCAAAGAAACATAGTTTCACGTCCAATTGAAAGACTTGACGGACACATGTTTCATTCTGAAGCAAAAAGTTCTTCTTTGTCAAAAAGGATGCTTCTAATTGGTAAGGAAATAGTGCCTTATGCATGGCAAGCTAAATGTCCAGCTTTGGCGGTGTCAACATTTAGCTTGCCATGACGCAATATCAGGAAACGATTTATTAAGACCTACATCTGGAGCATAGCGTTGTACGGAAGCGAGACGTGGACTATGACCCAGCGTGATAGAGAGAGACTGAACGCATTCGAATGTGGGCATGGAGAAGGTTGGATAGAAAGAAGAACAAACGAAGAGGTTTTAAATTTGATAGGAGAAAGGAGATGTCTACTAAACACTATTGAAAACAGAAGGGGAAATATTTTGGGGCACCTGATACGACATGACAATTACATAAAAATTTAAGGAAATATAGTAGGAAGGAGAGGCAGGGGAAGACGTGCGTTTGTGGACCAAGCTAAAGAGAAAGTTAATGTAAGGTCGTATCAAGAGCTCAAAACAGTTGCAGAGAAAAGAACAGAATGGCGATTACTCCACCGACAAGAGCCCGGCTCTTAAGTTTATGATTATGACGCATATTCCTATACACGCATATAGTATTATCATAGCATTCCACTTGAAGACCTGTGTGATACCAATTCACGCCTGATCGTGACGGCTTCTGTCGCGTGGCGATGTTATAAAGGATTCTAAACGTTAATTTTTCAAGGAAAAAAAAACATACGACATGTTCTTCATAATTTAAACGATATTGTCTCGGCGTGGCAGGCACAGTCAGCCAAGAAAGTAGGCTACCACTTTTGAACCTTAACGTACAATGTAGTCATAAAGAGGCAGTCCATTTTCTTAGCTTATGTACTGTACTTCCGTCTTCACATCATCAGCAGCAGATAGTTCCGCGGGGCAAGTAGTTACCCGGCAGCTTCCAAGCCGGTAGTGCGGTCTCGCAGGTACCGCCCATGTACTTCCCTTTATGTAGCTAGAACAATAGTCTACACTGCTAGGATCATGCTTACCTCATGACATCAGAGTGGCACAGACCCACCACTTCGTCGTAAGGGGGCAGAGCCTCCTTGCGCGGAAGGTAGTTACCCGGCGGGTTCCAAGCAGCTATCACCCATAAAACCCATACTTCCCTTTAATGTAGATAGAACAACAGTCTACACTAGTATCATGCTTACCTCATAATGACATCATAGCGGCACAGACCCACCACCTCGTCGTAAGGGGGCGGGGCCTCCCCGCGCGGAAGATAGTTACCCGGCGGCTTCCAAGCCGCAAGCGCGGTCTTGCAGGTATCACCCATAAAGCCCATACTTCCCTTTAATGTAGATAGAACAACAGTCTACACTAGTATCATGCTTACCTCATCATGACATCAGAGCGGCACAGACCCACCACCTCGTCGTAAGGGGGCGGAGCCTCCCCGCGCGGAAGATAATTACCCGGCGGCTTCCAAGCCGCTAGCGCGGTCTCGCAGGTACCGCCCATATAGCCCATGCTGCCGCTTATGTATCTGCAACAATGTTTTTTTAATGAAACTTGACCCAGTTGTTCAATCATTATAAGATCTGTATTCTGCACTATATAATTATTTCAATATGTCATTTCGCTTCATCATTTATCAACTTTTTTAATTTAGTGTACTGTAAATGAATTAATAGGTTTATACTTATTAATTAACATAGCAGCATCACCATTACACTAACGCTAATACGTACTAGCTTTGTAAGTCCTTACGTACTTGCACTAATAGGTAGGTATATATGTGTATATTTAAATTGATTTTAAAACTTTATTAGCAAAATAACGCAGGTGGTAAATTCAAAGTCAATCTAGGATGTACGAGGCTAGAACATAATTTTTACTACAACGTTCTAATAGGACTCCGCGATTGCGATTCATTATTGAAACCAATTTGTCTCAATCAAGGATGTCATATTAATTGCATTGCAGAATAGATATATATATACCTACCTAGTCGTGCGATGCGTCAGTAAGTAGTCGAGCGAATATAATGGGCGGATGTCATGGTTTACCCGTTGCATATTTATGTTGCCACTGAACACGATACAGCCATGACTTTGTATTAGGCCAGCGGGATTTCTTTGTTTCAATGAATTACTTTTTTATAGAGCCAAGTCAAACAGCGCGATTTTATTGTAGTTACCGTGGGTACTCTACATAATTCCGGAGAGTCATTCGTGCGAAAGCATATTTTTCCGAATCTCATAATTCCGAAAACCGTGTTTCACTTAAAAAAAAAAGATTTTTCATGTTAATAACAAGGGCAACCGTGAGAAACGACTCAACCGCCATGCGAAGGTTGCTCTCCGTCGCAATACAGTCAATCATACAACTTACTCAATGCTAGTAAGGCAGCCATCGCCCCTTTTTCCGCCTTACGCGGTATATCACCAGGGCGACTGTAAGTAACGCCATTGCCACCACACCGTCGGCCGCCATGCGAAGGTTGCTCTTCGTCCCAAGACTGTGAATCGTACAAGTTACCCAATGCTAGTTAGGCTCCTCTGATCATCCGCGTGCCGCGACTGTCGCCCCTTCTGCCACCTCAAGCGGTATATCACCAGGGCGACTGTAAGTAACGCCATTGCCACCACACCGCCGGCCGCCATGCGAAGGTTGCTTTCCATCCCAAGACTGTGAATCGTACAAGTTACCCAATGCTAGTGAGGCTCCTCTGATCGTCCGCGTGCCGCGGCTGTCACCTCTTCTGCCACCTCACGCGGTATATCACCAGGGCGACTGTAAGTACCGCCACAGCTACCGCGCCCCCGGCTGTCATGGGAAGGTTGCTCTCCGTACCAAGACAGTCAAGCATACTACTTACCCCATGCTAGTGAGGCTCCTCTGATCGTCCGCGTGCCGCGGCTGTCACCCCTTCTGCCGCCTCACGCGGTATATAACCAGGGCGACTGTAAGTACCGCCACAGCTACCGCGCCCCCGGCTGTCATGGGAAGGTTGCTCTCCGTACCAAGACAGTCAAGCATACTACTTACCCAATGCTAGTGAGGCTCCTCTGATCGTCCGCGTGCCGCGGCTGTCACCCCTTCTGCCGCCTCACGCGGTGTATCACCAGGGCGACTGTAAGTACCGCCACAGCTACCGCGCCCCCGGCTGTCATGGGAAGGTTGCTCTCCGTGCCAAGACAGTGAAGCATACTACTTACCCAATGCTAGTGAGGCTGCTCTGATCGTCCGCGTGCCGCGGTTGTCGCCCCTTCTGCCGCCTCACGCGGTACATCACCAGGGCGACTGTAAGTACCGCCACAGCTACCGCGCCCCCGGCTGTCATGGGAAGGTTGCTCTCCGTACCAAGACAGTCAAGCATACTACTTACCCAATGCTAGTGAGGCTCCTCTGATCGTCCGCGTGCCGCGGCTGTCACCCCTTCTGCCGCCTCACGCGGTATATCACCAGGGCGACTGTAAGTACCGCCACAGCTACCGCGCCCCCGGCTGTCATGGGAAGGTTGCTCTCCGTGCCAAGACAGTGAAGCATACTACTTACCCAATGCTAGTGAGGCTCCTCTGATCGTCCGCGTGCCGCGGTTGTCGCCCCTTCTGCCGCCTCACGCGGTATACCACAAGTGCGACTGTAAGTAACGCCACCGCCACCGCGCCTCCGGCCGCCATTCGAAGGTTGGACTCGGTCCCATCTGTTGGCTTCACTACGTCGTCGAGACAGATGAACTCGCAGCATGTGTTGCCGACGCGAAATGATCGGCAGTCCTGGAAATATCGAGTTCTTCGTGACAAATTTAAGAGCACCCTACGAGTGGCCGCCACTAATTCAATTCAATTCAAATGTTTTATTTCAGACCAGGTGATCCATATACTGTTATAGACCGGGAGATACTGACACAAATTTTTAAAGTATTTGTAACAGGTATATATATAGCGACCCTTCAGGTGTCTAATTTACGTATAGTGCATGTTGTTAGGGGAAAATACTTCACTTTCGGATACCGGCGCCATATTTTAGTATGTTATTAGGCATGTCCCCTGGATTCCAAAACTGCCTGGAGACAATCTCTAAAGAGTCGAAATCCCCTGTAATGACGTCATCGAAAACGCTGCGGCCGCGCTTGGAAAAGTGTAAATTACACCCAAACCATACAACGTACATACACATGTGAGGTACCAAATGAAAGCGGAATAAATTGTCAATAGTTTAAGTCAGTAGTAGTCAATAGTTCAGTAGTTTAAGTACTATTAGCAAAAGTATAAAAACATCAAGAAAAAATCTAAAGACTTTCAGTTTTTGCGGCAAAACTAGAAAATATACACGAATGTAATGTATAACACAAATGACACCTAGTATTTCAGCTTCACATTTTAGTTTTTTATTTTAAGACGAGAGCAGAATTGGGAAAATTATGCTCAAAAAACCAATAACGCAGAGCGAGTTTTCCCTACAAGGTAAATTTTATCGAAATTACTACACTCGCAGTCAAAAAATTCGGGTCACACTAAATTAAATAACCGCAATAGGTTTTATTTTATATTTAACATTAGTTTCATTTACATTATATACTATTCTTTATAATACCCAACTTTATCAGCAATTTCCGGGATCCGCTCATAAAAATGTCAATGTCCAAAAATGACGATTTCTGCGATATCTCGCTCCGTTAGAGTCTGACCAGCGAGTCGTGACAGTGAAAAATGGCGGCAAATTTAAAAAAAACGCATGCTGGTAACACGAAATGTATGGAGCCGTCATAAGTACTTATAACTGACAGTTTATTTCATAGGTAAAATTGTTGCCATATAAATAATTTGATAAAAATGCTACTGTCACGACTCGCTGGTCAGACTCTAACGTTGTTTTTTCCATGGGTCGTTACGAGTCCGATCTAAATCTGGTGACGTCATTTTTTACTGTTATTTTTGTAGTATTGATGTAGAATAAATAAAGATCACGTCAAGAATTAAAAAAAAAACTGTACGACCTTGCACTATTTTAGAAAATATGACGGTATTTCACCGACCCGTATTCTTTGTCCGCGAGTGTATTTTCCAGAAACCAGCGCGAACTTTTAGTATTAAGGTGTTTGGACATGTTATGTGCACCGCAAAATTGCAAAGAGACAGTCTCGAAAGTGTCTAAGTAGGTCATTAGAAATGACATAATCTTCATTGCCGCGGAGGCTTTTTGAAAAGTGGGATTTTTACCTGAACCATGTAATATACATAAACGTGTGTTATATCATGTAAAAGCAAAACAAATATGCTATCATTCTTGCCACTATTAAAATTCCATATATCCTTAAATTTAAGAGGTATATGCAAAATAGCAGACAAGAAAAGTGAAACGCCCCCCGCTCCCGCTCTTTGAAAAGTTTAAACTATTGAAAAGTCTAAATTAAACCCAAACTACGTACTTTCTGAATGCAAATGTGATATTATATGAAAGCTAATAAAATATGCTATAACTCGTTCTAACATTGTAGTTCAATATAAATTATATTATATAATGATACGTATCAGAGCAATTTAAATTCCCGAAAATTTAATGTTAGCAGGCTTTTCACTTTTCTTCTCTACAATTTTGCAAATACCTCTTAAATTTAAGAATATATGCAATCTTAATGGTGGCCAGAATTATAGCATATTTGTTTAGCTTTTACATGATATAACACACGTATATAGATTACATGGTTCAGGTAAAAATCTCACTTTTCAAAAAGCCTCCGCGGCAATGAAGATTATGTCATTACTAATGACCTAGACACTTTAGAGACTGTCTCTTTGCAGTTTTGCGGTACACATAACAAGTCTAACAACATACCAAAAGGTTCGTGCTGGTTTCTAGAAAATAGTAATTTCGATAAAATTTATCTTGTAGGGAAAACTCGCTTTGCGTTGTTGGTTTTTTGAGCACAATTTTCTCAATTTTGCTCTTTGTCTTAAAATAAAAACTAAAATTTAAAGCTGAAATACTAGATATCATCTGTGTTATACATTACATTCGTGTATATTTTCTAGTTTTGCCGCAAAGTCCGAAAGCCCTTAGATTTTTCTTGATTTTTTTTATACTTTTGTTAATAGTAGGTACTTAAACTAGAATATACATTAGAATATAATGTATCAATGAACTATTGACAATTTATTCAGCTTTCATTTGGTACCCCACATGTGTATGTACGTTGCATAGTTTGAGTGTAATTTAAACCTTTCCAAGCGCGGCCGCGGCGTTTTTGATGACGTCATTACAGGGGAGACAGAGTCCTTAGAGACTGTCTCCCGGCAGTTTTGGAATCCAAGGGACATGCCTAACAACATACTAAAATATGGAGCCGGTATCCGAAAGTGAAGTATTTGTTCGACGGAATCCCCTAACAACACGCACTAGTAATGAAGAAAAGGAAAATGATGGTCATAGCGCTGGTACCGGCGGCCCAAACGCGAGGGCGTTAATCGAACGTGTCGTTTAAATTACGAAAGTCAAACGATTTGTTACACAAAAATTCTTGTATTTTCCGATAGGCGATGAAAAAAAGTAGGCGGTAGCGTAATGCCATACTTCTCCGATGTGACCTAGAGCCCGCCATACCAACGAGAACACGTCAATTTAAAATAAACCAATTCAACCATTTGTACCAGGCTAATTTTTGCACAGCTAACCATCGTCGAGTAGCCATTCACGAAAATCACCACACCATACTTTTCTGACGGTTCCAAATGGCCACCATACCTTCAGAATGCCGTTTTGACTAGACGCGGTCACTATAAGCGAGAGCGAGCCACTCCCGCGGCTTGTGGCTCGGCTCGGTGCTATATACAAAATTATGAAAGAACTCGTCCACAGCTTGAGGCAGCCACTGGTGGCCACCACTAGAGGCTCAAAGTGCGGCGTTTGAGTGCAGCGTACTACCGACACTACCGTATCATTTTCACTCGCAAGCCGCACGGGCGGCGCAAGTATTTACGGCCCCGCGCGGGAACACCACAAATATAATAATTTACTTTAAAAACAAAGTTTTAACCATTGAGTTATATTACTAGAGTAGACATCACCTAGCATAAGTTTGCGCATGTCAACACACGCTCATGAGCGTATGTTGGTTTAGTCTGTGGCGAGCACTGATGGCGGTCGTTTCGAGAGCAGATTGACTTAAAACTTTTAAAAATGCCTTCTTGTGCATTGCGCTATTGCACCAACAACACCACAACAATAGTAAAAATACGGTAATCACTTTTCATCGGTACATTCACGGATATTTTTCATAATATTCATTTATTAAATTTTGTTGTAATTTATAAGATGCGTGCCATACTGTCGGCCATTATTTCAAAAATTAAAAAATGTAGAAGTGACAAAATCCTAATACTATTTTCTCCCTATTAGCTAAGTATAAGCCGTGCTAATGGAACATTAAACTTAATAAACTGACTACTTGAACCTTTAATTATCAGCATTTTAGCTCCATATTAGCAGCAACCAGTTTGTTTTTATTTATTTAATCGTTTATATGAATTGACAGCGTTCAGTTGCTATTTAGATTTTAAGTTCTACTCATTTAAATCCTAGGCCAATTCTCTTATATATATAATGACCGCAAAGCGAGTATGGTCTCCGAATATGAACCCGTTGGCAATAATAAGAATAATAAAAATTAGCCGCCATCCATTTTAATTTCCAATTGCTTCAACACAAACAACACAGTGCATCCTCGGGAAGTATACAGATATCCAGTATAAAAAAATTACAAATACCAAATGTCGATGATGTGATTAGTTTTAAAATCAATAAGTAGTTTTTTTTTATATGAATGTATTAAATCACGCTATGGCTTTATCTGAATCTAAACTCAGAAAAATGACGCATCTACTGCACGTTCACATACTCTTTGATTTTTAAGATGGCGGCCTGATTGGAAAACGTCAAGAAAAATGTTCTAGGTTGCCAGTCTATACGTAGTAGTAAGTCAATGGTTTTAACTAACTTCAATTCAGTACTGCGCTTCAAGTGTGCCTATAAAATTTATCCTCAGATCCCCAGGGAAGGATACCATTTAAAACAAAAAAAGAATTTACCAAATTGGTGCAGGCATCTTTGAGTAATTGGGGAACATAAGATTCATACAAATTGAGAACCTCCCATTTTGAAGTTGGCTAAAACTACAAAAGATATGGTTTGTGGGAGTGGAGCATGTCTGCTTTTACTGATGGAATAAATAATAAGACACTATGACTACTTGGATTAAACCGCAACGAAAATGAGAGGCGTTAAAAGTTTTTTTTTTCTTTTTTGTAAATTTTTTTTTTTATATTTTTTGTTTAACATGTGTCATGTCTGTGGCATCATCATAGCTCCAAACGGATGAAGTGAAGTGATGAAGTGTTTTATTTGCATTCTTGTCAGTCGGTTTAACTACGAGTATTACTGGCATACCTGTGCTAACTCGGGGCACCTATACTAAAGTGATGTAGCAAAATATTTTATCCACAAAAATATATATCTATGTTACTGTCAACATCTAAATGTTATTCAACATAACTCTTCATTTTAAAATAAAAACAATAAACAAAAAATTAAAACGTGTATTTATTTGTTTATTTTAAAAAAGTTTTCATAGTATATCATTTATATTTTTTCCATATTCGTCGGTATTAAAGATTGCTGTCTAGATGAAAATGTCCATTTTAAATTACTATACGTTATCTAAACTTCCACAGTGAACAACGGGGCATTCTTAAAAATATTTGTAATGACTTTTGAGTCAAAATAAAACAGATTTGATGTGTGTTCAAATATGATATCGAACCTTTTTATAGTAATCGTGAAATTTCAATGAGCACATGTATTAATATATATCGACATCTTTTTTATCGATATCAAATCCCTAAAACGTGCCCCGAGTTAGCATGGATATGATTATTGGCTAGTGGCTCTGTGAGCTGCTTTATTGAGAATTTTTTTTTTTAAATTACCTTAGAAGGACAAAAAAATTCACGAGAATCAATTGAGAAATGCGACATGTAGAGGAGAATGGCCAGACATCCAAGCATATAAAGGAATTATGGCCCATGCTGAAGGCTGCAGCAGATAGCTTTGTTCCCTTCAGTCTCTCATTCAATAAATAGAATACACCCCTGACACATCATAGCTTATCTTTTATAAAGCAGGTAAGGTACTTGAAATAATTAACTTGTCTCCCTTGTCAGTAAAAGTAGGCAATGTTCTTTCAGCTTCAGTGTCTCTCTTCATAAACAGTGGGTAGTGACTCTGCCAACGAAGCTGGAGGTCCCGGGTTCGAATCTCGGTCAGGGCATTTATTTGTGTATTTATCACGAATATTTGTTCCTGAGTTATGGATGTTATGTATGTATATAAGTATTAAGTATCTATATGTATGTATCTATTATATATATCATCGCCTAGTAGCCACAACACAAGCCTTACTGAGCTTACCGTGGGCCTAGGTTGATTTGTGTAAGATTGTCCCGTAATATTTATTTATTTTATTTATTATTTATTTTATAAACAATATCTAGTTGTGACAATTCTTGACAGCAAATTTTGCATATTCGAGTTGATAGTCTAAATTTTATGGTCTGATTATTGTAGATCTTTATATGATCACTATGTCCCTAGATGTGATTATCTTATTACTTGAACAAAAACAACTAGGTACTCTGAATATTATTAAACTCAAAAGTTTGGACAAAATTGTTTATTTTAATTCTCACGCAAAAACAATTTAATGGCATTTGATGAAACTTTTCAGTATTTGAGATTGAACAAAATCACGGAAAAAAATGTTTAGTTTCCAGAAGACAATGAAAATTATTACATCAAAATAAATTGCCAATGGTGTGTTAAAATCATAAAATCTCACAAGCCTTCCCTTTTTAACACTAACACCCTGAAGGAAAGAGTGAATGTTTTCCTGAAACAATTACATGGTATGTAACATAATGAGTAAACCCTGATTGTCTCCTGATAATAAAATTATAAACTGCTAAGATGGCCATGTTATAACCAGAACGTTCGGAATCACCTCAATTTACTATAAGATTGAGGTGATATATTGGAATCCTATGATTCCAATAAGATTTTAACATAACTTGATTTGCATCTAAAAACCTGCTGTTGGTATTCAACAAACCGTTTAATTTACAAAATGATTGTTCATCCTAAATAATTAAACAATTGTTCTCAGTTTAATTTGTTTTCAGTGTGAGATATTGATTATTATGAATATTATGATAACAGTATAAACTTGTCCATCTGAGATTCACTTTATCTTTATTGTGATAGGTCAGTCAGTAGGTACCTGTGGGGGCGAGCACAGCACGGCCTTGCACGCTTTCGGCCCGCCGTTGTCACACACGCAGAGCGTGCACGTATCCGGGCCAGGGACATAGTGCAGCCCGTGATTTATCAGCCTCCCTCGCAGGTCCGAGCAATCATTCTGCGCTGAGACGCCTGCACAACCAACACAATGATTTAGTCACCACACCACATCCCAACACTAACCAACTACAAGGTCCCATACTTACTACAAAAATGTAAGGTCAAACATAACACGGCCTTCCCCAACATGTTACCGAATCAAATATCAACTAACACTAAACACCTCATTTTGAGAGATAACAGACCCGTGCCCTATTTTATAATCGATATTTGCTATGTGGCCGAGTAAATCTCTACAAAGGATAAGGACAGAGAAAATTGATCATGCGTCTTTGAGTTTTTGCGCCTGTCAAACACTACACTCAACACACGCAAATGTCATGTCAGTCAGCTGTCAGCGTAGAATTGTCATTTTTGACATTGTTAATAAGTTCGGAATCGTGATAACATAATAAGGAATTTCCGATAAATAAGTATTTTTCATTTAAATATTCGTCTCGTAATTGTTGATATATAAACATTTATTCAAGATCAGAGTGCAAGTTATTAGCAACATTAAAACGGTCCGATACGGGCTAAATTAATGAATTCACGTCATGCACGTCTATCTGTCTCTCTCTAACTACACATAAAATCATAGGAAAGTGAAAATGGAACAACCCTACAAATTAAATTTATATTATTCGGACCGTGAGTAACTCGAGTAAATGCGACGTGACGTGACGAGGCCGAATGGGGTATATACATGTAATGATTTGTCAGCCCCAATTTATCAGAATCTGTCAAACGTCAAAAGTGCTGTGCAACTGTCAAAAGTGTCAAACGAGTTGTACTGACAAATTTATTGCAGCAATATTCAGTATGGAAGCAGTATTGAATGGCCCTTTAAACGCTTATTATTTATCGCGTCAGTATTAAGGGTGGCCAGACGGTAATTCTGGTTCTTTCATATTCTCATCTCACTCTATCTTATAGCTGCGTACCGCTCATACCATCCACCAAGCGGAACGTGGGGTGAGCCTTTTAGTCGCCGACAGTGACACTGCCTGTCGCGTCGACATAAATAAAATAAACGTCGAAGGTGCAAATACAAGAATTGACAGACGAGATCATGATATTTATCACGAAGCGTTTGGTTAAACAATATTATGAAGACATGTCTCTTAATTCTTTATTATCTGTTGGCGGATTTCAAAATTTCCGGATAATTCAATGAGTAAAGAATTTATAGGTCAGTGGGATAATTCTGCAGTATATTGACAGTCCTGTGATACACGTCAATATGCATGTTATCCATATTGTGATATGGATGGATTGTCATTGTATTTAATCAACGTGTAGAGGCCGCCAAAGACTACAATATACAAACTGAGATAGACAGGCAGCTCGACCAAATTGAGAAGGCATTTAATGCTTGCGTATTTAGGCGCCATCTCTTCTGCGATACTTAAAACTTTTCTTTGAATCTACAAAACATACAAAAAGTGCGTCGGTCGTAGGATTTGAACCCCGGCTCATCGTCTCCATATACCTCCGTCTGTACCCATAGGCTCCTGATGTCATGACAATACGGCGAATTTTGAAATACCTTGACAGCCTAGCCTAGCAATCGCTAGAGCTTCAGAGAGTTCGGCACCTATCAAGAAGGTGGCAGTGTTTTCAATAAGAAACTGGATTTGCATTAAGTTCTAAGTTCGCATAGCATGGTATCTATTCGACTGTATTCTGTGGTAGCGAGACTGACGTGACGAATCAATCTCTTGCATTGCAGTGCATGGAATTTTTTTCATATTTTATTCAAAAGTGTTTTCATGCTTTCTTCTGTTAGGTATTTGTTTTGATTCAGAGGGGTGAGCCATTGGCCGTTGACCTGTTTCAATGCCGTGAACATCAAGTTATTCGCGATGAGTAAAATGTCGAAAAACAAACTGAATTTGACCCTCCCACCGGGGTCCATCGACACGGCTCCGGCCGCGACTCCGTCGAATATGACTCCTCAGCTGAAGTCCGCCACAGCCACCGAGTAAGTAAAAACTAATTATATTATTATCGGTATTTAGAGCGTATTTGTCTAAGAACGAATTGGAATCCTGATTTCTGCTCATATTGATCAGTTATCAGTAATTTCACCTGTTACCATGCGTATAGTAAACAACGTTATTGACATCTGCATTTACGATTAAGTTTATACTGTGAAACTCGAATTTTTATACAGAATGACTTCAAATTGGTGAATTTGGTGATACAATATAGCAAAATGTGAATCTATCCATGATTCTGAGCAACTTACTATGGGACCAACGGACCAACTTTGGGTTATGCAAAAAAAACACCTGTTCATACATTTTTGTCAGTCTAAAATGAGCATCAACAAACTGTTGGATCACATTGGTCATTATGTATATGAATTAACTGAACACCATAAGATAATACCAGTAAATATTAAATATGCAATATGATAATATATATGAATGTATTCATAATTGACATAATACAACATGCAAGAGACAATATTAGCCAAGTTATTATAATCTGCACCTGTATTCTATGCAAAACTTAAATAATAAGACATGATCCTTAATAACTTGTTGTCTGTTTTGATAGACTTTTCACTAGTACAAACATTAATTTAGAATAGGGTCATTGCGCCATTTAGCAACTACCTAATTCATTGTGCCGGCTTGTGACCACTTAGGAGAGTTAGTGAACTGAAGGGGCATTATTTCTTGTTTTATTTCTGGATTCCTATTATCCAACTACTAAAAGAAGCACACATATTTAACGGAAGAAATCTTGTCTTTAAGGTAGGCTTTAACTGAAGATAGTTGCGTGACTAGTATAATGATCCTAGTTTACTTTATTAACTCCTCCCTTAGGCTGCATGACTACCAGAAATACCTGTATTTTCATACAAAACAGCCATGCTACACTACAAAGCTAGATTTTAGTTGTATGGAAATACAGCTTAGCACAACTGTAGTAGATATGAAGCTTCATTTAGTGCCACATTCACAAACTTGCATATTATTTATTAGAGATGCATACAGGATATCCAGCCACTATACGGTATCTGGCGCATTTAGCCACAACTTAATCATCCAGACAAATACTGAATAGTGGTGTAGTATCCGGCTGGATACTGGATAGTAATTTAACACAGAAGAACATAAGTAAGGACAAAAAAAGAGTAGATAAAAGAAGGAATACATGTATAACAAACTACAAATTAAGGTCAGTTTAACAATTATTATTATTCCTTATAAATATATCAGGCAGGCGGTTGAAAGAACTGCTTTGCACATGTTTATCAAAACCTACTTACAGCAAGGAACCAATGGCAACCTGCACAAGCGTTGCGCTCACGCGCGGTCCAATTTACTTCAGTTTAGGGGTCAATCAACTTTTTCTTGTTGTTATTCTGTCCCTGTAACCCAAGAGTAACAAACTTTTTTAGAAAAAATACCATAAACTGGACTCGTATCATGCTAAGAAGATGCCCCACCATGGAATGGGTTTACCAATATAAGATAAACACGTGTTTAGTGGATTTAAACCCCATACAATAATAGTTTTAAAGAGTGACCCAGGAGACGTAACCATGGCAACGAGCGACAAGAAATAGTTGATTGACCCTTAGATATGTAACTTTCAGCCCAATATCCGGCTGCTGGATAGCACCGGGTATTCGGTGTCTGGTCAAACCACTATATGTTGTACCTCTAGTATTTATACATTTAAAAATACTTAAAATATGCTCAAAAGTATAATCTTAAAATATATCATCATTAGCCTATATATATCCCACTTCTGGGTACAGGCCTCCACTCATAAATGTGAGGGATAGGGCAGTACCCACACTAAAATTTAAAAAACCGGCCAAGTGCGAGTTGGACTCGCGCACGAAGGGTTCCGTACCAATATCTATAAAAACGGCATAAAAATTACGTTTGTTGTATGGGAAGCCCCCCTTAAAAAAATATTTTATTTCGTTTTTAGTATTGTTATAGCGGCAACAGAAATACATAATCTGTGAAAATTTCAACTCTCTAGCTATCACGGTACTTGAGATACAGCCTGGTGACAGACAGACGGACGGACAGCGAAGTCTTAGTAATAGGGTCCCGTTTTACTCTTTGAGTACGGAACCCTAAAAAGAATAAATAGATTATACAAATATCTAGGTTATACAAGGTTTTGAATGCCTAAAGCAATCATGTACCTAAACTTAGTTCAGTGGTTTGCTAATGACACTGGAGACTGAAACAATTCCAGTAAACTGTAATTGGGTGGTGTCAGTTAAAGGTCAACTAAAAACTGGGGGTGTAAATATATTACTACACATGTCCCACAAGGGTTTCCAAAAGTGTGACATGGTGACTAGTGGGCTAATATTCTGACATAATTACAAGCCTCATATTAATTAAGTTCACATGTAATTGGTTACTACTTATACTTAGGTACGTATGTACGAGTATGTGATCTAACAATTAGATTTTCATCCACTTCTATTAGTCATATTGATTTGCAACTATGCAAGTGGGTTAGTCAACTTTCTTCAATTTCTCTGTACATTTTCGTCACATTTCAATCCACCTGTTACATAATTCAATTGCATAACATACTGACTGTGCTTGCTTATAATAGTATTTTTCACAATCGTGTTATAATAGAGAGCTTTTTAGTCGAGTACCGTGTTTAGGCCACGAAGCTTGCTGAGTGGCCTAAGTAAGGTACGAGATTAAAAAGCTTGATTATAACACTATTGTGAACAATACTTTTTGTACGAGTTCATTAAAATTAATTTTCTACGAGTCAACTGAACTAATTAAACAAACTCGATACTGTTGAAACGAAGTGCAGCTCATTGCTCGTACGCTTGTTGATATCTTAAAAGACATCAACGAGCGTACGACATCAAAGCGATTCTATTGGTCCAATTCATTACAGTTCAGTAAAGCAGCCACGTGATTGGTCGAATTTATTTTAGTTGTCTGGAGAATATCGAAAAGTAGTTATTTCGATTGTTTCGACAGTAACATGGACTACAACTATGAAAAGAGTGACGTTGCAGTATTCTCTATGAAATCTTAATACACATATTTTAATCGTCGAGTACAAAAATATAATTTCAAGCGATAGAAGAATTAGTAAATTAATTTTCGTGGGTCGCTACAGGATAAGATTACCTCAGCGGGCGGATTGATTGCCATTTTATAACTTATTGTTGTGTGCATCTGTCACTCTCGTACTCGCATACTTTTTAGAACGTGACGGATATTGTATCCACAGCGATAAGTGATAAAATTGTAACCATCTCCCGCTGGACTGGGATGGGTGTCATACCCCAAGACTTATTTCAGATGAAGTTTGAATACATTCACAAAATTAAAAAAATTGTGTTAGTTATCTTGTTTAAAATCTGTTATAACCTGAAATTGGCCTCCTGTTTTTATATCTGATGCTAACCTGTTTTGTGAGATGTTGGTTTTCCAAATAAATAAATAGGAAAAATATTGCAATTTATTTGCTACCTAAAGGTTGTCTGAAAGCTCTTTAGTGATTAGGATGCCTGTGGTTTACCTCCACTTTTAAGTTTTTATGTTCTGTATTAGATTCATATATTGAGGCCTGTGCAATAAAGATTATATTTTGTATTTTATTGTATTGTAAAAATTAAATACATATGAAATGAAGTCATCCAAATAATGCTGCAGTTTTTTTTAGCTAGGAGCTAAATTCGGTAATGAAGAAAAACTTAATCATATATATAGGAATGCTTGTCTGTCCTTTTGGCTAAAAGCTACCATTAGCAGGGGTGGCTCTCCGAGATTTTCTCCTACCAGATCTGGTGGATATGTTAGCGCTGCTACGGCACGCACGCGTTCTATCGCAGCTCGTTGCATGCGCTAGAAAGGGATGGCCACGTTTAGGCTCGTTCGGCATACCTAAACAGGGGTTTTGTTAACAGAGAACCTTCTGTACGTAGTACTATAATTAATCTGTGCCATTAGGTAAATACCTTATATCTGTGGTTGGAGATAAACTTAAACAGCTCTATGCTGACCTACCCGTAACAATAATCATAATTTTATTATGAGTAGGGTCAAGATAATTGTTATGGGCTTCATATTCCATAATCAGTCCTTCATCCTTTCACAGACAGGTGAGCACCATATTAGGCTTAACTCAGACATTTGGAATTAATATGCAGTGGCACCTTACCTGGTAGTACAGTCAGGGAATGAAAAGGTTGATCACCTTAAGATCTGTTTTTGCTTGCTCAGTATAAGTTATCAGTATCTGCTTTATCGACCGAATGTCAGACACATTCCGTCATAATGAATGTCATTTCACTACACCTCTTTGAATTTTGGAAAACGAGTTAAAAAAAGAAAAAAAAACGTACACTAGAAATAGCAATGATGACATTGACAGGACCTGTTACTCACATTTATAAAGTGGATAATGAAATCATGAAGTTTCCGTGAAATAAATTGCGGTTTACGATTTATGACGTATTAAAAAAAAACTACTTATTAGATCTCGTTCAAACCAATTTTCGGTGGAAGTTTACATGGTAATGTACATCATATATTTTTTTTAGTTTTATCATTCTCTTATTTTAGAAGTTACAGGGGGGGGGGGGGGGGGGGGGGGAACACACACATTTTACCACTTTGGAAGTGTCTCTCGCGCAAACAATTCAGTTTAGAAAAAAATTATGTTAGAAACCTCTATATCATTTTTGAAGACCTATTAATAGATACCCCACACGTATGGGTTTGATGAAAAAAATTTTTTTGAGTTTCAGTTCTGAGTATGGGGACCCCTAAAACTTAATGTTTTTTTTCGATTTTTGTGTGAAAATCTTAATAAGGTTCACAGAATACATCTACTTACCAAGTTTCAACAGTATAGCTCTTATAGTATCGGAAAAAAAGTGGCTGTGACATACGGACGGACAGACAGACAGACGGACATGACGAATCTATAAGGGTTCCGTTTTTTGCCATTTGGCTACGGAACCCTAAAAAGGTTTTAGTTCAACTATTAATAGGCAAGGAAAATTCGTCTAAGTAAATTTGAACTTTGTTGTCAAACAGTTGAACATAATTTTCAATACATCACTCTCGTCTGATACACAGTTTAAAAAGGTAACATGTGCTTGCAATGCGTAAATGATTTGATTTGAAAACTGACCAACCTTTTCATTCCGCCACTGTACCTTAAGTATTGAAGGTGACATTAGTTTATATACAAACTTTTTAAGTGGTATTTCATTACAATACAGGCTGCAAATTTTATAAATTTTAAGTACAGTCGCAGGGTAATTTTTCTGAAAAAAAATCGAAATTCTATTTGCTTTCATCAAAGTTTACCCATCTACTTAGTAAGTATGTTTCGTTCTTTTTACTCTGTGCAGCCAAATAAATGGAAACGTGGACCGCTTTTTGTTTTGTCACAATACTCACAATCACAATAAGACGCAAGAAAGACGAATTGATCCAAGTTTTAATTGCCTTGACCACAAGGACCTACCTTGTGAATAACTTTTTCAATATATCTAAACATAATATACGAAAATAAATAAAATTAATTGTAGGTTTAAATTGCTAGCCCATCCGTCGTCCACAACACACTTCAACTCCCCCCATAGTTGACTCTTGTGGGTCCGCTTAATGTACTGTCCAACCAATAATCCGCGTACTAATATCTCGGTCTCTTTTTAAGTCATGCATGAGAAAGAGAAGATTCGACTTCATGCAGAAAGATACTATCGCCCAAGGGTACGGGTTCACACTTTCTCAACAAAGTCGTCTGCACACACATACCTACAGTGCATTCGAAAAATCCCCTAACCCTAGAGGGGCGTACCCGTACCCTTGGGCGATAGTACGTGGACGCGGATTATTGGGCCGTATTCTTGCGACACCCGCGGGAAGTAAACGGGTGATGCTATACCCGAAAGGCTGAGGTTTTTGTATTTATGACGTAACAATTCCAGTCGGATGACGGGCCTCGCTGGGAAGTCAAAGAGCAGCATCGAAGTGCTGACGGAGCGGCTGGAGCAGATAGAGATGGACGACACCCAGCGCCGGCGGATAGAGGTGTTCCTCTGCCAGAAGGAGAAGATCGGAGAACTCAGCGACGACGACTTCGAGAAACTCGGCGAGCTGGGTGAGAATCCTAGCCATAAGACTCGAGATGGACGACACACAGCGCCGGTCGATAGAAGTGTTCCTCTGCCAGAAGAAGAAGATCGGAAAACTCAGCGACGAGGACTTCGAGAAACTCAGCGAGCTCGGTAAGGAACTAACCTGATGAAGACATACCGTACCGGTGGATAGAGGGGTTCCTCTGTCAGAAGGTGAAGATTGGAGAACTCAGCGATGACGACTTCGAGAACTTTACGAGCTCGGTGAGAATACTAGCGTTACTCTGTGGGTGACTACTCAGAGGAACTCCACTATCCGCCGGCGCTGTGTTTCATTTCGATGTTGTAAGACTTTACAGCATCGAAATGAAACACAGCGCCGGCGGATACAGTTTTGGTGAGGTTACTAACCTTTAAATAAGTAATTCTCGCGAAAAAGTATCGGCGCGGCTGATAAATCGTATTTTCGTCTTTTAACCGGCTAGCGGTTTTTAAATTCTTGACAAGAAAATTAGAATGTTTATTGAAGAACATACGACCCGGTGTGGGCATGTTATTCAATATATCTATGTACGTTTTTCAGGGCAAGGCAACGGCGGTGTCGTCATGAAAGTCCGCCACAAGTCCACCGGTTTGATCATGGCGCGCAAGCTCATTCACCTTGAAGTAAAACCGGCGATCAAAAAGCAGATCATTCGAGAACTCAAAGTTCTCCACGAATGCAATTTTACACACATAGTGGGGTTCTATGGAGCGTTCTACAGCGATGGAGAGATCTCTATCTGCATGGAATACATGGATGGCGGGTCTTTGGACTTGATATTGAAGAAAGCTGGTAGAATTCCCGAGTCAATTTTAGGTGAGTCGACTTTCTATCTTAATAACTCCTTTCTACTCGTGGTTTGACTAGAAAATTGTATTGAATTCGAAACAATTTTCGAAGTAATATTCACCCCACTGTTACGATAACGCTACGGGGAGGTCTTCGTTACTGGGTAACGTAAAGAAAAAAAATACTGTAGGTGCGTTACTATAAGTAAAGCCTTCCTTGTACGCAAACATGTCACAACTTCATACTTTGAATAAGCATTTTGTTTGGTGTGTTGCAAATTTTAAATATATAATATCTACAAAAAGGGCTTTAATAAGTTGTATACCATTAAGTGACTTTACTACGAAAAATCAGTGCAATCATTCGTCCAAACGAGGTTCTACTTGCCCCCATTTTCAAATTTTCCTCATTCCCAACTCGTCGTTTTTGTCTCACATTTTCCACAAAAACTATATCATAGCTACTCTACTCCAGGAACTATAACCTCAGCGGTACTAAAGGGGCTGAGTTACCTCCGCGACAAGCACGCCATCATGCATCGAGACGTGAAGCCATCCAATATCCTCGTAAACAGCAACGGAGAGATCAAGATCTGCGACTTCGGGGTCTCGGGGCAGCTGATCGACTCCATGGCCAACTCGTTTGTCGGAACTAGGAGTTACATGTCGGTGAGTCTGACTGTGGAACTAACTTCATACTTTGGACGCCAAAAACACCTAAAGCTGTTGAGTTTTGTCGTGCCTTCGGCGTCAAGAAAGGCTAAAAGCGTTTACAGACGCCGACTTTATTGCAGCTGTACAGCTAGCCTATATAGATATATTGTACTTATTTTAATGTGTATGTGTGGATCGATGTTGTCTGAAATTAATGAAAATAATGAATAGATCACCTGTATCGATTCTGTATCTTGTTTATATTACCATTATATCTATGTAACCTTTCTAAATGTCTTATGGCATACGATGTCAAAGTCACCTTATGCTTTCAAGTAAGGTTCATATTGGCATTCTTAGCTCTTTCTTAAATTGCCTCTACAACATTATACGGTGCTAAAGGCAGAGAGCGATACAAGACAAGGTGATGGCGATGGATGATTTAGGTGCAGGACGCACTACGCGTTTTGTCCGCGTTGACAAGTCGCGCGGTTTTACTTACACTAGCTATCGAAGTGTTGCAATGCTCGTCTGCCAAACGCGGCATTGCATGACGCCCTGGCTACAGCGCCAGAGGGTTAAGTCTCAGGGATAAAAAAAAATTATGCTGGCAGTAACTACTACTGCTGGCAGACTTAATAGGTAAATAAAAAAGCTATGGCGTTACTAATAAATTAACTTATTGACCACAGCCGGAACGTCTCCAAGGCACGCACTACTCCGTACAGTCGGACATCTGGTCGCTGGGGCTGTCTCTCGTGGAGATGGCTATCGGCATGTACCCTATTCCACCGCCCGATGCAAAAACCCTCGCGGGCATCTTTGGCGCGCAGAACGAAGACCATTCTCCTGGACAGGTGAGCGTTTATAATGGGACATACGCAATCTGCATGTTTTCGCATCTCATCAATTATTACATGCAACTTTATTGTGAGGTAAAGACTCGATCAGACCGACCTCAGACCGATTTCCATGTGGTAAAGCTCCTCCTTCCTCTTAAAGGGATGAAAAGTGACATCGGGACGGACTCTATGCGAATGGGGCGACTCACAAACGTGTGTGGTCGCAAACGGAACTATATGCGACAAGAAGCCCTTAGGTGGCACTGCGAACTACTGAAATCTGGTGAGAAGTGGTTTTCAGAAGGAACCTTTCCTATACGCAGATAGGACGAACCTTCTGAAAACCACTTCTGAAAGCAACTTTCAATAACGCCCGTCTAGCTGTATAATCGGGCGTTATTGAAAGTGTAAAGCGAGTTGTGCAGAAGAATTTTATAGTGAAGTTGGCAATGTTGGCATTAGAGTTAGGATTTATAGAGGAGGGCGCCATCGCCAGTCAGTTTAGAGTCTACATACGACACCGCTGTAGTTAGTTGTGCAAAAATGTTTAAACAGTTACGAATACCCAGAATATTACCCAGATTTTGAGGGTAGAAAAGAAGCAATTAAAGGGATGTTGACATCGACAACAAACAGCTGTTCTCAGGCAGCAGTGGCACTAGTACTGATAAGAGAACGACGAATGACATATGGCAAGGCTCTTGTTCAAATATCACGGAGCGGGACAAACTAGATTCGTAAACTGCGGTGCAGAAGGCAAGGGGAAAACCACTACACTACATCCCTGAATTACTGTACTGGAATACTGTGGAATAAGTTACGATTAGTGACAGTTAGAAACAACCGACTCAAAGTGTGTTTTTTCGTTTCCAGAGCGTCCCAGCGCCGAACTCGCCGCGGCCTATGGCGATCTTCGAGCTTCTCGACTACATAGTCAACGAGCCGCCGCCCAAACTGCCGTCCGGCATCTTCTCCGACCAGTTTAAGGACTTCGTGGACCGCTGCCTGAAGAAGAACCCGGATGAGAGGGCCGACTTGAAGACTCTAATGGTGAGGCTCGATTTACTGGTCTCTGGTTTGTGTTCAGTGTCCCAGCGCCTAAGAGCGGTTACTGGTGGACGACAAGACGAGTTTCATACATTTTGTATAGCATCGACGCTCAGCGGGCGTTTTGTGGCCGCGTTCGAGCCACAGGCTGCGGGAGTGGCTCGCTACTAGTGGCTGCGTTTAGTGGCCGTAATGTGTAACATAGTGGTTGCGTTTAGTGGCCGTAATGTGTAACAGAGTGGTTGCGTTTAGTGGACGTAATATGTGGCAGAGTGGTTGCGTTTAGTGGCCGTAATGTGTAACAGAGTGGTTGCGTTTAGTGGCCGTAATATGTGGCAGAGTGGTTGCGTTTAGTGGCTGTAATGTGTGGCAGAGTGGTTGCGTTTTGTGGCCGTAATGTGTGGCAGAGTGGCTGCGTTTTGTGGCCGTAATGTGTGGTAGAGTGGTTGCGTTTAGTGGCTGTAATGTGTGGCAGAGTGGTTGCGTTTAGTGGCCGTAATGTGTGGTAGAGTGGTTGCGTTTAGTGGCCCCTATTGGCTGTAATGTGCGGGCGCTCTAACTCGCCGTGGCCTATGACGATCTTCGAGTTGTTCGATTATATAGTCAACTAACTGCCGCCCAAACTGCCGTCCGGCATCTTCTCCGACCAGTTCAAGGAGTTCTTCTTCAGGCAGGTGGACCGCTGCCTGAAGAAGAACCCGGATGAGAGGACTTTGGGGGAGTTGTGGGGTTACTCTAGTTGGCGGTGGCGTAGACAACGAAACGGCTGGAGAGTGTATAAATGATTTATTCTGATATATGTGTATACAATGCGCCTGCCGGCGGAAGACTGCTGTGGGGCGGGCGCATTACTTAATAGATCGCGCTACAGTGAAATGCCTACTAAGCAATCTTCGTCCCAACAGTAATCCTCCCATTTTTGGGAATAATGGTTACATTTATACAAAATGAAATTCCTATCTGACTCCACATTACAAAGTTCGATTAGACTAAGGCATATTGTCCACGTAAACCGCACGTCATGCGCACACTTTCGTCAATTGAGGATTCCAAGACGAACGCTTGCATCTTGCGTAGAAACCATCAAAACTGTGTCCACGGAGCGGCAACGTCGCGTTAGCCGCTCGTCATGCGTCGTAGGTCGCGCTACAGCGAAATGCCTACTAAGCAATCGGCGTCCCAACAGAGTGTTCCGGCAGATAATCAGATGATGATGATGATGATGATGATGATAAGTGCTATGCCGTGTTGCAGAGCCACGAGTGGGTGCGCGCGGCGGACGCGGCGGCGGCGGACATCGCGGGCTGGGTGTGCAAGACCATGGACCTGCTGCCCTCAACACCTAATTCTAACGTGTCTCCTTTTTCTTCATAAGCTGCAAGAAGTGCATAATTTCAACAGCGAAAAAGGGTATGTACATACATAAATATTCTGGGGACAATCTTACACAAATCGACGTAGGCCCAAACTAAGCAAAGCTGGTTAGCTAGTCAGTGACGAATTGACGATATACATACTTAAGTATATATACATAGAAAACATGCATGACTCGGCAACAAATATTCGTGCTCATTACACAAACAAATGCCCTTACGAACCCAGGACCTAAAGCTTCGTAGGCAAGGTCACTATCAACTAGGCTATCGTGATCGTCATCAAACATGCTACTTATAACGATTTTTGCTCGAGAGATTTTATAGTGTTTATTGCGAAAATAAATGATCGGTTCCAATGTCTCACTTAACTTTAAGTAACGTGTCGTAGCAAATAGTGCCACGATTCCGAGTTTCAAGTTAAATGAACTTCATATTCATTGTGTTATTTGCAAAATTTGTAACTAATGTCAACTTAAATGATTTTTAAATACTTATTCCAATTTCAGCCACTTCGGGTTATGTTCTTTCCAAAAGTATATGACTTATGTCTTGTAACTTAGGTAAATCAACCCAGTTGTGGCATCAGCACCCTCGACATCAAATGGCCCCTTAATACTATAACAGGAAACAGGAACAGCAGCACTCCCAAAGCAGGAAACTAAGGCAAAACTATGTTTTCAGGTCAAAACATTTCCCAAGAAAGATCGGGCGACACGATCAGTGAAGACTCGGGGTCCGAAGAGCCGTGAGGTCGGACAGATAGCAGTATGTCAACTCTAGACGCCATTGTTCACTTCACACGCTGCGTTTTAATGGAATACGTGTCAGTTCACACCTACACGGGTGAATGTTCAGCGTTTTTACGGCGTTTTTTGGCATTATCATCTCAGCAAATAACGTCAAAATAAAAAATCTGATTTAACTTTTGTTATAGTATAACAAGTCGTTGAGTTTTATTTGATCAAAATTCTGACGGTTTGTCATACTTGTACGACTGTAAATCGTGAGGTGATAATGACCTTAGAACTTACCGGTTTCAACTGCCGTAGATTCACCAAACGTTGTCTATTGTGAATGACACGTGTGTCGAACGCGGTCGCCACAGAAATCATTTGACGCGGTCAGTTGCAAGATATGCTGATAGTAACGGCTTCGTAACGGTGGGTCTTTGAAAGTTACGTTTCCGAGTATGAAGTGTTTTGCTTGCTAGTCAAGCATGCAACGGATTGAGATGTTAGTTTTACTTTCAAAGGCTTACCTTTCACATTCAGTATTAAAGTGCATGCATCATGTTATTATAATAATAACGACGTAGCGATTATGTTACTCGAAAAACGCTGAAATAATTTCACAGTAACTCTGTGCTACTGAATTGAATTGTTAACAAATCAGATGTAATGGCGTTTTGCGCCGTCCGAAGGCAAAACTGACCGACGTCATACGTCACGACACGACAGTAACATAAAACAAAACATATCACAGTAAAACTAGCACCGGGAGAACTGGCATCAAACAAACAAAATTGAACATTTAATTTCTAGAATTGGCTAAATTAAGGTAAATTTCTTAGGGATTATCGAGACGTGTTACGCTGCACTTGGAAGCTAATCGGTAACGCTTTTAGTTCGGGGCTTCCAATCGTATACCAGCTATACGGTACGAGAAGCGACCCGCAGTGTACCGTACTGCCGTCGTAAGTAAAAAGGACGCTTCTGACTAAGAGTCTCATTTAAAAAGGACGCTATGTGTAATATAGTCAGATGCGTCCTTTTTGAATGAGACTCATAGTCAGAGGCGTCCTTTTTGCTTACAACGGCAGCGTAGCCGATCCGAGCATAGATAGGGATAATAATACTAAAACATAGTGCATTCGTGGACGAACTAATCGAGGTTTTACAACGTAAAACGACTAATTGATAAATGGTCAAGTAGAGTTGATTTCACTAGTCGCAAGTCGAAAAATGTTAGTAGTGTTTTGACATATTTTTCTTTGCTGAAAGTGCGTGATTCATGTAAGCTGATACTCGTTCGGATAATTAGGATGCCGCAGCACTCGAACGCGCGCGAGCTCTGCGCGCGTGGGAGCGGTGCGGACTCCGACTTTTGTAATCTGTAAAATAGACGGTCATTTATAGACATTACACGGAAAAAGAAAATTAAAAAAAATACGGTAGTTACGTTTTTCTATTTTTTGACGTGATGCACTTTTATGACGTTTGGTTTGTGTATTGAACGCTTCGTTTTAGTAGTTCCGCAGTCCCGAGCACGAGGTTTTGTTGTGTGTGTGATGTGTCCAGTATGTGTGTTAGTGGGCGCGTGGCTCATGGAAATGTAAACGTTACTCGTACATACAAAACCTACATCGAACTTAAGGCTGGGCTCTCACTGTCTGAATTCATGCACCGAATCACTCAAGAGCAAAAAATGTACCCTCTCTGGTAGCAATTCTGCACAAAGTGTACCGTTTTATTTGAGTGTTTCAGATTATGATTCAGGGCGTGAATTCAGACATGGTCATAGTTGGTCATTTGCAGGCTTTGCAGCAACAAATGCAGTTTAACAACAACGTGCTCCCAAGTACCTCAGGAAACAAATTCTGCGAAGAAATATACCAAAAACTGCGAGCCATGTTCCCGGATATAGACTAAGTACTTAAATACCTATTGCCCGGTCGCATCGTCGAGAAAATCCTCCAGGACGAGGCATTCTGGGTGATCAACGCAAACCCAAACAATTTAATGGCGGAGGTTGCGTAAGACGATAGTATGGTGCTGAATATTGACGATACTTATGAGTTACCTGAATTTTTCCAAACGCAGACCCGCACTACCTCAGAAGCTCCGCGGAGAAGATCGATACCGAGAACGATGTCAAGATGTTCATCGATGATAATGATAAGGTGAAGAGCAACGGCTATCCGACGCGCGAGCTGTACTTGGCGAAGATAAAGGTCACTGCATCGATGATAAGTTGAAGAGCAACGACGATCCGACGCGCGAGCTGTACTTGGCGAAGATAAAGGTCACCGCATCGATGATAAGTTGAAGAGCAACGGCTATTCGACGCGCGAGCTGTACTTGGCGAAGATAAAGGTCACCGCATCGATGATTAGTTGAAGAGCAACGGCTATCCGACGCGCGAGTAGTACTTGGCGAAGATAAAGGTCATCGCATCGATGATAAGTTGAAGAGCAACGGCTATCCGACGCGCTAGCTGTACTTGGCGAAGATAAAGGTCACCGCATCGATGAAAAGTTGAAGAGCAACGGCTATCCGACGCGCGAGCTGTACTTGGCGAAGATAAAGGTCACCGCATCGATGATAAGGTGAAGAGCAACGGCTATCCGACGCGCGAGCTGTACTTGGCGAAGATAAAGGTCACCGCATCGATGATAAGGTGAAGAGCAACGGCTATCCGACGCGCGAGCTGTACTTGGCGAAGATAAAGGTCACCGCATCGATGATAAGTTGAAGAGCAACGACGATTCGACGCGCGAGCAGTACTTGGCGAAGATAAAGGTCACCGCATCGATGATAAGTTGAAGAGCAACGGCTATCCGACGCGCGAGCTGTACTTGGCAAAGATAAAGGTCACCGCATCGATGATAAGTTGAAGAGCAACGGCTATCCGACGCGCGAGCTGTACTTGGCGAAGATAAAGGTCACCGCATCGATGATAAGGTGAAGAGCAACGGCTATCCGACGCGCGAGCTGTACTTGGCGAAGACAAAGGTCACCGCATCGATGATAAGTTGAAGAGCAACGACGATTCGACGCGCGAGCAGTACTTGGCGAAGACAAAGGTCACCGCATCGATGATAAGTTGAAGAGCAACGACGATTCGACGCGCGAGCAGTACTTGGCGAAGATAAAGGTCACCGTATCTCATCTCATCTTCGGTGTCCGTTCTGTCACTTCGCGTCGATACCGCCAGAGGGAGATAAAGTCTTCAAGTGCCTGAACCCAGAATGCGTGAAGGAGTCTTGTATCCAATACAAAGAACCAAATCACTTGCCGTTCAAGTGCGGGGAGCAGGAAAAAAGGGATAAGGCGCTGGCGCGCACCTGTATGCAAGAGGGCGTTTTTCAAACTGCAATAAAATTACTTGTCCGTGCGGAGCTATGATGTGTTACATAGGCAATAACCCTGTTAAAAATTATCAGCATTTTCGCGGGCAGGGGTCTGATGAAGTTAATATGTGTCCACTGTGGAGCGATAATCGGCTCCTGAATGCGAAGACTGTAAGAAAAGTGGAGGAAGATGTGCGAATGGAAATTTTACGGCAAGATCTGACTGGACATCAGCACTACCAGGCTTCCTTTACTACCACCAACAGAATTCATGCACCGAATCACTCAAGAGCAAAAAAAGGTACCCTCTCTGGTAGCAATTCTGCACAAAGTGTACCGTTTTATTTGCTCGTGAGTGTTTCAGATTATGATTCAGTGCGTGAATTCAGATGAGCCCAGCCTAAGTTACATTGTTGAGGGGTTTTCAATTAGCATTTACCTGAGCCGTCAGCGCGCCGCATTGCCTGCTACGGTCGACGTCAAATTGCACCTTATGCCTATGTAATAAGGCTAAAAATGTATACCTATATTTTTCGTAGACTGTATCTATGCACTCCCCTTTTAGTTTTCTCGTCTCCGGTCCAGCACGTATGATAGGTTATCCCTGGGATCCCCTTATTTCACCGACTGCATTCTTTCGCCGAATTTTAATTTCATAGAATTTATGTCACTCAGAAACCGGTAACTTTTTAGGTACAGCTGAAAAATCATTGTGTAGAACCCATTAGGTTAGGTTTGGTTTGTTTTATAACTATAACGAAAAGTTTACTGATCCTGAAAAAAAAATGTTTTCGATGAAATGAAAATTCGGCGAAACATTCATTCGATGAAACGCTTGTAGGTAAAACAAGGGTATTCTGTTATCCCTTTTAGTTCGCTTGTCTGTATAGTTTGCCAGTATACCTGCATTAGATTTATTTATATGTGATACACGTTTTAGAATTATGCGTGTCTTTGTGATTATGAAAAGTTTTACTGTATTTACGATATTCGCTTGAATGCCTTTGAGATAGTTTCTATAGTATTCTCGCTATTAATTACGTTACTGACGATTATAATTGTTTGACATTGCCGATTGTTATATTTTGTATATAAAAGGAAGGTTAACATACATGAGTATAATACATTAGTTATATTATGTAAGTAAGATTGTACTCTCGGCTCGCTCGTGATTGAGATATTAGATAGTTTTCAAATTACTACAAATCGTGGTATTTTAATTGAGATGTTAATGTTTTGTCGTTGTGCTTACCGAATCAAATTTTGTGCAAAATTTAAAATAAGAGAATGTCAGCAAATATGTGCAAAATAATGCACAATGCGAGTCTGAATTAAGACGCTATGACCCTTCATAAAGTATTGCCCGATGTTATTTTAGATGTTTAAGTAAAATGTATCATGTACGAGGCTTTCTTCCAAGCCAAATACCTATGTACAGTCGACGCCAAAAATATGTTTAAATTTTTCGCCTAATTACAATGGAATAACGCGCAAAAGTGTAAACATATTTTTGGCGTCGACTGTACATCCGAAAAAAACCAACAATATGTAACGAGTTAAATACCCGGCGTATTAAACTCTTAATTCACAAACACTTCATTAGTAAAGTGTACCTCTACCGCTGAATCTGAATCTGTAACCTGACAATGGGGGTGTAGACTCAAAATGTATTATTACTCCAAAAGAAAGAAGGCAAAAAAATATGACTAATAGCGACGAAAATCCTATTCATACTAGTATAACTTACCGTTTTAATATTGCTTTTAATTTTTATTATTCTTCAAAAAAAAACTTAATGTATATATTTTTTTGTTTTGACAATATTGTTAATCCTTTGTCGAGAAAAATAATTATTGGTTATTTCATTTGGTGTCTACACCCCTATTCATTCAGGCCCTCTCTTCTCGTGTTCACTCCATTTGTAAAGTATGACGTGTTCATTTAAGATCAATATTAGAACAGTAAGAATAGTGCCAGTAAGGTGGTTAACATATTGCATCGCGATACGTTTGCACGGTTGAACGTTCTAACGTCGTTAAACGTTAACGTCGTTAAACGTTAACGTCGTTAAAAGTCGTTGCTCTGACGTGAACGCGTACCGCTCGCATGAACGAATGAATCTCGGCGGTGGTTAGCGGGCGAACGACGAAAGAAAGAGACGCACAACGGGCGCAAAGACAAGTCGAATAACATGCACGTTCGGATATAATGATAAGCCGCGGTTACAGTTGTAACATAATAAATGCATACGAAAAAGAAATTGCCAATTGAGTGCAGCAAATAGTGGGCAAACTAAATTAACACAGCATCCAACAAAAGTAGGTACCGTTCACTTATGATGTTAATATTAAACTGATTTGGCGTAAAAAATTGGATAGAGCATGTTGTACACCTGACAAATCCTTCGTTAGATCCTTATTGTTACCATCTCGCTCGGACGTAGTATTATTATTACAATAACTTTTCTAGAGTATTATAGGTCCATGGTTCTAATTTTTCGTATGTGGTGGGTTAAAATCGTGGGTAGCCTCGGTTGCGCCATGTGTGAGACAGTCCAAATATGTTTGGCGTCGTGTGTTAACCGCCTAATAGGACACTGAACAGTATATATGTCACCGTTAGATTGTGAAAACCGTCAGTTTATAATCTTACTCGCGATATTATAAACTGTCGAAAAACTGTGAACTGTCAAAACCGATCACAATTTAACGCAATATTTTTCGTAAGTTTATAAACTTTCAAAGTCGAATCGTCAAATTGTGAACTGAGATCAAATCGGCTTGCTACTGAACGTACACAAAGAATAGGTAGGTTTGGTTAGTTAGGTATCTTCAGTTGCCCGAAGGGCAAAGCGCCCAGAAATAGGAGCCCCGCGCAGCGGGGCTCCGTTGACACTGCTGGATGCCGAAATAAATGGAACAACAAAAAAAACAATCATGCTCTGACGTAAGTGGAAACTGGTGCAAGTGGAATAATTCGCTCAACCAAACAGCGCACAGGTTGCCTTTCGAAACAGGCAAATTTGATTCAGTTCACAATTTGACGATATGACATTGTTAGTTTATAAACTAACGAAAATGAATGCGTAAAATTATGAATTATTTTGGCAGTTCACAATATTCCGTCAGTTTACAATATAACGGGTAAGATTATAAACTGACGGTTATCGCAATCTAACGGTGACATATATACCCTATATACAAAAATGTAAAACCATTCTGTGTTAGAATCGTGTTCGTCGGGCTATATTTTCAAACATAGTTTGTAAGACATCGTGACACCAATTATGTATTTCTAATAGAGAAATTATTTATTTTTGGATAAGTGATTTTCATTTTATTATTAGATGCATTTAGCTTTTCATACTATTTTGTTTTACTCGCATTAGTTAGTCGTTTTTTATGCGCTTATAGATGTAACAAATATTACCTTTTTTTGAATTAATTATGAAGACAGGACACTGGTTGTTTTTCGACTATTTCGTATGAAATCGCGTCCAACTTCGACTGTTTAATGTATCGCTACGTAAATGTAATTGTGTCGTAAACTTTTTATTATTTTGTATAATGTTAGGGAGTAGTCATAGTTATGTACAAAATATATGTTAATGGAAAACGATCATTTGTTTTATTTTGATTTTAAAACCCTCGTCTATACCTGTATTTTTTATCAGTGAATGTTAAGATCTTTTTCATCACACTTGCTCGTAAAGGGTGTATTATAGGCAAGTATAGAGCAGCTATACCCGATTTACCTCCCGCGGGAGTCATGGATTTCTAACTCCCTAGGGAGTTATGAGTTTGTGTGTGATCTGATTGGTTAAAAACAAATTAAACAAATTGGTTGGCAAATCTAGTTGGCCGCGCGTCACAAGAATTCTTCTCTGTGATTGGTTGAAAAAAACCTAGCAGGCCATGAGGCGCCACGCCCCCTCGCCCTCCTCAAATCTGTAAGTGAAGTTGTCAATTTCGTAATTTTTGAGTGGTGCGGCTGGTCGATCACGTAACGCATTGTACGAACGTCGGGTAGGTCTAAATGTCACTTTTTATATGGAAAATTGACTGTTAAATTGGACCGACGCACGTTCGGAACGTTACGTGATTACCCCTCGGTTGTAGGAAACTTAGATTTTTCTGTCTTTTGTGGTTATTTATTTCCTCGCAAATTTGATGAAAAACATTGTGTGTATCACGGGCAGTAAGGGGATTACAAACTCGACTCATTAAAAGCCCTCCGCCTTTGGCGTCGGGCTTCTAATAGACTCTCGTTAGTAATCCCCTTCTTACGGCCCTTAATGCACAATGTACTAGTACACACAAGGACAGCAGAACTTGTAGGTACTTAATAATACAGTCGCCATCACATTACATCGGTACACTATAAGTACGTGTTCAAAAATATCGGCACATGCACCCTAATGCCTTGAAAATAGAGGTGTGTTCCGATGTTTGTGACGTGCTTTTTTGCTCCGATGTATGTGATGGCGACTGTACATAAAAGGGTTCTACTGGTTGACACCGTTTGGGTACTAAACATATCAAACGGTAAAGTAACCCCAGATAAATACGTCTTATCCTAAGATTACTTAACCTTTTCGACGCCAATGACGCATATATCCGCACCGCAGGTTCAACGCCAACGACTGATAGGTATATGCGCCAAGGAGCCCAGCGCGATAGCAACCTTCTTGCATTGTCATAAGGTTTAACTCCGCACTAAATGTCTTGTTGACTTGGCGTGTGGTTGACAACTTTTCTCTCTGACAGAGCGTCGAAAAGGTTAATGTTAGCTTATTTATCATCATCATGCTCCTAGCGTTATTCCCGGTTGTGCCCTAAAGGAGTCCGGGGTCCGCTTTGACACCTAATCCCAAGATTTGGCATAGGCGCTAGTTTTACGAAAGCGACTTGTAGCCCGGCTAGCTAGAGAACATTTTCCTCCCATAAAACAAAACACGGCCGTGAAAAATTCAATTTTTCTTTTATCACCGGCCAGCGCGCTGGCGGTTGCGCGGTAAAGGTTTTGCCGTGTTACAGACTGCCATCTGACCTTCCAACCCAGAGGGAAAACTAGACCTTATTGAGATTAGACCGGTTTCCTCACGATGTTTTCCTTCACCGAAAAGCTAACGGTAAATATTCCGTACATAAGTTCCGAAAAACTCATTGGTACGAGCCGGGATTCGAACCCACGACCGCCGCTTGACAGCCGCATGCCTGAACCACTAGGCTACCGTATTATGTTAGCTTATTTATACTAAGTAAAATTTACCTGACTATTTGAACTACATCTACCGATTAATTACCCGACTGCCTCGAAAGGAGGGTTATGTTTTTCGAGCGTATGTATGTATGTATATCGCGGGCTACAGTCTCAGTATGTATATTGTAGTCTTTGGGCTACAGTGTCACATCATATTTCCGTATAGCTTTCGCTACCAACTACGTAATTCCATTACCATTTTAAATACACCGTTGTTATTGATGCCAAATTATTCTTAGAATCGCGATAACTTTTACAAATTTCAAATCTGAAAATCCAATTCACCCGAAAGTAATTAAGTTGAGTAAATGAGCTAAGAGGGCAAAGAGAAATAAATGTACATCTTACTTACCCGACATCGTATCTCTCTTGGGATGCTTTTGAAACGTGTACTTTAAATGTGCGTGGCGCAGGGTTATAAATTGCTTTGGGCAGTAAAGCGAGATCCAATGTCGTGGAGGTAAAGAGTGATTGCAATTAATGCTTGAATGGACGGGCGCAATCAAACGGTCCGCTTGTGCCGCTTGTGCGTGATTATGGTGTATTCTCCCGCAAAGGTTATACGGTCCTTGACATTGTAGAGATGTATACGGACATAGATATTATACATCCTTGGTGTTGTCATAACATCATCATCATATCAGCCGAAAGACGTCCACTGCTGGAAGAAAAACCTTTCCGCCACAACGGCCATCCGTTCTATGTGCAATGTGCCTCACCCACTGCCACTTCATCATATCCGCATCCAGCGGACTCCCGCGACCTTTACCAGGTCATCAGTCCACCTTGCGGGGGGCCTACCCACGCCGCGCCTTCCGGTACGTGGTCGCCACTCGAGAACCTTTCCGCCCCAACGGCCATCGGTTCTACTTGCATTGTGCCCCGCATGTACATTGCGGAATATTGTCATAACATAAGGATATTTAACAGAAGGTACCGGCTGGCACTCGCTTACCTAGTTAGACGGTTACAATACGATTAAAATCAGTTGACGATTCTGATGTTAGTATGACTAGTAGCGCCGCAAAGGTGTCAGAGGGGTCGGACGGGTATGCGGGAGGCGACTTGAGGCTAACTTCAGAATCGTTAACTGATGTTAATCGTGGTGTATCAGGGTAATCACACTGCAGCTGCATCGCCGCATCCCACTGCGGTGTACGGAGCCATGGTTTTCTCGTTGTATGCAAGTACTTCCGTTTGTATATAAATTCCGCACGGTACCACACACTGGTCCGCATCTCCGTCCGGCGAAATTTGTACGCGGCTCCGCACACCGCAGGATGCGGCGGCAGTGTTATAATATAACCGCCTTGTTTATGTAGGTACCTACTATCGTAAAAATTGAATCCTGACCCAGCGTGGAACCTTGTTACAATTAACTGACGTATTAACGTCATATGATCGTGCGTATGTTCGTTAATTGTAACAAGGTTCTATGGTGGGTCATGATTCAGTTGGTTCGATTGTACATTCGGCCCCTGGCGTTGACCGGCAAACTGAGTAGGAAACATTATGATAATAATTAAGGCTTTAATCGGTATCGCATTGTGACTAGAAATAAGTTGGGCAAACATTTTTGATGACGCCAAATTACCTATTTTTATTTAAAAAATCGGAAAAGCGGCTCTCCTCCATTTTTATTTCACCAATACATCAGATAGGGTACATACTTATGCATATTAATATAGAAGTTGCGCGCACTTAAAATGTTGAAAAATGTATTAGGAAGTTTACATTCAACGAAAAGCTAACCAACCATTGTCTGATCTCAAAGGAGCCAAGCAATTCAAAACGCGATCCACGGCTGTATTCTGGGTGGACCAGTGTACCTGACCTCTGATCACGCATAGATGTTATGAATCTAGAGCCCAACTTATACCTATAGAAGACCGAATTCTCGAGCAGAGACTGGTTCATGAACGATCTCCGCATATTTCAATGGCCAGTACTCCCAGTAGTTGCAAGATGATCTCAGATTAACAGTTCGCCACAGTGCCTGTATTAAGATGAAATATGCGCGGCGGAATCGCAAAATGGTTGCGGGGGCGAGGCGAGGATCCTTGTTCCTCATTATAAATGGGCGTAAATATTGTTTCTGCGGAACCTTTTGTCGGGGCTCATTAAGAAACCATTATGAGCCGGAGTTTAATCTTCGCCAGAACTTGGATCTCGGCGAAAAAAGATGTTTGCCCGCGTTTTATGGAAATTTTACTGAGGTAGTCGTGCGCAGACTTTATAAATTTCATAATAAAATAGGACGATTCATTAAGATGAGAGCGTTAAATCTATTTGGACGTTTTTTATGTCGTTTTTTAAGATCGAGGTTAATTGAAAAAGGCCGGTGCCGGTTCAAGATAGGATTTAAATGGCTTCTGCTGTTTCGGGCTTGAAACTGGCTGAGGCAACCTGAAATGAAATGATCTTTTTCATTTTCAAATCTACTTCAGATCTAAATTTTGACTCTTCATTTCATTACACAGGTAGGAATGTAGCGCAGAGTTCTTGTTTGTCTTACAAATGCCTCCTCCTCCTAGGGATGTCCACTGTTGAGCGATTTTGCGACACCCATGTAGCCAACGTGTATGAAGGAAGTCATTAGGCCGCTACTCGTATAGGCCGGCCCTTAAACCAATAGGTAATTAAAGTTTGCCTACCCACTTACTCTATCCTATCGAATACGTGCAGTGTATGCTTTAGTAGGTACCAAAGTGACGTATTGAAGCAAAAGTTAAAAGACTACGAGACATCAACTCGTTAACTTTGGGTGTTTAGTACTAAGTAACTATTCTCATTTTATTAAAGTACCTACCTACTTAGGTTGTACACATTTAAGGTATCTCAGAAATAAGGAACACTTTGAACCAATTCACGTATTTATTCCATTTTACACGTACAAGGCATCTCAGCAACCAAACTTGTAATTCGCCAACCAAACTTATATTTCGCCAACCAAACTTGTATTCGCCAACCAAACTTATAAACGCCAACCAATCTTATAAACGCCAACCAAACTTATAAACGCCAACCAATCTTATAAACGCCAACCAAACTTATAAAGGCTATCATAAGCCTCTAAACTTATAAAGGCTATCACAAGCCACCAAACTTATTATTATGAACTCAGTTTAAACGTATAGCGAAGTAGCACTCTTACTTCTCGCGCGTCCGCTCAGTTCGAACGCTCGACCCAGAATGTCCCGTCTCGCCAGTCATTGCCCAGAGTACCCCGCTCTGTCGTCAGAACGGCCGGCCGACTACCCTTTATTTTTGCATTTTTACTTATATTTATAGAAATCGTGTGGTTTTATTTAACGAAACCTTACACACAGAGGTCGTAACTAAGTATAGCGATATTCTTTCATACAAGAAAGTATTTAGTAGAGTATATCTTAAAAATAATACCGATTTTCAAATTCGGTATCTGACTTATCCAATAGTTCATGTTTTTTGAATACCGGTTTTAGTTTCTACTTGTAGGTACTACGTATAAATATGTAGGTATGTAGGTAGGCCTACCTACCTACATACCTACCAATAGTATGGTGTGATATTACACGTACCAATTACGTAACATACCTATATGTTACGTAATTGGTACCTACGTGTAAGTCCTGAAAGCCATCTAACTTCTCAGATAACCCTTCAAGTTAAACTCAAAGTGTCATATACGCTATCAGCGCGTCTCGAGTGTTTTTAGAAACGCCTAGTCGAGAGTTGAGCAAAGGGCATCAGTTTTCACCCTAAGTGGCGAAGTTACCGCAACTCACCAAGCCCGTCACTCGGCGTGCCATTGACGAACTTTGACATTAGCCAACAGAACAAACTTGGAGTTCATTAGCTATTATTTGAAACCCTTTGTTGCTTTATTGCTGTAAAATTTGGGAGTTCGTAGTACCCAGAGTTAACTTCAGGCAGTTGATGTAATGCAGCGGCCTGCCCTGAATGCTGGCAACTTTTTGATAGGTTTTAGGGTCGTACAAAAAATTATTCTATTTTCGAAAGTTTTTCATTGACAATAATAATTGATTGCAACCGTCCACTTATTATTAAGATGTTAGGACACGGAAAAGGTGCAACAAACAAAAATGCGACACTTACGTATTAGGTAATTATTTTCCCATTTTAGGGGAAGTTAACGTTAGCTTCGTCTTGAATACGAATAATTCGCATTACGCAGGGTCCTATTAATTACGATTTAAAAGTAACAAATTGCTCGTAGACTGTAGGTACCTACACATATTATAGTACATAGTAGTAGGTGCATAGTGTGCATTTTGCGCTTCATATGACTGACGATACTTATTAGAATAAATTCAAGAAACACTGTGACGTTAACTTTACTATCATACGCCATTTCTTTATAAGCCTGCTGGTGTATCCCACTGCTGGGTAAAGGCGTCCCCCGAGGATTTCCACTCATCTCAAACATTTAGTAGACCGATAAACTTAGTCCGGGGCCGCACTGGTAGGTATATAGAGCGATTAGCGAACGCGACGGCGAGATTCATACATCAAGACGCCCAAGTTGTACTAAGATCGCAGTCGCGTCGCTAATCGCTCCCGCAGGGCGGCCCCAGCCTTACTTTGTTTCCAGTAATCGGGCGATTTAGCTGTCATTTCCTAAGCAGTATTTTTTTTGTCATCTACTTACATTACATGTAAAAACATGACGGAGCAGTTAAAATAAAACTTAACTCAGGATACGATTACGATTATTTGGCTAAACACAACCTAATATTTAGGTATAATATTTATAACACAGTTATTTCAAGTTCTGTAGTTCAAGATACAATAGTTCCCTATCTCTCATTGGAAGGCTACAGGGTGTTATAAAACACGGGACAGGCTTAGGCGCGCGACGCGTGAATCTCCCGAGGGACTGGCATAAGTAGGTCAATCGATATCTATATTACGAGCTGATTATAATCACTATATCGACAACCCTTCTTTGAAAGTTGACTTAGAATTTCAAGGCAACCTACCTTTTTCGGAGGCTCCGCTTTCTTGTTTTTAAACATTATATTACCTACCTAGGGCCCAATTGCGGATTAAGCTTTTGACACGTAGTTATTTATATAAATTTTTTACGTGTAAGTATAAAATGAAACACTGGAACAAATCACGACATATATGAATAGCCATCGTTCAACCTCTCTCTATTTAGTAAGTGCATGGCTAATCTCGTGAGAGCGAGCGTGAGGATTTGATACAGCGATAAAATATATACAAAAATATAAAATGTAGCTTGAATTTAGTTGCAAAATGGAAGCCCTATGCGATAGGCTATGGCGCTCTGACTTTAGACAAATCTTACAACACTTCATACTTAAGTTAAGACTCATAGTGCAACTTTACCCGCGGGTGTGTAAATCCAAGCTGACCGAACTAGAAAGACACCGTATGGCATTGAAAGCTACTGCTAATTTTCCTCGCAATAGGAGTTCAAAAGTGATCTGGGAGATGCTTGATGAAGACCCGTGGTACCTACGTGCTAGAGACCTCCATGACGACATGATACGTAAATTAAGTGATCTGCAAATTCCTGGTCTTACACAGTCTGGTGATAAATATGACAAACCAAACCACCACAATCCCATGTTAACCAGTTTGCGCGCTGGTGATATAGATTAGGTATGTGTGCAAACAACAAAGAGGTAAACCACTCTCCAAGCGAATGGTCCCTCCTCGTATTCCTGTGATTAAGATATACAAAAATATATAGCAGTGTAGCGTGAGCCAGTTCATGTCCGAACTGAGCCCCATTTATTTTACAATTAGATCTTATAGTAAGATACATGTGTAAAATAGCAATGCTTAATACTTGGCGGTCAGAAAACTGTAAAACCAATTATCTATACATATAATAAAGCTGAAGAGGGTCAAAAGTCTGTACATGGAAGATATTCGAAAAAAAATTGGCTTGGTGTAGGTACTTAGAATCGATAACAGAACACGTTCCAACAGGATTTAGAATTTTTGTCTGTTTGTCTGTTTATCTGTTTGTCTGTTTATGTGACCGCGCATCACGTGAAAACGGCTGAACCGATATAGATGATATTTAATATAGAGATAGTTTAAGTCCTCGGAAAGGACAAAGGGTAGTTTTTATCTCGGAAATCAACCCCTAAGGGGATGAAATGGGGGTTGGAAATTTGTATGGAGCTACTTAAACCGCTGCACCGATTTGTATGAAATTTCGTATATAAATAGTTAGAGTCCCAGGGAAGGTCGAAGGATAGGTTTTATCCCGGAAATCTTCCCTTTCTTTCCTTTTCTTTGGGGTCAAACGGGGGGGTGAAAATTTGGATGTAACCCATTTTGATAAAATTTGGTTTAGAGGTAGTTTAAGTTCTAGGAAAGGACATTGGATAGTTTTTATCCCGGAAACCTTCCCCTAAGGGGGTGAAATGGCGAGTGAAATTTTAGATGGACTCCGTTTAGATCAAATTTGGTATAGAGAAAGTTTGAGATCCGGATACAGGATACAGAAAATGACAACGGATAGTTTGAATCCCGAAAATCATCCACTAAGGTGAGGAAATAGGGGTGAAAACCCATTTACGGTATAGCGAGTTGGAGTCTTAGGGAAGGACATAGGATAGTATACTCCTGAAAATCATCCCATAAGGGGGTGTAATTGGGGGTGAAAATTTGGTTGTGACCCATTTTGATGAAATTTGGTATAAAGATAGTTTGAGTCCCGGAGTATGACAACGGATTGTTTTAATCCCGAAAGTCATCCCCTCAGGGATAAAATATGGGGTGAAAATTTGGATAAAACCCATTTAGATGAAATTTGGTAAATAGATAGAAGGAGTCCCAGGGAAGGACAATGCATAGTTTTTGTCCTGAAAAATCATCTCCTGAGGGGGTGAAATGAAGGGTGAACATTTAGATAGAACCCATTTAGATGAATTTGGTATGGAGATAGTTAGTCCTGGGGAAGGACATAAAATTATTTTTAGTCCAGAAATCATCTGAGGGTGTGAAATGGGGGATGAAAATGGTACCCATTTACGGTTTAGCGAGTTGGAGTCCTGGGGAAGGACATAGGATTGTTTTATCCCGAAATTATTGGGTATGAAAATTTGTTTGTGACCCATTTTGATGAAATTTGGTTGAAAGATAGTTTGAGTCCTGAGGGGTAATCACGTAACGCATTGTACGCGCGTCTGACAGTAAAATCACAATCTAACTGCCATTTTTCCATATAAAATTGACATTTAGACCTTACAGACGCGCGTAAGAAAAGTTACGTGATCGACCCACTGGTAAAGGACATATCGTCGCTACTCTTAAAAAATCTCGTATCTGATTTTTTGAAGTGCCGTTGGTAGGCCCCCCACAAGGTGGACTGATGACCTGGTAAAGGTCGCGGGAGTCCGCTGGATGCGGGTGGCGCAGGATTGGTCACTTTGGAACCCTATGGAGGAGGCCTATGTCCAGCAGTGGACGTCTTTCGGATGATATGATGATGATGATGATAAAGATAGTTTGAGTCTCGGGGAAGGACATCCACCCCTAACAGGGAAATGGAGGGTGAAAGTTTGTATCGAGCTACGATATAAACGAGTTCTACGCGGACGAAGTCGCGGGCAAAAGCTAGTATAAAATAAAGTTCATTCTATTCTTTTTTATTCATAAGTTTGAATAAGTAAAGCGACGAGATAATATCGTGATGACCAAGACGAGTAATGGCTGACGAAGATGAGGAAGAGCCCTGGCCTGCTTCGTGGAGTGGCAGGATCTTTGTCCACAATGGTATTGGACGTGCACTCATATTTTCATCAAGCTCCAGATTTTAGGGTAACTTCACACGTGTCGTGGGCTACAAAATTATAACACTTCACGATAGCCGATGATTGGTTTTAATTAACAGGATTGATTTGACAACAAAATACGACATGATCACTCCGATTTAAATGGATTGGTTGAAATAAAACTTTGGAATTGAACTTCATAATACGAAACGTGGAGCATTCTAAGTCAGAATAAATAATAAACACTAACTACAAGCTTTAATTCAACCCAAAATGTTCGTAGGTATACAGGGTGAAATGAATGAAAATAGCAAAATGTGAAAAGTTATAGGCCAACTTTTGTAAATGTTGCTCAGAATCATGGATAGATTCATATTTTGCTATTTTGAATCACGAATTCAATTTCACCCTGTATGGCCTGTTTAAATAAGTATGAATTATGTAAGTTATTCTTCAAAATTTGTAACAAATTTTTCAGCCACTATCCGATTGAGCCTTAATTTAGCATAAAAGTTCGTACCAAATATGACTCTTTTGACAGAAGTTTATTGAAACCTTTCGTCTATATCGACCTTTCATTTGATTTAGTTTTGATCAAGTCTTTATCAAAAGGATTAATCTCAATAACTTTCAAACATATAGGTACCTACCACATAAATGCCATCTCGAAGTTCGTACGTTTCAGTGAAAGACCCTTTAAACCCTTCTTTTCAATCGGCTGAAATACGCAGGCACCGATTAAATTAGGCAAAAGGGACGAATCGACGAAAATTCCTAGTTACTATCCTTTCACCTTTAGAGCCATATTTTACCGAGAGTGCCGGCGCCGGCGTAGGGGCATTAATGAAATCCGAACCGTTCAATAGACGCATTGGCCAATAGCTGCTGTACTATATCATACTATATGGAGTAGTCTTCGAGCATAAGGGAGTAGTAATGCAAGGAATACAGTGCGCTCTGATGGTTATAAATAAATAAATAATAATAAATATTACGGGACAATCTTACACAAATCAACCTAGGCCCACGGTAAGCTCAGTAAGGCTTGTGTTGTGGGTACTAGGCGATGATATATATAATAGATACATACATATAGATACTTATATACATATATAACATCCATAACTCAGGAACAAATATTCGTGATAAATACACAAATAAATGCCCTGACCGGGATTCGAACCCGGGACCTCCAGCTTCGTAGGCAGAGTCACTACCCACTGAGCTACGGAGGCCGTTAAACACTCACAGATAAGCGAGCCAAGCGACGTCATCAACGTGGCACCTGTTCGCCAAGGGCAAATTACAATTGCCATGCGTCCTGTCGTGTATGTAGAGTGAGTCATAATAGTTAGTATGCAAAGTTGTATTTTAACCGCGAGTGTGGAATTGAAACACGAGCAAGCGAAAGGATTCTATAGTTGAACCACGAGCGTAGCGATGGTATACATTTGCACCCGTGTGTAACACAAAAGTTTTCACCTCACTGTAGCGAGGAAAGTGCAACATGCAAAACAACTTTATTTAATCTCCACTTATAATAAATCTCTAAATTAAAAAAAGAATCAGCCAGTTTGAAACTAAGCTTTGCGCGGTTCGAATGTTCTCAGCATCCCATGAACGGAAAAATATGAAACATTTTATATAGGTACATTATTATTCTAGCTGCAACTTAGGATAGTTTTTATCCGACTGCGACAGTTAATTAATTTTCCGAAATATACGACTTCATTTAATTTTTCATTTATTTTTATTGAAATCAAACGCTGCTCCAACTGTCAGCTATAAGAACCGTCAAATTTTCGTCAAAATGGCGGAATTGCTTTGCCTTTCACTTATTTATAATTTAAATCCCGTCTACGATAGACCTTTACGAGACAAATGCTAAAATATAAACCATAAAAAAATATTCGATTCTGATATGAGAACTTATATGCGCAAATGTCGTTTTATGTCGTAATTTCAATAAATGAAATCAACAAATTTGAACAATATAATTAACACGAATTTGTTTTTTTTGAATGACAATGGCACGCGCTCGGCGCGCATTCAGCCAAAGTACCTGCGGCGCTACCACGAAAACCGATACTCAATGTTCATATATTTGCATCCCTATCACTCGAGTATGGTTAGTGCGATAGAGATAGAGATACCCGAATATTTTCGAATTCCGGAGTTCGTGGTTATAGCTCAGGAATCGAAAATATGGTAAAGAATCATAATGTATTTTCTCGAAAAAGAATTTAAAATAAATATAGTCAAATGGAGAAAAAAACAAAGCAAGAGGTTATATAGGTAATGATTAAGTTATAAGAGTCCAAAGTTTTAAGAGGGGGTATGTTCTGTCCCTTTTCCGCAAAACGCACCTTCATATGAAACGATTGTTTTTTACTATGACGCTCGAGTATATTGACGTCACAGTCCCTCATCGTTTTCTCACTCTAACAAGCGACATTAAAACGGATGTAGCTTCATAATTTTTTGAGATATTTGAATGGGAGTTTCATTATCTTCTATTTATTTATACATAATAAATGCCTATGTCCTGACTGACTTATTCACTCAATCACTCACTCACTCACTCATCAACGCACAGCCGAAACTACTAATCTTAGAGAGTTGATTTTTGCACAGTATGTTGCTTTTATAACGTGGGCTAGGGATAAAAAGGGATTTTTGAAAATTCTACCCCTAAGGGGGTAAAATGGGGGTGCAAAGTTTGTATGGGAGAACCTTTTTTTTTTGAGCTATAGACTTAAACTTTGTAGAAAAATTAGTTATTAGAATACAAATGAAACACTTTCAGCGTTTTGGAAAATTCCACCCCTACGGGGGTAAAATAGGGGTGCAAGGTTTGTATGGGGGAAACATTTTTTTTTTTAAATAGAGACTTAAAACTTTGTAGAAAGATCAGTCATTAGAATACAAATAAAGAACTTTCAGGGTTTTAGAAAATTCTACCCCTAAAGGGGTAAAATAGAGTGCAAAGTTTGTATGGGAAAAACTACTTTTTTTTAAATAGAGACTTAAAACTTTGTAGAGAAATTATTCATTAGAATACAAATAAAGTACCTAGATTCAGTGTTTTAAAAAAATCTACCCCTAAGGGGGTAAAATAGGGGTGCAAATTTTGTATGGGGGAAACAATATTTTTTTTAAATAGAGACTTAAAACTTTGTAGAAAGATTAGTCATCAGAATACAAATTAAGTACTTTCAGCGTTTTAGAAAATTCTACCCCTAAAAATAGGGGGCTAAAATAGGGGTGCAAAGTTTGTATGTGGGAAACTATTTTTTTAGCTAGAATCCTAAAACTTTGTAGAAAGATTATTTAAATACAAAGAAAGTACTTTCAGCGTTTTGGAAAATTTCACCCCTAAGGGGGTAAAATAGGGTGCAAAGTTTGTATGGGAAAAAAATATTTTTTTTTAATAGAGACTTAAAATTTTGACGAAAAATTACTTATTAGAACATGAAAAATACTACATTCGGCGTTTTACAAAAATCATTTAAAAAAGGGTGCAAGGTTTGTATGGGGAACACTTTTTCTGAGCTAGACACTTAAAACTTTGTAGAAAGATTACTTATAAAAATACAAAGAAAAAGACTTTTAGCGTTTTGAAAAAATCTATCCCTAAGGGGGATAAAAAGGGGTGCAAAGTTTTTATCAGGGAAAGCTTATGTTTTTGAGTTAGAGACTTGAAACTTTGTAGAAAGATTACTTATTAAAATACAAAAAAAGAACACAAATCGTTTTAGAAAATTCCACCCCTAATAGGGTTAAAAAGGAGAGCAAGCTTTGCATGGGCAACACTTTTTTTTGAGTTAGACTTAAAACTTTGCAAAAAGATTACTTATTAGAATACTAAAAAAGAACTTTCAGCGTTTTAGAAAACTCCATCCCTAAGGGGATCCTTAAGATCCTTAAGAAGGGTAGCCAGTGTTGTGTGGGAAAATTTTTTTTTTACTAGACTTAAAACTATTCAAAATGTTACTTATTAAAATTAATAATAAAGTACTTTCAGAGTTTTAGAAAATTCCACCCCTAAGGGGGTTAAGAAAGCTTTGTATGGGCAACACTTTTTTTGAGCTAGAGACTTAAAAGTTTACGAAAAAAGTTCTTTCAGCGATTAGAAAAATTCAACCTCTAAGGGGGTTTAAAAGGGGGTTCAAATTTTAAATGGCGAGCAATAAAATTTTAAAGTGTGAGTAAGAGATTTTTAACTTCGGTCTTATTCTGTACGTTAAAAGACTACAAAACTGATTTCAGAGTTTTTCCAAATTCATCCCCTAAGATTGTTAAAATTGGTTCAAAGTTTGAGTATTTCAAAGCATTTTTAAAGTATGAGATTTTTAACTTTGGTTTTAGACTGTTTGTTGACAAACTAGAAAATGAACATCAACTTTTTTTTTAATTATCCCCTAAAAGAGGGTTCAAATTTTGTATTGAGAGAAATCATTTTCTAAGACATAAAAAGTTCTACGCGGACGAAGTCGCGGGCAACAGCTAGTTTAAATAATAAATTTGCACCCTGGTATACAAAAAAAGATAACAAATAACATTTTTTTTTTTGGTCAAGTGCGAGTCGTATTTTAGTTTTCCCATACATTTTGAGACCCAGCGCCTAATGAAGGCAACAAGCAATTTTGAAAAGTTTTTTTGTCTGGGAGCCTCTTTAAATATTTATTTTATTCTGCTTTTAGTATTTGTTATTATAGCGGCAATAGAAATACTAACTACTGTCTAACTATCACGGTTCATGGATACATGAAATACGCTCCAAGGTCAAATTACTTTGCCCACTAGTGAATAAAATGCGTTTTTGCTCACTGGTTTTAAAGGATAAAAGACGGCTTTCCGAGGCAGCGAGGGGAAAAATACGTTGTCTCCCGTCTTGACACTGCTTTTATAGTCTGTAATAGAGTTACGGCATTGATGATGATGATGGTTCAGTACTATTTACCCTGAAGGTTCCTTTGTGGTGTTGTGTTCCTGTGATGAGACAGTCCCGTTATTCTGTAACTTGTTTTAAGTTCACCTCAACGATCACCCACAGATCTTGACGCCGCGATTCGTAGCAACTAAGCGTAGGTAGAGGTCTTGTTTCGTTAGGTGTGACGGATGTGGTGAGGCGCGTGAGCGCGTAAAGAACAACAGCCCAAGCTCCTAAAGAGTAGCTTTGTTCAGTCAGAGTGAGGAAACCCTAATGACGATGATAGTCCTGCATTAGACTATTGCTGTAAACAAGAAATCCTCTAATCAGTAAAGAATAGACAACACTCCTCTGGAGTTACAGGCGTCTATAGATGACAGTTCCCAGTTTACAATCAGGCCTCTCACAGACTGGCGCGGCCTGGCCGCGGCGGTCAATAGTGAACTTGTCATTAGCTGTCAAATTTACTATGGTCCGCCACCGCAGGCCGCGCCAGTGTGATGCAGGCTTCAGGCGGGTCGTAAGTATGATTGTTTGATTATGGTATAAAAAAATACACTCCAAAGTACGGATCTACTTTAAATTATAAATCTGTACCTACCCAAGTAAAATCACTTTAGTATTTTGGTATTTTACCTAACCTACTGTACGTTTACGAATTTTAAGAGTCCGCAGTAAGCTCGATTCTCTATAAAAACGTAGTTACGCTCTCATTTTAAAACGTCTAGCTAGTTTGCTCTGAAACTTTGTAATTAGAATAAGTTAAGTACTATCCAGGTCTGTAATTAGCTTAAGTATCTTCAGATACCATAGTAATTATAAAATACAGCAAATTTTCAGATTTTTATACAAAACTTGTGTTTGCTGTATTTAGTTTGTTTTGTAAATTGGAGCCATATAAACTAATTACAGACCTAGATATACCTCATGTCATTGTATATGCAAAGTTTCGTTACAATCCAACACGTAGTTTTAAAATGATAACGAAACTCCGTTTGTATGGGAAGGTGAAATTCGGCCGAGCTTACTACGGACTTTTAACGCCTTCGCTTACGTAGCGTTAGGTAATGCCAATCGATTGTAATGCACGCCGGAATCCTGACCACTTATGTGTAGGTACTAAACTGACCCTCTAGCTATAGGTGTGTCGCATACAATGTTATATAGATAGTATTATATAGGTACGTGAAAGTTTGTAAGGATATTTAGATAAAAATACTATGGATTTCCAGTTAAGTAGAACGCGCAAACATACTCTTAGGTACCTACCTATTACAGAAACTACAATTGTTTTGGCTACATTTATTCACGTAAAACTTGGGTTCATCCACGTACGTACAATTTATAATTATAACCTTTTTTAGGTATTAACAATCCAATTTGCGACCATTTAGACGAGCAGATGAACTAAAATACATTCTCCTGTTTTTTTGTAGATACCTATTAAAACTGCCTACCTACAATAAAAAGCGTATAGGGCTGACTGTTTGAATAGGATCTCCAAAATCGTTGTTATCTTTAATCGAAGAAACCTTTTCCTTCAGGTGGTCACTAACTGAATCAGCGGCCGAGTAACCGGCAGTATAAGGCCTCTACATGTCTGAAACAGACTTGAATGTGTTTTTCACAGAGTAAACATTAGGCACAAATCATTTAAATACACTAGTTACTCAAGTAAATATTGCAGAATTTCTCGGAGCCTCTCTCGTTTAGACTCAAGACTTATACGAGCAACGCTGATTGCAATTTGGAGTCTGTTTGTACTGGCTAGAACTGAGCAAGGTTCAGACTTCAGCAGCAATTTTTGAATTTTAAAAATTCAAATAGTTATTTTGCGAATATACCTCCACTTTGCAACTTAACATTGACTTATACAACAACAACTTTAATCTGATGTTATTTGAGCGTTGCGCCACAGAATAAGTAATAATACAAGTTCCGCTCACACACATTTGGCTATACGCAATCGCAAGAGAAAGTGCATGTACAAAGACGACATATATTCAAAAGTGCGTATTGGACATTGGACCTGAGGCGCTTCAGAACATAACGTAGTAAGTGAGATTCATTTATATTCGTCACTTCGCATCGCAATTTGATTTCAATGTGTTTAGCGCTTGCTCTGACACGTTAATGGCCGAAACAGGGACTTCATAAAAATTAAGTATCTTCCTCAATTCGTTATCTGTTTTTCGATATTCGAGTTTGAACCATATATTATGTCTTAGTCCAATCTGTGACAGTTTATTTTGATCGAGTTTTTCCAAATTTAATATACCTACTTTTTATAACATGATTAAAAAAAACTATCACAGATTGGACTATGTAGTATATTTTTGTATGGAAATACTACCGCTATACGAATAGAGGCCCTGGAATTCAACATTACCAGCAATAACAATGCATTACGGTGGGAATAGGAAACAATTGGGAGCTGGCACAGGCTGTTGCGTACCAATTCAGACATAAATTAGCAGGTTTCGCATAGTAATGCCATTCGGTTTTAGTTGTAGACCGGGAACGTATTTAAGTGGTGTTTGTATTCTATGTAGTTTGGCGACGATCATTGTTCAACTAAACGAAAAATTCGAAATTAAACAATAACTGAACGCGTTGGCAGCCGGAGGTACATTTTAAGCTGTGTCCGCTGCGCCGATGTTTTCGATGTTTTTAATCATCTTACATGTTATCCGTCAGTTTCGGCAAACAAATAGGGTACCTATTGTTTTAAATGGCAAAGCATTTTTGACGTTTAGAATTACTATATTGTCAAAGGCCAATTAAGACAGCCCTACCTATTTATTTAAGTAAAGTAGCTGATTATTTATTGTACACATGATATTTGGCTGTCTTGCTGTCTATTCGATTCGTAAAAACACGTGAAAAGGATCCAAAAAGACGTTTTCTATCTATTTTAAAATGTACCAATTGAAAATAACAAATTCACGTTTGTATCAACAACCTGAAAACTTGCTCATAAAAAATCAAATACATGCTCTAGTATAAAAAACCACGAAAAGCCTTACTTAACTTTTCCAATTAAACCTCGCCCGATTGAAATGTCGACATATATTGACTGACGCAATATTTTGAAGAAGAATTTGACGGGACGAGATTCGAGCTCGGTATTGAAATAGGAGTCTGAGTCGTGCTAGTTGGTTCGCTATTGCTTCGGTATTCGTGTAGGCTTTCAAAATAAATGAATTACCTATTTACGAGTTGCATCGTCTTTCAGCTAATCCAACGAGGCCTAGGCCAAACTGAAACAACGTAGGCGTATACGACTTTACCTCAGAGGGGTAATCACGAAACGTAACGTTCCGAACGCGCGTTAGGATAATTTAACTGTCATGTTTCCATATTAAAAGTGATATTTAGATCTACCTGAGTACCTGACGCGCGTACAATGCGTTACGTGATCGACCTACAGGTTGTGTTGGGAGCATGTGACATGTTTCTTTTGTTTTCTCGTTGTCATTTTTTGTACGTCACGATTAAATGTCTACACTTGTTTCTTAAAATTTACATCTATATACATATAATAAAAGCTGTAGATTGTCGAAAGTCTGTACATTGAAGATATTGACAAAAAAATAAATTGAGGACTCTTAGAATCGATAGCAGAACACACTTCAAAAGTTTTTAGAATTTTTGTCTGTTTGTCTGTCTGTTTATATGTAACGGCATCACGTGAAAACGAGCGAATGGATCAATATGCGACTTTTACTAAAACGTTAAGTGGATCTTCAATCAGGCTATAGGCTATAAAAATTGTAAAGATTAGGGTTCACAGGGGGTAAAAAATGGGGTTGAACTTTGTATGGGAACTCCTTGAATCCATGAGCTAAAGACTTGAAAATTGGTAAGCATAAACATGACTGGAAAGTAAAAACATCCCCATTGAAACTTTCAGCAATGTACAGATAAAACGTGAAAAATATGGGATGAAAAATAGGCGCTGAGGTGACTAGAGACTAGATATAATGTTGCGAGAGCGGGATTATAACAGTTTCATTACCATGGTAACACGTTGTCACCATATTCGAAAATGAATAGTGTTCTTACAACTCATACGTAGCCCGGTGGTTTGGCCTATACGAGTAGCTTACGGAGTCGGTGTCCACGAGTTCAAACCCAGAGACCGGCATGCACTTGGTGTGTAGTTTTTTTTGTTAAACATTTTCAAAAACGCAGAGAAGTTTAGTGAATAGAAGATTCGATGCCTTAGGAACTTAATTAACATAAAGAATATTCAAGAAAAAAAACGTCAGGAAGTGTGCAATAAAGAGTATTTGTATTGTAAAGTAAGAAATCGTGTAAAATAATTATTCTCAACTTTTTTAAAAAGTATGTCTAGACTAGAATAGGTGTTTCATAATAAAGCGCGAAGCAGAAGCAGCCTCCCGTCCCTCGCCGCTTACCTTCGGCCCTTGGGTTTCGCTAAAAGAACATTCGGGGATAGTGAGTGCCCGTACGTTTGCCCTCGGGATCGCATAGTGAGCGTACTCTGAAGGGGCGCTTCTGCCTTAGGTCCTACGAAAAACTCGGCCTTCAGCTGCGCTTGCCTCGCCACTCACCTTCGGTACTTGGACCCTCAAGTTTCCCTTGCAAGACATCCGGAGATAGTGAGTGTCTGTGGGGGCTCCCATAGCGAGTGCGCTCTGGAGAGACGCTTTGGACCTTTCATCCCTACGAGAAACTCAGCATTCGGCCTCGCTTGCCTGGCTACTCACTTCCTGAACTGCGGTCCTCTCCTCAGGTTTTGCTTGCAAGACATCGGGGGATAGTGAATGTCCGTGGGGGCTCGCATAGTGAGCGCGCTCTGAAGGGACGCTCTAGGCCTTTCATTCCTACGAGAAAATCGGCCCCGGCCTTGATTGCCTCACCGCTCATCTTCTCGACTTCGGCCGTCAGGTATCACTTGCAAGACACCACAGGAAAGTAAGTAACCACGTGAGCATGCTCTGAAGTGAAGCTTCGGGCCTTCGGCCAATCAAAGCAGTCGAATGCAATATATTTGGTTTACAATTTTTTTTTTCACTTTTTCCTTCCAATAGCAGATTTTTACTTCCTTACACAGCAGAAGGTCGATCACGTAACGCATTGTACGTGCGTCAGGTAGATCTAAATGTCAAATTCTACATGGAAAAATTACAGTTGGATGGTCCTAACGCGCGTTCGGAACGTTACGTGATTGCCCTAAGACTACTACCTTTACATATGCACATACAAAAGGAGCTGGATGCGGGTGGCGCAGGACCGGTCACTTTGGAACTCTTTGGGGGAGGCATATGTCCAGCAGTGGACGTCTTTCGGCTGATATGATGATGATGATGATACAAAAGGAGGCGGCTGCGACGGCAATACGCCTAAACAACAAATACAAAACACGGCATTCCAGGCTGAATGCGTAGGGATAATTGAAGCCTGCAATGCCATAAAGAGACGACAACTCGAAAACACAAACATATGGATACTCTCAGACAGTAAATCAGTACTACAATCACTGAGCAGTGATAACATCACATCTAGCTTAATATACGAATGCCACCAAAACCTAGCTTGCCTGGCCGCTCACTTCCTCGACTTCGATCCTCAGGTTTCGCTTGCAAGACACCCGGGGATGATAGTGCGTGCTCGTGGACGAATAATATTTAAGTTTATCTGGATGCTCTATCTTTACCTGGAATATTATACCTACTTCGATTGCAGTTGGGATACCTTCTGTTTAGGAAATAGGTCCTGCAACTTAAACTTTCAGCCTTAAAACTTTGTAAATATACTCATACAAGGAAACTATTTTCAGCGGATTCAATGAGATGAGAGTCATGAATCGTCTATATTCCATGTCAGGACAAGTAAACTTATTTCAGGATGTTTAAAAAACACATTAAAAGAAGGAGGGGTTAAAAGGAAGTTAAAAGTGTGATAAGAAAATAACTCTTTTTTGAAGAGGGAGCTAGCTAGCTATTACATTTTCTGAAGATAAAATAAAACTGCTTGGTTCTACATTCGAACAGACTTAATTTGTTTCATAATTTGCAACTAAAAAACGACTTCAAATCAATACTTTGTTGTACCACATGCATGCACTTCCTGTTAACTTTACCTAACAGACTCTTTCCGAAAGCAAATGCTTGGGTTTTTACAGAAAATACTTACGCAACTGAAGTTATAGGGGCGCAATGCCACAGTTATCTACCGAATGTCAAGAAAATTTTATGAAAGGGTCTATAGTAAAATTATGCTTCCCACCAAATATTATCTGCTTTGACTTAAGGTTGACTGACAGATAATGCTTTCGGGCATTAAGTCCAGCTTTCGCAATAATGATTAAATAAAAAAATAAATATTATTGACGATGACGACGTTTGTGAGAGTGTTTTGATTGAAAGAGAATTTGAATCGATACACGCATAAACTATGGAGTTGCAAGCGTCCATAGGTTACGGTAACCACTTATTATAAGTTGTTTGCCACCGACGTGGTGTAATAGTACATTACTTACCTAGGGCGGTTAAACAAAGAATGTCTCAGATCGCAGGTATTTGACGCCCGCGCCGAAGGCAAGGGCGATAAATATGCGCTCTGAGGCTTTCTTTATTACCGCCCGTGGTGAGTACAAAATTTTACGTCTCTATCTGGCCAGGAAGTGGGGTTTTCCGCACGCATAGCGTGCGGTAATTCCTACTTTATGGCCAGGTATGAAGTAAAAAATATTATAAATCGTTAATTACAAATTATCCTGTAGTATGGCTTTAGACATGAAAATAACATGTACCTAAGCTATAATTTATACGCGTACGAAATCGCGGGCAGAAGCTAGTACAATATAAGTGTCTGCTAGACGGTCTCCAACACGCCCCTCCGACCGAGCGACCTTGGTCCGCACCGACCGTGTAGAAAGTTGTTTGCAGCAAAATTTCACACTACAGCGGCCGGTGCCGAGTTGCCGACCAAGGTCGCTCGGTTGGAGGGCGTGTTAGACCGTCTAGCAGACACTTAAGACTGACGTGGACCCTGCTTTGTCAGTCTTGACAAGCAGAAACGTATGGCGTTGCTTATACAGTGTGTAACTATATAATACGGGCGATAAATTAAACCAGACATAGAACTCATTTTTGTTATCATTAATTAAGATGATTTTTTAAGTTTCACTTAGATGTGGCCACATAATTAATTTTTGAAATTTTTATCAGCAGCTATGTACTGTAAACATGTATGTCATTACATACGCAATATCAGCTTTTGAAAGTAACTAACTGTCAACGAGCGTTTAACGCGAGTGTGTTTGCATTACATTGTGGGCCGAATTATTTTGTATGGATAAAATTTTAATTGGAATTCTAAGTAAAATATATCTAATTACATTTCTTATGTATTATACTAATCACCGTTAAGAGATTCGCCCGTATTCAATTTACACACTGCATTAGTGTCATTCACAGGCGAGAGCATTTCCATAGTCGCCTGGAAATATGCGTGTCGCGCCGCCACACAAACGGCCTAGGGCTCAGCCACGACAGAGCTGCTGCGACGCAACACAGGTGGGAGCGAGAGGCTGCGTTCTGATCTCTCGCTCCCACGGACCGGGCCGTTATTAGAATAACATATAGTACAATGTTGTTATATGTAGAGACCATTTGTTGTTGTATCATGACGGTAACTTGTAATATGAGAGGAAACCTCTTTACAAATCGTTTAACTAATAACCGACTTCAAATCAGTACACAAATCGCTTCAAGTGAACCTGTAAAATTTGAAGAGTTCCCCCGATTTCTCCAGGATCCCATTATCAGAACTTGTGACCTGAGCCCATGCCCATGGGAATACCTGGGATGGATACCCTTTAAAAAAAGGTTTTTCCAAATCGGTCCAGTTCGAGTAATCCTTTTTTGAAGTCGGTTAAAAAGCGACTACTCATAAGTCATTACGCAGTATGGCCCATGACCGAATTTTTCAGGAAGTTTATTTCTCTCGTTACGCCACTAGGGATGGTAACAGGAAGAAAGTAATGATTAGGTTATATTTTCCACAGTATCTAAAGTTTAACCCATTTATCGCTAATCACAACACACATTCGTCAATTTTCGCTTTATACGGAGATCAAAACTTTCACTCGGAATACGCCTAGTGGGCGCCTACGCCGTAGTCGCTTTCCGCTATATAGGTACAGTCAGCATCAAAAGTAGCTACGCAAACGAAGACGTCAAAAAGACACATTCACTGCCAAAAATCGTTACGCGCTACACTTGTAGCCGATCCCGTGGTTTTCCCGATAAAAAGCGGAAAGTGGCTACGGCGTAGGCGCCCGTTAGGCGGGTTGCTGGCCGTGAAAGTGTTAAGTACGGACAACGGCGTAGCGCTATGAGCGCAGCTAAGCAGTGAATAAGTTAAGCTCATGTAGAATGATAGAAAATTCACATAATTATTATTTAAGTTTTTCTTGAGGCAAGATAGTTATGATAAGAGCGATTTGTAGATAGATAAAGCATTTATTTGTTTGCCACAAACACACAAACAAATTCAAACATTCGGCACACGAATTGAAATACGACAAAAACTTGAACATAATATACTCGTACAAGCAACAACCAAGCGAGCTACATCCCTGGTGCGCAGAGTGCGGGCTAGCTCCAACAGCATTCTGAGCATGATAGCGGACAGGATCGATGGCCTGTACTTGAACAACTGCTGCATGATCCATGCACGCAGAAATAAATAATAATGATGATATAATGTACTAACACTAGTTTAATAAGTAATACAATTGTTACTAACACCATGATCCCATGTTGGTCGTAAATAAAGTATTTATATTATTATATTAATTGCGGCGTGCGTTCCGGTAAAACTATATTATTATTTTCTGTCGAATGAACCTTATTTTCCTAGTTTAGAACTTCAACTAGTAAAACTGGTAATCATATAGATTACATAATCAGAAATAACTCAAGGTGGTTTAAGCGCCTATGTGACGCGGTAACCTTAACTTACCTTAAAAAATAAATAAAATAAAATAAAAATCATTTATTTCAGACACAAAAATCCATATGTTTGTTAGTACGTAATAGTAGATTATACACCAAGGGGATAAAGCACTGTTTTATGTCACGGGAGCGAATTGAATCCCGAACGTAACGAAGGACTCATAATTTAACTCCTGAGCGTAGCGAGGGAGTTATAAGTTAATTCCTGAGCGAAGCGAGGGAATTAAGACTGAGTCCTGAGTGCAGTGAGGGGTTCAACCGCCCAAGACTAAAACAGTCTTATCCCCGAGGTGTATACTCTACTTTTCACACCTTATGCGAGACAATAAAACAGGCTCAGTAGATAAATAATGTTTATTTAGCAAATTAAAACTACATAGTAACATTAGACACGTTAGTCCAATTATGGAAAGATAAGGTAATGTTTTTATTTGTCAAAATCGTTGTAGGCTTTTAGGTATTTTTCCTTTGACTTCTTAGGCAGCAGATTGTTGACAATGCCTATGGCATCTAATTTGATAAACTCAGGAGTCAAAACACTTTCATCACTCGACATTTTCAATATTATTTTTGAAATTAAATCTTCTATAGGCACCTACAAGAACTCGATTTGTTCGTCACGCGTGAACAAATGAAGGCGCGCGGCGTTCCAAATTCGAAAGCACAAGCCGTGGTCCTAGATTCGAAATTCGAATTTCGACCACCGCGCTCCTCCGGACCGGGGTGCACACGGAGGCAAACTTCATTTATTTTGTCAAATCAAGTAGGCCATGGCCTAGTACAAATTGTGTTTAGCAAAATTAAACTTTATGCATATAGTAATAAGAATTATGAAAAGTGAAATCATATTATTAACCAGCGGGTTATAATGAAATTCAGTACAACATTATAACCCGGCTAATACCAAGGGATTTAATGTCTTGCTTTCGGTAGGGTTTACATGACCTATAATTCGGCATTGTCGAGCATGTGGTTTGAAAAATAATTTAAAAGCTAAGTGTTAGTAGGCAAAACAGATAGGTACCTATAATTTAATTAATTAGTTGTAGGGTCGTTTCGCCGGTAACGCGACCACCTTCGGTTGGCGACCACTTGACGGACTAGGCTGCTTCAATTAAAGATATTAACATTTCTACAAACCCAACAGAAAACTAATTAGTTATTAACTATTCTTGAATAGTGTCAGAATAAGAATAAATACACTTTAAACCCCAAAGCTTAATCCAAAGCAAGAAAAAATAACCTCAATTCACACATTTCACACATTGCTTCCGAAAAGTGTTGACGTGCAGTGAATCTGTAAAAAAAATAACGCGACAGTTGGCGCGAAAACTTTAGTTACGTCACTTAATTTTATTATTATGCTGAAATTAGTTAGTTGATTGCTTAAATGATTTAGCTATTGTAATAATTTCGTTGAAATTCGGCATATTATAAAAAGAGATTTAAATAAAATGGGGTGGTCGCGTACCCAAAAAAATTATTACCAAAGAAGTCGGATAGCGACCACATCGTTTTTCTTTTTCTTTCCTTATGGATTCTTGCGGCACCCGCGATATTTAGCTTGGCAAGCCAATTGTGTCGGTAGGTATTTAAGCCGCGCCAATCCATGTTATGTCTATAGTAGGTATATGTAATATAATAATAATATATAATTATAAAATGAATAATTCATATGATTATATGATATGGTTATATTACAAATGCGAAAGTGTGTCTTGTCTGTTACCTCTTCACGCTTAAACCGATGGACCGATTTTGATGAAATTTGGTATGGAGATAGTTTGAGTTCCGGGAAAAGACGTAGGATAGTTTTTATCCCCGAAATAATCCCCTAAGAGGCTGAAATAGGGGTTGAAATTTTGTATGGAGCTACGATATAAACGAGACACACGGACGGAGTCGTGGGCAGAAGCTAGTGTAGGTAAGTAGAATTTAATCTAAAAGTTACATAAAAGCTTGTAAAATGGTGGCATTTAGATACCTACTATGAACGACATGTGTGACTGTAATAGCAATATATATAATAGCACTATGGTGTGAGCGAGATGGCGCGCCGTTTTCGATTCTATTTTGCATTGACAAGAAATGTAAAGTAGATTTAGAAGAGTAACAATTTGTAGTAGTATAAGGGCAGTCAGGTCAGGTAGGTCCAACTTTGAGAAAGAGGTCAATCGTCGAATCCGACTCGGCTGGGCAGCGTTCGGGAAGCTACGCTATGGCACATCTTTTCGTCTAATATTCCGCAGTGTCTGAAGACGAGAGTCTTTGACCAGTGCGTGTTGCCAGTGATCACGTGTGGCACCGAAACGTGGTCGCTTCAGAAATCATAAGAAGCATCATAAGAAGGCTCAAAGTCACCCAAAGGGCAATGGAGAGAGGGCTATGCTCGGAGTTTCTCTGCGTGATCGCATCAGAAATGAGGCTATCCGCAGCATAACCAAGGTAATCGATATAGCCCTAAGCCGCTAAGGTTAAGTGGCAGTGGGCGGGGCACATTGCACGTAGAACCGATGGCCGTTGAGGCGGAAAGGTTCTCGAGTGGCGACCACGTACCGGAAGGCGCGGCGTGGGTAGGCCCCCCGCAAGTTGACTGATGGCCTGGTAACGATCGCAGGAATCCGATGGATGCGGGTGGCGCAGAACCGGTCATTATGGCACTCTTTGGGGGAGGCCTTTGTCCGGCAATGGACGTTTTTCGACTGATATGATGATGATGATGATGCATCGTTTTATTAACTACTTAAACACTATTTGCAAGAGTGGTCGCCAACTAGCTAACGGGTGGTCGCAAACCGACTAAAGCGGTCGCTATCCAGCGAATTCGCTATTTTGAAACCTTTTCCATATTTTTTCCTAATCTATGGATGAAAGTGCTATATTTTATTGTAGGTTTCAAAACTTGACTATACTCAGAACCTATACGAATACCATCTATTATGCGTGTACATTGAATAGGTATACATTTACTAATCTAAAGTGAGCAACTCGGCTAAGTGGTCGCTAACCGGCGAAACGACCCTACGCTGACACAGGCACTGTAACGTTTAGGGCAAAACTCTAAATTATTTTTCAACACATTTGCTCGTAACGTGCCTCTTATTGTGCCGCTTTTGGGCTCATAATCCTGGGTATTAAACAAGCGTGTTTAATAACATTACGACACTCGTGTTGTAATGTTTATATCCCGATTAAGACACGTTGGCACCTTGCAGCAAGGTGTATGTATAGACTCGGCGCATTCTTAAATTGACCGGGTTATACAGGTTTGTTTTTAATTCTCGGCAAATGGATTCTTACTCGACTAAACAAATTAAATCCTTCTTGTGGATTAATTGATTATTTCTTGTTGGATATGAACGTTTCATTTAGTAAAACTATTTACTTTTGATAACATTTTACATGAATTTATATTGAATAAGAAAATATTTATTTTATTTTGTATTGGCTGTTTAGAGATTTCATCTAAGCCTCGCTGCGGGCGCACTGCGCGAAATTCACGAAAAAAAATAGTTGCGCGCCATTATAGGTAATTTCACAAATATTTATAAACATTGATGATTCGTGTTTGGTTATTGTTAAAAATGTTGACTCGTAGTGAATAGAAAAGTGATAAATAGAATTGACACCACTGTACATTCTTGGAGATGTACAAATATGTGAGTAAAAACCTGTAGTCATCAATAACTAAAGGAAACAACTTAGGAGCCTGTAACATGTTCATTTAATGAAAAAGGATTTTTTCCTCGCAAATGTGTTGAAAAACGTCGTATGACACGCGTGAGCTTTGATAATTACATCCTCGGCTCTATTATCACGCTCACCTGCGGTTCGCGTGACAATTCCGCCTCTGATGTAATGACCAACATACCTCACTTGTATCATAATGTACTATTACCCTCCCCGTTACAATGCCAACCCAGTGCCCTAACATATAGCAATCCCAACGTCCTTCCAATATCCTCAGAATGTTGTTCTCACTTCCTCTCACTCGTCTCAGCAGCGAGGCGACCCTCTTGCGTATGATGGCATGGAAGCCATCAGTGTGCGCTTCGGCAAACATGCCGGACGTACTGCAGTGACGAGGTAGCTTGAACAGCATCCTGAAGATATTGTTGAATTGTACACGTAACGCATTGTAGGCGCGCTTTGTATGCCTCATCCACAGACTGCACGTGTAAAAAGACGTACAATAGGCTTTTAAGAGTGTCAGCTTGACTTCCCTTGTACACCGTGCAAATCTAAGAGCCCGTTCACGTGCCACGCCGTTATGTCGCCTAAATAAACTCCTTAAGAGCCCGTTCACGTGCTCACTAGCGCCACTGGTAAATAATTGAGATTATTTAAATTTAACGACAGATATTTAAAAAAGTAGGACGCTATACACTGTGTTTTGTATTTAAGTATACCTTGTGAATACCTACATCAAACTAGTTTTTACGTTGCTGGATACGTCAATCTATGCGTCCATAGTTAAAACGGCCGTTTTTCTTTTGAGTTCATAGATCCACGAATCCAGCAACATTAAAACTAATTTCTTGTATTCACAAGGTAGGCATTTAAATACAAAACGCATTGCAGTGTGTAGCGGCCTACTTTTAAAAATATCTACCAGTGGCTCAATTATTTACCAGCGGCGCTAGTGAGCACGTGAACGGGCTCTTAAGACAAAAACTGCTTTTTGAAACAAAACTTTTTTTGGTCAAACGAAGTCTTTGTCTCAGAGACCGGACATATCCGCGTAGCGCGAATCTGTGTAATCTGTTGAACACTTTATTTCTGCTCAGTCAAATGTAAAAAACCTTTACTTTTGAGTTTCGAGTGTATTCTGGCGTGCATAACAAGATGCTATCAAAGAACTGGGTATTCAAAGGGAGTTTTAAAGTCTGTACGTATTTTTGAATGGACGGTTTTGTCTTTGACACGAATTTTTTACAACTTTTTTTCATGAGGCCTTTTTTTCGTAGGTATGTTATATAAAACAAACGAGAATAGGGGTCATACAGAGATGTAGGAACTAAAAACGGCTTAAAGTTAACGGTATTTTAACTACTTAGGTGTCTAATTATTTACCCCTGGTTTTATAAAGATACCTTAGACCGTATGTCGCTAAGTAAAAAAACGGCTTAAAGTTAACGGTATTTTAACTACTTAGGTGTCTAATTATTTACCCCTAGTTTTATAAAGATACCTTAGATCGTATGTCGCTAAGTAATGTCTAAAAATGTACTTGGTACTATTAGTTAGTTTCCAAAATTTTATGTGACATTTTATAGTATTTTATGCAACTGTTGTATAAGAAGGGTCTTAAAAGGCGAGTGGCGTGGGTTGCGATGCGAGCCTTGGCGAGCATCGCAATTAAAGACGCCACGAGCGTTTTTAGACCAGTTATACACCGTTGCATACAATACTTTTTCTACGACAAATTTTAAATAAATAGCAGACTACAGAATAGTTAAACTTTTCAGGCAGCAAGTTTTCTATTCGTCCTTTTGCTACTCACGCAATTTCTTCAGGAGTGCAGTTATTAATTTCTTCGACCATTTTAAAAGGAACGTACACTTTTGTCTTCACAAACACGAATAAAATAATAATAGTTTAGGACTAATAGTTTATCATCTTTCGTCTTTTCGTTTTTAACTGAATTTTGGTGGGAAATCGGAAATGTGACAGCTCTTGCTTATGGTTTGTTTTGTTTTTAATTTGTTTGCACTTGCTATCCGAACCAAACCGAATCCGGACCCGGGCCGAATTCGAACTGTTTATTTTTATAAATAATACCAAGAATTTATAAAACATGTAATTTAACACACAATAGATGATATGAAAAATGTATGAACCAAAAAAGTACGTTAAACAGTGCGTTTTTGGGCCATAGAGCATAGAGTTTTTCGACGACTTATTAGTGGTGTCATTGTATTTGAGCTACAGCCTATATAAATGACAGATAACGGTACAGGAGTAGAAAAAAATATTTATCTACCCACATGTTATAAATCCTCTAGAATGTGTTTGGAAACCATATATAACGACCACTATAATTGCAACCAGTGACGTAACATCGGCGTTTTATCTGTGCCAGTGTTATTATAATGTATGAAAAATCATAATAGCATCGACCATCGATGTTATTATGGAAATCAGGTCCGGTGTTGGGGTCGTGCAGCATGATGTAGTTGGTCATGATTTGAAATCTAGTCGGCAATGGCGGTGCAATGGCGGTTATTCTAATGGTTCCCGAACACATCATTGAGGATTTATTCCATGTGGGTAGATAAAATAGTGTATGTAACTGTACATAATTAGGCATTAAAACACTCGTGTGATGTTATTATGAAACTTGCCTTCGGCTCGTTTCATAAACCCACACTCGTGTTTAATGCCCCTCATTAATCTCATTATGTACTGTCACATAAACTACTATTATAAAACCGGGCCTTAGTCAGTTTCTACATTTTACTGACAATCATTTCAATGTGTTTCCTGCGATACCGATAAGTACTAAACATATTAAAACGTGTTAATAAAAAGAGTTTTAGAACAAGATCGTCGAATAAAAGTACAATACATCATCATAAAACCCGTCACTGCGTACATATTTCGAGCTATATAGAAGCTCGTTACGCGGGATTGTTGAGGTCTGGCTATATAAAGAATTATTACGAGTGAGATGTACGGTTGACGAAACTGCCTCGTGTTATTGTTATTTCCGAGGCGATGGCTCGTAGTATTGCCAGAGGTTTCACGTACCAGAAATATCAGTATTTCATTCGAAAAGCGAAATATTGTAGGATTGGGCGCACTGCTGTTCGGATGGAGGCACGTTTTTGCAATGGAAAGATATGGTTTTTAGTATTTATTATTTACCAATGTCTTGTTACTGATATTGCCAGTTTTTCCTCATCTCGCATAGGATTGGTGGTAGGATTATACACAGTACCCAGGCCTTAGGCCTAAGGCAGTCAAACTTAGGACGAAAGTTTCTAAAAATGTCTCACGGAGCACAGGATACATTTCAATCAAATTTCTAAAGTAAAATGCGTGCTTTGTACTTGTCATAAGTACAAAGCACAACACTAGCAAGCATCATATTTACGTAACTTAACACACTTAAGAGTAATGAAAGCTGGAATTTACACAGTTAAGGTGGTGAGTTTATTCGGACCACTTTGCGCGATTGAACAGTGATATGTATAACCTTGTCATATTATATTATATTTATATTTATTTATTTGGACCTTCAACAATAAGTACACTGATACATGTTAGTAATTACATTTTCACTTAACAGCTAAGCGCCATAACGGGGCTTTTACATCGGCTAGATATGTAAGTAAGTAAGTGCGCCACTAGGTACGTAGTACGCACACGTCGTATACACGTGTATTTCAGCTCGTTTGAAGTGTATTCTGTATTCTGTTACTTTTTTTAAGTTCACCTCAACGCTCACCTATAAATATATCTAAGGGTAGGTAGATGTCTACTTTCGTCAGACGTGACGGGTGAGGTGTGACGCATGAGCGCGTGGAATAACTGCCCAGGACACCACCGCGAGTGCTGATTCCTGGTCGAAGGGTGTTGTGTTTGGGCGGTTCCGGGGCAACCTACCGAACCCTACTTCGGAGCTGACGACGCAGCGGAGCCACGCCGTTATGTCGCTTAAATGAAAAAATAAATAATATTAAATAAATATTTGGGGACAATCTTACACAAATCGACCTAGTCCCAAACTAAGCAAAGCTTGTAATATGGGTACTAGACGATGATATACATACTTATATATGTCACCGTTAGATTGTGAAAACCGTCAGTTTATAATCTTACCCGTTATATTGTAAACTGACGGAACATTGTGAACTGCCAAAATAATTCATAATTTTACGCATTCATTTTCGTTAGTTTATAAACTAACAATGTCATATCGTCAAATTGTGAACTGAATCAAATTTGCCTGATTCGGAACGCAATCTGTGCGCTGTTAGGTTGAGCGAATTATTCCACTTGCATCAGTTTCCACTTACGTCAGAACGTGATTGTTTTTTTTGTAATTCAGATATTTTGTTCCATTTATATCGGCATCCAGCAGTGTCGACGGAGCCCCGCTGCGCGGGGCTCCTATTTCTGGGCGCTTTGCCCTTCGGGCAACTGAAGATACCTAACTAACCTAACCTACCTAGTCTTTGTGTACGTTCCGTAGCAAGCCGTTTTGATCTCAGTTCACAATTTGACGATTCGACATTGATAGTTTATAAACTAACGAAAAATAATGCGTTAAATTGTGAACGGTTTTGACAGTTCAAAATTTTTCGTCAGTTTATAATATCGCGGGTTAGATTATAAACTGACGGTGTTCACAATCTAACGGTGACATATATATAGATAAATAAATACTTAAATACATAAGAAAACATCCATGACTCAGGAACAAATATTCGTGCTAATCACACAAATAAATGCCCTTACCGGGATTCGAACCTGGGACCTCCGGCTGCGTAGGCAGGGTCACTACCAACTAGGCTACAGAGGTCGTCAAACTCTTTTAGATTAGTTTTTATTAATAAAATAGTATCGTTTATATTAATAAAACTAGCTGTTGCCCGCGACTTCGTCCGCGTAGAACATGTTATCGTCTAAATGTTTCTTTAAAGAATGAATTAAAAAAAAAACATTGAAATTAGTTTTGTAGTCTTTTAGTAAACAGTCTAAATCCGAAGTTACAAATCTCTTACCTTCAAAATGTCTTGCTTTCTATACAAACTTAGAACCTCTTTGAACCCTCATAGTATAAGTCTGAAACCGTAGTTACAAACTTCTTACTTTAAAAATGTCTTGCTTTCTACATAAACTTCGAACCCTCTTTTAACCTTCTTAGGCGATAAATAAAAAAAAACGCTGAAATAAGTTTTGTAGTCTTTCAGCAAACAGTCTATAACCGAAGTTACAAATCCCTTACATTAAAAATTACTTGCTCGCCATACAAACTTGGAATCCCCTTTAGAGGTTCAATTTAAAAAAAAACCAGTCAAGTGCGAGTCGGACTCACGCACGAAGGGTTCCGTACCATTATCTAATAGTAAAATAGTTTTTTATAGTTTAGGCTGTATCTCACTGATACCGTGATAGTTCCAGCTGAAATTTTCACAGATGATGTATTTCTGTTGCCGCTATAACAACAAATACTAAAAACATATAGTAAAATAGTTTTTTAATGTTTTTAGTATTTGTTGTTATAGCGGCAACAGAAATACATCATCTGTGAAAATTTCAGCTGGAACTATCACGGTATCAGTGAGATACAGCCTGGTGACAGACAGACGGACGGACGGACGGACAGCGGAGTCTTAGTAATTGGGTCCTCCTTCCTCTTTGAGTACGAAACCCTAAAAACGCTGAAATAAGTTTTGTAGTCTTTTAACAAACAGGCTAGGATCGAAGTTACAAATCTCATACTTTAAAATTTTCTGATTCTCTATACTAACTTAGGGGATTAACGCTTTTCAAGGAAAAATTAAGAAGAAGAGTTTTTTTTTGTTGTATTAAGCATTTTTTCTACAAACTCTCAAGTATCTAAGCTCAATAAAAGTGTTTCCCATACGAATCTTGCACCCTTTTTAACCCCTTAAGGGGTGGAATTTTCCAAAACGCTGAAAGTACTTTATTTGTAAGCTTTCTACAAAGTTTTAAGCGTCTATCTCAAAAAAGAGTTTCCCTCATACAAACTTTGCAACCCCCTCAGGGGTGGAATTTATCAACACGCTGAAAGTACTTTATTTATATTCTAATCTATCTACAAAGTTTAAAGTCTCTTGCTAAAAAAAGAACGTTGCCTCCATACAAATGTTGCACTCCCTTTTAACCCCCATAGGGGTGGAATTTTCCAAAACACTGAAAGTTCTGTTTAGGGTTCCGTACTCAAAGAGTAAAATAAGACCCTATTACTAAGACTCCGCTGTCCGTTCGTCCGTCCGTCCGTCCGTCTGTCTGTCACCCGGCTGTATCTCACTGATACCGTGATAGTTTCAGTTGAAATTTTCACAGAAGACGTATTACTGTTGCCGCTATAACAACAAATGCTAAAAACAAAATAAAATAAATATTTTTATTGACACAGAACCCTTCGTGCGCGAGTCCAACTCGCACTTGGCCAGTTTTTTTGTATTTCAATAAGTAGGTAATCTTTCTCCAAACGTTTAACCTTGTATCTCAAAAAATAATTTCCCTCATACAAACTTTGCAACGATTTTAACAACTTTTAGGGGTGGAATTTTCCAAAACGCTAAAAGTGCTTTATTTATATTCTAATATGTAAGCTATCTACAAAGTTTAAAGTCTCTTGCTAAAAAAAGAACGTTGCCTCCATACAAATGTTGCACTCCTTTTTAACCCCCTTAGGGGTGGAATTTTCCAAAACACTGAAAGTTCTTTTTAGGGTTCCGTACTCAAAGAGTAAAATAAGACCCTATTACTAAGACTCCGCTGTCCGTCCGTCCGTCCGTCCGTCCGTCTGTCTGTCACCCGGCTGTATCTCACTGATACCGTGATAGTTTCAGTAGAAATTTTCACAGAAGACGTATTACTGTTGCCGCTATAACAACAAATGCTAAAAACAAAATAAAATAAATATGTTTATTGACACGGAACCCTTCGTGCGCGAGTCCAACTCGCACTTGGCCAGTTTTTTTGTATTTCAATAAGTAGGTAATCTTTCTCCAAACGTTTAACCTTGTATCTCAAAAAATAATTTCCCTCATACAAACTTTGCAACGATTTTAACAACTTTTAGGGGTGGAATTTTCCAAAACGCTAAAAGTGCTTTATTTTTATGCTAATAAGTAAGCTTTCTACAAAGTTTTAAGTCTCTAGGTAAAAAAACATGTTACCTCCATACAAATGTTGCACCCCCTTTTATCCCCCTTAGGGGCGGATATTTCTAAACCGCTGAAAGTATTTTTTTTATTTCAATAAGTCATCTTTCTACAAACTTTTAAGCTTCTATCTCAAAAAAAGTTTCCATGGTACAAACTTAGAAACCTTTTTTAATTCCCTTAGGGGTGGATTTTTTTCAAAACGCTGAAAGTGCTTTTTTTTATTTCAAAAGTAATTATTATATATAATTTCCCTCATACAAACTTTGCAAACATTTTTAACCCCTTATGGGTGGAATTTTTCAAAACGCTGAAAGTATTTTATTTTTATTCTAGGTAGTAAGCTTTCCACAAAGGTTTAAGTCTCTAGCTAAAAAAACTTGTTTCCTCCATACAAATGTTGCACCCCCTTTTAACCCCCTTAGGGGTGGAATTTTCTAAAATTGAATTTTTCTAAACTTTGAAAGTACTTTAATCATATTCTAATAATGCTATTTACAAAGTTTTAAGTCTCTTGCTAAAAAAACGTTGCCTCCATACAAATGTTGCACTCTCTTTTAATCCCCTTAGGGGTGGAGTTTTCTAAAACACTCAAAGTTCTTTTTTGTATTTCAATAAGTAATCTTTCTACGAACGTTTAACCTTGTATCTCAAAAAAGAATTTCCCTCATACAAACTTTGCAATGATTTTGAACTCCCTTAGGGGGGAAATTTTCCAAAACGCTGGAAGTACTTTATTTTTATTCTAATAAGTAAGCTATCTACAAAGGTTTAGGTCTCTAGCTAGAAAAACATGTTTCCTCCATACAAATGTTGCATCCCCTTTTAACCCTCTTAGGGGTAGAATTTTCTAAAACGCTGAAAATAGTTTTTTTTGTATTTCAATAAGTAATCTTTCTACAAACGTTTAAGCTTCTATCTCAAAAAAGCGTTTCCTCATACAAACTTTGCAACCCTATTTAACCCCTTAGGGTGGAATTTTTCAAAACACTGAAAGTACTTTATTTTTATTCTAATGAGTAATCTTTCCACAAAGTTTAAAGACTCTAGCTCAAAAAATAAAGTTTCCTCTATACAAACTTTGCAACGATTTTCAACCCCCTTAGGGGTGGAATTTTCCAAAACGCTGAAAGTACTTTATTTTTATTCCAATAAGTAAGCTTTCTACAATGTTTGAATTCTCTAGCTAAAAAAAAATGTTTCCTCTATACAAATGTTGCACCCCCTTTTAACCCCCTTAGGGGTGAAATTTTCTAAAACGCTGAAAGCAGTTTTTTTGTATTTCAATAAGTAATCTTTATACAAACTTTTAAGCTTCTATCTCAAAAAAGAGTTTCCCCATACAAATTTTGCAACCCTTTTTAGCCCCCTTAGGGGTAGAATTTTCCAAAACGCTGAAAGTACTTTATTTGTATTCTATAAAGTAATCTTTCCACAAAGTTTGAAGACTCCAGCTCAAAAAATAAAGTTTCCTCCATACAAACTTTGCACCCCTATTTAACCCCTTTAGGGTTGGAATTTCCAAAAATCCCTTCTTATCCGTCGCCTACGTTATAAAAGGTTGTATAGGTGTAAATTTCAAGTTTCTAGTTCTAGTAGTTTTGGCTGTGCGTTGATGATCTGTCAGGAAGTCTTCTTTTATATATATAGATTATGATTATATACATTTTTATTTTAATTAAAAAGGAATAACGTGCTAAAGTAGGCTAAAGTGTAAACTATTTTAATGCTGACTTCACCACGAATGTGTTTAATATTTCGTCGTCATTAGCAGAGCACTTTATGCCATTTCTAATTTAAGTATATCCGAATCGAACTGGTTAGCCCAACCAAATGTATCACAGCTAAGCTCACTCGGATCACGAAAATAGACCATTACGGCCTATTCACGCGCGTGAATGCAATTTCCATTCGGTTTTATTGCCGTTCTCATATCAATATCTGTGCTAATGTTATTTGTTCTCGTGTTGCGGTATGCGTGTTACTTGCCAGTCTTGCCACGGCTTTTTGTTCCTGAACAAAATATTTATTTATTTATTATTTAGGTTGAATACAATGTGGTTTACAAAATAATAAAACGGCATCTTTAAGCCATTTTTGGTTCGTCTCGATTCCATAGCTACCATAACTACTACAGTCAAGAGCAAAAACTATTGGTGGACTATTGGTGGACTTTATGCTGTTGTAATAAGGTTCACAAATGGTCGGCTGAGTGTGTCGTCGATGGTACACTAAGTTTAGTGTTAGTAAATTAAGTAGGTTATTTTGTAAGTAGGTAAACACAACAATGTTTGACTTTTGGAATTGAGCGCACATTCGCCGACAAACTGTCCTCAGTTTGGCGAAGCAGAAAGGGATGTTCTTGCCATTGTTGTTTTTTTGAGAATAAATAAAAAAAAATAAAAAATTCGGGTGCACTTTGTAAAGAATTTCAGTACAAACTCATGACTATAATTATATGTATTATAAAATTTATGTACATTCAAATGTACAAAAATCACATTAAATAAGTAAGTACAATTTGTTACAGAATCCAAGGATTCAATTATGTGGTTAGGGTACATATGTGTGGGTTTTATCCACAATATCGAGAATGGGAGACGTAAATTCGTATTTACAATATATTTACACTTTATACATGTTATTACAATTAATTTACACGAACAAAAGGAGAGCCATATAGGTACGTTGTGCAGCAAAACTACGATGTAGAAAATAAACACACACTTTTGCAAATACAAGACGATAGTAATTTATTTCATTCTTCTAAACAGGACTTGCTTAAAAGAAACATTGTAGGATTTAACACTATAAATACAACGCGATAGTAAGTTATTTCACTTTTCTAAACAGAAGTTGCTTAAAAGAAACATTGTAGGATTTATCACTCAGTATTAACCAGAGAATATTCATGGGATTTCCCCCCCTCGTTAGTGGCCTACGATAACACCCTTAAAACGCTAAACAGGTCAAAGGAAAACAGTTATATCGTCGTACGGCTAGATGTGACGTAAAACATTAAGAGTTGGACACATACAGTACCCTATATGCTATAATAGGTAGGGGTTTCAAGCCGCCAATACGCTTGGTCCTAGACCGCGGACACGGAACGCCACGAAGAATAGGCACACAGGTTTTTTTTAAATAGATGTGGAGGATGAGTTCATTAGGAATGCGTGGTATGGATGACGGGTGAATGAACCAGGATGATAAAAAAAACCTAGGGCATATGACGAAAATAAATAGACGGTGGCGAGCAAAATGCTTTTTTAAATTTCGGGGAAATGATAAGTCCGGAAAATTATTCGCTGGCGGGATACGGAAGCAGAGCGCGTTAGCGGGTTGCGACCCTACGTTAGAGGTGTAAGGTCTGTAGGTACAACGCTAAGCCGAAACGCTATGCAGAAATACTAAAAAGGCAAAACCTAAATGTTACGGTAATTAAATTAACACATAAAGAATGGAGGGAAAAATATCACTGCTTCCGGTGTTCCACAGCGGAGATCTGCATCCGAAGTGGAGAATGCGTACGGTGCGGGTCCTTGCACTCAGACGCCAATGTGGGGGTACGTTTCAGGTAAACGGCCAGCGCACTTCACAGACTCCCCTGTGCTCCGGCACTGGCAGTGGCGGAGTCAAACGCGGTACTAGGCATGGCAGGAAAACTCGTGGCCCGTTTCAAAAAGCTACGAAGTAAATACAGAAAAAGTAAAAACCCAGGCGCGGTTGACGTAACTACAAGCCAAATCCGTAAATAAACGAGCACAACTTACCCAGAACGCTATCAGGCGCCTGGCCTTTCAAGAAATAAATCCAGTAAAGCTGACTCCAATCAAAACAAAGCCTCTTGTGGCGTCCAAGCAGTTGCTGTGAATTTGGCGACTAGGGCTCCAATAAAATAGATCGCCGCTGAAAAAAAACTCACTACAACTTGAGTAACGCGCACTGGATTATAGAACATGCTTAAAACTGTAATAAGCGGGCTGCTTCTTCAAATCAAAGAAAGGCACTGACACCAAAATGCAAGCTCACAATAGGGTTTCTATGTTGAGAGTGATCCTTCACCAATTTGTTTACAAGAATTGACAAGATTCTGGAAAAATCTTCTATGAAATTCAAATTTGAATAATTTAAAAAGCCAACAATCAGCCAGACCCCAACACGACGTGAAGCAAGGAGATTTGATTCGGCAGAAAAATAAAACGAACCAGTAAACGCCATCTACGAGAAAAACCTGAAATCACATAGACAACTAAGAACGTATCTAAGTACAACAAACGCAATGAAGTTCACCATCAAACGACCAGTTAGGTTAGGTTGGTAGTTACCAAAGAGGAATACAGATGGCAGAAAAACATAATAGCCAGCAGTGAGTTTTCCCTGCAGTTGCTAGGCTACAACTATGAGAGAGCTAAACAAAGGTACGCATGCGCGATAGCATTAAAATCATAGAGTAGGTAAATATTTACAGAAAAGGTTGTCGCCACATCAGCCCCCCCGGAGACCTTTAGGGTCGATAAAAATCTGGAAACTGTACACGGCGACCAGAACGTGTTGTCCTTTCTGGAGGAGTTACAGCAACGCCAGGTTCTCTCGGAACAACACTGGTTGATGTTTCATGAGATGAAACCTGAGGTGTTACAGTACGAGTAGATGTTAAGTCGTCGGCAGGTAAAGTATAAGCGGGTTTTAGTCTATCTACCGAAACAGTAACTATTTTACCAGCAACCTCTAGTTTAAAACACTTATCATACCGTTCAACTACCTTGTAAGGGCCAACATATGGTGGCTGTACAGATTTTTTAACTAAATCTTGTCTAATAAATACATAAGACGTCGTTTGTAAGTCTTTAAAAAAAAAAGGGTGGCTAAGTCCATGCAAAATGTTAAAAACTGGCTTATGAAACTCAGTTGTAATGAAAAGTCTAGCGATAGAACCGGATACGTCACAAAACAATTTAGATCCTGTAATCTAAATTTTTTGTAACTTTAATGATGAACCTTTATGCAATAAAGTCTGTAACTCTTCATCAGTAGACTGAGAAACTGCTAAGGCGGTAAAGTCTATCCTACTTGAAATAGCATCTATTCTTGACATCGCATCCGCTACAACATTATCATTACCGGAAATGAATCTTATGTCGGTAGTAAATTGAAATATAAAATCAAGATACCTGAACTGTCGTGGCGAACACGAGTCATGAGACTTATTAAAAGAGGAAACAATCGGTTTGTGATCCTGATCAGTAAGAATAAAGAAAGTTTTTCCTTCGATCATATACCGAAAATGTTTGACTGATTCGTATATCGCTAATAATTCTCGATCATATGCGCTGTACTTCACCTGCGCTGCCGTTAACTTTCTAGAGAAAAACCCTAGTGGCTGCCAATGGTCTGCAACCTGCTTCTGCAGCACAGAACCAATGGCAGTCTCCGAAGTATCCGTCACGATTGCCAAAGGCGCAGTTGAGTCCGGATGCGCTAATAGAGCTGCTTTAGACAGGCTTTCCCTACACGCGTTAAAAGAACTATCTAGCACGGGCGTCCAAGCTATGCTATCATTACTCTTGACCGACGATCCGCTCAGTAATGCATGCAGTGGAACCTGTAACTTAGCTGCATCCGGTATAAATCGTCTATAAAAATTTAAAGCACCTAAAAACCTGCGAAGCTCTTTAATAGTTTTAGGCTTCGAAAATTGTTCGATAGCTTTTACCTTGCTGCCCGTAGGTTTGGTACCCTCTGAAGATACTAAATATCCTAAAAACTCCACCTCCGGAGCAGCAAACACACATTTTGTTAACATTAAGCAAAATGTCATGTTCGCTAAATCGCTCAAAAACTGTACGTTGTTGTGTTGAGATGTTCTAGGTGTTCCTCGTCGCTAGTAGAGGCTATCAATACGTCATCTATGAAAGGAAAACAGAAGTCAAGACCCCTTAAGGCTTCATCCATAAATCGCTGAAAAGTTTGAGCAGCGTTACGGAAACCAAAACCCATATAAGGAAACTCAAAAAGACCAAAGGGGGTGGTGATCGCTGTTTTTTGAACGTCCTCAGGAGCAACAGGTAATTGATTATACGCACGGACCAAGTCTTACTTGCTAAACACCGTGCATCCCTTCAAATTGTGCGAAAAATCGGCTATATGTCGAACCGGGTATCTGTCTGGTATAGTACGGGCATTGAGGGCATGATAATCGCCGCACGGCCGCCAACCGTTATCTTTTTTTTGGTACCAAGTGCAACGGGGACGACCACGGACTCTCAGACCTGCGCGTAATGCCTGTTCGGACCATATCCTCAAACTCTTGTTGCGCAATTTTAAGGCGATCAGGAGTAAGACGTCTTGGTCGAGCAAACACAGGTGGACCAGGAGTGGTCCTAATGTAATGCTGCGTTTGATGCTTACATTTACGCTCTGAAGGGTCTCCGCTAGGCCTCATAAAATCCGAATACTCCTGAAGTAACTTATGATACAATGAGTTTCCCGTAATAACCTTAATTTGGGGGCAAACATACGCGGAGGCAGCTGACGTAAGCGACGTTGTACCATCAATCAATCGTGAATTACGAATATCGACTAGTAAGTTATAGTAGGATAGAAAATCTACTCCTATTATAGGCTTTTTCACATCCGCGATTACAAAACGCCACTAAAAAGCACGGCGCAAACCTAAGTCTAATGTTAAACTTAACCATCCATACGTAGCAATAGTGCTATTATTTGGGGCAAAAAGCTCATAATCTGTCTTATGACGACTTTGTGCACGCAAATAACTAACAGGATAAACACATAAATCGGACTCTGTATCCACCAAGATTGTCCTGACGCGCGTTCGGAACGTTACGTGATTACCCTTCAGGGCTTAAGGTACGGCAGGGCCCTTAATTTACCGCCCACTGTTTGCCCAAATTGTCTCTCATAATATAAGTAAGGTAAAATCCTCGAGAATTCCGCAAAAGGGTAATTAGGTACATTTTTACGTAGTTTCATAGTTTAGTTAGTTTCATTAATTTCACGATAAATATTACTGGGTGAGATTAAGTTTAGTCTATGATACATTTATGTAATAATAAGGCATCTTAATAAGTCTTTTATTTCGCTCATATAATATATCTATCGTCGACGCTAAAGACATTAGCAATGAAGAGAGTTAAAGCAATGACGCGTAGTTGCAGTGTCCAAGAGGCAACCGGATGGCTCGCGGTATTTGAGCTCGATCGTATATTAACAGTGTACACATTTCAGATGCGGGTGGCGCAGGACCGGTCACTTTGGAACTCTTTGGGGGAGGCCTATGTCCAGCAGTGGACGTCTTTCGGCTGATATGATGATGATGACACATTTTCAGGCAACCGTTGTTTCAATCGGCTGCCTCGCGACATTTTTTTTTCATACATTTTCCTATTTCCGCCTCAGTCCAAGTTGGCAGTTCAGGTAGCACCGTGTGGTTCCACAACACTTCGGGAGCTCAAATACCGCGAGCCATCCGGTTGCCTCTTGGATACTGCAACTTCGCGTCATTGCTCTGAATACATGTTTTGGAACAATTTCGCATCTTATTCCTTCGTAATAAGGCGAAAAACATATAAATATCTTTGATGTCCACTGTGCATTTTTTAGCTTGGCCTATTTGTGCCAATTACCTACAAAGCGTTTTTGACACATATCACACAGTCACATAGCCAGAAAAAATTACACAATCGGAAAAATCTCCTGGTGACGGGCAGAGTAGGTATGAAAGCAACCATGAGGAAGGACCTGTACGATGGACATACCAGATCCGCAACAATACCAAAAACGTCCACGCCGCCATACGCACTGCCGAAGCCCGAAACAAGTGAAAAGTGATCGTCCAAAATGTAATACCTAACCCAAACTAAACCCACTTGCGTAACTCGTGTTTAATGACCTTCATTATGTACGGTCACATAAACTACTATAATCGTATTGGTTCCGATGTACTTAAGTGCATAATGAGCGAAGTGTGGCCTGAGGCCTTCGATCGTACCTACTAATATGGTGATGTGATTGGTATGATCATGGTAGAATAAAACAAGGTAAGTCATTCTCGGCGATATACTCGTATCTTGCCTACCCCACACAAGTGTAGCCATGCAAAGTATGCCATTGACTGACATCTTCCATACAAACAAGGAGTTTTGTTAAGGCATGATATTTAAAAAAATGTAAGCTTGTTTAATCATTTATTTGGGGTGAAAAGAATTAGTTGTTCAACGCAAATAGTGATTGAAAGCACGTAAGTGAAGTAATGCAATTTACTAGGGTAATTAACTCCACACAGCGGCAACACACGCACAGTCCGCCTTTTTTAAGATGCTGATTACGTAGGTAAGATACTCTGACGTCAAGAGCTGTCACGGGAATGACTTACCTTGTTTTATTCTACCATGGGTATGATATTAAGATTGTTCTTTGTTGCAAAATGGACACCCTCGGGTATATTGGTAAAGGGAGGTACAGTCAGCATCAAAAGTAGCTACGCAATCGAAGACGTCAAAAGTTCTTATTCCCTTTTAATAAAGACATTTGACGTCTTCATTTGCGTAGCTACTTTTGATGCTGACTGTACCTACGCCAGAAAAATAACAAAGGTGAGCTATTTTTACAAGCTTAATATTAATTCTTACTATACCTTGTTCATTAATTAATGATCTTTTATCTAGTCTATTGTTCTAACATTTTCTATAACATTGGTGCCGTTAATAAAGTATGGATAAAATATGAAATATCCACAGTTACTGCTAATAAATGTAGGTACCTATTTTTACAAGCTTTTATTAACTTGCACTGTTCGTATGTATGTAAAATGTAAGTATGTAAATATGTAAGTATGTAAGCATGTAAGTATGTAAGTTGTCCGTCAAAATTTGGGGTGCGTAACGATCGATATAAAAACTTCTGATTTATTTTCACTGGATATAACGATTCCAGATTATGCCAATAGTACATTATACCAACTGAGTTTTATATCCAACAAAGTTATATCCCATGTATGTTATACGTTATGACTGTTAGCTTAATAGTTGTTATATTACAAGTTCATTATATCTGTTGATAATTATCTTACATGAGAATATATCAAATGTTGTTATATCAAAAGTGCATTATATCCCTTAATCGTTATATCCAGTGAAAATATATCAAAAGTTTTTATATCGATCGTTACGCACGCGCACCCCAAAATTTGCAATCCATTTTTCAGTCACTTCCCGTCATCCAATTGAGCTGAAACTGTTCAAGCATATGTATATCGTATGAAAATGCAATATTATGATGACTTGGAGCTGATCTGATGCTGGAGCTGGAAGGTGGCCATACGAACTCCGCAATAAAACGACACAACCCCATCGAGTTTGGGCTCGTTAGAATCGTCTCAATGAGTATCTGATGATGGTATGCAGAAAAGTACAGTCGGCAGTAAAAGCTTGTACCAAAAATGAAAATTTTGACAGAAAATTATTAATATAGATTCTTTCATATTTTTTTCTCAGACATATGCTTGCTTGATGCTTGACTCGGGATTTGTAATCTTAAAACTATGATGGCAAAAAGCATCAGCGCCATCCGATGCTCGATGAAAAAATTAAACCTTTAAAAAGAAACTATAGGGATGGCACCAATAATTCACCCTTCAATTAGCTCGTGTATTTATAACAAAAATAAAAAATAAAATGTGTGGTCTTAGACCAATAAAAATAAGGTCGATGAAATGATATACTAGCTTTTATTAACTGAAGAGAAATAGATAAATTGAATGATTGGATTAAGCAAAAATATATGAAACCTCCAGTTATCGACACTTAAGTAATCGATTCCCACATTATTTGAAAGATTTGTACTAGTACAGTCGCCATCACATACATCGGAGTAAACAAGCACGTCACAAACATCGGAACAGACCTCTATTTTCAAGGCATTAGGGTGCATGTGCCGATATTTTTGAACACCTATAGTGTACCTATGTATGTGATGCCAACTGTACAGCAATTCTAATCGGTAAAGAAGTAAGTATACTCATACTCTCTTAAGAGGAAAGACCACTGGTCATTTTTCCATACAAACGTTCTCGAATGTTTCCTCCGTGGTACTTGACCGTAGATTAATGATTTTTTTGAAATAATATCAATATCATCAATATCTGTGTCGGTATGTTTTGTTTTTTTTGATATTCTTATTTTTATAGGTCCTAGGTCTTCCTAGGTCAAAGTGAGCATTTCTGTCCTTTTGGAACAGGCATGTTATTATTATTATTATTCTGGTAGTGGCTTCCGGGCTGCCAGAGCCCTTGTATCACTGCGACCATCGCTGATCTATTGTGATCGCGACTTACTACAATAGGGAACATTACGCAAAGCTCTTTGTAGGTGGCGACACTAGCAGCGTTGACATTGTATCTCGTGCCCACTTGCGGTATTGTCTATGGAAGCATCCTTGTCACTCATTTGACAAACAATTGTGCATGGGTGTGTGAATCCCTATATTCCTATACTGGATTACTATTAGTGGTAGTGCTGCCTCTGGCGGCAGAACATTGCAGTAATGTTCCCTATTCTTGGTCAAGTCCTGCAAACTCAAAGAATTGCAGGATTTTGTTGACCTCAAGAAATTTAATCTCCTCCGGGCACATGATGTGTTTGCCCAGAAAGGAGTTACGACTGCGCATGAGGCAAGGGCAATCGGTTAGGATGTGGCTTCAAGGCAGAGTCTGCACTGTCTTATGTCACACAGTCCTATTGTCTGCATGTGCTTATTTAGGCAGCAGTGCCCTGTAAGCACCCTGACCAGCATGCGTAGGCGGTTCCTACTTAGCGCCAAGGCATCAGAAGACGCCTTTTTGCTAAAGGCGAATTATTAGAATAAGCATCTTGGAATGCTTCAGTCCTAGGATAGCTCTCCAGGCTTGAATGGTCTTGTAGAAACAATCCCATAAAAAACATTCCATGTAAAAAAAAGTCTCGAAACTCTTCCACAGTAAAAATTGGTGAGATATTTCGTGGAGCAAAGTCAGGCCAAGGCATTCTTATTCTCATTTGCTTGCTAAATAAAATTCTTCTTCTTTGTCTGCCATACCCTATCGGGCGTCGGTGACCACCTTTGCAAAGTCTATCCTATTCTTGACCAGTCTTGCGAGCGTGGCCGCGTCCTTGATGTCCGTCCATTTTTTGATATTATCGAGCCAGTTCATCCTCCTGCTTCCCCTACCCCGTTACTATGGCTCCGGTTTTTAGGGTTCCGTAGCCAAATGGCAAAAAACGGAACCCTTATAGATTCGTCATGTCCGTCTGTCTGTCTGTCCGTCCGTATGTCACAGCCACTTTTTTCCGAAACTACAAGAGCTATACTGTTGAAATTTGGTAAGTAGATGTATTCTGTGAACCGCATTAAGATTTTTACACAAAAATAGAAAAAAAACATTAAGTTTTAGGGGTCCCCATACTCAGAACTGAAACTCAAAAATTTTTTTTTCATCAAACCCATACGTGTGGGGTATCTTTGAATAGGTCTTCAAAAATGATATTGAGGTTTTTAATATCATTTTTTTCTAAACTGAAGAGTTTGCGAGAGAGACACTTCCAAAGTGGTAAAATGTGTGTCCCCCCCCCTGTAACTTCTAAAATAAGAGAATGATAAAAAAAAAAATATATGATGTACATTACCATGTAAACTTCCACCGAAAATTGGTTTGAACTAGATCTAGTAAGTAGTTTTTTTTTAATACGTCATAAATCGTAAACCGCAATTTATTTCACGGAACCCTTCATGTGCGAGTCCGACTCGCACTTGGCCGCTTTTTTGTAAGGTGGAGGAGGTACTTTCCCAGTTGGGCTGCTCCAAATACGAGCGAAATGACATTCCGCTGTGTCCTAACTCTCTAGTAACGCACTTCTTACACATCCGGAGTACAAGTATGAAGAAACATGCATACCTATATTGTTTACCCTTTGTAATAAATATAAGGCACCATGCATATATTGTTTACCCTATGTAATAAATTACTTCTGCGTTCAATCTTAATGCACTTCCATGGAACAATAGGCGCCTACATAATTCAAGAGACGATAATAAAGGAATTTTCATTCCGAAGCTTCCTAAGCGCGTTCTATATTTTTCACTCAAACAGTTTTCTAATCAAATTAAAATTTCATCGAGACCTCGTCAGGGCGGGAATCCAGGTTTATTTTTACAGAGTTGTCCTTGCGGGGGAGTCAGATTAAAAATGCCACCCGGAGAAAAGTTCCGGCGTATGTAGAACATTTGAAAAGCTGCAATGTGTACATATAAAATGGTACGGGAGAAGGACATTGTTTGAGAGGATTAACGGAGGTATATTTAGATGGTCCGTTATGTAATGGTGGTAGCTGTAAAGGTGTTAGGATATTTGCGGGGTGGAGGGGGGGGGGGGGGGGGGTTACGTCTTTCGGCGGATACATGATGATGTTGATGATGGTACACTTCACACAAATGAAACAGTTACAAAAAAACCAAAACCATTAGAGGTAGACAACACGCGGTCGATCGCTTAAGAGCGATCTCTTCCAGAAAACTTTAATACGGCCAATACTGTTTACATATCTTTGTCGTCGATAGACATACATGGTTGAGGACTTAGGCCATTATTCTGCTCGGCTTACAGTAGTGAGTAGTGACGCTGCCTAACCATAGTATAAAGACGACATTTCTCAGTGCGAAACGGGTCGAGGTTTTGTTTGAGTGTGCGTGCGGCGACGTATAGATAGTATAGCGCACACATACAAGCCGCGCGCGGTGCGTTTGTAGGAAGATAACATACTTTGCCGTCTTTATACTATGGCCTAACTGATGGTTCTGGTTTCAAATCAAAGGTAACTCCTGTCTCATTGGAGTGAATTCAATTGTACCTATATGCATCCATTTACCGTACCTCAAAGCCGTGTATATTCAACATCGCTTCGTTAATTTTATATCCAAGGATGTTTTCTAAGGTTCCCCTTTAAGCGAGCTATCTAGATTTTCGTAAAAGGTTAGGAAAACTACGTTTCATCGTGGGTTGGGATAACTATCTAAAGCCAAATTACACTGAATCTTGACTTCATCAAGCTCGACACCCCTCGGTCTTCAGGGTCAGTTACGCTGTTAGATCTCGCATTTTAATTTGAAATTAATGTTTTGCGTGGTCGTTCGGAAATGTTAAATGAGACATTGATATGAAATTGGGATGTAAAGCGAAAGTCTCTAATGGCCCTTTATCTTATTCTTCCTCAACTTTATGAAATTCACTTGGCAATTTGGCTCGTCCTGCTCGGCTGTGATGTCTAAAGCGGAACTCATTTGTATAAAAATAATATCGTTAAATTTTACAAGCAACCCCGTAAAAGTGGACGGTTATTTTAAGCAAGCTAATTTTTCCCCTCGTTTGGGACGCAACGGTGACGTAGCTGTGTTACGAAATGAGTTATTGCTGGTTCTAGTCTGTGAAGATTAGACCTTGAGTTCTACTAGTTTCCTGTTTGTTATTATTATTATTATATCGTATGGCTTTTATAAAGTTGAAATTAATACTAACAATGAGTACAAGTTTAAAAGATTACAATTTAATATCTAAGTTGAGTAGCCAGTCCCTTGCTGCAGGGGTCAGCGCCAATAGGTCATCCATACCTCCCGTGAATAGTCTTCTGGGGCATTCCTCAACAATGTGTAGGACGGTTTGTGTTGGCGCACCACAGTCACAGTCAGCTGCTGTTGATATGCCCCACTTGTGTAGGTTGTGATTGCAGCACCCAACGCCCGTCCGGATGCGGTTCAGAGTGACCCAGGTTTTGCGGTGTTCGTTAAAGCCCGTTGGAGTTCTAGTGGGGTCTATGTTAGGGGCTCCATCCTGTTCCTGCCACTGCTTCCTCCACTCCAAATGTATACTGAAGGGCTCCGAGCCCTGTAGCTTGCAGTCGGACCATATGGGTTTGCGGGACGGTAGACGTGGGTGAGGCAGGTGATGGAGTGTCTCTCTAATTGGCAGCGTTTGCGTTGTTGCCTTAGTCCACTCCCGCGCAGCAGCATGTGTTCTTCTTATATCCGGCGGAGCAATATGCGACAGCATGGGGAGCCATCTGGTGGGAGTTTGCTTCAAGCTTCCGGATATAGTTCGCATAACTCGGTTCAGTTGAACGTCGATCTTACTCGTATGCGCGCTTCTATACCATGCTGGAGCACAATACTCCGCCGGCGAATATACGAGTGCGATGGAGGAAGAGCGCAAGACGTCAGCCCGAGCCCCCCATGATGTTCCTGCTAGCCGGTTTATGAGGTTAACACGTGTTTTCACTTTTTGGGCCAGGTTTTCCAAGTGTACCTTATAGGTAAGTGACCGGTCTAGCATGACACCCAGGTATTTCGGCTTCGAATTGTGGCGCAGTTTTTGGCCGCAAAAAGTTATATCCACCTCTCTGTTTGCAAGACTGTTTGAAAGGTGAAAAGCCGCAACCTCAGTCTTAGAGGGGTTCGGGCAGAGTCTCCACTTGACGTAATACCGGTCCAAAATGTCGAGGTCTTGCTTGAGCACAGATTCACCCGCTTCAAACTTCTTTGTCTGGGTTGTCAGCGCAATGTCATCGGCGTATAGAAACTTGCGGCATTCTGTAGCGGGCATATCACTGGTGTATATATTGAACAGGAGGGGAGCCAAGACCGAGCCCTGTGGAAGTCCGTTTTTCAAGAGCCTGTATTTGCTAACTTTGTCATCCAGCAGAACAGTTATCTTACGTGGTCCCATCATGTTGCCCAGGAGACGGAGTATTTTTGCAGAGGGAATAATTTTGCCTGCTTTATAGATCAAGCCTTTTATCCACACAGTATCATACGCTGCCCTCAGATCCACGAAAGCAGCTAAAGTCTTCTGACCTCGTTGAAAACCGGCTTCTATGTAACTACTGAGTGCCAGGTTCCTGTTTGTTATAATTATAAATCAAACTATAACTACGTACCTACTTTTTTTACATCTAATGAGGTAGTTGAAGAACGAATGCAGTAGAACCATTTTCGTAGCACTGCTACGGAATTCGTAGAGACCGTAGCTTGTACATTTAACACATTCACTGCCAAGAATCACTACGCGCTACGCTCGTAGCCGATCCCGTGGGTTTCGCGCTAAGTAGCGAAAAACACCTTCGGCGTAGGAGCCCACTAGGCTGGTTCCTGTCAGTGAACGTGTTAAGATTTAATATAACAATATCTTGGTAGCAACATTGTATCGTTTTATCAGCCGAAAGACATCCACTGGCTGGACATAGGCCTATAGCAGCATTGTATAGGGCGCGCGAAATACATTGAAATCACATTGGAATGCGTAACTTACATTTCTGATTGGTCCCGAGAATTATGATGTTTAATGTAGCGTACAAAGATAGTCCTAGGTTTATTAGTTGTGACACGCATGTCCTAACGCGAACATGAGCAGTAAGAGACATTCATCCCGGACAAACAAATCATCCCGGACAAACAGCCTTTGCTGCTCAGCATTTGTTTACGTTATCTACTACGCAAACATAATGTTATATCATAAAATAAACTAGCTATATACGTGTTGATACATTTGTTTGTATTATTTATTCATTCCTGTTCTTAGCGTTATATTTATATCGGTTGCATTCTAAAGAAGCCCGGCTACTATACTGATTGATGTGACTAGGCGACCGAGTGCGGACGGAAGGATTGTTGTGAGTAGGTTATTTTGATTCATAAGCTTCATTGCAAAGACAAGTTCGTCCTTTACATAAACGTTTAACCAGCCTCTGTTTACATTGAGATTGGAATCGTTGGTTGATGCACCGCTTTTGTAAAAGCCGGATTTTTTATACAACGACGGTGGCAAACAAGCTTACAGCCTGCCTGATGTTAAGCAGTTACCGTAGCCTATGGACATTTGTGAGTCCAGAAGGATCACAAGCGCTTTGCTGACCACTTGCGGATTCGCTGTGTTGGCTGATAGAGACATGCAGCTCCCAACACAGCGAATCCTAGGGAGCTCTGGCGACCTTACTCACCACCAGGAACACAACACCACATGCTTGCAGTGGTGCTATTATGGCTGCGGTATTCTGTAAGGTGGAGGCTTCCCCAGTTGGGCTGCTCCACATACGAGCGAGATGACATTCCGCTGTGCCCTATTATTTTCAAGACTTCTGACTGACTTCTTATTTTTTCTGACTTTTCATATCAGCTTTGCCCGCAAAAATTACTCTCGGCATACTTTTTTCAGACGAGTCCCTAGTTTTTATAACAAGTATCTGAGCGATATTGATCCTTTCCACAAATCATTGTTAAGTGTTAAATTGTTAGTAAAATGTAAGATATTTTTAGCTCATCCATGAGAATAATACTTACCTAAGATAAATCTTACTATTCACATCACCTGAAAGTCTAAATCCAAAATGTCTTCATTAATCCCATGTACCTACTTATTACCTACCTTTAACTTGTGCATGCATACTGGGTCGACGACCGGTATTAATGAATTTGTTAAGTTTATTTATAAATCTTTTAAGCTTTGTTTTTTTTTCTGTTTCATTATGACTAGTTTGTTATGTTAACATAGTTTTTATATATTAATGAACCTCCAGGTCTTCAGCTTTACGTCTATTGGTACTCTTTGTGTACCACTTATATTTTTGTTTATGCGACTGTTTGTGTTCTAAATAAAAAAATTAAAAAAAGACTTTTGCCAGACTGTAAATTTAAATCCCATTTCACTTTTAATTTATTTTAATTAATTGTATATAAGTACTAGTATAATTGTGTTGTCGTTGGCCGTGAATGATTTGTCTGTAAAAATATAAGGATGGCAATGAAATGTCAATAATTTCCAACGAACGGTATGGTACGGATTATTTTTCTAAACCGAGTTCACTCTGTGTCTCGTAAACAAAGAGATTGTCTTTCATTGTTAAGTGGTAAACAAAGCGATTGTTTTTTATTGTTAAGTGTAACCACTAATTTACTGTAAATTTTTTTTGGAAACAAAAAGATACTACAATTTTATTAACTCAAACTAAAGATTCGCCAAACTGCGAAGCAGTTTGTTGGCGATAAACTAAACGTAGTTAACATTTAAACTTTTTCTACCAAAAGGTGGCTTTAGGTATGTCTAAGGAAAGGAGGTCCATATTAAAAAACACTACTTTGTACTTTGACAATAGAGTCGCTATTCGAGTAAAGTATTTATTAAACATGACCTTTTCATTTCGGAGCGTTTGTGGCACGTGGCTGTTGTGGCTAAGCAATTGCTTTGTTGGATCGATGGGTCTTAGAGTCCCCGGAAAGCTCGGTTCTCCATACATACGTAGTTACGTTCTCATTTTAAAACGACTAGCTAGTTTGCTCTGAAACTTTGTACTTAGAATAAGTTTAGGTATATTCAGGTCTGTAATTAGTTTATGTAGCTTCAAAAAAAATACAAGGAATTTAAGTTTTTCATACAAACTTGTTCTTGCTGTATTTTGTTTGTTTTATAAACTGGAGCCATATACACTAATTACAGACCTAGATATACCTCATGTCATTGTATATGCAAAGTTTCGTTACAATCCAACACTAAGTTTTAAAATGAGAATGAAATTCCGTTTGTATGGGAAGGTGAAATTCGGCCGAGCTTGCCGAGGACTCTTAAGATAAGATTGGGTCTAGAAAAATTATCCGCAATATACCTAAGTTATTACCACACGGGTCGAGTAGAGGCTCCTTGTGGAGTTAAAGTTCCCGTTTGTATCTACTTTCTTGTGCAATAAAGATTAGTTGCGAATAAAATAAAACTGTATTTCCCACAAAACGCTTAATACTATAGAATGGCGATGTGGGCGTGGCACGCGCGCCACTAGAGTTTGAGCATGCGCTCAAGCTTTCGTACCAAAATCACCCGATCGCCGTGTTGTTGTGGGCGACGTGGAGGGGACGAGATGGGTCGCCGGTCCCGATGGAAATCGCGCTTGATACCCCTTCTACAGTATTCAGTGTTCTGTGGTATTTCCTGTTTGGTTAGCCACACGAGGTTTTATCTCGTAAGAACTAGTTTCTCCTATTAGTTCTACTTAACAAGTGTTATAGTTTAATTCCAACGAGTACGGTAAATTAGTTCATTTTCTCGTAGCTCTGTTTCCATTTGGAAACATTGTTCCGCAGTGAAGCATATACGTTCACGTTTCAAAATATAAGGTACCTACTAATAAATTAGCTACCATTACTTTTAGAGCTGTTACTTACCTAACAATTAACTTTTTTTTTTTTTTCCTGAACAGATGATATTAATTAAAACTTTGTCCAAACATATCATGACAAAAGAAATAGCAGCCTTGAGGGCATATGCTAGTCAGCGAAGGGATACATTAATACTTATATGTATACTAGCTGTTGCCCGCGACTTCGTCCGCGTAGAACTTTTTATCGTCTTAGAAAATGATTTCTCTCAATACAAAATTTGAACCCTCTTTTAGGGGATAATTAAAAAAAAGTTGATGTTCATTTTCTAGTTTGTGAACAAACAGTCTAAAACCAAAGTTAAAAATCTCATACTTTAAAAATGCCTTGAAATACTCAAACTTTGAACCAATTTTAACACTCTTAGGGGATGAATTTGGAACAACTCTGAAATCAGTTTTGTAGTCTTTTAACGTACAGAATAAGACCGAAGTTAAAAATCTCTTACTCACACTTTAAAATTTTATTGCTCGCCATTTAAAATTTGAACCCCCTTTTAAACCCCCTTAGAGGTTGAATTTTTCTAATCGCTGAAAGAACTTTTTTCATAAACTTTTAAGTCTCTAGCTCAAAAAAAGTGTTGCCCATACAAAGCTTTCTTAACCCCCTTAGGGGTGGAATTTTCTAAAACTCTGAATGTACTTAATTATTAATTTTAATAAGTAACATTTTGAATAGTTTTAAGTCTAGTAAAAAAAAAAGTTTTTCCCACACAACACTGGCTACCCTTCTTAAGGATCTTAAGGATCCCCTTAGGGATGGAGTTTTCTAAAACGCTGAAAGTTCTTTTTTAGCATTCTAATAAGTAATCTTTTTGCAAAGTTTTAAGTCTAACTCAAAAAAAAAGTGTTGCCCATGCAAAGCTTGCTCTCCTTTTTAACCCTATTAGGGGTGGAATTTTCTAAAACGATTTGTGTTCTTTTTTTGTATTTTAATAAGTAATCTTTCTACAAAGTTTCAAGTCTCTAACTCAAAAACATAAACTTTCCCTGATAAAAACTTTGCACCCCTTTTTATCCCCCTTAGGGATAGGTTTTTTCAAAACGCTGAAAGTCTTTTTTTTTGTATTTTTATAAGTAATCTTTCTACAAAGTTTTAAGTGTCTAGCTCAGAAAAAGTGTTCTCCATACAAACCTTGCACCCTTTTTTAACCCCCTTAGGGAATGATTTTTGTAAAACGCCGAATGTAGTATTTTTCATGTTCTAATAAGTAATTTTTCGTCAAAATTTTAAGTCTTTATTAAAAAAAAATATGTTTTTCCCATACAAACTTTGCACCCTATTTTACCCCCTTAGGGGTGAAATTTTCCAAAACGCTGAAAGTACTTTCTTTGTATTTAAATAATCTTTCTACAAAGTTTTAGGACTCTAGCTAAAAAAAATAGTTTCCCACATACAAACTTTGCACCCCTATTTTAGCCCCCTATTTTTAGGGGTAGAATTTTCTAAAACGCTGAAAGTACTTAATTTGTATTCTGATGACTAATCTTTCTACAAAGTTTTAAGTCTCTATTTAAAAAAAATATTGTTTCCCCCATACAAAATTTGCACCCTTATTTTACCCCCTTAGGGGTAGATTTTTTTAAAACACTGAATCTAGGTACTTTATTTGTATTCTAATGAATAATTTCTCTACAAAGTTTTAAGTCTCTATTTAAAAAAAAGTAGTTTTTCCCATACAAACTTTGCACTCTATTTTACCCCTTTAGGGGTAGAATTTTCTAAAACCCTGAAAGTTCTTTATTTGTATTCTAATGACTGATCTTTCTACAAAGTTTTAAGTCTCTATTTAAAAAAAAATGTTTCCCCCATACAAACCTTGCACCCCTATTTTACCCCCGTAGGGGTGGAATTTTCCAAAACGCTGAAAGTGTTTCATTTGTATTCTAATAACTAATATTTCTACAAAGTTTAAGTCTATAGCTCAAAAAAAAAGGTTCTCCCATACAAACTTTGCACCCCCATTTTACCCCCTTAGGGGTAGAATTTTCAAAAATCCCTTTTTATTCCTAGCCCACGTTATAAAAGCAACATACTGTGCAAAAATCAACTCTCTAAGATTAGTAGTTTCGGCTGTGCGTTGATGAGTGAGTGAGTGAGTGATTTAGTGAATAAGTCAGTCAGGACATAGGCATTTATTATGTATAAATAGATAGAAGATATTGAAACTCCCATTTAAATATCTCAAAAAATTATGAAGCTACATCCGTTTTAATGTCGCTTGTTAGAGTGAGAAAACGATGAGGGACTGTGACGTCAATATACTCGAGCGTCATAGTAAAAAACAATCGTTTCATATGAAGGTGCGTTTTGCGGAAAAGGGACAGAACATACCCCCTCTTAAAACTTTGGACTCTTATAACTTAATCATTACCTATATAACCTCTTGCTTTGTTTTTTTCTCCATTTGACTATATTTATTTTAAATTCTTTTTCGAGAAAATACATTATGATTATTTACCATATTTTCGATTCCTGAGCTATAACCACGAACTTCGGAATTCGAAAATATTCGGGTATCTCTATCTCTATCGCACTAACCATACTCGAGTGACAGGGATGCAAATATATGAACATTGAGTATCGGTTTTCGTGGTAGCGCCGCAGGTACTTTGGCTGAATGCGCCGAGCGCGTGCCATTGTCATTCAATAAAAACAAATTCGTGTTAATTATATTGTTCAAATTTGTTGATTTCATTTATTGAAATTACGACATAAAACGACATTTGCGCATATAAGTTCTCATATCAGAATCGAATATTTTTTTATGGTTTATATTTTAGCATTTGTCTCGTAAAGGTCTATCGTAGACGGGATTTAAATTATTAATAAGTGAAAGGCAAAGCAATTCCGCCATTTTGACGAAAATTTGACGGTTCTTATAGCTGACAGTTGGAGCAGCGTTTGATTTCAATAAAAATAAATGAAAAATTAAATGAAGTCGTATATTTCGGAAAATTAATTAACTGTCGCAGTCGGATAAAAACTATCCTAAGTTGCAGCTAGAATAATAATGTACCTATATAAAATGTTTCATATTTTTCCGTTCATGGGATGCTGAGAACATTCGAACCGCGCAAAGCTTAGTTTCAAACTGGCTGATTCTTTTTTTAATTTAGAGATTTATTATAAGTGGAGATGGAGATAATCACAAAGCAAAATAATGAATTAAACTATTATATTGTAATTTATAATTTTATTATCTTAGTGAATCCGTTTTGTGATAGGTAGTTAAGAGGCCTATAATATAATCAAAGAGTCTTTTTACGTATCAAAGTTCTTTTCTTAATTTTCTCCAAAACATAACAAACTTTTTTAATTTTTTATACCTACGGAAACTTCTGAAGGTGAGTAGGTACTATCTCTGTTCTAAAGATATTGGTAACTAAAGTTACCTAGCAAGATTCTGTTTTTTTATTGAGGCTATTATTGCCAACTGTACTTCAGCATAGTCACTGACTATTCATCGAGACAATTCTAAAGAGCCTTAACCAGGGATCGAAACCGGTTAGTTGCTAAAACTTCGGTTTACCACAAATCTCGAACTATTTTATACTTCACATGTAGGACTCAGTTGTGTTTTGAGGTAACGAGTGCGTATTATTAGATTGCCCAATTAGAAATGAAATTATTATCAAAAGAACGAATAAGAACCGTTTTCGTTCCCATACAAACAATACCGGTTTCCGATCCCTGGCTTAACGCAACAAAATCTCCCAATCATCGCTCTATCATCAAATTAGGAGTCCCTATGAACTTTACTGTCTCCATCACAATGCCATCACGACAGGAATTACAAGCTGTTTTATATTTGTTTGTCAGTCATCCTCTAAATAACTTGAATATCCCAATATTCAAAAGACAATTCCAATCTTTCATTTGTTGCCTAACAATAATCTGCCACAGACAAAATTCGGATAACCAAGTATTCCCAAGACAATAATTTCCTGTATTTTGTCTCGCTGACAAACGAGCGAATCGGTGAGATTGTGAATGAGACATCAAAGGAGCGATGAATCACGTCTTTAAGTCGTTTCTTTAAGCTTGCTTGCGTGAGATGGGTTCCAAGAACTCAAATTAGATGGGAGATTTTACAACAATAGGTAAGGTAAAGATGAAATGTACTTAGTCATTGACCTATAATACTCTGGACAGGATATACGTGATGCCACAACGAGGGAAGGAAAGGCTACTATGCAGCTAAATTAAGAACTCATCTTAAAATGGCTGTTGGCTTACCATAAACAACCTACTTGATTTGGAGGGGTAATGATTTATTTGCCAAAACTTCATACTAAATCAGATGTGGCAAATAAAAAAAAGTGAAACAAGTGACAAGGACAACGAATAATATTTTTTCTTTCTGTCACACTTATCGAGATTTGTATGCTCCATCTCGTTCGCACGTGATATTATTATTACCATAACTTGTCCTGAGTATTATACGTCCATGGTACTTACTTGACTGACAGTTGACAGTGACAGCTTACTGATACCGTACCGACTCCGCACCGCAAAATGCAGGAGCCTAAACCTCGGCGCCCTAGGAGAGGACGCGAGCGCAGGAAACATTTAAGTGATTGGTATCACAGAGCACCTAATTGCATAACTTTATAACGAGCGTAAGGATATATCAACTGTCATTTTCACCTTTAAAAAAACTGTATTATACGCGTGTTCGAGGCTTCGATGCAATAAGGCTTTATTCGGTTGCCCTACTGAACTGAGGTGAACTTAAACACTGACGCTGATTGTGCTGTCAATTAAGCATTATTAAGCCTACAAATGGTACGTCAGAGGTACTGTCGCCAAAAGCGTTAATAAATAGACCTACCAGTCTGTTCAGAGTTCAGTAGATATTAAATGTGCATATGTGAATAAATAGTTCTGCTGATTACCCTGGCCTCTTTACAAATAAATGTGTTGCACAACGCTCGCTGTAATGAAGTCTGGAAAGGTGTATAAATACGCTTGATTAATATTAGCAGCTCTGAATTTATTAACACTACTCGAGCATGAATTACTTTGTTGTTACCTTTGTAAATTTAAATTATTCCTCTAACTATGACTAGCTTAATTGGTACCGGTTAAAATTAATTACAACATTTGTATATGAATGTGTATAATATTTGTGACAGCATTTAAGTTGGAACAAATATACTTACAAAATACCACTACTACTACTACTTACTTACTTAGTTGGAGGAAGTGTACTTACTTACCTTACTGGGTAGAATCATTCATTGTATATAATAAACGTTTGGTATAATATCAAAATGTATATATATATTTGTTTTATAAACATGACATTTAATTTATTTTGATATGTGTAATTTAATAAATACACCACTATAATTAAACTAAACTAAAACTAAAATACATCTAAATAAAACTAAAATATTTCTAAAAATGGCCCCTGCGGCATGGTACCGAAGACGCTGGCAGCATCCTCTACCATTTCCTCTACCTTACTTAAATACCCAACTTGTTATTAAAACTTAGGTATGTGTTGTCTCTTTCAATCTTACAATTACTTATGTCAGAGTAGGTAACAAACGATACCTTCTTTATTTTATGTAATAATTTAGTAGCTCATTAGTTTAATATATTTATTTAAGTTCGTTACGAGTGACGCGAATGTTCTCCTTGCAGCTAGCTATTATTATATTTTGTACCCCGTGATGTAGGTGCGGGCTGAAAAACAGCGCTGTACAGTCGACTACAAAGACAAGTATGGTTTTTAATGTTACAAAGTTTTGTATGTATATCTTATTACTATGGTAGTAAAGTCTATGTATACATATTTTTGTACATCGTATGGATACATCTCTTTGTAGTCGACTGTACATATAGCCGACAGGCTAGCAGCAAACGCTGAGCTCCGAGGCCCCCGAGCCTACTTACTTCTTGTCGCACTCATTTATTTTCTGTTTTGTGTTGTTTTAAATATATAAGTACCTATTTACACCAGCGTTCGATTTTGTGTATTGTGTTTCTATGCGACAATATTTTTATTTATATCTTTATTTATTATATCTATTATTTTACGGACCTGGCCCCGTAGCATGGATGGCCTTATCACGCGATAAGTGACAGGATAGAGTATCCGTCCCTGGCTGACACCGTTCGATAGAATGAGTCGACGCTTATCCTATCACTTATCGCGTGATAACGCCATCCATGCTACGGGGCTTGGTGTATTAAGTTACTAAGTACCTATTCATATACTTTACTTCCCTTATGTATACAATTAAGCCTACCTAGTCTGGAGGTTCAAACATGCGTCTGTCAAACGGCGTTCTTGCGTTTTGAATGCCGGCTCGTAGCAATGAGTTTTTCGGAACTTATATACGGAATATCAATTGATGTTTACTTTTCGGTAACTAATCTAAAATTTTTAATTCAAGGGTGTCCGAGAAGTCCCCTAACCGCACTGGGCCAGCGTGAAGACCTCTGACTATTCCCTTTTATTAATGAGAGGAGACCTGTGCCTGTAGTAGCAGTGGGACTTAGGGCCGATTCAAACCGGAATGGCAGCGGCCGGCAGCAGCAGGCTCGCGTCGCCACCTTTTATATACTAAGACCAGCACGGCTATCACAAGACGGCCGCGACGTACTCTCGAGCTCTCTCGCGCTATCCGTCTCTTTCTAAATGGTCTAATAAGACAGATACGGATAGCGCGAGAAAGCTCGAGAGTATGTCGCGGCCGTCTTGTGATAGCCGTGCAGTATCGCTTGAAAAGGTCGCGTGGCTGCGAGGCTGCTCGAGTCACCGCGACCGCCTGGGCGACCTTTTCAAGCGATACTGGTCTTTTAAGTATGTAGATAAAGTTTAAAATTATTTCACACTTAAAGTGCTCGCCGCGCCGCTGCCGGCCGCTACCATTTCGGTGTGAATCGGCCCCTATACGAATACATATGCGAGGCTGGTGATGATGATGATGATGATTGTTTTAACTTAACAAGCTCCTGTTATCTTAAAAGTTTTTTGATCATATTTACCAATTCTTTACTACAGATGGAAATATAACAGTGACGGATTGAGTAAAAAGTTAAACAGGTAGGTTTGATGGATGATTTTGAGTGCAATTGCATAGTTTTCATTAGTTTAACATTAACAAAAATTAGCATACAGATAGAATGCTATAGCGTGCCAATACCATTCTATAAGCAGGTCAATGTATAATAGGTAATATTCAATCATTATACCTACGGAGAGATGCCCAATAATAGTTTTTCCACATATGTTTGGGCTGGGCGTGCTACATTCTCGGAAATGGACAGAATCGTAATAAATTTCTTTCTCAGTGACTTGTGACATGTAAATTTATACTAAGCAGAAACGTCCGCTACCAAAATTATAAGTTTCAATCAAAGAGGAAAATTGAAAAATTATTCGTTAATAACGTTAATTAGAAGAGTGAAGGGATTGAAAGATTTGTTGCCACTGGCGGGACCTCAGAGCATAGAATACTAGAGAGAGGACAAGCCTCCGGCGGCCGTGTCGCAGCTGTTAGCTCAATGGGCATACACTGCCATACTGTGCACGCGTGCTGATCGCAGAGAATATTAAGTTTTTTCCCAAAATGCCTGATGTGATGCGCGTGTATTGTCCAATAAGCGCGTAGGTATACAAGTGTGTGTGTTTTAGATGTGTGCGTGCTTTGTCATGTCAATTACTTGGGCGTTGTGTGGGTTAATGTACTTGCGACAGGCGTACTCAATACAAATCGGCCGGCATGTCCGATCTCCTTATCTCCACTTATAATAAATCTCTAAATTAAAAAAAGAATCAGCCAGTTTGAAACTAAGCTTTCTGTGGTACGAATGTTCTCAGCATCCCATGGACGAAAAAATATGAAACATTTTATATAGGTACATTATTATTCCAGCTGCAACTTAGGATAGTTTTTATCCGACTGCGACAATTAATTTATTTTCCGTAATATACGACTTCATTTAATTTTCATTTATTATTCTTAAAGTATATCGCCGCCACATCTGTCAGCTAAAAGAAACGTCAAAATCACAGACTAACAAGAAATACTACGGACAAAATGGCGGAATTTCTTTGCCTTTCTTTCGCCTATTAATAATTTTAATCCCGTCTACGATATACGAGTACATTGACGAGACACATAGGTACCAAAAGCAAATATAAAATTAATCGATTTTGATATGCGAACTTATATGCGCAAATGTCGAATTAAAGCGTAATTTCTACAAATGTAACAACAAATTCGAACAATATAAACTTGGTTTTTTTGAATGGCACGCGCGCGCGCTCTTTGCGTATTCAGCCATCAAACCACGAAAACCGAAACTCGAAGTTCGTATATCTGCATTCCTGTCATTTTTTAGTGCGATAGAGATAGAGATACCCGAATATTTTCGAATTCCGAAGTTCGTGGTTTAAAAGAAAATACGGATGTCGGATAGATCTAAATTAATATTTTATGTGTGAAATATGGTTAAAATTATTTGGAAATACTATTGTTGTTATTGTTTTAGTATATATTTGACTAGCTTTAAGTTTAATATTGTACGTCCGAAATGGGCAAGCTGTTGGACTTTATTTTACCCAAAACAACTAAATGTACACAGTTCTGACAATAAAGAAATCTTATTTTATCTTATCTTATCTAAAATAGGGATGTAGACACTAAACAAAATAATCATAATGTTGTATTATCTCGAAAAAAAACAACGCAAGAGGCTATACTCGTATAGGTAATCACTAAGTTATAAGTGTATAAAGTTTTAAGAGGGGGTTTGTTGCGTCTCTTTTCCGCAAAACGCACCTTTATAATGAAACGATTGTTTTTTACTATGACGCTCGAGGATCGTGACGTCACGGTCCCTGATCGTTCTCTCACTCTAACAAGCGACATTAAAACGGTTGTAGCTTCGTAATTTTTTGAGATATTTGAATGAGTTTTTCGTTTCTTCTTTCTTTTGAAGTGAGTCTCCTACAGCTACACCTCTATTTGGAAGACAAGCGGAAAGAACCCATACTATCCATACTATTAATCCATACTTCCATATTAATATTATAAATGCGAAAGTGTGTCTGTCTGTCTGTTACCTCTTCACGCCTAAACCGCTGAACCGATTTAGATGAAATTTGGTATACAGATAATTTGAGCCCCGGGGAAGGACAAAGGGTAGTTTTTATATCTGAGGGGCTGAAATTGGGGGTGGAAATTTGTATGGAGCTACTTAAACCGCTGCACCGATTTAGATGAAATTTGGTATATAAATAGTTTGAGTCCCGGGGAAGGACATATAATAGGTTTTATCCCGGAAATCATTCCCTAAGGGGGTGAAATTAGGGGTAAAAATTCGGATGGAAGCCATTTTAATACAATTTGGTATAGAGATAGCTTGAGTCCTGGGAAAGGACATAGGATAGTTTTAATTCCGGAAATCACTCCCTAAGGGGGTGAAATGGGGGGTGAAAATTTGGATGAATCCCGTTTAGATGAAATTTGGTATAAAGGTCGTTTGAGTCCCGAAGAATGACATTAGATAGTTTTTATCCCGAAAATCATTCCCTAAGGGTATGAAATAGGGGGTGAAAGTTTGGATAAAATCCATGTACCTAGATGAAATTTGGTATAGAGATAATTTGAGACACTTCGAAGGTTATAGAATAGTTTTTGCCTCGGAAATCATCCCTTAAGATGGTAAGTAGAAGTTTGTTTGCATTATATTTTCTAAGTATAAGTTCTACGCGGACGAAGTCGCGGGCAACAGCTAGTATTCAATACATCTGTGGGCGGGACCCACGGTAGCTTAGTTGGATAAGAGCAATGGATGGATTCCAGACGACCTCTGGAGTTCGTGGGGTTCAAATCCCGCTCGTGGCGAATAATTTTTCCATTTTCCTCTTTGATCGAAACTCGTGACATGGTACTATTTTACAAAATTATGTCATCTTAAAATTTTCTATTCAATAAAACTGATTCCCATTCAATAACGGCCTGCATGTTTTTCAATCCCCCATTGTTTTTAACCTTTAGCTGACGACGTGGTTTTACAGTAACACTTACGATGTGTGACGTCTGAGGTGTCATTGATCATAATTATTACAAAATCAATTATGATCAATGGCACTTACAATTTAATGTTATATTAATATGAAACCTATACATCGCTTTAACTTAAAAATACTAGTAGCTATGCACACCTTTAAGAGAGAGGCTACGTGTAGGTTGAAATACACTGGTCTAATAAATAAGTTCTAATACTTAAATATACCTCAAGGTATGAGTAATATAATTTACTTGAGTAAAGAAAGTTTCCTCCTTATTTCATTGATGCTTCTTGTAAATTTGAGCCCTTTCTTAAAAAAAATGGAACCACACAATATTCTGTATTTCATCATCTAAAAGCTAAACGTGATTCAGTTTTCCGGTCGGCGCGGCTGTTCCATTTCCTGACAAGTGCGCAAAGTGTCTACAGAACCGTAACCATTCGCTTTGCCACCGTTGCGAAGTGCCTGCTATGATAGCTGTTAATATCACTATTAGTGCAGAAGTCGGCGAAGCACCCACGGGAACGGCAGTTTGCTTGGAAAAACAGCGTCATATCATAAAATAAGTCTATAATAAACCTGTAATTAATATAAATAAATATTTTGGGGACAATCTTACACCAATCGACCTAGTCCCAAACTAAGCAAAGCTTGTACTATGGGTACTAGACGATGATATACCTACACACTTATATAGATAAATAAATACTTAAATACATTGAAAACATCCTTAACTCAGGAATTCGTGCTCATTACACAAGTAAATGCCCTTACCGGGATTCAAACCCGGGACCTCCGGCTTCGTAGGCAGGGTCACTACCAACTAGGCTACGGGACTGCATAACCGAAAAATACAGGTATTCTATTTTAACGGTATGACGTAATATCGGTTGTCAAATATCGGTTTCGGTAGCGGTTTATTTTTTCCGGTACCGTAACCGCTTTTTAAAGGTACCGACATATCGACTTTGACCTGGCGTTGTTGCCAAACCGGTTAGTAGCCAATGCTTCCTCTATAGAGTGCCAGCTCGCTTACTTTTCTCGATAACCTTTATAATACCGGTATTATAAAGGTTTCGGTATCATTTAAAACTGATACCGCTAACCGTTATTTCAAAACGGTTACGGTACCGTTATGTTCGCGCGGCGCACAATTTTGTATGAGAACGCTCACAAGACGCCGGTAGTGTGGGGGAGCCCTTACGACATAACGGTACCGTAATAGAATACCGGTTTCATACCGGTATAACCGTAACCGAAATCAGTCCCATTGACGAGTCGTCAATGGGCTCTCTTGTTTTTTTATGGCTGTTGGTTTTCCTGGAAATAAATAAACATTGGTCCACTCCCTCAGTGATGACTTTTTAGTTATAACTTTATCTCAAAAAGTGACATTTAAAGTAAAAAAACCGGCCAAGTGCGAGTCGGACTCGCGCACGAAGGGTTCCGTACCATAATCTATAAAAAAAAACTATTTTATTCTGTGTTTTTAGTATTTGTTGTTATAGCGGCAATGCCATCATCTGTGAAAATTTCAGCTGGAACTATCACGGTATCAGTGAGATACAGCCTGGTGACAGACAGACGGACGGACAGCGGAGTCTTAGTAATATGGTCCCGTTTAACTCTTTGAGTACGGAACCCTAAAAAGTGAATTATTTTACTTCTTTCACCACTTGAATAAAAAAATAATCATGTTTATAGTTTTTAGGGTTCCGTACTCAAAGAGTAAAACGGTACCCTATTATTAGGGTTCCGTACTCAAAGAGTTAAACGGGACCCTATTACTAAGACTCCGCTGTCCGTCCGTCTGTCTGTCACCAGCCTAGCTCGCTCCATCATAAAATTACTGATGGCAAAAAAAGTTTGTTTCAAAAATGAAATTTTTAACGGAAACTTATTGTGCCTGAGGCTAACATGTAAAAGATATCGATCCCACTCCATGTTCAGCACCAATTAAACAAAACGCTGAAAGTAATGCTTAAAACGAGTGTCCTTTTAAATAGAGCTTGTAGAGACAAATAAAATAAGCGAGAGTTTTAGCAAATTGAGTTATCTACATGCACTCCCGTTGATAGTCCGGTCTCGTTATTTCAACGACATATTTACCTTAATAAATTTTCAGTGTCATAAAAACTTTTAAAAACATTTTCACAAAATGCCGCCGGAATCACCTCGTTAAAAAATTAAATTGAGCGTAAATATACCAGTTGTGTTTGGCCAATGTCAAATTCGTCCATTTGCAAACTCAGAGAGCTGTAAATACCTACGGCTTTGAGATCGTAGATAAAATTATAAATAATACGTCAGTGTTCGACGAGAGACTACCGTGAGTGCTCATGATTAAGAACCGCGGATCGATGTAAAACGTGTCGAGTGACTTCCCTCGTCGACCCGTTTCATTATTTTTATGCCTGTAACTCAGAGGAGCTTTTTTTATAATATCTCCACTTATAATAAATCTCTAAATAAAAAAAAGGATCAGCCAGTTTGAAACTAAGCTTTCTGTGGTACGAATGTTCTCAGCATCCCATGGACGGAAAAATATGAAACATTTTATATAGGTACATTATTATTCCAGCTGCAACTTAGGATAGTTTTTATCCGACTGCGACAATTAATTTATTTTCCGTAATATACGACTTCATTAAATTTTTCATTTATTATTCTTAAAGTATATCGCCGCCACATCTGTCAGCTAAAAGAAACGTCAAAATCACAGACTAATAAGAAAAACTACGGACAAAATGGCGGAATTTCTTTGCCTTTCTTTCGCCTATTAATAATTTTAATCCCGTCTACGATATACATTGACAAGACACATAGGTACCAAAAGCAAATATAAAATTAATCGATTTTGATATGCGAACTTATATGCGCAAATGTCGAATAAAGGCGTAATTTGTACAAATGTAACAACAAATTCGAACAATATAAACTTGGTTTTTTTGAATGGCACGCGCGCGCGCTCTTTGCGTATTCAGCCAAACCACGAAAACTGAAACTCGAAGTTCGTATATCTGCATTCCTGTCATTTGTTAGTGCGATAGAGATACAGATACCCGAATATTTTCGAATTCCGAAGTTCGTGGTTTAAAAGAAAATACGGATGTCGGATAGATCTAAATTAATATTTTATGTGTGAATATGGTTAAAATTATTTGGAAATACTATTGTTGTTATTGTTTTAGTATATTTGACTAGCTGTAAGTTTAATATTGTACGTCCGAAATGGGCAAGCTGTTGGACTTTATTTTACCCAAAACAACTAAATGTACACAGTTCTGACAATAAAGAAATCTTATTTTATCTTATCTTATCGAAAATAGGGATGTGACTAAACAAAATAATCATAATGTTGTATTATCTCGAAAAAAACAACGCAAGAGGCTATACTCGTATAGGTAATCACTAAGTTATAAGTGTATAAAGTTTTAAGAGGGGGTTTGTTGCGTCTCTTTTCCGCAAAACGCACCTTTATAATGAAACGATGGTTTTTTACTATGACGCTCGAAGATCGTGACGTCACGGTCCCTGATCGTTTTCTCACTCTAACAAGCGACATTAAAACGGTTGTAGCTTCGTAATTTTTTGAGATATTTGAATGAGTTTTTCGTTTCTTCTTTCTTTTGAAGTGAGTCTACAGCTACACCTCTATTTGGAAGACAAGCGGAAAGAACCCATACTATCCATACTAATAATCCATACTTCCATATTAATATTATAAATGCGAAAGTGTGTCTGTCTGTCTGTTACCTCTTCACGCCTAAACCGCTGAACCGATTTAGATGAAATTTGGTATATAGATAGTTTGAGCCCCGGGGAAGGATAAAGGGTAGTTTTTATATCTGAGGGGCTAAAATTGGGGGTGGAAATTTGTATGGAGCTACTTAAACCGCTGCACCGATTTAGATGAAATTTGGTATATAAATAGTTTGAGTCCCGGGGAAGGACATATAATAGGTTTTATCCCGGAAATCACCCCCTAAGGGGGTGAAAAGGGGGGGTGAAAATTTGGATGTAATCTATTTTGATTAAATTTGGTGTAGATATAGATTAAGTCCTGGGAAAGGACATGGGATAGTTTTTACCCCAGAAATCATCCCCTAAGGGGGTGAAATTAGGGGTAAAAATTCGGATGGAACCCATTTTAATACAATTTGGTAAAGAGATAGCTTGAGTCCTGGGAAAGGACATAGGATAGTTTTAATTCCGGAAATCACTCCCTAAGGGGGTGAAATGGGGGTGAAAATTTGGATGAATCCCGTTTAGATGAAATTTGGTATAAAGGTCGTTTGTGTCCCGAAGAATGACATTAGATAGTTTTTATCCCGAAAATCATTCCCTAAGGGTATGAAATAGGGGGTGAAAGTTTGAATAAAATCCATGTACCTAGATGAAATTTGGTATAGAGATAATTTGAGACCCTTCGAAGGATATAGAATAGTTTTTGCCTCGGAAATCATCCCTTAAGATGGTAAGTAGAAGTTTGTTTGCATTATATTTTCTAAGTATAAGTTCTACGCGGACGAAGTCGCGGGCAACAGCTAGTACGTATATAAAAGCCTTTAATATCTGACACGACTCTAATTATACCATGAACACGTCAGATATTGTTGTCTGCTTTTTTTTTGGCAGATATTGATGCTGGTGACTGTACCTACAATTTTTTTTTAATATTGTTATCATTGACACAATATAGTATACAAAATAGTTGGAGATAATCGCCCCGAAAGTCACAAAATTTCCAGGATTTGTAGCTGCCAAAAGTTGTCCCGAGGTATTTCGTGTAACTTTTTTGATATTTGCTCGGTTGTAAAAAAATCTTCTACACAACCTGTTGCAAAGTAGGTACCCCGTGCTTTGAACCTCTACTGACAGACGTAGGCGATTATCTCCGACTATGTTCACTTAATCGAAAAACTTGCTGAGAAACCTCATATTTATTTTAAAAGGCCTATCGATTGATGTGCCACACGTGGACTTATAATGTTTTTTTTTTACTTGCATTCACATGTATGGAGTGCACCCCTAAAAAAACCTTTCCTCAAGGCCTGCAAAGTAACTTTCTTTTGTTTCAACGTCCAACCTCATACAGACAGCGTTAAAGATGGCGGCAGGTTTTACGAACAGCTAATTTTAATTTTTTAATTTATTTCGCCTCCGTGCCTCGGCGTGAAAACGGATTCCCGGCCTCTGATGTAATGTACATGTCTTGCCATTTCACTATGTAGCGGCTAACAAAATACACCTATCCTCCAAATTTCATTCAAATACACCTTATAGTTTTCAAGTAAAATGCCTGTGACTTACGGACAGACGGATAGACGGGCAGACATGACGAAACTATAAGGGTTCCGTTTTTGCCATTTTGGCAACGGAACCCTAAAAAGGCCCTGTAGGCATTGTACCGAGTATGCTTGTAGTATTTCCTCGTTGAACTGCAATGCTGATGCGTTGCACGAGAAAACCGCCAGCTCTTCGATTACCAGTTATGATGATACTAATGATGAAATCTGTCGATTCTGTAAATTAATACAAATGAGGAGCTAAAATCTATATTCTTAATATTTCAATATTTCAAAAATAATTGAATCCATTTTATCAAATTGTTTAATGAACTGTCTCGAGACAAATAACCTACTGACAGACAGACAGTTTGCCTACAGAAAAAAATAGGTCAACCACAATAGCCGCATATAAGATTTACGATTGCAACAGCTTTGGATGCAAAAGAAAAGGTAGCAGGGTTATTCTGTGACCTGTCTAAAGCGTTTGATGTGATTAGTCATGAATTATTGTTAGAAAAGATAGGATACCATAGTATTAATACTAATTAAGTACATAGTACTAATTAAGGGTGGAGGTGTAACGTATGTGGGTAAACTTAGGATTCGATGATGGAGGGTAGTTTGTTTATACTCCTGTCGCTTGATTAAACGCAATATGGAACGGACGTGTTTTCTGTGATCTCCTCGTATCCTGGATTCCCCTGGCCTCTCAGCAGATATTCTTCAGTGGACTCCATAGAGTCAGAAATAACGTTCATAGACTATTCACATCATTCCTTGACAATAGACGCCAGACGGTCGGGGTTCAAATTGAAGGCAAAAACATCAAATCAACAGAAGGCAGCCTAAAGCTCGGGATTCCATAAGGTTCAGCGCTTGGGAATACCCTGTTTTTGATGTTCATAAACGACCTCCCGGCCTCTGTAACTGAAGGTGTGATGGTATTGTTTGCTGACGACACCACCGTGATAGTAAAGGCACCCACGTACTCTCAGCTTGAACATATGTTATTACAGACGTACAGCTAGCTACGTGAGTGGTTCTTAGTGAACGGCCTCATCCTTAATGTCACGAAATCCAACGTGATGTTGTTCTCTGCTGGGAGCACCACAAGCATCCCATTGATACAGAGTCCGATGCCACGCTGTGGCTCATGTAAGTTCCTCGGATTTACGATCGATACAAGGCTGAAATGGAAAGAACGCGTTGACAATTTGTGTGGAAGGCTGAGCAGCGCTGTATTTGCGCTGCGCAAACTGAAACCAATTGTCTCTAGTGACGCCTTACTTCAAATCTACTATGCGCATTTCCTCTCACTTATGTCGTACGGTATAATTTTGTACGGAAACTCAACCGATTCTAACAGAGTGTTTAAATTACAAAAACAAGCCATACGCATATTAGCGGGAGTAAATCCGAGGCACTCGTGTAGAGAAATATTTAAAACATTGAAGTTGATGACCCACTACTCACTTTACGTATATGTGGTTATTATGTTCACACGTGGAAATATTAAATTATTTAAACGGGCGAATTTCCCTGGCAGAATCACCCGCCAAATGGGGCGACTACTGTCCGTGCCGCGTCGACTTGCGCTGCTCGATCAGAATCCCCGAGTAGTAGGCCCGTTGTTTTATGAACGCCTACTGGACTGGTGTCTCAAAAATTAAATCTCAGATGATAAATTTGGGCACTGGCTGAAGGAACTTTTATTGTCCAAACCGTTATATTCCGTGAAGGAATATAACGAAATCAAATTTTAAAATTAATTTGTTATGATAATTATCTTTAAGTTATTAAGTATTTGTGTTGTTTTTGTTTTTTATACTATTTTGACATGTTACCGTTGTATTTTTATATTTTGATATTGTACCTATTGATAAAATAACTTATTTTGACATTTGACGTTGCTTAGGATATCCTAATAATGTATACAAGTTTATTGACATTATTATTTTTCTTTTTGACTTTTACTTGTGACATTTTCTATTGTTTATATAATGTCAAATTATTATAGGTACATATTGACGATCTCTTAGTGAATCCATCTTATTTTTGATGTAAAATAATATGTTATTTTCTAAAAGAAATAAATGAATCTATCTATCTATCTATAGTTAAATTTATTTATTTATCGTATGGCGCTTACACACTGGTACATATATGTATTCGTATCGATGTCGCTGATAGAGTTCCAGTGTGCGCTGCGAGGTTCAGAAGGAAGAGTGCAGCTGCCGAGTTTGTAGTTAAATTTAAAATTGAAACGCAGAAGCCTAAAAACCACTATCTTGTAATAACTTACAAAGTTGAGGAAAGCCTTGTTTTTGACCATGGTTTTCTACTATGTCGTTAAACCGAATTAATATGTATTGGTACTGATTAGACGCCATAATATCAATATGGTAAGATCGCAATATTCGTAGTTTTAACGACTCTCCTTTGATAGAGAGGAAATGGTACGATGATAGGCAAATAGAGATGGATGATGGTTTTATAAAGTTACATACACTGTAACTTTATAAAGACACAAATACTAAAACTGAAAAAAAAACAAATATAATAAAAATATCTAAATAAGAGATATAATTATAATCTAATCACACAAGAGGCAAAAAGGTGAATGTTAACGAAATGAATAATAACAATTCTACGCCTCGACGCCTCGACAAGGAAGGAGAATTGTCATTCTTATAGGCTAAAGGAAAATAAGAATTTATTCAAATTTACGCATCTGGCGTGGCAGACGTTACTTGTATGAATGTAAATATGACATTTCTCGAATTCTCTACTTCGGTCGCTGTGTCACAGATATATTATTAAGTATACATAAGTGTTAAAATATTGCATATTTTATTAATTTCAGACCTTTACTTATATCAAATCCTAGATATCAATGGATGATGTGGTGGATCTCCACGCTCCACGCTCGCTGGCGACTGGCGAGAAACCACACAAGACCGGGATGAGGGCGTTGCGCCATAGGAGTAAGTAAGTTAGTATAATACGATTAAAATCAGTTAACGATTCTGATGTTAGCTACTAGTAGTGCCGCTGTTGTTGTTCTACGTCCGTAGGAGTAACCCTAGAAACCCTACAAGTGACCTCCGGGTGGTGCTAAAAGAACAACAAACTCGGCAGCTGCACGTTCCTTCTGAACCTCGCAGCGCACACTGGAACTCTATCAGCGACATCGATATAAATACATTGATATGCACCAGTGTGTAACCGCCATACGATAAATAAAAGTAGCGCCCGCAAAGGTGTCAGAGGGGTTGGGCGGGTATGCGGGAGGCGACTCGAGGCTAACTTCAGAATCGTTCTCTGATTTTAATCGTATTGTACATAAGTTGATTCGCAATCTTAAACATTGAATCGACACAAAATGCGTAACGATGAGCATCGGTCAAAACGTTAATACCTGTGGGCGGACTATACGCAAAAGCAGTACAGCACCTTACGAGTGCAGTACAACAATGCATTTAGGGTGCTGATGGGGCTGCCTCGCTACTGCAGCGCGTCAACAATGTTCGCGGAGGCGGGCGTCGGTAGCTTTTCTGCCATCATGCGCAAGCGAGCCACCTAGCTACATTTTTATTTTTTAGGGTTCCGCACTCAAAGAGTAAAACGGGACCCTATTACTAAGACTCCGATGTCCATCTGTCTGTCTGTCTGTCCGTCTGTCACCAGGCTGTATCTCATCAACCGTGATAGTTAGACAGTTCAAATTTCCACAGATGATGTATTTCGGTTGCCGCTATAACAACAAATACTAAAAAACTGGCCAAGTGCGAGTCGGACTCGCGCACAAAGGGTTCCGTACCATTATCTATAAAAAAACTATTTTATTCTGTGTTTTTAGGGTTCCGTAGTCGACTAGGAACCCTTATAGTTTCGCTTTGTCTGTCCGTCCGTCCGCGGATAATATCAGTAACCGTTAGCACTAGAAAGCTGAAATTTGGTACTAATATGTATATCAATCAAGCCGACAAAGTAGTAAAATAAAAAGTGATTTTTTTTATTAGGATACCAACCCTAACGTGTGATATATTGTTGGATAGGTATTTAAAACTGAATAGGGGTTTGCTATAATCATTTTTTGATAATGTTAATATTTTCGGAGATAATCGCCCCCCCCCCCCTCTAACTTTTGAACCATAAGTTTAAAAAATATGAAAAAAAATTCAAAAGTAGAACTTTATAAAAACTTTCTAGGAAAATTATTTTGAACTTGATAGGTTGAATAGTTGACGACCGCTTTAGCCTAGTTGGTAGTGACCCTGCCTACGAAGCAAGAGGTCCTGGGTTCGAATCCCGGTAAGGGCATTTATTTGTGTGATGAGCACGAATATTTGTTCCTGAGTCATGGATGTTTTCTATGTATTTAAGTATTTATTTCTGTATATAAGTATCTATATCGTCGTCTAGTACCCATAGTACAAGCTTTGCTTAGTTTGGGACTAGGTTGATTTGTGTAAGATTGTCCGCAAATATTTATTTATTTATTTATTTTTGAAAAAAATTACAAAATAATTTCACTCACTTACTGTGATGGACGAAAAACTACGGAACCCTACACTGAGCGTGGCCTGACACGCTCTTGGCCGGTTTTTAGTATTTGTTGTTATAGCGGCAACAGAAATACATCATCTGTGAAAATTAAAGCTGGAACTATCACGGTATCAGTGAGATACAGCCTGCATGGTGACAGACAGTTTTTTCTTTTATAATCTTACACAAATTGGCTTAGTCCCAAACTAAGCAAAGCTTGTACTATGGGTACGAGATGACGATAAACATACTTATATAGATAAATAAATACTTAATACATAGAAAACATCCATGACTCAGGAACAAATAACCCGGGACCTCTGGCTTCGTAGGCAGGGTCACTACCAACTAGGCTATAGGAGGCTCCCATACAACCAACGTGATTTTTTTGCCGTTTTTATAGATACTACGGAACCCTTCGTGCGCGAGTCCGACTCGCACTTGGCCGGTTTTTTATTATTTATTTATTAACCAAAGATATAAAAACTTATTCTAATACATGTCCTTGCAAAACTGTTTCAACAGTTTGCTTATCAGGGTGAGGGCCAGTACAGTCGCCATCACATACATAGGTACACTATAGGTGTTCAAAAATATCGCCACATACACCCTAATGCCTTGAAAAAAGAGGTGTGTTCCGATGTTTGTGACGTGCTTGTTTGCTCCGATGTATGTGATGGCGACTGTACCAACAGCATCCTAGCAATGTTTAACCTTTTTTGACCACACATATTCTGTAAGTATTCTGTTTTTTAACTATTAGGTACTACGCCATACTATTCCCATGCAAGAAACAAACGAGCGTGCCATACTATTTACTATGGGCAGCAATTCATAGTAAATAAAAGTGGAGTACTTATATAATAGTAACGCACATACTTTCTTAGTATTATTCAGAAAAAAAATAGATTCATTTAAGTACGTTGCAATGACAGACTGGTAATTCGTATACCCTTTTCTGCCATTAAATTATCCTAGTAACGCAAATACGTCACTCAGAAATGGACTGCCATGGTTTTATCATACAAATCACAGCACATCCATACGTCGTCTATTTAGGTATATATCTTCGAGCGGCGCGTAGCGGCAACAGCGAATTCTAAATTTACCTCTAGCGAGCCTTGATTTAAAATGGATGTGGTTTTTTGTATTCTGGCAAAACTTGTCATAGGAGTGAATATTTAATCCCGTTCTATTCACGTAAAAGCGAGTTTATTCCGATTTTGCACTTGTTTTGCGTTTTAACAACAAGGTGCTTAATACATTTTTAACTTATTATACACATAGGCGTGGCAATAGGTTGCCGAGACAATGAATAAATCAGTAATAGTAGTAACTACCAAGTAAGAACATGAATAATAATGAACCAACCAATGAACTTGTCATTGACTATCTTTATTTCTAATGTAGTCACTTATCTAACATGTCAGAACGAAGAGACCTACTAGTAGACAGATTGGTTTGAAATTTAAATTACATTTGTTGCGCGCATTTGTTCTGTTTCCAACGAATGCGTCAGCCTATGTGTACCCAACGGGATCTCGGCAACAACTTTGAGCGGCGGCGGCAGCGGCATCAGAGCGTCGTTGCCGCCGCCGCTCCAAATCGTAGCCCAGCCGTTAAGCGGGTATTACATTGTCCTGAATTAAGCATCCCGAATGACCTAGGAAGCTGATTTAGGAAGGTGTAATCGCATCTAGATTTAGGATACTTACTAGCTAAATGCGATTACACCTTCCTGAATCAGCCTCCTATAGTCTGATTTTTATTCACACGGAAAAAATGTAAACAAAGTTACGTCAATGTCAAAGTGACATTGCAGGGGATGTTAAAGTATGGGCCAGCAAAAAATATTAATTTATAGTAAGTAGTTAGGATGTTCATATATCTTACCAGATATCTTTGGAGGAGTAAGATTTTCGTTTTCTTTATACTCTTTGAGTACCTACTGAGTATACTGTGGAATCAGCTATTCCCAATATTTGAGCCGCTTGTTTCGCACAGTCCACTTTCGACCAATATTTATCGGCCGGCCAATTGTGGTAAACGTGTTTATATACGTTTAACACCATATTTTTTTCCATCTCCGATAAAGGCCCACGACGTGGTCTTTTTTGCACTGGAGACAACGTATTGTCTTCCTTTGACCGAGAAGTACTCGGACCGGGCTCCATCCTTCCAGACGATTATTAACAAAAACACAACGAAAAACGTAACTATGAACAGCGTCACAACACCGTAAAACAATAAAAACTCAACAATAACACAAATTTAACAGAACAGAATCACTAGAAAGCACACGGGAGTAGTTCAATCTAGAAGTGAGTCACGTCACAACAAGATTAATACACAAGCGGCCCACAGATTAATAATCCGGGCTTGTCAAAACAGTGATACCAGTGCAATAAATAAATTTTACTAAGGAAACCAATTTTCTCCTTTTAAATCCATATGGTGAAATGTGAATATCTTAATTATGTTAGTAATCAACAAATTAAACAATTCGATCATGAATAAAATATAAAGATTCATTTTTAAAAGAAGATTTCTTTAAAAAAATTATATTTTAAATATCCCATATGCTGCTAATGTTTTTCGTTAGCGGCCACACCTTTGTTTACATTTATTCTGTGCGAATAAAAATCAGACTTTAGGTCATTCAGGATGCTTAATTCAGGACAATGTAATACCCGCTTTAGGATGGATGAAAGCAAGCGCGAGCGAAAAAATAAATTTAAATACAATATGGACGTCTTTCAGTTGATATGATGATGATGACATCAAACCAATATGTCGACTCGAATCTCCTCCAGGGCGTGAAATAAGTAAGTATCAATTTGATTTCAATACAATAGGCGTAGTCAAACATACTCCTTGAACAATGTCACCTGCACGAAGCGAACGTGACATCCGCGTAATAATGTTTGGAAAAAAGCAGCGTGGAATTATTAGGCAAATACTGTTACGGTATATGCGTGGAGACTATGTATGACTTTATCCGAGTTGACAAGTGGGACCAGCCTGGCGAGCGAGATTCCCCCTCCTCATCATAGTTATCCCGAACGCATCCTAATTCCAAGAATTATCATTGTCATAATAGAACTAGGTACTTACACAACTACTGCACTACAATCGCGTTCGAAACTTTATGTGAACCAACAAAGTGGACACTACATTTTTGGCAAAGCAACAAATTTGAACCTTTGGGAACGTGCATTTAGTTATGAATGCGACTGTATTTACCAAAAGCAATTTGAAAGGTCAGATAAGTTTCAAATGTCGATACAACTGAAGGTGTTCGCAACTATATTTATTAAATTGCATTACAAGATACAAGATATTTATTCATAAAAGTCAATGTTTTACAAGTCAGGTATGTACATAAGTAGTACTCGTATTATTTATTAATTACATCGGATGTCAAATCAGGTCGCATATAACTTTACATGTCTGAGTGATACAGGAAGATTCCATTTAAAAATATTAGTTACTAAATAGTGATGCCTTAACTGTAAGGTTATGTAGGTGCTCCTAATACTTAGGGCCAATGCACGTCTCAACAAATTCGTCAACGCTGTAGCATGCTATGTTGTTTAACATAGTTTTAAGTTTGTTGTCGATCATTTTTTCAGTTTTTGATAGTTTTATCTCCTCTGGTAGCAAGTTATACAATTTTGCACCAAGGACCCCGAGTGACTTCTGGGTCTTTGCGAGCCTGCACCGCGGGATAAATAAGCGGTTGTTCCAACGAGCCATAATACATTGGCAATAAACAGTGAAACCCGTTTCAGAAATAAACGTTTTTTACCCAGTAAAAATCATGGGCTATAAAATCGAATGTAAACGGCTTAAATAAGATATATGTTGCTATTGTAAACACATTAATTGTCCAAGTACGCCGAAGGGAGAGATTTGTTTGCCGATACAATTCGGGTCTACCCCAACCGAATGATGTGTAGGTATCGAGAACGACTCAGGTTGGTGAAGACCCTGTTTATTAACAATGTTTTTTAAACTGGAATTTTATTGGGTTAAAATTGCTGTCTGGTAAATAAATTTTGTATTTGTATTGTAGGTACTTATATTATATTTAAGAATTAATTAAATTTTATAATTAGGCTTTCAACAAAGAACCCCCTCGTCGCACTTAATACCAAGATTTGGCGTAGTTTTTACGAAACCTTCTGACCTTCCAACCTAGAGGGTAAACTAGACCTTATTGGGATTAGACCGGTTTCCACACGATCTTTTCCTTCACCGAAAAGCTACTGTTAAATTAAATGACTAATTTAACTGTAAATTTTCCATAAAAAAAGTGACATTTAAATCTACCTGACGCGCGTACAATGCGTTACGTGATCGACAGGGGTAATCACGTAACGTTCCAAACGCGCGTTAGGACAATTTAACTGTCATTTTCCCATATAAAAAGTGACATTTAGCAGGTCGATCACGTAACGCATTGTACGAACGTCGGGTAGGTCTAAATGTCACTTTTTATATGGAAAATATTGACAGTTAAATTGTACCGACGCGCGTTCGGAACGTTACGTGACTACCCCTCTGATTCAAAGTCGCGCACCGTACCGCTGGGCTACAGCAGCTCAAGCTAGCTTAATATTAATTTTACTTTTATTTATTTATTAAGAAGTTCAACAGCATTCACATAACATTTTAACCAACCGTTTTTTGTACTATATGCATTTTACAAACTTTTATACGTCATATTAAACTATAGTTTATTTACAAACAAAAAGGTTTTACATTTTGTGAAAGTGTACGCCTCACTAGGCTTGCCGAGGCGATTCGAATCGATTTATGCAGAGCCGCACAGAGGGCCTACCGCGACTCTCTGCCGCACTTGCTAGTTCGAGCGAGAGGGTTTTCGTTTGGCGGTCGTTGTTGTCCTATGTCCGTAGGAATAACCCTAGAAACCCTACACGTGACCTCCGGGTGGTGCTAAAAGAACAACAAACTCGGCAGCTGCACTGTTCCTTCTGAACCTCACAACGTACACTGGAACTCTATTAGCGACCAGTGTGTAACCGCCATACGATAAATAAATAAATTTATCGGTAGCCCCTCAGAGCCGCGTCAATTGACGCACTTTCATAGTAATGTATGAAGGCGAATTATTTCGATTCGATTCGACTCGCCTCGGTGTGCTTATTAGTGGACGCCAACCTTAACACAACAGAAGCTGTCTCGTCAGAGCGCACTAGAGGACTGTGAATAAAACTGTAATACATTTCTAAAACCGATAGGTACCGTTCTGTCAAGTTACAAACACGTCACACAAATATGAATACGGCTTTACAAAATAATCCGAACTTGCCTAATGTTAGTATCGTAAATTGAATTTCCAATCCTGATTTTTATTGCACATACCTACTGCTTGAATATCAGTCAGCACCTAGAGGTAACCCCGGCGCGACGCAAACGGAAGTGTTGACGGGTTTGCAGTTGACGCGAGGAAATAGCGTCGCGTTGGCCGAACGACTGCTCTGTCGAGGTGATGGGTCTTATTTGAACCTTGCTAGGATTTCAATCTTCGCAGATTGTATGTAAACACTTTATTGTACACAATAACAGGTTAAAAGACAAACATGTCATTTGTAATGACTTTATTTCGGCTAGGTACTATTACATATAGGCAATGCCTATGTAATCTACATGTCTACTGCAGTTAATAAAAATAATGCAGTACCCATGACTAAATACCGCAACAGAATGAAAAATATTATCTGTTCAGGGAGCAATGGTGTATTTCGCGTTCTGTTGACTACGCCCATACACAGAACTAATTTAAAATTCCGAACCTACTTTTGTTTTCTTATTGAGTTTACCTACGCTAAGTTACGCACTAGTTCTAATTTATTGACAGTTTTCAAGTATTTACACTTTCGATCACTGAAAAGAGTAGCAGAATACCTAGTTAGTTGTGAAAAAGGCAGGAAATCTACATAACTATATCGTATTTTACAAGGTAACAAAACAACAACGAAATAATTAATACAAAGTTACGAAGAGATTAGGATTATAACAATAATAATTATATTAGCAGTATTAGGACCACTAACATACCTATGAATAGAAGTAATAATTTTCACATATTATAATATCACAGGTGGTGTCTGAGTTTTTCAGTTACTTAATTTATATAATTTTTAGTTTACTAAGTAATTATTGTTAGTTTGTTGTCACTTCTTTTTTATCATATTCGGAATTTTAATTGTTACATTCCAATTCCTTCTTATATACATATTATACTCTCAACTGATCAAAGTGAGAACGGAAACCTTACCCAACGTGTAAGGTTGATTAATTCCGGCCCTCCGCCGGACGCGACCGGATCTGACACCGGATTCGCGGGCCGTACATTACTATAATGTTTACTTGTATAGTGTGTTTACGCGATTAGTAAGGCCGAGGTGAAATATATTCCTTAGTGTACCGGGAAATAATTGAGGAAAAAGAGCTGTCGGTTCTGTTAGTTTTTCATCTGTTAGTACGAGATATCTATCTACTACATACGTTCATAAAATGTAGTTTATAATTTGTAGATATTACAACATAATAGTGCTCAATCGAAGTGACAAACCTACAATTGCAAATTTTATTACAGTGAAATTCAATTCACAGTCGATGTTGAATCGAATATTCCAATTTACGGAATAAAATAATGGCTCATATTTTTACGCGTCCAAGAGCGTTTTCAAATAACTAAGAGGACGGATTACTTTTTTTCTCTGAATGTGGAAATTATAGTTTTCTTCAGAATCGCGTAGGTACGTATATTCAGATATATAAATAATTGTCCCCATTATCGGCTATACACTTCCGCAAATAATGTATGAAATAACATCACATAGTAAAAAAAACACCGGTCAAGAGCGAGTTGGACTCGCGCACGAAGGGTTCCGTCCCAATGTCTATAAAAACGGCAAAAAATCACGTTTGTTGTATGGGAGCCCCTCTTAAAAAATAGTTCTTTTGTTTTTAGTATTTGTTGTTATAGCGGCAACAGAAATACATAATCTGTGAAAATTTCAACTCTCTAGCTATCACGGTTCTTGAGATACAGCCTGGTGACAGACAGACGGACGGACGGACGGACGGACAGCGAAGTCTTAGTAATAGGGTCCCGTTTTACTCTTTGAGTACACAACCCTAAAATAGGGACACTTAAACAAAAAACAGAGTTTGAAAAAAGATTTTGGAATAAGTAAAAGCTCAAATTTGGAATAAGTAAGGCCCATGGCCGTATTATTCCTAAATATAATTATCAAAAAAGTTCGTTTATGGTCTTCATATGCATGTATGAAGTGAAAAGTAGAGTCTATAACTCTGAGGGGTAATCATGTAACGTTCCGAACGCGCGTCGGTACCATTTAAGGATGACTCACGCTAGAACGGGCTGTGTCCGGCCCGGGGCGTTTTTTAAGAAAAACGACGGCGTTTTTGCGCGCCCGAGCCATTCCGAAGCCCGGCCAAGCCGTGCTGACACCGAGCCGCTTCCGAGCCTCGGCCGTGTCTCGGCCGGACTTTGGTATGGCTCGGCCGCGCAAAAACGCTGACGTTTTTCTTAGAAAACGGCCCGGGCCGGACACGGCCCGTTCTAGCGTGATTCATCCTTTAACTGACAATTTTCCATATAAAAAGTTACATTTAGACCTACCTGACGCGCGTACAATGCGTTACGTGATCGACCTACTGGTCTAAAAGCCATATTACCACTCGAACTATTTCCCCGAACGAAAACCATCCCGTGGTAATATGGCTTATTTTAGACCCTTGTCATACAATCTACTATATTTTACATGGAACAGAACACAACAATTATTACAAGAACAGGTAAACACATGTGCAAAGGCGAGCTTCTGCCTGACAAGGATTTATTCCACACCTCATGTCCTGTCTATTCTTGCAGTAAATTCTAGAGTGTACATATCGGCTTAAGGCTTATACACCCGCTAACGTCCTTGAGTCGTCGTCCGTATGGGCCAGCGCGCGACTGATCGGGCCTGCCGAGCCTCCGCGCTCACGCATTTTGTAGGTATTTAAACATAGTAATTAAGATAATCATTTTATGTATTCAAACTCTGCGAATTTGTCTATAAATATTTAATAACTTTATTTGAGTACAAAAAAATATCTATAGTTTAGTAATAATATTGAATAAACTTTACAAAAAGAGGTAACTTTGGGATTTTTTTCTATCGAGTGAAGTTCATTAGATCGCGTAACTGAATGCAACTTTGACTAGATTAGATCCTTAAGTAATACGTATCTTTTTTTAGATTTTAAAACCCTATTTCCTACGTCTGAGATTGTTTTAAAAAACTCGAAAACGCTGCCTCTGTTGACTGTCGAGCCTTAAAACGTCGATATGGCACTATCCAATATAGTCGTCGCAATTGCACTCGTATTACTGGGAAATGGCACCACTAGGGAGAGCTTATACTAACCTTCGGCTAGATACATACCGGAGTTCACTAAGGAATGTTGACTTCTGTAATGCATTTGGTTATTTAACTAATATGTGACATGCATACGATATCTAAGGTTCTAATTTGGCTTAATCATTGCTGATTTTTAATTTGAAGTGAAAAAGGCTGCATGGTTTTGTTTAGCCTCTATGCTTAGATATTCCTTTTTCGAGCGTATGTCGCGGTGGGCGTATGTATTATTATTTTTTTTTTTTTTTAATTTATTGACCAATATAATCTGAGTAGTACATTTTGGTATACATTTTTTCACCAGCGGAAACCTCTAGGGTTTATATGCTGATGAATAGTTCGCTATGGTACATTAATTTACTTGAATACATCACCGTTATAGGCTCATAATTATTACAATACACTCGTATTGGGTTCAGATAACGTCAGATACCTTTTGATACTAGGTATCGATTGTAAGCTATTTACGTATTTATGCTGTAGTTCTTTTGGTAGTTGGTTTATTATATAAGGAAGAAGATATCTGACGTTTCTTTTCCCATGAACATTGACAAAATTAGGTAATTTGAACATAGCTTGTTTTGGTAAATTTTGTCTAAGGTTGCTTTTTCTTACATATAATACTAAATGTTCTTTGTACGCATACTCTTCCCCCAAAATACATAGTTTAACTTTATTGAACACTGACATTACTTCACAATAATTAAACAAACGTTCATAGTTTGGTGATATTTTATTCCTTGTGTTTTTGGGTACAATGTTTTTAAGTAATCTAATTTGTAGTTTATAAATATCGTTCAGGTAAGTTTTGTAAGTTCTACCATAACTGCTTAGTCCGTATGTAACCACTGAATCTGCCATGGAGGTATACAATAGCTTAAGTGTGCGATAAGGTAGTTTATATTTTAAAATGTGTATTTTACTGAGTAGTGCTCTTAGTTTATCGCATACATGCTTTATATGCGGACCCCAGTTAAATCTCTGGTCAATTATTAAACCCACATAAGTATGTTGCATGACTATTTCAATCTGTGTACAATTACACTTAATACATTTAACATCGTAATTATTTTGCAAGCAGTCGACGCTGTGCGCTATGAGGCACGGGATGTGAGCTGCCTTATTGTGTCTAGTATGTATGTGCATAGCTTTGGTTTTTTGAGCATTAATGACAAGCCCCATATCGTGCGACCAGCGGCACAGCAGGTCGAAGTTTGCCTGCATTTGCTGTTCTGCCCTTACAATGTCTGTGTCCGCGACTATCAGGCAGGTATCGTCCGCAAACTGGTATACAGAACCCTCTCTGATCATAGAACACATTTCATTTACGTATATAAGGTATTCACTCGGCCCAATTATTGAGCCTTGGGCTGTGCCCATAGTGGTTTCTATGCCTGAACCTGTACTCATTACGTTGTCTATTTTAACAAATGTTTTTCGGTTGTTATGATAGTTTTTGAACCAAGTCAATAGAGGGCCCTGTATTCCAGTTTGGTACAACTTGTCATATAAAGTGTTAAATTGCAACATGTCGAACGCTTTGCTAAAATCAATGAAAACAACGATCACGTGGACGATATGTGGACAAGAACATTCTAAAACACAGGGTACCGTCTAAACGGCTTCATGAAGTTTGACATATGAAGTGTCGTTGGATAGGCTATAATATTTGAAAAAAGCAGTTGGGTTTTTCAAAAATCTTTTCAGTTCTCTTGTTGCATTTCCACCCAAAATCCAATTCTTTACTCAGTTCAAATTTAAAGATATAAATGTCGTGTCAAAACAAGTAAAAAAACCGTGTGTAAAAATGCATTGAGATATATTATGTACTAACGATAACGTACTATACTTCGTTTTTTTTAGCATTAGAGAGACCTTTGCAGAACGAGATATAAGGTTTTTTATCGGGCACACTCTGCGGATCGAACAGTGAATCCGAGTTAATACATATCACGTATTTATTATCATGTTTTAGTATATACATTACTCAGTGTTGTGAACAGATAAGAAACATAATATTAGTTAATTTATATTCTAAGGTGAAAAGATAAGAATTTTAATAAATTGCGCTTGCAATTTTTCATGGAAAGGTTGTACATTAAAAAACCTAAAGAGGCAGAGTTCTCACACAATGGTCTATTTTTAAACGCCACTGTCACTATCTGTATTTCACTCATGTGGGTTTTTCATTCGAGTTCATATTGTTGTCGGTTGAGTAGGTAGTGATTTCTATTGCTGTAAGCTTACTTAAAGATTGTTGTTATCGTTTTTGTTGAATTTTGTTATTAGTTGTTGATCTATTTAGATATTTTGTTTGTTGGTGCACATTGTATGAAGTCGAGGCTGGCCCGAGTGGGCTACAGAAGTCGCAGCCGGTTCCGGCGAATGTTCTTTCATCTCCAAAGAAGAAAAGGCAAAAGCAGAATCCTCTGACTGCCAGTGAAAAGCGGATGGTGGTGAATATTTACAAATTAGTGTCAGAAATGTGCCATAGAGAGGAGTATCCCACTAAATCAGACCGTGTGAAAAAGACTGCCGAGACTGCTGGCATATCGTTGGCTACGGTATACAACATTTTAAAAGAAAATATATGCGTTCAGCTATCGGTAAATATCAAATGATATGTACTCGTATGTAGGTACATAAGTTCCGAGAAATTCAGTGGTATCGGTCGAAATTGAAGAAGGAAGGTTTACGACCACTGCTTCTGTGTTTACCCGTTTGACAGATAATTCTAATCTTAAAAAAAACGAAGTATAGAGAAGACAACCCGAACATTATCTGTGCGCCGGCCGACAAGGCGGGGGGCGTGCGGGGGGAGGGTAACTTGTCTTAGAATACACTGAGACGATGCAGCCCATGGATCGCAACGCGTAGCGCAAACTTCTTGTTCGGCGTGTCATCTCTAGTACGTTAGTACATTATACCTGAGTGTAAAAATGTTAGTTGTGAAAAAAATATTGTATGGATAAATATTGATTTTCATTCCTAGTGGGATAGTTTTACTCATTCTTATCTACGAAAGAACGGATAAGCTACATATACTTACCCTTGTGCTTATGGTGAGTGAGAGATTGTTTATGTGTGCACGTCAATGTTCAAGTAAATACATATATACCCAAATCGGGTTGACCGATTTAGAGCGGTTTCCTGTAAGAGGTTCGTGTTTCATCAGCTTCTCTCTCTCTCTAGATAGATATTATGGTGTTAACAAATTCACTGCCAACAATTTCGCAAAACAACAATAACAACAGCGGGTTCTGGGTGCTGGAAGTTCGTCGTTCGTTAACACGCCAGAGAACGCTGTATAAGGTGCTAAGTTGGCTTCTGTAAGGTGCTAAGTATATATGAAAAAATAAATATTCAGATCATATATGATAAATTTAGCCAACTAAAAAACCTAAAAATGAGAACACGTAGTGAAAAACTAAGAAACCTGGCATACTTACCACCTTACATTTTACCTGACTTATAAGAATATATATGGTAAATGTACTTCAGATTTCATGTTACCTTATATACTTAACCAACTACCATCAGACATTTTAATCAAAATACAGGGAACAGAGAATCCAAAAGCATGTAAAAAAATGCTAAAAAAACATTATATAGACTCTCATAACACCAGCACTGAGGAATAATACTGGTATGGATAAATGTGATAGATAGCAAACTAAAAAACTAATATTAATTAGATATTTCTTACAAATAAGCCTAATTGAGGCTTCAGTAAGAACTAAAGAGTATATAAATGTAGTAGAATAAGTTTATAATTTTGAATAAATAAAAGTAAAAAAAAAAAAAAACAACATTTGTCCCTACCCCAACACCCATTTGGCCTGTTCTCCGGGGTTTTGAGTAACCCGTTTCACGAAACTATTTTTGTAAATGGAAACACTGAATATCTTGAAAAAGAATAAATTAAATCGTGTTTGAGTGGTGGGAAATTACTTTATGGAGTTTTATTTGTAATAGAGCGTTTTACTGGTCAAACAACAACTTGTACGTAACAGTTGGCCGCCTATTTAGGAGGAAGCCCGGATCTCACTCCCGCCGATTTTTTCGTGTGGAGATATTTATAAAGTCGAGTTCTAAGTTAAAGCACCGAAGACAATATCCGAACTCAAGCAAAACATCCGCAATGATATAACCGAAATCCCTCGCAGGATGTGTCAGCGAGTTTTCCAAAATTTGCGTAGTCGTTTGCAGGAGGGCCAGCGACGAGATGAGCGTCATCTCAAAGAAGTTATTTTAAAATAATAAATTGCATTAGATGTTGGCCACAAAAATTCAATGGTCAGGAAATTTACTTTTATGGTTTTTATTTTCATCAAAGTTTCAAGTGTGCAAAAATTTTAGGCCTAGCCTGTACTTATAAGTGTTGCCCGTTTAGATTTATAAAATTGTAACTTGAAGTTACGAAAAATGGGCCACAAGATGGACTATTTCAATGCTGATTGTTGAAATGCAGTTGTACATGCACTTGACGTCTGAGGAACTGATGATGTAGTAGAAATACATATAACATATATATAAATGAAGCGGCGAATCTGCGCACGTACGTTGGCGGGGTAGCTACTTGAGTTTTTTAGTGAACTTAAAGTATGTGCGCTATTACAGTTTTCATTGGGAGCATCGCACAATTAAAGAATAATCGTTGAATAAACATACAAAAAATTTGCAATATGACGACGAACCTCCTTTTTATAGAAGTCAGCCCCTAAACACTGTTCATACACTCGTCAATATCTCAACTCAACCGAGGAAAAGCTAGGTATGTTGTACGAATTTTTAAACGGCAACATAAAACGTATTTAAGTTTGCCGAGCAATACATCAATGTCTCAAACGCCACGAACTGTTTTAAATTCATATTTGATGGATGCTTTCCCGAAATATTTTTGTTATTTTACGAATTACGAATCCCCTTGTGGCGCTGGGTAGGGTTTTTTCCGGGTACCCGGGATGGGAATTCCAGGGAAATTAAGTCTTGCAATTACCGACGAAAAAACGGAATTCCCGGGTTTGCCCAAGGAATTTTTAAATGTAACAAAAAATATTTTTTTGCGGGTTTTTAAGTTGATATTTATACTAAACAGTCGTTTTAAAGTATTGTATATTCTAAAGAATATCACGGGTGAACCATTTACCTGTGCGTATTGTATACTCATTGAATGATACTTATATTCTTTCAGCTTTTAAAAGTTTGGTATCAAACCTAACTTTAAGCATATAGTTAATACTTTTTTTATTCTACCTAATTGTAGGTTGTTCATGTTTATTAACATAAATATCTCTTAAACTATTACGAAAAGATATAAAAGTAATAATAACTGAACTAAACATAAATATTAGATATTTAATAAAACCTTTTTCATTTTCGCGTATTCGTCCTGGGTACCCGGGAATTCCCGGGAATGGAAAATGTCCGGGAATTCGAAAACCCTGTGTCGGGTTAGAAAAGCACCACCCCCTTTCTTTCCGTGTGTGTAGTAAGAGTCGACTCGACTAAGAATAAGGTTGAAGTGTGTTGTGTGCAATCGGCTAGCAATATCATATTTTGGGTGTACCCTTATTTCACCGACAAACGTTTCACCAAATGCATTATTTCGCCGAATTTACATTTCATCGATTTCTTGTTAGCTACTCAGAAATCGTTAAATTTTTAGGTACTTACAGCTAAAAGTTCATTCTGTAGAACCCATGTTTACTACGGAAAGTCTGGACGTAAGCACTCCTAAGCAACAACACGCCTTGTCTCTGTGCTTGGACTATTTTTAACGCCGGGTCCGCTTCGCCTGTCTATAAACACAGCCTTGTTTCCCTTGATTAAAAACGTCCGAGACTTTCGTGTCATTCAATGCTAGTAAGTTGTGTCTGCAATTTGGTTTAAGGACGTGCTCTGGCGTAAGCAGCGCGAGACGTCCAGAGGTCAGGCGAATTAACATACTTTCCGACTTGAATTTGCACACAAATTAAACCCGCTTCAAACATGCCTTGATTAGTTTGTACGGTTTATTTTGTAATTAAAGACTCAATGCTTTAAATAACATTTATAACAAAAACCTTTACTTGATTGACCTATGCGTTATATTTATATAACAGCAAGGTAATTTCGAAAACATTTTCAGGTTCAAAAAATGACAACTGATTTACTAATATCCTAATGCTCGTCCGGAAAGTTACGCAATAATCCTGCAAAATCGCAATTCAATTCGTCTTAATTGACGGAAGAGTTTTTGTGTTTTCGGAAGACAAGAGACACGAAAGTGGTCTTATTATACATTTATTGTATGTATAAAAAAAAATTAAGAATTTTTTTTAAAGGTGCGCCTCCGATGTGACAATTCATCCGATTCCAATTTACAGTGACAACATAAATATCGTAGCGCGGCCCGCATTAAAAAAAATAGTTTTTTTGTAAATATGGTCCTTGTTGCCGGAGACAAATAAATTATACTAACATGCAAATGCGACGACCTTTACTATAACGTTTTCTAGCTGTCAAACATTGGTTTCGTTTCAGACATGAAATTGTAGACGTTTTTACCTCGCGCCTCCACCAACATGAGTGTTGAGGGGGTTATCACGTAACGTTCCGAACGCGCGTCGGTACAATTTAAGGCCAATTGTGCACTACAATGAATTTTACTGTCCGGCAGTCCGATTTTTTACGATTCGATATTTTTGTATCCAACATTCAATACAAAAAATATCGAACCGTAAAAAGTCGGACTGCCGGACAGTAAAATTAATTGTAGTGCACAATCGCCGTATCTGTCAATTTTCCATTTCCATATAAAAAGTCACATTTAGACCTACCCGATGTTTGTACAACGCGTTACGTGATTGACCTGGTGAATGAAAATGGTTGATTAATTCTGATATAATATTTATCAGGCTAAAATTAACGGCGTCCTGCCGTGTCGACCGCAATTTCAATAATGAATCCAAGTAATTTGTTGCCGTCTGTCACATAGACGGCAACAATTCTAAATTTAAACACGCAACATGCCAGTTTAAGCTGGCACTATAATGTAAAGGCATTTATTCCGATTCGAGTGGAAATTAAAAATGTAATCCACGAGAATTGGATAATTACGTCACGGGCTAGATCGTGGGCGGCGGAATACGTCGAATTGCGGTTTGCGGTTAGTTGGTCTGTATCGGGTTAGGTGATTAACACCTGCCTTAACCATAAAACCTTGCTATCCGTTCCTAGATTATGCCGTAACACGTACCTAATTGAACGAGCGAGCGAAGCGAATGAAGTTCTCTGTTTCAGCTTGGGCCGAAATTCTTTCTGTCCGGCTATTCTCCTCTATAGGTCACATCTTACAACAGATTCTTTTGAAATTTTGTGACTAGGTTCGTTAATTATATAGATGTTTTTGTAGATTTCGTTTTCAGAAATTCTACATCATGTGATCGACCAGCGGGACCCAGGGTCTACGATCAAATAAGCCTTTCCAGGGTCACCTTTTTCCTTATACATCTCTTACAAAATTCCGAGATGAAAGTAATTAATGATTTAATGAACCATTTTGTTTTTAGTTCCGCGATAAGGTAGCGCCAGAGAGGTTTTGGCATAATTATGATCCGGGTAATCCACCCTTAAATGAATGAGCTACGTAATAAACGGAAAACGCATAAATAAAATAGGCCCCCCTTTAGCTATATTATTTCAGCAGAATATTACGCCTAGTGACTGTATTACGACCACGTCTCAAAATTAAAACTAGTGTCCGACCGAAACATGTTTTTTTGCCGAAATCGAAACCGAAACCGAAGGTTCGGCGTTGGCTCTAGTTTCGGCCGAAACCGAAACCTTCTGTAGACTTGTAAAATCGTTAAAAAAAAAACCGTTAAACCGTTTTTATACACAATATTAACAATGCAACACCTGAAACTCGTGAAGGTTGTATATAATAAAACAAGGTTTACTACAAGTTACCATAATTCTGGGAACAAGCACACAAAGCGGGTTGGCACGAGCGCATCCGAAGTTAGCCGAAAGCGACCCGAAGTACCGTTTCGTAAATTTCGGCCCGGCCTACAGGTTCGGCCGTGTTTTGGCCGAAACCGAAACTACGGCCGAAACATGATTTTTTGCCCGAAACTGGCCGAAACCGAAACCGAAACCGAACCTTCGGTCGGACACTAATTAAAACACATTTGAGATGTGGCTCTATTGCATACTGCAATACGGTCACATCTCGAAAGTAAAATACATTTGAGATGTGGTCGTAATGCAGACACTAAGCTATTAGTTTAAGGTGGTTCGACGACCACACAAAACGTTTTGACATTTGCAGGCTACGGGCGTGATATTTTAAGAAACTTATGTAACACACTTTCATAAATTGGCTTTCCATTTGCGCGTGCCCCCAGATGAATGAAATTTGGATGATAAATAGTCTTAAAACATTTTAAGTGCTTACTGTATTAACACATTCACGGCCGGGCTAATCTCGTAGCGCTACGCCGTAGTCCGTAGCAGGTTAAACCTCGTATGTAGAGGAAAGCGCTCGTAGCGCTCTGACGCATATGTGTCGTCACTGGCCATGAATGGGTTAAACACACAATGCATCTTTGTAATCAAATAGAATGTAATCTTTGTAATCTAGGTGTATACATTGTAATATAGTAAAGATGAAGTACTCACTCTGGGCTTATGTTGGCCGAAACCTGCACTGTGGATATTTAACTATTTGGACGGTTTTGTGTTATATAAACGGGGGTATACCTAAAGATAAACAGTCTGTGAGATTTTATGTTTGTATGTAGGGTGTAACCTCCGGAGCTACTAATCCGATTTCAAAAATTATTTTATGGACATATAGAATGAACCTCTGGATGGACAAGAGATATTTTAAATCTCGCGGGTTTGCCTGCGTTATACAGCTAGTCTATACTAATATTATAAATAAGAAAAGTCTGTGAGCTTTTTAGTAGATACGTTTGTAAGTTTGTATGTATAATGGGTAATCTCCGGAACCATAGTACCGGTTTCAAAAATTATTTTACCGGTGTATACAATGGACTTTCTCGATGGACATAGGCTATGTATTATCCCGCGAGTTTGCTTGCGTCCTTTGCAATACTAGTATTATGGCCAGCTAGTATTATGTATTTTGGTTCGTTAGATTACGAAACCCTTAAAAAATATTCTTCCTTGAAACATCGTGCATAAACCTGATTAATGAAGGATCCGCAGTTGTCGCGTGACATTCGTTACGTCGGATTACACCGTGTTAGTACCTACTACGTGTTGTAAGACGCGTCATGTCGCTAAGACGGTGTTTAAGGAGTGTTTAGCGTCTCAATGTGGGAACAATATTTATACGTTTTCACTTACAGATTTATAAAACGATTCTAAATCAAGGAATCTTGCGTAAAACAAAAGTCGTCTTTCACGTAGTGAAAAGTTAAGGGCTTCCGTGCTTACAATTCTTTTTTGATTGTTTTAAATCATATAACTTTAACTTTGGCAATGTCTAGAAGATACGCGAAACTAAATCTCTATATGACCCATCTAACATTTTTAGTGTTCCATTAACGTCTGTCACAGCCATTTTTCTGTTATCGTTTTATCTGTGACAGTATATAGTGGAAGTTTATCCAACATTAATTAAAGCCACTTCCACATTTCGCGGGGCGGATAGGTTTTACTGATATTGGTTTTATGGATTTGTACTGTCCGAAATAAATATATTTTATTATTACTATTATTACTTAACGGGAGCTTAATGATTTCGCCCATATTTCTTTACTTGTCGGTATACTATCAGTATTATATTTGTGCAGTAGTATTATATTGAGCGGACACGGTGCGATATACGCATGCAGTGCCGCATTCATACCACACCGTTTCCGTGCATCCGGGGCAAATCAGGAAACACTCATTAAAATGTAAGCGTGTAGTAAGCAATCCGTACCGATAGATTGATTTATAGTTGACACTTAAAGCTGACAGCTATCTGATACCACACTCAGCCAACAACGATAAACAAAAAAAAAACATTTAGCGATTTAAAGTGGAATGGATTTATAATATGTATATACCAGTATACCTACAGATTTTGAAGTATTGTCTACCTCTAATTTGAATAAATATAATTAAATTTTTAGACAGTTGCACATTGTCAAGAATCTTAACGGAACACGGATTTGAGGTCACAAAAAATATTTAGAATAAGATTATATCCCCAACTCTAAAACTTCACGATATTCAAAGACGATAAATTTGAATAACAACATCCAGGGGCCGAAAACCAATTATAAATTACATTTTTGTTGCTGAATTTTCCTTAAGCCTGTGTCCGTCATAATTTCTCATTTACGACGAACAAGGAGTAAACTCCGCTTATTCTTAGTCCGGTTGAATTAACCAAGTGATTTAGGATTAGACGTTCTAAGGGCGGGTTGTTAAGGCCGAAACACACTGAGAGCGGTGGCAGTGCGGCGCGGTGCGGTGCGGAGGCGGTACCGGTTGTAATGTTCGAGCTAATATGAAAGGGTCCGCAAAGAATGCCGCGGCGGGACACGGTGCGGCGCGGTATTCTGTGCGGACCCTTTCATATTAGCTCGAACATTACAACCGGTACCGCCTCCGCACCGCACCGCTGTCTGTGCGTTTCGACCTTTACATGCTGATCAACGTTAAATATGGCGCAGCTGTCATTCTATACAAACTTGTCAAACTCCCCATACACTCAGATTTTAACAAACACGATTACAGGGTTTGGTGCAAAACTTGGGAGCTTGGCTGGGCTTGGGTGAGGTTTAAACTTGAGTTAATCTTGGTTTTTGCGTTGAAGGTCAGTTATGTCCTTATTTTGTTAAGGATCTATTCTGCTTTTTAATGTACTAAAACTCTAACTTTAGTCTAGTCAGTCTGCCCTTGTAGTTAGGTTGACACGTAAAACAAATGTTAACTGTCCGTTCTAGGTAGGTACCTATTCGCAGCAATTTAGAGCTTATTGTGGTTATTAAAATTTGTAAATACTTTTTTTAACCAATTTTGAAATTCTTGGAGAGCGAGTTGTGCACTGTGGGAAAACACGGTGTAAGACCTCATCTTCATATCAGCCGAAAGACGTCCACTGCTGGACATAGGCCTCCCCCAAAGAGTGCCAACATGACCGGTCCTGCGCCACCCGCATCCAGCGGACTCCCGCGACCTTTACCAGGTCATCAGTCTACCTTGTGGGGGGCCTCTAGTCTACCCACGCCGCGCCTTCCGGTACGTGGTCGCCACTCGAGAACCTTTCCGCCCCAACGGCCATCGGTTCTACATGCAATCATTATAAGCTACGTGCAGTGTAAGACCTATCGAATTGATTTATCGCCCCCGGTAATTCTGTGTGCCCGCAATAAATATCATCGAAATCGTTAACCAGTTTCGAGAATCCATTTAACAATAATATATTAAAAATCTATATAGTAATAGAATAAGCTTGTTTAACTCATTCACCACCATGCTACGCTCGTAGCGCTACGCCGTAGTACGTAGCAGCTTAACACTTTTACTGGCCAGGGACCTGCCTAGCGGCCGCCTACGCCGTAGTCGCTTTCCTCGTTAACCACGGGATTGGCTAGGAGCGTAGCGCGTAGCGATTCTTGGCAGTAAATGTGCAAACTCCAATTATGTACTGACAAGATTCCCCCATACAAAATTTGCACCCCTTTTTAACCCCCTTAGGGGCAGAATTTTCCAAAACGCTGAAAGTACTTTATTTGTATTCTAATAAGTAATATTTCTACAAAGTTTTTAGTCTCTAGCACAAAAAATAAAGTTTCCCCCATACAAACTTTTTACCCCTATTTAACCCCTTTACGGATGGAATTTCCAAAAATCCCTCCTTATCCGTTGCCTACGTTGTAAAAGGTAGTTTTTGGTGTAGATTTCAACTCTCTAGCCCCAGTAGTTTCGGCTGTGCGTTGATGAGTGAGTGAGTCAGTCAGGACATAGGTATTTATACGTATAATATATAGATAGAACATAAGCGCCCGCAGTGCTATGACGCATGTGTGTTGTGACTAGCGCCGAATGGGCTAATAAATAATAATACAGGATTCTATGTGAATATCGAACTAATCCGTTACCGGGACCAGTTAGGTTTCGTTAGGTAATATATAAGCTACATTTTAGCTGTGAAAAATAAAGCCCCCAAGGGAAATTTCAAAAAATTGCGTGCCATGTCGAGCTTACTATACCCATATTTTCTAACAGTTATAAGTCAACCGTGGAATATGTTTGGAAAATTCCAGAATTTTTGCATGCCAAAATTGTGATTTGCAGCCCTACCTAGAACGGTCAGTATTAAACGTCATGTTAATCTGCCATATGAAGTTGTCAAACGAGTGAAGACGACAAGGTAATTAGGTGTTCAGTAACTTATGAGGGCAACTGTATCATACCTATTCCTTTAATTTAATCAATTGGATATGAAAGGCTTCATAAACGTATGTGCCTAATAGAACCTTAACATAAATAATAGAGTCGAAAATTGGTAGACCACTCTTAGCTGACTTAAAATAGATTTGTATTGAGAGAAGTACATGTCCATTCTAAAAATAGAAACAAAAAAAAACCAAGTTTATTACTATAAATTATAAATATTAATTTTCAAGCACTTATTATGTTTTCAAAATCATTTAAACTTAATACCCTGAGAAAATTACGGTTTTTTGGAAATAATTCAATATCAGGCTAATTATTTGTATACGGCTTTTATATGTTATTTTAAATAACTTTTACTATTAAAATGAATAATTCTATGGACCGCAAGTTAGGAAAAAAAATTAACCCGCAAGCAAAAATGCTATCAGTATTTTTATAATGAAAACATGTTTGAATACACAAATGTTGAGACTAACTACATGAATACAAAAATATATGCATCAGGAAATAACGGCATTCTAATTAAACATTTACGACCTTGAGATAATATTGCATTTCATTCTGGCCTATAGAAAGGTCATTAACAAAAATAAGTGGATTATGCGCGTATCCCAAAGAACGTATATAGACGTAGTCAATTATAAAGTAAAGAAAGTTTATACCATTTTCGCCTGATTTTTACGGAATTTATGAAGATTACTTTTTATTATTTTTTACCGTATCGGTATTAAATTTAGGTGGATTATTAATGAATATTTAGTCAAATTACCCAACCTATTTTTTGGTGTAAAAATATGGCTGATATCGATATATTGTTGTGTTTTCATAGAGCGAAACCGTAAAGTTCTCAGGGTATAACTACTAGTATGTCAATCGTAAAATAGAAATACTGAGTTGTGTTATAATAAATTATCAATATCAATTATCAAGAACTAATTTTCAAAATCATTTAAACTTAACTAAGTATGTCATATAATAATTCCGGTAAATAAATGTCAGTAGGTTCCTAATAAATATAATAGTAGTATATATCATTAATCCCGGCCCCGATTACAGAATTCCTCTATAGAATAATAACACTTCCTCAACAAGAAAGGCTTTAGTTTGTTTTTAAATATATTGCTGTTCGAGATTGACTTCATCTACAATCTTCAAATCAATAAAGCGTCGATAACGTCGCTTATGTCTTCCGGTGTCGGTCATCATCATTCATAGCCTGCGTTTGGTTCTATCAAGTCAACCATTTGCTTGTTTGCCTTCGTCAGGGACCAAATTATATATTGATATCAATTCCATAGCTATTCATGTAAGTTTTTAGTGTTCCCTACTTTGAGTATTAAGCCCACTGGAGATGTCATAAGCATAACGTAAACTCTACGAACAAAATTTTTCGCCACTTTTAGCGGGGGGTGAGGTAAACACGTACAGCACACCACCAAAAGATGAATAAATCAACAGACACAAATGTAGCTGTTGAGATAAACGCACACTACAAAAAAAATAAACACATCAAAAATTACACGCACACAGACAGACTTTTCACGTAACCGTGCTGCATACATACGAACAAGTTAGTGATGGGACACAAATGACAGATCTGAAGAATGAGTCAAATCAGTTTGATGAATGAACTGAATTATCTTATACTATTTATTATAAAATTGTAAAAGTGAAGATTCTGTACATTGAAGATACTACCCAAAAAAATGTTTATTTATGTATGTCTGTGTGTATTTATGTGCCCTTGTGGCCCTCTCGCACAATTAAACTGTGGAATGAACTGTTACCCGCGGTTTTCAGGGCTGATAACGAGGTAAAGATAAAAATGTAGATTTGAGAGGTATTTGCAAGAACCTATTTAAGTACGTATATGAAATTATATTATAATAAGGTTCATCTTTCAATGGGCCTTATAAGAAGGCTCAAAGTCACCCAAATAGCAATATGACTATGTTGGGAGTTTCTCTGCGTGATCGCATCAGAAATGAGGCTATCCGCCGCAGAACCAAGGTAACCGATATAGCCCTCCGAATCGCTAAACTAAAGTGGCAGTGAGCGGGGGCACATTGCACGTAGAACTGATAGCCGTTGGGGCGGAAAGGTTCTCGAGTGGCGATTCTTCTTCTCATACCTCTAAATCTCATAGTCCCGCACTAAATGTATTCCTTTTACCTAGATATTTTTTTTGCCAACAATTCTTTTCTTTTTAAGACTAAATTTCAACATCGTATGTCCAGAGAAAATTAATTTATCTAATTCATCTTACAAGAATTAAATGTAACCTACTCTTTAATTCAATATGTAATAAAAAAAACTGACTATTAAACAAACTGCAGTGATTGAATGAATGAATGGTTAATTCAAATATTGAGTCGCTTTTCTTACCTTTATCGCATCACTAAAGACAGATTCGACCCCTTACCACTGTATCATGTTTACATTTTCTGTCGTTTACGTATCGCAAACGGTATTTTCTTTAAATCGAGATTGTACTTCAATACATATTTAATAGTTTGTAAAAATACTTACCTATGATAGGAAACGCGAACTTGTTGCGAATTTGAGCTGTCTGATCGCCTTTTACATGATAATACTGCACAATTCACCATTTTTCGAGAGATACGTCACGCGACACTGATGGATACAAAATGGCGATGAAGCGACTTTAAGTAGTTTTATATAACGTGGTTGACCAGTTGACCAATGTACTTTGCCGGAGGGGGTCGCCTGTGTATGACATCTCCAGTGGGCTTAATACTCAAAGGTTCCCTACCAAAATTGTCCAAAGGAACACTTCTCTTACTTGACTACCGTGCTTGGTGCATATAATCGTGTTAAGCGCCATTTATTAACCTTTTTTAACCGTTTGTTTACAGACTTTGATTTAATTATTGTAGTAAATGTAGGTAGTACCCGTTTTCATCTGTAATTTGCTTACTGCTAGACATAATCACAACATAATGTAGAAACCTAGTTGTAGGGGCGTTGACATTCAATGTGGAGTTTACTAAGACCAACCCGCTTAAATGTTGTTTACTTGTTAATGAGTTTGTAGTAATGCAGGACAGGGATCTTTCGCCAGACGGACATTATGTACAGAAGTTGGCCGAGTTGACTTCGGAAGTTGTACTCGTGCAACTAATTCAGAATACATCAAAAGTTAATATTCAAATACGTACGCATGTCGTTAAAATACGGTTTATATTCAATTTTGGTAAATTGAGATGACTAGAATTATTGTTACCTTTTGGGTTCAGTTTCTTCGGAATGTAAACAAGTATATTGATTTACCCGTACCGGAAGGCGCAGCGTTGGTAGGCCTCCCAGAAGGTGGACTGATGACCTGGTAAAGGTCGCGGGAGTCCGCTGGATGCGGGTGGCGCAGGACCGGTCACTTTAAAACTCTTTGGGGGAGGCCTATGTCCAGCAGTGGACGTCTTTTGGCTGATATGATGATGATGATGATATCAGATCCTTTTTAGGGTTCCGTAACAAAAAGGTAAACCCTTATGCCGACTCCGTCCGCCTGTCCGTCTGTTGTATAAAAGTTTGAACGGAACCCTCGGTGTGCGAGGCAGACTCGCACTTGACCAGTTTTATTTTTATTGATGTTAAGTTAACTCTTGTAGATTTCGGAATCTCCTCCTATTTTTTGTACACTCACAATCATGTATTTATAGTTACTGTGTATACAATGACTCGATAAATTAATTCACTACAATTTTATAAAACGACCAGTGGGCATTTTACTTTAAAAGCAAACGGTGTCAATGGCTATTTTTCATTTTTATTGTAATCCTCGTTGAGTAATGATTTTTTATCCTGAAATGTAAATTATGCTTTTATTTATGTCATGCTATCAAGTTTATAAATAATTAGCATATATGTACATGAGCATTTCCAAAACTTGAATAATATATCAGTATGCAATCTGTCTGCTTTGCCCAAAGGTTGACTGGTAGATAATGCTTACGGCATCAAGTTCGCCTTTTGTACGATAAGTTCTTCTTTTGTGCAATAAAGACTAAATCAATAAATAAATCAATATACAGTCATGTAAAGAATTGATAAACATCCGAACTAACCCGGTGGTCCAAAAATATAAAGTTCTTAATATTTTCTCTCCACAAGGTCGCTCAAAATGAATATATCAGCGGTACAAAAATGTTTGAAACTATTGACACTACTTAACCAAACATTCTAAACTGGAAACATTATTGACGGCCATATAAATAGTATGTTCCTGTAATTTGTAACTAAAAGAGGAATAAACTGCTCCAGTTCTTGAACTTCGGATCCGTGACTGATACATAATATGCTTTCTAAGAGATTCGGGTGAAAACTGACCCTTTGAGCGACCAGTAAATCATTACGTAATGAGGTCTTTGACATATAAGCTCCCTCATGACAGACAAAAAAATAGACCAGACCTAGGTCTTAAATTGTTAGCAAATTTGGTTTTATCCGAGTTCTCAAGACGCCACGGCAAGTAAAATTAGGATTCCTAGGTACTAATTCGTAAACGTATTTTGCCTGTTATATTTATATTTAATTTAATTTATTTATTCATAAACAATACAACGATTGTGTTTGAAATTATAGAAAATACACGTTGAAAACAGATTAGAATTAAATGTCAAATATTAATACAATTCCCAGAGAAGAATGTATGACCAAGCCTAAAAGGCTAGACTTATATGAACTAGGTAGCTAGAAGAAGCACATAATAATCTAAAGAAATCAAAACAAAAACAATATGAAAGTCACAGATCCTGTCCATGATCTATGGTTCAACTATAATGTTATATAGAATCCTACCAGACATATAACTAGCATATCCTATAAACTAACTATTTATTACTTACCTAGAAACAAAGTAAGTTAGATTGTGCTTCAAACTTGGTGTAATGCATTTCAGACTGTTCGATCAGGCTGATAGGTAAGCCTGACAAGTTTGAAATAGGATTTGATAGCCAAATGAAAAATTATATTTGAGACGCATTACGAAAAAATACACAATTAAGCCGTTGCCTATTGTTGAAAAGTTGGGAGCCCATCGCCTTGCATGATATAGGGTTTTATAATTAAGCAACGTGTTCCGAAAAACGTTGGTATCAGAATGGAATGTGACATAAACTCCATAAGATACAGAATTTGATGCCGCAGGCGTTGGTTTCGACAAAGAAAGCGCCATTGTTATTTACATTGCTAAATAAATATTAGGGGTCAATCTTACACAAATCGAACTAGACCCACAGTAAGCTCAATAAAGCTTGTGTTATGGGTACTAGACGACGATATATTTAATAGGTATTAATACTTAAATACATAGAAGAGATTCAGAAAAAAATATTCATGTTCATCACAAATATATTTGCCCTTACCGGGATTCGAACCCAGGACCTTCAGGTTCGTAGGCAGCGTCACTACCCACTAGGCTAACCGGTCCTCAATTTTTTTTTAGACAACTGAGATTTAATATAGTTCTTTTACTCGGTCGGGAATAGGGAACATTACGCAAAACTCTTCGTAGGTGGCGACACTAGCAGCGTTGACATTGTATATATCTCGTTCCCACTTGCGGTATTGTCTATGCAAGCATCCTTGTCACTTATTTGACAATGAATTGTGCATGTGTGTGTGAATCCCTATATTTCTATACTGGTTTACTATTAGTGGCTGCCTCTGGCGGCAGAACATTGCAGTAATGTTCCCTATTGGTATTCCATTTATTCCTGCTCTGTTTTAAAAATTTTTCGCACCTTTAAAGTAAAATTGATCGACACGCTTTGACAGTTGTAATAGAGACGTATTGTTGTATTGTTTCAAACAATATTCAACTTTCAGCAATGCTGTTTATTTTTAGTTCAGCTGGTCGATTGCGTTACGTTTCGGACGTTCGATCTAAATGCATTTTTTTGTTTGAGTAAATCACAGTTGAAATAGTCCTAACGCTTGTTCAAAAGTTACAGAATTACGCTTCTGGAAAATATAACATGTTTCGTGTTTAAACCTATAGGTACTTGGCAGTCTATCTTTAAACGCACAATCTTTTTGTCACCTTTATGATTGTTTGTCAAAAAATAAAGATTTTCGCTCTATACAGCGCAACCAAGGCTTGAACGCACATATTTTTAGTGTGCCAAGTTTAGGGTTAACTAAAGCTGCTGAAGCATAGAAAAACAATCAAACGTTCTGTTTATCAGTTCGTCCATTTTAAATGGGCGTTTTGATCCGGCATTTAACTTTGCGGGCCGCGTTTCCGGAACACTTCCGTAAATAAGGGCAGAAAGGGCGGGATTTCCGACGTCATCTGCACGGACCCTTTGGCTCTATTATTTATCCGTGACGAGATCACAAGTGAAAATGGGGATATTTAATGGGGCCACGTGTCGTGAATATCTTGATAATATTATTCTCGCTTGGTAGGATTAGCTTTGCCACATACTCGTAATATTAAAATATTTTTTAATATTTAAGTTGATGAACACTTGCAAAGTTTGGGCTAATTTATACGAGTACAAACATAGATACCTACACGTGAACTCAGACCTTGTAAAAGCACAATGATCTTGGAAAACTGGCATCTTTGGTTCGCTAATGTATAACCAAAAAGTTATTTTATTAGCAAATTATCGTTTGACAAAAAACGCTTCATCAAACAATTACTTGGCAAACGTGTTATTTCGCAAAAGTTTAATTTTACAAATTTTAACTTGACAAACACTAGTTTAGCAATAAGTACATAACGTCAAATGTATTCAATAATAAAGTGCAATTATACATTTTTCATTACACCAAATAATATGTTTGGCAATTTTATACACTTCCCAAAATATTATTAAACAAATAGTACATTACTGCAGAGGCCGTGAAGTAAGGGATTGCTGGACGAATTTGGGGTAGATACAACGAGTCCAGCAATCCCTGTTCCGGCCGAGGCTTGTATACTGCTTTTCCCAAACGATGTGAGGAAATAATAAATAGTTATTTGTTATACAAGGGTGCAGTTATATTTTAACCGTGAGTGAGAAAATTGAAACACGAGCTAGCGAATGTGAGTGGTTCAAAAAAGAATCCTTGACACCTCACTAAAGTGAGGAAAATTCTACAAAAAAAAAGAAAGAAAGTATTTAAAAAAGCCAAAAAAACAAAAAAATAAAAACAAAAACATTTAAAAAGAGAAAAGAATTAACATACAAAAAGGGAAAAAAACATTTAAAAAGGGAAAAAAGAGACAAAAAACTTCAAAAATAACAAAAGACCATACCAAATTTTCAACATTAAAAAATAGACAAAACATCAAACAAAGGAAAAAAAACATTCGTCATTAAAAAACGAGCAAAACAATAAAAAAACAAAAAAAAAAAAAAAAAAGGAACCGCTAAAAAATAAAAATAAAAACAAAAAAACGTAAAAAAGCATTGAAAAAAAGAAAAAAAAAAGAAAAAAAAGAGGAAAAAAACATTTAAAAAGGGAAAAAGATAAAAAAACTTGAAAAATAACATAAAAGACCATACAAAAATTTCAACATTCAAAAATAGACAAAATATCAAAAAAAGGAAAAAATGCATTAAACAATTATTAAAAAACGAGAAAAACAAAAAAAGCAAATAAAAACAATAAAAACAGCTCATTTAAAAAAAAATACAAATACGTTAAAAAACATTGAAAAAACAATAAAACATTCAAAAAAGAAAAGTAAAACATACAAAAAGGATTTATTTTTATTAAAAAACGAAAAACAAAAAAAAACAGCTCATTTCAAAAACAATAAAACGTTAAAAAACATTGAAAAAACAATAAAACATTAAAAAAAGAAAAGTAAAACATACAAAAAGGATTTATTTTTATTAAAAAACGAAAAACAAAAAAAACAGCTCATTTCAAAAACAATAAAACGTTAAAAAACATTGAAAACAAAAAAACAAGAAAACAGAAAAAAAAGAAAAGTAAACATACAAAAAGGAAAAAAGGATATAAAAAACTTAAAATAAAAAAAGACCATACAAAAACTTCAACATTAAAAAATAGACAAACATCAAAAAAAAAACTTTTTAAATTGATTAAAAACAATACAATAAAAAAATAAAAAATACGAAAAATAACATTAAAAAATTAAAGAACTGACCAAAATATTTTTTATTTTACAAAAATAAATACCTAGTGATGGTTGGCAGTATGTAATTTTTCCTTTGTCTGTTTAATATTAGTAAGCAACTTTAAAAGGGAGGAAGGGAGCCATAAACAAGAAACTTCATGTCTTGATTTCGTGACATTAACGCATACATTTCCGAGCATGTTTGAGAAAATGTTATAATAAGTAAAATAAAATAAAAAAGCCCTTTATTCCGTCTCATCAGCTAAAAGTTACATTATCAAAATCTATGTTTGTTCAGAACGCATCCAAACTGACGTCATCGACGGCCGTTTGCATCCGAAGTTTGAAGATCGGCAACGAGCGGAGAATAACGGTCGCCATCAGTATCAACGGACAGCGGAACGAACCGCAACTCATTTTTGTAAACATTTATATAATTTGTCCGGAATAAATCCGTTTTTTATAATTTAAAAACAATATACTTCATTGAAGATACACCTAGGCCATCCCGAATTACCTAGAAGGAACCTAGGTCCTAAACAATGTTCTTATCCGCTAAATATTTAATGCTATTTATTTATGTAATTAAATTAAACTTAATCTGATAAGTGGACCTCGTTACGAGGCCTCTCTAAAAACTGGCAAAAACTGGGTGAGAAAATGTTATTTGTCATAAATAATATTGTTAAAATGTAGGTAAGTGGTTTAGGTCGCTGTGTTATATATCCGCTCCGCTCACCCGTCCCCCTTTTTCTAGCTGCCCTAACCTAATCTTCTATATTATAATCCAGTACATTAGGTTTAATATTAAAAAAAATCGGTTCTGGCGTTTCACCGGCCGCTGCCGCGGCACGCTCGCTTCGCTCGCGCGCTGTATGGTCGCAGTTCTACCTAACACTCCTCCTCGCTCTGCTCGTCGTCGTACCTACACCGACCTGCCTTAAAGTAGAATTTGACAACGTAAGTAGTGAAATAATAACCTAGCCTATTTAACCTAGTTTCCTAGCAGTAGGTAGTTTGTTTCTGTTGATGTAAAATTACTTTCCTACTGACTGTATCTAAAGTAGAATATGTAATACAGAGTTGAGAATTTGACACATTTTAGTTACTGTTCCTTTTAACAAAAGAAACACATGTCAAATAAAACATTAGTGCAAACATTTTTAGACCAATAGTAGCTTTTACAGGTAAATCAGTTGTTAAAATTTAATTTGTCCTAACGATCATTTATTTTGATTATTTGGTCAAATCAGTAATTTGTAGAAAGTTGAGTTGTAAAAAAATTAATTGTCAAATGAATATTTTGCTAATCGTTGGTTGTTAAGTGTAAATTTGCGAAATGCTTTTTGGTTAAACGACAGGACATCAATATTTTTAACCTTACGACGAAACAGAGGGATGTTAAAAGATTATCATTTGTGTTCTATGTATCTGTGACTCTGTGGCATTGTAGTTCTCAGAGGGATGATCAATACAATTCAAATACTTACTCTTTATTACACACGCACGCAAACGAAACAATTTGAGTCCAGTTTTGCTGTCTTGTCTGTCTGTGAATTTAAGCTTTGTCTGTTGTGTATCGGGGGTACTATCAATATTTAATTTAATAACCAATAAGTTATAGGTATACGAGTATATTATTGGAAAACAAGCAACAACTGTTTTGTTAAAGATAGTTCAACTCATCTTTGCGCGCGGCTGTGTGCGTGCACTTGGAACTGGGATAGTTTATAGGCAGGTTTGATTTCCGAGGTGTGACACTGCGGTCGTCGTTACAGGCACGCACCCACACAGATTATTTAAGTTGACCGAGTTGCATCAAAGTAGTCCATTCAAAAAGCAACTCTACCGTCCAAGGTATAATATTCAAATTCCAGTGACAGTTTTATCAAAACTCGGCCACATTAAATAATCTCAACTTTACGCAAAATACAGCCGCGCTTAAGATGTGTTGATCTATTTATATGTAGTAACGTTTGGATACTGTTGATGATGTGATGTTGATGGTGGCATGTAATTTTTACTATATTGCGTGCATGTTGGTATCATCATCATCATCATGTCAGCCGAAAGACGTCCACTTCTGGACATAGGCCTCCCCCAAAGAGTTCCAAAGTGACCAGTCCTGCGCCACCCGCATCCAGCGGACTCCCGCGACCTTTACCAGGTCATCAGTCCACCTTGGTCGAGGTTGGTATACAGCAGCTATTTCATTAACTTGACAATTGTCACCTGACACTGACAATTACCTATACATGGCTTGTTCTAGAAGTTAAGGTGGTCGCTAGATTACTTGTGGAACCAGCAATGTACGGAGAATTGTCGTTGTCAGGTGACAATTGTCAAGTTGGTGAAATAGGGGCTTGGTCTTAAATAAAGTAAGATGCTTTGTTGCACTAGTGATTCGTTCCTATTATATTCGCTTACACATAAATGGGGATCTTGCATGGGACTTCAATTTCGAATAAATTGCACTCAATCGATGCGGATATACGTAGAGATATAATACATAAGAAAAAAAAAGAAAAAAAAGATTGTAATAGTTTTATCTCACGTTAAAATTACAATTTTTATTTTTTATTTTTTCGATAAAATAACTTTACAATTACACAGAATATTAAATAAGAAATTATATTTTGTATGACAAGTGGAGATAATTGTGGAGATAATTGCAAATTAATGACTTACTCTATAGTAAACGTGCCGAGAATATATGCTGTGACGTCATAGCATAAGCCCGTTTAATATAGAGCGTTTTCGGGGGGCACGTGCAGATTTCAAATGCATATAACATCAGAAAAATAAATCATAAGAAAGTTTTAATGCTACAGTTTGTTTTAATGCTGGATTATACTTTTGATTTTCGTAAGAAAATAAAAAGATGCAAGTTCCCTATTACTCTGAGAACGTCGTTTGCAATATTTTCAATAGTCATGTAAGCTTGTTACAATGTAAATTCATTTCCACACAGCTATTACAAATTGCCTAACCTACCTATCGTCATCTCAAATAACACGGGACTCCGAATGCTCTCCGATACGAACATTACAGTGCTGACTATTCAAAACCTGAATACCCCGTACAGCCTCTGGCAGATTACGGTAAGCTGCTGGTCGATCATATTCCATTGGAGCCGAGTTGAATGGTGTTATTGTGATATTAGCATAGTCCGTTAGGTGCGGCTAGCGGCACAGCGATAGTCACAATTCCAGTTAGTAAACAAAAGACTGACGAACCACGCAACTCTCGTGTAGTTCCGGCGTTTTATACAACGATAGATTCCTCTTGTTGTAAAGAAAGTCTTAACTGGCATGTTTTGTTAAGTAAGTTCCGTCATTTTTATACCTAAATCGATATTGCAACATGATTAGAACTCCATGAAGGTTTAACGGCGTCATTGCATTACTTGCAGCAATCTATGTTTGAGGATATTAACATATATATCCTAGTTTTAGCCTAGGTTGGAAATTCCTTTTATGGTGTTACTGATTCATATAAAGTTAACGTCCCAATTTTTGACACCTTAATGCCTAATTGTATCTCCTTTGTTACAGCTTAAGGTTGAAAGTGACAAATTAATAAAAAGGGATAATCTCAACAAATCAAACAGGCTTGTGTTAAGAGTACAAAATAATTTATATGATTCTTAAATACATAGAAAACATCAACGACGCAGAAACAAAATATTTGTACGAGCCCAGGATCGCCAGCTGCGTAGGCAGAGGGTCACTACCCACTAGGCTAAACCTTGAAATGAATAAATATCATGTCTATTTAGTTTATTAATAGCATCACTCGTAACACTCTACCTTGGGCTGATGTTACCTTCCATTAGATCAACGTAACCTACGCATACGTATATAGATACCTTCTTTGTTCTACACGGAGATTCTCCAGTGACAGATCGATAAACTGCTCACATCGAAAATGTCTTATCTCTACAGGGGATTCAAGGGAATATCGACCTAGTTACGCTCAGCGCAGTGAAGTGTCCAAAGGTTAATCGGTTGCGTGGTGTAAACAACGGGTTCGCTCCCTGCCGTCCTATGTGAACTTCATTCAATTAGCATAACTGCCTTGCTGGACAGCCTGTGCTGGGTAAAGGGGTGGAGCTGCCGTAGCGCAAAACACATCATTATAATACTCTTACTCATTTATTGATTAAAAAAATACATGTCAGAAAAATATTATAATAGTTATGGCAATTAAGGTTTACTATTACTTAGATCGAAATATTTAATAAATAACCAAATATTGCGACGACGATCTCAGATTCAAATGACCGACATTTGGAAGGCGTGCGCGAGGATACCTACCTATTAATCCAATCACTGCAACGCTACGCTCGTTTAACCCATAATAGAGGTAGGGCACAGCGGAATGTCATCTCGCTCGTATGTGGAGCAGCCCAACTGGGGAAGTACCTCCACCTTACAGAAGACCGCAGCGATAATAGCACCACTGCTTTGTAGTGTTGCTATATTATTGCATGCTATGAAGCATGTGGTGTTGTGTTCCTAGTGGTGAATACGGTCGCCAGAGCTCCTAGGATGCGTTGTGTTGGGAGTGAGGGACCTGCATGACTCTATCTACCAACACAGCGAATCCTCATGTCAATAAAGGGTCGGCAACGCACTTGTGATTCTTCTCGAATCACAAGTGTCCATAGGCTACGGTACCTGCCTAACATCAGGCAGGCTACGGCCTTGTTTGCCACCGTCGTTGTATAAAAAAAAAACATGCGTCAGAGTGCTACGGTCGCTTTTCGCTACATATGAATATTTAACTCATTCACCGCTGCGCTACGCTCGTAGCAGCTTAACACATTCACTGCCAAGAAGCGCTACGCGCTACGTTCGTGGCCGATCTCATGGTTTTCCTCGTATGTAGCGGAAATCGACTACGGCGTAGCCACCCGCTAGGCAGGTTCCTGTCACAGTGAAAGTACTTCACATGCAGCGAAAAGCGCCCGTAGCACTCCGACGAATGCGACTCGTGATTGGCACTGAATGGGTTAAAACTTTTGACCTGCCTAGCGGGCGTCGTAGTCACTTTTAGCTACATACGAGATTGTCCTCGCATGGTCGCGTGGTTTTCCACGGAATTGGCTACGAGCGTAGTGCGTAGCGATTCTTCTCAATGAAAGTCATAAGCTGCTACGGACTACGACGTAGTGAGTTAAATATTTATATAAAGCGAAAAGCGACCGTAGCACTCTGATGCAAGAATGGGTTAAACGAGCAACATTTTCAAATTTATCTGTTTGTAAATGGGTTCTCGAAATTAGCTCTAAAGATTTCGATAAGATTTACAATGCGCGAGTTTCCGGGGGCATAAAATCGATCTAGCTAAATTTCGTTTTCTCGACCACCACGCCGAGCAAAGCTCAGTCTCTTAGGTACTCTGTGTAAACAACAAAAAGTTTACCTTACTTTTTTTCGACGACAGTAGGGTAAAATGCTCAAATGACGAACGTAGTCAAGTAAATTGCGCACAGTCTTTTATGAATGTCATCATCATCATCATATCAGCCGAAAGAAGTCCAATTTTATGAATGTGCTTTCATTAATTAAGTAGATTTTTTTAATGTAACCGCAGTGCACATCAATTCAGTATGAAAAATTGTTGAAAGTGAATAAAAAGACACAAATGAAAATGTAAAAAAAACTGATGTCGCAAGTCAAGTTCTTATTAGGTATCCCTTTTAAATTTAGCTAAATGTGTTAGTTTATTGACGAGAATAGAATATTGCCGACATTAAACTAAAAACGTAAATCTCAGTTCAATAAATAATATCTGTGCCTTCTCCAATGGTTTTGATAACCATGGCAATCTACCGGGCTTAAACTTCATCAACCACAACAGAATACGGTGCGATATATACAAAAAAAAACATGTAAAAAGAGTGGAAAAAAAATTTAAATAATGGAAAAAGAAAAAAAACCTTGAAAAACACATATAAATCAATAAAAAAAAAAAAAAACATTAAAATATGGCAAAAACATCAAAAAAATATAAGAGAATTTCAAAAAACCTTGAAATAATAAAAAATAAACATTAAAAAAAAGGGAAAAACGTATAAAAAAGAGAAAAAAGACCAAAAAAACAAAAAAAAAACATTCAAAAAGAAACAAAACATCTATAAAAAGGAGAAAAAAGCAAAAATCATTCAAAAAGAAAAACAAAGCAATAAAATAGAGACAAAAACATAATAAAAGAAAAAAAGTTACAAAAAACATTAAAATAAGAGAAAAAACGTAAAAAAAAAGATAAAAAAAGAAAAAAAACTTATAAAAAAACATTTAAAAAGAGAAAAAAGTGGAAAAACCACAAAAATAAATCAAAAAGAAAAAAACATTTAAAAAAAAAAATATTTTTTTTCAAAAGTGGATAAAATAATAAAAACCTTGCATAAACACATTTAAATGAATAAAATATTAAAAAAAACATTAAAATGTAGACGAAAACATCAAAAAAATAAATAGAATTTCAAAAAACATTAAAAAAAGAAAATAATTTAAAAAAAAAGGAAAAAAACGTATAAAAAGACCAAAAAAAACATTAAAAAGAGAAAAAAATACAGAAAAACATTCAAAAAGAAACAAAACATTTAAAAAGAGAAACAACATTTTTAAAAAGGAGAAAAAGAAAAAACATTTATAAAACAAAAAAACATTTAAAAAAGAAAAAAAGAATTAAAAACATTTAAAAAAAGAATAAAACATTCAAAAAAAGGTACCTAAATAAAATAAATCTGATGGGCGAAAAATGTCCTGTCTGGACTGGCCTTTACATGTTATTATGTTTAAGAAAGTAACTAATAATAACACGTTCGGATTTCAAATATTCTTTGCACTCTTGTGGATAAAATGCAGTTTTGCTATCTGTTTTTAAAGAATAAAAATGGGCTTTCCGAGCTAGTGAGGTGAAAAATGTATTTCATGCCTGAAACGGCGGACAGACAAACCCACAGCGGAGACTTAGTAACAGGGTTTCGTTTGGTATCCTTTGAGAACTCGACCCCAAAAATATCAAGTTGAATTCCCTGACCCCAAATATGTAGATAATGTGAGATATTAATAAATACCTATGATTCAAAATGACCGCCATAAAAATAAAATGGCCAACGGAGGAGTTGGTTCATATCAAAAACTTAAAGCTACGAGTATGTACCTAACTAGTACCTGAAAACAATTTGGTGCTTTTGTCCAACGTGTCCACATTTACGATAATTTTGTCAAGCAATCTGCCCCATTAAGTCTCCTGTTTTCAGTACCACTTCATAGATATTATTAAAATTTGATAGGTTGAATTAAATATCAAGAACAAAAATGTGATTCATTTACGATACTCTAATACATAATTATATTAATTATGGTGATTTAACTCGTCGAAAATGTATTTGTATTTGTAAGCTGTCAACACTTTCCGCCATTACGAAACCGATAGCTCTAATGTAAAAAAAACAGTGATATTATACCATCTCGATCGCTACTGACCACTCGTTACATCTCGATCGCTGGGAATAGACATACCTATCTCGAGTGTGAGATTTTGAGAATACGCAAATTGGTTTTCGTTCGACATCCGCCGTATTTTTCGAGATATATCTATTAGACATCCTCTCGATCGGTCCGAGAATTGGCCTCCTGGTATGATCTGAAGTGATATCCTCGGGATGATACCCTTCTACCATTAAGACTGGAATCGTGGCCCTGATAAACATCAATCACCAAACATCCAATAACTTGGGCGAGATCGTTTCTCTATTAGCCTCGATACTAAAATCATGAATAATCTCTAAAACGTCCAAAAGATAATTAAAAGTAAGCAATTATTCGTAAATTATGCAAACTGCCAATCACGATAAGCGCTTTGTAGCTAATTTACATGATCGTTAAACCCGTCATTACTTTACCGTGAGCCAGATAACGTCATTACGGGACTGTTTACATTTGGCTGATATTATTTCCTATTAATGCCTGATTTCGATGAGCGTAGTGGTAATTGTCTACTTTCATACGTCTGTAGGTATTTTTCGAGAGTTTATAATATCACGAGTAAGATTATAAAACTGACGGTGTTCACAATCTAACGGTGACATATACGTGGACCGATAAGGGAACAATATTTTCACCTCAGCAGCTCGAACAAGCATATTTTGCTGCGTGAAAACAGTGAGCAAAATGCGATTTTGCTCACTCCGTGAGTCAAAATAGCTTTTTAATTTTGATATCGAGCACTGGTGACACATCATAGTGTGGGCTTCAATCGACATCTACGTACTTACATAACGTAGGTAACACTATGATGTGTCACCAGTGCTCTATTACAAATTCAGAATATTATAGGTGCGTAAAAGCCTAGCGATATATTTTTTTACGTGACGATGTTCTCACTGCTGAGGTGAAAAGTTGTATGTATCACACGAGAGCAAAGATATTTGCATCTCGTGCCTTTGAGTCCCTCACTACGCTCAAGATTCTATATTTGAATCACTCGCTACGCTCGTGATTCAAATATAGAACCTTCCGCTTGCTCGGGACTCAACATCAACACTCGCAGCAAAAATCTACTTTGCTCTCTTGTTGAACAAATAACTATTGTTGCTAGCAGTGATTACTGCTTCCTTTTAATTTATCATATGAACCTTTGGACTCATTATAAAGATATAACTACAATTTAGTAAAATCGGAAAACCCCCGACATTTTCATTTCAAAGTTCAATATCTAAAAACGGCTACACCGATTTTGTTGAAACGTAGCTTTGAACCATCTCGATTTAGGAATACGTTTAGGAGCTACGATGCCACAGAAAGACACACACACAGACACACATACACAGAGACACACAGACACGACAAACTTATAACATCCCTCTTTTTCCGTCGGGGGTTAAACATATTCATCATCATCCAATAAACGTCTCATTGCTGGGCTTCAGGCCTCCTCTCAGTAAGAAAGGGAGGCAGTAGTCCCCATGCCAGCCCAGTGTCAGTATTTTTTATTTACTATTACGACGGTGATAAACAAGCATACGGTCGACCTGATGAGCAGAACCCGTAGCCTATGGGTGACTACACCATCCTAAGAATGTTGGAGGCATGACGCTGCCGAGACCCTGTAGTGCATCCGGAATGTTCGCAGCGGCGCGAACAGATAACTTTTTTGCTATCAGGCGGAAAAGAGTAGGGTCACTGCTGAAACGAGTGCGTGACAGCAGCAACGGCGTTCTGAGGGTGTTGGAAGAGTGCCACGACTGCCCACTCACTCGCTACTAGGTGGAAGTCGCTTTTGGTAGGGCCAGGTAGAGCAGGTTGTTTGCCTTGCATGCCCCTGTCAATGTCTATCCAAGCCTATTTTATTTATTCTTAGGTTTTTTTTTTTTTTTTTTATTTAATAACAATTTCATTAGGATACTACTGTATCTAATAATCTACGGATGAATTTGGTCGGATTATGAAAAGCTATATTATTATTATTATGGATGCTTGTGTTGCGTCCTAGATATTGTCGCCCGAGGCATCGCGAATCGCATCTGTCGGTGCTCGACCTATACTAACGAATTTTAAATATAAGGATTTCAAAATTAAAATGAATACGTATTCTGTTTCATTTTATGTTGCAAACTGTGAATGTAATAAACGAACTGTTTCATCATAGCTTTGAACCAAAAAGTTTATTAATCAAACTGAATATATTTATCCGGGCGAGGATGACCACAGTCCTTTCGGGAAACAAATAATATACATAAATAATAGTATGTTAAATTAAAACAAGTTGAAACTCAATATTTCGAGTGATTGCATATGTTTCTGTTACACAAAGTATCATTGAAGGCAGAAGAATTAAATTAAATTAAAAATTAAAATTTATTTATTTAACAAAAACACGCTTAAATAATAAACGTTATATCCGTCAGACGCCAAACTAGGCTGAGCCTGTATCTTGGCCGGCTGCGAGTGTGATTAACACGAACTACTTAAAATATTACCATTTTGCAGTACAAAACTCTAATTCCTGTTTCATTAAAAGTATACATTGATATAAGATTAACATTACAATTTAAAATTACTATTTGTGCATGGGCGTGTGTGTACGTGAGTTTGTGTGTGACTGCGTGCGTGTGTGTCTAAGTGGCAGCAGAGGTGCTTTGAATATACGCTTGCTCAAAATTGCTCAAAATGAAATAAACTGAGGATTTTGTTTTCAAAAATCGTCTTAATCCCAAGCTAAGCTAAGCTTGTACTATGGGTGCTAGTTAGATGACAATGTATGTTAATTTTCATCTAGTACCCATAGTATATAGGTACCAAAATATCCATGACTCAGGAGCAAATGTTCGTGCTTATCACACAAATAATGCCCTCTTTGAATAACGCCTTTTAAGGGGTGCTACAGTGCAAGTGTGACTGCGTCTCCGCGTCAGTTAATGTACTTGTGACACTTTTATGCTAAAAACCAACATTATTACGGATAACAATGATTAACTAATGGCAGTATCCGTGACGTTTCATGGAAAACACTCGACACTCGACAAAGACAACCCTAATCTGCATACATCGAAGGCCCCATTACCCGATAGTTTCATTTGCACAGGGTTAATCACTTTAGTTTGGCAATACATTGGGACCGGCTAATACGATACGTGAGTGATCGGGAAAAGACTAATTTAGGCCACTTTCGTAGGTATATTATGCCGGGGTTGTAAACGAAACGATAGCTAGAGCGAGAAATCCAAAACAAAGCAGCTTACTTGTGGTAAATATATTGACAAGCCTAAAACTAGAACAAAACACAACCGATAATAGACAAAACGGCAAAGACAACAGAGTTATAAAAAGTATACATATAAAACTAATAGGTAGAAACCTCAACAGGGGTAGAATCGGTATGCGGTATTTTGTACTTTACCGAAAGTTTACTACTGACAGTACATAGTGTCCTATTGCGCAGTAGTGGAGTGGTACGAAAGCATTTTAGGGGTAATCACGTAACGTTCTGAACGTGCGTTAGAACAATTTAACTGTCATTTTTCCATATAAAAGGTGACATATAGATCTACCTGAAGCGCGTACAATGCGTTACGTAATTGACCTGCAGGAGTAGTCTAGCTTCATTAAAGTTTGTTTATAAATAAACTTGTGAAGATAGTTGGGATTTTTAAACCTACAACTACTAGAAGTCTAATTGAAACTTTAATTTCATGAAGTTTGCACTTACTTTTTAAATAATAGAATTTTATTCGATCGATAAAGTCACGTTGTTTTTATCACAAATCCGCCAACCGTACTTTGAAAGCACATTTTTGCCAAACATCCAATGACATCAAGAATAAACGATAAAATCCCCCAAGCGGATCCCGCTTGTACCAAATTTCCATATATCACTTGTCTCTTCAGGGCTCAGCCGTTCCCTATATAGCATCCGCGTTCACTGTCGACACAAAATAAACATAAACCCGGTACTGTGTCGTATTGCCTAGGCTAAAAGCTTTGACTAGTATTCACAACGCAACCGACAACGTTTGACTTGAACCACTACTGTGAGTGTGACCTCTGATTACACTTAGGTATACCTTGGCCAAAGTTTGGTGGTTCGTGAGTTTGGAACACTACGCAGGATTTTAACAGTGTTCTTTTATTACCACTAGTGAGATCGTTTTTTTTAAAAAAGTATGTATATTTCGGCCAACTGGACCAACTAAAAAATCGGTATAATTATTGAACGCTCACAAAATTTCACGAGAATCGGTTGAGAAACGCGACCTGTAGAGGAGAACAGCCTGACATCTGGGCATACGAAATAATTTAGTCCCAAGCTGAATAGGAGAACTTTGTTCGCTTCACTCGCTCGTTTAATAACGTGGCTATCACATGCATTGGTTAATTAATCAGTTATATAATGTTCTCAATCGATATGATGCCTCATAGTGTCACAGTGTCTAAGATGCACGATCCATTAAGTATATTACTGCGTCAAAGTCCCTGGTAAATGTAGCGCAAGTCCGCTGGATGCGGGTGGCGCAGAACTGGTAATTATGGGGCTCTTTGGGGAGGTCTAAATGTCCAGCAGTGGACGTATTTCGGCTACATAACTGCGAAAGTAGTTCTCTCTGGCCATATGCCCTTCCACACCTAAACTACTACATGAATTATGATGAAATTTGGCATACCTACATAGAAAGCGCAGTAAAGGCTATTTTATTTCCAATTCTAAATCTGGGGAATTCACACAGACAAAAGCCAACACGGGCGACGCCGCGCTTCAGATAGTCGACTAAGGTGAAATAGTTTAGTTACTAAACAGCTCTAGCCTGTACAGACTAATGTACACCATATATGAGGGTTTAGCGTGGCTAAGGTAGGTTGCTATGAATCTTGAGACCAATATACAGAGTGTTTTTTTTAAATGGGACAGTATGGGGAAATCCGAATCTAAAGGAGATAGAGGATAAGTGTCCAAGGAGACATTAGGTGTTTTTTTATGTTAACAAATTTGGTAAAAGTGTCTTGAAGCGTGCTCGTACCTGCATAAGACAAGACGGCGGCCACATCGAACATTTACTCAAGTAATAGACTATTGATGATTGTATGAAGATTAGTTTTCATTAAATTTGACCAACTTCTGCTGTTCAGATTTTTTTCTTTCCATACAATGAAATAATCCGTACATGAAACAGAGCCGACCCGCGTCAAAAAAAAAATTGACCAACTTTATAATTTTTTAAGAACAACTCACGCTTGACCAAAAATTTTAATCAGCCAAATTTGTTTACATAAAAAAACACCTAATGTCTCCTTGGACACTTTTCCTCTATCTCCTTTAGATTCGTATTTCCCCATACTGTCCCATTTAAAAAAAACACTCTATATATGAGGGGTTAGCGAGGTGAGCCGAAACAGGTTGCGAATAGCACAGCTATATAGTGTTAGTGCGTCGTTCCGGGCAAGTTAATTGGTAATTCGAGAACTCTTCAGCGATATCGTGTCGCAAGTGCTTGGTTGCAGTTTCCGAACATGAATTCATGGAACTAGGGAACAATGTTTACTTAAGGCTTACAAGTTAGCGTCAGACTTTCTTACATACCTAACGTTTTTCGGCCACTTGCTTGATTATTACAAAACATTATTACAAGCATTTTTTCATTAGAGTGGTACACTTCCACGCATCTCGCGCAAATCAGGAAACATTCATTGAAGTGCAGGCGATTGATATTAAATATAATAAAAAATGCATTTAATATGCATTCCATTAATTATTTCTTATATGTTCTGGACAGCGATCCAAAAACTAAATAGTATAGGGATGTTTTGCATTCAGGGTATTTTGTGTTTTAGTACCCAAAGTAGACTAAGCCCCGTAAACAGTTCTGTTAACACATTCAGTGCCAAATAGTTCGTAGCGCTACGCTCGCAGCCGATATCATAAGGAACTCCGTATCCATACTAATATTGTAAATGGGAAAGTGTGTCTGTCTGTCTGTTACCTCTTCACGCTTAAACCGCTGAACCGATTTAGATGAAATTTGGTATAGAGATAGTTCGAGTCCCGGGGAAGGATATAGGATAGTTTTTATGCCGGAAATCCCCTAAGGAGGTGAACATTTGTATGGAGCTACGACATAAACGAGTTCCACGTGGACGGGGTCGCGGACAGAAGCTAGTACAAAATATAATCGAGTCCGCTTCCATACAACTGAGCAACAACGCCGCAAAAGACTTGAACACGTTAGTCATACTGAGATGTAGGAAAAATCGAATTATGTCATATTACATTCTAGACTGTCTGTGACCGACCCAAAATGGTGTAAATCTGGTGCTTAACCAAACTTTAAAAGCCGTTTTTACATATATTTAAGTTAATGAAACTGTAAAGTAGTGTAAAGCGGAAATTATGCAAATAGTATGGCAGCGAAGCCAAAATTCGTGGAATTTAAATTCGAATAAGCATTTTTAAATGTTTAAACATGAAGTAAAAAAATGTGATAGTTTGCTTTTAGACATCTGCAATGAGTAACTAGCAATTTAATAATAACAAGCGGGCGTTTTCACTCAAATGTGCGACTTTTACTTGTTTTCTCAGAATTTAACTTTTTTTTTGTTTTTCCGGTTCAGAATCGTGAACACTCTTGATCCCGATAAAGAAAAAAGTAAACACATTTTAGTGAAAACGCCCAAGCCTATTATCACGACTTAAAAACTGTATTAAACACCCTTTAAAAGCAAACCAAATAACTAAGGACGCTCATTAAACCATGATATTTGAAGACCAGACCAAAACTTCATCTTACCAATATTATAAAGAAGTAAAATTATGAGTGTATGTATGTAGCTTTGTATCTTTGAATGTTGGGGGTAATCTACAGAAATAATCATAAGATTTCAAAAAAAATCGCCTATATAGATAATGGACCTTTAGGATGGTTCTGCATTCTTTGGGAAGAGGTTTTACCTACCCTATTTGGTTAGGTATTTAACTAAATGTAAACAAAAAGAACCACGTAACTTGGTCGAATGACCAAGCCAAATGGCTGAATAGCCAATAAGATAATACCATACAAAAGGTTGGAATGACCAAGTCACGTGGTTTTTTTTTTAATTTAGTTAAATATCTAACCATCATTATCATCAACATTTAAGAGCTTGGCTCTTGTCGGTGGAGTATGCGCCAGTTCTCTCGGTCCTCGGCTAATTTCTTTAGGTCCCGGTAAGACAAGACTTTTGCTTTTGCTTTTAGTTGCTGTACAAAGCTTATCCTTGGTCGACCTCTACCCCTTGATCCTTCGATCTTACCTTCTATGATATTTCTAAAGAAAATGTCGTGTCTTATCAAGTAGTGACCTATCATTTTGCCTCGTCTATTTTCAATTGTGTTCAGCAAGTTTCTTTTTTCTCCCACCATTCTCAACACTTCATCATTTGTCATTCTGTCCGTCCAGCTTATTTTCTCCATTTGCCTCCAGAGCCACATTTCAAAATCTTCATCTAACCAAATAGGGTGTAAATTATAACTTGATTGTGAACGTAAAGTAGAAACGGTTGCTGTGTTTTTCGTCGTAAACTGAGTGCGAATGCTCACATAAGTACATAATAACTCCAACGCTCTCCTCGATGTGCCTAAACCGTAAATGTTAAATGCTTGCGATCCACTCATGTTGGTTTTGTTATTTCTCATAAAACTAAATACGACACAGATAGATATCACACGGGGGAAAAACTTGATGTTGACAGAAAATTATTAGACCTTGATCACTTTTATAACATGTATGTTTTAAATAAAAGTTTACCGGTAATTTCGTCAGTATGGCATTTTGCAACCGAGTTGCCGACTATACTTTTCTGTATACCGTCATTCTTACTAGCCCAAACTCAACGGTGTTACGTCGGTTAAGTACTGAATTCCCATGGCCACCTTCTGTCTCCATCATCAGATCAGCTCTACCATAACATTGAATTGTCATCCAAACTATACCTTTACCCAAAATTTCAGCTCAATCGGTTGAAGATATCTGCTTCCAAATTGAGTTGCAAGATTCCACCCGAACAAATATAGTTACATACATGCATACATCATACTTACTCGTACATAGTTAGGTACAAACATAGCAAGTTAATAGAAAGCATTTAAAAATAAACCATTTTTAAATTACCAATAAACGTAACTTGGGACCTAGAAACCATTTGACCTTTTATGTAAGTAGATATAGGAACAACAGATGTCACGATTTTAGATAGCCACAAGGTGACCATGATCTTTATGTATTTAAAAATCTTTAACGTACTTGCCTCATGAACTTGATTAATAATGAATACTTAGATACATTCAATAGATGCTGCCCCTTCATCTTCCAGTTTCTATACCATTGGGGATATGAACTGGAATATGGATTTCTCTACTCACAGATGAAAGGAGCGGAGATAATAGAATTTAATTGAAGTGTCGACTAGCCGCCATAGAACATGTGAAAGCCAATAGCTTTCTAGGTGTTGTGAGAAAGATAGGTAGCCAATATACATTCAGTTTAAAGCAAGGAGGTTTAACTCAAAAACGGTGTTTGAAAATATATTTATAAATAAATCTAAATGAAAACCACAAATGAAACGTGTTAAACTGAATTATTTGAAGATACTTACATTTTTTTAATTGCAGTAGGTAATTTATAGTGTCTGTGAAAATAGTTTTAAGAGGGATTTTAAATCATGGCTGTGTGCCGGAGGAAATCACCGACCGAAATATTGTAATTTTTATAGCGATTTGTATTCCGTCGCAACAGACGGTAAGAATATTATTATTTCTAATACAGAAGAATAAAAAGAGAATATCGTTCGTAGGAAAAAATAACGATCTCATCGCACAATGTGCAATTTTATTGTGCTCGAAACAAGACGCGAGATGTATATCATTTCCATCGATATTTTAATACGTAACCCCGTTTTGTTTTTTACACACTGTTTATACAAAAAGCGACGCCTCAACATTTTTTGTTGATTGGTCGCATATGGCAATTACCATACACTGTTCTTTTAATAATCTTAATTTACATTCTCCCAATAGTCAGCAGCGGCACTAGTTAGGTTAAAGTCTTCTGACTATTCTGCTGGGCCATGTCATTCGGTTAGTGGACACTCCAAGTCGATATGCCGTACAATTTGCTTAGGCATCCTGCTGTTCGCTCCAGCCCCATTTATTCCGACAGCGAAACGACGACAACAAACGCACAGACAGTGGTGGCGGCGCGGTGCGGTGCGAAGGCGGTACCATTTGTAATGTTCGAGCTATTATCAAAAGGTCCGCACAGAATACTGCGCCGTCCCGCCGCGGTACTCTGTGTGGACCCTTTCGCATTAGTTCGAACGTTACAACCGGTACCGCCTCCGCACCGCGCCGCGCCGCACCACCACCGCTTTCAGTGCGTTTCAGCCTTTAAACCTATTCGGAAGCTTCATCAAATCCTACCCAGTCGTAAAACTTGCGAACCTTGGCACCTGAAATTTTATAGCCTCCTGTCCTTACGATGGAGTATTGCCGGTAAAAAAGCACCTCGTAAAAGTTCGAAAGGAAGCGTACTTGAGATACCTATGATATCTATGTAATGTACTTAATAGTACGCACTTCCTGAGTGTTAATTTGACCACGAAACATAAAATGTATTCCAAGATAAGTTATTTATTTTAAATATTAGTATTTTTTGTTACACATTATAGGTACCACGTATAGTTACACTACTTGTCTGATAAGAATTAGGATTTATATTAATCAAGCACATAAGTGTTATTTTTAATATTAATCTCTTAACATAACCATATTGAAGCCCAAAGTCCCCGTATGAGATCATCATTTAATCTTATAATTTAGATTACATTTTGTGCTTTTCCGAGCTTTTACTGATGTCTGATTTTGTTGCTTCTCGTAATACCTACTCGGCTGCCCAAAGGAGAAAACAAGTAACTCACTTATGGCAAATTTTACAGGAGAGCGAAAAAACGTAATTTGAATTTTTCGTCACCTAATAAACCCAAATAGCATTAATAAACGATGCAATGGCATTTGGTAGTGTAAAACTAGATCTTTACCATATTTTTTTTTTATATTATATGTTTAGTTTAATCAGAATTGGGGGAAAATGTTTTCTGCGTAGAACTGACGTCGAATTTTTAAAGAAATCCCCACGTATAAACAAGTATCTCTCGACTTACTTGTTTTTTACGTGGGGATGTCTTTAAGAATGTATGAGGATTATTGTATTTTTATCGACGAAGTTTGTATGTTTTGGGTAATCTCCGGAACAACTTAGGTATCCGATTTCAAAAATTCTTTGACCTGTGTGTAGACTGGACTTTTTGATGGTTATAAGCTATATTTTATCCCGCGGGTTTGCCTGCGTTCTTTGTAATACGCGGGTTAAACTGCGCGGGTGGGTTATATAATTTACTTTGCATATACATGCAAAATTTTCGTCCTCAATAAGTAACGTTAGGTATTATTTTTTAAATGTATGACAATGATATTTATTCTACAAGCATTCTACTTGGATTTATTAGTTTTAACTTACCTATGATCTTAATAATGAGTATGTGTTTAAATGAAGGTAAGTTAAAACTAATAAACAAAAATTGCCCTACTTTATACACAATCTGACTTTAATTTATTATAATTTTCGCCCTAAAGTCAGATTGTGTATAAAGTAGGGCAATTTTTACAAGATTTTATTTAGCTCACCCCGTTTGTTTTATTCTTTATTGGGTCAAATTTAGTAATTGAAATTTGACCCACTTCTCGGTTTCCGATTGAGCTGAAATTTTGCATGCATATGTTTATCGCATGACAATGCAATATTATGAAGATATGGAGTTGATCTGATGCTGGAGCTGAAAGGTGGCCATATGAACTCCACAAAAAAACGACACAACCCCATCGAGTTTGGGCTCTTTAGAATCGTCTCAATGAGTAGTTGATGATGGTTTGCAGAAAAGTACAGTCGGCAATAAAAGCTTGTAGCAAAAATTAAAATTGTGACAGAAATTTGTTTGTCACTATACAATAATACTCGTAAAACATGCACAGTCGTTCCACTTAACAAAATAATTAAAATAAAATAAGTTCAGTTCTATATTGTACGTTTGGGAATACTCTCAATATATGACTTTAAATAACATATGCTTGGTTTTAGACAAATCTCAACTCTGTTTACAAACATAATTCTTACCAACGGTGAAAGCAAGTATCTTCCAAACCCATTTAATTTCCAAGTATCTCCTCTTGAATTACTTGTTTTTAGCGTAGAATCTTCAAGATACTTGTTTTCAGCGTAGAATTAGTGCCCAAAAAAGATACTTGGATTTTAAAATTATTAATAACTTGGAAAATATAAATCTTACAAGAAAATTTTTGATGAAGGTAGATGCGTTTTCATGCCCTTTATCCAAATATCCAAAAAAACGAAAATGGAAAAAAGTGAGTTACTTGTTTTCTGTACGCCGTACTGTCAGTATTGTATTTCCGAAGTATTGTTATATTGCACCCAAGCGGGGTACTACGCAAGAAGTACTGCCAGCGGACCGACCCCCTTCCGCGAATCCCGCACCAGTCAGGAAGCACTCATTGTAATGTAGATTCGCAGTAAATAATTATGTACTGTCTCGTTGACGGATTACAGACTCCGCACCGACTCCGCACCTCCAGAGGTGGATTAATAATGGGACTTAAATGGGGCCATAGCCGTTAGACCCAGCTATGTAATGCTATTCAGAGTAAATGAGACCCGTTATACCTCCGAATTTTGGACGGCTTCCAAATTCGTTCACTTATTGATCGTCATTTATTGGAATCGAGAATATTTTATTTTAATGTCGTTTATTTTGTGATTCCGCAAATATAACTTCTGTACCCGAACTTTTGATTTTTGTTTTGGTACTGCCTGATGAGATGAGTTTAAACACTGTTTTTACTGCTTGTGTATGATTACGAATAATATTTGAGAAGTTAGGGTGTAAATTATTAGAAAACTTCAGGGAGAAATGAAGACTAAAGTTTTTAAACGGATTGTATAAGTTTATATGCCGGAATATCCTTCAGGTAAAGTTGTTACAAATACAACAAATGAAGGTATAATGCTACATATAACTTTTGATCAAAACAACCCAAGAAACTCAACGACGTAGATACTAATCAACCCGCTCAACAAGAAACAGGTAAGTGCTTTAGCGTTAACTTGGCGAGGCGACTGCCTTAACTTTTTGAAATATAATATGTAAATACTAAATATAAACAAGATATTGCCCTTTTAGGCAAAGCAAGGAAGATTTTGTAATACCCACCTATCTACCTACTGGTAGTTTTTGGTATTTTTACCTTGAAATACGCAATTGATTAAAAAAAAATTCAATGGAAGAAAATAATTTGTAGGCATAGCGATTTTTTTACGAGTATTATGTGTAGCATTGTGATATTCAATTCAAATCAAATCATTTATTTCGGGCTTGCCCTCATGAGTGTTAGTAATATACAATAAAATCTTAATCTATAGTTAGTGGCAAAATGTTGACTCACTTAACTACTACGGGTTAAGAGAGTCAAAAAACCGTCAATTTCCTCTTGAATTACTTTGTATCAAGAAAAGTTGAAGTGGATATTATATTGTTTTTATTAATATATTGGTCATGTAAAAAAAATGGTAACGTAACTAGTTAGAAACAGTATTGTATTGAGCCTCACGTAAAATTACATATAGATATGTGATTCACATAATTCACATTACTGCTTGTAATATAAAAGAAAAACAGGGAGATACTGAAGTATTAAATTTGGAATGTTGGGAAGGGCATTACAAACACTCGATGTACATGTCCGATTGTCCGATTGCCCATTTAGGATAACGATGTGGTGCTAATTCAGGGAAACGGTATTGAATGTTACACCAATCCATATCGTTGGGGGTGATCAGACTAATCTTATTGGTTTTAACTCAAATTGACATTTGTGCGAACTCGCTTCCACGCGAGCCCAGCCTAACCAGCTATTTATATAGCTAATTATATACTCAAACTCAAAATATTATTTACTAGCTTTTGCCCGCGACTTCGTCCGCGCGGAACTCGTTTATATCGTAACTTTCTCCCCCCTTTTCACCCCTTTAGGTGATGAATTTCCAGATAAAAACTATCTTTAGTAAGGACTCTTTGGGAAGGCCCCGGAATTCAAAGTATCTCTATACCAAATTTCATCTCAATCGGTTCAGCGGTTTAAGCATGAAAAGGTAACAGACAAACAGAGTTACTTTCGCAAATTGTAATATTAGTATGGATTGTATGAAGGAAAGGGTATCGATGCATGTAGGCTTTTTTCAGTATTATTTTGCATATTTTCATATCACACGGCCGTAAGGACCTTTTCTACTAAACCGTAGGATTAAATTAACTAACTTTTAATTTAAACATTTTATATGTTACATCTAATAGTTTTCAAAATAGCCATAATCAAACGTCTTTTGTACCCCGTTTTAGAAAACATCTTCAAAACTAAGGCCGCCATAAGGTACCTTTACCCTTGGAACGTCAATTTACTTATGTAATGTTAATGTTCCTATTCCCCAGGACTCCCAACTACCGCTATACCGTAAATGGGTTCCATCCAAATTTTCACCCCCAATTGACCCCCTTAGGGGATGATTTCTGGAATAGAAACTATTATATGTCCTTTTCCAGGACTCAAACTATCGTTCAACCAAATTTTATCAAAATGTGTCACAAACAAATTTCCACCTCCAATTACACCCCCTTAGGGGATGATTTTCGGGATAAAACTATCCTTTATCTTTATCTATCGCTATACCGTAAATGGGTTCAATCCAAATGTTCATCCACCATTTCTCACCCCCTTAGGGGATGATTTCCTCCTTTTGTGTTCCGGAATAAAAAAAAATCTATGTTCTTTCCTAGGACTCTACCTCTCTCTATACCAAATTTCATCTAAATGGGTTCTATCCAAATCTTCAACCCTCATTTCACCACCTCAGCAAATGATTTTTCGGGATAAAAACTATGCATTGTCCTTCCCTAGGACTCCTTCTATCTATTTACCAAATTTCATCTAAATGGGTTTTATCCAAATTTTCACCCCCTATTTTATCCCTGAGAGGATGATTTTTGGGATTAAAACTATCCGTTGTCATATTCCGGGACTCAAACTATCTTTCAACCAAATTTCATCAAAATGGGTCACATGGTTTCACCCCCAATTACACCCCCTTATGGGATGATTTTCAGGAGTAAACTATCCTTTGTCCTTCCCCAAGACTCCAACTCGCTATACCGTAAATGGGTTCCATCCAAATTTTCATACCCCATTTCACCCCCTTAGGAGATGATTTCTGGACTTAAATTATGTTAAGTCCTTCCCCAGGACTCTGAACTATCTCCATACCAAATTTCATCTAAATCGGTTCTATCCAAATTTTCACCCCTCATTTCACCCCCTCAGGAGATGATTTAGGATAAAAACTATGCATAATCCTTCCCTGGGACTCCTTCTATCTCTATACCAAATTTGAACTAAATGGGAGTTATCCACATTTTCATCCCTATTTCATCCCCTTGGGGGATGATTTTCGGGATTCAAACTATCCATTGTCATCCTCCGGGACTCAAACTATATTTATACCAAATTTGATCTAAACGGAGTCCATCCAAAATTTCACCCCCCATTTCACCCCCTCAGGGAAAGATTTTCGGAATAAAAACTATCCAATGTCCTTCCCCAGAACTTAAACTACCTCTTAACCAAATTTCATCAAAATGGGTTACATCCAATTTTTCACCCCCCCATTTTACCCCCTAAAGGGAAGATTTTCGGGATGAAACCTATTCTTTAACCTTTTCCGGGACTCAAACTAATCATATACCAAATTTCATCTAAATCGGTGCAGCGGTTTAAGTAGCTCCATGCAAATTTCCACCCCCCATTTCATCCCATTAGGGGTTGATTTCCAGGATAAAAACTACTCTAAGTCCTTCCCCAGGACACAAACTATCTTTATGCCAAATTTCATCTTAATCGGTTAAGCCGTTTTCACGTGATGCGCGGTCACATAAACAGACAAACAGATAAACAGATAAACAGACAAACAGACAAAAATTCTAAAAACTGTTGGAACGTGTTCTGTTGTCGATTCTAAGTATCCCTAGCCAATTTTTTTTCGAATATCTTCCATGTACAGACTTTCGACCCTCTTCAGCTTTATTATATGTATAGATTCAGGTAGGTTAATTTTTTGAACCTTAAACTAATTTTTTAGAGCTATTAATTGTACTGCGTCAAATATTTTGAAACATAATCTTAAACTATTTTTTTAGAGCTATTAATTGTACTGTGTCAAATATTTTGAAACATAATCTTAAACTAATTTTTTAGAGCTATTAATTGTACTGCGTCAAATATTTTGAAACATAATATTAAACAATTTTTTAGAGCTATTAATTGTACTGCGTCAAATATTTTGGTATGCACAGTGTAGGTGCCAAAATAATTTATAATAATCTCACAATGAGATCGACACAATGTAAAAAATCTATTATATAAAATACTAGTCTAGAATGTTTCTAGAAAAAAAAAACGAATGTCAAAACGAAATACAACTAATTTAATACTTAAATTAAAAACTCAAATGGCATAATCAATTCCAAATAAAGAATAAATATAGCTATTAATTTTCCTATTTATATAGCTTAAGGCAGTAAAACAAAACGTAAAATGTGATATATTTTCAATTGATTATTTGGGTTTTGAATAATTATTAGAAATCTTAATAAAAATAAATCAAGATCACCGGAAGTACGTTTAATGCAGTTCGAATGGAGGTAGGGGTTTGCATAAAAAGGGGTGTTGCATTATTTGCTCGGTAACGACAGAAGACTCAACCGTCTACTAAAATCCACACCATCACGAAGTGATTGTCTGATGGTGCTAGTTTTTTTTCGTTATTTGTTCGTGTAAAACCGACTCAATGAAATAATAGGTGTAATTTGGTTCAGTAGGTACCGCAGAAATTTAATATAAGTAAAGTTTAAATTAGTATAAAGTTTAATTCACAAAACAATTATTACAATAAAATACATAGGTACAAATAAGCCGAAAAAGTATGAAGTAAAACTAATTGTAAGTGTAATAAAACCTACTAACATGGTTTAAAGATCACTGTTACTAACAAATTATGGAAATAATATTTCTGATGTAAATTATTAAATAAAATAAATAAAACTACATCCCGCTCTGCGTCATGCCCGAACCAAAGGTCCCCAAAATGCTTGCGGCATTGCCTCGCTGAACAGCAATTGAGAACTGTTGGACGAGCCATGACCCAGAGCGGGGGTCAAGACCCCTCTCCCTCAAACGTCTGCCCAACTCCTTGAAAAGCCCGAGAGCCTCGCTGCCCCAGGGCCCAGCTGTCTCTACAGCGACTGGAACGAAGTCGTAGGTTGGTTCCAAGGCAGAGTACTTGGTGTGTTTCAACTTGGCGGCATTTTCAGCCGCCGAACCAGCTGATTTAATGGTGTATCTTAGATGGGACGCTGCAAATGTTCTAACACAAGTGGCATCCCATAGAAGACAACGCCCTCTCTGCTAAGGAACCAACGTCAACTCGTCCGGTCTTTTCCTGTCAGTTCGAGACAGACCCGGGGGCTCTAGGATGCACGGTACGTTGGCCGACACCATAGCACGACGCACGATCTCATTAATAGAATGGTGTCTAGGGAACCGACCCGCACGTCTTTTGCAGCTTAGCCCATGGTGGCCATCCTCCTCCACTATTACCCCACAAACGCATCGGTGTGCTTCGCATACCTTGCTCCCCAGCCTTAAAGCAACTGCTATCCTCAGGGAGTCGTTGTCGAGCAGAGTGCCGAGTTGAGGGGAAGGCAAGGCATGTAGCCATGCACCGGATTCGGGCTTTGTGAGTTTAAATAAATATATATTAATCAAATGTTGTTATGTTTCTAGTCTATTTCTTTTCCTCGCCATCCACAACATGATGCTGTTTCCACAATCAATATGAGAAAATAATGTTTTAGTTATTCATTAGTACCTACTCGGCTTATGTATAGGTATTCTTTGCATAATTTTCCTATCACGCGCGTTCGAAACGTTACGTGATTACCGCTCTGGTTTGAAATGGTCTTAAGAGACTCTAGTTGAGATACCTACTGCCTTAAGTAGCTGGGCTAATCAACTAGGTTACGTTGCTCGTCTCCATCGTTACGTCTCCTGGATCACACTTTAAAATTACGATTTTAGGGGTTTAATAGTAGTTTATGTGACTGTACATAATGAAGGGCATTAAACACGAGTGTGGGTTTGTGAAACGAGCCGAAGGCGAGTTTCATAATAACATCACACGAGTGTTTTAATGCCTAATTATGTACAGTTACATACACTAATGTATCTATCCACATATCATAAGCCTCTATGATCCATTCAGGAGCCGCATAGTATGACCGGCATTGCGGCGTTGTTTTCTGGCAGCTGTCATAGTTTTTTTTTTTTAATTTAGAGTCAAACTAGAGTCGGGCTCCAACCATCATATCATTCGATATCTTACTTACGTGCGACACTTGTCAAATTTGTATGCAAACTGACAATTAATTTCGAACTAAACGGCATCTCGACTGATATTAGAATAGAGGTCAAATCAAATTTCTTTGTTTTCAGAGATGTTCGAAATTTGAATTAAATAATATTATCGAAATCGATGTTATTATTTAGCAATAATAACATTTTCACAGATAAGAAATTTGTTCTAACGAAACAGTTTGTTTTTATGGTGGTCATAATGTGCGGTTATTGAACGCATCATGGAGGGTTTATGATATTTGGATAGATATAAATCCACTAACACGTTTTTGTTATATTGGTAAAACTATTCCATGGTGGGGCATCGGTGAGGCATCTTCTTAGCATGATAGGTAGGAGTCCAATTTAAAATGTTTTTCCAAGAAACTCCGTCACTGTTGTCTCTTGACTTACCGGGACACTAGAATAACAACTAGAAAAAGTTGATTGACCCAGCTAATATATTTACTATATTTTCTCTTATAACGAGTGCGTGCAAATGTAAATTTGATATCAAACAAACACGTTGAGCGAGTTAGCCCTCTAGAGCGTATGTTTGTTAATCTTTTAATGCACGACGCCCGCGCCCACTCCGGTAATGGCCGCCAAAATCCATGCCGCCGCAAGCTAATTGATTTCTGAATAATTGAATAATTAGCTGATATCGGCATTAGAGTACATCGTGGGTGATTAAAAACAAAAGCCAATGTTTGTGCTTTAGACTTACGTATTTTAAATTCAACATTCTAGGGAATTCGAGCTAAAGGAGTGTTTAGTTTTAATATAATTTAAAGCAATTATGAAAATGTTCAGCAAAGTATATACTATGCTTATAGGCGTATGGCGTAACTTCTTGGTAATATTTGATCATTAATAACAATGAAAATTGTTTGACTTTTAAAGGATTTATAAATAATATGACAAAAATATTTTGAAAATTAGGCTGTTTCAACTGTTAGTTTGCCTACTGCTGCTGAAAATCTAAACTAAGTATATTTTCACAGTTCTATCGGATTTTTTAGGGTTCCGGAGCCAAAATGCCAAAAACGGAACCCTTATAGTTTCGTCAGGTCCGTCTGTCCGTCTGTCCATATGTCACAGGTATTTTACTCGTAAACCATAAGGTGTATTTGAATAAAATTTGGAGGATAGGTGTATTTTGTTAGCCGCTACATGTATAGTTCTGTAATGAAATGAGTTAAAAAATATTTTTCATGGGTGCTCTCCATAAATGTAACAGAAAGTATAAAAAAATATCATTGTAAATCAATCAATCAATCGTTAGGCCCTTCAAAATAAATATAAGGTTTCTCAGCAATTTTTTTTATTAAGGGAATATAATCGGAGATAATCGCCCCGAATGACACAAAAATTGTGTCCCCCCCCCCCCCTCTAATTTTCAATCGGTGTGATAAAAAATACAGGGACATAGTGCTTATTAAATTCTTTCACTGAAAATTATTATGAACAAGATTGGTTCAAACGTTTTCGAGATATTGCTGAAAAACTGCCTTCCCTATAGAAAAGGACGTAAGTAGCATAAGATTTTTGTGATGATACGACCTTTTTAATAGGCACGGGACCCTTCGTTGTGCATGGTCCAACACGTACTTGGCCGGTTTTTAAGTTTCCGTGCACATTTGAGATTAGCCCTTTACACGGTGGGTCATTGTCAGTCACAAAAACAAAAATCATCTTTCCGGTGGTCAATAGTTAAGGGCTTTACGCTCACATATAATATGTTTTTATCACATAGAATTATAGAAGGGGCAACGCCGTTGATGCGGATTCAGAGTTCAACCAAAAATTAGGCTTTATAGCCCTTAACTTTGGCAATGTCCACCGAAAAGACGCGAACCTAAATCTGACAATGACCCACTTAGGTACCTATATTATAAAGACAAGGTCTAGCATAAACCGAATGTAGTACCTACTTTCGCTTTACTGAGCGTTTTTTCCTAGATAGATTTTTCAGACTTACAACTGATACTGCTGTTTTTCCCTGTAGGAGAACTTCAGGTCTCCACTTTAACTTTTAATTCGTTTACACTGGAGTACAATTGTTGCCCAACTCCTCTCAGTGCCGCAGTTCGTAATAAATTTAAAACTGGGTTAAGTAAGCAAACAGACTATATTTAAATAAGTAATGTCGAGTGCAAAAATATGGGCGTATACAACTTACTCAAAAAATAAAAAGTACGAAATTCCTAAACAAGTTTGTTTACAAATGTTGTACAGTCAGCATCAAAAGTAGCTTCGCAATCGACCAGACGGCCAAAGTTCTTATTCCCTTTTAGTAAAGACTTTTGACTTCTTCATTTGCGTAGCTACTTTAGATGCTGACTGTACATCCAAATTATGGATTTTAAGTGTAGGTAGGTATTTTATTTTTAATTTAACCTAAGTAAGGTGGCTTGTTTTATAAGGTAATATATTAAAAAAAATAGTTTTCGATTTTGTATGTACCTATTATTATAGGTATGTAGTTTTTAGATTTAATTTTAATTCGGTAAGTAGGTGAATTATTGTTTCTTGGGCCAATCAACTTTTTTCTTTCACAGGTTGCTTAAACGGTGGCGAATAAGCCTATGCTATAGCTATGCTATGCTATGTTGCTATGTTAGTACTTATGTACTAACTGATGGTAAGCAAACACCGTCGCCTGCGGACGCTTGTAATGCCTGGGTTGACACTATACTCACTTCCGTGGCAGTGGAGAGAGAGGTGGGCATGAAAGTGGGCAGCGCGAGTGATGTAAACACCAACTCGCACTGCCCACTGCTCATGCCGCTGCCATTGCCCTACGCTCCCTTTATTGGCGGTTTTTGTGGCGGAAGTCAAAGGACTGGCAGCTGCAGCGCGAGCGAGTGTTTACATACTGTCGTTACACTCACACCGTCGTCAACCGTCGCCGCGTTATCCACACGTTATAGTTATACACACACACACCCACACACAACACACACACACACACACAACACTCAGGAGGCAAAGCGCAGAAGGTATAAGTAAGTAAGGCGTCCTCCATTCCACAATAACCAACTCAAGAGTATGAAGAATAAATTTAGCTGACGTTTCTGTCGTCCTCCAACTGCCCGTGCCCCTTTTTGTTGGGCCTCACTTAAAAGAAGTATGGAGTGGCAATGTAAACGCTCATTGCCCTTAGACGCTGCCACAGAAATATTTACGGCAGGAAGCAGGGCAGCGTGAAGGGAAGTGGAAGTGGCATAATGTACCCCAGGCATAGCACCAGAATAATCACAAGCGCGCTGCCGACCCTTTATTGATTGGAGGATTCTTTGTGTTGACAGCTAGAGAAAAAAAACCGACCAAGTGCGAGTCAGACTCGCCCACGAATTGTTCCGTACATTATCTATAAAAACGGCAAAAAAATCACGTTTGTTGTATGGGAGCCCGGAGCCCCTTTAAATATTTATTTTATTCTGTTTTTTAGTATTCGTTGTTATAGCTGTCTTACTAACACGGTTCATGAGATACAGCCTGGTGACAGACGGACAGACAGACAGACAGACATATGGACAGCGGAGTCTTAGTAATAGGGTCCCGTTTTACCCTTTTGGTACGGAACCCTAAAAATCTGGTCCCATACTCTCAACACGGCCCATTCTCGCTTGGGTAACTTTTTAAAACTGAGACTTTTTGGATTTAAACCCCATTTTTATCGGTCACATTCTAAACATGTTGGAAGTCCTTGAAATAACAGGTATTCTATGAAACTCTAATATGTTCACCTGGATAAAGGGATTGAATAGCAACAATAAATTGTTAATTAACCGGGCCCTGTAAGGCATTTATATCAAAGCATTATGGGTTAAATTCGAACTAAGAGGATTTTTCTTCATTCGAATTTAAGTCATATCACTTTGACATTGAGTGGCCATGCCATAAACTAGTACAGCGTCGAGTACTCTGACGTTTACCTTATACATGGTGTATTATTCAAACGGGGCAGTGAGGGAAAGTCCGAAACTACAAAGAGACACGTAAATTTGTTCTTAGCAGTCTCGATACCCATTTTAGAAAAAATAAAAACTGCATTCAAAGATTTTATAAAACCCTCATACAAAGCCGGGAATCGAACCCGGTCAAATCGGTCTAAAATATGTAAGGAACAATTGTTGCAAAGGAACTCTATATCTACGATCACAGGAAAATGCCGTATTTCTTAGGGCGTGAGCCCTGGGGCTTGCGACTTGCGAACCCGAGCTTACTCTTAACACTCAATGTTTTATAAAGCGGCAATTAACCTACACTTCGTCGCCGCATGCTAAAGTGTAAAGAACACGTTAGTCGGCCGCAGTTGGCGATCGACAGCTGCCAACAAACTGACATTGGCGGACAGACTAGTGTAAATATGACGGTTGATTGCCTACATAGTTTAAAATGAATTCGGCGACCGCATTAGGTGAACGACGAAGTGTAATTGTTGCTTTAGTTTATTACGTATATGGAATATGGAACGAGGTGTAGGTAGATACTCACAAGACCACAAATGTGAAATAATTGTGATGCGTAGAATCCCGGCTGAGTGTTGCTAACGGCTCGACTTCAATTGTTTTCGTACATTAGGCTTATTCGCCACTTGTCCCACTTCTATTGTGCTTAATTGCCAGTTTATTCCTTTGAGAACTCAAGCGTTTGAGGCGTACAGTCACTTTGTCGCTTTCTAGTCGAATAAGGATGGAACTAATGGTATTATCTTGCGAAGTTATACCCTTTTAAGAAAACTGGGCAATTTATTAACGAAAATGTCTGCGGAAATCTCATGCCTCTTGAAACGCGAGCATTATAGAGGTATATCTGAGATGAGTTAATGATGTAGTAATTATTGGTGCTTCTTAACATTAGTTCAAGCTGGATGATTATATTAAGTCTAATTACGATACATTAATATTATTTAATAAGGTAACCGATATAGCCCTCCGAATCGCTAAACTTAAGTGGCAGTGGGCGGGGAATATTGCACGTAGAACCGATGGTCGTTGGGGCGGAAAGGTTTTCGAGTGGCGACCATGTACCGGAAGGCGCAGCTTGGGTAGGCCCCCACAAAGTGGACTGATGACCTGGTAAAGGTCGCGGGAGTCCGCTGGATGCGTGTGGCGCAGACCGCTCATTGTTGCACTGTTTGGGTGAGGCCTATGTCCAGCAGTGGACGTCTTTTAGCTGATATGATGATGATGATTACTATTTAAGGTTATCAAATTCAATATACTAGTACCCTTTATTGCACACCTCACACAAACGATACGGTTAGGTACCTACTACGATAAACAAAACAATTAGATGTATATAAATGTAGACAGCGGGCGGTCTTATCGGTATGGAGCGATCTCTTCCAAATAACGTAATCAGTATGGAGACCGTTATCTTAGAAGTACTTTTTTGCAAAATATTGAAGTATAGGGTAATTTTTTTCTTTGCACATAATGAAATGGAGATCAGAAAAAGGAATTCTTGATTATATAGCGGGAATCACCCTATGCCTACTTTGTTACAATCAAAGAATCTAACATTTTCTAGAACAGATGGATTCATATGTCCTTTCAATAAAACTGTTTCCGCAGGATAAAACACATCAAGTACTTAAAAGACATTAAAATGAAAACAAAAACACGAGCCTCGTTTAAGGTTGGCCACAAAAGTAAGCCTCTTATGTTTCTCATCAAAATTTGCATTTCAAATAGAGTTTCTTTCGACCTTTGTCCTTTAATTTGAATAAAGTAATGCAATTAAAAGACATAGCACGGAGAAACACCTTTGCTCGCCACAGAATAAGGGGTCAAGTGCGTTGTCATTTGTGACAGTAGCGTCCCAATACATTCATGAAAATATTGTTTATGTCATTACGAGTATAAGAACATAGATTCATTCTGTAAAAATTCTGATATCCATAGATTTAATACACGAAATAAAGATAAGCTAGCAACGAATAAGTTTCTAGTTCGTAAAGTATTAATAAGGTCTTTTTCTGGTCAATGTATCCATTTTTATAATAAATTATTTACCTAATGAAATTTTTAATCTACCCTTTCCAACTCTTAAAATTTACCTCAAAAAAACATTGATATCAAAGGCTTATTGCAGGGTTGAGGACTATTTGGGGTGCTAGGTCGGGTAACCTCCTCGAGTGTCTGGACTCTACCGATTCCTCTTGATTCGGTTGATCCGCAGGAATGGGTAGTGTCTTGGCCGGTGCGCCCTGGAGGCAACGGCAAGTGATAATTTAGTGAACCCTAAGTTATCGCTTGCTGGTGTTACCAATAACCCGACACGGGGGGGTCGGGGGGTTCCGCCCAGGGAATCGCAAGATTCCCCAGGTGCGGCTTGAGGGAGAGGCCATTGCCGTTTGCCTCTATAATAAATAACGGACCCGGAACCCTGACAAATCCTCTGCTATCAGAGGATTCATGTTAGGCGCGGAGGCTGCGACTGCCAGGCCGGGGCCGAGTTGTGGCTGCGAGGGAGAAAACCTCTATAAAAAGTTACAAGGGGACCTGAGAGGGTGAATCCGAGGTCTATCACCCTCTCCCGGCGTAGAGGTCCTTTAGTCGGGTCGGGAAGTGTGTGGTGTCGCCCTGCACGCTTGCGACGGGAGGGGGGGCTTTTGCCTCGGTAGTGAGGGCAGCTGCGGCTGTTGCCGAGGGGCGTCGTGGTGAAATGTTCGCGATCCCATGACGCCCCTACTACACGGCAGAGAGGGCATACCTTGGTGGTTTTAGACGGTAGTCCGGGGGGTTCCCAGGAGCCCGTCATACCCATCATAGTACCTCGGCTGGGTGGGATGCGTAAAGGCGTTTCCCCAAGTAAAAAAAAAAAAAAAAAAGGGTTGAGGACTATTTAACTGACACACATAGGTATGCATGGCCCAAACCAGAGCCCAAAATAGCTTCATCATCATCATCATCATTTAATTGTCATTGTATCACGCCTAGGGAACTAGATGACAGTAAGCATTCCGAACGATTTAGTTAATAGTCGCATAATGTATTTTTTTTCTTGTGTTCATATTCAGGTTTAGGTACTTATTTTAACCAGGTTAAGTATTATCACTGTAATCAGCTATAATATTGATTTTATTTTTTCAGAAACGCTAGTAGATTTTTGACTTGTAAAAGTGCTATTGCGGCCTACTTGCAGAATAAAAATCATTTATTTTATTTATTTAATTAAAAGTGCTTAATTTGTTTATTGCTTTTGGACCTTATTAAAAAGTTTAAAGTTTAAGCGGCATCAACGTGGCACCTGTTCGCCGCGGGCAAATTACACCTGCCAAGCTTGCGGTCATGTATGCCGCTTTCTCGCATTGGCTTGTAAGGCCATGGAAGACGTTGTCTCCTTTCTTGACACTGCTCGTATAGTCTGTAATAGACTTAAAGGCCATTTATGATGACAAAGTTTTAATCATGTAGTCCTCTGATTAATTACATGACTTCCTAAGCATAGAACACCTTCAGTACGCGGGTGTACATTTGCCGAGGTTACTAGCAATGTTCTTTTCTTTATGTATAGGTCACTCATACTTACCTATTGATTTAATGAAAACGATTGTGGTACCTATCATAAAGAACAGGGGCGGTGACGCCTCTAGTATCGGCAACTATAGACCCATCTCCCTGGGAACTGTAATTGGTAAGGTATTGGACAGTATGCTGGATAAACAATTGAATAGCCACCTTAAATTGCATGAGGCGCAATTTGGTTTCAGGGCAGGTCTATCTACCGAAACTGCAATATTGTGTCTGAAGCATACTGTCCAGTATTATACCACCAGGAATACGCCCGTGTATGGCTGTTTCCTGGATTTGTCGAAAGCTTTCGACCTTGTTTCTTACGATAGGCTATGGGATAAGTTGGAGTGTGTAACAAGTTTTCCCAGGGAGCTGATTAGCATATTTAGGTTCTGGTACGATCACCAAAATAATAGTGTTAGGTGGGCCGGGTCACACTCAAACATGTACAAGTTGGAATGCGGCGTGAGACAGGGCGGGTTAAGCTCTCCTAGCCTTTTCAACTTGTATATGAACAGCTTGATGGATGAGCTAAGCAATGCCATGGTCGGATGCTCAATAGACGGAAAAATGGTCAATAATATAAGCTATGCAGACGACATGGCATTGCTGACCCCATCCGTCAGTGCGTTGGACACACTGCTGCGTATCTGTGAAAGGTACGTGGAGACCCATGGCTTAAGGTACAACGTCGCGAAAAGCGAGTTGCTCCTTTTTAAGTCTGGAAAGAAAACGTACACAATACCACCTGTCAAATTAAATGGCACCCCGCTAAAACAGGTTTCAAAATTTAAGTACCTTGGCCATTGGGTCTCCGAGTCCCTCTGTGATGACTTGGACATAGAACGGGAGAGGAGAGCGCTGGCAGTCCGGTGCAACATGGTGGCCCGCAGGTTTGCAAGGTGTTCAGAGCAAGTTAAGCTAACGCTTTTTAAAGCTTTTTGCCAGACTTTCTACACCTGCAGCCTGTGGGTTAACTACACGCAGAAGGCTATCAGTGCTCTAAGAGTACAGTACAACAATGGTTTCAGGATACTGTTGGGGCTGCCTCGTTTCTGTAGCGCGTCGGGGATGTTCGCTGATGCGCATGTTGACGGGTTTGCCGCTATTATGCGCAAAAGGGTAGCATCCGTGGTGCGCAGAATTCGGGGCAGCCCAAACACTCTACTGAGTACCATTGTTGACAGATTTGAAGGCCGTATCCAGAAACACTGGAACGATATTCATTGTTTAGTTTAATACCTAATGTTTATATTTCATGTACCCACTAACACTAGAATTAAGTTTTTCATATGTTTTTGCTTTTACTAACAACTATGGACAATGTTCCGAAATAAATTATTTGAATTTGAAAAAAATTAACCTTTAGCGTAATTAAAGAAGAAATATTAAATCGGTACGAAATACAATGACCCTACCAATAATTTGCAATAATTAATAATTTGATCAAGGATAAAATTAGGCAATCAAAAATATTTTACTCCACCCCTGGTCCTGCCCCCCTATTCTGTAACTTGTTTTAAGCTCACCTCAACGCTCACCCACAATTATACCTTGACACCGCGATGCGTAGTTATTAAGCGTAGGTAGAGGTCTAGTTTCGTAACGGGTGACCGGCGGGATGAGCCGCATTAACGCGTAGCGAATAACAGTCCAGGAGTGGCAATGGCCGCCGGCGATGCTCACATATAGACATAGAGTATACACATACCACGGGCGCCGATAAAAAAACCCTCATATTACGTACTCATCACTTATCGGTCACCCTTGCCTTCAAATCGCTTACCATTAGGCGTATACACTTATTGGTCACCTACGTAAATAATACTATAAAAAATTACCCTATACCTTAGATCGTGAGGATGTCATGATATTAATAAAAATAAAAAAACATTTTATTTTATTAATATTAAAGTTACGTTCATCTTAGCTCATTTGTTTTCGTAATTGCGACCGTTTTCCTTCTTCTTGAGGCACAGACGGTAAGTTTAAAAAAACCGGTCAAGTACGAGTCTGACTCGCGCACCGAGGGTTCCGTACAAACTTTCATAAGTACACCATACCTGTCATGTCAGGACCCCATTCGTTCTTGAACAATCTTAAACAGCTCATACATAGTAGAAGTTACCTGCATTTTGGTACTAATAACTTACAACCTAGTATGTTAGTTTATGAGTGAATTTTTTTTATCACGCGTACGAGACGCGTTTTAATAGAAAGGCGGGACTTTAAAGAATAATATTATCTCATAGGAATTTGAAGACATAAAATGATATACAAAAGTAAGTAAATTACAAACTTAATTAAGAAATGATTCTTGATTAATAAAAATACGCTTGATATCGTTTTATTTTTCCTGTAATATTTACGAGTATGTTACTCTTAATAAATACACTTATTTCAGAATTTTCGCATGGTAAACTTCGGAAATAAGGGGGGAGTGGTTTTTGATTTTTTACATTTTCCTTAATAAATCAAAATTTTACCCTGTAGAAAAAAATAAAAATGGTTTTAATAATTGCAACTCAAGCTCTTTCATATGATACCCCACTTGAACTATTTAATAGCCTTTGATGAAACCTTCTTAATAGTTGTTCTCAAATTGATAGCTTAAGTAGTTCCTGAGATATTTAACGTTGTCACAGACGGACAGATGGACAGAAGGACAGAGTCGCAGCATAAGGGTTCCTTTTATACCTTTTTAGTACGGAACCCTAAAAAGGAACTCCTTGATCTATCCTGTCCTGTCTGTTCACAAAACATTTTGTCCACACCTCTAACCTTCTCCCCAGTATAATATGTGCCCGACATCCGTGCCAACTATGCGTTCATACCAGTCCCATCTGGCCGCTTGAAGCGGTTTTGAGTAAACTTTGTGAATACCTAGTAGTTTCTAGTACCGCCATCTCACTCAGCTTTCACAAGTGTGATCAAGGCACAAGACAACTGCTCTTTTGAAACTATGAATACTGAATTGGCAATTACGAACGGTGAGAAGCCGGAATTGCCTCCAAAAAAATGAAGTAAGAAAAAATTGGCGCAATTTGTTTCTAGTCACTCTAGCTCGCGACGAAAAACAGGAGAATTTGTTTTTCAGGAAATCTAGAGGACGCTAGGATAGTTACACTTATCTAGTAATTCTATACTTAATTGACTTTTCTAAACTTGTGTAGTTGAATAATTTAATCAATAGCGTTATTCCCGGTTGTGCCCTAAAGGAGTCCGGGGTCCGCTTTGACACCTAATCCCAAGATTTGGCATAGGCGCTAGTTTTACGAAAGCGACTCCCATCTGACCTTCCAACCCAGAGGGAAAACTAGACCTTATTGAGATTAGACCGGTTTCCTCACGATGTTTTCCTTCACCGAAAAGCTAACGGTAAATATTCCGTACATAAGTTCCGAAAAACTTATTGGTACGAGCCGGGATTCGAACCCACGACCGCCGCTTGACAGCCGAATGCTTGAACCACTAGGCTACCGTAGCTTCCACTAGGCTACCGTAGCTTGTGTAGTTGAATAATTCAAATAACACAATTATTTTACACTATTTTCCACCCGCGACTTCGTCTGCGTAAACCCGGGATAAAAACTATCCTATATTTTAATCCAGGCGTATAAACTATCTTCGTGCAAAATTTCATCCAAATCGGTTCAGCCGTTTAAGCGTGATTTAGTAACAAACATCCATACATCCAAACTTTCACATTTATAATAGTATATAGGATGATGTACCTACCTAAACATTATTTTGATATATGTATATAGTATTTTAAATATTCGATCAGATCATTGAAATAAATAGCGCATTAAATACATATTAGGGATGATGACTAAGATTTCTTACGATACCATTCGAAATAATTTTTGGATAGGAACAAATGTTTGTATGGGTGCAACTACAATTACAAAACATAAATACCCGAAAGTTTGAGGCAAAGATTGACCTCGCTGGCGGCAGCCCACGGAATACTTAAATAATATGGAAGCGGCGTGTTAGCTAGTTACTTCGGAATCCTGCGTAGCCAGCCCAACACAATCAAAACTGAATTTGTACATGTAAACACTACTGCAAAACGCTTCTAAATGGTAAAAGCTTTTAATTCCATTACGATTTCAACAGTTGTAATTTTCTCTCAAAACTGCATTTTTTGCGGTCTAATTTCCAATGCCAAAAAAATGTCACGTACCTACGCACGTCTATTCTTTATCAATATAGGAGCCAATTTCGAAAGGGGTTTTCAAATATGGAAATGATATGAGAATAGTTGTTAGCGACGCGCTCATTTCAAACCCGATTTCTAGAACCTATTTGTATACATATGTACGTCTAGCTATAAGTTCATACTTAAGTGCATTTTTGCTAACGCCCCACGGCCGGCCCAGTCAGTCTGCATGCATCCGCTGACAGAGCCGCGCGTTGCCGGGTTAATTATATTTTGTCTCTGTCTATCTGTACCAAATTTCTAAAATCTTATTCACATTAAAACTGTGTCAAATCTCCCTGCGTTTACTTCATCATCAAGACCTCAACCCATCAGCTTCAGTTGGTCTTCGAGCCTGATCTGTTGGATGATACGCACGCCTATAGTGATGAAGACACGGAGTTCCGTACGCAAGGAGCGTCTTGACGCCGAAGCTCAAGATACAGAGAATAATGTCCAAAAGGAACAAGAAAGTGAGAGTGTTCGAGAAACGCCGATGGTTACGCAACACGTTTCGGACGCAATGGCGGGTAGCAGTATAAAACCCGAGCCACGCCTTACGCGCTCACATCCAGCAAAACCCAGGTCCTCGGCATCGTCCCTCGAGGCACGTAAGAAGAGATTAGCCCTGGAAGCTGAAAAACGAAAGGCTGAAATACGGATGCAACTTATCGACAAAGAGCTAGAGGCAGACCTAGCCGACTTAGAGGAGGAGGAGGAAGCATACAGTTCACAAAGTAAGGAAGATTGTGCACGCAATATTGAGAACTGGATGGAAAAGAGCCAGCTGGAATTAGATAAGCCGCAGATACCTACCGCCGATGTGCCTATGGCCGGTACATCACAGGACACGGTCCAGATGCTTGCTGATGCGGTCCAGAAGCTAGCTGCAGCCTCTGTCCAGAACAAACCGGACGCCAACTTATTGAGCCGCATTTGTACTCCCCGCGACTTACCCGAGTTCGCCGGCGACCCATTGGAATGGCTTCAATTTAAAAGGGCGTATCACGAGTCAACCGAAGTGTGCGATTTTAAACCCAAAGAAAATCTCTGGAGACTACGCAAATGTCTGCGTGGAGCTGCCAAAGATGCGGTCTCAGCTCTGCTTGTCAGTGCAACTTCGCCTGAACGCGTCATGGAGACGCTGGAGCTACGATTTGGTAATCCAGACCTCATCATTTCCAAGCTTATGCAGGACATCAAGAAGATCCAGCCACTGTCTCAAGAGTACCAGCGGGATATAGTCCAATTTTCTGTAAAGGTACAGAATTTCGTGGAAGCTGTAAGGTCAGTAGGACGCGAAGAATACCTACAAGGCATAAATGTAGTCAACCTAGTTTTATCTAAACTGCCTACACTATTGTTATCGAAGTGGTCGGATTATAGTTTTCCTGTTATAAAGACTGGCAAGAAGTCACGATTGGATATTTTAACAGATTTCTTGAATACGGAAGCTATACGTATATCTACTACTACTAACATTTATACGTGCGGTTATCTTGCCGATACAAACAAAACTAAATACCAGGATAGGTACGCGCGACCACAAACAGTTTTATTGCAAACTGAGCAGAATACCGAAGATAAGTGCCATTTCTGCCGTGGATCAAAACACAAACTATCCGAATGCAAGCAATTCAAGAAGGCACTCAGGAAAGTACGTTGGCAATATGTGAAACGTAACGGCATTTGTTATAAATGCCTGGATTCTCGCCATAGTCGGGAACACTGCCCGGCGCCGGTATGTAATAAGGATAGTTGCGGTCAAGGTCATCACTCGTTACTCCACTTCAGTGTAAACAATGACGCGCGCCGATTGGTGGAGCGCGCTTTGCCTCGTGAGATGCCGACCACGTCAACGGGGTCTGGAGTCTCTGCGGAGCCCCTGGCGGGGCCTACCGTCGATTCCGATCCAGCTACAGAGGCGGTCACTAACGTAAACGCTAGTAGTTGCAAAGTGTTACTTAAAGTGCTACCTATACGTGTGCATACGGCTACCGGTGAAATAATAAACACTTATGCGTTACTAGACGATGGTTCGACTGTTACAATGTTAAGTGCCGATTTAGCGTCGCGAGCTGGACTAGTCGGACATCGGGAGACAATGCGAGTACATGGACCATGGGGCGATAACGTGATGACGTGTGATAGCGCGGTATTGAATTTAGAACTTTCTGGGACTGACAATAAGGTTCATTCTATTAGGGCAAGAAGTGTATCCGAATTAAATTTACCTACGCATAACTTGTCTGTTGTTGATTGTATTCAATATACTCACTTAAGGAATATTATGAGTTCTATGTGTAATGTCGATGTTAAACCAGAAATTCTTATTGGCCAGGATAACTATCATTTATTGTTACCACTTCAAGTCATTTTGGGTAATAGAAATGAGCCGTCAGCTACACTGACACCGTTAGGTTGGTGCATACATGGTACCTTACGTATGGCGGGAGCGGCGCCCGGTGCGACGGTGCTGTTCGTGAGTGAGGGCGGCCGTGAGCAGCAGGAGCTGCGGGACCTGCACGAGGAGGTGCTGCGCGGGTTCGCGCTGGACGCTATGGGAGTGACAGGTAAGCCGCGGCAGAACGCTGACGACGAGCGTGCGGTCGAACAGCTGGAGCGAACTGCTGAGCTGGTCGACGGGCGCTGGCACGTCGGTCTACCCTGGTCGGACCCTAACTGTGCGATGCCAGACTCTTATCCCAGTGCGCTTACGAGGCTCAAAGGGATCGAGAGGAAAATGAGTCGGGATCCCAGTTACGCTCAAAGGTACTCCGAACGTGTTGATCATTTGTTTAGCAATGGCTTCGCTTCGGAACTAAAAGACACTCAACGCACTCAAAGAACATGGTACTTAGCTCATTTTGGCGTTGATAACGTAAATAAAAAAAAATGAGGTTAGTTTTTGATGCAGCAAATATTACAGAAGGGTTCTGTTTAAATGATTATCTTCTTAGGGGTCCGGACTATTTGAACTCGCTGCTTGGCATCATGCTGCGGTTTCGAGAACACAAGGTAGGGGTCACGGGCGATTTAAAAGATATGTTTTTAAGGGTCAAAATATTGCCTCAGGATCAGGATACCTTACGCTTCTTGTGGAGAAGCAACCCCACCGAACCAGTCAAAACATATGTGATGACATCCTTAATATTTGGCGCGAAGTGTTCATCATTTGTTGCTCAATTTATAAAAAATAAGAACGCTTTGCGGTATGAGTCATCTGTGCCTGCCGCGGTCGACGCGATAGTTAACTCACATTATATGGATGATTACATCCAGAGCCTGCCGGACGAAGCCACGGCAATACAGATGGTTAAGGATGTCACCGACATACATAAAAGTGGTGGTTTTGAGATGCGAAACTTAACAAGTAATAGCCTCCTGGTACTCGATAATATCCCAAAAGAGACCTTAGGGACGGCTGCCGTTAAGTTCAAAGTCGGTCAGCAGTTTGAGGGCGAGCGAGCACTTGGGCTCTTATGGTATCCAGGTAAGGACGAATTAGGTTTTGACGTTTCGTTAAAGCGCATTCCAGACAGTATAATTCGACATAAACAAAGGCCGACAAAGCGAATTATGTTACGTGTGGTCATGTCAATATTTGATGTATTCGGTTTTTTGTCGCCCTTTACGATACAGGGTCGAATTATGCTGCAGGATACATGGCGGTTATCTCTAGGCTGGGATGACGAGATCCCAAATGATATTTATGCTTCATGGTGCGACTGGGTGGAGCTACTAAAGGTAATAGGTAATGTTCGCATACCTAGATGCTACCAGCGCAGCGCCACAAGTACGTGCGCGGAGGCCGAGCCGGCCGCCCCGCACAGCGGCGTAGCACTTGTAGCAGATGCTACGAGAGTGACGCAATCAAGCGACTACGCCCTGGTCGATTCCTCGAGACCCGCTACGAGTGCTACGCCCGCGCTAACGAATAATAGTATGGACTTGTTACCTACTAATTGTTATGATAACTTAGAACTACATATTTTTTGTGATTCGTCTACAAAGGCTATGTGCGCGGTAGCATACTGGCGCTGGACTAACAATGGTAAAGTTAATGTCACATTCATAGCCAGTAAGTGCAGAGTGACCCCAGTAAAGCAGATGACGGTGCCAAGATCCGAACTTCAAGCAAGTTTACTTGGTGCGCGCTTGGCGGACACCATTAAGAGAGAGCATAGAATGACCGCTACGCGCCGTTATTTTTGGTGTGACTCGACAACCGTGCTTCACTGGTTAAATAATAATACCCGCACTTACAAGGCGTTTGAAGCGAACCGGTTGGGCGAAATTGACGAGCTCACAAATATATCGGAATGGCGATATGTACCTACGAAGTTGAATGTAGCTGATATTGCTACAAGAGAGGTATTCAATTATGAATCTTTTTTGAACGAGTGGTTTAAGGGTCCTCAGTTTTTATACTCACATGAAAGTTCCTGGCCGCTCAACTTTTTGGAACCTGAAACAAACGATGTGTTTTCTGGTTATGTTAATATGAGTGAAAATACAAATGTCACTTGTAACTTACCTATTCCAGATCCGGAACGATTCTCCTCCTGGCTTCGGTTGCTTAGGTCTGCTGCTGCTGTCCTTAAATTTATTTCTAGATGTAGGAAGCTCACCTGTGATGACAGCACGCTGATGGCGCAGGCGGAGCGACTGCTGCTTCGACAAGCACAGGCGGACTCGTTCGGTTCTGAAATAGCTGAAATAAAAAAGGGTAAATATGTGCATCGTGATAGTAGGATGTTGAATTTGTCTCCGTATTTAGACGAGGAGGGTCTTTTGCGCGTCGGCGGCCGCATCGATGCCGTGTCGGACGTGTCGCTGGAAACAAAGAGGCCCGTGATCCTCGATGGGCGGCACCCGCTGGCGCGGCTTCTGGTGCGGCACCGGCACGTGAAGGCTGCCCACGGGAATCAGGAGACGGTGGTCAACGACCTGAAACAGGAATATTGGTTGCTGAGATTGCGCCCTACCGTTAAGTATGTTGTATCGCGTTGTATGCTTTGCAGATTAAGGAAAGCCAAGCCGGTGGTGCCCAGAATGGGTGACTTACCTGCAGCGCGTCTGGCTCATCACCAGCGTGTGTACGCATACTGCGGCATCGACCTATTTGGCCCAATGGAAGTCGTGGTGGGCAGACACCGTGAAAAAAGGTATGGAGTTTTATTTACGTGCCTTACCATTCGAGCCATTCATATCGAAGTCGTACATTCTCTTACGACTGACTCCCTGATAATGGCGCTGCGGAGAATGGCATCCAGGCGCGGTTGGCCCACCCATTATTTTTGTGATAATGGTACGAATCTGCGAGGAGCTCACACAGAGTTAAAGCGCTCAATGCAAGAAATTAACAATGAGGCCTTGAAGTTAGAAGCCAGCAACAACCGTGCTCAATGGACTTTTATCCCGCCTAGAAGTCCACACTGGGGCGGCGCCTGGGAAAGGCTGATTCGCTCCGTCAAGACATCTCTAGGCGTTATACTTAGAGAGCGCGCGCCAAGGGACGAAGTGTTGCTGACCTTACTGGCCGAGGTCGAAAATATTGTGAACGGCCGCCCTTTGACCCACGTGTCGGTCGAACCAGGCAGTTCTGAGGCATTAACTCCGAACCACTTTTTATTAGGGTCCTCGACGAATTTACCCACGGCTGGTGAGTTTGATGACTCCGATCTGTGCCTGAGAAAAAGGTGGCGAACTGCTCAAAGGCTCGCCGATATGTACTGGCGCCGTTGGTTAAAGGAATACCTACCTCTGCTGCTACCTCGCAAGAAGTGGCAGCAAGATCATCAGCCACCCCTGCGCGAGGGTGACCTCGTTTTGATCGCGGACCCGGGGTCACCGCGAAACGTGTGGCCACGAGGTATTATTAAAACGATTTTTCCAGGTCGAGACGGGCGAGTGAGGATCGTCGAAGTCTCCACCCCGAGCGGCGTGCTGCGCCGGGCCGCGGCTCGCGTCGCTCCCGTGCCGTTGGTAGAATAGTGCTTCGCACTAGGGGTGGGCTATGTTAGCGACGCGCTCATTTCAAACCCGATTTCTAGAACCTATTTGTATACATATGTACGTCTAGCTATAAGTTCATACTTAAGTGCATTTTTGCTAACGCCCCACGGCCGGCCCAGTCAGTCTGCATGCATCCGCTGACAGAGCCGCGCGTTGCCGGGTTAATTATATTTTGTCTCTGTCTATCTGTACCACATTTCTAAAATCTTATTCACATTAAAACTGTGTCAAATCTCCCTGCGTTTACTTCATCATCAAGACCTCAACCCATCAGCTTCAATAGTCTTGATAGCTTCTCTCCTTCTTGCATTAGAGCATAACTCAACGTGTGTGAGCGTGACGTACTTTTGACGGAAATTGTCATTTACTTTTTGATTGCAAAATTGAGGCCCTGTTCAATTTTACTATGACACTCTATGGTGATACACCTATTTGAAAATTTAGAATACAAAATAGAGGTGGGACTAAGATCATAATTATCGATATTTGATATTCTTGATATATATCGTTTATACAGGTTGGAAAGTTAAAACTGGGCAGTAATGGCATCTACTAGATCTCTTGCCGCCACGCAAAAATGGCATTTGGATTTCATTCCTAACTTTTTAAGTGATGACAATTCACAGATTTCACAGATTTTTGAAAAAAAAGTACAGTCAGCGAGATAATCATCAATTTTGACGATTTTTTTAATGCCATTCGATCCCATTCCTATTCAGGATCAAAATACTCTTTGGGACCGACTAAGTTTTGACTACTAGAACGCCCAGAAATCAAAGAAAACTTTTTCCATACAGTTAGTATGGGAATCCCAAAGTGCAAAGTGTCTTTTAGTTAGTTAGACGATCATAAAATTGTATGGAGACGGAGATAACTTCATTTAGATTAGAAATGAAAGAATTCATCCCTTTGTTAAAAAAAAATCTGGTTTTCTTCAATGACGGCCAGCTTTATTCTGTAAAAAGTTTGTAAAAGAATACTAACATCCGTATTCAGAAATTCTTTTCGGAATTTTTTACTAAGGTAAGGGTTTTACAGCACCTGTCCGCTCGTGAGTACTGTCCACATAGTAACGTTTATGAATGCGGGTGTCAATACGTTAGTTTTTTTTAACAAAGGAATGAATTCTCTCATTTCTAAACTCATCATCATCATCATCATCATATCAGCCGAAAGACGTCCACTGCTGGACATAGGCCTCCCCCAAAGACTGCCAAAATGACCGGTCCTGCGCCACCCGCATACAGCGGACTCCCGCGACCTTTACCAGGTCATCAGTCCACCTTGTGGGAGGCCTACCCACGCTGCGCCTTCCGGTACGTGGTCACTACTCGAGAAACTTTCCGCCCCAACGGCCATCGGTTCTACGTGCATTTCTAAAGTAAATGAAGTTATCTCTGTCTCCATACAATTTGATGATCGTTTAACTAAAGGAATTTGGGATTCCCATACTAAATAACTGTATGGAAAAAGTTTTCTTTGATTTCTGGGCGTTCTATTAGTCAAACCTTAGCCGGTCCCAATAGTACATTACTTACCTAGGGCGGTTAAACAAAGAATGTCTCAGATCGCAGGTATTTGACGCCCGAGCCGAAGGCAAGGGCGATAAATATGCGCTCTGAGGCTTTCTTTATTACCGCCCGTGGTGAGTACAACATTTTACGTCTCTATCTGGCCAGGAAGTGGGGTTTTCCGCACGCATAGCGTGCGGTAATTCCTACTTTATGGCCAGGTATGACGTAAAGAGTATTTTGATCCTTCATAGGAATGGGATCGAATGGCATTAAAAAAATCTTCAAAATTGATGATTTTCTCACTGACTGTACTTTTTTTCAAAACCTGTGAATGTAGATTGTCATCACTTAAAAAGTTAGGAATGAAATCCCAATGCCATTTTTGCGTGGAGGCAAATCTAGTAGCTGACCTTACTGCCCCGTTTTAACTTTCCACCCTGTATTGGATATGGTATATGTATGTATAATTATAGTAGTTAAATCAATTTTAAATGCCCTTTTTTTCTTAGAGTAAGAGCGTTTGCGTACTGCGGCCGATCCGAACCTGATTAAATATCAGTCCGAAGTAGCAGTACCTATAGTGCTATTTTTGAGAAATTACATCCGAAGAAATCGGGTAAGTATTAAGGAAATTTTGATCTTGTACGAGACCTCATACACGCAGTTCGCAAACGCTCTAAATGGAGATGGTGCTGAAAGCAACTGTCAGAGAAATCCTGTAGCTCACGAAAACATGCTAACACTGTTTTATCAAAATACGTACAAGTATTAAATTAATTTTAATATTTACAAGGATACTAATATAAGAACTCAGTAGGTATGACATATCATTATAATAATAAAATTGCACATTTGAATTCCTTGTTGTACCGTGTCATTTGTTTCAATAACAAATATCATTTATTTGACATAAATAAATTACTGACATATTAAGCAAGATACTATAAATAGGCTTATTTTAAGACAATGATGACACTCAAGTTTTATGTATTACTGAACATTGGCTTAGACAAAAAAGGAAATACAAATATGTATCAAGAGCAGCACGAACTGCCAATCAACTGTCATGCAGTTTGGCAGTAGTTTTATTATGTAACCATTTAATGTGTCCTCCATTTAATCCTTCAAATAAACGATTTAATATTTATATTATTAGACAACTTTTGTCTTTGTAAATTAGTGTGTTTATCGATAAGTACATACACTAGGCATGGTACCACTCTAGTCATACTGACAATCGCCCCGTTAAAATATCAAACGCGAATATAGCGATACATTGCTGTGACATTACGGTAGTTCCTTAATCTGCGGCTTTAGCTAGCAAGCAATGCAAAGTCATAATCAATTGCGTATTTATTCAAAAAACTGTTATTTTAGTGCTTACCGGTGATAGAAAATCGCTCCCGGAGGAACCTTTGGGTCCTGGCTTGCCTTTCGGCACGACTAAATTGCAGAACGCGACATGCTTTTATATTTAATACGGCAAAAATCGTCACCCACGGTCAACAGACAACTGATCTGCGTTTTGACTGCGTTTGACAGTGTTATGACTCTCATAACATCGGCTACACGTACCCCGCCCACTACCGTTTCTATAGTATTTGGCAGCCATAAACGCTTCATACTAATTGCCACAGTACGGGGATGACGTTGAGTGACGTCACACCTGATATTTTTCTAAACTTTCAAGGTCTAGAAAATCAATTTTGTATATACAAAATCAACCAACTATATATTTTTATGGTTTTGATTGTATTTTATAATTAATACTTTATTACAATATTTTGATAGTTTACTATCTATTTAGCAACACCACGTTATCAATTTTAACATGAGTCAGCATGCCTATAATGTTGATCAATTTGGATGTGTTCTTATATTATTTATTATATAACATTCCTCTACCAGATAGGTGATCGCCAGTGATCGGATCAAGGATGCAAGTTCCCGGAGTTTAAGTCCGTAATATTAAGATGGATATGACTTACACAATCCTGCCACTTTTTTTGTTACCTACCTTTACAAAAAGGTAAATAACTTTTAATTTTAAGTTGTTTACAGTATACAATTAACAGAAAATGTAATAACAACAAAAATGTTTTCAGTACCTACTGCATAGAAGAACTGAACGTAACTTGTAGGTATGTCTTATCTTTTATGTATTTTTATTATTCTTATACGTTTACCAGGGTATACAAGTAAAAGTAATTATTGTTATTCGTTATTAGTATCACTATTTCGGTAATCTTATCACCAGGGCTCGAACTTTTAGTGCCGATGACGTTGCACTGCACCGCACATAGGATGCCTTCAAATAGCCTTTTCGTAAACAATTACCGCTTATCAACCTCTTTTATATTGAATAAAATGGCCACTTGAAATGAGCAGTTCATAATGTCTTGACTGACATTGTCATTCAAATCGAGCCCTGCTTATCACATTCTCAACATATCGACAAATAATAATAATTTCAGTTATAAATACCCATTATTAGACAATTCTAGTGTTTCTTAAGTGTGCAAATATTAAGTAACGTATTTTTTAATTTACAATAGTCCATTTCCCAAAATCCCGGGAAATCTGAGACATATCCACGATAAGCATAACGTTTGAGGTCGTTCACCCCAAATTGCATCCTAGATCCGCAGGTCGACCACGTAACGCATTATACGAACGTCGGGTTGGTCTAAATGTCACTTTTTATATAAAAAAATTACAGTTAAATTGTACCGACGCGCGTTCGGAACGTTACGTGATTACCCCTCAGATGACTGGTGAACGCTAACATAAGATAATTTTTACACTTTTGGAAATTAGGTTGGGTTTTATCTATCCTTTTCATTGGAAGTTGGATTTTCATTGGAGCTAGGAACGTATTACGTTCCTAGCTCCAATGAAAATCCAACTTCCAATGAAAAGGATAGATAAAACCCAACCTAATTTCCAAAAGTGTAAAAATGATCTATGACATTGACTAATCAAACTGAAATTGCACATTTACAATGTACAACACAGTAGAGTAAACAGTACATTTTATTAATTCCAAAAAAATCCCGACATTCATTTTTAAACTTTAGTCGTCATTTCATTAATTTACAAAAGAACTTGAAACACCTTCACTGTGAAAAATAAGATTCCTTTCATTGCCTGTCAGGAAAACGAAAAAGCCATTAGAAGACCCCCATTGTTATAATGACGTAACTTTGCCGTTTGTAAATGACACGGGCCTTGCGGAAACATTATACTGTTTACTTGTCCCGTGAGAGATATAAATAATACTTATTGGCGGATGAAATTTGACGCTGGTAGTGTGGATTTCAAATGAGATTTACGGGGTTTTTGTTCAAAATTGATTTTCTAGACGAAAGATAACCAGCAAGTTTCGAAAATGTAATATCAACTATTACTCAGCTGAAAACAAATTGTAGAAGATTTTGTTAAGAATCTATCGATAGTTTAATTATAATCACTGTAATAAAAGGCGGGTATGGAATGTCTGCTCATAAAAGGACAATTGCGTTGGTGTGGACATCTTGTACTTGGCACTCTCAAGTGCCTAAATCTATTTTTACAGGCTTTATATTAGCTTGCACTGTTCGTGGGGGGGTATTTGCTGTAACGATGACACTTCTACATCAAAAATTACACAATACACCGAAAAAACTTGCACACCTTCATACATTTTTGTGTACGAAGCATGCCCACTTGGCCTTGTACATTGACAGAGGGGAAATGAAAGAAAGAAAGAAAATACATTTATTTAACGTCACAAATATTTACAAGAACTCAGTAGGTATGACACAAAATTACACAATAAAAAGAACAAGCAAAATAAAAGACTTAAATACTAGGACGTTAAATACGTACGATCCCCACTCAGCGTGATGAGAAATGGTGCGAATGCCTACTCCCTTCCGTGTTGGGTAAACGCAGAGCTGGCGGGCAGTAGCTATGATACAAGAAGATCCTCAAACCCCACTTGGTAGCCACCGGTCCGGCATATCATGTGAGTTGTGAGAGGAGCTTGCTACTCAGAGATCGGAGGTGAACTGCTGTCAGTACGGGTATCAAAATCAAACATTTATTCTGCAAATAGGCCACAAGGGTAACTTATATATGTCAATCAATAATTTACAAAAAAAAATATCTTTCATTAACAATTATTTGGAAGTTGCAGTTTAACAGAACTAAATGCCACTTAATGAAAACAATATTACAAAAGATATCCAGAACATTATATTTATTTATAAAAACAAGACAAAAACATCATAAATAAAAATAAACTAACAAGCAAATAATTATAAACTAATTAAAAACTAAATTAACTTAACTTGCCCAGTCAAAGGAAGAAAACCCCGTCCAGCAGTTCCGTCTGCGGCATGGAGCCCATAACGCTGGCGGCGTTACCTCTCTGTATTGCTAATAAAATACGTTGCGAGAGGTAAGCGCCAGCCCTGTGGTCCCCTGAAGCGTCGACGAGTCGTTTAGTCATTGCCCTCATAAATGATTTCATGTCAGCTGACCAGGGACCCAATGTTTCTACTGCAAGCGCCGCAAACTCGTAGTCTTTAATTAAAGACGAGTATTTGCGGCGCTTCAACACCTGGGCCTGGTCAGCTGCAGCGCCGGGTTGAGTGCGAGTCCCCTGGATGTGGGACTGAGCAAACGTATCCACGCACGTTGCGTCCCACACCAAGGCTCTGCCCAACCTCCACGGCACCAATGTGGCACCATCAGGTCGCTTGCCATCGTCTCTTGCCAAACCTGTGGGTTCGAGAATAGCAGGCACAGACACGGTGGCAAGCGAACGACGGACTAAATCGTTTATAGTGCCGTGGCGGTATAAGCGGCCGGCGCTTTTTATACATGAGAGGCCATGCCTACCCGACTCATCGACGCTTTTGCCACAGACGCATGTATGTGAAACACATATTCTGGCCCCAAGCCTCAAGCAACAAGCAATTCTTAATGTGCTTTGGTCCAGAAAGGGTGCCTATCTGTCGTGAAGGAAGCGCGTAGAGCCAGTGTCCCGACTCGGGGGCGGAAACCGCCAGGAGGCGGGCGCGTTCAAAATCGTCCGGGCTACTTTCTACGAGGGATGCTTGCACCTTATTAAGACGAGGGGTGTCCCAAACCCGCTGAAAATGTCTGACCGCCGGGATGTCCGTTCCAGGGCACGAGTCACACCATGCATCCCTGGCCTCCTTCAAACTCGCTATCTCATCGTCGACTATCTGGGGAAGGTTAAGAATGATACCGACGAGAGACAGCGAGCCATAAGCAGAGGACAGGAATGCAGGTAGGGCTACGCTGGCCGAGGCTCGAACGCCCAGCCCCCCAAGCCTTATTGGGAGAACCGCTTGAGTCCAAGATCTGGTGCTGGAGTCTAAATGAATGTTGAGAATTTTGGAAAGTGTTGTCTGAAGGGACAAATCAATGGATGACAAAATGGTAGGGAATTTCCAAATGGGACAACTGCGCAACAAATACATAAATTTCGGGGTGAATAAGCAAAAACGAATAATGAACAGGGCCATATGAGGATTGATGTGAAAAAGTAGGTCGGATGTATTTTTGAACAAGTTTAATTTTCAATTAATGACAGGGTTGATTGATTCTTCGAAAATTGGCGAGCCTAAAAGGGTGAGAGATGAATTGGAACGAACGGAGAGATTAGGCAAAACTGCATTAAAATCGGTTAGTATATCAATTTTATTTTCAAGTGGAAGGCGATCGGGGATGAAAATTTCGCACTTTGTGAAGTTCAAAGAAAGGCCATTATTAATAACTTCGAACGCACCCGTCTCGAAGATCTGACGTCAAACGCCAGTTCCGTCAAACTCGGCCCAAGCCCCCCTAATAATAATAATCTCTCCTGACCGGTTTCGGCCTCGGCGACTGCCTCAACTCTGGCGTTGATGTCGTTCATGTGCTCTGGTGTGACTCACATAGCCGATCTTATTTACGAAGACCTGAGTACACAACGGGCACGTGAGCACACCATTCACAAAGTTATAGCTGACCGCCGCAGGTGGTCGGGCTTTCAGCTTGTCCCGTTTGAAATCAAGAGCCATACGTCGACGGGATTCAAAGGTGGATGTTTTGATTTTAACTGAAGATCTCCATTTCTGGCGGTTGGCTGCCTGGTTCTCCGACTGCAATGGGTCAATTTCACAATTTTTCATGTGACGCTTAAGCACATCTTTGTACCTGAGGAGTTGTCCGCCATGCTTTCGCTTGCCCTCCTCAAGTTCCGAATAAAATATGTGCTTTGCCACTCGACCCGCCGCCATCCTTGAAACGTGGCCGCCCCAGCGAAGTTGCCGTCTCATAAGATAGGCTTCGATTCCACCTACGTTAGCTCTCCGCAAAACTTCTTTAAGATTTTACGGAGGCATTTTAAGTGGAATCGATCTAAGCCCCCCTACTCCTACCACTACACTTATAACTTTATAACTCTAGTGGACAGCTTCACTGTGTCTCTTGCGGTCGTACGTTCAAAACCGTGTTTGCAAGTCACACTCGAGCTCATGCACGTAAAGTTTCCCAACATTAGATTATTTTTTTCAGGATGTCGTCTTCGACGGATTCGTCTGGGAGGACATCATCATCATCATCAATATATTACTTATAGGATCCTTTTGCTCTTGTATTGAACCAGCTCATAAAAGCTGTGACATAAAATATATATTTTAATTAGAATGGCACTTCCTTCGCACATTACTCCGTGACTATAAATAAAATCGACTAATTAGTTGGTGGCGATAAATTTTATCAATATTTAATTAGGGATGCCGCTCCTCGGCTTCGCAAAATAAGATGTCAATTAATTTTAACACCCTTTGCGTTCGCAAAACACGTCTGCTTTGTAACTTTATATTATCGCTGTGGAATAATTATCTCCACATCGATAGCCAATTCAGTCTGGCTAGCCAATTCAGTCAGCAGCAACGTAACGCGAAGTACATTTCAGCAACCTTCAAAGCGATCTATGGAATAGACAGAAATTAACAGCAAATTTTGAATAACCGAATTTGATAATCAAAAATCGGAAGTAAGTATTTTGCTTAGTTTGAAGTACGAATGTTTAAAACGGGTCAAATGTTTATGACTCGGGCTATAGTCAAATTCAACGTTCGATATTGTCACTGTTTTTTATAATAATAAACCATTTATTTCAGGCATCTAAGGCCTGTAAACAACTGTAAGGTTACAAATACCTTAAAGCCTATAATTACAATTATTAAATTAAAAACGAATTATTATTTAGGCAACGAAAGAGCGTGGCTCCGTTGCGTCGTCAATTCCGGCTCAGTATTACAATAAACTGTGATTCCGGTGTAGAATTCGGTAGGTTACCCCGGTTTATGGTGCCGAAGTGTAGATTGTCGAATTCAACCGTTGACTGAGAATAAACATGCCCTTTACGCATCATATATTATTTGATCCAAGCGTGGCGGCAAACTAGATGCGTGGGAGAGGTATATAGGTAAGTAGGTAACTACTTATAGCTTGTTTGAAATATAACGACGAAAAGTAGTACTTGAAACCAACCATTAATAATAAATAATAATAAATATTTGCGGACAATCTTACACAAATCAACCTAGTCCCAAACTAAGTACTATGGGTACTAGACGACGATATAGATACTTATATAGAGAAATGAATACTTAAATACATAGAAAACATCCATGACTCAGCAGGAACAAATATTCGTGCTCATCACACAAATAAATGCCCTTACCGGGATTCGAACCCAGGACCTCTTGCTTCGTAGGCAGGGTCACTACCAACTAGGCTAAAGCGGTCGTCATTATAACTACTTATCTATTGTTTAATTGTTGTGTTTAAGTAGGGTTGTAAAACAATAACGCAGCGCCACGTCTGTCGACCTCAAATGTACTGTGAACAAATAATCTTAGTAGTTTTGCTGTTGTTTGTCGATATTGCATAATATGTTTTGCATACTTTTGATAAGTTTATGTTCTGTTGTGACAAGACTGTTAACGAGTACAGTGCAATTTTAAACCGAAAGAAATAAGAATATTTACGATAGGTACCCTATTCCATATATTTTATTTTTATTTTATTTATTGGAGAACAAACAGAGTTAAATGTACTTAATAGTTACTTTCAAGCTAGATTACAAATAAACATGCATTTAGCTCCTCGACAGTTCAATACTAAATTATATTTAGTTTAATTTAATATATAAGACGCGTTTATTCGTGTATTAGAAATATCGTGCGTTAATCGTCGTGCGATTTCAAGGAAAACCATTTTCAAACGTAAAACATTAGTATTACAACTTCTTACGAAACAAATTATGCAATTAAATATTTTCGTTTCGTGTTAATTTAACGTGGAAGTTACCACGATCAAATTTTAAACAATTTGATACAGAGAACGAATAGGTAAATAAACCATCATCGTCTGAAGCCCCAGAAAGGACCCGAACCTGTAACATCTGCATTGCCGGTACATTGTTCTCACCATTGAGCTACGAGGATAGTGACGAATGATGGTTTATTTTCCCATTATATTCGTTATCTGTACATATTATATATATCCTTTAACATTACATTCTATTGTTATGTTTATAAAGAATTTAATGATCGAAATAAATAAAACTAGCATATTTTCCTTTAATATCCTCGATTAACCATGAAACGTTGACGAAATTGTCCGTTAAAATTCTAATATTATATAGAATCAGGTTTATGTAGGTATGTCATAGACGTAGAGTTAATTTATACTTAACTATAAAATCCAGGAGAGTACATACTCTTATAAATGGCACAGGAAATAAGTAATTAATATCGCGGCAGGGTAAAAGCATCATTAATTTTAGTAGATTTCAAAATGATAAATGGTGCTGATGGCTTACGCCTTTCGCAGCGCTGAAAAACCTTCTTACAAAATGAGAACACCTTTTATAATATAACCTACTTACCTACTTCAGGCTACCAATCCCTGACCTGAAAGTTCGAATTACGTACTCGTTGAAAATAACAATTGCAGGTTTTGAGTAAAGTCCGGTCAAAGGTAAAGTTAATTTTATTTAAGAAAATCTTGATGTTAAAATATCACGATTTTCACGTGTTAAGGTATGTTATGTACTCCATTATTTTGTTATTAATGTTATTATTGAAGCAACGATCGAACACTGTGGATTTTTTTCACTCAGTCTGATTTTTGTTTTAAATTAAACTTAAATTAATAAACTTTGTTAATGCGCTCGGAACAATTTAGTAGTTTAAATAAAATTCCAGAATGTGACTGACCCTCACATCAAAAGGTCAGGCATTTTGTTAGCTAAAGTACCCCACAATTTAGAGCTTACACTGGAACTATTTCTAATTGATGCTAAGATATATAATTTTTAGATTCTGAAATTCTGATATGGAAGAGACAGTCTTTCTGATGTAGAAAAGTTTCAATTTCATTTCAGTGTGTGTGGTGGAAAATGTACTTCAGCGCAAGCAAGGTCTGTAGAATTTTCTAAACGAAGTTTTAGATGTCAGATATTTAGTTTGTCGTTTAGTTTTTGATAGTTACGCGATTTTGAATCCGTTCAACCAATACAATTACACAAAGCACTTATAGTCTCGTAGAACCGATAGCTGTTGGGGCGGAAAGGTTCTCGAGTGGTGACTACGTACCGGAAGGCGCAGCGTGGGTAGGCCCCCCACAAGGTGGACTGATGACCTGGTAAAGGTCGCGGGAGTCCGCTGGATGCGTGGCGCAGAACCGGTCATTGTGGCACTCTTTGGGGGAGGCATGTGTCCAGCAGTGGACGTCTTTCGGCTGATATGATGATGATGATGATGATGACTTAAAGTCTCTAGGTACTCACTCTAGAGTGTAAAATACAAATGTACAAGCCCGCTCCCTAACTTCCCCAGTCTATCTGTCTGTCTTGTTAACATTAAAGTGTTTTTTTTTTAATTACTGCTTCTTGTACTGACTAACTGGTCGATTCCGTAACGCATTGTACGCGCGTCAGGTAGAGATCTGCAGGTCGATCACGTAACGCATTGTACGAACGTCGGGTAGGTCCTAATGTCAGTTTTTATATGGAAAATTGACAGTTAAATTGTACCGACGCGCGTTCGGAACGTTACGTGATTACCCCTCAGAATGTCATTTTTGTATGAAAAAATTACAGCATTGAGTTGTCCTAAAGTACGTTCTAAAAGTTAGGTACGTGATCATGATCACCCCACTGATGTCTGTGTATTAAACTATAAACTCGATTTGTAAATAAACATTTTTGCGAAGAAAAAGAGCGATTTCAATTCAACTTTCAAGAACTTAGTTTACTGTTTACCCAGCCGACTTGTTCACCCTAGATAACAACGTAACCCAATGGATCCAGCAATTGGGTGTACTGCTCTAATTTGCATGCATTTTTTTTTACTAAGAACGATTTTAATTTTTAATTTAGCCATACGAATAAATAAATAAATAAACTGTTTACTAATTGTATTGCCCTCTAAACCAATTGTGTAGAGAATAACTTTTTAATTACTAAAGACAATAGGAAGGATCGGCTTCAGATGGCGAATGAGTTCCTGCCTTCTCTTATTATTTGCATGAATAAGACACGGTATATAGGTAATCCAATATTTTTCAGTTAATATTATCCGTGTCGGTACTAAATCACGAATAACTTTTTCATGAAAACTTTGTCATGAACGACTATAACGAAAAACTTTATCACGAAAAGACCATATCGCGAAAACTGGATAGGTACGACGACGAGCGAAGCGAGGAGGAGTGTTAGGCGGAACTGCGACCTTTAAAGTTTTTCGTGATAAAGTCGTTCGTGATATAGCTTTTCGTGATAAAATACTAGCGCCCTGCAATTTCTCTAGCTATTTCTAAAATTTAATTATAACGAACTTCTACTAGCTTGTTTTATCCCACGTTTTAATATAATTCAATAAGTAATTAGAGGAGATAATCAATTGTATAGCAATCAGCTACGCCGCACCTGTGTTCCTCTACAGTCTAAAGGTATTATGAAATTATTCTTGGAAATAACCAGTATAACTTCGAACCAATGAAACTGTAGGAAGTAAGGTTAGTTCTAAACTCGAAGTTGTACGCTGGTCTTTCTTGGAACAGCACTCACTAGTAAGTTTGCTAGACGCCACTACTTATACTTGAGTACAGGATGTGTAATAGTCACATAATTAGCCAACCAACTATTTTTTGTTGTTATTTTGGATTATTCACAACCCCGGCCGTACCATCCTTTTCTCGAAGCCATTCAGGCCATTTTCAACACCCTGTAATTTTGTGCTGGCTAAAGCCAGAACCCTGAATTTTTAGTAACATATAGGGCATAATATGGCTTACATACATCGTCAATAACATTCAATTTGAACTTTTAGTTTAAGAAATTATATCTTATTAAATTTTATCCTTAGTTTTGTCACTGACATACTCACTCACTCACTGACTTATAATGATCATCGTAATTCTAAGGTACTTCTAGCAGACCCACAAGCTCCATATTTTGAATATAATTAGTTTTTAGCCTATCCATTAATTAAAAACCTAAAAATATTGCAATTTCAGTCACGATTCAGATATATACAAACTGCATAAATTAGTTTGTAATCCTATACAAATACAAGCGTATACAAAGTTACTTTACTCCTGCAAAACTATACAAACGTTATTTGCGGTTGGTAAAATAACATTTCCATACAAAGTTGATAACACAATTACCTACAAAAAGAAATAAGGTCCCATAAAAAACATTCCATGTAAAAAATAGGCCAAGTCTCGAAACTCTTCCACGGTAAAAAGTGGTGAGATATTTCGTAGAGCCAAGACACAAAAGACAGGAAAAAGCATAAGCCCAGCTCACATTTCTGTGATGCCGTGGGCATCACAGAAATGTAACCACACCCATATAAAATGTAAGAAACCGGTACCAGTTCTGATGCATCACAACACAACACGACAGACAAATGTGAACCGGGCTTTATTCAAAAAACACGCGACAGCTCGCGCGTCGATTTGTGCAACATGTTGGCTAGCTTTACATAAACGCAGCCTAAAATTATACAGTACTGGTGGCTCTCTGAGCAGCAGGATTCGCGAGTATGCGATATAAAAAAGCATTTTAAATTTAGAAAAACTGAATCGGTTAAAAAAATTATATGTAATTATCGAACCTGCTCACAAAATGTCACTAGAATCGGTTGAGAAATGCAACCTGTAGAAGAGAGCAGCTGGACAGACGGACATGCGAAAGAATTTCAGCCCACAGAACTTTCGCTTCGTTTGCCCGTTCAATAATAGTAAACAATGCCCCAATAGTATTACCAAGAAACAAAATACCAGCCAAGTGCGAGTCGGACTCGCGCACGAAGGGTTCCGTAAGTACCGTTATCTAGTATAAAAACGGCAAAAAAATCACGTTTGTTGAATGAAACAAAAACAAGTAAAAAATAAAAATATATTTTATTCTGTTTTTTAGTATTTGTAGTTGTAGCGGCAAACTGTCTAACTATCACGGTTCATGAGATACAGCCTGGTGACAGACGGACAGACAGACAGATAGACAGACGGACAGTTTTACTCTTTGAGTACGGAACGCTAAAAAAGAAGAATCGTGAAACCTAATAGTAAGTTAAACTTTCCGTTTTGTAACTAATCTGAATCCGAATCAAACACCAAAGATATGTAGTATTTCTGTGTGGGTAGTTCTGTGTGGTAACAAAAAGGAAAATTAAGTATTAGTACACTAGCCACAAAATATGAATGATTAAATAAATTAAGTTTCAATCCGAGAATCTTTTCTGACGAAAATTAGCGATAGTAACTATGCTTTGTAATATTATTTAAAACACTACATTTTTTATTAAAAATATAACTTAATAACCAAGTTATTAATGTTTTTCTACGAAGATTCAATTGAAATAAGTTTAATAAAAGCTGGAAACTAAGATAATTTCTTTAATATGCGAGAAAGGCCACTTCAGAAACCATATTCTGCCACAAACAGAGCTCTAGTTTATGCTAATGGTATTCGAAATTAGATTGTTTGAGTATTCGAAATTAGACTGTATACCTACCTATTTTAATTGCGAATACAAAAAGATACTAATTTGTTAATATACAGGGTGGAAAGTTAAAACGGGCCAGTAAGGGCAGCTACTAGATCTCTTGCCGCTACGCAAAAATGTCATTAGGATTTCATTCCTAACTTTTTAAGTGATGACAATCTACATTCACAGATTTTTGAAAAAAAATACAGTCAGCGAGAAAATCAATGTCATTCGATCCCATTCCTATTAAGAATCAAAATACTCTTTGGGACCGACTAAGGTTTGACTACTATAGTAGAAAAAAAAATCGTCAAAATTGATGATTTTCTCGTTTTCAAAAATCTGTGAATGTAGATTGTCATCACTTAAAAAGTTAGAAATGATATCCTAATGACATTTTTGCTTAGCGGCAAGGGATCTAGTAGCTGCCCTTACTGCCCCGTTTTAACTTTCCACCCTGTAGAATTCGACTACCCTGTATCGTTACCAATACTAAATATCTACCTTTCAAATTGCTTGAGCACGGTGACATCTGCCAATTACATGTCATCTCATTACTATTCATAACTTTAAAACGCCAAACATGCCATAAATTATACTAGGGCGACAATAACCGTATAAGCTTACCGGGCATTTTGAAACACTATATCCTAGGCTCACTATGAAATAGGACCTAGCACTTTTAATATATTACTCGCAATTTGTTTTGCTCATTGCTACACTTTAATGCTAATGCAGTGTACAATTCGACCCATGACCAATTAGTTTTTGCTCGAAATTAACATAAAAGCTTACATTACTCGTAATATAGGTAATTGCAGCGCTGCACGTGGCTTGCGGCCGCGGTGGCGCGGCTGGCGGCCATTCACTTTATTAATGACTCAGATAAAACCAAAAGTCGAATACATATGTGGGTAAATCCAGCCGTTTAGTGAAATTAGGTAGATATCGGATATTTTAGGCAGTCACTTCCACGTTTGAAGTAAGTATACAATACATCAGTATAAGTTTGGACTTATCGTTTCCCATAGGTAGTTTAAAATACGTTTATCATCTACGAGTATGTGCGTTTGTTACTTTTGTTTAAATCAGAACAGTTGTACAGTCGCCATCACATACATAGGTACACTATAGGTGTTCAAAAATATCGGCACATGCACCCTAATGCCTTGAAAATAGAGGTGTGTTCCGATGTTTGTGACGTGCTTGTTTGCTCCAATGTATGTGATGGCGTACCTACCGAGGAACTAAGATGTATTAAAAGATACGATAAGATTTATTTATTGTCTGTGTAGGTGGGCCAATCTCCGAGCGTTTGACCTGCTCGGTTCTTAAGTCATTGTCGGCTCAAGTTTATTTCAGCAGAGGTAAAACATACCGCGGAAACTTAAATCAAAAAAGACTAGGCAACGGTATTGGCTTACGTCTTCATCAAAAGTGGAGTCTGATATTCGTCTCTTTTAATAGTATTTCCTGGAGACGACAATGACGAAAAAAACCGCCTTAAAAACGCTGAATATTCGCCCAGGTATTACATTTAGTTGTTGTGGGTAAAATAAAGTCCAACAGCTTACCCATTTCGGACGTACAATATTAAACTTAAAGCTAGTCAAATACACTAAAACAATAACAACAATAGTATTTCAAAATAATTTTAACCATATTTACACATACAACATACGCTATGGGGTTCTTTTAAAAAGGATTGTAATACACTTTCAAAGGGTCATGTGACTCCCGGAGGTGTTAGCGTCCATAGGCTACGGTAATCGCTGACCACCAAGCGCCACGGCCAAAAAAATAAGAGTGAAAATAAACATTCGTTTATGTTATATTATATGTTACATCAAATGAAAGATTCACAGAAATAAAGGTTCTATTTCCAAGTGATTTTTATGAAGCATTGTTTAAGGTACGTTTTTTAATTAAAAGGCTACGAATAGCATTTCTCGTGTCATAAATCCCATTTCAAAAGTTCGCAAGCGTCTAAAATTAACAGCAAAATACCACGATCGTCGTAAAACTGACAGCTGACGGAATTTACTAGATTTACTCACTTGCCCCTCCCTGCTATTAACTTTATAGTAGTACTAAAACCTAATATAAGTCTAGCTGCATGATTGTCGGTAGTATTTATCCGGAGCCGAGATCTATGATTAACCGACTTAAAAAAGGAGGAGGTTATACCACCACTGTATTTTTTTTATGTAGGTATGTTCGCCGATTTCTCTGTCAATTGTGGACCGATTTCCGAAATTCTTTTTTTAATCGAAAGAGTAGGTATACATCTGAGGTGGTCCCATTGTCACCATGTCAGGATCTGATGATGGGATCCCAGGGAAATTGAGGGCAACCCTCAAACTTTATCGGCACGCGTGTAGTAATTTTAAGATAACCCTCGGAAATCGCAATGTTGGTGAAGTGGAACTGATGATGAAAACCACAGATGACTCAAACAATTTGTTTCTTATAGGTATATCTTTTTTTATATACTTATGTTCTTTCTGTCTTTCTTTCTTACTTATAGAACTCCTCAAAGATGTAAAGTACTTCAAAGATTCGAATATGATTCCGTTGAAGTAGCAACTAATGAAGTGTTCATTCTGACATCCTTGAGGATTTTGAGGAATCGACAGAACTCCTCAAATATTATCAGCCCACGGATAGCGACTTGGGTTTTTTCTGTAATAATCAACGCATTTGCTCTCGGGGAGCGTTCATGTGGTAAATTGGAAAGGAAATGTGGAAATTGTCATGTATGTGGCTTGGCGAAGTAAACTTTTTAAAGTAATATATTATACGTAGCTTCTTAGTCTTTTAAATTGTTTCGCACACGCGCGTCTTGTCAGAATGAGCGCGACATTAAGGATGTTCGGATTTTGCCGCTAGATGGCGCTGTACCGTCTGCGTCGATTCCTAAATCGCCCTGCTGATTTTTCTTACGATAATTACAGTAGGTTTTGAATTTCGTGTATGCTGGTGTCCAGCGGGGCTAAGATGGTTGCTATTGTATTACTTATCGTTGTGGATAAGACAAGACATCCGTCACTCTCGCACTCGCATACTTGTCAGAACGTGACAGATGATAAAGGCAAGCATGCTACGCCCGCTGTGCTTTGAATTATTACAGGGTGTTATCAAGTAACAGTCAACAGACAATGGAACCATTTGAATAAAGAAACGGCAAGGTGCACTTTTTACTACATTGTTAAATATCAAATTAATACGCTTTAAATACTCGTAAACCTTAAAAGGTTTCACGTGTTTAATGCCCTGTCTGCTCGATATCAAAGCGATGTTTCATTCATGGAATACAAACTTCATTTTGCTTTATTCATAAATATATGAACTCCCACAATCGTCTAATTGGTCGTATTCATAAACGTTCAGTAAAGCTATTTTAGCCAAAAAGCCGTTTAAATTTCATTTCTCTTTGTTGCTTTGACATTTGTGTTTGTAAGAAAGCGACAAAACCTTTTGTAATTATTTATCAGAGGCATGTTTTTTGAATAAGGAGGTAAATACCACACTAACATTTCCACAAAAAAAAAATTGTGTCTTCCAATAGGATCATATTGTATGCTCGACTAAAATAAGACTAAGACTCTTGTCTTCTCAATATTCCTGTACGCATCAGAAACCTGGTTCATAAAAGCTCATACTCGCCGTATAATAGATCCATTCGAGATGTGGTGCTGTTGCTGCAGAATGCTCCGGATATTATGGACTGAACATCGCACAAATGTGTCTATTCTCTAAGAGCTCGGCATCAAAACGAGGCTCTCCACCATCTTATCCAACGTATTCTCGGCTACTTTGGCCATCTGGTCAGGTCTGGGCCGGAGAGCCTGGAAAAGCTAATTATCGCTGGCCACATGGCAGGGAAGAGAAATAGAGGTCGGATGCCTATCCATTGGGCGGACACGGTAACATCTGTGACTAGAGCCACACTACATGCCATCATGCATCACGCCCAGGACCAAGCAGCTTGGAGAGTGATGTTGAAGAGTGCCCACAGCCGTCACGACCCTCAGCCATTAGGATACGACGAGGGAAATATACTCAACTAGTGAATTTCTACATCATTTCTATTTCTATTAAATGGCGCCATTACAGCAGCACACTTCGGAACGCAAGTTCACTTTAAACTGCGGCAGTAAATTTAATGTTGAACATCTTCTGTCCGTCGTGAACCGTACTCAATAAACTGAGTAACGTGCAATTTAATTACTCTAAGGAACAGTTTACTTTACGTGTACCCTTAATCAGAGAAGCTTAAGGGTGGCTTGCACCAAAACCGTCTGGAATCGTAAGCGGTGTTCGTTAAAATCAGAATGTGTGAAAAGTTTGACAAGCTTCTATGGCGGAATGACACCGGTACCATATTTAACGTTTTATTTATCGTATGGCGGTTAAACACTGGTACATATATGTATTCGTATCGATGTCGCTGATAGAGTTCCAGTGTGCGCTGCGAGGTTCAGAAGGAACAATGCCTGCATTTGCCATTTTTAAAAGTGCGCCTGTTTTATTAAATTGAAAACTTTACCAAACGAAAATGTCTGCTTACTGAAATAATTAGTTTTAAACTCTATATATCCTAAACTATTAAACGAGCAATATTTGTATATATATATATATATATGTTTGTATGTAAGTATATATATATATTTGCAATCACGTCCTCGGAAACGGCTCTAACGATTTCGATGAAATTTGGTGGTTACGGGGGCGAGAAATCGATCTAGATATGTCTCATGTCCGGGAAAATTATGTTTTCTCCGTATTTTTCCATTTTCATCCGAGCGGAGCTCGGTCGCCCAGGGACTAAGTATTTATTTTAGTAATGCAAAAAATAATGTATCCATGGATGTATCTTGGAGCTTATCCGGATTCCTAACATATCGATAGTGTAGCGCATAGCTGAATTAATGCGAGCGTATGGCAGGAACGAAACTGTAAAAATTCATTTTATCAAGACAGCCTAAGCCAAAAACTACCTTATGTATCAAGCATATTAGTCGATTTTACTCTCACAGTTTCGTTCTTACGATCCCAACTAATACGATTCACATTATCTCACCCGTTCCCATCAGACCTAGCTCAAAGTAAACATCGAAACAAACAATTCTGTTTCAAATTATTTATGTTTCTTGGGAAGAAATATTTTTAGTAGCATAAGCATATTTAGTAGTTATTAGAAAAGGTAGACCATTTTTGAAATTAGATTACCTGCACGTAAAGGCACCTTATCTAAACAGCGACCTAGATAAACACATTGGTATTCATACCGTTGACCAAAAATATGAGAAAAACAACGAATTCAAACAAAGTTCAAAGGTTAAGAAAACTTCTAAGAATCTAATTTAACACTTGTTCTAAGAATCTAATTTAACACAGTGGTTGAGAGGTTGACATTTTTGAAATAAGATTATGGCACGAGTCACAATTAAGCTCGTTACTTTACATGATTTGAGGATTCATTGTGTTGACAGATAAAGACAAATTTAGGTCTCATCCCACCGCATTCGCGGGAGCTCGGGCAACCTTACTCATCATCACATTATACAATTAGAGGTGTTTTAATACGGCTGCAGTCTTTTGTGAAGACTTCCCAATGTTGGGCTGCTCTTAACATGACCGGGATGACATTCGGCTCTGCTGTGCCCAATCATCATCCTCCTAGCTGGAGGTCGTTGTTGTTCTACGTCCGTAGGAATAACCCTAGAAACCCTACACGTGACCTCCGGGTGGTGCTAAAAGAACAACAAACTCGGTAGCTGCACTGTTCCTTCTGAACCTCGCAGCGCACACTGGAACTCTATCTACTCTATCGATACGAATACATTTTTGTACCAGTATTTAACCGCCATACGATAAATAAATAAAGGGAGACGGGGGTCCGCTTTAGCACCTAATCCCAAGATTTGGCATAGGGTCAATATTTCCCAATATTTCTTATAAAAATCAATAACATAAAGATTCGAGAATAACATATAAATTCGACTGGAACTAAGTTTCAGTTAACGTGAAGCTGCCAACGTATATTACCCAGGTATAAGGCGGAATATGATCAATTATTGATATTTTCAAGAGCACCGGAGACGGGTGTATTGTATGTACAACGTAGCCCAGCAGGTCGATCACGTAACGCATTTTACGCGCGTCTGGTAGGTCTGAATGTCACTTTTTATATGGAAAAATGACAGTTAAATCGCGTCGATACGATTTAAATGTCAATTTTCCATATAGAAAGTGACATTTAGACCTACCCGACGTTCGTACAATGCGTTACGTGATCGACCTACTGCATTACGGTACAGTCGACGTTATAGATATGTTTTTACTTTTACGCCCTATGATATCAGACAACAAATACATTTGACGTTGACTTTACGGTATTTAAATTTCAATACGCATTCGATCAGTTTATAAATGCGTCGCTGTTACTCAATTGAATATGCGTTCCCCTTAGAATAATAACGCCTAGAAACGCAGTTCACGCGCAACGGTGAGGCCACCATAACTCGGCCATAAATGGCCCAGTACGCCGATAGGTGGAACACAGTTGGTGCGTTTGTGTGCGTATTGGCGCGTGTGAATACGAGTTGATCACAACTACATGAATCCATTTTATGCCTCACGCTTGGCGCGTCGGCCGTATGAAACTATCCTTCTATGCGTTATTATTCTAAGGCGTTCCCACTCACGCAGTTGGGATATGAAACAACATTTGATCGGTGCAAACATAACGTCTACTCTTTGTTACAAAAAATAAACGACTAAAAGTCATGATACTATATTCAAAACAACGGACATTCTAGACAAAGCGTCGCATAATAACCGCTTAGCAGACAGGTTGTAATTTCGAGCAATCTAAACTTGGATGACACACGATGAGTTTATATTCTAGTGCCGGTTTTGGTACAGAACAAGAGCTGAAAACATTTCTAAATTTGACAGATCTGTTCTCCCAGTAAGAAGATAATTATAATTGTATCGCAATGCTTTATAAAATTATTACAAAAAAAATAACTGTTTTAAACTCATAACTTTTTTCGTGGAGAAAATCTGCGCAACCATCAGCTATAAGTGACATTTTGAACCACTAAAAGCTCTATGGCAACAAAATCCTGATGCGCTCTCATGCGGAAAAATCCAGAATATTTTAGGTCTTAAAAAACGTAATCTAAAATATTCATTGAAGACCTTCAAAATTAGTAATAAAAGCTCGCTTTTTTTGTGGCGTAAGGATACGCACACAGATTCGACTCGGTGTTTGTCCAACGGTCACTGGTATTTTACTTAGAGACTGTTTGAAAGCGTGAATTCAAGCGACAGCGATTTTTGATGTAACCACCCAAACAATTTTAAGCAAAAATAAACTTCCAGGAAAACGTTACAACGACGGAATACAATATCACGTTTTGGTTGGTTTGCACTTTTGTAGATCAACATTGCGCTGCAGACTATGGATCTGTGAGCAGTAGAAATCGCAAGTCTGACTTTTTTTTTTAATTTGTATTTGTGTAATATAATTAACAAACCTGCTCACAAAACTTCGAATAGGTTGAGAAATGCGACCTGTAGAGGAGAACAGCCGGAGTGAGAGCGTGACATCGTGACAGACACCGGACATACGAATGATTTTCGGCCAAAGCAGACGCATACAACATAGAACTTCGTTTATCGACATAATCTTGCGGCTGAGCGTTCATAAAAACTATGAAAGGTGTCTATATATTCGGTTCGACGTATTGGTTTGACATCAATTTTACATTTGGTCCGCTCTCTTTCTGATAAGATCAAGAATCGAGATAGACTTCAAAGTCTTCACTAGGCCCTCGATTTCCGAGGGCAAAAATACGGATATTCTTAGTGACAGAACGTTAGCCATTTATAAATGAGGTGGAGTAGGTAAATCAAAGGAGGAAGAAGAGGGTCTTAGCTGCCAGCGGCGAGTATGGAGTTAAGGGGCGACACCCGCAGACTCTAATTCAATTTGTCGGCGATTGGTCCAAAAATATGTCGGCGAATGCTTCCGTTTTCAATGTGTTCAATGTGCAAAGATAGACCGCAGAATCTTGTTGTAATGTTTATTCTGACAAAAAGATAATCAATTTACTCTCAGGAAGGTTCAGCAAAAACTAAATGTTCTATACTAACAGAAAGCAGACGCATCTTTAAAATTGATTAGCCCCTTTTGTCAATGAGAGGAAGTCTGTGCAGAACTGCACATCTGTGTCTGCACATCATCTGTGTTCGTTGTGTGACTCACGCAGAAAGTGTATCCACTTCTTGTGGCGTTGAGCTACCGCATCCAAGCTGCAGAAGCGAGTGTCTTCATCTGAGCTTCCAACCTGGAGAAGAAACTAGACTTCATCGGGATCTCACTTTGTCAAAATACAATTACACCAAACCTAGCTTGATTGTCTGTTCTCAAGCCGCCCCAAGCTCTAATAGCTCGGCCACGATTTCGTGTGGCTGCTCCAGCGGCAGCGGAACGTCATATATATCAGCGAGAGATCGGAAAGCGACCTCTCTGCTGCCATCTCTCAAAGCCGTGGCTGAGTCCTCCTGTGCTCTATCTAACTTCGAGGTGTGTCCTATCTTGAACCTTAACGAGTGTTGTTATTCATAACATTAGGGGGGTTGGAACGCTTGAGGAAACTCAGAGTACAGGGAGTTCGTCCAAGACCTATGTAATACATTCCAATTAAATTTTAATTTGATTACAGCGTGCCTTCCACGTGCCCCGTACGTGGCAGAACGAGCGGTTACCCATATAATATAATGATAGGCCTCATGGCATGGCTTACTATGGGCCTCATAAGAAGGCTCAAAGTCACTCAGAGGGCAATGGAGAGGGCTATGCTGGGGGTTTCTCTGCGCGATCGCATCAGAAATGAGGCTATCCGCAGCAGAACCAAGGTAACCGATATAGCCCTGCGAATTGCTAAGCTTAAGTGGCAGTGGGCGGGGCACATTGCACGTAGAACCGATGGCCGTTGGGGCGGAAGGGTTCTCGAGTGGCGACCACGTACCGGAAGGCGCGGCGTGAGTAGGCCTCCCACAAGGTGGACTGATGACCTGGTAAAGGTCGCGGGAGTCCGCTGGATGCGGGTGGCGCAGGACCGGCCATTGTGGTACTCTTTGGGGGAGGCCTATGTCCAGCAGTGGACGTCTTTCGGCTGATATGATGAGGCCTCATGGTTAAGGTTATTTAATGTGGACGACTTTTCATAAAACTGTTATTTAAATTGGAATCTTCTTCTTTTGCCGGTAGAGTTGCTTTTTGAATGAACTACTTGGATGCAATTCAGCCAAATCAAATAGTCTCATGTAGGTATAATGGCCAATTTACCAAACACATAGGTAGTGTCTATTTCCATTTGTGAGACCCAGTTAATTATTAAGTTTATATACTCTGTTAAGTAAATAAATATATAATAAATAACCCATACAATTTTAATGTTAAACCTCAAATTAAGCCATTATCCCAGTTTAGTCAAGTCCTGCCTTAGTTGTTGCTTAACCTCAAGTATCGCTGTCGATTTAAGGCTGTTACTGAGGCTTAATCAGTAATCACGTAACGTTCTCTGGTCTATGGACACCCTAAACTCTTACTATGCAAGGTACCCGCTTTTTATCTTAATTGTTGTTTTAGCTTTGTTTTTAAGCGCTGACATAATTCCAGAGGGGTAATCACGTAACGTTCCGAACGCGCGTCGGTACAATTTAACTGTCAATTTTCCATATAAAAAGTGACATTTAAACCTACCCGACGCACGTACACCTACCTACAGTAGGTCAATCACGTAATGCTTTGTACGAACGTCGGGTAGTCTATATGTCACTTTTTAAAAGGAAAATTGACAGTCAAATGTACCGACGCGCGTTCGCAACGTTACGTGATTACCCCTCTGGAATTATGTCAGCGCTTAAAAACAAAGCTAAAACAACAATTAAGATAAAAAGCGGGTACCTTGCATAGTAAGAGTTTAGGGTGTCCATGCATATAACATATTATGCTGTATGTCCTGTCACGGTCACCACTTTGCCAGGCGGTGGTTGGTGGTTGAGGATAGTGTCCACTGCCTAGCAATAATTAGAATGTTGATGGGGGAGTAGACAGGGTGAGTGTGGACTTCACCCCAGAGGGGTTTATGGCAGTCCACACTCAGAGAGAGACTCTGAAGTACTGTCAACACAATAGTAGTTTATTCATTAACTCACACGGTATATATACGGTTAGCTACATGTATCATCATTCGCACATCTCGCACGTACTTTAATCTACGGCACGTATTATACAATATCTAATCGCTAATTTAGAATGTGCCTTGTCGGCACAGTAACTGTAAAGTAGATAATCGCATCAGCTTGTCCCTCGCGCCGCTTAGCAGGATGAAATATGTATCGTCGTCGGACGTGAGCGCCCGAATCACCCCGAATATTGGGTCTAGCAACCAGCAACATATATCATGTACATTATTTATGTGTGGTCCCGCCAGCCGGCACAGTTCTAGCACGGTTTAAACGCTTGGTAACTACCTACTAGTAACTAATTCGTTTGTATGAAAATTGTAATTCTGACGCGTCGTATATTTGAGGACTGCATGCGCCAAAATGTATGAGAATATATCATCAGCATAATATATCATATCATTTAAAACATAGCAAAGTCAGTTATTAAAAATTGGGTAAATTGATTAACTTTGAACTTTAAGTTCAGTGGGTCGATCACGTAACGCATTGTACGAACGTCGGGTAGGTCTAAATGTCACTTTTTAACCGACTTCAAAAATGGAGGAGGTTATATATTCCACTGTATGTATGTTTTGTTTTTTTTTTATGTATGTTCGCCGATTGTGGACCGATTTCCAAAATTCTTTTTTTATTCGAAATACTATACTTCTGAGGTGGTCCCATTATCACCAAATCAGGATCTGATGATGGGATCCCAGGGAAATTGAGGGCAACCCTCAAATTTTATAGGCACGCATGTAGTGATTTCGGTATTTTCTATTATAATTCGTGTATTTATCTTCGGAAATCACAATTTTGGTGAAGTGGAACTGATACTGAAGACCATAGATGACTTATGGAACTCCTCAAAGATGAAAAGTTCAAAGATTCTGACATGATTCCGTTGAAGTAGCAACTCATGAAGTGGTAATTATCAGATCCTTTAGGAATCGACGAAACTCCTCAAATATTATTACCCACAGATAGCGACTTGGGTTTCTTTCTGTAATAATCAACGCATTTGCTGTCTGAAAGCAGTGCATGTGGTAAATTGGAAAGGAAATGTGGAAATGTTCATGTACCTATGTGGCTTGGCGAAGTACTGAAGTGAAGTCGGTTTAAACTTTGTTTTTAAAGTAATTATTATTATTTGGATAATTGACGGTTAAATTGTACCGACGTGCGTTCGGAACGTTACATGTTTCCCCCAGATTAAATTATTAAGTGCACAGTGTAGTAGATGTTTTATTAGAGTTCCGTACTCAAAGAGTAAAACGGGACCCCATTACTAAGACTTCGCTGTCCGTCTGTCTGTCACCAGGCTGTATCTCAAGAACCGTGATAGCTAGAGAGTTGAAATTTTCACAGATTATGTACTTCTGTTGCCGCTATAACAACAAATACTAAAAACAATATATTTTTTTAAGGGGGGCTTCCATACAACAAACTTGTTTTTTTGCCGTTTTTAGGGTTCCGTACTCAAAGTGTAAAACGGGACCCTATTACTAAGACTCCGCTGTCCGTCCGTCCGTCCATCCGTCCGTCCGTCTGTCTGTCACCAGGCTGTATCTCACTGATACCGTGATAGTTCCAGCTGAAATTTTCACAGATGATGTATTTATGTTGCCACTATAACAACAAATACTAAAAACACAGAATAAAATAGTTTTTTTATAGATAATGGTACGGAACCCTTCGTGCGCGAGTCCAACTCGCACTTGGCCGGTTTTATGTAAATACTTCCGCGTTTATCGGTGCGGTATCAGCAAGCTGTCAGATGCGCGGAAGCAGCGCGGTATGAATGTAAGTACGTAGGGTCATTTCGCCGGTTACGCGACCACCTTCGGTTAGCGACCACTTGAAGAACATGGTTTTTTCAATTGAAGATAACATCAATTCTTCAGAGCCTATTGAAACAGTCAGCCGTATGCCTTATTGTTTGTAGTTTATGTAGTTATGGAATAGGAATATACAAAAAAAACGAGAAAATATGCTTTCAGTTCACCAAGTCAGCTAAGTGGTCGCTAACCGGCACATGAAATTAGGTGGTCGCCAACCGGCGAAATGACCCTAGAATGGAAATATAAAAATAAGGAAATCTGGGCAACATCAGTAAGTTCTCGCTAAATTTTTAATATTGAATAAAACAATTAATCTTTATTATTTTGGTTCATTAATATTTGCTCTACGAGTATCTCTATAATATTCAAGATAAATCGTACAAAAAGACAGTGAATGTTTCATTTAAATCTGTTGCATCACTCCTGTCACCTGTCAAATCTGACGTGTTGTATCGCGCTATCGAAATATCTAAAATCAGTTGCATAAATACAACATCGAAAACAAGTCTCATTGGACTTCGGTCCCTGAGCGATCTCTCTATGGCAGTGTGTCCTACCAATAGGTATGAGTTATGTTCATAACATATACAATAGTATATGTTATGTACATAACTCATTCCGTAGATATATGTAGTCAGATCTTGTAAATATTCCTACAAATGTATAAAATTACTTCCGGGTGGGAAGTTTATAGGATTCTTGAATAAAGCATCTTAGATTAACGTTTTAAAATAAAATGAACAAAAAACATGATATTATAAATTAATGTTTAAAAAAACTGCATTTTCCTTCAGTTAAAATACAAAACATACCGCATATCGATTCCAGCCCGCCCAGACACAATATATATATAGATACTTATACTGTTTAGGGTAGTATACACAAACACATGTCTTGTACCTACTCCACATGACTGATATTCCCCAAACCATAATTACGTAATTGTATACTAATCATATTACTGCTGTTATTAGCGCCAGCTAACGATAATTAATGGGTGGTGTTTGATTCTAACCATATCGCGATTAAACAGCTTATGTATGCACAAGTGTCTATTAGACATATATTTCACATCCCAATGTGTTTCGTGTTCAATTTGTCACGTTATCAAGACGGCCCGCGAGCTGTGTTGCAGCGAGATAGACTGTATGTCTCTTTCTAATTAGAACGCATAGAAAGAGACGGATAGTCTATGTCTCTGTGACAGAGCTCTGGGCGGGCGTGAAAGCGAGCACGCGTACCAAATTTAAATCACACTATGATGTGAAGCGTCGAACGAAATCGACCTCCTACTCCTCAAAATGTCTGTTTTTGCTCGTCGCTTTGCGATCCAAAAGCGATAAACCGATTATAAGCACAACTTAGTGCCAAGTCGCTTCGCGCGCGACTCAGCGACTCTTGTCTCACTCGCACTAGCTTTTGAATCATGGCATCGGTGTAAGTAAGAAAGAGGAGGGTAGATTTTTCTCAACTCGCGTCGCATCGCAGCTTTGGTTGTGGTAGCCCTGAAGTACCTAGTACTACGTATGCTATGCCTTATTAGTACCTAGCAGTATTTTTCCGCTTATAAGCAAACATCCTTCTATGACCCGCACGGATGTTAATACCTTGAATGGATACCCAGAGAAGGCGACGAAGTCAATAAAGGGTCGGCAACGCGCTTGTGATTCTTCTGGAGTCACAAGTGTCCAAAGGCTACGGTACCTGCTTAACATCAGGCAGGCCATAAGCTTGTTTGCCTTCGTCGTTGTACAAAAAAAAGTGGTCTATAATGAGATCCTGGAGTCCTCCGCATGAGAGCGCAGATGGTGGCCGCCATAGAGTTTTAGTGGGCAGATATACCAGCTAAAGATCTGGCTCACAGGTTTTTCTTCACGAAGAAAAAGGCCTTGAATATTGGATAAGTGATGGAGGGGTGTGTTTGTGAGACGTCAAACTTCAATAGTACCGGTTTTGCTGGCACTGTTACCCCTCTTACACCGCGAAACCTCCGCAGAAACCGACTCAGTTAAACGGTATAAATATAGAATTTCAGTTATATTGGATCAACAGATTAGAAGAGGTCATACCTAAATATAAAAGTAATAATATTTACTAGTTACCAATATTCCTACTAAAGATTTATTCATTAGTCATTTAATTGCTTACGCAATTTCTATGAAATCCACATACGATAGTAGGTACCCTATCCAATCTCTGGATTTACTCAAAGGCTTGAAATGAAAACGTCATTTGCCGATCAAACAGTAGCTTTGAGTTGAATCTCGTGGTGAACTTGTGTTCTCAGATATATGTACTCGACTACTCGTGTTTCTGAATAGAACTCGCGTGTATCGCATTTTGTGTGAATGTGGATATAGATAGCGTACCGCGGTGATGTTTGAGTTTAACTTCGTTGTCGCCAATCAAGACATCGTCACGCCAACACCATCAATTAAGAAAATATTTAAAGAAAAACGATTACTCACTCTTACAGGAATATACATTCTCGAATTATGTGTCTTTGTTAAGAGTAAAGGATGACTCACGCTAGAACAGGCCGTGTCCGGCCCCGCCGTACAACGTACGATGCGGTATCTGGGCATCATCCTGGACATTCGGTGGTCATTTGAGGCTCACTTCGAGCGGGTGACCCCAAAGTTGTTGGGCGCGGCTGCTGCGCTCGGGCGGCTGCTCCCGAACCTTGGGGGGCCGAAAGCGTCATGCCGACGCCTATACTCGGGCATCATACGCTCCATAGCCTTGTACGGAGCCCCAGTGTGGGCCAATGATCTTAGCGCCAAGAACGTCACCCAACTGCGTCAAGCGCAACGGGTGATGGCGATAAGGTCAGTACGTATCGGACAATCTCCAGAGAGGCGGCATGCGTGCTGGCCGGATCCCTGCCATGGGACTTGGACGCGAGGACTCTTGCGTCAGTATTCTTCTGGCGCGAGGAGGCGCGAGCTAGGGATTTTTGGCCAGCACCGCGAGAGATTGAGGCCAAGCGAGAGGAGCTCTCCCGCGAGGCAGTTGCCGAGTGGGTGGTCCGGCTGGAGCGGCCGATTGCGGGCGCCCGGACAATCGAGGCGATCCGGCCAGTCTTGTGGCAGTGGCTGGAGCGGACACACGGAGCTCTAACCTTCCGGCTCGTGCAGGTTCTCTCGGGACACGGATATTTCGGGAGATACCTGCACAAAGTTGCCGGCAGAGAGCCGACGGAGGAGTGTCACGATTGCGGCGCGGCGGTCGACACGGCGCAGCACACGCTGGAGGAGTGCGACCAGGGAGGACGACCCATTGGCCGCCCCACGGCGCCGCAGGCGTGCTAGACGAAGGCGAGCAGCACAGGATCGCCGCCTGCCTCCGTAGAGTGACCGGGGGGTGACAGGCATGGGGACGCCTGCCATCCCTCACGCACCAGGTCACTGAGTGGGTGCCTGTAGTGGCATAAAACGAACGAGGTCAACAAGGACCTCCGGAGGCGGTGTTCCGAAAATTGGAGCGGTGCTGGTGGTGCTGAAGAAGTAAAGCGCAAGCGTTATTTCAGCCCACCGCTAAGGCACAAAGACGGCAGACGGAGAGGTTTTTAGTGGTTAGACTCGGGGCCTCATTAGCCCACAACGAGGAGTCCCACATATCCACCCGGGTCCGTCCCCACACTTTCCTCTCCAAAAAAAAAAAGGCCGTGTCCGACCCGGGCCGTTTTCTAAGAAAAACGACGGCGTTTTTGCGCGGCCGAGCCATACCCACACGCTCGTCCGAGCCACGGCCGAGGCTCGAAAGCGGCTCGATGTCGGCACGGCCCAGCCGTGCCTCAGCCGGGCTTGGGTATGCCTCGGCCGCGTAAAAACGCCGTCGTCTTTCTTAGAAAACGGCCCGGGCCGGACACGGCCCGTTTTAGCGTGAGTCATCCTTTATATGGACTACTTTGTTAGGAAGTCTTCACTAAAAGATAATCTGCGTGTGAAATATAAGTACAACTTGTCGCTACCTAAGGCCAGAAATTCCCTATACTTTATAAGCGCGTTCAATACTGCAATAGGTGTTTGAATGTCTTACCTAATAGTATTAAGATGTTAAAGGGTAATAAATTCAAATGTACGTTGAATTTTTTTCTCATCGACAATGTATTTTACAGTTTAAACGATTTTTTGAATAACAGCAGCGAATGAATTAGAATAGGTATATACCTATCCAGTCGATGCACAGTATGATTATTTTAAGTAACTTTTATTTTTAAGTTTGAATATTGTATGCTCGATAGCCGACTGTTGTTACTTTTTTATATATTTTAACAATTACGCAGTTTACAATTTATAAATACTTTACTTTAACATCCATACTAATATTATAAATGCGAAAGTGTGTCTGTCTGTCTGTCTGTCTGTCTGTCTGTCTGTCTGTCTGTTACCTCTTCACGCCTAAACCGCTGAACCGATTTAGATGAAATTTGGTATAGAGATAGTTTGAACCCCGAGGAAGGACATAGGATAGTTTTTATCCCGGAAATCATCCCTTTAGGGAGAAAAAGGGGGGGTGAAAATTTGTATGGAACTATTTAAACCGCTGAGCCTATTTAGATGAAATTTGGTATAGAGATATTTTGAGTCCCGGGGATTGACATAGTATAGTTTTTATCCCGGAAATGATGCCTTAAGGGGGGGAAAATGGGGGGTGAAAATGTTTTATAGGTGAGAAACTTTAGGCACTCTTACATGTAGTTAGAAACGGTTCCAATAAGCATTTGTTTTGTTTCTGTTACACATTTTAAATTTGTACCTAATATATATTCCAACTGGTTACCTACTTCTACAGGGGTTTTACAAAAGGGGTTTTACTTATGTTTTTTTTAACACAAACCTTCCATATATGTACAGTCGTGGAATGAAAAGGTATAAGTTATCAGTATCTGCTTTATCGACCGAGTATAACACATTCCGTCACAATGAATTTATGACCTCTTTGCATTTTGAAAAGGCGAGTTAAAATTAAAAAAGAAACGAATGATGACATTGACAGGAACTGTTATTCACATTTATAGTTTCAATTAAGTATTATAAGCGAAGAGGATTTAATCATTAGATTCATCAAACTTGACACAACGTAATGGCAAGATTAAACGAATAAAAAGGTTTTTAGTTCAACTATTAATAGTCTAGGAACATTCGTCTAAGTCAATTTGAACTTTATTGTCACACAGTTAAACATAATTTTCAATACAACACTCTCTTCTGTTACACAGTTTCCGCCACTGTACCTACTTACGTCGAAGTGCATATGAATTGACAGCAATTCGATTACCAAATTAATCGCGGTCTCATAATAAGTAATATTAGTATAACTACACTGAGCAGAGGCATATTTAAAAATAGAACGGGCGGCGGGGCGCGGCGGGGTGCGGGCGTGGAGGGGGGAGTTCAGATCTCTTACTTCGCTTACCCGAACGGGCAGACACGTGAGGGCAGACGATGTTGTCGGACGTATGCAATGTTTAAGATTTTGCGTTTTCGATTAACGAGTTCATTCCTTGCTTGGTGTTCTGTACTTTAATAATTTTTGAAGTTGTTGGCGTTGTTCTCAAATAAATTGTTATTCACTAATAACTTTTATCTTTTATGGTATTCAGTAAAACGTTCGAAGTCATCTTACGTAGGAAAAACATCTGTTGCTTATTTTAGTTATTAGGTTAGGTTACGTTTAGTATGCTGCTTAATTATAAATTAAATAAAATTTGGTGTCGTTTGAGCTGTTTACAAATAAATATAAAACGTTATTCACTAATCACTTTTTTTAATTTAGGGTCTTAAGTATTAAAAAGATAGGTATCTCTGTACGTAGGAAAACAAATCCTCTTGCTTAGTTTTGTTATTAGGTTAGGTTAAGTTTGGTATGCTACCCATTTGTGAATTAAATAATTCATGGTATCATTTGAATTCTTCTCATATAAATAGACATCGTTATTCGCTAATAACTTTCATCTTTTAGGGTTTTAAGTAAAACATTAAATCTGTCTGTACGTAGGGTAAAATACTCTTACGTATTTTTGTTAGTAGATTAGGTTAAGTTAGGTATGGTGCCTATTCATTATTTAATTATATGCTGAAAATATGACTCGCAAGCGTAAATCTAATTTAGCGCGTAGCACTAGCAGGGCTCGGGCAGCAAAAGTAGCTCGAACCCAAGAATCTGAAGAGGAGACTCAGACCCGTCTGGTTTTAGATGCTGAACGTCACGCAGCTCAAAGGGCAGCGGAGACTTTTGAGCAGACCCAGGCCCGTCAGGGTTTAGACGCAGAGCGTCACGCAGCTCAAAGGGCTGCGGAGACGTTAGAGCAGACTCAAGCCCGCCTAATTTTAGATGCTGAGAGTCACGCATCTAGCAGAGCTGCAGAGACTTTTGACCAGACCCAGACCCGTCAGGTTTTAGACGCAGAGCGCCACGCAGCTCAACGGGCTGCCGAAACATCTGAGGAATCCCAAACACGACGTGTTTTAAATGCTGAACGCCTGTCAGAAAGAAGACGTGCGTATACAATGAAAACATGGCAGGCGTTTTACGATGCCGCTTTTGATTATGACCCATTAATTGATTATATTAATCATCGATTAGTTCTCATAGGCAGAATGGATCAAAAATGTAGACATTGTGAAGCACTCAAGTGGAAAGAAGAAACTCCGGGTAGGGTCATTTCGCCGGTTACGCGACCACCTTCGGTTGGCGACCACTTGAAGAACATGGTTTTTTCAATTGAAGATAACATCAATTCTACAGAGCCTATTGAAACAGTCAGTCGTATGCCTTATTGTTTGTAGTTATGGAATAGGAATTTACAAAAAAAACGAGAAAATATGCTTTCAGTTCACCAAGTCAGCTAATTGGTCGCTAACCGGCACATGAAATTAGGTGGTCGCCAACCGGCGAAATGACCCTATGTGCTGTTCTGGTGGAAAAGTTTCAGTTCCTAAACTTGGTGAGCCAGAGGAACCACTTAAATCTTTACTTTTATACGATAGCAATGAATCCCAGCGTTTTTTAAACCGCATAAGAAAATATAATTCATGCTTTCAAATGACATCATTTGGTGTAGATAAAGAGGTAATTATGCCTGGATTTTCTCCATCTTTTACTATCCAAGGCCAAATTTACCATAGAATTGGCTCTTTGCTTCCAATAAATAATGATCAATCAAAATTTTTACAGATTTACTTCATGGGTGATGAAAGTAACGAGGTTGACCGCAGGTGTCAAAACATTCCAGGAGTCGAAAGGGATACTGTACTTCAAATTCAGAGAATGTTACATGAACACAACCGCCTCATACACACTTTCAAAACAGCTTTAGAAAGAATGCCAGGAGAAGATTATAAATTAGTGATGCATCCTGACCGTACGCCAAGTGGGGAACATGAAAGACGATATAATGCACCTTTAATAAACGATTTCGCAGCTTTGGTTACTGGCGAGCAGCACACTTCCCGTGATATTGTTTTACACGCCCATGATGACACATTGACCAGGATTCCTGATACACATAAATTTTATGATGCGTTACAATATCCGATAATATTTAGCAATGGGCAAGAGGGGTATCACTTTCAAATTCCACAAGTCAGTCCTGTGACTGGCCTCCCCTTACCCAATAAAAAAGTATCATGTATGGATTTTTATGCCTACCACACTATGATCCGAGAAAATGATTTCAATATCATACAACGATGCAAACAACTGGCCAATCAGTTTTATGTCGATATGTACGTCAAGGTTGAAAGCGAACGACTACGATACATATCATTAAATCAAACTAAATTACGAGCAGAGAATTATATCCACCTTCAAGATGCTGTAGCAAATGACGCTAACGTGAATCCTAATGATATTGGTAGAATGGTAATTTTACCATCTTCATTTGTAAATAGTCCACGTTATTTACACGAATATACTCAGGACGCGTTTGCGTATGTGCGTACATATGGCCGCCCCGATTTGTTTGTAACGTTCACCTGCAATCCAGCCTGGCCTGAAATAAAAAACGAATTGATGCCAGGACAAAGCTCAACTGATAGGTATGACATAGTTGCAAGAGTTTTCAGGTTGAAAGTAAAAAAGCTTATGAATGTTATTACCAATGGCAAAATATTTGGAGAAGTACGCTGCTATATGTATTCGATAGAGTGGCAGAAGCGTGGCCTACCACATATTCACCTATTGTTGTGGTTAAAAGATAAGTTTAGATCTGATCAAATTGATAAAATCATCAGCGCTGAAATACCAGATCCAAGCAGTGACAAAATACTCCATGATATTATTGTAAAAAATATGATTCATGGCCCTTGCGGTCCTTATAATCCCCAGTGCTCTTGCATGAAAGATGGGAAATGTACAAAAAAATATCCAAGACAGTTAATCAAAGAGACTGTTCACAATGAAAACGGATACCCACTGTATCGTCGAAGAGCACCGGCAGACGGAGGTCAAACGGCATCTGTGAAAGTTCGAAATGGGAGTTACGTGACTGTTGATAATAGTTTGGTGGTCCCTTTTTCCCCTATATTATCAAAAATGTTTAACGCTCATATAAATGTTGAGGCTTGCAGTTCAGTACGCGCTATCAAATATATCTACAAATACATTAACAAAGGTAGCGATCAAGCTATTTTCAACTTTGCAAACACAGATCTTGCAAATCCCGTAAATGAAGTTCAAACATATCAATGTGGTCGGTATGTCAATAGCAACGAAGCCGTCTGGCGGCTTTTAGGATTCCCGTTGCACGAAAGACATCCGACCGTGACACATCTCAGTGTGCACTTAGAGAATGGTGAACGGATTTATTTTACAGAAAATAATCTCCAACAGCAGTTAGCCAGTAGACCAAAAACTACGCTCACAGATTTTTTTGATCTTTGTACAAGAGATGAGTTTGCAAGAACTCTTTTATATGTTGAGGTACCGAAGTATTACAGATGGGATGCAACCAGAAAAGCTTGGAAGCGCCGAGTTCAAGGAACTCCAGTTCAGAATTGGCCTGGTGTCAAATCTGGCGATGCTTTAGGACGAGTCTACACAGTCCATGTTACTAACATGGAATGTTTTTGTTTAAGAATGCTTTTACACCATGTGCGCTGACCAACATCTTATAATGACCTCAAAAAATACAATAACGAAGAATTTTCAACATTTCGCGAGGCATGTGAGGCAAGAGGATTATTGGAAAATGACAATCATTGGGATGTGACACTGGAAGAAGCTGCGCAATGTAGATCAGCAGCCAAAATGAGAGAGCTCTTTGCTATATTAATAGCAACATGCGGACTTTCAAACCCTCAAGAACTCTGGGAAAAACACAAAAATGACCTATCGGATGACATTCTACACAGGTTACAAGAACATAATCCAAATGTTACATACAACGATTTAATTTACAACGAGGCCCTTACAAAGGTTGAAGACCAAGTGATAACTATCACCGGAAAGTATTTATCCGATTTTGGGATTAATAGGCCACATAGAATTGGAGACGTTAGCAGTGATTTAATAAGGGAATTGGACTACGACTCCACTGCTTTACAACTGCAAATAACTGACTATGTTCCGCTATTGAACCCAGAGCAAAGATTAGTTTTTGATAATGTCGTGGAGAAAATCGAAATAGGTGAAAGTGGTTTGTTTTTCTTGGATGCTCCCGGAGGCACAGGCAAAACATTTCTTTTAAATTTGCTTTTAGCCCAAATCCGGAAAGATAAAGGTATAGCTGTTGCTGTAGCCTCCTCTGGAATAGCAGCGACGCTGCTTAGTGGTGTTCGAACGGCACATTCAGTGCTTAAACTGCCATTGAACTTAGCTCATGAGGAAATGCCGGTTTGTAACATTACTAAAAACAGCGAGCGTGGTCGAATGTTGCAACAGTGTAAGCTGTTGGTTTGGGATGAATGTACAATGTCCCACAAAAGAGCAATCGAGGCACTAGATCGGACTTTAAAAGATATCAAGAGCAACCGAAATATGACCGATATATACCGAACCGAAATATGACCGAAATATGAAAGATATCAAGAGCAACCGAAATAGGAATGGTGGTACTTTTAGCTGGTGATTTTAGACAGACTCTGCCGGTGATCACTAAGGGCACACCGGCAGATGAAATAAATGCATGTTTGAAGGCGTCTACACTGTGGGTTCATGTTAAAAAATATTGTTTAACCACAAACATGCGAGTACAGCTGCACTGTGATACACAAGCGGGGCAATATGCGGCTTCTCTTCTGAAAATCGGTGAAGATCGTGTGGTAACAGATAGTAACGGCACGATTACTTTAAATAGTGATTTCTGTAATGTTGTCCAAAACACAAATGATTTAAAAGGCAACGTCTATCCCGATCTGAAAACCAATATGAGGAACATAGAATGGCTATGTGAAAGAGCAATTTTAGCACCGACTAATGAAATTGTGGGGCAGATAAACGAACAAATCATGTCACATGTGGAAGGTGATGTCGTCGAGTATCTGTCCGTAGACAATGTCATGGACACTGAACAAGTGACATCGTACCCGGTCGAGTTTCTCAACTCTTTGGAATTATCAGGGGTGCCTTCCCATAAGTTGAGACTAAAAGTTGGCGTTCCAGTCCTGTTGATGCGAAATCTTGACGCACCAAGACTTTGTAATGGCACGCGACTACAAATTACACACCTGGGGCGCAATATTGTAAAAGCAATTATTATGACAGGAACAGCAAAGGGTGAAGACGTATTAATTCCCCGTATTCCAATAATACCGACCGATTTACCATTCCAGTTTAAAAGAGTCCAGTTCCCCCTGAAAGCAGCATTTGCGATGACAATCAATAAAGCTCAAGGACAAACACTGAAAGTAGCAGGTGTACATTTAGTTAAAAACTGTTTTTCCCATGGGCAACTATACGTGGCGTGCTCACGAGTCTCGAGTCCACAAAATCTTCACGTGTGAGCAAAAGATGGAAAAACAAAAAACGTAGTTTACAGAAATGTGTTACATTAAATAATATCTCGCAGTTACCAATCATTAATTGACATGTTTTCTTAAATTCTGGTTGTACACTTTATTTATGTTTTCAAATTAAAACCAAAAATTATTTAAATAGTAAGCAGTTTATGAAAAAGCAGACTGGAAAAAAATAAGCTACCCAAATTACTAATTCCACGCAGACGAAGTCGCGGGCAAAAGCTAGTCATAAATAAAAGAGAGCAAACATAAACCGTATATAAAAGACTGAAGGTTGGTTTGACAGCGGACGTCATGACATTGACACCTATAGCGGTTCTTGGCGCTGCGGCACGACAACACACGACACGTTTAGGTGTTCATGACGTTTAAAGGGTTAAATGGAAATAAAGATGTAAATAATGAATGAATGAAATGAATGAAAAATTGAATAATATAAGCCTATTCCGCTTATTATGTAAGCCGCTCTACATAGGTGTGTATTCAAACACAAAAAAAATAGGAGGGTACTCCATAAAATAACAGAAACTCAAAGAGAACATCAACATGTGGCACATTAATCATAAGACTTTTAAGCATTTTTTTAATGAATACTTTATTATAGAGTTATCGCTGAAAAACGCCTTTTCTAAGCACAAGAATGTAAGTGCCGTGAGTTTTCAATGAAAATACGACATTTTGTTACGGTTTCCTTAATTGTGAATTCATTCTATATTAGGAACTTCCTAATCTAAATGTGTAAACATGTCTAATACCACTAAGTTTAATAAGTAATGGTTATAATTCGCGCCTTGTGTTGGAAACTGCTGTATTATTTAATAATAATGTGTAAAATAATTGTGTTAATTAATCTTCATAATTACGGATTCGGATTATGGATTAATAAAATGTGCTATTCAGAATGTCATTTTATGCAAATCTTGCTCATTCTCTTCTTAGTGTTCACAAAACTATATTCATGAAAATATAATTTTACCTGTAGTTACAAAACTTTTCAGACTGTAGGTAGGTAATTATATTTTTTTCGTCCTCTCCACAAGCAATTTCACATTTTAATAAAGGCACCCTTAAAACACCCCTTGAAATATTTTTATCACTAAACCAGGTTTTAATGACCTCACAGGAGTTCTCGCCGTTTCCAAGAAAATATTCTCGACTATTTTTTAATAAGAAACTTGAAAACTAAATAAATTGTGGACGTTGAAAATTATGCAGTCGTTTGCAATAATACTGGCCATTTCTCAAAAGAGTTTGATAAAAAAATAATGAGCTTAGCCTGGCAGCACTCTTTATAAGTTCATGGTTGACTGAAATAATATTATTACAATCTTTTAGAAAGCGTTTATAATTCAGCCAATTTTTTTTTTGTCATTTCAATTTGACTGACATAAATTATAACATAAGTTAATAAGCTAACTTACAATCGTTTCGACACTTGGATCTCTTTACTCATTGGACATTTTGACTCTTTGGACATTTTGACTCCTTGGACTTATGTATTCCTTGGACGTTTTAACCTTTGGACATGTTGACTCCTTGGACATAGTGACTCCTTGGACATTTTGACACTTGGACCTATTGACCCCTTGGCCTTTTTGACCTTTGGACATAGTGCCCTGGAAGGGTAAATTCAATGTTCTGTTTTAATAATAAAGTATATATAAATAGTAAGTTTTTTTAGCCGAAGCAATTGTATAACGAATATACTAACGTGGAAATCTTGTCTCAGTTATAATCAAACTACGTAAAATGGAATTTGCCTGAATGTCATACTTAGGCAGGCCTATTTCCGCTTCCGCTTTGGACTGCCACCTGCAGGCGCTGACAGATGACTATGATAGGTCTCCTCAAACACGACGCTATTTTGACGTATAAACGTCAAAATAGGCTTTATAAGGCACTGAAAACACCGTGGTGCGGGCAGCGTATATAAGCGGAATATATAAATACTAGCTGTTGCCCGCGACTTCGTCCGCGTAGAACATGTTATCGTCTAAATGTTTGTTTAAGGAATTAATTTTTAAAATCATTGAAATTAGCTTTGTAGTCTTGTAGTAAACAGTCTAAAACTGAAGTTACAAATCCCTTGCTTTAAAAATGTTTTGCTCTCCATACAAACTTTGAACACCCTTATAATACCTTTTAGGGGATGAATTTCAAAAAACGCTGAAATGAGTTTTGTAGTCTTTTAACAAACATACTAAGATCGAAGTAACTATTCTCATACTTAAAATTTTTCTTGCTCTGATAGTCTGCATAGAAACTTTGAAACTTTGAATTAACGCTTTTCGGGGAAAAATTGAAAAGAAAACACTAAGTTTTTTTATTGTAATAAGTATTTTTTCTACAAAATATCAAGTCTCTAGCTCAAAAAATGGGTTTCCCATACGAACCTTGCACCCCTTTTTATTCTCATTAGGGGTCGAATTTTTCAAAACGCTAAAAGTACTTGATTTTTATTGTAATAAGTAATCTTTCAACAAAGTTTTAAGTCCCTCGCTAAAAAAATATTTTCTTCATTCAAACGTTCTTATAAGCCCCTAAAGATCGAAGTTTCTAAAATGCTGAAAGTATTTAATTTTATTTTTAATTAGTAAGCATTCTACAAAATTGTAAATCGGCTAAAAAAATGTTTTCTCCACACAAATGTTGCACCCACTTTTAACCCCCTTAGGAGTGGAATTTACTAAAACGCTGAATATCCTTTTTTTTGTATTTCAATAACTAATCGTCCTACAAACTGTTAAGCTCCTATCCCAAAAAGAGTTTCCCCATATAAACTTTGCAGCCCTTTTTAACCCTCTTAGGGGTGGAATTTTCCAAAACGCTGAAAGCACTTTGTTTGTACTCAAATAAGTAATGTTTCTACAAAGTTTTAAGAACCCCCTCAGGAGATGATTTTCGGGATAAAAACTATGCATCTTCCCTGGGACTCTTACTATCTCTATACCAAATTTCATCTAAATGGGTTTTATCCAAATTTTCACCCCCTATTTCATTACCTTGGGAACTATTTTCGGGATAAAAACTATCCGCTTTCATTCTCCGAGACTTAAACTATCTCTATACCAAATTTCATCTAAACGGGTTCCATCAAAAATTTCATCCTCCATTTCACTCCCTTAGGGGGTGATTTCCGGAATTGAAACTATCCTATGCCCTTTCCCAGGACTTAAACTATCTCTAAACTAAATTTCATCTAAATGAGTTCATCCAAATTTTCACCCCCATTTCACCCGCTTAGGGGATGATTTCCGAAATAAAAAACCAAACTCCAACTCTATACCAAATTTCATCTAAATGGGTTCCATCAACATTTTCACGCCTAATGTCACCCCCTCAGGAGCTGATTTTCGGGATAAAAATTATGCATTGTGCTTCCCTGGGACTCCAACTATACCAAATTCATCTCCATGGGATTTATCCAAATTTTCAAAACTATCTAATGTCATTCTCCGGGAATCAAACTATCTCTATACCAAATTTTATCTAAACGGGTTCCATCCAAAGTTCAACCCCCCATTTCACCCCCTTAGGGGTGATTTCCGGAGTTAAAACAGTCCTATGTTTCATCCAAATCGGTGCAGCGGTTAAGTAGCACCATACAAATTTTCAACCCCAGTTTCATCCCCTTAGGGGTGGATTTCCGGGATAAAAACTACCCTTTATGTCCTTTCCCAGGACTCAAACTATATCTATACCAAATTGTATTCATATAGGATCCATCCGAATTTTCACCCCTAATTTCACCCCCTTAGGGGATGATTTCCGGGATAAAAATTATCCTATGTCCTTTACCAGGACCTAAACTATCTCTAAACCAAATTTTATCAAAATTGCTTTCTTCTAAATTTTCACCCTCTCATTCAACCCTTTTAAGGGATGATTTCCAGATTCAAACTCAAACTATTTATGAACCAAATTACATCCAAATCAGTGCCGCGGTTTAAGAAACTCGATATAAATGTTCACCCTCAATTTCACCCCCTTAGGGGTAGATTTCCGGGATAAAAACTACCCTATGTCCTTCCCCGGGACTCAAACTATCTCTTTACCAAATTGTATTGAAATGGGTTTCATCCGAATTTTTACCCCTGATTTCAACCCCTTAGGGGATGATTTTCGGGATAAGAACTATCCTATGTCCTTTCCCAGGATTTAAACTATCTCTGATACAAATTTCGTCAAAATTGGTTACGTCCAAATTTTCACCTCCTCATTTCACCCTCTATTTTACCCCCTTAGGGGATGATTTCCGAGATCAAACCTATCCTTTGTCCTTCCCCGGGACTCAAACTATTTAAATACCAAATTTCATCCAAATCAGTGCAGCGGTTTAAGTAGCTCCATACAAATTTTCACCCCCAATTTCATCCCCTTAGGGATGGATTTCCGGGATAAAAACTACTCTATGTCCTTTCCTAGGACTCAAACTATATCTAAACCAAATTGTATTCAAATGGGTTCCATCCGAATTTTCACCCCTTATTTCACCCCCTTAGGGGTTGACTTCCGAAATAAATACTATCCTATGTCCTTTCCTAGGATTTAAACTATCTCCAAACCAAATTTCATCGAAATTGGTTACCTCCAAATTTTCACCCCCTCATTTCACCCCCTTAGGGGATGATTTACGGGATCAAACCTATCCTTTGTCCTTCCCCGGGACTCAAACTATTTAAATGCCAAATTTCATCCAAATCGGTGCAGCGGTTTAAGTAGCTCCATACAAATTTTCACCCCCAATTTCATCCCTTTAGGGGTAGATTTCCTAGATAAAAACTACCCTATGTCCTTTCCCGGGACTCAAACTATCTCTATACCAAATTTCATCTAAATCGGTTCAGCGGTTTAGGCGTGAAGAGGTAACAGACAGACAGACAGACAGACAGACAGACAGACAGACAGACACACTTTCGCATTTATAATATTATAGTATAGTATAGTATATAGTATATAGTATATAGTATATAGTATATAGTATATAGTATATATATAGTATATAGTATAGTATGGATAGTGTCTCCATTAATACGGAGCATACATTAGGTACATACCGAAACCTGTGGTTCATTATAAATTACTATACGTTACACAACCTGAGGTATCCCTTTGTAATATGGCGAAACTTGTACTTAATCATAATCATAATCATAATCGCTTACTTACACTGTACTTGTAAATAAGTAGTCTTAACACAAAAATGTACACAATGGCAGTAGTCGCACGTAAACACAGCGCAAAGACAGACGTAAGAATCATAGTAATCCAGTAGGTATGGCTCAGGGCGGCCAATCTTAGTACTAGTTGCGCGGTAATGACAGCATAATAAGTCAACTAGAGGCTGTCAAGGTATTTCAAAATTCGCCGTGTTGTCATAAGACATCAGTAGCCTAGGGGTACAGACGGAGGTATTTGGAGTCGATGAGCCGGGGTTTTAACATTGAATTGGAGTATTTCAACTAACGATACTAGATGGCGCATCAATTACAGGGTTACCGTTTTTAGGCCCAGAGATTGTTCTCTATTTCAGTATATAACAAAGTACTTTGTGGTATGGCTAAATTTACGATATTATGAACAGATATTATTTGCTCAAACGAATGTCACTTAATTGACACGAATATTAAACGAAGGTGACGCGACAGTTGTAATTTTTTTCTTATTGTTTCTGTCAGTTTGTAGTTGGCTATAAACTAATCAACCTCCGATGGATTTGATTTAAATATTCTAAAGAGAATTTGAGACCCATGGCCGGGCGGAAAGGTTCTCGAGTGGCGGCCACGTGCGGTAGGCCCCCCACAAGGTGGACTGATGACCTGGTAAAGGTCGCGGGAGTCCGCTGGATGCGGGTGGCGCAGGACCGGTCATTTTGGCACTCTTTGGGGGAGGTATATGTCCAGCAGTGGACGTCTTTCGGCTAATATGATGATGGTGATGATGATGAAAGAGAATTTAGTTCTGACGGCGTAACCTTCGTTAACCCACCATCCAACCCATAGACTATATTGAGTAATCCAACTCACCCTACGAGCAGCGCCAGTTAGCGAGTTCCAGGCACTTTCCTCTAAAAATGGGTTTTCGCATGTTATCTACGAGCGACCGCTACGAAATTGTTGGCAATGAAAATTTTAAGATGCATTACGGATGTAAACTGCGTAACTGTCCGATCTTCGAGTTTTCCCGATGTCAAACAATTAGGTCAACTGTTCACTACTTCCATAGGTACACTGCACTTCATTTCGCGAAGTGAAGCTACGCAATCGGTGTAGTGTCCGTCAGTCACGGCTGTCCGAGACGCATCATTCATCACGCCAGCTGCTGGTAACGTACAACATTATCTAACTCTTCGTAGTAAACTTAACTGAGTACAAGGCAAACTAAGGCCCTGACTTGGCGGGGACGAATCGCTATCGTATTTTCGTATTTTGTACTTTAGGGCGGTTACACACGGCGACATTTGCAGTGCTACAAACGCTAAACAGTAATAAAACTGCTGATTTTGATTAAGGCTTTACCCTATTCCATAAAAGATTAGAAAAACTGTGCGTTAATCGTCATTTTTAGGAAAACCATTTTGAAAAACAAAGTAAAATGTATTGTTGTTCGGTAAGCACTTATGATCGAAATAAGTGAAACTAGTACAATATTTCCCTTTGATATCCCAGATAAACGAAGATACGTAGACGAGTTTGTCCGTTAAAAATCCAATGTTGTATGGAATGAGGTAAAGTGTCGTGAGTTCGTGAAACACCTGGATTCCCATACTTGTCGGTATACTGTCCGTACCTATTACATTTGCGCAGGAGTCTTATATTGCGCGGCGCCATACGCATGCAGTACCGCATTCGCACGCCCCCGCTTCCACGTATCCCGCGCCGATCAGTAAACACTCATTTATTTTAGGCGTGCAGTAAATAATCTAGGGGTAATCACGTAACGTTCCGAACGCGCGTCGGTACAATTTAACTGTCAATTTTCCATATAAAAAGTGACATTTAGACCTACCTGACGCGCGTACAATGCGTTACGTGATTGACAGTACTAATTTGACTGACAGATGACGTCATGTACCGCACCGACCAAAGTCTCAATTTTTAACTTTAGACTCCGTGGCCACCCATCATTGTTTGATCTGGTTCTGACCGCTGCATCCTAACGTCTTGAGTCACGCGGGCGTCCTTTGTCTCTAGCGGAGGGCCTGTAGTCAGCCAGATCGCAGCCTTAAAAAATCGAAAAGTACAATTCAAACGACTTCAAATTGGTAAATCTTTTAAGGACCGAGTCTAATGTCTTGTTTTAATAACAGCTTTGAACATAGGAGGAGCCCGTTTATACAGGGTGAATCCTAAGTCGTGAACCGAAATAGCAAAATGTGAATCTATCCATGATTCTGAGCAACTTTTACTATGGGGCCAACTTTGTGTTATGCAAAAAAAAAACAACTATTTCATACACTTAGCTCATTTAAGACTGACAAAATTGTATGAAATAGTTGTTTTTTTTGCATAACACAAAGTTGGCCCCATAGTAAAAGTTGCTCAGAATCATGGATAGATTCACATTTTGCTACTTCGGTTCACGACTTAGGATTCACCCTGTAAATTTTTTATATACGAAGTGCAATAATAAGTAGAAATATGGCAAATGTTATATTAACTAGAGACATTCTTACGATACACGTGTTGTAATATTATATTATGTTCTACTATGTACTACTATGTGTTAACGGTCTCCGTAGCCCAGTTGGTAGTGACTCTGCCTACGAAGCTGGAGGTCCCGGGTTCGAATCCCGGTCAGGGCATTTATTTGTGTGTTTATCACGAATATTTGTTCCTGAGTTATGGATGTTACATATGTGCATAAGTATCTATATGTATCTATCTATTATATATATCGTCGCCTAGTACCCACAACACAAGCCTTATTGAGCTTACCGTGGGCCTAGGTTGATTTGTGCAAGATTGTCCCGTAATATTTATTTATTTATTTATTTATTTTACTATCATCATCATTTTCTTGCCCTTATCCCATTAACTTGGGGTCGGCGCAGCATTTCCTTTTCTTCCATACCTCCCTGTCACTCGTTTCGTCACTTACTTCCGTCCTCTTCATATCCTCTCTCACACAGAATATATAATATCATGTTCTACTATATTGAGATAAATACAGTGACTCTAATAAATATCAAAAACATACCTACAACCTTTTCCTTAAACAATGTAATACACGTCCAACAAGAGCTCACTTTTCCTCCCTGTTCTCCTCAAAGGTACGGTAAGGTAGGTTAATTAATAAAGTTCGTTTTCATTTGAACCTCCTGCTTTGTATTTTTAGTGTACGAGTAAAATGCAATTTTCATTTTCGTATGCATGACCGTGTCAAGCATACGCCTTCCAATTATTATTTCCCCGTTCACTCGCTCGTGAAGCGCCCTCTGTCGCGATAATAATTAGTTACCGGGTTCGACGCGTCACCAATGCCGCTTGCACCAGATTTGCTCGCAACTCAGCTGTGAAACAGATAAAACAAGGCCCGCGCAAAAGTTCGTACACGGCGAGGTTATCTTGGGACGTTTTTTTAACCGCCTGTAGTTTTGAATAAACAATAGATAGAATTGATCATGAATTTGGAGGTCGTTGTTGTTCTATGTCCGTAGGAATAACCCTAGAAACCCTACACGTGACCTCCGGGTGGTGCTAAAAGAACAACAAACTCGGCAGCTGCACTGTTCCTTCTGAACCTCGCAGCGTACACTGGAACTCTATCAGCGACATCGATACAAATACATATATGTACCAGTGTGTAACCGCCATACGATAAATAAATCATGAATTTGATTGCCCAGTGGGTCGTTACATGAAGCTTCAAGTTACAGTTATACAATCTTAACAGGCAGCATAGGCTTAGGTAGCTACTATGGCCAGTCATTTTTGGTCAAGCGTTCAAAACGTCTGTACGAACGAAATGAAAATCCATGCCCAGGGCAAGAATCTTGAAAAATTTCAATAATTATAAGGCCATAATTCTAGCATTAGCGAGCAGACTCACCAAAGATGTCTCGCGGCCAAGAATGATGTGACACGCCCTTAACGTCGAGTGACTTCAGAGGTAAATAAAATGAATTGTACGTGATAATACTGACGTCACGTTTTCTACGGACAGACAGCGTCGATTGTTTAATCTATACTAATATTATAGAGAGGAATTGTCTGTGAGATTGTAGATTCGTATGTTTGTATGTAATGGGTAATCACCAGAACCACTGGACCGATTTCAAAAATTATTTCACTTGTGCATAGAATGGACTTTCTGGATGGACATAAGCTATGTTTTATCCCGCGGATTTGTCTGCGTTCTTTGCAATAGGCGGCGCGGCCGCGCAGGCTGCTGCTTCCTAACTAGTCTGTATATATGTATAATTTACTTTAAAAACAATGTTTAAACCGACTTCAATTCAGTACTTCGCCAAGCTAAATTAATTTTGTATTGTGTTTTAACGCTGCTAACGATATTTATAAACTTCAAATTAAAGGAAAAATTTAAAAATTTTCTCGGAGCCTAAATTTTTCCTTTAACTTGAAGTTCGCCAAGCTACATGAAAAACTCCTTTCCAATTTAGCACATCAACTTTACTGCTGTGCAAATGCGTTGATTATTACAGAAAAAATCCAAGTCGCTATGTGTGGGCTGATAATATTTGAGGAGTTTCGTCGATTACTCAAGGATCTTGTCGGAATTAACACGTCATTAGATGATAATTCAACGAAATCATGTCAATATCTTTGACGTACCCTACGTCTTTACATCTTTGAGGAGTTCCATAAGTCATCTGTGGTCTTCATCATTCCACTTTACCAAAATTGCGATTTCCGAGGGTAAATACACGAGTTATAATAGAAAATACCGAAATCACTACACGCCTGCCTATAAAATTTGAGGATTGCCCCCAGTTTCCCTAGGATCCCATCATCAGATCCTGAATTGGTGACAATACGACCACCTCGGGAGTATACTCTTTCGAATAAAAAAAATATTTTGGAAATCGGTCCACAAATGAAGGAGAAATCGGCGACCATACATTAAAAAAAAATAAAAATAATACTATGGAACATATAACCTCCTCCTTTTTTGAAGTTGGTTAAAAAATATATTAAATAGCGAAAAAAAGTTGTGCCTTAAAGTACTTATTGATTTTCGTTTATTGGTAATGTAAGAATAATTTATTCTTACTGTTGTCTAGTCAACTCGTACGTCTTATAAAATTCCTTGAAGTAAAAAACGCCGCGCTTGCAAAATATTATACGAACTAAGGTCACCGAGAAAACGCTGTGCCCCCAATAATGAAACATTTCCAACAATTTTCTGTAACAATGGTAGTTGGAAGACGATAATTTTCTAAAAGGAAATCATTCTTTGGTCGCATGCCAGCGTTAACTGAATTTAAAGGAAAAATTCTGCAATGCAGTTATTTATTTCATCTTCATTGCTTAATCTTACAAGGAGTGAGTTTTTATTTTAACACAAAGTGAATTTTTCCATTTCACTAGGGTTCCCATTTTGCAAATATCCCTTCCGTTCGGCTCTGCCGTCGTCGGGCAAAAACAGACTAAGTACCTACAGTGGCGGAATGAAAAGGTAGATTAGTTTTCAAATCAATCATTTACGCGTTGCAAGCACATGTTACCTTTTTTAACTGTGTTTTAGACGATAATGATGTATTGAAAATTATGTTTAACTGTTTGACAACAAAGTTCAAATTTACTTAGACGAATTTTCCTTGACTATTAATAGTTGAACTAAAACCTTTTTACTCGTATTATTAGTTTGATCTTGCCATTACGTTGTGTCAAGTTGTGGTCAAGTTTGATAAATCTAATGATTAAATCCTCTTCGCTTAAAATTATTATTAAAACTATAAATGTGAGTAACAGGTCCTGTCAATGTCATCATTGCTATTTCTTGCATACGTTTTTTTCTTTTTTTAACTGGTTTTCCATAATTCAAAGAGGTCAATTCTCATAGTGGACGTATAAGGCCATGTAGTGAAATGACATTCATTACGACAGAATGTGTCTGACACTCAGTCGATAAAGTAGATACTGATAACTTATACTGAGCAAGCAAAAACAGATCTTAAGGTGATCAACCTTTTCATTCCCTGACTGTACTATATTCCGAGATCCATCAGTCTCGACAAATCGCATAGGCATATGATATTATATTATGCTATCAAGAAAGTTGAAAATAATTATATTACGGCCTCCGTAGCCCAGTGGGTAGTGACTCTGCCTACGAAGCTGGAGGTCCCGGGTTCGAATCCCGGTCAGGGCATTTCTTTGTGTGTTTATCACGAATATTTGTTCCTGAGTTATGGATGTATCTATATGTATCCATATGTATTTATCTATTATATATATCATCGCCTAGTACCCACAACACAAGCCTTACTGAGCTTACCGTGGGCCTAGGTTGATTTGTGTAAGATTGTCGCATAATATTTATTATTATATATTACACTATTTCTTACCTTAAAATACAATACTAATACCTACTCTTTATTGCACACCTCTTTACTTTTTTCTCGAATATTCTTTAATCCCGGCTCGTACCATTGAGTTTTTCGGAACTTATGTACGGAATATTTACCGTTAGCTTTTCGGTGAAGGAAAACATCGTGAGGAAACCGGTCTAATCCCAATAAGGTCCAGTTTTCCCTCTGGGTTGGAAGGTCAGATGGCAGTCGCTTTCGTAAAACTAGTGCCTATGCCAAATCTTGAGATTAGGTGTCAAAGCGGACCCCGGGCTCCTTTAGGGGCACAACCGGGAATAACGCTAGGACGATGATGATTATTTATAAATAATAATAAATATCCTCAGGCATCGAATCTTTTACTACTTAACTAACTTTTTCTAGGACCTTTCGTGCTTCTCTGCATTAAAAAATATATATATATATATCACTAAACAATTAAATACTACAAAAAGTGCATACCGGTCGCTGGGTTTGAAACCGACTCCGTAGTCATTGAAGATTAAAATTAAAATGTATTACGTACATTGCTGAACGTGTGTATACATATAAATGTGGTCTAAGGTAATAGTGCAACATGTCCTACTGTTCATACAGCATGCAAAGAGAGTGGAAACACTGACTTGCATATTATATGGTAAATATTTATACTTAATATAAGCTTAGTTAAATTCATGATTAAAATATTCACCTAATGAGTAAAAACGATTTTCTATAAGCATCGTATGCTAGCATTTTCTTAAATTGGTTGATATTTAGGTCTTTGTACAGATTAGGTAGCTTATTATAAATTTTAATACAGATTCGCGGTAAATTTTTATTGAAGATGTAAGAATTGCCTTTTGGAACTATCATTATTACGGCAACCGGCATTACGCCAAACCACCGTACTACGTGTCAGTTGTAAGAGCATGATGAATTTTCGAATAATTTGACGACATGCTATCACCATGGTAACGAAACTGTTATAACGCCGCTCACCCAACATATAGTCGCCTCAGCACCTATTTTTCATCCCATATCTTTCACGTTTCATCTATACATTTCTAAAAGTTTGAATGGGATTTTTTTTACTTTCCAGTCAAGTGAATGCTTGCCAATTTCCAAGTCTTAAGCTCATGGATTTAAGGAGTTCCCATACAAAGTTAAACCCCATTTTTACCCCCGTTCAACCCCAATCTTTAGGATTTTTATAGCGTATAGCCTGGCCGAAGATCCATTTAGTGAAAGTTATACTCATACTCATTTATTTATAATGGATAGATTACATTATACGTCAAAATATATTTGCATAACCATGATTGTTGATACATTTTATTCGTTAACGAGTAGGTATACATACCTAAATAGTACTGAATCAAAACTGAAATTAATATTGCGATAAAACATAACAACTAACCAAGTAGTCTACCAAATTATTCAAGGAGAGTGTCTAAAATAACTTTTCGAAGCGTAAGAAGGCAAGAAACATTTATTTGTCTACATCAGTGACGCGCAACATTTTTCAACAAGATTTTTTCTCGTTTCTCTAAGTGATAAATAAAAAAAACATTGGTCTTGGAAGGAAGCGAAGTGTCTTAAAGATGATTTCCCGTCACTTCTGCGACCTTTGATCTATCCACATTTCCGATCGGCGGCCCTTTCCAGCCCACGGCGGCGTGCCGCGTATTTGTACTGAGTATTTGCTTCAATCCGTCACAAAGTATATTAGTATTTGTGTAAGGATGTTTTTATGTATGTTTTATTACTGGGTATGGTATTCGTGTTTACATATAATAAAATAACATTTATTGGAAAGCTATTTTATTTGACTGTGCCTTAAAACAATAACAAAGTACCTCATTTTTCTAAGCATTGTAATATTACATCTCAGTTACATTATAGTCTGTCAACCGGCCTTGAATTTTTGACACACCTGTTATTGGCCCCCGCGATACAGGCTCGCCAGTGCAGGTGCCAAAGTTAATTCGCTGCTATAGTTTTACTCGTAATTTATAATGTTTTACTTAAAATTACGAAAAGTACTTAAAACCAACATGGACCGACATATTATTTGGGTCAAGGGTTGTAAAACAATAACGCATAAACAATATGTTACAAGCTTTAGCTACTCCAGTACACTTGCCACACTTCAGTCAGTTTTATGACGTCTCTTGTTATCCTTTCGTTTCATATTTAGCAACAAAAGATGTTTTAATTAAAATCCCAGGTCAAGTGCATTTTCGGCATTTTAAGTAAAACAAACTACACCTGTTTATTGAACTCTTGTAACATGTTTTTCTTATGTTGTGGTGCATTGAAGAACATTACTAAGTACTACTACCTACTACTAGACGTTAATAAATATATTTACTCTTTTATTTTATTTCATTTACAGTGACACATTTTCCAATATAACAACTACAGCTAGAACTATTACTACCAACTACCTACCTACTATTCTATTTGTCGGTGCTGAGATGCCGTTGTCAATTTTCCATTCCCAGGTTTACAAGCCGGGCAGGTCTGTCTTGGCAATTTCATCAGAAGAAGGAAGGTTGAAAGGTAAAAAGAAAATGAAGGGTAGGAAAATATGGGTTTACATTAAATTTACCAATAGCTTTTTCTTTCACCGACTTCAAAAAAAAAGGATATTTTTAATTTTTAATATTTTTTTATGTATGTTCGGCTATTTCTCCATCAATTGTAAACCGATTTCCAAAATTCTTTTTTTAATCGAAAGAGTATACTCCTGAGGTGGTCCCAGTGTCACTTAATCAGGATCTGATGATGGGATCCCAGGAGAATTTAGGGCAACCCTCAAATTTTATAGGCACGCATGTAGTAATTTCGGTATTTCATATTATAACTCGTGTACCTCGGAAGTAGCAATTTTGGTGAACTGGAACTGATGATAAAGACCACAGATGACTTATGGAACTCCTCAAAGATATAAAGTACGTCAAAGATTCTGGCATGATTCCGTTGAAGCAGGCGCGGCTCACTCGCGATTTGCGTTTATCGCTTTGTAGCGATAAACGCAAATCGCCCCTGCCCCTTGGCAGGGGCCTATTCAGTGGCTGCCGCACTGTGCATGGGATCGGACGCGCACGCTCGCTACTTCGCGCGCACAAGCTTACGTAAATATTATATAGGAAGTGAACGTGCCACCGCATTCGTCTGTTTGTGTGTTGTTGAATTACTGTTGAAATGAATAAAAAGAAACCTAAAAAATATTGTATTGCAGCGGGTTGCAAGAACAATAATAAAAATTCGAATCAAGCATTTTTCTATCTCCCGGCACGCCCGAAGGATGCCGCAAGGTAAGAAAATGAACTTAATAGATAATAAGTAGTTACTGAATAATAATAAAAGAGATATTATAGGTGTATTTACTTCCATATATAACACTGTATGAATCAAGTAATACACTGTGGGTTGCAGCAACGGCAAAAAAGAGCTACTACAGCCTACAAGAATTCTTTGAAGATATCTAAGAAAAATGAATAATTATACTAATAATAACGAAATTTCAACTACATATGTACGTAATTAAAAACATATAAAAGTACTAAGTAGGTAAATAAATAATAGGTACTTACTCTAAGGAAATGATGCATGTATGTATAGCTTAACTTTAGCCATAAGAAATTGCTACGCCCTTACAGGGTTCCCATGTACTTAGCACTTAAGATTTCTACCACCTTATGTAACCATGGTTTTGCAATAAATATATATGAATATGAATATGAATATGAAGGTGGCCTGGCGGTCTTGGTGTATTCAACTCGTCCAAATTGTGAGATTTATTATTTTAGAGATAAATAATGAAATAAATAATGTATGAAGAATATGTCTCAAACAGTTTTGTTATCTATGCCCTACCTTGAACAGCTTATCTGTCAGTTGAGTCTGACGTGTTCTCTTTCTCGGGTAACGTGCCAGCATGCACGAGCACGCTATCTTGTGTCGTCCAATATTCACAATGTGAATATACAAGCCTAACAAAAGGGCGATATCTCCCGTTTCATTTCGTGAAGAAATAAATGCCATATTGCCAGACATCTCATCTTTATATTCAATGAAGTTCCCAAGTCGCTTACACGCGTGGCAGCGCACACGTCTGCACAATAAATATGTATAAATGTGTATCTCTCTATATTGGTTGCAAGAAATAAATGGGCAAAACATTATTATTTTATTTTTTGTCGTTGACAGCCCTCACTATCGGCGACGCGGCGAGTGAGCCAATTCATTTTCACCGTTCGTACACAGCCTTAACGCTCCGTTTGGCTTGCGCTGGAGTCGACGGCGGCTTTTGTAAAGATCAAAGGAGTGTACCTTCTGTACTTGTAATATTACTTATTCTGTGGTTGAAGTAGCAACTAATGAAGTGTTAATTATGAGATCCTTGAGGAATCGACTCCTCAAATTTTATCAGCCCACATATAGCGAATTGGGTTTTTCTGTAATAATCAACGCATTTGCTCTCGGAGAGCAGTTCATGTAGTAAATTGGAAAGGAAATTTTCATGTACCTATGTGGCTTGGCGAAGTAGTGAATTGAAGTCGGTTTAAACTTTGTTTTTAAAGTAAATTATTCATGTAATTAAGTAACTGTCACGTCAATAAAAGCAGATTTTCTTTATAAGATTAAAATAGACGAAATCTTATTATTTTAAAGAAAATCTGCTGAGTTTATGTGTATGTTGTATGTTTTTGGCGTTTATATATATGAAAAACTGGGTACATAAAGGCACAAGACATAGACATAGACATCATTTATTGGTAATAAGGTATTACAGGTCATTGTTTACAGTTGTACATTCATTTGTAGATTACATTTATAAGATTATTACATTGCATTACATAATATATAATCATCAATTTTTTATATTCTAAAAATTCCTTAATTCTATAAAAATATTGTGCAATAAGCCATTTTTTTAATTTAGCTTTTAAGAACGGAAGACTGTTAGCTTTCGTGATGCTGTCTGGTAAGTTGTTATAAAAGATAGGACCCGCGACATGGATTGTCTTTGCTGTCTTAAGGATGACTCACGCTAGAACGTTTTCTAAGAAAAACGACGCCGTTTTTGTGCGGCCGAGCCATACCCAAGCCCAGCTGTCCCACGGCCGGGCCGTGCCGATACCGAGCCGCTTCCGAGCCTCAGCCGTAACTCGGACGGGCTTGCTTGGGTATAGCTCGACCGCGCAAAAACGCCGTCGTTTTTCTTAGAAAACGGCCCGGGCCGGACACGGTCCGTTCTAGCGTGAGTCATGATTTAGTGAGCTTATGGGGAATCGTTATTAATTTGTGCGCGTGACCCAAGCAGGTCTATCGCCTCGCCTCTCATGTAGTGACATATTATCCCTTGTGTTTACGGCTACTTGGAATATTAGCAGTGACGATAGTGTCAGGATACAGAGCGCAACAAAATGCGGTCTGGCGTTATCTAGTCATGCCTGGCGCGGGCCAGCGTGCGCACGGCGCTTTTGCAAGCGGAAAACGCGTTGCCATTCGGCAGATTGGCTAATTATTGCCTGTATGCTTTCAAAGTAACAAGAGCGCACTGCCTGACGCTCTAGGGTTTGGTTTAACCTTGAAATTGCAAAACATGCCTTGATGAGATTCCCGCTTACTCAGCAAAGCACAACAATGGGCCATCACATCATACTACAGTCCCCCGCGGCGATGAAGTCAATCCTGACACATTGCGCAACTATGAAGTTTCTGAATAATGACAATGTCAACCATAGGAAAGAATAACATATTCAACCCTAGAGGCATGTCTCAGGATTGACTTCATAGCCGCGGGGGACTATGCAACTATGCGATGCGTTAGACGCAGAATGAAATACCTACTTCCATTGCATTCCAACGCGTAATTGCGTCCCTGTCTTGCGCCATGTCCCATTGCGTAGAGGAGCTTTAATAGTTTTCACCAAGGCTATACGTTTACGAGTATATTCTAAGTTACTTGCGATACTAGTTGTCCCACCCCTCCAGTCCCTCGTAAAGTGAGTTTAGTTACTCGCTCGGTGGCTATCGGATTCTAATCGGCGAGATATGCGACACCCGTTTCAGCTGTCCGATTCACAACTCGTCTCAACTGACCTCTACTCGTTCAGCACAACTTAACCTCGTGTCTCGTAGCGTCTCTGCGAAATCGAAGGTCTATCCTATATTGTTCTTCGATTGCGAATTGTTGGTAAGAGTGAATATTAGCCCTGGGCGTGAACCGGAATCCAAGTTTATCCGAGTTCCGAGTATGTTCGTAAGAAAATAAAATGTGAAAATCATACTACCCGCACTACATTTTTCAAACAAGTTGTAGAACGAAACTACCACTTCTTAAACGTTAGGTAAACGCGTTTGGCACGAGCGAGTGCTGAAACCAACTTAACTATGTTAGTCTACAAAAATAGTATAGTCACATAAATAATGTACCTTCTTAAGCTTTGAGCGGTACAAATAAACTACTAAAAGCCTTTTAAATGGCATCTACCTTGTGTAAAGAAAAATAAAACAAGTGTTTTTGCGTAAGCAAAACTTCATATTAGAGGATGTTTTTGTTACAAAAACTAAAGCGGCCCTTTTCACGCCTCTAAAACAACGTCCGCCCCACACTCGCACGCCTGTCTGCCCCGGCTAATAGGAACTTTCCCTTCTCAAGCTAAAAAAATAATACTACTTATGTATACAGTGTGTGACTTCCATAAGAACATATATTTTAAGGGCTGAACGTATAAGCCCTAAATAACGTAAATTGGTATCTCTAGTTAAAAAACAGTTTTTTTTTTCTTACAAATTAATTCGACACACAGCTAACAACTGACAGTAACATTGGAAACTAGCTCTGCCTCTCTGAAACGTCAAATAAATGTTAGTAGTACATTGCTGCACGAGAAAATTTAATAAATAAATAACTATTCATATACCCTATTTGGATACGTATTTAACTAAATATAAACAAAAAAAAACACATGACTTGGTAATTCAGCCAATAAGATAATACCATACATACAAAAGGTTATATTATTGTGTTACCTGAGGCATCGGCCCGGGCAAGGTGTACTGTGAGTCATCCTTTATCCACATAAAATTCCATCACAAAAATCATCATAAAATTTAAATATGAACACATTAGGCAATTAATAAAAACAACAATATAAAACTTAACCTAAAGGTAAAAAATTTGGCCTAAGTCGCCGTCAACAGGCAAGGTGCCCAGAAGGCTGGCCGTATTTCCACGCTGTATAGCGATACTAATACACTGTGCGAAATAGTGGCCAGCCCTCTGGTCGCCCGATGCCTCTATTAGGCGCGTCGCCAAATCTTTGTATAGCCGACGCGCACTTGGCCCCCATGGCCCCAAGGTTTCAACGCCAAACGCCGCAAACATGTAGCTATTTCCTAGGATGGCATATTTGCGGCACTTGAGGCTTTCGGCCGAGGATGCCGCAGCGCCAGCAGTGGCACTGGTGCTTGGAACATGGGACGGTGCCAGGGTATCGACGCAAGTAGCATCCCAAACTAGCGGCCGACCCATGCTCCGAGGCACCAGCTTCATTCCGTCAGGCCTCTTGCCGTCGTCCCTGGCCAGCCGACTGGGCTCGAGGATGCTATGATTGGTTGAATGACCAAGTTACGTGGTTTTTAACCGACTTCAAAAAAAAGGAGGAGGTTCTCAATTCGCTTGTATATATATATATTTTTTTTTATAATGTGTTACCTCAGAACTCCGTCATTTATGAACCGATTCGTACCATTATTTTTTTAATTGAAATTATATGCTTCCAGGTTGGTCCCATTGTTTTCAAAATTCCAGTTTAATGATGGAAACCATGAGGAATTGAGGGCACTCCTCAAATATATAAGGCACGCGTGTAGTAATTTCGGTGTTTTCTATTAGAACTCGTGTAATTTCATCCAGAAATCATAAATTTGGTGAAGTGGAAGTGATGATGAAGACCACAGATGGCTTGTAAAACTTGTCAATGATGTACTTCAAACTATAAAAGTACGTCACCGATTCTGATATCATTCCGTTGAAATAGCAAACAAAGAAGTGCCAAAGGTGATTCTGAGATCCTTGAGGAATTGACGGAAGTCCTCAAATATTATCGGCCCACATACAGCGATTTGGTTATTTTCTCTAATAATCAACGTATTTAGAAGTAGAAGTAGTAGTAGAAGTAGAAAAGCTTTATTCAACATCACATTACACGAAATTATAGTTAAACATACATGTGAACCTTAAGATTAGAATTAAAATATAAATTTAAAATTAATGTTACAGTTATGATGTGTGTGTGTGTGATGTTAAAAAGGAGCTTGCCTCAGCATAATGTTACAGCGAGGTCACTGCAACGCTGGTTTTCAGGCAGACCCTGGTAACTATATACATCCATTTTGAATTGCTCGCTGTTTGTCGGGAACGAAATGTCTCAGTTATTGTGTGTGCGTGTGTATGTGTGTATGTATGTGTGTATGTATATGTGTGCGTGTGTTTGACTTGACTTGGAATACGAAGTGTGTGATGATATTGTTTAATAGGGATGAAATTTTAGTAATAATATTGTAAGTGGGTATGTTTGGATGTTCATACATAATAAACATAATTGGCCAATGGCATAATTGAAAGCAAATAATTTAATGTACCTTACCGGGACCTAAAGACATGTACATGACCAAGAAAACTGGCGCATACTCCACCGACAAGAGCCAAGCTCTTAAATGTTGATGATGAGGTACTCTGATGGTAGTTCATATGGTCATTAATTACATATATGAAGGCACAGCACGACTACCAGGAGGAAGTGCCTGCTGTATTTGCATAAGGTGTCGTTTCAGATGCAATTTGAAAGTGCCAATCAATGGTATTACATTTCTTGAGTGGCGGAGGTATGTTATTCCAGCACTTAGTGGCTGTGTATTTAAAACTTCCTCGGAATGCGGCGGTATGGTGACGTGGAAGTAGCAATTCATGACATACTGATCTAATGCCGTGTGAGGAGGACGACCTGCTTGAGCGCCAGGTGAACTTTTTATGTAAATAGTCTGGCTCGGACGTTTTTATTTGCTCTCGGAAATCAGTTCATATGGTAAGTTGGAAAATAAATGTGGAAATGTTCATGTGGCTTGGCGGAGTACTGAATTGAAGTCGGTTAAAACTTTGTTTTTAAATACCTATCCAAATAGGGTATAGTTCAAATCCGGTTCGAAATACCATTTACGGTACAGTAAACGGTACCCGTTACACGTGTCAGTAAATTACTGATGTTGACTGCCTCAAAAATATCGCCGTGGCAGCCAATAGGCCACAGCGCGTGCCGTATCTCAGGAAGGCATCTTGCGCTGCCTACTCCATCTCAAGTCAAGAACAATGGCAGAGCAAATCCGGCGACGGAATCGAGGACCGTAAGCCGATCGGGTTGTAGTTTGTAGGGCAATTTATTGCTTACTCGAATATTGGTATACGTTAGTCTGATGAACGTCGCTATTATACTGCAGAGTAGTATCAACAACACTGTTAACTGGCCATTTATGAACCTTACTAGCATTTGCCCGCTTCTTAACTCCCATACCAACTGCCATCCCCAATTATATACCTACCTTTAGAGGATGATTATGGGGATACAAAGTATTTAATGTTTTAATCCAGGTTATAAACTATCTCCATGCTAAAGTTCATTTCAATCCGTTTAGCCCTTTTTTGTGGAATTGAGTAACAAACATCCATACATCAAAACTTTCGCATTTATATATATATATATATATATATGGCGGAAGTCAGTATATATATATATATATATTTATACAAGGAAAGAACATAGAATAATTTTTATTCTGGAATACATGAAAGGAGGAAATCATCCCCTAAGGGGGTGAGAAATGGTGGATGAAAATTTGGATTGAACCCATTTACGGTATAGCGATAGTAAAGGAAGGACAAAGGATAGTTTTATCCCGAATATCATCCCCTAAGGGGGTGTAATTGGGGGTGGAAATTTGTTTGTGACACATTTTGATAAAATTTAGTTGAAATATAGTTTGAGTCCTGGAAAAGGACATATGATAGTTTCTATTCCGGAAATGATCCCCTAAGGGGGTGAAATGGGGGTGAAAATTTGGATGTAGCCCATTTAGATGAAATTTTGTGTAGAGATAGTTTGAGTCCTGGAGAATGACAACGGATAGTTTTTATCCCAAAAATCATCCTCTAAAGAGGTGAAATAGGGGGTGAAATATTGGATGGAACCTATTTACGGTATAGCAGTAGTTGGGAGTCCTGGGGAATAGGAACATTACATAGGTAAATATATGTATGTGACGTTCCAAGGGTAAAGGTACCTTATGGCGGTAGTTTCGAAGATGTTTTCTAAAACGGGGTAAAAAGACGTTTTATTATGGCTATTTTGAAAACTATTCGATGTAACATTTTGTTGACGTATCTTTATTTTTAATATAAAATATTTAAATTACAAGTCAGTTAATTTAGTCCTACGGTTTAGTAGAAAAGGTCCTTACGGCCGTGTGATATGGAAATATGCAAAATAATACTGAAAAAAGCCTACATGCATCTATTATGGTGAGGCGGGTCATAGACACCAAGTTTGCGGCGGAGTCTATTTTGTAAAAAAGGCGTTCGGAGTAAGGTAATCTATTAAATCATGCAACTCAGCCATAATGACCCTTTCCTTCATACAATCCATACTAATATTATAAATGCGAAAGTAACTCTGTCTGTCTGTTACCTTTTTATGCTTAAACCGCTGAACCGATTGAGATGAAATTTGGTATAGAGATACTTTGAATTCTGGGGCCTTCCCAAAGAGTCCTTACTAAAGATAGTTTTTATCTGGAAATTCATCACCTAAGGGGGTGAAAAGGGGGGAGAAAGTTACAATATAAACGAGTTCCGCGCGGACGAAGTCGCGGGCAAAAGCTAGTATAATATATATATAAATATACTGGCTTCTGCCCGCGACTTCATCTGCGTAGACTCGGGATAAAAACTATCCTTTATTTTATTCCAAGCTATAAACTATCTTCGTGCAAAATTTCATCCAAATCGGTTGAGCCGTTTAAGCGTGATTGAGTAACAAACATCCAAACTTTCACTTGTTTAATATTAGTTGGAATTAGGGTTAGGTTAGTAGGAAGTAGGATTGCAACGAAAGTCTATTAGTGGCTACTCCAGCTTGTTCTCGTTTCCAACTCACTATACCAGTAAACATGACAAGTTTTTTGGGTTTTATACAATAGCGAAAGCGGCCAATACCTACGCAGTACAAAGGTACCGTTTCGTTTTCATTTTATTATCTAGCCAATCGTGCGTGACACAATACATAATCCTGTACCGTTTTTTTTATTAAGCTTTATATTAACTACACCTGAAGGTCTCTGAGTCTACATATGTGGCTAGTACCGCGATATAGTCGCGGGTTCCTGAAACGTGTGTATTGTTACTAAAAGTCGCCATGTGTTACCGCTTGAAATGGATACACGATTACCTAAAATCCGAAAATACCACTATTCGCCATGCCATGCATTCGCCTTAATAGTGCTGTATAGTGTTATCGGGTATTATAAGCTTGCACTTCTTGCAGTCACCCATCGGTCATTAAGATTAATTAGGCAACACACTAAGCGACCGATTATTCGGGTTTCACATAAAATTATGCAGCAACCGGTCACACCCGTCTTCTGATGCTAAGTTTTACTAAATGAATGAGGAATAATAACCTTACACGAATCGTTCTAAGTCCAAACAAATTTAAATTTATACAGCAAAACCTCAAGTGAATAAAGGGTTGGCAACGCTAGTCGAACGGCTTTAATTTTATTTCAAATGCAGTGAATCCTTAACGTGACTGCAAAACATTCACTGTTTCCTTTGGCGACTTCCTGACTCGGTACGGAGGCGGTACAATATCAGTAAGCTGTCAGTGTCAACTGTCAGACGAGTCAATACCGGTTCCTTACTGCACGCCTACATTGATATGAGGGCTTTTTGACTGACGCGGGGTGCGAGGAAAACGGGCGGTACGAATGCTGTATTGCGAGCGCACCGCCCCGCTTCGCACATGATACTACTTTTTTTTTTGAATTGTTTTCTATAAAAAACATTGTACAGTCACCAGCATCAATATCTGCCTCAACAAAGCCGGCAAAAATATCTGATACGTCCTTATGTCATTAGACATAGAGGTAGAGTCGTGTCAGATATTTATGCGTGCTTTGTTTTGGCAGATATTAATTCTGGTGACTGTACAGCGGACAACGCCGTAAAGGTTTATCTGCTGCTGTATTCGCTCTTTAACTAATTAAATATATATTTTTACTTAAACTACTATTACGCTATTGTAATACTGACAGTACACCGACAAGTGAGGAAATCTGTGCAATATCAGTAAACTCACGTCAAGGTACAAAACACCGCAGGCCGACCCCGCTTGCGAAGTCAGGAAGTCGCTATAGGTTTAGGTTTTCTGGTGAATACCTCCGTAATATGCTCCGAGCACGTTACTGTCAGTCACTGTTCGCTCGCTGGATTAACGAGATTGCGGCGTGCGCCGATAGGATATATCCTATGCTACACTTTGTCTATGATTATATCGTGTAGGTATACTAGCTCTTTCGTAGAATCTGTGAGAATAGTGCAAAAGTCCGCCGAGCGCGCGCTGAATTTAGAATGCAGCCGAGAAAACATTAAGTGAGGAACACGATTAGAAAGAACGGAATTGAGGCATTGGATTAACACATTGAGTACTTTTTGTTGTATAAAATAAGCTAGAATGTTTGGTACTTGTTTTTATAGCAAAAATACTATTGACAGGTAGCGGCGAAAAGGTACCCCTTTAGGCGCCACTTGCTAAGTCATTGCCAGGATGGGGATTGAGCGTCCTAGTCCACTTTACCTTAAACTCTAGCTTTCCTAGAGTTTAAGACTCGGAGAATGAGATTACCAGTGTTTCTGACTTATCGGACTGTTTGAGAAGAAACGCCGAAACAAACTCATCAGTCATCTTTTAGTTTAATATTGCTAAGACTTCTTATATCCTCTATTCATAATCTATTAACTGTATACGATAAACACGCAATCACTAGAAGTACTGAATCAGCCGAAGTCAAATGTGATCTTCGAAGGTAAATGCAATTTGAAGTAGCTAGTAGTTATAAGGGTATTATTCCGCCCGTAACTACAGTCATCAGCGGCCTGCTTCGCCTCCCGCTGGTCCCTATAACAGAATTGTTTTATTCTAAAAACGCCTCTGTTTCCCTAACCAGTAGTATCGAGTATCACCTCGACCCAGTACTTCAATACTATAAATCCAAAACCTAATATCCGGAATTATGAAAATAATTACAATAACCTTGTTAGGTTATTGTAATTATTTCAGTTAGGGGTGTTCCCCTAACCCCCCTCACATCCCTCAAAGTCCTATTCCACCCAAAATATGTGTATGAATGTATCCCTATACTAATCCTACAGAACTCATTTGATTGTTCGAAACCAAAATCTATATTGATTTTAGCAATGAACAATACCGAAGCTGTATGCCCTAACTAAGCTGTTAGAGTTCAGTCGGCCAATCTGAGATCTGCAACGCTAAGGCCAGTGTGATTGCCTCCCCCCCTCGCAACCGAAGTCTAGATGGAGTACGAGGAGTAAGGCGCCCTATTTTGTATATGAAGGTTATATTTAAATATATTTAATAAGTCCAATATCAACAAAAGGAAAGGTTTATTTATTTAAGTTCATACCAACGAAATGAAGATGCTGAGGTGGACGGGAGGGGTGACTAGACTAGATAAAATACGTACCGAATGTATACGAGGGAGTTTTAAAGTTGCACCAATCGCCGACAAACTCACCGAGAACCGCCTTCGCTGGTACGGACATGTCAAAAGACGTCAAAAGGACCACGTTGTTAATATTGCCCTAAACCTACCTGAACACAAACGCGGTAGGGGCCGTCCACCACTGACCTGGTGGTCCTTGAGAGAGACCTCGAGAGAGCCCAATTGCCTGAAGCGACAACCCAGGACAGACTGTCTTGGCGCAGAAACGTGAGGAGACCCGACCCCAAATGAACTGGGACCAGGGACGGAAGAAGAAGAAGATTTAATAAGTCCGAATCTCAATTACTGCACGATTTCAACGAGTGAGGATCCTCGTTTACGTCGTCAGCTGGGCTTTGAGAATCGTGAGACCCCAGATATGGGGTAACGTCTCCTGTGCAAATAAAAGAGGTAGACGCCAGACATTCTCAAGTCTGTAGCAAAAGACTCTGGACCATTCCCATTGGCACCGTTAGGCAGGAAGGGTCCCTCAGGAATACTGTAATCCTGGACACTGTTTCAGGATTTTACTTGATTAAAAATATCTTTAAAATTCTTTTATCGGAACGTTAAGTTAATATGAAGACAGTAAAACCACCCACCAAAGGTTTCCCAATTACAATCCAGAGACCTTGTCAGTCCGGAGGTTGAAGCTGAAGTGACTCCCATGTTGTCGCTGACCGGCTCTTTTATACCCCAAAACATCCGATGACGTCACAGATTTTAGAACATTTTGAATTCTTTAACTGAAACAAAACGAAACACTAACTCACTTTTAACTCGACTTAACTTCATTCAATTTTCGAAACACGACAGAGGAATGAGCATCAAAAGAAGAACGATTTTTAACGTTGAATGCTGCAGTATCATAAAATAATAAAATATGGTTAAAGGCGTGGTCTAAATGTAGAATGCTGCAGTGATTTAGATTATTCAATATATTTTTTTATTTGGTAAATATTCTTTTAAATATAAGGAAATTAGACTAGTTTACTGCGTTTAGTTACACGTTGATGATATTTACCACTCCGTGTCACCTCGCCGGTTAGAAAACATCCAGTAGTTAAGTTAAGCTACTAACTAAACCAGTGATTGTTAACCTTATTCAGCTTGCTACCCGTATTACCTACCCCAAGCCTTGTTTTACACCCCTTTCAAATGTAAAGAGAGTAAACGGGTGGTATCGTACTAACACAAAGTGCAAATTTGAGGTTCAAATCTCGACTGTTGTAACAAAGAAATTCGCAAAGTAACGCCTCGTAAAATGAATGCAGTCAACTAGGCAATTTTAAGTCAAAATCGGCATTAAATACGAATTTGATCACCTTCTGCTTTTTGTAGTATAAGCTCAGCCCAGTTCAAAAGACAAAGACAAAACATTTCAACCAGTGATGTCAATATGGACGCACCGTAATCCCAACATGAAAATTTATGACATGACTCGGTCGAAGTATGATTCACTGCAATAATGCTCACGCCTGGAGCAAATTGACCCAATTAGGACCTCGTTTTTGACGTGGAATCGTGTTGGTGCTTGCTTTCCCTCTCACATAAGCACAAAGAGATTATGCGTGTGAGCTAAACGTATGATATGGAGTTGGAATTGGACTGGATTGGAATGAGATTGTTCGTTCCAAAATTACGGTCTGTCGCGGTTCGCTCGCTTGTCCATTTCACTGATATGATGCTCACACCCGTTGCACAGATTCCGCCGACCGCTGTACGCTCGCAGCATGCATTAACGAGATCGTGTCTAATGTTGATGGACCTGTTGAGCATGGTACGTAATGAAGTCGTGATGCAAATTTTCCTGACATACAAACATAATGACCTACCTGATTGTAAGCAGATACCCTTAGTCTATGGACGCTTGCGACTCAAGCACGGCTATCACAGAACGGCCCGCGAGCTCTCTTTCTAAACGTTCTAATTAGAATGTCACGACTCAGTCAGTAAATCGGTACTACAAGCACTGAGTAGTGACAACATCACATCTAGCTTGATATACGAATTCCACCAAAACCGTACAGAGGTGTGCGCAGATAAAAACAGAGCTACTATACAATGGATCAAGAGGCACAGTGGATCAAGAGGAAACGATGCAGTGGATGAACTGGCCAGGAAAGGCTCAGAAACAACGGCATACGGACCGGAGCCAATCTTACCCCTACCACAAAGCTACATATATAACCAAATGGACCAACACACCAAAGACCTACATCAATGATACTGGGAGGAGTTAGACACATTCAGACACACCAAAGAAATTCTGTCGAAACGCGACTACAAACTCACACCCGCACTACTGAGGATGCACAGAAACCAACTACGCAAGAGGAATAATAACAGGACGCAACACCTTGAACTTACACCTCTATAATTTAAGTATAGACAGCCCCGGGTGCAGAGCGTGCATGGAAGCAGAAGAATCGACTAAACATATTCTACTGGAAAAAAAGTATACAGAAATAAGCACCTTGGGTCTCCGGACACACTACGGGACGCAGTCAGCAATACCAAGGCACTCATTAACTTTAGGCAGGAGCTAGGGTTAGAGTAGCGGCGCCACCCTGTCGTTTCACGCAAAATAGACACGTTGGATGTCAAGTTGCGGAAAATGCCAGGTAAAACTAACTAACTAGAATGACACGGATAAGTAGTCTATCTCAACGCAACACAGCTCACGGGCCGTCTTGTGATAGCCGTGCTGAGGGGCTAGCTCAGCTTGTCAGTCACGCTGCGTGCGACTCAGTGGCTCCTGTCTCACTCAAGCTCTGCAAATTACAAAGAGTATATTTTCTCGACCCGCATCGAGTCACGGTGTCGGTTGTGTTTGCCCGTAGAAAAGGCACAAGCGCATTGCCGGCTCTTTATTGATACGAGAGGATTCATTTGTATGTCCAATATAGCGCACCCTGCTTCAATCATCATATTTTGTTATAGTTATAGGCTGCTGACACGTAGTATAGAATTTCTAAGACTATTCAACAGACCTCAACAAACTTGAAATAAATCACATCTTAATAGCGTTACCTTGCCAGACTTCATGTATGTACCAGAATATAATTGCTCTAACATAGGTATGACAGTTGGTTAATTATGTTAAAGGTACTTTCAAATACACACAGCGTGCCTGGAGGCTGTACCTTTGTCTAGTGAACAACTAACTGGTCTGTAACTGAGAGGAACACAAAGCGTCTTACGTTTACTGTAATTCGGCCTTTTATATGGACAATTACTATTATGTATGTGATGATCCGTAACCAAAGGTGATATCTTCTTTGAAAAACTAAAAACTGCAGTAGCTCTGTTAAAATCTTAAAATCTGTGAATTAATCCTGTCTTGTACTAAGTTTGGTTGTTGTTATTTTTTGCTCGACTACGGCAGAGCCGAAAGGAAGAGATGTGTTTTTAGCAGTATATGTTTGTATTTGTGTATGTTCCACTGTAGCGCTTAAAATACTGAAACGATTTTGATAAATGGGGTTAATTGATTTGAAATTATGCTCCGGGTGACATAGGCTACCTTTTGTATGAAAAATAAAAATATAAATAAAATAAAAATAAAAATAAAATTCGTTTATTTAAAAGAAACAAAAATACAACATACGTTAACCCATGGTCCCACACTAGGCTAAGCCTGTATCGTGGTGACCGTTTGAAAAACATTAATAGTAAAAGTTTGTTCGGGTAGGTAATCTCTATTTATTATTATAAAACAAATGGCAATGTGTGCATGTATATATGTGTGTGTGTGTGTGTTTGAGTGTGTTCGCGCTACCAACTTATAAATAAATAAATAAATAAATAAATAATATGGTGGATGTCACATACAAATACTGACTGACTTTGAAAAAAATATTTTGCTATCATAGCATGGGTATCAATTGAAAGAGGTGAAAATTTCGAGTACAAGTATATAAAAATATTATTCATAGTTACTTTTCCGGCGTCGGGGTATAGTTTTTTAAATATAGTTGCTTGTTATGTCTGTAAACAAGAAGTTCAGGGAAACGTAACATTAAGGAAAAAATAAAGAAACTTACTTAATAATTATAATCTGATCAATTTTTGACGGGTTGTGACTCTGGAATACTTTGCTTTCGATTCAAAAATGTAAAAAGCGTCATATTCACTTGACAGGATAATCGGCTAATTAAGCAGTCTAGCCGACGGCTAATCATGACAAGTTTGTGCAACTATGTTACAAAGGGGCTCATCGAAAATTTTCATCGAGTATACAAAAGTGCAATCGACTCATACCTTTTGACTAATCAGGATACGAACGGTAAGTTTTTAACATTTGGAGACAATTCAACTTTTTTTACAAGCTTTATATTAACTTGCACTGTTCGTATGTATGTAAATATGTAAGTATAAGTTGTTCGTCAAAATTTGCAATCGATTTTTCTGTCATTTCCCGTTATCCAATTGAGCTGAAATTTTGCGTGCATATGTATATCGCATGACAATGCAATATTATGATGACTTGGAGCTGATCTGATGCTGGAGCTGGAAGGTGGTCATAGGAACTCCGCAATAAAACGACACAACCCCATTGAGTTTGGGCTCCTTAGAATCGTCTCAATGAGTAGTTGATTATGGTATGCAGAAAAGTACAGCCGGCAATAAAAGCTTATACCAAAAATGAAATTTTTGACCGAAACTTATTTACCTTTAGGTTACCTAAGTTGTATATTGTTATTTTTATTAATTGTCTTGATTAAATGATTTTTATTAAAGAATGTAAATACTCAACTGAAAATGAAAAGAAAATGAAAATGAAACTAACCTTTTAATTCAATTATACTATCGAACGAATATTTTCAAGAACTAGTTACCTAAGTACCTACTAGAAAGGCAAAACGCACGACGGAGCCTTATCAGGACATTAAATATAGCAAAAACTCCCGCGAATAAAATAAACGAGGGGAATAATATTTTTTGTCGCCTCCGATTTCCGCTCCGAACATTAACTTTGCTTTCAACATTCACTGACTTAAATAACTTAGACAATATAATTGATGAAAATGTCAATTATGTATGTATCGAAAATTTATCTAACTGGAGAATTAATTTTAGCGTAAAAGATTTATGTATTTTACATGTTAATATTTGTTCATTAAGGAAGCATTTTAATGAGCTTCTCGTAACTCTTAATGACCATTTGAAGCACATAGATATTTTAGTGATCACCGAAGCCAATATACATTACTCGCTATTGCCATTTTTTCAAATCGATGGTTTTAAAGTGGACGCCTATACCCGCGAAGGCCGCAGTGGTGGAGGTGTGCTTGTCTATTCGCAACAGCGCCTTCGAGCGCGTGCGAGTGAGACGGGCGCACTTGCTACCGCCAGCGCCATGCGATCGGCAGAATGCGTGTCCATTTCACTTTTCAATAATAATGAACATATTTATGTCATATCTATATACAGACCTCCCCGTTATAATAAACAAGATAGAATGTTAGAGTTCTTAGCTGAATTACGTAATCTTTTAGACAGCTTACCTAGAAATTCTAAAGTGATAATTAGTGGCGATTTAAATATCAACTTATTAAACTGTCAGGATAACCGAGTCTTAGCTTATGAAAATATGATGGCGGAATATGGTTTTTCAAGATGTATTAAAGATGTCACTCGGAGAGAAATTATTACAGGAAAACTTGTAGAATCGTGTTTAGACCACATTTATGTTAGAGCATCAGCATCCGTTATCGACTCGGCAGTAATTACGCACAAGATTTCTGATCACTATTTAACTTCAGTGGCAATACAATGGAAACAGAGCCTAGCGAGGGGCGACGCGAGCGCGCGCGCTGCGGCTCCGCCGGCCCGCGGGCCACCGGCGAGCGCGCGCGCGCCCCCACCACGCGCGCCTGCGCTCGCACCGCCTGCTACTAGGCACGTACTTGATAATAGCCTAGTAAGAGAAAAATTGTTAGCGACTAATTTTGACGACCTATTAAATATGCAATGCCCGATTAAACTGTACGAAGCGTTCACTCTTCTGTTCCAAAATATTTATAAGGATTGTTATAAGACTATAGTTGTAAGCGATAATTCCTACAATAGAAACTGTAAGAATTGGATAACTGATAATTTGAAAAAAATGATCTCAGAACGTGATAGGTTATTTTTAGTATGGAGTAACGAACCAAAAAATATGTCAAAGAGGCTTAATTATACTAGGTATAGAAATAGATGTAATAAAGCTACCTTTAAATGTAGGAATGATTATGATAAGCAAAGTATATTAAATTGCAATAATAATATTAAGAAAGTTTGGGATAAAATAAATAGTCTGTTAGGTAATAATAAACAATCTTTAGATAGTTCCGTCCTTAGTAACGTAGAAAACCAAGGCAGTATTAAAGACACTTGTGACAAGTTCGCACTTAACTTCTCTGATGAGATCGAACAGATCAAACATATATGTAACGAAAAATGGCTAGACCGTAATAGTTATGTAAATAAACCGGACGTGTATATAAGATGGCAACCCGTGCGTAGCAAGGATATTGAACGCGTCATTCGCCAAATGAACAAAAATAAAGCACCGGGGAGCGATCTTGTACGCATGTCCGACTTGAAACTAGTGATGGATAAGGTGAGTCCAGTCATAGCTCGGTTAATCAATTTATCAGTAGCCCAACATAAATATCCTAACAAGTTAAAAGAATCCTTAGTCCGTCCAATCCATAAAAAAGGCGACCGTAAAGTACTTTCCAATTATAGACCTATATCCATTCTATCTAGCATTGACAAGGTGATCGAAAAAAGTATCATAAACCAAATTAATTCTTTTCTTCAAAAAAATAAAGTACTTAACGACTGTCAACATGGTTTCCAAAAAGATAAAAGCACTGTTACCCTTTTATCAAGATTCACCGATGAGATAAATACGTACCTAGGAGATAAGAAATTTGTTGTAGCCATATTTTATGATTTTAAAAAAGCATTCGACACCTTGGAAACCGACACTCTTTTAAAGGGCATGGACGAATGTGGTGTGGGGCAGCCGCTGAACTGCTGGTTCCGGGACTACCTCACATCACGTTCATATCGCGTCAAGATAGGCGACGGCTTAAGCGACGAGACGCGGGTGCGCTGCGGGGTCCCCCAGGGCTCCGTGTGCGGACCTGTGTGCTACCTCATGCACGTTAACAGTCTGTGTGGAGTACTGCGTCACTGTTCCGCGCACATGTTTGCAGACGATCTATGCACCCTACTTGCCGGAACCAACCTTTCAGAAACTTGTCGATTGGTTCAACAGGACATAGACGCAGTCGTTAAATGGTCCCATGATAATGGTATAGTGTTAAATACAGATAAGACCAAATTCCTCATCATTCAATCACCTTATTTGTCAATAGCTGAAACCTCACCACTTATGTATACCCATAGTTTTACTTGTCTTCATAATAGTTTAAATAATTGCCAATGCAAACATATTGAAAAGGTAGACTGTGTTACATATCTTGGCGTCAAGGTTGATGTTACATTTTCCTGGCTACAACATATTAACTATATTTGTAGTAAATTAAGATTACTCCTAGGAAAATTTTACCACCTTAGCTTTAAAGTACCAAGCAATATACTAAAATGTCTGTACTTTGCTATAGTAGACTCGGTGCTGGGATATGCCCTTGATTGCTATGGACTTACATTCAAATCTTACATAGACAAACTTGAAGCATTGCAAATTAGATTCTTAAAATTACTAGTAAATAAAAAAACAAAAAACAGTTGCAAGGGCGATTATTCAAAATTATTTAAAATCTGTAAAATACTTCCGGTTAGCCTAAAACATAAATACCTTTTAGCAGTTAACAATCATAGCAATCGAGTACATAGCCCAATACCGATAGAACACAAACATAGCACAAGGTCGGTGTCCGCGGGTAAGTATGAAGTACCCCGGGTTGATAACTATTTTGGAGACCGTACTTTAGCCAAGAGACTTCCGTACTTCTTAAATACTTTACCCGAAGACATCCGAAATGAACCAAATAAACATAAATTTAAAAAAGCACTAAAAAAACACCTACTGCATACCTACACTTAAGTAACTGCTTGCTTGCTTATTTTGCAAGCAAGCGTTATCATATCACACTCATATTTATAACAAGATTAATAAGTTAGCATTTAAGTATAAAATAGGATTAAAAACGATGTTATTATTATGATATGTATATTAAGCATAAAAGAGACTTACCTGCAGGCAAACTGTTCAAACAGTTTTGCAGGGACATGTTTTAGAATAAGTTTTTTATATCTTTGGTTAATAAATATAATAATAATAAAAAAAAAAAAAAAAATTACGCAACTGATAACAATAAAATAACATAACATATATCACGACTGTGAGATAACAAAGAGAACGTCCTTGCTAAGTAGGAACCTAGACTCACGATGAAATATTACTCTCCAGGCGAATTGGCCGCGACTGAGAGAGACCTGTCAGTTTTCATATAACTTATGAGTAAATCTTGCAGTTCAAGAGATGAAAAGTTGCCTGTGCCACCGCGCCTGATGTGAAAAGAAATGTAACTTCCGCGCGCCTAGACTCAAGTTTTGCTTTAGCTGGGGAATTTATGACGATAAATAGTGTTTTCATTGCAAAAGTGTCGTTTGTTTTTTTCTTTGGAATTTGAAAGTTTGCGGCTTACGGGATGGACATATTTACCTCGGTTTATTTTTAAAAACACCTGTGTCTATATTTTTAATAGCTTGACAAAATCGGATTATTGACATGCTTCAAATAATCCAATCGCTATAAAATGTGTGAGGCATTTTTTATCACGGCTGGAATATTTTGCACCATTCTATTTATTAGTGCAGCCTATAATCCAGTGCCAGCGATGCATATTTACGAAAAGCGGATCATTAGGTACTTTTTTAATCTATACCTAACGTAAAGAGTAACAAGTTAGAAAAAACTAGCACACATTTTTGTGACACCCTTAATAAAATCCACGTACCGTAAAATGGGGTGAATTGGGTCAAAATATAAAAAAATGTTTTTTTACATGTGGCACGTTGATTTCTATACTAGTTTTTTAATGATTATATGTCGTTTAATTTCAAAATTTTAACGATAAACACAAAAAATATGGACAATCCCACCTCACCCCGTAGTGGAGTTAGAGGGGATAGCAATGGGGTTAGCTGGAAAAAAGTATGGGGAAAAACTATCGGATTGTGAATTTCGGATTAACTTGCCTCGATCCATGTTCCGTCCCACTCTACGCTCATATTCATCGCTCCTCTGCCGCATGATCGCTCCTCACAACCCTGGTTCCACTCCAGGCCACATATCTTTCACCTGTCACTTCTAGAGACTCCACTTTTTAAATGTTATAATTTGGCTACTCCGTGTTGCCGCAAGATAAGAACATATGTCTAAAAGTATAATAAAATTACTTTTAGGGCAACCTGAGACAGAAAATCAAAGTAGCAACTGAAAATACTCGCGTCCCATCTGCCCCCTCAATCCCTACTCACCCCAGTTTACGGTACCTGTCTGTCGTCCTTTGTTTTCAAGATGATAGCGTGTGATATTTTTATTCGCCATGTATGAACGGCAAGATGAGAAATAAATTTGAAGAACTTACCACCGCTGCACAGCCACTGGCGGGCGCGCCGCGAAGGCCTTTGACCGTATAGGTCCAAGGGCTAGTAAAATTCCGGCGCGGCGATATTACTTCTGTGAAGCAAATTTTCGTTCTGACTTTCTAACTTACTGCTGTGGCATACTCGTAACGTAACGATTTGAGGTGGGTCTTGACCTCCGAAACTAAAGAGATTATCTATCCAATGTCATTTTTGTCCAGTCGCCAAGATTAGTCGTTTTAGAACTCGTTACCCCACCCGGTATCGAGTGCTCGGACAGGTCATCGTAAAAGCAGATACGGAATTAGTTTAATTTCTGACATAGTTTTGTCATATTGGCATTCTTGCAACAGCTGGTCGATCACGTAACGCATTGTACGACGCGCGTCAGGTAGGTTAAATTGTCACTTTTTCTATGGAAAAATGACAGTTAAATAGTACTAACGCGCGTTCGGAACGTTAGGTGATTACCCCTCAGTTCTATGACTGTTGCGAACGCAACCCTTTTTGTTTGGGTAAAGGTATTACTTCATAATATACCTATGCAAGTATGCAGTAGCAAAACGCGCCCGTCGGGCACGGTTAGAATGGGAGGGGCTTTTTGAATGCACCAATAGAAGCGCTGCACATAGTCTAAGTTTTATCCCTACGTAAACTCAAAATAAGTCAAATCTTGCTAGTCTTACATACTTACCTTTCATATACGAGAATATATAACACCACTTCTGTACATCTATCTATTCGGCCAAACTATTCTTGTATTTAATCAAAGCCTATTGGAAATTATACTACTCGTACAGTCAACTTATACTACTCGTACAGTCAACTTATACTACTCTTACAGTCAACTGATACTACTCGTACAGTCAACTTATACTACTCGTACAGTAAACTTATACTACTCGTACAGTCAACTTATACTACTCGTACAGTCAACTTATACTACTCGTACAGTCAACTTTTCATCGAAGTTTTACAAGTATTTAAGACGACGTAGGCCCACGGTCTTCTTTCCCTCTCACTGAGCAAAAGCGTAAGCGAGGTGGAAGTGCGTGTTCGGAAGCGCGGATATCATGTTTTATCATTTTAATTTTTTGTGCGTAAAAAGTAAAAGCTAAGTTCCCTCAAACATGATATTGCCGATTTTTAGAACCAATTTTAATATGTTTAGCTTTTGTGCATAATTTGTTATGAATTTTTTAAATGTATTTTAGACCTATGTTCGTGATTTTTTTCTATTGAGCGAATAGCTTTAGTCCCTCGAGAAAGGCCTCAAGATTGCTCATTAAATTTAGGGCAGCCGTATCATGATCCAAACAAGCGCTAGGATTTATTTGTATCCGTTTTCGGAGCCGACGTTGCCTTAAAAGTCGTCAAGCTACATCCATCACCGACATCGGCGCCAACAATGACAATATCATTATTTCTATTATCTATATCTGAAGTATGGTGAAATTAAACACGATTAAGAAGTGGACTAGGAACTATTCCCAGCGGTCTTATGATGACAATGTCTGTAAAATATTGTGTAAGTCATGTAGTCATGTGACATTTGAATAAAAAAATATATTATAAATTACTGAAAATATAATTAGAAAATATAATCAAATAGAACCTCTACACTAACCTAACATCTAACGCGATCGACTGGCTGTGCGACCTGGATGTCGATTTATAATAGTACTAGCTGTTGCCCGCGACTTCGTCCGCGTAGAACTAGAGAAAATATAATTCAAACAAACTTCTACCATCTTAAGGGATGATTTCCGAGGCAATTTCTAATGTCATTCTTCGGGACTCAAACGACCTTTATACTAAATTTCATCTAAACGGGATTCATCCAATTTATATTGTTCGAATTTGTTGTTACATTTGTACAAATTACGCCTTAATTCGACATTTGCGCATATAAGTTCGCATATCAAAATCGATTAATTTTATATTTGCTTTTGGTACCTATGTGTCTCGTCAATGTATATCGTAGACGGGATTACAATTATTAATAGGCGAAAGAAAGGCAAAGCAATTCCGCCATTTTGTCCGTAGTATTTCTTATTAGTCTGTGATTTTGACGTTTCTTTTAGCTGACAGAGATGTGGCAGCGATATACTTTAAGAATAACAAGTGAAAAATTAAATGAAGTGGTATATTACGGAAAATAAATTAATTGTCGCAGTCGGATGAAAACTATCCTAAGTTGCAGCTGGAATAATAATGTACCTACATAAAATGTTTCATATTTTTCCGTCCATGGGATGCTGAGAACATTCGTAACACAGAAAGCTTAGTTTCAAACTGGCTGATTCTTTTTTTAATTTAGAGATTTATTATAAGTGGAGATAACCAGGTCTACGATGTAAAATACACAATATAAGGTCGAGGAAATTGAATGTTTAGCACTTTTGGACCTTAATGCCATTGCATAGAGACTATATTAATCTTGTTGTACTACCGAGTTGCAATTGTTTTGCGATGACCTGTCTGAGCTGAGCTCTGAATATTATGATGTCAATGTTTCGCTTTTAGTTTTCATACCGACACTTTTTTGGCAATATGTCATGGAACAAGTGAACACAACATAACGGCCAGCATTCCACACCGTTGAGGTTTGCATTGTGTTACTTTTTATATACGATAAAGTCTTCTGTGCAGTTTAATCTGTAAGGTACATAGCATACCATATTGGAGTCCATGTATTTCAGAACCCTATTATTTTATACTTTATTATAGTAAAGTGAATTTGTATTGACTGTACCTACACGGGAAATCACATAAGTACTATATTTTTTTTCTTTTACGATTCTCAAACATATCTTTTTTTAAACGGGACTTAATCGTGTGTAGGTACTTAATTTTTTGTATTTACCTTTTTGAGGTTAGGTACCCGAGGTACACAACATCATTAGTCGCAAGCAGACTAGAATAATAAATGCGACTAGAACTGCCTTACACATAAATATTACACTGACAACGGGGTATTCCACAGTTATTAATTTATCTAACAAAGTATACATTTTCACCACACAAAAGAAATGCAAAGTTATATCCTGTATTACCGCGAGGGCGACTTTTATCCGCCAGTGACTAATTAACTTGGTATTCAAACAGTCAAACAAACAAACAAAATTAGTCGACACTGACCGTCGGTCACAAAGTTAACCTAACTCGCAAAAACTACAGAAGACAATGTGCTAAGTTACCTTGTTACGAAGAGTTCATTATGTGCTCCCTACAGTTTACCTACTCTTTATTTAGTCTGTCAGTTGGGACAGTATACTCCAGGCAAAATACGGTTTTGAAAAACACTAATTTATAGTAGCGTATTTTTTCTTTATTTCATTTTAAAACATTATTCTAAGATGCTTTATTCAAGAATCCAACAAACTTTCCACCTGGAAGTACTTATATAGATTTAAATAAAGCATGAATTGTTTTTTTTTAGGGTTCCGTACTCAAAGAGTAAAACGGGACCCTATTACTAAGACTCCGCTGTCCGTCCGTCCGTCCGTCCGTCCGTCTGTCTGTCACCAGGCTGTATCTCACTGATACCGTGATAGTTCTAGCTGAAATTTTCACAGATGATGTATTTCTGTTGCCGCTATAACAACAAATATAACGGAACCCTTCGTGCGCGAGTCCGACTCGCACTTGGCCGGTTTTTTTAATTATTTATCTTGAATATTATAGAGCAAATGTTAATGAACCAATAAAAAGATAAAACCATCTACACATTTTTTTTCTGACTTTTCAGAAGCTAGTTTAGTGATCATTTTTTTGATGGCTGAAATTTTGTAGGATTTGGTCGCAAGGTAACTTATTTAATTGATTAAATCATTACAGATAAAAAATCAGCTATGATAAATTATTTTCAAATTTGTGACTTTTCCCATACAAGTTGTCAGTTCATTGCCTGGACTAAGTAGATATCAGTGGCGGAGCGCCCATACACATTAATTTTTAGGCAAGCCTATGTTATATACTCTAGACTCTTTCATAACTTCTTTTGTTACGGGTTTCCCATCGAAAATTTTCACGCGCCGCATATCTACATGCCTTATCACCTAAATAAATATTAAGGAAGATGTAACATAAATCGAACTATGGTCAAACGTCCTAGTTATCGACACCTGCCCAGTACGTGGCACCTCCAATGTTAATTGACGCACGGTTTAGCCTAGTTGGTAGTGACCCTGCCACGAAGCTAGAAGTCCTGGGTTCAAATCCCGGTAAGGGCAATAATTTGTGTGTTGAGCACGAATATTTGTTCCTTAGTCATGATGTTTTCTATTTGAGTATTTATTTATCTGTATACAGCGTGTATATTTGATATAACCGCAAACTTTAGGGGGTTATAGAATAGGCACTTATTAATAATAATATTTATCGATAAATTATTAAAAAAAGCGATCTTTTTTTTCCATATTAAATAATTCAGCACGCAATGGATCACTAATTTGTCTTACTGATGTGACATCACAACTGTCACAAGTGACCAGCTCCTTCCATGTGTCAAATGAGTGTACGCCATACATTGCTGCTCAAAAAAATTTCAAAAATTAATTACGCCATGGCAGTTAACGCTAAATTAATAATTGTTATAAATATCAGATTATAACACTTAAATCTACGTCTGGCTACAATATGCGGTTATATTAAATATACACGCTGTATGTATGTTTTTCGTTGTCTAGTACAAGCTTTGCTTAGTTTGAAACTAGGTAGATTTGTGTAAGATGGTCCGCAAATATGTATTTAATTAACAAGCAACTGGGAGTCAATAAAATTAAGGTGCCAAACATTGGGACGTTTACCTCTGTCGAACCGTAGGCTGAGTATCTACCAGAGCTATGCGAGGTGAAAATCCAATTTCTAGCCTGACTCACACATCTCTTACTATTGGTGGATTTTTGCGGTTCCGTACCTCGAAAGGAAAAAACGGAACCCTTATAGGATCACTTTGTTGTCCCTCCGTCCGTCCGTTTGTTAAGACCCTTTTTCTCAGGAACGCGTAAAGGTATCAAGCTGAAATTTTTATCAAATACTCAAATCTACTGTCCCTTGGAGCTGTGAAAAAATCAAAATTCTAAGCTCACGCAATCAAAAGATACAGCCGTTTATGGCCGCTAATGTCCCCTAAATTTTCGAAACTCGCCAGGGAATCATTGAAACATACAAGGTACTTCCCGTGAACTCAGAATCTTTAAATTTGGTACGAAGCAACGTCTTATAGCACGGATAAACTACTGTGTTTGGCCATACTACTGTGTATTATATTATAAGTTACATACTTTAAGTCATACCTGGCCTTAAAGTAGGAATTACCGCACGCTATGCGTGCGGAAAACCCCACTTCCTGGCCAGATAGAGACGTAAAATGTTGTACTCATCACGGGCGGTAATAAAGAAAGCCTCAGAGCGCATATTTATCGCCCTTGCCTTCGGCTCGGGCGTCAAATACCTGCGATCTGAGACATTCTTTGTTTAACCGCCCTAGGTAAGTAATGTACTATTTTTTTTTATTATTATTATTATTTTGTGGGCCTTAATATGCCGCTTCGAGTAATGTACTATTGTATCGCTGTTGGTTTTCTGAATAAATAATAATAAAGGAAAAATTGCGAAAACCGTAAATTTTTAGTTACATCACTAAACATTTTATGTTCATTATAAACTGACACGCACTAAGTATGTGAATACATACTTACTACTTAGTGAGTGTCAGTTTATAGTGGACTTGTTTCTATTGTACGGGGTGGTCCGGAACCCTCGGTGCACGAGTCTGACTCGCACTTGACCGGTGTTTTTCCTTGCACACCGCTTCGCTGCGTCGCGACTCTGAGCGGTGAGGGCAACGGTGGGTCATACGTGGGTGCGAGAGGCTGCGTGCCAATCTCTCGTTCCAATTAATAGCGCACCGCTTGGCAGTCGTAGTTGTGGCCGTTACGCCGTGTTTATGGACTGGCGAAGTATGCAGCGGCACGGGACACGCACTGTCAGGCGAATTTATAAACACGAGCGTACATAAACACTTTAAAGACTTCTACGCAACGCTGAAACCGGTGATTGAAATGAAATGAAAGTTCATGAAATGATTGCGCTTGTTCCAACGCGAGCCCCACGCCGCAAATCACCACGCTTATTTAACGTGGCTCTAGTGAAATTGGATAATGCTGTGGATCACGTCCAGGTAATAAAATTGCTCGAGCTTTATTCTGTGTCCGTGGCTCGACTTCGCTATTTCCTTACAAAGTCTAGATCAGCTATCCAGGCTAGGCAATACGATATTGTTACGTTTGTGTCGCCACGTTAACTAAGGACGTGCTTACGGACGAGCAAGGTTATCGGTGGCGTAACTCGGCGCGAAAATGGCGTCAAAATCGAAATCCGAAATTATTGCGAACTTATAGTAGTTAAAATAACGCTGTTTAAAGCTAATTGTTCATCTTTTTAAACAAGCAGCCTGTGGGTTCGCTATAACCAAAAATCATACAACGCTCTGAAAATACAATACAACAACGCTTTCAGAATGTTGCTTGGGCTGCCAAGGTTTTGCAGCGCCTCCTCGATGTTTGCAGAGGATTTGCAGCAATTATGCACAAAAAGGCGGCGTCTTTGCTGATTAGGACGAGGAGAAGCCCAAACAGCATTTTGAGAATGATTGCTGATCATGTTTGTTGCTCCATATTGGCGCACATTTAGTTAATTCAATTTAGTTTTTAAGTTCTAACATAGCTTTTAAGTTTTATTTTTTCCAGTGCATACTAATAAAACTTGAATTATTGTTATTTTGAATAAATGAAATCAAATTGAATATGTTTCGCGAACTCACTTATTTCTTTATTTAAACTTTATTGCATAAAAGAAAAACTTATCCTACAAGCGGCAGATTTAACGACATATGGCTATATCTACCAGTCAAACCTTAAGGCATAGCAGAAAAAATTTGGGCAGGGATCCTGGTTCTGAAATGACGACTCAGCTCGCGAAACATCAGTCCCGCTATTCTATAACTTGTTTTAACCTCACCTCACGGTTCACCCACAAATATATCTTGACGCCGCGATTTGTAACTAAACGTAATCAGAGTTCTAGTTTCGCTAGGCGTGACGGGTGAGGTGAGGTGCATTAGCGTGTTCTGAATAACAGCCCGGTGCGCGAAACACTTTTAAATTAAATTAGGAAGTCAAGAGTCCAAACAAAATATGCCTCCGGGTGAGTCTAGAAACATGGCATATCTCCCGCGATAGCATCTAATCTTGCCGCGGCTTTAGCACCCTTCCGGCTTAATTAAACTACGTAATTCCTTATGCAAATAAATTAAGCAAATCTGTTTCATAATTACTAAAGGGAACAGTGTGCGCACAAGGTGTGATTCCAATTCATACCATATATTATAATCGGTAAATTATCATTGCGTGGGTGGGTAAATTATCACTTGAAATTTGCAGTCTAACTGTTTATTTATTGTAGAGATCATTGTACACAATAATCATTAACCTACTTTAATATAGGTGGGTCAAGCCTCCTCGTGGGAAGCCAGTCCTATCAAACTGGTCTAGATTGACAATGATTCAGATGTACTCATTGCGTAAATATTACATGAAAAAAAAAACAATTTAAATTGTTTATTTCAATGTTTCAAAAAATGGGTTGAACAACAGGTTAAACTACTAATCTTAAATATGCATGATTTTTAGGGTTCCGTATTCAAATAGTAAAACGGGACCCTATTACTAAGACTCCGCTGTCCGTCTATCTGATTGTCTGTCCGTCTGTCACTAGGCTGTATCTCATGAACCGTGATAGTTAGACAGTTGAAATTTTCACAGATGATGTATTTCTGTTGCCGCTATAACAACAAATACTAAAAAACAGAATAAAATAAATATTTAAAGTTTTTTTATTTGTTTTTTTTTCCCATACAATTAACAAACGTGATTGTTTTACCGTTTTTATAGATAATGGTACCCTTCGTGTGCGAGTCCGACTCGCACTTGGAGGGTTTTTTGAGTTAAGGAGCCTGTGAACTATTTATTCTTAATTAAGTAGATAATTATATTATTTTATACAGTATAGGGTAGGTAAGGTAGGACCTCTATTGTTTATGACTTTGGTAAAAATACAAATAAAACATGAATAATACAAACAAAAACTAAAACAATAAAGTCTTGACGTTTACTTAAGGCAACGTGAGCTCCAAAAACTGATTTTTAAAAAATCGTAGCTCTTGTTTGGATACGTCTGCCCTAAATTTAATAAGCAATTTTGAGGCCTTTTTCGAGGGAAATCAGCTATTCGAATCCTGAGTTTTTGACTTTCGCTCAATAGAAAAAAATCACGAACATAGGTCTAAAATACACTTTAAAAAATCGTAACAAATTATGCACAGCAGCTAAACATTACAAAATTGGTTCTAAAAATCGGCAATGTCATGTTTGAGGGAAATCAGCTATTATTTTTTATTTATTAAAACGCACAAAAAATTAAAATTAAAAAACATGATATCCGCGCTTCCAAACACGCACTTCCATCTCGCTCACGCTTATGCTCAGTGAGAGGGAGAGAAGACCACGAACCTACGTCCCCTTAAGTAGTCGTCATCTTTACACTACAGATAATACCTTCACCCAAATATTCAATAAATTGTAGGTACTTTAGTTCTCACTAAAAATCGATTAGGCCGGGGTCCAATTATCAAATGATTTCCCTTATTAGAGGTATTGTTACTACTAACATAGCCTTATAAATCTCATTGTTACTAACATTTTATATGGATTACTATTTTCCGAAATAAAAACTTTGAATTGAATTGAATTGTATCCCGATTTCATAATTCTTCAACGATCGAATTATTACCTAATACCTATACGAGCTTTGGTTAACGAACTCTGACATCGAGGTGAGATCCCTGGCACGTAGTATAATCCAAACACAATACATTCAACCACTTTCTGAATCATCATCATCATCATCATCCCGCGACCTTTACCAGGTCATCAGTCCACCTTGGGCCTACCCACGCCGCGCCTTCCGGTACGTGGTCGCCACTCGAGAACCTTTCCGCCCCAACGGCCATAATATCCGTAATTGCCCACTGCTGAGCATAGGCCTCTCTTCGAGTACGCCACCCGTCCCTATCCTGAGCATAAGATTACTTATCCAGAAATGACCCGCGATCTTCCAAATATCGTCCACCCATCGAGCTGGTGGACGGCCGACGCTCGTTTTACCTAGTGTTCTTATATTGAGGTATAATGAGTATTTGTATTGTTACGTAATCACCCCTGCTTTTTATCTAGAAAAATTACAGTTAAATTGTCCTAACGCGCGTTCGGAACGTTACGTGATTACCCCTCGAACTACAGACCCTTTCAAGTTTCTGTATTATTTAAAGAAACCTACGTGGAAATCTCAACATTCCCAACGCATTTCGCACAAAAGAGCACATAACATAGGTGGCCGTACCCATCCTGGGTAATGCGGTCAATATATCATCGTCGACTCCCCGAGGACAGATCCTCTGTTCACCTAACACAGTTTTTGTTCGCATAAATTCAGGTCGGGTTGTGGAATGAATGCTTAAGCAATTTACGCAAAGGCAATAGAGTTAATCCCGCTGGGTGAGTATTTTGGTGATAGGCGCTGATAAACTAAGTACAGTAAAACCTAAAAGTAAGTAGGCTACGGAAATAAAATGAACACCTCTCAACTAATCGACATGTTCCAATGTGAGTGAAAAAACAAATTATATTCTTAAGGGTGGGTTGCACTACACCAAACTGTTTATAATCGTAAGCGGTGTTCGTTAAGATCTGAATGTATGGAAAGATTGACAAGTTTATATGGAATGACAGCTGCCGGCGCCATATTTAATTGATCGGTCTGTAATCGTATCTGAACGTTGACCGTATCTTCATGATTCTTCGTTACTCCAGTCATACAGTCGTTGATGTTACTGAATAAATAAAGTCCGTCCATACGCATGGATTAATCGCTTCGTGAACCGAGATGACGTCATAATAGTGCACCATAATGGTGGAACACGTGACGGGGCCCACCACTCTGCAGACGTCTTTTTATAGCCCACTAGCCTTGCTGGAAGCGAAACATTTAATTTCTGTTGATATTAATTTTTTCTACCAACGAGATGAGATCTATGAGAAGACCTATTAGTGGCAACTACAATAGCTTAGTTGACAAGAATATCGCATGGAATGCGAAGGTTGCAGGGTCAAACCCTACTCTTTGCGAATAATTTATGTTCACTTTGATAAAAATGTAAATCTTCCTCTGTTTTTGGCGTTAGAAATTTTTGTAAACCCATTGACTGTCGGTGAATTATGAAGTATAAGATCCGTACGAGTATAGGTACGATTTAAATACAGAAAACTGGCACATGAGCCCCTGAGTCCTCGTAACAATCTAACATAGAGTTTTTTTGTATTACATTAAAGCAACTTAAATGGCTAATTTTGATACCTAACGTATATAAACCAAATTTAAGTTCATTGGACAAATTACCATGCAGGCAAAAATATCACTAGATATTTTTTTTATCTCGTGCATTAAAATAATAAAAATGAGTAAATAGAACGAGCGAGCGAAACGAACGATATTCTCCGTTTCAGCTTGGGCAAAAATTGCTTTTGTATGTCTGTCCGGATGTCCGGCTGTCCGGGTTTTCTCCTCTACAGGGTCGCATTTTTCAACCGAATCTCGCGTAAATTTGTGAGTATGTTCGTTATTTGTATGGTTTTTTTTGTCAAATTTGTTTGTTTGTTTGGTTTGGAAATTTAAATAAAACACACTCGCGAGGTCTACAGATCGCATTTTGAGCCACTAGTTTTATTCCGCTAGTTAAATAAGGGTTCCGGAAATTTGATATTGAAACCAAATAGAAAGAGCCCTGCAGGCGCCAGGCGAACGACCCGCCTATTCTGTAACTTGTTTTAAGCTCACCTCAATGCTTACCCACAATTATACCTCGACACCGCGATGCATAGTACCTAATTAAGCGTAGGTAGAGGTCTAGTTTCGTAACGGGTGAGTGGCGGGGTGAGCCGCATTAACGAGTAGCGAATACTCGTAACAGCTCTGTTGACGCGATCGCCCGAGGACGGTGTGACATTTTTTTAAATATAAAATTGCACAGGTTTTATCTTGGCTTATTGATTGTAGTTTATGAATTGCTAACAGGTGCTCCAACAATGCAGTTACTACATTGTATAACATATTTAAACATTTATCAACTCAGGGCATAACCGGGAATAACGCTATGAGGATGATTTAAACTTCATTGCACAACAGAAAATTTACATCATTTTAGAGGGAGGTTCTTTGCGAAAAAAACCATTTATTAACCTCTTATGACAAGAAAAACCTTCGTCTATGGGTGAATAAGAAAATCACTTTTGCCTATTGGTAAATAAACAAAAACAACACACAGTAAACAAAATTAGGTCTTCGAGATTTTGACCAGCAACTTGGTAAAATCAAAAATAAAATAGTTTTAGCTACAGACACACAGACATAGGCTAAATTGGCTTTGAATGGGTAATTTTTGCAAGTTTTTAAAGTTCCGTAGCCAAATGGCAAAAAACGGAACCCTAATGGATTCGTCATGTCTGTCTGTCGGTCCGTATGTCACAGCCACTTTTTTCCAAAACTATAAGAACTATACTATTGAAACTTGGTAAGTATATGTATTCTGTGAACCGCATTAAGATTTTCACACAAAAATAGAAAAAAAAACTATAAATTTTGGGGGTCCCTCATACTTAGACCTGAAACTCAATTTTTTTTTTCATCAAACCGTGTGTGGTATCTATATAGAGGTATTTAAATTATATTGAGATTTCTAATTTTTTTTTTTCTAAACTGAATAGTTTGCGCGAGAGAGACTTCCAAAGTGGTAAAATAGGTCCCCCCCCCTGTAACTTCTAAAATAAGAGAATGATAAAACTAAAAAAAAAATGATGTAGCCACATTACCATCCAAACTTCCACCGAAAATTTGTTTGAACGAAATCTAGTAAGTATTTTTTTTAATAAATCTTAAACCGCAATTTATTTTACGGAACCCTTCATGGCCGCTTTTTTATTAATTTGCAGTGTGGTCAAAATACACAGATCAAATTTGACCAACTTTCTGAAGTCCAGTCGAGTTGAAATTTTGCACAATTATGTAAATTGAATGACAATGCAATACTATGGTACAATCGAGCTAATGAAATGTTGAATGAAACATAAAATGAAACAGAGGTTAGCCATAGCAACTCCTAAACTACACAAAATAAACCCGTCGTGTTTGATGTTATTGGAACCCCCTCAACGAGTATTTGATGATAGTAAAAAAAAAATACAGTCGGCAACAAAAGCTTGTACCAAAAAAATCATTTTTAACCATAACATATTTCGAAACTGTTTGAAAAAAAGACAATAATTTATTACTTAGTGCAAAAGTGTAACAAAACTTAAATTCATCATCATCATCATATATTTAAGAGCCAGGCAATTTCCATTCGTCTCTATTCTCAGCTTTCTTTTTGGCATCTTGATACGACACGCTGTCTACGTTTTCCTTGATTTGGTCCGTAAAAGATCTTCTTGGTCTCCCTCTCTTCCTCTTTCCCTCTATCTTCCCTTCTATTATAGTTTTCATGTAATCATCGTGTCGTAACAAGTGACCAAACATCTTGCCTCTTCTGTTCTCTATGGTTTTTAACAACGTCCTTTTTTCTTTCACCCTTTCAAGCAGCTCCACGTTCGTCTTTTTCTCCGTCCAACTAATCCTTTCCATCCGCCTCCAGCACCACATTTCAAAGGCTTCCTACAGTGTTGGAACGGTTGAAAACTTAACTTACCTAATACATATTATTTTTAAGAAATTTGCACTCAGCTTGATGTCACGAAGCGAGCAGAGTAGGTAACACTGATTTTTACACTTTTTTAAGGTTTTGTGTTTTCATAAGGCCGTAAGTCCTTTCAGCCAACATAGCTCCATGGCGCGAACAATTTGCCACATCACTCGGAATAATGCGGGCGGACAGGCTTTCAGGGAACTTGTTTGTCGACGCACGTTGCTTTAATATATATGGGAAATGACCAGTCCTCAGGACTCAATTAAGGTCAATTAAAAGCAGCAGAGGAGTGGGATTTATCCGGAGTAATGAGAATTATACTTGTTCTGCTTGGTATTAATATAACATTATGTTCATGAAAAAATTCTCGCAACTGTAAAATAATAACCTCTTACAAAAATATTAGTAAACAATTGATCCATCAATGCCCACTCTCTTTCATTCTCACACAAACACGCACACAAACACACACACACACACACACATATATATATATATATATATATATATAAACAACGCACTAACACACAGTTAGATAAATTAATTTAAGCATTAGTTACACCACGTAGCAATTACAAAAAAAAAAAAAAAAAAAAAACTGCATGTAAATTTCAATATAAAAGAAATCCTTTATTTCTTTCCCTCAGTACCAATGTAAGTAGTAGCGATCTCATAATGAGCATTAGAACTCCCCTGTTCCCTATAAGACAGGTTTACCTAGTTTAGGGCACAGGACACCGTTCCTAGGCTTATCTAAAAATAGTGCACTCTATCTATCATATCATGATGTATTACTTAAATAAGCTGATGTACTGATTCTACAATAAATATATTTTCATTTTCATTTTCATTTTTCATGGAACCGGGCACGCCCTGAAGTTATGAAGAAGAATTTTCTGAAAATGGTAAGATTACCTTTTTATTTTATACTAGTTGCCCGCGCGCTATCGCTCGGGTATTGCAGATAACGCAGGCAAACCCACGGGATAAATATAGCCTATGACCATCCAGAAAGTCCATTCTAAACACGGTGAATGAACTTTTGAAATCCGAAATGTGGTTTCGGAGATAACCCTTTACATACAAACAAACCAACTTACAAAGCTACAATCTCACAGACTTTTCTTCTTTAATAATACACTCAAGAGCAAAAGTTTCGGGTCACCCTAAATTAAATAACCGCAATAGATTTTTTTTTATATTTTACACTAGTCTTATTGACATAAATAATATACTATTCTTCGTAATACCCAAATGTATTAGCAATTTCCGGGATCCTATCATAATCATATCATCGTTGATACGAGTATATCCTATCAACATCCAAAAATTACGATTTTTGCGATATCTCGCTCCGTTAACGTGGTTTTTTTCATGGGTTTTAAGAGTCCGATTTAAACCTGGTAACGTGTTTTTTTTTTTACTTTCTGCAGGTTAGATGTAAAATTGAATAAAGATCATGACAGGATTAAAAAAACTGTACATTCTTGCACTATTTTAGTAAATATGACGGTTTTTCACCGACCCGAAACGTTTGCTCTTGAGTGTATTAGAATAGACTAGCTGCCCGCGCGGCTCCGACCGCGTATTAGAGCAACGAGAAAATTAAGTGTTACGCTATGCCTCAGCCAATGCCAGCCAGCCAACCAATAATGACCTGCCACGTCATGCCAGCCTGCCCCACCACTAGACCTGTTAACCGACATGTTGTGGTAGTTTAATGCATAATAAAAGGACCGGGAGCAGATTCTAAGTTAATTTTGCTATGGCGAACACTTGTCAAGGGAAATCTATGCCCGATTGGTTATACAAAACTATTTAATAAAATATTATAAAAAGCCTTTTATATCTGGATGTACATGGTAGGATACTAAAGAAATTAACTTAAATTACACTAACTTAAATACACTAAATTACACATTTTTACTAGACTAGTTGTATGCACAGAACCCTAATAGGTAAAGGCCTCTTCCAGAGCCTGCCACTTTTTCCTGTCTTGGGCGCTCCAGACTAGTCCAGACCCAGTTGGGCCCCGCCACCTCTGCTATGTCGTCAGACCATCGGGCTAACGGTCGCGACCTTTCTTCCTTTTTCCTGCTAGTCCATGCTGTTACCCGGTGCGTTCATCTCTCATCTTGTAGCCTGGCAACATGGCCATGCAGCCTATTTCCACTTAAGCATCTGGGCCTGGCTAAGTGCGTCATGACTTTTGTTCTTTTCCGGGTGAGAGAGTGATATTTTTTTCTGTATTTTTCATATTTTCATCAGGCTCCGTTCCACATTAATATTTAACCAATGAATGAATAAAAAATGAAAAAATTAAAAAAAGTTTATTTAGGTTATAAAAGAAAATTAACAGATAGCAAAGGTTGGAGCCTCCTATCAAGCAAGTAATTTTGCTTGTGTCAGGAGACACCGCTCTTAATAAAGAAGTTATAAGGATCGTTGTGCGCTTTTATTTATGCCACATGTAACAGAACGCAAATTTGGTATCAATATCACGTACAACGAGTTAAAATACAAATCATGCACAAATAATTATAATCTATGTATTCCGGCAGAGTTCCGCGTAATCGCGCTTGAAATTCAATATTCATTTCAAAACTACTAAATTGCCGTTTGTATTCGTATAATACCTGTAGTAATGATCGTACTTACTCGTAAATACCAATGTGATTGAAAACGTGTAATCCAAAACACAAAATGTAAATTAGAACACGTACTTACTTACTAATTACTAGTGGCTTAAGTTGAACAATTTGAATACCAATGATAATTGTTTGGAGAGTTAGTTATGTTTCAAGAGATTATTAATCAGAGAGATTTGATACCTACATTTACAGATGTAGTGAATAATCATTTCCCATTGTATTTTGTCGGAAATGTTCGTATTTGTCATGCTACATCAGTCAACCTCAGTACTTTTTGTACCGTGACCGACTGAAATAGCAAGACACGTTCGTACGTTTTCGTGGAAAAACGATGGGAAACCATTATGAACTACATCCGTAATTGACGGTTAAATACACTTAAGGTTCACTATTCATGTTTATTATATGAACATAAAAGATAATATTCTAAGACTCCTTGCATGGTTTTCCTTGTTAGACCTAATTAATTTAGCCCTAAATGCTTCATTTGACCTAATGTTCATTAGACCTTATGCATTCTTTTATTTAATACCTAGTAAACTTTATAGGATTATTGCAAAACAAACCTAACCTAACCTAATGACTTCTATTTGATGATATTCAAAGAAAACCCGAAGAAAAGTCCAGTTCGAAGAAAAATGCATTAGGTCTAGTGAAACATTAGGGCAAAAGTAAGTAGGTCACGTGACACGTACCCTTCTTGCATGCGTACCGCGCCGTGCTCACCTATCCCAGCTAGCATGATAGGTTTTATCGTCACGTTTTACGGCCCATATGACCTGAAACTTCACGTAATACATAACGATAAAACGTATCATGCTACTAGGCCTGGTGACATAATTATATGTCGTGATGTTAAATAAAATAAAAGTGAATCTATCCATGACTCTTAACAACTTTTACTATCGGGCCAACCTTGTCCGTGCAATTTGGTTGAAGCCCAATGAAACAGCATTTTTTTTCGCACAGCCTCTTGGCTATAGTAAAAGTTGTTAAAAAACATGGTAAGAGTTACTTATTATATTTTGTATTACGATTTGAATGTCACCACTTATAACTCTACTGCTACCACTAATACTACTAGTGTTCTCAGTATCTGTAAGTAAATCTGGGCGACATTAGTAAAGTACAAAACTCTACCGATTTCGCCCCGCCTAAGGCGGAACAGGGGGCCGATTTTTGAAACCTCTTGCGCTCGAAAATTACACTAAGTAAATAAGATTTTATGTAGTGTCAAATACAATCTTATTAACAGGCACTTACTTTGTACAGTTTCTACCGATATAATTAAATACGAGTGGTCAATTCCAATCGCTATTAAATTTTCTATCGCTATTTCAAAATAGAATTTCGTATATTTTGGCAGTTTTCGAGTGAAAGAGTCGAGCGCTCGAAAGGTATAAATCGGTCCCCTGCCCTTGTACTATATCGGGAGCATGCAAGACAAATTAACTAATCTAAATCTCTATATGACCCATATAACCAACACACACGTAATGTAGTTGTATCACATTGAAAAACTCCCCAGTCATGTCAGACCACTCCAATAATAATGGTGAAATATCTGCCACCATTGATGTCGGGTAATAAATAACCCAGAAAACGCGGTCATTTGGCAGCAACAAAACATTCCATTTTCGTATTACTGGGCCACCACTCTGCTCATCTCGTTATTCGGCTTCCCTATAGGCAAGCAGCCGAGCGCGTGATTAGATACATGATTGTATACAAGATTTTGGGTTCCCACAAAATTCAGTTGCAAAAAAAGTGATATGAATAAAATATACCAAGTGGAACACAGGTTTCCCGAAACCGTGATTACATCGACCATGGTTATAAAAAGCCTTGTGTAGTTTGTCAAATGTCATACAAAAAAGTGAAACAAAAAGGTTCTCGCAAATTCTCGTAGCTGTAAATGTATATTTTAAATGTAAAATTTCTGTGAATTACTGAAATTGTCTTAAAATCGCAGGAACAATCGTGTTTTCTGTGTTAATATTTAATTAAACCGTTGAGGGATTGGGAGAATTTTGTTTAAATAGTGACGGTACTATTGCGGTAGCTTGTTTGTAAAATAAATACTTTTACCGACTTGAATGTTAATTGTGATGCTCTGGCGCTCAATCTGACACATTTCGCATTCGAATTTGATATTGTTATGAATGTGTTTCGCTCGTTCTGACGAACATATGTAGATCATTTTGACCTCTTTGCTCGCTTATCTACTTATGCTGTTGACTGTAATTATTCCTTTTTTCGAAATGCATGAAACACTTCAAATTACTCATGTGGCAAAACTGAGGTATTTTTTTATAATTCGGCAAGCTTATCGTAGCTTTTCGTTTTTTTTATATTACGATGATGATGGTTGTTTAATGATACCTATTGATAATCTTGCATTCGGATCATGGCTTAGCTTATCCGGTTAAATATAAGCCGAAAAGTAAATTAACTTCGGCGAGTAGAGCCAGATCCTATCGTTTACGCTTTGATTAAAACTAATAAAACCAGAACAGAAACAAAGACTTTCCTTGCGGACAAATATAGCGAATGAACCGGCCCTGTAACGTACATTTATCCTAATATTATGTATACAGAGGAAAAGTCTGTGAGATTGTAGATTTATAAGTTTGTATGTTTTGGGTTTGTATGTTTGGCTTAGCGATTTCGAAAATTGTTTCAGCGGTGTGTAGAATAGACTTTCTGGAAGGTTATAGGCTATATTTATCCCACGGGTTTGCCTGCGCGTTTTGCAATACGCGGACAAAACCGCACGGGCAGCTAGTTTACCATATAAGCAAGAGAAAATGTTGCTACAGAATACAGCGACGTAACTGACGTAGAACGTTGTAGCACGCATCCGAAGCCACACGATGCTACATGTGCTACGCCGTAGCACTTAGCAACATTTTGGTGCCTGGTAACCAGGGACTGTTTACGGTTACGGTTATACCGGTATGAAACCGGTATTCCATTACGGTACCGTTATATCGTAAAGGTTATGCGCGCCGCGCGAACGTAACGGTATCGTAACCGTTTTGAAATAACGGTTAGCGGTATCAGTTTTAAATGATACCGAAACCTTTATTATGTAATACGAATATAATACCGATATTATAAAGGTTATCGAGAAAAGTAAGCGACCTGGCACTCTACAGATGAAGCATTGGATACTAAACACAAAAGACAAAACGGCAGTACCTTACGGCGGTTTGGCAACAACGCCAGGCCAAAGTCGATATATCGGTACCTTAAAAAACGGGTACTGTACCGGAATAAATAAAGGTACCTTTATATTTCGATAGTGAAATATACAGCCGATATGACGTCATACCGTTAAAATAGAATACCGGTATTTTTCGGTTATGCAGTCCCTGCTGGTAACGAATATTTTAGGACCATTTCCCATGAGTGTAGTCGACACTAACTGCGTAGCTTTTCAAACGAGCGTTAGAACCAATCAACTGTCATTTTTCTATACAAAAACATTTTGATATACCCTAAGTACGTACGAAACGTTACGCAGTCGACCAACTGAGCTTTGAATGGTTAAAATTATGTTAAATAAGGACTCAGTAGGTACATAAGTACTTTAATTACAATACGGACTTTAATTCCGAATGCGCTATAATTATGTAAATATATTAGCTCACTTGCACTTGCCTCCTCTCCCGTACAGAGTTGCGTGTTAAGAGGCTATGTGCAATCGATAATTGCATTTAACCCATTCAGCGCCAATTTTGACATACGTCAGAGGAATAAGGGCGATTTTTGCTACACAAAGAAATTAGTCTGCTACGTACTACGGTGTAGCGCTACGAGGGAACCCGACTATCGGGTGCCTACGCCTTTACACAGTGTGTTTTTGACCGAAAAAAATGACATCCTCTTTTTATTAGACAAATCTATTGCTTGTATCGTTACTAATGCGAGACGAGATGTCCCGTGTGCCGATTTTCAATATTTATTTAAATAGATTTTTTTAAGTTTGTGTGACTTTGTCACGAATGGAAAACGAAAATTAATTCCTATAAAAAAACTATGGCCAGTTCATCGTTTAACGTAGCATTGTTTTATGTGGCAATTGAATGCGCATATTAATCCGATTTCACTTGCTCTTAAATGTGAACAGACTAGTCGCAAAAAAAGAATTTCTCCTTTTTGGATTTTATTTTTTATTTCCATTTCTAGATCGAAGTAGAATCTCTGGATTAGTGGGATAGATTCCTTATAATTGGTAGTATAACGTCTATTTTTTTTATATTCTACATACGCGGATTTTTAGAGACAATTAGATTAGTTGTCTCTTTCTAAGTGTTTCAATTAGAAGGATGCAGATACTCTAACTCGCGTAGCCTTGTGGTAGTCGTGCAGGGTGTTTGTATAAGTATAGTTAGTTATCTTTGGCCTTCTTATCACGAGGCCCTTAACACATTCAGTGCCACGAATCACTACCCACTTACGCTCGTAGCTGATCCCGTGGTTTTCCTCGTATGTAGCGGAAAGCGCCTACGGCGTAGGGGCTCGATATCGGGTTCTCGGCACTGAATGTGTTAACACCTATACCTCATTCCATATAAGATAATAATTCTAACGGACAAAATCATCTAAGTTTCTTAAAGAAAATATTGAAATATTGTACTAGTTTTACTTATTTCGATTACTAAGTACCTACTTTTCAAAAGTAACAATACGATTTTTCTGCGTTTCTAAATCGTTTTCCTTGAAATCGCGTGACGATTAATGCACGATTTTTCTAATCTTATCTTGAATAGGGTATAAATACCTCGAACGTAAATTGAATTTTAACACCTGCAAGGTTTACCCAATCTGCGGATTTACCCAATCTCCCCACACAGCCTCGAGTCGTTTACATTCCATCCCAGGTCACATACAAGGATATTTCTTTCCAATTTAGTGAACCTTCGAGAATGAACCTTGTTTGTAAGTAATTGAGTCTAATTTGGAACTACATTTTGGAAATGATGAACTCCGACTATATCAACATTGGTTTATTTTGCTATTACGCGCCTACCGTTTCCTAATGGTAGGTCATAATGCCAATACTGGCAATATAAAACATTACGAGCGTAACTATTAGTTTTTTTTATTTTGTTTATTTATTTATTAAATTTTTGTTTATTTAATTATATAAAAGAAAATACATTTGGTTAAATCTAACAGTGTCTGTGTGACACAGTTTGAGGCTGGAATTTCAGACACATGTAGTTAAATATGTCTGAAGCAAATTGAAATTCAATCCTTTGAGCTTGTGTCTCTCGACTTCGAACCAAGAGTACAAACAGGTGAAAAACGAAGTGTTAGGTACTTGTAAAGGTAAATAATGGTTTTATAAGAATTATGATTTGTGGAGCTTAAAGTGACCTCAAGGAGGTAAATAAATAAATGTAAGTATTGTAAACAAATGTAAAAATATTGTGTGAAAAACGTGAAAGTATAGTCATTTAGTATCAAATCAATATAATAATTTATTCTGTGGTTAAACTTCAAAATGTTATATACATACACTGGTTGTTGAGTAAACTGAATAGGAAAATAATCCAAACCAGAATATTAAATTAAAATAACTATAGAGTATTTATTCTTGTTTCGTCGAATTGAGACTTACAATAGGCGGCGTTCGAAATTGCCTACCAAAGTCCAAATATTAAAATAAAATTTACCTAGTTACTTCAACTTACCTAAGTAAATTTGACTTCATTCCAAGAGTGAATAGTCCAAACAATTGAAATTCAGTCTCAGATGAAGTAATTTGGGTTTGTTCCAATCGAACTTTACTAAAAGCTCTCTCAAAATATAAATGTTTATACCCGTAAAATTAAAGGAATCCTATTGCTTATTGAGGACGTAATAATACAACTGAATGATCAAACTAAATTCAACGGGATCGGTTGCCGCTGCTCGGTAACGGATATCCTTAAATAATTCGCATTTCCCTGAGGACACCCACTGTAGATTACGTTTCCGATACCGATTTCGCTTTCTAGTGATTATTTTAACAACATTTTCCAAGACTCGTTTCAAAATGTTTTCGATAAAATCAATGGGTAAATAGAAGTGGGTACATCTTGTATCATATTTTATACTTGATGGTAACTGGCAATGTTGTTAGTCTGATAAATCTGAATTGGCCAGTTGCCCTTGCGAAATTCTGGGTGAAGAACCCCAGTTGCCAAAGTACGAGCAAAACATGATTTGCCTGTAGAATGAAAATGGACTATTTAATGATTTTAATCGACCTGTATTTAAAACAACACAACATACAGTATGTTACTGGCACACGGGAATTTAAGAGATAACAATATGTTCCATTAGCAATTATAATTTACATTCTCAAAATCCGAACCTTCAATGTACTACGTGTATGAGGTCATAATAAACAAAATATGAAGAGCTGTCATATACACTTACTTGTCAATTTACTTTGCTGTACATTGCTCGCAATTTAAATTTTTTTTATGAGTCCTGAATTTTAGTTAATAACTACGTTAATTGACCCTGCTTTAAAAAAAAAGCCCACTTGCCGATATGCACTGTAAAATAAACAGCATAATTAAAAAAAATGTCAGACATACTTTACTGTTACGATATGGTAACGCTGAGTATTATATAAAGCAATTAAAACCGTAGTTCACCAACAGCACTTTGAAAGCAAGCGAGCGAAACACATTAAACTCACATTGCGATGCAACATGACGGACTTAAATTGAAATCAAGGTTCCGTGAACGCTTTGAACCATATTTACTCAAGTTCATATTCATATTCATTTAATCATTGCCTTGTGTGTACAAAAGATCTTATAGCTACAAGTTAAGTTTTATTTTGGACTTGAGAGGGAGTTTCTAATGCGGTAAAATTACTAGGATTAGTGAACCCGGTACCTCGAACTTGAAAAGGAACTTCTACGAATATGCACTCGGTACACTTAAAGGTCTACAAACATCACAGGGACTATCTCATGCCGTCCGTTTGTCAGAGTAAACACTAAACAATGTTTAGAACCAAGTCACGGGTAAACAGTTTGCATAATGGCCGGCCCAGATTACCACTGGCAGAAACAAAAATATCGCTTCTTAATGTAAATGAACCGATCGTATCGCCTTAGACGGCGTGGAATGCTTTAATTTTAAGCCTCTGATCATAGGATGGCTGATTTCGAGAGGAATAGGGAGATTGGGATTATCAAGAAGATTAAGAGGTGTCGGAGGCTGCTAAAGAATACTAACTACTATGAGTTAAATAATGACGTGAATGAAGGCGATTGATATACCTCGATACTTTAGCTGAATAGTGACGAGTTGACTACACCAAAGAGAAAAGTTCTTGCTGTTTTGTGTTAGAAATTAAGTTCTAAAGGAATGCTTCGATTTTTTGTTTAACGATGCCCTGAGATGCGTTTATGTTTTTCGAGCTCGGGAAAAAAAAGGACAAATGTCCCTCCTCCAAGTCAGGAAGCCCCCGCCTTATAACCACTACTCAAATATTACACTCTGCTAAAATATCATCATCATCATAAACTTAAGAGCCGGGCTCTTGTCGGTGGAGTAATCGCCATTCTGTTATTTACTCTGCAACTGTTTTGAGCTCTTGATACGACCTTGCATTAACTTTCTCTTTAGCTTGGTTCATAAACGCACGTCTTGGTCTTCCCCTGCCTCTCCTTCCTTCTATCTTTCCTTCAATTATAGTTTTTATGTAATTGGCATGTCGTATCAGGTGCCCCAACATGTTTCCCCTTCTGTTATCAATAGTTTTTAGTAGACATCTTCTTTCTCCTATCAGATTTAAAACCTCTTCGTTTGTTCTTCTTTCAGTCCAACTAATACCTTCTATCCATCTCCATGCCCACATTTCAAATGCGTTCAGTCTCGCTCTATCACGCTGGGTCATAGTCCACGTCTCGCTTCCGTACAACGCTATGCTCCAGATGTAGGTCTTAATAAATCGTTTCCTGATATTTCGAATTTTAAATATCATGGAGTACTTAAATACTTAAACATTGTTTCCAGTTCACACGGAGAGAGATGTGTAATGGACGCAATAGACTAGGACCTACGTGACACTCAATAGTGGTTAACAAATGTCATTGCCCGGCCATGCTGGGTGTTGTAAATTGCTGTAGGGGCTGATAGCTGATAGAAATAATAAAGCTTTTTAATATCAGACCAAAGTAATCCATAGATTGTTGATAATATAGTACAGGTACTTTTGTGTGGAATTTCATATTGAAGTCCCCATTATTAAGTGAGTTCTATAAATTATATTTCGGACAAAGTCCATAATTTGTTAGTAACATATTACTTAATTCTAGGGTTAGTATTAATATTAATATAAGTATTTACATAGGGGGGCATGCAGCTGCCCCCAGTGCCTCAGCCACGGTGAGTCCCACCGGTCGGCCAGCGTGCATAGGATGGTATTCGAGCTGGCGCGCCAACGCGTCAGTAGCGAGCTGCATCGCTTCCTGATGATTGCGTGGAAGCCGTTGATCCGCCCCTCCGCGAACATGCCCGAGGCGCTGCAGTGTAGCGGCAGCCCGTACACCACCCTGTACGCGTTGTTGTACTGTACAGTCACCGGCATAAATATATGATGGAACAAAGGCCGCAAAAGCGTGCCGTAAGAGCGTGTCAGATATTTTTGCGGCCTTTGATTCATCAATATATTGATGCCGGTGACTGTACCCGCAGAGCGCTGTATGTTTATTGGCATAAAGAATCTTCAAACATATTTCAATGTTTCGTGAGCTTGCTCGGCGCTCGTGTCAAAGTTAAATAAAAATAATAAACGGCACGATCTTACACAAATGGACCTAGTCCTCAACTAAGCAAAGCTTGTAGGTACTATGGGTACTAGAAAAAGATAAACATTTTGGTCGGCAGGTTCAACGACCAGCACGCCCCAAGTACGTGTGCACCTCGGTGAACCAGCCGAGCGTGGCTTTTAAATAAATCATGTTCATTCGTTCGTTTTTATCACTGGTCATTCACGTTTTCTGAAAATAAAGATATGGGGACAGAACTCTCAAAAAGCGTATCCCATACCTACTCAATAGTTTGACGTGAAAAAAATAAGAATAAATTTAAGAGACTATTAAAAAAGCATTACCTAGATGTACTTATATAATACTCAGTTATACTAGAAAGAAGAAGAAAAAAAGAAAGATACATTTATTCACTAACACACAGGACACACAAATTAAACAAAAAATATATATATATATAACAGTATAAAACATGTAACAAGTGTGTCTCTGCGGCAGTGATCTGGACACTGGCTCAGCATTATGCTGAGGTGTCAGTCAGACACCTACAGCGCTGATTTTCAGCCAGCACCGTTGGTGACTCTATAATTGTGAAAGGCGAGAGAGAAATAAACTTAAATACATAGTGAGATAGTACATGTAAGCGCTACCTACATGCAGCTTCAATAAACTAATAACTACGTTACACATTAAAGTAAATTTTAGTATTAAACTAAAAACAAAAACTAGATAAAAATTAGCAATTAGCATATTTTTGGTGTCAAAAGTGCAGGATTAGGATAAAGATGTTTGGAGCGTCAACAAATAGCCTTTAAGCTTACGCTTAAAGGTGTATCTGCTAAGCGCCCCTTGGATAGGGGGAGGGATATCATTCCAGCACTTAGACGCCGCGAACTTGAAGGTACCTCGGAAAGCAGCGGTCCGGTGCATAGGTATTATGGCCATTGCCTTGAATCTGCGCGCACTTTTTGACCATACCAGTTTATGAAAAAGGTAAGATGGGGTTTCGTGCCTTACCACCCCGAAAAGCAGAGTGGCAAGGTGCATGCGTCGGCGTGCAGACATGTTAAGCAAGTTAGCGGCGTTCAAGTATGGAGTGATGTGGGACCGGGGAGGGACTCGGAAACAAAAACGAGCACATGCGTTCTGCACTCGTTGTATGAGCCTCTTGGAACGACCAGTAATGCACCCGTCATACACGACATCACAATAGTTTAACCTAGATAATATAAGTGATTCACATAGGTCGACACGCAAATCGACACTAAGGTAATCACGTATATTTTAGAATCAGTTACTCTCAACATTTAGTAGGTATGAGGTCCTAAGAAGGCCGAGGTTGGTTGCTTCTACCACCTGCTCTATTGGTTCGCCCATGTTATTTATTTATTCGTATGGCATGGCTACAAATCTTTACAAACCTATATTAAGACCATCGTGGGTTAGATACTGTATGTTGCTGCGAGGCTATTATAATAAGCAGTGCAGCAGCCAGAAGTTGATTACTCTTTAGCACCACCCGGGGGACACGTGCAGGGAAACTGAGGGTAAATCTTCCTGCGGACGCGAGTAACCATTGCCCCCCACTTCGCCCATCTAAACTAGTACTACTGTTTATAATGAATAAATATTTTTGTTAATAAATGCCTTACCTAGAGACTGCCGCTCCCACAGTCAAACTGTTCCTACAGTTTTGTGGGGCAATGTTTAATTTTAAGTGTGTAAACAAATGTAGTACGTATAAAAAAAAAAAAAACTTATACGTACCTACGAGTACTTATATACCTCAGGAACAAAATATTCGTGTTCATCACACACGCTTTACGAACTCGGGGCCGCCAGCTTCCTAGGTGTAGTCACTATCAGCTATAGACCAATCAAATTAGCTTACCCTGGACATAATTCGTAAACTCGTTGTTTTTATTGTTTTATCGGATTTTACTATTCAGTATCAAATATTAATGAAATATATTAAGTAAAAAATCCGCGACCGTAACCGTAGTTAAAAAAAACACGAGTTAACGTACACTACCTAACTTTTTCCTAAAAGTAAAAAAGGTAACCAAGTACCTTGTTAGTATAACTTTGAGGTGCATTCAAATTCGATCACTTAATAGCAAAATTAAACTGAAATCAAATTCGCATATACGTTTTTTTTCACAGTTTTCCTCTGATCTCATTATCTAGACAAGCCAAAATGGTAACTATGATGTTTTTATCTGTTTAAGCTATATTGCGTCTTTTTAGACATTTAAGACAATATTTAAACATTTATTTGTAACGTTTTAATAATAATGTATTTCTCAGTAATTATAAATAGTAACTATGATTTTTTTGTTTACTAATAGCCTTTTGTGAACGATAATCATGATTTCATCAAAATCAAGCATGTTAATTTCACGCTTAAGAAATTGAAAATTTAATTGAAAATACTCGCGACCTTGTCGTGGAGCCAGATGCATGCGGTGGGTGCGAGGCGGGGAGAGAGTGGGGCGCCAGCGGGCGAGCGCACGGCGAACCCGTCTTAACGAGTTTATTTCAATTACGTGTTTTGCACCGACCGCGCCGTGTACAAATAAAACAAATATAACGGAATATCCTAATTGTAGGATGTTTAGCTCTAATGAAAAAATCACAGTTTGTCCCTTACGCCCTTTGAAAACTCTGGTCCAAAGGGCGTAAGGAACGATTGATTTGCTTTTATCATCGAAAACATAAGTAAACTCTTAACTGTTAAGTAAATGAAAGAGATGATGTCATGATCGTGGTTAGCATAAAAAAAAACCGATCAAGTGTTCCGGACCACCCCGTACAATAGAAACAGGTCCACTATAAACTGACACTCACTAAGTTTGTATTTACATACTTAGTGCGTGTCAGTTTATACTGGACATCAAATTTTCAGTGATGTAACTAAAAATTTACGGTTTTCGCAATTTTTCCTTTATTTGTGCTATAAATACTTCGTACCAAATTTCAAGATTGAGAGTTCACGGGATATGGGCATGGGCATTTCGTCCCTTACGCCCTTTGAGCCTACGGTAGTCGATATCCTTATTGGCAAAATTGAGCCGACAGGCCAGAACGCCAAAAAAAAGAGAAGATATGCTTATTGTCACCCACCCAGAGATGGGATAAATTTATTCGAATACGAATAACGTTTAAGAATAAATAGGATTATTTGCGAATGACGAATAAATATTTCGAATAATTATTCGCCAATATTTATTCGCGAATAACTTCTTCATTCGCATAATCATTCGTAATGCTTTTCGGGAATAATATTTTGAACGAATATTGTAGGAATGCTTTTTAATGGAATATATCTCAAAAACGTAATAATTTCCTACAGACAGAACACAGATACCAAGTTTCTAAATTTGTTAGAAAAAGGTTACCGCTTCATCAAGGGTACCAATTAACATCGCCGTGCATGGTGAAACGGATATTAATTGTAATTATTTCACCTGTTTTATTTTTACTATTTCGGCTTTACCACAAGTGAAAAAAAAAACCGGTCAAGTGCGAGTCAGACTCGCGCACCGAGGGTTCCGGACCACCCCGTACAATAAAACCAAGTCCACTATAAACTGACACTCACTAAGTATGTATTCACATACTTAGTACGTGTCAGTATATACTGGACATACAATTTTCAGTGATGTAACTAAAAATTTACGGTTTTTGCTATTTTTCCTTTATATGTGCTATAGGGCGTTGCTTCGCACCAAATTTCAAGTTTCTGAGTGCACGGGAAGTAGGTTTTGATTCCCTTGCGGGTTTCGAAAACTTGCGGAAATTTGCGGCATAAACGGCTGTATCTTTTGATTGCGTTTGCTTAGAAGTTTGATTTTTTCACAGCTCCAAAAGACAGTAAACCTGAGTATTTGATATAAATTTCAGCTTAATTCATTTATTTGTTGCAGTATGGGTCTTACAAGATGTTACATATAAATACAGTTCCAGCATAACCCTGTTAGGGCACAGCAACATTAATATAAAAAATATTAATTCTAAAATAATGTATGCACACACTATGCACAGGAATTCAAACTTTTAATGATTGATACCTCCAAGCGTTCCTGAGAAAAAGGGTATTGACAGACGGACGGACGGACAACAAAGTGATCCTATAAGGGTTCCGTTTTTCTATTTCGAGGCACGGAACCCTAAAAACACACAGATCAGAATATAACATGATTAAGTACATACAATGTACAATTACAGGTATATAGTTGAACAATCTTACATGCGTAATCGCCTCTAATAACATAACATTGATCCAATTACAGACAGTGGCTGTCCATAAATTACGTCATTTCAAAACAGGGGGGGGGGGGGTCTATTGGATGACGGTAGTCATTTTATGAGGCGGGTAGTGTCCATTTAGGAATTAACAGGATGATGATAGTAGGGGGGGGTCAAGAATTGACAAAAATCAACCGGCCAAGTCCTGAGTCATGGATGTTTTCTGTGTATTTAGGTATTTATTTATCTATATAAGTATGTTTATCGTTCGTCTAGTACCCATAATACAAGCTTTGCTTAGTTTGGGACTAAGCCGATTTGTGTGAGATTGTAAAAGAAAAAAAAAACTGGTTTTTAGTATTTGTTGTTATAGCGGCAACAGAAATACATCATCTGTGAAAATTTCAGCTGTCAAACTATCACTGTTGTTGAGACACAGCCTGGTGACAGACGGACAGACAGACAGACTGACAGACTGACAGACTGACAGACAGACAGACAGACGGACAGCGGAGTCTTAGTAATAGTGTCCCGTTTTACTCCTTGAGTACGGAACCCTAACAAAACAATGGTTCAGTTTCAATTGTTTTCTCGAGTTGTTGAGTTGCCGCTGAAGATGGAATTGTCCCGTAAAAATGTATTACGACTTTCAAAGTGGATGAACACAAAAACAACGTGGAGACCGGATGATCGCTGCTTTTAGTAATGAAACACCTTCAAAGACGACAATATACAGGTGGTATTCAGAATTTCAACGTGGCCGAGTATCCCTCACGGACGACGCGCGTGAAGGTCGACCAAAATCGGCAGTTACGCAAGAAAACGTCTACATTGTGAGTCAGCTGATAAAAGAAGACAGGTATGTGACATATCGGGAAATTCAGGAGTCTTTGGGGATTGGAATGAGTCAGATACAAGTTATTTTACAGGAAGAACTAGGCGTGCGAAAGTTGTTTTCCCGTTGGATCCCGCACTTATTGTCTGACGAGCAGAAAACGACTCGTATCAATTGGTGCCGCAAAACATTGAATAAATTCAACGGAGGAAGCTCAAATGCAGTTTTTAGGGTCGTATCAGGTGACGAGTCGTGGATATACGCATATGAGCCTGAAACTAAAAACCAATCTCGAGTATGGATGGGGTAACGAAGACGAGCTTCAAGCCAACAAAAGTTATTCGCTCTCGCAGCAAGGCCAAGAAGATGGTGGCTATGTTTGTCTCCAAATCGGGTCACGTGGCTACTGTTCCACTTGAAGATCGTAGAACGGTCAAAGCCGATTGGTATACAAGTATTGGTTTGCCGAGTGTCTTTGCTGAACTTAGGAAAAAAGGCCTAGTCGCCGCATCATCCTTCACCACGACAATGCCAGCCCTCACACCGCTCGTAAAACAAATGAGTACCTGGAAGGTGAAAAAGTCGAACTACTGGACCATCCTCCATACAGCCCTGACCTAAGTCCCAACGATTTTTTCACATTCCCCAAAATCAAGGATAAGTTGCGTGGTGGGCGCGGTGTTTCAGACACCGGCAGAAGCAGTGGAGGCTTTTAAAATGGCCATTTTGTCGACTCTTTTTCAGCGTTCAATAAGTGTTTTTTTCTACTCCTGTACCGTTATATGTCATTTATATAGGCTGTAAGCTCGAATACAATGACACCACTAATAAGTCATCGCAAAACTCTATGCTCTATGGCCCAAAAACGCACTGTTTAGCGTACTTTTTTGGTTCATACATTTTTCATAAAAGCACTGTTTAACTTTTTTTTAAATCGGCCGCTAAAGCCGCTATATTGCAGTGGTGCCAACTTCATAAACAAATATTTCGAAATAAAAGTATTTATTTACGATTTAACATTTGTATATTATAAATTATTTACTACAATAATAATAAAACATCATCTATTGTGTGTTAAATTACATGTTTTATAAATTCTTGGTATTATTTATAAAAATAAACAGTTCGAATTCGGTCCGGGTCCGGATTTGGTTTGGTTCGGGTGGCAAGTGCAAACAAATTAAAAAAAAAAAAAACCATAAGCAAGAGCTGTCACATTTCCGATTTCCCACCAAAATACAGTTCAAAATGAAAAGACGAAAGATGATAAACTATTAATACTAAACTATTAAGATTTTATTCGTGTTTGTGAAGACAAAAGTGTGCGTTCCTTTTAACATGGTCGAAGAAATTAATAACTGCAATCCTGAAGAAATTGCGTGAGTAGCAAAAGTACGAATAGAAAACTTGCTGCCTGAAAAGTTTAATTATTCTGTAGTCTGCTATTTATTTAAAATTTGTCGTGGAAAAAGTATTGTATGCAACGGTGTATAACTGGTCTAAAAACGCTCGTGGCGTCTTTAATTGCGATGCTCGCCAAGGCTCGCATCGCAACCCACGCCACTCGCCTTTTAAGACCCTTCTTATACAACAGTTGCATAAAATACTATAACGACTGGTTTGAACGCATGGAAAAGTGCATAAAATATAAAAGAGAATACTTTGAAAAACAATAAAAATACTTAAATCAATGTTACTGCATATTTTTTTTTATTCCCGAAACTTTCAGTTTGACCCTCGTAGTGACCCTGCCTGCGTAGCCGGAGGTCCCGGGTTCGAATCCCGGTAAGGGCATTTATTTGTGTGATGAGCACAAATATGTGCTCCTGAGTCATGGATGTTTTCTATGTATTTATGTATTTATTTATCTATATAAGTATGTTTATCGTCGTCTAGTACCCATAGTAGTTTGCTTAGTTTGGGACTAGATCGATTTGTGTAAGATTGTATAAGAAAAAAAAAGAAAATAAAAAAACTGTTTTTTAGTATTTGTTGTTATAGCCGCAACAGAAATACATCACCTGTGAAAATTTCAACTGTCTACCTATCACGGTTCGTGAGATACAGCCTGGTGACAGACGGACAGACAGACAGACAGACAGACGGACAGCGGAATCTTAGTAATAGGGTCCCGTTTTACTCTTTGAGTACGGAACCCTAAAAACGACGACGTAATATATGGACAAGCCCACACACATGACATATTGAAACAAACCTGTTAAATGCCCCATGAAGTGACTCATTTAACTCACAAAAATATTGTTAATTAGTAGAAAAGGGTATTAATACTTGAAAATAGGTACACTTGTAGTGATCGTGTTAAATTCGTGTACGTGTTACAACGAGCAACCGCATCCTTAAATATTATTCGTGGATTTATTGGAATGAAATGAGAATAAATCATTCGTCATTCGAAAGTGTAGACGAATAAATTATTCGCGAATAAATGTTTATTCGAATAAGAATCATTCCAATAATGCCCCTTTCTGCACCCACATAAGTAACATATTTTATTTAAATAATTCTATACAGAAGACTGAGTGATTATAAATAGGTAATCGACATTCCACGACAATTATGTCTCATGCTGAACAACTTAGTTATTATCGATCTAATGAACACAATATTTCAATAAATCTCCACCCTAGCCGAACCGTGGTAAACGCCACGTTCGTGTTTATAAATGTTTGACAATCATTGACCTATCCATAATAAATGAAGGCCGAAACGCATTGACAGCGGTGGCGAAGCGGCGGCGCGGCGCAGTGTGGAGGTGGTACCGGCTGTAATGTTCGATCTAATACGAATGGGTCAGCACAGAATACCGGCCGGGAAAAAAGCGTTCGGACCCTTTCATATTAGCTCGAACATTACAAGTACCGCTTCCGCTTCAAGCGCCGCTTCGCCACCGCTGTCAGTGCGTTTCGGCCTTGAATGCCTGCGACTCGCGACAGCACGGTCGGTAGTTGAGGCGCAAAGCAATGACGGCCTTATTCTGCAAGAGATAAGGTTCATATTAAAACTTAAGTACGAAAAAATATGAATTAATTAATAATCGTGGATATTTTTTGTTTAATTTGTTTCTTATAGTACTAATAATATGTTGACCGCATAAATCAAACACTTTCCAAGTAGTTATGTATTTTGGTTTTCCAAAAACTACCAATATTTGTGATTTTAGAAATCCGCAAAGAGAATCTGTTTAATTTTTAATAATTTATCAACACACATAATATACTATTCAGAATAATTTGTTAAATTGCAGTTATCTATAATTTCTGGTAAGATAAGCCAGAAAATGTGTAACTTACTGAACTTTCTTTATTATTGATAGTCCCGGTTGATTAATTATATTAATTTTGATTTCTTTAACTGGAATGCAAGCGTTATATCATAATAGAGGCACTTTTACAAAGTTACATATTATGCTGCACTTATGAAATCAGAATTTGTTAAAAATTTAGATTTTTGGTTTTTTTACAATGACGCGGAACCCTAAAATGTTTAATTATTTTTATTTTAACTATAACTAACAATACTTTACATCATAGAAAAAGAAAATTACAGTTATCGAATTATGTCCGGGTTTAGCTAATTTGATTGGTCTACTAAGATAAAGTGGAAGTCAAATAAGATTATGAAACGTGTGATCCCCCCACCATATTATTTAATATAACTAGCATACCTTCTATCATGTTTGCTAATTTTCTCCGTATATAAGCCAATTACGTAGTTACTTATTATTGTGTTTCATTTCAACGTGCAGCAAGATAAGACATAAAATTATTTAATAAAACAGCACCTGTGGTTTCTGCACCTTGCTTAACCGCGTAATATACTGTCGAAGCAGGGGCTTCAAACCTTTAAAACGTTTTATCTATCCAAATATCATAAACCCTCCATGATGCGTTCAAGAACCGCACATTATGACCACCATACAAATAGACTGTTTTGTTAGAATAAATTTCGTATCTGTGAAAATGTTATTATTGCTAAATAATAACATCGACTTCGATAATATTATTTCATTCAAATTTCGAACATCTCTGAAAATCAAAGAAATTTGATTTGACCTTTATTCTAATATCAGTCGAGATGACGTTTAGTTCGAAATGAATTGTCAATTTGCATACAAATTTGACAAATGTCGCACGTAAAAAATATATCGAACGATATGACAGTTGGGGCCGACTCTAGTTTGTCTCTGAATTAAAAACAAAACTATGACAGCTGCCAGAAAACAACGCCGCGATGCCGGTCACAATATGCGTCTCCTGAATGCATCATGGAGGCTTATGATATGTGGATAGATAAAGTAGTGTATGTAACTGTACATAATTAGGCATTAAAACAATCGTGTGATGTTATTATGAAACTCGCCTTCGGCTCGTTTCATAAACCCACACTCGTGTTTAATGCCCTTCATTATGTACAGTCACATAAACTACTACGAGTATTATGACAAACAATAACTTGCGATTGACGTGCAATCACCCTTGCCTCAGCTTATTCTTCCTCATACTCAGGGGGTGACAACACTAACTAAATAAAAAAATCCAGGCGAGGAACAACCATTTTTTTCATGTTTTTTTTTTTTTTTTTTACTTTGGGGGAATGCGTTGTTGCACCGTCCGCCCGGTTGGAGGGGGACCGGACGGGTGTGTGGGAATCCAGGGCAGAAGGTCCATCCAGACTACCCACTAAACCCCCAACGATTTCGCATTTCGCTTACAAGGAGGGTCAAAAGTTCACTTACGCATGCTACTTCGACCCTCGCGACTAGCCCGCTTTACAGGCCTGGCCAGGGAGAGCACCCCGGGAGAATTTCGAGGCACTTCAGAGCCGTGGACTTTTGGTTAGCTAGGGTCCCCTAACCCTGTAACCGGTCCACTACGGCGGGGGGAGCAAGTGCGCATAACGCCGACGTGCGCGCCCCGCGCTACGTCTGCGGAAGGCGAGGAACAACCTAGCTCAACCTAGATCTCTGCTCGTAGGCGCTGTTCCGTGCATATGGTTTTTTCGCATGTTATCGGCTACACTTGGCAGTGAATGTACTCGCGGTGGTTCGGGGTTCTCACGAGATCTAATGACGTCCTAAAACTCTCTCGCGCGCACTCACTCTGACTTGTAAAACTAACACGGATTAACGGAAATCATCATCATCATCATCGTATCAGCCGAAAGACGTCCACTGCTGCTGGACATAGGCATTTCCTAAAGAGTGCCACAATAACCAGTCCTGCGCCACCCGCATCCAGCGGACTCCCGCGAAACCAGGTCATCAGTTCACCTTTTGGAGGGTCTAGCCTAGCGGCGCCTGCCGGTACGTGGTTGCCACTCGAGATCTTTTCCGCCTCACAAACAAATATAATATTTATTAAATACGGATTAGATTGTTTGTCATCGAATGCTGGACCATTATATTCCCCATTGCCTCTTTTATTGAGCTTTATTGCACTGCATTGCAGAACATGGGGTCGTTTTATTCATAACTTAAGAAAATACGGACCGATATCGCAATTTATGGTCGAATTCACGCCATGAAATATTTTATCAGCCATGCTAAAACTAACTTAAATAAGCTAAGAAATTGATACATTGCCAAAGAACAAACTTTATAGCCGGCGTAGCTGAAATTGAAGGTCAGGAAGAAAATAAAACTTATAATTTAGTCTAATTAGTTGCTTATTTAAATGACCTACTGACAAAGCTTGCTAGTTTAATGAATGCGAAAGTAATTTTGTCTTAAGGGCTATTGGGAAAACTCAACTGCTATGTTCCCATACAAAAAATGTCATTTAGATCTACCTAACGTATTATAAAACTGCGATTAGAGTGGGATAGGAATATTAAGCTCTCAGTTCATACATATAAACTTTAATGTATTTGTATGGAAAAACTGTCATCTCCAATCCCATTCTGATCGCGGATTGATAATACGTACAAAGCGTTATGTAGTCGACCAGCCGGTTATCTTTTCACGCCTGGACAATATGGATCAAATTTTGTATAGAAATAGTTTACGTCCCGCCCGAGGAAGAACATTATAGTTACACTATTGTCTTAGGCTTAGTACCTATAAAGATAGTATAGTAGTAAGTGTGGAAATTAATAAATAAATAATACTAATTAAGTATGCTAAAATTTATCCCTAACTAAAAGGGGATGAAATGAGGGAAAGGAGGGTGTTAATCATCGCGGACGGAGCTACCAATTTAAACGCGAAAACATCCCTTTTTTAACACTTACAGTTTTATAATAAACAACGGTCTCGGATGCTAGGCAATCATCTGTTCATTCTTAAGTGGCCTTTAGACCTGCAGGCGTACCATGGCCGCCATTTTAACCCCCGACGCAAAAAGAGGTGTTATAAGTTCGACGTGTCTGTGTGTTTGTGTGCTTTAGTGCACCTGAAGACGGCGAGTGAAACCATCTCGCTCGATATAGTCGTATAACACGTCAGGTTCCCGGTTCAGGTTCTATGCCACAGCTCTGGGATTATGGTCGTTTCAGCAAATAATCTGCACTGGCTCGGTACCTTACTGATACCGAACTGACTCCGCATAGCCAAAAGAGGAAGTGGCCTAGAGCGTGCGTAGCGTATTATGTCAAAACCATAAACAGCGCCCGAATAATACTACTTCTAAGCACCACAAGATATCTGTGCCCCGAAACACCTTTACTAAACATGATCCGATAGCTGACGTGTGCTTTGAGCCTTATACTTATACACAAATAGCTGGTATTCATCATCATCTTAGCGTTATTCCCGGTTGTGCCCTAAAGGAGTCCGGGGTCCGCTTTGACACCTAATCAGACGCGGCTCGCTCGCGATTTGTGTTTATCGCTACAAGTACATGCCGGTCGCCCCTTCGAAGGGCTCTATTCAGTAGCTGCCGCGCGTTGGGACGGGACGCTCGCACGGGTCGCAGCGCTTTGCATACTATTACTTATTCTGTGACCTAATCCCAAGATTTGGCATAGGCACTAGTTTTACGAAAGCGACTGCCATCTGACCTTCCAACCCCGTGGGAAAACTATAGACCTTATTGGGATTAGACCGGTTTCCTCACGATGTTTCCTTCACCGAAAAGCTAACGGTAAATAATCCGTACATAAGTTCCGAAAAACTCATTGGATTCGAACCCACGACCGCCGCTTGACAGCCGCATGCCTGAACCACTAGGCTACCGTAGCTGGTAACACAAATAGCTGGGATTTTAGGTGTTTAAAACCAATCTAGATTGTTTGTATGAGCAATAATCGGACGTATGTACCTACATAGCTAAGCTTATTAATTTGATGGAAAATCCGAAAGTTGGATTTATACAAATACCCAACAAATATTTAATTGGATTTCCAGTTTTTCCCCCGTCGAGAGGTCTTATAGATATTGGTTCTCATATCGCAAAGTTTAATTGAGTTAGGACTTCGCAGAGAAAAGGTGAGAAAGTTAATCGATTTCGAACTGTGACCTTAAACTTTTATGTGAAACATTTGATTCGTAGGCCAGAGGATCATGAAATATTTATAGCGCTTTTAATACAACACTTAGGCATGATGCCTCATGTTAAAATTGATAACGTAGTGTTGGTCAATAGATAGTAAGCCATCAAATGATTGTATTTAATAAAGTATAAGTTATAAAATATACTTAAAACCATAAAAAGATATGGACCTTGAAAGTTTCGAAAATATATGCATTTTTTTTATTGTCCAAGAGTAAATTTGAAGCTACCTACCATAGAATCCTTACGCTTTTATAGAAACAAATTTGCATGGCAACTATGGACCTACTCGTAAACGCAGTATTTCGAGAGCGAAACAGCAATTTAGGTACTGGATTTTCATACATCGGTTAGTACAAATAATAGGTGTGTGACGTACCTGTGTGTCAATTAGTATAAAGCGTTAATGGCCGCCGCCAGCGAGGTCAATCTTTGTCTCAATTTTTTTGGGTAATTATGTTATTTAATTGTAGTTGCTCCCATACCAACATTTGTTCCTCTCCAAAAACTGGTACGAATGGCATCGTAAAAAAATCTTCGTCATCATCCCTATTACTAGTACAATCACATGCTTAAAATATCGTTTTTTGAAACAATGTGAGGAAATAATACAAAGATACAACAAAAAATATTTGGTCAATTTACTTGAAACATAATATTTTGGTGCTTATTTCAATTAATTTAAAACCGAAATGCGCCAGCATCCTCGGTACAATGCCTCGAGGTTCCGTACTCAAAGAGTAAAACGGGACCCTATTACTAAGACTCCGCTGTCCGTCTGTCTGTCTGTCTGTCTGTCCGTCTGTCACCAGGCTGTATCTCATGAACCGTGATAGATAGACAGTTGAGATTTTCACAGATGATGTATTTCTGTTGCCGCTATAACAACAAATACTAAAAAACAGAATAAATAAAGATTTTTTTCTTTTACAATCTAACACAAATCGACCTAGTCCCAAACTAAGCAAAGCTTGTACTATGGGTACTAGATGACGATAAACATACTTATATAGATAAATAAATACTTAAATATTTAGAAAACATCCATGACTTAGGAACAAATATTTGTGCTCATCACACAAATAAATGCCCTTACCGGGATTCGAACCCGGCACCTCCGGCTTCGTAGGCAGGGTCACTACCAACTAGGCTACAGGAGGGTCGCATACAACAAACGTGCTTTGTTTGCCGTTTTTATAGATAATGGTATGGGACCCTTCGTGCGCGAGTCCGACTCGCACTTGGCCGGTTTTTTTATTTATTTATTTAATTTAATTTAGTTAAATTTAATTATCATCTTAAATATACTTTAGAAAATAAATGTGTTCTTATTTAAAACGAATGTCTAAAATATAAAAATGTTGTTATCATTACTTAAGGTAAGGGGTACGAAAATATAGAGTGATATATTAAGGGGATCCCATACGATAATGACCTGTGATCTGAATCCCTTAGTTTTCTAATGTTTTTTGTAGCTTATCATATTAACAACAACAGCTTTAAGCAATATATTTAGTATCCCATATTTACTTCAAACGAGATATTTCAAATGAAATGAAATGAAATCGTTTATTTCGCTAGAGATATGGTTACATAAGGTGGTAGAATAATTTGACAATAATAACGGCCCATAATATCTCGCCAACAATGTCGACATGCAAAATTATTGAAGTTTCTTGAACTACGCATGCAAATTCATTCATTAAATAATTAAATAGGTACATCGGTTTAACAATTACACACTTTACTAAAATTACGACGTAAAATTAATGTCAATGCAAATTAAATTACCTATCCTAAAAAATTACACTAAATTAAGCTACCATTCAGTTACATAATAAATAAATTTAAATATAGGTAGTAACAATATAATAACGTTTAATTCTCTTTTATGTCAAAATATTCTTTAATTGAATAGAAGCAATTTTGTATTAGCCATTGCTGGAGCTTTCTCAAAAATAAGTTGAAGGGTAACTCTCGAATGTTGCAAGGTAGTTTATTGTATATTTTAATTGACATTAGATAACAGTTTCGGTTACACAATGTTGTGTTATATAACATTGGTGGCACAAGTCTATTTGGGTATCTTGTATTGAACTTACATGTTTTTCCCAGTTTTGTAAATAGTTGTGGATGTAACTTTACGAACTGTGGGATCAAAGTTGAACAATTATAGACCAAAAAACAGGTTTTCTGGCCAAAACTTTTGTGTTAATTAGTTTAAAATATAAACCCTGGAGCGGGTCGCGCAGGACCGGCCATTGTGGCACTCTTTGGGGGAGGCCTATGTCCAGCAGTGGACGTCTTTCGGCTGATATGATGATGATGATGATGATGATAAACCCTACACACGTTTAAAGAGACATCAGAGGCGAACCCAAATATGTAGATTTCGTATATGTTAGATCTTTCACAGCAATCTTATAAACAAAGGTGTTTTTTAGACAATGTTTAAAATTGTGGTGGAAATTCGACGGACTTTCTGTAGGTACCTTAGTACTTATCCTGTGATCCTAGCAACAAAGTTTAAAGGCAGTCAATAAAATTGAATTTGTTCGTGCAAAACTCAGTAGTAGTTTATAAAACTCTCTCGTGTCTACTCTCGGCCCCTTGGCAGTTTTATTTCTTCGCAAACTCTTGTCAGAGGCATGTACCTGCCCGGAGTGAAATAATTGGGCTGCTCTAGTACTGCATTATACCTGACTCCAAGTTTTCATGTTCTCGACTTTACATACGAACTTATTAGTTTGAATTGTGTGAATTTAGAAGGCTTGTATTTAACTGGGTATATATTTATGACATGGTTATACAGGGTGTTTGGTCCATAGTTTGCCAAATTAAAACGGCAGGTAGTTTGGGTTTGGTTCGCAGGTTTTCTCCACAAAAAAAAACAAAAACATGTTGAAACTCGTTATAGAACATTTTCAAAATGTATTTAAAAAAATATTTAAAAAAAATCACAGATCTCGTGCCTTTCACGACCTTCTGGTACATTGAAAATGAATTTAATGAATTAAACAAAACAAAATTTACTCATGGTCTGTTGCGTTATGAAGCAAATATTAATTTACGTATTTTTTGTAATATTTTTTGTAAGCGACCCTATATGAACAATAAAGTCCCATCTTTTTCATGGTCTTAACTTATTATAACAATATACTTACTATTGATTTTATGACTACTATCCTTTTGAGACCTTGACAATTATCATGCAATTTATGAGTCTCTACCGCTTCCTAATCTATTCACAGCGAAACAAATGTCTTTACAATTTTTTTCTCTGCTTTTAAGATTAGTTTGGTTTGGCTTTGTACAAATATTTAATTTATAGTCACATTTAGCTGGAGTCAATCAGTAGTAGCCATTAAGATAACATATTCAAACTCTTTATCGTAACACTATTTAACTTTAGCATCATTTGAACCATGTAGGTACCTAACTTATTTATTAATGTTTACCTTTCTCATCCAGCGTTTTGTGTAATGAAATGAGTTAACTAATTGCACTTAATTTATAATTTATTGTAGTCTAAGACTTAGTAGCTAATTTAACGATGTGCCATGTTCTGATAATTAATACTTCGAAATTTGATTATTGACGTATGGGGGGAACGAGTGTGCACTTGTAGTAACGATGTTGCCGCTTGGGGCAAGGAAGCCTGAATACACAATATGCGTGAATGATTATCGCGTAATTTGATGATAATAAAAGAAGACTTCCTGACTGATCATCAACGCACAGCCGAAACTACTAGAACTAGAAACTTGAAATTTACACCCATACTACCTTTTATAACGTAGGCGACGGATAAGAAGGGATTTTTGGAAATTCCGCCCTTTAGGGGTTAAATAGGGGTGCAAAGTTTGTATGGACGAAACTTTATTTTTTGAGCTGGAGTCTTCAAACTTTGTGGAAAGATTACTTTATAGAATACAAATAAAGTACTTTCAGCGTTTTTGAAATTTCACATTCCACCCCTGAGGGGGCTAAAAAGGGTTGCAAAATTTGTATGAGGGAAACTCTTTCTCTCGCATTTTTAACAATCTTCCTGTAGAAATAAAAAGCCTGGAAGGAAATAACTTCAAAAGGTGTTTAAAAAACTTTCTTATAGATAAGGTTTTCTACAACCTAAACGAATATTATAGTTATGTGTAATATTATAATGTAGTAATTTTTATAAATAAAATTGTTATGCCCGAAAAGGGTAAAACTGTTGGAACCCATAATATCATGCTTCTACCGTTGTACTTACACGGTTTTATACAATAAAATTTTCTATTTCTATATTTTATTTCTATTTCTCTTTTTTGAGATAGAAGCTTAAAAGTTTGTAGAAAGATTACTTATTGTAATACAAAAAAAAACAACTTTCAGCGTTTAAGAAAATTCCACCCCTAAGGGGGTTAAAAGGGGGTGCAACATTTGTATAGAGGAAACATGTTTTTTTAGTTTTGTAGAAAGCTAACTTATTAGAATAAAAATAAAAAACTTCCAGCGTTTTGGAAAATTCCACCCCTAACGGGTTAAATAAGGGTGCAAAGTTTGTATGCAGGAAACTTTATTTTTTGAGCTAGAGTCTTCAAACTTTGTGGAAAGATTACTTATTAGAATACAAATAAAATACTTTCAGCGTTTAGGAAAATTCCACCCCTAAGGGGGCTAAAAAGGGTTGCAAGGTTTGTATGAGGGAAACTCTTTTTTATAATACAAATACAATACAAATACAAATTATTTATTGTTCGAATGTGAGTGGTTATAAAAATGGTGTTAGGGTTAGTATTTTGGTAACATCACAATCAGCCAGAGTTTGGCGTACAATATTTTGATTCTCAATATGCATGTCATTGAAATTATGTCCTTATTATTCATTGTTATATTAATATCGAATTAAATTATTAAAAAAGTAAAAAATTAAATAAAAATAGAAGTCAAAGTGAAGCAATGTCAATATATTAATAATAAATCAATGTCATGCAAAAAGGAAAGTGGTCAGAGAAAATAATAAAATTCATTAGGCGTTTGTGGTTACAAAGTGTTCATTAACTGTATAGAACATTCTTTGTAGACACCACTTAAATAATTTCGTTTTGAAACCTTGACAATCCAAGGATTTCAGGTCATTATGCAAATGGTTGAAAATTTTGACAGACATGAAAATAATACTTTTTCCGAAATGAGAAGAGACATGATTTGGATAACAGATATTGAGTCCAGTGAGTTTTTAGATAGAAGCTTAAAAGTTTGTAGAAAAATTACTTATTGAAATACAAAAAAAATACCTTTCAGCGTTTTAGAAAATTCCACCCCTAACGAGGTGCAACATTTGTATGGAGGAAACATGTTTTTTTTTGAGCTAGAGACTTAAACCTTTGTAGAAAGTTTACTTATTAGAATAAAAATAAATTTCTTCCAGCGTTTTGGAAAATTCCACCCCTAAGGGGTTAAATAGGTTTGCAAAGTTTGTATAAGAGAAACTCTTTTTTGAGATAGAAGCTTAAAAGTTTGTAGAAAGGTTACTTATTAAAATACAAAAAAAACTACTTTCAGCGTTTTAGAAAACTCCACCCCTAAGGGGGTTAAAGGGGGTGCAACATTTGTATGGAGGAAACATGTTTTTTTAGCTAGAGACTTAAACCTTTGTAGAAAGCTTACTTATTAGAATAAAAATAAAGTACTTCCAGCGTTTTAGAAAATTCCACACCTAAGGGGGTTCAAAATAATTGCAAAGTTTGTATGAGGGAAATTCTTTTTTGAGATACAAGGTTAATTAGAAAATTCCACCCCTAAGGGGGTTAAAAGGGAGTGCAACATTTGTATAGAGGCAACGTTATTTTTTTAGCAAGAGACTTTAAACTTTGTAGATAGCTTACTTACTTATTAGAATATAAATAAAGTACTTTCAGGGTTTTGATAAATTCCACCCCTGAGGGGGTTACTAAGGGTTGCAAAGTTTGTATGAGGGAAACTCTTTTTTGAGATAGAAGCTTAAAACTTTGTAGAAAGCTTACAAATAAAGTACTTTCAGCGTTTTGGAAAATTCCACCCCTTAAGGGGTTAAAAAGGGTGCAAGATTCGTATGGAAACACTTTTATTGAGCTTAGATACTTGATATTTTGTTGAAAAAATGCTTATTACAACAAAAAAAACTCTTCTTCTTAATTTTTCCTTGATAAGCGTTAATAGGGGGTTCAAAGTTGGTATGGAGAGTCAGAAAATTTTAAAGTATGAGATTTGTAACTTCGATCCTAGCCTGTTTGTTAGACTACAAAACTTATTTCAGCGTTTTTTAAAATTCAACCTCTAAAGGAGATTATAAGGGTGTTCCAAGTTTGTATGGAGAGTAAGTATTTTTTTATGTAAGGGATGTGTAACTTCGGTTGTAGACTGTGTGCTGAAAGACTACAAAACTTATTTCAGCGGTTTTTTTTTTATTTATCGCCTAAAAAGGTTAAAAGGGGGTTCGAAGTTTATGAAGAGAGCAAGACATTTTTAAAGTAAGAAATTTGTAACTACGGTTTCAGACTTATACTAGGGTAAGTGCACCAGTGAATGAACGAATCCAGTGAATGAACGAAAACCTGATTATTTGCTTAAATTAAGAGTTCTGTATATGTACATTCACTGTAAGGGTTTTGTAACATTTATATCAACTCAGTCGCAACAGTTACTAAATGAGCGAAGCTTAAAGTTGACGGGCTATGGGCGTGGATTTTTTGTATGAGCTGGTAATAAGGGGACAAGATTGTTACCTTTTATTTGATGTGCCATTGTACTAGTTTTATAAACTTGTAACTTATAGTGTGTGGTTTTTGGAAATCATAAGAGCGAAATTGTGCTATTCAAACATCTTTTTAAGTTATTTAAGTTTAGATTCTCGTTTTTTAGAAGGTGTTCTATAACTAGAATTAAAAACCGCCTAAATCCAGTGAATGAACAGGAGTGTTCATTCACTAGCAACGCCTGTTTTAATGTTTTCGCAAAATCTTATGTTCTAGTTATTGTAATAAGATTTAGTTTTTAGTAGCATAACCACCAATGGTTTGTCCATCGTTGGTCCAGTGTTCGAACAAACCTAATGTTCGAACATAAAGTTAGTTCATTCACTGGTGTATAGATTTCCAGTAAATGAACATCGACCCATAATTACCTAGTTCATTTATTGGTTTTTTGGAACCAGTTAATGAACGAACATTTGTTACAGTTTTTTAATTGTTTTAGAAAAAGTAAACCATTAACTACCACCCCGTGTGTTGGTATATCGAGATACTCCAAACAAAATCGCAAAACAGCAATTTAAACCAACAAACCATAACTATAACAGTAGTTCATTCACTGGTTTTTAGTTGTTCATTTACTAGAAAACCCTGTTCATTCACTGGTGATTTTCCATTTTTCTACCTAATAGGTCAAATAACTTAAAATTATGGAAACTTAATGCAAAAGCAAAGTAATTTAAGCAAACTAGAATACTTGTTTGAGCTGTACAAACAGTTACGGCCGATATTAAGTATAGCTATCATACATAAAACCATTTTTAAAGTCAAAAATATCCTTAAGCGTTCATTCACTGGTGCACTTACCCTATGAGGGTTCAAAGAGGGTTCTTAGTTTGTATAGAGAGCAAGACATTTTGAAGGAAAGAGATTTGTAACTTCGGTTTTAGACTGTTTACTAAAAGACTACAAAACTAATTTCAATATTCTTTTTTTAAATTCATTCCTTAAACAAACATTTAGACGATAACATGTTCTACGCGGACGAAGTCGCGGGCAACAGCTAGTTTGATGAATAATATAATTTAACGTCAACCTAGCCGATAGCCGTAAACAGCCAAATTGCAGCCCGCTACGCCGGCAGATCCTGCTTTCTCGGCTCGGTATTGTTACGTGACAAATCGAACGTACTGTAGGATCTTTTCGGGCTGACTGTACTGAAAATGTTCTCATATTACTACCGGTGCCTGCTCCGGGACTGCAGTCCTGTGGGTTTTATTTTCCGAGCTTTTGTTATCGACACGTACTGTGCCATGAATCTCTACGACAGATTTAAAATGTTGGAAACTATGTGGAGGAGAATGTCGTATATTACAAAAAATGTGGAAGCGGTTCTTATCGGAGCGGTGCCGGTGGAATAGTTCAGGCGTACGACTCAAAGTCAAGAGTTCGATTGCATTATATTGAACTATTTAGTTTAAATATCTCTCTATGAGTTGAAGATCTCACGAGTCTGTCTTTTTAGGGTTCCGTAGCCAAATGGCAAAAAACGGAACCCTTATAGATTCGTCATGTCTGTGTCTGTCCGTCCGTATGTCACAGCCACTTTTTTGCCGAAACTATAAGAGCTATACTGCTGAAACTTAGTAAGTAGATGTATTCTGTAAACCGCATTAAGATTTTCACACAAAAATAGAAAAAAAACAATATTTTTTTGGGGTTCCCCATACTTAGAACTGAAACTCAAAAAAAATGTTTTCATCAAATCACGTCCCATACGTGTGGGTTATCTATGGATAGGTCTTCAAAAATGACACTGAGGTTTCTAATATCATTATTTTTCTAAACTGAATAGTTTGCGCGAGAGACACTTCTAAAGTGGTAAAATGTGTCCCCCCCCCCCCCCCCCCCTGTAACTTCTAAAATAAGAGAATGATAAAACTAAAAAAAATATATGATGTACAACATGCAAACTTCCACCGAAAATTAGTTTGAACGAGATCTACTAATTAGTGTTTTTTAATACGCCATAAATCGTAAACCGCAATTTATTTAACGGTACCCTTCATGTGCGAGTCCGACTCGCACTTGGCCGCTTTTTTTAAATATATTTTAGAAATACCAAACTGGAATTGAAAAAACATGATCTATAGTATAATCATCGAAGCTGCTCACAAAATTTCTCGTGAATCAGTTGAGAAATGCGACCTGTAGAGGAGAACAGCCGGACATACGAACGCATTTTTGCCCAAGCTGAAACGGAGAGCTTCGTTCGCATCGCTCGCTCGTTCAATAAATAAATGAGAATATTAGAGTACAATCTTTCAAAAATCCATCTCTTTCACTGATATCCTTAATGTAACTTTTGTAAAAAGAGTGGATTACTCAGAACCTAAATGTCAATCATTGGTATTTAATTACTCATTTCCTTGTTCGAAATTTTAGTAGTGTATACGCAGCCTGAGTAGACCCCCCGCCCACAAAATGGACTACTGACCTGGTAAAGGTCACTTCGGCACAGTCACTTTGGCACTCTTTGGGGGATGCCTGAGTCCAGCAGTGGACGTTTTTCGGCTGATATATAAACATTATACTGACCCACACATCTTAGAGACGGGAGGTATGAAGTTCAAAATGTCGTAAACATGTTTGCTGGCGAGTAGTGCGGTCTTTGCACTCAGAAAGTTAAAACCCCTAATTTCGAATGTTTCATTAAAATCGGTGTACTATGCTCATTTTCATTCGTTAATGACATATGGGGTACTCATTTGGGGAAACTCAACGGATGCCAATCGAGTCTTCTTAATGCAAAAACGTGCATTACGAACGCTTGCCGGTGTGAAACCTCGACATTCATGCAGGGAACTCTTCGTAACGCACAAAATTATGACGCACTACTCCACATACTTGTTTGAAATTCTGATGTTTGTGAAACGTAACTTACCCATGTTTAGTCGCGTCGAGGTACCAGGTATGACTATTCGTTCAACAGGGCGACTAAGGACAGTCCCACGTCGCATGGCACTAGCAGAAAAAAACCCGCGCGTCATAGGTCCAACTTATTATGAACGTTTACCCGCCGAAGTACGAATGGAAACATCAGTAACAATATTCAAGCGTCGATTAAGAAACTTTCTATTGGAAAATCCATTGTATTCTATAAGTGAATTTTTTGACATAACCGCATAATTCTGATTTATTGTTTTTGTTATTATTAAATTGTGGTTATATGTAATGACGATCCTTCTAGGTGAACTCTGATATCTATGACATTATAAATTTAAATTATTTGAGTGGACATAGTTATATTTAAATTGTTATTATTCTTAAATTTTTATTTTATTGAATGTTCTTGACGATCACAATAGGGATTCTTGTAAATTGAGATGTAATTTATCATGTAATCTTTTATTGTGAATAAATGAATCTGAATCTGAAATCTGAATCTGTCCCTATCTCTACGTCCCTAATAAATAAAATATGCATATCGAATATGACATTCAAATAGCAACGCATTGCCACTTTAAATGAAAGTCCTGGCATTCCAGGACACCATTGTGCCGTCATTGAAAGCTTGTGAATAGAGCTTTTACTTACGACGCATTTAAGAACTGTAAAGTTTACGCCATAAAGCTTGGCATCTGTGGTGCGCTAGACAGCACGGCAAGTTATGAGAATTAAAATAGTATGGTATTTGAAGCCTCCGTTTCATTTCGAATTTTACGTGCATTCTGCGAATGAGTCGGTCCACGAAGGAATTTAATTTTATGTGAAAGAATGCTATCAAACACGATTCTTTAGACGGCTATTTTAACAAGCTTTTATTTAACGTGGACTATTCGTAAGGTAAACGTCCTAGTGCATGTAATTGACAAAATATATGTCAATTTCAACTTTAAGGCGCTGTATGCAGCTGCGCATCGAAAAAGTGCCTTTTCCAAACCGATTATTAGTATACTTGTACTATTGCTAGAGATCCAAATTTTTGATATGTATATCTTCAGTTCATTGGCTATGTTCGTACTTCGTAAAATCACGTTTGCTTACAAAAACCTCGATAGATTTTGCCTTTCAAAACAGTGCTTTTTTACCACCAAACTCGAAATATCTCAAAAGTTATTTGGAATATTACAATGAAATTTGTTATGATAGGTAGCTTTTTGGTAGATCTATCTACCGGCTTCTTAGAATTTCAATATGTTTGATAATTCAATACATTTGGTAATTTGTCTGAAAAACCGGGTGTCCGCGTCATGCATGCGCGGTGGCGAGTACAATTTAGTACGCCCGTGGCCACTGCCGACGACGGACCTGTGAATGTTTACCTGGCACGCAAATACGCCTTTTTGCAGCAATTATTTCGAGTTATCAAGGTAAATAAAAATATTTAAAGGAATAGGAAACGCTAATACATGCTGGAGAACACATTCGAAATGATAGAATAACAAATATAAGGTATGCGATATTTACTACATTAAAGCGTTTCTACATCCGCACCTAAAACGTATTAATAGGTAGCTGGAGCATATTGACAAGATGTCAATAAAAATCTTCAGTTATCCTGAATACGTATTTAGAACTGTTAGGTAGTAAGTAGTCGGGTGTAAATCGGATTCGGACACGAGCACATGGTTGGGGGGGTAATGGTACCAATTATGGACTGTACGAATAATAGATTTATTTATTCATACAGAAATATATCAAAAGCATTTAGGGCTATTGCGCCGGATAGCGACTACCTAGACTAAAGTCCTAAACGAGTTGGTGAACTGAAGTATATTTACTTGCTGTTTAGTAGATTCTATTAAAAACGAGTGCGGAAAAAGACCCTGCCACTCCACCAGCAGCAGGCCACGGCCCTTCCTCATCTTCGTCGTAGACATACATGCATACATACGCTACGGCACATCTTTTCGTCCAATATTCCGCAGTGTCTCAAGACAAGAGTCTTTGACCAGTGTGTGTTGCCAGTGATGACATATGGAACGGAAACGTGGTCGCTTACTATAGGCCTCATAAGAAGGCTCAAAGTCACTCAAAGGGCGATGGAGATGGCTATGCTGGGAGTTTCTCTGCGAGATCGCATCAGAAATGAGGCTATCCGCAGCAGAATCACGGTAACCGATATAGCCCTCCGAATCGCTAAACTTAAGTATCAGTGGGCGGGGTACATTGCACGTAGAACCGATGGCCGTTGGGGCGGAAAGGTTCTCGAGTGGCAACCACGTACCGGAAGGCGCAGCGTGGTTAGGCCCCCCACAAGGTGGACTAATGACCTGGTAAAGGTCGCGGGAGTCCGCTGGATGCGGGTGGCGCAGGACCGGCTATTGTGGCACTCTTTGGGGGAGGCCTATGTCCAGCAGTGGACGTCTTTCGGCTGATATGATGATACATACGCTCGAAAAATATAAACTTCCTTCTGAGGCAGTCGGGTACAAAGTACTACAGGGTGTTCCCCTTTACAGCTGCAAAACTTTGCCAGCTGTTTGTGCACATGATACCCATCACAAAACACTAAAGTATGCCGTTTCACATCTCGAACTCACTCTGCCACCGCTGTTTCTCCAAATAACTACCAAGAAAGCCTCCCCCGCCACGCCCCTTTAAAAATAAGCCCACTAAAGCAAATAAATGTGACGTTATCTAAGTGAACATACCTTTTGTCGGTATGGAGTTATTGATATGACTCACTCACTCACTCACTCATCAACGCACAGCCGAAACTACTAAGACTAGAGAGTTGAAATTTACACCAGAACTACCTTTTACAACGTAGGCAACGCTAAGAAGGATTTTTGGAAATTCCACCACTAAAGGGGGTAAATAGGGGTGCAAAGTTTGTATGGGGGAAACTTTATTTTTAGAGCTAGAGACTTAAATTTTTGCATAAAGATTACTTATTAGAATACAAATTAAGTACTTTCAATTCAATTACATTTATTTTGTTAAACATAGGTTACAACTTTTACAAGTATTATTGGTATACAAAATATAAGACTTCTGTGCATTACCCACAATGTAGGTTTACAAAATATTTCAGCCAGCTAATATATTTATAAACATTAAAAAAAAAATGTTAATACAGTGATTGGTGTTAAATACTTCAAATACATGTCAAAATCTCTCAAAAAATACTATAACTAAAGAATATTATAACTAAGGAATGTCTGGAATGGAATAATGTTATGTCGTAGGGTCGTTTAAGTAATCTTTAATGGTATAATAACACTTTTCAATCAAATATTGATCTATTGATTGAAATGATTGATCCAATAATGTCATGGAAAGATCACTTAGATACATTATACAGTAAGTTAGCAAGAGGGATCTATGCTCTAAGACAGTTAAGACCACTTGTGTCAGAAAGTTGCTTAAAAGAGCTGTATTATGCGTACATATACTCTCAACTTTCATACGGGATAATGCTTTGGGGCAACAGTACGGATTATGAGCGCATCCTAAAGATCCAGAAACGTGCAATTAGAGTACTTCCCTATGCAAAAGACAGATACACGTGTCGCGAACATTTAAGAAAACTTAGTATCTTAACATCAGTTTCAACTTATATATTGGAAGTTTTGATGTATGTTAAACGTTATCCAAATGAATTTCAAAGGAGAGGTGAAAATAGTTCGAGATCAATGAGAAATGCGAATAACTTAAAAAGAAGCGGGTTGTGTCCGAGATACAACCGTTAATTAAGTTTAAGTGGATACTTATTTGTTGGTTGTCCCCGTAAAATATATATCTGCATTAATTCACTAAAATTTGTATAAGCACAGATAAATCGGTATATATAGCAACATTGACTGACGTAGCTCGTTTGACTCGCGAGGCATTGAAAATGGCGGTCATTTCAGCATAGTTTTCATGCCCGTCACATAAACTAAATAACATTTTGTGATTAACAACTAATAGCAAATAAAGAAGGATTAAAACATGTAACAAACAATTATTTGAAATCAGATTAGGCTTCTCTACAAAAAGTTAATCCGGAAGTTACGTGATACATTTTGAACTGTACCCCTATACAAGAACGCGAGCAAAGAAGTATCCACTTCAAAACAACCTCGCCCAGACTTAGAATAGGCACAAAACTTCCGAAGTTAATAGGACAAATACTTTTTAACCGGCTACCTTCAAACCTTAAAACCATAACGAACGACAACTCTTTTCGCTTCCATGTAAAACAACTATTGCTTGAAAAAACACTGTATAGTTTACAAGAATTTCTTTCAAATGACTAAATAACAAGATCTTAAAAGCTTGACGTTAATATTTGTATTATGTTTTCTTTCTCTATTTTATGTAATAGCATTATGCTATGAGTATGAGTATTATTAAACTATTTACAAATAATAGCAATTCTGTACACAACTGTACACATCTATTGTATTTTATTGTAACTGACAAGTTATAATTTTAACACATGTTTATCTGTATATTCATTGTACTATGATTTCAATTGTAAAATTATGATAATAAACAAATCTGAATCTGAATCTGAAGTCAATTGTCTTTTAAATTTATTAATATCCAGTGTTTAATTCGGTCTGGAATTTTATTGAAAATGTTTGGTGCCATTCCCAAGATTCCGCCTCTGATTAGCGCTGTGTTGTTGCTACTCTACAAAGTTTTCAATTTTTGTTTGTATTGTTTACGTGTTGGAAATCTGCGGCCTTCTGAAACGTTACTGAACATGCTTGGATTGGTCTTGACAAAAATACCTACTTCTAGGATATACAGTTCTTCTAGTTTGTATGGAGAGCAAGACATTTTTAAAGTAAGGGATTTGTAACTTCGGTTTAAGACTGTTTACTTAAAGACTAGGTACAGTCAGCGTCATATAGTTAGTAGCAGCCAAAGTAGCCAAATATATCGTAACACATCCTTACACCTATAGTAACAAAGACGTGTTGCGATATATTTGGTTACCTAGGCTGCTACTAACTATCTGATGCTGACTGTACAAAACTAATTTTAATGTTTTTTTTATTAAACAAACATTTAAATTTCTTAAACAAACATTTAGACGATAACATGTTATACGTGGACGAAGTCGCGGGCAACAGCTAGTTTATATATATATATTTATTTAAGCTTTATTTATTCCATATTGTTTGTGTTAGTACATATTTACTAAATCTAAAAGATTTATGCCATTTTTTCTTTCTTATATGGACCCCATTCGGGTAAAAGCCATATATCGCCAGATATTAGGAGAAAAGAAGGGCACTGGAAGCAACAAACTGGTCAGGGCCGAAAGGCAAAAGAAGGAAAGGTAGACGACGAAGACGTTGGACCAATGACATAACTGAGGTCGCCGGACCTAGCTGGATGCAGTTGGCTAAAGACCGAAAAAAAAGGCATGAGATCGAGGAGGCTTTTACCTAAATTTACATTTGCTTTAAAAAATTCAATTTAAATCAAACAAAAAAAGAAGATCAAAGAAAATTTGTTGGATTCTTGTGTAAAGCATCTTAGAATAACGATTAAAAATGAAATATACAAAAAAACGCTATTATAAATTAATGATTTTCGAAACCGTATTTTGCCTGGAGTATAGAGCCAAGTATAAGCCTAATCTTGTTGGCTTGTTGAGAGTATCAAGGTCCATCGCGGTGTGGCCGCTGGTCGAGGTAGCATGGTAGGCAGCACGCGCCGCGCGAGCGCAGTGACATAACACTTTTAGGTATTTAAGAGACAAATTGAATTTGTTATTTTTATATGATGTTTGGTCAAATTACATTTTTTAATAGACATAGTCATGTACTGAAGAACTTGCTGGTCTTAAAATAACCACCCTGTATAATAAAATGCTCTTCTGACTAACAGTGGTCTAATTATCCAGATTTTGATCAGTCAGTCATACTTATGTAACAAAGGTAATAATTATGGTAATAATACTCCTTGCATTTCATTAAATTGTCAAAAGGGCCTCTACGTGTTGGCTCCGTTGGTACTTTGTAGGTACCTAGCCCCACGCATGCCTCCCAAAGGTCCGGGTCATCATTGTCCCGTGAGCGGGAAAGACATACATGGTAATAATATAATTTGCCAGGAGATAAATAGATGAACATAGCTATTTGTTTATTATTTTTGATGGTTTCTTAAGCGGGTGTTAACCGGCGCTATAACTTTACCTATAGAAGTAATCGATTTTATTTTGGTTTAAAAAACCTGTAATATATTAGTACAATCCATAATTGGTGACGTTCACCCTTAGGAAGTGAAGATGTCCTATTATTTTATCAGTTCTACGTATTTGGAAAACGGAAGCACCCACATAGGAACTGGGAAAACGATAGGTGGATTGATGATGAAGAAATCTGTACTAACATATCTTTGGAAAGTAAGTGTCCATAATTGATGTCATCGTACTACGATGTACTTAAGAACTGTAACTACCTATTATTCCTTATTTTCTTAAAAAATATAGATTTAAATAATTAAATAAACAATAAATATTTGGGGGCAATCTTACACAAATCAACCAAGATTTGAAAAATAAAACAATTATTCAAGAAGACAAACATTTGATCGTATGATCCGCAAAAACGAGCCGAATACGGATGCCAACAGAATAAGGCCGTTAGCGGGGTGCGCGGGACGCGCGTCTCCCGCTCCGTCTGCCTCACCTCCGCAAATACCTAAATATCGTCTAATAAGAGCGCCTTAAGTCAAAACGAATAGAAGTGAAAAATAACAGGTGGCAACTATTGGGCATTAAGGTGTCAAGCATTGGGAAATCTAGGTCGATACTAGACAAAGATTCAAAATAAACTAACAAACAATGAAGGAAAATTTTATACCTGGTTTTCTAGGAGCGGGCGAGTATGATGATTTACAATCTACTAATGGCGTGAATATACAGGATGTTTGGTCCATCGTTTGCCAAATTAAAACGGCAGGTAATTTGGGTCATTTTTGCTATCATTACTGGCATTCAAAAAAATATTGTCGCCACGGGTTTTTAACATTGAAAATGTTTTTTCGATCGCTTCAGTAAGGCCTCCAATTTCAGCGAGAGTGATACATTGCCCTGGTCTCGTGAATTGTAGGGCTACGTGGATGATTGAGGTGTCAAAAGATGCCTCTTCGCAAGAGTTACATAATAATAATAAAGAAAACCTAAAAAAAATTAAATCTTCTTTTAAAAGTTGCAAGAGCGTGCCTGCGTGCGATGCTGGCTGTTCTAGGTTTGAATCACGGTAAGGGCATTTATTTGTGTGATGAGCACGAATATTTGATGCTGACTTTTGGATGAATCCTACGTATTTATCTTTGCCTAATTAGCGGAGATTAGTCCAAAACCGGGTATGGGGGTAAAACCGGGACATGGCAGTATAGTCACTTGAGAGTTTTAAATTTACACGCGGTTTGTACATATCAGTCTATCATCGTGGTTAGTTTATCAACAAAAGTTAAATAAGGTGCGTGACGGTCAATAGAAAAAAAATTAAGTTAGACGGTTTTAGCGGTGTTTGATGTAATAATCCATGGAATTCTTTGTCGTACTAATCCTTTGTACGTTAAGGAAAGTAACATTTTGTGTTTTATATATGATGATCTTTATGTTGTAGGTTGAGCAAACATCACCTAGATTTTGATTGTATCATGTTTTTAGGTTAGTTGATATATTAGTGTTTCGCAGGTGCATTTGGGTCAACACCGTATGGGGTAATATCGGGCATACCCGGTTTTGTACAAGAGTCTTGGTCAATACCCGGTTTTGTAGAAGTGTATTCAGTGTAATTTCGTTTCAATAATTGTTACAGTTCTAAAGAAAATGCCTCGCAATTATTACAAAAGAACAACAGACCGGCAATCTTGATTTTCTAAGACAGGGATTTTCCCATTTAATCTTTTCAGATATAGTATACCCGGCTTTGAACTAGGGATGGGGTTGAAGCGTAAAATAATAAGATTTAAAAATTGATTGTTTTTTTCTAATTGTGATTATGAAAACAGTGATATATTTAAGAAGTGTGTTGTTAATTAAGTAAATTAAACAAAAGCCAATAAAAATAGTAAATGTTTTCATATTTTTTTTTATATTTTGCTTAACGTCCCGCTTTTACCCCACTTTCCCCTACCATAGTAAAAGCATTGCCCAGAACATACGCCGCGTTTTATCGTTTTTGTTTTTTATGTCGATCATGTATGTTAGTCTGTAAGGTATTTGTAAAAATTGTGGCCTGATGCAAATCAATAAATTCATTAATAAGTAAATTTGATTGCTAAGTTTGAGCCAAGGTCGATTTGTGTAGGATTGTCTCGAGATAATTAAATAAATAAATAAATAAATAAATATAAATAAATAAATATTACGGGACAATCTTACACAAATCAACCTAGGCCCACGGTAAGCTCAATAAGTCTTGTGTTGTAGGTACTAGGCGATGATATATATAATAGATAGATAAATACATATAGATACTTAAATACATGTATAACATCCATAACTCAGGAACAAATATTCGTGATAAACACACAAATAAATGCCCTGACCGGGATTCGAACCCGGGACCTCCAGCTTCGTAGGCAGAGTCACTACCCACTGGGCTACGGAGGCCGTTGATACATATTTCCATACACCATATCAGCTATACTTACTAGTAGTCGTTGTTGGCTCCGTGAGCATAACAACTCCCAAGTGTTCTTAGTTTCTTACCTTGAAAGGGTTAATCCTATAAACCTATGACACAGGACAAGCTATGGTAATAATAATACCAAAATTCACTAAAAGTTTCATAAATTATACTACAACCTTATCATTGCAGAAATAAGGTATGTGTGTATTGGTGCCCTTGACTCTACCTATGAGGTTGCGCCAAATACTTAAACCATTAACCCCCCAAATTAAGTATCATCTTTAGCCATCACATCACCCATTTAAAGACCAGTTCTTAATTTTATTTAGCTGCATAGGAGCCTTTCGGTCCCTTGGTGGCATGCGTATAGCTCCTCTGCACATCTATACTCAAAGGTTAATCCCGATATTTCGAGACCAACAATTACACTCATAATCAGACTATTATTTGTTCAAGGATTGTATTTGACAACTGTAATGCAACATTCAAAAACAATTAAAGTATTGACGAGAAATATCATTTACATAAACTTCACTAGCTCTAATGATCTTGAATAGATAACACCAGTCTCGAGACGTCTTCCAAACACACTACACAATTCACGTGATTCAAATCCGTTGGAATACATTTATTTATTTCCAAATAGTTTAAATTTAAAAATACCGGCTTCCCACGAAACGGCGAATTCTTATCGCATCGTTTTAATATCCGCGACATTCCTCCACGTGGAATCTTATTTCCTCGCTTTCTTTACGTTTCTTGGCAGCTGCTAAGCGTTAAGCTGCCGTGTAAAATGTTTTAGGGAAAAGATTTAACGGATATTTTCAACGGGCACATCCCATTAGTTTAAAGGAGCTGATAAAAATTAACTTTGAACTCTAATGCCGTCTTTCATTGTTCTGAAGGACGATAGTTCTCCGTGCGACTCATTATTGGATGCTGTTGCTGCTGCTCCGAGCGTGACAGAGGGAGGCCACTTTCTTGCGGTTGAACGCGTGTCCCGCCTAATAATTATTGGCATCCACTATATCTCTGTCTCTTTTTAACTCATGCAAAAAGAGAGAAAGATAGATAGATTTTCGGGCCGTACATTAACCGGCACCCATCCGTGCGCTCCTCAGACTCAGCTCTATCCGCAGACTAAGGGCAGGTTGTTTCAAATCATGGGTTAGCCTATGTCCAGATATAAATTAAATAATTATTTCATCACACTTGCTCGTAAAGGGTGTCTTATTATAGGCAAGTTTATAGAACAGCTATACCCGATTTTTACCTCCCGAGGGAGTTATGGATTTATAACTCCCTAGGGAGTTATGAGCTTCTGTGTGATCTGATTGGTTAAAAACAAATCAAACAAATTGGTTAGCAAATCTAGTTGGCCGCACGTCACAAGAATTCTTCTCAGTGATTGGTTGAAAAAATCTAGCAGGCCATGCGGCGCCACGCCCCCTCGCCCTCCTCAAATCTGTAAGTGAAGTTGTCAATTTCGACAATAAATATTTGAGTGGTGCGGTTGTAGGAAACTTAGATTTTTCTGTCTTTTGTAGTTATTTATTTCCTCGCAAATGTGATGAAAAACATTGTGTGTATCACGGGCAGTAAGGGGATTACAAACTCGACTCATTAAAAGCCCTCCGCCTTTGGCGGCGGGCTTCTAATAGACTCTCGTTAGTAATCCCCTTCTTACGGCCCGTAATGCACAATGTACTATAACTTCATCATCATCGTATCTGGACGTAGGGCTCCCACAAAGAGTGCCACAATGATCGATTCTGCGCCCCGCGCACCTAGCAGACTCCCGTGACCTTTACCAGGTCATCAGTCCATCTTATGGAGTAGTATCTAGTGCGTAAGGTAATGTAATTGTAAGTATTATAACACAAATTATAACTCAAAATAACAAGAAGCTCACTTAAAAGTAGAATCTTTAAAAGTCTGTTATATTGTATGATGATAAACTAGAATAAAAGCCTCTGTTAATAACAATATGTAGGATATTATTTTCACAAAAGACGCGAAATTAATTGTGCTCTCAAGAACTTGGTTTAAGTATCACTGCTTTTAACCTTAATTAAATTACATTGTGTGATACTGAGAGAATGAGGCATTCCTGTTTGATTAAATTATGTAGCAACACACAACGAATGAATCGTCGGTAGGTATTATGATACGGTAAAAAATATATTCAAAAAAAAAAAATATGGGAGAAAACTTCAATTTACATGTACCTACATTTTAATTTACTGTCATTCAGAAAAAATAGAAAATTGACAACTCAAAATTATTGATCGAACCTGAATAATGTAAATTTGAAATCCTCGACATGGAAAATCGTCCAGCCGGAATAATACTAAAATGTTATTAAGTAATTACGTCGTATAAGTAAAATTGACATACTTGATATACGTGCCGAAAGAAATGTGTGCATATGGAATTGAACAAAAAATTCTAACTCTACCCTCCATGTACATTTTACTAGCCACTATATTTGTGAAAAACAACATGTCATTATTTCCACAATACTCACTGTCACCTGACAATAACTCACCTAAGTCCTACTTACTCGGGGAATATTACCGGGACATTAAATAAGTAAGATTGATTACAAGGTATAATTTATTTTAATTAATCATGCAAATATACTTAGTTTAGCTTAATATTCTAGCTTTAGGTTTCTATATTTAAGTTTAGGTTTTTATATTTTATGTTAAGATTCTAGGTTTAACATTTTAGGTTTAAGATTCTAGGTTTAAGGTTTTAGGTTAAAGATTCTAGTTTTAGGTTTAAGATTATATATTTAAGATTCTAGGATTAAAACTGAATTTAATTACTTAAGCTTATAATAACCCTAAGGTCCTATGTTAAAGTAGGGCAGGGCAAATGGGTCCGAAGCCTAGATTTTGGGTCAGACGAAATACAGGAGAGTTGGGCAATCTTCCCATTATACCCAACGTCCCTCGGCGGTGGGGGAGCGTGACGCGGGCTTGGTACGCAGAGATGCCGGAGATCTGTAAGAGTAGCAGCGGCAGCAGCGTTCAGGTAGGGCCTTAGGGGGAAGTCGAAGCGCCCGCACTTAGTAGTGGGGAGGTCGTCGGGGACTCTGCCCGGTCCATGACCTATACTGTAGGCCCGCAGGGTGTTCCTGGAACGCGTCCAATAATATTTATTAGGCGGGTACTCATAGTTTAGCCTGGACTGTCATCATCACGCGCTCGCACTAGGGATGGGTATTTACAATAAAGCAATCGTTGTGTGTGATGGGCAGTCCAGGTAGGTACATGAGAAGCGTAAGGCGGTGAGACGAGAATCAAATGCCAAGCTTATAAAAATAATAATTTTACGGCAGTGATTAAAATGCGCAAGCAAATCCGAAGGCAGCACTAGTATGGCTCGTAGCGACATTAGATTCTTTCGTCATTACATTAAACTAGCGGTACAATGATAAGCATGATTATAATGCGTTGTACTTCGCTAAACCTTTCCTTATAATTAGCGTTACAATGTAGGTACTTATGACTTAAATATGTACAGGTATCGTAAACAATAATTTAATCTTTTTAATTATAAGCAAAGATTGATGCTGCTTGAATCAGGCAAAATCAATCTGCGAAGAACCATGCATGAGAAGGAAAGTGAATTTAACACTATTTTAAAAGAAAAGCCTATATTAATATTAATATAAGTACTACTGTTACACTACTGGTAGAAAAGAAACTAGTTATAACTACTATTTACCTTAATGGGAATTCAAGTGATATTGTAAGGTGAACTATCTTTTTTTTTTGCCTGGGAGACATCTAACGGTATCTTTTAATTTCTAGGAACTAAGAAGTAAGACTACGTTTACTAAGGCTACAGATACTTAATTTATATTGATTTATGCAACACTTACCCGATTTTCGGGACACAAACACTGATTTTATAAACTTAAATGTAAAAAATATGATTACGTCCGCTCGGCAGCGGGCGCCTCAAGGGCAAGATTCCTCAACGGAGCGACACGGGCTGTGCGTCAAAACGCCATCGGCTCAATGACGCGGCGGCCCAGTGGCGATCGGCGAGGAACCGCGGGACGCGAAACCAGTTATCAGCGCAGAGAAAGCCAGCTATGCAATGCAACCAAGTACGCAAATTAGGGCAACAAACAACTCACCGCACCTCAGTCCAAGGTTCACGATTTATAAACGTGACAGTACCCCTTCTCCTAGGAAAGGATTTTTCCTAATAAAAATCCGTCTAGGAGACTTCCTGACTGACTAAGAGATAGTGAGGTAAATGATCTACCTCCACACAATTTCTACACCGGCATCGTTGTAAGACATTCCTTCAAGGAACAGAATGCGTATTACGTTGATATGGTATAGGGCTGAAGCCATCCAAAGTAACTATGAACAAGGATGACAAAATGCTGAAAAAATTGAATCTACAACTTGTTCTAATAGGATTTGGGGTAGACCAGTTAAGTTGCGTAGGCCTTATTTGACAATTTAAAATCTTTTATATGCCAGGCTCCTAGATCATGCCCAGACATATCCTCCACTATATAGACTAATGGTGAGCGCTTAGCTTTGACACGGCATTTTTGGTACTTAGGCGCAAGTTTCTTGGTGAAGTGCGCACTTTTGTCACTTTGGAAATAGCAGCGTTTCCAGACTATATCGCCGACTTTGAACTGAACGTCTTTGCGTCTGGTATTGTAACGAGCAGCATTCTTTTGGTGGCTTCGCCATAAAGTGGACTGGACATGATCAAATATTCCTGATAAATAACCAAGGTTCTCTGCATAGGCTTCCCGGGGTTGGAAAACTATTTCGTTTGGGATGTCATTTTCAATATAATGAGACCCGCACGTGACTAGTTCACGACCATACACGAGAAACGCTGGAGTATACCCAGTTACTTCATTTATGGAGCTATTAATCGCAAATTGGATTTTCGGAAGGTTCAGGTCCCAAGTTCTCTGATCCTCTCCTACGAAAGTCGACAGAGATGTGACGATTGTCTTATTGTATCTTTCGACTGTATTTATTTGAGGGGTGTATTTAGGGGTGAAGTGAACACCTGGCACTTTATACTTCCCAAATAAGTGATTCATTTCTCGGCTAGCAAACTGGCATCCATTATCTAATATGATAGTTTGAGGGACTCCATGGACTAAAAACACATTTTCCTCAAGTATTTTAGAGGTTACAGCCGCAGTAGCACGACGTAACGGGAAAATCAAACAATATTTAGAGAAGCAACAAGTAATTACGAAGATGTAGCTATGTTGTTTTCTACTTATAGGCAAGGGTCCAACAAGGTCGACCGAAATGACCTGCCAAGGTCTGGAGCAGTCTTTAGGTCTTCCCATCTTACCAAGGATTCCATGAGTAGGGGCCTTGTGAGCGAGGCAGATTTCGCATTTTGCAACGTAATTAACTACATCACTGTACATTTTGGGCCAGTAATAAGTGAGACTTACTCGCTTATGGGTCTTGAAAGTGCCGAAATGACCAGCAGTGGGTTCACTGTGGCACTTTGATAAAATCTCTGAGCGTTGTTCTGTACAAATAACCTCCTTCCAATTGAATTCGGAGCTGAGCGCATTCTCATTTTTCATATGCCTGAATAGCTTATTACCTTCGACAATATAGTTGGGATAACTAGCTGGTGAGTGTAAACAACCGTTAAAAACTCTCAAGTACCAATTATCACCTGTCGTAGGTGGAGCGGTAGTAGAGGTCGATATAGCAGTAACTGGGACGCATCTAGATAAAGCATCGGGCACCACATTGTCCTTACCCTTCCTATGCTTAATAACCAGGTCAAAAGCCGAGAGCCTGATCCCCCATCTGGCCAGACGTCCAGTAGGATTAGTCAAGGAAAGGAACCACTTAAGGGCCGAGTGATCGGTATACACCGTAAAGGGACGGCCGTTCTCAAGGTAACACCGCCAGTGTTCGAGTGCCATTATAACCGCAAGGGCCTCCCGCTCGGTGACACTATAATTCTTTTCAGGGCCAGTGAGGGACCGACTCATGAAAGCAACTGGGTGTTCGGTCCCATCAACGATCTGTGACAGCATCGCCCCAACGCCGTAGTTGCTCGCGTCGGTGTGTACTTCGAACGGAAGACTGAAATCGGGACAAGCAAGGACCGGTGCCTGAACAAGGCAACTTTTTAGAGTTTCAAACGCCATGGCCGCTTCTGGCGTCCATTCCCAAGGGGGCGATGACTTTTTAGTGGAAGTAAGCTTGTTCAATGGCCCTGCAATAGTGCTAAAATTGGGAATAAAACGTCGATACCAGGAAGCAGTTCCCAGAAAACGTTTGACTTCCTTTCTATTAGTTGGTACTGGATAGTTAACTATGGCTAAGACTTTATCTGGATCCGTCCGTAAGCCGTGTTCGTCAATGACGTATCCGAGGTATTTGAGAGATTCCCTAAAGAATTTACATTTCTCAAAGTTGACAGTTAAATTGGCCTTTTTTAGTTTATCTAGGACGCGTTTGAGAATAGAGACATGCTCTTCGAAGGTCTCACTAATGATAATGATGTCATCTAGGTAGCAAAAAACTTTTAGTTCGAAATCTGGCATGAAAAGAGAATCGACGAGTCTTTGTTGGGTAGCCGGGGCATTAGTAAGTCCAAAGGCGGTTACATTAAACATAAACGTTCCGCGTCCTCCCACGTAAAACGCGGTTTTTTCCCTGTCCTGTTCATGGATTGGTATCTGCCAGAATGCCTTGGAAAGATCTATACTGGACAGGAACTTAGCATTTTTCAAATTGTCCAATATCTCAGAAACGTATGGGAGATTATAAGCATCTTTCTTTGTTACCGCATTCAATTTTCGGCTATCCAGACACAACCGAGGTTTCCCATCCTTCTTACCCACTACTAGAACTGGAGTAGACCAAGGACTTTCACAGGGAGATATCACACCTAATGACAGCATTTCGTCCACCTGCTCCGTAATTATACGTTTCTTTTCGGGAGACAATCGGTAGTACCTCTGCTTGATGGGCTCCGCCGTTCCAGTATCTATGCGATGAGTAATGAGCGAAGTTCTTCCTAAGCCCTTATTCTCGAAAGAAATGTCATTAAAGAGAGCAATGACGTCATCCGCAACAAGCTTTTGTGAGTGTTGTAGGTTGCTGTAGGAATATAAGTGAATGCCCTGACTGATGGAAGAGATTTCAGACAATTTTGGTTCAAGGGAGCAAAAATAATCAATATTGTCAAGGAATCTAGGACAAATCTGAAATTTTTTCCAAAAGTCGATACCGAGAATAAGTGGTGTTTCAATTTCAGGCATAACGTAGGCTTTTAAAACATGGGTCCTGTTTTCAAAAGTAACTGGTAGCGATACGTAGCCCAGAGATTGCAGCTTTTGGCCACCGGCTGCAGTGACAGTGATCATATCGTCTGTCATTAGTTGCAGGTTCAGTTCAGAAAGTCGAGTATAGGTGTCATTATTAATAATAGTTATGGCCGAACCCGAGTCTAAAAGGCCATACATTTTTAAATCAGTATTTATATTAATGCTGACAAATGGTCGAGGGTCGTTCGAGGGTTTTGAATTGAAAATTGTTGCAACCTTGTACGAGTTGAAAAAATGTCGTATAGTCGCTAGCCAACTATTCCAGTCAGAGTTGGCATGTCGGGGTGTACAACAATTTTCAGTTCTTAGTTTTTTGGAACGGAATCAACAGGACCTTCGATCGTAGCACAAGTCTCGCGATTTTTAGATGAATTACAGTGTGGGCAGTCAGGAACACGGTACCCTTTCAGGCCACACTTGAAGCAAATAATAGTACGCTCAGCAGTACAATCTTTCATCGTGTGAGTATCAACACGACAACGGAAACAATACTTATTATCTGCCTGGATTGCCGAAACGTTATAAGGTCTGTTGAAGGTAGGTTTAGCCAGGGAAGTGTTATGCGAGTGACCTGCCGCTGCCTGCACCTGGTAATTTGCGGGGGCACCTTTGAAGCTACTTTTTGTTGTTTCCCTCCTAGGTTGATAAGAATATTCTGGTGCCAGAGTGGTTGGTGTTGCCGAAGGTGGTTCCCTGAAGTCGTCTGAACGGGCTTTAATCTGTTCATAATTCTTACAAAGGGTGCGTAAGCTTGAGATCGAGTTTAAGTTTGGGCAAGTAGCGAGGACGCTCGAGTAACAAGGGCGTATATTATGAAGTATAATTTCGAGCTGCTCCAATTCACTTAACTTCCTATCCAGTCTGCTAAACATTCCATGCATGATTGCTAGGTAGATTGTAATTGATTCTGTAGGGCCCTGGCTACGATTTCTAATTTCTCCTAGCATGCGGTAGTCAAAGTCGACTACATCGAAATCTATCTTAAGCATGTCCAGCAAATCACTCCATGAATGCAACGAATCTTGAACACTGCGATACCAGTGCAAAGCATCCCCGGTGAATATTTCAGTGGCCAATGAAAGCATTTTGCCATCAGGTACGTCTTTAGCTAATCGGAACTCTTTGGCGCGTGCAAGGAAAGCGCGAACGCAAGTTTTGCCATCGTATTTAAGTTTAGTAATATCGGAACTAAGGCCCCGGTCGCATGTCACCTTGATATTATAAGTACTATCTAAGCGTTCATAGTTATGAGCAGGTTCATTAGGATCGACGACTGGAGCTGAAGCTGAGGGTGGACACTGCTGTGTTTTGTGATACTTATGAGATGTAGGTTGAGCATATGCAAGTATTGCCTGAAGGCCTGAGCATTGCTCCTTATAGAATTGCTTAGTCTCCTCTAGCAAGTCCCATTCTTCAGAAGGAGCTTCAGGTACGCTTATTCTGTTAAGCCTATGATAGATGTGATTAAGATAGGTTTGTGTGCGTTCGAGTAGACCCCTTTGTTGAGGGTCCTGTTTGAGGCAAGCAACATTGATTGCAACCTTAGCGAGGGTGTGTTTTATACCGACTATGTCCTCGTCAAACTCGTAACAAGAATCTAGTAATTCCTCTGATGGGAACCTAAGTGCAAGCTTAGATATTTGTTGCCTTAACTCTTCCACCTTATCTTTTGGGTCCTCCGCGCGTATTTTAACTTCGTAAAGTAACTCCGGTTTCGTCAATTGCAAGTATTTGATTGGGTGTGACATTTTAGACTGTTTTATCACTGAGTCAAGGTTAATTAACTGAGATTATTAAATCAAGCTAAACTAGGAAAAAAAAATCGCTTTGTGTTCGGTAAGTGGTGCAAAAATTCGGTTAGGGCTTATAATAAACTAGGTAATTACAAATAAGTCTAAATACAGAGAGTGACAACTTACGTTATATTATGATGGAGCTAATAGCTAGTGTATACTAAATCTGCGACATGCACACACCAACACCAAGAATGCTGACCCAAGGAAACTCACCAACCCTTCTGTATAAAGCAGACCCAAAATCTACTATAAAAACACGTATGGGCGCCAACTGTCACCTGACAATAACTCACCTAAGTCCTACTTACTCGGGGAATATTACCGGGACATTAAATAAGTAAGATTGATTACAAGGTATAATTTATTTTAATTAATCATGCAAATATACTTAGTTTAGCTTAATATTCTAGCTTTAGGTTTCTATATTTAAGTTTAGGTTTTTATATTTTATGTTAAGATTCTAGGTTTAACATTTTAGGTTTAAGATTCTAGGTTTAAGGTTTTAGGTTAAAGATTCTAGTTTTAGGTTTAAGATTATATATTTAAGATTCTAGGATTAAAACTGAATTTAATTACTTAAGCTTATAATAACCCTAAGGTCCTATGTTAAAGTAGGGCAGGGCAAATGGGTCCGAAGCCTAGATTTTGGGTCAGACGAAATACAGGAGAGTTGGGCAATCTTCCCATTATACCCAACGTCCCTCGGCGGTGGGGGAGCGTGACGCGGGCTTGGTACGCAGAGATGCCGGAGATCTGTAAGAGTAGCAGCGGCAGCAGCGTTCAGGTAGGGCCTTAGGGGGAAGTCGAAGCGCCCGCACTTAGTAGTGGGGAGGTCGTCGGGGACTCTGCCCGGTCCATGACCTATACTGTAGGCCCGCAGGGTGTTCCTGGAACGCGTCCAATAATATTTATTAGGCGGGTACTCATAGTTTAGCCTGGACTGTCATCATCACGCGCTCGCACTAGGGATGGGTATTTACAATAAAGCAATCGTTGTGTGTGATGGGCAGTCCAGGTAGGTACATGAGAAGCGTAAGGCGGTGAGACGAGAATCAAATGCCAAGCTTATAAAAATAATAATTTTACGGCAGTGATTAAAATGCGCAAGCAAATCCGAAGGCAGCACTAGTATGGCTCGTAGCGACATTAGATTCTTTCGTCATTACATTAAACTAGCGGTACAATGATAAGCATGATTATAATGCGTTGTACTTCGCTAAACCTTTCCTTATAATTAGCGTTACAATGTAGGTACTTATGACTTAAATATGTACAGGTATCGTAAACAATAATTTAATCTTTTTAATTATAAGCAAAGATTGATGCTGCTTGAATCAGGCAAAATCAATCTGCGAAGAACCATGCATGAGAAGGAAAGTGAATTTAACACTATTTTAAAAGAAAAGCCTATATTAATATTAATATAAGTACTACTGTTACACTACTGGTAGAAAAGAAACTAGTTATAACTACTATTTACCTTAATGGGAATTCAAGTGATATTGTAAGGTGAACTATCTTTTTTTTTTGCCTGGGAGACATCTAACGGTATCTTTTAATTTCTAGGAACTAAGAAGTAAGACTACGTTTACTAAGGCTACAGATACTTAATTTATATTGATTTATGCAACACTTACCCGATTTTCGGGACACAAACACTGATTTTATAAACTTAAATGTAAAAAATATGATTACGTCCGCTCGGCAGCGGGCGCCTCAAGGGCAAGATTCCTCAACGGAGCGACACGGGCTGTGCGTCAAAACGCCATCGGCTCAATGACGCGGCGGCCCAGTGGCGATCGGCGAGGAACCGCGGGACGCGAAACCAGTTATCAGCGCAGAGAAAGCCAGCTATGCAATGCAACCAAGTACGCAAATTAGGGCAACAAACAACTCACCGCACCTCAGTCCAAGGTTCACGATTTATAAACGTGACATCACGTGCATCTTACTTACGACCCCGTAACAAACTGGCCCTACCCGACACTAAAATGAAAATGATAAGCTAAAATGAAAATATTTAATAAAATCCCAAAAAAGTTTCAAGATATAACTAACACAACATATATTGAAAATTGAACTTAAAACTTATTTGAGTAAGGAATCCTATTATTCCATACAAGAATTCCTGAATGACGCCGAGACCAAATTAAATTAAATTGTATGTAACTTACGAAATTTTATATAAGTAATGTAATGACGAATTCTATTGCAATAAAAATGTTATCTTATTATTTTAATGTAAACAAAACTATAATATAAATACAATTTACTTACTTTTTTTAATATACCTACTTATTATTCGAAACTTTATTATAACTATTGTTTGAAGCTTTTCCGTATTTTGACATTATAAATTTGTAGTCTTAAGAAATTTCTATGCTCAACCAGAGCTCATGTTAAAACTGTACCTAACTTTAAGATCTTATTATACTAACATGAAACGCAATAAACGATTGAATTGAATTGAATTACGTGCACTCAAAAAATATGACCAATCAGAAATACGTCATAAATGAATTTTGTACAAAATTTACTATTTTCATATTAAATTTTGATATTGATTTAAATTAGACAACATCCAGTTTGCACGTATTTGAATATGAACCTATTTCATACTCGACAATTCCATTTCGGCTTGATTCAGTTTGACCCAGATAAAAATTGGTTATCAATTAGAGACACAATTAAATTTTATGTAACCAAATTCTCCAATTCTCTTGGTGGTATTTACTGTTGGTCCTACTTCAAAGTGGTCATTTCGTGTTAACGACTTTCCATTTGTGCCGAACTGCCAAATGGCATTAAATCCTACATTTCATAACAAGGTACTTATTTAGATCCTTTCGGGTAGGACTCACGAAAGGCCAATTCGATTCAATCCAATTATTTTGTTAAACAATTGTTATTGTGTTGTAGTGGAAAGGGTGAATATCCAGCAGAGATATGAGGAGATGTGTTTTCATAAAACGTAGGTGTGAAATATATAAAAGCGGCCAAGTGCGAGTCGGACTCGCACATGAAGAGTTCCGTTAAATAAATTGCTTTTTACGATTTATGACGTATTAAAAAAAAACTACTTACTAGATCTCGTTCAAACCAATTTTCGTTGGAAGTTTGCATGGTAATGTACATCACATATTTTTTTTTAGTTTTATCATTGTCTTATTTTAGAAGTTACAGGGGGGGGGGGACACACGTTTTACCACTTTGGAAGTGTCTCTCACGCAAACTATTCAGTTTAGAAAAAAATTATATTAGAAACCTCAATATCATTTTAGAAGACCTATCCATAGATACCCCACACGTATAAGTTTAATGAAAAAAAAATTTTGAGTTTCAGTTCTGAGTATGGGGAACCCCCAAAACTTAATGTTTTTTTTTCTATTTTTGTTTAAAAATCTTAATGCGGTTCACATAATACATCTACTCACCAAATTTCAACAGTATAGGTCTTATAGTTTCGGAAAAAAGTGGCTGTGACATACGGACGGACAGACAGACAGACATGACGAATCTATAAGGGTTCCGTTTTTCGCCATTTGGCTATGGAACCCTAAAAACACAGCTTTGCACTATGGAGTTATTTTTTGCTGATTCAGATTCAGATTCAGATTCAGAAATTTATTGATAAAATGTCATATTTTACAGGTCAATATCATGCATGTCAAATACATTTTAAAATTTCTTATTGTCTTAGATGTTATATACCTATCGTTATTGAACAATTTTGAAAGTGTTGTTGATTTATGAGTGGGTCAATGATATATTGGTCATAAATTCGTCTATGCTGTAGCAAGCCATTTTTATGAGGAGCTGTTTGAGCTTGTTTTTGAATGCTGCATCAGTTACGGCGTTTATAACGTCAGGCGGTAGGACGTTATAGATTTTAGGGCCTAGCACGCTGAGTGATTTCCGAGTCTTGGCTAGCCTTTTGTGCGGCACGAGCAGCAGGTGCTGGGCGCGCGTGGACATCATGCCGGGCGCGTGGCCCTGCGCGCGCGTCATGAACGAGCCCATATTACGTCTCACAAATGTGCAAGCCTCTAGAACGTACACACTTGGTAAGGTTAGTATTTTAAGTTCCCTAAAAAGATTCTGCGCAGGGTGATCGTAGGGCTTGTTTGCAATAATACGAACTGCCCGCTTTTGGATTTTTAAGATTTTGTCTCGATCTGCAGCGGTTGCCCACAGGTCAACACCGTAAATTAAGATGGAATGGAAGTATCCGTAGTAAGCCTTTTTTATGTTTTCTATCGATAGTGTAGGAGCTAGCCTTGATAGTGCATAACAAGCCGAGCTTAGCTTGTTACAGGCTGCCTCTATGTGATATGACCACGTGAGACCCGCATCAATCTTGAATCCTAGATAGTTTACCATGTCGACCTGCGGTATTATTACGTTGTTGGTTCTTATGTCCAATTTATTGTCTGTAGTTTTACGTAGCTGGAAATGGATTAAATTTGTTTTATCAACATTAAGTAGCATACCGTTTGCCGCAAACCATGACGAAATGCTTTCAATAGTTTGATTTAGGTTACGTTTTAAGTCCAATATATTATCAGCATTGACTATTATACAAGTGTCGTCTGCGAACATGACATACTCTGGCCCAGAAAGAGCCGCAGTGATGTCATTTACGAGAATTAAAAATAGGTAATTCCCCATTGTTGATCCCTGGGGAACCGCACAACCCGTTAGAAATTCGAGACTGGACTTGGAATTCTGGACGTAGGTACACTGTTTCCTGCTTTTTAGAAATGATGCCACTGTTTTAAGGAAATTGCCATCAAATCCATAACGTTCCATTTTTTCTAATAGAAGCGAGTGGTCGACCATTTCGAACGCGCGCGACAAGTCGCAGAATATTGCTGCGACATGTCGCCCGCGCTCGAGGTGCGACAGGACTCGCGTGACGACATCCCGCGCGGCGTGCACTGTGGAGCGGCCTTCCCGGTATGCATATTGTTGGTTGTTCAACATGTTGTTGGCGGTTAAATGATCTATTATTCTTTTACTCAGTAAACGTTCGAACACTTTGGAGACAATTGGTATCAAAGATATAGGTCGGTAAAACTTTGGTAAGTGCATGGCGCCTTTGCCCTTGTAAATAGGCTGAACCCTGATAGTTTTAAGAGCGTCTGGATATACCCCTGACACGACACAGCTGTTAAATAATTGTAATAATAGGGATACAAGAATTGGTGGTAGGTAGTTTAGGATATGTGTAGACATATCGTTTATATCTTTTGAGTTTTTCCGTTTTATTTCATGAAGCGTTTTTACAATTTCATTAAGAGTGAAGGGTAAGGACTGGAATGTTAACGATTTAAAAAGTAAATATCGTTCTAGGTATGCGAGTGCATCGTTTAAGCAAGGTCCAGTGTTGTTATCATTAGCCGTTATGTAATACCGGTTCAGCTGATCGGCGGCAGCGGCGGCGCGCGACGCGGCGCAGTCTCCCGGCGACCGGCTCACAAGCACGTCCAACGCAGTGTTCCCTTTGCTGTTGTTTTTACATGTCTCAGACGCCACAATCCGCCACACGCTGCGGCGGATGTCGTCGCTACTAGATATTATATTATTTATGTACTCACTTCTCGTATTTTTCAAAGCAGCCGAGTAACATGCCTCAAGTTGCAATAGGTTCGAAAATGACTCAGCATTCATTAAGCCCTGTGAAATTTTAAGTTTTAATAACCGTATCTGATAACGCAGATGGCGTATGCGTTCATTGACCCACACATGTACAGGGTTTTTTACACGACATTTTTTCAAAGGAAAGTGTATGTTAAAGAAGTGTTTCATTACATTCAAGACGGACTCAATCTGTTGGCCGGCACAAGGCCATTTAGTGAGGAGTTTATTCCAGTCATAGTCATTTAAACTAAGAGTGAAGTTTTTTATGTTTGAATTTGTGAACAAACGCTTAGCTGTGCACGCGTTATCCGCCCTACTTTTGTTCACATTAAAAATAACACCTACACTTGAGTGATCGGATAAATGCATATTTGTACATAATATGTTCTTTATCTCTGATTTAGATAGGTTGGTGTATATATGATCAATACATGTTTTAGTTATTAGAGTTGTTCTAGTCGGCATATCAATTATTTGGTTAAAACCAAATTGTTTTAGAATATTTGTCAGGGTTTTGGAATTGCTGTCTTTAATGAGGAAATCTATGTTTATGTCGCCGACAACTATAACTTTATAATTTTTTAAAGCATGCAAATTATATAATTCATTTAATTTTGTGAAAAACAGAGGGAAATCTCCGCTCGGAGGTCTGTAAATACATACGACAATGAGGTCCAAGCCAATACATTCTATTCCACAAACTTCGAATTGGGTTTCTACAGCTAGGTCGGTGATCTCCTGTCGTTCGATGGTAATGATGTCCCGATGTTGCTGATTGAGTAGCAAACATCCAAACTTTCACATAGGGGATCATGCAATGGCGCGTAAGTAACACTGGTAAATAGTGCGTATCTTCACAACACTCATAGGGCAAATCCGCGTAACTGGCATTGGTTAATACCGCGTATCTAACAAATGTAGCCAAATTAGGATTTCCCGCCAACGTAAAATCCAGAGGGGTAATCACGTAACGTTCCGAACGCGCGTCGGTACAATTTATCTGTCAATTTTCCATATAAAAAGTGACATTTAGACCTACCCGACGTTCGTACAATGCGTTACGTGATCGACCTGCTGATTAGAATATACCAAACTAAAGTCACTATCTTGGAGAACTCGTGATACACCATTTTCTGTGTAGAAAACGAAAAAGCGGCCAAGTGCGAGTCGGACTCGCACATGAAGGGTTCCGTAAAATAAATTGCGGTTTATGATTTATGACGTATTAAAAAAAAACTACTTACTAGATCTCGTTCAAACCAATTTTCGGTGAAAGTTTGCATGGTAATGTACAACATGTATTTTTTTTTAGTATTATCATTCACTTATTTTAGAAGTTACAGGGGGGGGGACACATATTTTACCACTTTGGAAGTGTCTCTCGCGTAAACTATTCAGTTAAGAAAAAAATAATGTTAGAAACCTAAATATAATTTTTAAAGACTCCCACGTCCCATACGTATGGGTATCTATGGATAGGTCTTCAAAAATGACACTGAGGTTTCTAATATCATTATTTTTCTAAACTGAATAGTTTGCGCGAGAGACACTTCCAAAGTGGTAAAATGTGTGTCCCCCCCCCCTGTAACTTCTAAAATAAGAGAATGATAAAACTAAAAAAAATATATGATGAAAATTTATTTTTTGAGTTTCAGTTCTGTGTATGGGGAACTTAATGATTTTTTTCGATTTTTGTGTGAAAATCTTAATGCGGTTTACAGAATACATCTACTTACCAAGTTTCAACAGTATAGCTATTATAGTTTCGGAAAAAAGTGGCTGTGACATACGGACGGACAGACAGACAGACCGACATGACGAATCTATAAGGGTTTCGTTTTTTGCCATTTGGCTACGGAACCCTAAAAAGTATGTTTCAAATTAATAACGATACAACGTTTGAAGCTTCTCCTGTAAAACTGTAGATACGCAGTATTTACCAGTGCTAGTTACGCGGTATTGCACTTACGACGATATAGCCTATTCTAGGTCCAGAGGTCAATTATGATCGATATGTCACATAATAAAATAATCACACGACAACTCAACGAAACTGAAAACTAGGTCACTGTCGCAAACCAGAGTCTCGTCGATTACAACGCCAATGCGAACTATCGCATTTTTGTAACGACAGCGGACGTGATCAGCATGTTTGGAGTTAGTAAGATTTGTCAGTATCAGTGACTGTTGAAGTAAGACTAATAGTAAATTATTAGTGGCTCTGTGGACCACGCAAATCTGCCTTTCAAAAAGATAATGTTTATTGAATAAATGCCAAAAACAGAATCGACCAAAAACCATATAATTCACGAGGATAATAGACATCCTTGACATCCGGACGTACATACAAAACAAAGCTGAAAATACCTAAACGGAGAACTTCGTTCGCTTTGCTTTCTCGTTCAATAAAGTCTGCCCATGTCTAAACAACGTCACGTTGCTTTAAAAGAATGAGCCTGCTGTAGCTAATTTCACTATACAGAGATCTCTGGACCAAAAAAAAATTAAAATCTTTTCATATGGCAATTAGACCTCTGCTTAAAATAATTGCCATTTATGAACTTCACACATTCAGTGCCAAACGCGCTACCCTAGAAGCCGATCCCGTGGTTTTTCTCGTATGTAGCGGAAGGCGCCTACGGCTTTCCGGTTTCCCGGCACTGAATTTACGGTTGACTGGTAGATAATGCCTTCAGAAATCAGAAATCAGAAATTTTATTTGTGAAACATAGGTACATTTAAGCTGGTATATTATATAACAAATCGTTCTCTATGTTTTACCCACTAGTGTAGGTGTACAAATATTTATAGCATGCATATTATAATTGGGTCATTGTCAGATTTAGGTTCGCGTCTCTTCGGTGGACATTGCCAAAGTTAAGGGCTATAAAGCCAAATTTTTGGTTGATCTCTGAATCCGCATAAACGGCGTTGCCCCTTCTATAATTCTATGCGATAAAAACATATTATGTGTGAGCGTAAGCCCTTAACTATTGACCACCGGAAAGATGATTTTTGTTTTTGTGTCTGACAATGACCCAATTTGCAGTATGATGTTAAGCATTTAAAATATGAGCGCACCTGGCAATTACGAAATACTTACATTTAAACATTTTAAAATTACGCAATTACAATAATAATTATTAATTAATAATATAACAGAAATTTATAATTAACAAATTTAGGTCAAAACACTCTTATCATTAAGAAAATCTTTTACAGAATAATAACATTTTTTTAACAACAAATCTATTATTTTTTTCTTGAATAATTTAGAATTTAATTGTAATATGGCATTAGGTAATTTATTATAAATAAGAGGGGCCATATTTATTACGCTCTTACTTAAAAGAGCTGTTTTTCCTGCTGGACAACGGAGTTTGTACATGTGTTGTGACCGCGGAGGCCGCTGTCGCCCTTGAGACGCTGGTACAAATAAGTGCATGTTACGTTTTACAAATAATGCTAACTCTAAAATATATAATGATGGAAAAGTTAATAATTTTAAAGATTTAAATGCAGGGACACAGCTTACATTAGACTTTAAGTTCAGCATAGCTCTAATACATTTTTTTTGGGCTTTAAAGATATTACCTGTACATATAGAATATCCCCAAAAAATAACTTCATATCTTAATGTTGACCCTACTAAGCCATGATAAGCCGTTATTAAAACTTTTCGGTTTACAAGTTTGGACAAGTTTCGTAGGGCATAAGCTGTTCTGTTGATTTTTTTACATACTTATATACCTTGTGCTTTCCATTTTAAGTTACTATCCGTAGTAATGCCTAAATATTTACATTTATCAGCTTCATTTATCTTAATTCCTCTATAATTGATATTTGTACAAGATATTGCATGTTTTTGGTAAAAATGTACGTTGGTTTTATTTAAGTTAATGATTAAATTATTATTGCTAAGCCACGTTACAATTTCATCTAACGCAGTGTTGATATCATTTTCGTATTCGGTGCTTCTATGACATTTTATTATCGCTGTGCTATCATCAGCGAAGAGTATCATGGGGTAGTGTACAGATTTTGGCAAATCATTTATGTAGACTAAAAAGAAAAGCCTTGTGGCATTAAGTCCGCCTTTAAAATTTTTTTATTTGTGCAATTAAGTTTAAATAAATAAATGTGTTGAATAAGCTCCTAATAGATACTTGGTAACCATGTGTTTCCTATATACAAGTATATTGGTGTGTAGGTAACTCCTGCACTTGTTTTTAACAAAGGCGTAATTTCTTCAGCCCGAATGGATCCGGGAATGAATGGATTTGCATTGCTTTGTGTAATTCAATATACGAAAGAAACAAAAGAAATGAAAGAAGCATACATTAATAATGCCAATGTGCTTTGTTGAACCCATGTTCAATGAAATGGTGGCTCTTTGTATTTTTTTGGACATAATATATCCTCAACGATGCGGGTTGTATTACATATTACGTAATAATAAACCGGTAAAAATATTATATCAAACATGAGACAAGGTTAAGGATAACACGTAGGTATTTGCTGGTAAATACCTGGGTAACTTATGATTTCAATTTAATGTAGTTTGGTAAATTGAAACGGCATTTTTAAAGCATTTTCATTCAACTGGATTTTGATACATTTTAAATTGATACACGTCCTGGACTCCCAATGTTTGATATTGGACCAATACTTGTCACTTTCATACAATCTGATTCACACCAATAGAGGTAAACAAGGTGTCAATTAAGGTGTCAAGCATTAACATAGGACGTTTAACTTATTTATGGTACTTTCTTTGAGATTTCGACCATTTTTTTTCTTTTTTATGGTTCCGTACTCAAAGAGTAAAACGGGAACCCTATTACTAAGACTTCGCTGTACGTCCGTCCGTCCGTCCGTCCGTCCGTCTGTCTGTCTGTCACCAGACTGTATCTCAAGAACCGTGATAGCTAGGGAGTTGAAATTTTCACAGATTATGTATTTCTGTTGCCACTATAACAACAAATACTAAAAACAAAATAAAATATGTTTTTAAGGGGGGCTCCCATACAACAAACGTGACCAACTCGCACTTGGCCGGTTTTTTTATCTTAGCTAGGAAAATAAAATGCATTATACTAATAAATAATAATATTTCTAATAGAAGTAAAAAACATTCTAAAGTCGTTACTAAAATGTACTAAAATGTAATCTTAACTTACGAATAAAATGTGGCAGATCTATAGGAATGACTTCTTAAGTCAGAGAATCTATATATATATATTATTATTACGCGAGCCCGATTTTTGTACATGCCATCAGATCTACAGTTATGGTCCGATTTTGATAAATGATATGTCACTGGATTCGTCTCATGCTGCAGATTTGCAATAAGGTCTTCGTTTTTTCATTTTTTAACGGAAAGTTACTAAAATATAAATTTAAAGAAACTACTGTGCGTTGACCACGTAACTTTGGCTGCGTGACGTCACGTGGCGTAACTTCTGTTTTGACTCGAGATGACAATGTAAAATATTAAACAATAATTAAACTCAAACCTGTACTAAGTTCTTCAGCATGAAAAATTATAAATGTTGAGTCGGCCACATATGGATACAACACTAAGAAAAGTAAGAAAAATAGAAAGTAAACGGCCCTCTGTAAATATTGTTTATTTACATAAACTGACAGACGTATTGTGTCAAATGTGGTTTTTTTTTTATTGACAGATACGTCAGTATTACTTGCCATGTTCTTTTTTACTTCAGAAAAGTTTATATACAAACTTATTTTCCCATATTCAAGATGTTGGGAGAAGAATGAGGTTTAATTAAATCCATTCATTGTCGTGGACCTCATAGACGGCTTTGTTAACCTTACTTAGTACAATGCCGTATAGGCGCCGATAGGTTCCGCCTAATTTCCAGTATAAAAATGTAGAAAACGAAACTCAATTACAAAATGTTCTTTTCGGATGGCCGGGGACTCCCATTGGTGACTTTGTTGACCTGACTTGAATACCATCTAAATTATTTCAGGTTCAGATAATTATATTTTGATTACAGGTAGGAGGTTAGTTACATAAATTTTGTAATTAAACGAGCAATACTTGTATATATATATATTTGCAATCACGTTCTCGGAAACGGCTCTAACGATTTCGATTATTGTTACTTAATTATTCATTTTAATGTATTTAATACAACATAATTTGACTACCAAAAGTCAACTCGTTTTATCATTTCACTAAATAACTACACAAGTTTAGTATATATAGTTATATGGTCGTGAGTTGGTCATATCCCTTAGAGATTTGTTCAAATCTCTGTTTTGGCCATTTCTCTGCGACATACTCCGTATATACCGATATTGTATATTATACAGCAAAATCAGAATTTAGTGTCTTTAACTTTCAACAAAATGTTGTTGTCTTTGTAATATAATGCAAATGTTCAGAATGAGTATTTAATAACACATTTCGGTATTTTTGTATTTTAATTTTATTTATTGCTAAAAATAAAATTAAGTTGAAACTCTTGAACTAATAGTTAAAGCCAATTTATCCTACGGCAGTTTTCGTACATTTCGTACAAACTCGGCCGAAGCTGAAAATAGATTGCTCTATCTTGTTTCGGTTAATTGCTAGAGTATTAGCCAAATTGCCTCTTCAATACCTTAAATATCTCTTCATCCAAGACTACCGCCATTTGTAAGTCGCTAACTTTGGAGAGTTAAAGGTCACTTGATACCATTGCAGTCAAAAGTCGGGATGCGATTCAATTTGTGATTTCTAACTAGATTAAAAGTCGTCTCAACTAACGAAGCCCTGGATGAATGGAACGTATGAGCTACGGTACGTGCTATCTCACTCCGCTGATTTAAGGCGAAAGCAGCAGCAGGGAAAACTGTCTCCCTCGCTCGCCACTGTAAAGCTAAATAGGTATGCTGTGTAGGCAGCCCGTGCGTGGAAATTTGCGACAATTGGCATAAAAATAGGTGTTTCATCAAAACGGATCATTATTTCAAAAAGGTGTTTAATAAAGTTTTGGATTAATGTATTTTGATTCTTCACCGGAACGTCCGGACAAAGTATCGTCTATGATTTAAAAGCAGACATATTTTAAGCAAAATACAGCTTCATTTGAAAATGATTTTTATACATTAGTAATATTTTGTGTTCAAAAAAATATTTTTCGAACAGTGAAATTATTGGTGATGCTTACCAAAGTTTTAGGTTACTTTTTTTAGCCTTAGGCCTCAAAATCACGTTTCACTTGCAAACCGGTCGTGGTTAGTGGTGCACCAGTTTTTTAGTGAGTGGGCTACTACGGACTTACATAAACGTAGACAAGTACTGTATGCCTTGTATGAGGAACGGCGATTTAATACAAGTGATGAATTTAAAGAACATGTCAAACAATTTAACATAGATTGTCATGTAGCCAAGCGTAATTATTTATCGCAGAAAATAAAAAAAATTGCTCTAACGTTATTAAAACAACCTGAATAGTACATTATGATACAAGTGTGCTAAGTTGGTCATTACACTCGAGTCGGTTTTTAAGCCTGAGCCGAAGGCGAAGGCTTAATGGAGACGAGAAGTGTAATGACCAATGCTCACGTGTTTCATACGACGTTTTTCAACACATTTGCGAGGAAAAAAAAATAAAATAAAAAATTAAAATGTTAAAAGATATGTAATGAAAAGGCACTAGTGCGATAATGTAATGTAAAAGTCACGGCATGGGTAATATTCTGCATTATTTTGCTAATATTTAAAAAGATATGTAATGAAAAGGCACTAGTGCGATAATGTAATGTAAAAGGCACGGCATGGGTAATATTCTGCATTATCAGTGTAAATACGCTGTAATAAGACCTACTTTACGAGCAGGTGTGTTGAAAAAGTAATTAATATGGAGACTGGTAGATCGAAGAACACACCGAATGAACTTAAACTAAAAATTGATGGCAGAATTTAAGAGTTGTAGATTCTAGTTTGGAAGTAGCTACTGATTTTGAAACGTTTTTTACTGAGATACCAGTCTCCACAACTAAATATTTAAATTCATCACCTTCCTCGGCCGTTACAATTTTAGAAGTAAACGCCCCAGAATGTAATATAAACCTTCATTTTGAACATGTTTATTCCTCAGATGCATTAAAGGCGGTTACATCAATTAATGTCAAAAAAACTAGTGACCTCTGGGGAGTTTCTGTCCATGCGCTCAAATCCCTAACAGAAATCATAGCGCCTGAGTTGGCAGTAATATTTAACAACAGTGTCGATTGCGGTGAGTTCCCCGATTTAAAGAAACTCCGTTACTCAAATCAAGTAGCACTTCTGACCACTAATTTCAGACCAATATCTGTGCTCCCAACATTTAGCAAATTTTTTGAAAATTTGGATTTGTCGCAATTATTAAAACTTTTTAATATAAACAACTTAATGCATAATACTCGTATAATATAAATGACTTGCCGTACCTCGTAAAGACCCACAATGATATAGTATTATTTGCAGATGACACTTCACTTATTTTCAAACTCATACGACAGCAACAAGCTGGTAATGATGTAAACAATGCTTTTTCCAAAGTAGGTTATTGGTTAAATGTTAATTATTTATTGTTAAATGAGAAAAAAAATAAACGTATTTAGTTTGTTATGAATCACGTGAAGCACGAGCAAGCGTCATTGTGAAAGGTGAGGAATTATAACTAGTTGACAGTACAGTTTATCTTGGTATAGTGTTAGATTCCGAGCTTCAAGTTTTGCTAATCTCTCGAATAGACTGAGTTCTGCAGCATTTGCAGTGAGGAATATGCGTCACTTAACAGACGTGAAAACAGCTCGATTAGTATATTTTGGCTACTTCCATTATGTCATAGAATATGGTATTCTATTGTGGGGCAGTGCTTCGGAGATTAATACGATTTTTGTTCTACAGAGAAGGGGTATTCGGGCGATATATAAATTGAACCATAGAGACTCACTTAGAGATAAGTTTAGAGACATTAATATAATGAAATTACATTGTCAATACATCTCTGACAATATTGTGTATGTACGTAAAAAATATTGTACATTTTAGGAAAAACTGTAATGTACGGTCAACCAATTTGATTCCTAGGCCATCATAGAACCTTGCCGTTGTAAATGCTATGTCAATACGGGTTACTAGGATTATTGCGTCGCTAGGTAGCAGTTAAAATGACAGGGTTCTACGGTGGCCTAGTAATCAAATTGGTTGACTGTAAATAATATTAATACTAGAAATAAACATAAACTCGCGCTGCCCACCACTAAGTTCGAACAATAAAAAAAACATTCATGGGTAATTGTGTAAGGTTTTACAACAAACTTCCAGGAAACGAAACTGTAATGTCTTTAGATTAATTCAAGAACCATGTGAAGCGTAAACTTATTTCGATAGCTTATTATAGCAAACAAGACTATAAAACTCCGTGGGATTAATTGTGAAAGATTTTTATTTGGAAATTATGACGTTTAAGTTTTTATTTTAAGTACTAATTTTATTCTAGACTAGTATTTTTTATAGAATTTTTATTTCATTAATTTTTTTACTTTGTGACTGTCTTATTCCGAAATTATTATAATTATTACATACTGTAGGTACATATCAATTCAAAATATTTGAGGAATAACAATTGAATTAATAAATAACTCAAAAAGATTAGCTTTAGATTATGTTTCTAAATTGACGATTCGAAAGTGCTTGTTACTAGGCCTACTTGAATAAATATTATTTTGAGTTTAAGTTTGAGTTTTGATACTCCTCCTCCTCCTCCTCACCCTCCTTAAGTTTGCACGGCAATATAAACAAACATGTTAAAGTTGCTTTGGAAAACATTTTAAAACTTAGATAGCGCTGGAACCAATTTAAAGAGAGAGAAGATGGTCCAAAGAATGTTGAAATAAATCTAGAGAATGATGAAAAAATGGGGTTGACACTTCTCATATGAAGTACAGTCAGCATCAAAAGTAGGTACGCAAATGAAGACGTCAAAAGTCTTTATTAAAAGGGAATAAGAACTTTTGACGTCTTCGATTGCGTAGTGACTTTTGATATACGTTTCTTCAAATTTCTGATATATTTAATAACGGACTGCCTACTCGACTAAGCGGATAAATTTAAAATGCCATAGCTAAAACAATAAACTAAGCTAAAAACCAAGACGACAACCCAGACTTTAGATTAAATAAAATCGCACTCAAATCGGATCATCCGATTGGGAGCCACGATTTTAAGAGAAAATAAATTCAATTCAATGTCATTCCTTCATACTTTCTTTGCATTATAAGACCATACCGTTTTAGATAACCTGGGAATAAGTCCTTCTTCCAATCTGATGAAATCAAGAATAACTGTATCATTTGAATTTCTTTTGACTTTAACTTTCTGAAGGATACAAAAAGGATAGGTTAAGATAACTAAACTTTGTATAAAACGGCGGCTTCCAATAATAAACAGAGGAAGATGTAAACTATGTCAAAGTATCGGACATTCGCATCGACCGGACTATTTCCACTCACTTTAGAAACCTCTTATCTGTTCTAGCCCCTACAATGTTATCCTGTAAACAGGGTCCACTTTAACAACATTGCAAAGGAGATATGAGGTTTTGAAAGTAAGGTTTCGGTTTCGCAGAGTGGTCGTAAATTCGGGACTGGGCAATAAAAGTGTGATCCGATCGGTAGTCATCGTAAAGTTTGCCATTTAACCAGGCTAATACTTCCCTCGTCCTGTTTTCCTGGTACCATCAGTAAGTCAACAGCCCAATTAAGAGGAAAAGTGAGAAGAAAACTTTAATTTTGGCTCCGATTTAGATTTAGGTATTATTTATGATACTACACTCAAGAGCAAAAGTTTCGGGTCAGTGAAATACCGTCATATTTCCTAAAATAGTGCAAGGTTGTACAGTTTTTTTATGCTGTCATGATCTTTATTAAATTTTACTTCTAAACTGCAAAAATAAAAGTAAAAAAAAAACACGTTACCAGGTTTAAATCAGACTCGTAAAAATCCATGAAAAAAACAACGTTAACGGAGCGAGATATCGCAAAAATCGTCATATTTGGATGTCGATATTTTTATGATAGGATCCCGGAAATTGCTTATACAATTGGGTATTACGAAAATAATATTATGTAAATAAGACTAGTGTAAAATATTTAAAAAAACCTATTGCGGTTGATTGACGGCTCGCTACAACGACAACAGAGTCTATAGAACAACCTGACAGCTACGTTTGGAAACATCTCCCTTTCTTTAAAGAAGACACTACATAATCCCTTAGATACTGCGGTTGCATCCTAGCACGCCCACTGCGGCGTACGCTCTCTTCAGCCTCTGCTGATGGGAGTGCCTGACCTCTGGTGTCGTCGTCAGGATGCTCAGGACTCGGAGGTCTCATAGACTCCGCTAACGGTTCCACTAGTTCGAAACCTGAAAAGTCCTGCTTTCTATTCTGTGGAAAGTGTAGCGGTTGATCTGGAAATTGTATCAGATTTGAGTAGATGGCTTCTGCGTTAACTCCAGCATAGGGCTTGATATGTATTCTACTTCTTCTGTATGCTTTATCCTTTACCTGAATAATGTATGATCTTGCATCAATCTTCTTGGTAACAGTACCGAAGCTCCACTTCTTATTTACTTCGGGCTGTAACTGAGTCAATACTTTCTGTCCAACCTGTAATCCTGGAAGCTCAACACATCTTTTGTCACTTTCCTGCTTCATTTTCTCTTTTCTTACTTTTATTTGGACTGGAACACCCTGAACTATCTGAGGTTTTAGATGTCTTAAAAGGCAAGGAAGTCCAGAACGAGTTCTCCTGGAAAATAACTTCTGAGATGGACTTGTTTTATCCATTTCGATAGGAACATTGCGCTGATGAAGTAAGCTATACCATAAATCTTGCTTGGTTTCCAGGCTGTGAATGACCAACTTCTTTGCAATCTTTACTGTGGCTTCCGCTTTTCCGTTAGATTCTGGGTGATGTGGAGATGAAGTCACATGTTCAAAATTCCATCTATCTGCAAACTTTTTGAATACCTCATTTGCAAAATTAGTGGCATTGTCTGTGCAAACTCTCTGAGGGATGCCATGTCGAGCAAAATTTTTCTTGCAGATGGAAATTATTTCATTAGCGGTAAGGTTAGTGACTTTGTCCAGTTCAAAAAAATCCGAATAGTGATCTACAGTGACCAAATATTTTAAATCTCCGACAGAGAACACATCCATAGATACATATTGAAAAGTGTATTTTAGGAATGTTTTACGGATAACTGATTCTGTCGCCAACCGTTCATGTATCGTTTCAATGCTAAGAATATTACCCTAAAGAAAGGGATGAGTTTAGGTAGATACTAAAATTTTGATTTTTATGCTTAACATTTAACGCCACCGTGTATAGGTAGTCACTCGTATATGCAAAAAAAAACAAAATCTAAACAATTGGAAGAATTTTAATACTGCCTTACAATCGTTTTGCAATAGGGAACATAACTGCCACGTTCTGCCGCCAGAGGTAGCACTACCACTAATAGTAAATCAGTATAGAAATATAGGGATTCACACACACATGCACAACTGATTGTCAAATTAGTGACAAGGATGCTTGCATAGACAATACCGCAAGTGGGAACGAGATACAATGTCAACGCTGCTAGTGTCGCCACCTACGAAGAGTTTTGCGTAATGTTCCCTATTTTAAATGGATGCAATTCGGTCGTTAGGTAAATTCGATATTTAACAGGACCATAAAAAAATGGATGACAGCTAAGCCTAGAAAACTCGAGTCTAGTCGACTGAATGCTGCAGCGGTACTTTCGTCTCTCAGAATTCAAGAAAGCCGCCTTTAGAGAGCGGTGTCAGTGTCGCTCTGATCGAAACCCCACCTTAAAAATGCTCCCTCGGGGCAGATATGAGAATCTTCCGCTGTGTTTTGTACGTTCTTATTGAACTGCCGAAAATCGTTTCTGGTTGACACTGGCAACACATAAGTCTATATACTAACTTGACTCAAAGGATATTTTCTCCGCTCCGATGAGTATCGGTTGCTACCGAAAGCCCATTAAACACACTGCTATAATAGTGTTCTGTAATGACCCTCGATATGGAGTATCGATCATTAATATCGAAAGCTGCAGTCACGTCTCCCACATAACGTGGGGCCCAATGTGAGGGTCCAACCCTTATGGGCCCTTCAATGACCCCGCATTGCAAACGATGCCCATTCTTATTGTTTATTATGTGACGGAAACTACTTTATTGACATTTCGTCATTTTCATATAAAATTAAGGTTCGCGAGAATTTTTATTGCAGACGCTTGGGTTGATTTGACAGCATATGTCTTGTCGCCACTTTTAACGATTGTCAGATTGGGCAAAATTTGGTAGAAACAGAAAGTCATGATGGCGTATTTCCATTTTTTCTAAATGACAGGCCATTTGTTCTTTTCTTTGGTTTCTTAGGCACGTGTTATTTGCCTCTAATAGTAAGCTTACTGATGTCCATTATTTTTTATCGATAAATAATTATTATTATCTTTAGGATATCTATCGCTTTTCCCTGACATCCACTACAATAAAACACTGTTCAAAAAAACTCGTGCGTTCTTATATGTATCGAAAATACGAATCAATGCAGGCCACATTTCCGAGGACATAGTTTACCTACATATTAGATTACATCGGATTATTAAAAAAAATAAAAGAAGCTATATATCTATGTAGTCTAGATCCGACCGGATTAGACATAAGAAGATGCTAATGCTGCCTTTCTTGAAACTCAAAATGCACCAAAAGAGCTAAGAGCTTCTGTTAATTTTAGCTAAGTACCTACTACTCAGTGGCATTGCTCTCGACATGTCCCTTCCATGTTTTTTTGAAAGTCGGAATGCCAGAGACATGAAACAAAAGACATCCTAGGAACAAATTCTGCCAATTCAAATAAATGGCATTGTGGCTCTTATGATTATAATTATAGGTATTGGGGTCGACGATGTTTGCCTGCATAATCACACAGGAAATCAATCAATTAGTGGGAGTGCAGTCACACTCTAGATATACCAATATTAGCTAAACATCGGAAGCCGTCAGTGGCCAGAAGGGTGTATTCTGCTAAGCGGATTGAATAAATAAATAATAATAAAGCATTTAAATCTAACCAGCATAGTTATTTATCATGAAGGTACTTCATCAGCAGCTAGATACGTCCCACTGCTGCTGGGCACAAATGTCTTCTCTCACGGATGATTTAAGGATTATTAAAATATTTGAAAAATATCGGTCGCAGATTCGTGTATGATCTTCTTCTACCTACCTACTTTTTTATTAGGAAACGATTTCAATACAATATTAAGAGTATAATTAAATATTCATAAGTCGACAAGATTTTTATATTCATGCTTAATAATTAAACGTAATTAAGTAATAAGAATTTATAACAAAGTTCTTACACAAACATACCTACCTACATTACATACATACATACATATAATCACGCCTCTTTCCCAGAGGGGTAGGCAGAGATCACGGATCTCCATTTGCTACGATCCTGACAAACCACTTTCGCTTCACTCACTTTCATAACATTTCTCATACATGCTCGTCGGTTTAGGGTACTTTTGAGCTGGCCTTTCTGTAAGATTTCTCCAATTTGATCGGAGAAAGTTCGCCTAGGTCTTCCCCTTCCAACTTGCCCTTCCACTCTTTTTATATACACTCTCTTCGTTAATCTTCTTTCATCCATCCTCTCTACATACCCAAACCACCTTAACATACCCTTCTCAATGTTCGTGATTATATCTCCATCCATTCCACACTTATCTCTTATCACACTGTTTCTGACTCTATCACTCAATTTCACTCCACACATACTTCTCAACGCTCTCATTTCTACTGCATTCACTCGACTTTGATGTCTTTTTTGCTACACCCAACTTTCGCTACCATACATAAGTTTGGGCACCAACACTCCCCTATGCACAGCCACGCGTGCTTTTTGCGATATTTTCTGGCTGCCCATAAAGGCACCATTCACTCGATTCCCTGCATTCACTCTCCTTTCAATATCTTTCTCATGCTTTGCGTCTCCAGTAAATAGTGTCCCCAAATACACAAACTCTTTTACTTGTTCCAGTCTTTCTTCACCAATCATTATTTCGCAGTCTGTCATAATTTCATCTTTTTCAAATACCATCACTTTCGTCTTACTTACATTCATCTTCATCCCTTTCCATTCAAAAGATTCATTCATCTTCGTTACCATCATTTGTAACTCCTCAGCAGACGACGCAAGTCGTACAAGGTCGTCAGCATATAGGAGACATTTGACGCGTAACCCTTCCATTCTCAAACCACATTCATCACCTTTCAGATCCTGCAGACAGCTGTCGATGAATAGATTAAACAGCCACGGAGACGCTACACATCCTTGTCTAACACCCTTTTCGATGTTAAACCAGTCAGTATATTACCTGTTTATTCTCACGCAAGCACTATAATATATATTACCTACCTACATTATAATATATATATACTTTCGTACTTACCTACTGGCCTGCGTGTGACAGCACGTGATTCCGCTCGGCGAGCGCGGCAGCGACTGGCGCGTGAGAGGGGGGTATCGACGAGCAGTAGCCACGCGTTTGCTTGTGTGCGTAAAAAATCACACGTAAGAATTATAGCGAATAATCCGCTGTGACCCGTGATCCACTGTTACCCACTCTCCCCTACTCATTGTATACAACAACAAAGTTAAAACCGCAATTTATCATGTACGAACTTAAGCTGCTTTTTTGAAAGTCGGTGTTTATCACGTTATAAGTTTGAATTATCCTAATGTTTACAGATCTATTCTCGCGACTCGTGTCTACTTTTTAACCGACTTCAAGAAAAGGAGGAGGTTATCAATTCGACTGTATGTTTTTTTGTCTGATCCATCTTATTATGTTTGTTTGTTTCTGCAAAAACAGATCAGGTTCTATGTTGATCTAAATGTATTTTTTTAACCTTTTCTCAGGCTCAAGCCTGATGGGTCTGATATATCGCGTTATTAATGGAACCGATTATTCCACAACTCGGCCTGGCCACATTTTCCTTCAAAACAAAAGTTGGTTGTCTATAAAGTCGGTTTACGGACGATCATTTTACGTGATAACGTCATAAAGCCGAACGCTCGGCTCAGGCGGAACATGAGTCATACTTTTTCGTGCGTGCTGCCGGTGTTCATCGATTTAGAAGACATTATCACGTCAAAAACTAGCAACGATTTTAAAAACTGCTTGCAACTAGTACCTACCGAACTACATAAGAGTTACTTACTTCGCTAGGTTATAACAGAGTGTTGGGCCACATGCAAAATATATGATTACAGTCATTAATCTATATTACCTATTTGGGCAATTCAAGTTTGTATAGTTATTTTGCATGTGACCCAAAACTATGTTATAATATCTAGCAACTCTTATGTAGTTAGGGACTAGTTGAAAGTTGTTTTTTATTTCGTTGAGTTTATGTTCTTGAGGTGAAATAAGCCCAAACTGAATTGTGGCATTTTCTACTGTTGTGAGAAGCAGCCCTACATTCTATTATAATAATTTAAATACATTTTCAATCAAAACAAGTCGAGCGGAGCGATTCTTCTCCCATCTATTGTTGTTCAACGCTCCATCTATGAAAGGTAAAGAATGAAAAGCGTCCAACATTCATTATACTTAGGTACCTATTTGCTTTCCATCATAGAGTGATGAGTTCCTATTACCGGTATGCACTCTAAACAAGCAATCATCTAAGGTATATTCTTCTTGAGAAATCTTGTATTAAATTTATAAGGACGTACTGTATTCGGATGTTGCTTGTGGATTCAATAGAAGATTAGGTGGGTATATTTAAAGGAGAATTTGAAAAAGATATTACATCTTTAAACATATACCTATAGAGTAATAATTATTTACAATGCACTTGCTCTGAAACTGCCCCTTTATATGGTTCAACATAAACACGTGAAGTGCTCGATGCCAGCACGACGGGCGCCAGGTGGACCGCGCCCGTGCGGAATGGATTTCAGTACAAAATTCCCGCACACTATGCGGGAATGATATTTCGTGAGTTCGTGACAATTAAAATTTCACCTTTTATCCATATTTTTTTTATTTCCTCGCGCCAAATTCCCCCTTTCCTAGAATAAACTTGTATAAACTAGATTAATTTGAGAAATTGGTTTGGGACGTGATATTTTGGGAAAACAATTTTTCTCAAATTAATCTAGTTTAAAAAAGTTTATTCTAGCAAAGGGGGAATTTGGCGCAAATTGGAAGCCAATTGATGAAAGTTTGTTACATAAGTTTCTTAAAATATCACGCCGTTAGCCTGCGAATGTCAAATAACGCTTTGTATGGCAATCGAACCACCTTAACCTGAGACGTTTATATCCACCCGAGCCACCGGCGAGGGTGGATAGTTAAGTCGAGGGGTTAAATGGCTAATTTATGCCCGAGTTATACAAACTGCTTTTCACTTCGATTGCGAGAAAATAACAAATAATTGCAAAATTAAATTAAATAATAGCTCATTCCCGTCACTTAACTTTTCAAAGTTTTTATGTTTAATTTGCGATACGTGATATTAGACTTAGGTACTTCATACTGCCAAGTCATTTAATGGTTCAATACGTTTTAAAATAATAATTGACTCCTCCTGAATTGATTTTAACTAGTTTTATCAATTTAGTAATGGAAAACACGGATGTGAAATTTATTAAAGCAAATCAAATCAAACGACAAGTTTATTCTACAAAGTTTTATTGTGTGTGTAGCTGTTAGGCCCTATTATCTTACTCTTTAAAACAATTTTACTTTGTGCACTAGAGCATAAAATGGCATTTTGTGCAGCATACATCCAGCACAAAGGCGAATTTTGCGAGCATGAGAAGTGAAAAATATCTTTAATTTGTTTCATAGGAGCCTTTCCGTCCCTTAGGCCGGGAACGCACAGACAGGTGTCTTGCGTAGTGCCTAGAGCTTACCGAGTCGCATAGCGAGTAGCGAAGTGAAACGAACGTTCTATAATATTCTTAACCGGCCACACTGCACTACGACCCCTAACATATTTGTGCATGTTTAGCGGTGGTACCCTGAATGGCTTAGATTTACAATAAAATTAGAACCCGCAAGTTGGCGCTGTCGGATTTTTCATGAGTAGTTTAACTACGAAAAACACCATTCGGGTAAGACAACGTCTTTCGGATTCAATAGTAGATTATGTAAGTAAATTTTGAGGCTACAACCCAATTGGCGCGATAGAAAGCGAACTCGGGTACCTAACTGTAATGGGGAATGGATGAACATGTTAGAATTGCCTGATTCTTTTTTTGGTGGTAGGAATAAGCTTCCTTAGCACCAGAAAAAAGTTGCAGACTTTTCAGCTGCGTCAATTATTTTTCAACCGACGAAAAAAACGAAGGAGGTTCTCAAGTCGGCGTGTATATATATTTTTTTTATGTATGACCACGCATAACTTTTTACAGAGTAGTTCGATTTTGATAAAAAAAAAATTGGATTGCTTGATCATTTTTTTGTTGATGGAATAAAAAAGTTGCAGACTTTTCAGCTGTGTCAATTATTTTTAAAAATACAAACAGTTTCCTCACTTACGTTTTGGGTTTAGGACGGCGAATAAGACACTTTCCTTGATCCGTCTCATATTACAAAAAATATTTTAAATATCTGACCCTGGCAATGACAAATATAGCCGCTGCAGCTGTCAATATCATTGCCAGTGTCAATTTACCACGGATTTTTAAGATATTTTTTGCAATATGAGACGGATCAAACAAAGTGTCTTATTCGCCGTCCTAAACCAAAACGTAAGTGAGGAAACTGTTTGTATTATTAAAAATAATTGACACAGCTGAAAAGTCTGCAACTTTTTTCTGGTGCTAAGGAAGGTTATTCCATCAACAAAAAAAGAATCAAGCAATCCTAAAATTTTCATCCATTCCCAATTAGATTTTTTTAACAGCCGATATTTGACAGCCGTCATCCCGGTACAATAAACGTCAATGATTACAAATTGTACTGGGATGACAGTTGTCAAATATTGGATGTAGGGTATTTTCACTATAATCTATACTTATATTTGACGACCGCTTTAGCCTAGTTGGTAGTGACCCTGCCTACGAAGCAAGAGGTCCTGGGTTCGAATCCCGGTAAGGGCATTTATTTGTGTGATGAGCTCGAATATTTGTTCCTGAGTCATGGATGTTTTCTATGTATTTAAGTATTTATTTCTCTATATAAGTATCCATATCGTCGTCAAGTACCCATAGTACAAGCTTTGCTTAGTTTGGGACTAGGTTGATTTGTGTAAGATTGTCCGCAAATATTATTATTATATTATTATTATGTATCTCCGATTTAAATTCACGGGGCGAACCCCGGTCATTTGGAAGGCGTGCGTGGGGATATAGATCCAACACGTAGAGGCCCTTTGGAGACGAAATTTAATGTCATGTAGTACACCTGCTAGAACCCATTCACGGGTACATCGGTAGATACCCGTGAACTGGTCCCAGCAGGCGTTGGAGCTATTGTAGGAAAATGGAAAAGAGAATTGGGTCTATGGTGATGACATTTGGGTGGACAATAAAATTATTATTATATTATTATTATATTATAAAGAGTTGAGTCTGTAAGAGTGTCGCTTTGTAAGTTCATAGGTAACCTCCGGAGCATCCGGTTTCAAAAATTCATTCACCTGCATATATAGAATGGACTTCGATGGTTATAGGCTATATTTTATCCCGTAGGTCTGCCTGTAATCTTTGCAATAGGCGGGCGAAACCTTGCAGGGTATAAATACGTCGCGTCAGATAGATGTGATATTTTTTAAGGTTTCCGAATCGCGCCGACACGATAAATTCCCGTTTGATATCGAAAGACCTATAAAACGCGCGATAGGCATGTCTCGTTTATGGCCGCGCCGTCTGGTGACGGCCGAGGTTACGAGCTGGCGGGACGTGATACTTGCGGTTCTATTTTTGTACCCCTTTATCGCCATTTGACATATACTTACTAACATGTCACACATTACTAAAACGAATATGTAGATTTCACTGTTATTTGACGAATTATTGCGGTTACCTGCTGCAGCCAATAACCAACCGTTTTAGGTGATGTTTGTTCTTATATGAAAGCCTACTTTCAGCCCTCGTTCTGGACGCAGCGGACGGCGGAGCGCCTAGCAGGCGTTAATAGAAAGTTGCTACTCGATCAAATGTATGAACTGCCGCTAGCCACCCCACTGCCCGCTGGCGTCCAGACCGCGCCCTTAGTGCATGAGAAATGTCAGAGAGGTAGAGCGCAGTGGAATGATATCTCGCTCCTATTTAGAGCAGCCCAACTGGGGAAGTAACTCCAACTTACAGAAGAACGCAGCCATAACAACGCCACTAATTGCTCTGTAGGTATGCGGCGTCATGCTCCTGGTGGTAAATAAGGTCGCCGAGGATGTGTTTGTTCAGAGCGAAGGACCCGCGTTCGTCTGTAGCCATCAACACACTGAATCCTCGAATCAATAAAGGGTCTACAACGCGCTTGCGATTCTTCTCAAACGTCCGTAGGATAGGTACAGTCAGCATCATATAGTTAGTAGCAGCCAAAGTAGCCAAATATATCGTAACACATCCTTACTCTTACAGTACCTAATAAAGACGTGTACCGAAATATTTGGCTATACTTTGGCTGCAACTAATACCATGCTGACAGTACAACGTACAGTATAAGGCAGATCGTTTGCTTGATTGCCACCGTCGTATAGTTAAAAAAAATAATATTAAGATCGTGAATTAATTTCGTCCCAAGCAATGGAATTTTCATCCTGCGTAGCCCGTCTAGTAGCTATATAAATAAACATGCCCAAGGTTCCTCCTATTTTTGCAATGCAAATTTAAATACCTGAGACCATCCTGCCTCTTACCATATGAAAGAAAGAAAACGTAAAGCTTGCGGCCCGCCGGTCAATGCTACGAGTAATGACTTTATGGTAAGAGGATTCATTTCGTATATTTTGCTATAAAATATGTACAACCGTCGTAAAAGACATGTTTATGTTTTTCGCCGTATTACGAATACATAGGGATCAGATGCTAAGTTGAAAACATAACTATGACGTCTGTCGCATGTGTATCTATAGGTATAATACTGCGAATCATTTTTCTAGAACGATTTTTAATGGAAAAAAGAGAAGACAATGCCATTGTCTTTAATTTTTAAGTGTAACCGTTAATTGTTTACGTTGGGACTAAGTATGCTGCAACTAAGTAGATACTAATTAAAAGTTGTTAATACCGATATTTATTTCGTTTTAATTTGAACCTTGCTACTTTAACAATAGAGTCACTATTCCAGTAAACTATTTATTCCAGTAAGCATGGCATTTTCATTTCGAAGCGTCTGTGGCACGTGGCTAAATAATGGCTTTGTTGGACCAATGGGTCTTAAGACAAGATCCGTTCTAGAAAAATGATTCACAGTATAGCTACTTACATTAAAAGTTTCTGATAAAAACATAATTTTTGGTCTAAGCTTTTCTAAGCTTTTACTGTTCTTTTTTTACAGTCATCAACTACGTACCTACTAATTGAGAGGGTTTCAATGTAACGTTGAAAGTTTCTTTGTTACGGGTAATCTCTGAAAACACTCATCCGATTTCAAAAACCCTTTCACCAGTATAGAAAATTAAACTTTAGAAAGGACACAGGTTAACCTGCGTTTTTGTTATAGGCGGGCAGAGCTGCGCGGCTAACTAGTATATAATATCCACACACAAAAGACCTGTCAAGTATATGAAATTTGTCAGTTGAACTACATTCCAAATCAAATAATAAAACGTCGTTATTTATAAAGATTCCAGGTCTTCATCATAATCATAGCTATCAGCCGAAAGAAGTCCATTGCCGGACATATGCCTCCCTCATAGAGTGCCAAAGTGATCGGTCCTGTGCCACCCGCATCCAGCGGACTCCCGCGACCTTTACCAGGCTATCCAGTGGACTCAGGTCATCAGGTAATTCTTTGATATTATCACAAAACAGGTAGTAAGATGTGTATTTTTATTATTAAGTGTGTATTTTAGTTATAATTATAATGGTTAATTTTTTTAAGACATTGTGCATCTGTCGAGGTTGCCCACCGTGCTCTCACCGAATGGACCCTGCGGAAAACCAGCGCTGGCTGTAAAGCTAGCAACATGCTGAGCAGGTTCCATTTCGTGACAAAATGTGTTTTTATATTATTTCTTTTGTATGTGTTATTATTATTAAATTATTATAATTATTTTTGTCACGAATAAATACTTGAATTTGAATTTAGTAGTAGGAAGCGGACACCGCAGCCTACCCACGCATGCAATTCTAGAAGCATCGTCACCTAGATGAGGATTACGTTAAAGGGATTAAATGCTTGAGCACTAATCTTTACTTGTCATCACAACACATTTTTAGATCTCACGCCATTTGTAGAAACACAGAAAATTCATTATACTTATGCGACAAAAATCAAATTCAACTCCAATATTTTCATCAGGACGTCGCATTCTCACACATATACCTACACGTGTAATAATTTACTATAAAAATAAAGTTTAAACTGAGTTCAATTCAGCAGGTACTTTGCCAAGCCTCATACATCAACATTGCCTCATTTCGTTTCCACTTTACCACATCAATTGATTTCGAACAAATCGCTTCAAGTGTGCCTATAAAATTTTAAGAGTTCCCCGATTTCTCCTGGATCCCATCATAACATACTGACCTGATGACCATAGGGTGGTTTGGGTTGGTACCCAGTACCCTGGGAAGGATACCCTTTCAAAAAAATCTGACCAGGCGTCTTCGAGTAATCAAATCAGAGAACATGCATAATAAATAAAAGTTTCCGACGAAGATAGTCAACTCAGTTACTTCATAAGAAAGTTCAAAGACGCTCAATTAGTACAGTCGACTTCAAAAATGTTTACACTTTTGCACCTGACTTAATTGTTTACACTTTTGCACCTGACTTAATTGGGAATGGAAAAAAAATTTAGAAGAGCCTGATAATTTTTTGGTCATAGGAATAACCTTCCTTAGCACCAGAAAAATGTTGCAGACTTTTCAGCTGCGTCAATTATTTTTGAAAAATACAAACAGTTTTCTCACTTACGTTTTCAGTTTAGGACGGCGAATGAGACACTTTCCTTGATCCGTCTCATATTACAAAAAATATTTTAAATACCCTGGCAATGACAAATATAGCTGCTGCAGCTGTCAATATCATTGCCAGTGTCAGTTTACCACGGATCCCATCAAGCAAAGTGTCTTATTCGTCGTCCTAAACCCAAAACCTAAGGAAGGAAACTGTTTATATTTTTCAAAAATAATTGACGCAGCTGAAATGTCTGCAACTTTTTTCTGGTGCTAAGGAAGGTTATTCCTATTCCTATCACCAGAAAAAATCAGGCACTTCTAACATTTTCATCCATTCCCAATGCGAAAAATATAAACAATTCATCTCTTCGACGTCGACTGTACGATGTTCGTAGAGAAATAGGAACAAGTGAAGTCACGGTTTTCTTTGTTCCTAACATCCTAATCTTAATGTATTTAATAAAAATAAGTTGAAGCGTGATGTTTTTCGAGTAATTTCCTATGTGTATTAGTAGGTAATGTAAGAACAATTTATTTTTACTCATTGCCTATCATATTCCAAACCAATTCCTAGACGTCATTTAAATTACGTTCCGAGAGATTTTCGTATTTACCAATACCTACACAAACATTTTGGATTTCCACGAAAAAATCATCCGTCAATTTTGTCTTCAAAATACTCTTCCGTTTTTCTCCTAGAATGCTCTTAACCGCTGCCATGACTAGTATTCAAGTCACCTAAATGATATTGCCAAGTTAGTTTTGCGATCGGTGAATTCGGTAACAATAATGTTTGCAGAAAATTTTCGTGGCTTTCTTTTAAGGGAAGGCATTGCGCAACCGCATATTAAGTTTGTCGTGTGCTATGAGGTAGAATGGCAAATATAGTTTGCTTTCTTATCTTATTTCTGTCGTTATTCTGTGACTCTTTACTGATTTTGTCTGTCTACGGGAGTCTTTTTCTTTATTTAATTTAATAAGGGAAACCAAGGAGGAACAATCATAGTGCCTTGGTCACCTACCTGCATGACAATTCTAACCTGTATCGTCAGCGTAGATACAAAATTTCAAATTCAAATTATAAAAATCTTGACGGATTCGAATTAAAATTCATGACAGCCATTAATTAATACAAACACACAAAATGACAAAGACAAAAAAAGATGGCCTCTGCCTATTTAGAAAGTAGCATCCTAAATAAATTGGAAAGAATTCAATACCAATGTCGAAACGCAAGGCACATCTACACATTGAACATTACATACTGTATAATATCACCGTCTAATAATGGCAACATGAATGTCAGAACATTGTCATCGAGCGTTCATTCGTTTTTATGGCGCCCATCGTACGATAGGCGTACGCCTTCAATATATTGTTAAGCTTAATTTCATCGCCCCCACGTAATTATTCGCATTTTTTGGTGAAATCTCGAGTTTCTGGGGTGACACACGCACAGGGGCGCAGAAATGTGGTATAAACAATCTGGAAGAGGTTTGGACGGAATTCTTTACTCGTACAATGTAAAAATAATAGCTTCGAAAAGTGTGGTGAGCTAATTTATTGGCCTTTCGTAAATTTATTATGGAAATCCGTAAGTATATATTAGAAGTAACCTTCGGAATGTTTCACATCTTCCAAGGATTCCCAAAAGGTAGCTAATGACCCTATATTCTCTATTGGTAGTCTGATCGACTTTACTTGGACTTGCATATGCGAATTTCATTCTGACAGTTGGTTTGGTACAGTTTGTATACCTAAACTGTGTGTGTGTGCCACGCGTTTATCAATATTTCCATTCCAACTACGTCTGATTTAAGCACCTCGTTGTGGACTATATGACAGTAGCTACGACTACGAGTATCCAAAGAGCAAGTGAACGAATCACGATGATTCGACAATAACGCATTTAAGAATGTATCTATGGTCTTTGAGTCCAATGAACATCAACATTTCTTTTACATCCTGTTTTGTGTGCCTTATGTAATAAATATTCCTTTCTCCATCTTAATTTTACGTAACTTGCCAATCTTAACAAAATCAAACAATGAGCCCCTACCTCCATAATTCGCTTTTACAAGTTGGCTGTACCGTATCTTAAAACCTAATTGAAATGCAAATTTAATAAATTCCATTGTTCGGCACTTCCAGCGAACTTAGTTCTCTGCAACGGCTTCTATTACTCGATACATTAGCTTTATCGATCGCTTGTGCACCTTATTCCGGGGTATATCGTGGATGCCTAATAATAGCAATCGGGGTTGAATTTAATCATAGACCCGCCGTGCAACATACGTCGTTACGTAGGTCCTAATTGAAATTTTGATGAGAAAGAAAGAATTAGATGAATGTCTTGTGATGATAGCATGTGGGGTGTTTTCGTACAATTTCTATATTTTAGCTATAGGTATATCAGCTCGGATATGTCAATTTATATCAATGTCGGCGGCTGCTCGTACAACCCGGCAGATCACGAAATTCCTAGGCATATCGTGAAACGCCGCCATTTCATGATTTGGCTAATAGTTGACCAGGCATATCATGATGTGCCTGATAAAAATACGACAGATCGATTAGAGCAACGCATTCGTCGAAATTCCTAGCTCTATGCCGGGCACATCGTGAAAAAGCGGCAGATCACGAAATTCCTAGCCAGATCATGAAATGGCGGCCTTTCATGATATGCCTAGGAATTTCATGATCTGCCTAAACGTCATTAAACGTTACACGTTAAAGACAAATTGTTAAACGTTAATTTTTGAACGATATGACGGATGTCATTTAGCCAAATCATGAAATGGCGGCGTTTCATGATATGCCTAGGAATTACTGCCTAGGATTTTACGATCAGCCGCTGACATCATCATTAATATTAAAATCAGAAAGTTCAGCAATGTTTAATTCACCTTGATTTGGCTAACAGTAACAGTACATTTTTTACACCGGTGCACCGCCCAGAGTAAAAAGTGTACGAATGCTCCACACTTTCGCCCTAGTAGAATTAGGTATTTCGTTCTTCAGTCATGTTGCATGTCCTTTCAGTGCGTCATGGTCTGACTTAAGCATACCAAATTGTAGAATATCTAAATTGCTCGGTACACGACTTTATAATGAATAAAAAATAAATTAAAACAATAACTTTACGACATGGGCGCGCTATGGTTCCCAGAAACGAAGTCACTGATCACAATAATATTTCAATTCATTTTATAACCTAAGGCTCAACGCTCTTGTCGGGTACCTACCTCAATCAGTAGGTTTGTAGGTACCTACTTTGCGAGTCATTTTTAACGCCAGAGCGAAGACAAGCACCAATGTCTTTCTCAACGATACACAGTTGACAGCTGACATGATTTGCGAGTACAGTGCACGCGTAACGCATATTGTCGCGTGTTTTAGAATTACAACGCTTTGAATGCGATAAGAGCGCTAGACAGCTTCCAGTCGCACAGGTAGATACATTACGATTTGACTTATTTTCCTGCGTCATTTTTAGGGTTCCGTACTCAAAGAGTAAAACGGGACCCTATTACTAAGACTCCGCTGTCCGTCCGTCCGTCCGTCCGTCTGTCTGTCACCAGGCTGTATCCCACTGATACCGTGATAGTTCCAGCTGAAATTTTTACAGATGCTGTATTTCTGTTGCCGCTATAACAACAAATACTGAAAACACAGAATAAAATAGTTTTTTATAGATAATGGTACGGAACCCTTCGTGCGCGAGTCCGACTCTCACTTGGCCGGTTTTCAATTTAAATTTACTTCTCTTACCTGAGGCTCAGTTCCGGATCGCGAAAATGATGACAAAACACTCAATAAGAACACTCCATAAAAAATAGGAACTCCTTTATTTACATATGTAGCAAATATTTACATTATTCCAGCTCAATACTTCTATACAATTAGATGGCCACTTGAGCAAATTTACCTTAAGTAATATTATGCTTTACGAAAACATTATAGCTATGTTTGGTCGAATTTTATTGAAGAGCGGATCACAGCCAGGTATCTCGAAATGACCTATTTTATATTCTTAGAGTTATCGATCCTTCGATAATCCTTTTATCTATTCATTTGTAACTTGTTCGAAATTGTTTACCACACTTCAAGGTTTTCAAATAACATTTATTACCTACTTAATCTAGGCCTAAAAAGAAAATTATTATGCAGCATCTAATACAGGTAATAACTGTGATCGCCTCTTACTTAATACCCAGGATTGATTACGAAAAGAAAAAAGACCCTGGCATTTCTTACCCTTACTTATTTTAGCAAAGGCTTTAAACTCTGTTTGAAAAGTATACTTAAGATCGAGATAATTTTCCAGTTGCTTGACCAGGGGCCTCTATAAAATGGATTTTAAAGCTACTTAAAACTAAAAGTTAACGTAAATGTCGGTTAATCTCAGCAAAGTAGTCAGTAATCCTTAAAAAATTCAAAGTATCTACCTTACTACCTAATCTCGACAAAAAAGGGTAGCGACACAAACATTTACTTGTCATTTTAAACCATACACATGTGTCTTGTCACGAAAACGTGGAAATCACAATGGAATTCATTTACATAAAAAAATTATACGAAGAAATTATAAGCTTAGATTTAGTCAATCTCTTTGGACGAGTAATTAACACTAAGAGAGAATTTGTACGGTTCTAATGTTGTTGTCATTTTGATTACACTCAATCGCAAATCGCAATGTATACTTACTTACGCCTAAGTTGTGACATTTATTTCGGGAATATCACATATTTGCCCTGCACTCGTTGTATCTCCTTACCGTACCTACTCACTAACATTCAGTTGTTCGACTAATTCATAATACTCGGAGCGAAATGTCGCTAGTCGCTATAAATTCAAATTATCTTCAGAATCACTGTCACTGGTATATTTTATGGCTTGTAGAATTTCATCTTCTATCTCCGCTTCATTTTGTTGAGTCTCGTCGACGGCGAGTTTGTTGTAAGCTATATTGGAGTTTGCTAAATTAGACGAATAGTGGCTACCACAACATTTTTTAATAAGACAGACCGTAAAAAAGTATAGTGTTATGAAGCAAATCACGAATAGCGCGATGGAAAGTGCTACGTTTAGTCTGTAGTGCCAGTTTGCATTATCGATTTGCGGTAGGACGGTGTTGGGGTAGCAATAGAGTCGAGGCTCGACATCGGACATGTTGAAAAGGCGAGCGTCGTCTAAACATGACAAACATTGACTGTTGTGGGGCCCCGAGCAAGTCGCGCAAGTGTAGTGACACGGAAGGCAAACGAGAGGGGACTTGGGCGTGGTCTCTAGCAGTTCCATGTCTGCGGCTTCCAGTGCTGTCGGGGGGTCAGTGCCTTGCCGTTTCATGAGCTGTGGTGTCTCGAAATAAGTGAGGTTACGGCGTCTTGAGCTTCGTTCTGTAAGCAGCTCGCTGGCGTACGTCCCGGCCGGACAGCGCGCGAAGCACCGTCCGTCGAGCAAGTGCAAACCCTTCGCGCATTCTAGTGGAAGAGAGAACAGAGCCGTTTAATTACATAGGTCACAGAGCAAAGGTCCGCCACCACCCAGCACCTTGTCAGCCTCCATGCAGTTGCGTCAGATGTTGCTCAGGTCAAATGCAGATGATGTTCCACACTAGCGATCCTTTTTATACGGAAAGAACATTGATACAAGATGGAAATCGAGGATAGGTTCATAGAATCTTGTCACTGATCTCAAATAATTTGTGTTAAATTAACAAAACCTCCTACAAACTCGTTAATGTGACCATGCTCAAAAAGAAAGACGTGCACAAAATTAAATGAAATCAGACAGAAATGTTAAATCTCGCGAATTTCAGTGAACTGTGTCGGTGAACAGTGAGACGACACAAATAAACATAAAACAATAAATTAAATGGGCAGCGTGATTTACGGTTTAATACACAGACTTTTTCCAACCCCGGATAGCTGAACATAGATTTGGTGCCACTTTATTTACTTCATTCTATTTTACGGCTATATTCAGCTCAATTTTTGTCAATAAGTAATTGGATGTTACAAAAAATTTGACAATGGATTGTTACTGAAATAGGATTTTGTTAGAAGTTAGGATTTGAGTCACTGCTTTAATCAATAAACCTTTCGTGCGTTTTACAGTTAGAGATTGGAATGTATTAAAAAGCGTGTTGTAACAAGCAGTAGAAGCAAAGCATAGCATGCAACATAAACAATACATGTGGTAATTTACAATAAATCATAATAACAGTGATTCTTAAAATCTACGTGCGTTATATTCAAACTAAATTAATTGACACGAAACTAGATGCGACTAACTGCGTTGAAATATTTAGTAAATAGTCGATCAGAGACAAGACTCGGCTGAAGACAAAATGAAAATCTTTGTACGTTTTGTAATAAAAGATTGTTTTTATTATTATTTTCCGTTCACATTTTACCAATATATACATATTATGCATCAACATTTACATTAATAAATACATCGTACTGTAGCTAGTTAACTCCGATGCAGATGAACAATTTTACATTTGATACAATGAGTGTTTACAAAAGTGACCCTCTGAGTGATCAAACGCCCGCTTGCGCCTGTTTATGCTTACTCAAGGTGTAAGTTCGTAAGTCGCGGCCAGCTGTAATTTTCATTGAGACAGAAAATATAAACAGTTTCCTCACTTACGTTTTGGGTTTAGGACGGCAAATAAGATACTTTGCTTGATCCGTCTCATATTACAAAAAAAGAAGCGGGTTGTGTCAGAGAGATTTCATCCATTCCGCATTGCATCGATGCGCAGTCGCATACACCAATACTCTTTATCATGGCCAATACTTGTAATTTATTCAAGCTATTGTTTACAAGAATTCGTTTACAGAATTACATTAAATATTTAAATTAATTTAGCTACCAGTCGATGAAAAATGATGATCTTTCAGTCATTTTTATAACAACTATTTGAATTTACATGTGAGCAAATTTGTACAAGTCTCCAATTTTTTTAACTCGACACATACTTAAAATGTACTGTACAGTGTTTAATGTATATACTATCGTTACATTATGTCTAGATGGATTGGCAATCTCCGCTATGATCACAACCACAATATGCAATTATAGTTTATTACAATTACGTTAACTTGATTGGATCTACTCGACATCAATGATATTATACGCAAAAGTTACCACTTCTCGAAATAAAAATAAAACACAACCAACATCGTGACAGTGCCGTGGATGCAAGGAACATCGCGAAACTATTATTCAACCACGATGAGTTTAGGAATGGAATGCTGTCCGTTCATATAAACTTTGACCTATTTATATGGCAAAACTGTCAACTTCAGACCCATTCTAATCACAGTTTTATAATAAGTATCCGAGTCGACTGACACTGACCATTCGCCGCCTCATTCTAGGTTAAAAAAAAAGATAACCACACCAAGTGATCCATAGTGATCATTACGGCGTATCGACCTACAAACTTACGGTGGACTGTCAGTGTCTGATGACGATTGACAACATTTAATTTTTTCAAGTGGGCCATTTTATGAATTAGTTCGCTAGAAAATGTTTTTTTACCGGCTCGTGTTTTTTTTTTAATTTCTGAGTAAATTGTAATTTTCATTGAGAAATATCAAATTGAAAAGTTGCGAATTCCAGGAGGTCGTAAGTAAATCATGACGTCAACGTTACGGCTCTGTATGGCAGCTTGCTCACCTTTCATATGACAGATGTAGTATTGACGTCACACACGGTTTAAACCACTTTTATACAATTTCGCGGTTTTCTTAAAAACGGATGAGAAAAGAAATCTGAAAACTACTTTATTACGTTCTGGTATCATAATTACAGAAATGGTTTACAAAGCTTGAAATGTTGTCAATTTTCATGTTGGTCAAATAGGGTTGTATATAAGTTTTTTTAATGACATATAATATCATTGCTGCCACTAAACGTTTAAATGCGTTATTTTTTTTAAACACGTTAACATCAACTTATTATAACAGATATGTATGTATGTCAAATGACTAATGACACTACGACAATGTTGGCGAATTAAAAAATTCAACGCATTGCAATAAATTTACACAAACTGAAAAATATTACAAACGATACTCTGAACCCGTATTTCAGATACGACGGACAAAATGAAAAATATGACGAACTGATACGTAAAATGTATGTGCAAAAAACTATAAAAATGAAGCAAAAAAATATTTGCTGTATATTGCCTAAACTATGGCGGTCAGAAAACGGGCAAGTGATACACCAACATCATAAATATAATTTGCCACGTCTTCGATAAATATAATTGGGTGAAATCAAGGACAAAAACTAGGCGTCTTTCCTATATAGAGACCATACACTATATAGTTAACGGATTAGGTACATCTAAATTATGTAGGTACCTGATATAGATGAGATTTTTTGAACTGAGCTGATTTACTTATCTTCAGAACAATAGCATTCAAGTCAAACAATACGAAAAGGTTAGCGCCACATAAAATGATCATTGAATAATGAAATCTATCATCTTACTCAACAGATTCAAAATTGACTAAAAGGTAAAAAAACCCGCTCCCAGCGAGCCAGGTGTGGGCACCTACGCTGTGTGTGGTATTTTATCTCTTAGCTAATTTGGAAACTATTGGAAAAGATGAATTAATTATTCAATTAACATTTTACGTGGCGGTAACATTTTTTTTTGCGAAGAATGACACGTGCTTGCTAACTATGTCTATTCACAAGCGCAGAACAAGCATTCATGAGTTCAGTTCAAATAGTTTTAACTATACCGATCATACAAGTCTGGCTCAAAGGCGCATACATGATTTAAATTAGGCCTTAAAACGTTTCCATAGGAAAGACTGAACCTTAAATTCATACTTCAAAAATGTTTTTGACCCAATTGCGCTACATTTTGGTATCACCGTTGATTGGGACTTGATAATACATTTCCCGTATTTTAAATTAACTTATCGCCTAAATTAGATTTACCTATTCCTGAGTCAGTTATAATTAAGAACGCAAATTTTACTTTGGAGTAATGTATATTTTTTATTGGCACTAGAGTTGTCAGTTGTGAAATAAATTTTAAATAATTTTCAGGTGTTCAAAGTACCTACTGTCATTAAGTACCTGGTGTACTAGAATATTATGAAATTAATTTAAGTATGTAGATAAAAAAAATATACATTTTGCGGAAATTCAATAAAGATAAAACAGTTTTTGCGCTCCGTTTGATAAATTGGACGCCTGTTTTTATTAGGGTTTTCGGGTTTTTTGTAATGACACAATAATTATTAAATTGGAATGTGATTTTGTTATATTCAAACATATTTTTTTTTCAACTTTGTTTGCGTTAAGTTGACGCGCGCCTTTTTATGTACAAATGTCTATGCAAATGACAAAATTCATAAAAATTTTGTTTACCTGGTTTTAAAGAACGACGAATCTGCTTTTTAGTTTTTGTGAGGTTCTTATTTTACAATTTAATTTAAGGTTTCGTGATGCCATAACTCGACGATGGACGAATCGGACAATCCTATATTATCAAATTACTTTTACGTAATTGCACTTGTTCTTTACTAAGTACAAGATTTTGGACAGGTTTCAAATCGATGAAATCAACCGAAATTAAATCTAAGACGAAGTTTACTTAATCAAGCTATTTACTTGGATCTAAAAAGTAAAGGTACAAAAGTGTTTCATTCAATACATATTTAAGCACATGATTTTAATATTGTTAATATAATGAAATAGTTATAAACATTTTGGGTACCTACACTACAGAATCCCGAAAAGTAATTTGTCCGAAAGCATGTTTTTCCGAAAACCATGTTCCGCTGAAGGATTTTTTGTTTTTCAGGATATAATACTAAACCTAACCTAACCAATTTATATATTCTATTAAACTATCTGCGTCCAAATTATCGTTTAGCGGAAAAAGGTGTTCGAAATTTTGGATTCTCGGAATAATAATGCGTTCGAACAATTGACTCTTCGGAATTTTTGTGTGTTCCCAATCATTTTCTGTGTTTGTGATATCTGTACAGAAATTATTAGACCTGACTGGACTTGCAAGAAGCAAGCTTTTATTAAATCATTTGTGTAAGAGACATAAAATATTGATGTACAATCCTATATTTCATCAACAAAACATTAACTATTGTAACTAGGTAAGTTAAGGTCAAAAAAACCTAATTTTTTCAAATATATAATAAGGAAAACAGGTGAAGTAATTGCTGGCATTAAGTACGATGATGTATATATAACAAATTAACTAGAGATAATATCACTATTGCGACACCGTGAAAGTTACAATAAAAATAAAGTTGATATACGAGTAAGTAGAGAAAACATTAAGTAAACGATCGGTATTCTTTAACAGCTTGTACTTATTTTTAAATACATACTAAAGCCTGGATTTGGAGGTAGAGTCCATTTAGAAAAAATAGTTACTTGTTTATTCAAAACTCCAAGGAGCGAGCTCACAATAATTCTCTAAAATGGACATGCACCTTCAAGGTCTTTTCAGTTACTCGTTAAGCCCAGGCGAGTGTTAATTACGTCTAAAGGAATATCAGTCCTTTATTAAACTATATCATTTCATTTCCTAAATCTCATGGCATACAGCCCGTTACCTTGACTAGCAAATAAGACGGTCATTCTACTGACTGTCCTCTCGTATGCTACGGCAGTGCTTCCTTAGCCTAATTCAAGCCCGACAAGTTGAATGAGTAACTGAAAAGCCAGGACCTACAACTAAATTAACTTAGTAAATTTAACTAAAATCACAAGAGCCATGAGCACGCTAGGTCACCATAACCGGGGCGGAGGTCTGCGTTAGCGGATGCCTCAAGCAGGGTGCCCGGGGCGGTCTTGGGGTTCTTTGTAAGTCTCTTAGGCTAGCAGTTAGTGCACAGTCGCTTAGTCTAGGGCCGGGCTGTCTGCCTGCGGGTCGACGGGTGTCGAGGCGCAAGGCGTCGGCCGCGGAGATTAGGATGAGGAGCAGAAGACACAAACCTAGGCAGCGGTGCGCGGGGGGCGGGGCGCGGAGCGAGCAGCCTGAGCGCAGCGCGTCGGCGCCGTCGGCGCGCGCGCCGCTTGCGTCCTCTTCGCGGATCTAAACACACGATGCAAAACATTACCTTATTAGGTCACTCATTTCTTAGAGCTCGTTCCCACAATGTCGTCTGTCGGGACGATTTTTAATCGGGTGTCGGTGCGTCACACAAATTGGTGTCCGACAAGTGTGAACAGCTTCATATAAAAGGTTCTGCCACTAAAAAATCGTCCCGACAGACGACATAGTGGGGACCGGGTCTTATTCTACCAAGTAATGAGGGTTTCTAGAACGAATTATTTGACCAGCCGGCAGCACTGGCGATAGGATTTTTTGACAGCAGCTTTTAAAATCCATCTATTAAATTGATGATGATTAAACATGATTGGTGCATTTTTACACCTCTCGCCGAAGTGCTGCCAGCTGGAGACATAATGCATTGTGGAAACCCTCGTTGATACAGCGCCCTACCCTTTTATGTATACCTAACACATATAATATTTGCTATTTTAATAAAATATACTCGTACTTTTATAAATTAGTTCAGTTTCCAACAGCTGGTAGCATTAGAACAGTGGACCACAGCTTGAGAGTCATTAGCGACTCGAACCGAATGCGAGTATGTATCTATTAGTTATGTGCTGTGGCTATTGCTGAATGTACGAGTACCGGAGTAGACTCCAATCTAAGAGTCCTTTTCACTATTGCGCTAGGTTTTATATTGATCGCGCTTGCCCTTTGACGTGTCAGACAGAGCGCGAGCGATGAGTGATAAATATGAAACCGATTCATATTTATGAGTAGGACTTAGTGGAATGTACCCCTGGGGTCAATAATATTCATTATTTAGGAAATTCACAATGGCTGCTGACGCTGCTGTTTAGTTTTTCGTTTGGTATCTAACTATATCACTTTACACAAATTGTTAGGTATGCCAATATTGGAATTGAGTAAGTATATTCTAATAGTGTTATATTACATTTTACGATAATTGTATTACACCTGCCATGGTTTAGAAGCTGTTGAACTTAGATTAATTGGTTCTAATTCCAAATCTTGACGCTGTGGTTTCACAATAATATAACATCTAAGCTAATTAGCTAACATAAGTATTAGGTAAGTATGTCAAATATTTTAATATCACAACTGGTATAGGTATATACTTAGTATCATTATAAAAACATGTTTGAGTTTAATAATACAATAATATTAGACTGAGTACAAAGTTAAACTTTTTAGCTAAATTACAACGTATAGGTACTTTTAGTTACTTGAAACACCATCATACCACATAGCTTGCTTCCATCGAGGAGTTATATCATCCATAAATGGTATGACTCCAAATCCTGTTAAGTATTTTTTATGAATATTATATATTTTTTAAAATCATTTTAGTTGGTAGTTATGGTAAATATAAAGATCGTTCACTCTCTATACCACTAAGGTGACTTCCTGACTTGGCGGGGCGGGATAGAAATGCGGTATAAGTGTTGCACTTTAGCGATTTACTCACTTGACGATATACTCGTACTGTCTGTGTACCTATTACATTTGCGTAGCAGTAGGTAATATCATGCGCAGAAGCCAGCGCTTGCAGGCCCCGTAGCACGGTTGGCGTTATCACGCGACAAGTGACAAGATACGAGCGTCGTCTCGTTCTATCGAACGGTGTCAGACAGTGACGGATGCTCTATCTTGTCACTTATCGCGTGAGGCCAACCATGCTACGGGGCCTGTAGTATTCGTACCGCCCCGCGTCGATGCATCCCACGCCAGTCAGAGATGTGACGGAGTAAAGGTACTGACATGACTGACAGTTGACACTGACAGCTTACCGATACCGCACCGAGCCCGCACCGTCAAATTCGGAACTGACCTTAAGGTTGTAAATTGTACTGAGATGTCAGCTGTGATACGCCCGATGCTATTACGATGAAAATAAATACTATTAGCTGAATTAAAATATTAAAGCATTCCGGTTCCATATTTATAAAAGGGACCTTCGTCCCATTTGCGGTATCTATCTAGGTAGAAGTAATAAGAAAATCGGAACAGAAATGTCAAGAAATATTGCCGTGAAGACGGTTTTTAAATCGAATAACTCGCATACGATTTTGTATACGAAGGACGATTTCACCCTTGTATTGTATATAACAAACATCTCACATGACAAGGGTTGTTGTCGATGGTAGGTGTGTAAGGGTAAGGACCCTTACACACCGACCATCGACAACAATGATTATTCATGAACCTTAATGCAACGGTATAAGATACATCTTACTGTACTGGGGATACATCTTCGCTTGTACGGTGGACGACCAAGATACTACAAACGATTAAGGTGCAAAACTGTGAACATATCTTTGGCGTCGACTGTACAATTTCTCGGCCCTCGAAAGTGACATGGATCACGTTGAATACTCTGCCGTAATACACAAGTGTCACCAAATGTAATCCGAGATATTTTTCCCGTGTCTAACAGCGTTAATGCGATATGTGCGCCTCTGCACTCAGGTATATTGTGAGTAAAATAAACGAGTTTAACGTGAGTGAGAGTTTTTTATCTTGCTTAACCCCGTGGTACTCGCTACTGGGTGAAAAATACCACATGGTACGGTCAATGACTTTAATTGTTAAGCCATTTCGGCCATTTGTCAACTAATTTTGTTTTTTTTTTGTAGTTAAGCTATAAGTGTCCAGTATAAAGGGAGCTCTAAATGGCTCAATAATTAAATTGGCAATTAGTTAAGGGCCCCTTCGGGGCCCAACTTGGAAAGATAGGAGGAAAAAAAAAAAAAAAAAAAGTCCGTAACTGTACATAAATTCAGTTTATTTTTTTTATTTTTTCAATTACTTACAATATTCAGCATCTTCCAATCCCTTTTTAACAAACTCATTTAAAGCTTTTAAATACAATAGTAATGTAGTTTAACAAGACCTAGCAAGGTGGAAACAAGCAATTTTCTAAGAACATGTACCATATTAAAGCACTTTTATTCATTAAGGAAATAATTAATTTTCCTTAGTCTAAAATGTTATAGTACTAATATATATTAATACTAAGCTATATATTAAGCTATATAGCTTACTTGTATTTTATTATGTCAATGAGAAATAAATAAACCCAATAATCGATCTAACCTGTAAAAATAATTTACGAAAATGAAAACTAATATTATATTATAATTCTATTAATATTGAATTTATAAACTATTGAATTTAAAGTTCTAGTGTTTGAAACAACCCAGCAAGTGTATTCGGATTAACCGACAGTCCACATAAATACGTTGAAATGAAGACCACTTATCTCTCTGTCTAAGCGTCGCTATCAATTGTCGAAACACATTTTGCGTAAAATACAATGGCAGATACAATTGGTTCGAAAGAAATATAGCTGACCTTTCGAAACAAATTACTAGAGGCTCTGTAATTATTTACCAGACTCGTATCGGGGCATAGCGCAAATAGAACAGAGAGCTCGCGCAAAATGGAAAGTACTTTTTGTACACGAATTTAAAGGACCGTTTGGATGCCGTTGATTGGAGCAATTTCTCTTCTCAGAATTACGCCCAAGCATTTTAAACCAGTTAGGTTTCAGCAAAGGTTCACTAATAGCGATTCTGAAATACCGGCAATCGAAACAAAATTCATGCTTTTACAATAGACTGGATATTTACAAAAAGCTGTGCTTCGAGTCTCTTGTGCAGCCCTATATTGAAATACTCGTACATCAACAAAATATACCCGGTTTCTATGACGGGGAAGGAAACGGAAAAATCTAGTTAAAGATCGGAGACAGTGTTGACATAGGCACCCCGTTATTTGCCCGGGTTGTGAATTATGTTTATACTAAAACGATTTTATTTTTTAGGTGTATATTATTCAGAGACAGCTGCAACACAAATAATGGCAAATATTTTATCCTGTTTAACTGTAGGTGAGAAATAATGTATGAGAATGGCATTCGTTTGTGTATGAGCAAGTAGCCTCTTAGTCGTAAAAGTGACATAGAAACTGAACAGTTGAGTATAGTTCCGCGCGCCTTTCATTTGTCTTATTTTCAGTTTACTCACCGTATGCTGAGTATCATGCCAAGCAGGCGCGAAGTCTATGTCGTTCTGTCGCACCTCCTCCACCGGGTCAGGGTCCCGCACGGCCCACGGACCCCCTTCCTTGTGGGCATCGAGGGAAACGTCATCCTCTTGCGCGGGTGTCTCCGTGCCGTAGAAAATTAGCTCCCACTGAGACAGCGGGCTCACTGCAAACAGATTAATCAGTTTAGAGCTGTGTAACAGCTGATGCTCGGAGTGGAATAGGGTGCGCAGTTCGGCTTGTGACGCACGTAAAAAATAATACGGTAAAGACTCAAACATGTAGGTACCTATTTATCCTTTCTCGTAGGGTAAATTCCTTGACTGTAGGGCGATAAAAACATCTCAGATTGCAGATTTGCCGGACGAGTCGAAAGTAAGGGAGATTAAGATGTGAGCTGGAGAACTCTTTGTTATGGCGCATGTTGTTGCCCATTGACAACCTCTGTAGCCTAGTTGGTAGTGACCCTGCCTACGAAGCCGGAGGTCCCGAATATTTGTTCCCGAGTCATGGTTGTTTTCTATGTATTTAAGTACCTATTTATTTATCTATATACGTATGTATATCGTCGTCTAATACCCATAGTACAAGCTTTGCTTAGTTTGGGACTAGGTCGATTTGTGTGAGATTGTCCCCAGATATTTATTTATTATTTATTTATTTATGTGTGTGCAATTGGGAATGGATGAAAATATCAAAAAGTGCCTGATTATTTTTTTGGTGACAGGAATCACCTTCCTCAGTACTAGAAAAAAGTTTCTGATTTTTCAGCTGCGTCAATTGTTTTTGAAAAATATAAACAGTTACCTCACTTACGTTTTGGGTCAAAAACGGTCAATAAGAAAATGCCCTTGATCCGTCTCATATTACAAAAAAATACCTAAAATATCTGTGGTAAATTGACACTGCCAATGATATTGACAACAGCAGCAGCTATATATTCATTTCGTCTTCCCAATTGTTTCCGTCTTCATAAGAATAAGGAAGAGTGGTTTGCACGTGTAGTGAGCGGTGATTGACACGTTAAATCCAAGGGATATTTTAATAATTGCGAATGTAATTGTTTAAAAGAGACGGGTACAGCATGCAGTTATACCGCTGAATTTGCACGCCACACGATTCTATTGCCGTGTCTGCTTAACAATAGGAGTCCGGACCCTACTGTTGTGATACATTTTTAAAAGGATTTCGACGTGTGACTGCGTGTTTATAGGTCCCTATGAAGGCTACAAACGAGTGCTTGTTTAGGAAATTCAATTTCCGATGGCAATGTTTGCGTTCAATCGAATCGCAAACGAAGTGAACTGACTTGTCTAAAGATAAGCCATGCAAAACATAAAAAAAACACGATTTAATGTGCCGAAAGAGATCTTGAGTGATTTGTTATTTAATAATAATATTTTTGTACAGTCACCGGGTAAATCAAACACGGTCTTACTGATCTACAATACCAAGTCAGATATTTTAACTTACCCTGACAGATAATATTGCAAGTGACTCCGTAAAATACATTTTCGGGGATTGTGACAAACTTAAGGCCTGATTTTTATGGGAACCCGTGATCAATCGGGGATCTTCTGAAATAATCTGCAGAAACCATGTGTTCTTAGAATTTGTAAATATAAGTACAATAAAAGCTCTAAATCGTATCGTCACACTATGTACAAATTATTAGATTTAACACAAACTACGAACTAAAACGACGCTGCAAAACAAAACATATGTATGCAAATTAAGTTAATCAGAATCCTGTCAGCAAAACGCGAGTCTACTAAGATCTAAAACACAATGGAACAAGACTAATCTATCAAAATTAACTTCTGCTACAAAAATAAAGTTTAAACAATACAAACACAAGACATGCAAAGGGCGCACTCCGGAACAAATGTAATTGACGTGCAGGCTCAAACTAGGCGGCGCCGGGGGCAAATAAAACGCGCTGGCAAAACGAATCAGCGGAACACATGCACGAGGTACCGTTAGCTTGCAGCGACGCCGGGTAAATCAGCTGGATTTTCGGATTTTGCTCGAACAGGCTCGTCATCTTGCGCCCTCGGGCGTCCGCCAGCGGATCCCCCAGGTCCCCTTGCAAATTTAAACTCAAGTCCGGAGCTGCGGACGTCGCCGCTCGCGCCGTCGAACTATCCACCGCCGTTTGCGTCGCTGGACGAATCTGTTTAGACTTCTGCGAATTCCTATTTGAATTTTTCGAATTCTTATTCTTTTTCCTCTTGCCCTTGACTATACCGACGGTGTACGTGGGCAGCACGGAGATGGGTTTCCCTCTGTTGTTTTTGCGCCCCGTTTGCACCACGACGGGGCGCGTAGCGTTGCTCTTTTTGCGCACAATCGGATTCCGGAACGGTATTGGGTCGTTTTTGGCGGCGGGCAGAGTCGTGCCGTATAATATTAATGACCAGTCTTGTAACGTTGCTCTGCCTGGGGTTGATAAATGTTATATGACCATGTTAATCACATGTATATAATTGCATAGTGAATCTATTGTTAGTCAAGTATGGTAAGGTGCTTACCCATGTATCGTCCTTCGTTGGAGACCTCAAGTTGCCAGACGCCGATGGGGTTTTCTCCCCACATGTGCACTGACATGAAAGGCCACGAGGTGAAGCCGGCGCGGGAAGAGTCGTGCGCCCTGCCGGAAAATTAACCCTCTAATTACCACACTCGCGACAAAACTAACTTCGGGCTTTGTTCCTGCGTCTAAACTTAATAAACCTATAAATACGACTGTCTAAACTCTCTCTAAAGTTTAGCTAGTGCAGCCAGCTTTAAGCAACCATTTATACTTGTACGACGAATATTACTCTTGGAGTTCTACGTATTTATCAAACTTAACACAGGTGCCATTCATCGAATAAGTTTGAAAAGCCGATAAGAAGATAGAAATAATGTTTCAAAAGCCTTTATTTCTTTATAACCCCAAATTAGGGTTTCGGCCGTGTTGATGTTCTTTGGGGGAGAAACATTTGTAATTGAGTTTCTTTGTATCGGGATCGAGGTAAAAACAAACATCAAGTTTCCGTTGGAAGTGGTCGCCAACTACCTCTTGCGGACTCGCTCCGTGCCTTGGGTACTTTTAATTGTCCGTTTTGAGACTTTGATCCAGTTCGGCACGTTTTAGGGTTTGCGAACTTTAAAAACTATTAATCCTTTGTACATTTTGGCAGTAACACACATCTTCAAAGACCGTTAATTACAGAATTTAATGCCCTTAAAAACAGGGAATGGTAGTCGTATATTTCAAGAGTTCCAAAGCTCGGAACCCTAAACAAAGCTAACTGTAATTGAAATTAATTAAGTCGCAAATTTCTATCGCGACTAAACTTTAAAAATGTACCTGAGTGTACTAATGGACGTTTTAATTGTATTTCTGCTCAGTAAAGTGGGAAAAATTCAATTGAGGAAGTCTGTTGCATGACAAATAAAAGGACTAAGTCATCGTCCGAGCGAGCGTTCTTTATTTCAGCGGTGATAGTCAATGTGAATTGATAATAATGACCTACGTCTTACGTATTGAAATAGTATCATAACTGGGTTCTTACCTGGGAGCAAGTAACGTAACCTCTGTTCCAGCGGGCGAGGTGAGAGTGATCTTGAGGTCGCCTCTCCTGGCTGCTGAGAGGGACACCTTCGCTTGTACATGTTCCAGGTAGTTGACTCCAGGACACGCGTTGACGTCCAACTGTCGACAGGGAGATATTTAACGTAGGTATCGAAAAGTTGATCTTCAAATTATATTACGTTCACTGACCAGCAGCGCAGATGATCAGGAGCTTATGGTCAGTGAACGTTTATTTTGATTGTATGAGAAAGGTCAAGGATGCTAGTGGAGAGTTCTGATCCTGGCTCATACCAATGGGGAATAGATGAACATTTTAGAAGTGCCTGATTATTTTTTTTTGTGATAGGAATAACCTTCCTTAGCACCAGAAAAAAGTTGCAGACTTTTGAGCAGGGACAATTATTTTAGAAAAATATGAACAGTTTCCTCACTTACGTTTTGGGTTTAGGACGGCGTATAAGACACATTCCTTGATCCGTCTCATATTACAAAAAATATTTTAAATATCTGACCCTGGCAATGACAAATATAGCTGCTGCAGCTGTCAATATCATTGCCGGTGTCAGTTTACCACGGATTTTACACTAACCTGCAATGCAACAGAAGATCTAGGTGGCACCGGCCGCGTCGGCTTCGGCACGAGGAGCTCGCACGTCCGCTGCGGTGGCACGGTCTTCCATGTGCGAGCAATGCGGCCCATCCCTCCAGTGTCAGAGTGCTCATACCCGAAGGATTCACAATACGCAACCATAACGCCCGTAACAAAGTATTTGACGACATACACTCTTTCCTCTCTTCAGAGTAATAGGAATGAAGAAAGAGGACCATGTCCACCGCGTCCAGCAGTCCATGATTGAAGAAATGTGACAGTTTCCACAGATAATGTTTGGCCAGTCACAATGAGCAACCTTTTGCGTGCGTGGAATGCCGTCAAAAACTTAGAAACCGGAAGGCTGGCCCGACTATATACGTTCTCATGGTTAGTATAAAGATATTTCTTACACTGACCTGCAATGTGATAGAAGATCTAGGTGGCACCGGCCGCGTCGGCCTCGGCGCGACGAGCTCGCACGTCCGCTGCTGTGGCACGGTCCTCCATGTGCGAGCCATGCGGACCATTCCCACCGCGTCGAGGAGCCCGTAGCCGAAGGAGTGAGACACGTTTCGGCCGACGCCGTTGACGCGCCATTCGCCGCCGGAGCTGAGGCGCTCGGGGCGCGCAGTTCGGACCACTGGGAAGATGAATGCAGATTACGCAAATTTGTAGCGTTTAATTATACCAACTCAGAAGCTCAATACTAATACATATATTTGTAAGAAAATTTGCTATTGACTAAAGGCAGACAAAATTATATAATTTTGTAGTGGATCTGTTGACATTGTGACAGTAAGTAGACACTAAACTATCTAATAGATGAAAAATTTAAAAGTTAGGCCCTGCAGGCATTTGTTTTGTTACATACACGGTGCAAGGAACATCGCAACGAAAACTGAAAAAATATGTAATGTCTATTCGAACACGTCACAACTGTATAGAGGGGCCTTTCATGCGTCTTTAACTTGTATGGGTATGTTACCGTCAGATTATTAACACCGTCAGTTTATAATCTTAATCGTGATATTATAAACTGTAGTAAAATTGTGAACTGCCAAAACAGTTTGTACAATTTATCGGATTGTTTTTCGTTAGTTTAAAATCAATCAATTTAAATTGTGAACCGAGATCAAATTGGCATGCTACGAAAATTATTGCTACTAATTTGACTCTTATTTTTGCTCTGTTTGCAGTTGGTCCTATACAGATTGACCATCTGTTAAAACTGGTTCGAATGGCATAAAAATTAAAGGAGTGTAACTAATGAAACACGTTTTAATGTCAACTCGCAACATCGACCTTTAAGGACAGTTCTGTGAAAAGTAGCAAGATTATTGGCGATCTGTAAAAAAAGTCAGCTATTTCAAGTACACTGCTACAAAGGTGATGTGGATATACTACCTACTTATTTAGATAAATAATATGTTACTATAGAATATTTCTTTACAAACTATATAGATGTCGCTTTATTTGCTCGCTTTGTCATTTGATCGACATGTCATGAGCTGACTTGAAAATAAGTCAAATGAAACCAGTAATTCCGTTGAAATAAAATCAAAATATTATCTAAAACTAACTTTGCAAGCACCTCATCATCATCATCATATCAGCCGAAGGCGTCCACTGCTGGACATAGGCCTCCCCCAAAGAGTTCCAAAGTGACCGGTCCTGCGCCACCCGCATCCAGCGGACTCCCGCGACCTTTACCAGGTCATCAGTCCACCTTGTGGGAGGCCTACCAACACCGCTCCTTCCGGTACGTGGTCGCCACTCGAGAACCTTTCCGCCCCAACGGCCATCAGTTCTACGTGCAATGTGCAAGCACCTACTTACAAAATATTAAATAACTTATCAAGAAAATTGGCTCAATTAATACCATCGTAAAACCGCTATATGTAAATAAAGCCCGATCGTCTAGACAGTTAGGTAAAATAAACAACCTCAGTGTACTGAATAACCTATAAATTCTACTTAAAATAGATATCTACAATACATGTGAGGCTGTTAGTTTGCACAAGTATTAAATTAACATTTTGACAGAGCCCGGGCTAGCATTAACCCTTGGAGTTTTTTTTTTACTACGACGGTGGCAAACAAGCTTACGGCCTGCCTGATGTTAAGCTGGTACCGTCGCCTATGGACACTTGTGTCTCCAGAAGAATCACAAGCGCATTGCCGACCCTTTATTCACTTGAGGATTCGCTGTGTTGGCAGATAGAGACATGCAGGTCCCTCACTCACCACCAGGAACTAACACAACACCACATGCTTCATAGCATAGAGTCTCATAATTCTAGTTTTAGAGGCGAAATATCGTGCTTTTTTAGAAATTCTTTAAACCAACTGCCAATTGTAAGTGTGATAAAATACCTACTAACATAGTTTTAAGATCACTGTTACATGGAAATAATATTTCTGATGTAAATTATTAAATAAATTATCCTCTCGGGAGTACTTATGGTAATTCAGTGTTCGAAAACATACCTGAAACGCACATGAATATAATATTTGTTGCAAAATTTCTAAATGAATATCAGTTTGATTTGTGTTTGTTTATTCAACTTGCTGTTTTTATTACTGAGATACTTATTTCGTAATTTAATGTGACTGTCTTTTTTTCCTTGGCTGCGCTTGGTGAGTTTGGCCAAATCGGTTTATGTAGGTAAGTACTGGCCACCGCGCTCTCGCGGCAAGTTTGAATCATGAATGCCAAAGCTATCACGTCAAATATGTTAAACTGTCTGTTGTGTTTTGCAATAATAAAGTATGCGAATTATATGTTTACTTATGAGTTTATTGGATAATTACTCCATCAATTGGTAGCCGAGCGTGGTTTGCACAACTGTAAGTAAACAATACGTAAAATGGCATCGACGAGTTATCGAAATATTGAACCGCTGACCAAGTCAAACTATGACACATGGTGCTTACAAGCGCAAGCCGTCTTAATTAAAAATGATTATTGGGATATCGTAAGCGGCGAGAAAACATTGCCGCCTAGCGCCGATGCGGCGGCGAAGTTAGCGTTCGACAAGTCAAATCCTTTGAAGGCAAAAGCTGAAATTTTACTTTTGCTGTCACCTTCCGAGCTGAAACAAATAAAGATCTGCCCGTCATCTAAAGCAGTATGGGACAAATTAAAAGCCACGTATCAAAGCACCGGGCCTGCGAGGAAAGCGACCTTGCTTAAGCAGTTGGTTCTGAAGCAAATGACCACTAATGAAGACATCCGTGATCACATAAATAATTTTATGGATATTGTGGACAAGCTCGCCGATATGCATATAAAAATACCGCCAGAATTGCTAAGCATAATGTTACTCTACAGTTTGCCTACGTCATTTGAAAACTTTCGTATAGCCATAGAATCCAGAGACACATTGCCCAATCCTGACGTCCTGAAAGTTAAAATCCTTGAGGAATATCAGGCCAGGAATGGTAGTGAACAAGCCGAAAGCTCTGAAGCATACCACTTTAAGAAAGGTAAACAAAAACCATTCTGCAAGAGCTGTAAAAAGGAAGGGCATACTACCGAGGCATGTTGGGGCAACAAAAAAAAACCGCAGATGAGAAATCAAAAGAAAACCAGTACAGAAATTACAATATCTGTCTGAGTACCGCACATTCAGGCGTCATTGAAGATGTATGGTGTCTTGATAGTGGGTGCTCGTCTCATATGTGCGGCACCAAGCCGATGTTTTCCACCCTGACTCCTCAAAACGGCACCCTGAAGCTGGCATCTAACAAATACACAAGTAAGATAGAAGGAAAGGGAAGAGTAACAGTCAACACCGACAAAGAAGGTTACAATTTCAATGAAACCTTATTTGTTCCTTAGTGTCAGTAAATTTGCCATCCGTAAGCAAAATAGCAGATAGAGGAAACAAAGTCGTTTTCGAAAAAGACAAAGCTTATATAATGGAGAAGAACGGCGAAGTAACACTGACGGCACAGAGAAAAGATGGACTGTACTACCTTCAATTCAAGAAAGTTGAAACTGCTAATTACTCACCAAAAGAGCACAGTGACGTCATGGAATGGCACCGTAAACTGGGCCACATAAATGAAAGGGATCTGAATTGGATAGCTACAGACAACCTTATGTACGGACTGAACCTGGTTAACGAAAAATTAGAAACCTGCGAGACCTGCATCAAGGGCAAGCTTTCTAGATCACCATTCCCAAGACATGACGATCTCTACACAACGGAACCGCTAGAAATCATCCATAGCGACGTATGTTGACCTTTTGAGTGTGAAACACTGGCAGGCTCAAGATACTATGTCACCTTTATCGATGATTTTACTCGATATTGCCACGTATATTTCATCAAAAAGTAAAGTGACGTATTCAAGACTTCGATATCTACTGCTAACTACCTCATAAATCGAAGCACTTCAAAAGCTTTAAAAGGCAACGTACCATTCAAGAAATGGACAAGACGAATACCATCCGGCAATCATCTTCACATCTTCGGCAGGAAAACTTTTATCTTGAAAAAGAACAGACGAGGAAAGTTGACACCAAAAACTAAAGAGGGAATATTTATGGACTACTCGTTAACCTCAAAAGGTTACAGAGTGTACATACCTGAAGATGATGATGTGGTTATAAGCCGTGATATCAAAGTCACCGAAAATATGAACTTTGAAAACAAAGATTCGAACTACGAAAGCCTTGTGGATAAAGAGGAGCGTTGCACGAACAAATCTGTAATAAGAGAGGAAACAAACCAACAAAAGAAAACAATATCAGGCAAATAGAAATTGAAATTACAGAGAAGAGAAAGGAAAATGAAGAAATTGACGAAATGGAGACATTCGACGATGCTTCTGAGATCGAAGAGTTACCAGAAAGTGGACGGCCACAAAGAGCAAGGCACCCACCATCATGGACGAAAGATTTCTTATTAGGTGAAAATGAGGAAGGTCATTTACTTACCAAAATCTGCAACATATCTGACGGAAATGAAAATGAAGAATACTGGCATGACGCTATCAAAGCTGAAATCCGTGCACACATTAAAAATAGTACATGGAAAATTAAAAAGAGAAGCAAAGATACGAAACTTGTGGACTATAAGATTGTTTTAAGAAACAAAGTGGGACCCGACAACAACGTCACAAGAAAAGCCAGGCTTGTTGCAAGGGGCTTCACACAACGACCAGGAATAGACTGCAATGACACATATGCTCCAGTAGCGAAATTAAGCTCGATTAGATCTGTCATTGGCATAGCCGTAGAAGAAGGGTTACAAATTAACCAAATGGATGTTACTACAGCATACTAAAATGGTGAAATACAAGAGAACATCTTCATGAAACTACCGGAGTATGTAGAACAGTATATGTTACAGAGATAATGGTAGAGGCATGTGACGAAGATGATTTAACTTATTAAACGAAAAATATTAAATGAAAGATCTGGGAAGACCAAAGAGACTCATCGGCATAGATGTAGTATACAAGAAGGATGAAATTAAAATCAACCAACAAAAGTTCGTGGAAGATACTCTCAAAAAATTCATAATGGACGATTGTAAACTAGCATCTACGCCCATGGAGCCTAGTCTCAAACACAAACCTAGACAAAAACAATGACTGCTACAACGAAGAGCACTTCAAGTGTGCTAAAAGAGTGCCTCGTTATTTAAAATCGACTAAGAGTGTCGGCTTGATATTTAAGAGAACGGGTAATAAATTATACGGCATGGCAGATGCGGATTGGGGCGCATGTAAACTCGATCGCAAATCTTTCTCAGGCTACGTGTTTAAATACGCGGGAACAGCTTTAAGCTGGATGGCTAAGAAACAAAAGAGCATCGCTTTATCTACTGCAGAGTCAGAATACCGCAAAAGCCGCAAAAGAAGCAATCCACTTGAAAAACCTGTTTAAGGAATTGGGTGCAGACTTCGAACGCATACTCATTCTAAATGACAACCAAGCAGCGCTGAAACTAAGCCAAAACTCAATGGTTACCTCAAAGTCGAAACAGATTGATTTAAAAATGCACTTCATAAGGAATTGTATCCAAGATGGATCTGTACAGGTCAAGTATCTGCAAACCGAAGACATGGAGGCAGACCTGCTGACCAAAGCCCTAGCTGGCCCACGACTGCAAAAACTACGCAGCAGACTAGGAATCTTCTGATGGCCACGACACCGCCGTGAAGAGGAGTGTAGGTAAGTACTGGCCACCGCGCTCTCGCGGCAAGTTTGAATCATGAATGCCAAAGCTGTCACGTCAAATATGTTAAACTGTCTGTTGTGTTTTGCAATAATAAAGTATGCGAATTATATGTTTACTTATGAGTTTATTGGATAATTACTCCATCAGTTTATTCCTAAATAGGTACGGTACGGTTCCATTTTCGCATAGAGATTTGCAAAAGTTAAGTACTTTATCTGAAATATATATTTTTTTAATTTTATTCTTGCGTGATGTTTGACGGTGAATATATTACGAATACTTCATACGATCTAGCCCTTTATTGTGTACAAAATAGAAAAAAAAACTTAATAGAATTCGGCTAATAGTTAAAACCAATTCAGTCTAAACTTGGTTTTCAATAATGAGACCACAGAGTCGAGTTGGTTACTTCGATTAAACATCGTTCGCTGCATATTTCGACAACTGATTGCTTTCGTGGTAACGTCAGCGACAGGAATAAAGAAGAATATATACCTACCTAGTAATAAAAATGATCTTAACACGACTCTGTTTACAAGAATATAAGGCTTCGGTAGATTTGATTAAGTTATTATTTTACCTACTCTATTAATGACTGTATACATAAATATACATTATAATCAAAGGGCGACGATGGATGCAATGTAGTGTAGAAATCATAAGATGGATAAGACTTTTAATAAATTTCGAGTAATATTTATGTATAAACATATATAGGTATGCAGTTTTTGTTATACATATACCAGTTATTATTATTATTATTAATGTAATACTTATAAAAAAAAATGATTATTTAATACAACAATAAAATTACATAACTATTTTTCAATTATGTTTTCTTTTTTAAACTAATTCATCTCTCAATTCTGAGTTATGGATGTTTTCTATGTATTTAAGTATTTATTTCTTTATATAAGTATATGTTTATCTTCGTCTAGTACCCATAGTACAAGCTTTGCTTAGTTTGGGACTAGGTAGATTTGTGTAAGACTGTCCGTAAATATTTATTTTTATTTTATTTATTTAATTGTAGTCATATCCATATTACGTATATCGTTTGACATGATTTTGACATAATTTGCATCCGTCGTCCGCCCATTAATTATAATGATCCATTTAATTTGCTTGAACGACCTTTATACAGTTAACAATCGAATAAGCCATCGAAAGATATTCCTGAGTAACGTAATCTAAGTACCTACGTGTACATATAGGTACAAAATTAATAAAAGCAAACATGCACTCCTATAGGCACGATCAAACTAACAAAGGCCTGAACACATTGTCCATGCCGCTCGCTGTAACGTTTGTTCATGTTTAAACCGGCATACGAAGTTGACAGACGGGTGAAAGCAGCAAAATATCAGGGTGTTTAGCTAAATGGTTACTAGAACAATGTTTTATAGCGTCAATGACTATTTAAATTATAACAATGTTTGACATACATATGTAGGTAATTAATTTAATATTGAATGAATACCTAATTAAATAAATAAATATTAAATATTACGGGACAATCTTACACAAATAAACCTAGGCCCACGGTAAGCTCAGTTAGGCTTGTGTTGTGGGTACTAGGCGATGATATATATGATAGATACATACATATAGATACTTATATACATACATAACATCCATAACTCAGGAACAAATATTCGTGATAAATACACAAATAAATGCCCCGACCGGGATTCGAACCCGGGACCTCCAGCTTCGTAGGCAGAGTCACTACCCACTGGGCTACGGAGGCCGTTATTGACATGTTATCTTAGCTTCTTTAAATATATATATGTTGTATGCTTGCTTGCATGCTGAATAAATACAAGGACTTCAACGCTATGTCCTTAGACCATGTATACCTAACAGTATTCTTACAAAGATTCCGCAATATGCGCGTTGATAAGCTTTCCACAAAGTTTTAATTAAGTCTCCAGTAAAAAAAATGTTTTCTCCATATCAACGTTGCACTCCCTTTTAAACGCTGGGATTTTCCGGTAATTGTCACTTTATGGTCAGGTGTGACGTAAAGATAATTATATGAACTCGCAGGGTGACTGGCGAGGTGAGTCGAGACCAGAAACTAGTAATTAACAACTCGTATGTGATTTTTATTACATTGCGGGGCTGCAAGCTACCGAAATACGGCGAATTCAATCAAACCCGGCAATGTAATAAAACTCGCATGCGAGTTGCTGCACCATATAACCCTTATAGGTACTTATAGATAAAATAAATGTTTGTAGATACTTACTAGGCACACTGTGTGCACGATAAAACTTTGCGTCCGGCGCACGGTTTTTGCTCGTAATTCTTTCGATTTTTATAAACTTAGGCAATGTATAGCGAAAGTTGTCGAAAGATGGTGCAAACTTTATTTTCCTCTGTATTAGCGAACAGGTAAGTCATGAACATGTGAAGTTAACGTTATGTCGGAACCTCCTTTCAGGAATAGGTATTAATAATTCACTCGCAGATCTTGCATCTTCCTTGTGACGTGAGTTACTTTGTAGTAGGTCAAAGCATTAAGTATGAGTCAGACATAGCGTGTAGTGTACTGGTGAATGATTAGAGGATCTCATATTTTGTCCATTAGTATTAACTAGCGACCCGCCCCTGCTTGGCACGGGTTTATGTGCATAATACATGCATGTGTGGTTTGTATTATACATATAAACCTTCCTCTTGAATCACCCTATCTATTTAAAAAAACCGCATCCGTTGCGTAGTTTTAAAGATTTACGCATACATAGGGACAGACAGACAGACAGCGGGAAGCGACTTTGTTTTATACTATGTATTGATTATCTTACTTCTTAGTGCTTAAATCCATGCACCGGGCTAGAGGCAAATATACAATTAAAAACTGATACAGTCAGGGGTAAATAATACACGTACATAAATAAGAACATAAATATCTGTACACGCCTTTATGACATTGACAATAAAGTCCTGTACAGATATTTATGACACCACGACAACTTGTCGTAATTTTTTAATGCGTTGAGTTAATAGGTACCTACCAAGCGACCGTCACTGCTTATCGACTAAGGAACCTACGGCGATTCGTCAGTGTCAAACGATTTTCAAGTTGGTGAGTAGTGTTGTAATAAAAAGGGGAAGTACTGCCCGTCTCCTTAAAATATCACATCAGCTCGCAGCTGGTCTGCAGCGTCATTATCCAGCGATGGCCACACGTGCCCGAGTAGGTACTGCACGGCCGTTGGGTGAGGATGGGGTCACGGTTGGCCAGATGGCAGCCACGAGCGGCTTGGAAGCTGACGTGCCGTGTGGTCCGCCGTGCACGAGTGTTAACTGAGGGTGGCTTACCGATGTGCTGCATGTCCCGCCACGTCAGCTCCCCGCATGTCATGTGCTGCAGCTCGCGGTTGGCATGCAGCGCGAGCGCGCAGATGCCGGCCGCGAGCGGCTTCAAAGCAGACGTGCTTATATGGCCAGTCATGCACGAGTGTTACATCACTGTCAAGTAAGGAGGGCTTCCAGAGGGCGCTGCTAAGCAGTTAGCTGTCAAATAAAAGCTCCTCTGAATTTAAACTAATTTAATTAGTTTAACTTGAATATATTTACAAATTTATTATTAAACATTCTTAAACACTCACAACATAAGTAGTCAAATAACATTAAGTGGATAAAAATGGCTCCAACTTTGGCAAAATCAGCGACGACTGCGGCGGCCGTTACAAGGTTGGTGGACACAATTTCAAATTTGAAGGATGAGATCAGTGACTTGAAAAAACAGATGAAGTGTTGCTTTGATGTTATCCAGAAACAGGAAGAGTTACTCACGTGTCAGACTGGATATATCCAAATTATTTTACACACACTAACACGCACAAGCACTGAACGAGTGGAAGGCACTTCTTATGAGCCTTTAAACGAGTCTGGTCCTCAAGGATTGATAATTTTAAATGATGCTGGGCACGATCCACCGGCTTCGGCGCCAGTAACACCCGTAACGTTTACCCCAGTGAGCTCTGTCTATGAGTCTGACGGTAGCATTGCTGCGAGCTCCGAACCCGCGAGCCCCGTGCTGCCAGTTGCCATGCCAGCAGATTTCATGCTGGCCGGTCCCAATGTGGCAGATTCTGCGCCTGCGCATGAGAAGCGCCAAACCCGACAGCGACGTGCAGCTGCACAGAGCTGGAGTAAGCCGAGTTCAAAGAAAGCCTCTGGCAATGCCCCTGCTGCCACCAGTGTAGCTGATGTTGCGTCATCACCAACACTGGCTCCGTCTGCTCACATGCCTCAGACTCCGAGCACTAGTGGCCTGCGTGCAGCACCCGCTGCTGATCCATCTCAAGCACCGGGCACCACCGGGCTGCGTGCAGCGGGACCCCGCATCGTCAGTCTGCACGTCTTCAACCTCAGTGAGGACACCACCAGTGAAGATATCATCCATCATGTCCAGACTATCGCGGGTATCTCGGCACCGGTATGTGAAAAGCTGTTAGTCACTCGAGGAAATTACACTTCATTCCGTTTGGAGGTCCCAGCAGACAAGCAAAGACTGGTCAGGAGTAGTACTAATTGGCCTGACGGTGTCTCCGTACGATTGTTCAACGTTGTGCAAAAACAACAAAAAAACTCCACAACACCGCGCGGTCCGACAAAAATAAGTTAATAACCAAGTTTGTAATTATGCATCAAAATGTTCGATCGATTTGCGGTAAAACCTCACTGCTAGAATTGTTATGTAGCACTGAAAACCCGGATGTATTAGGATTAAGCGAAATTTGGTGCCAAAAACGTGATTTGGATCGAATTAGGTTATGTCGTTATGCCCTTGCGAATGCCTACTGCCGCGCACTAGTCAATGCTCATGGTGGGGTGGCGCTGTATATACGCGAAGGTGTGCTGTATAGGCAGCGTAATGACATGCATTGCCTTTGCGTCCCTTATCACTTTGAAATTACGGCGATTGAAATATTATGTCTTAATTTAGTTATTATTGTATTGTACAGAACCGGAAATGGCGATTTTGACATTTATTTGGAGAAATTGGAATTGTTATTGAATAAGTTATCTGACGAAGGTAGAAAGTTTCTTATAATTGGCGATCACAACGTTAATTATCATACTGAGAACAGTATGAGGAAGCGGGTGGACGATATATTGAAAAGTTATGATTGCGAAAATACAGTTACTTTTCCTACTCGGTTGACTGCGGACTCTGTGTCATCTATCGATTGTGGTATAATTAATCATGCCCAAGAAAGTCTTATTGTGTCGCCGGTGAGCACGTTCATTAGCGATCACAATGCGCAAAGGTATAAATTGGCAATTGAACAGAGGGTAGGGCGCAATAAAAATGGATCAAACAAGTTTGTGGAACGACGGCTATTCAATCAGGAGACATTCTGTTTATTTTATTTTGACATTTCTAATTATGATTTTAGTTTTATTTATTCTGATTGTATTGACATTAATTTTAAATTTAATAAGCTATTTAATATGCTGACATATTACATTAATCTACATTTTCCAATAAAGCGGTTAAAATGTAACAATAACAAGCATACTGTCCCTTGGATGAACGACGAGCTGTCCGAATGCATTCGTAAATACAATGACCTTCAAGAAATAAAACGCCAATATCCTAACAATCGCTTAATATCAGACTGCATAGCTCACTATTCTCAACTTATTAAATCAGCCACTCTGCGTGCTAAACAATCGCACATAGAAAATAAATTGAGAGAAAGCGAGAACTCTAGTAAGGCTATATGGAGGATTGTAAATAACGAAATAGGAACAAAAACCAGATCTCAGCAAATTTTCAACTTACATGATCCTATTTCGAATACCAAAATATTAGACAGTGAAGTGCCAGGCAAGCTGAATTCTTATTTTTTAGACATTGCATCTCGATACAGTATTCAAAATGATGAGTCATTATCCACACAGTACCTACGTCACCACCTAGGCAACTCAGATGTACCTGTATTTCGTCTCCCCGTAGTTACACCCGATCTCCTACACAGGACAATACAATCAATGTTAAAGACGCGTAAAACCGTGGATACATACGATATTTCTTTAGACATTATCCTATGTATCTATCCGGTCGTCTCTGACATCTTGGTTGTATTGATAAATAGTATGTTTGAAAGTGGCGTCTACGCCGATGTACTGAAGTGTACTAGGGTATGCCCAGTATATAAGGGGAAGGGCGAAAAGACGGACGTCAATAACTATAGGCCGATCACCATAGTACCGACCATCTCGAAAACTGTGGAGTCCATCCTGTCATCTAGTCTGATGAAACATCTTGAAGCAAATGACCTCCTCTCACCAAACCAGTACGCTTACAGACAGAACATGTCAACAACTGCAGCAGCTCACAAGATGGTTGATTGCATTATAACAGGGCTGGACAACAGATGCAAGATGGCCGGTATTATGTGTGACCTGTCAAAGGCTTTTGACGTAATCAGTCATAAGCCCCTATTAAATAAATTAAAATATTATGGTGTTGGAGATAAGGCCCACGATTTATTTAGTTCTTTTTTGTCTAATCGCATGCAGAAGGTCAAACTATCCATAAACGGAACCACTCTTGAGTCTGACTATGGCTACATCAACCAAGGCATCCCTCAAGGATCAGCCCTCGCAAACACCTTGTTCTTGGCCTATGTAAATGATCTCCCGTCTGCTGTCACCACCGGCTTGTCCGTACTGTTTGCAGATGACACTACGGTCATAGTTAGTGCGCAAACGCACGAACAGCTTTGTGCGAAGATAAATGACGCATGTAGGCAGTTGCAGCAGTGGTTTTGTACAAATGGGTTACTTTTAAACGTCACTAAATCGAACGTCATGATTTTTTCGGGACGAAATTTAACTGTACCGCCCTGTGTATCCAATTGTCCAATGCCACTATGCAACGAAACTAGGTTCCTTGGCTTTATGTTAGATTCAAATCTAAACTGGAAGTGCCATGTCGACAACCTGTGTTCTGGGTTGAGTAGTGCGGTCTTTGCACTCAGAAAGTTAAAACCCCTAATTTCGAATGTTTCATTAAAATCGGTGTACTATGCTCATTTTCATTCGTTAATGACATATGGAGTACTCATTTGGGGAAACTCAACGGATGCCAATCGAGTCTTCTTAATGCAAAAACGTGCATTACGAACGCTTGCCGGTGTGAAACCTCGACATTCATGCAGGGAACTCTTCGTAACGCACAAAATTATGACGCACTACTCCACATACTTGTTTGAAATTCTGATGTTTGTGAAACGTAACTTACCCATGTTTAGTCGCGTCGAGGTACCAGGTATGACTATTCGTTCAACAGGGCGACTAAGGACAGTCCCACGTAGCATGGCACTAGCAGAAAAAAACCCGCGCGTCATAGGTCCAACTTATTATGAACGTTTACCCGCCGAAGTACGAATGGAAACATCAGTAACAATATTCAAGCGTCGATTAAGAAACTTTCTATTGGAAAATCCATTGTATTCTATAAGTGAATTTTTTGACATAACCGCATAATTCTGATTTATTGTTTTTGTTATTATTAAATTGTGGTTATATGTAATGACGATCCTTCTAGGTGAACTCTGATATCTATGACATTATAAATTTAAATTATTTGAGTGGACATAGTTATATTTAAATTGTTATTATTCTTAAATTTTTATTTTATTGAATGTTCTTGACGATCACAATAGGGATTCTTGTAAATTGAGATGTAATTTATAATGTAATCTTTTATTGTGAATAAATGAATCTGAATCTGAATCTGAATCTTACCAATATGCTGCATGTCCCGCCACGTCAGCTCGCGGTTGGCTTGCAGCGCGAGCGCGCAGATGCCGGCCGCGAGCGACTCCAAAGCAGACGTGCTTATATGGCCAGTCATGCACGAGTGTTACATCACTGTCAAGTAAGGAGGGCTTACCAATATGCTGCATGTCCCGCCACGTCAGCTCGCGGTTGGCTTGCAGCGCGAGCGCGCAGATGCCGGCCGCGAGCGGCTTCAAAGCAGACGTGCTTATATGGCCAGTCATGCACGAGTGTTACATCACTGTCAAGTAAGGAGGGCTTACCAATATGCTGCATGTCCCGCCACGTCAGCTCGCGGTTGGCTTGCAGCGCGAGCGCGCAGATGCCGGCCGCGAGCGGCGCAGACGCGGAGGTGCCAGTGTGGCCCGCAGTGCATGAGTGGTGAAGGTCCGTTGTCACCACCTGAAGCAAAGAGGGCATTGTAGCAATGTTGAGAATAGCCCATTAGGGCTTAATCATTTATTTATTTTTGTTAATGATTCGTAAAAAAAGCACATTTAGGCTATTCAACCTAAATGTGCTTTTTTACAAATTATTATAAATACATCGCTAAAGAAAAGGATATCATTAATTTAGGGTTGTCAATTAAAATATCTAAATTAAAGTTAATACTATTCATTTTCACACCAGGATTTTCTATTTTCACGCAAAATATAGTTTGGTAAAATATTTTTATAATAAAAATAACAGAAGTTGATACCTTAATGAACGTAATCTATTGAAAAATATGAATTAACCTCCTTTTGTTTTGCCTAACGCGATCCTCACTTAAGAGTGATTACTGATTACTTTAAACAAATGAATAAAAATGTATTTCAGAGATTTCTTTGTTGTTGTGATTAAGTTACTAGCAGGTACCTATTCTTTAGAATTTGTATCTACTTACCTATTGGCCTGAAAGTAATAACAAGTGGTTTTAACAAGGTTTACTTGAAGTTTCAACACAAGGCTTCAAGTTCCCGTTTTAATGATAAATTCAGTGAAATTTCCTAGAAGTCAAACTTATTAATGCCGTAAAGGCTGTTGCTAAGTAATTACCAAGCCTAGTTTACAATTTCGATGAATATTTACTGAGCCTAACGGAGATCACTTGCTGGCATCCTTTGATCAACTTTTAATACACCATGAATAACAGATATCCCGAAATATTTTTTCATTATTCAAATTGTATAATACTTCGATACCGCAATAACAGAATATCAAAATGCATTCCATTAAACCTTATCCATCAATAGATAAGGTTCAAACTCGTGTGATTAGTGACAGGTGAGATGGTCGCGCGGTACTTAAAATGCATTCCATTTAACCTTATTCGTCAAGAGATAAGGTTGATAGTCGTGTGGTTAGAGTGATAGGTGAGATGGCCGCTTGGAACGGCTAGATCTTTTGTACCGGCGGAAGCGCTCTGCTGATTGCATCCTCCGGCCGTTTGTTACAGCCGGAATAACTGAAAAAAAACCCGCACGTACATCGGGGCCATTCGACATTCGAGCCGCGCAAATACAAACTACTGGGGAATAAAATTTGTGGGCATTTAAACCTTCCAAATTGAAAAAAAGATTAGGTTCGGTTTATAAAGGGCCGTTAGACACAATTAAATAGGAGTAAATCAATACCTACCTACTTAATCCAGCCAACCCAAACAAGTGTGATGTTCATAAAACCGGGCCCAGTAATTACTAAATTAAATAAATAAATAAATAAATATTATGGGACAATCTTACACAAATCAACCTAGGCCCACGATAAGGCTTGTGTTGTGGGTACTAGGCGATGATATATATAATAGATACATACATATAGATACTTATATACATACATAACATCCATAACTCAGGAACAATTATTCGTGATAAACACACAAATAAATGCCCTGACCGGAATTCGAACCCGGGACCTCCAGTTTCGTAGGCAGAGTCACTACCCACTGGGCTACGGAGGCCGGTAAATTTTTAACGCAGACACTAATTATTACATTTTTCTTCATCGTTTTTTTAGGGAAACCGACTTAAATTATCCTTTATTAAAAGCAAAATAAATAAATAAACTCTGTCTTTGTACCTACATTTATAAATAATAAATAAATCAAATAAAATTGATTTATTTCAGGCAAAAACCCATATTTTAACATTAATAATTAACAAATTCATAATTAAGAAATAATAACAATAAAATGATCGACATAAATAATTAATATTACATATTTGCGACACTGTGCAAAGATCATGACTTTATTTGGCCAGTGATGATCTTTACCCAGTGTATATTATATATGAAAACCTCAGAGCATATAATACTAGAGAGAGGACAAGCCGCCGGCGGCCGTGTCGCAGCTGTATGCTCAATGGGCATACACTGCCATACTGTGCACGCGTGCTGATCGCAGAGAATATTACGTTTTTTCCCAAAATGCCTGATATGATGCGCGTTTATTGTCAAATAAGCGTGTAGGTATACAAGTGTGTGTGTTTTAGATGTGTGCGTGCTTTGTCTTGTCAATTACTTGGGCGTTGTGTGGGTTAATGTACTTGCGACAGGCTCACTCTATACAAATCGGCCGCCATGTCCGATCTCCTTATATTCATACATCTTTGATGAAAACCTTTCTCGCTGTTTATAATGACAACGAGATATTTAGATTTACTTCTAAGCTTCAATCGTATATCGCTTCATATCGCAACCATCATCAGCCGGAGGATATCATCATCATCATATCAGCCGAAAGACATCCACTGCTGGACATAGGCCTCCCCCAAAGAGTGCCACAATGGCCGTTCCTGCGCCACCCGCATCCAGCGGACTCACGCGACCTTTACCAGGTCATCAGTCCGCCTTGAGGATGTGAAGCATCAACCCTATAGTATCGGCAAACAAAACTGACAAATGGCACCATAAATGCGACACACGCTTCGTAAGACCATGTGTTCAATCGCCACTGCAAATCTATTAGGTTTCCTTAAACCCGTCAACAGATAAATAAATAAAATAAAATTTATAAAATAAAATTTATTTATTTAACAAAAAACACACTTAAATTAAAAACGTTATATCCGTCAGACGCCAAACTAGGCTGAGCCTGTATCTTGGCCGCCTGCGAGTGCGATTAACACGAACTACTTAAAATATTACCATTTTGCAGTACAAAACTCTAATTTCTGTTTCATTAAAAGTATACATTGAGATAAGATTAACATTAACATTACAATTACAATTTAAAATTACTATTTGTGCATGGGCGTGTGTGTACGTGACTGCGTGTGTGTGTGTGTGTGTGTGTGTGTGTGTGTGTGTGTGTGTGTGTGTGTGTGTGTGTGTGTGTGTGTGTGTGTGTGTGTGTGTGTGTGTATGTGTGTCTGTGTGTGTGTGGATGTGTGCGTGTGAGAGTTCCACTAGGCTACAACAGTATCGGTTTGGTTACCTTTGTTATAATAGGTTTTCAGTCAGAGAGTATGAAAGCGTCAGTAACCAGTTCTTCACTACACATGTCGCTTTAATCACGGGTGTCGTTTTAATGTTAAGATGATTGCAAATGTTATTGTAGATGTGGGGATGAGAAAATGCAGGACTTTTCCTGCCTAACGCTGAACTAAGTGGCGGCAGAGGTGCTTTGAATATACGCTTGCTCAAAATTTCCGTGTAGATTGGCGACTTCAGTAGGCATGTATGGGTCCGGGAAACTGCTTTCATGATGTAAAGCTGTCTCACTCGCAGCAGCTTACTTTCGCGGTAGAGCGTGTCAGTGGGGTACCGAAACGGTTTTTTCAGCATTACCTTTATAACCGCCCTCTGAGCACGCTCCACCTCGAGCATGAAGCACCTGGCAGCACTGCCCCAGACGGCCACTCCGTACTGAAGGATGGATTGGCATAGGGCATGATATACTAGGCGGAGAACATCAAGGTCAGCACAGTCACGAATTCGCTTCATCACGTAGATCAGCTTCCTAACTCTGGCGGCAAGCGCGGACAGGTGTTGCTTGAAGGAGAGATGTTGGTCAAAAAGAATACCTAAGTATTTTACGTAGTGGCGTCTTTCAATTTCTTGACAAGAGCAGTTGCTCACGGGCTTAAGTTGGCGCTAGTGGTACCCAATTATAGTATTAATTTCAACACTTGCAAGTAACCTAAATCATTCTAAACTTAGTTACAAAGGTTACCCCTAGATGTCGCAGTTACATCGGGAAACTGGGTAACGATGTGTTAACCCAAATTATAGGGATCCAGAGCATACATTGTCTTTTTAATCTTAAGCTACTACCTACTGCACTGTAATTTTGAGACATTGTGCGAATAAAGTTATATAAGAGAGCAAGTAGTATAATTTTGGGATCACCCGTGTACACCATGCAAGTGCAAAAGAAATACCTTCATGACAGCAGTAGCCAGTTTCTACCACGGCTACTATAGGTATAGAGATGTTAAAACGCGCTCAACTCTATTTCATTAACTCTGTTAGTCACGAGGCCATTATTCAAGCCGATACATTTTTGTGTCCTGTTATTCTGGATTTAATTTATAAAGTACTGCTTTTTGTTCTGTATTATCTTTGGCAGTGAGATCGTTTTTATGTGGACGTTTATGCTTTAATGGATGTTATTTATCGAGCTGGTGGTAACTGTTATTTCACTCCGAGATTTCGTTGGCTTCTAGTTATACCTTTGTAAAGGTTTAATAGATGTACGAAAGCGTATTAACAGGACGAACGATTTGCCAATCTGACAGTAATAGCGTAAAAGATGATCTATATAGACGACTGACTGAATACATTGGGCCGATGATCAACGTGGCGAAATTCCAGGCTAAAAATGAATTCAAAAAGTAAGTTTTCGTCATCTAGCACACATACCAGACTCCTCATCAAGGTCAATTTCTATAAGATCTACACGTGTTTTTTTTTTTGCATTTTTTAGTAGATATATGAATGTTGTGTACCTGTTTTTCATTGAGCGCCCCACTGCTGTACGTAGCAGCGAGCGTTGAGCTGCACATCTCTGAGTACCACGGGACCTCGCCTCGCTCGGTCGCGGAAGATATCGACAGCGTCCATATGGAGTTGGTGTAGCCATCGCAGTTACAGTTGTCGTGCTCACGACCACCGTTGCCGGATGCCCACACGAATATGGAGCCTTTACCGTCGCGTCCCTGTGAAACAGAAATAGATTAGAAATTAAATTATATAGTAGGTAACAGTTTATTCTGACGGACACAGTCATCATCATCCTCCTAGCGTTATTCCCGGTTGTGCCCTAAAGGAGTTCGGGGTCCGCTTTGACACCTAATCCCAAGATTTGGCATAGGCACTAGGGTTTACGAAAGCGACTGCCATCTGACCTTCCAACCCAGAGGGAAAACTAGACCTTATTGGGATTAGACCGGTTTCCTCCCGATGTTTTCCTTCACCGCAAAGCTAACGGTAAATATTCCGTACATAAGTTGCGAAAAACTCATTGGTACGAGCCGGGATTCGAACCCACGACCGCCTGAACCACTAGGCTACCGTAGCTTCTGACGGACACACTATAGAACAAAAAAGATGAGGCTGTAATAAAACATGGATACAAAGAAATGTTATGAGACTTATAGTTCAGCAATGTGTGTTATAAAGAATAGGCTAAGAGTCGACATAAATGTTGCGATTGTACCTAAATTGTAAATATTGCAAAGCTGTTATTCAGTCTCAGCCTTACAGAGTAACATGTTGCTTTAAATATGTAGGTACCCAAACAAAGAACAAAACACAAACAATAGTGCATACTTGCAAAAAAGGTAACTGTTGGTATTATTCAAAGTTTAGGAAGGCAAAGAGTGTTTTTACAATTGGAATCTTCTCGTTGTGACTGCAAGGTCGATATTTGAATGATACTTCACACACAAAGCTAAATCTCAAATAATTATGTTTATAGCCTATAGTCAGACTAGATTGTTAGTCAGATGATATTCGCCAGTTGGCGGTGAAATTGCATATGAGACTAGAAACTAGGTTCCACAGAATCCGTCAAAATGGCAAACATGGATAGGCTTTTACTCAACAATGGGTAGGTATAGGCTGATATGCATTATGCATTGATTGGTAGATTAATTTCTATAGCTTTTTACACTATTGTCTTAGACTTAGTACCTGTAAAGATAGTTGTAAGTGTGGAAATAAACAAAATAAAAAATAAAAATAAAAAGATACACACGGGGATAACACTAATATGGCCTCGTTTATAGGCGCGTCCTGTCAGGTGACTATGGTAACACTCGTGCCTGCCCCGCGATTCTGTAACCTGCTTTAACCTAACCTCACCATTCACCCACAAATATATCTTGACGCCCCAATTCGTAGTAACTAAGCGTAATCAGAGGTCTTTTTTCGTAAGGCGTGACGGGTGAGATGGGGCGCATTAGTCCGTTACGAATAACAGCCCTGTACCTACTTTAAGCGATGCAATAATTATGTTTGTGAATAGACGACTTCTAACGCGCCTTACGTGTGTATATCCTATACTTTAATTACATTATGTAAGTATGTCGCAAAATACAATCTTCGAAATCAAATATTGTAGGTATCAAGACACCGGGCCAAACGATTGGTATTGGTTATAGGCTTTGTAAACCTCTGTTTATTCTTTACACAAAAAAGATCGAGCCAAGGTTCATATTTCAATCATGGTAACAAGATTTACGAAATAAGTAGGTACCTACGCGCCGCACGAAATAGGTTATAAAGAAAGCTTTTCGTATAATCAACGAAAGAAAAATATGCGTTAAAAATTCGCGAGCTCCACACACTTAGATGCTCACACGACATTTTTCCAATTCTCGCAGATATAAAATTTATTCGCTCAACTCGAGCAGCGAGTTGTAGCGTTTGCAAAAATTGTCCCCGTAGCTATCAAGACGTAAAGTAAAATTAAGTTTCCTTGCAATAAACCCGCGCATTAGGCCTCGAGCAAGCGGAGATAATCAGGAAAAAGTACGACGACGGGGAGCGTTTAAACGAGGTTTCGGTGTAAACAAGGACGCCCGAGCGACGCTTTAAGAGTAGAAGAGCGAAACAACATTATGTAAATTTTACACCAAGAACACTTGACCATATCGTGTCGCAGCAAACAGGAGAAAATAATTGCGTCATTACAAGAATTACACTCGCGGCTCACTGTGCACCCTTCAAACTAACTTAGTTACGAAACCATTGCGCCACCGTCAAAGTAAAACGCACTTTAAACTGTATTATACAAGGATCAATACGGACTGGGTGGTTAGTGACAAATTGCTGTAGCAGCTGCCGTTGTGACTTTTCATTGAGCGTATGCCTGCGTGAAATGAAAATATGAACGCTTAAAAGCGTAGGCTGAAAGGACTTTTTGTACACTCAAGGACTAATTCTTTATTAATAAAAGCATAAAAGGGGACTTGAGGTGAGTCGGTGTTCGCTAATGGGAATTATGAAGTTTTTTATCGTTCAACTTTTATGCGAAATGTTAAACGGTTACTTGAGTATTCTTGCTTCGAAGCTGGCACCGTTAAGCTTTAATTAAAATACACTAAATAAGGAAACGTGATTTAAATTCGGTTAAATTTGATTGGACGCAATTCCTTTTCAATTAAGAACTTGCTCCAGAACGGGGAAACAACGTGACTGATTTCTTATTGGTTTAAATATCGAAATATCTCAGTATATAAATGTAAAACTCCATTTGAATGACAAACTGATTGATTACTTTCATAGGAAGGCGTTGGATCTAAAGATAGGACATTATCATAATAAAGGCTACAATGATCATGTAGGTCACTTTTCTGATAGTCACGGCATTCAATCCAAGTTATCTATGGCATATACTTAATAGACATATTATGTATACTTTAGTATAGAGAGAGATAAAGGTTTTGTCAGGCGGTGGTTCGTGGAGAGGATAGTGTCCACAGCCTGGCAATAATAAAACGTTTATGGGGGAGTAGACAGGGTGAGTGTGGACATCACCCCAGAGGGGTTTATGACAGTCCACACTCAGAGAGAGACTCTGAACTGGACATGCAGTACTGTTTATACATAGTTATTTATTCATCAACTCACACGGTATATACAGGGTGACTGGTAATTCGACCTATTCCTTGAAAGGGGTTATACTAGAGCTAATTTGCAACAATTTATGTCCAGTCAACCAAGGGTCGAAACTCGCTGGTTTCCGAGATATTCGAGTTTTCAGTTTGTATGAAAAAAATTCTCCTTGCAGCCTTAAGCTGGTGATTGTGACAAAAGTACTTCCAGTTGGATGGTAAAAAAACATTTTTGTCACAATCAGCACTTTAAGGCTGCAAGGCGATTTTTTTTCAAACAAACTAAAAACTCGAAAGGTTGACTGGACATAAATTGTTGCAAATTAGCTCTAGTATAACCCCTTTCAAGGAATAGGTCGAATTACCAGTCACCCTGTATACACGAGTATCTACATAATCATTCACTCATCTCGCGCGTACCTACTTAATCTATGGCTTAATCTTAACATGTTTTATACAATATCTAATCGCTACTTTAGAATGTACCTTGCCGACACAAAGGTACTTATTTAGGATGCAACCGGGACTTTAGTATGTACAGTCAGCATCATATAGTTAGTAGCAGCCAAAGTAGCCAAATACATCGTAACATATCCTTACTCCTATAGTAATCAAGACATGTTGCTATTTATTTGGCTACTTCGGCTGCTACCAACTATATGATGCTGACTGTACTGTAATATACGACAAGTAAAGTCATGTATATATTATAATAATAAGCCGACCCCCAAATGGAATAGAAAAAGCTTAGACAAATAAGTTTCTGTCAAAAATTTCATTTTTGGTACAAGCTTTAATTGCCGATTGTACTTTTTTGCATACCATCATCAACTTCTCATTGAGACGATTCTAACGAGCCCAAACTCAATGGGGTTGTGCCGTGTTATTGCGGAGTTCCTATGGCCACCTTCCAGCTCCAGCATCAGATCAGCTCCAAGTCATCATAATATTGCATTGTCATGCGATATACATATGCATGCAAAATTTCAGCTCAATTGGATAACGGGAAGTGACTGAAAAATCGATTGCAAATTTTGACGGACAACTTACATACTTACATATTTACATACTTACATACGAACAGTGCAAGTTAATATAAAGCTTGTAAAAAGAAGAAATAAGAGGAAATGACAAGACGGAAACAACAGGGTTCTTGCCGCCGATGAAAGATTTCTTCCAAGCAACCTTTGGATGGCAAAAATGGTATAACTTATGGTTCTGACTTCAGTTTCGATGCAATTCAATTCAATTCAATTATTTTATTTCAGGCATAGAACCCATATAGTGTTAGTCGTACAAATGTGTGCTTATGAATCTAAGTGTTAGTAGGTTACAATAATAATAATGATTTAATCTATTTTAAACATCAGCGTTGGCCCTCAGTGCTCAATACTGTTTAAATTGTGTCTCTCATTTAAAGCAATATCAACACGGTGGAATTTAATCGGTGAACAGGAACCCATTTTTCTAATTCAGTAAACGATGGCGGTCACGTTTATGTAGTACTTAAGTGGAACCAAGTTTTTTTTTATCATAACTAATTTTTAAGTTGAAATTAAATTTTAAATAAAATTGATTGTCACCCTACTAATGGTTTAGTCTGAAAAGTTTAATGACGTTTCATTTATTGACGTCTGATCTGTCTAGTTTCCCGCCAAAGCCAGCAAGCACTTGACGTATGTACACTTACGAGTAACTTCCCTTCAATAAAAGTAGGGTGTCCATTTATTCAGTCAGTGTACATTTTACCGATGTTAATTAAGTGTGATTAATTAGATTGTGAGCTATATTGCACGAGATCTCACGTATTGGTTTCTGTGTAGATTGATAATTAAGATTTTTGATTCCTGATCACCGATTAAATTCCACCGTATATAGTTAATTTTCACATAGCTTTAGAGTTAAAAGCTATCGAAAATAGATCAGCAAGCAGTTACCTAAGTTAAGCTTGATTCTTTTGCAGTTTATTTGTAAGAACTAGAGATAATGAGAACTCGTGTGTGAAATGAAATACTGATACTTGTATTTGATCGACTTACACAACATTCCAAAGCTACGATAATTTTTAGGCATGTTATTAACGCACGGAAACTGTTGTGGTTACAAAACCACGATGTCACGCACAGGAGGTAGATCTGGTTCAGCATATTGCATACCCGCATGATAATTACAAGTTTAGCGCGCACTCGGTCTGAGACCTCGGCGCGCGGAGAAGCAAATGGCGCTTAACATATATAATATCATGCTGGTATACGATAAGTCGAGCCAGATTAACCTCCTGTATATAAATAGCCCTGAATTAACTTGTTTACCCGGGGGTAGAGTGTAATATATTTATTACTGCTGCGTCTAGATGTTTGATGATTTCCGGGTGTCCTTTCTCGAGACTTAAACTTTCCGTACCAAATTACATCACAGTCAATTCGGTTGTCTAAGCGTAATATGGTAAAGAAAGGGCAGCGATATAATAGAACAGCATGTAGACTAGTGGGCACGTTAACTAGCTGTAAGGATCGCGAGTATCATTAAAAAAAACTAAAATACTCCTAAAACTACCCACAAAGCAAAACCTATAATAACTTAAGAAATTTCACGAGGATCGGTTGAGAAATGCGACCTGTAGAGGAGAACAGCCGGACATACGAAAGCATTCGTTCGCTTCGCTCGCTCGTTCGATTATAGGTAGTACCTAGTTAGTTAGTTAGTTATACTGGGCGTTTTCCGCAAGTCGACATCCATTGCGTGAAACGGCGGTGTGGCGCTACTCTAACCACCCCAGCTCGTCTAAAAAGTTGGTGAGTGCCTTGGTGTTACTGACTGCGTCCCGTAGTGTGTTTGGAGAACCTAGGTGCTTCATTCTGTATACTTCTACCTCCTTGCAGTCCAGTGGTATATGTTTAGTCGTTTCTTCTGCCTCCATGCACGCTCTGCACATGGGGCTGTCTGTGATACCTAAGTTATAGAGGTGTCTGTTCAAGGTTTTGTGTCCTGTCGATTATAGGTATAGATATAATGTATTTATTTATTTATTTATTTCATTGTTACGTCATGTACATACTCGTACATAATAATTGATGTGTTAAAATTCAGTAAGTCAGTCCATGACGCCCTGTGAGGGCATACAACATTAAACATTAAACTAAACCTTACTAGTCTAGGCTAAGCATTATAAAATAGAATTAATAATCATGTTTTCAGTCCCTTACAAAATATAATTAATTATCATGCAAACTACCATATCTTCAGAATTTCCGAAATTAGTAATAGGCTTAAAATATACTACAAATTAGGTATAATCAATTACATGTCACTTAAATAAAAAAAAGTTATCTTCGTTAGAATCTTATTGGACTGTGATATTGTACATATGCAATACGATATGCATACGATACAGTTGCAAGTGGCACTGAACATTAAAAGTTTGTGCTCTGCATATCCCTTTTGGGAACACAAGCGTGAATATCAGTATGTTTGGGCAAGTGACCAACCAAATCAATCCAAGATTTTGATGTAAAGTAGTCATCATCATAAATTTAAGAGTAAGACTCTTTTCGGTGTAGCTCCCTCCATCTGGCTCTGTCTAGAGCCGGCTCCTTGACCTCCTTATACTCGTACGACGTGACTGCTACTTTTTCTTTTATTTGTTTCATGTAACTTATCCTTGGTCTTCCCCTTCTTCGCTTGCCATCTACCTTTCCTTCCATGATGTTATTAATAAAAGCGTCATATCGTATAAGGTCACCATCATTTTCCCTCTCCTATTCTCTATCGTTTTTATCAGTTTCCTCTTCTCAGCACTTCTTCATTTGTGATTTTTTCTGACCAGATTATTTTTTCCATTCTACGCCAACACCACATTTCCAATGCTTCTATAGTACTTATTCTAAAACGTAAAGTAATCGTTTGATCATTCAAACAAAAGCAATCATGATCGTCATTGACGCAGCCGGCAAAGTCAAACTGCCATAAATCGGATCATAGACACAACCACCAAATTACATTGCAACTGCCACAGATCGGATCAAGTCCAGTAGTCATTGATCCGACCCGTCAATCATCGTCAAGCGCTGATGATCAACGACTAAACCCAATTAGCGCGAACAATGCTGAATAGAGACGACGACTGCCAATTCCAAACAGTCGTGGCAACGCTAAATACGTTTGACCGGATCAACAAAAGCTCATTGTACTTACATAGAACACGTATAACAGTAGTTTGACTTCAAATGGTGCAGCCAACGTCAAAGATCCTTATCCTATAGCACAGGTTTTTTAACTATTTAGGGAGTAGAGTATTAGTTTTAAGGAAAACTTGTAAAAGATGTTTTTAGGAAATAAATATTTCTAAATAACGTCAATCGTCTACGTTTGTTAGATTATCTCGGATATCAAAAGATAATATTGCACTAGTTTTACTTCTTTCGATCATTAATTGCTATTACACTACCAACCTAATTGGGTCATAAGGCTTTTTTAATTTTCTTGGAAAATATATCTGACAGTGAATTTTACCTTGAATTCATGTCATTAAGTAACCTCAGCCGTGCATTTTTTCCGTAAATAAATTATTAACTGCTGTGTCAACTCTTTAATAAAGAAATAAATAAATATTACGGGACAATCTTACACAAATCAACCTAGGCCCACGGTAAGCTCAGTAAGGCTTGTGTTGTGGTTACTAGGCGATGATATATATAATAGATACATACATATAGATACTTATATACATATATAACATCCATAACCCAGGAACAAATATTCGTGATAAATACACAAATAAATGCCCTGACCGGGATTCGAACCCGAATTCATTTTATTTATCATAGGCATTTTAAGATTTATGAATAAGGGGATAAAAACATCACGTGTGTCCCCATCAACCGCCAAATGCCTTAGAATAAGAATAACAATAAATTTACTGCCCAAACCTTAAATTTAGAGATACAATACAGATACAATAGTACATTGTTGTAGAGGCTAGAAAGTAAGCAATAGGTGGACGAGTTAGTTCGAGGGCCGACGCGTAGCGGAGGCCCTCGAAAGTACGAGTCCAGCTATTGCACTTTCGGCCGAGGCTTAACATAGTGCTTTTCACGTCTACTGCGAGGAAATTGCAAATAATCATAATTTTAAATCAAAATTAAGTTCCTAATTGAAGATCATAATACTAATCAAAAAACAAAAGAAGCGCGGCACCGCTCGCAGGCGCGGCAGCGCCGCTCCTCCCGCTCGACGCCCTGTGATTGGTCGAAGAGCTGTTCAAACGTGAACAACCACTATTACAATGACCAACCACTCAAAAATAATCGACCAATAGCAGAGTAGAAAGTAAAAAAGGCCGCTAAACACTACATTTTACTTTGCAAATCTACATTGTTTGACTGTTTTTGAATTGTACTACTAAGAACTACTTTCTACTCTCATTTCAATCCATCTTTGGCCATATTTCCGAGCAGTGGCGTGAAAATTATATTCTCCACTCGTCGGTACGAGGAAAGAGGCTAAATTAAGTATCCTATTAAAGATATACGAAAAAAAATATAGAAAAAAAAGGTAAGGGTACCAGTCTCAGCATGTGCTGGGCAGAAGTACCCGGCGCTGGTTAGCGTGTCTAAATAATCGTTATAAGTGTAGAATAAATTAAATATAGTTGCATAGGCTTGACCAAAGCGATACTGAATTATAATTCTTGCTCGAACAAACCTGGACTTTACTTATTTACGCCAGTTGTGGTTTGTATGAGTATGAGTGCGATAATCAATACGTCTTTGTGCCGCCCAAAGACAGTCATTGTACTGTGATATAATATTCTCTTTGTGCCCGGTTTGAGCAGCCTGCAAATCGCTGTCACACTAGTCAGTAGTCACTGACGATGACAGTTTTCAGTTTGTTGGTACAGTGAATGAATTAATATTCCAATTCGTGGACGAAATAATTATTATTTGTTTGGGATTCAATTGTAACGTGACGTGAAAGGTTCGGTTTATGTATGGTGTTGATATAATTAAAAGCGACGTAATCATTATAATTATATTACGAGCAAACAATTAGCATCGGCTACAGGTACGGTGAAATAATCTTTTCAACAAGCTAGGTAAAATTCAATAGTATGTGTCATACATAATCATAAGTACTTTGACAGAAAGCATTTTTCTCAGTTTATTTGTACGTGACCGGTCGATCACGTAACGCATTGTACGCGCGTCAGGTAGATCGAAATGTCACTTTTTGTATGGAAAAATGACAGTTAAACTGTCCTAACGCGCGTTCGGAACGTTACGTGATTACCCCTCTGTATTCGACTTACAAAATTTGAGTGTCCCTGGCATGTCCATTCAGACATATTGTACCCGAAAGGCAAATAACTTGATACGCAGGTGATCAATTGTGCATTTGGCAAATTACCACACACGCAGGTGACCAGGATACGCTAATGACTTGTTTTTTTTTTATCGCAAGTGACCAGATACGCACAGGATATCTCCACTTATCTTCTTGTCTTCTCAAAATAAGAGCCAAATTTGGATTCGCAATTTTTGATTTAAATGACAGAAAAGTAATAAAGGAGGCGTAAAGAGTATTATAATTTTTTGTCACTTTTTCGAAATACGACTTTGAGGCTGAGAGAGTATTATTGCCCATATTCATATAACCTAGTTTGTTAAAAATTAAAATTCGTTTATCTTTATCTATCACTTTAACTTTTGTGTTTGTGAGAAAGAGATAAAATATGTTTTAATTAACAGAAGGTTGCTAAGTTTTATGAATAACGCAGTTTGATAAATAAGTTTTTTTTTACATTTTAGAGCACGTAGGTAAATATACTAGATTTTAGATAGCTCAATGATTCAGTAACGAAAACTGCCTTAAATACAAATAGTTTACTATAAATATGTATCTGCTAATTAATCATAGTGTTGATTTTCTCCTCTGCTTACCTTCGTGACGCCCTCGAGAAACGCCCTGTGCGCCAACTCTCCCGGTCCGTCCACAGTCTTCCCGTCATCATCCGGCCCCCATGACGCGCTGTATATGTCCACATGCTGAGGGTTCAGGCTCAACGAACGCGCCTCCACCGCGTCCGTAACGTCACCGTCTAACATCCGCACACCTGCAGAAAAAAACAACTTCGAATCATATTGATATGACAGATGTTGAGCGCTTTCGTTCTGCTGCGCGCAAGGAAGTAAGTTCGGGCGCCAAATGTAGCACAAATATTTCACGAGAACGAGTGTGTGCTGAGTGAAATAGATCTCCAGACAGACTCCCGAGCGAGTACACCATGTAAATTGCTACGATATTGAGTTCTACGAATTAATGTAGTAGCAACTTCGTAGCATACCGCAAGTCGTAGCACTTGGGAGTTCGTAGCACAATTCTACAATAACTTTAGGCAAGACGTATCTAAAGAACTCACTTTAGTTTGTTAATCCTAATGTCCTAGTTCCAACTCCACACATAAATCTACCTAACGTCACAAGTTTCGCGAACAAATATGTCCAATTCCGTGAATATCCAGTATAAAGTCGCTTGGCATAAAATTGCACTTCATTACAGTAGTAATTCAATTTAAAATTTTAGCTATTCGGTTGGAGCGTATTAGGATACGGTCTGGTTAACAGACAAGTTTGAACACCTATACCAGCCTGGTAACTTGGTCCCGCAGTTTCCTAGTTTGCAGAATTTCCGCTTTGTACGGTTTTATTAAAAACTTACTATCAAGGTGTAGGTTTATATTTGTGCTAGCTTATCCTACAATCGATTTTAAACCTCCGACGCAAAAGGGGTGATATAAGGTTAACCTGTTTATTTGCGTGTCTGTCAGTGGCATCGCAGCTCTTAATGGGTAAACAGATTTGAGTACGGCTTTTTTAAATCAATCAAGTCTTGTCTGTAGAGATGGATAATGGTTCATAGCTCGTATTGAGGGAGGCGATGGCTGAGATATGCGTCATACTCGTGATCGGGTACTGTTTGTGGAATCCGGTCTGTTCATGCTTGCAAGGGCATAGTAACTACCTAAATACTAGTGTTATTATCATTATTTTGACGAGAGACATCATTCTGTTCTTGACACGTTTTATTGTTATTGACTATGTACATCTCTGACAATATTACATTAATGATCCTTTTTTTCTGTTTTAACGCTTAGAGACAGTATACATCTCTATAAGAACATTAGAATAATTATTAATTGTATTTGGATGCTCAGAGACATTATACATCTCTGGGGTACTAAATTAATATCATAAACTTATTGTTAATTCTGATACAGACCTTATATCGAATGTATTTGATAATATTTTACAATTTTGGATTTTTTTAGTTTTCATTTAGTGACATTTAGTTTGTTAACCATTTCGGTACTAATTGGTTAAAATCTGCAATTTTAAAATGATTATTGTGTAAGATTATTAATATTATATTGTAGAATACCATTTGACATGTAAAAGTGCCCTTGTGGCCTATTTGCAGAATAAATAATTGATTTTGATTTTTTTGATTTGTTGTGTCGGAAGTTTTTTTTTATTATATAGAACGAGTAAGGTCTGATTCACACTGGCGCGACCGCGGTGGCGGTTAATAGTAAATTTGACAGTAGCCGTTAAAATTACTAATGAGCCGTCACGGGCTGTCATTAAAATTCCACAATTTTCCTGCTATGTTGTTTGTATCATATTAATTTCGCTCGGCATCTAATCAAAATGGCCGGTTGGTGTTAATTTTCAATTTCAATCATCACTTTGTAGTCATCACTTAAGAGATAGATGTACATAAATATAAATAATAATAAATAAATAATAAATATTTGCGGACGATCTTACACATATCGACCTAGTCCCAAACTAAGCAAAGCTTGTACTATGGGTACGAGACGACGATATACATACTTAAATAGAGAAATAAATACTTAAATACATAGAAAACATCCATGACTCAGGAACAAATATTCATGCTCATCACACAAATAAATGCCCTTACCGGGATTCGAACCCAGGACCTCTAGCTTCGTAGGCAGGGTCACTACCAACTAGGCTAAAGCGGTAAATCTATAATAAATCTTAATTAGGGTAATCTTAGGGTTTAACTTCGTTACGCTCCCCGGAGGCGTGTTGTCCAAAGATTTTAAATTACAAGTTAAATAAAAATATAGTTAAGCTTTCAAAAACATGCAATGTTGATACTAAGCATTTCTAACTTCAATTTAAATATAGATAGCCTTTCAAAAAAAAAATGTTGTCGAGTTGTTCGGGATAAAATTACGATTCTGAGCGATTATTTAGGGTTTGTTGAGACCCAAATCAACGTCAATCTCTTCTTTTCTAGGGTGTAAATCCGAGCTAGGGTTGCTTAGCTTTAGAGGTAAGTTCTATCATCATTATATTTTCAGTACAGTTGGGTTCATTCAGCACATTCTGAAAAAAACGTAACGGGCGTTTCAAACACTGCCCTTTCCAACCCCATTATAACTGTGATGTTCAGTAACTAACTGAGTTGGATCTTCATCATATCAGCCGAAAGACGTCCACTGCTGGACATAGGCTTCCCCCAAAGAGTGCCAAAATCACGGGTCCTTCGCCACCCGCATCCAGCGGACTCCCGCGACCTTTACCAGGTCTCCTTGTGGGGGGCCTACCCACGCCACGCCTTCCGGTACGTGGTCGCCACTCGAGAACCTTTCCGCCCCAACGGCCATCGGTTCTACGTGCAATGTGCCCCCCCATTCAGCGCCCATGACGACACACATGCGTCAGAGCGCTACGAGCGCTTTTCGCTACATACGGAGTTTAAGCTGCTACGGACAACGGCGTAGCGCTACGAGCGTAGCGTGGCCGTGAATGGGTTAATCTTACCTATTTATTTACGTCCTACAATCCCTGTTACAGCGACTGTAGTACCTAGATAATATTATATTACTCATCCGAAGCTACCAGCTTATATCTTTCTAAACATTAATTGAATTAAGCATAATTTAATTTGTAAAATTACTTTTCACCTGGCACCACAAAAGAAAAATAGTGTTGAAAACGCTTTCTATTTGTAGTAATCGCTACTACAATTATAATAAATACATGTATGTAATAATAAATATTTTAATAATATTTACTTATATACATACACAATATATAATAACTTATTAATAATAAATTGAATAACTATTGCTCGAGATATATACACAGATATATATTACTCTGAACATAATTAATAAACATACACATATAAATAAATATAATAACATTCACTTACATTAGAAATACATAAATATATAAATACATGAAACAAACAAAACACTTACCTCGACCTTAGCAGCCGTGTCGGAACCGAAGCAACGCCGAGTGCCGTGGACAAGACCGCGTGACGTCACACTAGCGGAACCGGCTCCAGAGCGTGCTGCGGGCGCGCGGCCGCGTCGCCCGCCAGTCAGAATCCTTTCTCGGCGCCGATCGCATGTCGCTTTCCTCCACGCGCATATAAGCTTAACGCTTACGATTTATGTTTTGTTTACATGCTACTTATGCTTAAGAATATTGTACCGCTTCGCTGAGTTAGCTGGAATATACCTGTGAATGTGATTAGGTCGTTTTCTTGGACCATTCAACCCGACACCCCCTAAACTGGTGACCCCTACATTGGACGAAGATCGCAGCTTTCTCCTGGATTATCATTCACAATCACCAAGGACAAATCGTAAGTCAAAGTATTAAATATGTCTGTTCACGAAGACGAGGATAATAATGAAGCATTTAGCGACGCGGCGCCCGACATTGCGCTGCGAGATAACGGTACTATGCGCCTTGCCACTGGTGCCGACACATTTCGCGTCGGAGTACGGATACCTCCATTTTGGCCGCAGGAGCCTGCCGTCTGGTTCGCACAGATAGAAGGCCAATTTGTACTGTCGAATATTTCTTCTGACGCGACAAAATTTTATTACGTGTTGTCGCAGCTTGACCACCAGTACGCAGCCGAGGTCAAAGATATCATCATCTCGCCACCTTTAACAAATAAGTACGAAAAGTTGAAAAGCGAACTTATTAAACGCCTGTCGGTGTCTCGTGAGAAAAAGCTGAAGGATCTCTTACTTCACGAGGAATTAGGGGACAGAAAGCCATCGCAGTTCTTAAGGCATCTACAGCACATCGCTGGCCCGCAGGTACCTGACGACTTTTTGAGGACCATTTGGACGAGCCGCTTGCCGCATAATATTCAAGGAGCTATAGCAACTCAGCCACTGTCTACCCTTGACTCTTTAGCAGATCTAGCAGACCGTGTATGGGACATATCTCCAGGTACTCCTCAAGTAGCTAGCACCTCTAAACAAATCGGCAGCGCAGTTATAGAGCAGATGGCTAACCAGATCGCAGCGCTTTCGAGGCAGGTGCAGGAGCTCTCAACCGAGATGCGATCCCGTTCTCGTCCCATCTACAGGGCCGGAGGTAGGCAGCAGCACCGTGGGCGCAGCAGCAGTCAGCGACGCGATAAGAGCACAAATAGTCACCAGCGTTCGCAGTCAAATTACCGCAAGTTTCCAGTGTGCTGGTACCATTACAAATTCCAGTCGCAGGCTACCAGGTGTACCAAGCCATGTGACTTTGCCTCGGGAAACGAGCAGGGCAGTCGATAATGGCGGCCGACGATTGCCTGAGTTCCGGTCGCTTGTTCGTCACAGATCGACAATCAAAGACGCAATTTCTCGTGGACACCGGAAGCGATCTCTGCGTCTTTCCTCGATCTGCATTGCGCGAGCAGCGTCTTAAAACAAAGTATCAACTTTTCGCAGCTAATGGATCCATCATCAGCACTTACGGTCACGTCCAGTTAAAGCTGAATCTGGGTCTCCGCCGCGAGTACAGTTGGCAGTTCGTTGTTGCAGATGTCACCAAAGCGATTATCGGAGTCGACTTTCTATCTTTTTATAACTTAGCCGTCGACTGCCGAAACAAACGCCTACTAGACAACACGACGTCGCTCTCAACGGCGGCAATAACAGCAGATTCTACGGACACCGTGTTCTCAATTAAGACCCTCTACGGTGAGTCCAAGTACCACGACATCCTTAGAGATTACCCCGAAATAACACGGCCTCCCGGTATTCACCGCGATATAAAGCACAACACTGTGCACTATATCACCACCACGGATGGACCACCAATATACTGCACCCCGAGAAGACTAGCACCAGACAAGCTGAAAATAGCCAAGCTGGAATTTGAAGCGATGCTCAAGAACGGCACAGCAAGGCCATCATCAAGCCCCTGGTCTTCGCCACTCCATCTCGCACCGAAGAAGGATAATGGCTGGAGACCCTGTGGAGACTACCGGCAACTAAACGCACGAACAGTCCCAGACCGATACCCCATCCGCCATATCCACGACTTCGCACACCACCTATCCGGTTGTACGATCTTCTCCACCATAGATTTGGTAAAAGCGTACAACCAAATACCGGTGAACGCGGACGACATAGTGAAGAATGCCATAGCCACGCCTTTTGGGCTATATGAGTTCCCGTATATGACGTTCGGGTTAAGGAACGCTGGACAGACATTCCAGAGGTTCGTTGACGAAGTCACAAGAGGGATGGACTTCGTATTCGCGTACCTTGACGACTTCCTCATCTTTTCGGAGAACGAAGAAGCTCATATGGAACATCTGAGGCTACTGTTCAACAAATTAAGGGACTACGGGATTGTCATAAACCCTTCGAAATGTATCTTTGCTGTGCCAGAAGTCAAGTTCCTTGGATACCACATCTCTGCGGAAGGCACAAAACCCTTAGAAACGAAGGTAGAAGCCATCGATACATTTCCAGCGCCGAAAAGCGTTAAAGAATTGCGAAGGTTCTTGGGGATGATCAATTTTTATCGGCGATTCATCCCACAAGCAGCACAGATCCAAGCACCTCTGCACAACTTGTTGACTGGCTCGGTAAAAGGATCCCACCCCGTTTCGCTAAAGGACGAGAACCTGAAGGCGTTCAACGACTGCAAGAGAAGTCTCTGCGAGGCAGCACTCCTAGCACATCCAGACAGCAACGCAGTTCTTGCACTGGTCACGGATGCGTCTGACACATCATTGGGAGGTGTGTTGCAGCAGAAAAAGGGAGATGCATGGCAGCCAATTGCGTTCTACTCAAAGAAATTAAGCCCAGCCGAAAAGAAGTACTCGCCATACGATCGGGAACTACTCGCAATATACAGTGCCATCAAGTACTTCCGTCACATGCTGGAAGCACGAGTCTTCACGGTATTTACCGATCACAAGCCGTTGTGCTTCGCTTTTGCGTCACACAAGTCAAACTGCTCACCAAGACAATTTCGCCACCTCGACCTCATCTCTCAATTCACCACCGATATCCAGCACATATCTGGGAAAAACAACGTGGTCGCGGATACATTGTCGAGGATAGAAGAACTGGAGAAGCCAATTGACCTGGTACAACTTGCAGCAGCACAAGGCAAGGATGCTGAGCTAAAGCAAATTTTAGACGGTGACACAACCCATACCATCAAATTGAAAAAGATGATGATACCAGGTTCCCTCACCGAACTATACTGTGATAGCAGTACTTCCATCCTAAGACCCTACGTGACTACAGAACTTCGCCAGCAAGTCTTCAACAGCCTACACTCGCTTAGTCACCCTGGAACCAAGGCAACAGCGAGACTTGTATCAGAGAGATTTGTTTGGCCGCATATGAATAGAGACTGCCGCAAATGGGCACGAGCCTGCACAGCCTGTCAACGCTCGAAAGTAACGAGGCACGTTCAAGCTCCCTTAGGCACATACCAACTACCTAAAGCCAGATTCTCGCATGTCCATATCGACATTATTGGACCCCTGCCACAGTCTCAAGGCTACCGCTACTGCTTAACAGCCATCGATCGATTCACACGGTGGCCAGAAGCAATTCCGATGATGGATATCACAGCCGAAACAGTTGCGAAGGCTCTTCTGACCGCCTGGATATCCCGATTTGGTTGTCCTGTGGACATCGTCACAGACCGCGGAAGACAGTTCGAATCAGCGCTCTTCACGTTTTTGGCGAAAATAGCAGGATTCAAGCACAGACGCACTACAGCATACCATCCTGCGTCTAACGGAATTATTGAGAGATTTCACAGGCAGTTAAAAGCAGCTATCGTCTGTCACGCGCAGGAAAATTGGACAGAATCCTTGCCACTAGTTCTGTTAGGAATCAGGAGCGCGTTCAAGGAAGACCTGCAAACATCGTCCGCAGAGCTAGTGTACGGGGAAACGCTGAGACTGCCTGGAGAATTCTTCCAGCCCTGTACTGTAACAACAACAGATGTCACCGACTTCACTGCGCGCTTGCGTAATATTACCCAGCAGCTGAACCCTGTGCCAACTTCAAGACACGGATCTCAGAAGACTTTCGTATTTAAAGATCTCAAGACAGCCACTCACGTCTTCGTAAGAGAAGATGCTGTACGTGGCGCGTTAACGGCAGCATATACTGGGCCACACGCAGTGGTGGAACGAGGAGACAAAGTTTATAAATTAATAATAAAGGGAAAAGAAAAAACCGTATCTATAGATCGCTTAAAACCGGCATATACGCTTGAAGACAGCACCAACCGCACCGGTAGCAAACCTAAAGCGAAAGAAAAGAGAGAGATTACCTACCCCCAGCAGACAAAAGAAACACGAGATAAGCCGAAAATATATACCAGATCTGGCAGACAGGTGAAATTCCCTGATTATTATCGCCCGTAAGACGGTCTCTGGGAGGGAGTGATGTAGTAATCGCTACTACAATTATAATAAATACATGTATGTAATAATAAATATTTTAATAATATTTACTTATATACATACACAATATATAATAACTTATTAATAATAAATTGAATAACTATTGCTCGAGATATATACACAGATATATATTACTCTGAACATAATTAATAAACATACACATATAAATAAATATAATAACATTCACTTACATTAGAAATACATAAATATATAAATACATGAAACAAACAAAACACTTACCTCGACCTTAGCAGCCGTGTCGGAACCGAAGCAACGCCGAGTGCCGTGGACAAGACCGCGTGACGTCACACTAGCGGAACCGGCTCCAGAGCGTGCTGCGGGCGCGCGGCCGCGTCGCCCGCCAGTCAGAATCCTTTCTCGGCGCCGATCGCATGTCGCTTTCCTCCACGCGCATATAAGCTTAACGCTTACGATTTATGTTTTGTTTACATGCTACTTATGCTTAAGAATATTGTACCGCTTCGCTGAGTTAGCTGGAATATACCTGTGAATGTGATTAGGTCGTTTTCTTGGACCATTCAACCCGACACCCCCTAAATTCAATGCCTAAGTAAATAGTCCCTTAGAGTCCAACGAAGCTTTATAAAACCACCGCTAGTCCCAAAACAGCTTCATTCTATTTCAGATTCAAGAATTCAGAGGGCGAAATCTACTACTGAAATAAGTTACTTCTTTTGGCGAATAGGAGTTTGGCCGTCTCAAAGCAAAACCTAGCAAGAGCCAAAATGTAAATCCTTTTTTACACCATCCATTCTTAAATTTTGGACTTCCTGTAATGCAAAACTAACTTTATTCTTCCATTACCATCCTTCCTTAATTTAAGGCTGTTTATACGCAACATTATTTTTAGTCCGTAAAGGAATAGTAGCGATCAAGTAGCAGGGAGAACCATTTTGCGCCAGTTGTCTCCAATTAATGGTTGTTGCCTCTGTGTTAGATCTAAACGGACTTTATCCTGCCGTTTTTGTACTAACAACTAGCTACCCACGCGGCCTCGTCCGCGTATAACAAAGAACGCTGGCCACCCCGCGGGATAAAATACAGCTTAAACATTCAGAAAGTTAAAAGAAAAAAAAAACTACACGACACTGAAGAATTTCTGAAATCGAATAAGCGATACAAACAAACTTACAATCTCACAGACTCATCCTCTTTATAATATTACTAGCTTCTTCCCGCGACTCCGTCCGCGTGGAGTTCATTTATATCGTAGCTCCATACAAAGGGTCTAGCAGGATAAGCTAACAAGAGTGGCCCCCGCAAGGGATTTGGTTGTAATTTGAGGTGCAGTAGTGGCAGGACCTAAGAACACTGTATGCGTAATATCAGCCTTCGGTCTTCTTTTGTTTCAGACTTATTCTCGATAATGTCAAAAAATCAAGGTAATTTTTAAAGTGATATTTTAGCCAAACCAAACAAGCGAGAGTAACCAAATAAATTCAGAATAGAGGAACATAAAATGGAGTTCATAATGCATATTTTTACAGACATTGATATCCTTGAACTTGGATGAAAAAAAAATAGTTTTTTTTTTCACTTAATTTTTCTGCTACTTCTCGCGGAGGCACAACTATCAAAAAAATTACTCAATAAGCCACAATTTTCAATAAGCCCCCGTCCCTTGGGGGATGATTTCCGAGATAAAACCTATCCTATGTCGTTCCCCGGCACTCAAACTATCTCTATACCAAATTTCATTTAAATCGGTTCAGCGGTTTAAGCGTGAAGAGGTAACAGACAGACAGAAATACAGGCAGACAGACACACTTTCGCATTTACAGTATTAGTATGGATATGGATAATATGGATAACTCGACGATTACCTCGACAAAAACTTTTTTAAGTCCGTAGCACAAGAATTATTTCGCTCGTCCCGTACAATTTCCTCAACATCCTTTCCTAGGTTTTAGTTCGGGACAGCCGAGATAGTATGAAGCAAAGAGTGACTTTAGCTACCAGAGCGATAAGTAGAATCGCTCAGTCAGTCGAGTCTTTGAACTACGTGTAGATTTTACTTCTGTAGTGAATGATTGATGCCAATCGTTCTTGCTAGATCGACTGCTGTTTGGAACTAAAAGCCAATTCACATAAATTAAAGTAAGTACATTGAGGAACGAGGTTAGAGGAAATATACGTATGGAGTCTTTAGAAATCCATAAACCTTTTATACCCGGTTTGAAACGATTGTAAGAGACTGTAGTCTCATTAAAATTTATTTGATTTGGCTAATTTAGAATAATTATTAATTGTATTTGGATGCTCAGAGACCTTATACATCTCTGGGGTACTAAATTAATATCATAAACTTATTGTTAATTCTGATACAGACCTTATATCGAATGTAATTGATAATATTTTACCATTTTGGATTTTTTTAGTTTTCATTTAGTGACACTTAGTTTGTTAACCGTTTAGGTACTAATTGGTTAAAATCTGCAATTTTAAAATGATTATTGTGTAAGAGTATTAATATTATATTGTAGAATACCATTTGACATGTAAAAGTGCCCTTGTGGCCTATTTGCAGAATAAATAATTGATTTTGATTGATTTTGATTTGTATTTGTGTCCTGGTGTATTTGTGTCTATTTTGCCTTTGGCGTATCACATCCTTGAGCACTATGGGTTGTACAAAAAATATACCAGGCTATGTCGTTTAAAGTTTGATTGTGCCGTAATAGGTATCTAAGTGTGAGAAAGAGGCAAAGCAATATATATAAGTCCTTCCAGTCGCATCCGACGACGGTGACCCCGATTTCCTCCAATGAACACGTAGGTGCCTATGTACCTGGTATGTAAGGACATGGTTTGAAATACCCTGTGGCCCTGTGCACAGTATAACTGGCCATTAAATGTATACGCTTCAAAGGGGCACAAAGCAAATCTGGAAAAGGCAGTATAAACATGTACATTATAATTCGCGTGACATCCGATTGCCATTTTTGAACTGGCGACCCGGAAAAGGGTTAGGACGTTTTAATTTAATCAGAAACGTTTTGACCGAGTTTAGAACATTTCGTTTGAGATTAGCTCAATACATCTAATCCAGGTAATAATAACCGTGGCGGTTGGACTCGATCATATACAAGACTTACCTCCGACACTAGCCCCGAACGCGACGCCAACCGCGCAGAGCGAGTTGTTGGCGGTTGCGGCAACCTCACCCGCGCAGCGCGTGCCGTGGCGGTTGGAGTCGATCATGTCATACCGCGGCTGCGGGTCCGGGTCGTGCGAGTTCACGTCGTACGATGCCATCGGGTCCTGGCAAAACACACGGTTATTATTACAAAGCTTTTAATTCCACTTGAGAGGGGTAATTACGTAACTTTTCCAATGAGCGTGAGGACAACTCAACCGTCATTTTCCCATAAAAAATACCCAGCAAATTCCAACTTAATGTTATGGTTATTCTATTCCGTAAAAATGGGCCCACAAATTGTCATAGAAACGTACCTATGTTTGTTCGTTGCCCTGATCTAACGTATGACTGGAATACAGTGCGCCCCAAACGTGATTCCTGTAATCGGAAGCTATAGACTCCATAGTATAAAATCATCATTCATCACTAACAAACTATAGTCTAACCACTAGCTCATTATTTCCTTTCCTTGGTTACAGACTTCCTGTTATTCTGAGTTTTTGAGGTATTTGCGCGGAATTCTTAAGATTGTATAAAGTTGAACTTAAATATACTTAATTTACAGTACCAACCTACCTGTAATTTTCCTATTGTGACTTGTTAAACGTCTTTTTAGTGGCCATTAAACAGTACTATTCCAGCATCTATTCCAAAGTGCAGTCACAATAAGATTACTTACCTGTGCACAGTTTAATGGATTGTCTTCCATCCGCGCGTTTGAACAAACACAGACCAAAACGACACTTTGCCAGCGGTGCACTTAAATCCTACACTTTCAACGCAAAGCTGTTTCGCACCACACCGCGACGTGACCCAATATCACGTTTTTTCCGAACGAAAGGATTAAAACCGGGCGAGATGGATCACGTAATTTGAATCCCGCTTTGTTCACAAATGTCGACCGTTAGGGCATGTGTCCTACTTTCGTTTCCTGGTAAAATATGATTTCAAGGTAAACGCACGAGTTGAGTAATGGAAGCTGTTAGAATATAAGGCTTATCTGAGTTGGTTGAACTCGGGGTCATTTTTCGTTGTGTTTACCCTTTGTAGTACGACAGAGACAGAGCACAGAGCACCCGTAATCTATATATATAAAAGTCAAAGTCCTGACTGACTCACTCACTCACTTAAATCAACGCCCAGCCCAGACCGCTGACACAATAGGTAGATTATTTAACGTAAGTACCCACTAAGAAGGGATTTTTGAAAATTCCACCTTCAAGGGGGTAAAAAGGGGGTTGAACTTTTGTATGGGGATGGAGTAACATTTTAAGTGAGATAACTGAAACTTTGTGTAAGGACTCCTATTACAATAAAAGAAAAGTAATTTTGGGGTTTTGGAAAAACCCACCCCTAAGCGGGTTAAATAGGGGTGTAAAGTTTGTATGGGGAAAATTATGAGACGAAATTTTGTATGGAGATAGTTTGAGTCCCGGTGAAGGACATAGGATAGATTTCATTCCGAAAATCATCCCCTAAGGAGGTGAAATAGGGGTGAAAATTTGGATTGAACCCATTTAGATGAAATGAGTCCCGGGGAATGACATAGGATAGTTTTGATCCCGGAAATCATCCAAAAGGGGATGAAATGGGGGGTGAAAGTTTGCATAGAGCTACGATATAAACGAGTTCCACGCGGACGAAGTCGCGGGCAGAAGCTAGTACATACTAATGGTGAATCGCGCGGGATGTGGGAATGAATTTCTTATTTTTCGCTTGATTCACGCACGGTATGGAAAGAAAATTGTATTTACATCACATTCGACGTTTCCAAATGAAACCTCATAACGTGAATGTTAGGTATGGATAAAATAATTTAATGTAGCCGACATTATATAAAATCGTCTCTGGAATTTGATTCTTATACCTTGGACCGTAGAGTTGATTTTTGAATGGACTACTTTGATGCAATTCGGCCAACTCAAATAATCTCAAGATACATATTTTGAGACGTCACGCGCTTGATTTGGACATAATCTATCAAATAGAAATGTGTTAACTCAATGCGAATGTGTGTTGGATTTTTTGGTTCCATTATTATCATATACATATGATGATGATTATGTTATTTACACATTTGTTCCGCGCGAAAACGTTCGTTTTCGAATTTTGTTTAATCTGCGGCGCTTCCAATAAATTTATATCACTCATCCATCAATGGAGTAATAAGTAGGTTTAATAGGAGTAAAATTCGATCTCCCAATTTCGATTTCGTGGTTATATTATAATATAACCCTGTGTTGTGAGTTCTGACAGTCATTTGTTTAACAACCACAACAACATTTCAATCACCTGTCACCCAAGAATAGGGAACATTACGCAAAACTCTTCGTAGGTGGTGACACTAGCAGCGTTGACATTGTCCACCCACTTGCAGTATTGTCTATGAAAGCATCCTAGTCACTCATTTGACAATCAATTGTGCTTGTGTGAGTGAATCCCTATATTCCTATAGTACTTTACTATTAGTGGTAGTGCTGCCTCTGGCGGCAGAACATTGCAGTAATGTTCCCTATTGCAGTAGAGTTACGAGTATTTGCTGCTCATTAACTTCTACACCGATATTATTTGACATAACACAGTCCAACAACGGAATCGAGTCAATCCGTTTGAAAATCGATAAAAGTGTAGGTACCTACGTAGGCATTTTCATTCGTCTCAATTGTATCAAGTTAAACCTTAATGTGACATTTACTTTTAAGATACTCACATAATTAGCTACTAAGTCGGGATGGTCGGTCTCCAACCCGTCGTCCAGGATCGTGACGACCACCCCCCGGCCCGTGATTCCTTCCCGCCACGCCGGAATCACATTCATGTCTAGACCGCCGCCTCGATTCTAAAAACACAAATACAGCATACATTATCTTATCTTATCTATCTACGTGAGGGCCCTTTTGGATGCACTTCGACCCAGTGGGATCTTTTGTGCATTTGCCCTCTCCTTTATGCCTGCTCCCAGGCTTGCTCCATCATTTCCACAAAACGGATGATGCAGTTCACCGGGAGCACCTTGAATTCCTTTGGTTGCGGATAGCCGTTACCAAAGTACATTAGAATCCCGATTATCCGGATCAAATAAAACCAGGGGTATTCCGTATAATAGAAAATCCGGATAACCGATTTCAAAGCATGTCAAACAATATTTAAATTTTAAACCACTCCGTTCTCTGCTCTCCAGCCGAGTAGGGCCTAGAATCCCATTGACCCACATGCAGGTCGGCAGGTGTAGTGTTTACCTATTGCTCTTGTAGAGGGATCTTCAACCTGACATACAAGTGAGTCCGTGGGATTCTAGAGTACCTAAAATGGCGTCTGACCCACATATGTGTCAATGGGAGAGGAAGGGATTGACAATTAGAGCCGAGACTAATACATACATACAAACATACATATAATCACGCCTCTTTCCCAGAGGGGTAGGCAGAGATCACGGATCTCCATTTGCTACGATCCTGACAAACCACTTTCGCTTTACTCACTTTCATAACATTTCTCATACATGCTCGTCGGTTTAGGGTACTTTTGATCTGGCCTTTTTGTAAGATTTCTCCAATTTAATCGGAGAAAGTTCGCCTAGGTCTTCCCCTTCCAACTTGCCCTTCCACTCTTTTTATATACACTCTCTTCGTTAATCTTCTTTCATCCATCCTCTCTACATGCCCAAACCACCTTAACATACACTTCTCAATGTTCGTGACTATATCTCCATCCATTCCACACTTATCTCTTATCACACTGTTTCTGACTCTATCACTCAATTTCACTGCACACATACTTCTCAACGCTCTCATTTCTACTGCATTCACTCGACTTTGATGTCTTTTCTGCCACACCCAACTTTCGCTACCATACATAAGTGTGGGCACCAACACTCCCCTACGCATGAGACTAATGAGTCCGGATAATCGGATGTCCGGATAATCGATGTTCGGATAATCGGGATTTTACTGTAATTCATTCTTTGTCTGGCAAGGGCATGACATTCACACAATAAGTGTTCCATAGTCTCATCCTCCTCGCCACACATTCTACAGTCTAAACTATCCGCTAGTCCAGCATACATTAAACACACCAGGCCCCGTAGCATGGATGGCGTTATCACTGTCCCTGTCACTTGTCGCGTGATAACGCCATCCATGCTACGGGGCCTGACCAGACTTGACGACGCAACGGAGCCACGCTGTTTCGTCACCTATATAATAAGATTATTATTTTATTTTATAATAGGGGTAGCCTAAGATATTTTTACGATGTCATTAGAACCAGTTTTTGTAGAGAAACTCCTTTCGGCCGCGTATGTAACTGAGTTTTGTAACCAGGTACAAACTAAGAAAATTTTCTCTTTTCTTGTAACCGGGTGATTCATCAACCTAGTTTTGTAACCAGGTACAAAATAAGATTTATTTTTCTTTTCTCGTAGCCAGTTACAAACTAAGATTATTTTATTATTTTTTCGTAATGGTTTTCCCAGTTACGATATCAGATTTTTTATTCCTTGTTGGTAACCAAGTTGTTATCAAACCTTCAAGTAGAGACGATTCTCTTTTGAATGTTATTAGTACTGGCCATAAAGATAACAGTCTTTGAACGGTAATTGATAAGTAATGAATGTCACATATTATATGCAATTGAGATAGTCATTGATAGAGTGCAATTTTCTATTACGGTTTTTCATTTTAAAATGCATAAGTGATTTGTGGTTAGCAACATTTGTAATGTGCCCGCACACTAAACTAAAATTTATAGCAACAAGAAGAGGTGGTGTTCTATTACTCCACGATGGACGGCGATTCCATCGCAGAAGAATATACAAAGATGGAAACTCATTCTGGCTCTGCTATACTAAAAAAGGATGTAAAGGGAGTGTTAAGTTAAGTATAAAGAATGAAATATTAAAAACGAATGGGCACGATAATGATTGCTGCAGGGATGAGGATAAAAATATATTTTTGGAAAAAATTGATAAACTGAAACAAACTACAAGTTCTAACTTCGAACCCATAGAAAAACAATACAATAATATGGTTTGTGAACTGAAGGATAAGGGTTGCCGCATGAATGACATTCCAAGTTTTCAAAATATCAAGACAGGGCTATATAATAACCGTAACAAAATTGTGGGTGCCCCAATATTACGTTTCAGTTATTCAGAATGTTGTGAAGTGGTAGTACCACAAAAATTCAAACATTTTATCCTTGCTGATTACTTAGATGATGACGATACAAGAATTATTGTGTTTTGCGGCAAGGTCATCAAAGATTTGACATCTTACAGTCATATATTCGCGGATGGCACGTTTAAATCATGCCCATCATGTTTTAAGCAACTTTACACAATACACGGATTTAACGAAAGTAACAAAACGATTGAACCATTGTTTTTTTGTCTGCTTCCTAACAAAAAAACGAAGACGTATGCAACTCTATACCATTTGATAAAATCGCAGACTAGCAAATTTTTTCATCCGCAAAAGATAACCTTGGATTATGAGTTAGCGGCAATTAAAGCTGTTCAACAAGTTTTTCCAAACATTATCGTAAAAGGATGTTACTATCATTTTAACCGAGGTGTATTCCGTAGAGCAAAGAAAATGAAAACAAGAGTAAAACAGAGGCACGTTGCTCGGTGCGTTGGTTTGGCCCGTTTGCCAGAAGAGTATATACAAAAAGGATTTGAATATGTAATGTCAAGAAGTCCAAAAGGAGATGATATGGAACGTTTCAATAAATACTTCAAAAAACAATGGTATAACCAAAAGGCATTTGATTTTGCAAAGACATGTGGCTGTCAAATGGAAACAATAAGAACCACAAATCATCTAGAAGGATGGCACAATAAACTTAATAGAAGTATCGGGGCTAAAAAACCAAATATTGGCAAACTTTTAGATGTACTGGAAAAGGAAACAAAGATATTCAATATCAATTCAAGCTTCAAAAAGAGTCGAAAAAACATAAATTACACGGAGATTGAAGAAGAAATTGTTAAAGCTATTGGGGAACTCAAAGAAAACATGATAACAACCGGGCATTGCTTGGAAATTATTTGTCCATACACATTTATTTAAGTAACGTCTAATCTATTTATAAGATTTTTTTTGTAATGGGAGAAAGCATAATAAATAATTTATTTTTGTGATGACCTTGGTACTAGGTATATCTATGCTATTTTGTAAAACAATGGCAAAATTAATATAATTTGTTTAGGTATCAAACTCTAAAGCAATAATGGTAAATTACTGGCCACTTTAAGTTAAAAAAAAGAGTTTGCTAAATGTTAAACACATTTGCAGATAGTGACTTCGTACGTCAGGGCTGTCATTAATAAATTTGATTCTTTAACACGTACTTGCCTTTTAATAATCCACGTAAATATACATACAACTATGATGGAAGTCAGTAGTGGTTCCAGTTCAGAGGATCGTCATTTAAAAAGAGTTTTGGGTGACGTAACCAAATGTGTTTTTGGGTGCTCTATGGTGCACCTTATGCCGATACCATTGCTGCAGAAAGCGATGGTGTTGAGTAAACACAATATATATCTTCCTCCGGATTCAAGGGTGTGCCTTGAGCACGTGGATTCTGAAGACTGGAGGGCCGTGATGGACAACTCGGCACTCACAGACTACTTTAATGAAGTGCATGCATTTGATATAGTGCAAATATTCAAAAGTGTACTAGAATTAGTGCAAATTACGGTATCATCTGCTCTATATTAATTGTTAATTTTAAGATTATCTTATTAAATAAATAAATTTGCAAGTTACAACAGAAATTATGTGTATTAATTTTAGCAATAAGATTTTAGAATAGATTAACAATAGAAGGACATTGGGAAATTTGGTAAGTAATTGATTTCCTGTGTTATTTATTGTTTTACCAATTTGTACACAAAAAAATAAACTAAAGTTATCCTTAGGGAGGTATGTACGTAGAGTCAAGGGCATAATTGTGCTTACAGTTTTAGACCTTATAGGCCTTGGCATTATTATGTGCCGAGTAAGTCCCAGATATCTTAGTCAGGACTTTACGTGGAGATTCGGAAACAGGCCCTTAAAGTTACAAAATAAGAATTCAACATCGTTTTTGGTAACTTAGTTTTTTAAATACAAAACAAGAACGGAAATTCTTTCATGGTAACTATTTAAAATTAATTATATATGTCTCTAAATATTTTACTAGTTCGTAACTGGCTACGAGGAAAGAAAAAAAATCTTAGTTTGTACCTGGTTACAAAACTCAGTTACATACGCGGCCGAAAGGGAGAAACTAATGTTTGTATAGGAGAAACTACATTTAAAGAACATAAATACTCAAGTGACACATATTGATCTCGCTGGCGGCAGCCCAAAACGATTCATACTAATTGAATTATAAAAGTATTACGTCATAATCCGCTATTTGTACTAATCGTTGTAAGGAAAATCAAATAAATTGCTGTTTCGGTCGTGAATTACTGCGTTTAGGTCCATAGTTGTCATACAATTTTGTTTCTATAAAAGCGTAAGGATTCTATTGGTAGCTTTAAATTTACTGGTTTTTTTTCTAAACTATCAAATAATCATTTCTTTTTATGATTTTAATTATATTTATTAATTTATTTTTTATTAAAATAATTTGATGGTTTACTAACCATTTAGGAACACTTCAATATCAATTTTAACAAGAGTAACCTGTATTGTATGTATGTAAGTCTTTAAGGTATTTGTTAATATGGGCCTTAGATGCCTGAAATAAATGGTGTATTATTATTATTATTAAACAGCCAGTCAGTAATCTTAATCTACTTGAAACTTGGAACTTTGAGTCACCTAATAACTATCTTGGGTGATACGAAGGGACACGAATAATTGAAAAGTTTAACTCCTAAATTAGTCCATACAATATGATTCCAAAAACTATGACACAAATTTTGGCGTCTGATGTCTTATTAATGATAAATGCCTTATTGATTATAATCTTGGGTTTAATTACCCACGATTCAGAAGATAACTTTTAGATCTTGAGCATAATTTTAACGCAATACTTTTCCATTGGCATTCAGCCACTGTTACATTTATTTAGTCTTCATTTAAAAGCTTTTCCAATTAAATTACCGAAAAAGTGCCAGTTCGAACTTTAACATCAGAATAAAAAAAGTAAACAAATGCTTCGAACGAATAAGTAATTATCGAACTTATTAGTTTCGCCCCAGTGAAAATCAAAACAAATATTAAAAGCACACGAAGGCCAAAGCCCAAAGTAACTCAGTGTGTTTCTTTAACGACTTGGAAGTGAAGTTAAATTTTCTTCTGTGTTCTCTTCTTATTGCTTGTAAATTTGACTTGTACTTATTATTTGCCGTTCTACTTAGTGAGAGTTTGAAATTACGTTAGATATTATAGGCAGTTGCGAGTTAAACAGAAAACAATATTTTATATCTATCTTTGATAATATTCACGTTAGGAAAGGTACAAAAATACTGCCTAGAAAACTGTTTCTTAACACTAACTATTATTGTTACACTGGTGAGTAACGTTTTTATAGGTCACGGGATAAATGTTATGTTTTTTTTTTGTATTATTCTGGCATATAGTAATGTTTTGCTTCATTTACTCTCATTATATTCGTTATGCATGAAAGTTATATCATCTAAACCTTGTCATTAATTAAACTATTAGAAACATTGGGATTTTAACTGAAGAGAGTTTTTTCATGTTCGTATAATTCAATCATCACTTTGTTTATGTTGGCGTTATTCATTAATGAGGTCAAACGCTCATGAATGTTGTGTTGATTTTGTAACATCCGTAACAATTTGTTTATGAAAAAAAAAGCGGGCGCTGTTTACTGTAACGTATTTAGCTCTGTCTCACTAACAAAAATGACACAGTGTTAAATAAAGACAAATGAATTCTAATGCCATCATAACCTACATTTAAGTTTAAGTCTTAACATCGTTATATCAGTCCTGTAGCACTAACAATGGATGGATCAAAGTTGGCCGAAGCAAATGCATTTTTTATATACCTAACTAAAGCAGGCTGGCACAAATCATCATCAGGGTGCAGGTATAGTTTTACTACTTAGTATCCTGTCATAAAACATGCATTATTAGAAACGTCCATCAAATATTTGAAATACACGATAAAGTTAATTAAGAAAATGTATTCGATGTGAAAATAAAAAGAAACCGCAAACCAAATATTACCAATATTGTTTCCTGGCATAAAGCTGTGCTGGCGTATATAATTGTAACCGACAACTTCACTAACCAGTAACCACATTTTGAGTGTGGCGTGACGGTCAACTCCAAAATATGTGAACAATTTAGGACTTTATTCCCCAAACATAAGTTCCAAAACGTGGGTTTTCATTTGTACGTCAGAATGCAGATATCATGTAATCTATCAATCCATACGAATTTTTCGCCGCACCGCCGATGCTGTACCGGGTATTATCATTTAGTTCTGAAATTGAGAAATACATTTTTGGCTCGGCCATTTTCACTTAATTTTTTCAACGATTTTAGTAACGAGGTTATATTGAACAGAGGCGGCGGATTATCAGAAAGTATATAACGTAATTATGTACCTATATAGGTACGCATAATATCCATGTGTTGTCCGTGTTTACATCCACCAGCGCCAAGCTGTTTCCATACAATACATACACTAGCTGTCAAGCATCTTGCATCAAATATATGAAAACACACCTGAGCACATCACTAGTATGACAAATACATACTCACCCTTAGAATAGCACTACCTACCTCTTTCTTCTCTTTTTAACCCCCGACGGAAAAAGAGGGGTGTTATAACTTGAATGTGTCTGTGTGTTACCCTGAGAAAATTACGGTTTTTTTGGAAATAATTCAATATCAGGCTAATTATTTGTATACGGCTTTTATATGTAATTTTAAACAACTTTTACTATTGAAATGAATAATTCTATGGACCGGAAGTTAGGATTTTTTTTTAACCCGCAAGCAAAAATGCGATCAGTATTTTTATAATGAAAACATGTTTGAGTACACAAATTTGGAGACTTACTACCTGAATCCAAAAATATATGCATCAGGAAATAACGGCATTTTAATTAAATATTTACGACCTTGTGATAATATTGAATTTCATCTGGCCTATAGAAAGGTTTATTCATTAACAAAAATAAGTGGATTATGTGCGTATCCCAAAGAACGTATATAGACGTAGTCAATTATAAAGTGAAGAAAGTTATACCATTTTCGCCTGATGTTTACGGAATTTATGAAGATTACTTTTCATTATTTTTTACCGTATCGGTATTCAATTTAGGTGGATTATTAATGAATATTTAGTCAAATTACCCAACCTATTTTTTGGTGTAAAAATATGGCTGATATCGATATATTGTTGTGTTTTCATAGAGCGAAACCGTAAAGTTCTCAGGGTATGTGTGTATGTATGTGGCATCGTAGCTCATAAACGAATGGACCGATTTAAATGCGAAAGCTAACGTAATCGAGATGGTTCTTATTGTTAGCTACCTTTCAACAAAATCGGTTCAGGCGTTTTAGAGATATTGAACTTTGGAATGAAAATGTCGGGGGTTCGACTTTTCTAAGTTGTAAATAGTTATTTCTAACACATAAGTAGCATTTTGCTCTCTCTATACACTTGTATAGATACGTAGGTTAAGTGATTGGAAAGACGAAACTGGGTCCTATTACACAGGGTTTCCTAAGTAGCTAAGGACACAGGGTCGTGATTCATATTGTAATGTACCCTTATATTATAATAATAATAAACTTTTTTCATTTTTTTCATTTTTGTACTGTGTTTTTTTGAATCAATTTTGGGGATATGTTTGAAATATGTCACACGTGAGACAGTCATCTCGCAAAAGGAGGCCGCGGAGAGGGAGCGCGAAGTCAGTGCGGATGCGCTCCCACTCCGGCGCAGGCGCAGGGGTAGAAGACGCGCGCGGTTTGCTGCCGCGGGCCGCGTCCTGCCCCAGTAGGGCCAGAGGGCTGGGGACCCTCATAGCACGGCCTTACACGTCTGGGAGGATGGTCAAGCCCTCCTTTGGCGTGGGTGATCTGGCACAAGCCAGGACCGCCGGGGGGCGTCGTGGTGACATGTTCGCGATCCCATTAACGGCAGGTGTGTGTGAATCCCTGTATTCCTATACTGGTTTACCATTAGTGGTAGTGCTGCCTCTGGCGGCAGAACATTGCAGTAATGTTCCCTATTGACTCGCAAGACGATAAAAAAATTATTACTCTAATATACGTAAGTAACGTTACTTAAACTTGATATGAAACGTGACTTGAATACAAATACTCTTTATTGCACACCTCAAAACATGAATCACAATACAGGACATAAAAACTTAAAAATAGAGATATACTTAGTTGCAAGTACCTACATATTTTAATGGCTTTAACAATATTACTACAATTACTTGGTTTTATGTTTCATGTAATTATCTAGCTACTAAATAATGGGTTTCCGGCTACATGCAACACCGAAATTTGCATCTAAATGCGACCACGCTAAATTTCAGGACCGATTACTGAAAATATGATTAAAATTATGAAACCCGCGCTGTCTAAACTAGGGAACATAAATACTTAATGCATTGTCGGATATAATATTATGTATCTTGACTATATATTTTTTGTTGTAAGTAGGTAATAATTGCTTAAAAAAATTTCTATGGAAAAAATCAAAAATTCCTTATTTCAATTTTTATATCCCTATCCAAGTCAAATAATACATAATTCAAATGACATAATTAAGTTATAATTACAGTATTTTACATCCACTAGCAAATATCAAAAAATAAAATTTTAAAATAATGATATGTAGAAAAGAGAGTGTTATCTGGCGCGTAGAATTCATTATACATGGTTCCCTTACACGTGGGCGTGGTTTACGAGAATCGAGAAATCGCCTAAAGCCAGGTACCCATTAGCAAACTGTATCCGTAACCGGTGACTGAAACCAAGTTCAAGTGTGTGCGCAGCTAGGTCATACAAATTGAGTACTTAAAACAAAAGTCTTAATTCCTGTGGTCAATAGTTAAGAACTTCTGTGCATATAAAAAACTTTTAGATTGCATGAAATCATATAAGAGGAGACGCCGTTTATGCGGATTAAGAGTCAAACCAAAAATTTGGCTTTACCTATAGCCCTTAACTTTGGCAATGTCCACAAAAGAGACGCGAACATAAATCTCTGTGGAACCCAGCTACCAGAGTGCCATCGGCTCATTGCGTTCGCGAACAACGTCCACACTGGTTACTGTACCCGTTCGGTTACAGCTATACAACTCACTAGTGAGTACCCGGTTTTTCGATACTAATATTATAAAGACGAAAATTCTGTAAAGAAGGTTTTAATATAGGGGGTAATCTCCGAAACTGCTCAATCGATTGCAGAATTATTTCACCAGTATATAGACGGGAGCTTCAAGATGTACCTAGGCTATATTTTATCCCGCGTTTCCGCCAGGGTTCTGTTTAATACGCGTGCGTAGTCGCGCAGGCAGTCATTGACCCTAGTCAATGACTGCCACGACCTAAGATGAAACTCACTGGACCAGTAATAGCCTATTCAGTCTTAGGCCCTATGCTCACCGTGTTTTTAAACGCGCCATCAACGCACGTCTGTATCGAATCACGTGTAAATCGACACAAACGCACGTCGATGGCACGTTTAAAAACTCGGTGTGCAAAGGCCCTTAAGGACTCTCTTATGTATTACAGTGAAAGTAGTACTTACTAAATACCACATATGCGGCCATTTCGGGTCGTTCAGCTGGAACTTGGAGTCGGCGGCTCTTGGCCGGTTCTTCACCCGCGCGGGTATCTCCCGCTTGTTTCCCGCCTCCCGTTTTGTCGCGGACGACGGAGATGGGACGTACGGGTTTCCGACTGTGGAAAGAGGCTCTTGTTATTCGACATGGCATATGTGCACAGATAAAGTGACGAAAAATGGTGAACACCCCTTTATTATTAAAGGCATACCTAAGGTAACTCAGATTAGGGATTGGGTGAATATGTTAATACGAGGGATGTTAGAGTGCGTGACAGTGTTAATCAATTCACGCAAAAGAGGTTTTATTCAAGCGTTTAGTGTTAGCCATTGAAAAGTTTCACTATCCACTTTCAGATCCGGCCCAATCATCAGATCAACTAATTCTCGTATAGTCGTCTATATTAAAGTTACAAGACGTGAAAATCGTCTTAACCTACTTATTTACACGACAAGTTAATGTAAGGCTTGTAATAAGAGGTTGAAAATAGCTAACAAACATTTTTTAAGCCAATTTAAGTAGGAAATAGAAAGCTTTTATCATTCAGTATCACATTTGCAAAGAACCGATTGCTTACGCTCAATCTGACCTGACCAATGTTCAATGCAACTTACAACTTACATTGCAATTACTTACACTTAAAAACTTAGATATAATATTTGATGTTTGGTAAATTTTGTCATATAAGAACTTTCCTTTTCTCCAATACAATATGCTTGTTTATTTGATACTTATATTGGATCTGTTTGTGATAGAGAAGAAAAAAATATATTTAAAAAGTCTTTGTAAAGTACTTAAAGGAAGCGTACCTATCATTAAATGTGTGTGTATAACTTACGTGTGCGTGATATGTGTGATGTTGTAAAATATGACCTTTCTAGTAAATCGATTCCCTGAAGTAATTAAAACATACAGGATCGACCACATCTATATGTAGCATCAACGTGTAGCGTGGTGTCAAATTGCGGTGCAGAGTGGTTGGACCATGTCAAATTGCCATTTATTACCTGTCGCGCCCATCGCACTAGCACATCGCCCTCAAGTCGCTCATGGTGAGCAGGCGAGGGCAAGAGCGAGCGATTCGCTACCGAGTGGTGGTGGAAGCGAAGCGGTGACGCGTAAGCCGCGTTGCCGCTGTATTGTTCGGACTATAATGTTTGTGATATATTACCTGTGGAAGAGCTATTGAAAACTATAAAGTCTCTCTTCTTCCGGGACAGCGCTTTCTGCTGTCGCGCCCATCGCACTCGCACATCGCCCTCAAGTCGCTCGTGGTGAGCAGGCGAGGGCATGAGCGAGCGCTTCGCTACCGATTGCTGATGGAAGCACAGCGGTGACGCGTAAGCCGCGTTGCCGCTGTATTGTTCGGACTATAATGTTTGTGATATATTACCTGTGGAAGAGCTATTGAAAATATAAAGTCTCTCTTCTTCCGGGACAGCGCTTTCTGCTGTCGCGCCCATCGCACTCGCACATCGCCCTCAAGTCGCTCGTGGTGAGCAGGCGAGGGCATGAGCGAGCGCTTCGCTACCGATTGCTGATGGAAGCGCAGCGGTGACGCATAAGCCGCGTCGCCGCTCTATTGTTCGGACTATAATGTTTGTGATATATTACCTGTGGAAGAGCTATTGAAAACTATAAAGTCTCTCTTCTTCCGGGACAGCGCTTTCTGCTGTCGCGCCCATCGCACTCGCACATCGCCCTCAAGTCGCTCGTGGTGAGCAGGCGAGGGCATGAGCGAGCGCTTCGCTACCGATTGCTGATGGAAGCGCAGCGGTGACGCATAAGCCGCGTCGCCGCTCTATTGTTCGGACTATAATGTTTGTGATATATTACCTGTGGAAGAGCTATTGAAAACTATAAAGTCTCTCTTCTTCCGGGACAGCGCTTTCTGCTGTCGCGCCCATCGCACTCGCACATCGCCCTCAAGTCGCTCGTGGTGAGCAGGCGAGGGCGACAGCGAGCGCTTCGCTACCGAGTGGTGGTGGAAGTGGTAGTGGTTGTCGAATATCTGGAACAAATTAATAGCGACTGTAGCACTATGTAGGACACGTAAGCACTATTGCTAGGCAGCTCATATAAGTAGTCGTTTAAGCGGCCATTAGACAAGGGATAGAGGAGTTAAATCATATCTCTAGTATTAATAGCATAGTCAAACAGGTACTGCCAACTTAACTCTGATGTAGATTAAAGTTGGTAGCTGAGCAAACACGCAGACGTAAAAATATGTTAGCGCTACCAGCGGGAGTGTTTGGCAGAAAGGCGAATAGCGAATAAACAGTGACTGTCAAAAGTTTGCTTTTATTTATCTATAACTTATTACAACCATCAATCAACACGAGTCTTATACCAGATTCAGAAAATATTAACCAAGTACAATCCAATTCCAGTAAAACACGTTTAAAACAAACATTAACGAGTTCAAACAACCGTCATCGCGTATGAAATAGAAACGAAAACAATTCACCGTAAGCATAATCCTAGCGTTGTAACATAATGAACTAAACAGTCGAACCAGACTCCAAACAACACTGAAACATAAAACTCAGTAGACATGAAAAAGGTAAATGAAACAGTAATTTACGCTAACCGAGCCCACGACATCGCGTGGCAACGACTTTCATTTCAGTAATTTGCGCTTAGGCCATCAAGAACTCCATTCAATACCGTGATTAGAGGTGTGGGGGCAATCTTAATGTAAATCAGGTGCATGGAATGTTTAAGGCGCGTTTGATCTGAATGGTTCCATTGGTTCTGCGGAATGCCAATAGGGAAATATTAAGACTAATTCCTACGTAGTTTCCTTTGACATGTTCGATTTAATTAATGTTCAAGTAATCCAAGGTCCAATGTCTAGAACATTCAATGAATTTCCAATTAACTTGAGCATGTTCGGAAATATGTCGCTGAGACTGCGCTTTGTGTTCATAATTTGCATATTAACAAAGTTGGTGCAAAACATATTCACGCTTATTCAAAAAACTTAATAAACATCTGTTAATTAAGATATCTTTTGCCCCTTTCGCACAAACGTAAATATCAACGTGACAGATCAGAGAGGGGTAGTCACGTAACGTTCCGAACGCGCGTCGGTACAATTTAACTGTCAATTTTCCATATAAAAAGTGACATTTAGACCTACCCGACGTTCGTACAATGCGCTACGTGATCGACCTGCGACCAACTAATTTAAACGGCATTGTTACTAAAATAGATTTCATGGACGTATGCAAATAAGGACAATAGAAAGCAAATTAAAATGCGAAATCTAAGTACCAATTTTTTTTGAGGTCATATTAAAATACACGCTGTATAGTTAGAACCTAAGTTAAAATACAATGTGACTACCTGTGAGTTCCTATAATTGGCTCTTTATATCTACTGTCAATGATTATTTATTGTGTGTATACAGTGTGTCTCTGACTTTGGGGCTTTAAATTCAAATGTCGATTATGCTCCTGAAACGGAACTACTTTTGTTCTGCAACTTTTCAAAAATACGTTCTTTTTGTATTTTCATTATTCCATACAAATTAAATAAAACTTTCAATGTACATCATCCATTAGTTAGTTTTCATACTTGGCAGTGTCATGGATGTCAAATAAGGAGGCCGTGTTTGCAATACATTGATGGTACAGTTAAAGTTCAAACACTAACAAATTATAGAAATGATAGTTATTTTACAAACTTGCGGAACAAAAGTGGTTCAGTTTCAGGACCATAATCGATATTTGCATTTAAAGCCCCAACGTCAGAGACACACTGTATAGCTGTTGGTTCTCCTAAATAAAATAAATAAATAAATAGCCAAACCACAAATTTATATTAATTCATTCAAATTGACTAAAATTATTTGCCTTTGCACCTTGGTATATCTTATTACCAATTTACCACCAGCCACAGAACCTTTTCGAGGGTCTATGTGGTAGAAATACGAACAGCTAAAAGCCTTTTAGTTAGACAAATTAGACAGGCGTAAGATAAAATCAACGGAGAGGGCTACGGTGGGAATTTCTCTGAGTAATCGCATCAGAAATGAGGCTATCCGCATCAGAACAAAGGTAACCGATATAATCCTCCGAATCGCTAAACTTAAATGGCAGTGGGCGGGCCACATTCCACGTAGAACCAATGGCCGTTGGGGCGGAAAGGTTCTCGAGTGGCGACCACGTCCCGGCAGGCGCAACGTGGGTAGACCCCGACAAAGTGGACTGATGACCTGGTAAAGGTCGCGAGAGACCGCTGGATGCGGGTGGCGCAGGACTGATTATTGCAGCACTCTTTGCGGGAGGCCTATGTCCAGTAGTGGAAGTCTTTCGGCTGATATGGTGATGATGATGAAGATAAAATCTTAGGGGAGAATAATATCTTTATGTCTTATAGAACAAAAACAAGTACACAAGGAAGTACAAATGGAAATATTGTACAAAAATTGTACAATATTTCCAGTTGATATCCTAGATAAGCGAAGAAACGTAGACGAATTTGTCCGTTAAAATTCTAATGATATATGGAATGAAGTATTTTTGATAGTATTTTAACTCCGTTAACCATTTATTTTTTGAGACAGTATAAACAATATTTGCTACTATTCTTCACTTTGTAGACCGCTCTTAGTTGGCTTTAAACTAATGTCACACTAGTTCATCTAAAACTTCACTAGTTTTATTTAATGAATTCTTGTTTCCTCTATTTCATATTTATCAAGCGTAAAAAAGGGGCTATTCCAGGCTAAGCCGCAAAACCGCGCTAAATGAACCTGCGGTTATCATTCAACAAAATAAACGCCATTATACACGACCGTTAAACACATAGCCGACATTTTCGCGTAAAAAAAAAGATTTGCAGGTATTCTTTTATTTATTTAGTATCAGCTTTTGTTTACTCACCTGTTTGCAATTGTGTAAAAAGTTGAGCGGCCTGAAATTTGTTTATAACATGAGATTACCTTTACTATGGTACTTCATTTAACTACACTCTGCACCGATTTTAAAAGGAAAGATGAGTGGTAATTTTTCCATACAAACGTGTAAATGAATATAATTAAATAAATATTATAAATAAATATTACGGGACAATCTTACACAAATCAACCTAGGCCCACGGTAAGCTCTGTAAGGCTTGTGTTGTGGGTACTAGGCGATGATATATATAATAGATACATACATATAGATACTTGTATACATATATAACATCCATAACTCAGGAACAAATATCCGTGATAAATACACAAATAAATGCCCTGACCGGGATTCGAACCCGGGACCTCCAGCTTCGTACCAATATCATAAATATTTGTCTTGGTGTGTTTTGTTTTTTTTATTTTCTTATTATATTGTAAGTTCTAGGTTGCTCCAAAAATGCTTAAAACGGCCTATTTCAGTAAACCGCAAAATAAGGCATATTAATTATACAAATCCGTCAATAATAGGCGAAAAAATTTAAATAAAAATCCGTGAACAATAGGCGCAGAAATTAAAACAGTCCGACATTTAATATTTCCCTCTCATTCAGTTTCCAAATTTTGTTACGATTGGTAAGTTTCAGAGGAGGAAACAGACAAGAGCGAAACCTCGTTTTTTGAGTTTGGTATGCCCTGATTTCCAATCAATCTGATATAGCGAAGGGCTTATCAATCCCATAAATGTAATGAATATTTAAGCTGACCCCGTTGCGTTGGAACATCATATTCAAATGCCAACAGCCAGCGGGCCTGATAGTTCCAATAATACTTGAAAATAATTAACTGAGCTTCAAACTACTGAACCGTGCGGCCGCTCACCGAGCCGAGGAAAATTGGGCAGACCACATATATCGAAACTAGAACTAAATTCTGATGCCTTGTACTATTCATTATGGTTATCTGTGAATATTATGTACCGTATTCGAAAACGGTTCATAGGAAATTCAACGTATTTCATTTTTTAATTTGAACCTTTCATTTCTATTCGGCGATGAAGGTTCGAAGAACGTTTTATTCGAAACTGACCGCCGTATTCCTTTCTGACAATTTATATTTATTACAAAATTAATTTAGCAGAAAACTCATTATGCTTTCAAGCTGTACTAACATTTCAATTTTTCATAAAAGTCATCGCGTTGGTTTTTCAAATTACGTGAACAATAAAATAAGATTTTAATTTATTAAAAATTCTGCGAAGTGGAACACAATTCTATGAATCAGAAGTAAACCTATACAGGTTTCTTAGTAGTTTTATATAAGCACACAGGTACCTACAGTAAAATCTGACCATATTTGCATTTAAAAAAGTCATTACGTAAGTTCTTTGCTAGAAGAGCTAGTATTTGTGTTTCCTCTGTATATATTTGTAGGTATGTAGTTTATTGGTATTTACATGTATTTATATATTGTGTTTATATTTGAAGTTGCACCGCACCGCCCACAATTTGTCTGCTGGGCAAAGGTCGATTAGTAGAGAATTCTTACGCCTTTTGTACGATAAGTTCTTCATGTGTCTTATCTATGTGCAATAAAGATTAAATATCATAAGAATTTATTTTGTAAACCCTAGTAAAGTTTTTGTAAAGTATACGCATACAATAAAATGTACGAAGATGTTTAATAGGTGTTTAAATCTTTTATTAAACCGCACGTTTGAGCTTCAAAAACACGCAGGTAATAAAGCTGATATAATTTTATTAATACTGTGGGACCGAGGCATCCATATATTCCCGTAACAGTCTACCGACGCTATGTTTACGGCCTCCGTAGCATCTCGCCGCTCAGGGGGTCGCTAGAATTACACGTATATTTCAATAAAGTCTGAAGACAACTGAGATAGGAGTATTTTTTATATGAGGCTGCGATAGCAAGCGTGCATGAAATGGAAATACAATGTGGGCAACTCGGCACATAATGCTGAGGAAAATAACAAGCAATAGCATTATGCTATAAGTAGGTGTGGAAAATGTACAAAATTCTTTAGAACACACGCGATATGTAAAAATCAATATTAAACATTTATTGTGAATGTACAGTCGACGTCAAAGAGATCTTTGAATTAGTGACAATCAAAACGCAGAATACGCAATATTCAAATGGTCCAGCACACAAGATGAAAAAAAGCGTAGGTAATGTATTTACTTTTGTGTGTAACTGTATTACTTTGTAGAGTACATTCGGCCAAACATGTGGTCTACCACATGGTCGAGGTTCATTTCAACGTCATGAAACAACTAGGTCGATTTCCATTTGCAATAATATAATGACAGTAACCTTAGCGACAATCAGATCTCACATAAACTTTTGTCAAAACTGGTAGGCCACTTTCTTCGCCTACCGGTACCTACGTGGTATAAAATGTAGTTAATAAATAACTTTTGGCCGACTGTACATCGATATAGGTATGTTTAAAATTCGCTGAGTAGGGAGCTCGTAAAACTCATTTATAAAAGTAGATACATGATTGAGTTCCGGGTTTCTTACACTTCATGAGGTAAAATCAAAATAAAAGAACATAATGTACTGCGTACATTTGAATACAACGTAACACCACCTTCGTATTACCCACGTAAAACGTGGATGTGGATACTAACATCATTCTGTTCGGTCGTGTCTTGAAATATATTGGAAACCCATTCGACGGACGATGACATGTACCTACAATAATATGCATAATTTGGTGGAGTTTGAAACGAAACTTAACTAGCATACTCAGTCACGCAAAAAACAACTAAACGGATTTAGACGACAAATTTGACAACAGTGAGAAAATAGTGGCTATCCCAAAAATCATCCCAAAAGGATGAAACTGGGGATAGAAATTGATACGAAGGATCACGCAGACGATGTCACGGGCAAATACGAGTCATGTAACATACGGATGTTCCGGTTATCCTTCAATTTCACCCCAACAAACGAATCCTGTCCTACCTGTAGCTAGCACGTACTGCAATTCCATTTCGGAACACGTCAAAAACTGATTATTTGCAACCTATTCCTGTTTCGTGTTTTTCCGCATTTAATAAAAACGGTTGCAGCTACGAAAAATCTCTCAATGGGCTTAATCCGAACCAGTTTTGGACGCATGTAGTGATTTCGGTATTTTCTATTATAATTCGTGTATTTACCTTCGGAAATTGCAATTTTGGTGAAGTGGAACTGATGATGAAGACCACAGATGACTTATGGAACTCCTCAAAGATGTAAAGTACGTCAAAGATTCTGACATGATTCCGTTGAAGTAGCAACTCTTAAAGTGTTAATTCTGAGATCCTTTAGGAATCGACGGAACTCCTCAAATATTATCAGCCCACAGATAGCGAATTGGGTTTTTTCTGTAATAATCAACGCATTTGCTCTCGAAATCCCTATGTGGCTTGGCGAAGTACTCGTAATTTTTTAAAGTAATTATTTTAATTCATTTCTTTAAGTCCTTAAAAAAAACATTTAGACGATAACATGTTCTACGCGGACGAAGTCGCGGGTAACAGCTAGTAATTATATAAGGTTTTTTTGGTATAAAGGATTAAAAAGGTATTTTGAACCAATGACAATGAATCTAATACTACGAAAATATATTTAAACAAATGTTCATATTCATTCAAGACAATGGACGAATTGAAGGGAACAAATAACTCAATCAAGAAAAGATTAGTTATTCTTACTATTAGAATAGTTTCTGAACTCGAAACACTATTTTCATCCGTGTAAGTCTAAGGTGAATGCTTCCCCGTAGCTACTATTTACCAAGTTATACACTACAACCCTCATTATTATTAAATCATGACCCGTCTTAACTTCTCAAATCATCCATCCGTGCCCAATTTATAAAACGTAAGAACCCACGAGTATGAAAGCGCTCAATTCGTTCACGTGGCGACGTAGGTCGCATTCCATACCCCGATCCAAAAAGAGCTTAAGTCTGTTGAAGTATAAAGATACTTACTCCGTTTCAGTTACCAAGTCAGCATTGAGGACGGGTCCTTGCGCCTCGGGCGCATGACCCGGAACCCAAATCCCCGCCAAAAGGTCGTAAGTGCTCCTCAATTCACAAGACACATGTCATTTCAGTTTTAGTCCGCTGAATAACTCGCGCGGAAAAAGGGATTTCATGCAACCAAGCCTTTCACACATGCAACGTATCTCTTGACCCGGTCTATACAGCTAGAATCTTCTATAGATATTTTGCGCTCGATTGTACATAGAGAGCTAGATAGGGTAACGTTTTTCGGGAAAAAATTTCGGGGACACAGCTGGCTAGTTGATTCAAAGAGCGCTACTCAGTTCGTTTTGTTTGCAATTAGGTTGATGGAGTTGTTCTAGTACTAATCAGTTGATTACGCGTACGGTTGTGTCGTTAGTTTCCGTGTATTTTTCGATTTCATGAAATTAAAAGATAAATCTTTGAGAAACTTAATAATTGACAGTTTTATGAGTTAATAATTGAACTAAAAAGTTTACAATGTCTGTTTATATGATCCACCAGATGCTACGATTACTGCAGCCTATGGATGCTTGCAAATCTACGCGTTACAGGCCCTTTGAAATCTGCCGACACTTTTATCGCAAAACCTCATACTGTAGTCCTTTGGGAAAACTGAGGTTTTGAGCAGCTGAGGCAGGAAAATGTTCGCAACAGGAAACTCTTCTGAAACTGTACCGAGCGCGACCAGTTTAGGTTCGAAGGTGCGAGAATTAACGCCCTGCCCCCGACGGGCGGTGATAGAAGCTTCAAACAATTCGTAACACTACGCATGAGGCTCATGATTACGAAGTTTATTAATGTTCTTGAGAGACAAAAGCCTGTTAAACCTAAGGTCAAGTGCACAAAGCGATATTTTACACGGGGTAAGGGTTACAGCCGGCGGGCGACTGGCCCAGACATGAGGTTATCATTGAGACCGTAAACCAAATGCAGCTGAGAATATTCCTTAGTGTAACATCAGAAGACTGACTAAAAGGGATGACTCCTTTGTGATGAATCCATAAAATATTTTTGGCATTTTGAAAATTGTGCAACATTTTTGGAAGTTAAAATTTTACACATTATATACCACTTGCCTGTGTACATATTTACTAACACATTTACATATGAACAGTGCAAGTTAATAAAAAGATTGTAAAAATAAACCTTATGTGGTTAGTAGGTTTATTTCCTCAGAAATGGAGGAAGTGTATCCATTATCTTTACATAATCTTTGCTCGCTGCGCAAGAAGTGATAGAAAAGGGATTACTTAGAGATTTATACCTTTACGCTTTTAACATTACCATCCTACTCCGTTTTCCTTTTAGGATTACGATTTTCCATTGTTTCTCTCTTCGGGACAACTCTTCAATATTATCGTAATCGGCTTTGGTTTTTAACCAATGCTAAAAGAAACAACAATATTATTTACTTAAAATAAGCAAAGGAAAAAGTTGGCATTGATCTCCAATTAGGTAAAGATCTTTTGAATAAAATACCAGTCAGGACGTATCATTCAAAACATAGGAGGAAAACGCAGATAGATATATTTGAATATCTGAAATAGCGTGGTCGTAAATGGTACCTGGCTTTCTTAAGAGTACAGTTATATAGTCCCGTCCATACAAAACCGGCCATTTAGATGTCCGGTTCTAGACTGATTCCTCCTACAAAATTCAACCTATAGATGCAAGATATGTTTAACCCCCGACGGAAAAAGAGGGGTGTTACAAGTTTGACGTGTCTGTGTGTCTCTGTGTGTGTGTGTGTGTGTGGCATCGTAGCTCCTAAACGAATGGACCGATTTTAATGCGGCAGCTTTCGGATAAATAAATTTAAAAAAATACCCCGTGTGGTGTCGGGTTAGAATAGCATAACCTCCTGTCTTCCCGTGGGTGTCGTAAGAGTCGACTAAGGGAACAGGGTTGAAGTGTGTTGTGGGCGATGGGCTAGCAACCTATCACTGCAACATCACATTTTGTCGATCTTTTATACCCACATTTATGCTAAAAGTGGCACTGGAACACAAGTTTTATGTGCTCTGCCTACCCCTTTTAGGGATAAAGGCGTGATGATATGTATGTATGTATGTATGTATAAAAATATCGGGGGTTTTTCAACTTTTCTAATTTGTAGTTATTCATATACATGACGTTGAAAATATTTATTCTTAAGTGTATTTATTTAACTGTTTGAGGTTTCTCAACACCCTTGATCACGAGCAGACAAATATCTCACTCTCTGGTGGGTCCTTCATGCCTGAAGATCGTGGACATGGTGGGATGCAAGTCTGGAACGGCCGAACTGTCTCCATCGGCTACAGTCACTTGCAATGTTAGCGACAGTGAACAAGTGTAATCAAAAGATTTTTTGAAAAACCCAACTGCTGTTTTGTAAATATTAAAGCCTATGTCACTCCCACGCTTATGAGGAATCCAACGACACCTCATAATGTCGAAATCCGTCAAACGGTTTAGGCTGCAGGGCATGTCAAAGAATAATAATAACACACACATACATACATACATACATACGCTCGAAAAACAACCCTCCTCTCCTTCGGCAGTTGGTTAAAAATTTCATTCTTTAATTTGACCGACCATCTAGTTGGCGAGCGGCCTCTGGGCCTTTTCCCCTCTCTGTTTCTAACGATGACTATGTCTTATTTGATGAATAACAGTTAAAATAGGTTAAGGGACCTCAAAAATTGACTTTTTTGGTTTTCTCTTAAGAAGCATCCGTTTACCGCATCAATCTATGTCTCGTTCACGCCTATCGCGTGAATCTGACTTGGCACTCCCATCAATCCATAATGGACCTTAAGCAAACGACTTAAAACACACTCCGATTACCACGATTCTTCACCTCAAGACGCATTCCCTTTCATTTGATCGTTTCTCTAAGGCACGTTCGCATTTCGCGAAGAACATTGCTATTTTTCTTTTTATGACTTTGTTTTGAAAATTTTTTTAGTGTAACCTTTATTTATTCACCAGCACTGTCAACTGTATTTCAAAGGGTTTTACAAAGAAATGTGTTTATTTTTAAAGCTTTCAGTCCTAATTGAAAAGTAGAAAAGAAAGAGTAGAAAGTAATAATTCATTAAAAGATTTCGCGTGAGAGAATAGGGTAGTTGCGTCATGTTAAATTGACAACGTGGTGTTGCTAAATGGATAGTAAACCATCAAATTATTGTAATAAAATATAAATTACAAAATATAATTAAAATCAGAAACAGAAAAAAGTATCCTTGAAAGTTTTCGACAAATATGCATTTTTTTACTGTGCAAGAGTAAATTTAAAGTTGTCAAAATAGGTTTAAATTGTATGACCTAAACGCAGTATTTCGCGACCGAAACAGCAATTTATTGATTTTCCATACAACGATAAGTATGAATTGCAACGTGTGACGTCATACTTTACCGGCAATTAGTTGTTCTTTAATTGTAGTTGCTCCCAAAAATACAAACATTTGTTACTCTCCAAAAACTGGTACGAATGGCATCGTAAAAAAACATTAGTCATCATCCCTATTGCTACGCGCTACGCTCGTAGCCGATCTCGCGGTTTTCCGCTAAGTAGCTGAACGCGACTACGGCGTAGGCGGGTTTCTGGCAGTGAAAGTGGTAAGGTAAGTTGGTTATTCACGTGGAAGACGCCGCGTAGCATCGATTATCTAATCCGATTCGTAGGCGTGCTACGTGTCGCGTAGCACGCTCGTAGACGCTAGTCCAAGGTGACAGGCGTAGTAGTTATATAACGGTAACCTACAGGTCTATTTAAGTTCGTCACTTTGTTATTTATATTTAAATGTGTTTTGTTGTTTATGTATTAGCGTTTAATTAACCTAATTATTATAATATAAAAATACACCTAGAGAAAGCGCCAATTGTGTTTCCAAACATGAAACATGTAGATATTAACAAATAACCTCAAAAGTGTAGTTGAAATTTACGGAAAATAATAGAAAGTATATAAGGGTGAGGCAAAGATTTAAGTTTGCGTCTTTACTGTGGAAATTGATAAAGTTAAGAACTATAAAGCCATTTTTATTAGAATCCACGTAGACGATATGCGATAAAACATTATGTATGTGAACTTGGCTCTTAACTAATAACCACAGAACAACTTTTGTTTTTTTTGACTCTGGAGTGACTCAGTGCGACCCATGAATGTAAAAAAAATGCCTTGTGTACATTTCGGCCATTGGCCAAGAGTATAACCATAAGTGTCAAGTAAAGTGTTCACAGTATAATATAAGACACCATAAAAACAGCTTAAAGGTAATTTTCCACCACAAAGAACACTTTTCTCTCCACGCTATTAAGAACGCTTCCATTTTCCGAAGGACCCATTCAAAACTTATACAGTGGGCGAAAACATTGAGGTGTCGGTGTAAAACTAAGCTCTATTGCAAGGACCGTAAGGTCCTTGGACGGGGTGATATGTGGCAATTTGTATCGACTGAGGGTGAATATATACTGTTATGGTGCAAGGAAATCCATTCCAGGGTAGACAGGTAGGGGTGTTGCCAGGTTTGAAAAGATTTTTTTAAAGTAAGTATTGCAGCGTATGAAGGAAAACATCAGAGTTACTCTAAATTATTAAGATCACCTACACCGTATTTTTAACATATATGACGCACTCGCATAATAATCTTATTTATATTTAATTCCATTCGAGTTTTTGCGGCACGAGAATAGGGCTACAGCACTTCAAAGCTGCCAGCGCAGCTTCATCCGCATATTGCAAAAACCGCAGGCAAACCCCGGGATAAAATATAGCCTATTGTTTATCCAGATATATACACCAGTTTCTGTCAAAAATTTAATTTTTGTGTCATGATTTTATTGTTGACTGTACTTTTTTGTATACTGTCATCAACTACTCATTGAGCCGATTCTAACGAGCCCAAACTCGATGGGGTTGTGTCGTTTTATTGCGGAGTTCCTATGGCCACCTTCCAGCTCCAGCATCAGATCAGCTGCATGTCATCATAATATTGCAATGTCATGCGATATACATATGCATGCAAAGTTTCAGCTCCATCGGAAATCGGGAAGTGGGTCAAATTTAATTTGCAAGATTTGATTACAGACAGACAACGGGACGGGTGAAACTAAATAAAAGCTTGTAAAAAGTGAACTAATTTTTGAAATCGGTTAAGTGGTTTCAGAGATTACCCCCGACATACACACTTCCGTCCCCCATTTCACACCCTTAGTGGATGCTTTCCGGGATAAAAACTATATCCATACCAAATTAATTTTTGTTTGGTTCAGTGGTTAAAGCAACAAAGGTAACAGACAGACAGAGTAACTTTGACGTTTGCGGGTTTGACAACGTCATGTCCCAAGCTACATGTATGCAGCTGGGGCTCGCCCTATACGCCCCTCGTCCCTCACACCCCGCACTATCGCCCTGTCTAGACGGCTTCGTCGAATGACTTTATTGGTTTGACTGTCATATTAGTATGGGTAGTGATGGTCAAATAAGATCATGAATCTGCAGCGTACTCGTATTTACACTAAGGTACAGTACACCTTCTTATGAGGCCCATTGTATGATGCTCAAAGTCACCCAAAGGGCAATGGAGAGGGCTATGTTGGGAGTTTCTCTGCGTGACCGCATCAAAAATGAGGCTATCCGCAGCAGAACCAAGGTAACCGATATAGCCTCCGAATCGCTGAACTTAAGTGGCAGTGGGCGGGGCACATTGCACGTAGAACTGATGGCCGGTGGGGCAGAAAGGTTCTCGAGTGGCGACCACGTACCGGAAGGCGCGGCGTTGTTAGGCCTCCCACTAGGTGGACTCATGACCTGGTAAAGGTAGCGGGAGTCCGCTGGATGCAGGTGGCGCAGGACCGGTCACTTTGGAACTCTTTGGGGGAGGCCTATGTCCAGCAGTGGACGTCTTTCGGCTGATATAATGATGATGATGATGATAGTACACCTTACATATTCCGCAAGTAAACTAAAAGAATCAAGTAAATTACCATTGCTTTTCTGCTGTCGGTTAAGCAACTAAAAATTTTACTCAACAAAAAAAAGTACCAGAAAAATGCCGATTACTCGTATATTTCGAGTTCGGAAGCTGGCAACCCGGCGACCCCGCCCGCCGGTTGCTAGGCAATGTCACCGGACCGCGTGCTATACGGATCGTTACGCGAACTAACTTTAGCGCAACTTTTCCGACGTTTTTACTTTTTACGTGCCCGCACAACTTTGGGATTTGGCGAATATTCGACATGGTTGAATGCATTCCTCTTTAGCAGAAAAGAGGATATAATTTTTTTCCCAATAAGCTCGTTGTACAGTTTTTAAATCCAGTATGCTCGGAAATGGTCGCTGCACAGTTTTCAAAATAAGAAATTCCTTATTACAGGCCAGCGTAAAAAATATCAGCGAATGGGAAAGATCCGATTTCCATTGCCGTATTTAATTGTACTTTGATATTGAAAAAATCCTGCAAGCGGATGTTTAAAATTCCTTTTTTAGGGTTCCGTACTCAAAGAGTAAAACGGGACCCTATTACTAAGACTTCGCTGTCCGTCCGTCCATCCGTCTGTCTGTCACCAGGCTGTATCTCAAGAACCGTGATAGCTAGAGACTTGAAATTTTCACAGATTATGTATTTCTGCTGCCGCTATAACAACAAATACTAAAAACAATTTTTTTTTTAACGGGGGCTCCCATACAAAATCCTTGATTTCTTTGCCGTTTTTATAGATAATCTGTCACCAGGCTGTATCTCAAGAACCGTGATAGCTAGAGAGTTGAAATTTTCACAGATTATGTATTTCTGTTGCCGCTATAACAACAAATACTAAAAACTAAATATATTTTTTTTTAGGGGGGCTCCCATACAACAAACGTAATTTTTTTGCCGTTTTTATAGATAATGGTAAGGAACTCTTCGTGCGCGAGTCCAACTCGCACTTGGCCGGTTTTTTTTATATATTTACGAGTATTTTAAATAAAACTGGGTCATAAAGCCATTTTCATACCAAGGCATTTTTACAAAGGCTTCAGTAAAACTATTCATAGGCCAGAATAAATATGTATGCATCAAATGCGAGCTTTTCTAAGCATGAATATCAATGTAATTCGTTTGTACCTAAAGTGTAGACTAATACTGAATTAGTGTAAATAACAAATAATGTAAGTGTAAATAGTAAAAAAAAAAACATAAAAAAATGAGTACCTATAAATAACAAACAATAAAAAAATTGTAAAACACCTGGACACTGACCACCTGCCACTGGATACAGGTGCCCGCATCAAAAAATTAAGAAAACAAAAAAATAAGCCAGAAATATTGAAGGGTGGCCAGTAATTAACACCTTATGTATACTAAAAATGAATTCTATTATAGGTGAATAGAGTTCATTTTTAGTATGAGGTGGCCAGTTATTGAAAGGTGGCCAGTTTCTGGCGATTTACCCTTTTTGAAATCTGACAAATCTATTCATTCTGCGACCACCTAGCTCACATCATATAATTATACACTGTAATGAGTAATGACATGTGATATTATTAATATTGCGAATAAATTAATATGAATATGAATGAAACATTTTAAACCGTCCAAAGTTACAGTTTAGGGAAAGCTCTAGGTGGGAATTTTCTAATAATTATGCACCCAATTAGTTAGAGTGAGTCGTCAAACAAGAATTAACGCAGTGTCAGTTTTGTGACGAAAACTAAGTAGGTAATCCAGTTTGTACGATTATTAACTTTTTATGTTCAATTTGTACATTATATGTATAAACACATTACTTAAATGTGAAACTAGTTAATTTTCACATAATATAGGTATATACTTAATTTTCTTCACAAAACTGACACTGAGTTACCTAATTTTTGTTTAAGGACTCACGCTAATATGATCCACAATTATTTGAAAATGCCCACGTATGCACAACCATGAAATGCCTCTGATAAATTAAATGTGTCAAAGTGATAGATAAAGCAAATATTCATAATTTTAGCTAAAATAGGTTCAACGTTTATAAATAATATAACTATATTCCAGAATGAAGTATGTATATGTCACCGTTAGATTGTGAAAACCGTCAGTTTATAATCTAACCCGTTATATTGTAAACTGACGGAATATTGTGAACTGCTAAAATAATTCATAATTTTACGCATTCATTTTCGTTAGTTTATAAACTAACAATGTCATATCGTCAAATTGTAAACTGAATCAAATTTGCCTGATTTGGAACGCAACATGTGCGCTGTTTGGTTGAGCCAATTATTCCACTTGCATCAGTTTCCACTTACGTCAGAACATGATTGTTTTTTTTTGCTATTCAGACATTTTCTTCCATTTATTTCAGCACCCAGCAGTGTCGACGGAGCCCCGCTGCGCGGGGCTCCTATTTCTGGGCGCTTTGCCCTTCGGGCAACTGAAGATACCTAACTAACCTAACCTACCTAGTCTTTGTGTACGTTCCGTAGCAAGCCGATTTGATCTCAGTTCACAATTTGACGATTCGACATTGAAAGTTTATAAACTAACGAAAAATATTGCGTTAAATTGTGAACGGTTTTGGCAGTTCACAATATTCCGTCAGTTTACAATATAACGGGTAAGATTATAAACTGACGGTGTTCACAATCTTACGGTGACATATACAAACAATATGCCCAAATTGCTACATTCTCTCCGAAACAGATTTTTTTTGATAACCATTGGCCCCTCATGTTATCAGCATTCCTTAATAACCAGGTATTTCATAAAAGTTCTATCGCCAAGGAATTCCAATATGGAATCTACGTTTAGGCATGCCGAAGAAGTGAAATGCGAACTAAATAATATTCATTGGAAATAAGTTGGAGGCAAACGCAATGTAGCGAAAACGTGCGCCATTGTGGACCGAGGGGCTTTTACGGTTGCTGCTATCCTAGTACTGCAACTACAGTATGCCAAGCAAATAATTTTAATAAATTCAGTTTTCCGAGACATTATGGGTCGCCAGCACGCTTGACTCTCCATACAACGTAGTTTAGTAAAGTTCTCATTTTAAATCGACATGCTAAAATAACATTAAACTTTGTAGGTATACACAATGGGATACGCCATATGTAGTCTGGAAACTAGTTTCTGATGATAGAAATTAAAATGGAAAAACAATTGAGCGCGTACAACGTTTTTCGTCAGTCTCCAGTTGCTTAATTTTTTAGGGTTCCGTACCCAAAGGGTAAAACGGGACCCTATTACTAAGACTCCGCTATCCCTCCGTCTATCTGTCTGTCTGTATGTCTGGCCGTCTGTCACCAGGCGGTATCTCATGAACCGTGATAGTTAGACAGTTGAAATTTTCACAGATTATGTATTTCTGTTGCCACTATAACAGCAAATATTAAAAAACAGAATAAAATAAATATTTAAGGGGGCTTCGATACAACAAACATGATTTTTTTGCCGTTTTTATAGATAATGGTACGGAACCCTTCGTGCGCGAGTCCCACTCACACTTGGCCGGTTTTCTTCTATTATATTTATTTTATAATTTACTAGCGACCCGCCCCGGTTTCGCACGGGTTTATATGTATAATACATGTATGTATTATACATATAAACCTTCCTCTTGAATCACACTATCTATTAAAAGAAACCGCATCAAAATCCGTTGCGTAGTTTTAAAGATCTAAGCATACATAGGAACAGACAGACAGACAGCGGGAAGCGACTTTGTTTTATACTATGTAGTGATAGCAATAGAAACCAGTTTTTGTCGTAGATATCGCGGGTTCCATTGTGTAGAAATAGTTTCATGAGATTCCAGTATGCTGCTTTAAAACGAGAACCAAAAACTACGTTTTTATTTTTATGGAGCGTCGACTTTGCTGGGAACTCTTTAATTGTTTCCCTTTATGTTTCAGAGGTGAAATTGCATCTGAGCAGCTCAGTATTTCACTAATTTCTTACTTTTCCTTGCAAAGGTCAGTAAAATTGGTTATTTTTACATTTCTCCGCTACCTAAAGGTTGTCTGGAAAAAACCGCTTTTTAGCGATAAGACCGCTAATTTTAAGTTTACATGTCTTACTGTATTAGTTTCATATATATATTGAGGTGAGCAATAAATAGTATTAGTATTGTATTAGTACGGATATGATATAAGGTTGCAAGGTCATAATTCTGTGTCAATTGGTATTGAAGTAATAGCCGTTTTTGCGCACGCTAGCAATGTCTTTTTTTTCTTCAAAATTACGAAAAACTTCACTTCTTCTTGTCTGATTGTCACTCACCCTTTTTATTACAAGCTTTATATTAACTTGCACTGTTCGTATGTATGCAAATATGTAAGTATGTAAATATGTACGTATGTAAATATGCAAGTATGTAAATATGTAAGTATGTAAGTTGTCCGTCAAAATTTGCAATCCCTTTTTCAGTCACTTCCCGTTATCCCATTGAGCTGAAAATTTTCAAGCATATGTATATCGCATGACAATGCAATATTATGATGACTTGGAGCTGATCTGATGCTGGAGCTGGAAGGTGGTCATAGGAACTCCGCAATAAAACGACACAACCCCATCGAGTTTGGGCTCGTTAGAATCGTCTCAATGAGTATTTGATAATGGTATGCAGAAAAGTACAGTTGGCAGTTAAAGCTTGTACCAAAAATTAAATTTTTGACAGAAACTTATTTATGCTCTAATTGTTGGAACCGTTCAAAATTTCTTTTATTTTTAAAAAATTGTATGGCATAGGAAAGTAGCAAATTGTTATAACTTCTAACAAATCTAATAATCCACCTCTGGAATTACAAGGCCCGCCTTGCCGAATGTAAACAAGGGCGCAACCCTACTGCTTTTAAAGCCATTGTGCAGACTGCTTTCTCTCGAGATACTTAAGTATCGAGCGTAGCGTAGGCTGCAATACTTATGTCGACTTTTAACTGCCAGCTTATTACGATCGATGAAATCGGATAGCGATATTTATATTTAGAGCAATGACGCGCAGTTGCAGTATCCAAGAGGCAACCAGATGGCTCGCGGTATTTGAGCTCCCGAAGTGTTGTGGAACCGCCTTATGCAACCCGAACTGAGCCGTATCTCAAAGAGCGTTTTAATCACCTCAATTCAATCAGATGTTCACAAAACCATCTTCTCGCTCCACCCTGCTACCCAAAGGTTGTCTATAAGAGATCGCTCTAAAGCGATAAGATCGCCTGTTGATACTATTACTTAGTTAATCTACTCCTGTATCATGTTTTTTTTATGTTGTGGTGCAATAAAGAATATTACTACTACTACTATCGTTATATAGACAGAAAGAAAGATAGATTTATTCACAAACACACAGGACACGCATATTAAATAATAAAATAAACAAGAAAAACCGGCCAAGTGCGAGTCGGACTCGCGCACGAAGGGTTCCGTACCATTATCAATAAAAATATTTATTTTATTTTATTTTAAGTATTTGTTGTTATAGCGCGAGTGGCAACAGAAATACATCATCTGTGAATATTTCAATACTGGAACTATCACGGTATCAGTGAGATACAGCCTGGTGACAGATATACGGACGGACGGAAGGACGGACAGCGGAGTCTTAGTAATAGGGTCCCGTTTTACTCTTTGAGTACGGAACCCTAAAAAAACATCTAAAACATGAAACAAGTGTGTCTCTGCGGCAGTAAACCGGACACTGGCTCAGCATTATGCTGAGGTGTCAGACACCTACAGCGCTGATTTTCAGCCAGCACCGTTGGTGACTCACTGAAACGTCATACAGTGTTAATATATGAATTTCAATTTTACAGCATTTTGCTAAAATTACGTATGAAGTAATCCCATTGCAAAAGATGAACTATAGAATAAGATAGAACAAGTATTCATGTATTTTTTTACTTAATCCTGACTTCCCGGGTATTATATACATATTTTTTTATATCATAAGAACTAAAATAGTTATTATTTTGGATGTTCAGTTATTTGGTACGTCAACAACCCAATCCTCACTCTATGACGTCTATTGCAAAAAATTACAACTAACGCACTAACTTAAGCCTACCTTCTGTACCTTAAGGTTCTATTAATAATTCTGTGGTTGTACCACGAAAATGTATGCGGGGGAGTGGGACTTTTCTTTGAGTTTCCTGGCAGTCAAACAGCGGTTTTGTTGCTAAACATTACAAGAAAAAAAGAGAAAAATATGTCATAAGTCTCAGAGACATGATATCGTTAATTGAGATAGATTTCACGGAAAGAAAAACGTAATAGATAACCTTCACATCACACGGTCAGAGCCAATTAGAACTTTAGTTCCAGTTCTACTCATTAGTGCTTTGCTAATAGAAAACAGCCGAAGAGGTTTTTCCATTGCGTACCTTTCGGTCTATTTTTATTTTAGTATATTGTTGTAGTATGTACCTAACTAATAATGATAGTTTGAAATTGAATACTTAGATTTGATTACGTATAAACGAAATGGCATCTTATAATTGACGATGTGCACATCGTTTTTAGATATTCAAAGTAATATAGTGAATGAACCTTTGCCATTCTACTTTTTCATTATTTTTTTCATGATCTGCCTTTTTTGCGTAAAATCAACCGTAAAGTGCTAAATTCCTTGTTGAATTGATCTAAACCCGCCTTAAAGATCCATCTGTAGATCGCGAAATCCTCTAAAAAGCCCCACTTCTTTAAATAAAACTTGGTTGGCAATGTGGGGTTTTCTTGAAGATTGTATAAAGTGCACATTAAACCCGAATCACACTAGCGCGGCCTGCGGTGGCGGTCAATAGTATACTTGACATTAACTTTCAAGCGTCAGTTTGATTACGTTAGGTGCGGTACGAGATAAGGCCGAATCGCACAGACAGCAGTGGCGGCGGGGTCTGTTCGTTTGGAACTTAAGCTGTCTGCGTGAACTGTCAGTCGAGTCAGTAGGTACAGATTAGTTACTGCGTACCTACAGTTGAGTTCATAAATAACATTAACTGCTTTTTTATGGAGGAGCGGGTCTTCCTGACACAGGTATTTTTTACCTACTAGGAAGACCCAACCTTATTTTCAATGTAACCTAGCAATCTATGAAATAAAACATTTTCATTTTCATTTTCATTTTAATTTTTTCATTTTCATTTCATTTCATGACCTTAACAATAAAGTTGTGTTCACATATTTTTGATCACTCTGTCTGTGCATTGCATATGTTTTTAAACTCAGTACCTACATTTAAATGAGTGCTTCCCTGATGCGCGGAAGGGCGATAAGAAGCACCGAGCGGCCTTACTCACTGAAATTGCATCTCTCTCTAAAATATATTAAATTTCCGCCATTGAAAAAGCGAGTTGTAGGTAACACTGCTATTTCAGTAAAATCAGTTTAGTTTGCATTTCCGTAATTCGATTGGGCCAGCGAAGCAATATCTAAATGGATTGGATGCTCTATGGCACGGCGCCCACGTATTTGGCTCGAATTCAGTGGTGATATTGAATGTTATATATTTAATTTAAATATAGTTTTTTTGTGTTTCGCACAAGGCAAAGGCATTTTTAGCGAGGTAAAATGATAGGTAGTTTGTCTTAACGCTCGTTTGAAAAACGCACCAAGTTATGACCGAGTGTCTTTCTGTTTGATGTGCGTGTTTGGCCAATATTTTTTTTTTACCCAGCCCAGCAAATATCGTTTAATTTACGGAAAACTAGGTCACAAGTTTCATAGTGACCAAAAAAGGATAAGTCTCATCATCATCATATCAGCCGAAAGACGTCCACTGCTGGACATAGGCCTCCCCCAAAGAGTGCCAAAATGACCGGTCCTGCGCCACCCGCATCCAGCGGACTCCCGCGACCTTTACCAGGTCATCAGTCCACCTTGAGGGGGGCCTACCCACGCCTCGCCTGGCTACTAAGAATAAAATTGTTTAACTTATCTTTACCACATTTAACATTGTTCAGATAAGTATGTCCAGATCATAAATATTATATATTAGGAGAATAAAAGAGATGTTCCTATTTATAATTGATATAATGAATATGTATATAAAATGACGATTCTTAATTCCAATAATCATTACAGCGGCAGCGGCCACAAACTTTTCTATTATAAAAAGTATAGAGCCTAGGTCTATATTTTTATAATCTGCTTACGACTGGTGCAAAATTTTAACCATCATTCATCGTTAATGAACACGAGGTAAACATCATTAACTCTTCTGAGCTGCTTTGCGATTCTGTGCAGCAATTTAATGCCGACATTATCTCACATCTGCAAACGCCGGCCTGTGAGCGCATTTCGACCACACAATCTCAACCTCACATCTGCCCGTTATCATCCTTTAAAATATCAACCGTATGAACATGAAGCAAGGTTGGATTTCTTGTGTAACTAGTGTCTGAGATAGGCGGTTGCGAGATAAAGCGGTCAATTTTCGCCTGTCCGCTGTAAAACCGCTTAGGTTCGTAATTGCACACTTCGTGATGCGAGTACCCATACATCCTTATACCGCCCCTTTTAATATTTTTAGAAATTTTACATCATGACCTGTTTAATTTTGCTTAGCATAGAAGGGATGACTGTGTGTGATGCGGATACACACAGTCATCCCTTTTAAATTTGCTATTCCGAAAGAGTATCATTCTTATCAGGACATACGTCTGGCATGTTAGCTCTGTACGTATGGAAGCAAGCGGATACAACATATTACTTCAGTACAAATACGGTTTTGAATTAAATACGGTTGGTAATTGCCTAACTTAACTTACTTTTCCAAAGAGCGTTAAGACATATCAACTGCCAGTTCCCTAGACAAAAAAATGTCATTGATGTTTAATGCCGTCAAAATTAGGGTTTTTTTCAGAACTAATATTCTGCTTTTGTGCTACCTACATTTTGTATTGCGTGTAACACAATTTTTGTGTAATGGATAACACAAAAGTATCACAAAAGTACCAATCATAAAACAAAACGTAACACAAAGGCACACATTATTTTTAAATAACCCTTAATTTTGACGGCATTACCCTGATATCCACTTAACGTACGTAATAAAGCGTAACGCAATTGAACAGCAGGAGTCCGATTAGAGATGACAAAATGAGACCTCCGCGGCATGTCATAAGGCTATCCCCAGTTTCATGTGTCCGTCATTCTGATTTTGAAATAAAGTGACCATAGGTATATAACATTCCAATCAGTACGTACAGCACCAATGCACAATAAGCCCCGATTCATAAAACTTAACAAACATTGGTTAGCTAAAATATGTGTCGTCCCTATCTCACAAACATAAATGACAAATAGGCAAATAAGGTTGAGCTGTTCGGTTGTGGAATGCTTTGCCGTTAAATATTAGATGTGCCAAGTCGCTGCCCATTTTCAAAACTCTTCTGAGACGTCATTACCTGCTCATTACTTATCACTCCCTTGATTTGTTTTAGCATGTATGTATATGTATTTTATGTAGTACATGTATTTAGTTTTATCTGTGTATATACTGTATTGTTGGAAATTTATAGTTTAATTAAATATTAATTTAGATGTGTTTATCTTACTTCTCTTGCTTTATATTGCACTGCCATTTCCAATTTTCTGTTCGTCATTTCCTGCTACCCAAAGGTTGTCTTGAAGAGATCGCTCTTTAGCGGTAAGACCACCAGTTGCTACCTAATTTAGTGTTAAGTAACTGTCTTGTAACTTTTTTTTTGGTGCTATAAAGAATATATAAATCAATAAATAAATAAGGACAAACCCATTCTATTCGATCGCCGCCGTTTATGAACTAAATGTTTTTTCATTAAAAACGTCAAGAGAAAGTAATATATACCAGTGAAGTAACCTTAATACAGCGGGGTAGGGAAAATCTAGCAGCGTTTGCGTGAAGCAGATCTAGTGGGCACTTATATTTCTAAGGTAAAAAGCACATTTTCCTCGCGGCTGTGTGGGCACTCTACTTGTTGTATACCCCGTTTCCATATTTACCGTCGTTGCCTACCGTTTACCAACTTATGGTTGAGGTTATTTAAAGTGCCCGACTTTTATGAAACTGTCACTAATTGGGTCTTATACGTTGGATGGTAGAGTTGCTTTTCGAATGACTGCTTTGATGCAATTCGGCGAACTCAAATAATTTCTGGCCAGCCGAAATTCAACCCCATGTCACATTTTGATAAGAAAGAAAAGAAAATATGTTTATTTAGCACATGGTAGAAATAAAAGACAAAAAATTACAAACATAATAATTACATGCTAAAATGGCCGCCACTCAGCTTTGTGCCATGAAATAATGATACCTATTTCGCAGCGCTGATTGTCAGTGGCGCCTTGATGTTAAACATTACAATTTTATATAATTTAACTAAAACATGCAGTAAAATGAAACATATTAGAGAGTGTATAAGTGTGTGTGTGTTGACTGTGTTGTGCGAAAATTTGATTTAAAAGATTTATAATTATAATAATACCATTGATATACGATACATCATGGCTGCCTATAAGGAGAATCTTTTTCCACGTAATCTGTAGCTGTTAAGAGACAAATCCCTATAGATTCAAGCTTATGATTGAAAACTATTGTTTTAAAACATAAGCTTCGAGAATATGGTTCAGAAAAGGGTATTCTCGTATAGGTTCAATCAGCTACTGTTTGAAACCTCATCACTCACTTCTTTTCTATTCATATCGTCTCTCACACAGTATATCCACCTTTTCCTTGGCCTACCTCGTCTCTTACATCCGTTCACATTCATACCTAATAGGTCGGTCCGTAGAGTATTTCTTTGTTGCAAAAGGTGGAGTAGAAGTTTTTTTTTTAAATATTATTTACTTCGATACAACCGAGCAAATATAAAAAATGATTACACGAGATATCTTGGGACAACTTTTGGCAGCCACAAATATTCGAAAATTTTTGGTTTCTCACTCGTAGCTTCAATACGGTGGTGCATCTTAGCGAAAAGTTACTCACTAGGAAATTAAAGAACATGAAATTATGCGTCTAACGAGTACCAAAACATATTAATATGGTTTAGCCACATAGTAGAAAACCATGGTTGAAAACGAGGCTTTCCTCAAGTTTGTAAGTTATTTCAAGATAGTGGTTTTTAACCTTCTGCGTTTCAATTTTGAATTTAACTATAGGTTTTAGCTCCTCAATTGTAGGAATTTACAGAATCGACAGTAATTTTAGCATTAGTATCATCATAACTGGTAATCGAAGAGCTGGCAGTTTTCTCGTGCAACGCATCAGCATTGCAGTTCAGCGAGGAAATACCGCCAGCACACTCGGTACAATGCCTAGAGGGTCTTTTTAGGGTTCCGTAGCCAAAATGGCAAAAACGGAACCCTTATAGTTTCGTCATGACTGCCCGTCAATCCGTCTGTCCATATGTCACAGGCATTTTACTCGAAAACTATAAGGTGTATTTGAATAAAATTTAGAGGATAGGTGTATTTTATTAGCCGTTACATAATTCTATGATGAAATGACAAAACAAATATTATTTTAAAGGTGCACTCCATACTCGCCCCGAAAGTCACTAAATTTCCAGGATTTGTAGCTGCCAAAAGTTGTCCCGAGGTATTTTGTGTAACCATTTTTGATGTTTGCTCGGTTATATCGATGTAAACAATATTAAAAAAAAATCTTCTACACCACCTTTTGCAACGTACCTCCCCCTGCTTTGAACCTCTACGGACTGGCGTATAATACTCTTTTGGTCACATGACTTTCATCCCTCCGCATTACGTGCCCATACCACGCAAGGCGATTGGTTCTCAATCTATCCGCGATAGGTGCTACTTTCAGGCTTTCCCTTACATACACATTTCTTATTCGGTCCATCCTCGTCACACCACACATCCATCTTAACATTCTCATCTCCGTAACATGCAATCTCTTTTCATCCGTCACCTTTAAGGCCCAACATTCCGATGACGGCAGGTCTCACAATGATCTTATAGGCTACTATTTAAAACATCAACGTGATTTTAAACAATGAAGTTTGTAAAGAAATAGGACACTATGACGTCACTGTTTGTGTTTCATAGACAGCAGTAAAAAAAAATGTACCTAATTGTATTTATTACCTTAATCAAAATTATAATCCAGCATTAAAACAATTGTAGCACTAAAACTTTCTTATGATTTATTTTTCTGATGTTATATGCACTTGAAATCTGCACGCGCCGGCACCCCCCAAAAACGCTCAATATTAAATTAGCTTATGCTATGACGTCACAACATATATTCTCGGCGCGTTTACTATGGACTAAGTCATTAATTTGCAATAAAATTATCTCCACAACATTTGCGTTTAAGTCTATAATTGTCGTACAAAATATCATTTCTAATTCAATATTCTGTGGTACTATGTTATTTTATCGAAAAAATAATATTTTTTTATCGTAATTTTAACGTGAGATAAAACTAATAAGTACAATCGTTTTTTTTTTTGTTTTTTTTCTTCTGTATGATATTTCTACGTATATCCGCATCAATTGAGTGCAATTTATTTTAAATTGAAGTCCCATGCAAGTTCCCCATTCGTTGAACGAAATTAGTACGGCGAATTGAAGCTTATATTTTAATATGTATAGCCTATATATTTAATCGTGATCTGAAACTGGTTTATTAATTGATCTTTTTTAACGTCATCGTACTTACTAGTATTTATGTAAGCGGTACGTAACTATGCATTTATCAATGAAGGACTAATATTTGAATTAAAGTACTTTATCTATCCAAATATCATAAACCCTCCATGATGCGTTCAAGAACCGCACATTATGACCACCATAAAAATAGACAGTTTTGTTAGAACACATTTCTTATCTGTGAAAATGTTATTATTGCTAAATAACAACATCGATTTTGATAATATTATTTCATTCAAATTTCGAACGTCTCTGAAAAACAAAGAATTTGATTTAACCTCTATTCTAATATTTGTCGAGATGACGTTTAGTTCGAAATTAATTTTCAATTTGCTTACAAATTTGACAAATGTCGCACGTAAGTAAGATATCGAACGATATGAGAGTTGGATTAGTTGGATCCGACTCTAGTTTGTCTCTGAATTAAAAATATAAACTATGACAGCTGCCAGAAAACAACGCCGCGATGCCGGTCATAATATGCGGCTCCTGAATGCATCATGGAGGCTTATGATATGTGGATAGATAAAGTAGTGTATGTAACCCACACTCGTATTTAATGCCCTTCATTATGTACAGTCACATAAACTACTATTATACTCATACTTTATTCCGACAGCGAAATATTAAAGCTCTTTTGAAATTACCAATATTTCATCAATTCTGTGTTTATCGTTGAATATGTTAACCGCAAATAACTACTCTTTCGATATACTAGCCCCGAGCCTATTGTCGCGCTAATTTATTTTCTGTTAGGTATGTGTTGTTTTATAAGTATTTGCACCTAAAATATTATATTTTTTGTTGGTTTTTTTTCATGCGACGATTAATTTTTATATCTTTTTTGTGGTCAATTCAATAAACGAACTTCTCCTTCAAAAGAAAATCCATTTATTTTAAACGTATTTCCCTGCTTCAAACAAATCTTTTTGGCAGCCACATAAAGTAATGTCTTTGATCTTAACACTCGACGAAAGATCAAGTGATATAATTAGAATCCCAAATGTATATTCAAGTCTAAACATAGCAAGCTAATTTAGTAACGTTTTATACTTAACATAAAATCACAAAATAACGTGTGTCACACGGAGTAAAACCAATAATTTACTCGTATTGAACGAGCGAGCGAAAGAAGTCCTACGTTTCAGCTTGGGCCAAAATTATTTCGTATGTCCGGATGGTCGGTTGTCCAGCTGTCCGGCTGTCCAGCTGTTGTCCTCTACAGGTCGCATTTCTCAACCGATACTCGTGAAATTTTGTGAGCAGGTTCAATAATTATACAGTTTTTATGTCATTTCTGTTTTTAGAACATTGTCGACAAAAAAAAACCGTTCTACTGCTCACAGACCAAAATTATTCATTATGTTTATCATAGAAAAAAAAATCCCAAGTTGAATCCTTCCTCAACATTATAAACTTAAATAAAAAACTACTCCTCATATGTCTGGCATTGTAGGCTGACAATCAGCAAAGGAAATACGTCCTTTCTGGCCTCATCTACAATTAGTTAGCAACGATTTACTCAAGTACTCGAGCCGTGGAAATATCTAAATAGATTTCCAGACATTTTCCACCTCGAATAGCAACGTCAAAGACTAAGTTTACTGGACGAGACTGTATGCCGTACACTTTGGGCATTATTTGCGTTGAAACTCCATTTCAATTTGACTTTATCGCAATTTGTGAAACAAATGGTGGATATTTTTGAAGCGCTCATATTGCGCCGAAAACAATTCTATTTTAGAGGAAAAGTTAAACGGCACCTTATATTGTTGAGCTAAAAAGAATAATAATTTTCCTACATTTTTGCATAGGTACAGTCACATACATCGGAGCAAACAAGCACGTCACAAACATCGGAACACACCTCTATTTTCAAGGCATTAGGGTGCATGTGCCGATATTTCTGAACACCTATAGTGTACACCTATGTATGTGATGGCGACTGTACCTACAGAAGTGTATAAATATGTCAACGGTGTGTATGATGTCTAATTTGTACAATTTAAAAATAGTTATTATACATATTAGACATCATACACACCGTCGACATAATTATACTTCAGTATTATATTTCAGTAGTGACTCTGTGAGCTGTAGAACTCGCGACCCTGTTTTTTTTTCGAAACCTTTTTCTGTAAAATTTCGATGATTGATGAATTGCACTGCTCACAAAATTTCATGAGAATCGGTCGAGAAACGCGACCTGTAGAGAAAGAACAGTCGGAAATCCGGACATGTGAAATAATTTTGGACCAAGCCGAAACGGAGAGCTTGGATCGCTTTGCTCGGTCGTGCATTTACTTAGGTATCTAATCTATTTGGATCACAATTGCGTCGCGCTTGCACACACATACCTATGGAAAGGGAGAGTGGAGGCTTTTCAAGTTTTCAAGTTCTATACTTGCCCTCAATCCAAAATACGATAAAACATACGATTCAATGGGCCATAAAATGCTCCGTGCAATACAATGGAATCCCATTTTAAATACTTATAGTAAAGTTTATGATTGAATGACAAGTCATCTTTTTTTATTAGCCCATATGCGGGACACGTGCTGCACGCACACCAATGCTGGCCAACATAAGACATGAAACAGCAAATTAAAATATCACATATTTTCCACGACGTACGTACAGTACGCGGTACAACAGTTTGCGTGTCTGAAATAAGCCTCGAGTCGCCACCCGCATACCCGTCCGACCCCTCTGACACCTTTGCGGCGCTACTAGTAGCTAACATCAGAATCGTTAACTGATTTTAATCGTATTGTATGTTTTTTAAGGGTCTAAGGCGACTTCTTGCAGCGGTAGTAACGCGATACAGTATCGACATGTGATTTATGGCTATACGTACCGCGGCGAAACTTGATTAGAACCTTAAGAAGTAAAATTGTACTGAGATGACAGCTATCATAGGGCTCAAGATTCGTACGTTCGTGAACCGCGCATTTGTATCGTTGTAAAAAGTCACCTTGTGTAATGTAACCACGCTAAAAGATACGGCAAATATTACGCACACTTCCAGTATTGAAAGGTGCTTGACCCTGCAAGAGAGGAATTATTACATTTAACACCTCGCCAGCCGTCGGACGGGACTCGCTTGTTAGAAGTAATTCCGCAGTACATGCTAAAACCTAGCGGGAATTTACGGGGCCATATTTCACCGCTACAGAACAACCTTTACTTTACGCAGTTTAATTTATACTGAGACATGTTTTTTGGTAATTTTCACTTGAAAGCTTTTGACCCGAAATGGATGATTGACCGCGTGAAATGGAACTGAAATTTTGTTAAGACTTGAAAGTAAGTAATGGGATTTAATTTATGACATGGTGAAGATAAATAAATAAGTGAATACGTAGGGACAAGGATCCAAACATAAAATCCAAATTATTAGTCGGATGAATCTACTAAGAGTTTGATGAATGATTGAACCCGTAGTGAGCATCATCATATTAGCCGAAAGACGTCCACTGCTGGTCATAGGCCTCCCCCACAGAGTGCTACAATAACCGGTCCTGCGCCACCCGCATCCATTAAATTAAACTTTCATCCATTAAGCGTTACTAACCCATAATGCGCCCAAGAAATGAAAACCGTAAAGCACAATGCACATTTACATATTAACCTTACAGACGCCTGTGCAATATAAGTACCTTAATGCTCTGAATTTACGTAGGAATTAGCATAGTACCGAGATAGATAGATAGTACAGCCACTGAAATTAACATCTGAAGATGATAATTCAGTTATGGTCGCGGTAACAGATGGTCGGATATGGTGCGACATGACAGATGAGTTATGTGACGAATATTATGGCCACTTAGCAACTTTGACGAGTGTATTGACCGGCCGGGCTGGAGTTGTACAGTCAGCATCAGATCCTTACTCCCATAGTAATAAAGACGTGTTCCGATATATTTGGCTACCTTGGCTGCTACTAACTATCTGATGCTGACTGTATATGTATCGCAAAGAAGCTGAATAAAATAACGAAAGAACTGGATATTGACATAAGGGTGAATCAAGTTTTTTCCGGTTCAATAACCAGAAAAAACTAGTTTTTTTTTCAATTTGGTGACTATACAATTATAGTCACCAAATTTACATGAGGATATTGTTTGCTCTAGTTAAAATGATGAAAATGCACTTCATAGTGCATGTTGTAACGGGACAATATTTCACTTTCGGATACCAGCGCCATCTTTTAGAATGTTGTTAACAACATTGATTGACATGCCTAAGCATGTCTCCTGGACCCCAAAACTGCCGGGAGACAATAACTAAGGAGTCGGTCTCCCCAGTAATGAAGTCATTAAAATCGCCGCGGCCGTGTTTGGAAAAGTGCAAATGACATCCAAACCATGCAAATACACGTGTGGGGTATTTAATGAAAGCTAAATAAATTTATTATAGTTCATTTATACAAATGTTAGCGATCTATAACATAAACGATGGTTGTAAACGCCGATATATCAAAAATAATATCGGATGAGTGAACGCGGCCTGCCGCAGGACGGACGGAACGCCGGCCTGCGGACGGTTTGAAAAATACATGACAGACACGACCTTGGGAGGTGGTCAAGTGTAAGCGCGAATTCGAGACAGGATCTTGGTGGTGTTGTGTTGACTATTATAATGACATTAAGAAACAGAAATAAAAGCATTAGTGTTCAATACTGATTTTGAATAGGTACATCATAGTTCAATACACACGCAATTTTAAGTACTATTAGCAAAAGTATAATAAATTCAAAGAAAAATCCATGGACCATCAGCCTTTGCGGCGAAACTAGAAAAGATACACGAAAGTAGTGTACAGTCAGCATCATAAACATGTACACACTTTTGGTGGTTCTAGGTCTATTAGGACCTTATGGCTTAGAGATAAGGTCCCACGAGTAGAACCACCAAAAGTGTAGGATACATGTTTATGATGCTGATTGTACAGTCAAATAATTTAATTTCCTACCCATTTAGGACTATTTCAAAGTAAAAACACTGTAAATAAAATCATAAGAAGTCTCTTACGTTTTGATTGATTACGTCACTTTGACAAAGTCCAAAGTGGGTAGGAAATTAAATTCTTTGACTGTACAACACAAATCATTTAACTAGTATTTCAGATTTACAATCTTTACATTCCAATTTATTTTTTGAAGATAATAGCAAAATTGGAAAAACTAAACATATGCCAATAATTTTTCGTAGATGTCTGGAAAATAAAATAATTTTCCAAATACCTATCAGATGGGCTTTTTGCAGCTTACTTTTTTAAATGCTCAGAAATAATAAGAAATAATCATCCGCGTACTAACTTATTTTGCCATTTTTAGGTTTCCGGACCAAAAGGGTAAAAACGGAACCCTTATGTTGCGACTCCGTCCGTCTGTCTGTCTGTTTGTCTGTCTGTCTGTCGGTCACAAAGTTAAATATCTCAGGAAACACTAATGCTATCAATTTAATTATTTGGAATAGTTGTAAACAAAGCTAATCCACGTGTATGGAAAATAAAAAATTTAAAGATATATTTTTATGCCTGTGGTTGTTCGTGTTTCAGATGATCACTCCTGCGTCTGTGTGTGAGTCGGCTGTCTGGTAACTAGACTCGGACATGGACAGTATTGCTATGGTATTGCTAAATTTTTTTCCTAATAAAGCGTGGTGGGAGGCGACGGCGTGGCAGGCCGAGAAGGAGATGGCGGGACGACCTGGACGTGTTTCGCAGCGATTGGCCGGAGATTTCTCGGAATCGGGACGAGTGGAAGTCAGGAGGGGAGGCCTTTGCCCAGCAGTGGGACACTTTAAAGGCTTCAAAAAAAAAAAAAAAAAAGCGTGGTGAAAGTTTGTACGGAACCCTCGGTGCGCGAGACAGACTCGCACTTGACCGTTTTTGTATACATAATTTCAATAGGTCCACAGTGTTTTCGTGGACATTTGTTACTGATTATCGTTTTCGTAAGTGTTGCTTTGTATAATAAAATATAGAGAATTGGGTATCACATTTCCAAGACTCCAACTTTAATAACAAACGAACATGATACAAAATTATTTTCAAACAAGAACAAATTACGATACGTAACCTTAGAGTTTCCTTTTTCTCGACGTTTATTAATGTTAGTTTAACTTTTCTATTTATATCCTTGAAATAATCTTTCATTTCTGTTTATATAATAAGAAGCATGTAGTGTTGTGTTCCTTCCTGGTGGTGAGTAAGGTCGCCAGAGCTCCCTAGGGTGCGCTGTGTTGAGAGAGAGGGACCTGCATGTCTCTATCTGCCAACACAGCGAATCCTCAAGTGAATAAAGGGTCGGCAACGCGCTTCTGATTCTTCTGGAGTCACAAGTGTCCATAGGCTACGGTAACTGCTTAACATCAGGCAAGCCGTAAGCTTGTTTGCCACCGTCGTTGTATAAAAAAAAATTATACCTAATTTGAAATAAAGTTTGATATTTATCATTTTCAGCATTAACTTCACATTTTGTATTATTTGAATTAAATTGGTATAAATATTTTCTCCTGTAATTGTTTTTTTAAACCGTTTACTCACGTATTTTATTAGGTCGTTTCTATTTTATTACATTTAAATGAAAATTACATAAAATTTACCAAATCTATTCATCTAGGTATCAGTTTATTATCAGCGTCGACAAACTAAGGATTGAGTATATTATTATATTTTATTATATAACCAGTTAAAGTAGGTATATTAAAATTTATTAAATCACAGATATAGGACACATATCGCTTAGCAAATAAACTGTTTAACTCGTGATTTAATTCAAACATTCGTCATAATAGAAGGCCATTTTAAGTGCCGTAAATTTTTACTGCTCACATGTTTTCGGTTTATAATTGTTTTTTCCGGTAGGTGAGCTTGGAAATTATAGTTGCCACAATTAGTTTGGAGGCATGCGAAATTGGCAACTCTGGTTGCCACAAGCAAGTGAAAGTTATGCTTCTGTAAAATTTTGGTCCCAATTTTTTTTATTTTCTGTCGATTGCTCATTTAATTCTTTTAGTATTTTCATCAAAACCACCTACCAAAACTAAAAATGCTCCACTATTTACAAGTTCCTTTCTAAGCTGGTTTTACTAAAGCAAAGGAACAAATCCTCATAGCTTGTGTCAAGGAAACCCCGAGTTTAATGGATTTCCTCCTAGTTATCGTCTTTAAACTTTGAGTTTTTCACCGGACTTTATTTTATCTGATAACTTCCTCAAGAACGGGTCATAGTAAAGGATCCTTTGGAAAAACATTGACTAGATGAAAGCAACTACGTGCATCCTACTCTCTAGTTTGCGGTTTTCATGTCGAAGTTTGTACATAACTTTAACCGTACGGACTCTATTCCCATGTTTGTTAGAAACTGGAGGTTATATGCGGGTAATGTGGAACTAAACGTCAATAGCAAGTAGAGTAAAACTGATCTTAAAATAAACGCCCCTTTTCAACCGACGAAAAAAACGGAGGAGGTTCTCAATTCGACGCGTATATATATTTTTTTTATGTATGACCACGCATAACTTTTTACAGAGTAGTTCGATTTTGATAATTATTTTTTTATTGGAAAGGGTATAACCCGAAGTTGGTCCCATATAAATTTGGAAAAAAAAACCAACCCTAAGGGTACGAAAATAGGGGATGATTGATTTTTCGTCGGTTAAAACTTTGTTTTCAAAGTAAATTATCGCTAATCGATATGCTGGAACATACGAGAAAATATTTTTTTAAAACACTTTAAGATTACATAGGTACAGTTGATAAATTGACTTTCACACATTATACTTTCTAAAGCGTTACAATATTTTGACGATCGGTTACCCTAGAGCGTAGTGATGCTGCCTACGAAGCTGAGGGTCCTGTGTTCGAATCCCGGTAAGGGCAAATATTTATTTCTGAACCTTGGATGTTTTCTATGTATTTAGGTGTATCTATTAAATATATGTCTAGTACTCATACTAGTAACACAGGCCTTATTGAGTTTACTGTGGGGCTAGTTCTATTTGTGTAAGATTGTCATCTAATATTTATTTACTAGCTTTCGTCCGCTGCGTGGACTCGGAATAAAAACTATCTTGTATTTTAATCCAGGCTATAAACTATCTTCGAGCAAAATTCATCTAAATCGATTGAGTAGTTTAAGCGTTATTGAGAAACAAACATCCAAAATTCCGCATTTACAATATTAGTAGTATTCATATTTTTGTCTCTCACAATTGAAAACGAGCCGATTAGTGGGATGCATTCATTTTAAGATTGGTTACTCCAAATGCTTAACATATATCATACTTTATATATACTTACTTATATTATAAATATCCTGATCATATTTTCACATAGTTGTTAGTAAAACAAATAGGTAAGTACGCATGTATCGAAGACGATACATTTTAGTAAATAAGTACGTGTCATATGATTTTAGTAAAGTGAATTTGAGGACCTGTAATTGGCTGTAATACAAACTCCGTCTGAAAGGAGAAATTACGGAATCTAATATTAAAACAATTTTACTTAAAAATTGTTCAGGAACTTCAGCTTTTAGCTTCTCCGATATTAACAAGACTAGAAACTATTAACTAAATATAGCGTTATTTTAAACTGTAAATGATATTTACAGTTTAGAATAGAAAAAAATTTATTTCGCAAATAACAGTAAGTAAGTACATTTTACATGTACACTTACTAGTAGATATGCTATATTAAAACTAAGTTTTTTCTATTCTATTCTTAACTATGAATGCTAAAAATACCCAAAGTCAAGAATATAGGCTAAGCTAAAGAATCGTTTTTTTCTTTGTACCTACTAAAGATAACAATTGAAATTAACTTCGTAATTTTCCTTGAGCAGGGTCTGGACGAATTGCACGAAAAGTCACGTATATCTGAATAGACATTACAGTTGTTGAAGTTTCAACAACGCATAGGTACTTGTTTGTTCATGTGAAATTGAAATAGCATATATCATTTAAAGAACATTCCATGTAAAAAATGGTCTCGAAACTCTTCCACGGTAAAAAGTTGTGAGATATTTCGTAGAGCCAAGTAAGGCATTCTTATTAATCTTTCTTTGCTTGCTAAATAAAATTTTGTGACTTGGCAAATGGCAATAATCACACAACACTAAAGAAAGAAAGATACATTTATTCACTAACACACAGGACACACATATTAAACAATAAAAAAAAACCACATGAAACATGGAACAAGTGTGTCTCTGCGGCAGTGAACCGGACACTGGCTCAGCATACTACCTACATAGTTTTAGGTATGCAAACATTAATAAATGCAGTAAAGTTGTGTGATTCTCAAGTTGCAGAATTTTATTTAGCAAGCAAATAAAGATTAACAGGACTTTATCAATAAATATAACATGTTATTCAAGTCTACACCGTAGAAAATTAAATTGCTTCCGAAATGTTGTGGCTGTTGGTGCCTTTATAAATATGTAAATGAAATGATTGCCAACCAACTAGCGGTGGCGAGGCGGGATAATTTTACAAAGTGTACAATAAAAATTGACATCGTTTCCGTTATTGCTGAAAAGTTCAAAGGAATTAATGATGGTTTCAATGATAAACTGCCAGGCAGGTTCAAAAGGAATGATTTAAAACTATTAAATATATTTTATTCGGAATACGTCGCAACTCTGAAACGTATAGTAAATATAGAGGCCGCGGCAGAGAGAACAACAGAACTTTGTACCCTTTTGCGTCGAGACCCTCGGTAGGTATAGTATAGTTTCGGTGAAAATTCAATATTATGGTACCATCTAGCTGATCTGATAGTGGAGACAGAAGGTGGCCAAGGGAATTCAGTACTTTACCGACTTAACCCTGTTGAGTTTGGGTTCGTTATAATCGTCTCAATTAGTAGTTGATGACGGTATACAGAAAAGTACAGTCCACAATAAAAGCTTGTACCTAAAATTAAATTTTCGACAGTAACTTATTTAGATTTAACTTAGTTTTAATTTAATGAATTCAATGTGATTTACCATCTTGTATTTAGTTTGGAAAATAAACAGTTTAATAAGATAATTCAAATTTGATTTTTATTCCTGTTCGAATATTTTTTTCGTCTCCAAATATTCACCCCGTCAGCTCAATATTTACGATTGTGATAAAATATTTAATACCCATATGAAAGATTTTTTTAACTAGCTGACTGTTTGTGTACTAAACACCCCGTCAGATTTTTTGACTTCAGTGTTATATGTTAATTTGAATTTATTTGGTATTTAAGTAAACAACCAATAATCCTCTTTACAATATTAGTAATAGACTAGCTACCCGAGCGGTTCCGCCCGTGTATTACATAGAATTCAAGCGAAGCCGCGGAATAGGTACATGTTTATCCTGAAGACCCATATACTGATGAAATATATTTTGTTAAATTGGCGGAGTCGTTCCGGAGATTACCCTCAACATACAAACAAACAACCTCACCATTTTTCTCTTTAAAATATGAATACAGAGATACAGCGTGTATTTTTAATATTACCTCAAATTGTAACCAGATGTAGGTGTTAAGGCTATAAACCGATATTGCAAGAATTTTTTTCTTAACTACTAACTTTTTTTTCCTTATAAAATAATTCAGCACGCAATGTATCACTTCATTGTCTTACTGATGTGACGTCACAACTGTCACAAGTAACCCGCTTCTTCCATGTGTCAAATGAGTGTACGCATTACACTGCTGCTCGATAAATTTTCAAAAAATAATTACGCTTTGTTAGTTAAGATTTACTTACAATTTTCTTACAATATCGGTTCATAGTACTAAAAGCTAAGTATGATTAAAATTTGAGCTAACATTAAACATACAGGCGGTTTAAGTAATAGGTACCAAGACCGGCAAGCGTCAAGTAGGCCGTAAGGGCTTTTTTTGCCCGACTACGGCAGAGCCGAAAGGAAATATGATTTAGCAGTCTATGTTGCGTTTAAGATACTAAATCGATTTTGATGATTGAGGAATCAATCGCTTCGAAATTATGATCCGGGTGACCGGCTAGCCAGTTTTTTTTCAGTTAATTGTCCGTAAATTTTTTGAAATTTTTATGATTGTACAAAACTCAGAAATTGGATTTTTGGTAAGTCTTTGCCAACTGTCCTTTCCACAATCATCGACTACTCGTTGAGAAGGTTCAAATAAGTATGGCAATTTTTTTTTCTTTTTTGATGACAACTAATGTATTGACGACACGAGGAGAGCTTGTTAAACAAAAGCTTGTACATGGGCATTTTGACTCAGTGTCAGTTTTTCGACGACAATTATTATATAATTTGTGTTAAAATTATCTAGTTTCACATTTAAGTACCGTGTTTATACATATAAATAATTTATAAAGAAACATAATAATAAAAGTTTCATACAAACTGAATACTTAATTGTCGTCAGAAAACGCACACCGACTTAATTTTTGTAACGTGTGGCGACTCACGCCAACTGGGTACACAATAATTTGCAAATGCCCACATGTGACACTATCGGAAATTAACTGCCGTGGCGTAAAACAATATTAATTGTTTTCTTAACAGCTGCGCTAACATGACAGTCTAAATTCGAACTTCGTTAGACAACCGGTTAAGCCGGTGTAGCCTAGCAACGAAGCGGACGGTCCCGGGTTCGAATCCCGGTAGGGTAAATATTTGTGTAACAAGCATGATTTGTGTCTGAGTCTTGGATGTTGTCTATGTATTTAAGTATTTATACAGCGCGGAACGGAACCACAGGGTGGTCACGACGAACAAATGAGTTAGTTCCGGTAAATATGTGTACGCGCCTTGTCGGTGCACACGTCAATGTGTGCGTGAATGACGTAGGGTTGGCACATTCGCTGTAGATGTTCAAGTCGCTAGACGACGTCATTACAACAAGTGATCACACGGCTGGATATTATTAAACCCATATAAATTGACAAATATCATTTCGTACACTGTATTAACAAATAGTAAAAAAAAAGCTTAACTACGTTTGTATGGAGAACCGAGCTTGACGGGGACTCTTAAACAAGAAAAGGATTGTCCCAGATTATACTATGTAATATTTTTTTCCTGTGCGTCACGCGACTGGTATATAAAAAAACGGCATACAAAACGGTGACGATTTAGAATGGAATATTTGGGACACTTTTTTTCTTGTAAGAGGATCGTCAGTAGGTATTAACGATTCTGAACGTATTAATAAACGAACGTATTAGTATTAATTACTTACCCTTTTTTGAAAAACGCCCATCTATCATAATCCATATTGTAACATATTCCGATTTGCGTATCTACCGAAACAAGTCCGTGCGTGAGCCCTGCCCCGCCTGGCGCAGCGGCACTACTCATACCAAGAAAATCGAAACTCGCAATATCTCCCTCTCTGTCGCTTGAATATGCAAGTGCGACAGCGACAGAGGTAGACGAACAAACGATTGAAGCCTGCGTATGTACTCGTACAGTCAACCAATTTGATTCCTAGGCCATCGTAGAACCTTGCCGTTGTAAATGCTATGTCAATACGGGTTACTAGGATTATTGCGTCGCTAGGTAGCAGTTAAAATGGCAGGGTTCTACGGTGGCCTAGGAATCAAATTGGTTGAACGCACCTAATTAATTTAAACCTAAATCCTACCTAAACCTAATTCGTCCGGCTGAATCCGATAGTGGTTTTAGGTAGATTGGGATGTGTTCCATGCGTTACTTTTTTTATTTTAAGTCCAGATTTTTAATTAAATAAATAATTACAGAAATTGAAATCCTATTTAAACCAAACTCGTCCGGCTCAATCTTATAGTAGTCTTAGTTAGATTACCATGTGCTCTTTTTGTTTCTATGTTTTGTTTAAAGTACAGCTTTTTATTTAAATGAACAATGAATGACAGAAATAATTTGTGTGAGTAAAGCAAAAGCATGGAACCAATTCATTTTATTCGGGTGATACTTAATTAGATTCTATTATACTAATTGAATTAAAACAGCACCTACCTAAGTTTTGAAAAACGTACTTAGGTACCTATTTGCATCGAATGGGAACTGTGCGTGGATAAGCACCCAAACAGTGCACAATATTTACCCATCGCCGCGAATTTTATTAGGTACTCTCTTATTTATGCGCGAACGTGCACACGGCAGAGCGGTGAGCGTCGCACTGGGCTACCCGCCATCGCGCCCGGGAAATAACGCCCATCGGTGAGGTAGCCGACTTCGGTGGGAGGCGGTTCGTGTCCGTTCTGTATCTAATACTATAATACTATTCTGTGACGGAACGATGGACTTCCCGAAAGAGGAGGATAGTTTAGCGTTAGTGCTTACAATTTTCCAAATAAACTATGCTAATATTTCTGACCGTTTCCAAGTTTTTCATCAAACTTTTTCCATTACTAATAATAAACATTATTTTAAGGGATGACAGGAATTACTGCCACCGGAAAGTTGAATATTGCTTGAACCTTGAATAAGTAACAGTGAAATTGACAAATTATCGAGAAACAAGTCTATCATGATAAAACTTTAACAGTTACAAAGATGAATTATAAAAAAAAGTGTAATCATTACTGTTCGATTCAACTGCACTTATAAGACAATATATTTTCTTCAAAGTTCATGGAAAACATCCACCCTGTATGTGTTTAATTGGGAGGGTATTATTAAATGGCAGGTTATGGTGTCATGTTTAAGTCACGTCTAACCTGTTGGTTTTGTTACGAAACGTAAGCGTTTGACACTGACGGTCCGTTTTCTTAGTGATATAACTCATTGAAAGTGCCTAAATGCCTAGGTATTTAAGTATATCTTCGTCGTCCTATAGGGCTAGTTCGCTTTCTGTAAGACAGTCTCCTAATATTTATTCCTATTAGTGGCTCTGCGATGTTGCTAGCGCGTCATTAAAAAATTTTTTTAAAATAAATTGAAAACGGGTACTAACTCACATATTTTAAGTCGTGTATCAACGCAAGTGGCAACGCGCGCGTGTGCTCATGAATACGAACCGCGAAGAAGAAGAAAAAGACGGAAGGAAGGAAGAAAAAAAAGGAAAGGGAAGGGTAAAATACGTGAGTGACCCGTTTTCAATATATTTTAATATGCCTGAGCCTCACGGGAGTTTTCTATATAAAAAAGGGTTTTGTTTTATATTTCGAAAAACTTAATCGACAAAAAAATCCATATAATACTGAACCTGCTCCCGAAATTTCACGAGAATCGGTTGAAAAATGCGACCTGTAGAGAAGAGCCCGACATCCGGACATACCAAAGAATTGGCCCAAGCTTCAATCGCTTCGCTCGCTTCAATAATCTTTTCTAGACGTGATGCAATGGCAATGTGAATAAGTGACTGCGATTTCTGGTCTGTTCGAGTGGATTTCACGCTTCCATCTACTATCGGATATCGTTAGAGAAGGCAGGTTCCCTAACTTTCGTATTCGTATCACTATCAGCCGGAATCCGCTTTTCCAGTTTAATCCAATACTATCAGCCTCGGTTGCAGCATGCCATCGAAAACGTGCCGTTACGTTTACCACCCTTGGATACAGACTCGTTTACATTGGCGAAGTACTTGAATGTAAACTAAAGTAAAGAAACAAGTAAGTAGCCAGTTCCTGAGTACATATATTATTGGTACAATGGTATGTCAAATGGTGTAAATAAGTACGGTACAATAATTTGGTATGCTACTAATACATTTAGATTCTATAAGTAATAGTAGTTTATGTGACTGTACATAATGAAGGGCATTAAACACGAAATAACATCACACGAGTGTTTTAATGCCTAATTATGTACAGTTACATACACTACTTTATCTATCCACATATCATAAGCCTCCATGATGCATTCAGGAGCTGCTAATTATGACCGGCATCGCGGCGTTGTTTTCTGGTAGCTGTCATAGTTTTTTTTTAATTCATAGACAAACTAGAGTCGGATCCAACTGATCTGACTATCATATCGTTCGATATCTTACTTACGTGCGACATTTGTCAAATTTGTATGCAAATTGACAATTCATTTCGAACTAAACGTCACCTCGACGGATATTAGAATAGAGGTTAAATCAAATTTCTTTGTTTTTCAGAGACGTTCGAAATTTGAATGAAATAATATTATCGAAATCGATGTGATTATTTAGCAATAATAACATTTTCACAGATAAGAAATTTGTTTGTGTATTTTTATGGTGGTCATAACGTGCGGTTCTTGAACGCATCATGGAGGGTTTATGATATTTGGATAGATACAAATATTATTTGATTCGACTCGACAGGAGTGGGGCTATCTGACATGGCGCGCGCTCGGCAGCAACCTAATATAAATTTGTTATCAAACCAATACGTGTAGGTAATAAATACCCGTCAAATTCATACTTGTAATTAAATATTGCACTTGTATGGACGGTAAAGTTACTTATATAATCATCATTCGATTATCAGTATCCCATTTACTTGGGGTCGGCGCAGAATGTTTTTTTCTTCCATACTTCTCTATCGCCCGTCAACTCGTCACACACTTTCTTCCTTTTTAAATCGTCTCTAACGCAGCACCGTTTTCTTGGTCTACCTCTTCTCTTACAACCCCCACATTGCCCTTATATCTTATATCTTACAATGCCCTTCTACAACATGATTATCATCCCTCCGCATGTCCATACCGCCGTCGGCGATTTGCTCTCAGCCTTAAAATGCAAAATGATAGTAGAAATCGTGAATACAGAATTGATAATTGACATTTAAGAATAATAGAGTTATATTTGCGTAAAAATTGTCCCATAATATTTATTATTTATTTTATTTATAACTTCCCTCTTCACTCTGTTGCATTAAGACGTTTGTGTAGTGCTAAGTGTAAAGACAGTAACAAACCTCTTACGAGAAACTGGCGACTATAAAAACGAATACACGAACCAAACGAAGCACCAAGCACATGTAAAATAAGATAAAAAAATGTATTCCCCGGTAAAATGTACCTTTGCCTCAATATTCATAGATCTACATGCAATATAGGGAATTCCCCTTCGGTTGGATTGCGGTGCGAAGCCGCAGCTTCGTTAAATATTGCTGTTTTATCATTGAAAATGATTTTTAAAAATAAAATTGGAAAAATGTTTCTTATTACAACGAGCTCACTTGTTTTACTGGCCATAATTTTGCATGATGAGTAACTACAGTATCTTTTGCGTGAATTGTTCATATTTTGTTAGCAGGTAAATGTTATTATAGCTTAAATACATTTTTAAACAACAGTCTACAAAATAATATAATGTGACAATAGGGAACTTGCATCTTTTTATTTTATAACGAAAATAAAAGTATAATCCAGCATTAAAACAACTGTAGCATTAAAACTTTCTTATGATTTATTTTTTTGATGTTATATGCATTTGAAATCTGCACGCGCCGGCACCCCCCGAAAACGCTCTATATTAAACGGACTTATGCTATGACGTCAAAGTATATATTCTCGGCGCATTTACTATGGAGTAAGTTATTAATTTGCAATTATCTCCACAAAATTTGCGTTTAAGTCTATACTGGTCATACAAATTATTTATTTTTAATTTAATATTCTGTGTAATTTAATATTCTGTGTAAGGTATGTTAATTAATCGAAAAAAAATCGACATTTTAACGTGAAATAAAACTAATACAATCGTTTTTTTTTTTATTTTTTTTTTCTTTTGTATGATATTTCTACGTTTATCCGCATCGATTGAGTGCAATTTATTCAAAATTGAAATCCCATGCAAGTTCCCCATTGAGACACGGATGTAGATTTAACTAAATATAGATTATACTAGTATAGATTTAACTATATATTAATTCATTATTCATATTATTATTTTTAATGTGATATGACACGAATGTAGATTTTTTTAGTTACAGATTAGTATGACTGAAGTTTTATTCATACTCATTTTACGAACAACCTACGATGTGCAATCAGTCTTTTAGAGTCTGTAAGACCTTTCAAAGCTAAAAACAATGCAGTAGATTATCGTCACATGAGTAAAGAAACTTATCGTGTCGTGCCAGGAACTATATGGTGTCCGTTGTTAAACAACCTTCATACTTTCAGCATCTTGTAACAATGACGTTGAGGTGTGTGGGTGTTTTTTTAGGGTTCCGTACTCAAAGAGTAAAACGGGACCCTATTACTAAGACTTCGCTGTCCGTCCGTCCGTGTCACCAGGCTGTATCTCAAGAACCGTGATAGCTAGAGAGTTAAAATTTTCACAGATTATGTATTTCTGTTGCCGCTATAACAACTAATACTAAAAACAAAATAAAACATTTTTTTAAGGGGGGCTCCCATACAACAAACGTGATTTTTTTGCCGTTTTTATAGATAATGGTACGGAACCCTTCGTGCGCGAGTCCAACTCGCACTTGGCCGGTTTTTTTGTATTTCACGAATGTGTTTGACAAAATGTTAAGAATTTTTTATTCGCAACAAAAATAAAAATACTGTTGAAAATATGGCCACTGTTTCACTGTATTTTCTTATCAAATATTAATGCAGAACATGGTACATAGTAGGTACTTGGTACAGGGAATCCTTTTGGGAGAGGTATCAGCGAAAATGTAGCTACAATTTACTAAAATAATCCCTTCGATGTCTCTCAGAGGCCACGGCAAGTGAGCAATCGTTGCTCGCGCATCGTGCGCAAGTAGCGTGCACTTTTAATGATACAGCCCTCGACGCCACCTCTATATTGACTTATGTTAAGCGCTTGTACTTTATTGAAAATAAATGTGCATTTCCCATTTATTATCGGGTGAATAATGGACAAGCATAATTAATAAGCACCCTTTAATAAATGTTAAATGTGTAAAGTTTCCGAGTGTTTCCAGAACTGTAGGTGGCTATCTTTGTTCATAATGTTAATTTCATCGAATCAAGAAAAGTGATTTACGATAGAGAAAACTAAGGACATTTTATCTATTGATAGGTACCTTTTAAAAAAACTCGTTCTTGTTGTCTTCTATATTACTTATATTCAATTGTATGCGTAATAGTATTATATTAGAAAATTCGTTCTTATTGTCTTCTAAATATCATTATCGTCATAATATATCAACCGAAAGACGTCCACTGTTGTGTGTATATTACGTACAGACAGTATGCGCTTTAATTGTGCTTTTCACTAAGTTAACATTATGTAATAAAAATTCCAATATCTTTACTTACTTAACAGCTAAGAAGAAAAGGAGACAAGGTTTATAAAAAGGGGCATTTTGATCTAATATTTACTCGTAATAACACGAGTGCTACAGTCTCCAGGTTAGAAGTCTTCCAATCGATAGCCGTTCAAGATAACATGTACATAGAAGTAAATTATTATACATCAGATCTGTTACCTGAGATAGATTTCACGTCTCGCCTGGCATAACGCTCAATGAAGACGCTCACCGGTGAATTCCCATCAAGATCTAAACTGCCCCCTGAACCGAGCCAATCTGAGATATCTACTATTTGAAAATAAAACATATGAAAAACTTCGTGAATAGTTATATCATTCGGCAATATTGCGTATCAATTTTGCTAAACATGTGTTTTTCCGTTGACACTTAAAATTATTATCAATACCCATTTCAGAACGTGACAAACCCTCGATCTGGGGCAAAAACTCAACTATAACCCCGTTCTTCTTAACCCTTTAATTCCCAACTCCCACCCGGCTTAACACACTTGTAGATCGTTTTTTTCCTGACCATAATCGTTTGGACTATTTATTGAACGAAGAACCTTCAATGTTTTTTTTGCGAATTAAAAGATTAACTGTATTTTGCCCCTATCTCACTAACACAAATGTCATTGTACAAACGAATTTTAACTATTGACATTATGAAAGTTTATGAATAAGTTCACAAGGGACGCACGAAAATTATTCATAAATAAGCACCAGGGAAACAAAACGAAAAGTAAGTAACAATAAATGACACGTCAAGTATTTATTCACATTCGTAATTTATTAAATAATACATTTAAGTAGAATTATGTGCCTCTTTTCAGTATGTAAACCAGAATACTTATCACTCTATATAATGGACTGACTGAATGTAAGAAGAATTGTAGAACGAAAGCCTCGGATAACGTTGCACACGAGCATTTCTTTAAAAAATTGTCACTAATTTATTTTATGACATTTTTTGCATCTTTTATTTATGTTATTTCCACTCACGATCATCACGATCTCTTTCTAAAAAAGCGTCTCAAAATTTTCGATACATTTCTGAACTTTTCTATTGTGTTGCCGCCATACTATGTGGGAAACACAATAGAATAAGTTTCTGTCAAAAAATTCATTTTTGGTACAAGCTTTTACTGCTGACTGTACTTTTCTGCATACCATCATCAAGTACTCATTGAGACGATTCTAACGAGCCCAAACTGCGGAGTTCCTTATGGCCACCTTCCAGCTCCAGCATCAGATCAGCTCCAAGTCATCATAATATTGCATTGTCATGCGATATACATATGCTTGCAAAATATCAGCTCAATTGGATAACGGGAAGTGACTGAAAAATGGATTGCAAATGTGGACGGACAACTTACATACTTACATACATACGAACAGTGCAAGTTAATATAAAGAGTATAAAGCTTTAGTCCAGGCCCCGTAGCATGGATGGCCTTATCACGTGATAAGTGATAGGATAGAGCTGCCGTCCCTGGCTGACACCGTTCGATAGAATGAGACGACGCGCTTATCCTATCACTTATCGCGTGATACGCCATCCATGCTACGGGGCCAGGCAATGAACTGACAACTTGTATGGAAAAAAAATCAAATTTGGAAATAATTTATAATAGCAGATTTTTTCTTTGTATTGGATATATTATCAATTAAATAGTTACCTGGCGACAAAATCCAACAAAATTTCAGACATCAATAAAATTATAACTTAACTAGCTTTTGAAAAGTCAGAAAACATATTAATAAATGGTTTTATCTTTATTTTGGTTCATTTACATTTGCTCTATAATATTCAAGATAAATAATAAAAAAAAACAATTCATGCCTTATTTAAACCTATTTAAATACTTCCGGATGGAAAGTTTGTTGGATTCTTGAATAAAGCATCTTAGAATAATGTTTTAAAATGATATAAAGAAAAAAAACGCTATTATAAATTAATGTTTTTCAAAGCCGTATTTTGCCTGGAGTACTTGTAAAATAATCTGTGGGACCCTTTTTTGTCTTATGAGAGTCTAATTTTTCAATGGGAATATTATAAACATCTTAGACGCAATTATTTTGCACCCGAGTGTATTAATACATAGTTACTTACTTACGTACGTTTGCAAAACTTACGATGGAGATTTAATATAATATTGATTGAGAACTTAGTATTTCTTTCCAATCACTGTCAGGATAAAAGGCAGCCAATTGTCGAAGCCGCTTATAAGTCGGTTTCTCATTACATATAAGTATATGTAATAATAAGAAACCCTTGTCATACAACAAATAAGAACAAAGAAGTTTCTCAGTCAAGTCCTCGTAAATGTATGTTAATTAAAGTCGGAATTTTCGTCCCAAAACAGCAAATAAATTCCGGTACCTTAGATAATTCACGAGCTATGTTAAAGTGTAAGTTTGGTATAAATTATAAAACAGTTTCGCTCGCTGGCATGTGCCAACGGTGCACTTGACCCAGTTTATTTTGAGATGTATCGCTTTCCGAGTCGAGAGTTCTTTCGCTGGCGCTACGACTTGCAATTTGGCAAGGGACGGTGCAACATGCAAATGTGTTATGTGACTGATGTTGGTCGGGTGAGGAGGAAATTACTCGGAAGCGAGTTTGCGGCGCACCGTAAGAGGACTTGGGAGTTTACTTTCAGAATGTTACATATTTAACGTTTTTGTCTTGACGATTTAAATATTTCACCTGGAGATGGAATTGACTCAGTTCACTATCTGAATTTAAATTATGTTCCTTTTGATTTTTTAAGTATGGCTGTGGCGATAGTAAGTCTATCCTGGTTGGTCCAAAGTTGAGGTTCTCATCGTCGGTTCAATATAAGCTCGAGCTAATTTCGCCTACTAAACACTCTATTGGATTTACAAGTTTCGCCTCCCGTAGGGCGAAGGTATGACTAACGATTAACACTTCTTTAAATCTAGGCATCATTTATACCTTCATTTCTATAAAATCTACAGTTCAAACCACTTCAGTGATCCACGTGCCTTCAGCTTACTGGACCACGTAATATAATAATCGTTCGAATAACGGGCTGAGCATGTTAGATATTTAACAAATAGCGCAGAGACGACGTCTAAGCTGCCCCTCGAGTTGAGAAGCGCTGACTTGAGTGGCCCCACACAAAGGTCCCAGTGAGTGAATAATTGTGAACAGTCTAGTATACTCAGCGGCGTCATTTTAGCTTTCTTGATGTTCAGGTTTTTCTTGAAGCAATTTTTAGAGAAATATTTGGTATCATATAACCGTTCAAGTCCATTCCGAGGACTTGACCGTTTATCGCGTCACCTTTCATCTATTACGGTTGAGCAGTTTGAGTGTGATACGATAAAAAACAGACAGTTACATTACTTAGGATAAAGGTATGGTTTGTTGGTAACTGATTTTGAATTATTATAATCTTGCTTGTTTTTATCTCTATATGTATTTTTTTGTAACTGTTTCTAGCTATAATAATAAAAAAATGACAATTAAAGTCCAATTTTATTGAGCTTTTGAGATATGTTTCAACTAAACCTTGTCAGAAACGAAGGTAATTCACCGATCGATGTACGATCTTCGTCATGACAGGGCAACGGTAAAGTGCCCAGATCCACAACCCATCATTAACCTAGTTAGTGCTAAGGAACGCTTTTCGCTATGGGTGTGGCCTGTAATAGGAGCAAATATTCAAAAGGACGCTTCCTTAGAGGATTTGCAGTAACCCCTTGTGTCCCATTACTATTATTTTTTTTTGATTCGGAGATATTTTGATCTAAAGTTATGACCTCCAAGTAATGCGGATTTTGAGGTAACATCATGTAACGTCATAAATGTCATAATACATAGTTTTTGCATTTTTGTTTCCAAAATATATTCTTGTGATGCTTCAATTTTTTTTTTTTTTTTAGTGTCTTTAAAATAAAAAGTTACTTATACCACTCCAGATGAGTAAAAAAAAAAAAAGTTATTTTAAAGATTTTTGTGGTGTGGAAATAATTGTTCACAAGCTTAATAATCTACCGTTAATTTTTTTTCTCCTATTACAGGCCACACCCGTATATGGGAATTAACACTTACTGCCAGGAACCTATTCGTATGTAGTGGAAAGCGACTACGGCGTAGGCACCCGCTAGGAGGGTCCTAGCAGTGAATGTGTTAAGCCTTAGGGCCTACGGCGTAGCGCTACGAGCGTAGAGTGGCGCTGAAAATGGCCAAAGACTCTTCTTGACTTCACTGCCAAGAATCGCTACGCGCTACGCTCGTAGACGACCCCGTGTTGTTTCTGCTAAGTAGCGAAAATTGACCAAGATGAAACAGGTAAATATATACAGCGTGTATTTTTAATATTACCTCAAATTGTAACCAGAGGTAGGTGTTAGGGCTATGAACCTATATTGCAAGATTTTTTTTCTAAACTACTCACTTTTTTTTTTTAATAATTCAGCAGCTGTATCACTACATTGTCTTACTGATGTGACGTCACCACTGTCACAAATAACCCGCTTCTTTCATGTGTCAAATGAGTGTAAGCATTACATTGCTGCTCGATAAATTTTCAAAAATTTATTACGGTTTGGTAGTTAAGACTAACTTACAATTTTCTTACTATATCGGTTCATAGTACTAAAAGCTACGTATGATTAAAATTTGAGGTAATGTTAAACATACAGCATGTATAAATACATTTCCAAAGTCATATCGTTTTCAGTTTGTCGCCATAATTTTCAGTATCTAACTTCAGAATACACTTTAGTCCTGAGCATTCGTGCAGAAATCTTAATGAACCTGTATTTCAATTAAGTGTCTGATTCAGTGGGTCGAGGCGCCGTTTTCACGGTTTAAAATGCAATGTTATGGCTCAAATGTATGCAAAGGTATTTGGAAAGATCATTTTCGTTAATGTGTTTGTAATGACTTTGTACTGAAATGAAATGCTTTCATTGTATGGGACGTAATTAATATGAATACAGATAATTCTAACCAATTTGATTACAATCTCAATACCTTTAGTTGCGCGTCCCGAAATGTAGTCCATGTTTCAACGGTATCCCCTTGGATCGCATAATGGTTTTTAGTCTAATGCAGTTTCGCATAATTGGTTTGGCAGAATTATTTGTGGCATAATAGTACTTTCGCATAGTAATATTTTGGCCTACTGTTTTTCTGGCATACTACGCTATTAGCATAATTTTAGCTAGACTAATGTGTATTGGCCGAATATACATTAGGCATACTATTGTTAGGGCTAATAATTAGTTGGTATATCTGTCATTTTCCATAATTTCAGTTGTCTAAATGAATGAAGCTGGTCAAAATACCTAAAATGATATTATTAGTTTTTCCGCTATTTTATAAAAAAAAAATCTCGAAGACGAAAGCGGGAGCAAAGCTGGGTGGGCATCAAATATTTATTTGGCAAAACCGACTCGGATCGCGGATAGGTTAGAAGACGGAAGCGGGAGCAAAGCTCCCGCTTTCGTCTTCGAGGTTATTTTTTTAATAAAAGAACGGAAAAACCTTTTATTAAAACTTACTACTAATGACAATTAGGCAATTTAAGTAAACCATAGGCTAAAATCACTAAAATCTAAATTTTTAGATTTTAGGGATTTTGAACGTAGGTTATTTAACGTTAGTTTTTTTTAATTTTAGACATTGTGATACGTACCTACCCTTTTTAATATGATAATAGCGTTATGCATTTTGATATGATGTCAATTGATTATTATGGGTATTCATGTTTATGCTTTTTGTTATTAGTTTTAATGAGGGTTATGCTTTCTGTATTTACGCTTTTTAATATTATGCATAAAAAATTATGTGAAATGTGACTTATGCATATCTTATTTTCGGCGTAAAGTAATTATGCGTAACTATATTAGTATTAATGATGTTATGCCTCTCAATAGTAAACCGTTTCAACTACATATGGAATATTAAATAACTTATTTGAAAAATTATTTAATAAGGTAAGGTTATTTTTGTCGTTTATGAAGTACGGGAAATAAAAATGGAAAAATATGATAAGTGAATTACGACTAAAGGCAACGTTGAGTTGAAATAAAATACAAATAGGTAAATTGTGACATTGATACTGAATAATTCCCAAGGCGAAATGAAGCGAAATTATTAACCTGTGGGTCGATCAGACACTAAAATTCCGGAATGTAATCTGATATCAGGGCCAAAAATATTTTTAGTGCCTAAAATGGAGATGAAAATTTATAAACACTTTTATAAAATTGTAGATGTCTCGAAATAGTTTCTTAGTAGTGTTACGTTAGTTCTCAACCGGGCCTCAAGGTTTATTATGAATTTCCCCACCATCCTGGGTGGTAATCACAAAAAAGTCAATTGGTACTCAAATGAGACTGCGTTGACCAGTCCCCATGACCCCTCATAATAATGTCCACTGCGTTACCAAACAATGTTTTTTTTTGAGTCCAGGTATTTCTATTAAAATCATCATTCGGGTATAAGAATTATTATTTGAATATTTCATTGTGAATAAGAAAAGAATATTTTTTTGAAGATTACCCAAACATACATACATACATACATACCATCACGCCTTTATCCCTAAAAGGGGTAGGCAGAGCACATGAAACTTGTGTTCCAGTGCCACTTTTAGCATAAATGTGGGTATAAAAGATCGACAAGATGTGATGTTGCAGTGATAGGTTGCTAGCCCATCGCCCACAACACACTTCAACTCTGTACCCTTAGTAGACTCTTACGACACCCACGGGAAGACAGGGGGTGGTGCTATTCTAACCCGACACCACACGGTCCCAAACAAGTCAATATGGGTTAAAATGTACAAGGGACGTGTACATCAAAAATCGGAAGATGAAGGCGCATCAAAAAGATTTTAGGCCCATCAATGTTTCCCGGTCGCCAGAGCCTATCGAGGGTGCGCTTTGTTGAGAGTGTGGGGCCTGCCCTGTCAACACAACGAATCCTCAAATAAATAAAGGGGAGGCAGCGCGCTTGTGACTCTTTTGGTGTCGCAAGCGTCCGCTACCATCAGGCGAACCGTATGCCTGTTTGCCACCGTATTTTTAAAAAAAGCCGTTGTAATTCAAAGTGCGATGCGAAATGTTTATCGTTGATTGACCCCAGTAAATCACGCTGTTGATATAAACGCGCTAATCAGTTTATCAACTCCGAAGAAAACTCATTCCGTATCTAAATTCAAAATAGCCGAAAGGAAGATCCTGTGCCGTAATCAAAGTTTCATTATTCCGGAATTTGAAATATAACGCTGTCTAACGTAAAGATTAATTCTAAAAGTCAGCCGTACGCTAACGGGCACAATTGGGAAACTTTTTGACAAGTAAAGCGCTCAAAATTAACGTTCTGAAAAGTTTCGCCGATTGTTTGCGTTCCTGGAGGCGTCAAACAGAATCTTCAAACGTATGAGTGACTAGGTTTAAATAAGGGCATTTTCAATAATTCGTGCACCCAATTAGCATAATTTGTTAAACAAAAATTAACTCAGTGTCAGTTTTGTAACGAAAGTTAAGCATACAAATGATGTCAAACTGAACTTTTTTCGCATTTAAATAAGGTCTATATGCATATGATTTATATATTGAAATGAACAAGTATTTTTTTATACAAACTAAATACATAATTGTCGTTACAAAACTGACACTGAGTTAATTTTTGTTTACCAAATTATGCTAATTGGGTGCACGAATTATTGAAAATGCCCGTAAATGAGTCTTCAGAGCGACTAATTTCTTTCGAGTCGGTTTTATGATGGAGGCCCTGGGATTCAAAAGGATTAACAGTAATATGGGTAACCTTGCCACGCAACCGCTTTCGAATCGACTGGGTTTCCTTGACTGATTCACTTGAGCTCAATTCACCTCATTCCAGATAACCAGGCCTCGGAGTATTTGTAGAACGGTAAGTTTTAAGTATGCTATGGAGTCGTTGTAAGCATTAAAATTAAATTTGTACTCATACTCATCCTCATTTATTTGATTCATTTAATAAATAATACCTATAAAAATACACCACTATAGATCTTCATTGACGAATAAAAAATAATATGAGAGTCCACAAAAAGAACATGCCTAGTCAGATTTTTTTTCAAAATGAGATTTTAATGTCACGCAATAGTTCAGAACGATTTAATTTCAATGCTTACAACGACTCCATAGCATACTTTTAGTCTTACCGTGTTACAAATACTCCGTGCCTGCAGATAACAATAGAATTTAACTGACCAATTCGTTATTCTTCGTTTATCTAGGATAACAAAGGCTTTTTTTGCGTTTCAAATCAGTTTTCCTTGAAATCGCATGACAACTAACGCACGATTTTTCTAATCTTATATACCTAATAGGGTATAAAGGTGACAAAACATGACGTCTCCGGTATGAACGGTGAAATAAGCCGAGGCCAATTAGTAGAATTTTCTATAGAGCGATCTTTATCTAATTCATAGTTTTACTAGTACTAAAAACCCAACACATTTTTTTTTATTACCACAATCGGCCTGAGCCTACTTCGCTTTATGGAAATATCCCCACAGTTCTAAAACGATTTTCGTAAATATTGTTAGTAAAGCAAACAGTATTTAGTACTACAATATCTACGAATTGTCAAATGGCCACCTTAATGAACGTAGTTTAGCAGCTAATCATAACTATGCCAAGTACAATTAATTTCTCAGATTTGCTATGTTCGCCCGCAGTCTAGTTAATTGTTCACCAACAAACTTAGTTCACTAGACATAACAAGCTTGTAAAATCACACCACAAATGTCTGCATCAGACGTATAAACTTAATTTAATTTTAGCAGCATCTTAATTTTGCCATTTACGATTTGGTTTTGGCTTAAGAAAGATTGATGCACAATAGGGAACTTGCATGTTTTTATTTAATTACGAAAATCAAAAGTTTAATACAGCATTCAAACAACTGTAGCAATAAAACTTTCTTATGATTTATTTTTCTGATGTTATATGCATTTGAAATCTGCACGCGGCGGCACACCCCGAAAACGCTCTATATTAAACGGGCTTATGCTATGACGTCACAGCATATATTCTCGGCGCGTTTACTATGGAGTAAGTAATTAATTTGCAATTATCTCTACAAAATTTGCGTACGTAAGTCTATACATTTTTTCGTAATTTTAACATGAGATAAAACTAATATAATAGTTTTTTTTTTCTTTTGTATGATATCTCTTCGTATATCCGCATCGATTGAGTGCAATTTATAATTTATTTTTGAAGTCCCATGCAAGTTCCCCATTTATATTTTTTTGTACTCGTCGATTAAAATCTGTGTATTAAGATTTCATAGAGAATACTGCAACGTCACTCTTTTCATAGTTGTAGTCCATGTAACTGTCGATACAATCGAAATAACTGTTTCGATACGCTCCAGACAACCGAAAAAAAATTGAAAATAGAACTAAAATAAATTCGACCAATCACGTGGTTACCAAACTGTAATGAGTTGGACCAATAGAATCGCTTTGATTATTGAGTTTACTCGTTGATGTCGTACGCTCGTTCATGTCTTTTAAGATATCAATCGAGCAGCCTGCACTTCGTTTCAACAGTATCGAGTTTGTTTAATTAGTTCAGTTGACTCGTAGAAAATTAATTTTAATGAACTCGTACAAAAAGTATTGTTCACAATAGTGTTATAATCAAGCTTTTTAATCTCGTACCTTACTTAGGCCACTCAGCAAGCTTCGTGGCCTAAACACGGTACTCGACTAAAAAGCTCTCTATTATAACACGATAGTGAAAAATACTATATGCAAATTTTATGACGATACCGATGCATTGTAATTTATTTGTTTACTTGTGATTGTTTGACTTGGCCGAATTGCATGAAAGATTCAAAAAGATCATCTTCCAATTCCAATTTTTTCCTGTAGTATTTATGTTACTCTTAATCATATGTAATTATTTCAGAATTTTCACTTCGTGAACTTCGGAGATAAGGGGGGGAAAGGGATTTTTTTCTACAGGTTCCTTAATAAATCAAAATTTAACTACTGTAGAAAAAAAATAAAAACAGTTTTAGAAATTGCAACTCAAGCCCTTTCAAATGATTTCCCATTTTATCTATTTACTAGATTTTGATTTTTTAACCCCCCTCATATTTGTCATTTAAACAGAAAATAAGAATGTTTATTTAATTTTGTCATTTTCCATACACGTGTCTTAACCCTTTGAACAGTTGTTCCAAATTTCAAATTGATAGCTTAAGTAGTTCCTGAGATATTTAACGTTGTGACAGGCGGACGGACAGACGGACAGAGTCGCACCATAAGGGTTCCTTTTTTACCTTTTTGGTACGGAACCACTATAAGTTACCGTTGTACAGCGCCATCTGCATTTTGGTACTAATAATTTGCAACCTAGTTTGTCTGTTTATCAGGGTTTTTTTTTGTATATTACAAATATTTATTGACAAATAGTCGGCCACAATAAATCTGAAACGTCGATAAATTTCATCACTCGAAAGGAAATCCTATTCTCGTAGGTGTGATTATTTTACACTGGTCTAGTGCACTTATTCATAAACGTTCATCAAACCTATATTAGCTAACATGCCATTATAATTAAGAACACATTCTACTTTTACGCATTACAAAAACAACTTGTCATTAGTACCTAGGTACCGAAATGTTTATACCGTGAATTCAGTCATTCATAATACTGCAAAATATCTCTCAGATGATAAGCAATATTGACTGGACGGTAAAATATACGAATAAAATGTTCACTGAAACGAATACCTACTCTTCCAATGGAGCCAGTGGTTTTAACTCCTTCCTAGCATAACAATGCATCGGCATTGGTTTTCATTGTAAAGGACTTACAACGCAACTGGGTTATGAACTCGGGTCGATGTTATTGACTGTTGGCTATTTAAAATTCACTCACCTGCCGCATAAAAACGGCGTATTTATTCATTCGGTGACCCTTTATTTTACCCCACAGGCGGATCACTTAGTGCTAAATTACTAATCAATAAAGGTGATATTGTACTAAATGCCATGCTGTATCAGGTCACGTAAATAATCGTCATCATCATAATAATATCAGCCGAAAGACGTCTACTGTTGGACATAGGCCTCCCCCAAAGAGTGCCAAAGTGACCGGTCCTGCGCCACCCGCATCCAGTGGACTCGCGACCTTTACCAGGTCATCAGTCCACCTTCTGTGGGGTCTACCCAAGCTGCGCCTTCCAGTACGTGGTCGTCACTAGAGAACCTTTCCGCCCCAACGGCCATTGGTTCTACGTGCAATTTATTTTGACATATAAGGGCATCGGCGCAATCTTGACTGCTTACCGATACCGTACCAATTCCACACCGCCAACTGCGGAAGTAGCCTTACTGGGAAGTTTCAACAGAAACATTTGTTGTAGAAAATTTCGATTTTTACACCACGAACTGTTGACCATTACATTGCATGTAACCATTTTCTCTATCGTTTTTTGGTATTATAGGATGTTTTCTTTTCTCTTCATAACTGCAAGTGTGGTTACCTGTAACAAGAAATTATTTATTTAATACAGATTGAATAAAACATCATATACATATATATGTATGGTAAGTTAAGTCAACTATACAAAAATAATTAACATGCGGAAACGAAGTATCAGGGCATTTTTAAAAATTCGTGCACCCAATTAGCGTGAGTTGTTAAATAAAAATTAACTCGATGTCAGTTTTGTAACGAAAGTTAAGCATACAAATGATGTCAAACTGAACTTTTTATTTCGCATTTAAATAAGGTCTATATGCATAATATTTATAAATTGAAAAGATAAAGAAAATTTTTATACAAACTAAATACTTAATTGTCGTTACAAAACTGACACTGAGTTAATTTTTGTTTAACAATTTATGCTAATTGGGTGCACGAATTATTGAAAATGCCCATCATCATCATCATATCAGCTGAAAGATGTCCACTGCTGGACATATGCCTCCCCCAAAGAGTGCCACAATGACCGGTCCTGCGCCACCCGCATCCAGCGGACTCCCGCGACCTTAAACTAAACGCGAAACAAAGTATACTCGTAATAAATCGAATTTTACTGCGGCACTCATCATCGTCCTAGCGTTATTCCCGGTTGTGCTCCTAAAGGAGCCCGGGGTCCGCTTTGACACCTAATCCCAAGATATGGCATAGGCACTAGTTTTACGAAAGCCACCGCTATCTGACCTTTCAACCCAGAGGGAAAAACTAGACCTTTATTGGGATTAGACCGGTTTCCTCACGATGTTTTCCTTCACCGAAAAGCTAACGGTAAATATTCCGTACATAAGTTCCGAAAAACTCACTGGTACGAGCCGGGATTCGAACCCACGACCGCCGATTGACAGCCGCATGCCTGAACCACTAGGCTACCGTAGTGTGTTTTACTGCGGCACTAATATCCTTTTTTCTCTGACACAAATACGCGCTCGCGCCGATAATCACCAAACTCTTGCCCTGTAGATTAAACTGACCAGACACACCGCATTTTGCGGGAAGCCCTTGTCCACGTCACATGGGCCCCCTAACCAACTAACTAACTTTTGCTGTGATGTCTAAAACTTGATATATAACTATAATGAGAAAAGAGCCCGTTTTCAACCAACTTTAGTAGCGGATTTATTTAAGAGGTAATCTCTGGGACTGCATCCGATTTATAAAAGTTTGACATGTATATGGAACGGAATTTCGGGATGGATAAAGGCTATATATAATCCCGCGATTGCGCCTGCATTTGTATAGGCACAACGCGGGCGGAACCACGCCAGTTAAGAGTCCGCAGTAAGCTCAATTCTCCATACAAACGTAGTTACGCTCTCATTTTAAATGACTAGCTAGTTAGCTCTGAAACTTTGTACTTAGAATGAGTTAAGTACCATTCAGGTCTGTAATTTGTTTTATATACTAGTATATAAAACAATATACTAGTATGCGCGCTATAATAGTAGTAGTAGGCGCAGCGTGGGTAGGCCCCCCACAAGGTGGACTGATGACCTGGTAAAGGTCGCGGGAGTCCGCTGGATGCGGGTGGCGTAGGACCGGTCATTTTGGCACTCTTTGGGGGAGGCCTATGTCCAGCAGTGGACGTCTTTCGGCTGATATGATGATATAAAACAAACGAAATACAGCAAAAACAAGTTTTGTACCATGGCCTGGTAAAAAAAGTACAGCAAGTTTAAGTTTTTCATACAAAACTTGTTTTTGCTGTATTTCGTTTGTTTTATATACCTACTAGTATATAAAACAAATTACAGACCTAGATATACCTCATGTCATTGTATATGCAAAGTTTAGTTACAATCCAACACGTAGTTTTAAAATGAGAACGAAACTCCGTTTGTATGGGAAGGTGAATTTCGGCCGAGCTTACTGCGGACTCTTACGGGACGCTCGACTCGCATTTTAAAACGACTTGCTAGAATAACTTGAAACTTTGCATTGGATCCGGCACATCACGGCACATAATATTTCTATTATAATTTATAGCAAAAAAAACTAGTTTCCGACCTGCAGGTCAATCACGTAACGCATTGTACGAACGTCGGGTAGGTCTAAATGTCACTTTTTATATGGAAAATTGACAGTTAAATTGTACCGACGCGCGTTCGGAACGTTACCTGATTACCCCTCTGGATATGGCGGATTCCATACTGTATAAAAAGTTTTATATTATTCCAGTACTTACTTAGAACAGAAGATGCACTGTGCAGAAATGCGAATGCTAAGATGGTCAGGTGGCGTGACGTTGTTGGATAAGGTCCAAAATGAATATATCCGAGGTACATTTAAGGTGGCACCTATACCAGAAAAGATGTGCGAAAACAGACTACGCTGGTTTGGCCACATAATGCGCAGAGACGATGACCACATGACCAAACAAATGATAAATAATATCTCAGAGGGAAGAAGAGGTAGAGGTCGCCCTATAACTATACTGTATAAAAAGTTTCATATTATTCCAGTACTTACTTAGAACAGAAGATGCACTGTGCAGAAATGCGAATGCTAAGATGGTCAGGTGGCGTGACGTTGTTGGATAAGGTCCAAAATGAATATATCCGAGGTACATTTAAGGTGGCACCTATACCAGAAAAGATGTGCGAAAACAGACTACGCTGGTTTGGCCACATAATGCGCAGAGACGATGACCACATGACCAAACAAATGATAAATAATATCTCAGAGGGAAGAAGAGGTAGAGGTCGCCCTATAACTACTTGGCTGAGTACAGTCCTGAAGGACGTAAAGACGATAGGCGCAAGCCCTGACGCGATGCGTAATAGAGAAGAATGGCGCAAATTGATACGGAGAGCCGACCCCAAATGACATGGGACAAAGGCTAGGATAATGATGATGATTATTCCAGTACTTCGTTTTAAAATGAGAACTTAACTACTTTTGTATGGAGATTCGGTTTGAGTCAACCGTGCCTGATGTCAAGAATAAAAATCAGTCGTCATATAAAACGATTTGCTTTTATGGTTATCATCAACAGAAACGGAAGAAGCAACCAACAAATCATACCCTGTGTAAACCAATACCTTCAAGGCCCTTTTATCGCTGGGTAACAGCGGGGCGAAGTAAACCGACCCGATTTGCAGATCCTCACAAAATTGCGAAGAAACTTGATATAGCACTGCCAAACAACTTTATACGAGTCAACAAGGCACTTTTACTCCCACATTAATTCTCTATTGTAAAGAAGAGTATCTTGGACTAAATTTTGTACCAATGAGTCTATACTGCAGAAACTCGGCATCAAGCAGCGTCTATCATCCACGTACAGTCTCGTTTTCTTACGTTTTTTGGCACATATACTCGTATCATCGAGGAGACATAGCTATCGAGCGACTTGTGTTCCAGGGAAAGGTCAAGGGCACCAGAACGCGAGGCAGGTCACCGATGGCATGGACAGACCAGATTAAAACTGCAGTAGATGCATCACTACACGCAAGCGTAAGGAAGGCGACTATCAGAGAGGAATGGCGGCGTGATGAACACTTTTAGTAATCATTGCGTTTTATACATATCGCAAATGTTACTGAATTTTGTGGCGGCCAATGTCTTTGACCAAGCTCTGCTTGTAGTCCTGACACTAAAACGTGAATTGTAACGTCACACGGCTCATGTTACCCGGGTTCAGGGTTCTAAAGATATTCCACACATCGAAACCGCCTTAGCACGTTCAATAAATAGTTCTAATCTGATGAATCATGAAAACATTAAGCTTGTTTTTGGCAGTCATGTAACACTTTTACTGCCAGGAATCCGCCTAGTGGTAGCACCTTAGTTGCTTTCGTTTACAAACGAGGAAAATCACGCGGGGATCAGCTACGAGCGTAGCGCGTAGCGATTTTTGGCAGTGAGTGTGATTAGCCAAGTACTATAGCGACGCTACGATGTAGTAATAGTGTTAGATTTTTGTTTCCTGCACAAGGTAGTTATTGGGCAAATAAAATGCTGCAATCTATTAGAGAGAGTATCGTTAACAGCTCCTCGCAATAACCCTCGGCTCCCTAAAACAAAACCTTTTGCTATACCATTCAGCAGGACTAACCATGGCTTGCAGTCCCCTATGGTGAGAATTTGCTCGAGTTTTAACGACTTAGTCAGCCAAAATAAATCCATCGACATCTTCCGCGACCGTCTACCTAAGTTTAAATCGACATCATTGCCAAAACTAAAATAATTATGTCGCCATTGTTGTAAATAATATTCGCTCTATAGATACCTTCATATAAATTCTGTTAATATAAATTTACTTAGTTCATACTTTTTAATGTATAAGGTTTTTATAACTATTATAGATCTCACTGCAACATGCGTAGCCAATGTTATGTACTTCCGTAATTGTTGTATATATCAGTAATAAATACCTCCTTATATACTAGCTTTAAGTGAATTGTAATATACATATATAATGTGGATGTACCTACTTAATAAATAAAATAAAATAAAAGTAATAATACAAAGCCATATTGCTATCACACCAACACACTCTTTGACTGGGCTACAGCACTAGCATGTGACTTTGGCCGGTTTCCAGCGAGACCAATTGACCGCGGGGAAACGACTGCTATCACGGAAATAATATTAAACTTCCACGCGCCCGAACAACCCTACCCTAAGCCCCTTATCCCCTTGCAATAAGACTCACAATCGTTTGACTTCTTTTCAAATATTGTAGAAACCTTTGAAAACGATAGTCTCTCAGCTAATATTTGTTGAAGTCTCAGATATCTTAAAGTAATTGATGTTCTAACGGATAGGTACATTTGATTGGAATTGATTGTATCGTTTAATGATTCGTTGATGTTTCTTGGAATCTAAGAACAGATAAAATATTAAATTTCGTATCGGCCATTTCTCCACAGATTTTATACCAAGATCAAAGCACAGATAAATATTTATATTCTAAAAGTCTTGGTATAGTTAGTTCACGTTAGTTAATATTATTCGTCTAGATTTTCAATTGTAAGCAAATAATTTACTTTGAAAACAAAGTTTTAACCGACGAAAAATCAATCATCCCCTATTTTCGTACCGTTAAGGTTGGTTTTTTTTTTCCAAATTTATATGGGACCAACTTCGGGTTATACCCTTTCCAATAAAAAAAGAATTATCAAAATCGAACTACTCTATAAAAAGTTATGCGTATGACCATACATAAAAAAAAAAAATATACGCGTCGAATTGAGAACCTCCTCCGTTTTTTTCGTCGGTTGAAAATACGTACCCATTCCTAATTTCTCAAGTCAAGACTAAAAATCACTAATAAGCTCATAAAAACGCGCACGAGAAACTGTCATGGCGCCGTGGACACCCCGTCGTAATAATGGCCTGGTTTTACAAGAACATCTATTTTACTGAACCAAAAATTCCATTATTGATACGTATATATCTATCCTTTTATTATAAAGAGGAAGTGTCTGTGAGATTGTATCTATGTAAGTTTGTATGTTTTGGGTAAACTCCGAAACCGCTTATCCGATTTCTAAAATTCTATCCCCTGCGTGTAGAGTGCATTTTCTGGGTTCTTTCCAATATGGGGACGAAAACGCGCGGGCAGCAAATTTTTGTTTATAAAATTAAAACATTATTGCACTACATAAAAATGCAGTTAAAACATACAGTGTAGTGACCCCCTGAGTCTCGGTTGTTACTGCTTTAACTGTGCTAAAACTTACGCGCGCACGACAGTAAAAGTAGTCCACATACTAACGTGTTTGGATGAAATTATAAAATGCTGTTCAATTTCCTCCATGTATGGGGGCGGCTTGTTAGAAACTATACTAGAAATTGCGTTATTAGACTACAACAGAGGAAACAAGTTCTTGAGGACTTGGTTACAGAGAACTCCGCATTGCTACACAGCTGAAACTCGTAAATGATTGTCGAGCTGGCATAAATACTAACTAACCGTGGTGGTCTGAAACAATATCTGCAAATTTCTCCCTAACTGGCAAAGTTTGGCAGTCTTTGGACAACTTAAAAGTATAATGGTTATTGTTCGACTGTTGTAGTGTACAGACAAACACGAAGAGAAAAAAAAAACTATGAATGACACAGATCTATAATTTATAATCTAATTGACATTGTTAAATTACTTATATTATGCCCGTGTTCAATGATTTTTTAACTAGTTTGTAATTTCTTTGACATTGATATTTGTATGCCAATCAAAAAAAGCTATCTTTCACAATGTGAATCTGAATCTATATACAATATATCTATATACAATAGAAGGCTGGCTTTTACCTCGCCCAGAGGATCAGCATTGCCATACAACGTGGCAATGCTGCCAGCCTTCTGGGCACACTGCCGCCTGGCAGCGATCTGGGGCAAATTTTTTACCTTTAGTTATTTGTAAGTTATTTTATTTTATAATTAGTTTAGTTTTAGATATAGTTATAATAAGTTTTGTGTTATTTTTTCTATACCAGATGTAAATAAATAAATAAATTGTAATATAATCACAAATAAAGTTACGACCTCGCTATACAATATTGTTGTCAAATATTGATCCATTACTTGTTCTATTTAGTTATGAAGCTGAGGCAGTCCTGAGCCTCATGACTAAACTACAATACAGATAAATCACTATAATACAGATAGGTACATTGAGAAAAGCTTTTCCAAGTCTTCATGATATTGACTTAAGATTGAATTTCTCCTGGCCTGCTGAGGCAAAGGTTTTATCACCAATAGGTGCCTTCATTTGAGTCAAGTACCACAGTGTAACATGACTACAACACTCTACTACAGAAAAGTCGTGGATAAAACCTAGTGTTTTACAAAGAAACATTCTAGCCTGCCTTTTAACTTCTCCAGGAGGTCAATCTGACACTAAAAATTGTATACCGCTATGTGATGCAGATGCAGACATTCTTTATGACGAGATTAACGTGCCGATGCGGTCATAAATCACTAGGTTCGGACCTGTCGCTCGCACTCGCTATTTCTCGCTCGGACTTAAGAGTCCCCAGAACGGTCAACTCAAGTCAACTCTCCTTACAGACGTACCTAGTTTGGTTCTTATTTTAAAACAGCAAACTGGAATAACATTATTTTTATACACAGTGGGGTCTGCCATATCTAGGTCGGAAACTAGTCTCTGTTCCTAGAAATCTAAAAAGAAAAAAAATTGAGTGTAATGAACGTTTTTCATACGTTATCCCTGATCGCTTCATTTTTTTCTATTATATTTCTATTATAATTTATAACAGCAGAAACTAGTTTCCAACCTAAATATCGCGGACCCAAATATGAGCGATAGACAGCGAGGGCGAGCGTGAAGTAGTGATTGACACTGGTCCCATCGACACAGTCTATTTCGCCTTAAGTGCCTGCTAGACGGTCGCCAACACGCCTCTCCGACCGGTGATTGGTGACCGTCTAATAGCAGACACTTTAGAATAGCTAGACACCGATGGAAGCGACCGTGGGCAACACCGCCGTTATAAAATTGGTATGCTAATCTTCTTTAACGTGGTCATTTCAGGTGTTGGGCCAAGCTTCACAACACGCCGCGACGTGTAGTGATGCATCTACTGCAGCTATCTGGTCTGTCCGTCTCATTGGTTACCTGCCTCGCGGTCTGGTACCCTCGATCTTTCCCTGGACCACAAGTTGCTCGGTAGGTACGTCTAGATCAGTATTTTTCAACCTGTGGGTCACGACTCACAGGGGGGTCGCGGCTTCTTGGATTCTTCGGGTCGCGCCATGAAAAAGGTTGAAAAACACTGGTCTAGGTGATGCACTTGGGATTTCAATCAAGTTCCGACTGATGTTGCGATGATAGTACTAAGTTAAGGGCTAGGAAGGGTATTGATCATGGTTCTAGGACTATTCAACCTTATCAGGAAGGTTATATTGCTCATGTAGGAGTAACTTTGGAACAACGATTATTGGCCGCATTAATTACAAAATTCACCCTATTTGCGTCTCCTCGACGACATATGTGCCCGAAAAACGCAAGGATACGAGACTGCACTATGGACTACACATATCTGGTATGCAATATGATGTGTCAAATTTATCTCCAGTTATAGATTGCTGGCGACAGTCCAACCGCCGTCCGAACACATATCGACCGCTCACGTACAACCTTACTATACTGCAATGAATATCTGAGAGAAACTGAATTAGCAAGCCCAGGCACCACGTTCGCGTAAAGAATTTATGTGCACTATATTTACTTAATTAATTTCTCAGTCTGTGTGCCAAAATTTTGTGACTTAATTGTGGTTTAACCAGTGTGTATAGGACTAATAATTTTAGTATGTAGTTGTGTTCCAAGTAGATAATATTTAGTAACGATGTGTTAACAAAGGTAAAGTGAAGTAGAATGCAGGGAGTACGGAGTGGCGAACTGTTAAAAGTTCAAACGGGGCAGCGAGGGAAAATCTGAAACTATTAGTGGTACGGAAATGTTTTAAGGAGTAACACGGCCGATTTTAGAAAAAAAAACTGCAATCAAAGATTTAATAAAAAGCCTCATACACGGCCAGCAATCGAACCCGATTAAATCTGTTTCAAAATCGGAGTTCGTTTTATTGCAAAAATAAATAACGCTGGTTTTAAGGAACAATAATTGCTAAAGGACCCTGTATCACAAAAACTGCAGCATTTTACCATTAGATTTATGGCAATACGTTTTAAGTGACGTTTCTGCATCACTAAAGTATTTTAAGGTAGAGAGTTAACTATTTCTAATTTAATTTTATCGATAAATTGTTTGCGATTCTATTATCGATTAAATGTTGAATCTAGACTGATAGGTAACTTAATGAAATGGAAAAGAAAAAGAGATACTTATCAAAAAAGTATACTAAGAAAAAAGTTTAATGTTATGGGTTATGAAGAAACGAACAAATGTTCGTTGTTGATAGACAGACAGCACCACGCCAAATCGTTCCCTCTTGTATGTTATGTAGGTATTTCAGCATAATATATAATACAACTAGCTACTGCCAGCGATTCCGTCTGCGTGGAACTCGTTTATATGGTAGCTCCGTACAAACTTTCAACTCCTTAGGGGATGATTTCCGGGATAAACACTATCCTATATCCTTCCCCAGGACTCAAACTATCCCTATACCAAATCTCATCTAAATCGGACAGACAGACACACTTTCCCATTTACAATATTAAGTATGGCTATGGATAATATTGAATATGGATATGAATTTAAATGTCACATAAAAAAAACTGAAAGTTATGTGATTTTAAACTAGGTCTAGATTTCCCTCTGGGTTGGAAGGTTAGATGGCAGGTGCTTTCGTAAAACTAGTGCCTACGCCAAATCTTGGGCCCATTTGCCAAAGTGGACCAAGGGAAAAAGCTAGATGTTAATGTGATTGTTAAACTTATTTGTAGATGCTTACTTATATACTTGAAATTATTTGATTTGGCCGAATAGGGGTGTAGACATTAAATAAAATAATCAATAATGTTGCATTTTCTCGAAAAGGGATTAAAAATGTAGTCAAATGGAGAAAAAAGCAACGCAAGAGGTTAAATAATCACGAAGTTATAGGCGTCCAAAGTTTTAAGAGGGGGTATGTTCTGTCCCTTTTCCGCAAAACGCACCTTCATACGAAACGATTGTCATTTACTATGACGCTAGACGATCGTGACGTCACGATCCTGGAGCGTTTTCTCTCTCTAACAAGCAACATTAAAACCGTTGTAGCTTCGTAATTTTTTGAGATATTCGAATGGGATTTTTGTCATAAGCCATACTTTTTGCCTTCTTTCTTTTGAAGTAATAATAAATTTTGAATCTACACCCCTATTGCATCAAAGTAGTCTAGTCAAAAAGCAACTCTACAGTCCAATGTAGAAGATTCCAATTACAATATCAGTTCTATAAATTGTCGGCCACATTAAATAATCTCAACCATACTAAGTAGTACAGTCACGGACTTTAATTGTTGAGCCATTTAGAGCTCACTTTATACTGGACACTTCAAAGCTTACTATGAAATCCAAAATTAGTTGACACCTAAACGGCTCTACAATTAAAGTCCGTGAATGTACAGTCACCGTTACGGTAGCCTAGTGGTTCAGGCATGCGGCTGTCAAGCGGCGGTCGTGGGTTCGAATCCCGGCTCGTACCAATGAGTTATTCGGAACTTTGGTACGGAATATTTACCGTTAGCTTTTCGGTGAAGGAAAACATCGTGAGGAAACCGGTCTAATCCCAATAAGGTCCAGTTCTCCCTCTGGGTTGGAAGGTCAGATGGCAGTCGCTTTCGTAAAACTAGTGCCTATGCCAAATCTAGGGATTAGGTGTCAAAGCGGACCCCAGGCTCCTTTAGGGGCACAACCGGGAATAACGCTAGGAGGATGATTGATGTACAGTCACCGGCATAAATATATGATGGAACAAAGGCCGCAAAAATATCTGATGCAACTCTATTCCTAGAGCCTTAAGAGCGTGTCAGATATTTTTGCGGCCTTCGATTCATCATCATCATATATCGATGCTGGTGACTGAGCGCATTGAATTATTAAAAGCTGTAAACCATAAGCCGATCTAGTCATAAAACCGACCGAACATATGTAGCGCGCTATTAAATTTACGTCGTAAAATAGTTAGTAACAATTCCCACTTAATAGTAGTTTATGTGACTGTACATAATGCCTAATTATGTACAGTTACATACACTACTTTATCTATCCACATATCATAAGCCTCTATGATGCATTCAGGAGCCGCGTAGTATGACCGGCATTGTGGCGTTGTTTTCTGGCAGCTGTCATAGTTTTTTTTTTCATTCAGAGACAAACTAGAGTCGGGCTCGATATGATAGTCGTTCGATATCTTACTTACGTGCGACACTTGTCAAATTTGTATCATCATCATCATCATCATATCAGCCGAAAGACGTCCACTGCTGGACATAGGCCTCCCCCAAAGATTGCCAAAATGATGACCGGTGCTGCGCCACTCGCATCCAGCGGACTCCCGCGACCTTTACCAGGTCATCAGTCCACCTTGTGGGGGGCCTACCCACGCCTCGCCTTCTGGCACGTGGTCGCCACTCGAGAACAACGGCCATCGGTTCTACGTGCAATGCGATTCGGAGGGCTATATCGGTTACCTTGGTTCTGCTGCGGATAGCCTCATTTCTGATGGACAAAGGCCTCCCCCAAAGAGTGCCAAAATGCCCGGTCCTGCGCCACCCGCATCCAGCGGACTCCCGCGACCTTTACCAGGACCCTCCGAATCGCTAAACTTAAGTGGCAGTGGGCGGGGCACATTGCACGTAGAACCAATGGCCGCTGGGGCGGAAAGGTTCTCGAGTGGCGACCACGTACCAGAAGGCGCAAATTTGTATGCAAATTGACAATTAATTTCGAACTAAACGTCATCTCGACTGATATTAGAATAGAGGTCAAATCAAATTTCTTTGTTTTCAGAGATGTTCGAAATTTGAATGAAATAATACTATCGAAATCGATGTTATTATTTCGCAATAATAACATTTTCACAGATAAGAAATTTGTTCTAACGAGACAGTCGGTTTTTATGGTGGTCATAATGTGCGGTTCTTGAACGCATCATGGAGGGTTTATGATATTTGGAAAGATAAACGTGTTTACCGTGTCAGCCCACATAATAACTGCTGTATTAAACATTTATAATAAACTGACCCTTACATGGGTGGTCCGTGTGTGAAAATTAAAATTTAAACCGTATTGAAACGGTTATTAAATATCACATAAAGGAATAATTTTGTTCAGAAAAGAGTCATTGTTGTCAAAGTTGTACTTTTCTTCCCTGATTCTGCTATTCAGGAAAGAGTCATTTTCCTCATAGAAGGTGTGAAAAGCAGTATGTGCTACTCGGTAGCAAAATGATTTCCATCTTGATAAAGACTTGAATCCCTCAAGATTCTACTTTAGAATCCCTCGCTACGCTCAGGAATCTTTTGCTTCACTCAGGATTCAATATACCGCCCTCGCCGAAAGTATATCATTGTGCTCCCTTGAGATACTATCGACTTTATTTATTTATGCAAATCGGGCATAAAATAATACTTTGTACTTGATGGTAAAACACGTGATAGCTTGTTAAATGTTGATGGGGAACTTGCATGGGACTTCAATTTCGAATAAATTGCACTCAATTGTGAAATAATAATGATGAATAAAAGAAATATCATGCAAAAGAAAAATAAAATAAAAAACCAGCCAAGTGCGAGTCAGACTCGCGCACGAAGGGTTCCGTACCATTATCTATAAAAAACTATTTTATTCTGTGTTTTTAGTATTTGTTGTTATAGCGGCAACAGAAATACATCATCTGTGAAAATTTCAGCTGGAACTATCACGGTATCAGTGAGATACAGCCTGGTGACAGACTGACGGACGGACGGACGGACGGACGGACGGACGGACGGACGGACGGACGGACGGACGGACGGACGGGCTTACGGACGAACAGCGGAGTCTTAGTAATAGGGTCCCGTTTTACTCTTTGAGTACGGAACCCAAAAAAACGATTGTATTACTTTTATCTCACGTTAAAATGACGAAAAAAAGATATTATTTTTTCTTAATGTTGTGTGTGGAGATAATTAATTAATAAAGAGCGTTTTCGGGGGGTGCCGGCGCGTGCAGATTTCAAATGCATATAACATCAGAAAAATAAATCATAAGAAAGTTTTGGTGCTACAGTTGTTTTAATGCTGGATTATAATTTTGATTTTCGTAATAAATTAAAAAGATGCAAGTTCCCTTTTGTTTTAAACAAGATGCGCCATTAGGTTTTGCCGTGCATGTTTATATGTATTAAGGCTTGACATCTCAAATTTTGGTAAAAATAAGTTGTTTAGTAACCAGTTTATACCTTATAACGTAACAATTTTCGTGTCGGAAAATAGAAATCATAATCTGCAAGATATGAGAAGTGACATAGTTTTCGTAGAAATCCATTTTAACATAAGAAAGTAGAGAAAAATAAATTTAAAGTCAACCCTATTTTTTCACTTGTAACCAGTTCACTGCTCCATTTTTTATCAGAAAAAGATGAAATTTTATAATCTTCTTCATAAAGTAATGAACAATAAGTTAATTTTCTTACTTTCTTAAATTTCGTCTCGCTTCCTAAAATATTCCGAAAAACATGATATCCGCGCTTTTGACCACGCACTTCCATCTCGCTCACGCTTATGCTCAGTGAGAGGGAGAAAAGACCATGAACGTGCGGGGCCTTAATCTGTTTCTCACGGATCTTAGAATTGTACTTCATTCTTATGCGATCGTGTTTCTGATATATGTATGTTTTTTTCCGAATTTTTCATTGTTTTTGCGTGTAAAAAAAAACTAGAATTGTATAAAGTGTAAAATAAAGTAACATAATAGACAAAGAATGCATTATTCAAACTTTACATACTTGGCGGCATGAGAACATTTTGCACAGACATAAATGTTGAAGTCACTTGCGAGTTTTGCGTTCGAGAAACAAAAGTAACCTCCTAGTTGCAGATAATAGCATCAGCGCTTCCAAGAAACCAATATGTGATAGTACGTGTCACGAGTTCATTCGTAAATAGCACTTGTAAGTGCAGGAATTTCCTCTTATACTGAGAAATATGTTGGCTGTGAACATATTTCTCAGATTGCAATGTGTATTAATGTAACAACTTTACTTCAGACATGAAACTTTATTTAAAGAGTGATAATTGCAGTTACCGAAAACATAATTAGGTACCTACCAATGTATGTTAGAATTTCAATAGGGTTGGGGACACCAAATAAAATAATCAATAATATTGCATTTTCTCGAAAAAGGATTAGAAATAATTCAACTGTTATTATAGTTAATGGAGAAAAAAGTAACACAAAATAATAAATAATCACTAAGTTCTAAGAGAGGCAAGTTTTGCGAAAAAGGGACAGCATATACCCCATATGCTGTCCCTTTTTCGCAAAACTTGCCTTCACATGAAACGATTGTCATTTACTATGACGATTGAGACGCGTGACGTCACGATTCTCAAGCGTTTTCTCTCTCTAACACGTGACATTAATACGGCTGGTAGGCGGTAGCTGATTAATTATTGAGATATATGAATGGGATTTCTGGCATTAGACATATTTGTTGGCTTTTCTTTTAATGTAATAAAAAAAATGTCGTCGCCATCCCTACTGTAATATACAGGGGGTAAGGGTAAGTTTGTGCGAGACGCACCTATGACTGGCTCTGGGCTGAGTAGAATTTGAAGGGAAATCCTGCACCTTCGGCGTTGGTCGTTACGGCTTAGCAGGAACTTGGTCGGGTCGGGGTTCTGAATTGAAAGGCTTGTTTACTTTTTCAAGTAATGTCACTTCGCTGCTACTGTAGGTACTGAATTTCATGGGGTCTGGCCGCCCAATTTATACTATTAAGTTACCTCGGCCGGACGCCCCTTCGCCCCGTATATTTGGCGGGAAAGCGATTTGCGCGGGAAATTTTGGCGCGAAATGACATGTTCATTTATTACAGTTCAATCTTACTCTAATACATTATTTACAGTGCTTATACCTATTTCTATGCTATTTATAATACATTATTACACGAGATCCCGCTCGTTCGGCGTAAAAATGCATCTGAAACGCGGGAATTCCGTGTCCGCCCGTATATACGTACCTCGTTCCCCACCTGAGGTATAAATACCGGGTTTCCCCCCTCGCTCGCCCATCAGTCGTTGCCTGACTGGCGCGCGAGTAGGATCTCTAGGTTCCTTTAGTCTGTCTATATTTCTTAGTGGAAACTTAGTGTTATCCACTCGTTATTTAGGAAACCAGCGGTATATTACCCTTTTTTACTATGTAGGAATGAAATGTGAGGCCTATTATTCTTTATTTCAGGTGCCGATGACATAAGGCAATAGTAGCGCAATGCCTATGTTATAAGAAGGTTTATAAGCTAGATTATTACAAGTTAGGTCGCGACTGACAATTTTATGTTTATAGCGGGTTTATTCTATGCCGTCCTGCACATCTCTCCCGCCGACCATCGTTCGGGTGAACGTTGGATCTTCTTTGGCGTGCAGGTTCTCAGGCTCCGTCGGCAGGATCACCAGCTTCTTGGTCGGTCTTCTGAAGACTCCGCCCTTGGTGGTCACGTCCACTGCTCGTGTCACGCCGTCGGGGCCCGGGTATATAGCTGTAACCCGGCCTCGTGGCCATGTGTTGCGAGGCAGATTCCCGTCGGCCACTAGCACGATGTCGCCGACGTTGATAGGCCGCCCATGACCGTAGGGCTCCCGCCGGTACTGGAGTGAGGGCAGGTACTCCCGGAGCCAGCGGGCCCAGAAGTGCTCTTTATTTTTGTCGAGTTTCTTTTCTATGTTATGAAGTCTTCTCAGTGTATTTTCGTAGTTGTCAGGCAAGCGGCTGTCGGGTTGTTTCCATAATAGCGGTGCTTCATAATGGCCGTCGGCTGTAGTCGTTATTGACTGGGCTAGCATGATACGCGCCCGCTCTTCCGGGCTTGACTGGGGTAACTTCGGCTCGATAAGTAGGTTTTCGAGCGCGAAATATTCACTGAGTTGTAAATTCAAATCTTCATTTTTCTCGGCTTCTTCAATAGTGGTCAAGCGATGCGTCGCATGTACTTGTTTGCCTGTGATGCGTGTGTGTGCACCGTGTAGCACCCAGCCTAGCGGCGTTAGGGATGCCGCTGGCTGATGCCGCTGGCCGCGGCGTGTTTCATTACTGACGAGTAAATGCCAGTTATCCTGTCCGATTAACACTCTAGGTCTCGCTGACTCGTACCGCAGGCTATCTTCTATGTCGCATAAGTGTGCGCACTCGCGGAGATCCTCCTTCTTAACGGACTGTGGTGATAGGCTCAGATCGTCTATGGTATGCGCACCGACCCTATAAGGTTGGTCGGTGCCGCGGATGCTGAGCGTAACACGGCGTGATCTCGATGCGTCGATTTTTTCTTTCGTTATAGCTTCTATTTGTAGCGGCACTGTCGGGCCGTCCAGGCCTAAGTCGTTCGCGAGCTCTTCTTGTACAAGTGTTATCGTGGAGCCGTCGTCGAGGAGGGCGTAGGTCTCGACGGCTCCCGCCGGTCCAGAGACTGTGACCGGGATAATTTTTAGATAAGCTCTCGCTTCTCGGGAGGCGCGTGTCGATGTGACGGCCTCGTTTCTTTCTTCGATTCGTTGATAATGTAGCAAGTTGTGGTGGAAGTATTCGCAGCCGTCTCGCTCGCACTTCGTGCGCTTGCATGAGTGCATCCTGTTCTTGTAGCGCAGGCATCGGAAACATAGCCGTTGATCTTTGGCTAGTTTCCACCGGTCTTCAACGGCTTTTTCGATAAACTTAGTGCATTTATCTATTGGGTGACCGGTGTTGTTGCAGGCGGCGCACTTAGGTGAAGGCTTGTCTGTGGTCGCGAAGGCTCGGTGTGTCCTCTTTGCAGGATGAGGATTTGCACCGTCGACGTTCTCGGGCTGCGCGTAGAGCGCGCAGTAGTCCGCCTCGCGTTGCAGGAAGGCTGATATCTTTATTAGCTCAGGCTCGTCGTTTTTCTGCGTATTCGCGTAGTCGAACCATCTGTAGCGTAGGGCGGGCGTAAATTTCTCCATCATTGCCCTTGTCGTCTCCGGGCTGTGTAGATAGTGAGCGCGGTCAAGAGCCTTGAGTGTGGCTATGACGTTGGCTACACGGCTGGCGAAGACGCAGATGTCGAGCGGCCCGTCGTTAAGGCGCGGTAGGGCGCGTAAACGCTCGAGCTCGGCGAGGGCAATGGCGTCTGGGCGGCCGAAGCGGGCTTCTAGGCTTCTCATTACTTCGTCTGCGCGAGCGTTGTAAATGAGGAGGCTCTCGACGGCTTCTTTGGCCCTCCCTTTGAGGCATCTTCTTAATCTTGCTATATTATCCACTTCGTTATAATTTGCGGTGGTTCCGTTGTAGGCGGCTTTGAATGATAGCCATTCTTGATGCGAGCCGCTGAATGGCGGCAACTCGGCGTGGTAGCGTGATGACTCTCTCGGGCCGGCACGCGCGGCGATGGCGATGGCAGAGGCGAGCTCACTCAGGTTCACACTTTGTTGATTCTTCATTACTATGGCGCTATCTTCTTGCGCATTCGCTTGTGAATACATTAACGGCGGCGGATATGCGTCTGTTTCGCGTGGGCGCGGCGGCGTTGGCGCGAAAACGGGAGCGTGGGTTCCCCCGGCGGGGGGAGGGGCGGGGACGGCGGGGCGCACGGCAGCGGCGCCCTGTCCCGCGCCCTCGGCGGGGCTCCTCTCCCGAGCCTGCTCGGCGTACTGTGGGGTTGCAGGCTCGGGTTCTTCGATGTAAGGTGCATTGGAGATGGCGAGGACATGTCTCTGGCTGGTCTCGAGCCATTCATCTATGCGGCGTTCTTGTTGGACTGTAGATATTGTGCCGGTGTCATCGTCGCTGTCTTCGGCTTCTATGGCGGCTATGCGCGCTTGCGCGAGCTCCAATTTGATTCGGAGGGCTTCTTCTCGCGCTTGTGCGAGACGGCGGACGCGATGACTCGACGTTGTTTTCACCGATTTTGACGGCGGCCGTGCGGCAGGATGCTGGCTTGACTGTGGGGTTTCCTGCCGCAGTGTTGCTGCAGGGTGTAGGCTCTCCTGCAGCAGCGGGACTATGGGTGGCAGCGTTGACTGTGGGGTTTCATGAGGCAGTGTTTGTGACTGCGCGGCATCATGATGCTGCCCTATGGGTGACCTTGACTGTAGGTCTGGACGAGGCGCCGGCGTCGCAGGAGTGCTTGTCTGTGGGGTTTCCTGCGAGGGCCTCGAGCCGTCTTGACACGTAGTTCTTGACGGCACTATGGGTGGCAGCGTTGACTGTGGGGTTTCATGAGGCAGTGTTCTCCACTGCGCGGCATCATGAGGTTGCTGCCCTATGGGTGACCTTGGCTGCAGGTCTGGCCGAGGCGCCGGCGTCGCAGGAGTGCTTGTTCGCGAAGTCTCCTGCGAGGGCCTCGAACCTTCTTGAGTAGTAGCAGTTCCCGACGTGGACGTGGTTGCTTGTTCCAGCATGGCTTCTCTTATGTTCGCTGCGATAAGTTGACCGAGTGTGCGATTTCCTGCTTTCGATCTTGTAAGGGGCATCCTCTATGTAGAATCCGGTTTTCGATGGACCAGCATGTGCGAGACGCACCTATGACTGGCTCTGGGCTGAGTAGAATTTGAAGGGAAATCCTGCACCTTCGGCGTTGGTCGTTACGGCTTAGCAGGAACTTGGTCGGGTCGGGGTTCTGAATTGAAAGGCTTGTTTACTTTTTCAAGTAATGTCACTTCGCTGCTACTGTAGGTACTGAATTTCATGGGGTCTGGCCGCCCAATTTATACTATTAAGTTACCTCGGCCGGACGCCCCTTCGCCCCGTATATTTGGCGGGAAAGCGATTTGCGCGGGAAATTTTGGCGCGAAATGACATGTTCATTTATTACAGTTCAATCTTACTCTAATACATTATTTACAGTGCTTATACCTATTTCTATGCTATTTATAATACATTATTACACGAGATCCCGCTCGTTCGGCGTAAAAATGCATCTGAAACGCGGGAATTCCGTGTCCGCCCGTATATACGTACCTCGTTCCCCACCTGAGGTATAAATACCGGGTTTCCCCCCTCGCTCGCCCATCAGTCGTTGCCTGACTGGCGCGCGAGTAGGATCTCTAGGTTCCTTTAGTCTGTCTATATTTCTTAGTGGAAACTTAGTGTTATCCACTCGTTATTTAGGAAACCAGCGGTATATTACCCTTTTTTACTATGTAGGAATGAAATGTGAGGCCTATTATTCTTTATTTCAGGTGCCGATGACATAAGGCAATAGTAGCGCAATGCCTATGTTATAAGAAGGTTTATAAGCTAGATTATTACAAGTTAGGTCGCGACTGACAATTTTATGTTTATAGCGGGTTTATTCTATGCCGTCCTGCACAAAGTTTGTATAAATAGTATTGTGTAGCGTGCAAATTTCGTTGTTGGATAACAAGTTTGACTGTTGGTTCCGAGGTAAAAAAAACACATTAATTAATCTACAATGTCCGAAATGAGAACATATTGTTGGTAACCTGTCTAATAATCATTAAAAGTAATCAGCAGTTTTTTGATATCATAATTCATGTGGCCATTTAATATTAATTTACTAATGTAGTTGTAAGTATAAGTGTTTTGTAACTAACAATCTAAGGAATCTGAAAATAAACAACTTTTTTTTTAATTTTTTTTTTATTTATTTATAATATTATTGCAAGTGGAAATCGACCTTGTTGTTTCATGACGTTCAAATGAACCTCAACCGTAGGGTGGTAGCTGATAGACCACATTTTTGGCAGACTTGTATAAGACATGACATAAGAAATACGTAAGTACTTCATGATTTCTAGATGTATACAAAATAATGCCACATGTCAGCTATATACAAGGTACTTACTAATATCGCCAATAAATAACACTTAAATTTTATCAAAATCCCGGAAACCGGGATTTCAAAAAAAATTGTTATCTCCGGAAGTCCGTGAGATATGCAAACGGATTTGTTTGTGGTAGTAGTCCATTATTGTAGCTACGTTTTAAAGCCAAAATAAAATGCGAATACTAAAGACATTAATCACAAAAAAATAAATAAGATTTTGACATTTTCGTGATTATCTTGAAACCGAGAAGCCCTAGCCTGGCCACAAATGGTTTATAATTTAGCCTTACAGTAAGCCTTTTCATCACAGTGCAAAATCTAGATTTATCTAAGTTGGTTTCTTTAAAAAAAAAAGATTAAGTTTATCTTAAGATTCCGGGACTTAAAGTTTAGATTGCATTCGTTTCAAAACTATGATAGTGAGCCACGCGGGAGTTTTTGTCCTTCATTCGTGACATCTTTCTCTATTCGATCATCCAATAAAATAAGACTGTCTCAAAATGAGGTCCAAGGGAACACCAAGTCAGCATCAAAATTAGCTACGCAAACGAAGACGTCGAAAGTCTTTATTAAAAGGAAATAAGAACTTTTGACGTCTTCCATTGCGTAGCTACTTTTGATGCTGACTGTATCACATTACTTTTGGATTTTTCTGCTTTGCATTTCACCAATATTGGAATAACATAAAGAAAAAAAGTGTTGACACCGTAAAAGGTCTTTTCACCTCTGTTAACCCAAATTAAAGCTCTTCTAGTGAAAAGAGTGTATGATTTTGTCCCGGTTGATGTCGAGACGGGTGTAACGAGGCCAAGAAGTTCGTCGAAGACATACGGCGGCGCTTGAGAGGCAGGGGCTGCGACCCTAGTTATGGTTCTTACCTGGTCTAACGAATATCACTGGCCATTCAACGTGGTAATGCTGCAGGGATTTTTGGCACGTTTGGTCCGGGTGAGTATCGGAGTGGGGTGTGAATGTGAACTGGTGGTAAATGTTAAATATAGTTGACGAAACCTGTTGTGCGTTTATGATTTGTAGATGATTGACGAAGCATGTTGCAGATGTTCGCAGTGAAAAGATTAATGTTTTATTTATGACAATCTAAATAAAGCATACATCCCTTTCGGTCAAGTTGTTGCAATGGGTCATTCTCAGTCACAAAAACAAAAATCATCTTTCCGGTGGTCAATAGTTAAGAGCTTACGTTTACATATAATATTTTTTTATCACATAGAATTATAGAAGGGGCAACGCCGTTTATGCGGATTCAGAGTACAACCAAAAATTATGCTTTATAGCCCTTAACTTTGGCAATGTCCACCGAAGAGACGCGAACCTAAATCTGACAATGACCCCAATAGGAACACATTTTGTCAATATAAACATATTCAATTACTGGGTGTTTGTTATTTACGTGTTTAATATAAAATGTGCACTTTTTAATGTGTATTAACAATAGGTTAATAAGTGAAAATGTTACTAACCGAAATGGAACTTGTTCTGTTTTTTTTTTTTCATTTATTCATGTTCGTCGAAAGGCGATGATTTTAAATCTAGTTCTGAGATTGACAAAATAGTAACGGCAAAAGTGATAAAAGGCCTTCAGTATAACAAAGAAACGATTGTTTTACGATCTCAAATTGAATCGAGAAGTAATAGTAGTCCGCAAGACGGCAGTGGTGATGGTCATTATTACGCGATAACTCTGTCGACGGGTCATCTCGGGTCAACTCGAACAAAGAATCCCTGCGGTTAAAGTTTACTTTATGTGCTAAAATTAATAAACGATGATAACGCAAATACTACGCCATTTTTGTTGTAATTGTGCTCTTAAAGTACCTAGTTTATTAATTACGATTATTGTAATGGGACCAACACAGTCTATGTCGTCAGAGTGGAAAGTAATAAAGCAAACATTGTCTTATCTAAGGAGCAGTAATTTATATGAATTATTCATATTTGTATTTAAATATTTTCATGAAGAACGCAGCCACCAAGGATGGCTAAGAACCACACTGAAATGCTAATGGTGGTCGCCAACGTTCATTAGGACATAACAAGTGAAGAAGAGGAAGAAGAAATATTTTTAGAAGATTAAATAAATCAAAATGGTCAAACATAAACACTCGTTAGTTGGGCAGTAGGTATTAGACCAAAATAAATATAAATAGGAGTAATATTTAAAATACTGTTCGCAAAAACTAAATTTCCACAGGTGTATGGCTTTGTTTTAAAAACTGCCTTAATTTTTCGTACCTAATGCTTGTATTTTTATTAAATAAAACATCAAGGGCTGTTACCGTATTTCATTTTGTATCGGTCAAAGCCAGTTCATTAAAATATAGTTTTTATAACTTGTTTTCCATTTTGTTGATTCCAAATTTCCAATCACATTTGCATATCCCACAGAAACTTGTATGGGTTTGAGTAAATTGGATTATTCAAAGTTATTTCATGTCGCATTTCGATATCTTTAATCAAATCACAGGGCGGACTTTTACATTTAGCATTTTTCAAACACGGCTCTCACTTTATGCAGACGAATATGTAGTTTAACTTTTTAACCTTAGAGTGCATATTTGAGCAATCAAGTTGGTGGATGACAAGGTAAGCCGGGAGTAAGTGACCTGGAAGCTTTTAAATTACGCCGGCTGAATATTTTATTTGGCACAGACCGTTTGGATATTTCCGTGGCCCCTGTAATGCAAGAGATTCTTTCTCTATTCACCCGGATTCCGGGATTAAAATTATAATTGTTCGATTTCGAATATCAATCCCTAAAATCTTTTTGTGAACACATTTGACAGGAATTCGAATGGTTTTGGCCGTCTGATGACAGTGTTCAAACATCGCAGCGGGCTTATTACTTTTTAGAATTGAACGATGTGTTCGAATTTTGAATCAAACATATACAAATAATGATCTATTATTATAATACCGGAAGTAACACTAAAAAGATATACAACAGCCGGGTCTTATTGCTCTATCTATACCAAGCAAAATAATACCTAACCCTTAAATAATATACTTTTACCAACAACTTTTTTTATTTTTTTTTCAGCAGTGTTCTACTCGGAACTCTCTCGTGGAAAACGGAGACAGGGGGGTCAGTACCTGCGGCATAAAGACGTCCTCAAACGCCACCTGACCGCCTGCAGTATACCGAGTGATCACTGGGAGGAAAGTGCACAACTTCGTTCGGAATGGCGCTCTACTGTTCACAGAAAAATAGACCAATATGAGCAGCGGCGTCTAGAAGACCTGGAAGCCAAGCGGCATATTCGAAAGACTAGGCCAAAGCCCTCCTACACCTATACCTATAACCACTGCTGCAAGGCTGGACAGCTTCATTGCGCACCGTGTGACCGCATTTTTAAAGCAAAATTTGGTTTTGCGAGCCACTTTAGTGCGTTCCACAATCCAGATATATAAGTAATTGACGGAGTCGCTGTCGCCGGACACGGCGTGGAGGACTATATACTTTTACACTGATTCTCAGCTTTATAAATTTACACATACCTACATACAAAGCAAGAAAACTAAATATTAGCTATTGTAAAGAAATCAATCGTTAATTAATAGAAGAAAGGGTACCGTTTGTAATTTTAAAATAAATGTAAGTTTCATCATTCTCGTAATAAAGCGAATAATATGGCAACAGATATACATCATCTGTGAAAATTTCAGCTCGAACTATCACGGTATTAGTGAGCGGACGGACGGACGGACGGACGGACGGACGGACAGCGGAGTCTTAGTAATAGGGTCCCGTATTACTCTTTGAGTACGGAACCCTAAAAAAGATCATCGTCATCAGTCATCATACTTTAGTATCGCTTATGACTAAAATTTTCGTCATCACTAAGGCACCCCTGCCTACTACAGATTCTTAGTATTATTGTGTACGTAGGTACATGTATACATTTATGTATATATTCATTGTGTTAACGTACAAACCATATTTCATTTAACTTCCGTTATTCCACGTAGCGTTAATGAAAATAATTGTTCATATTGTCGTTCAATACTCTGATAGCGATAAGATAGATTCAAAATAAAAATAGCATCCACTTGTCCCAATAAGAGAATCATATCATATCACTTATTTTATCAATCTCAATAACCTATCAATTCTTGGTAAAAGTATATTTATAAACAGGAGTTATTCATCAAAATACGGACGTAAGAATACAACAAGCATTTGAACTACGCGTTGAAAAATTCCTCAACATTTATTTGCTGAAATATGATATTCCTGTAAAGAAAAGCTTCATCTGTTACGTTTTCTGTCAGATAGCGAGCATTATTGATATTCAGTTTAGGTATATATTATAAAGAGGAAAACTCTGTGAGATTGTCTATGAATTCTATGATATTCAGATTCATTTATTCATAATATAAGATTACATTATAAATATAGGTACATGTCAATTTACAAGAATCCCTATTGTGATCGTCAAGAACATTCAATAAAAATAGAAGAATAATAACAATTTAAATATAACTAACTATGTCCACTTAATTTGTATTTAAATATAATGTCATAGATATCAATTTACCTATAAAGGATCGTCATGTTACATAATATATAACCATAATTTAATGATATCAAAAACCATACTTAATACCACATACAAAATTCACTAATAGAGTACAATGGATTTTCTAATAGAAACTCTCTTAATCGACGCTTGAATATTGTTACCGATGTTTCCATTCGTACTTCGGCGGGTAGACGTTCATAATAAGTTGGACCGATGACACGCGAGTTTTTTATCTGCAAGTGCCATGCGACGTGAGACTGTTCTTAGTCGCCCTGTTGTTTGTTTGCTTTGGTGAGCAGGGTCCATTTCGTGACAAAATGTGTATTATATTATTTCTTTTGTATGTGTAAATTGTGTGTCACGGATAAATATTTGAATTTGAATTTTTTTTTTAAGATAGTATAATTATATAAACAGGATAATTTTAGGAGATACTTTTAAAAACAGGAAAAGTCTGTGTAGCTTTGTAAAATGTAAGTTTGTATGTTTAGGGTAATCTCCGGAACCACTTATCAGATTTCCAGAATTATTTCACCTGCGTGTAGAATGGACTTGATGGATAGTTATAGTCTATATTTTATTGTTATATTACTCATAAATAGTTTCTTGTGAACATTGTTTCTGTGTATTTGTATATAATAAACTCTTACGTCACGTGTGTGTGTGTTTTTCACCGTTTCATTTTATTTATTACATAGCATAAAGCATTTTCAGGTAACCACGGCGGATGTTTTTAAGTAATATTTTTGGAGCAAAAAATATATGCAACATCCGAATGAGTAATTAAATAGTTATCAAAAACTACTTATTTACACAGCAGCGGGAGTCCATATAGGTTGATGAAGGGATGATGAATGGTGATCGAATGAATTTAGAATGTGAAACATAATTATGAATGATAAATGCAACGCAGGCGGCTTCACCTTGCCACTCTTCTCTTTGGCATAGTGCGATCTGGGGTTCCAGCATATTTGCTGAGTAGACTTGTATGGCCCAAGAGTGCACGTAGGTGTAAGGCGATGATTTTGGTGCCAATGCATCGGACCACGGCGTTTCGAGGTAGTTTTAGGTTCGCGGCGTCCAAGTGTTGGAATGATCTCCCTCCACCTATTCAAGGAGCGTCTAGCAAGTATACCTTTAAGCGTCAGCTTAAGGGCTATTTGTTGACGCTCCAGAAATCCCAAACCCAATCCTAACCCATCCAGCACTTTCCTATCCCAACCGTGTCGCGTTTTGTGCTTTGTGTTTTTCTTTCTATCCCATTTGGCTACTGGTACATATTTTACAAATTTATTACATTTATTATGTGTATACAATAATTATGTGTTTATCAATGGCCTTATGTTGTGTTGCGTTCCGTGGGTCACGTACGATGCTGTCTGAAAATCAGCGCTGTAGGTGTCTGTCTGACACCTCGGCATAATGCTGAGACCATGCTATGCGAACTTAGAACTTAATGCAAATCCAGTTTCTTATTGAAAACAGTGCCACCTTCTTGATAGCTGGCGAACTCTCTGAAGCTCTAGCGATTGCTAGGCTAGGCTGTCAAGGTATTTCAAAATTCGCCATATTGTCACAAGGCATTAGTAGCCTAGGGGTACAGACGGTGGTATTTGGAGTCGATGATCCGGGGTTCAATCCCTACGACCGACGCACTTTTTGTATGTTTTGTACATTCAAAGTAAAGTTGTAACTACCGCAGAAGAGATGGCGCCTGTATACGCAAGCATTAAATGCCTTCTCAATTTGGTCGAGTTGCCTGTCTATCTCAGTATGTATATTGTAGTCTTTGGCTGAGACAGCGACATATATGTATACTCCCTTTGTCTCTGTGTGTCTTTTGTGTAGTAAATAAATGTCTTCTTTCTTTCTTTCTAAATGACTAATAATTGTTCAAAACAGATGTAAACCATGTAAAATACAATTAAAACGTTGAATTAAACAATTCATCGCATACACGACACATATCGGCTACAAAAACACTACCTGTTTTAGTCACGAGACTTTTCAAACTACTTCTTGTTGTATAGTTACTAAATAATAATGCGAGGTCGTTGTTGTTCTACATCCGTAGGAATAATCCTAGAAACCCTACACGTGACCTCCGGGTGGTGCTAAAAGAACAACAAACTCGGCAGCTGCACGTTCCTTCTGAACCTCGCAGCGCACACTGGAACTCTATAAGATCGATACGAATACATATAATATGTACTACTAGTGTGTAAGACCATACGATAAATAAATAAATAAAGATCATATTACATACGTCTCACTGCTGCCCCGGTTCGTTCACAAATATATCTTGGCGCCGCGATTCGTAGTAAAAAAACCCCGTTATCTAACTCTCAGTTTGGGGGCAAGTTAAGATAGTGATGTTGCTTCACATAATTAGTCGATTCATATTTATTTACTCATAAAAAGTTATTTGTCAAAATAAAATTCTTCTTTTGTGAATGCTCTTGAGATAACGCTTTTCGTTATTTACTTATAAAAAGTTATTTGTCAAAATAAAATTCTTCTTTTGTGAATGCTCTTGAGATAACGCTTTTCGTTATTTACTCATAAAAAGTTATTTGTCAAAATAAAATTCTTCTTTTGTGAATGCTCTTGAGATAACGCTTTTCGTTATTTACTTATAAAAAGTTATTTGTCAAAATAAAATTCTTCTTTTGTGAATGCTCTTGAGATAACGCTTTTCGCGTTGCCATAAAACTAAACGCAAGTGCGTTCGAAAACGTATATGTATCGATGAAACTTATACTAGAGCTACTGTATTAAACAAGTCATTATGTGAGCTGTGGAACTCGCGACCCTGTCTTTTTATTAACTTGACCTGTTCGTTTGTTTTTAGTTTGTTAGTGTGGGACAAACCTTGGAACTGAATTTTGAACCAGTTAACCTCAACCGGTCGAGCTGAAATTTTGGGAACAAATATAGTTTGGGCTGGTTAGAATCGTCTCAATGAGCAAACAGGTACGAGTAGGTCTGTGTGAATCACGTTTATTGGCTAAAACACGTCGTCTCGTTCAGACGCATGTTGTATTGTTGTCGTTTTTGCTATAATATTCCACCCAGAAGTCATTTTCGGTACTCGTAAACCGTACCTAATAAAAGTTACATTTTAAATATGTCATCAGTGTCATCACATCACGTCGACACTTACCCCTCGCCTGCCTGTTGTTTGATGTTTCATTGTTTCGTAACACAATTGTTTTTACTTGTTCTTTTATCATTTTCTCTTTTTTTTTGTGTAGGTACTTTTGTATTATGTTTGTTGGATGTTGCAAAATGCCAAATAAATGATTTATCTATCTATCTAGTTGATGACGGTATACACAAAAGTACAGTTGGCAATAAAAGTTTGTACTAAAAATAAAAATTTAATAACTCACCATTTTTTCGTGAAAATCTTCCAATATTCGTGTAACGTACCTGCAATAAAGTGGAATACGTTTAAACACATATTACAGCTTTCAGAATGAATATTTCACGGCTAGTTCCATGAATCGTGTTCACACTAGACTATTTACAATCCAAAGGGACTGCATGTTATATATTTGGGTCAATACACTATTTCATGTTGTTATTCCGTGATATTAGCCAAGAGACAATACAGAAGAATTTCTCTAAACAAGCATCAAAAGTTCAAAAAACTGTATCCCTGTAACTGTGTAACTGTTCTTTTTTCATGCAAAAGGTCTATGCCACCCGGGGCATACTTTCAATTCGATTGATACCTCATGCATCAACATCGCCTCAGTATCTTAAACGCTACTATGGAACAAACGTAATTTGGCAAAAATCCATAGAATGCGGGGTGAAAACGTGAAAAGCAACCTTCAACTAAGTAGTGGATAAAAAAAAACAATTTTATAAAGTACGAGTAAACCAAGAGACGTAAACATGGCAATTAGCGACGGAGAAAAGTTGAAGCCCTGATTTACATTTTTTAACCCCCGACGGAAAATAATACAATAAGTTTGACGTGTCTGTGTCTGTCTGTCTGTCTGTGGCATCGTAGCTCCTAAACGAATGGACCGATTTGAATGCGGTTTTTTTATCCGAAAGTTGATGTGATCGAGATGGTTCGTAGCTACGTTTCAACAAAATCGGTTCAGCCGTTTTTGAGATATTTAACTTTGAAAAGAAAATGTAGGGGGTTTTAAACTTTTCTAAGATGTAGTTATATGTGACATTGCTATGTGTAAAATTAGCTAAATGAACCCTCCATTGGGTCATCATAACTATTGACCCGAGTTAGCCTAACTAAACTATATTTAAAAAATTACCTACCTATTTAAAATTAAATTTCAGATTGTAGAACATAATGGTGCCTATGATTTTTGACTAAGAAACTTCAAGAAGAACGTAAAATACAACGACGGAAAGAAATTTAAATTACTTCGGGGGAGAATGGATGAATTTGCTGACAAATCGTTTTACAAATCGGCTCTGGCGCGAAAAATAATTAAGAAGAGATTCTTTCATGCCCAATATTTAAAATTAGTTTAGTACAATATTTTTAAAGGGCGTGAAGTGAAAGAAAATATTTTTATTAAGATTACTTTTCATCGGAGCGAAACATGTATTAAATTATAAGTGAAACACTTAAGAGGGCGTAAAGGCGTGGTCTTCTCTCTCTCTCAGTGAGCATAAGCGTGAGCGAGATGGAAGAGCGTGCTAAAAGCGCAGATATCATGTTTTTTAATTATATATTTTTGTGCGTACATTTATAAGCAAAATCCTTTTACCAGATTTGAGAACTTATCATTGTAGAACTATTAAACCAAAAATCGTTGTTAAAGATGGGAGGGTCTTAAAGCTCCAACCAAAAACATCCAAAAGAAGGGTTCGGTTTGACAAATTAAAGTATCGAGAAAATTATTGCCAATCGTGTTTTCACTTTTAACAGACTGAAGAAAAACAGTTTAAGATTCATATACTGTAAGGGCAGATACGTACCTAATCACTATAGATGTTGCGATCTAGGTCGATAAAAATTGGCAAATTTGCATATGGGGGCTCTTAATTTAATGGAATTAGCAAAAATATAACATTCGGATATGAAACTTTGTTAATTATACGAAAAGTCGCGTTAAATCTCTTTAAATCAGGTTAACCAAACTACAATAAATTACTATTTGTATTTTCTCGTAGGTACATTGTAATATTTTACCTTAATGTCGGAACTTAATTAACCCCTCGTATGATTAGGTACGGATCCGTAAATTTGAACTTACTCGTATTGTTTTATATTTCAAAGTCATCATTTGATTGGAAAATGTTAACTTCCGCATTCGAGGGGACATCTGCTCAGAACGAAACTTATGATCAAGAGCAAAGAAAACGGTAACATTTTCCAAAGATATACCTCACGTACTACCCGTTTCAATATCTTGAGGTCATAATATAATAATCACACTGGACCTGGACGTATTAGACATATTTCAATGACGATAAATGTTTATAATTATTTGAACGAGCGAGCGAAGCGAACGAAGTACTAGACGACGATATAAATACTTATATAGATAAATAATTACTTAAATACATAGAAAACCACTATGACTCAGGAATAAATATTCGTGATTATCACACAAATAAATGCCCTTAATGATGATTAGATGTTCGAATGTTTGTTACTCAATTACGCAAAAACAACTTAATCGATCTTGATAACATTTGAATGAAAGCAAATTATACTTTTTATCCAGGAAGTCATCCCCCAAAGAGATTAAATTGAAGGTTGATGGGACTTGAGAATATACATAGACATAATCGCGGGCAAAAGCAGTTACAATACTTAATGGCTTTCTGGCAAGTCACTGTCACTGCACACCATATTCGATCATTAATCACCGTAATGGCTTTCGTAGTTACGGGATTTCTTTTTATGAGGGATCATCTTGATATCCTTTGAAAGGGTTATCTATCACATTTTCAGTGTCATTGTATATAGGTTAGTCGAATTACCCGGCAGATGGCGCTGTATCGTCTCCATCGACTATTGCATCGCGCTATTAAGATTTTTCCGAAGATAATAATAACCTCTGGCCAATAGTATTTTTTTTACTGTACGATGTCATAAAAAGCCAGTGCTTTGGTATAATATATTTTTGTTAAAGCATCAAGTGGTATTATATTGGGCCTCTGAATACTCATGTTGACTCCTGGCATGTTCTATTATGTAGGTATACCCATCCAAAACCTCAGTCGCATTCTAGAAAATCTTCTAAACACTAATCAAAGAATTAAATGAGTATACTTGATGAAAGAACAAAAACTCCATCAAATCACACACAATTTCGAATAAAATTTATATAACCTGAACGAGTAAGGAAAATTACTTTCATCCCTTGAGTTGTTATTCCTATTAAGTTTAAAAATGTTTTATTGTTCTTGTTTAGATTATCAACTTTAGGTTTTCTGACTTATATACAAATACAAATAGTTTTTTTTGCAAGGAAAAGGGTAATTTTAATCATTTTTTTTTAATTGGAAATAAATTACAATTTTATCATTAACAGTGATATACCTCTATTTATATGAGATATTCTAATGAAAACGGAATGAAAGTCTGCGTCTTAATATTACAATTGTCATTTTCCCTTGTCTGCATAAGAGTAATATTTACTCCACAAGCGTGCACCCTCGGTACTCAACTCATTAAAAAACCATACGCACGATCCTTTCAGTACCGCAAAGAATGGTTTATTGTAGGTTTTTTAAGGCGACGTAGGCTCAGAAACCGGATTTTTAAAAAGTCGTAGCGCTTGTTTGGATCATAATATGGCAGCCCTAAATTTAATTGGCAATCTTGAGGTCTTTCTCAAGGGACTTTAGCTATTTGAATGCTGAGTTTTTGACTTTCGCTTGATAGAAAAAAATCACGAACATAGGTCTAAAATACAGTAACAAATTATGCACAAAAGCTAAACATATTAAAATTGGTTCTCAAAATCGGCAATATCATATTTGAGGAACTAAGTTATTGCATTTTTATTTATTTAAACGCACAAAAAATTTAAATCAAAAATATGATATCCGCGCTTCCGAACACGCACTTTCATCTCGTTCACGCTTATGCTCAGTGAGAGTGAAAGAAGACCGTGAGCCTACGTTCGCCTTAAAAAGGCCGTACCCAAGCTGGGGTGTAATAATTCCCGATGCAATATTATAAGCCAAAGCCACCGGGACGGAAAAAAGGATAAACCAGACCCAATCTGGAACCGTTGGAACCTAAAACGTAATAACATTGGATTCCCGTCTCCCTAAAGAGTTGGCACTTCCTTATTTATTTTAGGTTCTCCTTAAAAAGACAAGGGTATTGTTTTAATAGTGACCATTGGAGCGTCGATGAACAAAATAAAGAGAAATTATCAACTTTCGTGAGACATGTCTTAAATACTACTAATAAATCCACGGTTAAACTGACGTATTAACTAACACTTCGGGGACATGTTTGGCAAAAGCTAGTTACCTACTTATTATTAGATTTTTAATTGTGATTTACCTTTGCATATTTTACAAATGACTCTAATCCTCATTTATTACTAATGGAACCACAAATGTCATAATAGTACATTGTGATACAAGTGATCTATGTTGATCATCACACCAGCAGAGGCGGAATTGTCACGCGAACCGCAGGTGAGCGTGATAAATAGAGCCGAGGATGTAATTATAAAAGCTCACGCGTGTCATACGACGTTTTTCAATACACTTGCGAGTAAAAAATCCTTTTCATAAAATGAAAATGTTACAGGCTCCTAAGTTGTTTCCTTTAGTTATTGATGACAACAGGTTTTTACTCACATACATTTGTACATCTCCAAGAATGTACAGTGGCGTCAATTCTATTTATCACTGTTCTATTCACCACGAGTCAACATTTTTAATAATAACCAAACACGCATCATCAATGTTTACAAATATTTGTGAAATTAGTTATAATGGCGCGCAACTATTTTTTTTGTGAAGTTCGCGCAGTGCGCCCGCAGCGAGGCTTAGATGAAATCTCTAAACAGCCAATACAAAATAAAATAAATATTTTCTTATTCAATATAAATTAATTTAAAATGTTATCTAAAGTAAATAGTTTTACTAAATGAAACGTTTCTATATCATATCCAAGAAGAAATAATCAATTAATTCACAAGAAGGATTTAATTTGTTTAGTCGAGTAAGAATCCATTTGCCGAGAATTAAAAACAAACCTGTATAACCCGGTCAATTTAAGAATGCGCCGAGTCCATACATACACCTTGCTGCCTGCAAGGTGCCAACGTGTCTTAATCGGGATATAAACATAACTACACAAGTCTCGTAATGTAATAAAACACGCGTGTTTAATACCCAGGATTATGAGCCTAAAAGCGGCACAATAAGAGGCACGTTACGAGCAAATGTGTTGAAAATTATTTTTTCTACTCCTGTACCGTTATCTGTCATTTATATAGGCTGTAGCTCAAATACAATTACACCACTAATAAGTCGTCGAAAAACTCTATGCTCTATGGCCCAAAAACGCACTGTTTAGCGTACTTTTTTGGTTCATAATTTTTTTATAAAAGCATTGTTTAACTTTTTTAAATCGGCCGCTATATTGCAGTGGTGCCAACTTCATAAACAAATATTTCGAAATAAAAGTATTTATTTACGATTTAACATTTGTATATTATAAATTATTTACTACAATAATAATAAATCATCATCTATTGTGTGTTAAATTACATGCTTTATAAATTCTTGGTATAATTTATGAAAATAAACAGTTTGAATTCGGTCCGGGTCCGGATTCGGTTTGGTTCGGATGGCAAATGCAAACAAATTAAAAACAAAACAAACCATAAACAAGAAGTGTCATATTTTCGATTTCCCACCAAAACATATAGAGTTCAAAATGAAAAGATGAAAGATGATAAACTGTTAGTCCTAGAATATTAAGATTTTATTCGTGTTTGTGAAGATAAAAGTGTACGTTCCTTTTAAACAGGTAGAAGAAATTCCTGAAGAAATTGCGTGAGTAGCAAAAGTACGAATAGAAAACTTGCTGCCCGAAAAGGCTAACTATTTTGTAGCCTGCTATTTATTTAAAATTTGTCGTAGAAAAAGTATTGTATGCAACGGTGTATAACTGGTCTAAAAACGCTCGTGGCGTCTTTAATTGCGATGCTCGCCAAGGCTCGCATCGCAACTCACGCCACTCGCTTTTTATAACCCTTCTTATAAAACAGTTGCATAAAATACTATTACAGTAGGTACACATGATGCTACTTTTCCGCACGTGTGTGGAAAAGAGCACTTTCCGTGCATATGTCGAAACTTTAAGGAGCCATATGTACTGTAAAACGTTGTACGATACACGTGCGAAAAGGTAATTCGCAACTCGTGTCGATTTAGAACACTCCCTTCGGACGTGTTTTAATTTATCACCGCTCATTGCGAGTTTCCTATTTTCTGCACTTGTATCGTAAATACTATTACCTGTGTATAGATACTTAGAATAGACTTTTTGGATGGACACAAGCTTCATTTAATCACGCTGGTTTGCCTGCGTCGTTTGCAATATAGCGCAAACATTTAATATAGGGTCCGTAATAAACTCGTACCGTAAATATTTTCTTCAATAAATTAGCTTTATAAGAGTTTCATAAAGTCATCCATATTAATCAAGCCTCCAGCTATAAAACGGGGTTTCTCGAGCGATTATTATTTATTAAGGAAGTTGCATCTTTAAGAGTGGGTGGGTATTCAAGTTCCGTCAGGCAGCGACTTGAGCGTTATCGACTGCGAAGTAGCACTTTGCAAGTTAGGACCCAGTCCTGAGGTATACAGGAACTTGGTAAATTGTTGACAAAAACGTTTTACGTACATATTTTGATGTTGCGTGACGCTGAGTCTAATTTTTTTATGCAAGTAGTCTATCATCATCATATCAGCCGAAAGACGTTCACTGTTGGACACAGGCCTCCCCCAAAGAGTGCCACAATATAACCTAACCTAACATTGGGGATATAAGCTATGATAAATGCTTATTTTATTAATAAATTCTGTATTCTGATCGCCATGGCATGGGGGTTGGCGACCGCAGTATTTCCACTGTACTCTGAATCTGCCTATAGCTTGGATTAAATTAAAACATAGCACTGAAACTACTTACACTGGGAAGCGCCCATAAAGCTGGCCACATTTCTTCATTGGATTGCAATTTTAATCCGTTGGCCGCGAAAGTAGCCAGCCCTATGGTCAGCCGTACTTTCAGCTATTTTTCTCTTAATGGCTTTATAAGGCCTGTGGGCGTCCGGAATTACCAATTTATTTATGAGTCATTTAACACCTTTGCAGATGTATACCAAATGACTCAAATGTCTGAAAAAGGAAAGCGCTGCCAAGGCGCAGCATTATACATACATAAAGCTAAGCTCTCACATACACGTACATACCACATACATACAGATATATACTTGAAACTTTCTTTAAGACTATCAGGGTGTTTGCTGCTGAAACAATTTACAACCTGACATGATGAGGGTCAGCTGAGTGACACTTGATGACTCATCTCATGAAGCGAAAAAGTAAGGTCGTCGTATGAGTTAGGCTCTTGGGAGTTACGTCCCGTGTAGGAATAAAAACAAGCTTTTATTTAAAAAAACGTGAACTAGAAAGTTTAACAGAAATCCTAGTGGCGTTAGTCATAATTATGTGTATATTCATGCATATAATTACTTGTAACGCTTAAATCATCGCTACACAGCAATCGCGGATTCAGCCGCCCATATTCTTCGCGGGGACTGTTTTAGTATTATATTACACCTACATAGAAAAAATCTTCTAACCAACAACATAGCTATACTATTATGTTTGTATTTGGACAACTACTAGCGCCTGCACCTCGCCGCCTTACGCAAACCTTATTCAAGATACTAATATAACTTTAAACGTGTCATCTGCATTTATTGTTGAACGGTTGTCGCCTACTTTGTAACTGCGGAAATGTGGAACTTAGAGCGCTTATCTAAGCAGTGTTCGACGCCGCCAGTTTCTCCGTGCTCTTAGTAAAACAAGGGCACATATTACATCAGCGACATAGTGAGTTAGGACTATGTTAAACCAAACCAAATCTCAGTTCTTTAGCATTAAAGAGATGTATATGCATAAGATTTCCAAGACTTGTACGTCCTTGTGAATGTGGAAGGTATTTGTTACTTGAGCGATTCTAGCACTTTCAATATTAACTTCAAGCCGTTGATCTAATTGGTTTTAAATTGAAGGCAAAACTAAGATAAGTTGAACTTCGAGTATAATTAAATTCCCTTGTAATTACAAATTAAGTCAAGATATTAATTCTACTCGTAACTTTAATAAAAGTAAAGACTCGAGACTGAAAAGTCGGTTTTCATGACAAGAAGAGGTAAAAAAGAGGTAAGAGTCAGTGTAAAAGTATATAATTATTTTGCCAATAATATCCCTCTTCTTGGCAAAATAATTACACTAAAGTAAATACGTCAGAGACTTCATTAAAGTTTTTCATTAAGTTAGACCGAACGAAGTGGACAACCAACTTCTGAATATATAATTATCCCACCAAAAACATTACATGTAAAGTGACTGCCAATACTCGCTAGCTCATATAGCTTTCAGCGTTAAAAAGATATAAGACAATAAGGAGCGCCAAGCTTCCTACTCCACACGGCGTAACCTTCCACTACTAGCCACGCTCTAAAAATTCTACATATTGGCTAAAAAGTATAGCTTTGTTGGGAACATCCCAGTCGCCACATAGACTCTCGCGCTGAATGAATTTATAAGCGACATTAATAAGCGACGGGTCTATACTTTTTAGGCAAAATATAGAATTTTTAGAGTGTGGCTGGTAGTGGTAGGTTACGCCGTGTGGAGTAGGAAGCTTGGCGCTCCTTATTTAATTATTTGTTAATTATACGAAAAGTCGCGTTAAATCTCTTTAAATCAGGTTAACCAAACTACAATAAATTACTATTTGTATTTTCTCGTAGGTACATTGTAATATTTTACCTTAATGTCGGAACTTAATTAACCCCTCGTATGATTAGGTACGGATCCGTAAATTTGAACTTACTCGTATTGTTTTATATTTCAAAGTCATCATTTGATTGGAAAATGTTAACTTCCGCATTCGAGGGGACATCTGCTCAGAACGAAACTTATGATCAAGAGCAAAGAAAACGGTAACATTTTCCAAAGATATACCTCACGTACTACCCGTTTCAATATCTTGAGGTCATAATATAATAATCACACTGGACCTGGACGTATTAGACATATTTCAATGACGATAAATGTTTATAATTATTTGAACGAGCGAGCGAAGCGAACGAAGTACTAGACGACGATATAAATACTTATATAGATAAATAATTACTTAAATACATAGAAAACCACTATGACTCAGGAATAAATATTCGTGATTATCACACAAATAAATGCCCTTAATGATGATTAGATGTTCGAATGTTTGTTACTCAATTACGCAAAAACAACTTAATCGATCTTGATAACATTTGAATGAAAGCAAATTATACTTTTTATCCAGGAAGTCATCCCCCAAAGAGATTAAATTGAAGGTTGATGGGACTTGAGAATATACATAGACATAATCGCGGGCAAAAGCAGTTACAATACTTAATGGCTTTCTGGCAAGTCACTGTCACTGCACACCATATTCGATCATTAATCACCGTAATGGCTTTCGTAGTTACGGGATTTCTTTTTATGAGGGATCATCTTGATATCCTTTGAAAGGGTTATCTATCACATTTTCAGTGTCATTGTATATAGGTTAGTCGAATTACCCGGCAGATGGCGCTGTATCGTCTCCATCGACTATTGCATCGCGCTATTAAGATTTTTCCGAAGATAATAATAACCTCTGGCCAATAGTATTTTTTTTACTGTACGATGTCATAAAAAGCCAGTGCTTTGGTATAATATATTTTTGTTAAAGCATCAAGTGGTATTATATTGGGCCTCTGAATACTCATGTTGACTCCTGGCATGTTCTATTATGTAGGTATACCCATCCAAAACCTCAGTCGCATTCTAGAAAATCTTCTAAACACTAATCAAAGAATTAAATGAGTATACTTGATGAAAGAACAAAAACTCCATCAAATCACACACAATTTCGAATAAAATTTATATAACCTGAACGAGTAAGGAAAATTACTTTCATCCCTTGAGTTGTTATTCCTATTAAGTTTAAAAATGTTTTATTGTTCTTGTTTAGATTATCAACTTTAGGTTTTCTGACTTATATACAAATACAAATAGTTTTTTTTGCAAGGAAAAGGGTAATTTTAATCATTTTTTTTTAATTGGAAATAAATTACAATTTTATCATTAACAGTGATATACCTCTATTTATATGAGATATTCTAATGAAAACGGAATGAAAGTCTGCGTCTTAATATTACAATTGTCATTTTCCCTTGTCTGCATAAGAGTAATATTTACTCCACAAGCGTGCACCCTCGGTACTCAACTCATTAAAAAACCATACGCACGATCCTTTCAGTACCGCAAAGAATGGTTTATTGTAGGTTTTTTAAGGCGACGTAGGCTCAGAAACCGGATTTTTAAAAAGTCGTAGCGCTTGTTTGGATCATAATATGGCAGCCCTAAATTTAATTGGCAATCTTGAGGTCTTTCTCAAGGGACTTTAGCTATTTGAATGCTGAGTTTTTGACTTTCGCTTGATAGAAAAAAATCACGAACATAGGTCTAAAATACAGTAACAAATTATGCACAAAAGCTAAACATATTAAAATTGGTTCTCAAAATCGGCAATATCATATTTGAGGAACTAAGTTATTGCATTTTTATTTATTTAAACGCACAAAAAATTTAAATCAAAAATATGATATCCGCGCTTCCGAACACGCACTTTCATCTCGTTCACGCTTATGCTCAGTGAGAGTGAAAGAAGACCGTGAGCCTACGTTCGCCTTAAAAAGGCCGTACCCAAGCTGGGGTGTAATAATTCCCGATGCAATATTATAAGCCAAAGCCACCGGGACGGAAAAAAGGATAAACCAGACCCAATCTGGAACCGTTGGAACCTAAAACGTAATAACATTGGATTCCCGTCTCCCTAAAGAGTTGGCACTTCCTTATTTATTTTAGGTTCTCCTTAAAAAGACAAGGGTATTGTTTTAATAGTGACCATTGGAGCGTCGATGAACAAAATAAAGAGAAATTATCAACTTTCGTGAGACATGTCTTAAATACTACTAATAAATCCACGGTTAAACTGACGTATTAACTAACACTTCGGGGACATGTTTGGCAAAAGCTAGTTACCTACTTATTATTAGATTTTTAATTGTGATTTACCTTTGCATATTTTACAAATGACTCTAATCCTCATTTATTACTAATGGAACCACAAATGTCATAATAGTACATTGTGATACAAGTGATCTATGTTGATCATCACACCAGCAGAGGCGGAATTGTCACGCGAACCGCAGGTGAGCGTGATAAATAGAGCCGAGGATGTAATTATAAAAGCTCACGCGTGTCATACGACGTTTTTCAATACACTTGCGAGTAAAAAATCCTTTTCATAAAATGAAAATGTTACAGGCTCCTAAGTTGTTTCCTTTAGTTATTGATGACAACAGGTTTTTACTCACATACATTTGTACATCTCCAAGAATGTACAGTGGCGTCAATTCTATTTATCACTGTTCTATTCACCACGAGTCAACATTTTTAATAATAACCAAACACGCATCATCAATGTTTACAAATATTTGTGAAATTAGTTATAATGGCGCGCAACTATTTTTTTTGTGAAGTTCGCGCAGTGCGCCCGCAGCGAGGCTTAGATGAAATCTCTAAACAGCCAATACAAAATAAAATAAATATTTTCTTATTCAATATAAATTAATTTAAAATGTTATCTAAAGTAAATAGTTTTACTAAATGAAACGTTTCTATATCATATCCAAGAAGAAATAATCAATTAATTCACAAGAAGGATTTAATTTGTTTAGTCGAGTAAGAATCCATTTGCCGAGAATTAAAAACAAACCTGTATAACCCGGTCAATTTAAGAATGCGCCGAGTCCATACATACACCTTGCTGCCTGCAAGGTGCCAACGTGTCTTAATCGGGATATAAACATAACTACACAAGTCTCGTAATGTAATAAAACACGCGTGTTTAATACCCAGGATTATGAGCCTAAAAGCGGCACAATAAGAGGCACGTTACGAGCAAATGTGTTGAAAATTATTTTTTCTACTCCTGTACCGTTATCTGTCATTTATATAGGCTGTAGCTCAAATACAATTACACCACTAATAAGTCGTCGAAAAACTCTATGCTCTATGGCCCAAAAACGCACTGTTTAGCGTACTTTTTTGGTTCATAATTTTTTTATAAAAGCATTGTTTAACTTTTTTAAATCGGCCGCTATATTGCAGTGGTGCCAACTTCATAAACAAATATTTCGAAATAAAAGTATTTATTTACGATTTAACATTTGTATATTATAAATTATTTACTACAATAATAATAAATCATCATCTATTGTGTGTTAAATTACATGCTTTATAAATTCTTGGTATAATTTATGAAAATAAACAGTTTGAATTCGGTCCGGGTCCGGATTCGGTTTGGTTCGGATGGCAAATGCAAACAAATTAAAAACAAAACAAACCATAAACAAGAAGTGTCATATTTTCGATTTCCCACCAAAACATATAGAGTTCAAAATGAAAAGATGAAAGATGATAAACTGTTAGTCCTAGAATATTAAGATTTTATTCGTGTTTGTGAAGATAAAAGTGTACGTTCCTTTTAAACAGGTAGAAGAAATTCCTGAAGAAATTGCGTGAGTAGCAAAAGTACGAATAGAAAACTTGCTGCCCGAAAAGGCTAACTATTTTGTAGCCTGCTATTTATTTAAAATTTGTCGTAGAAAAAGTATTGTATGCAACGGTGTATAACTGGTCTAAAAACGCTCGTGGCGTCTTTAATTGCGATGCTCGCCAAGGCTCGCATCGCAACTCACGCCACTCGCTTTTTATAACCCTTCTTATAAAACAGTTGCATAAAATACTATTACAGTAGGTACACATGATGCTACTTTTCCGCACGTGTGTGGAAAAGAGCACTTTCCGTGCATATGTCGAAACTTTAAGGAGCCATATGTACTGTAAAACGTTGTACGATACACGTGCGAAAAGGTAATTCGCAACTCGTGTCGATTTAGAACACTCCCTTCGGACGTGTTTTAATTTATCACCGCTCATTGCGAGTTTCCTATTTTCTGCACTTGTATCGTAAATACTATTACCTGTGTATAGATACTTAGAATAGACTTTTTGGATGGACACAAGCTTCATTTAATCACGCTGGTTTGCCTGCGTCGTTTGCAATATAGCGCAAACATTTAATATAGGGTCCGTAATAAACTCGTACCGTAAATATTTTCTTCAATAAATTAGCTTTATAAGAGTTTCATAAAGTCATCCATATTAATCAAGCCTCCAGCTATAAAACGGGGTTTCTCGAGCGATTATTATTTATTAAGGAAGTTGCATCTTTAAGAGTGGGTGGGTATTCAAGTTCCGTCAGGCAGCGACTTGAGCGTTATCGACTGCGAAGTAGCACTTTGCAAGTTAGGACCCAGTCCTGAGGTATACAGGAACTTGGTAAATTGTTGACAAAAACGTTTTACGTACATATTTTGATGTTGCGTGACGCTGAGTCTAATTTTTTTATGCAAGTAGTCTATCATCATCATATCAGCCGAAAGACGTTCACTGTTGGACACAGGCCTCCCCCAAAGAGTGCCACAATATAACCTAACCTAACATTGGGGATATAAGCTATGATAAATGCTTATTTTATTAATAAATTCTGTATTCTGATCGCCATGGCATGGGGGTTGGCGACCGCAGTATTTCCACTGTACTCTGAATCTGCCTATAGCTTGGATTAAATTAAAACATAGCACTGAAACTACTTACACTGGGAAGCGCCCATAAAGCTGGCCACATTTCTTCATTGGATTGCAATTTTAATCCGTTGGCCGCGAAAGTAGCCAGCCCTATGGTCAGCCGTACTTTCAGCTATTTTTCTCTTAATGGCTTTATAAGGCCTGTGGGCGTCCGGAATTACCAATTTATTTATGAGTCATTTAACACCTTTGCAGATGTATACCAAATGACTCAAATGTCTGAAAAAGGAAAGCGCTGCCAAGGCGCAGCATTATACATACATAAAGCTAAGCTCTCACATACACGTACATACCACATACATACAGATATATACTTGAAACTTTCTTTAAGACTATCAGGGTGTTTGCTGCTGAAACAATTTACAACCTGACATGATGAGGGTCAGCTGAGTGACACTTGATGACTCATCTCATGAAGCGAAAAAGTAAGGTCGTCGTATGAGTTAGGCTCTTGGGAGTTACGTCCCGTGTAGGAATAAAAACAAGCTTTTATTTAAAAAAACGTGAACTAGAAAGTTTAACAGAAATCCTAGTGGCGTTAGTCATAATTATGTGTATATTCATGCATATAATTACTTGTAACGCTTAAATCATCGCTACACAGCAATCGCGGATTCAGCCGCCCATATTCTTCGCGGGGACTGTTTTAGTATTATATTACACCTACATAGAAAAAATCTTCTAACCAACAACATAGCTATACTATTATGTTTGTATTTGGACAACTACTAGCGCCTGCACCTCGCCGCCTTACGCAAACCTTATTCAAGATACTAATATAACTTTAAACGTGTCATCTGCATTTATTGTTGAACGGTTGTCGCCTACTTTGTAACTGCGGAAATGTGGAACTTAGAGCGCTTATCTAAGCAGTGTTCGACGCCGCCAGTTTCTCCGTGCTCTTAGTAAAACAAGGGCACATATTACATCAGCGACATAGTGAGTTAGGACTATGTTAAACCAAACCAAATCTCAGTTCTTTAGCATTAAAGAGATGTATATGCATAAGATTTCCAAGACTTGTACGTCCTTGTGAATGTGGAAGGTATTTGTTACTTGAGCGATTCTAGCACTTTCAATATTAACTTCAAGCCGTTGATCTAATTGGTTTTAAATTGAAGGCAAAACTAAGATAAGTTGAACTTCGAGTATAATTAAATTCCCTTGTAATTACAAATTAAGTCAAGATATTAATTCTACTCGTAACTTTAATAAAAGTAAAGACTCGAGACTGAAAAGTCGGTTTTCATGACAAGAAGAGGTAAAAAAGAGGTAAGAGTCAGTGTAAAAGTATATAATTATTTTGCCAATAATATCCCTCTTCTTGGCAAAATAATTACACTAAAGTAAATACGTCAGAGACTTCATTAAAGTTTTTCATTAAGTTAGACCGAACGAAGTGGACAACCAACTTCTGAATATATAATTATCCCACCAAAAACATTACATGTAAAGTGACTGCCAATACTCGCTAGCTCATATAGCTTTCAGCGTTAAAAAGATATAAGACAATAAGGAGCGCCAAGCTTCCTACTCCACACGGCGTAACCTTCCACTACTAGCCACGCTCTAAAAATTCTACATATTGGCTAAAAAGTATAGCTTTGTTGGGAACATCCCAGTCGCCACATAGACTCTCGCGCTGAATGAATTTATAAGCGACATTAATAAGCGACGGGTCTATACTTTTTAGGCAAAATATAGAATTTTTAGAGTGTGGCTGGTAGTGGTAGGTTACGCCGTGTGGAGTAGGAAGCTTGGCGCTCCTTATTGTCTGATATCTTTTTAACGCTGAAAGCTATATGTTCTAGCGAGTATTGGCAGTCACTTTACATGTAATGTTTTTGGTGGGATCTCATTCGTTTTTGTAAGGTAATTTATAAAGAAGTGTATAGGAAAACCCATACAAACTTCCATCCCCTAATTTAAAGGGTAGGGGGGTGATTTACTAATAATCCTGAAATATATATTTTATTATTTATAATAAGGAGTCCCTATTTAAATTTTCAGATCTCTAGCATCAAAATTTGCGGAAGTCTCATACAAAATTGCATCCCCTAGTTTAAGGGGTTGGGGGGTAAAAGTTCAAATTTTTTGAATTGTTTTGTTAATTGTGTACTAATACTAACTTACATACCAAATTTCAGCTTTCTAGGACTTCAGGAAGTACCCTAGAGGTTTTGATGATCAACGTGAGTGAGTCAGTGACGAAATCGACGTTTTTTAGATATCAATAGAATCTAAAGTATAAGAGCTATGCAATTGAAACTTTATATGTTTAATAGGTTTACTATTGACATCATATCCCGAGAATTTTGTTTATCTGGTATAATCCAAACACAAGTTATGAGGGTTCAAAAAAACGACGAAGCGCTTCGAGAAAAGATAGGTAGTGCCTGCCCTTGCGCTTCGCTTGGCTCATCTTGGCGGGGGCACTACCGTGTCCCCAGATAAGTCCACACTTCGATTCTCGTAAACCACTCCCCCGTGTAAGAGAGGCGTTTATGTCTTCCACGCACAATAGAAAGAGATGCAAACAATCTTCTATTTTTTTTAAGTTTTATTCATATTTCCAAGACTCGCGTGGTTAGACCCCCACAAGGTGGACTGATGACGTGGTAAAGGTCGCGGGAGTCCGCTGGATGCGGGAGGCCTATGTCCTGCAGTGGACTCTTTCAGCTGATAGCTTCTATGTTCTTAATACAGGGTAAAATATCGTCATTACGTTTATTATGACTTTTAATAATAGTGTAGTGCCTCTGGCCGCTCAGGTAAAAAAGGTTAGGCCCCAATTTCGGTTATTTATCCACAGATTTTTTTAGCAATCGTCTTTTATCTTCTATATATTTTATTTATCAACAAAATTCAAGATATGAAACTGATAATTGATTATGTTTGATTCCTAGATTGAGACCTTTGAAAAATCATAATTTTCTTATGCCCCTTTGGTACACAGTTATTTCCATTTACCAATGAGTCTGGATAATGTAACGGAAAAGTAATATTTCATTCTCATTTATTTTATTACCGATTGTTATTTTCGCAACTCGAAAATTTTCAAGCAATAAACCTCGCAATTTATTACTCAAATTGTAGCGTCTGCGGAAATCGCATATATTTACTTAAACAGTTGCTCTGCAATCGTAAACTTAACTGGTGTAATAATATTAAGGAAACTGGGCCGTGGTTCTATTGACAGAAATTGACACCGCAGTAGATATATGGCTACAAGCCTTAAAAATAATCCATACACCGATGCAACAGACTCACACAGACTCGCGCCAATACAGTAAACTTAAGTGCAAGTTAGAGAAGTCGACGGTGTGTCAGTCCGAGTGCCGCCCATGCGACTCATAGAACGGTTTTAAAAAGAGCGCAGAATATCCTCAAGCAACGCTAGGGGAGATAGGGTTAATCGCCAGTATCTGGCCATCGTTCAATAACTGGCCACCTCATACTAAAAAATGATCTCTATTCACCTACAATAGAATTCATTTTACGAGTAGTATAAGGTTTTAATTATTGGCCACCCTTCCCCTCATACTAAAAACAAACTCTGTTCACCTATAATATAATTAAATTTAGTATAACGTGGCCAGTTATTGAACGGTGGCCAGTTACTGGCGATTTATCCAACCGCAAAAAAAAATGGTGCGTATCACTTTTCTAGAACGGAACGACTTTTTATTAGTAGTTGAATCATAGGTACTTACTAGGTTATTTAATCGTATGGCATTTATTATTTTGGCCTTTGAGATTGTCACTCTTTAGTACCACCCAGGGGACACGTGCAGGGTTGTGGTAGGTAGCTCCTGCGGACGCAAGTGACAGTTGTCCCCCTTTGTCAAGTGAGTGGACAACTCGACTGTTAGAGGTTATTAAGCCGCCCGAGGGCCTCTAACTCGGCTTAACAACTACTGCCATAGACAGCAACCGGGATCAACTGCTTAGCGTGCCTTCCAAAGCACGGAAGCGCTCATTTATAGTTACCACTCAAACAGGCGGTCACTCATCCACAGACTGACCGCTGCCTTTGCTTGACCTGCGTTATCGTTTCCGATACGCAGGCGCCGCTGGGCTATGAACGCTTCACTTACTAGGTACAACTTAAACAATTAGCGGTTACACTTAACAACGAAATATGTACAACGGCTTTGTCTTCTCTTTGTGCCGAGTACAAAGAGAAGTGAATTCGTTCTAGAATAAGTTTCTGTCAAAAATTTCATTTTTGGTACCAGCTTTTATTGCCGACTGTACTTTTCTGTAAACCATGTCCAACTACTCATTGAGACGATTCTAACAAGCACAAACTCGAAGGGGTTGTGTCGTTTTATTGCGGAGTTCCTATGGCCACCTTCCAGCTCCAGCATCAGATCAGCTCCGTGTCATCATAATATTGCATTGTCATGCGATATACATATGCATGCAAAATTAGCGTAATCGGAAATCGGGAAGTGGGTCAAATTTAACATGCAAGATTTGATTGTACACGGACAACGGGACAGGTGAAACTAAATAAAAGCTTGTTAAAAAAATGATTCGCACGTTCATGACTCTCTGAATTTCACATACGATCGTTATATATTATAGCATGTAGGCGCTTCATGTAAACTGGACAGAATTTCCCGTAGATTGGGTTGTCTCCTTGTCGCTTAATACCTGCTATCCTGCCCAAGTGCCCATTGCCCAAGTCAATTTAATTAAATTTGGCTTGATTTACGTCCTCTCGCTAAATACCTACAAGCCGGCATTGTTCCGACCCTTGATGAGGGGAATTTCGTGGTATGATTTTCATGGACATGGAAGGTTGATTCTATTTACTTCTCGTTATCGCACATAAACACATAAAAGTAACTAGAAAATGTGTACATAGTTTACGATTATTTATGTAGTTGGGCTATTCGGTTGGATAGGTACCTTCGTCAATCCAATTAGATGTCGATTTGATTTCAAATTGTTTCAGGACATTCGCGGCGAATCTTGATTGCTATAATCATCTTCGTACAATTTATAACCTTAAAACATAAAATTGTACTGAAATGACAGCTGTCATGGGTATCAAGATTCGCCGTGATATAGTTTCGTTTAACTTGAATGTTACTTCGTTTACGTTAAATCTTGCAAGTTAAATTTGACCCACTTTCCGAAGTCCAACCGTGTTGAAATTGAGTACCTACAATTGTGGTGTACACATGGTCTGATGATGAAAATGGAAGGTGGTTGTAATAGGGACTCCTAAATTACACGAGAAGAACCTGTGCAAAAAAGGACAATCGGCAATAAAAGCTTGTACGTACCAAAAATGTAATATTTGATAGAAACTTATTAGACATAGATATTCTTGTGAAATAACAGAACCGGAGAACAGGAGCCCGTTCCGGAATTCAAAATGACGTTTCTTGCATATCCTATGCATATTCCTACTTTTATGTCTGTCATTCAAAATCAAAATGACAAGAATTATTGCGATCATATTGACGACTTCTTCCTCTTATTGTATTAATAGAATCGCACCATTTACAGTCGGTATCACACAAATAATTTGATTACTTCTATTCTATTTCATCAAGATTTAATCTAGATAATAACGTCCCCTATTTTGGGCTTCATCTCGTTTGATTGTATGGCATAGTTACATGTATTTTGTCTACCATTGTAACCGAGTACCTATAGGCAGAGCCGAGTAAATAATCAAGAGCGTCCACACAAGCCGATTCCCACAGGCTTTCCTAAAATTTATTTCTATATATCGGTAAATACTCTTTCATAACTTTTTTGATGTTTCGAATCTCAAAACTGAAATAGTCGAAATGAAAGACAAAATAGAATGCTGCAATTGTACAATTATGGAGCAGCAAAAACTACTCACCAGTCAGAACACGAACATTCAGGCGATCTTGAGAGTGATCCAAGGTACAAATAATCGGCCAGAACTGCTACACAAATCACACGTCTTCCAGCACGTCACACTGGATGAGTCAGGCCCACAAGGTATTGTCTTTCTGGATAAAGAGCAATGCAACCTAAGCACCGGCACCGGTATACCGCCGTCGCCAACTGTACCCCTGTTGCCCGCGGTTCCCGCGGCTCCTGAGCCTGAGCCCGAGGCACGACGTATTCTTGACGCCACCAACACAAACTGTAGCCCACTCACTGGAACAGCTGAAGCAGGACAAACATCCAGGTTGGTAGTCATCCGACCTGAGGCTCCACGTCTACAGATGCCAGAGGTGCCACCAGTGCAACAAACGGCGTCACCCCCACCGGTGGCACCAGTGACACTAACAGTTGCATCACCAGCACCCACTGAATATCCCACTCGATCTTTGAGTGAGCGAGGTACCATGGGCCTTCGCGCTGCAGGTCCCCGTGTCACAAGCCTGCATGTGTTCAACCTCAGCGAGGACACTACACCAGACGACGTGATCCAGCACCTGCAGACTCGTATGGGGATCCCGAAGCCCGTGTGCGAACAGCTGGTGGTCACTCGCGGTAATTATGCATCGTTCCGCCTGGATGTGCCGACTGACAAACAAAAGATCGTTCGGGATACAAGAAATTGGCCAGCTGGTGTATCGGTTCGATTATTTAATGTTGTACAGGCAAAAAACTTGCCAGAAAACCGGATCACAACGATAAAAAAGTAGATTGTAAGTTTGTTGTTATACACCAAAATGTCCGGTCAATATGTGGAAAAACATCACTTTTAGAATTATTAATCAGTAAAGAACTACCACATGTATTAGGATTTAGCGAAATTTGGTGCCGAAAAAATGAAATTGCGCGAGTGAGGTTAAGCGGGTATGCGCTGGCAAATTATTACTGTCGAACTAGCATCGCTCATGGCGGTACTGCGCTGTACGTGCGGGACGGTGTAGAATATCGTCAGCGAAATGACCTGCATACCCTAACCGTGCAATATCATTTCGAATTTTCGGTTATAGAAATTATTCGAATAAAATTGATTATTGTAGCATTGTATAGGACTAGTAACGGTGACTTTGACATTTATTTAGAGAATTTGGAATTGTTATTAAAAAAGCTAACTGACGAAAACAAAAGGTTTCTCATCTTTGGCGACCATAATGTGGATTATCTATCTGACAATAGCATGAAACGCCGTATAAATGATGTGTTAGGATCATACGGGTGTCGTAACACAGTATCATTCCCCACTCGCGAGACCGTAGACTGTGCATCGTCCATTGACTGCGGGCTGTCTAACTGCACGAGTGACTTGCTTACTGTGGCACCACTTGACACCGCGATAAGCGATCATAACGCGCAACGTTATGAATTGTCTACGCAAAATGAGCCGCAAAATAAAACACATAGGTTAGTTGAGCGCCGGGTATTTAACGACGAGTCAATTAAATTATTTTATATGGACATTTCTAATTATGATTTTAATTTTGTGTATGATAATAATTTTGACATTAACGACAAATTTAATAAGTTATTTAATATTTTAAGGTATTACATTGACATACACTTTCCGATAAAATTAATTAAATGTAAAAACAATGCCACAATGTCACAGCTAATAAAGTCCACGACAATTGATACCCGTCGTACATACACTGAAAATAGACTAGCGGCGAGCGGCAATAAACCGAAAGAAATTTGGAAGGTGGTAAACGAGGAGGTGGGAGTGAAGGCGAGATCTCAAAGTATTTGCCTCCGTAATTCCACAACAAACCTAGAAGTACAGAAGAAGGACATACCAAATACTTTGAACTCTCATTTTCTCGGAGTGGCATCTAAATACGCTATACAGAGCGACATGCTAAAATCCACGCAGTTCCTTCATAGGCACCTGACAGCGTCAGACGTGCCCGTTTTTACCCTACCACTCGTCACTCGCGATATGCTTGATACGGCTTTTCGCCCCATGCTGAAGAAAAGTAGCACTATTGATATATTTGACATATCACCTAATATTCTTCTTTGGATATGGCCACTTGTTGTCGACGTACTTGTTGTCCTTATAAACCTTATGTTTGAAACTGGTACATATCCTGATGTTTTAAAAAATACGAGGGTGTGTCCAATATTCAAAGGGAAGGGTAACAGGTGCGACGTTAACAACTATAGGCCAATCACAATAGTACCCACTATTTCCAAACTAGTGGAATCTATCTTATCGTCTCAGCTAATGCGTCATCTGGAGTCGAATAACCTGTTAACGGACAATCAATTTGCGTACCGACAAAAAAAGTCGACAACCACCGCGGCGTATAGGATGTTCGACTGTATCATGACTGGGCTGGACGATAGGAGCAAGATGGCAGGAATATTATGTGATTTGTCAAAGGCTTTTGACGTTATTAACCATGAATTACTTCTGAATAAACTAAATCGATATGGAATCCAAAACAATGCCTACAATCTATTCACCTCATTTTTGTCAGGCCGAAAACAAGTCGTGAAATTACTCACTGACGGCAAATCACTACAATCCGACGCAGGGGACATAAATATTGGTATTCCTCAGGGTTCTGCCCTAGGAAATACCTTATTTTTATTGTTTATAAATGACCTTCCGTCGAACATTGTGGCTGGTTTGTCTGTATTGTTTGCCGATGACACAACTGTGCTAGTTAGTGCAAACTCTTACGACCAGCTAAGCCATACGATTAGTGAGGCTTGTAGTCAATTAAGGAACTGGTTCTCGGCAAATGGGCTTCTATTAAATTGTTCAAAATCTAACATAATGCTATTATCTGGCCGAAAGATTTCGCTTCCGCCGTGTATGGCCAGTAGTCCTATGCCACTATGTAACGAGAGCAAGTTCCTTGGGTTCATAGTTAACTCGAATTTGAATTGGAAGCGCCATGTAGACAGTTTGTGTGATAGATTGGGTAGTGCCGTCTTTGCCTTGAGAAAATTGAAACCATTGATCTCCAGGGAGGCATTGAAACAGGTGTACTTTGCTTATTTCCACTCAGTTATTTCTTACGGCACAATCCTCTGGGGAAACTCTACAGACGCAAAGAGAGTGTTAATTGTGCAGAAACGAGCAATTCGTACACTTGTTGGAGTAAAACATAGGCACCCCTGTAGAGAACTTTTCAAATCTCAACGCATTATGACACACTACTCACAATACTTATTCGACTGTTTAATATTTGTAAGAATGAACATTTCTCAGTTCCAACGCGTGGACTTTCCAGGAAAACAGCTTCGTTCTACAGGGCGGCTGAGAACGGTTCCTCGTCGCATGGCGCTTTCAACAAAGAACCCCCGCGTCATCGGCCCCACATACTATGAACGATTACCCGCCGATATCAGAAATGAACAATCTGACGAAACATTTCGGCGCAAGCTGAGAAATCTTTTGTTGATCAACCCTCTGTACTCCGTGAACGTTTTAGTGATAGTATTTATTGAGAGAATTATGTTTTGATATTTTTTTATATATTTCGTTTTTATTATGTTGACATGAATATTTTTTTAATTTTATTATTATACCTATTGTATAACAAATGACGATCCTTTTTGGGAGATAGAATTATACTTTATTTTTACATTTCAATTATATTGACGATCATGGTAGAAATTCTTGTAATTTTGACATTTATGCAAATTTATATTGTAATTTTTATCCTGAAATAAATGAAATAAAAAAAATAAAAATTTGCCCCGGGTTACTAACTTTTTTGCCCCGGGTTGCTAACTTTTTTGCCCCGGGTTGCTCATCGAAACTTTTCACGCGCCGCCACTGTTAGGTAGGTGTACTACACGGCTTTCTGCCGACAAAAAGGTCATCCTAGAAGTTTTTGTATAAGGACAGTTCTGATGTAGTGAGTGTCATATTTTGTGAGCATGTCTATATTAGTTTGTACTTTTTAATTTCCGTATTTTTTTTTTGTAATTTATAATACAACTAGCGACCCGCCCCGGCTTCGCACGGGTGCAATGCTGATGCTAAATAAATATGTATTATACATATAAATCTTCCTCTTGAATCAAGCCAATCTATTGAAAAAAGCCGCATCAAAATCCATTGCGTAGTTTTGGAGATCTACGCATACATAGGGACAGACAGACAGCGCGAGCGAATTTGTTTTATACTATGTCGTGATGATGTTTTGAGATTCTTCAGAATTAAATAAGTGCAAGTATAACCTTAATCAGTATATTATGTTCCCATCAATCAAGATTCCGAGGAAGCTTTTCTTTATCCACAATGATTTGAACTTTGTCTCTAATACCTCTACGAGTACTCTAAAGAGGTATGTTTTTTTTACATTTTAATACTGCACTATTGAGATAAAAATACTTACAAATCATCGCCCTCCTAGCGGCATCATCATTATCATCATATCAGCCGAAAGACGTCCACTGCTGGACATAGCCCCCCCCCCCCCCCCCCCAAAGATGACCGGTCTTGCGCCACCCGCATCCAGCGGACTTTATTTTTTTATTTTTTATTTTTTGTTTAGGGGGCGAAAATGCGTTACGCATACCACTCGGGTGACCCGAGTGGTTATGTGGGACTCCCGTAAGGGCTAATGAGACCCACGATGTACCCTCTAACCTCCCCCCCCCACCCCACCCCACTTGCCACCTCGCCGCCTTGCACACATCCGCGACCCCGCCGGCGGCAGCCGCCCACAAGCGGCTCCTTCGCGGATGCCCGGGGGCCCTCCACGTGAGGCACGCCAGATGTTTTGGCGCGCCTGCCTACTCGATCTCCACCTGTTCAGTAGCGGACCCCCCTGAGTCCGCTACGAGGAGATCATAGGTGCGGAAAATCCAGCACCCGGTGGCGGATCAGGTCTGTGGTTCCGCCACCGACCACGACTCGGCCGCAGAGAATAGGGAAAGCGGCGCACCGTAATACCGGCATTCCTCTTCCTCTGCGGTCCCACCAATGCCGCTTCAGCGGAACGGCCCCGCCAAGTTCGCAGGGGGTAAGGAGAGTGGCGCACCGGTATACCAACACGCCTCTCCCCTATTATCCTAGGGCTAGGCTTAGGCAAGCCCGCTAGGAGCGCCCTGCTCGGGCCAGCCGGCAGCCCAAACAGGCCGTCCCTGGGTGCCTCTTAGCTTCGCCGTGGGTGACCAGTCCACGGTTACTAAGCCCTCCCCGCCCCGACAAGGCGAGCACCCTCGGGGGCGGGGGGGGGGGGGCATCCAGCGGACTCCCGCAACCGTTACCAGGTCCTCCTAGCGTATGTCAACCTAAAGTAGCCCCGAGGTCCGATTTGGCACCTCAAGATTTCGCTTACGCACTAGTTTTACGAAAGCTACTGCCATCTGACCTTCTAACCCAGAGGGCAACACATTTTATAATTATAATACATTGTTTACGTTGTACTAAGTATGCAGCAACTACTAATAAATAGTTATTCATACCTATACCTTTCGTTTTAATTTGAACCTTGATACATTAAAAATAGAATCACTATTCGAGTAAAGTATATATTTACTGTTAGCCTGTAATGTAAATTATTAAATAAAAAATGAAACATGGTATTTACATTTCGAAGCGTTTGTGGCCCGTGGCTACACAATGGGTGTCTGGTGGAAGATTTAAGTTTTTAAACATAAAATATCTATTTTTTAGAAAAAGCGAGAGCCATGAAAATGGGTGTTTTGTTATTTTGTACATTGCGGATTATTTATCCACTATGACACGTGAGTCAGGAGAATCATGTTTTTACGCTATTAATGATTAAAGTGACCTACTGAAATTAGGTAAACGATCCCTCAACTCAATGAAAAAATTCAGCCCTTTATTGTTTCTACGGTTTTCCAAATAAGCGTAAGTAAGTTCTGAGATCTTGACAATTCGAGAATAATGCATGAGATTCTATTGCGGAGCCAAAAAACTAACTTTTGGGGTGCAATTTTAGACAAGTTCATTAATAGACCCAATTTTTTTCTTCAAGTGCAGAGCGGGCTCTTATCTTATTATTAATTATTTATATGCTTAATGAGCGAACCATTTTTGACATGTTGACGGTGACTCTTTCTTTAATCGAAACTCATGGCTTCAATAAGATGATGTCACTTCCCACACAGTGTAGCCATCATTGATTGCACTCAGGGCATTTCTGATAAATCCCAAACTCTCGTCTCGTCCCCTGGGGTGTTATTCGCTACGCGTTAATGCGGCTCACCCCGCCGGTCACCCGTTACGAAACTAGAACTCTACCTTGGCTTAATTACTACGTATCGCGGTGTCAAGGTATAACTGTGGGTGAGCGTTGAGGTGAGCTTAAAACAAGTTACAGAATAGGGGGCCTGGCCATTATGAAATGTCGTAGTCTCAATGCATATAGCCTTTTTTATCGAGCTTTTTCACAGATTGCGTCTAAACAATTTTGGGTGAGAATACTGTAGAGTTGAAAGAACGCATCCGATTTCAAGTAAACGGGACCTTCAGCTCGGCGCTTTACAAAAAACTTAAGTGAGGTTTCAGGCGTGCGTACAAAAATGTGTTCAACATTCAGAAATAGTTATTATTAAAAAACTAAATCCGCATTTGTCTTCGTTTAATAGTAATAAATAATTTTGTTCTATACCTCTTAGTTTTTTTAAAACAATTATCAAAATATTAAATCTGCCACCAGACATCCTGTACAAAGTATTGTTGTATTATTGTATCGTTATACCGATGGGTCTTAGGATAAGGTCCGTTCTATGAAGCGTTATTAAGTTAGCTTAAACATTAACAATACACAATCTGCAGCAAGTCCTTGGTTTAAGGCCTCGTAATATTTAAATGCCAAATAAGCTTCTTTATCAAATTTCCATACAAATGGTTGACGTGACTACAATGTAGAACTCCCAAATGATGCCAATTACTTACACAGTAAAATAACTCAACAATCGCTGCCACAGTATTATATTTGTATATTTTACTTTCTAAACAAGGGCTGGTTGGGTAAATATATACCTAAAGAGAACAAGTTTTAGAGGTCGTTTCTTAACTAAATATATCGATATTTTCGTCTAACGTCCATCCATCCGTACAAATTTCAATCAGGACTGCCTGACTTTAGTTCAGAGGCATTGAGAAAAATAGTAGATTGTGTCTCAAGGGACCAAAATCTCATAATATATTTACGGCGAGGGCGCTACATTGAATCCTGAGTGAAGCGAAAGATTCTACAATAGAATCCTGAGCGTAGCAAGGAATTATAAAGTAGAATCTTGAGCGTAACGAAGGTTCAAGTGTTTACGCCCAAGACGGAAATAATTTTGGTACCGAGTGACACATGCTTCTTATCACACCTTCTTTGAGGAAAATTTTAATCCCTAATTTGATGGCAATAATCACTTGAATTGAATCGAATTGAATTGAAGAGAAGAAAACTACAACTTTGATCCCCCATTCCAGGGCAACAATTACTCTTTTCTGAATAACTAGTGTGAAAAATATATTTTCGGAATTAAGATGACTATTCATTTCTCCCATCAGTTTTTATCTGCAAATTATATACAACATTCCAGCAAGACCGATTCATTAGGTCATTATGGCGTATTTTATAATCGTGATAAGGTAAATCGCCAGTAGCCGGCCACCCTTCAACTAAAAATGAACTCTGTTCACCTACAAACAGAATTCAATTTAGTATGACGTGGCCAGTTATTGAAGGGTGGCCAGTAATTGAAACCTGATATTAAAATCAATTCTATTATAGGTGAATAGAGTACATTTTTAGTAAGAATTGGCTAGTTATTAAACGGTGGCCAGCTACTAACGATTTGCTCTTTATCTTCATAACCATACATATATATCACAGTTATTCAAGCAACGAGTACCTGTTGTATCCGCTATCGATATCGACTCGCCAGAACAGAGCGTAACGTTCCTTATATACACGTCACACACACACACACAAACGCACACACATAAAGTTACATTAACGTTTCTCCGCTGGGAGTCAGCTCCACGAAGCCTAACCACAAGGAAACGGTATCGGTTACCTACACGTGTAAGACTTGTAAGAGTAATAGGTAGTTAATGCATTCTGAGGTCGAAGTACCGGAGGGATTCCCTCGTACGTTAATAATGAAAATGTATCGCTATAAATGTTCAAACCTATTTGAACTAAAATACCTTAATAAGCATGAATGTTGACAAACCAATGTATTTGTACCTATTATAATATAATTTAAGAACGAGGACATGTAATATTTATAAAATATTATTAATAAATGACTTTTGACTTACCGTTAAAATTTGTTTGTTTATCCGTCGATTTTGTATGGGTTTGTAAGAAAGGGACAAAACAAATTTTAGTTAACAGATGTTTGGTTTTTTATGAATAAGGCGGTTAATGTGTCTGTTGTTTTTGGTCGTATTTGGCTGGAGCTAATAGTAGATTTACCGAACGCACGGACATTCTTACAGTTACGGCAGTTTTTGGGCAGCCTATACAAAAATCACCATTTGAGCACGTATATACCGTTGACCATCTGTTCACAAGACTATCTTATCTTCCAGCTTGCTAGTCGCCCAGTACGCACAAGAACGAAAAGTGAAAATGGAGTCACATTTAAATGGAATATATTTGAGTTTACAACAACTGACAAGGCATTTTTTAAAGGCGGCTAGAGGATATACAATGAACCCCTAAGCTTGTTCTAATTTCATCAAAATCGAACTACGCGTGTATCGAGGACAACATTTATGCAAATTCACAATCTGAACTAAACTAATGAGGGTGCTGAAGCGCTGGCAAACGCCGAGATAGGAAAACTTAAATAGATCGGCACATTGCCGTAATCTGTTTATAGCGACAAGTCCGGTGGAAGTTTTAAATTGAAGCAATTATCTAAGTTTTCCGGAAGCAACGTTTCTTCAAGCCGGTTTTCAGAACTGCATTTTAATGATGTAAAGATGTGGTAAGAATCTTAGTAATTAATGTAGCTATTGTAAATGTGGTACCTATACCTTTATAAACTCCTGCCAGCACAAACTCGTGCTAGTGATTATTTACATTTAGAATAGTTCCTTTCTGTCACAGACAGGAACAAAAGATTTTGATGATTATCGAAGTAAAGGTGTGGTGAGATGTTTGTATTAATTGTTGTGGCTATAGTACAGTCGGTGTGGTGGGGACAATTTTTTATTAATTGAACTAGCCCCCATGCCCCTAATGTTATGGGTGCTAGACGACGATATGTTTACTTATTTATTAAAGTCTTTTATTTATTATATAGGTATGTAATAGAACTACAAATAGGAAATCTATGACTCAGAAACAAGCACTCATGCTCTTCACACAAATATTTACACTTGTATTGCTTTAGGAGGATGATTCAGTTTAGGAATAACCCGAATTCGTAGGTATATTGTTTCAGGAGTTTCATTGATTCCTCATGGATTCCATCATCAAATCACAATTGATCTCTTATTTGAACTTAAATAATCGACCTTAATAAGGGCAATTTCAATAATTCGTGTACCCAATTAGCGTGAGTTGTAAAATAAAAATTAAGTCAGTGTCAGTTTTGTGACGACAATTAAGTATTCAGTTTGTATAAAAATTTACTTTTTATTTTCTATTTATAAATGATATGCATATACACGTTATTTAAATGTGAAACACGTTCATTTTCACATCATTTGTATGCTTAACTTTCGTCACAAAACTGACACCGACTTAATTTTTATTTAACAACTCACGCTAATTGGGTACACGAATTATTGAAATTGCCCAAAACGATTTTAGTGTTTTAGGCAAATAAATTAGAAAAGACTGTTCTCAGTCGGTATAAAAAGGACGGACGACGGGCTTCTGAGATTTTAACAAGATTTAAAATGCTCTTCTTTTTTTACAAGATTTAAAATGCTTAAGGTGGTTCGATTGCCATACAAAACGTTATTTGACATTCGCAGGCTAACGGCGTGATATTTTAAGAAACTTATGTAACAAACTTTCATATATTGGCTTCCCATTTGCGCCAAATTCCCCCTTTCCTAGAATAAACTTGTATAAACTAGATTAATTTGAGAAATTGGTTTGGGACGTGATATTTTGGGAAAACTATTTTTCTCAAATTAATCTAGTTTATACAAGTTTATTCTAGGATAGGGGGAATTTGGCGCAAATGGGAAGCCAATTGATGAAAGTTTGTTACATAAGTTTCTTAAAATATCACACCGTTAGCCTGCGAATGTCAAATAACGCTTTGTATGGCAATCGAACCACCTTAAGTGTTAAATGCTTTTTTACAAGATTTAAAAGGGACACTTTAACAAGATTTAAAATGCTCTTCTTTTTTTCGGAAAGCCTTCCAGGGCTAAGCATCATTAGCAACGTTTCGACATATAAGCGCTAACTTTTACACCAACATTTTTTCGGTCTCCTGAAAACTAGCATCCCGCAGGAGCAGGACTGACCGTCTTTGTAGAAAACAATTGAAAATCTGGTTAATCGGGTTCATATACATTTTGTCAATCAGGCGATTTGTATGAAAACCGCTAATCTTAGCTCTAATGGAAAAACAGTATAAAAGACGAACTGCAACACAGAGTCACAGTTTAAAAAAACATTTTTAATATTTTTGTGAAAACCCTAAGAGAACACTAAACCACAGAGTAAAACTGCTGTCGACAGATTAAATAATATATATTCTCTGGTGCAAGTCTGGGATCGGGTTTTAAGAGTCGGTAGGGAGCTATTAATTATTCAGCTTAGTTCGGCTCCGCTAGCTGTGACCCAATTTGCGTGTCCTGCAACCTATTCACAACCAGCCACAACTCGCTTCACCACTCACCCCTAATTTATAATAGCTATGATTCGTAGCAAATACACGCAATTGGAGTTCAGAGTTAGACTGGTTCACTCAGGAAAGTCGGTAGGTATTGTGAATGCCTGCTGTGAACAGCTGCAAGGCCGACTTTACTCATCTGCACTCAGGGCTGTTCCTTGATGCACCCGGCATTGGCGGTGAAGCAGGCATGCAAAGGAATGTGATTTAGATGCAGATGGGAAAGACATAGAGAAACGAGTGAAGTAACCGGACTAATTAAATCCTTCGCTAGCAAGTAGATAAGTGTGAGAGGGACGAATGCTATGTACAACACGTCCGATATATCTGCGAACCTGGCTTGAGCATACTATCAAGCTGCAATACGACTGATTTCTCCGATAGAATTGATCTCCGGGAAGGAGACATGTTGGGGGTGAGATTTTGATGGGGTCTTATAGAGGCCGGCAAGGTGACCACTAGAAAAATCTGACAGCTTGGGATTTGGCGAAGCGAGGTTCGCAGATATTTCCGACGAGTTGTACCATACCGAACCAGTGCTGCGGTTGTGTAAGATTGTTCCCAATTTTTGTGTTTTAAACTGTCATATTCATTTAAAGTACAATATTTTTTGCCTTTAGCGTCAATAAGATACTTAGTGATCGTCGCTACAACGTTTTCTGGATTTTCCATTGCAAATCCACACTGGACTAATATTAGTGCAGTTGTTTGCTAGCGGAACCGTAGGTTCGTGTTTGTGTTTCCTATTGTTGTCTGTATATATGTATATATTTGTATTTATACTATGTGTTTATATTTGAAGTGGGCCCACAATCTGTCTGCTTTGCTCAAAGGTTGACTGATAGAGAATGCTTACGGCATTAAGTCCGCCTTCTGTTTGTTAGTGTGTCACGAATACATTTTTGATACTGATTCGATTTCATAAACAAACTAAAGACTGACGCGATTGCATTTATGCATTCACTGAAGTACCGTCCACTTTCTACTATAGACTAAGCTCAGTCCGGTGCCCACGACCATAAATCCCGATGGAACGATTTACTACGTGGTAATGGAAGCGGGGACTCCAAGGTGGAACGAATCAGCTTCAACGGTTTCGAATGGAAATGCCGTGCGTGCATATATGGAAAACATATTGTCGACCACAAATTGAAGTCGTTGGGAAAGCTTGTTGCAACACGTAATGGTGTTATTATTATCGTTACAGATTATATGAATATGAGCTATAAAGGACGACATCGGCAGAATGGCTTTGACAGCTGTCGTCATGTCTATAATTTTCCCATACGGGTGTTATCGTAGTAAGGCCAATTCAGCGATTACCGGTGCGGAATCGGTATGCGGTTTTTGTACTTTACTGAGAGCTTACTAATGTCATCCAGATTTCCTGACTTGTCGGTAAGTATACTGTCAGCGTCAGTCACATTTGCCCAGTATTATTGTTGCGCAGAAGCGAGGCAACATTTTACCAAATAATCCGATAAAACAAGGCTAAAATATCGTCACCTTCTTATTCTTCATTCTCTGGAGATCTATCAAACAAAAAAAAACATCTACCAAACCTATTCGTAAGCAATATTTAAAAAAGTCAACCCAGTGTATTAAACAAAAATTGTTCGTAAATTGCGCGCGATCATGCCAGACAACATATGAAGAATATACAAGTGAAAATGGAGTTTCATTATCGTCCTCATCAACATCAAAGCAATACAGAATAATTACCTGTTTACCAAAGGTAACTCGGGTAAACACTGAAGTGAAAGGCCAATATTACATATCAGCGGTATGATGTGATTAAGTTAGTATAAATATAGCCTCTGAACTCTGACTCTAATTACATTAATTACATTAATTACAGGGACATAATTGGAGAAAGTTATCTCGTTGATGTGATGAGATTCTGCTTGTTGAGATGATAAAAAGCAGGGATGTTGCAGACATTCCTCATTCATCTGCATCCGCAAACGCGGAAGTTCCGCATAAATTTCAACATCAGCATCCATATCCGCAAAAATCGATTTGTGGGACTCTCGCAGGGAACCATAATATCGGCCTTTAAAGCCTTCGCCAAAACCAAACACCAACACGAGTGGAGCAATGAGGCTGGCTTAAGGCACTCTAAGCTCTTCATAGAAGGAGTGGACTCGGGCTGGACCAGAAAACTCTGGAAATCCAGTAGGAAGCAACTCAGAATCATATCTGGGGTGTTCACAGGTCACTTCGGGGTCAAGGATCTCTTGGCCAAGATGGGACTAGCGGATAGTTTTTAGACTGTAGAATGTTTGGCGAGGAGGATGAGACTAATGGCACACTTATTGTGTGAATTTCATGCCCTTGCCATGCAACAAAAATAATGAATTACTTTGGTAACGGCTATCCGCAACCAAAGGAATTCTAGGTGCTCCCGGTGAACTGCATCATCCGTTTTGTGGAAATGATGGAGCGAGCTTGGGAGCAAGCATAAAGGAGAGGGCAAATGCATAAAAGATCCTACTGGGTCGAAGTGCAACCGAAAGGGCCCTCATCTAGATAAGATAAGAGGAAGGACGCTTACCGAGCGCGTTTTAGATTTTTTTTTTTTTAATTTATTGACCAATATAATCTGAGTAGTACATTTTGGTATACATTTTTTCACCAGCGGAAACCTCTAGGGTTTATATGCTGATGAATAGTTCGCTATGGTACATTAATTTACTTGAATACATCACCGTTATAGGCTCATAATTATTACAATACACTCGTATTGGGTTCAGGTAACGTCAGATACCTTTTGATACTAGGTATCGATTGTAAGCTATTTACGTATTTATGCTGTAGTTCTTTTGGTAGTTGGTTTATTATATAAGGAAGAAGATATCTGACGTTTCTTTTCCCATGAACATTGACAAAATTAGGTAATTTGAACATAGCTTGTTTTGGTAAATTTTGTCTAAGGTTGCTTTTTCTTACATATAATACTAAATGTTCTTTGTACGCATACTCTTCCCCCAAAATACATAGTTTAACTTTATTGAACACTGACATTACTTCACAATAATTAAACAAACGCTCATAGTTTGGTGATATTTTATTCCTTGTGTTTTTGGGTACAATGTTTTTAAGTAATCTAATTTGTAGTTTATAAATATCGTTCAGGTAAGTTTTGTAAGTTCTACCATAACTGCTTAGTCCGTATGTAACCACTGAATCTGCCATGGAGGTATACAATAGCTTAAGTGTGCGATAAGGTAGTTTATATTTTAAAATGTGTATTTTACTGAGTAGTGCTCTTAGTTTATCGCATACATGCTTTATATGCGGACCCCAGTTAAATCTCTGGTCAATTATTAAACCCACATAAGTATGTTGCATGACTATTTCAATCTGTGTACAATTACACTTAATACATTTAACATCGTAATTATTATGCAAGCAGTCGACGCTGTGCGCTATGAGGCACGGGATGTGAGCTGCCTTATTGTGTCTAGTATGTATGTGCATAGCTTTGGTTTTTTGAGCATTAATGACAAGCCCCATATCGTGCGACCAGCGGCACAGCAGGTCGAAGTTTGCCTGCATTTGCTGTTCTGCCCTTACAATGTCTGTGTCCGCGACTATCAGGCAGGTATCGTCCGCAAACTGGTATACAGAACCCTCTCTGATCATAGAACACATTTCATTTACGTATATAAGGTATTCACTCGGCCCAATTATTGAGCCTTGGGCTGTGCCCATAGTGGTTTCTATGCCTGAACCTGTACTCATTACGTTGTCTATTTTAACAAATGTTTTTCGGTTGTTATGGTAGTTTTTGAACCAAGTCAATAGAGGGCCCTGTACTGATACTTTCGCCATTAGTCAAAAAAACTTTTTTTCGTTCCTGTGCCCAAGACCAGACGAGTTTTTGATTTGTTCGCTACAATTGTAATTTAGTCTTAACGTGTTTGATGATTGCGTGATATCATAAAATGGAGGTATTTTATTTACGTTTTTTAGTGTTTTACCCCAAAATCCGCATACGCGTCCGCGGATGTGTGCCCCCTAATATCCGCATATTATGGCTCCGCCTCCGCATCCGCGGATGTCAAAAAATTCGCACCCGCATCCCTGATAAAAAGAGCGATTGCAATAGCTTGTAGATTTGTGGTGTTTGCGAATCGATATTCTATCGAGCTAACTTTGTTGTAATCTTGAATGAAGTTCAGTCCTAAAATTACTAAGTTATGCATTGTGGGCCAAAATTTTTTGCACTTTTGAAACTTTGATGAAAATAAAACCATGAAAGTTAATTTCCTGATCATTTAACTTTTGTGATTAACATCTAATGCAATTTATTTTTTGAAAATAATATCTTTGAGGTGACCCCCATCTCGTCGCTGGCACTCCTGCAAACGACTACGCAGATTTTGGAAAACTCGCTGACACATGCTGCGAGGGATCTCGACTATCTCATCGCGGATGTTTTGCATGATAATTAATATTGTCTTCGGTTTTTTAACTTAGAACTCGACTTTGTAAATATCCCCGCACGAAAAAATCGGCGCGAGTGAGATCCGGGCTCCCTCCTAAATAGGCGGCAAACGGTTACATACAAATCGTTGCTTTTATAAAACTGTTTTACACAAAAAGCTCGTCGTTGATCAGTAAAACGCTTTATTGCAAATAAAACTGCATAAAGTAATGTCGAATTTCCCTCCACTCAAAAACTATATAATTTATTATTATACAAGATATTCAGTGTTGCCATTTGCAAAAATGTATGGCCCACCCTGTATAATATTTTATTTTGACCTTTTTGCATAGCTTTTACGGTTTTTTTTCATCTACAAACCGAAAAAGAGGCTTGCCTCACGATTTTTTTGTTTGCCAAGGAAAGAGTTAAAGTGATATAGTCTTTTTGATCAAATCAAACGAAAGTGTGTCACTTCAGCACGTCTTAGTTGGTAGTTTAGTCAGAAACAGACCTTAAAATAATGGGGAATGGATGAAAATTTTAGAAGTGCCTGATTTTTTTTTTGTGTAGGATTAACCTTCCTTAACACTACAAAAAAATTGCAGACTTTTCAGGTGCGTCAATTATTTTTGAAAAATATAAACTGTTTTCTCACTTACGTTTTGGGTTTAGGACGGCAAATGAGACATTTTCCTTGATTTGTCTCATACTACAAAAAAATATCTTAAAAATCCGTGGTAAACTGACACTGGCAATGATATTGACAGCTGCAGCAGCTATATTTGTCATTGCCAGGGTCAGCTATTTAAAATATTTTTTTTAATATGAGACGGATCAAGGAAAGTGTCTCATTCGCCGTCCTAACCACAAAACTTGAGTGAGGAAACTGTTTATATTTTTCAAAAATAATTGACGCAGCTGACAAGTCTGCAACTTTTTTCTGGTGCTAAGGAAGGTTATTCCTAACACCAAAAAATATCAGGCACTTCTAAAATTTTCATCCATTCCCCATTACGATAATGTGCAATTTAAAATCTTCAAAGCAAAGTGGAGCGACCGGACCGATCATTGGATAATTCAAATGCATTTTTTTTAAACTGACTGAAATGTTTAATGTAACTTGTCCACTTAATTAAGATTCAACTTAGTATTTTCTACAACATGTACATAATTAATATATTTTTAATAATGTAGGGTAAATCGCCAGTAACAGGCCACGGTTCAATAACGGGCCACCTCATTAAAAAAAAAACTCTTTTCACCTATAATGCAGTTTAGTATCCCATAAAAAACATTCCATGTAAAAAATAGGCCAAGTCTCGAAACTCTTCCACAGTAAAAAGTGGTCAGATATTTCGTAGAGCCAAGTCAGGCATTCTTATTAATCTTTTTTTTTTTATCATTTATTTCAAGCAACTTAGGCTCATAATACTTATTATTATATAATTAAACATACATTATTATTTTTAGCTAATGTTAATGTCATGTTTCTAGAAGCACTCAAGAATTTCGTCGGGTGACAAGCAAATGTCACTACCAAAACTGTCACTGCTCTTCAAAACCTCGTATCTCGATACGTAGTCCATATCGAGATACGACCTTTGATTTAAGTAGGTATTTGTTACTTAGTGAGTTTTGCCTGTCACCCGACGATTTTATTATATATAAATGTTTTTTTTTTTTTTTTTTATTCTCAAAGAAAACAACAATGGCAAGTACATTCCTTTCTGCTTCCCCAAACTGAGGACAGTTTGTCGGCGAATGTGCGCTCCCTTCCAAAAGTCAAACATTGTTGTGTTTACCTACTTACTAAATAAAATTCTGCAACTTGGGAAATCACCCAACTTTACTGCATTTACTAATTTTTGCATAGGTAGATACCTAAAACTATGTAAGTGTGATTTCCAAGTCACAAAATTTTATTTAGCAAGCAAATAAAGATTAATAAGAATGCCTGACTTGGCTCTACGAAATATCTCACCACTTTTTACTGTGGAAGAGTTTCGAGACTTGGCCTATTTTTTACATGGAATGTTTTTTATGGGATCTCATTTCTTTTTGTATACTTTGTATGGGAATGTTATTTTACCAACCGCAAATAACGTTTGTATATTTTTGCAGGAAGGAACTGCAAAAGTAACTTTGTAATCGCATGTATTTGTATAAGATTACAAACTTACTTAAGCAGTTTGTATATCTCTGAAACGTGACTGAAATTACAATATTTTTAGGTTTTTAGCACAAAATTACAGGTTGTTGAAAATTACCTGAATGGCTTCGAGAAAAGGATGGTACGGCCGTGCCTCTTTGTTTTGCTCGACTTGGCCTTTCTTAAATTCAATCAGTCGTCTGTCGCGCGGCGTTGCGTGCGCACGGTTCATTGTGTACGCCGCGAGGTGAACTTGTTAAAATGGTTTCGAACGTACTTATGTGCAAAAATTGCAATATAGTGATCTGTGAGGTGCTGGCATTTATCCAGAACAAAATTCAGGTGATGGGAGAGGAGAGCTTGGTGCGGATCTGTACCACGGCCTTCACCGCCGCGGACATCGATGCTGCTAAAAGCTTATTGTTTGACTCAGTGCCATCTAAATTGCGCAAGATTACCAGGAAACGCGAAGGAAAAACTCAAAGAGATCTAGATGACATTATTTGTTTATTTAAACAAGTGGACCCTGAATGTATTCCCATTTTTGTTGCTCGGGAGCTTCACAAGTTACCTCCACTAACTTTTGATCACATCGATGCGACAAGGCTTCTTAAAGATATTGTAATCATTCAGAGTGAGCTAAATAATATAAAACAGACTTATGCGACCATAGAGGAAGTTAACCGGGTAAATAATGAGATAGACATGTTAAAGGCCGCATCGATCGTTAACAACTTCGACTGCAACGTTAATACCAGAAGAGGAGCATATTTAGCCCAAAGCATAAGCTATGACGGTGGCAGCGGCCCCATGGGTTTGACTCTTATTAACAACAATGATAGTGAAACGAGTATGCATAAATCACCTGATCATAATGAGTCATTATTGCAACGGTCGTTGTCTCAAGCCGGCGACAATGACATAAATAAGAAGGAGGGTAGTTATATATCTACGCGAGCGGATATGCCTGCGCTAACGGAAAAAGTCGCGCCGTGCACGGCCGCTACTAAGCCAGGCGCTGTGGCGGGGGAGCGGGCGGCGGGGGAGCCGGCCTGCACTACGAACGAAGTACCAACTGACAACGCGCCGGCGGAGGAGAGCGCTCGACCCCGTACCATGAAACGGCGTAGAAATAAACGCCCTCGTACCAAGCCATTACAGAATATTGAGCCTATGTCACCTGTTACTATAAACAGTATAAGCAATAATACGTGTTCCAGTGCTCGGACTATGGCTGAAGTTGTGAGCTGTGGTGAATGGAAAAATGAAAATGTAAAGCCCTCGGACGACTATATTTTAATCCAGAGAAAACGATTAAAAGATCGTTTTGTAGGGAAGTTGGGAAAAGCTCAAAACGACAGCAATTCTAAGTTTAGGGCTGCTAAAAATCTGATCGAACTTTTTATCACGAATGTGCATAAAGACGCTACAGAGGATGACATTAATGAGTATATTTTAATGAAAACACAATTGAAAGTTAAGTTGGAAAAAGTGTCCATGGTGAGAGATAAAGGTCACAATGCCTTCAAATGTCATGTTCCTTATGCCAAGCTGAAGTTATTCATGAATGACAACTTATGGCCAGAGGGGATCTCTTTCAGACGGTTTGTGAACTTTAGTGTGAAGCGAAAGGAGGTAGAACTACCACAAAATGGATCATAAAATAATATCATTCAACTGTAAATCGGTTACTAGATCTGTGGAGTGTATCAGGTCAATGACACAATCAGCTGATATTATCGCTATCCAAGAGCATTGGCTGATGCCACATGATATACCGTTTCTTGGTTGCATCAGCCCGGACTTCAGCTATACCGGAAAATCAGCGATGGATACGTCTGCTGGGATTTTGCGAGGAAGGCCGTACGGTGGAGTGGCGATAATGTGGCGTAAAAGTGTGTTCACGAACGTCTCGGTAATCCTGTGTAGTAGTGTGCGTATCACAGCAATAAAAATTGCGATGTCAGGTCGTTCAGTTATAATTGTTTGTGTCTACATGCCTACGGACTGTGCGGATAATTTTGTAGATTTTACGGTGTGCTTGAGTGAAATCAGTGCATTGATTGAGAGCGAGAGCGTAGAATCCGTTATTATTTTGGGAGATTTCAACGCGCACCCAGGTGGGCGTTTCGGAAACGAACTGGTGAGTTTTTGCACTGAACAAAAGTGGAGGTGCGCAGACTTAGACAAACTGGGTGTGGACTCTGCAACCTTTACATTCTATAGTGATGCCCATGGCACTACCAGCTGGCTCGACCATTGTCTTGTAACGGAGGCTGCGTCGGGTTCTGTTATTGACATTAGGGTTAATTATAATGTGTTTTGGTCGGATCATTTTCCACTTGAAATAATAGTTAATTTTAATATTCTAAAGCGGAAAATCAGTGACGTTCCATCACTTAGAAACAAAGTCATGTGGGGAACAAGGGAGCAATGTCAAATAGCTAGGTATACTGAAACATGTAACAAGTTACTTGCAGGCATAGATTTCCCATCTGAACTCAGAGAGTGCTGTGATACTATGTGTAGTGATGTAAACCACAGGAAGTATATATGTGAGATATACAATAACATAATATCGGTGTTAAGTGAGGCAGCTTTGCTTAGTTATGACTGTAAAAAACCTACTCATGGTCGGTACATCACTGGTTGGAACAAACATGTCAAAGATGCTCATGGAGAGGCTCGGCTTGCTTTCCTTGACTGGGTTAGTAGCGGTAAGCCTCAACATGGCCCTACCTATCAGGCAATGTGTTCTACCCGGAAACATTTTAAAATGAAGCTGAAATGGTGTCAAAATAATCAAGACCAAATTCAAATGGATATTTTGGCGTCGCATCACGATGCCAAAAGGTTTGGATCTTTCTGGAAAAAGACCAATCGTCTTGATCCTAGGCCGAGCCTACCTGTGAGCGTCGGGGATGCGTGTGAGCCGGTGGATATTGCTAATCTTTTTAGAACTCATTTTGAGGTTCAACCTCGGCATAACAGTTTAAGTGGGACGCCTACCACTGAGGAGCCATGTGGGGGCGGTTGTCACCGACCTATTTATTTTTCCGCTACAGATATAGCTACTGTCATACGGAATATGTCGCGTGGCAAGTCGCCCGGGCATGACAGCCTCAGTGTGGAGCATCTCAAGTACGCCGGTCCTCATCTGCACAGGGTACTAGCCATGTTCTTTGCATTATCCATCGGACACTCTTATCTTCCCGACGAGTTAATGAAAACCACTGTAATACCGATTATTAAGAACCGAACGAGTGATGTATCGGATAAAAACAATTATAGGCCCATCTCTCTAGCGACTATAATTGCAAAAGTGCTGGATAGTCTGCTTGATCAACAGTTAAGTGCTCACGTAAAGCTGAATGACGCTCAGTTTGGTTTCAGAGCTGGGGTGTCGACTGAGTCAGCTATTTACTGTCTCAAGCACACTGTCCGGTATTATGCAAAAGAACGGACCCCTGTGTATGCTTGTTTCTTGGACCTTTCTAAGGACTTCGACCTAGTGTCGTACGATATCATGTGGTCAAAATTATCTGAAGAGACAAGTATACCCAGGGAGCTTGTATCAATATTTAAATATTGGTATAGGCACCAAACAAATGTTGTGAGATGGGCTGGTTGTTTGTCGGACGTATACAGGTTGAAGTGCGGAGTGAGACAGGGTGGGTTGACGTCTCCAAAGCTCTTCAACCTGTATATGAATCGACTGATCGAGGAGCTCAGTAACACCCCAGTGGGTTGTTCTATTGGTGGAAAAGTTATTAATAACATCAGCTACGCGGACGACATGGTGTTGCTGAGCCCTTGCATCAGTGCGTTGAGGAATTTGCTAGCCGTATGCGAGCGCTATGCTGCAGCCCAAGGCCTCAAGTACAACGCGACGAAAAGTGAGCTGTTGTTGTTCAAGGCGGGCAATAAAACTTATGATATTGTCCCGCCAGTTGTACTTGACGGCACGCCATTAAAAAGAGTCTCACAATTTAAGTACTTGGGGCACTGGGTAGTGGAGACGCTATGCGACGATCTCGACATAGAGAGAGAGCGCCGGGCCTTGGCGGTCCGTTGTAATATGCTGGCCCGTAGGTTCGCACGGTGTAGTGAGGGTGTCAAAGTTACCTTATTTAAGGCATTTTGTCAATCCTTCTACTCGTGTGCGCTGTGGGTTGGGTATACGCAGCGGGCCGTCAATGCCATAAGAGTGCAGTACAATAATGCGTTCAGGGTGCTGTTGGGTCTGCCCCGCTATTGCAGTGCGTCCGGCATGTTCGCGGCGGCGGGCGTGCCGGGATTCCACGCAATAATGCGCAGTAGGGTGGCATCACTCATGCGGAGGGTGCGGGGTAGTACCAACAGCATCCTGCAATCGCTTGTTGAACGGGTGGACTGCCCGATAATGCGGTACTGGGACGAGGCGCATGCTCCGGTGCGTGCCCCCTCACGCCGATATTAGTTTTTCTAAGTTACTTGTTTTGTTACTAACACTAGTTTTTAAGTTTTTTTTTTTAAGTTAATATATTGTTACTAACAAATTATGGATGAATTAGTCCGAAATAAATGATTTTTAATTTAATTTAATTTTAAATAAGGCGTCCTTTTAATTCAATTAATATAATTTAAAGTTAAGAGCACTTAGTCGGCATCACAAAACACGGGAGTGTCCGAAAGTTGAAATCAAAGACCCGGATTTGTCACGCCATGTTACTTTTGGATACTCAAGTTTTGATAGAATTTTGAATCGATAGGCAAGTTCATCTTTGATGTCGTATTTAACTAGCGTTGTGTCAAGTTTAATATTTATAAGGACTTTAATTCAATTATTCCATTCTAAAATTGCCCAGGACCTGTACTCGTATCTGTCGCTATTATATATCTACCTATCTTGCCTTGTGGCAGCGATTTGGGGAAATAGGTTCCTATACAGGATGTTTTTATTCATTTGCTTTAACTTCGACACATTGCTTGGTACATTCACAGAAACAAATTAGCATAATTAAGAAAAAAAACTAAAATATTTTTTTTCGATTTTTGTACATATTCATTTATTGTAGCCTTGCCGGTCCTCTATAACAATATGTTCAGGGTGCTTATGGGACTGCCTAGGTTTTGTAGCGCGTCAGGCATGTTTGCCGACGCCCGCGTGGTTTCCACGCCATAATGCGCAAAAAAATCGTGTCAATCCGAAACAGAATCCAGGGCAGTCCCAACGCCATACTACAAATGTTGGGCGACAGATATGACAGTCCTTTGCAAGGGTACTGGGTGTCGGCACTTATAAACCCTAACTCTGAGCAGGTTTATTGTGTATTGTGTCAACTAAGCATTTGCTTGGTTGATACAATGAACTTGCTCCCACTACCATTGTATTTTAATTTAAAATAATGTCATTTATAATAACTAACGTAGGATAAGTATATATTAACACAATTGTGGACCCCAGCTGTCTTAAATAAATAAATAAATAATAATAATAATTAAATAATAATTAACGGTTATTGTCTTATTGTACAAGGGTCTTGAAACACATGAAATAATAAATATGTATTTAAAATATATGTTATATCGAACGAACTCACTTTGTAAACCTTCTTGTAGTGTATAGGAACCTTACAAAATTTAAAAAGCTGTTATGAAGTCACAGTTAAGATCCATTTACATCGGTTAAATCAGCAAAACTGATAAAATTAAACATTGAAGATTAAAATAACAGTAAGCGTTAAGATCCTACTTTCTTGGAGAAATTAACTTTATTTGATTTAAACTATGCCTCCTTGCCATTAAGGCGCTATAATACCATGGTCTTCTCTCCCTCTCGCTTAGCATAAGCGTGAGCGAGATGGAAGTGCGTGTTTGGAAGCGTGGATATCATGTTTTTTAATTTTAATCTTTTGTGCGTATAAATAAATAAAAAAGTAATCCCTAAGTTCCCTCTAACATGATATTGCCAATTTTTAGAACTAATGTTAATATGTTTAGCTATCGTGCATAATTTGCTACAAATGTTTTAAGTGAATTTTAATATGTTTTAGACCTTCGTGATTTTCTTCTATCGAGCGAAAATTGCTTAATCGTGTTTTGAATCACTGATTTCCCTGCAGAAAAGCCTCAAGATTACTATTCGTATTTTTTTGAAACCATATTATTATAAACAGACGCATTATATTGTATCAAAAACTATGTTCGCTTCACTTCGCTGAACCTATAGCGCCTTAACGGAAATTGTCATGAACACGTTGCTTATAGTTTAGGTTCACATAGTTTAAGTTAGGTTTAGTTCGTCTGTAAGTTTTTAATTTTATAAGTTTCTTGTTTTTCGTTGTTATTTTTGTATTATATAAATGTGCAAATAAGGGCACATTCCTGTACAAATTAACTAGCCTCTATAGTAATACACGGGCGAAGCCGCGCGCGCATCTAGTATCAGACAAATAGTCCGGCACGTGAATGTGTACGGTACGGTACGTATAATACATTAATTAACGGGCTGCTCGTTAATACGTGCTTATAATTTGCTGAATTTCATAAGCAGCAAATATTGTGCTGAGGGAATTGTGGGATTTTCAAGGAGGCCCTTTCACTAATTAACCATTATTACCTCGAAACCCGTTTATAACAAATAATTAGGATTTAGTACTGACCTATTTCATTAATTGCTTTGAATACAAGATCACAATGTATTCTTTCAATGTTGGTTCGAAAGCTAATGTTAAATTATATACTTAATCTAGGCAATTGTCCACCTTATGGCAGTGGTTATATGGGTCGTTTTGCAAAGAGCTTACACGGAAATCGGGGTTCCTTATTACTGTTATTAGGGTTTTGATAAATCCCGGTCAGTTCAAGCTGCCCTTTTTAACCAGGTAGTCCCTGGAGAAACCCTTTGGTGTTTTCATTATCAATTTCAATTATAATTAGAAATGTACCAGGATAATGAATTACAAGAATCGCTTGGGCGGCTCGCTTGTGATTTTGAATGATAGTAAAAGTATGTAATACTTATTATACTGATATGTGGTGAAAAGTAAAGTTTACTAATAGTTATTAAGTTTTAATAGTGGTTTATATTCTTAATAGTACCGTCTGTTATTTTCATATACCTGTAATACCTATAACTATCTAAGACTAAATTACAATTATAATATCTTCGCTTCTACATATTTAAATTTTTGCTACAGTTGATTTGATGTACTTACACAATTATTGGTGGAACTTGTAAGTACTTTCGTGTGATTGAGAGAGTGTTCTTATTTCGTATGTGTGTATGTAAAAAAATAACAGTTTTAAAAGTATTATTGTAAACATAGTTACGTAGCCACTATTTAACGTCCAGTTAGTTAATTTGAGATTTGAACAATAATATTTAGGACTATTTACCAACAATTTTAGTCATTGGGGTGCTGATTCCAGTTCCGTGGCGGAAGACGTAAGGCGAGATATGTAACGGAACTCACTTTTTTATTGCCTTGCATGTACAGTTGAGTGGGATAATATTGTTGTGGAGGCAGGTGAAGCTGTGAGTTAAGATGGGTGGGGGAGTATCCTTTGGAATCTAATGTGGAGAGTGGATAAGCATTAATTTGGTCTTATCATTATTCAACACGATCCCGTTATCGTGAGACCATTTGACGACCGCGTCCACATCCTCCTGCACAAGTCGACATGTCAGCGCGAGGTCGGTTCCGGCGCGCAGCGCGCACAGGTCGTCCGCGAACATGTGCGCCGAGCAGTGGCGGTATAATTTCATTTATTTTCAGACAGCATCGGTCCACACAAACACATTACACTACACTAAATACATTGTTTTTTCAGATTTGATATTATATCATTAGCACCATCAGGCCCCTATTTCACCAAGTTGACGATTGTCACCTGACAACGACAATTCTCCGTACATTGCTGGTTCCACAAGTAACCTAGCGACCACCTTAACTTCTAGAACAAGCAATGTATGGCGAATTGTCAGTGTCAGATGACAATTGTCAAGTTGGTGAAATAGGGGCGTGTTAATTCATTAAAGTAAGTACATATTCACAATAAAATAAATTTAAAATAATATAAAATGTAAAAAAAAGAAAATTAAAGTAAATAAAGGTACGGTCGATTTTACTAGAACAAACTAAACTAAAAGGTGCAGGCTATTTTACATTCCTGTGTACATTAATCTGCATGCAGTATACTGCAGCTGCATGCTGTTCAATAGTCTCAACTATAGAAAATAATACCTTCAGGTATTACGAGACATTTTCCTGACACACTGTTCAACTAGCGATACTGCGATTTCATCTAAGCAAAGTAGTGACAATAGATCCTAATAAACAATGGATACATGCAAACAGCGACCCTTTGAATGTACGAGGATCCATGTAATATCACAAAACAGATATCTATTTTGTGGTGATATGCACAATACTATGCACTGGTCACAAATAAGAAAGCCATTCATGACTTACGAGTTATAATGACAGCTCCCCTCACTTATTACCTACACAAAACACAAGCGGAGCCGCATGAGAAAATTTAGCCCATGTCCATTTTATTACTAATTTATTTACTTATTATTAATTAAATTTGATTTTTAATACTACCTATTACTGTGTCATATTAGGGTCCGCGTGAATCCAAAAACTATATGTAAGTCATATGAACCAAGGATTATGATTATGAAACTGAGTTAACACAAAGTTTTACGGAAGTCGTTTCAGTTCGTCATCTAACCAAAAGTTACGCACTGTACCAATGTAGCAGCTTGTAAAGTCCTCATTCCTCATATTATATAAAGAGAAGTTTTCAATACACCAATTAAATATCACAAGAGGGCCCGGTTAATAATGTTGCGTACAGACAAGCGCGCGCGACTCCAGCAGGTCGATCACGTAACGCATTGTACGCGCGACAGGTAGATCTAAATGTCACTTTTTCTATGGAACAATTACAATTAAATTGTCCTAACGCGCATTCGGAACGTTACCTGATTACCGCTCTGTTGGCAGCTCGGAGTAAACAAACTGTAATACTTGTCCGCAAAATAGGCAACTTTTGACAGTCAGCGTAATATATATGGACACAATACTTTGTTAACTCTACATTAAATCACTGGTTTCTTAACAAAGTTCTGAGACTCTCATCGGTTGGCCGAACAAAGAGGCATTTCGCACTGAGGTATTCTTTCTTCCTTATTTCTATGGTCCTGATCTTTTAAACTGTTATGAGAAGTTGAACTCTTGGAACTAAATAACTCTAATATACAAAACTGATGTTTGATCAAAGTTCTGAGACACTCATCGGTTGGCCGAACAAAGAGGTATTTCGCACTGATGTATTATTTTATTTCTATGGTCCTGATTAATTTAAACTGTATTGAGAAGTTGAACTCTTGTTACTAAATAACTCAAAAATTACGACAAATTAAGAAAAATCTTGTCCCCTAAATAGTAATTGCGAGAGATTCTGAACGATCACGCCGTCGGTCCTATACCCAGCATAATATAGAGTGGAAACTTTATGCACAGTCTTAGGTCTGAAACGGCGAAGTTGATAATTGAGCATTTCTTAGTAGGTACCATTGGGAAAGTTTGGTGCAATGTTTCAAGAAAACCGATAAATGAAGGCGATGTAATTTATATCGTTGTAGAAGTTTCACGTTGCACTCAAACACAAACAGGACCACAAATTATTACAAAAAAAATTGATGGCTCTTGAAAATCAGCAGGAGCACTTCAACGTTTTAATGGGTTTCGAATAGCACAACTTAACATTTTGCTGGCGAGATTGCTATATATTACAAAGGTAGCTTACATGGCCGTTAAGGGGATGCCTCGATTTGTTTAAGCAACGCCCTTGTACCAGGAACGTTTATGCCTTCCGCGAACGAGACGAGAAAACCAGATGCAACACTCACCGGGAATGGCTTTTATGGATAAATATCTAACACACCATCATTTTAACTAGACTTTGTCACTGAATCATGTAATGTTTGTTGCTGAGGTAAAAACGGCAAATGAATATCCAACTTTGTTTTTTGTTTAACCTAACATATCAGGCCAAGAACACACGAATTTGATTTTAGCCGAATAAGTTTAGTGAGACTAACTGTAGGTCACCAAAAAAGTGAACTACATATTTTCTCTATTAAGTGGTTTAAATTTACACGTCATAGTGTAGTATATTAGCTGTCATATAAGGCGGGAATCACTAGATTGTCACTTTTTGTCATTAATTCTTGAGACTTGGATTGTTTTAGCGTTGCTCTTATTGAAATATTGTTAATTTGGTGTAAATTCATTTAATATTTGTAGAAAAAGCGATTATAATTGTTAGTTGTGATTTTTGTGTATTGCTAAAAATAGTATTTCTTGGAGACGTCAATGACGAAAAAAGACGCCCTAAAAACGCTGAATATTTGCCCATGTATGCACGTTCATAGAATGTAATTTTGAAAGCTTTTTCGATTACTGAATTATAACTGCACTGCGCTCGTATAAAGACTATAAAGTAAAGTGCACTACTAATGCACCACTTTGCCGCTTCATATCGGCTAGGTGAGAACAGCGATATAATACATGGCTAGTAAATTTAAGAACTAACGACCATGAACAGGGGCAGTTTTACACTGGCTAAGTTTTTGTTTGAATAACCTCCCAGCTTTTCGAAATATCGGTAATGTTCTGTATGTATAGTTTCTTTCACTTATGATGACGACAAGTACTTAAAACCAACCATTATGGACATCTATTGTTTAGTTATTAACTTCAAGTAGGGTTGTGCAAAAATTACGATATTACTTGGAAAAAACTCAATTAATAGTAGGTTGAATTGAAAATTGTAAAACTTATATACTTACATTATACTTCATATAAGAGTCTATGTTATTATATTCAACTAAAGTCAGTCATAGACTTTTTTTTAAGCTTAATTATTTATTCAGGAAAAAAACACAAAAATAATAATCATTGAAAGTACATCAAATCATCAAGATCCACAGCGCAATTAATAATAGACTATTCAAAGTCACGGCGCTTCAGACCGATTAGCCCCGAGAGTGCACTGCATACATCTTTAATACCGTACCGTAATAGGGAAATTTCCCGACCGGAAAGGACCAATGAAATATTTAAAAACAGAACCGGCTTTCCGGTTGAGATAATTAAAAAAAGGTTTAATGTGGGGAATTTTAAATGTGTTCTGATACTGTGGCACTTTGTGAACCTCTTAAGGTGGGTAGACACAGGATGACGTACCTACTGAATTTTCGTTTTTTTTTAGAGTGAGCTTAATGTAACAATGTAACTATTAGGTAGTTTATTCGGGTCTCCCTTGTTAGACCTTACCACTTTAGCCCTAATGTTTGACTAGACCTAAATGCATTTTCCTTAGAAACAATGAACTTTTCGGGTTTTCTTTGAATATCATCAAATGGAAGGTTAGGTTTCTAAGGGTTGTTTTGCAATAACCCAATAAAGTTTACTATTTAAGAAAAAAATGCATTAGGTCTAGTGTAAGATTATATAGGTCTAATGAAACATTAGGGCTTTTAAGGAGAAAAAACTGAACGCTTTAATACTTAGGTACATGTACACACAATGACAAATGACATTTGTTCGCAAATATTCAAGCTATCTCTGGAAAGGTGTATGTAAATTTACGATGAATTAACCTACACCCGTCCAAAGTTACAGCAGAAAAGGTACCGTTTCGATAAACTCGCCTTCATTTGTCTTCCTTAAAGGCATTAATAGTAACAATAAAGTACGCCCCCTGTACCTACAATTTCTCCCGAGATCCAATAACGTTTAAATTGCATCGCACCCCACGTAGGGTCCATACAAACATTTATTTTGGCGAGACGCTACCGAAACAATATTACGGCCATACGGAACAAGTGTTGCCAGATGAACATTTTCTTTTCCTCGAAATTGGATAAAATTTCGCGGAAAATTAAAATCTCGAAACATGCTTAGCGAAGTGTCTGGGCAAAAACGCACGGAATGCATCATGCGTTAGCTATAAATTAAGTATACGACGTTGGTGGATTTTCCTTTGGATACGAGCAGATCGACTGTATAAATAAAAAAAACCGGTCAAGTACGAGTCTGACTCGCGCACCGAGGGTTCCGTACAAACTTTCATACACCATACCCGTCATGTCAGGACCCCATTCATTCATGAACAATCTTAAACAGCTCATAGTAGAAGTTACCGTAGCAAAGCGCCTTCTGCATTTTGGTACTAACAACTTACAACCTAGTATGTTTGTTTATCAGCGATAGCTTTTTATCACGCGTACCGATTTCGATTATTTATTTTTTTATTTGAAAGAAGGGACTTTAAGGATAATCTGATAGGAATTTGAAGTTATAAAATTACATACAAAAGTAAGTAAATTACTTAATTAAGAAATTATTTTTGAAATTAAAAAAAATTAGCTAGATAGAGATGTCGTTTTAATTTTCCTGTATTATTTATGTTAGGTACTCTTAATCATATGTAATTATTTCAGAATTTTCGCTTGGTAAACTTCGGAGATAAGGGGGGGGGGGGGGGGGTGGTATTTTTTTTTACATTTTCCTTAATAAATCAAAATTTAACCACTGTAGAAAAAAAATAATTTTTTTAATATGCCCTTTAATATGATACCCCACTTGATCTATTTACTAGACTTTGATTTTTTAACCCTCCTCATATTCGTCATTTAAACAGAAAATAAAAATGTATATTATTTATTTTCATTTTCCATACACGTGTCTTAACCTTTTTAACAGTTGTTCCAAATTTCAATTTGATAGCTCAAGTAGTTCCTGAGATATTTTAACGTTGTGACAGACGGACGGACAGACAGACGGACAGACGGACAGAAGGACAGACGGACACACGGACAGACGGACAGAGTCGCACCATAAGGGTTCCTTTTTTACCTTTTTGGTACGGAACCCTAAAAACCATATTATTAACTTTTTATCTACGAGAGCTTTACTAAGAACGCTTCACTACAATAGGTACTCTTTAGCATGTGACATGATGGCAACATCGATTTAAAAAAGATGGCATCATAAATAAATATTAGGGGACAATTTTACACAAAGCGTAACTTGCCCCCTCCTTGGTCCCATAACACTAGTCTTGTGTTTTGGGTACTAGACGACGATTGTGTTTAATAAATATATATACTACAGAAATATATGCCCTCAACGAGATTTGAATTTTTAATCGTCAACATATCATTGATAGGATAGAAGGTGTCTAATAAAATAAACTTTTTCGACATTTTTAAGACTTTTTGGAGATCTGACAACACTTAGGACGGAGTGGCAAAGAATACGAGGGTACAGCGGTAATGAAATTTTTCCCCCCTCGCATAAAACTTGCACCTCGCGTAGATTTCTAAAACATTTCTTAAATTTGTTCGCGCGGGGTAACAAGGGTACTTTAACGATGCTACTAATCTTGTAATACACCTTTACGATATTATATATTGCATTTTTTCCAGTTTTCGTGTCGGAGACCAAGACTCGCTTTGGGTCGGTGAGCCACTTAAGTTAATTTTTAGTTAATTACATTTCCAAAACGTATATTTTTTTTAAATTTAAACTTTATCATCATATCAGCCGAAAGACGTCCACTGCTGGACAAAGGCCTCCCCCAAAGAGTGCCATTACCAGGTCATCAGTCCACCTTGTGGGGGGCCTACCCACGCCGCGCCTTCCGGTACGTGGTTACAGTTTGCTAGTATATTTTAAAAGTAACTTTTAGATAGAAATGGAACTTCCAGAAGGGACTGAATGCCTCATTTTAATAGTTGTTAATTCAAGTTTATCTGTTCTATGATTTGCGCGGCGCCATGCATACCTACACCACGTGCCTCTACCCCAAAGCAGAGTACAGGCTTGCCTGTATGTACCTTACTACAACTGAGGGGTAATCACGTAACGTTCCGAACGCGCGTTAGGACAATTTAACTGTAATTTTTCCATAGAAAAAGTAACATTTAATAAGAAATAATAAGAAATAAGAAATATTTATTCGACAAAAACATGATACACTAGGATACAAAGTCATTGGGTCCCGAGCTAGGATTCCCTGTGTTACGGGACCCAGTAGAACAGCAAGCATACGATATTAAATAACAGACAAGTATAGAATAGATGTTTTACAAATTACAAAGCTACAATAATTTTAGTTCTGTCAGTGTAATGTGTGAGCGTGAGTGTGTGTGAGAGTCTGAGAGTGCGTGTGTGATCATGAGTATTTTGAAGTGAAGGTATAAGTAAGTAAATAAATAAATAAACAATTGATTACTCGTGAGATTAAAAATATAATATAGCTTTAAATTAACAGAGAACAGTTAAGAGCAGTTCAGTCTCACTGTAGTCGTGTTGCAGCAGCCATTTGGTTAGAGTGCTTCTACTAGGGGGGCGACGGGCTGTATAAAATTTGCAGAAGGTCTTTAGGACAAGAGGGGAGATAAATTGGCTGAAACGCTGGGCAAATCTGGATGTATACTTGGGCGTTTTCCAGCGTTGACGTCGTCTTGTGTCTGCGTCAAAGTTTTTGTCGTGTCTTTTGCCGTATGCAAGCATGACCTTTCTAAGGAACAGCTGTCGGACCGTCAGGACATTCGCTTCCATGTAGAGGTCTGTAGTGCGGTACCGGAATGGTTTTCGGAATGCGACTTTTAAAAGAGATCGCTGCGCCCTTTCCAAGCTGATAAGGATGGTCTTTGCTGCTCCACCCCATACTGAGTTACAATACCCTAGTATAGATTCCCCGAGCGCGAAATACACTGATTTTAATAGCTCGGGATACGCAACGTGTCTCAGATGCTTAAACACAAACATGAGTTTCCGAGCGCGAGACTTTAGGGATTCAATGTGCTGACGCCAAGTTAGGTGCGCGTCTAGCAGCACGCCAAGATATTTAATAGTGTTCGTACGTTCAAGAATACTAGCACTGCTTGCCGTAGAACTACTCCCATCATTCTGTACACCCACTCGCATGGAAAAGTCATCACTTGGCTGGCCCCTAGCATTAATAGAAAAGCATAAGTATTTAGTTTTACTAACATTTAATGTTAGTAAATTTGCATCCAACCAGCCTGTGACAATCGCCATGCTGATTTCGGCTTGTCTTTGTACTTCTGCCCAGTCTCCGCCCCTAACCACGATTGCTGTATCGTCCGCAAAAGACACAATGGAAGTTTTGTTCAATTGAAGATTACAGAGACCGTTAATGTACACTAGAAATAAGGTTGGCCCTAGAACGCTTCCTTGCGGTACTCCGAAATCAATATTGCAGAACTCACTACAATGGTCGCCAACACGGACACACTGTTTGCGGCCCTGGAGATAGGATTTGAACCAGTCAAGTACCAATCCCCTCAGCCCGAGTCGTTCTAGTTTACCTAAAACAATGGGGATAGAGACCGTGTCGAAAGCCTTAGCAAGGTCCAAAAACACTCCCACGCACTTCTCTCCTCTATCAACACATTCTACTATACCACTGACGAGCAAATCGACTGCCTGTTCTGTAGAACGGTTTTTCCTAAACCCGAACTGATTAGGCGACAGGAGTGTGTTGCACTCGAGAAAGTTTAGTAGCTGGCGATTAATGACCTTCTCGATGAGTTTTCCGATTACGCTGAGAAGTGAGATGGGCCGATAGTTAGTCACTTCTTTTCTGTTTCCTACTTTGAATATTGGCACGACTGCAGCTATTTTAAGGGCATCGGGAAAGGTGCCGGACGTTATACTTAGGTTGCATAGGTATGTAATGGGTTCGGTCAGATGATTTATGCACATTTTTAATAGGTCCGGGGTTATGCCGTCCATGCCGGACGCACTTCCTGACTTTAAACTTCTGATAAAAGATGCCATTTCGAACACGTCTGTAGGTCGAAGGTAGAGCGACGAGGCTGGAGGCATTCCGGAATCTTGGTCCAAACTGTCAGGCCTTTCTTCATTGCATCCCTTCTTTGCAAGTGATATTTCAGCAAGGTTCTTACCAACTGATGTGAAGAAAGTATTGACCTTGTTGAGGGATTTCACTGGGTCCTCTTCCAGTTGGAGTAGTGCCGTTGTTTGGTCTCGTTTGGTTGGAATGTTGCAAATAGACTTGACCGTCTTTCACGTTTTCTTTGCGTCTGGCCGTGCTGCTATGAGTTGCTCCTGTTGGTGCTTCATCTTAATTGACTTCAGCAGGTCCGAGCAAGTGTTTCTATAACTTTTGTACTTACATTGAATTGCAATGTCATTCGGATTTTTTGTTGCTAGCAGGTGCAGTCTGCTTCTTTCACGAACACATTTGAGCAGCCCAGGTGTTATCCATTCCTTAATCGTGACCTTGGAGTTCGAAGTTCTAAATATTTGTTTATGGTTATTAATTATATTTGATATGGTCGTGCAAAATATATTTGTTGCTGTATTTACATTGCATATTTTATACAGCTCAGCCCAGTTGAGATTCCCTATTTCAGATTTTATTGCGTTTAGGTTCGTTTTAGTTATAGCTTTACTGCTTTCTTTTCGAGGTGAGTAATCCAAAATTGAAAGTACTAGAGCGTGGTCAGTAATATCTTCATGACAAACAATAACAGAACATTTGAGCTTTGACCTGATCATGGCGTGATCCAGACAGTTCACGCCCCGCGTAGGTAAAATATTACCTGAATAAAGCCCATGTTCCGAGCACAAGTTTAAATAGTCATCCGCACATGGGGTGTTTGAGTTTGGGGCTATGTTAATATTTAAATCACCCGTTACAACCAAATGAGTGCTATTTTTAAAGTTAGATAAGAATAGGCCAAGCGAAGTAATAAAAGTTCCAGGATTTTGATAGCTTGGCGACCTATTTAGATCTATCTGACGCGCGTACAATGCGTTACGTTATCGACCTGCTGGTATACTTGAGATTATTTGAGTTGCATCCTTACCGAATTGCATTAAAGAAGTCGATTCAAAAAGCAACTCTACCGTCCAAGATAGAAGATTATTCCAATGACAGTTGATTAAAAAGTCAGCCACTAATAATAATCGCAACCATACAAGGATTATTTAGCAACGTTTATTCTCGCAAAACTAAATTGAAATATAGTGATGTTAAATTTACGCGTACCGTAAAACTACCTACACAACTATAGTCCACTACCACAACTATGGACCAAAAGTAAACTCATTCGTTTCCATAAATACCGATTTCGTATTAGTGATTTTGTACGTTTTTATTTATATTTATGTCATAAGGTATATTGCCTGTCTTTAAGTTCATTCATGAAAATATTACCACCTGAGCAAGTAATATGAGATTGATTTGGACCATAGTTGGGTGACCTGGACTATAGTTGTGTAGTTGTACGGTAATCAAATTGGTCACAAAATGTTACTCGCATAGGAACATGAAACCCCCCTGACGAATGCAATGTCGAGCCAGATTAACCTTGGTAGAAAAGATCTTGTATTATAGAGCGACAACTCAAAAGAGAAGAAAACTAATTGAGGTGGTGTGGCTCTAGTTATAAGTATTTCCTTTCTCATTTGCTGTACCTTGCCTTGTGTGTCAGTAATTTATCTCTTATAGTACGGTCGTGCATTTCAATTAGAATCCCTGCGTCATTACTTCATGGCGACCTTGCCAGGATTATTGAATCTGCAACTAAGGTCTCAAGGCCTCTTTTAAATGTAAACTAAACTATAAAATTGACCAGCAAACTATGCCTTTAGCAAAGTAACTTCAGTTTCAACGGCAGGAACGCTTGATTTTCAGTTTTTTGAGGTAAGGCACAGAAGATTTGGCGCAGTCGAACTGGGGATGGTATCGCATTCAGGCAACATTTCAGGCACAGATGTATGAATATAAGGAGATCGGACATGCCGGCCGATTTGCATTGAGTACGCCTGACACACAAAGCCCAAGTAATTGACAAAACAAAGCACGCACACATCTTAAACACACACACTTGTATACCTACGCTCTTATTGGACAATACACGCGCAATATCAGGCATGTTGGGAAGAAACGTAATATTCTCTGCGATCAGCACGCGTGCACAGTATGGCAGAGTATGCCCATTGAGCTAACAAATGCGACGCGGCCGCCGGCGGCTTGTCCTCTCTTTAGTATTCTATGCTCTGAGATTTCAGGACTTGCTCTGTGGGTACGGTCAGCCTCACAAGGTGCTTAACACCTTTGTACGTGTCGCATTAAACGTCATGTTAAACTGCCATATGAAGTTGTCAAACGAGTGAAAATTACAAGGTACTTAGGTGTTCAGCAATTTACGAGACCGACTGTACGGAGAACCTATTGTGTTCCTGATATACAGCGTGTATTTTTAATATTACCTCAAATTGTAACCAGAGGTAGGTGTTAGGGCTCTGAACCGATATTGCAAGATTTTTTTCTTAAATACTAACTTTTTTTTCCTTTTAAAATAATCCAGCACGCAATGTATCACTACATTGTCTTACTGATGTGACGTCACAACTGTCACAAGTCACCCGCTTCTTCCATGTGTCAAATGAGTGTAAGCATTACATTGTTGCTCGATAATTTTTCAAAAATTCATTACGCTTTGGTAGTTAAGATTAACTTACAATTTTCTTACCATATCGTTTCATAGTACAGTCAAGGTCACCAATATGTATATACCCAAAGTTGCAAAAATATGTATACAACAATCTTAGGCGCCGCCTGAAATACCTTTTATTGGAAAATCCATTATACTCAGTTAAAGAGTATATGGATCTTGATCTGACATGTTAAATTATTGTTTTTACTTATTTACATGTTTTAATATGATTTGACATTAAATATCACCTATATTCTAATGCACATTACACTATATTGTAAATTGAATGACGATACCTAGTGGTTGACATATTTGTTCTTTTGATTTTGTTTTATTTTTATATTTACTCGTTATTGAGTAAATTTGTTGACATTGTATTAATTTAATATTATATCTTTATTTTTTCTTTGTTTTTGACAATCGTGATAAATAATCTTATTTTTTTGACATGAAAGCAAATTTGTAATGTATTTTTTTATCATGAAATAAATAATCTAATCTAATCTAATCTAATCTTACTTCCGTAGTAATAATGTCTGTATACATATTTCTGTAGCTTTGTGGTGTATACATATTGGTGACCTTGACTGTACTAAAAACTACGTATGGTAAAAATTTGAGGTAATATTAAACATACAGGCTGTATAGTAAGGTTTCTGCCTCTCACTCTTTATGCATGGGATAAAAGATAGATGAATAGTGGACGCGGATTATTGAGTCGTACATTATACGGAATCGCTCACTTTGTCGAGAGTACCTTTTGTCTCATCCTCTGACAACAGCGAATCTGCAAATCAACATAAAAATCTTTCAAACAGCATCCACGTCACGATTTACTTAAGTCCGGATACGGAACGGGTGCGGTCGACGCTCGCAATCTATTAATAATTTACTGCAACTGTGACACCTCGAGCATATCGTATATCAAACCTCTGGATATTATTTACCAACTCAGCTTGATATGAGGTTATAGAACTATACTAGTGACTCTGTGAACTGTAGAACTCGCTACTCTCTCTTTTTTTACAAGCTTTATATTAACTTACACTGTTCGTATGTAAGTATGTAAATATGTAAGTATGTAAGTTGTCCGTCAAAATTTGCAATCCATTTTTCAGTCACTTCCCGTTATCCAATTGAGCTGAAATTTTGCAAGCATATGTATATCGCATGACAATGCAATATTATGATGACTTGGAATATGATGGTCATAAATTCATTTATTTATTTCATTCCGCCTGAGCCGAGCGTTCGGCTTTATGACGTTATCACGTAAGATTATCGTCCGTAAACCGACTTTATAGTCAACCAATTTTTTTTAATTTTTATGCTCGTTGGTTATTCAGCACAAAGCATCATTGTGCTGAATGAGTCCACGAAGGAAAATGTTAGGTGCAATGCACCGTACGAGTACAGTGTCAATATTACCTTGATGTGCATTGATAGCGTATATTCCGCATCTAGCCGCCTCAATAAGGAATCATTATTTTATCTTCATATTTAATCGTGATAGACCTCATTCCATCCGTCACCACATTTTACGTATACATTTGATACTTGGTTCATAAAATATTCCTAAATCTCTCGTTACATTGCAAATTCTCCTTTAAAACCGCATTCCTATCTTGAGTTCGCACTTCGTTCTCTCTTGCCTATCCACGTGTTTCTCCGGATAGCTCGAAATCCACTCTTATCCCTTAGAAGATAAAGTCCAAGTTTAAATAACTTCACGCAAACTCCCAAAATGCTACAGTTGAGAACTTGAGAAAGTACTTATTTATATCTTGAAGGAGTTTTGAAAGTAATCCTTGTCCGTGAAACTTTAAGGTTCATTTTACGGGTGGAGTGATTGAGGATATAAGCGATTTCGAAAGTAACGAGCTTGTACCTTTTACGGGATAGTTGGATTTATAACCAAATAACGGTAGGGGCGTCCCTGAGGACCCGCTAACCTAAATCGTACTTACTACTAGGTCGCAATTAGCATTTGGATTACTGGAACTAGTCTGAAAGCTGTGCTAGGTTTAGCAAACGATTAATGTCCTTTGAAGTTGTGACTAAGCGTCATCCAGGATGCCTCATTTGTAGCAGTGGACCGTAAAATTTTGGTGCAATTAGACTGACCCTAAATTAACTAAGTTTAGTTTAGTTTATTTCATTGTACAATTTTCACAGAACATTTTTTTCACATTTTATTACTTATCGTACAGCGATCGTCGAGCTATGCAATAATAATTATGTGTTAGGTATATACGATATATAATTATGTATATACCTACAATTAACATGAAATGCATCCCAGCGCGAATCTTGTAGACCACTATTCATTAAATATAAAATATTACCTCTACCCTGTTTATACATTAAAGAGGTGGCGATGTTTGTTAAAAAACACCAACAATTATTTGAAACACTTCGCAGCTTTAATAGGAATTTTAGGAACAATAATAAATTGATCAGTATTCACTGCCCACGTACAAAATTATATAAAAATAGTATTTATTTCATGTCTATTAAAATATTCAATTGTATTCCAGATGAGTTTAAATCCCTAGACAACACTAAATTTAAAAAAAATATTAATGAATGGTTATTGCATAAAATGTTCTATACGACTAATGATTTTTTAAATAATAAAGGCAAGGTATAATATATGTTAATGTTCAAGTGTAATTGTTTATTATTATTATAATTTTTAATTCTTTTAATGTTAACTCATTATTTATATGATCACTGTTTATGATTAATATTGACATTTTAATTTATAATTCACTGGGTATTTTTGACTTTTTATGTAAAAATATTGTATACCATAAATATGGTAGACTATGGTCGTGGTAACTATAACATATGTAACTCCTTTCATGCACGAGTCACAATAAAGATTTTTGTTTTTTTTTTTTTTTTGAATGAAAATAAAATTAAATGTCAATAGACAAACGTAAGAACGTAGAACCGTTTCGTGACAAACGCTGTCTGTTGTTTGTCTCGAATACATGTTTCTTTCTTTCTTTTTCATTATTTCTTTGAAATCTCTATTTATTTAATCGTATGGCTTACATTATTTGGCCTTTGAGTTTGTCATGTTTCTTTCTTTCTTTTTCATTATTTCTTTGAAATCTATTTATTTAATCGTATGGCTTACATTATTTGGCCTTTGAGTTTGTCACTTTTTAGTACCACCCAGGGGACACGTGCAGGGTTGCGGTAGGTAGCTCCTGCGGACGCAAGTGACAGTTGTCCCCCCTTTGTCAAGTGAGTGGGCAACTCGACTGTTAGAGGTTCTTAAGCCGCCCGAAGGCCTAACTCGGCTTAACGACTACTGTCATAGGCAGCATCCGGGATCAACTGCTTAGCGTGCCTTCCAATGCACGGAAGCCACTCAAACAGGCGGTCACCCATCCAAAGACTGACCGCTGCCATGTTTGTTTAACCTGCGTTATCGTTTCCGATTCGCAGGCGCCGCTGGGCTATGAACATGAACGCTTCAAATTTTGAAATCTATGATGCGACGGTTGTAAACAAGCGTACCTGGCCTGACTGAAGGTAACACCAACTGTGACTTATGACGCAACTCCAGAGAAATCACAAGTCAGTGCACACCGCCACCACCTAAATAAATAAAAACAAGGGAAATCCCATTGGGCACATTGGGTGGTTCAAGAACTTGATAAAGTTTACAAATGCACTTAGCTTTTGTACTGCGTACCAGACAGCGCGTCGATCAAACACTTTAATTTCGTATTCCAACTTGATACGTAAATGAGTTTCGAACGGAACGCTCACTGCTACGCGCGCCGTTTCACCCGAGCTGAGCTATAACCACGAACTTCGAAACTCGAAGTTCGGGTGTCTCCATCTCTATCGCACTAACAATACTCGAGTGACAGGGATGCAGACATACGAACTACGAGTTTTGGTTTTCGTGGTAGCGCCGCTGGCACCAACACATTCGCTGCCCGGAACTTCCTTGCCAGCGAACGGCGCGCGTATAGCAGTGAGCGTGCGAAAGGAGCCCGCCTAATAGGGGGCGCGCGGGCGCTCTGGCCCCGTAGCATGGTTGGCCTTATCACGCGATAAGTGACAAGATAAGAGCGTCGTCTCGTTCTATCGAACGGTGTCAGCCAGTGATGGATGCTGTATCTTGTCACTTATCGCGTGGTAAGGCTAACCATGCTACGGGGCTGGTCGTAGGCGCTTAGAGGGAAAATCACGGCGTCGGCTACGACCGTAGTGCTACGAATTCGTTGACAGTGAATGTAATAAGGGCGGTTGTCCACGACGAATCTATTACTGATCGCATAGCAGACCAAACAGGAAAAAAAACTGGATTAACGAGCATAGGAAACATGACGTAAAACGTAAATGTCTCATCGACCCCGTGGTTCATTAATGCTTTACTGTGTTACAAAGGAAATAACATAGCATAGGATTACGTTAAAGCTGGCTTAGTTCGTGTGGCTCAATCAAAACCGCATGGTAATCGGCTCAGTTGGAGCACATTATGGATATTATGATTCAGTAAATATTTAACTGGAACGCCCCGGCTTATAACAGTAAGCTAAACGGATCGCTCAAATGTTATTTTTGTAAAACGGTAGGTACGTATACAGTATCGGTATGGTATCTACAATAAAGAGCATCCTCTAATATATATGTAGGGTAGGTACATATATTTGTTTCTTGACATACTTTGTAGCCTAAATGTTAGAATACCTAAGTATAAGTACTATTAAATATTCTGTGGTTATAACTCAATTGATAGACTGTAGACATCAAATGTTTGTTACTCAATCACGCTTAAACGGCTGAACCGATTTGGATGAAATTTTGCACGAAGATAGTTTATAGCCTGGATTAAAATATAGGATAGTTTTTATCCCGGATTTACGCAGACGAAGTCGCGGGTGGAAACTTGTACAATATAATGATGTGCATAGCTTTCTCAGCTTCAACCATATTAAGCACAAGTCAGATAGAAAAGCAAGGAAAGTGATAGGATAGTACCTACAAAATTTTACAAACCGGCAAAGTCAGGTAAATTCTACTTAAAAATAAACGTGAGACATCGCAACTCTCCAGAAATTCCGCTAAATATAAATAGCTACTTAAAAGTTTCGCACTTGCAGCAAAGTTTCTTGTAAATTTGTCATGAACGGAGCGTTTGTTGACAATTTTCTTAAGTGTTCTATAAGGATATACAGTGTGTTATGCAACTAAAGGCCAACAATTAAACCCGACTAAGTATGAGATGTATTGCACCAAGTTAAGACTTGCGCGCTTGCTCTCTAATATTCTGAGCATAATAAGTTTATGTCAAAAATTTAATTTTTGATACAAGCTTTTATTGTCGACTGTACTTTCCTGTATACCGTCATCAACTACTCATTGAGTCGATTCTAACGAGATCAAACTCAACGGGGTTACGTCGGTTAAGCACTGAATTCCCATGGCCACCTTCCGCTTCCATCATAAGATCAGCTCGATGGTACCATAATATTGAATTGTCATCCAAACTATACCTTTACCCTAAATTTCAGCATAATTGGTGCATATTCAAATATATTGTCCAATTGATTGTAATATTTTGAATCCATGCAACAATGATGTAATATAAAATATACGTAGATATGTTATAAGCGGTCCAAAAGTGGCACACTAAAACTTCGTCGTCAATGGAAACGAAAGCTGTCAGAATTTGGTGGCCATTTTTAAACACGGAATTTCGTATAGACAACATATCTACCTATTTTTAGTGTTCCGTAGCCAAATGGCAAAAAACGGAACCCTTATAGATTCATCATATCTGTCTGTCTATCTGTCTGTCTGTCTGTCCGTCCGTATGTCACAGCCACTTTTTTCCGAAACTATAAGAGCTATACTGTTGAAACTTGGTAAGTAGATGTATCCTGTAAACCGCATTAAGATTTTCACACAAAAATCGAAAAAAAAACATTAAGAGTGCTCTTCAAAAAAGCGCTCGCTCAGAATTCGGTATTTTGACACGCGTAGTGCGTTTGTGTGTGTAAATACTACTACCACCCACACAAACGTACCTAACCCCCACATGCACAGCGAGATCCCACCAGCCGCGGGTGCCGTCCCTTTCTAGCTATATGTAAGTGCGATCGGGATAGAACTAACCGCGGAGCTTGCCGATGCAAATAGCTGTATAGCGCACCGTTGGAATTCACTCCGTGACCGATATTGATACTTGCACTAAAAAGTGGTAAGTATTACTTCGCTAACATGATGTTCTAGAACATCATGTTAGCGAAGTTAGATAAGTTGAATAAAGTAAGTATTTGATTTTTGAGCACAAGTTTTCTATTTGTATTAAAATACTATGATATGACAAAGTATATTTAGTTTCGTTTTTTTAGTATAAAATAAACTAACGAGTTTTAAAGTTGTCAGTAATAAGAATAATAATTTGTTTTACGGATATTAATAGTTTGCATGTTATCTGAGTCTTATTTATATATAGTAATGTAATGAAATTATACCAGTAGACCCACTACTAGGAAATTACTGGGTACTTATGTATTCATTTCTTGAAGAATTTTTTTTTTTTATGGACAGTAAAAAAAAATGTCCTTCATAGAAATTGCTATGTCCGTTTCTTACCAAAGGAACTGAAAATTATAAATTATACAAACACAGCTTTTTATCTAGAATACAATTAATTAATGCGTGATTTTATTCAAAAGCCTAAAACCTCAGATGATAAAAAGGAATAGATATGAAACGGGGGCTTGGCGCGTGTCGGTGCGACATGGCCAAATGGGCATGTCACTGCCCACCGCATGTTAGTCGCAATTTGCCGTGAATCTGAAATGTTTTTCCACGTTTACTCAAAATGCCGAATTGTAGCGTGGTTACATGCAAAAATAGGAATGAAACTAAAACCTACATGAATGGTCGAGTCACGCACCACATGTGAGTATTAGTATTTTCACTTAAGTCAGTAAAAACTAATATTTTAATAAATAAACGCAACGCCGCATCATTTCTCGGGATCGAACTAACATATCGAACGAAAAAGCATATTTTTGTTCTATGCGTTGTACATTGAACGTTCAATACAGTAAACCACGGCGCAATGTATTTAACCACTATGGATATGGACGATGCTTGAATTTTTTAGTGGTACGGCCGCTGCTTGGCGTCGCAAACTAGAGCGGTGCCAAAGTGCAGTTACAATTTACGCGTAATCGATAAAATAGAAGTACGATATCATACTAGTTATTTTATTTCGACTACTTTCGCTGTTTTATTTTATTTAATTACTTGTTTTGGTTGGGTGCCTATCTTAAAGGTAACTAATAACATACTAATAAGATTAAAAGGCACAAAATGTTTACGGTACCTACTAATAAGATTTTCACTAAGTTGCAGTATGAACGGTAAATAGACATATTAAAATTGCATATACAAGTATATAATTTAGTTGCAAATGGCTTCAGAACAACTTAAAATGTGATATTATTACCAATAATTTATTTTAAATGAGTATTTTTTACTTTCATTTGAAATGTGATAATTGAAGAAGAAATCTCGGTTTCTTATTACAGTTTTCCAAAGAATCCGAGTTGGTACTAAAAAAATGGATAGATGCTACTGGCAGAGGTCCTAACTGGTTTCCTGTACAGAGAAGAGTTAATGTGTTCGTAACATTTTCAAGAAAAATGTTTCCAACCACTTAATAAGAGCCGTACACTTTTCGAATATTTGACACCTCGCTTGCTTGAAACCTAGGTGTAAAATGTATGGTAACACATCTTCGCACATCTTTGGTGGATACTCGCCCTTAGCCTTAAATCTCGTAATATGAGTAATGGACATATTATTTCGCGCCAAAATGCGAGTCGGATCGGCCTGGTACCTACAGATCAAAAATATCGATGTGACCAGAGTTTAAATGTATGTGAACACGAACTTATAAAAAGCCGTTTATGTTACTCTGTAGGTATTCGTCAATATTTTTTACTTTTGCGATTTATGGTAAGTTAACAACACGTGTTATTTATACTTGTAGCTAGAAGTTTAAATACCACCACATAAACTTACCATGTTGTTGAAGTTGTCACCCATCAATATCATAACATAATATTAATTTTAATATCAATGTCGATAAAACATAATTTTAACGTTTGTCGCCCCCCTAGTGTAGTGCGTTTAAGCCAATCACAGCCCTTGTTTACATGTTGCCGTAGACTCACTGGCAACGCCCGAGTCTTTGTTTTTAAACGGTTCAATGTGTGTGCCTGTGGGCGCTGCGGTGGGAGAAAACTGGGGACATCGGTTTTGGTTGAAATTAAGCAGTACGGCACTTCTCCCTTTTTTATTCAGGTTAAGTGACATAGGTTTTAGGCTCAGAGCCTAAAACCTATGTCACTTATTAGGATTCCGTACTCAAAGAGTAAAACGGGACCCTATTACTAAGACTCCGCTGTCCGTCTGTCTGTCTGAATGTCTGTCTGTCCTTCTGTCACCAGGCTGTATCTCATAAACCGTGATAGATAGAGATTTTCACAGATGATGTATTTCTGTTGTCGCTATTTATAACAAAAAATACTTAAAAACAGAATACATCTTTTTATTTTTATTTTAGTTTTTATTTGTTTCTTTTTCTTTTACAATCTTACACAAATCGACCTTGCCCCAAACTAAGCAAAGCTTGTACTATGGGTACTAGACGACGATAAACATACTTATATAGATATATAAATACTTAAATACATAGAAAACATCCATGACTCAGGAACAAATATTTGTGGTCATCACACAAATAAATGCCCTTACCGGGATTCGAACCCGGGACCTCCAGCTTCGTAGGCAGAGTCACTACCAAGTTACTAACTAGGCTACAGGGGGCTCCTATACAACAAACGTGATTTTAGATATAGATATTTTGCCGTTTTTAGATATAGATAATGGTACGAAACCCTTCGTGCGCGAGTCCGACTCGCACTTGGCCGGTTTTTTTAACATTTATTTCGAAATAAAGAGTGATACTCGGAAATGTCGAAGGGAAGGTCAATCGTCGAATCCGACTCGGCTGGGCAGCATTCGGGAAGCTACGGCACATCTTTTCGTCCAATATTCCGCAGTGTCTCAAGACGAGAGTCTTTGACCAGTGTGTGTTGCCAGTGATGACATATGGCACGGAAACGTGGTCGCTTACTATAGGCCTCATAAGAAGGCTCAAAGTCACTCAAAGGGCAATGGAGAGGGCTATGCTGGGAGTTTCTCTGCGCGATCGCATCAGAAATGAGGCTATCCGCAGCAGAACCAAGGTAACCGATATATCACCGATATAACAGTCTTCCGACCTTTAAACCTAAATTAAAAAAATGGCTTATTAAGCAATGTTTCTATACTATTAACGAATTTTTAGAATATAAAAAATGTAATAATAATATATAATATAATAAACTAATAATCTTGTTAATTTAATTTACAAATGAATGTTCTATTTTTATTGTAAACAATGACTTGTAATACCTTATTACCAATAAAGGATGTCTATGTCTATGTCTATGTCTATCCCTCCGAATTGCTAAACTTAAGTGGCAGTGGGCGGGGCACATTGCACGTAGAACCGATGGCCGTTGGGGCGGAAAGGTTCTTGAGTGGCAACCACGTACCGGAAGGCGCAGCGTGGGTAGGCTCCCCGCAAGGTGGACTGATGACCTGGTAAAGGTCGCGGGAGTCCGCTGGATGCGGGTGGCGCAGGCACGGCCATTGTGGCACTCTTTGGGGGAGGCCTATGTCCAGCAGTGGACGTCTTTCGGCTGATATGATGATGATGATGATGATGACTCGGAAATGTAATAAAACCACGTAAAAATCTCCCTTTCCAGTGTAAACCCCCGGTGTGTGTTATTATTATATATAAACGAAAATAATAACTAAATGCAAGGTAGGATCGTGCTGTACTTAACAAACGCCATATAAGCTTGTTTTTTAAAAAGTTTTTTATTCATCTTATTATTTTCAATAACCCTGCATATTATGTCGCTGGTTCGTGGGTACTTGTACAGACAAATCACGCAAACCCAAACAAGATAGGTCTATCTATTTTACTTTAGGAGTTCCCATGACCACCTTCCATCATCAGATCCTGGAAATCATCCATCACCAAAGTGTTTACCAAGACAAAACAGATGAGCCTAAACTAGATGGGTTTATCTAGTTTAGTTTAGGAGTTCCATGACCACCTTCCAGCTCCATCATCAGACTCTGGAAATCATCCAGCATCAAAGTCTTGCCGTGCCATGACCAAATAAATGAGCCCAAATTTGATGGCTTTATCTTGTTGAGTTTAGGAGTTGCTATGGCCACCTTCCGACTGCATCATCAGACCAGCTCTATGATATTATGGCATTGTCACCGAAGATACGCAATTGTACCTAATTTGAAGATTTCGCCCAAACTAACATACATACATACATACTAACTAATCATAATGGCCGTTGGGGCGGGGAGGTTCTCGAGAGGCGACTACGTACCGGAAACTGCAGCGGACCCTCCACAAGGTGGACTGATAGTAACAAGTAAATAAATTAAATCTATCAAGTATCACGATCACTCGTACAATAATAATTGACTATAGAACGCGTAGTTTAGACAAAAGGATCCAACCCATAAGACATCACCATTTAAATGTATGACTTTTGTTATAGGAAGAAGGTTCAATTTTAAATGTTACGTATACTGTGGGTTTGAGCCTTTTCGCTACACTACGTCATTCTGGCAGCTATGCAATTCATAACTTGTCTCGATTAGCCTCACGAATGTATCCCCAGTATAGTTTGACCCCGAGGTTGGTAACAACTATGCCTAGTCGGAGATCAAAATAATATTATTTTATCTGAAGAGTGGCCGGTTAGCTTCGTGAATAGCCACAAATAAACACATTACACGTCTGTCTCAGAGGGCTATTCAGCCGGTACTGAGATATATTCCCGCGCGACGGTAAATTTATACTAGTTTTGAATAATTATTTATAAATATAAATTTTGACTAAAGTTATATTTTTTGGACTGGATCTTGTTGGTACAAGCATGAACTTTAATGTTGTGTAAGATTCAATACACAAATAATTCAACAATAATGAGAAAATCCTTGAGTTTTCAGTAAGATTTTGTTGACAAATATGGTGTAATTGAGAACAGTTTACATATATATACGTGCAGAATAAGGAAAATTCGAGGCGGCTAGGCGCAATGGCAACATATTACGCTAGTGAAAATAGAATAAAACAAGTAGGTTCTCATATAACATCATGGATTATTAGGGGCTCAAACTTATGACTCTGCGCTCTCTTCAGAAAACTACTGTCGGTAATCGGGTATTTTCGGTTAAAGTATTCTATTCTTCGTAAATTAGAGGCGGCTAGGACCAATATGAGGAGTTTACCTATGCAAATAAGTAATCAGGATCTAGAAAAAGCTTTCCGTTTCTTAGAATTACAACGTCAAAAATCCGTCATTCTCGCTTATTCCTGACCAAAAAACGAGCGCCCTCTTAAGTTTTAGGGGATACACAGAACTGAAACTTAAAAAAAATTTTTACATCAAAGCCACACGTGTTTATGGATAGGTCTTCAAAAATGATATTTAGGTTTCTGATATAATTTTTTTCTAAACTGAATAGTTTACGCGAGAGACACTTCCAAAGTGGTAAAATGTGTGTCCTCCCCCCCCCCCCCCCCCCCTGTAACTTCTAAAATAAAAGAATGATAATACAAAAAAAAATATGCAAACTTCCCCCGAAAATTGGTTTGAGGGCCAATCAACTTTTGGACCCACAGTATTTTGTCCGGTAACGCAAGATAAATTGTCATGTTTGTTAGAGAAACTGATATAAACCAGGTACCGAATTGTGTATAACGATGGTTTACACCAGCAGTTACGATATGTCACAGATTTTAATTGGATTGATAGACACAGGTTTGAAATAGGTTGATTTGAAAGTTTGTAAAAAGTAACACAGGAGACAGAAAAAGTGTGGGTGAAAAAGTTGATTGACCCTTGAACGAGATCTAGTAAGTAGTTTTTTTTTTAATACGTCAAATCAATAACCGCAATTTATTTTACGGAACCCTTCATGTGCGAGTCCGACTCGCACTTGGCCGCTTTTTATATTACATCATTGCCATGCAAACATAATTGGTAATATGCGGTCTCCTGCGATACAGGCAAAGCCTAGTGCAGGGACTGGTACAGTCGCCATCACATACATCGGAGCAAACAAGCACGTCACAAACATCGGAACACACCTCTATTTTCAAGGCATTAGGGTGCATGTGCCGATATTTTTGAACACCTATAGTGTACCTATGTATGTGATGGCGACTGTACTTATAAATATAGGTACGTGTAAACGATTCTGCTAAATAAATGTCTTATCATCATCATAAATTTAAGAGCCAGGCTCTTGTCGGTGGAGTAATCGCCATTCTGTTCTTCTTTCTGCCACTGTTTTGAGCTCCTGATACTCTCCTAATGTCTTATATCTGTTTTAAAATTGAGTTGCATTGATTCCATCCGAAGAAACATAGTTCTTGCATAATACTTACGTATGTAGGTATACATTGCAAGTTAATAGAAAACTTGTAAAATACGTCGCTGTTATGTTAAATTATTAAGATCAAACAACAGCGACGTTGTGTGTCCACGTTAAAATGTGGTCGTGCATGATCTGGTATATTTGTGTTATTTGAAATTTTAAAACGGTACTTTTTTATAGTCCGTGAGCTATAATATTTATTTTATGTTCAGACTACTATAAAGCCACTGTAAGTGGGAAGACTCGCGACTTTAGGGTACGGTCAGCATCAAAAGTAGCTATGCAAACGAAGACGTCAAAAGTCTTTATTCAAAGGGAATAAGAAATTTTGACGTCTTCGATTGCTTAGTTACTTTTGATGCTGACTGTACAACCGAGAAGAAAAGCTAGGAGGATGATATCTCATGCGCATTGACCTCTGTCAACCTGTCTCCTAACGTTATTCCCAGTTGTGCCCTAAGGGAGCCCGGGGTCTTCTTTGGCACCTAATCCCAAGAATTGGAGTAGGCACTAGTTTTACGACGGTTATTTGGAACGCTTAGAAAGAGACAGAAAGTCTATGTCACCGCGACACATCGCGGGCCGTCCAGTGATAGCTGTGTAGGTATATTTTTTTGTCGCGCTCTATAAATTATATACTTTATCCAAAGGCGTAAATATCGATATCAACAAATAAACGTCTTATTACGGCATTTAAGACCGTTACAGCGTCTATAATTTTATAAGTTACCAATGGCGGCCTACATTTTATTGTTTTCCGATAAAGGAAAACTGCGAAAACTTCTACTGTCGTTATATAATTTATTAAAGGTTGTTTATAATTCTAGGACAGCCATTTGTCACGCCATCTACTGGTCGGGCGTAAACAATAAGTGTATGGGCGGTGAGGCGAGATTTAAAAGGACCAATTTTCTCATTTCGTCCCATTTACACAAAGATAAGGCTGGTTAACTATGTTTTAGTAACAAGGTTTGTGCACGTCCGGGTTTTCACCAATCAATTTTTTCCGGGACCGAGAATTATGGCGCTATATGAAAGAGGCCCCTTTCAGTAAAGGACGGACTATGGCTCATAATGATGTTGATGACTCTTATCATTATAATTATGTTATATCATTCAAATGACGAGCACCGATGCACATAGGTAGAATAAACAGCTAGCAGAATAGCTCATATTCAACGGTTTTCCATCGAAAATTACAGAGCGAAAGGGAAATTATTACTATCGATAAAAAAGAGCATCTATTTTTTTATATTATTTTCAACACATTTGCTCGTAACGTGCCTCTTATTGTGCCGCTTTTAGGCTCATAATCCTGGGTATTAAACACGCGTGTTTTATTACATTACGACACTCGTGTAGTTATGTTTATATCCCGATTAAGACACGTTGGCACCTTGCAGCAAGGTGTATGTATCGACTCGGCTTTCCTCGCAAATGTGTTGAAAAACGTGGTATGACACGCGTGAGCTTTGATAATTACATCCTCAGCTCTATTATCACGCTCACCTGCGGTTCGCGTGACAATTCCGCCTCTGATGTAATTATCAACATAGCTCACTTGTATCACAATGTACTATTATACCAAACGGGGTTTAATCGCGTATAATTAACTTATTTTTTTAACTCTATCTATTTTATAGCTGCTAAAATGAAATTTAACACTTCATGCCACTGCACTTCTATTATTTACCTACTCAAAAACTTTATACTTTGAATGGCATTAATCATATGAACAAACCTTTTAACATATCTTTTTATTTATATAGAAAACTCCCGTGAGACTCAGACATATTAAAATGTATATAAAAAACGGGTCACTCGCGTATTTTAGGTCGAGTATCGCTCGACATGTACCCGACATGCATACGTGGAGTGACCCGTTTTCTATATATATTTTATTATGTCATTTTATTTATATTTATTTACTTAAACTTTATTGCACAAATAAAAAAGTACAAGGGCAGGACTTAATGCCACAAGGCATTCTCTGCCAGTCAACTATAGGGTAAAACAGAAACTTGTTAACGTAAAATTGTTAGTTATAAATAGTAACACATAGCTTCGTTAATAAAGTCGCGTAACCGTTACGGAGGTGTAATTTACGACCCTTCATGGTTCTGTCAACTTCTATCTCAGTTCAACGGAGGAATAAAAACAACTTAGTATTTTGTTTTCATATTACCCGCCTATGAAGCGCCAAACGATAAAATGTTATATGTAAGGTGTTTGTGCTTTGACCGATAAATGGGAAAAAATATCTTTAGTAATGAAAGAACTTTGATGATATATATTTTTGGATCAAACGACAAATGTACTGCTAGATTACCATGTAATATACCTACCTAAGTGCCGATATTATTCTCAACACACACATATATAACATAAAAGTATAGTACAGATTTTAGACATCAAATTACCCAATTCTATTCTTCAATATGACTGATATTACTATATTGCTACAAGGTCTAGTTTTCCCTCTGGGTTGGAAGGTCAGATGGCAGTCGCTTTCGTTAAACTAGTGCCTATGCCAAATCTTGGGATTAGGTGTCAAAGCGGACCCCGGGCTCCTTTAACACAACCGGGAATAACGCCAGGAGGATGATGACTATATTGCTACAAGGATACTTACTTCCACATTCATTGTCAATTTAACCTAGTACCTACATGCTTTAACCAAGTTACCGGAAAAAGTTAATGTAGGATATTTTCCGCGTCCCAACGGCATATGATAATATTACCTGAAACAATCATATATTTCTTAGATTAAATAAACAGAAAGCGGAGGTTACACCAAGACAAACAGTCTTTGAACAAAAAAATAACTCATCATCGCATACTAGCTGCCCGCACGGCTTCGCCCGCGTATTGCAAAGAACGCAGGCAAACCCGCGGGATAAAATATAGCCTATAATCATCCAGAAAGTCCATTCTACACGCAGATGAAAGATTTTCTGAAATCGGATGAACGGTTCCGGAGATTACCCATTACATACAAACTTACATATTAATTAAATGCTATTAGTATAGATAGACTATATAAGTGTAGGTATATATCGTCACCTGGTACCCATAGTACAAGCTTTGCTTCGTTTGGGACTAGGTCGATATGTGTGAGATTGTCGCCAAATATCTAATTAATCTTTTTATTTAAACTTGTGCACATCATATAAAATAGTAGCCAATACTGGGATTCAAATTCAAACCCGGGACCACTTACTTCGTAGGCATACCAACTAGGTTAAAATGGTTACTTGAACGTTCATGTGCTTCAGCTAGAGCGTCGTTAGCAAGTCCTCGACATATAATTGGGTAATACAAACGTAAACTAGGAGTATATTTCAGTCGGAGACGCAGAACTCTCTAACGCTTTAGCAAAATGAAATTAAAGTCAAAGTGTAATCCCCCAACAAACTCCGTAACATCACAGAATTACGGGCCGCTGTCGCTGTAATTGCCAGAGTTCAGTCTTGAACTTATTACCAGGTGGTGAGGAACACAATTTGGTTCGTCAACTTCGCATCCCCGTCGCATCTCAATCAGTTTTGGGGATTTCTTTTAAAAAATGCCCCTAACTTTTTTATGATTTTTTATGCAACTTTTATGTTATTTCTGCTCAGAATCACGACCTCTTTTCATCCCAATAGGAAAAAAAGAGTGTCCCATAAATTCCATACATTTTTGTGTTACCGCCATACAAAGTATGTGGAAAATGGTCACGCAATATGAAAAAAAACCTTTGGGACAATATTTTGTTCTATTAGGATCGAAAAAGCCCAGAATTTTTTGACACAATTAAAAATAGTGGCATTTTTGAGAAACTCTCTTTTAGTTTACATAATTAAAGGTACCCACCACGTTCAAAGTAATGAAATAATGATTAAAACATCTTGGACAATAACAAATTTTATGATTGATAGTATTAGATATGATATTGACCTATAAAATATGACATTTTATCAATAAAGTCTTGAATCTGAATCTGAATTGGGATGTGAAAAGCTTGAATTGAACAGACCCAGTCTTGTTATTAGCAGGTGCTAAGGTGTCATTTGTTATACGCTCCTATATAATTTCGAGCGTAATTCTAGAAATGTTTTACTAAAATATCCTCTTAGACCAATCAAATTAGCTTACCCTGGACATAATTCGTAAACTCGTTGTTTTTATTGTTTTATCGGATTTTACTATTCAGTATCAAATATTAATGAAATATATTAAGAAAAAAATCCGCGATCGTAACCGTAGTTAAAAAAAACACGAGTTAACGTACACTACCTAACTTTTTCATAAAAGTAAAAAAGGTAACCAAGTACCTTGGTAGTATAACTTTCAGGTGCATTCAAATTCGATCACTTAATAGCAAAATTAAACTGATATCAAATTCGCATATACGTTTTTTTTCACAGTTTTCCTCTGATCTCATTATCTAGACAAGCCAAAATGGTAACTATGATGTTTTTATCTGTGTAAGGTATATTGCGTCTTTTTAGACATTTAAGACAATAATTAAACATTTATTTTTAACGTTTTAATAATAATGTATTTCTCAGTAATTAAAAATAGTAACTATGAATTTTTTGTTTACTAATAGCCTTTTGTGTACGATAATCATGTTTTCATCAAAATTAAGCATGTTAATTTCACGCTTAAGAAATTGAAAATTTAATTGAAAATACTCGCGACCTTGTCGTGGAGTAAGATGCATGCGGTGGGTGCGAGGCGGGGAGAGAGTGGGGCGCCAGCGGGCGAGCGCACGGTGAACCCGTCTTAACGAGTTTATTTCAATTACGTGTTTTGCACCGACCGCGCCGTGTACAAATAAAACAAATATAACGGAATATCCTAATTGTAGGATTTTTAGCTCTAATGAAAAATCACAGTTTGTCCCTTACGCCCTTTGAAAACTCTGGTCCAAAGGGCGTAAGGAACGATTGATTTGCTTTTATCATCGAAAACATAAGTAAACTCTTAACTGTTAAGTAAATTAAAAAGATGATGCCATGATCGTGGTTAGCATAAAAAAAAAACCGGTCAAGTGCGAGTCAGACTCGCACACCGAGGGTTCCGGAACACCCCGTACAATAGAAACAGGTCCACTATAAACTGACACTCACTAAGTATGTATTTACATACTTAGTGCGTGTCAGTTTATACTGGACATTAAATGTTCAGTGATGTAACTAAAAATTTACGGTTTTCACAATTTTTCCTTTATTTGTGCTATAAATACTTCGTACCAAATTTCAAGATTCAGAGTTCACGGGATATGGGCATGGGCATTTCGTCCCTTACGCCCTTTGAGCCTACGGTAGTCGATATCCTTATTGGCAAAATTGAGCCGACACAGTTGGCCAGAACGCCAAAAAAAAAGAGAAGATATGCTTATCCACCCAGAGATGGGATAATTTTTTTCGAATACGAATAACGTTTAAGAATAAATAGGATTATTCGCGAATGACGAATAAATATTTCGAATAATTATTCGCCAATATTTATTCGCGAATAACTTCTTAATGCGCATAATCATTCGTAATGCTTTTCGGGAATAATATTTTGAACGAATATTGTAGGAATGCTTTTTAATAGAATATATCTCAAAAACGTAATATTTTCCTACAGACAGAACAGTGATACCTAGTTTCTAAATTTGTTAGAAAAAGGTTACCGCTTCATCGAGGGTACCAAGTAACATCACTGTGCATGGTGAAACGGATATTAATTGTAATTATTTCACCTGTTTTATTTTTACTATTTCGGCTTTACCACGGGTGAAAAAAAAACCAGTCAAGTGCGAGTCAGACTCGCGCACCGAGGGTTCCGGACCACCCCGTACAATAAAACCAAGGCCACTATAAACTGACACTTACTAAGTATGTATTCACATACTTAGTACGTGTCAGTATATACTGGACATTAAATTTTCAGTGATGTAACTAAAAATTTACGGTTTTCGCTATCTTTCCTTTATCTGTGCTGGGCGTTGCTTCGCACCAAATTTCAAGTTTCTGAGTTCACGGGAAGTAGGTTTTGATTCCCTTGCGGGTTTCGAAAACTTGCGGAAATTTGCGGCATAAACGGCTGTATCTTTTGATTGTGTTGGCTTAGAAGTTTGATTTTTTCACAGCTCCAAGAGACAGTAAACCTGAGTATTTGATATAAATTTCAGCTTAATTCATTTATTTGTTGCAGTGTGGGTCTTACAAGATGTTACATATAAATACAGTTCCAGCATAACCCTGTTAGGGCACAGCAACATTAATATAAAAAAATATTAATTCTAAAATAATGCATGCACACACTATGCACAGGAATTCAAACTTTAAATGATTGATACCTCCACGCGTTCCTGAGAAAAAGGGTATTGACAGACGGACGGACGGACAACAAAGTGATCCTATAAGGGTTCCGTTTTTCCATTTCGAGGCACGGAACCCTAAAAACACACAGATCAGAATATAACATGATTAAGTACATACAATGTACAATTACAGGTATATAGTTGAACAATCTTACATGCGTAATCGCCTCTAATAACATACATTGATCCAATTACAGACAGTGGCTGTCCATAAATTACGTCATATCAAAACTGGGGGGGGGGGGGGGGTCTATTGGATGACGGTAGTCATTTTATGAGGCGGGTAGTGTCCATTTAGGAATTAACAGGATGATGATAGGAGGGGGGTCAAGAATTGACAAAAAACAACCGGCCAAGTTTTTAGTATTTGTTGTTACAGCGGCAACAGAAATACATCATCTGTAAAAATTTCAGCTGTCAAACTATCACTGTTGTTGAGACACAGCCTGGTGACAGACAGACAGACAGACAGACTGACAGACTGACAGACAGACAGACAGACGGACAGCGGAGTCTTAGTAATAGTGTCCCGTTTTACTCCTTGAGTATGGAACCCTAAAAAAACAATGGTTCAGTTTCAATTGTTTTTTCGAGTTGTTGAGTCGCCGCTGAAGATGGAATTGTCCCGTAAAAAAATATTACGACTTTCAAGTGGATTAACACAAAAACAATGTGGAGACCGGATGATTGCTGCTTTTAGTAATGAAACACCTTCAAAGACGACAATATACAGGTGGTATTCAGAATTTCAACGTGGCCGAGTATCCCTCACGGACGACGCGCGTGAAGGTCGACCAAAATCGGCAGTTACGCAAGAAAACGTCCACCTTGTTAGTCAGCTGATAAAAGAAGACAGGCATGTGACATATCGGGAAATTTAGGAGTCTTTGCGGATTGGAATGAGTCAGATACAAATTATTTTACAGGAAGAATTAGGCGTGCGAAAGTTGTTTTTCCGTTGGATCCCGCACTTATTGTCTGACGAGCAGAAAACGACTCGTGTCAATTCGTGCCGCAAAACATTGAATAAATTCAACGGAGGAAGCTCAAATGCAGTTTTTAGTGTCGTATCAGGTGACGAGTCGTAGATATACGCATATGAGCCTGAAACTAAAAACCAATCTCGAGTATGGGGTAACGAAGACGAGCTTCAAGCCAACAAAAGTTATTCGCTCTCGCAGCAAGGCCAAGAAGATGGTGGCTATGTTTGTCTCCAAATCGGGTCACGTGGCTACTATTCCACTTGAAGATCGTAGAACGGTCAAAGCCAATTGGTATACAAGTATTTGTTTGCCGATTGTCTTTGCTGAACTTAGGAAAAAAGGCCTAGTCTCCGCATCATCCTTCACCACGACAATGCCAGCCCTCACACCGCTCGTAAAACAAATGAGTACCTGGAAGGTGAAAAAGTCGAACTACTGGACCATCCTCCATACAGCCCTGACCTAAGTCCCAACGACTTTTTCACATTCCCCAAAATCAAGCATAAGTTGCGTGGTGGGCGCGGTGTTTCGGCGGCCGGCAGAAGCAGTGGAGGCTTTTAAAATGTTTAACGACTGGTTTGAACGCATGGAAAAGTGCATAAAATATAATACTTTGAAAAACAATAAAAATACTTAAATCAATGTAACTGCATATTTTTTTTATATTCCCGAAACTTTCAGTTTGACCCTCGTAGTGACTCTGCCTGCGTAGCCGGAGGTCCCGGGTTCGAATCCCGGTAAGGGCATTTATTTGTGTGATGAGCACAAATATGTGCTCCTGAGTCATGGATGTTTTCTATGTATTTATGTATTTATTTATCTATATAAGTATGTTTATCGTCGTCTAGTACCCTTAGTAGTTTGGGACTAGATCGATTTTTGTAAGATTGTATAAGAAAAAAAAAGAAAATAAAAAAATCTGTTTTTTAGTATTTGTTGTTATAGCGGCAACAGAAATACATCACCTGTGAAAATTTCAACTTTCTACCTATCACGGTTCGTGAGATACAGCCTGGTGACAGACGGACAGACAGACAGACAGACTGACGGACAGCGGAATCTTAGTAATAGGGTCCCGTTTTACTCTTTGAGTACGGAACCCTAAAAACGATGACGTAATATTTGGACAAGCCCACACACATGACATATTGAAACAAACCTGTTAAATGCCCCATGAAGCGACTCATTTAACTCACAAAAATATTGTTAATTAGTAGAAAAGGGTATTAAAACTTGAAAATAGGTACACTTGTAGTGATCATGTTAAATTCGTGTACGTGTTACAACGAGCAACCGCATTCTTAAATATTATTCGTGGATTTATTGGAATGAAATGAGAATAAATCATTCGTCATTCGAAAGTGTAGACGAATAAATTATTCGCGAATAAATGTTTATTCGAATAATTATTCGAATAAGAATCATTCCAACAATGCCCCTTTCTGCACCCACACAAGTAACATATTTTATTTAAATAATTCTGTACAGAAGACTGAGCGCTTATAAATAGGTAATCGACATTCCACGACAATTATGTCTCATGCTGAACAATTTAGTTATTATCGATCTAATGAACACAATATTTCAATAAATCTCCACCATAGCCGAACCGTGGTAAACGCCACGTTCGTCTTTATAAATGTTTGACAATCATTGACCTATCCATAATAAATGAAGGCCGAAACGCATTGACAGCGGTGGCGAAGCGGCGGCGCGGCGCAGTGTAGAGGTGGTACCGGCTGTAATGTTCGATCTAATAAAGCCGGGAAAAAGCGTTCGGATCCTTTCATATTAGCTCGAACATTACAAGTACCGCCTCCGCGCCACCCCACGCCGCTTCGCCACCGCTGTCAGTGCGTTTCGGCCTTGAATGCCTGCGACTCGCGACAGCACGGTCGGTAGTTGAGACGCAAAGCAATGACGGCCTTATTCTGCAAGAGATAAGGTTCATATTAAAACTTTAGTACGAAAAAATATGAATTAATTAATAATCGTGGATATTTTTTGTTTAATTTGTTTCTTATAGTACTAATAATATGCTGACAGCATAAATCAAACACTTTCCAAGTAGTTATGTATTTTGGTTTTCTAAAAACTAACAATATTTGTGATTTTAGAAATCCGCAAAGAGAATCTGTTTAATTTTTAATAATTTATCAACACACATAATATACTATTCAGAATAATTTGTTAAATTGCAGTTATCTATAATTTCTGGTAAGATAATCCAGAAAATATGTAACTTACTGAACTTTCTTTATTATTGATAGTCCCGGTTGATTAATTAGATTAATTTTGATTTCTTTAACTGGAATGCAAGCGTCATATCATAATAGAGGCACTTTTACAAAGTTACATATTATGCTGCACTTATGAAATCAGAATTTGTTAAAAATTTAGATTTTTGGTTTATTTACAATGACGCGGAACCCTAAAATGTTTAATTCTTTTTATTTTAACTATAACTAACAATACTTTACATCATAGAAAAAGAAAATTACAGTTATCGAATTATGTCCGGGTTTAGCTAATTTGATTGGTCTATCTGTTCATTCGTATTCCCAGTAATTGTGAGCGATGAGGCGTGTTCTTTTTGACTATTTGGATATAATTGAAAATAAGACAGTTCCTTCATATTACTCGAGCAATATATACATATTATATAGCTGTATGTATATATATATATATATATATACTTTCAGATGTACTTTATGAGTAATGATTCCAAGGATAATAAGTACTTACAAACAAGTCAAAATTTATACAGATTACGTTAAGGCTATATCAATAATCTTAACTCAAAATTCCTTAGTATACAATATAATAAAGTGCTAAGGTATAGATTGTATTTTGACCTCGACTGGGCATGTAAATGCGTTTTTCTACTCCTGTACCGTTATCTGTCATTTATATAGGCTGTAGCTCAAATACAATGACACCACTAATAAGTCGTCGAAAAACTCTATGCTCTATGGCCCAAAAACGCACTGTTTAGCGTACTTTTTTGGTTCATACATTTTTCATAAAAGCACTGTTTAACTTTTTTTTGAATCGGCCGCTATATTGCAGTGGTGCCAACTTCATAAACAAATATTTCGAAATAAAAGGATTTATTTACGATTTAACATGTGTATATTATAAATTATTTACTACAATAATAATAAAGCATCATCTATTGTGTGTTAAATTACATGTTTTATAAATTCTTGGTATTATTTATAAAAATAAACAGTTCGAATTCGGTCCGAGTCCGGATTCGGTTTGGTTCGGATGGCAAGTGCAAACAAATTAAAAACAAAACGAACCATAAGCAAGAGCTGTCACATTTCCGATTTCCCACCAAAATACAGTTCAAAATGAAAAGACGAAAGATGATAAACTATTATTCTTAAACTATTAAGATTGTATTCGTGTTTGTGAAGACAAAAAAGTACGTTTCTTTAAAAATGGTCGAAGAAATTAATAACTGCACTCCTGAAGAAATTGCGTGAGTAGCAAAAGCACGAATAGAAAACTTGCTGCCTGAAAAGTTAGCTATTCTGTAGTCTGCTATTTATTTAAAATTTGTCGTAGAAAAAGTATTGTATGCAACGGTGTATAACTGGTCTAAAAAGCTCGTGGCGTCTTTAATTGCGTTGCTCGCCAAGGCTCGCATCGCAACCCTCGCCTTTTAAGACCCTTCTTATACAACGGTTGCATAAAATACTATTTTAGGAGCCTTGTAATATGTAAGTACCCGTCTGACATATGAAAGGTGTGCAAGCTGCCTTACATAGCCGTATAATTGGGAATGGTTGAAAATTTCAGTAGTGCCTGATAATTATTTGGTGATAGGAATAACCTTCCTTATAGCATCAGAAAAAAGTTGCAAACTTTTCATCTGCATTAATTATTTTTGAAAAATATAAAAAGTTTCTTCACTTACGTTTTGGGTTTAGGACGGCGAATAAGACAATTTCCTTGATCGGTCTCATATTGCAAAAAAATATTTTAATTATCCGACCCTGGCAATGACAAATATAGCTGCTGCATCTGTCAATATCATTGCCAGTGTAAATTTACCACGGATATTAAAGATATTTTCTTGTAATATGGGACGGACCAAGGAAGTGTCTTATTGGCCGTCCTAAACCCAAAATTATATTTTTCAAAAATAATTGATGCAGCTGAAAAGTCTGCAACTTTTTTCTGGTGCTAAGGAAGGTATTCCTCTCACCAAAAAAATAATCAGGCAATACTGAAATTTTCATCCATTCCCAATTGACGTCATAATTTACTTACCACCTTCTGGAATTCGCTACTTTTTAATTTGATATTTCTGAATGAAAATTACAATTTAGGAAGAAATAAAAACAGGTGTCTCTTAAAAAAACATTTACTATCGCACTAAATCATAAAATAGCCCACTTGAAATAAATAAAATGTTATCAATTAAATGAAGTAGGCTCGCTTATGGTACTGAACAAAAGACTGAAGGAATATTTAGCCACTTTCCGACTTAATTCGACAAACGACATAAATCTGTTTTTCTCAAAATATTGTTCTGCAAACGTTTTCGTGTTTCAAAGACGATTTGAAGGCTTTGTTCTTTTCGTGATTTATTCCGAAGCTCGAAGCTATTATTATTATTAGTTTATCTTCTGATGGAGACACAAAGGTTTTTCGCCATAGGCAAAAATGGCCTTGAGCAGCCCTTGAGTGAAAAATCAGATGTTGCGAGGTACAACAGCTCTCAGGCTGAGAGTCCTCGGGGATCTGTCTCCGTGCCACGCCAAGAGCTCAGATTAGCTTGAAGGGGGATGATGACGCAACTTAAAATGTGTATACATCTTTACATTATATTTTCATCACAAAGGACTTAAATACGAGTATTATCAAAATAATTTAAGCATGCAACTAACGCAATGGTGTTACGGGCACCATTTGCATTTGACGCTGCGTACACTTCGAAACGCATTGCGTTTATCGCATGCGTCTAACGTCTAAAGGCCTCCACAAACCGGTCGCGTGCGCGGGCCCGCGCAAGTTGTAAAACATTGAAAATAAACTTCAAACACACATCGAACGCGAGCTCGCGGGCCCGCGGCGGGCCCGCGTTCGGTGTGTGTTTGAAGTGTAGTTTCAATGTTTTACAACTTGCGCGGGCCCGCGGCGGGTCCGCGCACGCGACCGGTGTGTGGAGGCCTTTACGGTACGATGACCGCACAATCCAACCGCGCGTTTAAATATACAAAACCTCAAAGTTTAGCAAAAATCAATCCAATCAGTAGTGCATAAATTAAAATAAAACCGACGATCAAAGTCACTGCGTCATTTGCGTTAATTATATACTATAAAATGTTGTACTTTATATGCTGGGATTCCCATACTAACTGTATGGAAAAAAAAATCTTTGATTTCTGGGCGTTCTAGACGTTCTAGTAGTCTTAGACCTTAGTCGGTCCCAAAGAGTATTTTGATTCTTAATAGGAATGGCATCGAGAGACATTAAAAAAAATCGTCAAAATTGATGATTTTCTCTCTGACAGTTCTTTTTTTCAAAAATCTGTGAATGTAGATTGTCATCACTTAAAAAGTTAGAAATTAAATCCTAATGCCATTTTTGCGTGGCGGCAAGGGATCTAGTAGCTACCTACCCTTACTGCCCCGTTTTAACTTTCCACCCTGTATAACTTTGATTGCTTTCGAAAAACTATATTCAATTGCAGTTAGTTCCTTATATACCTACATCCTCGCAAAAAAGACAAATAAAACGATTTCAGGCCAAACGTAGTTAAAACGTATACCGCCGTATGGTAGCCATGCTCTCACAAGTCGGATCGCCCCTGCTATCTATGCAAAACGTCAAAGAGCACGTCAAACTGCCAGTAACGACGTCAGTTCCTTTCTGAATTCCGCACTACTACGCTTCACAACCTGTCTCGACTCACCTCAGCACTCCCTAGTAAACCATGACGCTGAGAATCTGAACAACTACGAGTATTCAGAGGTCATGTCTAGGACTGGCGGTTTCAGGGGAAAGAGAAACATTGTGAATAGCAACACAGATACTGGCCGCTCAAAGCCATAACTAACTGAGGGATGCAGATCAAATTTATTTTACTGGAATCTACGGAGAACGTGCTCTCGCGATGAAAGAGCGTTTTGGAAAAAGTTTGCAATTTGAAAAATATTTTTAAGGCAACCTGTTACGACTAGAAAACCTTAGCTCGCGAAGCTAAATTGCATTTTTGGAAGCTTTCATCTGGGTGTCTACCTGTAATTTAATCTAAAAGTTAAATTTAGTCGGATGAAAATTTTCATAAAATGTCAATAGATCCAATAAAATAAATTAATACTACTTGATAAATATTTGGAGGTAATCTTACACAAATCCACCTTCACGTATTATACTAAAAAAAGCTTGTACTATTCGACGGCGATTAGTTTGGGAATGGAATACAACAACAAACTTTGACATATTTATACGGCAAAATTATCACCTCCAATAAAAATATTAACTTGTCTCTGAAATAAAAATAGTCAACAGTATCAGATCAGTGAAACAAGCTTTTAAATAATAAGTCAAGCAAAGCCAATTTAATAAACCACGCGCAAGATAATTTCTTCGAGGAACAAGTTCACAAACATCCTCAGACCAAACAATAACTGATGTTGAAAGGGTTGTTTAAGGGATTTAATCGGTTTAATTAAATAAATAACCCTTTGAAGACGAGCAAAATTCTGAAATCTGTGATCATACTAGTGATGTGCTGTTCTTAAGCAATTTGCTTAAATTGCGAACACCTGCCCTCGATGTTGGTAATATTACTCTATCTTCTAACTCTTCTAAGCAACCATTTCCAGCTGTAGATCAAAAAGCAAAGGAGGAGGTTTCCATAGAGCCAAGGAGAAGAAGCGTTATAAAGAAGAAGCTTTATCAATCAGATACTGGCTAAAAAGAGATATAAATAATCAGTTGCTAATTTGCTTGTCAATTGCATCCATTCTTAACCCCCTCGATCGCTCCCTACATTAAAAAACCGGCCAAGTGCGAGTCGGACTCGCGCACGAAGGGTTCCGTACCATTATCAATAAAAATATTTATTTGTTTTTAGTATTTTTGTAATAGCGGCAACAGAAATACATCATCTGTGAAATTTTCAACTGGAACTATCACGGTATCAGATGAGATACAGCCTGGTGGCAGACAGATGGACGGACGGACGGACGGACGGACGGACAGCGGAGTCTTAGTAATAGGGTCCCGTTTTACTGTTTGAGTACGGAACCTTAAAAAGGGTTTTCGTGGCAACATAGCCGGACAGTTGTTATTGGGAGAGTATTCAGCGATTTAAACGGCTTTTTTTTCCTCATTGTCGTCGACAGTAAATACTATTCAAAGAGACGAATATCAGAGTCCACTTTTGATGAAGACGCAATACCGGTACTGCGTCTTTTTTGAATAAAGTTTTTGCGGTATGTTTTACCCCTGCTGAAATAATCTTTAGCCGACAATGACGTTGGAACCGAGCGAGCGGTTCAAACGCTAGGAGATTCGCCATTTTAAGGTTCCTGTACGGCAAAGGTACATCACTAATCATTCGACCTTTGAATCAAAACACAATTTTCTCATTATGAACTTTCACAAAGCGGCCTCTTTGACGTCTGTGTTTTGAAACCAATCAGGAATGCATAGATGAACGAGTAACTGCTACTCGTTAACAAAGAGTAACTGCTACTTGTTAACAAAGAAAACTCCAAGGCAAACTTTACTAAGTTAACACAATTCTGACGCAACCAAGGGTAGTGGTGTATGAAATAGAGTGTGACGCCACACGGGCCTATTAGTTTCATCAAAGTATCGGAAACGTCTAGGAACTTCAGAGTGTTATTGTGCTGTCACAAGTCTTTTTGTGAAGGCATAATGGGACGGTTTACAATTACCGGAACAGGCTTTGTTCTTAGTGTTTCTCAGTGTTCGGTTGATAAGCTTGTTTTCTAAAGGGGATTTTCTCAAACATGCAATGAAATATTCTCTTTACGTTCCTTATATTTAATAGACTCGGAAGTATCCTTTTTCGGGCGCAGCATCTCGAGGCGGCCTGAAATGGGATTTCATACAACTTTTCAGGCCTAGGCCTGCAAAGTCACTTTTTAATTTTCATTCCACTATTTGTGGCACAGCATCACGGCATTCAGCCATGAAAATTAGTGTTTGATTTGAGGCAAAGCACTATACATGCCTCGGCGTGAAAACGGATTCCCTACACCTACTTGGCCGGAAATCCATGTTTTCCCGGCCTCTGATGTAATGTACTATTATAGAACGTTCTTTTCGAGTACCATTATGGTCATGGCTGGCCGAGTCCTTCGGATACCTAATGAGAATTATGTCCTACATGATATTGCCCTTGTAGTTAGTTCACGTAAAGAATAACTTATTGAAACTAAGAATACGAATAACTTAATATATACTGCTTCATCATTTTTAAAGACACAGATGCCTGCTGTATTGTTAATATGATAAATAAATAACCAGCTAGATCTTAATCAAAGATTTTCAAAAATAAAGTTCATTTGAATGAAAATACAATTGTGAGAAGTGTTTTTTTTTAAGTTACCTTTAAATTATTTAAGATCTATGGTCCTGAGGACTGATCAAACATCTCAAATATTATAGGTACTTACAAGATTTTGATGACCAGGCCTGTCTCACTTGACGCATCGAAACGACGAACGAGCACGAAAGAGCACGTGCTATGCGGTGAGCGGGTGAGAGTGGGATGCCGTGATTTGAATTTTCGAGCTGTCAAACGTCGGTAATGTTACAGAGAGGAACTTTCTATGCTTATGTACCTACTACATGTGTATTTATATTCTGTGTTAAAGCTGCGGTGGCGGTGTATTGAGATGGAGTGTCAATTAAAATTGGATTTTGATTATAAATTATCTTAGATTCAATGGATTATTCGCCGGTAACATGTAGATTATTATACAGCTATAGTTAGAATCCATATAAATGCTGTACTCATTAATTTATGAATGTGACGTATTCATCACAGTTGAATCAATTACGAGTATATCCGGAGTTCACATTTCCAGATACATAGCAATTGTCGCCACAGGATGCAAAGTATAATGGTACAGTATTAATGAGATATAACGCTGGATATTAGTGGAAATTAAAATGTCCTTAACAAATTCATCAATTAGGGCCACGTCCGCATTTGACTGTAGGTACCTATGCGGTATTTTCTACTTTACCGAGAGCTTACTGAAGTCGCCGAGCACGCCTATCACAGGACGGCCCGCAAGCTGTGTCGCGGCGACATAGACTTTCCGTCTCTTTCTAAGCGTTCTAATTAGAAAAAGACAGATACCTAATCTATCACGATTTATAAACTGTTCTATTTATTGGATATACACTTCAATCAATTCTAGGATTACATTAATTCTCCGCAGAACGCCAAGGAATTAATCCACGGTACACTGGATTACCCCGCTGTTCGGGAAAATGAATTTGGAAATCTTTCCACATTAAACATTTCTCCTTAGGTACGAGTACAATAAAGCTATTTATTACCCTTTGGATTCATCTCTACGTACAATACTTTCGGATTCCGGAATTCGCAGAATTGTGGAGCTCAAACCAAATTGGGTGACGTTTTGGGTTGAATTTTCTGAATATTTGAAAATCCTTTGTTGTAGGTACAGGAATTGGGAATATTTGTTTCGTAACAACATTGTAACGGTATGAAACTGGTACGTATACAAAAAACTAACTAAATCATTATTTTCCGTGATTGATATTATTGTATGTTGTATGTACCTATATACCTATTAGAAGTAGCAGATGCAAGTTTTCTATCGTTGCTTATGCAGTGAATGTTGATATAGTTTCCATTGTAGCAGTAAATCTTATAAAATATTTTTTTTGTAGCATTCTCGCAAGACCAGTTTGTCGATAGCAAGGTAAACGTCGGAGTGCTCGGCGCTACGAGTACCTATACTAGTATATGGCATGGGCATTAGGCACTCTATGTCAAAGTGACATGGCTTAAAATCGTATGAATAAAATCCTCTTAGTTCGAATTTAATATATATTACTTTGACATAAAAGCCTATGCCATATCGGACGTTTACGAGTTTTTTTTATCAAGCCGAAGAGCCTACTAAGGAAATAGATTTTGATAAATGATGTATCAATCGATTCGAAATTATGCACCGGGTGACATATGCTACCTTATGTATGAAAAAAATATCCGTTTTCAGTTTTTTCAACTTTTTATTTTTGTTATTAATATGTAACAAAAATTATTGAGACTCAAATAAAACTGTTCAAGTAAAGAACAATTCAGGACAGGCAAATTAACGGCAGCTTCGTTAGCCCAGTTTACTGGTTCATTTCAGTTGGTACTTATCCCTTAATTCGCATTAAGTTATTATCTCCGCATTCCGTACACAATAAATTACTTGACATGTCATCGATCACCGACTCATTTTTACCCTGAAGAATCTATTCAACTTCATAATTATATACATATTTACTGCTTCATAATGTAAGCTTTATAATATTGTAGGCCGTAGATATTAATTTAAATTAAAAATACCTTAGTATCAAATATAAACTTTAGGTTTTAAAAGGTGTAGGCTCACTTAATGTATTTAAATCTAAATTAGCGCTACATACTTATGAACCATACCTTCTTTAAGAATACTTTAAGCGAGCACCCACTAGCTATAACACGCGCCCGAAATATTTTCAAATGCCTGCTGTTTCTCTTTTAAATTTTACTTTAACCCTTTGAACGCCAAAAACCTACAAAGTGGTAGTGTGTCGTCGTGCCCACCAAGCCAAGAACCCCTATAGCGGTTATGATTCAGTCTTTCATATAAGGTTCATAGTCACTCTGTTATGGAAAAAAGGTTGGCGTGTCAGTGACACTTTAGTACGTGAATGGCGTTCAAAGGGTTAAATCTACATTATGTTCTCATGTTAGTGACTTGAATTGTCTTTTTTGAATAAATGTCTTTAAACAGAAACTTTAAGTTGTAATTTGATAAGAAATAATGACGAATAAAAATTATCGTCGACTCGTTTTTATTCCTGTTAGTTTTGGCAAATTGACAACTTTTTTGACTCTGGGAAAACAAAACAACACCACCAAAAGTTGAGACGATAAAGAAAAAAATATATCTTGATTTTATTGACTCTACCGGAAGCCGGAAGCCTCGAACTGTATTTTAGTATATCCAAAGTTTTTGTCTTCCGTCCCACATGACATAACGAAGTTGTACAGGGCCTCATCCTCCTAGCGTTATACCCGGTTGTGCCCTAAAGGAGCCCGGGGTCCGCTTTGGCATCTAATCCCAAGATTTGGCATAGGCACTAGTTTTACGAAAGCGACTGCCATCTGACCTTCCAACCCAGAGGGAACCTTCCTTAAATGTCTAGACGGTCGCCAACACGCCCCTCCGACCGAGCGACCTTGGTACGCACCGGCCGCGTGTAGACAGTTGTTTGCAGCAAAATTTCATACTACAGCGGTCGGTCCCGACCAAGGTCGCTCGGTCGGAGGGGCGTGTTAGCGACCGTCTAGCAGACGTTTAAAGTACTTAAACTGAAGTATTTCACGACCAAAAACAGCAATCTAGGTGATTTGCCTAAAAACTTAAAAAAGTTAAGTGACGGGAATAAGCTATTACTTATTTAATTTAATTTTGCAATTATTTGTTATTTCTCGCAATCGAAGTTAAAAGCAGTGTGTATAACTCGGGCATAAATGAACCATTTTACCCCTCGACTTAACTATCCGGCGAGGGTGGATAGTTAATAAACGTCTCGTTTTATGCGCTTGTTGTAAAATCTACTATTTCCACCCGGTTGTAACCACTCTATATTATGTCCTCTTGCGAAGAATAGGTATTTTAGCTTACCTAATTCCGATCACCGATATTATTATTAAAGTTGGTCTGTGGCATAGTAGTAAGAATCGGCTCCGTGTATAAATCGTTTAAAAAAATGCTAAAGTGACCGTTGTGTTCTCAAAAGTGAAAAATAACAAGAATTAACAGTTAACCTACAGCGATAAATAAGGAAGACAGTGGATTTATGCGTAAACATAGGAAAAAACAGTGAAATACGGCAACAACAACAAAGTGACTTTGAATGCTAATATCAACTGTTCTGGACGTAAATCGCTAAATCATAGGTATATTTATTTATCGTATGGCGGTTACACACTGGTACATATATGTATTCGTATCGATGTCGCTGATAGGGTTCCAGTATAAGAAGGACAATAACAGTGCAAAAAATACGAACTGGTCACTCAGTGCAATTGTGAAAAGAAAAATAATAAAATTAATATACTCATAACCTAAAAAGCATCAGAGTGTACTGTTTCTTCAGGCTATACCGTAAGAGGGCACTTTCGTCAAAAATGGAGGAAATTAAAAATATGTTACTTATTATGCAGGAAGTCATGAGGCAACAAAAACAAGACATGTTAGATATGAAAGAGGACATAAAAAATACAATCAACAACAATATAAATGAGAAGTTTAAATATTTAGAAGAAGAAAACGAGATTCTTGAACAAAAATTGGAAACTCAAAGAATTGAAATTAGTAAAATTGAGAGATTCATGAGAAGAAAAAATCTACTGTTCTTTGCAGTCGAGGAGCGTGAATAAAACTATTATGAATTGGAAAAAAATATAAAAATTGAAAAAAATATGACATTAGACCACCACCCCCCCCGAACTATACTTGATTAACATACAGCCAAGAGATAAAAAAAAAACGGAAAATATGGAGGAAAACGGGGGAGGCCTAGGCCCTAGAGGCGACTACTACAAGCAAGAAAGACGACTGAAATTTAAACAAATACCTGAATAAATATTACCTAAATATAATTTAATAACAATACCATTGCCATTATACGCTGGCTTGAATCAAATAATCTCCAAATTAACTTAGGAAAAACAAAATTTATGATATTTACGTCATATAAGTCTAGGAAGATTCACAATATTACTGTAAACCACGATGAAGATGTAATTGAAGAAGTAGGTAGCACTGTATTTCTTGGTATGACATTGGATACACATTGCAATTGGAAGGAACATGTAGATACAGTCTGTAAAAAAATTAATAAGTTTATTTTTGCATTGTGGCGCCTCAAGCAGACGGTATCATTCAAAGCTGCTTTACTGGCTTACCACGGTTATATCATGTCTACTCTGAGATATGGTATAATAATGTGGGGAAACTCTGTCGACGCCCACCGTGCTTTTGTCGCTCAAAAAAAGTGCATCAGAACCCTTTGTGGGGTAAACAAAAGGGAATCTTGCAAGCCTTTATTTATTAAACTTCATTTGTTGACCCTTCCTTGCCTTTACATATACGAAATAGCGGTATTTGTAAAACTCCATACGGAATTGTTCACGTTTATCACTGATAAGGAAACAACTAGGCAACATAGACGAAATAGGTTAGCAATACCAAGTAGCAACAAACTGGTACTCAGAGAGAAAAGTGCTTACAACATGTGTGTTAAAATTTTCAACAAAATACCAGCTGAACTTAAAACATTGCCACATAATGTATTTAAAAGAAAGTTAAGAATAATATTAGTTGACAATTGTTTTTATAGTATAAATGACTTTTTGACATACAAATTCTAAAACTAGACAATAACAATAACTATAAATATGACATAATTACAAAAGCCTGTTTCTAATTTTAATTGTTTATTCTATGTTAATTTTATTAAGTATTAATATCATAATTGTTAATTCTGGCTCTTCTATTTGTATTTTAAATTTTTATGAATGTGACATTGTATGGCATGCTTATTATTATCCTACGACATATTATTACTAATTGTATTTTTAGACATTTTGTTTGCATTTGATAAGCATGAATCAAACGTAATGCTAATTTCACATGCCTGTTTGGGCTAAACATATTAAGGAACCAGAAAATGACTGTAACACCTGTCCTTATATTACCATATGTTTAATGTGAATAAACGACATTTCATTTCATGAATTTGTAAAATACTATAAATAATCAATGAATGCAGAGATGAAAAATTAATACAATAAAATTAACAATACGATAGTGTTATGGTAAACATAGCAATCAAAATGTTTCATTATTATATTTTTTTCATTGGTAAGATTAAATCAGAAAACATTAACTATAAACTGCATGTAGGTACCTAATATTATATAATTATTGAGAAAAAAGTAATAGATACAGTAGAAAAAATGCATGTTTAAGAAAAATATAATACTTATATTACAATTAATACAATTATTAATCAATCTACATTGTAGCTATAACTACAATCGCATGTAACATCTAGAAGTAAGCAAATTGTATATTATGTAGTAGAGAATAAAGGCTTTAATAATAATAATTCCGATCACTGCTTATAAGCGATAAGGCGACAGTCGCTGTCTTGGTTGGTTGGTTGGTGATGATCTTGTAAATAATGCAGAATTAACTTTTTTAGAAAAACATTCTTTGTGTTTCTGTAAGTAGGTTAGCTGTAACGGCCCGTATGACCTGATTCTCCACCCTCTAATTATACTAATATTACTTAACCACTTAATACGAGCCGATTAGGTACTTCATTTCTGTGTTATTTACAAAATTAAGTCTAAGTTGAGACTGTTGAGAGGTAGTACGTGGGAACGGTGTAAAAGTAAATTGTGACAATAAAAAGCAAATGAAAAACGACCTTATACTGAGGCAAAGATATTATCTTTGACTGAGGTGATAAAAAGTCCTGTTTTGTTTGCGTTCGCTTGACATTTACCCTTCGAGCGGGTGAAGCGAATGAGGTGCCTGTTCTAATCTACAGGTCGTATTTCTCAACCGATTCTCGTGAGTGAGCAGGTTCAATAATTATCTAGATTTTTCTGGCGATTCAGTTATTAGAAATTAAAAATCAAACAGTATTTTTTTTAAAGTTGACTATTTATATAAGCTCACATAGCTACTAGTAAATAAATATATAGTTCAATCAATGCTTAGAATACAACAAACAGTGACAACAACCTTTTGATAAGCTAGTTCTACATCTAGTGAGTGCAAATGTTATCTTACCTCAATAAAAATGCAGAAACACAGTAGAATAATGCATGGTTCGTTATCCCTAACGAGTAGCGTTAAATAAGGAACAAAGCAAACGCCATAATTCCCAGTGTAGCGGTATCCAGGGTAAATTTGAGACATATCTTTCGCATTCTAATTCATATGTTTCACACTCGCTCTGACAACGAATTTCGACAGAAATAAGTCTTAATAAAACCCCGCCGGCTCACCGGAACATATTTGCAGACAGATTATTTTAGAGATTCTTTTTGCAGACAGTTTTTTTGACCCCATTTGTCATCCAGGAGGCTGAAATTCAGGTTTTTTTTTATATAATTTGGCATGAAAACGATTAAAATAATTTATTGGCAATGTAGGTAATGTAAAACCACAGATATGTGTGGACCAATGTTATCTGAAATAAAGTGAAGTTTATTATGTAAAGTATATGTTTCCGTTTGACCCCTCGCATCTCGCACCCTGCACGGCTATCACAAGACGGCCGCGACATACTCTCGAGCTCTCTCGCACTATGCGTCTCTCTTTTATTAGACCACTTAGAAAGAGACGGATAGTGCGAGAGAGCTCGAGAGTATGTCGCGGCCGTCTTGTGATAGCCGTGCTGGACGCCTCTAACTATGCACCCGTCACGTGACATCCTTTTGAAATTGGCAGCGCCCCCATATTATAAAGTCGTCGCATATCCCCGTGCCACAAGTCAGTTAAACTAATATGTAGCGTAGCACACAATGTTCTTTTTTTAAGGGGGAAGTCTGGGTTATGTGGTATTTCTACCCACTAAAAACTCCACGTCAGCCACCATCTGCGCAAAGTAAGTAATTCGGGACTATTTGGAGGACTCTAGGATCTCAGGTTGAACGCACTATAGCCCTCCTCGCGGTTTGGCCCTGCGGGCTCGTTCTGGGTATACTCGTCGCCTTCTCTGAGGTACATAGCCAAGTGCCCATGCCACAAATACTGTCGACCCCGTTGACCCCCTTAAATCGCCGTTTACCACGGGCGAGGGAGACCTTAAACTTATTTTAGTGTACCTTCGCCACTTTCGTAAAAAACGAGTATTGCCCATTTCATCTTACCCGTGAAAGGAGACATGTGCCTCAATAGGACGTATGAAATGGTGCCCTGATTGAAAATTAACGTTAACGTTAACACAATGATGTGAGTTCAAAATAGGTAGGTACTTTTTTCGATGGCCTACATCAACAAGGATATAGTTTTAATAGCAGGAGACAAATGCAGACTCTCAACACATCGCATCTTCGTGAGCTCTGAAATTCATCATTGTTCAACTAACAAATTGTAATGGAATTCTCAGGAAAGGACTACCAACTCCAGCTAAGCCTCTGCAGCGATCTAACAGCGCTTTAGTGAAGACCTCCCCACGAAAATCGACCTTAGATTCTCCCAGATAAGATTAAAAATTAAATGGCAGTTAAAAGTGGCAAAAGGCCAAGTTGATTGCGACTACAGGAAGACAAAAGGAAAGAAAGGCCGACTGGCCGTGCAGCACGTACGTAGGTTGAAGTAGATAAGCCCACTTCACGAGCTTTAAGCGCCGTTTTTGAGACATTGAACTTTGAAATGAAAATGCCGGGGGTTTTTCAACTTTTCTAAGTTGTAACTAGTTATTTTGAATCCAATGTTCTCATCCGAAACTGAGCATTTATCAAAAAAAAGTTTACAAAACTTGTTTTTTCAGATATATTTTTTTTTGTTTTTCTTACTCAGAATCGTTGGTACTATCGATCCTCATACAAGAAAAAAAAGTGTCCCAGATTTTACTAAGTAAGTTTTTTCTTCCAGTGCGTCACGACCATATAAATTAAAAAAAACTGCATACAAAAATGTGACGATGTGGAATGGAATATTTAGGACACTTTTTTTCTTGTATGAGGAACGATAGTATCAGAGATTCTGAGTAAGAAAAACCAAAAAAAATAACAATTCTGAACAAAAAGTTTTGTACCCTTTTTTGAAAAACGCTCAACTACTGTTTCTGAGATACTACAATCTCTACAATGTAAACTTACATTTCACAGGAGTTAGGTACCGCATTAGTATAGATTACAATGAATTATGTCCTTAATGATAACTGTTATTTATTTAATTAATCGTATGGCATACATTATTTTGGCCTTTTGAGTTTATCACTCTTTATTACCACCCAGGGGACAAGTGCAGGGTTGTGGTAGGTAGCTCCTGCGGACGCAAGACGCAAATGCAAAATAGAACAACTATATTGACTAACATTGATTACCGTTAGGAGTGAGGGTGAGGTTTAAATAAAATATCAAATAGTGAATAGCCAAACAAGTCTCTTCTCTCTGTCACAAACAAGTAAAACAAATACAAAATTTGGGTAGAATATTCATGTTGGATTTACATAATTCAGTAACTCGTTGTTTCAAATATATTTCATTACTATCACTAACGGCAGATTGTTTACCTTGTAGTTAATGTGCTTTATTTAACCACTCGTTCACTTTATTTAAATTAATTTGTAATGTACTAAGTGACAATGTATGATTATTACAAATAAAGACACAACATAACATAACTGGCGCGCGTTGTGGCGTACTCGAAGAGAGGCTTATGCTCAGCGCCAGCAGTGGGCGATTACAGGCTGAAAATGATGATGATGATAACATAACACTGTTATGTTTCGTAATGATGTGGAAAATACACCACAATACCTTTACGTTAGAAACAAGAAAAAACTACAAAGAAAAAAAACGCGCATAATAATAGCGTGTATCAGATTGAGAATCATACTCGGTGTCTCTAAATATTAAATTATCACAACAACGTCCAATTCAACAGATTTCGGCAACGCTGCTAGCATTATGTGAACTTTTGAACCAGCTGCGATTCGGGCCGGTCCTGGTTAACTAGTAAATAAGGTTAGTGACGAAGCCTGGTCCGGATTGCTCTATTGTTGTGCTTTTATGTGAGGATGTGTGTTGCTGATTCGTAGTTGTACAGTCAAGGAATTAAATTCCCTACCCATTTCGTTGAAATGTCGTTAGACATTCGCAATACATTAAGGTCGAAAATTCGATTTCAGTAATAGTATTGAAATTACAATACGTATTATTTGTCACTTCACATTACAAATAACCTCTTTGCGAAAAGTTATCGAATGCTTTTCTACATGTGTCATGTCAATCGAGAAAATCGAAAAATAATTTTCTCTTTATTAATTTGAAAAATAAAATGCTTGCCGCTAACCGTAAAGAGCTCAAATAGTGGAGTTACACCGACGGAATAGGGATTCAAGAGATAACACGTTCAAAAGTTCAGTTCACCATGTCAACGTAGTTAATCTGTTGCCTAGTTACTAACATAACACAATGCATGCGATACGTAAAAGTACCTAAAGTCGTGCTCTAGCTAGCTCCTATGGTGACAGTTTGCTATACAATGAACCTTAGGTGGGTTGGAAATTAAATTCCTTGACTTGATTTTTTTTTTTTTTTTTTTTTTTTTTTTATATGTCACATAGACAAAAATCGACCAAAGTACACTTGCTTGATAGGTCACCGATACTTTAATTTAAAGATTCAGGGTCACTCCGGGATAAGAAGGTTTAAGGTGAAAAGGGGAGTGCAAGTTTCTAAGGGAGTGCGATATTCGATGCTTCGCCTGTGGGGAGGGTAATAGGATATTTGCGTTTAGATTTTGTGCAGGCTTAATATTCATTCTGTATTGAGCAAGTAACGTCTGTTAACGAAATTAATAAATGTCCAATTAAGTAGACTGAGTCTTGTAGGTAGATGTCGCTACACGCCCCCCTAAGGCGTTGTAAGAGGGAACATATTGAAAGATTTGGTGACCGAGATGGATTCTTCCAATAGCTCAATTGGTTAGTAGCGACGGGCCTATATCGTCGCCGGGTCAAATCCAGCTCGGAGCATTCAATTTTTCCTTTAATTTGAAATTTAGACGTAATATTATTCAATTCCTATTTTTTTTTATCTACCAGTATATAGAATAGATCATCGCGATTGAAATACGCTATATTTAATCCCTTGGCCCTGCTTGGGCCTTGAAAATAAAAATAGGTATAGTCAGCATCAAAAGTAACTACGCAATTGAAGACGTCAAATGTTATTATTCCCTTTTAATAAAGACTTTTGGCATCTTCGTTTGCTTAGCTACTTTTGATGCTGACTGTACCTACAACAATGCAGGATCACCGTCAACTATATGCTTGAAATAAAACATTCTCAATTTCTCTCTGTCACATAGCACATGACATGATATTTCAAGCACGATTTCAACACTGTGTGACGTGTCCGACAAATAAATGGTATTTGTTTATCGAACATGCCACAACATATTTTAAGTATAAACTGGCCTTTGAAAAAGCCCTAGAGGTTGCTCAAATACATGTAATTTTGGACCTAAGTCCGCTGAGCCAAGTGGAATTAAGAAGACTAACACGTAGTGCGCAAAAAACATTCATCATTATTCAATGAACATTTTACGTGGCGCTAACCTTTTTCTTGCAAAAAATGGCACGCGTTCGCAAACAAAAGCAGATAAGGGCATTGTGTATCTGGCTAACACAGAACCATTCATGAGCCCACTTCATATAATCTTAACTTATAAATGGAGCGTAGGTTTAAAAAAGGTCTCAAGAAACTAGTTGAGATACAGCTTTAGCTAATATGTTATTTACTGTGCTGCATGCTGGCGATCTGTGCCAACGGCAACGGGTGACGATAAGTAGAAAGATCATGGCCAACGCGTGAGTGCTCTCAGTTGGTCCCAAGTGGGTTTAGTGACGTCTCGGCGATAAGTTGCACTCGATCGGCCTTCATGCAGCTCCGGATAAAGACGACGCCCACATGAACTTGAGAGACGACACTTGAGACACTTTAAGAGATTAATTTAATTTTACTCTGTTTTAAACATTGTTTTCAGAGTAGAGCCATGAGGATGGCTAATGTACGCTTCTTCCTAAAAAGTATCAGTAGGTATGCCTCTACGTCTGACACAGATGTCGCCGAATACCCCTGACTGTAAGTACTAGACGATGATATATGAAATAACCCGAGGACCGTCAACTGTGCTGTTATTCGGAACGCGCTAATGTGCCTCACCTCGCCCGTCACGCCTAACGAAACTAGACCTCTGATTACACTTAGTTACTACGAATAGCAGCGTCAAGATATATTTGTGGGTCGAACGGTGAGGTGAGGTTCAAAATAAGTTACAGAATAGCGGGGTCACGCACAAATCACTAGGCTAACCCGGTCGTCAATATAATATCATATAGAATGCACCACAAAACAGCCCTTTTCCCCAAACACTTGATATATAATATACCGTTCAACACGACTCTAGGTGCTCCTGTTCCGAGGAGGAATATTTCAGCTGCAGTCTTTGAGATGTTAATTTTGTAAACACTTAGAATTTAAATTGTATAACGTTCGGTTGTGCGGAGTAAACAGAGTATTACAGTAAGAATACGGATGCAAAAGTTATATCCGTTTGTCAGAAGTTTAGTAGCAAAGACATGCACTAGTCTAACAGCGGCATGGCGACATTCAATTGCAAAAGTACGGGTTCATGTGTTTAGGAGAGGATTCATTCGATACATATTTTTGAACTTGACTGTACAACTGACCGCACGACAGTTCAGTACTGCGCGGCTACGACAATAACCACGTGCGAGGCAAAATAAAGTGTTCTACGTCTACTTTGTTAACCCTTAGATGTATCAACGACTTTGCTTATGGAAGGGCTTATGTACAATTTAATCCACGTCACATTTGAGACTCCGTGTCTAGTTAGACATAGTCTATAATTGTCATTAATTTGGTTACTACTTGTGTCAAAGATGGGAAAATCTACCATCCGCTTTTTAATTTGCACATTCTGAGTGAGACAGGAGTCGCTGTGAGTCGCGCACGACGCGACATAGTAGGAAGTTGTGCTATCCCGTCTAGCTGAAGACCGTGCGTTCTAATTAACCCTGATCTTGGCAGTGTATATTTAAATGCTCACATTGTTTTGTCGGTCAGCTTTTTTTCTAAAATGTTTCTTTTCACGCCACTGCTCGGACATGTGGCAATAGATGGTCTAAAACCAAGCTGGAAAGTAGGCAATAGCTGTAGCACCTGAACCACCACTACTACAATGTTTCATTGTAGTAGTGGTTGGTCATTGTAGTAGTGGTTCGTCATTGTAGTACAGTAGACGGCAAACTTCGTGCGCAAATGACCTTGCCTGCGCAAAGGCGAATTGTACGTGCAAGCTGCCCCCCCACTTCCCCTCATTTGCGCACGAAGTTTGCCGTCTACTGTAGTGGTTGTTCAGTTTGAACAGCTCTTCAACCAATCACAGCCCGGCTATCACAGGGCGTCGAGCGGGAGGAGCGGCACCGGCGGACGCCGAGTCTTCTCCGCCGCGCCGGAGAGCGGGGCCGCGCTTCTTTTGTTTTCTGATTAGTATTATGATCTTAAATTTTGATTTAAAATTATAATTATTTGCAATTTCCTCCAGTAGACGCGAAAAGCACCATGTTAAGCCTCGGCCGAAAGTGCTATAGCTGGACTCGTACTTTATAGAACTAACTCCTCCATCTATAGCTTACTTTCTAGCCTCTACAACAATGTACTATTGTGCTGTATCTGTATGCTACAGCGCAAAAAAACATTCTAGAAACCGCAACCGAGCCTGCAAAGTACGTTTCATTTGTAAAGTTTTTTTCTTGGTCTGATGTTTACGATTAAAAGAAACGGATGGTCTATCTCACGTCACGCGTGACACAGTTCACATTCGCGTGACGCCGTGCTGTAACAGGACTGTGTACTGCGCCCTGACATTCCAACTGTAAGGCCACGCGGAACCGAGGCGGCGTGCAACTGACATTCAACGGGGATCGCCTTCGATCCAACCACTTTTACTTAATCCACATTCATAACCAACACTATTATATTACTTGGCGTAATGCAATGTCAACCGTAACGCCAACTGTTGCGGTTCCAAATCGATTCACGTCTAAGGCGATGTTCAATTGTTTTATAGTGAAGTGAAACAAGAACGGTTAGGCCACTTCCGCATTTGTTGGAGCGGGCTCAGTGCGGTACCAGTAAGCTGTCAGTCACTCATGTCAGCACAGATTCTTCACTGCGCTTTTACTTTCAAATAAGTGCTTCCTAATAGGGAACTTGCATCTTTTTATTTTATTACGAAAATTAAAAGTATAAAACAACTATAGCATTAAAACTTTCTTATGATTTATTTTTCTGGTGTTATATGCATTTGAAAGCTGCACGCGTCGGCACACCCCGAAAACGCTCTATGTTAAACGGGCTTATGCTATGACGTCACACCATATATCTCCGCGCGTTTACTATGGAGTAAATCATTAATTTGCAATTATCTCCAGAAAATTTGCGTGTAAGTCTATACTTGTCAATTGTCATACAAAATATCATTTCTAGTTCAATATTCTGTGTAACTGTTGTGTTCTTTTATCGAAAATAAACATTTTTTTCTGTCATTTTAACGTATACAATTAATACAATTGTTTTTTTTTCTTTTTTTTCTTTTGTACGATATCTCTACGTATATCCGCATCGATAGAGTGAAATTTATTCGAAATTTAAATCCCATGTAAGTTACCCATTGGTGCAGGATGCGTAGCGTGGCAGTACGATATTGTTTGTATGCGGCACAATATAATTCTACTGCGCAAATAAAAAAATACCGTCCAAGGTAAAATAATCAAATTCCAATGACAGTTTTAGAAGAATTCGACCACATTATATAATATCAACTATACAATATGTTACGTTACTTAGGCTCGTGCCGCTCTTATTCATAAAACTAAAATGGCTTTGTTATTTAAAACAGGTTTTTTTGTTCCTTAAAAGTGTGACAAATAACACTAAATCGATTTTAACGCCACTTTAACTATAATAGTTTCGGCAGACATTTAAGCAAGCATACAAGAAGGCATCACTAATAACTTAGAGATACAGCAGTAGGTTGTCCTTCCTGTTTGTATGAGGAACAGGTTTCGATTCCCGGAAGAGGATATATTATTAGGTACAAAGATATAAAGAGGTAGAGTGTAAAGAAAGGAGTGGAGAGGTGAGAGGTAGGATGTAAAGGTTGTTTTCTAAATTGTTTCTGGTTCTAGATTAACTTATATAGACGCAAAATACTTTGTCTTAAAACACGTGGGTTAAATTAAGCGTTTTGGTTGTACGTGACTCTCTTTATAGGGTTCCGTACTCAAAGAGTAAAACGGGACCCTATTACTAAGACTCCGCTGCTGTCCGTCCGTCCGTCCGTCTGTCTGTCACCAGACTGTATCTAACTGATACCGCGCGTGATAGTTCCAGTTGAAATTTTCACAGATGATGTATTTCTGTTGCCGCTATAACAACAAATACTAAAAACAAAATAAAATAAATATTTTTATTGATAATGGTACGGAACTCTTCGTGCGCGAGTCCGACTCGCACTTGGCCGGTTTTTTTTTATTTAAAGACTCATATAAGCTCAGAGTATGTCACCGAAACGCTTACCAGGTAATTTAACAATATACAAATTCAAAAAATAATAATAGAAGCATAAACCATTCACATAAAGACGGGATAAACTCTTGCGTTAGTCCAAACGCAAGTAGAGTTATACTTATTATAGCTACAATAGTTACAATACAAATACACTTTATTGTAAACCTCACATACGAAACAGTTTGTCACACTGTCGTAGCATTAAAAAGCGGCCAAGTGCGAGTCGAACTCGCACATGAAGGGTTCCGTTAAATAAATTGCTTTATACGATTTATGACGTATTAAAAAAAACTACTGACTAGATCTCGTTCAAACCAATTTTCGTTGGAAGTTTGCATGGTAATGTACATCATATATTTTTTTTAGTTTTATCATTCTCTTATTTTAGAAATTACAGGGGGGGGGACACATTTTACCACTTTGGAAGTATCTCTCGCGCAAACTATTCAGTTTAGAATAAAATGATGTTAAAAACCTCAATATCATTTTTGTAGACCTATCCATAGATACCCCACGGGTTTGATGAAAAAAATGTTTTGAGTTTCAGTTCTAAGTATGGGGAACTCCAAAATGTATTGTTTTTTTTCTATTTTTATGTGAAAATGTTAATGCGGTTTACAGAATACATCTACTTACCAAGTTTCAACAGTATAACTCTTATAGTTTCGGAAAAAAGTGGCTGTGACATACGGACGGACAGACAGACAGACAGACAGACAGACATGACGAATCTATAAGGGTTCAGTTTTTTGCCATTTGGCTACGGAACCCTAAAAAAAGAGACGGTTACTTTATCTCGCTCGCGATCTCGTGCTAGTCGCACTAGGCCCGCTATTCTGAACCTTGTTTTAGGCTCACCTCAACGCTCATCCACAAATATATCTCGACGCCGCGATTGGTAGTACCAAAGCGTAGGTAGAGGTCTAGTTTTGCTAGGCATGACGGGTGGGGTGAGGCGCATGAGCGCGTAAAGAATAACAGCCTAGGTGCTACAGAGCTCATTCGTACCTAAACTGAATTGCACTTACGGATATTAGTTTGAGTTGGCCTTTTAGTAATGGACCATGAAGATAATTGTCACTGGACTGGATGCTCTTTAAAACTGGTTTACCTGGAACAAAAGAAAGATCTTGTTAACCAATATTTCTTGAAATAAGTAGGTATGGGTAGCTAATTCTCAGAGCGTTTCAACCGCTCTTCCCTTCACGTCAAATAAGGGGTCACTGCCACTGTCAAATAACCAGTAATGCACCGCAAATCTCGTCAGAAAATCTGAAATTGAGCAGAACCCGATTTAAACGCTCTGAGAATTATTATCCACTAGCGACCCGCCCCGGCTTCGCACGGGTTTATTTGTATAATACATGCATGTATTATACATTTAAACCTTCCTCTTGAAACACTCTATCTATTACAAAAAACCGCATCAAAATCTGTTGCGTAGTTTTAAAGATCTAAGCATACATAGGGACAGACAGACAGACAGACAGCGGGAAACGACTTTGTTTTATACTATGTATGTATAGTGATATGTCAAAGTAGTTTTTGCCTGCGCGGATGACCCCGCTCATCTTTCACGGATCTGGACTTCGATGCGGCCCCCGGGACCGCTGTACTGGCTGTAATCTCGTGGCTCGGTATTGAGTACTGCTGGGGGACAGCCTCCAATAGGGCCGGAGACCCATTGGGGGTGGAAACCCGGGAAACTGCTGGCTATGGGAGAGCGGTTGGTCTTCGGAAACGGGGGGCCCGCGTCGCACTACAAGGACAAGAAAATAAACTGGCCCTCGTCAATCGGGCGCAGTTTCTTCGAGATCGTCGTTGGGCTGTATCTCGTCAGTGGCTCGGTATTGAGTACTGGGGGACCCAGCGCTGTCAGTTATGTTTGACAGTCGGGGAAACTCGGGAAATTACTGAAACGCGGAGACGCCGCCTGGACTTTGTGATCATCGAGACTTCGCTCGACAGAAGAGAGCTTCACTGCGTGGACCTGCGTCTAGCCCGTGGATCATTCGGCCGATCTACGTGCGCCTCGCCACCACTGAAGCCGGACACTTGCGGCTGTATCGTTAGTGAAAACCGTGCACCGTGAGCCACGCCCTCGGCGGCGGGGGGGTAGGGGGCTCCGGGTCGCCACGAGAGGACAATGAAGAATTAAATATTCTTGCACTGATATGTCTGTGCCTTTTTATGTTTTAATAAAGATACCCTTTAGCTTAAGCTTAGTTAGGTTAGTTAGCAGCGCGCTGTGCGCGCGTGCAATGGCCATTTGGGCCTTGCGTTCGTTATAGGCAATTAGTTAAGGGCCCCTTCAGGGCCCAACTTAAGAAACTGTGTAGAAAAAAAAAAGAAAAGTTTTTGCCTGCGATTTTGTCGGAGTCCGTCCGTGTACAGTCAACATCAAATACATCTACGCATTGGGAATATTCCCCAAAACGGTATTTTCAGACTGATGGCTTGAATCAGTGCTGTTTGTTAGTCAATCACGCAAAAACGTGAGTGAGAAAGGGACAAAGCACATTTTCATGAATATTTATGTATGTAGCTTCTGCCTACGAAACCGTTCGCGTGGAACTCGGTTATATCGTAGTTCCATACAAACCTTCACCCCCATTTGACCCCTTTAGGGGATGATTTCCGAGATAAAAACTGATCTATGTCCTTCCCCTGAATTCAAACTAAGTATCACAATGCCTTTCATCTCAATCGGTAAGCGTGAAGAGGTAAACGACAGTCAAACAGACACACTTTCGTATTAATACCCGCCTACTCTATTTAAGGATAAGTTACATGAAACAAATAAAAGAAAAAGCGGCCAAGTGCGAGTCGGACTCGCACATGAAGAGTTCCGTGAAATAAATTGCGGTTTACGATTTATGACGGATTAAAAAAAAACTACATATTAGATCTCGTTCAAACCAATTTTCGGTGGAAGTTTACATGGTAATGTACATCTTATTTTTTTTTAGTTTTATCATTCTCTTATCATATCTTTTTTGAAGACCTATCCATAGATACCCCCCACACGTATGGGTCTGATGAAAAAAAAATTTTTGAGTTTCAGTTTTTAGTATGGGGAACCCCAAAATTTAATGTTTTTTTTTCGATTTTTGTGTAAAAATCTTAATGCGGTTCACAGAATACATCTACTTACCAAGTTTCAACAGTATAGCTCTTATAGTTTCGGAAAAAAGTGGCTGTGACATACGGACGGACATGACGAATCTATAAGGGTTCCGTTTTTTGCCATTTGGCTACGGAACCCTAAAAAGTAGCAGTCACGTCGTATAAAGAGGTCAAGGAGGCGGCCCTAGATATATTCAGATGGAGGAAGCTACACCGACCAGAGTCTAACTCTTAAATTTAAGATGACTCTATTTAAATCAACGGCCTTTTTATCGGATGTGAAGTTCCTTGGATTACCCATTACATACTTATAATACTATAAACTTACAAAGCTAAATCATACAGACTTTTCCTCTTTGTAATACATATTATAGTATAGATCATGTTGATTACAAAAATTGTAAATTAACACTGTGTTAATTTACAATTTTGCTTTACTCGTATACCTAATTCAATTATTTTACGTTTGATCCATTCTCAAAGCACATGTTAATTTTTATAATAACGAATAATTAATTAAACAGATGCATACCAAAGCATCGTCGTACAATGAGTTAATTAAGCTTTATGAATTTATTAATTAAATGTCCATTATTTTAATTTTGTTATTTTTAATATTCATGACACATTCTTTTACTGTTAACTATAATGATTATTATAATTAGCATCACTGTTACATTAAGACAATACTGCATTCGTTTTATTTTTATTTGTTACTCTACCAGCTCTGCAATATAACAATTCGAAGGTTTTTTTTAAATATTTGGCGCCAAACGTCGTCTGTTAACCCTTTAATATTTCTCATTTTTAGGGTTCCGTACTCAAAGAGTAAAACGGGACCCTATTACTAAGACTTCGCTGTCCGTCTGTCTGTCACCACTTCACCAGGCTGTATCTCACTGATACCGTGATAGTTCCAGCTGACATTTTCACAGATTATGTATTTCTGTTGCCGCTATAACAAAAAATACTAAAAACCAAATAAAATAAATATTTTTATTGATAATGGTACGGAACCCTTCGTGCGCGAGTCTGACTCGCACTTGGCCGATTTTTAGGGTTCCGTACTCAAAGAGTAAAACGGGACCCTATTACTAAGACTCCGTTGTCCGTCTGTCTGTATGTCTGTCTGTCTGTCTGTCTGTCTGTCTGTCACCAGGCTGTATCTCACTGATACCGTGATAGTTCCGGTTGAAATTTTCACAGATGATGTATTTATGTTGCCGCTATAACAACAAATACTAAAAACAGAATAAAATAAATATATTTACAGATAATGGTACGGAACCCTTCGTGCGCGAGTCCGACTCGCACTTGGCCGGTTTTTATATTTATAGAATCTAAATTTCACATCAATGATGCAATAATACCGGTTTCACCTCACAATGTCAATGTCACATTGATGCATAACATTAGTTAACTATTTTTTTTCATTAAATTATTAATAATATTAGGGTCAATCAACTTTTTCTTGTTGTTATTCTGTCCCGGTAAGCCAAGAGACAACAGTGACATACTTTCTTAGAAAAAATACTATAAACTGGACTCCTATCATGCTAAGGAGATGCCCCACCATGGAATGGGTTTACCAATATGACAAAAACACGTGTTTAGTGGATTTAAACCCGATAAAATAATAGTTTTAAAGAGTGACCCAGGAGACGTAACCATGGCAACGAGCAACAAGAAACAGTTGATTGACCCATTAGCTGGATCACACGGAAGTCAATGAGTTCCATGATCGTGACAAATTTGAATATCCAGTGGCACCCAGTGGCGTAGGTAGCATGGGTGCCACACGGGGCGGAGATCTATTTATTATTTATAGTACTTATTAACATGTCCGAAGTAAAGCACTCACACAGACACGCGTCGCTACAATAAACCTAAGCGCAAGTGCGGGTAGTCGGCATATATGTGTGTAGAGTTGATTGTAATTGCAGCGCAGGAGCAACACTCATATACGTGACGATAAATAAAACTGTTATACCTTCTTTTGCAGCCCACTGTATTTTATGTGGCTTTGTCGCGCGTGTGACACAGAGTGGATCGCAGTGGATTTTCGCCGAAACCGAAACCAAAACCGAAGGTTCGGCTTTGGCTCTAGTTTCGGCCGAAACCGAACCTTTTGTAGACTTGTTAAAATCGTTGAAAAACTGACGTAAAACCAAACTGAATATTAGCAAAGTATCACCTAAAACTCGATAGATAGATAGATAGATTCATTTATTTCTTTTAGAAAATAACATATTATCTTACATCAAAAATAAGATGGATTCACTAAGAGATCGTCAATATGTACCTATAATAATTTGACATTATAAAAACAAAAGAAAATGTCACAAGTAAAAGTCAAAAAGAAAAATAATAATGTCAATGAACTTGTATACATAATTAAACTTTCGTGAAGGTTGTATAAAAAAAACAAGGTTTACTACAAGTTACCATCATTCCGGGAACAACGCACCCGAAGTACCGTTTCGTAAGTTTCGGCCCGGCCGAAAGGTTCGGCCGTTTTTTGGCCGAAGCCAAAACTACGGCCGAAACTGGCCGAAACCGAAACCGAACCTTCGGTCGGACACTACATCTTTCAGTGTCAATACAGATTTTTTACTGCGTATATAACAGTACAGTACCTATACAGTCTTTAGTCATATCCACGCCGTCACCTATTCGGTCGGTCCCTGCTTTTAAGATATTTTTATTCAACGACTAAGATAACCACGAACGGGGATAAAATTTGAATAAAACTTACATACAAAAACATTTGACACCGTCACGACAAGGAATCCAGGTCAATAAGTTCCCCAAGGCCGATATATTTATTACCATTTGATATACTTCGACCCGTGTTATTTTTGCCAAGAACATGAAAAGGTCGTACTATTAAGTCCCGCCTTTCAATTGCTATTTCTTTTGTGTGCTCAGCGCCTTTGAGCAAAAGTTTTCGCCCTTAGAATGTTTATTTATTTAAAAGACAAGTTCGAAAAGGTTAACGAATAACTTTGCTAATCACGGAATACTTTCGCATTAGTTCTGAAATAGAACTATGAAACATTTATATCAAGTTGGAGTAAGACGAGGTATTTGGTAAAATGAGGCACGTAAAGTCAATTATATAAATTACTAGAGATTACCCATATAAAATAATCAAAATGTAAAACTTTCTCGAAAAACAACTAAAAATATAGTCACATGGAGAAAAAAGTAACACAAGACAATAAATAATCATAAAGGTATAAGTGTCCAAAGTTTTAAGGGGAGGTATACTCTGCCCCTTTTCCGCAAAACGCACCTTCACATAAAACGATTGTCATTTTTACTGTGACGCTTGGACCCGTGACGTCACGCTCGCACAAGCTCTATCGAGCAATATTAAAGCGGTTGTATTTTCGTCATTTTTCGAGATAGTTGAATAGGATTTTCGTCATTAGTCATATTTTTTTTACCTTCTTCCTTTTGGAGTAATAATAAAATTAGAGTCCCGAACCCTATTGTTTGGCGGCAATTTCATTTTATTGACCGGCTACACATAACACAAAATTATAGTTCCTGGATTTCAATGTGAAAGTACTCGGCATCCATATTAAACACATGCGCTGATTGGTTGCTTGGAGAATGATGGTTTCCATAAATCCAGATCGCTCCAAAATCTCGACATTGTGACTCTCATCACGCGCAGCTTTTGATACGGGTACGAATTGAACACAAAAAGGCTCAAATAAATTCCCTCTCAATATGCCAATATAAAGATATTAAACAGCACAGACGCAACCAACCGTCACGGGGCACGTAATCGGAAGACAAATTAATGGAGCACGGCTGATATGGACAAGCGAAAAATAAAGCAAAAATGTCCTGTGAAAGCCTTTTTCCGTCGCAAATGATGTAGCAGCACATAATTTGAAAGGACATAATACTTAAAAAGGCACGGGCTTTTCAGGATCTACCCCAGATTATCTAAATCCATTGAAAGTTATACATATGTCCTAACCGGCATTTGGTGTAAGCGAGACCTAACGTTATGAAGCGATTGCAGTAGGTATACACCGTGGCCGTGAATAACCCGGAAGATTTAAGCTAACGATACTAGCCTAATTAGAGTATATAAAGTTATGTAACATATAGTCCAAAAACTCATAATTAAGGAGATATTAATTATTTGAAACAAATCAAAAGTTAAAAAATCTCCAGTCTAACACACCCTAAAGGCTTGAGCATAACTTGACACTTCTTGTCATGGAACACAAGTCACGGCATTCGCCGTTCGTCGTATGATTTCGGAGCGATTCGTGAAGTGTTATGCTCGCTCTCTGTTCTTCAACTTGAGTTTCTCAACTAAAGAGTTGTTCACAAAGAAGCGGGCAATTAATAAGATTTAATTTGTACTGTAATAGTAATTTAATTAAGACACATAATTAGACCCATGTTGATACAACATTATTTACTCGTACTGTCGTCAAAAATACGTGGTTTAAATCTTTCGGGTTATTCACGGCCACGGTGTATAGGTAGGTTCATGTTTGAGACTTACTTATTCTTCTAATTCCAAAATTAATTTGCAGCTCGCGCTGAAGCAAGAAATGGTTTTGTAGACGAAAAACACGTTTCATTGGTCAAAATCCGTTCAGCAATGGTAATAAATAAAATCAGCGCACAAAACTTAGGCATCGGTCGAATAAAAAACTTCACCTGTCTTCAATATATTAGAAAAAAACTGCAGAATACAAACATAAAAACTGACAATCGGCAAAACCGTATGAGCTACTAGCGTGCATAATAGAAAATAATATACTGGTGCCAAAGTAAGACATTATCAAACATCGGGGTTTTCGGAGCGGGAACGTTTGACATTAGCCAAAGAGTAGGTATTTACTTAAAAACAGATCGTACCCTAGTAGGTTTCTACCGAATGAATAATTGATTGAAAAATAAATAAAGATTAATCATACATATAGGTACATATTTTATATTGGTCATTCATTATCAACCTCTTCAGTTAAGTCTATTCATTTATAAGAAAATGCTTCATAGATATCGAGCGTCAAGATTGACATTGTATTAGACACCTATTGTCAACCGTTACCCTTGCTTGTCTAGTAGATAAACTTATATGCAATTGTATTTTAAAAAACTGTAAATAATCAGTCAACACAAATATGCCTCCGAGAAAAAAAACTCGTTACGAGTTTATGCGTTCGTGGATAGAAAATAATCCAGAGATAGAGGTTCGAGATTCTTTATTATTTTGCACCAAGTGCAATGTGAGCTTCGCTCAAACGAAATCTAGTGTAACGCGACATGTCGCATCTAATAAACATACAGGTATGAAATATGATTTCAATAGTGAGCTCTTGAAATTTGTTGTGGGCTGTAATATACCATGGACGCAGGTAAACAATCCGATATTTAAAGATTTTATCGAAAATTGTGTTACCGGTAAATTTGGAAAAACTGCAAAAGTTCCTTCGGAATGTCAACTGCGACGGGAATATTTAAATAAAGCTTACGATGAAAAAATGAATAAAATACGGAGCGAGCTAAAAAATGAATATATATATGTGAGTGTTGACGAAACCACGGATGATTATGGTCGTCAAATAGCTAACGTAATAGTGGGAGCATTACGTGATGATCACATTGGCACTCAACACTTGATATCCAGTAAACGGTTAGACAGCACGAACAATGTATCAATATCCAATACGGTCACAAGTGCTCTTGATGAATTATGGGGTGCTAACCATAATAATCACAATAAAGTACTTTTACTTTTAACTGACGGTGTGGGCTACATGCTAAAGGCTGGAAGAAATTTAAAATGTATTTTTCCCAATCTTTTGCACGTCACATGTTTGGCTCATGGTTTAAATAGAGTGGCTGAACTAGTAAGAAAACTTTATCCAGATGTGAATGATTTAATCGCAAATGTTAAGAAGACATTTTTGAAATCTCCTAAAAGAATACAAAAGTTTAAAGAAATGCTCCCCGGAGTGCCTTTACCACCTCGACCAACAATTATTCGGTGGGGAACCTGTATAGAAGCTGCAACGTATTACAGCAAACATTACGATGAAGTGAAACGTGTTCTAAATACATTCAGTCCCACCGAAGCCCAGAGTATTAGAAAGGCAAAAAGAGCGTTTGGAAATGCAAATATAAAAAGCGACTTAAATTTCATAGCAAATCATTTGATGACTATCCCAAATGCTATTAAAAAACTACAGGATGCGAAGCTGTCCATCAGCGATAGTTTAAAAATAGTTCATGAAACCTATAGAGATGTTTCCAAATTAAACATGAGCGTAAAAGGAAAACAGATTTATGATAAACTGAAGTTGGTGTTAAAGAAGAATTCTGGCTATAGCAAAAATTATAAATGAGTTGGTACAAGGCAAAGAAATAGAACTTCAATCTCAAACTTCTCGTGCATCAATTGATTCCTACAAAAAATTTAAATATGCACCTATTACAACTGTCGACGTGGCAAGATCATTTAGCTCATTGAAATGGATATTTACAGCAAGACGCCGTAGATTAACTGTCCCAAATATAGAAAAAATATTAATAGTTTATTCTGAAAATCGTGTCAACTATTCAATTTACAGCAGGTAATTAATTAAAGTTATTTTTATTGTTACCTTATAAGTTATAAGACTTTTACGGAAATTAAAATAAAACTTTGTCACAGATTGTATACAACTCACAGAGAGGTAGTTATTCATTAGGCATAATAAGATATTTTCTTAGACTAACATATCTGTTTATCTCTACTCTTTTTCAAATCATTCCCGCTCCGAAAACCCCGATGTATGGACATTATAATTATAACTAGGGATGTAACGATACACGATTTTGCCGATACGATACCGATACCGATTTTTGAAGTAAATAATCGGCGATACCGATACCTACCGATATCGGTGGCTTAGTAGTTAATAAAGCCAGTAAATAAATAATGATGTATTTCATATGCATAAAACTTACTTATGTTAAATAGACACTCGATTTTGTAAAGTGTGTTTTTTTTTATTAGAATTACAATAAATGACAAATAAAAATCAAAGAAAACATTCATCGTTCATTTCGCGCACTTTTCAAACTGTTATCGGCTGTACTTAAATCGGCGATGCCGATATAACAATTAAAAACCCAACCCAACATCTTATAGAAGTCATTTTACCTACTAATTAATTTTAAGATAAGTGGGGCACTTAACTTCCTGAAAGTTGACGTGTTTTTAACAAAAATACAATGAAGCATATCGCATGGCAACGTCCACAGATGAGTCACGTTAAAGACAATCAAACAAAAACTTCGGACGCAATCTCACAGTCAGGCTTGGATAAGTAATCTCAAGTCATTAACTTATCTGTGATGAGCCGAGACGGAATCTGTGCATTGATCACCGGAAACTTAGGTTACTTAAGAAATGTTAACGTTGCAAACTTTCTTTGAATCGATTCTGGGACATGTCATTGAAGTAGATGATATTGAGATCGTATATGTGGAGGAAATAATTAAAGAAATACAAGATACGCATGCGCCTTACTTGATTACAGGAAATATTCAATATTGAAGCAAAGAAGTAATCACCCTTCTGGTACTTTATTTATTAGTATGTAATAATTTAATTAATTACAGAGTACACGCCTTCGTTCGTGAATGAACATATATTAATATTTGATATTGTTACATACGAAACAATTACATAGGCTTGCACCTAAATGCGTTTAGGTAGACCCAATTTGATTAAACTCAAAACTGGAATGAGAACAGCAAAATTATACTGACTAATCTTGAAATAAACTCTTACTCGATTGGCCGATCCCAGAGGTCAACGCTAAGTAATATGAGTGGGTGGTTTCGGTATTATCTTTAAAGAAACTGTTTAACCTTTGCAGGATTTTCTATAATATCCTTTTAAGCTTTGTTTCAATAAACGTCGAGTGTTTGGATGGGTATTTTTAGAGAATCCTTGCCACGTTGTCACAACGTGATGAGACACAAACCGTCCACGTTTTGCTATAAATAATGGATCCTCAGAGTTATTGTTTGTTTTGTCAGTGTGTCTTAAAGCTTTCGTTGCGAAGAATTCGAGTAGTAGATTAAATGTTCACAAATAACGACGACCAGTTAGCCTAGTGTATAGTAACGCTGCCTACGAAGCTGAAGGTCCTGGGTTCCGAGTTCGAATGTATATGTGAATGAATATTTATTATAGTCCGCCTTTTGTACTCTTTGTCACCGTTATATTATAAAAAAAAACGAACATTTCTCCTCAAAAACGTGACACACGAATCTCCGCCTAACAACCGCACCACAAACGAATTCAGTGAAAACTGTTTTAGTTCAAACCGTAGCAGCTATTCATGGACCGATAAAATAAATACGATGGCTTGTTAAACACTGAACAGTTTGTGAATTCAAAAGACAGGAAGATTAGGAGAAGGAAGTTTTGCTTCCGTAAATCTCGCATAGATTTATCAACTTGAAAAACTATATTCTTAGACGTTTTCATTCTCATTTCTTTCGTCCTCCCTCCATGGCTTTGTGTTGATCTATTAAAGTCTCGAACGTCGAATTAAACCTCTTTTGTGCATCGTTTACGATTACAGTTCTAAAACGGTAGCAGCTCAATATCCCATTAAATATTTTGAACACAAACACGACTGGAGATCAAAGCCGCCACAGAATTTGTGATGATAATCTCGAATCACGTAGATGAAACAACAGCACATCAGAAGACAGATATTTAAAACATAGTAAGATAACGTACTAAAGGAAGGAATAATAAGTTCAATCTCATGACCTCGCTGAATATTCCTATTATGCCGAAACAATAGAAGCAATTAAGTTACTAAGGGAATACGCCGAGAAATTTTGGTCCACTTCATTCTTCCCACCAAATTAGCTAGTGATTTTAATTTCACAAGGGGCAGTTCTGGTAATGTGACGTTGACTTTGTCGCTTAGTTGAACAGACGTCAAAATGAACTCGACTTTGTTATTTTAATCACAATCCTAATTGGGTTAAGTATACGGAAAAGTTGAAAATGAAAAATATCATTAATTAGAAGAGAAAATTTGTGTTCGTGATTGTTGGAATGTTTCGTACCGGCAAACGAGACATATAATAAGCATAACGATTGGAGCGTTTATTTAACGCAACAATGGTTAATCTATTTGGGATTGTTAGTTTTGTTGGATGCGAATAATGATTTATTTATCTGCGGCAAACTTCCATCAAATATTGTTCACTAGAACGCATCAGCGGAGCCATATATCCTTTTTTATCAGGGTACATATTTGTTCCGAGCCAGTTGTCTCGCGTGTTCCCATCCCGATACAAATATAAGTCTCCAATAAAAGGCGTTTTGCGAAACTGAACCAGATTTATCGGTGGTCTCGCTTCCCCATTCACACTTACAAATACACCAAGCGTTTTGCTATTCGCAATAATAAGGATGGAGCTACATTTATTCCTATTGCCGGCCTTCCTTTGAACCTGTGAGACGTATTCAATATCAACCAATATGTTATTCATGACTCAATGCACATTTCAATTTGGCATTATACGTGTGACAAACTCTTGCGGGGAGTTAGGGTTCGTGCTGGGGGTATTCAGTTATTTATGAGCCGAGCCCTTTGCGGGAGTTGACAAAAGATGTCTAAGGCACGAGCTAATGCTACATTTGTATAAAGTATATTTGTGCACGTCGGCGATCTACGGGGTTATACTTTGTGGCAGCCATTTGGTAGCTATTCTTCCAATAAGTCTAAATCTATTTCAATGGATACAATTGCGATTGACACAAACTGAATTGAAACTAATAGGTCAGTGTCAAGGCTTGTGCGATAGCGTGACCCGTCTGACATGCAACGCAATTAGAGACGACTGTTGAAGTAAAATCAATCTTAATATTTAGGCCCCTCCACTACACAATTTTTGTGACTTTTGGAGCGATTATCTCCCAATATGATGATGATGATGTAGTCCGGCCGATTTCGGCCACAGCGATTGCGTTTAGGTATGCTGTTGACGTTCGTGTGTGTCAAGTGACTTATTTATATAGCCAATCTTCTTCGTGAAGGTCCTCACACATTGCGGGCATGTGAGCAGACCGTTTAAATAATTATACATAATTGATTGCCGCAGGGTCTGGCGTTTAATGCATCGCGCTTCGAGTCTAGCTCAATGCGGCACCTTTTCATGTGCCGCTGCAGCACATCTTTATACCTGAGGAGTTGTCCGCCATGCTTTCGCTTGCCCTCCTCAAGTTCTGAATACAAGATGCGCTTCGCCACTCGCTGTTCTGACATTCGAGATCGTGACACGTGCCCGCACCACCGAAGCCGTCACCGCCATACATTCACTTAATCAATACATTTGCCCGGAACACTTACATTTATTTTTTAAGACCTATCGATTCATGTGCTACAATCATCACATCATCTAATACGTTGATTTTCTTTTGTCTTTCAGTGACATGTAGATCTGTAGATATATTATATTTTTTTTACTACTCAACTACCTATGCATCGGCTTGCAAAATATACCTTTATTCTAAACTTCACTCATATACACTATATGTAGTCTTCGAGTAAAATGCCTGCAACATACGGACAGACAGGCAGACGGGTAAGAAACAAGAAAGGGTTCCATTTATTTGCCATTTCGGTGAAGGAACCTTAAAAATGCCGGACAGAAAATTACCAATTTTTCCCAACGGACCTTTTGAAAGGTATTATTTCATGATATCTACGACAGTCACGCGTGAAAATGAATTCAATTTGCATATTGAGCGAAAAGTTAGCAAAGCTAATATATGACGGACATTGATAAAAAAAAAATAACAGATCAGTCTGCCAGATTAATATTAATGAACCATATAAAATATCAGTTAAGTGTGTGGCGGTATTCCCTTGGCAAGTTAATTATATTTTTCATGCGAAAAAAACCAATCATTGTATCTTAAGACGACCTCTGTAGCCTAGTTGGTAGTGATCCTGCCTACGAAGCCGGAGGTCATGGGTTCAAATCCCATTAAGGGCATTTATTTATGTGATGAGCACAAATATTTGTTGCTGAGTCATGGATGTTTTCTTTGTATTTAATTAACTATTTATTTATCTAGATAAGTATGTTTATCGTCGTCTAGTACCCATAGTACAAGCTTTGCTTAGTTTGGGACTAGGTAGGTCGATTTGTGTAAGATTGTCCCCAAATATTTATTATTTATTTATTTAAGGCGACCAGTAGCTTCCGAAATATTAGCTTAGTAATGTCAATTTAAGATAAAGCAAATATAAATTAGGTTATTCCCATGTACAGTCGAGGTTGAACGAATACGTACATAAATAAGGAAATATCTGTATAAGTACAGGAATCTATTGCCAATGTCATATTTATTACCCGACTGCCGAAGGAGAGAGGGTTATGTTTTTCGAGCGTTTGTATGTACCTATGTATGTATTTATGTATGTATGTATGAATGTATGTGGGTATGTCTTATTCTTTGACACGCCCTGCAGCCTTACCGTTTGACGGATTTTGACATGTGAGGTGTCGTTGGATTCCTCTTAATCGTGGGAGTGACATAGGCTATAATATTTGCAAAAAGCAGTTGGGTTTTTCGAAAAATGTTTTGATCTCACTTGTTATTGTCATATTTTTTTATGACATAAAGGCGTGTACATATATTTATGTAATTATTTATGTACGTATTCGTTCACCTCGACTGTACTCGTTAACAGAGTAAAGAGGGTTTTCCAATAAAAGATTCATCAGCTTGCGCTCAAATGTTTCTTCGCATGGTTAATTCCTTAAATCGGCGGATAAGTGTTCGTAATTAAGTGGGACCGATGACGCGGGGGTTTCTTGTTGGAAGCGCCATGCGACGAGGAATCGTTCTCAGGCGCCCTGTGTAGAACGAACTCAGAAATGTTGATTCTTACAAATAACTTAGAGTCAAATATGTATTGTAAGTAATGCGTCGTAATGCGTTAAAATTTAAAAGCTACAGGGTATTTGGGAACATATTTCAAAAACATTATAATAAACGAAACATTTGGAACACTATCTGTAATGTGATTTACTTTGCCTGCAAAATCCTTAAATACGTGTATTCTAAGACAAATATATGCAAGACATTGTCTTAGAAACACTTTCTAACCACTTGCAAGTTTTAATGTCCTTAGGTAATGAACAGTAGGTATATATTTTTGTCTGCTACAAAAAATATTATTGAAATCTCACATGAATTCGCAACGAAAACAATTTTTTATATTGAAAAACTGTGACTGATTTATATTTTTCTTACAGAATCAACGTGATAATGATATTAGTTCGACATAAGTATTTTTTTAAACGCTTTAAAACTTTAAAACTTTTTTACTATTTCAACGATTTAGCACAATACAAAACAGACAATGGTGAATATAATGGAGGCAATTTTGCCGGCAACATTTTCCAATATTCCCAGGCACGGTACATCACTAGCTCGCCCAATATTTCGTATACGAGCGATTTCATCGTGTACCAGTAACAACAATCGATTGATTCAATCGCCCATATCAAATTTATACAATACTAGCTGCCTCGTGTGGGATAAAATATAGCCTTTGTCTAACTCGAACCACACTAGTGAAATAATTTATTTATTCGGATGAACTATCATCATGTCGGAACTACTAAGTTCCGGAGATTCTAATTGTTGCGGTTGCGGGCAACACTCTCCGTTCCACAGGCCGACTAAGAACAATCCCACGTCGCATGGCACTTGCAGAAAAAAACCCGCGCGTTATAGGTCCGACATACTATCAACGTTTGCCCGCTGAAATACGAACAGAAACATTTAAACGTCGGTTGATGAACTTTCTTTTGGATAAACCATTATATTATGTAAGTGAATTTTTGACTTAATTGCATAATGTACTTACACTGTGACATTGTATTTGATTTCGTAGTTTTATACATTTTAAATATCTCAGCTGGTCTCGTGTTGTCGACATTGTATTTGAGATATTATTAAATTACTATTAAATACCTACCTTAATATGATGACGATCCTTATCGGTGTATTTTGTCTTGTTTTTATAATTCTGTTGTATTTTTTTTATCAAATGTATAGACGACCACAATAGGGATTCTTTTAATTTGACATGAATGTAATTTATAATGAAGTCTGTATTGTATGTCTATATTGTATATTGTAATAAATAAATCTAATCTAATCTAATCTATTCTTCACAGGGCGGAAAAATAATAAGTTTCTGTCAAAATTTAATTTTTGGTTCAAGCTTTTATTGCCAACTGTACTTTTCTGTAGGTACACCGTCATCAATGTCATCATCGTGCATCGTTGAGACGATTCAAACGAGCCCAAACTCAACGGGGTTGCGTCTGTTTTAACTCCTGAATTCCCATGGCCACCTTCCGTCACCAGATCAGCTCGATGGTACCATAACATTGAATAGTCATCTAAACTTTACCCAAAATTTCAGCTCAATCGGTTGAAGATATCTGCTTCAAAATTGAGTTGCAAGATTCCACCCTAACACACAGAGTTACAAAGACAGGTACATAATTAGGCATCAATATAAAATATGATGTATCATATTTTATATTGATGCCTGCTTAATATGATGATAAGATATCTGCTTCAAAATTGAGTTGCAAGATTCCACTCTAACACACAGAGTTACAAAGACAGGTACATAGTTAGGCATCAATATAAAATATGATGTATCAAAGGCCGAAAAATATCTGACACGCTCTAAGGGTTCTAGGAATAGAGTTTAATCAGATATTTTTGCGGCCTTTGTTCCATCATATATTAATGCCGGTGACTGTACATACATTGCAAGTTAATAGAAAGCTAATAAAAATAAAACTAGGTAACTAAATTCAGGGGTAGGTACTAGTATGTATTGTAAAAAAGGATTTTAGAAAAACCGGCAAAGTGCGAGTCGGACTCGCGCACGAACAACAAAATATCACGTTTGTTGTATTCCCAGCCCTCTTAAATATCTATTTTATTCTATTTTTTAATATTAGCGTCAACAGAAATACATCATCTGTGAAAATTTCCACTGTCTAACTATCACGGTTCATGAGATTCAGTCTGGTGACAGACGGACAGACGGACAGTGGAGTGTTAGTTTAGTTTAGTTTCATTTATTGCAGGATAAAAATTACAATATAAATTTGCATAAAAGTCAAAATTACAAGAATTTCTACCATGATCGTCAATATAATTGAAATGTAAAAATAAATTAGTAATAGGTAGCTTAGTAATAGGGTCCCGTTTTACTCTTTGAGTCATCACAAATTTAAGAGTCAGACTCTTGTCGGTGTAGCTCCCTCCATCTGACTCTATCTAGGGCCGCCTCCTTGACCTCTTTATACGACGTGACTGCTACTTTTTCTTTTATTTGTTTCATGTAACTTATCCTTGGTCTTCCCCTTCTTCGCTTGCCTTCTACCTTTCCTTCCATGATGTTATTAATAAAAGCGTCATGTCGTATAAGGTGACCAATAATTTTCCCTCTCCTATTCTCTATTGTTTTTATCAGTTTCCTTTTCTCTCCCACTCTCCTCAGCACTTCTTCATTTGTGATTTTTTCTGTCCAGCTAATTTTCTCCATTCTAATCCAGCACCACATTTCCAATGCTTCCAAATATTCTTTATCTCTTTGAGTCATGGTCCACGCTTCACACCCATATATCGCTATGCTCCATATAAATTTGTTTTTGGTTTTGATGAACTTTCTCGTGGTTTTCTGGGATATGTTTGCAGTCAGCAGATACTTTTTAATGTAGAAACTCTTTGAGTACGGAACCATAAAAAAGTCAGATTTCAAAGCGGAACCATAGTCCTTTACGGCACAGCCGGGAAAAACGCTAGGAGAATGATGTAGGTATTTATAGCGTAATATTAATGCGCACGCATGTCAGCCAATCGCAACGACAAATTCGCGGAGCATTATAATCGTCAATGATTAATTTGGGTGAATTGGACCGCCAAGCGTCCGGGTCGGTGGCATTTATAGACCAATCAAATTAGCTAAACCCGGACATAATTCGATAACTGTAATTTTCTTTTTCTATGATGTAAAGTATTGTTAGTTATAGTTAAAATAAAAAGAATTAAACATTTTAGGGTTCCGCGTCATTGTAAAAAAAGCAAAAATCTAAATTTTTAACAGATTATGATTTCATAAGTGCAGCATAATATGTAACTTTGTAAAAGTGCCTCTATTATGATATGACGCTTGCATTCCAGTTAAAGAAATCAAAATTAATCTAATTAATTAACCGGGACTATCAATAATAAAGAAAGTTCAGTAAGTTACACATTTTCTGGATTATCTTACCAGAAATTATAGATAACTGCAATTTAACAAATTATTCTGAATAGTATATTATGTGTGTTGATAAATTATTAAAAATTAAACAGATTCTCTTTGCGGATTTCTAAAATCACAAATATTGTTAGTTTTTGGAAAACCAAAATACATAACTACTTGGAAAGTGTTTGATTTATGCTGTCAACATATTATTAGTACTATAAGAAACAAATTAAACAAAAAATATCCACGATTATAAATAATTCATATTTATTCGTACTAAAGTTTTAATATGAACCTTATCTCTTGCAGAATAAGGCCGTCATTGCTTTGCGTCTCAACTACCGACCGTGCTGTCGCGAGTCGCAGGCATTCAAGGCCGAAACGCACTGACAGCGGTGGCAAAGCGGCGCGGGGTGGCGCGGAGGCGGTACTTGTAATGTTCGAGCTAATTCGAAAGGATCCGAACGCTTTTTCCCGGCTTTATTAGATCGAACATTACAGCCGGTACCACCTCTACACTGCGCCGCGCCGCCGCTTCGCCACCGCTGTCAATGCGTTTCGGCCTTCATTTATTATGAATAGGTCAATGATTGTCAAACATGTATAAAGACGAACGTGGCGTTTACCACGGTTCGGCTATGGTGGAGATTTATTGAAATATTGTGTTCATTAGATCGATAATAACTAAATTGTTCAGCATGAGACATAATTGTCGTGGAATGTCGATTACCTATTTATAAGCGCTCAGTCTTCTGTATAGAATTATTTAAATAAAATATGTTACTTGTGTGGGTGCAGAAAGGGGCATTGTTGGAATGATTCTTATTCGAATAATTATTCGAATAAACATTTATTCGCGAATAATTTATTCGTCTACACTTTCGAATGACGAATGATTTATTCTCATTTCATTCCAATAAATCCACGAATAATATTTAAGGATGCGGTTGCTCGTTGTAACACGTACACGAATTTAACATGATCACTACAAGTGTACCTATTTTCAAGTATTAATACCCTTTTCTACTAATTAACAATATTTTTGTGAGTTAAATGAGTCGCTTCATGGGGCATTTAACAGGTTTGTTTCAATATGTCATGTGTGTGGGCTTGTCCATATATTACGTCATCGTTTTTAGGGTTCCGTACTCAAAGAGTAAAACGGGACCCTATTACTAAGATTCCGCCGTCCGTCAGTCTGTCTGTCCGTCTGTCACCAGGCTGTATCTCACGAACCGTGATAGTTAGACAGTTGAAATGTTCACAGGGGATGTATTTCTGTTGCCGCTATAACAACAAATATTAAAAAACAGATTTTTTTTCTTTTTTTTCTTATACAATCTTACAAAAATCGATCTAGTCCCAAACTAAGCAAACTACTATGGGTACTAGACGACCATAAACATACTTATATAGATAAATAAATACATAGAAAACATCCATGACTCAGGAGCACATATTTGTGCTCATCACACAAATAAATGCCCTTACCGGGATTCGAACCCGGTACCTCCGGCTACGCAGGCAGGGTCACTACGAGGGTCAAACTGAAAGTTTCGGGAATATAAAAAAATATGCAGTTACATTGAGTTAAGTATTTTTATTGTTTTTCAAAGTATTCTCTTTTATATTTTATGCACTTTTCCATGCGTTCAAACCAGTCGTTAAATTTTTTAAAAGCCTCCACTGCTTCTGCCGGCCGCCGAAACACCGCGGCCACCACGCAACTTATCCTTGATTTTGGGGAATGTGAAAAATTCGTTGGGACTTAGGTCAGGGCTGTATGGAGGATGGTCCAGTAGTTCGACTTTTTCACCTTCCAGGTACTCATTTGTTTTACGAGCGGTGTGAGGACTGGCATTGTCGTGGTGAAGGATGATGCGGTGACTAGGCCTTTTTTCCTAAGTTCAGCAAAGACAATCGGCAAACTAATACTTGTATACCAATCGGCTTTGACCGTTCTACGATCTTCAAGTGGAGTAGCCACGTGACCCGATTTAAAGACAAACATAGCCACCATCTTCTTGGCCTTGCTGCGAGAGCAAATAACTTTTGTTGACTTGATGCTCGTCTTCGTTACCCCATACTCGAGATTGGTTTTTAGTTTCAGGCTCATATGCGTATATCTACGACTCGTCACCTGATACGACACTAAAAACTACATTTGAGCTTCCTCCGTTGAATTTATTCAATGTTTTGCGGCACCAATTGACACGAGTCGTTTTCTGCTCGTCAGACAATAAGTGCGGGATCCAACGGGAAAACAACTTTCGCACGCCTAATTCTTCCTGTAAAATAATTTGTATCTGACTCATTCCAATCCGCAAAGACTCCTGAATTTCCCGAGATGTCACATGCCTGTCTTCTTTTATCAGCTGACTCACAAGGTGCACGTTTTCTTGCGTAACTGCCGATTTTGGTCGACCTTCACGCGCGTCGTCCGTGAGGGATACTCGGCCACGTTGAAATTCTGAATACCACCTGTATATTGTCGTCTTTGAAGGTGTTTCATTACTAAAAGCAGCAATCATCCGGTCTCCACATTGTTTTTGTGTTAATCCACTTTGAAAGTCGTAATGTTTATTTACGGGACAATTCCATCTTCAGCGGCGACTCAACAACTCGAAAAAACAATTGTAACTGAACCATTGTTTTTTTAGAGTTCCGTACTCAAGGAGTAAAACGGGACACTATAACTAAGACTCCGCTGTCCGTCTGTCTGTCTGTCTGTCTGTCAGTCTGTCAGTCTGTCTGTCTGTCTGTCTGTCACCAGGCTGTGTCTCAAAACTGTGATAGTAACACAGCTGAAATTTTCACAGATGATGTATTTCTGTTGCCGCTATAACAACAAATACTAAAAACCAGTTTTTTTTTTCTTTTACAATCTTACACAAATCGGCTTAGTCCCAAACTAAGCAAAGCTTGTATTATGGGTACTAGACGAACGATAAACATACTTATATAGATAAATAAATACTTAAATACACAGAAAACATCCATGACTCAGGACTTGGCCGGTTGTCTTTTGTCAATTCTTGACCCCCCCTCCTATCATCATCATGTTCATTCCTAAATGGACACTACCCGCCTCATAAAATGACTGCCGTCATCCAAAAGACCCCCCCCCCCCCCCCCCCAGTTTTGAAATGACGTAATTTATGGACAGCCACTGTCTGTAATTGGATCAATGTATGTTATTAGAGGCGATTACGCATGTTAGATTGTTCAACTATATACCTGTAATTGTACATTGTATGTACTTTATCATGTTATATTCTGATCTGTGTGTTTTTAGGGTTCCGTGCCTTGAAATGGAAAAACGGAACCCTTATAGGATCACTTTGCTGTCCGTCCGTCCGTCTGTCAATACCCTTTTTCTCAGGAACGTGTGGAGGGGAGGTATCAATCATTTAAAGTTTGAATTCCAATGCATAGTGTGTGCATGCATTATTTTAGAATTAATATTTTTTATATTCATGTTGCTGTGGGTTATGCTGGAACTGTATTTATATGTAACATCTTGTAAGACCCATACTGCAACAAATAAATGAATTAAGCTGAAATTTATATCAAATACTCAGGTTTACTGTCTCTTGGAGCTGTGAAAAAATCAAACTTCTAAGCCAACACAATCAAAAGATACAGCCGTTTATGCCGCAAATTTCCGCAAGTTTTCGAAACCCGCAAAGGAATCAAAACCTACTTCCCGTGAACTCAGAAACTTGAAATTTGGTGCGAAGCAACGCCCTATAGCACAGATAAAGGAAAGATAGCGAAAACCGTAAATTTTTAGTTACATCACTGAAATTTTAATGTCCAGTGTATACTGACACGTACTAAGTATGTGAATACATACTTAGTGAGTGTCAGTTTATAGTGGACTTGGTTTTATTGTACGGGGTGGTCCGGAACCCTCGGTGCGCGAGTCTGACTCGCACTTGACCGGTTTTTTTTTCACCCGTGGTAAAGCCGAAATAGTAAAAATAAAACAGGTGAAATAATTACAATTAATATCCGTTTCACCATGCACGGCGATGTTACTTGGTACCCTTGATGAAGTGGTAATCTTTTTCTAACAAATTTAGAAATTAGGTATCACTGTTCTGTCTGTAGGAAAATATTACGTTTTTCAGATATATTCTATTAAAAAGCATTCCTACAATATTCGTTCAAAATATTATTCCCGAATAGCATTACGAATGATTATGCGAATTAAGAAGTTATTCGCGAATAATAAATATTGGCGAATAATTATTCGAAATATTTATTCTTCATTCGCGAATAATCCTATTTATTCTTAAACGTTATTCGTATTCGAATAAATTTATCCTATCTCTGGGTGGATAAGCATATCTTCTCTTTTTTTTTTGGCGTTCTGGCCAACTGTGTCGGCTCAATTTTGCCAATAAGGATATCGACTACCGTAGGCTCAAATGGCGTAAGGGACGAAATGCCCATGCCCATATCCCGTGAACTCTGAATCTTGAAATTTGGTACGAAGTATTTATAGCACAAATAAAGGAAAAATTGTGAAAACCGTAAATTTTTAGTTACATCACTGAAAATTTGATGTCCAGTATAAACTGACACGCACTAAGTATGTAAATACATACTTAGTGAGTGTCAGTTTATAGTGGACCTGTTTCTATTGTACGGGGTGGTCCGGAACCCTCGGTGTGCGAGTCTGACTCGCACTTGACCGGTTTTTTTTTATGCTAACCACGATCATGGCATCATCTCTTTCATTTACTTAACAGTTTACTTATGTTTTCAATGATAAAAGCAAATCAATCGTTCCTTACGCCCTTTGGACCAGAGTTTTCAAAGGGCGTAAGGGACAAACTGTGATTTTTCATTAGAGCTAAAAATCCTACAATTAGGATATTCCGTTATATTTGCTTTATTTGTACACGGCGCGGTCGGTGCAAAACACGTAATTGAAATGAACTCGTTAAGACGGGTTCGCCGTGCGCTCGCCCGCTGGCGCCCCACTCTCTCCCCGCCTCGCACCCACCGCATGCATCTGACTCCACGACAAGGTCGCGAGTATTTTCAATTAAATTTTCAATTTCTTAAGCGTGAAATTAACATGCTTAATTTTGATGAAAACATGATTATCGTACACAAAAGGCTATTAGTAAACAAAAAATTCATAGTTACTATTTATAATTACTGAGATATACATTATTATTAAAACGTTAAAAATAAATGTTTAATTATTGTCTTAAATGTCTAAAAAGACGCAATATACCTTAAACAGATAAAAACATCATAGTTACCATTTTGGCTTGTCTAGATAATGAGATCAGAGGAAAACTGTGAAAAAAAACGTATATGCGAATTTGATATCAGTTTAATTTTGCTATTAAGTGATCGAATTTGAATGCACCTCAAAGTTATACTAACAATGTACTTGGTTACCTTTTTTACTTTTAGGAAAAAGTTAGGTAGTGTACGTTAACTCGTGTTTTTTTTAACTACGGTTACGATCGCGGATTTTTTACTTAATATATTTCATTAATATTTGATACTGAATAGTAAAATCCGATAAAACAATAAAAACAACGAGTTTACGAATTATGTCCAGGGTAAGCTAATTTGATTGGTCTATTAACAGATAAATTGTAAAAATTGGCGATATGCCACATAAATATAGCTAGCAGTCAAAATATTTTAATGGCGATTATCAGTTAACTCTTTATTGTTTTGTAGTGCAGTTAAGTCTTCGCTAAAACGTTAAATGAAAATGGCACCATAATTTATGGTAACCGTTTTATAAATTTAAAGCGGTTTTACAGTGGCACAATGCACGGTTCTGAGATAACACCGTGATATTCTATAGAATTTAGGGTTCTACATTGTTGATTCTATAGAACCAAGTAATCAGTGGTTCTCATTTATAACCTTTCTGTCTTTTGATCCCTTCGGCCGTCTACGTAACCGGGGTTTCGTAACCTGGTTACGATCGAAGCTTTTTTTTTACTCCTCCGTAACTAGCTTCGGTCACGTACTTTGTTTTACTCGTGCGTAACTAGCTTCGGACAAGGACTTACTTTACTTTTACGTAACTGGCCTATGTTTCTGGAGTTAGGCAATTTTTGTAAATAATCCTATTATTTACATGAAAACTTCTTTATATTTTTGCAAAATTTTCTGGATATGCTGGCCGGTTTCTATTCTAATTCTCTAAATATAAACAATACGTCAGCCATTAGATATGATTATGACTGCGTCATATATGACAGTGATAAAAAGTGCATCGGGTCAGTGAGAATAACGTTATTAAATAAATCTGTTTAGCTGCGTGCTACTCGTTAATAACATCAGCAGTAAGTGTTCTGAACAATATGTCGTTGCGAAAAATTGAGTTTATCTCAACGCGTAGGGGAGGTGTTGCCATTCTACATGAAGGACATAAATATCATCGAAGGAAAATTTACAAGAAGGAATCATTTTGGCTGTGTTGTAATTATGATCACGGTTGCAAAGGTAGTATTACTGTAACCGAGACGAACGAAGTAGTGGAACAAAAGACGAAACCACATAATGAAGATTGTGTACCCAACCGGGCACAAAATAGAGTATTAAAGGAATTAGATAAGCTTAAAGACATAACTGGATCAAACTTTAATTCCATCCAAAAGCAATATGACACAATGGTATACCAACTAGAAACAGAGGGTGTACACATGATGGCTGAAATACCACATTTCAGTAATATCAAAACAGGTCTATTTAACAATCGAAATAGAGTATTGGGTGTGCCTAAGGTACGTTTTTCGTCAGCATTTGAAGTCATAGTACCAAAAAAATTTCTTGAAAATTTTCTGTTAGCGGATTATGTGGGTGAAGGAAGTGATGGTGAAAGAATCCTTATATTCTGTCGTGAAGATGTGCGGGTCCTCATGGCTAGCTACGACCATATATTGTGTGATGGCACATTTAAATCTTGTCCAAAGATTTTCAAGCAATTATATTCGATACATGGATATAACCAAACCAGCAAAACTGTGATTCCCCTAATTTACTGCCTATTACCTAACAAAAAACAAAAAACATATAAAACCCTTTTCACGCTTATTAAATCCGTATTTAAGGACTGGAAACCTTCAAAAATAACCATGGACTTTGAAAAGGCAGCAATGAAAGCAGTTGCACACGTGTATAAAGGCATAAAAGTAAAAGGCTGTTATTTTCATTTTAATAGATGCCTATTTAGAATGGCCAAGAAATTAAAAATGGCAACCCCCGTAAAGAAGCGTCATGTGTCCAGGTGTGCCGGAGTTGCACGCTTGCCAGAAGAATTTGCTGGTAGCGGCATTAAGTACGTTATGCGTAGGAGTCCAGCGGGTGATGACGTTAAAACATTCAACAAGTATTTCAAATCTGAGTGGCTAGAGAAAACAAATTTTAACAAAACCTGTTGTTGTAGCAAAGAGCAAATAAGAACAACGAATAATTTGGAAGGATGGCACAGTCGTATTAATCGTTTCGTTGGACAAAAAAATAATACAGTTGCTAATTTGCTGGAAATTTTAATCAAGGAGACGAAAGTCAGTGACATGTTCAAAACCAAAAACAAAAAGTCGAAACGCTATCTTGAAATCGACACTGAAATTGAGTGTGCAAATAATGAATTAAAAAGTGGGCAAATCACAGTAGGTCACTGCGTTGAAATAGTTGCTCCTTATGCTTTTTTATTTTGATTTTCAATACAAAGAGATATCTTAACTAAAACTCAAATTTCGTTATTTTTAGATGAGAATTAAATGCATTAATAAGTTTATTTTGTTAATTTTTAACCTAATTTAAAGAATAAATGTTTCTAATTGATAGTGTTATTTGACTCTAATTTTGTATGTCGTCGGGTGACAAGCAAAACTCACTAAGTACACTCAAAAATTTATAGTAACAACCAACTTTATTACACTTGTAACAGAGTTTAGTATCCAATAATTTTAATGATGTTAGTTAGTGAGTTTTGCATGTCACCTGACGATGTGAAGAGGTAGAAATAAGATTAAAGAGGAGAGGACGTCAAATTGCTACCTATCTTACCTATCAGTCCTCTTTTTTATCTTGGGATGATTTTTTTTTTAAAGAATCAGTCATCATTAACTGTCAATAAAAAATCTAGTCATCTGTCATCAAATCTGTTCTGGTCATTACAATGGATACTTTTGAAAATTCATCAAATTTAACGAGGACGCCGGAAAATAGAAACGCCTGTATCTTTGGTGGATGCCCTTTAATGACATTACGTGCAATTCCTGACGCTTTAAAAGCTAAAATGTTGATTAAAAGGAATCTATATATTTCCCCGGGCACGCGTGTGTGTCATTACCATATCCAACGTACCCAGGACTGGGAGGAAATAGTCCAGGCGGAAGATAACTTAATTGATTTTAACCGAACGCACTGCGATGATATTATTAGGATAATGAAATTAGGTTTCCTATTGCCGATTGTAAATACACTGCAAGAAATAATATAGATAGTGTGTGTGTGTGTGTTTGTGCGTATAATAGTAACCAAGATATTTTGATGTTTTAGTTAACTATGAATAAATAATTTTGCTATCCAAAAATATAATCGTTTGTATTTTATTTGTTTATTTTAACTTTAAAACAAGCACACACTGAGCTGAGCTAACTTGGGATAGGTAAGTAAAAGAATTATTTAAAAAAAAATTGCCTAACTCCAGAAACATAGGCCAGTTACGTAAAAGTAAAGTAAGTCCTTGTCCGAAGCTAGTTACGCACGAGTAAAACAAAGTGCGTGACCGAAGCTAGTTACCGAGGAGTAAAAAAAAAGCTTCGATCGTAACCAGGTTACGAAACCCCGGTTACGTAGACGGCCGAAGGGCTTTTGATAGCCAGTATTGTTAACAAGCTTTCAACCAGACTAATGAACTGCTAAAGTCTCTTCATTGATTGCAATATACTATTTATAACAAACAATAGGTTGCCTGGTAGAGAATGCTTACGGCATTAAGCCCGCCATTTGTACGGTAAGTTCTTCTTTTGTGCAACAAAGCTTTTATTATAATAATATTAGATAACGTTATCATGTTATCAATCTAGTTATTTATAACTAAATTGATAACATGATCGCAAAAACATTATTGATTAATACAATTTCAATTAGTATAGAATGTACAAAATGAGTGTTTAATATCAAGATCAGAATGTAAGCAACTATGAACTCTCTTGATATTACTTACTCCATTCATAGTAAATAAAAGGGCTCAAAAACATAAGACTAAAATGTAGGTATACAAAAGTAAATCTAAATTAACATTGTGCTTACATAAATCAAACCGTATGAACTGCAAGTAAAATAAGTAAACAGGTGGTTGCGAAATTAATTAATAGTTCTGAACTTTTAGCTATTGACTCGACGAACCTATTGGCTTAATTAAACGGCTGAGTGCGTTCAATTACGCTGGACTGTACAAATTCTCCTTTAATACTCGTGCATACAGTAACTGGGCGTTTTCACTAAAATGTGCGACTTTTACTTTATTTCTCAGAAATTAAATTTTTTTGGTTTTTCCGGATCAGATTCATGAGCACTCTTGATTCAGATAAAGAAAAAAGTTTTCCATACATTTTTTTGGATTCCACTATCTGACGGTCCATACCTACAGAATGTATGAAAAAGAAACGTTACATAGTGGAATAAAAAACTGGACACTTTTTTTATTTATTGGGTTTTTTTATTTTTTAGAGTACCCATGCATGATTCTGAACAGGAAAAACGAAAATATGTCAATTCTGAGAAAAAAAAAGTCGCACATTTTAGTGAAAACGCCCAACTACACGATTACTGTATGCAAATTCGTACAAATAACTGCATATTATTGTATAACATAATTTACATAATATAGTCTATTAAAACATCAACGATGCAAATGCCAGTTAGTTATGAAACAATTTATAACATTGTCAGTGAACAAGCTAACGGCATGTCCAAAACGTCATAACTCTTTTATAAAGTCACTAGCTGTCCGTGGCGACGCGCCTATTGCCAACGAACGCGGGAAAACCCGCGGGATAAAATATAATATAGCCATTGCGAAAGGAATATAGTACTAGCCCAAATGCATATGTTTTCGTCTAGTCAGAGCAGTTTTGTGGGTTTTCCCATTTGTAAGGAAATAATATTATCGATAAAAATTCAATACCGTTTAATACTAGTTGTACATATCATAGTTTCATTATTTATGAAAATATTCCAAATTTACACAATTAAAATATAAAGACACCACTTTTACGAGCAGAAGAAATTTTGCGGTTTTTTTTTCAAACTATTTCGGTAACGAATTCAACAGGCGAAAAAAGGGCCATTACTAGAGAAAGCGACACGGCAAAGCTATATATGCTGACGGTTCTGCTTCCAGCCCATGAGTCAAGAAGTGCAGTTGGAGACCACAATTTGAATTGGACAATAGTTTTTAAGTGCCCTTTTTTTCTACAATATAAACCTTTTAGGGTTTCTATTTAACAATGAAAATAAACTACATTAAACATTACTAATATTATTATTGTTCATATTACTTAGTCGTTTGATCTAAGCATGTAATAAATATCAAAATAAATGTAATAGTTGTTAATTACTGGACAACCTCTTCTGCATCGGGGCTAGTAATACGGAGTTAGGAAACATAGGAAATTAGTATAGGGACATTATAATTTTAATTATTATTATTTTACTTTTTTTATTTATATTGTAATCAGTTTATCTTTGAGGTGTATAATTAATGTTTTTGTTCTTCTTATTTTTTGATCTTGTTTGTCTTGTGCCATTTTCATAGCATTAAATGATTTGACTTTGATTGTTGAAGCTACAATCTCAAACTTTTCCTCTTCGAAAATCTCCGGATCCGATTTTAAAATTTATTTCACCTGTTTATGGAATGGAACTTCCGAATGGACATAGGTTATATATTATCACGCGGGTTTGATTACGTTCTTTGTAATACGCGGCCGGCGGCGGCACCGTGCGGCCACCTAGTATTAAGGGGGTCCTGTCACTTGACCTACTAACTTTTGCCCGAATGTTTCATTAGACCTAATGTTTCACTAGACCAAATGGATATTTCTTCGAAACAGTGAACTTTTTTCTTTGAATATCATCAAGTAGAAGTCATTAGGTTAGGTTTTTATTTGCAATAGTTAGTCCTATAAAGTTTACTTTTTGGAGGTCGTTGTTCTACGTCAGTAGGAATAACCCTAGAAACACTACATGTAACCTCCGGGTGGTGCTAAAAGAACAACAAACTCGGCAGCTGCACTGTTCCTTCTGAACTTCGCAGCGCACACTGGGACTGGAATCAGCGACGTCAATACGAATACATATATGTACCAGTGTGTAACTGGCATAGCTAAATAACTACGTTTACAAGTTGAGAAAAAATGCATAGGCCTAAAGAAACATTAGGTCCAATGAAGCATTTAGGGCTAAAGTAAGTAATAGTTAGTGCTCATCGATGCACGATCGGCAGGTACTAGGCATCCATAGCGCCCAGGATGTGTTGCAGATCGCATCGCGATTTTAATCGCGGTATTGTGTGCGGCCGGATGCAAACCGCACGCTCCAATCTCGGGCCCTCGAACAATGGGCCACGTGGACAAGTGCCAGGGCTGCCAAACAATACTAAAGTGAACTACGCTTTCACTGTCATTGTGTCAATATAAATAAATAAATATTACGGGACAATCTTACACAAATCAACCTAGGCCCACGGTAAGCTCAGTTAGGCTTGTGTTGTGGGTACTAGGCGATGATATATATAATAGATACATACATATAGATACTTATATACATACATAACATCCATAACTCAGGAACAAATATTCGTGATAAATACACAAATAAATGCCCTGACCGGGATTCGAACCCGGGACCTCCAGCTTCGTTGGCAGAGTCACTACCCTCTGGGCTACGGAGGCCGTTCCATATCAATGTGTAGACCTGTATAAAAAATGACAGCACACAAAATAGGTCGTCTTCAGTCTCTCAGGGTTGATTAGGGGTTGTGACCACCATCTTTGGCATTTTACATCTATTAAAGATAAATTAGAGGACGGCAGTTACGTAAGTGGTTTGGTGAGGCCGACACAGGCGGGCCGACAGAGGCAGGCGACATTGTTAGGAGCGACCGCCACTACCGCATAATTGACAAGTAATCCTGCCCGGAGATGAAAGAGGAGCAGCACGTTAGTGTATTAATTCACGCCTTAAGAGCAAATTTTACATACCACCTCATTAAAACCCGTCTGTTTTGGATGGAAACGGGTCGTCGTGCAGACACGGAAAAACCAAATTTGTCTCTTCTTTTCAAGTTAAGGTCACCTATCCATAATAAATAATTTAAGACTGTATCAACATTATGGGTACCTATCGAATACGCCTACTTTAAATCTAAACTTTAAAAAACGCGGCCGAAAATTAGCTAGGCTCTGTGCGAATTGTATAATTTATACAATGTCATCTATACAGTATAGATGCCAAATAGATAGGCTATTGACGACCCAATCGGCGTTGTCGAATGGAAGCAATGAACAGTAAACACGTCCAAAACTTCACAACGATGTAGTACTAAGTACTAGTTAGTTCAGAGTCAGCTGCCTGATTGGGTACTTGTTTCAAAGTTAACTTTGTTTTAGGGAATACAGTCAACATAATAGTTGTTATCTCGAAGTCGCGGCTAGCAGTACAAGTTTATTAAGAACCAAATCATATCTTACTATAGTCAATTAGTCACTACATACAAATGTTTATTTCAGGCTTTACCCATAGAAGTGTTAGTTACTTACTAAAACATAAAACTATTGTTAGTGTGTGTGTTAGTGTGGCCAGTAATTCATTAATAATACTTAACACACAATTAAAATTAAAGGTATTCGGTATGTCAAACCTTACTATCAAAACGAAACTAAAAATCCAGCTTCAAATTACATTTCATTTCATTTTATTTTCATTTCATTATACATACACATATACATACAGTTTGCAGAAAAAACGAAAAATCACATCAATGTTTAATTATTTAGAGAGTAATAGAGAGTCACGTCTTTCTTATTACTTACGTATATGGAAATTTTAAAGAATTAGCAATATTTATCTTATGTTCAGTTTATCCTTCTGTAATAGGCTGTGAGTTTGCATAATTGTATTATTGAACAACTATTTCAGAGTCAAGTCCCTGCTAAGTGGTTCCGCCTAAATCAGTTCATAAACAAAGCCGACGATAACCCGGAGGTCAGTTCCACAGAGGATATTTGTAAAATGGTTAGTCAGTCCTCATTATCAAACAAGAAGTCGCAACATGTTCTTAGGACTTGAGCAAACGTCGTTACTGCATATAGTAGCTTCATTATTGTGATACACACGCACATATTTCGTCTAATATATTATCTACAATATGGAAGATAAATTATATTTACAGAACCTATTCTTCCTAGAAAACATTGGCCGTCTATACATACCCAAGTACGCTATGTATTTGTATATGATATGAGTTAACCTCCAAATCTACCGCCTTCGTAGCTACCATTGGAAGACGATGTGAATTTGCCTCGGAATTTGCTATATAATATTGGTATGAAATTCTTGACGGAAAAATGTCACACCAATATCATATCAATCAAGAATTCAAGACCGTCCACCTACTTGTTTCCAAATCAGTTCCTACACTTCCCACAGATAAGTTAGCAACTATAAGTAAGTACATATAGATAAAAACAAATGCCGAACATGCTTCTAATGTTTATCACATACGAGTGGGCACTAACGGGTAGAATATGTTCGGCAAGAACTATTCAAGTGTGAAACGTATAAAGAAGGATTTATCGGAGTTAGTTCCGTTATCCAGATAGCGAAGTGGGGACTAACGGGTTTAGTCCGGAGTTTTATGTACTGCTTAACTGGCGCAGTCGTTGTGGACGAGACGAAATGTGAGCAAAGCAAATTTGCACTTATTTAACATTTACATTGCTATGTTTACATTGTTATTTTCTACTGGGATAAACAAATATTGTTGAAGGAATTATACGAGTATTTCGTCGGGATAATTCAAGACGTGATCACAGCTGATCACGTCTTGAATTATGAGACTGGGCGAAGTGGCGTAAACATGAAGGTTTTCATTTCTGTAGGATGCAGGCAAAAATTGGGTGTGTGAACATCGTGAAAAAGTCATATTAGTAGTTTTTCAGATTACTATATTTGTCTGCGTTGCTCGAAGGTTGGCTGGAAGAGAATGCGTATATGGTATTAAGTCCGTCTTTTGCTCGGATCTTTTTTCTTAAATTTATTTTTTCATTTATTTATTGGCAACCCTGGCATAGTAGCGTGACATTATTAGGACTTATGAAAATGTGATACTTACGCAAAACGCGTGCAATGCGGGTTCCATTAAATTGCATTGCGGTATTAATAATTCGGTACATAATGTAGAATATTTCTGTATACTAACCGACCTAGACCTGCAATTATATGTTTTTTTTTACTGTACTTGCTTAAATGGGCTGCTCCGAATTTAAACGAGAGCAATTTCTAAATAGACCTTTAGTTAATCTAGTTTATAAATTATATGATGATGACGATGTTGATGATGGTGATCAATCAAAAATATTTACCAAATGTATAAATACTAGGTATTTATACTCTATATATATGTATATATATATCTAAGTATTTTCGCCTTATCTGGCTCTTTTACTTGTCAGAGCTTACAAAAACAATTAATTTACAAAAGTATGAGTAAGTGACATGAATACATAGCAACAAAATTTTAAAAATATCTCTAACAACATAACCTAGCTGATAAGGGTTTAGTAAGTAGATCAGTGGAGCCCTACACTATGATAATCAGTAGAGTAGATACGAGACTGCAGTTCCAGTTCTGAATTATTATCATCATTCCGTTACTATTCATGTGGAATATGTGTTTAGATTTAAAGGAGGTTACAGCAATCGCCAAATGTGAGTAAGCTGGATTCAGGCTTATCTGAATTCTGACGTGATGCACTTGGATGCGCTCTGACGTATCAGTTCATCACGAAATCACGATCACGCAACTAAAAGCATAGGTAGGTACGTATTTACAAAGACAAAAACATAAAACGGCAGTTGCCGACGGTTTGGCAACAACGCCAGGCCAAAGTCGATAAGTATATCGGTACTTACCTTTAAAAAGCGGCCAAGTGCGAGTCGGACTCGCACATGAAGGGTTCCGTTAAATAAATTGCAGTTTACGATTTATGACGTATTAAAAAAAACTACTTACTAGATCTCGTTCAAACCAATTTTCGGTGGAAGTTTGCATGGTAATGTACATCATATATTTTTTTTAGTTTCATCATTCTCTTATTTTAGAAGTTACAGGGGGGGGGACACATCTTACCACTTTGGAAGTGTCTCTCGCGCAAACTATTCAGTTTAGAAAAAAATATGTTAGAAACCTCAATGTCATTTTTGAAGACATATCTATAAATACCCCACACGTATGGGTTTGATGAAAACATTTTTTTTGAGTTTCAGTTTAAGCATGGGGAACCCCAAATTTTTTTTGTTTTTTTTCTATTTTTGTGTGAAAATCTTAATGCGGTTTACATAATACATATACTTACCAAGTTTCAACAGTATAGCTCTTATAGTTTCGGAAAAAAGTGGCTGTGACATACGGACGGACAGACAGACAGACATGACGAATCTATAAGGGTTCCGTTTTTTGCCATTTGGCTACGGAACCCTAAAAAGCGGTTACGTTACCGGAAAAAATATAGGTACCTTTATATTTCGATAGCGAAATATAAAGGTTCCGCTACCAAAACCGCTATTAGACAACCGATATGACGTCATACCGTTAAAATAGAAAACCGGTATTTTTCGGTTATGTAGTCCCTGATTTACATATTACCTAGCTACTCCCTTTATAAATGGAATCGGAATAAGTAAGACCGGCTCTACCCACTGTTTATGTTTAATTTAAGAGTTGTTTTCTTTTAATTTATTTTTTTGGTGAACAATAAATAATATTTGTATGGCATTGTAACGCCGATATCTCAGAAGTAAGAATTTATTATTAAAACACAATCCTATGTATTCTTTAGAAATAGAAAACTACCTGCTTGCAAATACAAATAGTTTATTTAGCAGAAATAGATTCGCAAACAAAAACATATCCATCGGATTCCAAATTAGGCTGAACCTGTATCTTGGACGACGAGAGCGTTTAATCGGTTAATTATTTATTAACTTAAAATGGATATTTTTGTTATAAATGAATACTATGTTTTAATTGAAATGAAATTGGATCTGTGTGCCAAACATCCGAATCCATTTGTTCGTTTTTGTGTGATTGAGTAACAAACATCCAGACATCTATTACGAAACATTAAAGTCTGTTACCTTAATTTCCACGTAAGTAAGTTTTTACACACCTACGAACTGCGTTTTATCTGGAACTCGAAACCTGTGTAGATTTTCTGAAGACCAATGACGTCAAGATTACCTGAAACAAAGAAATACATTTTCAGTTTTAATTATATTTCTTCCAGCTGGAACACCAGAATGGTTCAGCCCCGTACTAACTAACCTCAGGTTTGTATCTTTGTAACCTGTTACCATGAATCGGTATTCATGGTAACTGGTTTCAAACAAAAATTGGTCAAACGGGACAGTTAACAAAAAAACAATGTAAATTGTTAATGAATTATAGTAGTTTATGTGACTGTACATAATGAAGGGCATTAAACACGAGTGTGGGTTTATTCATAATAACATCACACGAGTGTGTTAATGCCTAATTATGTACAGTTACATACACTACTTTATCTATCCACTTATCATAAGCCTCCATGATGCATCCAGGAGCCGCATATTATGACCGGCATCGCGGCGTTGTTTTCTGGCAGCTGTCATAGGATTTTTTTTAATTCAGAGACAAATTAGAGTCGGCGCCAACTGTCATATCATTCGATATCTTACTTACGTGCGACATTTGTCAAATTTGTATGCAAATTGACAATTCATCTCGAACTAAACGTCATCTCGACTGATTTTAGAATAGAGGTCAAATCAAATTGCTTTGTTTTTCAGAGGTGTTCGTAATTTGAATGTAATAATAGCATCGAAATCGATGTTATTATTTAGCAATAATAACATTTTCACAGATAAGAAATTTGTTCTAACAAAACATTTTGTTTTTATGGTGGTCATAATGTGCGGATCTTGAACGCATCATGGAGGGTTTATGATATTTGGATAGATAAAATAAATAATAGTATTCCTAGGTGGTTTATCCCTTCTAAAGCCATCTAAAGTAAGAAGAGTTATTCAATCGCAACTAGTTACGAACCTGCGTTTATGAACGGGACCGAAGAGCACCCACAAATTGAATCAATAGTTAAATAAAAAAATCATTAATGGCTCGACTCGCATAAAACCGAATATTGATGTTACTCGTGTCGAGTCAAATGAAATGGCGGAAAAACAATTCCAGCAATTAGGGAGTTGACGAGTTTTCATGAACTGTTCATTAAAGTGTAATAAAAAACCCGCAGATATAATTACCTCAGCTACCGACACAGTCAATTTTGCTTGGTAGTGTGTAGGTACATAAGTACTTCAATAATGAAGCAAGCCGTTTGTAATAACTTTCATGAAATAAAATACCGTTTCAAGTTTTCCTGTTGCTACATATTCCAATACATAGTCCAGTGCGATCATATTTATTTTTAGGACAAGGAAAACTATACAATACAATACTTCATTGCATAAAGTAAGTTTTGTGAATAGATTTATTTTAGTCTCTGACGCTATATACACAACAACTTATTTACGTATCTCCCTTATCTGTTCCCAGAAAAGCCTATAACATAACAAAATATCAACATTTATAAATCGACTGTGAGCTCTTCCTTACATTAATTTGACACCTAGATTCGTAACAACTGTTCGTAATCAGAGGTCATGATGTTTACTGGTTCGTGTATAGATTACACGAAAAAGTTATTACAGTAAGCGACATGTAAACCTTGCCATACGTTTAAACAAATATAGCAGACTTGGGAATACCGGGCCGGATAGATTCTCAGGTAAACTGTCACAATGTGTAAAGGTGCTCAGAGGCTCTAGTATAATTTTTATCGATACAATACGTTTTCGAACACGTTTGCGTTTAGTTTCAATTTGTATGGTAACTCGAACAGCGCCTCTGGTGGCAACTATTAGGAACGACGCGTTGCTATACACAGTGAAACTAAACTCAAACGCGTTCGAAAACGTATAAGTATCGTTAAAACTTATACTAGAGCTACTGTTGACCGGGGTCTGAGTTTGCATCATCATTTTCGCATTTGATGGAGGCGTTTAGGTACTCACCATATCACAAAGTTGGCATAAGGCTAAAGTAGCTTGTACTGAGAATCCCGTGCTACCGTTCAATTTCAGATATGTAGATATCATCATATCAGCCGAAAGACGTCCACTGCTGGACATAGGCCTCCCTCAAAGAGTTCCAAAGTGATCGGTCTTGCGCCACCCGCATCCAGCGGACTCCCGCGACCTTTACCAGGTCATCAGTCCACCTTGTGGGAGGCCTACCAACGCCGCGCCTTCCGGTACGAGGTCGCCACTCGAGAATGTTTCCGCCCCAACGGCCATCAGTTCGACGTGCAATGTGCCCCGCCCACTGCCACTTAAGTTTAGCGATTCGGAGGGCTACCTTCGGTTACCTTGGTTCTGCTGCGCATAGCCTCATTTCTGATGCGATCACGCAGAGAAACTCCCAACATAGCCCTCTCCATTGCCCTTTGGGTGACTTTGAGCCTTCTTATGAGGCCCACTGTAAGCGACCACGTTTCAGTGCCATATGTCATCAGGTCATCACTGGCAACACACACTGGTCAAAGACTCTCGTCTTGAGACACTGCGGAATATTGGACGAAAAGATGTGCCGTAGCTTCCCGAACGCTGCCCAGCCGAGTCGGATTCGACGATTGATCTCTTTCTCGAAGTTGGACCTACCTAACTGGACAGTCAGTCCTAGGTATACATAATCGTCTACAACTTCGAGCGTAAAGTGTCCGATTGTAATGGGAGTTGGTACTATATGGACATTTGACATGATCTTCGTTTTATCCATGTTCATTCTTAGACCATCTCGCTCGGAAGCTTTACTGAGGTCATCGAGCATCGTTCTTAAGTCCTCCATGGTCTCAGGCAAGACTACTATATCGTCAGCAAACCGAAGGTGAGTGATGTACTCGCCGTTGATGTTGATGCCTAGCCTTCTCCAGTCCAGAGTCTTGAAAACATCCTCCAGTGGAGGATGTGTAGATATATAGAGCACATATCAATATAGAGCATCAGTTGAATCAAACTCGAGCAATTTCACGAACTATTGGCTCAGCATCAAAACACATGCTTACTGCGCAAGGAAGTTTGGGGTTCGAATCCCGCTCGGATAAATACGGGAAACAAACTTTTACTGATATAAGTACGTATTCATCTAATGTTTTTCTTTCAGTTTTGATGAGCGAGTGTTTTCCCTGCTAGGAAATACCTAATTTTACGAACCTTTCTCAGATATGAGGTCGCGGGCTGGGGGAGTAGACACCGAATAATATAACCAATAATGCTAAATTTTCTCAATAAAAAAAAAATGGAAGGATTCAAAATATTGTCAAATGGAGAAAAAATTAAAGCAGGGGATTAAATAATTACAAAGCTATAAGTGCCCAAAGTTTTAAGAGGGGGTATATTCTGTCCCTTTTCCGCAAAACGCACCTTCTTATATGTATATAGATTGTCATTTACTATGATGCTTGTGGATCGTGACGTTACGATCCCCTAGCTTTTTCTCTCCCTAACAAGCAATACTCGTATACTAAAACGGTTTTAACTTCGTAAGTTTTTGAGATATCTGAATGGGATTTTCGTGACTAGGCACATATTTTTGCCTCTTTCTTTTGGAGTAATAATAAATTTTGAGTCTACACCCCACACCAAATTTAAAGGTTATTGCACTTGTTGAGTTAGGAGTACTTATTCAGACAACTCGATAACTTCTAACAGTTGAATTGCCTAGTGATCAAAGCGTAATCCCATTCAAGGCTAGTTTTCCCTCAGCGTAAAAGCCAGCGTATGTCGACCGACCTTCTTCATTATATCATGCAAAAAACTCATTCTTCCGCTGTCCAAAGATTAAAAAAAAAAAAAACAAACTTAAAATTTGAACTGTTTATTTTCAGATCTGTGATTAAATTATAAGTACATATATCAGTTACATTTAGTACAATCTTTAATATTTAAGATTATTTACTAAACTTTTTTATCTTTTTTTAATCTTTTTTATTATGTATGTATGTAAGCACTTTATTGTACAGTCATAAACATGATATGTAAGATTAAAGTTGGTACAAAGAGTAGTTTAGTGTGTATATAAAAACCGGCCAAGTGAGAGTCGGACTCGCGCGCGAAGGGTTCCGTACCATTATCTATAAAATACTATTTTATTCTGTGTTTTTATTTTTATTTGTTGTTATAGCGGCAACAGCAATACATTACCTGTGAAATTTTCAGCTGGAACTATCACGGTATCAGTGAGATACAGCCAGCCCCCCTATTCTGTAACTTGTTTTAAGCTCACCTCAACGCTCACCCACAATTATACATTGACACCGCGATGCGTGGTAATTAAGCGTAGGTAGAGGTCTAGTTTCGTAACGGGTGACCGGCGGGGTGAGCCGCATTAACGCGTAGCGAATAACAACCCTGGTGACAGACAGACGGACGGACGGACAGCGGAGTCTTAGTAATAGGGTCCCGTTTTACTCTTTGAGTACGGAACCCTAAAAACAAGAAACATGCGCATACTCGTTTAAGATCTTTATTTTACAAGCTTTTATTTACTTTCACCTGTCCCGCTGTCTGTAATAAAATCTTGCAAGTGTATGCTGGAGGTGGAAGGAGGCCATAGGTACTCCGCAATAAAACGACACAACCCCATCGAGTTTGGGCTCGTTAGAATCGTCTCAATGAGTAGTTGATGATGGTATGCAGAAAAGTACAGTCGGCAATAAAAGCTTGTACCAAAAATTTAATTTTTGACAGAAACTGGTTACTTATATAGAACACTTCCGTGAGTGTCACACATATTACCGGCATCGCGAGTGCTCACGATTAAGGACCACGTATTGGTTCCAAACATGTCGAGCGATATTCGACCTCAACGACGTGCGTGACCTGTTTCATAAATTTCATAATATTTTAATAAGATCTTTATTCCCATTAAGAATTTACAAAATTCACGAAGCTGATTCGAATCCCGGTAAGGGCAAATATTTGTGTGATATTTAATATGTATATGAGGAATATTTGTTTTCTGAGTCTATAATGTTTTCTATGTATTTAACTATTTATATCTATGAAATATATCGTCGTCAAGTACCTACCCAGAACACAAGCCTTATTGAGCTAAGCACTAGCAAATGCAATGAGGGTGCAATATAACAACGCGTTTAGTGTAGGTGCAATATTGCAGCGCATCGGGTATGTTCGCCGAGGCGCGCGTTGATGGATATCATTAGCGAGCAGCCTCACTGATGCGACGCATTCGCGGCAGCGCCAGCAGCATCCTAACAGTTGTTGTGGCTGGAAGGTTGGACCGTCCTATCCAAGCACATTCGATCCAGCTCCATGTGGGTGGCCTCCCACCCACTTGGAGTTGGATCTGACTTGTGAGCCTCCTTCCTGCTCTCTCTAATTTAATTAAATTTTATTTATTTTTATTTTCTGTATTTTCTAACACTATTAGGAGTAAGGTATTTTGTTATGTTACTAACATATTATATGGAGCCATCCTTTGAAATAAATGATTTTTATTTTCATTTATTTTTTACTAGCGACCCGCCCCTACTTCGCACGGGTTTATCTAGGTACATAATACATGCATGTATGGTTTGTATTATACATATAAACCTTCCTCTTGAATCACTCTATTTAAAAAAAACCGCATCAAAATCCGTTGCGTAGTTTTAAAGATCTACACATACATAGGGACAGACAGACAGACAGCGGGAAGCGACTTTGTTTTATACTATGTATTGATTTTACTAGTTCGATTGGTGTATGTTTGTCCCTTACTTAATATTTATTTATTTACTGCAACTATACACCATATCCACCTAGCGGATACCTTTTGCAATAACACTGTCGTATCAGCTAATCCAATAAAATAAACACAGGTACAAAAGACTGCATTACTTATTCAATTTGTATGGCCATTTCTTGTCGCAAATAAACCGCATCCTGTTTGTGTCTAAGCCCAACGAAGCGGCTCGAGCTGACTCTATGACAGGAATAATGAATACTTGTAAGGAATCAACGTCATAAAATATCGTACCGAAATGATTTTTTTTCAAAGCGAATGACAACGTTTTTGGGTCAATCTCCGAGCGTTTGAACCGCTCGGTTCTAACGTCATTGTCAGCTCAAGATTATTTCAGCAGAGATAAAACATACCGCGGAAACTTAAATAAAAAAAGACTCAGTACCTACCGGTATTGGCTTACGTTTTCATCAAAAGTGGACTCTGATATTCGTCTCTTTTAATAGTATTTGCTGGCGACGACAATGACGAAAAAAAACGCCTTAAAAACGCTGAATTTCGCCCTTTTGAATGTTGGACTTGAGACACATACGATGAATATCTGATGGACTGAACTGTCGCCAGAATTAGCGTGTAACCGATGTCTACAGACAAATTATTAGTAATTCGGAGTAACACACAAAGTATTATGTGATTTTTTTCTAAAGGTTTGGACGGCGCTGCACTCAGCCACGATCTGAGGGGTCACGTGTGTTTTCGAACGCACGTAAGGACAACTCAACTGTCATTTTCCATTACAAAAAGTGACATTTAGATCTACCTGACCACCCAATGCGTTACGCGATCAACCTGCTGCCCTCCTATTCTGTAACTTTAAAACAAGTTCACGCTCACGCTCAAGCTCACCTCAACGCTCACCCACAATTATACCTTGACAAAGCGATGCGTAGTAATTAAGCGTATGTAGAGGTCTAGTTTCGTAACGGGTGACCGGCGGGGTGAGCCGCATTAACGCGTAGCGAATAACAGCCCTGGAGACAACTCTCTATCTCACGATAAACTCCTATAGTTTCCTATCAATATTGATCCTCTATCAGTAATAATAAGGAGTATTCAAAGGCGTAAGAGTGCACTATTACTTGCACAAATAATACCTAGTTTAAGGGTTATTTTTAATCGAAATAGTGTCGTATTGAGACACCCGTTAGTTATGAAAAAAACCTGTTTTTTTCTTAAAGACTGCATCCGTTAAGATTATATATATTTTATAAAGGAACTCTATTTTTTAAAGTGATGCCCATCTCGACTCCTACGGGGTTGCCTAGGAAAAACACTTAAGTATTCTAGTTCCTGCTATCATTATGCAAAGCAGCTTGATTCCATCATAACGTGCAGGTTTTTTCATAACTACAATGACTAAAGATTGCCTAATAGACTAACGAATACCTGCGCATAAAATCGTAAATATTTGTATAATAGGTAAGTCAAATGGTTTTTTTTAAAATAACGCTATCAATAAAATAATGCAATATTGCTACATTGTTTTTTTTAAAGCGGAACGCAACTGGTACCTTTCTGCCTGCCGTGTGCAAATTATCTATTACGTATATTTGGCCTGTATTTCGTGATGCTTCCCGCATTTCGGTTCACGTACAACGTATAGAGGTATATCTCGCATGTTCATAGTCTAAAACATTATATACACAGACATTCATAGATAAACATTGTGATGAATACGTGCCCTTTAGATATCAAGTGACAGTGCGTCAAATAAACTCACACTATAATGTAAACTGCCTGTTACCAGAGTAATTTATTATCTTACCAAAAAACTTTGCTTCAAATTTCATGAAACACCAACCTCATTTAATAACTTCTCAATTAAAGCAACCCAGTTTCATGTATCCTATCCATTTATTACGGAACCGGTCCTTCGGAGAGATGCTTTTCAAGTGCAAATTGCTTGACTCAAACAAAACCGAACAAAACTCATCAAGATGGTTCAGCAGTTTAAGCGAAGAGGGAACGTATAGGGCATTTTCATTGCAAGACTTATAAGTTATATTAAACCTGTCTGGCCAAGATGGGACAATCGGATAGTTTAGTTTAGACTGCATGTAGAATGTGTGGCGAGGAGGATGAGACTACGGAATACTTACTGTGTGAATGTCATGCCCTTGCCAGACTAATAATGAATTACTTTGGTAACGGCTACCCGCAACCAAAGGAATTCAAGGTGCTCCCGGTGAACTGCATCATCCGTTATGTGGAAATGATGGATAAAGCTTGGACGTAGGCATAAAGGAGACGGAAAATGCACAAAATATCCCACTGGGTCGAAGTGTATCCGAAAGGGCCCTCATCTAGATAAGATAAGATAAACCTGTCAGTTATGTGACGACCTCAATCTTTCAGGCGGACAATTGAAAAATGGCAATCGAATGTCTTAAAAGATTTGAGTGATTAGACGAGAGACGATAAACGACATCAAGTAAAGTGGATACAGGTTAACGAATTATGATATATAAAACTCTTTTTTTAATTTCGAAAATCTGAATCAACATGTAAATTCTATAGTATATATTAAAGATACGTTTACACTTTTTCTTTCTTGCGCAACGCATCAGCATTGCAATTCAGCGAGGAAATGCCGCCAGCATCCTTAGTACAATACAGCGAGGGCCTTTTTAAAATTTAACTTAGTTTTAATTTAATTTAGTTTTTGTTAATCATCATCTTGTATTTACTTTAGAAAATTCTACATATTTCAATTACTGAACCTGCTCACAAAATCTCACGAGCTGTAGAGGGGAACAGCTGGACGAACGAACATACGACAGAATTTTGGCCACAGATGAAGCAGAGAACTTCGTTCGCTTCGCTCGCTCGTTTCAATAAGTATAAATATGGGACAATCTTACACAAATCTAGCCCCATAGTAAGCTCAATAAGGCTTGTGTTAAATGATGAAAGCTCAGAGCATAGAATACTAGAGAGAGGACAAGCCGCCGGCGGCCGTGTCGCAGCTGTTAGCTCAATGGGCATACACTGCCATACTGTGCACGCGGGCTGATCGCAGAGACTATTACGTTTTTTCCCAAAATGCCTGATATGATGCGCGTTTATTGTCAAATAAGCGTAGGTATACAAGTGTGTGTGTTTTAGATGTGTGCGTGCTTTGTCTTGTCAATTACTTGGGCGTTGTGTGGGTTAATGAACGATGAAAGACCTGCACGGCTACTACAAGACGGCGCGCGAGCTCTCATCCTTGATTTTTTAGCACTATCCGTCTCTCTCTTATTAAAAAACTTAGAAAGAGTGGTATAGTGCGAAACAGACCGAGAGAGCTCGCGGTCCGTCTTGTGAATCTTGTGATAGCCGTGCTGATGGCGCAAAAGTGTAAACGTACCCTCAATTTACGCTTATAGAGTAAACGTAAGGTAAACTCCGTTAATTAACGACGCATAATCTCAGGATTTGCGTAACCGTTACAAAATGACAAATTAAACCTACAAGATCATGTTGGATTAATTAGATGGAGACGTTTTGTCGCTCAGAATTCGCTTCATTATGTGAAACGGTATTAATCATCTCCGGTAACGTTAACTGTTCCTAGCGGACGACGAAATTTTAATTGGTACGTTTCCAATTTCGTTGAAACAAGCACTTTTTACTTTTGCGTTTTCGCCTTATTACAATGGAATATCGTGCACAAGTGTAAGCATATATTTGACGTCGACTGTACTTAGTACCTTATCATCATATCAGCCGAAAGACGTCCACTGCTGGACATAGACCTCCCCCAAAGAGTGCCAAAGTGATCGGTCCTTCGCCACCCGCATCCAGCGGTCTCCCGCGATCTTTACCAAGTCATCAGTCCACCTTGTGCGGGCCTACCCACGCCACGCCGCGCCTTCCGGTACGTGGTCGCCACTTGAGAACCGTTCCTCCCCAACGGCCATCGGTTGTTGCCCCGCCCACTTAAGTTTAGCGATTCGGAGGGCTATATCAGTTACCTTGGTTCTGCTGCGGATTGCCTAGTCTATAAGATATCAATACCTACTAGGACGCAATTCCACCAGTATGTCATCTCGCTTATATTATAGGGTATCCTTTATTCGAAGCACCTCCACCTTACAGAAGACCATATTAGCCATAAACCACTTCTTGATCTTTATTTAGTTGTGTATCTGTCCTTCCTGGTGGTGAGTAGGTAGGAGAAGGTTGCCAGAGCTTCCTAGGATGCGCTGTGTTGAGTGTTAATGCAAAAATCCCTAAGGGCCTATGCAGATCGCGTTTTTTGAAAGCTCCATCGACGCGCGTTCCCCTACTAGTAGCAGCACGGCTATCACAAGACGGTGCACGAGCTCTCTCGATTTTTCTCGCACCATCCGTCTCTCTCTTATTAGAAAACTTGGAAAGAGACGTATAGTGCGAGTAAAATCGAGAGAACTCGTGCGAGTCGCGCGCCGTCTTGTGATAGCAGTGCAGATGGCAGTAGGAGAACGCGCGTCGACGGAGCGAGGAAAAAACGCGATCTGCACAGGCCCTTAGGGGATTTTTCTCCAGGCCCCGTAGCATGGATGGCCTTATCACGCGATAAGTGACAGGATAGAGCATCCGTCCCTGGCTGACACCGTTCGATAGAATGAGACGACGCGCTTATCCTATCACTTATCGCGTGATAACGCCATCCATGCTACGGGGTCTGCTGTCAACAAAGCGTCGGCAACGCGCTTGTGACTTTTCTAGCATCGGGAGCTTCACTAGGCTAGTGTCTGTTTTTCATTAATCAGTCCGTATTACGTTCGTTTGCAAACGACGTGGTATAAATAAATGGTAACAGAAAGGTACATGGGACATGTTGGCTTTTGTATACGTAATATTTTTTCCTGTCATTCGGATTTAAAGACGCAGTTTGAAGATCATGAATTTGTTTCCTCCACCAAAAAGGATAGTCCTTACTAGCATTCGTTCCGTAAAACTCAATGGTACGAGCCGGGATTTGAACCTACGACCGCCGCATGCTGGAACCTCTGGGCTACCATAGCTTTTATTGAACGAGCGAGCGGAGCGAACGAATTTCTGCTTTTCAGCTTCGGCCAAAATTATTTCGCTTGTCCGGAGTCCGGATTACCAAATATCCGGCTGTTCTCTTTAAACGGTTCTACAACTCACAGAAGCCACTAGTTTTAAGATTACTTGACGTTTAGTTTCAGAGTACCTATTGTAGTTCGGTCACATCAGGACTACCTATTTGCTATATGGTTTCAGATATCCAGTTGACTTAGCACCCCCGTATCATTACACAATATCAAATGTGAGCTCTCTCCGGGCACATACAATTTCTACCCGGAATGCCCTAGTTCCGTATGTGCAGTACAATGTACTGCTACTGCAGTAATCTTCTGCTGCACATTAATGCAAGCCATTTCCAATCAGAGATTGGCCGACATACGGATAGTTCATTACGAATACAGACGTAGAGAGAACTTGCAATAAAATATGACATAACATATCTAACAGAACTGTTATCTGGGCATTTCTATTACTTGTATTAGGTACCCCCCAACTTTTACGAGAACAACATTCCTTTGCTATTCCGCTAAAACACGTGCAGGCCCCGTAGCATGGATGGCCTTATCACGCGACAAGTGACAGGATAGAGCATCCGTCCCTGGCTGACACCGTTCGATAGAACGAGACGACGCGCTTATCCTATCACTTATCGCGTGATAACGCCATCCATGAGAAGCACCTATTTGCGTATTTTTGCATGCGGTTAATGCACCCATCCTCATACCGCACGTGCAAATAATTACAGCAAACCACATTAAATAATGACAAAACCAAAAAAAACCGTCCAAGTTTTGTTTATCAATAAAATTCTGATTTCTGAAGTTTTAGGAATACAAATGATGGCTTTACTACATCTGGATTTCTTACAGACTAGTAAAAGTGAAAAAGTGTTTTTTTGGTAACTGTATAAAATTCCAAAAATGTGTGTGTGTGGTGTTTTGGTGTTACTATGTGCTGTAAACTTACATTGTATTTAAATGAATAAATGAAATAAATGAAAACAAATTACCGAACTTAGTGACTCTAAATTCAAATCTTTCGTAAAACAAACACTTATTTCAAAAGCATATTAGAAGATAAACGATAAGATCATGGATAGGGATATTTGGCAGTGATATAGAGTCCTGCACGAGTAGTCTATCGCAAAAATATATAAATAGGTACTTAGGCTTTCTATGTGATACTGAATTTATTTTGCATACTGTTTTGAAAAAAAATATTCCTCGCCGTGTTGTTTACGCCGGCATTGCCATTATCTCGTGGCAGATGTTTTCTTTCCGTACCGGTGGTACTTTATCGACATTCATAGGTGCATGTATTTTAATTGTAATAGAAATGACTTTTTTTTGGACAACGGTGCCTTCTTATCGTTCCTCATCATCATCATATCAGCCGAAAGACGTCCACTGCTGGACATAGGCCTCCCCCAAAGAGTGCCACAATGGCCGGTCCTGCGCCACCCGCATCCAGCGGACTCCCGCGACCTTTACCTGGTCATCAGTCCACCTTGTGGGGGACCTACCCACGCCCCGCCTTCCGGTACGTGGTCGCCACTCGAGAACCTTTCCGCCCCAACGGCCATCGGTTATAAGTGCAAGAGTGTCGTTCCTACTACAAGCAAATCGAAATAGTGATGCGTTGGACCGATTTCCAAATACAATATCTCACCACAAGGTAGGTAAATATAGGACGGCACATGTCCATGAACATTTCTGTACTAGTAGCAAGACTAATGGGCATGCACAGGGTTCCCGAACACGGGCAATAAACCTCCCTGTTTGTGGTTGCAACAAATCGTTGTTTAAACTCTTTCGAATGGTTTACGACTGCCATAAATGAGTAAATTTAACGTCCCTACGGCGTCTATTTTCGGCGGGTGTAAAACGCTACTTTGCCGGGGTTACGGTAATCTCGATAGGAATGTCATTCTAAAGGGCTTTGCACTTGTTGACTAGTGAAAGTACCTGTCACTTAACTCATCTTTTTGAGTTGTAGACGTACTAGCTTTTGCCCGCGACCCGCGAGTTCGTTTGCGTTGACTTCCTTTTGTTGGACTTTTACTGGGATAGAAAGTATTCTATATGTTAATCCAGGCTATACTATATTTGTATATTAAAATTCATCTTAATCCGTTCTACCGTTTACATACATCTAAAGTAAAACTTCGCATCTATAATATGAATAGGATTTGTTTACATCGTCTTTGGAGGAAGCAAACTAAAACGTGTAGTTTCGGAGCCTATAAAACCGCATTCATGTTTTACGGGTAGGTATTGTGGAAAAACCTTTCAGTTCATTTCTTCACTCGTCACAAATATTAACTTAAAGAGATCCCTTAAAGGGATAAGTTCGCCCATTCCTTTTTGAATTTATTTTTCGGTATTGTGTACAATATTTTTACCAACCTACTACTTATTGACGGCCTCCGTAGCCCAGTGGGTAGTGACTCTGCCTACGAAGCTGGAGGTCCCGGGTTCGAATCCCGGTCAGGGCATTTATTTGTGTATTTATCACGAATATTTGTTCCTGAGTTATGGATGTTATGTATGTATATAAGTATCTATATGTATGTATGTATTATATATATCATCACCTAGTACCCACAACACAAGCCTTACTGAGCTTACCGTGGGCCTAGGTTGATTTGTGTAAGATTGTCCCGTAATATTTATTTATTATTTATTTATTTATTTATTGTTATTGGCAGCAGCAATGCTCTGTGCACATTTTGCAATTTTATTGAGCCCAAACACGATGGTGCTGCGTTCATTAGACCGACTCGATGGTAATATAATTTTTAAACTAACATACATATGTAAAATTTCAGCGCAATTGAACACCGGGGGGAAGTGAATAAATTGCGGAGCGCTTGCTAACGTGGAATATAAAATGTAAACTCATAAAAAACTTTAAAGACTTCTTTTGTTTGTTTTGAAATATTCGCTTTAAACAGTTTCAACACACTTGGATCACCAACCACGATCCAAAAATATTGAAACTTGTTTTTTAACGAAAGCTCGTTTTGATACGTGTTTGTTTTTAATTTTCGTCTCCCTTTTTATATTACTGAGTCATTTTCTTTGCACGTGAGAGTACTCTCAAATTTAGAAGGTATCCATGTAAACGTCAGAAAGACATTCTGTAGACAAAGCTAGTGTTTGGTTGTAATAACAATTGTCATTTTTTACATTTTATATTTACAAGTCAAAAATTCACCAAGTCAACATAAATTAAAGTAATAAATTATACAAAAAAAGACAGTCCCAGTGATATTTAATCTCAGCAGAATCTTCATATTACTATTTAATGAGGCAATTCCGTCAAAGATCTTTTTCTAGATGTTTTAGTTTTAAAGTAGGTACCTATACTTAGATCCTTCAGTTTTTATGTAAGTGAAACTTCAGTACTTATAAACTTACGAGCGTGTTAAACTTATGCAAAAAGGATCTACAGTTTTTTCTGAAAACGTCACACGTAATTTTTTTTTCCTAAGGTAAATGTCAAAGTGTCATATAAAGACAAAACGAATTTTAGCTAAAATAGGTTTGATGGACGTTGATGAATAAGACCTCTTTCTAAAACGCTACCTCCCTCGATATCTCATCCTCTCTCCTTTATCTCTATCTTAATCTATTTTGTTTACCATGCATGATATCAAAGTACATTTAAAGTACCTTCTCAAGTTCTAGAGCAATATTATGCCATTTAATCTAGTCTTATACGGTCTGTGACGACAAATCTCGGCCTTTCCGCCCGACGGCACCATTTGGTCAGGGACTGGCTCATCTACATATTTAGATAGATTCGACCTGAAAACATTACGGACTATTGTGCTGCTGCGGTAATACCTAATGGTCTGGCTTCACGTGAATACAGATGAAGCTTCAAAATAGTGATTTATAAAACCCCAGCCTCATAACAGGACTCGACTTCTATATAAGGGTTTTGCATACTCGGCATTTGCCCTAAAGGCAACCCTTTTAACGCATTTAACCGATATGGGATCCTAGAGCGACCTATTTTGCGGGAGTTTTGTTTCGGTTCAGACAAAGAGGAAAGGAGTGCAATTTGAAAACTCATCAATATGTTGTCACTTGCGGCGTCCAATTCGGCTCGAATGGAACAAACGTAACTCGTTACGAAGAACAGGTGTTCCAGTGAGTTATTGCTCCGATATGTGAGTAATATCTAGCTTTTTCCTACTTTTTTTTCTGAGCTAGCTCCGGTTTTTGCTTTAATTTATTGAGTGGTATGAATTTTGTACATTTCGAGTTTCGCAATTGGACTTAGGAGATTTACGGGAACGATTGAAATAATAAATCGAGGTGCTGTTTTTCTTGAATTCTTTAATTGGTGCTCGATATCACCCAGGGAAATACCGTAGTTTTTTGAAAGCGTCATTTTTTGAAGGTGGATATGACATATAATATGTAAGATACTAACGCTCGTTTGAAAAGATACGCCATTACCTTGCAGCTTGAGAGGGCTGACTTCCAAGGTGATACCTTGGTTTAATTATATCATAGATACTATTACAATAAATCTGCCACGATGATCAATCAAAATTATATCAAAACTTACTGAGTAGAACACTCGGTAAGTATTGAGACGACAAGACGTAGGTAGCATCAAATGGGTCATTGACGCAGACAATGACCCAAATATCAATACAAATATTCAAACCCTGATGATATTCTGTAAATTAGCTGACACTGCACAACTCGTACAAACAAGTGAAATAGGGATGGAGATATACCTATAAACTTTGATAGTCGTGCTACAACCTAAGTTTCACTAGTGGAAAAACTAATATAGTTGTTTAGTGTTTACCATTGAAGCGCGATTTATACTATAACACGTGCAAGTGACGGCTCAATATTGTCCCGGCATTAAATATAAAAATATTTTCGCAGACACTGATTTATGACGTCGAACGAAAGTTGGTATCGAGTTAGAAACTAACCTTGTTATATCAATTGATAACGAGACCGAATGACACACTGCGGATCTACAATATGATCATTTGAACATTTCTAGCAAACTTTTGTACACATACTTAGTTACCACGTCAATAAAGTTAGCTTTCATTATTCCTTGTTTTACCCCTGACCTGACGCAAAAAGATGGGTGTTAGTTGACGTGTCTGTGTGTCTGTCAGTGTGTCTGTCTGTGGCATCGTAGCTCCTAAACGAATGGACCGATTTGAATGCGATTTTTTTATCCGAATGCTGACGCTGACGTTATCGAGATGGTTCTTAGCTACGTTTCAATCAAATCGGTTCAGCCGTTTTTGAGATATTGAACTTTTAAATGAATATATCGGGGGTTTCTCAAGTTTTCTAAGTTGTTAATTATTGTTATCAATTTTATGAATAATTTCATGTGAACTTTATTGCAACTTTTTGTAATTCTGTTATCCTTATAATTTCTGAATTTTAGACTCTCACAGCATTATATTAAAATTATAAAAAAGTGGTAACAAAAAAGCAATATTAGCAGATAGCTAACTTAATTGACACGCAGGTCGATCACGTAACGCATTGTACGAACGTTGGGTAGGTCTAAATGTCACTTTTTTTACGGAAAATTGACAGTTAAATTCTACCGACGCGCGTTCGGAAAGTTACGTGATTACGCCTCTGGTAACTATGTCCAAAGTTTTCTATAAATGTTCATTTATGGCGTGACGTTTAAGTGGCGTGAAGGGGCATATGGAATACCGGACTCTACTAGGCTCTTTTTAACACCGTTGAATTGAAAGTGACGGCTTTATCCTGTCAATAGGGAACATTACGCAAAGCTCTTCGTAGGTGGCGACACTAGCAGCGTTGACATTGGATCTCGTTCCCACTTGGGGTATTGTCTATGCAAGCATCCTTGTCACTCATTTGACAATCAATTGTGCATGTGTGTGTGAATCCCTATGTTTCTATACTGGTTTACTATTAGTGGTAGTGCTGCCTCTGGCGGCAGAACATTGCAGTAATGTTCCCTATTATCGTGCGATAACACGCCTTCTGTCTAGTCGATGATATTAGTGTACTGTTTAGACACTAAGAAATAAACAAATGATATAAGGAATGTTTTCATTAGAATGCGACTTTGTTTACAAAATAATTAATATGTCCTTATGTATACAAAACAATAACGAATTAAGGGTTCTCGATTAATATGCACAGGCACGTTGTTCGCAATGCCGCATAAGTAAGTAGTTAATGTCTCTCTCTGCAGACAAATGGAAATGGATACTTACTGAGGGCCTGTATAAATTCGACCTAGTTTACTGAAAAAGTACTGTTGCTAAGTTTTATGCGTAGGGCTTTAAATTTTGTTATTCATGAGTCTTACGCGATAAGTAAGTACCCAATTATTTTTATCATTTCGGCTCGAGTGGCACCGATTTTGATCGCGTTAGTCCCGACAAAATAGTTATCATATTTGTATTTGGACGAGGTTTTAAGTGGCTTGCCAAAAAAAACCGGCCAAGTGCGAGTCGGACTCGCGCACGAAGGGTTCCGTACCAATATCTATAAAAAACTATTTTATTCTGTGTTTTTAGTATTTTCTGCAGTTCAATAGAATACAATTTACAAATAAACATTATTCCAATTCATTTACATAGTTAAATTAAAACAATTAAAATATATACAAAGACTTACAGCTTAAAAAAAAAATGTACATATTTACAAATTTCCTATAAAGTAGTCCCCCAGGTCGGCGCTCTGCGGTAGGGTGCCCATAAGGCTGGCTACGTTTCCTCGCTGAATGGCGATGCTAATTCTTTGACTGAGGAACAAGCCAGCCCTATGGTCAGCAGTGTGCTCGAAAAGACGTTTTTTTAGGACCCGGTACAGATCTTGGGCGTCTGGACCCCACGGCCCAAGCGTCTCTACTGCGAAAGCCGCAAACACATGGTTGCCTGCAAGGCCCGTATATTTGCGGCGTTTGGCAGCCTCTGCCGATGCTGCCGCTGCGCCCGCCCTCTGCGAAGTGGTGGGTAAGTGGGACGGAGCCAATGTCTCCACGCAGGTGGCGTCCCAGACTAGGGGTCGTCCCACTTGCCACGGAATGAGCGTCATACCGTCGGGCCTCTTGTCATCGTCGCGAGAGAGGCCAGGTGGCTCTAGGACGGCTGGAACGTTTATGTATTCTTCTCTTTTTGTTTGACATGTATTCTTCTCTTTTTAATATCATAGAGAATGAGTTTACTTCCATTTTTAAAATAAAAGTAACCAGGGGAAATGAAAGGACAATTTTTAGTGATTGGGCAACACCCGGTATTTACAAAAGTAGGAACCATATGTACGAACTATATGGTATGAGAAGTGTAAACAAGGATCCTTAATTTTTAGATTACGTTCGCAACTACTCAAAAACCTTTAAACTAGTTTGTAAAGTTGCAAAGTCTATATTTATTTCTAAGAAAATTAAAGGCTCTGTTGATAAGGTAAAAGCGGTATGGAAAATTATTAATAGTGAAACTGGAAGAATAAAAAAGAGAGAGCCTCAAGTCACCCTTCAAATCGGGGACAACATCAAAACACTGACTTAGAAATAGCACAGGAAATTGAAACATTCTTCACAAATATTCCCTTAGAAACAACGAGATCCTTAAATTCGTCTCCTGACTTATCCGAATCACTTTTAAGGAGCTGTTTAAATGAAAGTGACAATATATTTAAATTTACTCATGTTACTCCAAGTCAAATAATTAAGACGTTTAATTTACTTAATGTTAAAAAAACTGAAGATCTGTGGGGTCTTTCCGTTAAGGTTTTGAAATCAGTCATTGTCATAATTGCACCATATCTAGCTGTGATATTTAACGCCTGCGTTGATGATGGAATATTCCCAGACTGGATCAGCAAAATAATACCATTATTCAAATCGGGGTCAAGAACAGACCCGACTAATTTTAGACCAATCTCTATACTTCCAGCACTAAGTAAATTTTTTGAAAAAATATTATTGGGACAACTCTTGTCCCATTTTAATTTAAATAAACTTCTTCATGAAAATCAATTTGGGTTCACTAAAGGCCGATCTACAACAGATGCTGGAGTAACACTATTACGAGCCATCTTTAATGCATGGGAGATGTCAATGGATGCCTTTGGTATTTTTTGTGATCTATCAAAGGCATTTGATTGTGTACACCATGGTATATTAATCCGAAAGCTTAGTTTCTACGGTGTAAAGAACAATGCTCTATCTCTTATCACATCATACTTGTCAAATAGAAAACAACAAGTGGAGGTAAACAGAGTACAATCATCTGGGTCTAACGTCATGATAGGAGTCCCTCAAGGCTCGATACTCGGCCCGTTCCTATTCTTAGTCTATATTAATGACTTGCCCTATCATATAAGCAAAAAACATGACATCATACTATTTGCTGATGACACATCATTAATTTTTAAAGTGAGCCGGTTCAGTATTAAGCTCAGTTGCTAACTGGTCCACAGCCAACAACCTACTTTTGAACAGCAAAAAAACTAAATGTATTAAATTCACGCTTCCTAATGTTAAGGTCTGTTGCAGTGACCGGGTGAAGCTGAAGGACGAAACGCTTGAATTCGCCCGTAGTACGGTTTTTCTAGGTATAACCATAGATCATAAATTGCAATGGGGTCCACATATAGTCAAGTTATCAAATAGGCTTAGCTCGGCAGCATACGCGGTTAAACGAATGAGGCAACTCACCGATGTTGAGACGGCCAGGCTTGTATACTTTTCCTACTTCCATAGTGTAATGTCATATGGCATATTGCTCTGGGGAAAAGCCGCTCATTGAAACCATATTTATCCTACAAAAGAGGGCAATAAGATCAATTTATAAAAGTTTAAACACATTAATATTCTCACAGTTGCGTCCCAGTACATTCTTGAAAATATCATGTATGTCAAAAGAAATCAGCACCTATTTAAATTAAATCGCGATGTGCACTCTTTTAATACAAGAGGTAAGGACAAACTTGTTGTGCCTCGGTTCCGTCTCCATAAAGTTAGTTCGTCTTTTATGGGATTTTTTTTACGTTTCTACAATAAAATCCCTAAAGATGTTTTGAGTCTGTCACTTACTAAATTTAAGAAAATTGTAGCTTAGTATGTAAGGCCTATTATAGTGTTAAGGAATTTGTAGAAGACAATAACTTCTTTTAAGCCAATAAGTCATTGCTCAGTGAAATTAAATTTTATTCTAGTTTTTAATTTTTATAATTTTTAAGTGACATTTTATTTATTTGACCTTGTTATTTTTGATGTGAACTGTTTTTGGTTCTAATTTTGTTTGGACTGTCAGCCGTTAAATTTTATAATGATTTTTTTTTGATGCTTATGATTGACTTTTTTGTATCTTATCGTAATCTTTTCCGTGTCTTGTCAACTTTAACTTTTTTTTGTGACGTTTCTTAAGCACTCTTTGAGTCTATTCGAAATAAAATTATTTTGATTTGATTTGATTTGATATGCTGGCAAGGGCCCGACGGATTATGTCGTTCAAACAAGCGTGGCGGGCGAAGCGGCCTGCGCTTTTTTGGCAGGAAAGGCCGTGGTGGCCCAGACGATCTACTTCCGCGCCGCACGGGCAGCGATGGGGAACCACTATGTTGGAACCCAGGCGGAGGCCGACAGCTAATCTTAGGGAGTTGTTGTCAAGTAGTGTCGCGCAATGGGCCGAAGGGTAGGCGTGGAGCCAGAACCCGGACTCTTTTTCTGAACAAGCCAGGAGCCGGGCTTTTTCGGAGGCTGACGAGGCGGAGTCCAGTAACCAGTCGTGGACCTGGTGGCAGAGCCCCAGACTCTTTGGACACCTTTGCTGATTGGCAGCTCTTTTAGTATTTGTTGTTATAGCGGCAACAGAAATACATCATCTGTGAAAATTTCAGCTGGAACTATCACGGTATCAGTGAGATACAGCCTGGTGACAGACAGACGGACGGACGGACGGACGGACGGACGGACGGACGGACGGACGGACAGCGGAGTCTTAGTAATAGGGTCCCGTTTTACTCTTTGAGTACGGAACCCTAATAAAAAAGAGGTAGATAGGTTCTAAGCACTCCACTAATGGCACACCAAAATTGAGTCAATTGCACCAACTTACCTCAGTTTCGCTTCGTCAATGGAAACGTAAGCGTGTCTCAGCTGTCAGATGTGCCTAACCATTTTTAAACAGGGAATGAAAAGGAAGGGGACAAGACAACTGTATGTAAAAGTCATAAATATAATAGTTTAACATTGGAAAAGCTTTCACGCTCTATCTATTTTTTTATTATTATTTATTTGCGAACAAATAATACAATTACAAGTTATTATCTTCAATTAAAGATTCGCCAAACTGCTAAGCAGTTTGTTGGCGATGCGCTGACTTAGTTAAAAATCATATCTCACGCGGTACAAGTGTACGCTACACCGAAAATACTAAACTACCAGCCAAAAGGCCGCAATTCTATACAGAGTTCGTATGAAATGAAGTTACAACCTGCGTGGGTCCCTGGCTATACGACTTAGGATAAATAGTGTCGCACCATCCCACCTTTAAAATTAAATGCTTCTGTCACAATGACAGCCAAATATTTACGAATCTATCGCCCACAAAAGGATACGATGATCGCGACGGCGACTTTGATGCTCGCTGACAAGCACTTATCCCCGATTCCCCTACAATGGGTATGGCAATCATAAAATTACTGAATCGTAAAAAGGACGATCAAAGAGCGACTAAGGTGGCCCCGGGCTAACGCGATACAAAAAGAGTGAAAAAACTCGAAAGGAAACATCCCGTAATGGCGTCATACATCATCGAGGAATACGCGATAAAAATGACATTCTAATTTTGATTTGGGATTTGTTTATTACGGTATGAATTTAAATTTAAATATAAGGGAATGGGAGCAGAGATTTAGGTATTTTTGTGATTCTTGTGAATTACGTTTTATTTGTTACGTCGTTTGTGATTTCGTTACCTACGTAAGTGAACAAAGCTCGACTCAACTCGAACCTCAATAGAAACGTACCTAATTTGGTTCTCATTTTAAAACGGGATACTGGAATAACATGGAACTTTATACACACAATGACAGACATAAATATGGGTGGTAGTTCATTTTCATTTTCATTTATTCCTTTATAAAACGTAGTTTTACATGTCAAGTAGTTAGTAATATTCTTTATTGCACCACAACATAAGAAAAACATGATACAGCGGGGCTAGCACAACTGACACAACAAGCGCGACGCGAGTCGAGAGAATCTAGCCTCCTCTTTCTAATTTGCACAATACGAGTGAGACAGGAGTCGCTGAGTCGCGCGCGACTCGACTTAGCAGCAAGTTGTGCTAGACGTACAGGAGTAGATTAAATAAGTAATGGTAACAACAGGCAATATGGGTAATTCTCAACAGTAGAACATTTTTCATACAAAGTCTGTAATCGCTTAATTTTTATCTATTATATTATAATTTATACAGAAACTTGTTTTCGACCTTAGAGATATGTGGATCCATATCTAGGTCGGAAACTAAGTTATATTGCTATAAATTATATTAGAAAAAAAATAAGCGATAGAGACTTTTTATGATAATGTTCTACTGTTGAGAATTACCCATATTTATGTCTGGCTGTCAAGATAACGAATCAAGGCAAGGCGCAGATGACTCATCTAGATTAATCAGTTTAGCTTTCCAAAGATGTAACAGCCAATGACGGAGTCATATTTAAATATATATATTTCTTACATGTTTAGTTTATACTATTATTTAGGTAAATCAAAATTTATTTATTCAGATAACATGATCTATTTTGTTAGTAAATTATTTTAGCACTATTATTTTAGTTTAGTTACATTTAGTTGTTTTTTCTTGGATTTTATGTTTCTACAGATATTGAGGTTTTTTTGGTAATATAACTGTAAAGGCTCCAATAATTTGAAAGGCAAGCTTATATTCAGAATCGTCAAACATTAATACAAGACAAAGACAAAAGACTAAGACAATCTGTGCCGTGTACGAAATAGGCCCAACAAGGTAAGATGCTGGCTTTGCAGCCAGCGCTGGTCTTCCTTTGGGTCCATCCAGTGAGGACACGGTATTAACACGTCAACACATAATAATAATAAAAGAAAGGAAATACAATCTTATTGCATGTGAGCTGGGGCCCATTTCTCAAAAAGTATTAGCCTAATAATACTAGTGTTTTGTCTCATTTTTTGGTTTTATTTACGAGACAAAACACTAATATTATTAGACGAATACGCTTTGAGAAATGGGCCCCTGTAGTAAACAGGAACAAAACGACGCCGAAATAATTTCAAAGTACCTACCTCAACAACAGAACCAACAATCATAGGTGCCTAACGAAAACAGGAATAATCTCAGCCAGCGGTGGAGAGCAAAACTTCATTTACAGCTATATTAATATGCAAATTAAATAAAAGGACCAAAACGCACTCTCACGCAACCTAGAGAAGTTTTTGAGCTCATTTTACTCGTTTTGCTTGTACAAATAGCTCGTACAAATGTGAAAACAAATTTTCTGTGGAATATAAATTACTTACTTGGAGTAAGAGTGTATATTTTTATTATTTAGTTACCGGAGTATTCTAATTATAATAGGCTTGTTGCGTGGTGTTAAAATTGATAACGTCGTGTTGCTAAATGGATAGTAAACCATCAAGTGATTGTAATAAAGTATAAATTACAAAATATAATTCAAATCATGAAAAGAAATTAACCTTGAAAGTTTAGAAAAAATAGTTTTTTTATTTATTGTCCAAGAGTAAATTTAAAGGTACCAATAGAATCCTTACGCTTTTGTAGAAACAAATTTGTAAAACAACTATGGACCTAAGCGCAGTATTTCGCGACCGAAACAGCAATTTACTCCATTTTCCATGCAAAGGTTAGTACAAATTGCACGGTGTGACGTCATACTTTAAAGCCAATCAGTATGAAGCGTTTCGGCTGCTGTCAGCGAGGTCCGTCTTTAACTCGATTTTTTTGGGTATTAATGTCCTTTAAATGTAGTTGCTTCCGTACACACATTTGTTCCTCTACAAAAACTGGTTCAAATGGCATCGTAAACAAATTTAAGGTCACAAGCCCATTCACTTTAAAAACAAAGTCGACTTCAATGCAGAACTCGGCCAACACACATAGGTACATGAACATTTCCTCATTTCTCCAGGATCCCATCGTCAGATCCAGACCTGATGACCATGGGATCATCTGGGAAGGATATACTTTAAAACAAAAAAAGATTGCACATAGAAGTGTACATTTATGTCCGTTTCAACCAACTTCTTTTTTTAATGTTGATGCTTGACCAATAACAACCCGCATTTTGACCAATGTTTTCAGTTTCATCATCATCATCATCATCCTATATACGCCCGACTGCTGGGCACAGACCTCCTCTCATGAATGAGAGGGAACGGGCAGTAGTCCCCACGCTGGCCCAGTGCGGATTGGGGACCGCACATACATCTTTCAATTTCTTCTCAGATGTATGCAGTGTTCCTCACGATGTTTTCCTTCACCGAAAAGCTACCGGTAAATATACCAAATAATATGCCATACATAACTTCCGAAATCTCATTGGTACGAACCGAGATTCGAACTCACGATCGCCGTTTAACAGCCGCATGCTTGAACCACTAGGCCACCGAAGCACGCGTAGTTGCAACACTTGCAACAAACACAGTTGGCAGTAGGCTACGCGCGCACTGCGGTGCGGCGAGTTGCGGTGCGTTTTTAAAATACTTACGCGATTGTCCAGTACGCGCACAGCGCTACATTACTTGTTCTGTGATTCTATATTTAGTATACAATCTGTAATATAGTCACAACTCAAGTAAGGCGATGACATGGCCGTGCAGCACCGTGTCGCGAGAACAACTGCGTCACTGGACGGCTGCCGGCCGGCGTCCGCACGGATTTTATTCCGCAGTACGCGGGGTTTCATAATAGTCCATCCATAGGATGCAGAAAATTCGTGCGGCGCCGCACCGCAACCAATCTGCAGCAAACCACAGATTTTAATCCGTATACGAATTATTTTCCACAGTGCGCGCACTTCAAGGAGGTTCCATACTTCACAGATTTTGCGGAATGAAAACGCACGGCAGAAATCCGCAGTGCAGGCAGCCTTATTTACGATTCTGACCGAAAGGGCAGGGCCGGAACGCATTTTACAAGTTGCCAAAGCAATTTGAAGCTGTAATACAGACACTACGTATCATATTTGAATGGATTTGCGGCAGGTCGGCTTCGCGCGGACGTGGACGGCTGCACTCTATTAAAACGCGGTCGGCTGCCGCCGGGTGCTCGCGCATCCGTTGCGGTGGGAATCGTACATTATTGGCCCTTCTCTTGTTAAGGCAGGGCGCAAACGTTCGGATTCCGCGTACGGTTTCCGCATTCGGTTTTCGACTTATAGCGCGCGCTGGCGTTTACAGAACAATAATTATCGCTCTAGAGGGCTGTAAGTCGAAAACCGAATACGGAAACCTTAGGTACGCGGAATCGGAATTGTATTCGATGATCATCTCTGTAAGATAGATTCGGGTATTCGGCGGTTGGTGGTTTTAAAACTGGGCTTCACAAGGTGACGTGGAAGTGGCGCAACGTTGCCAGATTTCGCTCGACATATCACGCGACACATGAAACTATGAAATGACGTGTAGCGCGATGTTGCCTGCAAGCGAAGTCGCGCGACTTTTTCTGGCGTCGCTGGCGACATATATGGTTCGAGGGACATTTTTCCCCTAGTTAACTCTGGCTTTAGGTATTTATTCGCTCCGAGCTTTCTGTCCGAGCTTTAACATTTTATTGTGCTGATGTAGTTATTAAAGCTTGGCTTAAGATAGAATGAGATACAATTTACAAAGTAATACAACACAATGTATGGCACTTTTATGTGAGCGAAGCAATCGATGAGGCTGTCAACTGATATCCTCGATATTTTTAACGGCGATCTTTAATGTCTTTATAGCACACGATGGCTGGATCTGAAGTGAATTTAACGCAACTTAGTAAATAGGAAATACTTTTCAGAGGTATTACTACTTTTTCTGCTTTGACATTTACCCTGCAGCAGAGTAATCGTGTAACTTTTCGAGCACGCGTTAGGAAAGATCAATTGTATTTTTTTTAACGGTGAAAATTCTCTAACTCCGATATTCTGTAACTTGCTAGCCTCACCTCACCGTTCACTCACAAATATATATCTTGAAGCCACGATTCGTAACAAATTTTTTGGTATGTTCGGATGGCCGGCTGTTCTCCTCTACAGGTCGCATTTCTCAACCTTTCTGCTTTCTCAATTTCTCGAAATTTTGTGAGCATGGTTCAATATATAGTAGTTTTTTTTGAAGTACAACTCGCGAGTTCTACTCCCTACAGGCCCCGTAGCATGGATGGTGTTATCACGCGATAAGTGATAGGATAAGCGCGTCGTCTCGTTCTATCGAACGGTGTCAGCCAGGGATGGATGCTCTATCCTGTCACTTGTCGCGTGATAAGGCCATCCATGCTACGGGGCCTGTACTAGTATTACTAAGCCCATAAAAAACATTCCATGTAAAAAACAGGCCAAGTCTCGAAACTCTTTCACAGTAAAAAGTGGTGAGATATTTCGTAGAGCCAAGTCAGGCATTCTTATTAATCTTTATTTGCTTGCTAAATAAAATTCTGCAACTTGGGAATTACACAACTTCACTGCATTTAATAATGTTTACCTAAAACTGTGTGTGATTGCCAAATCACAAAATTTTATTTAGCAAGCAAATAAAGATTAATAAGAATGCCTGACTTTGGCTCTACGAAATATCTCACCACTTTTTACTGTGAAAGAGTTTCGAGACTTGGCCTATTTTTTAAATGGAATGTTTTTTTATGGGATCTAATTTCTTTTTGTAGACTTTGTATGGGAATGTTATTTTACCAACCGGAAATAACGGTTGTATAGTTTTGCAGGAAGAAACTGCAAAAGTAACTACGTAATCGCATGTATTTGTATAGGATTACAAACATACTTATGCAGTTCGTATATCTCTGAAACGTGACTGAAATTGCAATATTTTTAGGTTTTATATGAGTTATTAGGCTAAAAACTAATTACTTTTGAAATTTGGAGCTTGTGGGACTGCTAGAAGTACCTTAAAATTAGCGTGATCATTATCAGTATATAAGTGAGTCAGTGACAAAACTAACAAACTTTGACGGACAATAGTTCTTAAACTAAAAGTTTAAATTGAATGTTATTGATATTATATGTTAGCCATATTATGCCCTACATGTTCCTGAAAATTCAGGGTTCTAGCTTTAGCCAACACAAAATTACAGGATGTTGAAAATGGCCTGAATGGCTTCGAGAAAAGGATGGTACGGCCGTGCCTCTTTGTTTTGCTCTACTTGGCGGGGGCACTTCCGTGCCCCCAGATTTGGTAATATTGATTTCGGTGGTCATACAATTTTATATATTTTAAGGACTCATCATCCTCCTAGCGTTAATTCCTGGTTATGCCCCTAAAGGAGCCCGGGGTCCGCTTTGACACCTAATCCCAAGATTTGGCATAGGCACTAGTTTTACGAAAGCGACTGCCATCTGACCTTCCAACCCAGAGGGAAAACTAGACCTTATTGGGATTAGACCGGTTTCCTCACGATGTTTTCCTTCACCGAAAAGCTAACGGTAAATATTCCGTACACCCACGACCACCTTGACAGCCGTATGCCTGAACCACTAGGCTACCGTAGCCCTATATAATCATATATTTTAAGGACTATTGATACATAAAAGTTTACATACTTACAGAAGCCTCAATTTTGTCGTTTAGTCTGAAATCAAATTATTCTCCCAATTTCGGTAAACCAGCCAACTTGTCTTAAAGAGTAATATTTATTTCTCCGAAGTAATTAAGCCTAAGACTTGATATGAAAAGTTTACGTAAAAGCGTCATTAGCGCAAAGGCCGGAGTTACCCCTTAGGTACCACCAAAGTAACAAACTTGACCAAAACACACGGGACAAATTACACAAGTGATGCTGAAAGTGCAACCCAAGTTACTTTAGCGTTTCGTACCTTTACACCATACTGGCAAAAGTGTCAAAGTGTCAAAAGTTAGGAACACAACACAAACTGCAGTTTTATGGTTTATTTCAATTATATCAGTCAAAGTTGACACACTGTCAACCTGTCATTGTAGCTAGCGGCCTTTAGACCTTACAATGCAGTGCACTAACTAGGGGAGGGGGATATAAACCATCTCGCTCTTATCAGTGAGTGTGAGTGCAGTTAGTGCACTGCATTTAGCCAGGTCTAAAGGCCGCTAAAGGCCTTTCCATTAGCATATTGTCCCATATATTTATTTTATTTATATATTATCGTTACCATGGCAACACACCGTCGCTTATATGGAGTTTCAGATTGAAAAGTATGCATCAAGCCTTAATCTAGGTACTAGGTACTAGTACCTCCACCTTACAGAAGACCGCAGCCATAATAGCACCACTGCTTTGTAGTGTTGGTATGCTATGAACAATGATCGGCACGACCCGTGCAACACGGTGTCAATGACCTCAATCATTATGTTAATATGGATATTCCCCGGGATTCCGGAATTCGAGTCGGTTAAGGAAGACAATTATTGTCTCATTTCAGTTAAGTATATAACGTGGACAAGATTAATGATTTTTACCATAAAATAAAAAAAACATGAATTTTAAAATAGGTTAGTACATTTAATCATTAATAACAAAGTAAAATAACAAGTAGGTACAAAACTATATAATTATGAACTCATACAATGCACTGTGCACTTAATATTTTAAGCAATATAAAAAAAACAATGCATATCAATATTTTCTTTAACGAAAAATTATACAATTTTTGAGTTTATTAAATATTATGACTTCTATTTACAAATACATTTATTACCTCTCAATAGAGTTATATTGCGAACTATATCACGGGATTATAATCATGTCCATATAAATATTTCTTCTCGGAATCCCGCGGTGTTGCACGGGTCGTGCCGATCATTGGCTATGAAGCATGTGGTGTTGTGTTCCTGGTGGTGAGTAAGGTCGCCAGAGCTCCCTAGGATGCGGTGTGTTGGGAGTGAGGGACCTGCATGTCTCTATCTGCCAACACAGCGAATCCTCAAGTGATAAAGGGTCGGCAACGCGCTTGTGATTCTTCTGGAGTCACAAGTGTCCATAGGCAACGGTACCTGCTTAACATCAGGCAGGTCGTAAGCTTGTTTGCCACCGTCGTTGTATAAAAAAAAATTTACTACTTATCTTTTTTTTAAGTGTGATTAAAGTTAAACTTAGCAAAGGGGTAATATAAGTCGCGGGATATATAAGTAATCCCTGGGAAAATATCAAATAAAAAGGAATTTAGAATCGCACCTCATTTGCGACAGCCTCACCTGCATTACAGTCGGGGTGGTACGTAAACGATTTGTCAGTGTCAATATTTTCTCTTGTAATTTTTGCGATCAATATATAATTACATTAATTAAGTTTAATAACTCTGCGTCGTATTTAATTTGATAATGTCAAGGCATTTAAATATCCATGAAAGAGCTGTAATTATTGCAGATCATGAAGCTGGTTAACATTAGCGAAATATATCTCAATCTGAATATTACGAGAGACGCTATTTGACGTCTACTCTGGAGTAGGTACTCTGAGATTAGTCTGTTATTGCAAATGCAAACGTCAATGCGATATTTCTGTTTAGTTTGAAATGAAACGTTGGAAGGGCTGATAATTGCCTTGGTGCAAGCCAATGTCGATTTTAAGGTGACGAACCTTTTCTTACCACGACTGTACATATACCGCAAAAAATAACGACTGCAGCATATAAGTACCGTTATAAACACACTACCAAGAATAGGGTAAAGTTTTCTAATGGTAATGGGTCTGTATACCGAAGAGCCTCTATCAGCTAGTCTAGGGTAATGTAAAACGACTAACACACCTAAACGTGGCTCCGCACTGGGACGAAATACAGCGAATGTCCATTTCGCAGATGGGCACAGGCTTATCCACTGTGGACCACACCTGCATGCAGAACGAGATTTTCCTGGGAATACTAAAGGCAGGTTTAATAAAAATCAGATGGACTAACGTCAGATCAAATTTTAGTAACCCGGTACGTTTTAGAACATTAATTAACCGACATAAGGTCTAACAAAAAGTTAAAGTTAAAGTATATACTTGCGACCAAAAGTAGCCGCAATCCATTCATAAAATTGAAAGATGAGAAATTTGAAATGTAACAACTTAAATTGCAGTTTACACGAAACTTTTATTTAGTTTGGTGCGATATTATGAAAGTTTGAAGTATTGTTCAATCACGAACCTTTGTAAGGCATCTAACTTCACTTAAACTGCAGGGATAGATAATCTAGTTTCAATAGAAACTTCTGCGACAGTGGCAAATCGTCTCGTGAAAACGAACTGTGAATTTTATTTTGTTCTATTTCAACAGACTAGTCGTGCAGAAAAGACCACAAACTTATGCATTATAACTTTTTCTTCGCATATCGATACCTGCAGACTCAAAGGGCGTAACAGCCATTACAACAACAGGCTGTAACGCCCTTTGAGTCTGCAGGTATCGATATATTCAGATTGACGTAGGTTCAAAGGTTCAACAAAAATATTTAGTATACATAAATCACAGCAAATATTCATAGTAGTGGAGGAAGTTATGCATCGTTCCCATACATAACCCAATTTTTTTTTATTAAGCTATGTGCTTCATCATATATGTTCCTTGAGTAATTCTAAGCATTTGTAGTCCGGGAGACAATAAGAAACGTGAGGCTAGTCGGGAAGGGGGGGGGGGTACAAAGATGGCCGCCAACAGGCGTCTTTAAAAAAAATTTCGTCCTGGTGACTACTAGGGCAAGTTTGGTATCATTTTCGTATAAACCAAAGACGTAGAATTCATTGCTGATATTAGTTTTTTTTCAGTTTTATAGTAATTTTACAAGAAAAACGTAAAAAGGTGAAAATGTTGGTAGGAGATTTTTGCTTTGGGAGCTAATAAGTATTGTATAGTAACAAAAAATATTAAACAAAAAATACGATAATAAAGCGCAATTCATGCAAATTCAAAAAATATACACTTCATAATGTCCTAATGCAAAAACATAGTGAAAAAAAAAATTAAATGATCGCAGCGCGGCTAGCTGAACTCGTACTAGGCGGCGTTTATCTTACAAAATGGTCGAGTAGTTCGAATACGACTACGAGTATCTGCTTACTTTGTTAAATTTTATGATGCCAAATAAAATACATTCATAAAATGTTCGCAGTTTACGGCACACAGACATACTTCGGTGCACTTCCATTTTCTTTTAATGCAGTTGCAACGATTTTTGCAACCTTTCTTGCACCTGCAACGAGTGAGTTCCAGGCACACACTTGCGACATCCGGTAAATCTGACCAAACAGGAGTCCATTCACTGTTTTCCATTTTCCAGCGCCAAGAAGAAGGAATGGGAAGCTTTTGAAGAGGCACGAAGGCTTGTCCCCAAACATGGACTCCTTGATATATTGCCCGAAGTGTGTGCTGGCGAAGAGCGGCTTCCGTTGGAGGGACGTTTTCTATAGCTGTCTGTCCCTCTTCATAAATAGATATTTTCTGCATTCGTTGAATATTGTGCAAGGGCTTGAGTTAAAAAATAAAATTTTGGAGTCATTATTACGTCATTCATATAAACTCGTCAATGTTGACAAATTTATATGGGATGACAGCTGTCGGCGCCATATTTAACGTTGATCGGTCTGTAATCGTAACTTGATACAACCCGCCCTTATCAAAGCTTATTAAAGTATTAGGATTGATTTAGGGGAAGGATTGGGTTAGGATTTTAGGAAGGATTTAACAATGATCAATTTCTTTTTGTTTTTCTTTTTAATCGTTTTGTACATGTGTCTCGGTTTGCCTATATCTCATCATCATCATCATCATATCAGCCGAAAGACGTCCACAGCTGGACATAGGCCTCCCCCAAAGAGTGCCAAAATGACCGGTCCTGTATCTCATCTCAACTCAATTGCTCAAAGATTAGCTGGAAGAAATCCCTCTCAGGGATAAGCTCGCCTTTGTACATGTGTTATCTGTTCTGGTAATAATTGTTCTGTTGTTGTGTTCTGTTCCATGTACACAATAAAGAATTTACATACATACCTACCTACATAAAGGCCCTCAAGCAAAACAAATGCGGTTCATGATGCTACCCGTTTCCTTGGATTATTGAACTCGTCCCAGTTTTCACCGAGCCTCTGGTACCACAAAGACTAAGCCACACTCAGAAAGCCCTTCATTAGCAAATGCGTTAAATTTTTCACGCGAATAACTCGAGGCAAATATGGCGGGTTCGGGTTTGCGGCTTTCTGCTGATTATCGCTGTATCCAGATTCTGATTTAGTATTCTTTAAAAAATACGGTTCTTCAAAGACAACCGTACCTAATTTAAAAATAAAGTAAACTGCAGACGTCTATGAATAAGGACCTTATGCCTCGTTCCTTCGTCTACGTTTCTACCTTTATCTAAAGTATATCAAAGAGAAATACTAATACTAGTATTACTAATTTTGATCTTCATCATTCATCTGGTAAAAATAAAAAAACATTATAATTCTTCACAGTAGTACAGCAACCAAATAGTCTCGCGCCGACAACACTGGTTTGAAACTAGCGGTAAATGTTTATTTCGAATACGAGAATTAAAAAACCGTGACCCAAAATCCATTCAAATTACGAAGCATCTCAATATCAGTCGGAATCAGTCCTCGTCAGCGTTTCATCAAGCCAATTCTAATAAATCTGACTGATTCATTTGGAAAGGGAATTTGTTCGGAGCCTATTTTTGTCCCCTTTTATCCCATTTACATCTCAATAATGTTACGCGTTCTCGCTTCCACACGCAACGAACAAACCTGTCAGAAAGAGCGAAACACAGTTTTAAAGCCCATTAGGATACGAAAGAGATGTATAAAATTGGGGCCTAGGTATTAAATTGGAGAGAATGCAGGGGATTCGCTGCAAAAAGACGAAAAAATATTATTTCCAATCGTCGATGCTAATCCGAATTTCCGGGGTTGCTCATCGAGCATCCTCTTTCAAGCTCCGATGTCCAAATGAAATGGCTAAACTGTTTGTTAGATATTAAACATTTTAGTGCTGTTCATCGAAAACATTGCATGTTCTAATGTAGGTACAACAAATAAACAAGTAAGGGCTCATCCACAAGCGGGGGCGGCAGTGTCATCAGTTTGCCATACGTGAGAGCGAGAGCCCTTGTTATCTCTCGCTCACACACATGGTGCACCGCTGCCTCTCACGCCGGCGCTCATTATTATCTTATGTTATCTAGATGAGGGCCCTTTCGGATGCACTTCGACCCAGTGGGATCGTTTGTGCATTTGCCCTCTCCTTTATGCCTGCTCCCAAGCTCGCTCCATCATTTCCACAAAACGGATGATGCAGTTCACCGGGAGCACCTTGAATTCCTTTGTTGCGGATAGCCGTTACCAAAGTAATTCATTCTTTGTCTGGCAAGGGCATGACATTCACACAATAAGTGTTCCACAGTCTCATCCTCCTCGCCAGGCATTCTACAGTCTAAACTATCCGCTAGTCCCATCTTGACCAAGAGATCCTTGACCCCGAAGTGACCTGTGAACACCCCAGATATAATTCTGACTTGTTTCCTACTGGATTTCCAGAGTTTTCTGGTCCAGCCCGAGTCCACTCCTTCTATGAAGAGCTTATTAGAATGCCTTTTTCCTCCACTCTTGTTGGTGTTTGGTTTTGGCGTAGGCTTTAAAGGCCGATCTTATGGTTCCCTGCGAGGGTCCCACAAATGGTTCTGGACCTACAAAGTGATTTGTAGAGCACCCTCTTGCAAGCTCATCTGCTCTTTCGTTGCCGATGAAGCCCTTGTACCATGGTATCCAAACTAGTTGCAACTTATTGTTTGGACGCCATTATCAAGTCGCCGGCGCTTAAAGTCGTGGCCAAGGCGTTAGTCTTTTTCACCAACGATAAGCTACATCACATGTACTAACGTACAAGTGAAGCTTCGGCATTGTAATAGCTGAAAATGGTTATGGTCAAATATACAGGAAATAAGTACCTACCTACTACATTAACACAAAACAAGTATCCCGACCGGTTAGCCTAGTGTGTTCGAATCCCGGTTGGTATAACGCAAGTAATTGTGTGATAATCATGAATATTTGTTTTTGAGTCTCGGATGTTTTCTATGTATTCAAGTATTTATATCTATTAAATACCTATATAGGTCTGTCCCGTGGAGACCAAGATAAATACAGATTAACAGTCCGCCGGCTTAGAATGAAAACAAGGCAAAGCAAAAGGAGAAAAACATATAATTATAAACTAACAATTAATTAATTATATTAGGGTGCTTGTCTGCGGTGATGTATGTGTATGTGTAGGGTATGTATGTAATGTGAGTTTATGTTATGATATGACATCAATGATTGTTTCCGATTGCTCGTAGTTCCAAGATAACAATAGAGATTGGCTCATCACCATCATATTTAATAGATCTCAATCAAATCAAATCGTTTTATGTAATATTCGCGAAAACTGAAGACAATACTAAACTACTCATATATCGATAATATTATTACGTCATTACGGCATATAGATCTATACAACTGCGTAAACTTACCAGCGCTGCTCTCCGCAGATAACGATGACACACTCGCTATCGTGTTCTAGAAAGCACAAAACATGACACATGGGTTGACAGGTGGTTGACAGGTGGTTGACAGGTAGTGGTTGACGCGTGTCGATCGCCCCATATCTGACAATGGGGACGTCGCCGTGTGTAGTGCCCGTCTGCAATAAGGTGAGGGTAACCAGACGACAAGATTACTCAGGACTTTTTTTATAAATTCATGAAGGTTGTATAGGTTTCAATCTGTTATAATTTACTTTCAAAACAAAGTTTTAACCGACGAAAAATCAATCATCCCCTATTTACCCTTAAGGTTGGTTTTTTTTTTCAAATTTATATGGGACCAACTTCGGGGTATACCTTTTTCAATAAAAAAAGAATTATCAAAATCGAACTACTCTGTAAAAAGTTATGCGTGGTCATACATAAAACTATATATATATATATAAGTATATATACGCGTCGACTTGAGAACCTCCGTTTTTTTCGTCGGTTGAAAATTAAAAAGTCTTTGGGTCTTCAATGGCGTTTAAATAGTTTTCAGTTGGATTAGAGATTAACTCCCTTATTCATTAAACTTAAAATGTCTCTGATAAAATGTGTTTTGTCCCTTTCTGATGAACACAAATGTCTAAGTGACAGAAAAAGCCTAATACATTTTAGCGGCATTTTAGCTAAAATAGATTTGTTGACCGTTTATGAATACGGCCATAATTATTTTTTGTTTCCTACGGTTTTCAAATAAAATAAGTTCGATTCGATTTATTCCTGATTTTTCTTCGATAGGCTTGAGTGAACTGTAGTAATTTTCTTGAAAATGCCTTTTTATTTATGTTTCATAGAAGCGCACTGTGAAAAAATGTAGGGCCCAATTTCAGAAAGCGCGTGCGTATTAAGATTAGTAAAGAATCGTGGTTCGTGTAAATTACGCTAGCTGGTGTAGATGTAGATACTATATTGCACCAAATGCGTGTGAACGTGGCCCACTGATAATTATTCGAATTAGATTGACAGTCAATATATGGCATACATACGGCATACGAGCTACAAGGTAGAAAGAAGACACATAGAATTTTATTACAATAACCACGAATTTGGCAGGACTTTCCATGTTTGTAATTTGTACCTGGTTATCCTACTCGCGAGTCGAAGGTCTATTCAAACTATGCCTTAATATACATGTTATTGAATGCCGCGCTGGGGCGACGCGTGCTGGTATTCTCTGGCGGATGATTCAATACGTACGATAAGGAATCTAACTAGATATCAATATGTTTCGCGCACCGTAAAACTACACAGCTAATAGTCCACTACCCCAAATATGGTCCAAAAGTAAACTCATTCGTTTTTATCAAAACCGATTTCGTATTAGTGGTTTTATACGTTTTTATATAAATTTGTGTTATTAAGTACATATATTGCCAGTCTTTAAGTTCACCCATTAAAATAGTCACACCTGAGCAAGTAATATGAGAATTGATTTGGACCATAGTTGGGTGACCTGGACTATAGTTGTGTAGTTTTACGGCACTCGTTCTGACACGTTAGATCGGCGGGCGTGGCAGCGCGTGACACATTGAAATCAATTTGGAATATTTATATCTCAAATTATCTTCCTGGAATATGTTCTTCGTGCATAAATTCTGCAAAAGAAACGGTACCGGCAATTGACATAACTTGAGTGTGTGTAAGACGTTTTGTTATGATTTTTTTTCAACTGTATTTCGTGGCTATTAGTTGTGATTGTTCTGAAAACCTGTGAGCGATTGGATTTCGGGTAACTACTCTAACAATCAATCTTTGTTTTTTATCATCCAAAAGGTAAAATTACCAGACATTGTAAATTTTGTAGCATTTTCGGTGCAGCGTGGTTGTGAACGGAGTTGGTAAAGACAATATGAATCCAAATGGTTAATTAAGGTTAATAATACTGTTATTAACGCTAATTAAGCATTACGATTGAAATTGTTTATACTAATTCCGTTAACAACACTACGCTGCACCGAAAATGCAAAAAAAATTACGATCTCTGGCTAATTAGCCAGAGATTTATGGCCCAAACCAGAGCCCAAAATAGCTAAATCATTCATAATTTATCTGTCATAGTATCACGCCTAATATGGAACTAATTGACACCGTTCCTACAAGTAAGCATTCCCAACGATTTAGTAAATAGTCGCATTATGTTATTTTTATGTTCTTTGTGTATTTCAGATTTACTTATATTAAGTAGGTTTAGTACTATCATTGCAATAAGCTTCTTTTAGGCAAAAAATTACTGACTGTTGGTTTTGTTTCGGCGTTTCTTCTTAACAGTGGTCTTATTTTTCAGAAACGCTGGTAGAATTTTTACTTGTAAAAGTGCCATAGCGGCCTACTTGCAGAATAAAATTCATTTATTTCATTTATACACTATCTATCGGGATTACCTATATTCAACAAAAAAACCGCTACATAGGTATTTGATTTTCTATAAAAAAGTATTCTATTGACATAATGAAGAAATATTGTCACGAAGCGGTTGCAAGAGTTACCTGCAACCGATGACTGTGAAGGTATGTGAGTCATCCTCTAAAGACAGGTAAACTTTTGTTTCGCAAAGCAATTATGCTTAGTAATTTATTGACACAAAAAATAGGCGTCCACAGCCCGCCGATAAGACAGGTAGAGAGTCGGCGGTAGTTTTGAGCAAACAGAATCAAGTTATGTCAAGTTTGCTTTTCGTATACTTTGTTGAACATATTCAAATGTGTATTTAAGACAGATGTAACAGTAAGTGTTTAGGGTCTGAATTGAAGGCGTACAATAAATACTACAGATTGGAACAACAAGTTGGTCTTAGATTAGGTACGTTTTTAATGCCCATTGGCAAACCAATTTTGTTTCTAACAAGTTATTTATAATTTTGTCCTAGAACTTATCCTGTGATTGTATCAAAATTGACATGATTTATGTACACTAATATTATAGGAAATATATGTTTTGATTAGGGTAATATCAGGAACCGCTTATCCGATTTCAAAAATTATTCACCTGCGTGTAGAATGTACTTTCTAGATGGTTATAGCCTATATTTTATCCCGCGGGTTTGCCTGCGTTCTGCGGACAGCTAGTAAGTATATTATTAGCATTAACTCATGCCTGTTTGGTGGAATTTAAACTACACGTTTGTCCGTTTCACCGGAGCGTAAATAAATATCACCGTCTCATCTCTAATTACACTCTCAAAAATAATACAGGAGACTCCTGTATAATATTACGTAAAGTATTCTCAAGTGTAGTCTTAAGTTGGTGGTCTGGCGGCCAGGGCTGTTATTCGTTACGCGTTAATGCGGCTCACCCCGCCGGTCACCCGTTACGAAACAAGACCTCTACATACGCTTAATTACTACGCATCGCGGTGTCAAGGTATAATTGCGGGTGAGCGTTGAGGTGAGCTTAAAACAAGTTACAGAATAAGGGGGCTGCACAGCCATGCTATTCTCGACCCGTCTCGATTCGCTGTTTACCCCTAGCATATCTTAGAGTTTCATAACAAATACACGTAATCGTAGGTCAGACTTACACTGGTTTTCATCGGATGGTCGGCAAGCGTCGCTAATACCAGCCTTGAGCTCACAATGATTCACCTTGCCTCGTCTCAGTTGAAGTCAGCCCTCCGATTACGCTTTATTAGTGCGAATCCCGGCCTCAATATATGCTGGGAAGGAGAAGTGAAGTGAGGTGAAACAGGTTGTGAGTAGTATAGGTACCAGGTCGCGCTACAAGGGTCTCTCGAAGGGAACGTGTAGGATCATAACTCGACGTATTGCGTACTAACGAAGCATCCTCAACGGCGCCTCAAAGGCACTAAGGTCCCTTTGAATAGGTGCTTCTGAAGACGTTTTTAGATTTCTTATAAGGAAAAGGATATATCGAATTGGGTGGGGCCTTAGTTTAGATTAAACCCCGTTGGGTTGTTTGCTACACGTAAACACTTTAAGCTAAAAGGAACACGATATGGTATGGTTGGCACATACTCCATTAGAAGATTTTTACAAATAGACCCTTGGACAAATTCAATGGACGAAAAATATATATAATTCTAGCTGCTTTTATTACTCTAGCTACTGGTCACAAACATTCGTTTGTTGGAATAAAAAAACCGGCCAAGTGCGAGTTGGACTCGCGCACGAAGGGTTCCGTACCATTATCTATAAAAACGGCAAAAATATCACGTTTGTTGTATGGGAGCCCCCCTTAAAAAAACATTTTATTTTGTTTTTAGTATTTGTTGTTATAGCGGCAACAGAAATACATAATCTGTGAAAATTTCAACTCTCTAGCTATCACCGTTCTTGAGATACAGCCTGGGTGACAGACAGACGGACGGACGGACAGCGAAGTCTTAGTAATAGGGTCCCGTTTTACTCTTTGAGTACGGAACCCTAAAAAGGAACGTTTCCAAATCCTCATTTACGATTACGTCAGGTTTAAGGCCAGCACGTGTGAATGAATTTAAGCGGCCTTTAGACCTGGTTAAAAGCAGTGCACTAACTGTGGGAGCGAGTGTGAGTGCAGTTAGTGCACTGTAAATGCAGTGCACTAACTGCACCAGGTCTAAACCTAGTTAATCTTTTCTAGCTTTCGTCTATAGAGTTCGCATATTGAGTATCGATCGTGAATCAAAGTGTTTAGCTGTGCACTTTCTTTAATTGATTAAATCATTACTTTGCGGTATTTCATATTTAGTTGTTATTTATTGACATTATTACTGTGTCCCGTTAGTTAAGTTATATTTTAATAGCTATTCATATTACGGAACCAGTCAATCATCTTCGTAATTATGAATCGTCTGCTATTCTTAGACCTACCTAAGATAGGTATTACCATAATTATGTCTTCCGCCACAAAATAATAAACCAATATAATTTTTGAGTGTCTGTATTTCAACAAGCATAAAAAGTTTGGAAAACTATATCCCGCCCAACTACGGAAAATTAACTATGAATAATATTTTTTTTAGTTTTTTTTTCCTCTTTCATTTGATACCCCACACGCTATGATAGCAAAAGATTTTTTTCAAAATCAGTTAAGTACTTATTTGTATTTGACGGCCACCATGTTTTTATTTTTCATACAAAAAGGTAACCCGGATTCCCGGAGCATAATTTCGAATCGATTGACATTTAGCAAAATCGGTTCCTTATTTCAGGCGCTACAGTGGAACGTACACAAATACAAACATAGACTGCTGAAAGTCTGTGAGCTTTGTAAGTCTGTATGTAGGGGTAATATCCGGGTGTACTTCCGTCTCCGTTTCAAAAAATATTTTACTAGATTTCAGATTGATTGATTAGTATTATAGAATGGATCTTCAGGATGGATATCAGCTATATTTTAATTGGCGGCTTTGTCTAAGTAGTTTCTATGTAATGGCCTCTGCATTAAATGTTTCTTTAGTTTTGCCATAACGAGTGACGATAGAAGACGCGATTTACGTATCTCAATAAACATAATGATAATACAAACGGTAAATAGATGGTTTCCGATTGTCCCGAGTAGCTAAAGACTGTATCGAAAAGTATAAAGGACAAGTGAAATATGTAATGACTTTTTAAATATTTATTACTTTACATACGCATGTTTTTGGCTTATGTTTGAAATACATTTTAAAAAGTTTTACTGTTAACTAATATACCTATTATGATTGCTTTCGGGCGACTTTTCGCACTTTACTTCGGACATTCTCATCAGATTACGGACAACGTACGGTGACCGTTTCGATGCTTGCCAGTCTTTTTTAAATCTGTCTACGGAATCCGCTGCCGAGAAGCGTTGCCGAAGTGTACTCTTCATGATTGCCCAATATTCCTCGATGGGACGTACCTCAGAGTAATTTAACGGATTCATATTCTTATCAACATATTGCACGCCGTGGGCTTCCATCCACTCTCTGGTGCGGGCAGCAAAGTGGAACCTAGCCAAATCGGCCCAAAATAAAGTAGAGTCCCTGTGGCGTCGAATCAGCGGCAAAACCTTTTTTTGCAAACACTCCTTGATGTAAAGATCGGTAGTTATCGTGGAAGTAGTGATGAACCCCGTCGATTTCATGCGGCATTCGCATATGGCCTGCCACACCATTGCTTTAGACCCATTGTTTTAATAAATTGACGTTTGGTTCTTATTCAGGTATTCTCCTTTGCGAACAGTATAGTACTGGGGACCAGGTAGAACAGAATAATCCAGTTTGACGTAGGTTTCGTCGTCTTGAATTATGCAATGTTAATTTTTGGTTAAAACCGTGTCGTTTAACATTTGCAGCCTGTTTTGGAGTTCGTTTAGGCTTCCTTTGCTTTCGATAAGTTACCAAATCGTTACGCTTCTTGGCGCTCTGAACCATTCCTACAGAAATTCTGCACTTTTTAGCCACATCTTTTATCGAAGCACTGGGCGAGACTGGATTGTTCGCAAAATTTTCGCAATTATGTGAGCCAGTTCTTCGACCACTTTTCAGCTTGTCATTAAAAGAGTAGTCTTCGCCGTACTTTTTAATGACACTGTAAACCGCTGAACGACTCGCCTTCTCGAGTTCTGCGATCTTTCTCATGGACATACCCTTTTCTCGTATGTGTTTGTCCACAATTCATTTTCGTTGATCGGGTGTTAGGCCTCTCATTTTTGAAATTAAAAGTAATCCGAAAAAAATAATTAAGTAATTGAGTTCAATACCATAGCATCTATGAAATAAAGCGACGTTCATATTTTTAAAACGAACAAAACAAGAATGGCGGCCAGCTAAAGTTGTCCATTATACTTTTCGATACAGTCTTTATATCTCGAACCATAGATTGAACATAAGGAACAACTGTTAAATGAGAGACTATCAATCTAAAAATGATTAATAAACCACGCCTTACTTATTCAAGCTAACGTCGCCTACTTTCGTTCAGTAATGGCTCTTGGGAGTTCTTTCCGTGGAGTAATTTCCTCGCCTTAGAAAAATAAGCCCGATCAACCAGTGAGTTGAGCCTAATAGGAGTTCTCCTGTCAGATTTGTTACTCCTATAAATTTATATAGACACAAAGTATGCATGCACTAATATAAAAATGGGTTCTTGACAACTTTTGAGGACTGCGACTAACAGTCAGCTTATTTTAGGTATTTCATTCGTCTTCTTTATAAACGGTAGAAGTTTTGCGAAGTGTCTTTTGAAAATGTAACCATTTCGCATTTATAATATTAGTATGGATTGACGAAGTGTTTCAAATTTCATCAAAATCAACCGGAGCTCGAATGTCCGTTGACTGGGCTACCGAAGCGTGAAAGTCGCCTCGTCGCAAGCCATGTCATCGTTCCGCCGGACTGTTATCAGTAGGTAACAGATAAGGCCCTGAGCACAAGCTGGAGACTGCGGAAAATTCGCGCCGTCACTGATTGATTCCCTGTAGGTATACTCGTACTATAAAAGTTAAAGCGTAGATTAGATTAAGGCCTTTGACTATGTCTTTTTTTTGCAATTCACTCTTTAGTTGAGGTTTAGACGCAGCACACGAAATGTTATTTACAGTGTCACATCTAACAATTGTAGGATTAAGGCTAGAGCTAAATGGCTTTGCAATGAAAGGTTGCAAGCCCATCAACACATTCTAACTCTATCCCGTAGTGCATCCCTGGCTTTAGAACTTATTTAAAATGCTAAAGCACTTAAGAAAATATACGCAAACAGAGAAAGCCAATCACCGTCCATAATGTTAGCATCGAAGTTGTTCAGGAACTTCAGGGGTACACGGTACACCTAGGTAGGAACTTCTTCGACAAGGAAGCTGACAGAATAATACGATTGGGCTGGGCAGCATATGGGAAGCTTCGTTGTCTTTGAGTCGCCACTACTCTGGCTTAGTGCCTCAAGCCGAAAGTCTTCGACCTTTGCGTCCTTCCAGTCCTCACATACGGAGCTGAGACGTGGTCACTTAAAAGGCCTCGCACACAATTTCCAAGTCACTTAGCGAGCCATGGAGAGGGCTATGCTGGGGGTTTCTCTGAAGGATAAAATTCAGAACCAAGGTTACCGACATAGCGCTGGAGATAAACAAGCTGAAGTGGCAGTGTGCGGGGCATATGGCATATTTGTCGCAGAGCGGATGGCCGATGGGGCAGACGAGTTCTGGAGCGGCGACTGCGAACAACTCGCACCGTGGACCGACGAGAGATGCGGAGAGCTGAGGACCGGGTATGGTGGCGCTTTACGAAAATCAAATTTATAATCCAGAGGAATATCAACTGTAACATTAAAACTTTCTTATGATTTATTTTTATGATGTTATACATTTGAAATCTGCTCGCGCCGGCACCCACTGAAAACGCTCTATATTAAACGGGCTCATAGTATGACGTTATGATTCATATTCTCAGCGTGTTTAGTATGGAGTAAGTCATTAATTTGCAATTATATTTATCCATAAAAATTGCGTTTAAGTCTATACGTGTCACACAAAATATCAATCTGTTATGCAATGTAAACATATAAAAACAAGAGCGAAGGTTAAACACACGTAATACGCAAATTTAACAGATGGTATTTCGAGTGTAAAATTTGCAAATCAAAGTTCACTTTAAATTACGCTTATAAGCGTTAATGACAATTTTACGTGCCGACAATTTATGTACCTTTTAGCCGAAACACAAAAAAGGCATATTTACACGGCATAATGTGTTTTGTGGAAGTTCAAACGAATGTTTAGGCTTCGATGGGTTTTTAATCTGCTTTTTAACATCCAATTCCTGAATAAGCTTGTCAATTTACCACATCAATAACTTTTTTTTGCATGAGCACATAAAATTTGGTGTGGGTATTAATTATTCACGGGTAGGTAATCATGAGGTTCATGCTTACTTAACCGACAGCAATTAAGTTGAAGTTTCGAATTAGAACGCTTATAAAAAGAGACGGATAATTTTTGTCGCCGCGACACAGCTCGTGAGCCGTCCTCACAGGACGGAAACGACACGAGGGAAAAATACACCTTAGGGGTATATTTTTCCAAAACGCTGGGAATAAATATGTATATATTTTGACGGGGGTGAAAGTTTGTATGGACCAACGATATAAAAAGCGAAGCTGGAACTCAAATATTTTGGAGTCGCAAGCGTCCATAGGTCTCTAGATGGGTCATATGCATGTTTGCCACCATTGCAGTATTCAAAAAACCGGCCAAGTGCGAGTTGGACTCGCGCACGAAGGGTTCCGTACCATTATCTATAAAAACGGCAAAAAAGTCACGTTTGTTGTATGGGAGCCACCCTTAAAAAAAAATTTTTTTTGTTTTTAGTATTTGTTGTTATAGCGGCAACAGAAATACATAATCTGTGAAAATTTCAACTCTCTAGCTATCACGGTTCTTGAGATACAGCCTGGTGACAGACAGACGGACGGACGGACGGACGGACGGACGGACGGACGGACGGACGGACAGCGAAGTCTTAGTAATAGGGTCCCGTTTTACTCTTTGAGTAAAAAACCATGGTAGACTCTTAGACCCACAGAACATCTCTCTCAACTCAACCTTTCCGGCAAAGGAAACCATTGTGAAGGAATTTTATTATAAGGACATTAGCGCAGGTGTATAAAACACCTGCACTAATGTCCTGATACTAAAATTGTGTTAATATCGACTTTAATTTGCTTTCACGTTTCATTTAATTGATACGAATACCGCAAACATAATATGGCGACGATTCCGCAAGTTATGTGTGGCCAAATTCTGTCACAAACATTTATCGCGAAAAATATTTGCGCCAAATAGCCATGCGTTACAACGACGCTGAACCTTGGATGTTTATTAATCGAATAATCTTTATCGACATTTCAATTACTATTATTATTTTGTACAACTAAGATATTTGATATAATTTAATGTTATTTTTAATAATTTGACTTTGACTTTTATTAAATAGTCTGACGTATAGTCGTACGCCAAGTAGATCTAAAAGTAATTTTTGTACTCGTCGATTAAAATCTGTGTATTAAGATTTCATAGAGAATACTGCAACGTCACTCTTTTCATAGTTGTAGTCCATGTTACTGTCGAAACAATCGAAATAACTGTTCCGATACGCTCCAGACAACCGAAAAAAAATTAAATATAGAACTAAAATAAATTCGACCAATCACGTGGCTGCTTTACCGAACTGTAATGAATTGGACCAATAGAATCGCTTTGATTATTGAGTTTACTCGTTGATGTCGTACGCTCGTTCATGTCTTTTAAGATATCAACGAGCGTACGAGCGATAGGCTGCACTTCGTTTCAACAGTATCGAGTTTGTTTAATTAGTTCAGTTGACTCGTAGAAAATTAATTTTAATGAACTCGTACAAAAAGTATTGTTCACAATAGTGTTATAATCAAGCAGCAAGCTTCGTGGCCTAAACACGGTACTCGACTAAAAAGCTCTTTATTATAACACGATTGTGAAAAATACTATTTTGTATTGGAAAATGACAGTTGAGTCCTTACGGTCGTTCGTAAAGTTACGCAATTACCCCTCTCGAGAATTGTAGTAGTTTCAACCTGCCTTTCTGCGCTAGTGTGCTACCCTAAAGAAAGGGATTAATGTATATTTTCAGCCTCTGCGCTGCTGACACAGTTGGTGGTTTTTAAACAACATCTAACTTACATGTATTTCTATATTATCTGGATTCCTCCAAGGGATATAGTGGCTATGAGCTGCGGCATTACCTGAAAATAAAGTAATATAGAAGATAAGTAACAGAAATAGATCCATCTCGGCAGACAAGACTTTGGAGCAAAAAAATGCACTAAAATCGGATCATCCATTAGGAAGCTACGTTGTCACAGACAGACACATTAATACACAGTTCCCTTTTTTTTCGTGGAGAGGTCTTGCCAACCAGGTACGCAATCATCGGGGGATGTACTGATACACAGATACCTACAGTACGATACATTTTAAACTTATAATACCCCTTCAACCCCTTGTTTGCAATGGCTGTTAAATATTGAGAATTACAACAATTTTCCATCGGAGTCAATCCAACATCACAACGAAACATGGAACAATGAATATGCAGCACATTTTTTCAGTGCACTGAGCTGAAAACATTCAGGTTCACGAAACAAAATGTCAGAAAATAATTAAAATGTTGCGTAAATAGTAATCCCAGGCAACGCCAGCCGGGAGCACGCAACGCTATGTACAGAATAAATCATCCGACCAACGACTTGTGAAGTATGGACTACAATACAATACAACTACTCGTTATTTATTGTACACCTCAATAAAAGAACACTGTAGTCTGTACAGAACATAATCAATATAAATAGAGGCAAACAACAGCAGGTCGATCACGTAACGCATTGTACGCGCGTCAGGTAGATCTAAACGTCACTTTTTATATGGAAAAATGACAGTTGTATCTACCTAACGCGCGTTCAAAACGTTACGTGATTACCCCTCAGGACTACATGTTTGCTTCAAGCCGGATTTTCAATTAGGTATAGTATCTTTTTTAAATGGTGGGCAAAAATTGTCCGGTTTGGACTGGCCTTTACCTGTTATTATGTTTAAAAATGTAACTAATAACACTTCGGATTTCAAATATTCTTGGATAAAATGCAGTTTTGCTATCTGTTTTTAAAGAATAAAACCAGCCAAGTGCGAGTTGGACTCACGCACGAAGGGTTCCGTACCATCATCTATAAAATCGGCAAAAAAATCACGTTTGTTGTATGGGAGCCCCCCTTAAAAAAATATTTTATTTTGTTTTTAGTATTTGTTGTTATATTAGCGGCAACAGAAATACATAATCTGTGAAAATTTCAACTCTCTAGCTATCATGGTTCTTGAGATACAGCTTGGTGACAGACAGACGGACGGACGGACGGAAGGACAGCGAAGTCTTAGTAATAGGGTCCCGTTTTACTCTTTGAGTACGGAACCCTAAAAAAAGTATTTTCGAGCTAGTGAGGTGAAAAAACTTAATTAAGGCCCTTCTTGTAGGTATGTAGTGGTGACGTATTCGAATAGACATTCCGTATGTATATTTTAATTTACAAACACAAACATAAGCTATTAAGTTGATACATTGAATTTCAAATAAATAAATAAGTACCTAAATAACAAATGCATATTCGAACACGTCACCCCGGCTACATGCAAGAGGGGCTTTACTTACGGTTTTTTTACCTATATTTACCACCATTGTTCAGGTAGCAAAATGCACGTCCATTTATTTTGCTTGTCTTTAATCTGTAAACCTTTTCAAGGAAAACGGTAGAAAAGAAACAGTTTCTCCTCAAGGCAACAAAGCCATTGTTGAAACTTCTAATGTTAATTGATTATAAAAGTTAAGCAACTCCGTAGCTAAACCCGTCAGAGCAGTGGTCAATGTTACTCATACGTACCACATTCCAATTTAATTTTGATGCGTTTCACGCGCTCGCTTTAATAGGCTAATAAATGGTTCACCACGTCCATACAAATGATATAAAAATGACAAATTCAATGTCCGGCTCTCGATTGTTTCCTCTAAAATTCAACAGTTCACTCTGCGTAGGTCAAAGTAAAAAAGACACACAAAAAATAAACTCTTCATTATTCTATAGGTATATGTAAAACGTATATACTAAATTTGATTTCAACTCAAGGTACTTCCCGTGAACTCAGAATCTTTAAATTTTGTACGAAGCAACACGTCTTATAGCACAGATAAAGGAAAAATTGCGAATACCGTAAAATTTTAATTACATTACTGAAAATTTCATGTCCAGTATAAACTGACACGCACTAAGTATGCACATACTTTGTGAGTGTCAGTTTATAGTGGACTTGTGTCTATTGTACGGGGTGGTCCGGAACCCTCGGTGCGCGAGTGTTCCGTACTACTCGCACTTGACCGGTTTTTTTTTCAATCGAAATCAATTTAAAATGCGAAAGGTAAAGTCGCAAATCGACCCTGAGATGATAAACTTTCACATCTACACTTAATGAATTTAGAAAAAACACATACATAAGTTACATTTTTGTAATAAATTCAATTGCTAAATCGCAGTCTAATTAGCTTTTCATGCGAACTTTTTGTCCATTTGTTTAATGAGAACACATACTGACGTTATTTCAACGAGGATAACTTTTTAATGGAATGAAATCATCATTTATTAGAGTAGGTAATGTTTGCTTTGCTTATTTGCGTAGTTTTTGTGCATAAATTCAAACTTTTGTAACTGAAATTTAACGAGGGATTTTTAGACATGCTCAAATTGCTCTGCAAGGTTTACTGTCCAGCAAATTACGTTTTTGATTTTGATGAAGCGTTTTTCCATTTCAATTCTATCTAGGTTGACCGTCTAATACTTTGGACAATTTGGATATGCACAAACGATTTATTAGAGTTTTTGTTTGTTTTGTTTTTTCCTTAAAATAATAATAACAGCGAGGAGTTTAGCGGCGTGAGTTGCGGGATCATACGAGTATATAAACGCTAAAGAGGCATTTAGATGGTACAATTACTCGCATGCGAGTTTTATTACGTTGCAGGGTTTGATTTAATTCGTCGTATTTCGGTAACCCGCAGCCCCGCAATGGAATGAAAATCGCGTACGAGTTGTTGCACGCCTGTATATAAACACTTCTAAAGGCCTCCACACACCGGTCGCGTGCGCGGGCCCGCGCAAGTTGTAAAACATTGAAAATAAACTTCAAACACACATCGAACGCGGGCCCGCGGTTCGGTGTGTGTTTGAAGTGTAGTCTCAATGTTTTACAACTAGCGCGGGCCCGCGCACGCGACCGGTGTGTGGAGGCCTTTAGTAACGTCATAATGTGTTTGCGCGACTTCTGATGTGGGCGCTATACCGCTTGTCCTTAATCTCCATAAACGTGGCCTAAGTATTCGAAACGACTCGATACCACATCATCATCATATTAGCCCAAAGACTTCTACTGTTGAATAATTTAGAACTTCCCAATAGTCCGTCAGCCCATTCCCAATACACCAACGTCTCATGACAACAGGATAAAATGCATGGCAGCAGGTCGAGATAGTTGTGCTGAGCAAGAATCAGAAGATTGTCGCACCTAAAATTGGTCGAAAGTTTGAAAAATCCTTCATTTCCGGTCAAAATTTTAAGGGTAGGTATATTTATACGTCATGTGACAACAGTACTAGACATGTGGCATCATTTAGCCCTTTAATCGTAGAGAGACTAAACCTTAGTCCTGTCAGTCCTGAAATGGCCTTACATGGCAGACGGTGCCAAAGTTGGCCAGCTTTAGAAGTGAAGGGGTTTTCAAACTTTCGGCCAACTTTAGGTGCGAAAATCTTCTGATTCTTGCTCAGCAGAGCTTTCTCGATCTGCTGCCATGCATTTTATCCTGAGGGGTAATCACGTAACGTTCCGAACGCGCGTTAGGACAAGTTAACTGCCATTTTCCCATATAAAAAGTGACATTTAGATCTACCTGATGCGCGTACAATGCGTTACGTGATCGACCTGCTGTTGTCATGAGACGTACATGTATTGGGAGTGGGCTTACGGACTACAAAGAGTAACACAGTGACTGGCCCTACGCTACCCGCATCCAGCGGACTACCTCGACATTTACGTATATGACCTGGCATTAGTCCATCTTGTCAATCAGGACTAGTGTAACCACGCTGCGCCTTCCGATACCTAGTCGTGGTCGCCACTTCAGAACCTTTCCGCCCCAACGGCCATCGCTTCTACGTGCAATGTGCCGAGCACAGAGCATAATAAATTTGATATGTGTCTAACCTTCATAATATCAACGAAAACCGGCTACAAAAAGGGTTTTCAGGGATGCCTGTCAAACGAAACAAGCACCTGAAGGGATCATAATTCACTTCGCAAACACCTACACAAACATAAACTACCTTGTTTAAACAACAAAGGTTTTACAATGGACAGTAACAAAGTCATGGTTTATCAATAAATTATACAACAATGACTGTTATAGTTTAGTCAACATAGACCATAGACTATTGCTCGGCCTGGCCTCCGTTCTGATTGGCGCCTAATTGCAGCCGGCGATCCAATCAAGTCAGGTTACCAATGCAAAACGATACCTATCACTTATCGCTACTATTAGCGATATTGAATGTAATAAGCGACTAACACAATAAGATCTCGGGCAGGGGAGAATGATTGACGATGGTCGATGGTGTAAACTTAGGAGTAGAGTCATAGGAGTGACTTGCTTCTCGATTAGTACCACGAATCTTCAAATAATACGTGCATTGGCGGTTGAATTCGACTATCGACTGTACTAAAGGTCTAAATTATATGTCAAATTAATCTTACGATTCTAAAGCCCCTGCTAGACGGTCGCGATCACGCTCCTACGACCGGGCGGCCTTGGTCGGCACCGACCGCCATAGTATGAAATTTATTAGCTCCAAACAACTCTCTACACGGTCGGTGCGGACCATGGTCGCCCGGTCGGAGGGGCGTGTTGGCGACCGTCTAGCAGGGGCTTTACGATGCCCTCATTTCAAACCTAAAACCGACTACGTTGTATAATAAG